>OX387242.1:88600086-91073783 GCA_947561735.1 Cenchrus americanus
TACTAAACGAAGATTGATCGTTAAGTGTGGCTACGGGATGGCGCGAAGACTTGAAGCATAGGACTTCGGAACTCCCCCCCGGAAGTGTTCGCGGCATGCCCGGAGCGGATTTCTGACCACGAACTTGTAAATTTATCGTTCGAGGCAGTGTGTGTTGTAACTGCATTGTTGTTCCTCTTGTAAAGTTATATTGTTTTTACGAAGGACGTTGTATGTCGAAAACGTGAAAAGGAGAGACGGACGAGAGGTGTTTTCGCCCATCTTTTATGTGCTTCGGTGTTTCGTTCGCTACTTGCTTGATCAAGAAAAGCCCTGAGTGCGTTGGGACGAAGCGGCACCGCGCTTCCCCTTTAGAGTTAACACCGTTGCGTTTAGGACGTGCGCTTTTGGCTGACCATTTTTAGTGCGCCCGCTCGAGCCAAGCCGATGGTGCACATCACGCGGCGGGCTTCTCTTCGGTCTAGAACGGGACCGAAGTGCCGCTTTAGGTGTACGTTTACTTCGGCCGGGTCGCGGCCTTGTTTTGCGCTAAGTGCTTTTTTCTCTTCGGTCAACTCGAGACCGACGCATCGCTCCAGGCGAGCGCTTACTTCGGCCGAATCGTGGCCCTGCCCCGCGTCAAGCGGTTTTTCTCTTCGGTCAACTCGAGACCGACGCATCGCTCCAGGCGAGCGCTTACTTCGGCCGAATCGTGGCCCTGCCCCGCGTCAAGCGGTTTTTCTCTTCGGTCAACTCGAGACCGACGCATCGCTCCAGGCGAGCGCTTACTTCGGCCGAATCGTGGCCCTGCCCCGCGTCAAGCGGTTTTTCTCTTCGGTCAACTCGAGACCGACGCATCGCTCCAGGCGAGCGCTTACTTCGGCCAAATCGTGGCCCTACCCCGCGTCAAGCGGTTTTTCTCTTCGGTCACGACAATAAGTGATAGGCTTGGTGCGTGCGCTCTCAAGGCGATCCGTGCCTAGGCTGTCACTTACCGTGCCGAAGGCCACTTCGGAGACTAGGCCCCCTTCAAAGGCGGTGGCCTAGCTTCGACAGAGTGGCGAGAGCATTATTTGAAAAGAAAGTAGACTGCATGCGAAGGGATGGGGGAACACTGACTTATATTGCATGTCAGGAATCAAAAGGGGTATAAGGGGCCGCCTCGTTAAAAACCTCACACTTCGCGGATCCGGAGGGGAACCACGAAGCTTCCCCCGTGAGGAAAAGAGTACGTCCCCCGCTACTTTACTGTACATAGGATACATAGTCGTTATCTCGACTTAAGAGAAAAAGAAACTATTGAAATCCAAGACCTATGTTAAAACTTGCGGTTGCTTCAGACGAAGTACTTCTGAAGCATGTCTACATTCCAGGTGTACGGCTCTTCGTCGCCCGTTAGCCGGCGCAACTTGAACGCTGCTTCGTTTGCGGTCGCCGTCGCTATGAACGGGCCTTCCCATTTCCCATGCATCTTGCCCTTCGCCTTGCCCTTCGGCACCTTGCGTAGCACTAGGTCCCCTGACCGTATGAGCTTCGGTTTGATCTTCTTGTTTTTCCACCTTCGGGTCTCATCTTGATAGACTGAGAGGTTTTCGGCTGCCTGTAGGCGGACCTCCTCAATGTTCTGAACCGATGCCTTAAGGTCTTCGTCTCCGGAGGGGGCGTTTCTCCAGGTGCCCAGACATAGCTCTTCGGGTAGCATGGCCTCCTACCCGTATAGCAGCTTGAAAGGGGAGAACTGTGTAGTTCTGGATGTGGTGGTGTTGTGGGACTAGATTACCCTCGGTAGCTCTTCAGCCCATTTGCTCTTGGGTAAGTCAGTGATGTTCCTCTTGATGCCGGCGAAGATGATCCCGTTGGCCCGCTCCACCGCTCCGTTGGACTGCGGGTGGTAGACCGAAGCGAAGCACAGCTTCGTTCCCAAGTATGTACAAAATTCTTTGAACTCAGCGCTGTCGAACTGCTTGCCATTATCCACCGTGACCTCGTAGGGGACGCCGAAGCGGCACACTATGTTCTGCCAAAAGAACTTCTGAATAGTTTCCGAAGTGATGCTCAACAACGGCTTCGCTTCAACCCACTTGGAGAAATATTCAACCGCCACAACCGCGTGAGTGTAGTTTCCGGGTGCCGTGGGTAGCGGGCCGACGATGTCAACACCTCACCGGGCGAAGGGCCACACCGGTGGTAACAGCTGTATCTCATTGGAAGTGAACTTGCTGTAAGGCGCATGGCGCTGGCACTCTGGACAATGGCGCACAATGTCATGGGCATGCGGCTCGCCGAAGGCCGGTAGAAGCCCTGGCGGAAGGCTTTCTGCACCAATGCCCTGGTGCCGAGGTGGTGTGAGCACATGCCGCTATGGATTTCGTGGAGCAGTTGTTTCCCCTCGGTGACCGATATGCACTTTAGCAGTGGGGCACACACCCCCCTTCGGTACAGGTTACCGTCGACGAGGTGATAGTTCCTCGCCCTGATGGCCACCCTCTTGGTGATGACCCCATCTTCGGCCTCATAATAACCTTTGAGCGCCGCTACTATTGGGGCGCGCCAGTCCTCGCTCTGTATGGCGTTCACAAATTTGGGGGTGCTGCTTCGTCGACTGCGGACCTTGATGTGGTTGTTTCATAAAAGACATCCGGTGGCAGGGGCTCAAGTAGCGCGGTTGCCTTCGCGATAGCATCGGCCTCCTTGTTGTGGTTCCTGGGAAAACTTCTCACTGTGATGCCGATGAAGAACTTTTCCATGCTTCGGACGGCCTGCAGGTACTTCATCATATCCGGGTTCTTTGCCTTGTAGGTTTTTCCGATATGGCAGGCAACAAGCTCGGAGTCTGTCAGGATGACGAGCCTCTTTGTACCTACAGCCCTGGCCTTCCGAAGCGCGAGCAGCAGGCCTTCGTACTCTGCCGCGTTGTTTGTGCAGTTGTCATAGTTCAGCCGCAAGGCATATCGGAGTTTGATGCCCGAAGGGGACTTTAAGACTGCTGCGGCCGCTGACCCAAGGTGGCAGTATGCGCCATCACACTGGAGTTCCCATATTGGCTCTATGACCACTGCTTCCCCTTTCGGCGCCGAAGGCGTCCAATCAGCTACGAAGTCAGCGAGGACTTGAGACTTTATCGCGCTGCGGGCGACGAAGCATATGACGTGCTCCGCCAGTTCCGAGGCCCACTTGCCCATCCTGCCTGTTGACTCCTTGTTCTCGAACATGTCCCGAAGGGGGAAAGCTGTGGGCACCGAAATGTTGTGACTCTGGAAGTAATGCCGAAGTTTCCTTTTTGCCATTACGACAGCATATGCCATCTTCTCCATTTCAGAGTAGAGGAGCTTTGAGCCGCTCAGAGCTTCGGAGACATAATATATAGGAAATTGCCTCAGAACATCTGCATCTTTACGCTCTTCCACGAGCACTGCACTAACCGCTGTGTCGGTTGCCGCAATGTACAACAGCAGTTCGGCCTTCGGTGACGGTTTGGTCATGACTGCTGCATCTTCAAGGTATTTCTTGAGGTCGTCGAAGGCTTGCTGCTGCTCTGGGCCCCATTGGAAAGTTGAATTTGCTCGGAGTACCTTGAAGAAAGGAAGGCTTCGTTCGGCGGCTCTTGAGATGAAGCGGTTCAGCGAGGCGATTCTGCCTATGAGCCTTTGGACTTCCTTTCGAGTGGCTGGGGGTGCATCCTTCGTAGGGCTTCGATCTTTTGGGGGTTCGCCTGGATGCCCCGCTTGGAGACCATGCAGCCCAGCAATTGCCCTTTCCGGATGCCGAAGATGCATTTCTCTGGGTTGAGCTTGAGGCCGTTTTGCCTCATGTTGTCGAAGGTCTCGGTTAGATCTGCAGTGTGATCTTCCTCTTTCTCACTCATGATGACGATGTCATCGACGTACGCCGAGGCATTGCGCCCCAGCTAGCTGCCCAGGATCAGCTTCATCATGCGGTTGAAGGTGGACCCGGCGTTGCGTAGGCCTTCGGGCATTCTGACGAAGCAGAAGATACCGAAGGGGGTTGTGAATCCGGTTTTTGCTTCGTCTTCCCTTCGCATCCACACTTGGTGATAGCCGGAGAAGCAGTCTAGGAGGCTCAACATGTCGCAGCCGGCGGCCTGATCAATAATGACATCGATCCTTGGCAATGGGAAGGGGTCCTTCGGACATGCCTTGTTGAGTTCAGTAAAGTCAATACACATTCTCATGTTGCCGTTCTTCTTCGGCAGCATGACCACGTTTGCCACCCAGATAGGGTATTGGACTTCTCTGACGATTCTTGCGTCGAGCAACTTTTGTACTTCGGCCTCCGCAGACTTGACCCTGTCCGCTGACATCGGCCGCTGCCTCTGCAGCTTCGGTTTAACTCTTGGGTCGGTGTTGAGCGCATGCTCTATGACTGAACGATGGACGCCCGTCAAATCGGACTTGGACCAAGCGAACACATCTTGATTGTTGCGAAGGAACTGCAAGAGCCGGCCTTTGTCTTCTGCGCTGATCTCGGCGCCTATCATCACGGTTCTGCTGGGCACATCCGCGCATAAGGGGACCGTTTTCGTGACGTCGACAGCTTTCATACGCTCGGTTTCGGCCCCCTTCATGGATTGCCTCATCTGGGCTTCGGCCTTGTGCTCTTCGGTTACTGCGGCTTCGTTGCTCTCGTCTTCGTTGATGACATGAACTTGTCTGTTGTGGACTGAAGTGTTGCGCTCGGCTCTTCGGGCCTCCTCTTGGCTACCGTACACGGATATCACCCCCGCCGCCGTCGGTATCTTCATCAGCAGATACCCTTGGTGGATGACCGCTGCGAACTTGTTGATGGTGTTGCGGCCGAAGATGGCGTTGTACGGGTATGCGAAGTCTACAACATCGAATGTTATGACTTAGGTTCTCATGGTAGCGTCTTGGCCGAAGGACACATTGACATCAATCTTGCCGAGGGCTTCGATTTTCTTGTTGCCGAAGCCGTACAACGGGTGTTCTGCCTTCTTCAAGTCTTCCTTTTTGAACCCCATGCCGGTGAAACACCGCCGAGGTCGGGATATCCGCCGAGCCGCCGTTATCCACCAAGATCCTCCCCACGTCATTGCCGAAGTAGTACTTTGTGTTCTTGCCGATGTTGGCCCTTATGACGAGCGGATCGTTGTGAGGGTAGTCTTTGCGGCGGATGTCGACCGCCGTGAAGGTTATGGGGACGTGGGACCATGGCAAGTGAAAGTACTTGTCGGAGCAGATATGCGACACGCTTCGGTAGTAGTCTTGGCGTTGCCTCTTTGTCTCGTGCGTCGGCTCATTGGATCCGCCGGAAATCACATTGATGATGTTGAGCATGCCCGTCATCCCCGAACTGCTGGAGTCAGGGGCCTCTTGCTTTGGTGGGGGCGGAGGTGGTGGTTGGGTATGGGTGTAGTGTGCTTGGTGGTGGGCAGCTGGGTTCGGCCACGAAGGCACGAAAACCGAAGGTTGTTGCGCGGGCGGGGGAGGAGGCGGAAGCAGCTGCGGCGCGGAAGGTGTGTATGGCTGTGGTGGGTGGAAGGCATGCGCAGGTGCCGAAGGTTGGTAAGGCTGGTGGTGGTATGGTGGTGGCAGGGCCCTGAACTGACCCGCATTTTGGTACTTCATGACATGGTTCACGGCCATGCCTGCTGCCTTCGCCTTCTCCTCCGCCTCCCACTCCAGTTTCATCTTGACCGCCGAAGGGCACTGGTGCGTGTGGTGCTGGGCATCAATTCCATGGAGCCAGCAGAAAAACCGCTCACCACCGGCCCGCTGCGGCTGGTTATGCTGCTGTGGCTTCGGCCCCCTATTATGTTTGTATCCGCCCTTGTGCCCGCCGCCCCTGTTCTGGTTCTGGTCGGGGGGCGCGGACACGTTGTTGATCTGACGGTTCGCTTGCTTCGGCGGCTGGTTTTGCCACCCCTTCGGCTGGTCCCACTGCCCCTGTTGTTTCTGCTTCTTTGCTGCATTTGCCCGGTCGAGCCTTCGGCGGCGGCCTTTGTCGGACTTGCAGTATTCTTGCATAACTTCAAATAACTCTTGCAGAGACTTCGGCTTGACCCTATCGAGCACATCTTGGCAGTTTCCAACCCTCAGGCCCCCAACGATGGCGTCGATGATGCTGCTTTCGGACACTGTGGGCGCACGCGCTGTCAATTTGACAACCCTGTGCATGTACTCTTGCAGGTGATTCACGGTCCCCCCGGACACACATGTTGACGAGGTCGTTGGAGTCCGGCTCTTCGACCCGCATGCCTTTGAAGCCGGGACGCCGCCTTGTTCCGCGACCGGAACCATGATGTAATATGGCCCTTCGGTATGTTGGCATACCAATACTGGACTTCTCCTTTTAGCGCAAGCACAAGGGCCTTGGCCTTCGTAGTGGCGTCGCCCCCGTTGGATTCTACCGCCGCCTCGAACTTCATCAGGAACTCTTTGGGATCGTAGTCTCCGTCATACTGGGGCAGGGTGTTGGCATTGAACCGACGGGGCCACGGCGCGCTCTCGAGCTCGACCGAGAGCGGGGACACCGGGACGACGTTGCGGAGTGGTGCGTCATCGGGAGCGAAGTGCTCGTGCGCCTCCCCCTGTCTTGGCGGTGGCCTATGCTTTGCCCTTCGGAGGCATCCTTCTGCTGCCTCCATTGGTCCAGGGCCCGAGCCCGCATGGCTGCGGGGGTGAGCCGGGCGTGCGTCGGGCCGCCGGCGCAGCATGCGTGGCGGGTGTCGGCGTTGGTGCGGGCGGCGCCGGAGCGACTTGCTATGGCGGCATCGCGCCGGCGATCTGGCTTTGCAGAATGGCGAGGTAACGCTCAGCCTGCCGGATGTTGAAGTCGATGGCGTCGGAAGCGGCGTGCGGCAGAGCCGCGTCCTGGTGCTGGGACGGTTGCATCTGCGAGGCGGATGGGCGCATCTCCTGCTCAGGGTGAGCCGGCACGGACTTGCCAGCGATGAGGGCCCGGATCCTTCAGACAGCTTCGATGTCTTGCGCCGAAGCCCCTAGCCCCTCGAGGCTGACTTCGAACATTCCCGAAGCGGTGTGCTCTACCTCCGGAGCGCTCGGCCCGGCACCGGTTCCCGCCGAAGGCTGGACGGCCGAAGGAGATGGGTTGGTGGGCTCCGACACGAGTGGAGGGGTCGCCGCCTGAGCCGTTGCGGCTTCAGCGCCTGCCGAACGTGTCCTAGCCATGTGGTCTTGAGTTCTTCCACGAGGTGGGCGCCAAACTGCTGGTGGGAATCGGGCCCGAAGGGTGGACGCCGACACAACAGCCCCCTGAGTTCTCTCCCTCCCTTCGGTTACTTCCGCAAGGCTTCTACTTCTACTAGTGCGCGGTGTGGGAACGCTAAACTTAGCAGAATAGTAAAGGAGACAAGAATAATGCCTAGCAGACCGAAGACCGAAAGACTTGTTGATGCCTTCGGTGCTCTCTTCTCATTACAGTGTGTCCTGTTTCATTACAAGGGGTTCACTATTTATAGGAGACCCCTGGGTATAGTCATTTGCCTCAATTACACCTTTTTCGTTCCTGACAAACTGCTTTAAACACTTTACAAGGGTATAACAGTAAGTCCCCGCGCCGTACAGGCCTCCAGTGTGTCTTCGTACGGCCGAAACGTCTTTACACACGGCCGCTCTTGTCTCTGCCTCGTCCGGAGCCCACTTTACACGTCGGCGGCAGCCACGTGTCCAGGATCGCCGCGCCTTCGGCGCCGAAGCGGCGACCCTGGACTGAGGGCGTCGCGCCTCATCGGACGCCCCGCCCGCGCCGGCCGGGCCCGGACGCGATGCCCCCGCCGCGCGCGTCCCGTCCCTGGTCCATTCGGACCTTCGTCGCCGGAGCATGGCCATCCGTACCTTCGGCACCGAAGGTAGGCGCCGCCACGTGGGATCATTCCTGCACAACAAAACTCACATGGCACAGCGGCATTAGCGTTTCGTCAGCGCCCGTACGGCGAAGGCTTCCCCACGAGACCGAAACCGTACGCAGACCGAAAGTGGCTGGCGTGGCCGAACGAGGGTGATGCTTCCGAAGACCAACTTCCCCAACACCCGCCTAGGAAAATACCGTACTATCGCCTAAGACCGATCCACTTTGGTCATTAAGCAATAGTAAAGTATCATCCTGTCGTTGGTTGCCGGGTTAACGCCTGGTAAATCACTTGGACATCGAACATAGGATCGACACATGCATTAAAACTCACTCGAAGGCGAGTCTAGAGTAGCACATGAATTAAACATTTCATTACAAACCATTGTTCATGACAGGAAGTAAAGATTCAGAGTTCGAAAACAGCGGAAATAAATTAAACTAGCACAACGGTAGACACCACAGGAGGCCATCAGTGATGTCGTCACTTGTCGTCACCCATCCAGTCAATCACACCTGCAACAACAATTTTAAAGCAAGGCTGAGTATACTAATACTCAGCAAGACTTAACCGTCGGGTGATAACTACATCACCAAACTCTAGACATGAAAGGCTTTTGGCCGGTGGAGTTCCTTTTGCTAAATAGCTACTAAGGGTTTATCCTTACTTTCAAAATTTTAGCACAAGTTCTAGTTGATTACCATTTCTAAGTGTGCCATCTAATTCAATCAAGAATTGGACAAGCAATTAATTCATACAACAGCATTCCTCGAGTTCCATCATTATGGGATATCATGGCCAGTTGATTAAGCAGTCTCGGGTAACGGTGATAGGCCGACAATCGATTGATTTAAACCTTGCAAGGTAAACCCAAACACACGGTAGGCTGCCCCCGAAAGGACAACTTTCCCAGGCCGTTTCCAAAAGTCCTCGGGTTGGGAGCAATGCCTACAGTCCTGGGTGCAAGGTTAGCTGGTATACCCTGCAAAGTATCCAGTCTCACACAATAAACCCCCCTTCCCGATAGCTAGCCGGTAAGGCGATTACTCAAGAGTAGTAGGGGAGAGTTCCCACGCCATCTCATTATGGTACTAGTCTTACCGGTCCCATACCCGGCGAATGTTTAGTACGTTCAAAAGCTTAGCCCACGAAAGCCACTGGACCGGAGCCCAATCCCATGCTCTTACCACATGAGCAATCCATTTAAGGATATCTTATGATTCCTATCTAGGAACCTATTCTCGTGAGTGACGAACATCACTCGACTTCTATCGGGTCCTATAGCATAGCAGCTATCGACCTAGCATACTAGTGATAGAGCATAGGTACCTAAGGATCATGCATCTAGGGTTTCAAATCAACTCCTGAAACGTAAATGCACAATCGTAGCAAACATATTTGCATAATTTTAAAAGACGGGGTTAATGATCCGGGGCTTGCCTTTGCTGGCAAGGTTGGTCTTGGGCCCTTCTGGACCTGGGTCCAGGTCTTGAGCTACGTCCACGCACGGCAGCTCTATGTCGGCACCTTCGTCTCCTCCTTCCGGCACGAGCGTATATCTACCGTCGGGAATATTTACACGAGGATGCAAATGCAAGATTTATTTGACGATTTTAATTTAATTAATCACACAATAGATGACAACCATAGGGGTGTACTAGTTGGACACATTCACCTAGATAAGAATAAATTTAGCATACTCTTCCGAAAAGGAACAATTTGCAACTCTTTATGAAATATTCTTTTTGACGGTGACTGTGTACATATATATGTAAACAATTTAATTTAAATTCACAAACAGTAGTGGGTGGGTACGTTTAACTTTTTAACATAATTTGCAACCATACACAAGATTAGCAAGGGTGGTTTGGTGATATTTCCCATTTAATGACTATTAAGCTTTTAATCGCTTTCATAGCTTTTATTCATGAAATTAATTAAGAAAATTCAGTGGAGGGTGTTTTACACTCTAAACACCTATAACAATCCATCGGACACACATGCGAGCTTTGGATAGCAAGAAATTAATTATTTTTGAAAAAGACAAAAGCTAGCTAGAAGGACAAGATAAATGCACACAAAAATAATTACTCATCAAAATGATCCTAACTTTCTCACACATGTTATATGGTCCAAAACTAGCCTATTGGTGCAGCACATACACCTAGAACTATTATGAAACTTGAGTCATGAAATTTTAAAGAAAAACAAGCATAATTCAAGAATAAATATTTCTGGTAATTATAAAATTGTGATAATTCACCAGAGGTGTGTTTTGGGATTACGAGACAGTGTGCAAAAGTGGTTGCAAAAACCTAATTATTTCTAACTAGAAAAATCATTTAAGCAGATCTGGCAGAAAAGGAATGTAGTCCTCGGGGCGGCCGGCCGGCGCGGGTTGCCGGAATTTGGAGAGCTCGCCGGCGTTCTTGGCCGGGAGAGGACGGGGGGAGGGTCTAGGGTTACTAGGGACTCGGTTTGGGTGTTGGACAGGGGCGGGACGGCTCCGGCGAGCAGCTCGCCGGCTGACAGGGAGTGTGGCGCGCGGCGGCCGTTCCCGTGAGGCCGCGGCCAATGCGTGGCAACCCGCGGTGGTGGCGGCTCTAGGGGGCTAATGGAGTTTGAGAAGAGCTAGCTTGGCTTGGGACGGCTCGCAACCGGAGCGCCGCCGCGGCCGGCCCCCGGGCGAGGCGCGGGCGCGGCTCGGGTGCGACGGGGGAGGGTCGGCGTGGCGTCCTCGCGCAGGGGGGCACGGCGGCCTTAAGTAAGGGGGTCACCTCGTGTTCCGGAGCACACACGACGTCACAGGCTCGCCGTAGTACGGCCGCGACCTCGGTAGGCGCGCATCGGGACGGAAGCCGCGGATGGACCGGTTGGTAGGGTGCGGCGCGGGCGGGAGGACTTCGAGGCGCTTTGGGATGCGGGAGGCCTGGGGAAGGTGCGAGGCGCCCTCGGGAACATGCGCCGGGTGGGCCCGGATGCCGAGGCGGCGGCGGCCCGCGGCGGGCGCGCGCGCGCGGCGCGGCCTCGCCCTGGCGCTGCACGTTTCAGACTAAGCCACTTCAAGCACGATTTTCTCCCAAAACTTGAACACAAGTGCACAAAACAATGAATAGGAAAGTTGTAGATGGAACTACCCTCTACAAGTTTTGTAAAGGCCGTCTAGTGTTTTTCTCAACGGATTTTGCAGGAACGTCATGCCAACTTTGAATGCCGGCATGTTCTGCTAAACCGGAGGTTCTGTCAGTCGATCGAGTTTTTCACCAATTTCCACTCAAAATTTGAAATGCCAATCTACATGAAAGTTGTGTCCCTCAACAAGATGGACAACTTTCATAAAGGTAGATTTTGAAGTGTTTAGGTGAATTTTGGAGAACGCGGCAAAAGTTCCCGACGATATTCACTGACATCAATGGTTAAGCCGGTTTTGAGCGTGCCTTTGACCAAGGGTCCATTACAGGTGTGTAGACTTGGTCAAGGGGTTCATTAGGGTTCATTGGCGAGGTTTTCGAGGTGATGACCCAGGTTGACCTAGGTTTGACCGGTTTGACTCGGCTGATCCGGTCATTAGCGTTAATGACGGTAATTAAAAACCTGGGGCGTCACACAAAGCATAACAGAATTAAAGTATGTTAACATCCTCGATGCTTTTCTCGAATTGTAAGTGCAAAAATTATAGCACCAGGAACATGAAAATTAATTTAAACATTTCATATAACTTCAGCTGTTAGCAACAATTTATTCAAAATAGACTTGGAGCAACAAAATTCATCCATCAAATCCACAGTCAATCAATTGAAGATGAACTATTAAGGCATGTCTCCCTAATCCACCTTGACATAAGTATATAGAAGATTGGGTGGACTACATTATAAACCACTGCGATGCAATTCCCAATGACATTATGTGGCCATCAGAATTAAAATATACTAACAGGTCCAAAGCATAACTGTCGATCTGGTACATTCAAAGCATAGCAGAATTAAAGTATGCTAACAGGTCCAAAGGATAACCGTCGATCTGGTACATTCGGAGCATAGCAAAATTAAAGTATACTAACAGGTCCAAATCATAACTGCTGATCTGGTACATTCAAAGCATAACAGAATTAAAGTATGCTAACATCCTCGATGCTTTTCATGAATTGTAAGTGCAATAATTGTAGCACCAGGAACATGAAAATGAATTTCAACAGTTCATATAACTACATCTGTTAGCAACAATTAATTCAAACAGACTTGGTGCAAAAAATCCATCCATCAAATCCACAGTCAATCAATTAAAGATAAACTATAAAGGCATATCTCCCTAATTAATCCACATTGACATGAATATATAGCAGATTTTGGTGGCCGATGAGAGAGAGGGTGTTGGGGGTTCAAGTAGGACTAACCTCTGTCGTGAATGAAGTAGTTGTTCTCGTGATGGTAGGAGGGGCCGGATCCACGTCGGCTCGTGGCCTGAGGCGAAAGGCTCGTTGTCGTGGCCAGGGACGACGTCGACGGATCCGCGTCAACCGTCTTTAGGTTGGTACATCCGCACGCCAGTAACCGCGTCCTCGTCACCGTCGTCACACAGGGAGCGGTGGGGCTTGAGAAGAGCAGGGCTGCAGCGGGGAGAGAACGGCGAAGGCGAGCGGGGCGACTAGCGGCGGTGGTGGGGAGAATGCAGGCGTTGTGGATCTGTCTAGCAAGGAGCCGAATATGAATGGCGCGCATAACTGTGTTTAATGAAACTACTGGCGTGTCCTTGACGGCTCTGTGCAGCAATTGGAATTTCATGGGCACCATAGTAAATATAGGTGGGAAATTTTGAGCAGCCCGCGCACGGTTCGCCTGCTAACGCTGACGAGTGGGCCAGTGTCATGGGCGACGATGGTTAGTGAACCAGATCGCCTTTGTTGGGAGTTGGGTCAGTGGTTATCTTTTTATTTTGGCTATTGACGCTGACGCGTGGGCCAACCACTATTTTCTTTCGAATGAAACGTGCTTCCCTAAAATATTAGAGACCATAAAACAACACCTAAAAATGATAAAAATACGAACAATTTGTATTTGTATATTTAATATTTGAATAAAATATCAACAGTCACACTTGTGTGCCCAAGATTCTTAGAATCCGTTTTTACATACCATGTTAATGATGTAATAATTCTACTAACATCTAGTGTGCTCTCAAAAATCTACAAATTGACTTGCCAACATAATTTGGGTACCTAGACTTGTCTTCAAAATTTCAAATGGTTTCGATGAAGGAATAATATACTTGTGTACAAATGTCTACATCTGTCGTATGGACCTCCCTGGGCCCACTACCTCGGTGGGTACCAGGACCGACTACTCGATGGGCCCCTGGGACTACTCGGCTTGTGCCATATGGCACCTGATGGCGTGGGGCGCAAGGACTACGGTGGAGAAGTACTCGGATAGGAAGCTATACATGTCCTGTACTATGTAGAGAACTCCTAGACATACCCGGCTAGTACTCTCTCCTCAAACGGACTTGTAACCCTGCCTCTCGGGCTATATAAGGCGAGGTAGGGACCCTTCCCTCTCTCATACGCATCATCTTGTGAACACACCCAATCAATCCAGAGCCACGCAGCATACAGGACGTAGGGTATTACTCGAACCTATCTAAATTGTGTGCCACGTGTCTCTTCCTTCGAGTTACCGATCTCGGCAAGGCCACATTCATCTACCTCGGGTACTCCCCTTGGTAGGTTGCTGGTCTAAAACACCGACAGCTGACACGCCGGGTAGGGGATCTCGTCGAAGATCTCATGGTGAAATCGACGGCTTCAATCTCCATCAAGCCAACCGTCGCTTTCAACCGCGGCGACACCTTCGTCTTCGGGTCCTGGGTGTGCACTGCTGACAGCACCGGATCCTTCCAACGCCGCCTCACCATGACTCCCAACCCGAGCACTGGGCTCGTGACGCTTCCCGAAGTAGTCACAGGCGAACTCGCCGGAAAATTCAGCGAAATCTCGCTCTACAACCAACTCGCTGACTTCGAGTTGGGAACCGCATCCAACTCGAACTCGACGTCCCCGTGGGCCATCGCATGCGAGCCGGCTACTGAGCCATCGTGTGTAGACTTCCCACTCCTTGAGCACTTCCCATACGGCCTCTGCAACGCTAGCAAGGCCCATGCAGAGGCTCTCACTGCGTGCCGGGCCGGCAAGGAGATCGTCTCCGACTACACCACGGACTCCAACCCGTCTCCGGCTACTACTTGGACTCCTCCTACGAGTTCGACTTCGGATCGGACCCCGACGAGCTGGAGCCCGAGAACTCCACAACCAAGCAACCTCTGTCAGGACCAGCTACCGGCCTAGTTATAACATCTACACTCGCCGGGAGATTCGTCTACTGGCCAGACCGCAAGCCTGCAGACCTGACAGACGGGAACTCACGCTGCGTCGCCTACCTCGACTCGCTTCCCTTCCAGGAGGGAACACCACTAGCTCCAGCGGAGGAGCACACTCCAACAGAGGTGGTGACTACTGACTCCAGTCTCAGCTCTCCTGATCGCCAAGTTTTCATGACTACTAACGAGACATCGGGACCCTCAGGGACACGACCTGACTGCTACCTCGAAGATATCTCAGCAGACGAGTTGTCTGCCAATGCACCCGCAGACGAAACCAGCGACGACAAGAACGCCCAACGTGAGCGCAACAAGAAGCGTAGTGAACGGCATAGACGTCTCCGTGAGAGTCTCCCCATGCGGAACCTCACAGAGGCACTTAACCAAGTCGAAATCCGGGTGCATACTACCCCTGAACAGTGCCTCATGTCGATCACCACGATAGCACGGCAGGCTCAGGGGATGTGCGCGGGAGAAGTCATCGCCAAGCTCGTGGAGGACGCCTACTTCATGAGAGTCGACAACAGAGTCACTCAAGTGCCTCCCCTCAAAACTCGCGAAGCCGACCATGAAGCCACAAGTCGCAGTCCAGCTGATAACGGATGCAACCGTACTCGAGGAGAACTACCACAGAACCCCAACTGCACTAGGGCATCAGCTGGTGGACCTTCTCAGGGCGGCAACAGCGCCGGCGGCGCTGGTGGTAGTCACGGCGCAGCGGCTCATGGTGATGCTGGCGGCGGAGGCAGCGGCGGCGGGAGCTCCTCACACGGGGCTGGAAGAAGAGCCGGTGGCGGAGGCAATCGCGGAGGCCGAGGCCACGCAGACAGCCACGTCACAGGTGTCTCACGCGGCGGCTATGATGCCCGCCGCAGAATTGAAGAAATTCGACGCAAGAAGTCCACGGAGGCGAGAATGACGGCTTCCCCGCCTTCTCTGCTCGACTTCGCAACCTACTTCTCCCAGAAAAGTTCAAACCTCTGGGGATCACCAACTACGATGCGAAGCAAGATCCAGTCCAATGGCTCAGATGCTATGCCCTCTCCATTGAAAATGCTGGTGGCAACAACGACACGAACTGCCTCTACTTCCCCTTCTGTCTAGACCAAGCTCCACTTACATGGCTCGAGTCACTCGAAAAGTACTCGATCGACAAGTGGGACCAGCTCAAGGAACAGTTCACCAGCAACTTCGCGAGCGCCATGGGACGCTCGGGTACTCGCATGGACCTGGCTATGGTGAAGCAGGAACAGGGCGAGACCTTACGCAAGTACATGCGGCGCTTCTTCGACAAACGCGCCACTGTAGTCGATGTCACCGACAAGGAGGTCATCGACCTTTTCCAAGACGATCTCTACCATCATCGCACCTTCGAAGACTTCGGTCGCCGCCGCCCGAGCTCCATCACCAAGCTCAAAGACATGATCACTTCATGGGCCGATGAAGAAGACAAGGCCACGCTAAGTACGACGCTATTCGCGGCAAGAGCAAGCAAAACGCGGGCGGCAGCAACAATAATAACTGGGATCAAGGCGGTCACAACAACAACTACTCGGGTCCTAATCGCAAGCGCAAGCCAAACAACACAGTCGCGGCTATCCAGCGCCCTGCGAAAGACAACTCGAAGAAGACCTCCGGCGGCTTCAAGGACTTGCTGAAAGAGAAGTGCCCGTGGCATCTGGAGGGCAACCACACTGCCGAGCAGTGCTACCAACTCCGGCGAGCACTCAAGGACTCTCCAGACCCACGGCCTCCTCACGACAGGAAAGGCAAGAAAAAAGCTGACGAAGGCAACGACGACTTCCAAGAACCCGACAAGACGGTGAACGTCCTCTTCGGCGGACTACCCACCAAATGGTCTCAGAAGGCCACTCGACGGGAGGTCTTGAACATTGAACCAGCAGTTCCGACCCCTCTCAGGTGGTCAGAGATACCCATCACCTTCTCCCGCGCGGATCAATGGACAAGCTTCTCTGAACCAGGGCGGTTTCCTCTCGTCCTGAAGCCGGTAGTCGCGGGCTCCAGACTCAACAAGGTACTCATCGATGGTGGGAGTGGGCTCAATGTCCTCTTCACCAAGACCTTGAAGAAGATGAAGCTCGACATCACTCACATGCTCACCAAGAGCACATCGCCTTTCTACAGCATCGTCCCCGGGAACACGGCTATTCCACTGGGCTCAGTGGTCCTGTCAGTTACCTTCGGGGAAACCAGAGAAAACTACCGCACCGAGTACATTAAGTTCGAGGTCGCGGACTTTGAGACTTCCTACCATGCCATCCTCGGCAGACCAGCTATCGCCAAGTTCATGGCGGTACCCCACTACACGTACTTGGTACTCAAAATGCCAAGTCCGTCCGGTGTACTCTCGCTACAAGGGGACTTGATGATATCCTTCGACTGCAACACAGAAGTTGTGGAACTCGCAGCCACCAATCAAGTACCCAATGCCATGATGGTGATCTATGCTGCATCAAAGAAGCTTGCCCCAAGTGAACTCGACATCCTAGAGAAGTCGGATAAAGCCAACAAGCCTCAGCCATCTGAGGAAGTGCAAGTCAAGGCAATTGATCTTGGGACAGGCGACAACAGCAAGACTACCATGATCGGGGCGGGCCTTGACCCGAAATAGGAAGACGCGCTCGTCAGCTTCCTCCGGGCTAACCAAGACATCTTCGCTTGGAAACCTGCGGACATGCCAGGGGTGCCCAGGAATCTGATCGAGCACTCACTCAACATTGACCCTAAAGCTACCCCGAAATGACAACACCTCCGTCGTTTCACAGACGACCGACGGGATGCCATCAAGAAGGAACCCGCCAAACTACTCGCGGCTGGCTTCATCAGAGAAGTCTTCCATCCTGAGTGGCTCGCCAACCCCGTCCTCGTCTGCAAGAAGAACACCAACGAGTGGAGGATGTGCGTCGACTACACCGACCTCAATAAGCACTGCCCCAAGGACCCCTTCGGGTTGCCGCGGATATATCAAGTCATCAACTCCACGGCGGGCTGCGACCTGCTCTGCTTCCTCGACTGCTACTCCAGGTACCACCAGATTGCTATCAAGAAAGAAGACCAGGGGAAGACCACGTTCATCACCCCGTTTGGCGCCTACTGCTACACGACCATGTCGTTCGGGTTGAAGAACGCCGGCGCCACCTACCAGTGAGCTATCCAGGCTTGTTTCAAGAGACAGCTCAACAAGAACATCGAGGCCTATGTGGATGACGTGGTCGTCAAGACCAGAAACTCCGACACGCTAATCGCCAATCTTGAGGAGACTTTCGCATCCCTGTGAGAGTACCGCTGGAAGCTCAACCCGAACAAGTGCGTCTTCGGCGTACCGTCGGGAAAACTACTCGGCTTCATCATTAGCCATCGTGGCATCGAAGCCAACCCCGAGAAGATCTCAGCCATCACCAAGATGAAAGCTCCCACCTGCATCAAAGATGTGCAGAAGCTTACCGGGTGCATGGCGGCCTTGAACAGATTCATCTCGAAGCTTGGAGAACGGGGGCTACCCTTCTTCAAACTACTCAAGCATCAAGAGAAGTTCGTGTGGACTCTAGAGGCAGATCAAGCTCTTGCTCAGCTCAAGGATTTCCTATCTAAACCGCCAGTCCTCACGGCTCCTCGCAAAAAGGAGCAGCTACTGCTCTACCTCGCTGCGACTACCCATGTGGTCAGTACTGCCATTGTTATCAAGCGGCAGGAAGACGGCTACAACTACCCAGTCCAGCGACCAGTCTACTTCATCAGCGAGGTCCTGTCGGAATCTAAAGCACACTACCAACCAGTACAAAAGCTACTATATGCAGTGCTCATTACCTCGCGAAAGCTATGACACTATTTCCAGGAGTACTCGATCTCCGTCGTCACTGACTACCCGCTCGGTGACATCATGCGGAACCAAGATACTACTGGAAGAATCTCTAAGTGGGCAGTCCAACTCGGCGCCCTCAACATCGACTTCAAGCCACGAACAGCCATCAAGTCGCAAGCACTAGTCAACTTCATGGCAGAGTGGCAGGAAAATCAGCTACCAACTCCAACCAAGCTCGATGGCGCGGGTACAGGAGTACTCCTGATTTCTCCAACAGGCAAGCAACACAAGTACGTCTTGCAGATCTTTTGTAAGGTCTCAAACAACGAAGCCGAGTACGAAGCCCTGCTACATGGGCTCTGCCTCGTAGCTTCTCTGGGCATGAAGCGACTACTAGTCTACGGAGACTCTGCAGTGGTCATCAACCAAGTCAACAAGTCTTGGGATCGCCACAAGGAGAACATGGACGCCTACTGCCTAGAAGTCCGCAAGCTCGAGAACAAATTCTATGGTCTCGAGTTCCATCACGTTGTCTGTGACAACAATGTTGCAGCGGACGTCCCGTCGAAGCTTGGTTCTACTCGCGCTCAAGTACCAGCGGGTGTCTTTGTCCACGAGCTTCACGCGCCATCCATTCCGGAGCCGGCACCAAGAACCACTGACCCAGCGCCTCTACCCGCTGGCCAGGAGGTCATGATGATCGACGTGGACTGGCGACAACCCTTCATCGACTATATCCGCGAGCAGAAGGTTCCCACGGACAAAAACTTGGCCGAGCAGCTCATCTGCCGGGCCAAGTCCTACGTCCTAGTCGGGGACAAGCTCTATAGGTGGGGCGCCACTTCCGGAGTACTCATGAAGTGCGTTCCACGAGAAGAAGGCAAGGACATCTTGGAGGAGATCCACAAAGGGGTCTGCGGCAATCATGCGTCCTCACGCACGTTGGTCATCAAAGCCTTCCGATGAGCTTTCTACTGGCCCACAGCTCTGGGTGATGCTGAGGAACTCGTCAGAAGATGCCAAGGGTTCCAATACTTCACTAAGCAACAACACGTTCCGGCCTACAAGCTAGTCACCATACCACCAACTTGGCCTTTCGCATGCTGGGGGGCTCGACATGATTGGGCCTCTTCCGACTGTGCCAGGAGGATTCAATGGTGTTCTGGTGGCCATCGACAAGTTCACCAAGTGGATCGAAGTCAAGACGGTCACCTGTCCCATGGCCGACAGGGTACTCGACTTCTTGGATGAACTCGTGCACCGCTACAGACTACCCCATCGTATCATCACAGACCTGGGCTCCAACTTCAGCAATCACCAGTTCTGGGAGTACTGCGAGAACAGCGGGATTGACATCCGGTATGTATCAGTCGCCCATCCACGGGCCAATGGACAAGTCAAGTGCGCCAATGGGATGGTACTCGACGCTCTCAAGAAGCGACTGCAAGATGTGGATAACACAAAAAGAGGCAAGTGGATCAAGGAACTGCCCAATGCACTCTCGGGGCTGCGTACTCAACCCACCAAGCCGTCGGGACAGTCACCCTATTTCCTGGTCTACGGCTCCGAAGCTATTCTACCTGCCGACGTCATGTGGGAGTCGCCGGCAGTAGAGCAGTACGACGAAGGCATATCTGAAGACATTAGACGAGTTGACATTGATGGACTCGAAGAAGCTCACTGCGCTGCCCTCGTCCAATCAGCAAGGTACCTCGAGGGTATCCGACGCTACCACGATCGCAACGTCAAGGAACGCTCCTTCAACGTTGGTTATCTAGTCCTCCGCCGCATCCAGAACACGGACGGACTACACAAGCTCAACTCTCCATGGGAAGGTCCCTTCACAGTCGCAAAGTTGACCGGACCAGGCTCGTATCGCCTCCAGACACTTGAAGGTGATGACATCAGCAACTCGTGGAATGTCGACCAGCTCTGTCGATTCTACGCATAGTCTTTCGACTACTCTGGGGGCTCAAGTCTACCCGACTACCCCCGGGCCTTTCGCTGTAAGCGGCCTCCGGGTCCAGGCACTAGTCTCCGGACTACTCTACTCCAAGATCTAGCGCCAACAGCTACTAACGGATCTCGGGCTGCTCAGGGCGTCAAGCACTCTAGCAGCAGTCTATCAAGAGACCATGTACTTCTAGATCCAGTCTATACAGCTACTAATGGATCTACAGCTGTAAGCAGCCACGTGCCCTAGCACTACTCTAGCCATAGGCAGCCTCCGGGTCCTGGCGACTACACTTGTAAACGGCCCTGGCCATCCAGGTGTACCCTTCCAGTAATAAAGTTTGATTTTCGATCAACTCATTTACTGTGTCTCCCTCCACAGGTCTACTGCCAAGTACTACTACTCGTTCACAACTCCACAGATGGGCACTCTGCATACACACATCGCGACAACGAGTACTCATTCCATGGAAGTCTATTCATTAAAACTTAAACAAGTTCATTAGAACTTTGTTTATATTACAACTACTACCAATTGCTAACCCTACAGGACAACTACTGGAGGTTCAGCTTCTCCACAACTTGTTCGACGATTGGCGCCATCTGCTCCAGAAGCTCTTTGTACTGCTCATCTGTGCATTTGGCGGCTAGTCCACCCACGACTACATCTACCGGAGTCTTGGGGAAGTACAACTTCATGAACGCCAAGACTTGGTTCGGGATGGACTTCGCCAGATACTTGACATAAGTAGCCAGGCGTCCAGGGGCTTCTTTCAGCCGGTCAACCAAAGGAGCTATCTTTGGCCCACCCGGGTGTGACACCAGCAGCCTTGTGATGGGGAGTGTGGCTTCTTCAAGTTCCTTGAGCTGCCCCCACAACCTCTCGCAGTCTTCATTGAGCTTCTACAGAGATTTATAGCAGTTGAGAAGGTCACGATCCGAGGCGATCTGAAGCTCCATGTGCGTATTACACTCATGGGCCAGCTGCTTATAATCGTACTCAAGTACCTCGTGGGCATCCTTCTCTCGGTAGAAGAGGTTCTTCATATCGGACTCCGATGCCCTCAGCTGCTCCACTCGGGCCTCAAGATCTGCACACAACTCAATGGGGGATGTCAGACTACTACAGGGTACTTTCAATAAGTACTTGAAAAGCTGACACCGGCTTACCCTTGTTCTTTTGGCCAAGCGACTTGTTCTTGCAGACCAATTCATCGCTCTTCGCTTGCATGTCGTGTACCTCATTGTGGTACTGGGTGAAGGCACCATCGAGCTTGGACTGCAGCATGGCGGAGTGCTTCCTGGCCTTGTTGAGTTCTTTCTCCAATGTTTCCGCCCGGAGCACTGTATCGCCATACCCCTGGAGCATATCGGATTTCTGTCGAGATCTCTCCACGACATCCTGCACAAGGCAACAATTATTACTTGGGTACTCAATCCTGTCGGAATTCAACTACTAAAGGATACTGTCACGTACCTTCATCCATTGCTCAGCCCGGCTCATCGACTCCAAGTTGCGGGCTACTGTCGCTGGGTCGATAAGGTCATCTGCCAGAAGTTCGAGCCCATCTCGACTAGTCGCTGCAGCCTCGGACATCGGCGCTGAACGGATCGGCTCCGCGTCTTGGATTTCCGGCGAGCGGACGACTACATCCATGCTCGTCTCCGGCAGTGCATCGTCACGCACCTCTTCTGTCACCCCAGGGGCTGCTGTCTCTGCAGGCTCAGATGCTGCTCCTGCGGTCCTCTCGGCTTCAGGCATGACGCCTTCAACTGGCACGGCTTCGGGATCGCGGTTCCCTCGACTTGTGCTTCTGCCAACACAAGACACATGGTATCAGTACCCGGGAGCTATGACTACTACTTAAGGTAGGCTGCATCACCGCGGTCTACTAACCATCTACTACACTGGCTTCCGGGAGCATAGCCTCCGCGCCCGGCGCCACGGTCTCGACCTGAGGGAGGGGAGCAGACTCCTCGACAGCGAGCATTGGATTTTGTTCAGATGCTACCGTGTTGGGTTCATCTCCTTCCCAGGACAGATCGGTCGATTTCCTGTATAGTACACATAGAGTGTTCAGCTAAACACGACTACTCAAATCCATGAACTCCTCAGGGATGGACTTCACTTACAACCTAGACCAGACAACAGTCACGGTCGGGGCGCCAAGTATGCTGGCAATGTCGACAAGCCCGGCTTCCGCGGGCGCCTCTTCTTCAACCTGAGCTGCTACTGGTTCTTCGGCCCCAGTAGTCGCGCTCAGTTCTGGCTTGCTCTCCTTTGCCGGCATCTACGGCTCGACAACTCTAGTCGTCCGCTGTGTCATCTGCGACACAAGTTCTTCCACAGTGGGGGTTGGACTGCGGCTTCTCTCAGTCGGCTGGCCCACCGTGTCCCAGTCATCTCCTTCCCCTAGATCAACGGGGTCGGATGATGGAGTTTCTTGCAAGACCTCAGAGTTTAATTGTCAGCATGAAAGTGCTTCAAAACAAGTACTCGACTACTCTACTCGAGGAAATCACCTCTTGGGACGTCGTTTATGTCACCTTCAACTTCTTGGCGACACATTTGCGTGCCACATTGTGTGGCCTCCTCGGCGGCGCAGGGAGACTAGCCTCCAGGCTAGTCGGTGGATCGTTGATAAGGGGGACATTGGGCAGCCCAGGCCGGTTGTACCTGGACTGCAGCTGAAATCGCTACTGCAGCCTCTCCCTGTCCTCCTCGTCGGACGTATCTTCAATGGTGTCGTCACCCTCGCCGACTTCACGGCGTTCCTTGGCCTTTCCCTTGCCCTCCTCTGGAATATCTACAAGTCGAGGAGGGGGAGATGGGTCGGAGACAAACTTCGCAATGTCACCCTACAACAAATGACTTGAGTTAGTGCGACTGCTTCACTGTCATCAGTACTTGAAGACAGAGGACAACAGCTACTAACATTGTTTGGCGGATGAGCCGCGGAGTACTCGGGGACTGGGCATGGTGTGTACGGCGACATATCCTTGAATATCCTGCCCAGCCTCTCGACAATGTCTTCATCGTTGACTTCATTGCTGGGCATCCTCGACGTGTCATCGTCGCCCGTATACTGGTACCCGAGGGTGTCGCGTGCCATCAACGGCTGCGCCCTCCTCTTCATGAAGCTGAAGGCCACGTGTTCGGCCCTCAGCCCGGCTTCTCTCAAAGCCTTGATCTTCTGCAGCATCGGGTAGTTGAATACCCTCCTGCATCGTCGGCTCTGTGTTCCACCATGCCTGATGCTTCGGCTGCTTCCCGCTGGGCTTCAGCAGCTCAGGGTGGTGGTTCGTGATGTAAAACCATTTCGCCTTCTAGTCTTGATTCGAGTCGATAAGTTTGTACGACAAGTACTGCTCGGCGGCGTCTTCACGCATCTGGATGCCGGCTCCTCCGACTACTCGTGGGTCGTCGATGCTCGGCTGCGGCTTCACACAGAAGAATTTTCGGAACAAGACCCAGTGGGGCTGGATCCCCACAAAGGCTTCACAGAAATGGACGAAGACGGAGAGGTGAAAAATCCCATTAGGGGACCCTTGAAGAAGTCGCTCGCCGGGAGTGCCAGTCCACGCTCCACGAACCGGACGAACATGGGGATCTCGTCGGGGTTCTTCTCCATCGGGTACAGGTCGCCCGCAGCGGCGCGCCACATGTCCATCTCCTTCTCCCTGAGGAACCCGCTTTTCACCAGCGCTAGGAAATCTTCGGTCTTCGCCTTGGACTTCTTCCACTCCTTGTTTGGATTCGGGCGCGGAGGAGATGTCGGCGGCGTTGACTCCTAGGAAGATCCTATCGCCTCATCGTGGGATCTCTTCTTCCCGGCGCCGGCACCAGTCTTCATGCTCTTGGACAGGGAAGACTTCATCCTCCAAGTGCACCGGGTTTTTACTCGCATCCGCTCAGGGGCTTCACTGGTGGCAAGCAGCGGCGGTGCGCGTGGATCTGCAGACTACGGCGCGGTGGCAGTAGCACGGGTCGCTGGACTCTTGGCTAGATTTATTTCAAACAACTGCGAATGTGGGGGATGGAAAACCCTAAGGGTTTCGGCCTCTATTTATAACCCAACCGTCGGCGCTGCAACGGCCAGATGGATAAGTATCGGTAGCTGACTCAGCGGCGGCCGCCTGACCCTTTGTCTGTCAGTAGTCGACGCACTCCATCTCGGGGGCTCGGCTACGTCTACTCAACTTCCTGGGTGACGACAAGATTCAAGAGCAACTTAGGACACATTCTACAATCAAGATGATCCTTCAATTCAAGAGGAAGTAGTTGACTTAAGGCTCGGGGGCTCCGTGCCACGTGTCCTTCGGTTTTTTCTCTGGATTTTGCGGGATAATCTTGGCAGAACTTCGGATTAACCCTCAGCTTGATCTATGATTTGACCTAAGGCTCGGGGGCTACATTCCATATGGAATGCGATTCTTCGAATCGCATTTTCCATATGGTTTCTTCTTCAAGACAACGCGAGTATTATTGAAGACCTTCAAGAGAAGAACTCGAGGACGCCTGGGAACTACTCGAGAAGACTTCAAGACTACTCAAGGATCAGCTGGAGTACCTTCCAGCCTCGGGATGCTTCAAGTACCCTTGAGGACTTTTGGCTTGTAGTACTCGGGGACGCCTGAGGACTACTCGTCAAGGCCATCAAGACTACTTGAAACTATCCTACTCGACTACAAAGTACTCGGGGGCTTGTCGTATGAACCTCCCTGGGCCCACTACCTCGGTGGGTACCAGGACCGACTACTCGGTGGGCCCCTGGGACTACTCGGCTTGTGCCATACGGCACCTGATGGCGTGGGGCGCAAGGACTACGGTAGAGAAGTACTCGGATAGGAAGCTATACATGTTCTGTACTATGTAGAGAACTCCTAGATGTACCCGGTTAGTACTCTCTCCTCAAACCGACTTGTAACCCTGCATCCCGGGCTATATAAGGCGAGGCAGGGACCCTTCCCTCTCTCATACGCATCATCTTGTAAACACACCCAATCAATCCAGAGCCACGCATCATACATGACGTAGGGTATTACGCACCTCGCGGCCCGAACCTGTCTAAATTGTTTGCCACGTGTCTCTTCCTTCGAGTTACCGATCTCGGCGAGGCCACATTCATCTACCTCGGGTACTCCCCTTGGTAGGTTGCTGTTCTAAAACACCGACAACATCTCCCACATAGTTTCCTAGAATGTTTGCTTGAACATTGAAGTTTTCCACACTTTGCAACATGTTCAAACTCATATGCATTTTAAAATGTAACAAAACCTTGTGTTCACCTTAAGCTTACAAAATGTAAAGTTCCATTACTAATGGTTGTGTAAAACAAATATTATTTGTATGTTGTACTTACAACGAACAAAATAAGGCATATAAACATCACTCAACAAACGAAATGTACACTAAACAATGAAATTTATGAATAGATGGTGATTTTAGAAAAATTAGAAAAAATCGCTACTGCACGTGTCGTTGTGTGATCTTCGTGAGGCGTGCAAGAATTGCTACGTCAAGTCGTGCTTTGAGCGGCGCTTCCGCGAGGCCAATCATCCTGAGGCATTGTGCTTCGAGGGGATGGTGAGGTTGATGAGGCGGCAGAACCCCGATAAGGGTCTGAAGCTCATTGGAGATGCCGCTGCTGCTGAAGACTCAGGTGCCAAGTACTTTTTAGTGATGCTGAAGTACCGTTGCAACCCGGCGGACCCCGAAGCCATGGCACTACTCCAGGAAATCAGCAGCGGCCCGTCGCCCCCTGACAGCCGGTGGAAGAAACACAACCTGCGGTAGCTATGCTACCTCGTCAAGTAGGATCTCGACAACATTGCGTGGTGGTACTGGCTTGATGATGGCGACGACGATGACGACATTCTGTTGCTGCCCATCCAGAATCCCCACATCTGCATGTGGGAAGCAGAATGTAGGCGCTACGGGCCAGATACCAAAGAGATCATCCACTACTGCAGTGCCAAGTGTCGCATCTGTCATAAGTTCGACCTCTGGACGCGTAGCTTCCGCCCCGCCGTGGAGTACACCGTCAGCAGGATAAACATCGGGATGTAGGCGCAAGCATCAATGAACATTATCTATCTTGAATATAAATTATTAGATATTACTAAACGCGGATTTGATTTTATCAGGATGTCGGTTTTTAATCAGTTTTTGATAGATAATATTTGATTTGTCACGTTTGTGAGTCAAATCGAAGGTTGCGGTGGTGTCATTTGCCGCCGACGAGGCCTGGGATGCCCTCTTGGGTGTCAAAACCACCGAAGCGGGCACGGTGGCGGCGGCGGGCGGCGGTGCCCTCTGCTTCATCCTTTGTTCTATTCAAATGACTCTGGGGGGCAGTTATATTCAAATGAAGATGAGTTCCCATTTCAACTTTTAATCTGCAATCAAATATTGTAACAAGTATTTCTTTGTCGTTATTAGTGCAAATTTGATATTTTTTCTATTTTTTTCTAAAATCACCATCTATTCATTAATTTCATTGTTTAGTGTACATTCCGTTTGTTGAGTGATGTTTATATGCCTTATCTTGTTCTATGTAAGTACATCATATAAATAATATTTGTTTTCCACACCTCCTGTAATGAAACTTTGCATTTTTGTAATCTTAAGGTGAACCAGAAGCATTTGTTAAGTGTTCAAATGCATATGAGTTCGAACATGTTGGAAAGTGTGGAAAACTTCAATGTTCAAGGAACATTCAAGGAAACTATGTGAGAGATGTAGATATTTGTACACAAGTATATTATTCCTTCATCGAAACCATTTGAAATTTTGAAGACAAGTCTAGCTACCCAAATTATGTCGGCAAGTCAATTTGTAGATTTTTTAGAGCACACTAGATGTTAGTAGAATTATTACATCATTAACATGGGATGTAAAAACGCATTCTAAGAATCTTGGGCACACAAGTGTGATTGTTGATATTTTATTCAAATACTAAATGTCCAAATACGAATTGTTCGTATTTTTATGATTTTTTAGGTGTTGTTTTATGGGCTCTAATATTTTCGGGAAGCACATTTCATTAGAAAGAAAATAGTGGCTGGCCCACACGTCAGCGTCAGCAGCCAAAATAAAAAGATAACCGCTGCCCGCCCGCCGGACCCAACTCCCAACAAAGGCGATGCGGGTTCACTTACCATCGTCGTCTATGACACTGGCCCACTCATCAGCGTCAGCAGGAAAACTATGCGCGGGTTGCTCAAAATTTCCCCACGTATATTGACTATAATCCCCATAGAATTCCAATTGTTGCACAGAGCCATCAAGGGCACGCCAGTAGTTTCATTAAACACAGTTACGCGCACGTTCATATTCGGCTCCTCGCTAGACAGATCCACAATGCCTGCATTCTCCCCACGCCGCCACCACTCGCCCCACTCGCCTTCGCCGCTCTGTCCCCATTCGCCTTCGCCGCACTCTTCCCGTCGCAGCCCTGCTCTTCTCTAGCCCCACCGCTCCCTGCGTGACGACGGTGACGAGGACGCGGTTACTGGTGTGCGGACGTACGTCATCCCAGCCAACTTAAAGACGGTTGACGTGCGGATCCGTCGACGTCATCCCCGGCCACGACGACGACCCGGCCACCTCAGGCCACGAGCCGACGTGGATCCGGCCCCTCCGACCATCACGAGAACAACTACTTCATTCACGATAGAGGTTAGTCCTGCTTGAACCCCCAACGCCCTCTCTCTCCTCGGCCACCAAATCTGCTATATATTCATGACAATGTGGATTAGGGGGACATGCCTTGATAGTTCATTTTTAAATGATCGACTGTGGATTTGATGGATGGATTTTATTGCCCCAAGTCTGTTTGAATAAATTATTGCTAACAGATGTAGTTATGTGAACTATTGAAATTCATTTTCATGTTCCTGGTGCTACAATTTTTGCACTGTAAATTCATGAAAAGCATTGAGGATGTTAGCATACTTTAATTCTGCTATGCTTTGAATGTACCAGATCGACAGTTATGCTTTGGACCTGTTAGCATACTTTAATTCTGCTATGCTTTGAATGTACCAGTTTGACAGTTATGCTTTGGACCTGTTAGCATATTTTAATTCTGATGGCCACATAATGTCATTGGGAATTGCATCGCAGTGGTTTATAATGACAAGGTGGATTAGAGAGACATGCCTTAATAGTTCATCTTCAATTGATTGACTGTGGATTTGATGGATGGATTTTGTTGCTCCAAGTCTGTTTTGAATAAATTGTTGCTAACAGATGAAGTTATATGAAATGTTGAAATTAATTTTCATGTTCCTAGTGCTATAATTTTTGCACTGTAAGTTCATGAAAAGCATAAAGGATGTGAGCATACTTTAATTCTGTTATGCTTTGAATGTACTAGATCGACAATTATGCTTTTGACCTGTTAGCATACTTTAGTTGCATCGCAGTGGTTTATAATGTAGTGATAACTAGACTGTCTTATACTTTGTTGTGAGTGTTAATTGTTTCACTATTGTCATATATATTATTATTGTTGGTATCATGATGTGTTGTGAGTGTTGTTTCACTACCGTCATATATAATGTCATGACCATTGCTTTATACTCTTGTTGCATTTACACATGGAACACACAATCCATTGTTGCTCAAGTTGGAAAAGGAAGCAGTTGAAGGAATTTATTCTCTGCTTTGATATATAAGCATATTGTTGTGTCCCTGTCAAAATGGTTAGCACCTATCCCTGTATGATAATTAAGTAAAATATGAACTGTGTATGACTATGCTAATTTTATTTACGACTGTATCAGCTATTTTGCCTATCAGAGAAAACGAATTTATCTAATAAGAATTTTGTTTAGATTTTCAGTCTTGCTTATGTTGCTCTACTGACAAACCTAACATATCATCTATGTAGTCTCCCACAACAACAAACTCCTCTACCTCCAGTGCATCATCACAGCCCATCATCGGTGAACCTTCTTCATTGGGTCACTCAGCACAGACTGCTATGAGTAGTACTCGATCCCGCGGGTCAAGGACACAAACCAAATGTCCAGAAGAGAAGTTGATGGAACTGGACTTGATGCCAATTTTTGGCCTACCCCCAAATGCTTCGAGGGATAGATTTGTATTGGCCTGTGGTCTCATTGCTCGGGAGAGGGTGTCAATCAACAAGGAGTTTGATGATCTCTCACCAATTGAGAAGGACCATTGGTTCACAGTTTTAGAGGAAAAGCTAGATTACCTAGCCAATCTGGAAGAATCTATTCGCAAGAAGGCAATTAAGGCAGCTATATCAAAGATTGGAGCCTTGCAACGGCGGTTCGAGGCCCATTTAAGAAAAAAATATGTGAGTGAAGAGGAGACTCCCTTTGTGAAGCATGCCTTTTTGCAGTAACAAGACTGAGACATTTTTGTGTAGGAAACCAATTCTTCTTCATTTCAGCAATTGAGCCAGGAGATGAAACAAAAGAGAACATTGCATAATAAGCCACACAAGACGGGCAGAAAAGGTTATTGTGGTAAAAGGAAAGAGTGGGAGGAGGAGGATGCAAAGCTAGCTGCAGAAGGAAAACAAAACCCTTGGGACCAATTTCTTGGATGCTCGAGACCTTATCTGCGGGCAAGTGTAGGGAAGAAGAAGAATAATAATACTAGTGAAGGAAGCGGGGGCGTAACATTTAGTAACCCTGCAGTGGTGGGGGTAGCAGATAGGGTGAAAACACTTGCAGCTCAGGGTAGCGATGGTTCTTTCTCTGGGGTTAGGGAGGATGATATCCTCACCGCAGCACTTGAGACTCCAGAGCATCGAGGTTGGGTACGAGGTGTGTCTAGTTCACTTGGGGGGGTAAAGGGTTTGGTGAAGAGTTCACTGGAATGTACAGGAAGAAGAGGAACAAGAGGTCTGATGCTCATGATATGATGGACAAAACATTTAAATCAATTGTCCATGTTCTAAGACTATCAGGCATCAACATACTGAAAAATGCACTCTTCGTTCCCAATTACCAGCGCCTGTCAGTAGCAGTGAGGAAGAAGATATGCATGGCAGCGAGGAAGATGGGCATGACCGCGAGGATGAACATGCACATGACAGCGAGAAAGATAGCAGAGAGCAAGATCATTGGAATGCCAACGGTGACAAAGCGAATCAAGTGCACAGTGATAGTCGATCACCTATGCTGGACACAATAGATAAGCTGACAGAGCCAACCGCGTGCAGCCTTTTGGATGGCACCGTGGAACTCGCACTAGCGAAAGTCTTTCCATTTCAAAAGGCTTGCCATTCAGTACCGGTGCAGGATGGGTATGTTGTGGTGCAAACTACTTATGTGTGGGCCAATGCGGGTCACTACCCTCTGCTTGTACCAATTGTTGGGGATGACGTAGAAACCCTAGCTGAGGCTCTCGTTCAAAGGATCCAATGGCCATAGGATAGGATCCTTATACCACCCATGACGAGACATCCCAACCCTGAAGCCGCAACAGGTAGCAGGGGTATAACATCAGATGGAGGTATTACAGCTCAGTGTCAGCAAGAGAAGGCTCAGCAGCAGCAGCAGCAGATCAGCAAAACTACGCAGCATGAGCGTTGACAACAATCGGAGGAGGAGCCCAGGCAAACTCCGCCTAAGCAGCAGCTGCAACTTGAGAATAATCAACAGACGAAACAACAGCCTCTCCAGCAATAGGAGCGTCGACAACAGCAGCAGGAGCCCAGGCAAACTACGCCTAAGAAGCAGGTGCAACATGAGGATAAGCAATAGAAAAATAGCAGCCTCTCCAGCAGCAGCAGGAGGAGCACAGGTAATCTCCCCCTAAGCAGCAGATGCAACAAGTACAGCAGCCTCTACAATAGGAGGATCCCAGGCAATCTCCACTGCAGATGGGGAACCAGGCCAGGAAACCTCTATCTAAAGATGAGATTCTTAACTGTGTTATTGGGAAAGAATAGGACCGACCAAAATACAAGTCTGGTGCACCTATGTTGTCAGAAGCAAATGTAAAGGCTGCTGGACCAAATTGTGTCAAGTTGCATGCTTATGTCAGAGAACACAGTAAGGATAAACTTGCCTTTCCAGCAAAGGTGGATCAAGACTACTTTAAAGGTGGTTGTGGTACTTTAATGTTAAACATTGAATTCAGTAGCGTGTATAACTTTATAACCCTGGCTTCTCTAGATGTTACCTTCATGAGGTTGTGGACATTGTAAGTCCTTTAAAACCTAAAAAGATATTTCTTTGATTTTGACCACAAAGTTCATGCATGCTAACAATTTGATGTTTTGTAGGAAAATGATGGACAAGGCAGCGGAGATCCAGATCAGTGTTGGGTTTTTAGATCCAGATTTGTTTACTTCAACAAATATTTCTCAGTGTTCTCACCAAGTTGGCAAAGCAATCTCAAATGCAATGAACAACGACTACGTGGTGGGTGCCTACTGCACTAGCCACTGGGTAACAGTGATCATCTGTATGAAGTTCAAAGAGGTTTGGTATCTAGATTCTGCTAAACAACATCTCCCGCTAAAGTTCCCAGACCTCAAACATGTTTTGAACTAGTCAGTTTCTTGTAGGTTTTGTTCACAAAAATTCAATCTCTTAGTGTTTCTAATTGGTATTGCTGACCATGCAGGGCCTTTGGTACAATATTTGTAGGTTTTGTTCACAAAAATTCAATCTCTTAGTGTTTCTAATTGGTGCACATGCACAGGACAGAGTGACGAAAGGAAAGAAAATAAAGCCAAAAGCCACATTCAAGCACAAAACAAATCTCGTTGTAAGACCGAGGTGCCTTCTTACCTATTTGGTACTGCATTAACTTGTCATTTTGGTACCTCGATGCAGTGTGCTCAGCAGCCACGGGGGTCCTCTTTGTGTGGATTCCATGTTGCATTCCATATGTTAAGACTACTCGATGACATACCTGACATCAAGAAGGCTGTTGTAAGTAGATAATAATGCTCAACCTTGTCTCGGCTCATATTATCCATCTGATTTTAGAACCTCATTTCTACTTATATTCTCATAAATGATTATATTTTGCAGGATTTCAAATCTCCTGTAGATGTTCCCACAGAAGATCTAAAGTGTGTCTGGGAGATGTTGTGCGAGTACATTCTTAAAGAGACCATCGACCGAAAGGGCAACTTCTATAGTGGTGCACCATGAGTTTATTGTAGCCAGAAACTTGAAACTCATTCAAACTTTTTTAGTCAGGTGTTGTTGCCTGAGAAACCTGCTTGGCTTGCTTGGTTGGGGTCAGATACTGTCTGGTTCAGGCAGTTTTCTCATGACTCCATCCAAACAAGCCCTGATGAGTGCAACTTGAAACTTGTTACGATCCTAGCTTGTCTATAAATGTGATCTTGCTTGTCTTTAAATGTGATTTTTCTTTGCCTATATCTGTGATGTGAGAATGTGTTTGTGATGTCTCCTTGCTGTGGTGGCTGCCATATCCTAGCTGGTTCCAGGATGCAGCCCCTGATGGCTGCCAAATCCTGGCTGGTTTCTGGATACCGCCGGCAAGCGGGCAGGTTACTGTAGGGGTGGCATACGTATCTGTAACGGGCGATTAAAGCACGTTACAAACATTGATCAGTGAGTAACGGGCTTCATTCGGAAAGCCCGTTACAAACATGCCCACAATGTAACGGGCAGTGTGAAAGCCCGTTACCAGTCCTGACCGATGGGCCCCAGGAGCTAGCCCGTTCATCGAGATATAGGAGACGCAAGTTGAAAGCAAGCGTCTCCTTTAATAGAGAGAAAGCAGACGCAAGTAGAAATAGATGATTCTCATTTCGTCGAGACAGAGGAGACGCAGGTTCACGAAACGCGTCTCTGATGTTAATTTTACAGTAACAGGCTCTGTTTTCGTGCCCGTTACCAAAGTTCCCTGTGGGCCCAAAGAAACAGCCATTTCACGTGACCGGTGACTAGTTGTGGTAAAGGTTGTTGTTTAATGCCCGTTACAAATCCTATATGTGCTGAGATGCGCGTGAAATAGACGCATCTCAGTTCGTCAAGATAGTGGAGATGCAGGTGCACAGCAGGTGTCTCCGATATTGAGCAATTGTAACGGGCTTTGCTTTGGTGCCCGTTATGAAAGTTCCCTGTGGGCCCAGAGAAACAGCCATTTCACGTGACCGGTGGCTAGTTGTGGTAACAGTCGTTGTTTAATGCTTGTTACCAATATGTCTTATCAGTAACGGGCATCTGCCCGTTGCCTTTCTTGGGTTATTTGTAACACTTGATCGGTAACGGGCGCATTGCCCGTTACCAAAGGCGATCTATGCCCGTTACCAAAGCGAATTTTTCACGTAGTGACATACATATCCGCTTCCTTGACGATATGTGTACCCCTTTGACGTGGCTGGAGTCGATCATCACTCCACCCTTGGTTGGAGACCATCTTCTCAATAAGTTTGGTTGCTTAAGCAATAGTAAGAGAGAAGAAAGCCCCTCCAGCAGCAACAACAATATGACCTCAGGTTGTCAGAGTCAACCCATTATAGGAACTCTGAAGAATAAGCCAGTTGTCGAGGATATGTTCAATTATATCCCTATCAACACCTTGCAAATTGTGACGCCCCAGGTTTTTAATTAGCGTCATTAACGCTAATGGCCGAATCAGCCGAGTCAAACCGGCCGACAGAGGTCAAACCTAGGTCAACCTGGGTCATCACCTCGACAACCTCGCCAATGAACCCTATTGAACCCCTTGACCAAGTCTATGCACACCCGTGGTCAAGCCTTGGTCAAAGACACGGTCAAAACCGGCTTAACCGTTGACGTCAGCGAATGTCGTCCGGAACTTTTGTCGCGTTCTCCAAAATTCACCTAAACACTTCAAAATCTACCTTTATGAAAGTTGTCCATCTTGTTGAGGGACACAACTTTCATGTAGATTGACATTTCAAATTTTGAGTCGAAATTGGTGAAAAACTTGATCGACTGACAGCACCTCCTGTTTACCGGAACCTGGCGGCATTCAAAGTTGGCACGACGTTCCTGCAAAATCCGTTGAGCAAAAAACTATATGGCCTTTGCAAAATTTGTAGAGGGTAGCTAGATCTACAACTTTCCTGTTGACCACATTGTGCACTTCTATTCAAATTTCGGGAGAAAATCTCGGTCAAACAAGGGCACTCCGAGTAAATCTGCCGAAAGCGCGTCCCGCGCGCGCGCGCGCGCGCGCGGCGCGGCCACCTCGGTATCCGAGCCGCCCGTGCGCCTCCCGAGGTCCCCTCGCACCTTCCCAACGCAGCTCGCTCCTTCCCCACGCCGCGCGCATGCCGAGGCCGACGAACGTCGCGCCGCCGTACGTCCTCTCCTGCCCGACGCCGTACAGAGCTGCCCGACCGTCCTCGCCCTGCCCACGCTACCCCTCTTCCGTTCTCCTGCTCGCACGTCGCCTATAAGGGCCGCTGTTTTTCCCCTCGACGTGTAGACCCCGCGCCGACGCCCATACCGAGCCGCCCTCGGCGCGCGCGCGCGCGGCCGGCCCGCGGCGAGCTCGGGTTCCGCCGGGCCGCGGCCCCAAACCGAGCGTGTCCCCACCTTCCCTTGCACCCGCATAAGCTCACCGGTGCGCCGTCTCCCCCGCAGCCCCGTCACACCACCGGGGCACGGCCAGGCCGCGGCGGCCACCGTGCCTCGGCCGCCGCGCCGCCCCTCGCCGGCCTTCTCCCCGCCCCATCCGAGCCCCGAACCGGTCCCCCTAAGACCCAAGGCCCCTCCCCCGCCCGTGCCCGGCCGGCCCAGGCCAGCGGTTAGCCGGAATTTGGCCGGACCGCCGCTGGCCGGCCACCCAGGGGCCACATTGCAAAAGAAGATTTCTTTCCGAGGGCCTCCCTGCAAAAGGTTAACTCCAATAGTAAAGTGATTTGGCTGTTTCTTGTAAATTGCATAGAAAATCGTAGAAAAATCAAAAAAATTAGAAACCAATTTTTTTGGATTCGTTGTGAATTATCCCACAACTTTTGTTATTCTCACATTGCCTGATTCTAAATATTTTTAACATAAAAATACAAATGTGAAAAATCTAGATCTGCAATATCTCAAAATATATAAATCCTCTGTGTCCAATTTTTGGATATGTTGTGTGTTAGGTCATGACTAGCTCCTGTGCCAAAAATGGCACAAAGTTATGCAGTCAATCTTGTTAAATAAATTGTTTCCCATTTCTGCAAAAACTGCCTAGATGATTTTTCTTGCCAAATATATTTATGTTTTTGAGCTCAACTTGTGCACACTTTCTTGATATGTCAAAATACACATCTTGTGAATTAATTATGATTTTTGGTGTAACAGAAATATTTATTCTCAATTTGTGCATGATTTCCTTTGCAAATTAATGGACTAAGATCAGTTGGGTTTCTAGGTGAATATTCTGGTTCTTTAGGCTTGTTTAGGACCAGAGAGCATGCCTGAGAAAGTTTGGATCATTTTGGTGCTTATTTATTTTTGCATGCATTTAATTTGAATCACTAGCTAGTCTTTGTTATTTTCTCTAATATTTAGTTTCCTAGCTTCCAAGCATCACATGTGGGTCCAATGGACCAGTATAGGTGCTAATATGCTTAAGAAACACTTCTTTAATTTTTGTAATTTAATTGTTTAATAAAAAGCTTAAAAGCCCTTTTAATATTAAAGAGAAATTAAATAAAGAAAAGCTCCTATTTACTTATTTTTCCTTTTTGAAAGTATTACTTAATATAATTAAAAGGTAATGGAATATCCTTGCTGATAAGAAATTAATTCATGAATAAAAATATTATTTATACCTTTGCTTGTGAAAGGAAAAGGGCTACCCATTAACATGAAATAACAAGTACAATAAAAACCTTTATTCAAATGTGCAATAAAAGAATAACCCATGTACAACTAATAACCTTCCTAAAAAGGAAGCACTATCTAGATGCTTGTTAAGGTGAATATGACCAACAAGAGTTGGATAAGATAACTACCTATCACATCACCTGAACTTGCATTGCATTCCATGTAGACCTTCCGGACGGTGATTACTCGCTTGTCCCGGAAACCGAGGAAGGAGGAGCGGAAGCTTCGCTGCAGTACGTGGAAGTGCTCGACACCGAGGGTGCCCAGGCTAACCTAGCTGACGAAGGCAAGCTCCGGAGCATCTAACAGAGTTTTTCAAATTCTTTATTCAATTATCTATGGATGATTGTGCATTTAAGTTCAGGAGTTGAATGAAACCCTAGGTGCATAATCCCTAGGTACCTTTGTCCTTACTAGTATGATAGGCCGATAACTGCTAAGCTATAGGACCGTTACAAGTCGAGTGATGACCTCACTCGCGAGAATAGGTTCCTAGATAGGAATCACAATATATCCTTAATTGGATTGCTCACGTGGTAAGAGCATGGGATTTGGCCTCCGGTCCAGTGGTTATGTGGATTAAGTGTTTGAACGTACTAAGCACATGTCGGGAATGGGACCGGTAAGTCTAGTACCTTAATGAGACGGCTAGGGATGGAACTGTCACTACTCTTGGGATTCGCTCTCACGGCTAGCTACCGGTGGTGTATGGTGACTCCGGGTATCTCGCGGGGTATGCCGGATAGCCTGCACCAAAGACTGTGGCCTTTCATCCCGTCCCGAGGATTTTTGGAAACGGTCTGGGAAAGTTGTCCTTTCTGGGGCAGCCTACCATGTGTTTACATCTACCTTGCAAGGTTTAATCAATCGATTGTCGGCCTCTCACCGTTATCTGAGACTACTTACTCCACTAGTCATGAGATCCCTAATGATGGAAGATGATGAATATTATGTTTGATTAATTGTATTGTACAACTTTGTTTGCACTAGTTGGCTAATGTAGTAAAGATTAAACCTACTAGAACTTGTGCTAAAATCTTGAAAGTAAGGACCTACTCTTTGTTACTTTTTAGCAAAAGAAACCCAGTAGCCAAAAAGCCTTTCATGGTCTAGATTTGGTGAAGTAGTTATCACCGACAGGTAAGTCTTGCTGAGTATTAGTATACTCAGCCTTGCTATAATATGTTGATCCAGGTAATGCATTCAGTGGTGTGTGGCCCGGAGAGATCCCGCCCGGCTGGGAGCTGGAGTGGGTAGAGGACGACTACTGAAAGCATCATGGATGGCCTCCCGTGGTGTATTCGTTTCCGCTAGTTTATTTCCGCTGCTTTCGAAAACTCTGAACTATTTCCTGATGGCAAAAACTATGGTTTGTAATAATTAAACCCTTCGGGGTACGAATTTGGATATTAATGTTGTTGTATCTCTGGACTCACCTTCGGGTGAGTTTTAATGCATATATTCGATCCTTGTTGCTATTCAAGTGATTTACGGGCGTTAACCCGGCAACTAACGACAGGATGATACTTTATTATCGCTTAATGACCAAAGTGGATTGGTTAGGTGATAGTACGGTATTTTCCTGGGCGGGTTGTCACACAAATCCCTTGTTGACTAGGCAAAGACATCTTTATTTGTGTTGAGAAAGTAAATTAGATCTTTCTCTCTTTAGGTTCGAGGTTAGCCCCAATTGTCATTGCTCTATCTAGCATATGTCATCTATATATACCTTCTTAGCTTTACCATCAACACTTATTTCAATCTTTTCTTTGTCTCTCTTTGGCCTCGGCATAAGGCTTCTTTTTTCTTCATCATTGGCCAAATAATGAATGTTCTTCTGACCTGGGGTAACCCCTTTCTCAATTTTTTTTGCTTCTCGAAATCTCCATAGATTCTGATGACTCCCTTTGGATCTGGTTTTTTCATGCACAAGAAAAGTTGCCTGAATACCACATGGAACTTGTTAATGAATCCTCTCCCCAAGATTGCATTGTATGGATAGTGCGTGTCAACTATATCAAACGTGATGTGTTCTGTTCTTGCATTGTCCATGTATCTAAACAATACTAGTAATAGAATTTTTCTAATCACTCTTATTGGCTTTCCTATTAAGCAGAGGAGTTGATTTATCTGGTGACTGTAGCATATGAGGACTTAGGTTCATTATTTCAAAAGTTTTGGTGAAGACGATGTTGGCAAAACTTTTATTGTCTACCAAAACTTTTCCTGTTATCCAACCAGCAATGTTGACCTCGATCACCATTGCATCATTGTGAGGTGCTGACTTCAATTTGAAATCTTCCTTAGTTAAGGAAATTGGCACTTTGTCCCATTCCGGTCTTGCAGCAGGACCATCATTTATAATTGTGTGCACCTCTATGAAATATTTGTTTCTCTGTCTCTTGGTTTCAAACTCCATTGAGGACCCCCAACAATAGGCACGATCATACCAAAGGAAGGTAAGGCTTTTTAGTTTTGATTGTTGCTTGGTTCTGGTTTGGGTATATTGGTTGGTATATGAGATGGTGGTGGTGGTAGGATTTTTTTCATTTGTATTGGTTGTGATTGTTGTATAGTTTGTATGCCTTGGGATTGTGGGTAAAATTGTTACGAGGTTTGTCAAGTTGTTGGTTGTGGTTGTGGGAAATGGTGGTTTTTGTATGAGGTTTCAAGGGTGGAGGCATTAACTGTTCCTTAATCAAATTGGTGATACACTAGATAGTGTGGTGGACAGGTTTGGGTGGCGCAGGCATTGCTTGCATCATTCTTTTTTGCTCTTGAATTCTTTTGAAATTTTCTTTTGTTTCTGGACATGCTTCTGTGCAGTGGCCTTTGCCGTAGTCAATGCAGCGAAAGTACAGGTTTCTGCTACCATGGTTTTGCATCCTTGGGGGCCCTCCGCCTCTGCCTCTTCCACTTGATGAATATTCTCTTGGTGGCTGGTTGGATATTGTTGAATATGAGTTTGGTTTTAAGCACTTTGTGGCTAAACATTCATGATATGTTGTGCATTTTCTGACCAATTATTGTTCCTTGGGTTTTGACTTAACTGATATCTTTCTACGACCCTTCTTCTATGTTCATCATCAGATCTACAATATTTCTCTAACTCATGGAACAAGGCTTCCATGGTTTGCGGTTCCTCTCTTGATAGATGAGATGTTGTTTGACTAAGTGTCAAGCCATTTATCATAGATGAGATTGTGGTTTTGTCATCCACATCTGACGTTTGAGATTTTTGCTGCGAAAATCTTCTCACTTAGCTGGCGAGTCATTTCTTATCCCTTTGTTTGTAATTGAAGAGGTATGTTGACTTTGCTGATAGGTTGTGGAAGGTTTGAAAAGTTTGGAGGAATTTTGTTTTCATGTCAAAGCCAACTGGAGACTGAGTGGGGAGGTAGTAAAGAATACTAATTCAGGATTGGTCCTTCACATGAGAAGATGAAGGATTTTGCCAAGGCTACAACATCTTCACCTGTAGAAGCTACTGCAGCTTCATAGTTCATGAGGAATTACCTTGAGTTGCCAAAACCGTTGAAGTTTAGGGGGGAGAGTAGTTTATACTTTGATGGCCAAAGAGCTATTTGCAAGGAGTGGTGAGTATGGATCTGCAAAGAGAGCTACTCCATTGTTTACTGGAAGTTGATGTGTTGTGAAGATGAAGTTTCCTTTCGATGGTATCACTCTTCCCGAGTCTTAGCCTGGTGTGCTTTTTCCATAAAGTGCTATTTTCTTGATCATTCATTTCATCTAGTTCTTTATGCAATTATGCTAGTTGCTCTTTAGCCTAATTCAACCTTTCTAGTCTTTCTCAGGCTTGTCTCCTTGCTTGAAGTTGTAGATCAAGTCTCTCTTTTTGTCTTTTCAGAGTTTGGACTTTTTTCAACACCATGTTCAACTCTTTTTCTGTTGCCCCCTCGGCATCATTTCTGCTACTCGCTTTTGGCCACTCTTGCTGCTCTTTGTCTTTTGAATTCTTTTCTTTCTGGATAGCTTAAAGTTTTACCACCTCATCTTGTGTTGCATTGGCCTTAGAGTGAAGGACGGCTTCTATTAGGGTCATCTTGGGGTTGTTCATTCTCTTGGTCTTGATCCGGAGCTTTCTTTCCTTTTTTGTGGAGCCATCGTGGGTTTCTAACAGTTAAGGCCACAACGGGTGTGAAAACCCGCCCAAGAAAATATTGTACTATCGCATAAACCAATCCACTTTGGTCATTGAGCGATAATAAAGTATCATTCCGTCGTAAGTTGTCAGGTCAAGCCCGGTAAATCACTTGGTTAACACATAGAGGATTGAACATATGCATTAAAACTTACATGAAGGCGAGTCCAGAGTACATTACACAATTTAAATCCAATTTACCCTAAGGGTTAGTTATTACAAACCATGGTTCATAACATGATAAGTAAAGGTTCAGAGTTCGAAAACAGCGGAATAATAAACTAGTGATACGATAGACATCACAGGAGGCCATCCGTGAAGCCATCACTCGTCGTCATCCACCCATTCCATCTCCCTACCGGGTGGGATCGCTCCAGGCCAAACAACACCTGCAACAACATTTTTAGCATGGCTGAGTATACTAATACTCATCAAGACTTAACTGTCGGGTGATAACTACATCACCAAACTCTAGACATGAGAGGCATTTTGGCAGGTGGGTTCTTTTGCTGAAAAGCAACAAAGAGTATGTCCTTACTTTTAATATTTTAGCTCAGGTTCCAATTGATTAATCTTTTCTAAGTGAGCAAACTATTGCAATCAAGAATTGTGGAATACAATTAATTCATGAAGAAGAATTCACATAATTCCATCATTAAGGGATATCATGGCCAGTTGATTAAGCAGTCTTAGATAACGGTGACAGGCCGACAATCGATTGATTTATAACCTTGCAAGGTAAACCTAAACACACGGAAGAATCCATACCCCAAGAAGGTCCAAACAAAAACGAAATGGGGTATACAACGACTAGGCGGTTCCCATCTTTCTCCGGGTCGAGATCGGAACCTACAATCCTCGGTACAAGGCTTACTGGTACGTCACACCGGACTGCCCAAACTCGCACATGTACCCCACTGTTGCAGGTAGGGGGACACATCATGTGTCCTAGGGGTAGTAGGTAAAGGTTCCCTTGCCGTGTCCATCAGGTACTACGCTTATCAATCCCATTCCCGACAAGTGCTTAGTACGCTCAAAAGCTTAGCCCACGAAAACCACTAGACTGAAACCCAAATCTCATGCTCTTACCACATGAGAAATCCATTTATAAAGATCTTATGATTCCAACATAAGAGCCTATTCTCGCGAGTGATGAACATCACTCGACTTTTACCGGTTCTATAGCATAGCAGCTATCGACCTATCATACTAGTAAAATAGCATAGGTAACTAGGGATCATGCATCTGGGGTTTCAATTCAACTCCTGAAACGTAAATGCACAAACATAGCAAAGGTAGTTGCGTAATTTTAAAAGAAGGGTTAATGATACGGGGATTTCCTTTGTTGGCAAGGTTGGCCTTGGACCCTTCTGGACTTTGGTCCAGGTCTTGCTCTACAGCGACATAGAGCTACCGTCGGGAAGATCTACACGAGCATGCATATGCAAGATTTAATTGATGGTTTTTCATTTAATTAATTACCAAATAACATATGACAACCATGAAGTGCATGGTTGGCCATATTCACCTTGACAAACACATATTTGGTACATTATTTCTATTAAAGTGATATTATGCAGTGCTTCATTATCTATTCCTTTTGATAGCGACTGTGTACACATTTATGCAATTAAATTAAATTAATTTAATTTCACCAAAATAGCAAGGGTGTGGTCTCAACCTTCTTAGCATGTTCCGCACCACAAACATAGGGTCATTAGGTGTGGTGTTGGTGGTTTTCCAATTTAACTTAATATTAAGCTTCAATTGGCCTCCATTGTTTTTATTCATCAATAAATTCATAAAATATGGTGGGTGGTGTTTCTAAAGCACTATAGATCAAATAAAGCCATTGCACAAAAGTTCACATTTAAAAGAGCTATAAATTAATTATACCGAAAATGACAAGTTTTATCTACTAAAGCAAGATAAATGCATATAAAAATAATTTAGCAACAAAAGTATTCCAACTTTCTCCCACCGGTTCTCTGACTCAAATCAAGGTTATGCACACAACAAACACATCAAGGGTTACTTTAGATCTTGAACCATGCAAGTACATTGAAAAATAAGCATAAATTAGGAATATATATTTCTGGTAGCTATAAAACCATTATTAACTCACCAGAGGTGTATTTAGGCACAAAAAGATCATATTCAGAAGTTGGGCACAAAAATCATTTAAGCAGATTCATCATAAATACAAAATAAACCATATTAAAAGATCTACTTAGTAACTTTGTGCAAATTTCGGTGGAGAGCCTAGATGTGGCATGACTCACAAAATATCCAAAATTCAGCTTCATATCAATTGTAGATTTTGAACTATAACAGATCTAGGTTAAATTGATTTCAATTTTTAATGCAAAATCTATCAGTCAAAAGTATGGTCATGTTTTACAAAAGTTGTAGAGTTTTTCACAAGGAAACCAACAAAACTGGTTTTGCATTTTTCTGATTTCTCTGTGAATTTCTGTGGAATTTACAAGATTCAGCAAAATCCATAAACTATTTAAGATTTCCTTTTGCATGTAGGTCCCTAGAAACTTTTCAGCCTTCACAACCATGCCCTCGGTTCGCATATAACACCCTGGAAAGAAGTCAGGACTCGCAATGTGGCCCTTGGGCCATGGGGGCGGCGGCGCAGTCGGAATTCCGGTGAGGAGCTCGCCGGACTTGGCCGGGGGAAGGGCGTGGGAGAGACAAGGGGCTCACCTACGATCGATTTGATGAGTTGGAGGGGCCGGGCAGAGCTCCGGTGATGGACGGCAAGGAGGAGGCGGCGACGCGTCCGCCTCTGCCCCAATTCCAGCGTACTTGGCAACAACGCGTGGCATCTAGGGACTCGGGAGGCTGTGTTGGTGTGTGGAGAGGGGGCTAGGGTGCTCAGACGGCGACGGTGAGGCACGGAGGAGCGAGCTCCGCAGCGGTGGCGGCAATGGCGAGCGGCGGCGGGCGTGCTCGCGCGCAAGGAGGAGAGGGAAAAGGATTTTATAGCCGCGGAGTGGGAGGGAGCTCCCAGGCTTCTTCACGACGGTAAGGAAGGGAGGACAGGGGGACCCAGCCAGCCGTGGGGCGCGTGCGGCATGGCTGGCGGACGGGGCACGGCGCGAGCATGGCCGGTGAGCGACGCGTGGCGAAACGCGATTCTCCAAGCGAGCCGGTCGGGCGCGGGGGTGTGGAGGACCGGCTCGGCGTGTCCCGGTCGTCCCGGGCGGCCGGAGGGGCACGGACGTCGAGGTAGAACGACCACCACGCGGCGGCGCGCGTGCGCGTGTCGGTGCGACGCTCTGGGCGCGGGAGCGCGACGTTGCCGACGTCAATTCCGTTTACCCATGTTTGACCAGTCGAAACTTAAAATTTTCAAACCAAACTCTAAAACCTCTTAATAACAAAGTTGTAGAACAACTATAGGAGAGCATTTCTTGCAAAGGCCGACCTAGATTTTGATCAACGGTTTGAGCATAAATTTTTGTCAAAGATCATGTCTTTCTCGGCTTGGTCAAAATGTATAGGCTGACATTGACCGCGTTTTTGAACATCTTCCGCTCAAAATCTTCAATACCGCCAATTATGAAAAGTGTGTCCCTCGAAAAGACGAACAACTTTTATATTGGCCGATTTTGAAGTTTTTAAGTGAAAATTTGAGAACGCGGCAAAAGTTCTAGGGAAGGCTCAAAGACATTAGGGGTTTAACTAGGGTTTGACTATGCCTTTGGCCAAGGTTTGACCAAAAGTGCGTGTTGACTTGACTAAGATGATCATTAGTGGTTGTTGGCTAGGCTTTCGAGGTGATGACCCAGGTTGACCAAGTTTTGACCAAGGTCAACGTGTTAGACTTTGCTTGACTAGGTCATTAACACTAATAATGCTAATTTAAAACTTGGGGCGTCACAATAGGCGCCTACCAAGACAGAAAGTAGAAAGTGGGAAAAAATGTATCTGTATTTGAGACAAAAGAGATCGTCCTTTGACACAGGGGTAGGGGATGCCCTTTTATAGTACCGCATGACACTTTTACATTCTGAGAATGCCCTCGTACATACATCATCTTCGAGGAATGTGCACGTATATAAAGGTCCAAAGTTTGCGTGACCACATTTTTATTTACAAGAATGAGTTCATGCTTCTCACGTGTTCACTTCCTTCTCCATCACGACATTGACTAATTCAGCTTCGAGATTCATCATATTGCTCAGAATTTGGTAAACTTCTTCTCCTGAACCTTGCACCTGATGATGTCACTTCCGACAATACTGACGTCACTTCCAATAACTCCCGTATCTTCTCGTTTCCTTAGATCTCTGCGACTGGTGTCCTCATCCCTTCGCCACGAACTCCTTCTTAATGTGTTTCGTCCAGTCTTGACCCTCGCACTTTGCGAATACAAAGAGAAAGTACTTTTTCGGAAGCCTTCGCTCGTCACAGAGTTAGAAAGACTTCCGGATTTTGGCTACCTTCGCCCAAAATGACGTTATTTTGCATAAGTTTACTAGAAAAGGTATAATTCTACCACGGAGGTCCACACACATATGGGAAGATACTTGAAGACATTTTTTTTACAAACCTCAGATACTTACTCATATGAGTAGATTCTAAAGATTTTGGTCACGTTATCCAAAATCTTCAAGTTTCATTCACCGAGTACCATAATTAAAATTTTCCCATTCATCACTTAGCCGTTCAACATCCGAAGATCTTTATTCATTTCGCATCATTGAAACACGTACTCCTACCTTTTACTGGAGCGATCTCGAAACTATTTTCGTGGAGTTTTGGACAGTTATCAGAAAATAGTGTTTCCTTCAACACCTCAAAGGTGAACTGTTTCGGTTGATTCCCCAATACTGACCAGGGAAAAGTCTATTTCACCCCTTGCACACATCACCCCCAACCTATGAAAATGAATTTTTTACTCCCTGGATTTTTTAAAACAAGACAAATTACCCCCTAAAGCAGTTTTGAAAAATCATAGTAAATCACAAAAAAATCGTAAAATGAAAAATCAAATTGTGTTAGACTTCAAATTAGTAGTTCTACGCAGTGATCATACAATATGGGATACTTTAGTACATATTTTTTGTTGTAACTTTAGATCTGTCTTTCTCCATAACTGTAAAGAATGTAATAAATATGTCATATTATATGTTTATTGTGCAGCTGTACTCATTTAGAATCCAACACAATTGGATTTTCCATTATATGATTTTTCTGTGATTTACTATGATTTTTCAAAACTACTTTATGGGTAATTTCTCTTGTTTTAGAAAGTTCACGGGGTAAAAAATCCATATGTATAGGTTCAAGGTGATGTGTTCCAACCCTCATAGGTTGAGGGTGAAATAGACTTTTTCCATACTGTCCACGTGGCTATGTCAGGCCAAATACAACAAATCAAACGCACCCTTTGTTGGCTTGCTGGAGTAATCTCTCTGTTGGACGCGGGCCCAGGATGCGGACATGGCACGAACGCTCGGCCATGGATTGTACACTTAGGAGATAAACGGCGATCGACCTGGCCTCGTCTGATAGGCTCTCCCGCCACTTCCCCCAATCCAAACATGCAATCCACCCATCTCCACTCCTTCCTCATCCCACGGCTCCACGCCCACCAACTGCTCGACCGACCGCCTGACGCCGGGCAACCATGGCACCTGCGCTCACCTCCAACCCGCCCTCCTTCCGCCCCCTCTCCTCCCCGCTCCGCCGCCGCGCCGCCACCGTCCTATGCCGCGCCGGGAAGCCCGGGAAGGAGTCGAGGGCGGATGACGACGCCGCCCCCAAGAAGATGTCCGGCCTCTTCGTGGACTTCGGCAAGCTACCGGACGCCAAGTCGCTGATACCGGCGCTCTCGTCGCCCTCGTCAGGGTCGCTGTTCGCAGGCGGCGGGAGGGGCCGGAAGGACCCGCAGACGGTGTTCGTCGCGGGCGCTACGGGGCAGGCCGGGATCCGCATCGCGCAGACGCTGCTGCGGCAGGGGTTCGCCGTGCGCGCCGGCGTCCCGGACCTCGCCTCGGCGCAGGAGCTCGCGCGCCTCGCCGCGGCGTACCGGCTCATTACCCCCGTCGAGGCGCGCCGGCTCAACGCCGTGGAGTCGAGCTTCGACGACCCTGAGGCGATCGCCAAGTCCATCGGCCCCGCCGCCAAGGTCGTGGTCACCGTCGGTCCGGCCGAGAAGGGGCCGGAAGGTGGGGCCGTCACCACCGACGACGCGCTCCGGGTGGTGCAGGCCGCGGATCTCGCTAGCGCGGGGCACGTCGTCGTCGTGTACGACAAGGGCGGCGGCAGTTCTGTCGGCGGTGGGTCCACCTACAATGTGCTCGACGGCTTCACGAACTTCTTCAACTACATCTTCTCCCGCGTCCAGACGCTGACGCTGAGCCAATTCTTGGCCAAGGTGGTCGAGACCGATGTCAGCTATACACTAGTCAAGGCTTCACTCACCGATGACTACAGCCCTGAGAGCTCCTACGGCCTGGTCCTCGCCAAGGAGGGAGCATCGCCCAGCACAACTTCCACAACAGACACCGGCAATGTATGTGTAGCTTTTTAGCATTGACTTTCCAATGCTCACTATTTCAAGGTCTATGTGTTGTTTCTTACATGCATAGCTATGTGCCATTATGTTTTGTCTTAGGTGTCAACGTCACAGATTGCGGCCCTTGTGGCTGATATCTTCTCCAATGTGGCTGCCGCCGAGAACAAGGTACGGAAACTATATCGGTATGTACTGTATCTGTATGTGTTAGTTTGGTATTATCTTGCATCTAAATTAAGGTCATGCTTATACATATAGTCTGGTTCAAAATTAAAAGTTTCATCAGCTAAAGTAAGTATTGATGATAGACTGCAATGCTGGCTAGTTGCTTTTGTCAACCTGTTACGGGGATTAAGAAACAACCAAATGCTGGCATGCAACAGATAGAAAATAGATATTATGCCACTTAAGTAAAAAGGATAAATACATTCTCTGGTTCTGATAAATCATGAAAAACTAAGCCGGTGAGGGTAAGACCGGCCCCACGGTTTTCATTAAGAAGAAGAAACTTTTTCCCGGCTTAGAAAACCCCCGAACCCTGGTTTCACCGCGAGGAGATTTTTTTTTTTAAATCAACCCCATAATTCGCTCCAACAAGGAATCAAACCTGGGTGATTGCGACCATACCTCAACTCCACAGACCAGCTAGGACTAGAGGGCTTTGGTGGTTCTGATAGTTCAATTCATCAAGATTCAGTAAATCAATGGTATTGCAAGTCAAAGTTTGAAAAGAATATGATCTACTGTGCTAGATGCAATCAGTAGCTGCCTGATGCTTGAAATTGCAAAAGCATATGAAAAGTAATTTGATCTATTTCCGATCAGCCCACATCACCAGAATCTGACAGAATGAGAAAGCATTTGTTCTGTTCTTAATAATGGTGCTCAAATATAAGTTGCTGTCTTGATCACTTCAAAGAAAAGTAATTCTGTCTCTTTCATCACTGCACGTGATTTGTAGTTTTTATACCCATTATATGCAGTCACAGGGAGTATAAAAGGAAATTGAGTGTCCCACACTTGGTTTTGCTTTTACGTCGGTGGTGCTTGTTACTCAATTTTCACTTAACTTGACAATTGTTTTCTTCCAGGTTGTTGAAGTTTCTACTAACTCATCAGCAACATCAAAGCCAACAGCAGAGGCTTTCGTGTGAGTAGCAAAGACCATTATTACTTTTTATTTTTTAGTTCACTGATATGTTGTGCGATTCCTTTGTTATGGAATGGAATGCTATTTGTGACTTGGATAATCTAACAATATTACCATTGAAATGCTGAAAAGAAAATGTGGCACACAAGTTTGGCTGAGAAAATATTAAATACAAAATAATTTTATTCTTCTTTGTTTGATTCTGATGGAGATGGATGTAACATGTAAGGTTATGTTTTTAATCGGAATGTTTCGAGTGAAGAGATAATCTCCAAACTTATAAAGAATCCTTCCTGCAGAGTATCCATCATTTTACAGATGTATGCTATACTCTTAGTGCTGTGTTCTTTTGTATTTCAATTTTCAACCTCGTTATTCTGACACATTTTTTAAACTATGTTGGTACAGTTGTTTTATTATTAGCTTTTCACATAATGTTTGTTGCCGTACTCATGAAGTGTCAATTTAACAGAACATTTGAGGTATTTGAACGTCGTAAGCATGCAAAACATTAAAAATACCTTACGGTTCATTACTCATTCATTTCTTCTCAATGCTTGCATGTCATCTCTGCAGAGCTATCCCTGAAGATAGTAGAAGAAAGGAGTATCAAGAAGCTGTTGCAAAGGCAAAAGCAGAAGAGGAGGCCCTTGCCTCACAACGAACTAGTGAAGCTGAAGTGGCTAGGAGCAAGCTCGAAGCCAAGGCCAATAAGGCGCCCACCGAAGAGGAGGCACCCTCAGAGGAGGCAGCTCCTAGCCCGGTGAACGGGGCCCAAGCCTCTTTGGAGAACCTCCTGAGCAGAGCCAAAGGGATTAGCACTGACTTCTCCTGGGGGAAGTTCAGCACACAGCTTGCGGAAGCGACGGCTCCTCGAACAACCTCAACGGAGAAGGAACCGAAGGCCCAGATCGCCACGGTGCGAGGGCAGGCGAAGGCGAAGAAGCTTGCACCACAGAGGGCCGTCGTGAAGCCAGCGGCGGCGCAGAAGGTGAAGTCACAACCCAAGCAGCCGGAGTCCAAGCCTGAAGTTAGGCCAGTGTTCGGCGGCCTCTTCAAGCAAGAAACGGTGTACGTGGACGACGACTAAGCCAAGGAGAGACGGTTCATCCTTCCTACGTGATTTTGTCCAAGCTTTTGTATGCGCTTGGAATGTGAATGAGTACATCTGTGTAAATTATTTGGCTGTAACAACGATTGCTGTGTCGATGAATGATCATACCCCCATTTTCAGTACAGAATTTCCATTGGCCTCATGGGTTTCCGGAAAAGTCTAAACTACTGTAATGTTTATCTGATAAAAGGAAAGGGACGTCAAAATTTTTAGAAAAGAACAGCATAGTTAAAAAGACAAAAAAGGCTTAATTTGCTTAATTTTGAGCTGCAATCATTCATATATATATATATATATATATATATATATATATATATATATATATATATATATATATATATATATATATATATCTGTGTGTGTGTCTTTATTTCTTTCAACATGCAAACTATCATGCCACCATCCACTCTGTCATGTTACAATCCACTAAATCATCTATTTATGTCTTCAATTGATTTCCTGTGACGACTAATAGCATATCTTTGTGAGTGGCACGTCAAAAACTTCTCACTATGAAATACATGTAGGATCAATTAGTTAAGAATGGTTCTCTCTCGACAAAATGAACATGCTTCCACACTAAAGGTCATAGCTCTATTTCTTAAGCCATCTAGACGACTGATAACATATCTTTGTGAGTGGCACGTCAAAAACTTCTCACTATGAAATACATGTAGGGTCAATCAGTTAAGAATGATTCTCTCTCGACAAAATGAACGTACTTTCAAGTATAAATGTATAATGTTGTTTACAAAGGAATAATGTGTTGCTATGCAATCACTTTGGTGTTTATACTCACATTTCACTTTACAAAATTTATTTAAGAAATTTCTACAGCAACACACGAATATCACCTAGTTAGCTACTGTTGCTATGGTTCACGAGTCACGACACTATTTGAGTTTATGCTCCGCATTTGCATGAGCTGTTTACGAGGTTTTGAGGTTATTTAAAGTTTTGTCATTTATGCTTTACCGTTATTGTTTACTGTATTATTTTGCTGAATATTATGTTTTCCACCAATATACAATTGAGATTCTCTCTGATTAAATGGAACCACCAAAAAGTTTAATTAGAGTAAGCTCACAATTATGACCACCGTTGATTTAATTATGAGTTAATGTTAAATTTTGTTCAGTTTCTAACCACCGGTGATGCAAATTGGAACTTAATCTGCGTGATTATAATCAGAACACCATAGGGTTATTTTCATGCTTTTATGTGCATCCATATTGTGTGTATTAACTTAATTTTTCACAATTTTCAGTAAACAATGTGTAACGCCCGCGTTTTTAGCTCCAAATAAGTCACCTAATAAATCGTGCGTATTTTCAAAACTGTCCCGCCGAGCTCAAATTACCCCCTTCGAACCCTAGTCACCGTCCCTCCCTCTCACCCCGGCGCGCGTGCCGCGAATCCCGTCGGCACCGCCCGCACCGGGCCGCATCCACGCGTGCCTTCCCAACGCCGCGGTCGGCCACCGTGCCGGGAATCCCGCGCACGCCGCGGTCCCCGCCGGCTGGTCCGCCTCGCCATCACCGCCGTCCCGTAAATCACGCCGACGCCCGGAAAATCGTAAAATCCCGCAAAAACCCTTCCCCTAACTTCCTAACAATTTTCCTAATTTCTAAACTTTTCCTTATTTCTTTTCCCTTCTCTTTTCCTATTTTCTTTCCCTTCCTTTTCTTTCTTCTCCTTTCTTTTTCTCCTTTCCTTTTTCCTTTCCCTTCTTTTCTTTTCTTTTCTCCTTTCTTTTCCCCCCTTTCTTCCTCCCGCGCCCGGCCCGCCCGGCGCCGCCGACCGCGCGCGCGCGCGCGCACGCCGGCCCCCCTCCTTCTCCCACACGCCCGCCGCCCCCCCCCCCCCCCCCCGCACCGGCCGGCCGTCGAAGCATCCCATCCGCCGGACAAGACACGACCCCGCCGGACCGCCATCACTCGAGCCGTCACACCGCGGCGTCGCCTCCGCCGGCCGACCCACCGCCGGTCCCGCCGGCCTACCGCTCCCGCGCCATAGGATTGAAGAGACCCGACGCCCGCACGACGACCTCCGCCTCGCCCGTGCCGTCCCGTCGCCGGCCGACCGGGCCCGCCGCCCGTAGCCGCCGCCGCGACCCACCACCGCCGGAGCCTGTGTAGAGGTCGCCGGCGAGATATTTTCGCCCGGGAACCGCCTTAGGCCGCCTATAAAAAGGCCAGCACCACCCCCCCTCGCCGCAACACACCGCAATCGAGCATCCACAAGTCTTCCCAAGCTCCACCGCGCCGCCGCCCCTAGCACCTCCACCTCTCTCTGTCCGCCGCCGCCGATCCATCTCCTCGCGCCGTCCTAGCCAAAGGTGAGCTCGGGGGTGAGAAGGCCTCGCCCTCCGGCTCCTTTTCCCCCTTCCCCCGGCCGCCGTCGGCCCTGGAGGCCGCCACCCACCGCCGGGCCAGGGGCGTCCAGCTCCCCCCTCCCCTATCTGGATCGGGGAGGAAGAAGGGGCGGTTTTGCCAAAAACCACTGGCCTCCCTTCTATTTCTCCCCACCGAGCCCCTCCTTCTATTCCCTTCCTTTCTTTTCCAAGATACCCCCCTAAACCTTAAGTTTCTTTACCAAAACACCCCTGTTATTTTTAGATAGACCCCTAGGCTAGTTTAATTAAACCCCCACCCTACCTAAATAGTATGTTTAGGTCCTTTTAATTCAAACTAAATTACTAACCAACCCTAGTTAATTATAAACACCTCTCTAACCCGACATTTCATGCGCGGGTTTAATCCCAATCGCGCCCAACCTTCCCCATTAATAGAAATTACCAATAGGCCCTTAGCCCTTGTAACCCCTCTTTAACCCAACACCCTATGCACAATTTTATTCCCAACTAAATCCAAATTTCACCACACCCCTCCCAGTAGTACCCCCGCGGAACCAACCCCCTCCCTAGGACTTATATATACCCCCTCTCCGCTTATTTTTCCCTCCTCGAGCTCGGCCGGAAATATGTGTGCTAATATTGCTTGCTTGCCTATGTGTGCGCTATAGCCGACGGAGTAGACGGAGGAAGGTACCCCGAGCCGGAGATCTAAGCCGACTACTGCGAGCAGGAGCCCGAAGTCCCGAACGCCGAGCCGGCACTCCCTGAAGACTTCGAAGACGGCAAGTTCACCCTCATCCTTTGATGCATGCTTTTGTCCTAGTTTTATAAATATAACCCTATACCCGTTTTATAAATTGCATATTGTTTTACTGCAAAACATGGTTGGATAGCCACCCTTGATTGCTATGATTGAACCTTGTTTTGGCCTAAATGAGTGCTTTAAAATGTGTGAGTTCTTTAAAAATAGAAATGGGATTTGTTTGGAAAATGAGTAAAGAACTGGGTAGACGGGATGGACGTGTGTGTCAGGAGTATGGGTGAGCTCGTACCTGTGTGGTTGAGCGTGTTGGGAGTTGTCCATCTTGTCAATTAAGGACCGGGTTGCGTGACATCTCACCTGACCCAAATCATCGTACAACCACTCGACCGTTGTATGTGGAAACAGCTTAGCATAAATCCCACTAGTTAATCTACCTGCCATCTGGTGTGCGGGTGAGCAACGGGGAGACCAAGGAGTAGGGGTACGCTCTGTGTGAGGTATGCCCTGGTTATGTGGTATAACCCCTTGGGTGCTTCCGTGGTGGCTGGTAGTGTTAGCTAAGGTGGGTAATGGCTTTGATAGGATCCGTACCGGCACTGAGGTGTCCGTGTGACGGTACCCTACTTGTGGGTAAAGATGTACAACCTCTGCAGAGTGTCAAACCTATTCGAATAGCCATGTCCACGGTATTGGACGAGTCACGGTGTGGTCACAAAAACTAGTATTTGGGATGGGATGTCTTCTGGCATGAGTTGTTTTCCGGTGAAGTGTGTGTGGCTGTGTGCCTGGGCTACGACGGACGGGAAGTCTGGTAGTTCCGCAGTGTTTTTTCCTAAAACAACCGAGTCTCTTTGGTTGTGAAAATGATTTGCGAAAACCTTTTTGAAAGGAACCCCTGCATGAGTAAGTCTGCAAAATGAACCTTAACCTGATTCTTGTTATACCTTATGCATGATTCTGCTTATAAGCCCCTCCGTGGGTGGGGTTGGATTTGCTGAGCACGTATGTGCTCACCCTTGTTTTACTAACTATTTTACAGAGGAGGATCCCGATTACATTCCCGAAGACGTTGAGTAGGTCGTTGCCCTACACCCAACCGTGCCTGTGTACCCAGGGCCCCTACCGAAAGCTTCCATGGTGTGGTACTCTGAGGAGGCTATGGAAGCCTTTGCTATCGTTGTGTGGTCGTTAGCGTTTGTGTTGTTCCTTGTAGCGTTGGCACTACCGTGCCCTCTGTGTCGCCGTGATGTAAAAGACTGATCCACCTGTTGTAATAAATGTGTTACCAGCCTCCTGGGACTGGTATTTGTGTCACATTTAGTCACCTCTGATGAGGGGACGCTTCACAATGTGACCAACTATGAGAACAGTATGACATTCCTTTATGTTGGTCCCCGGTTGAGGCAGGCCGCACAACACAAGGAAGGCCGCCAGGCAAGGCAGGCCACCCCATACGTGGTGGGCCTGGACCGCAATCGCTCGCAGACCACTGGGCTGCACCGTGCACATGAGCGGCAATCCTATAAGCGGCAATCCTATACATCTTCTGGAAGATAAGACGGATTGGAGCTTCCACTTTTCCGAGTTCTGTGCGGGTACCCGTGAACCACATGATTGCCTCCTTCCTTTGTCTTTCTCCCATGTCTCTCGAATGCCGCCATTGTTCACGTCGGAGGGGTGGTAGGTGGGCGGGAGCAGACGACGGTGGGTCGCCGGCAGTGGTCGAGGCGGCGGCCTTAGGGTTTCGGGGGTTCAGGGTTCAGGGTTCAGGGTCTTGGGGCTTCCTTCTCCGGCGGACCTAAAAAGGAGGAAAGAGGTTGGGGAAGCCGGAGGACCTGCGGTGGCGGTGGTTTGGCCGGCCGAGTTCGGACCGTAGGTGGGCCGGTGACCGGCGGCGGGGGCGGCGAGGATCATTGGGTTAGGAAGGGAGGGTTGGAGGGTGGCAGTGGGTGGTGGGTAGGCGGTGCGGCAGCCGCCGGCTGGGGCCGGTGTTGGAGGCGGCGGGGGTGGTGCTGGAGGACGAAGAATGTGAGGAAGAAGATGGAGATGATAATTGGGCCTAATAGGCTTTAAAGATTCATTGCTTATCCACCTTCCACAAGACATATAGGAGCCCCCACACATGAGCGGGTCCACGTCTTGTGATGGCGTAGTGCTGACGTCTGTGATGAAGTTAGCATCCCATAGAAATGTGTTCCTTCAATATCTTTTTCATCTATGCTTCCAAGTAGTCAAGTAATATATCCATTTTGATTGTCTCGGCGAAACCTTCGCAATAGTGCAATCCATCTTAGCATTTGAGACTATTTATAAAATGATATATTTTATACCATAATTGCACATTTTGACCTACACCAAAATATACATCAAAGCTTGTGGAATATGTTAGTTTATAACCGTACAACTATGATGCATGATTAGATTCAGTGACTTTTACATAAAGTTGAGTGTCGAAAATAGGACTTAACGACTGTCAACAACCCCTATTACTTAAATAGAAGATACACCCTGAGGGCCAAAATTGGAAAATTGTAGACATCTCCTCCAGGCGGGCACGTGCACGCATCCATCGGGTCTTGCTACCCTCCGACACAAGCTCTATGATCAAGCCATGTGTCCCCCACTTCGAAGCTTCTCGTCACTCCCAGATCTCATATCTGTTGTGTCGGGCCTTCTAGCTCGGTTTCGAGGCCCAAACCGAGAAAACGCACTTTGATGGTTTTATGAGCCAAACTAACAAAACCCGTGTACAAGGCATGACCCCATCATGCAAATCTTCGAGCACATCAAGCCTTTCACCTCCGGCGCTCGGATGGTCTACTTGGTCTCGCCTCATTCCTTGACTTGGCCGCCGCCACTCTTGGTACACGACTTCATCTTGCTCTTCTTGCAACATGCAGACCGCATTTGATCTCATTGTTCATTGGGTCCCTCAAACCAAGACTACTTGTTTGTCCATCACCCCGGATGCCACTCTGATTAAGACCTTTTGCGCTTGTTCTTTATTCGCCACAACACAAACCAAGCTGCATCCAACACCTGCAGTACTAGGCCAAGAGACATTCTACACAACATTATCAATCACTCGTCACTGAGAAGTGTGGTCTTCGGACACACCTGGTCCTCATGGTGACACATTAGGGTGGGGTCTTGTTTGAGTTTAAGTTTTCCTTTGAGAAATATACTATCTTCATCGTCACTATGACATCAAGTCCTAATGTTGTGAATTAGGGCCACAGATTCTATTGGCCACCACTATACTAATAATCCTTTTGTGACAAAAACCTGAACCCCTTATTATCGTATGCTTCATCCTATTTGCAATTGCAGATTGTGAGTTTATCTTTTTTGGTTGTGTTTTTTTGATTCGCTTGCAAAGAAAGCCTTCTTAGATAGGTCGATCCGCAAATTGTTCTTGGTTGAGAACCAACAGAGTAGTGGTATGTTGGTAATAGGGTCTAAATGGTGTAAGATTAAAAGATTGGATTTCCCGACCTTTTGGAAGATCCAGCCTAACGGGGCTTGTTGGGCAGCCGCTGGGCCGGTCATGCCTGAGTGAAGTGTGTGAGAGCGAGAGAAGAGGCAGGTCAGGCCGGGAGAGAAGTTGGCAATGCATGGGAGTGACCTAGAAAAAGATATGTTTGGAAGGTTTTCTAATTATTTGTGTGTTGGTTTGAACTCGAATTTTGAAATGGAATTTCAAATTTGAAAGATATTGTCAAGGGCTCAAGCTAGGAAGTCCTTAGCCCCAATCAGATAGAAATGGGGAGAGAGGAGATGTTAGCTCAATCAGATTTTAGTCAAAAGTGAATTTCTATGACTTAATGGGTATATAATTTTTAGAAAAAAATTAGGTACCATTTTTATTAAATGTCTAGAAAAATGAGGATGTTGTACATCCATATACCTAGTGCCTAATGTAGTAGACAAGCGGCCGCTGACAATGATGTCGTTGGGTTGTGGAGTTTTGTGATGGCTGGTTGGTGTATAAAGTTGGAATTTGAAGTTGTTTATTATTTTGAGTGGTGTAGTGTGTGTTTGGATTACTTGGGGTTGGATTCTTGTTAATTTTGTTATATATTGTTAACATTTGTTGTGGTACCCAATGTCAACTCTCATATTATTTTTAATATAATTGGCAGATCTCTTGCCTAGTTCATTTAAATGGAAAAGAAACCTTTCATGTCTCTCAATTTTTGTAGTAGCATTAGAACTTGTTGAACCAATACGCACCCACCAAAGAAGTTACTGTACGGAATTAAGCATATTACAAGTTATTGGACTAATCTACACAAAGTTGTTGTATGGTGAGCGTAGTCTACTCTAATTATTATGTCTTTGTTAACTATTTATATACAAGGATTAAATTTTCATTAGGATTACTCCCTCCACCTCAAAAAGAATGACGTTTTAGGATTCAAAATTTGTCCAAAAAAGAATGACGTTTTACTTAATTTGGCATGTGTGCATGTGTATGTAGGCATGCAACAATCAATTAGCACCTAATATGGCAAATAAATAGAGGTGATCGAGGTCATTTGACCTCCTATAATAATATGTCCTAAAATTCCTAGAATGACATTCTTTTTGGGACAGAGGGAGTATTTTTAAATTCATATTTAATTTTGATTTCAAGTTTGATTATATGCATATTTGTTCAGATATAAAATATGGTAATACCTAATAGCAATTAATACCTTTTATAAGTTCGAGATAAATATTTTAAAAGTCTCATGTACTAGCTTAAAGAAAATGAGCTAAAATAATGAAAACGGACATACTTTTCTAAAGTTGTTGAATACATGAAAAAAGATGTAGAAAAAACTTAAGGCCATAGGCTCTCTTTCTTATGAACTTCAGTCTCTTGGTAATCTAATGAAATAATTTTAAAATTTGATTCAATTTAACTAATGAATAAATAACTAATGTACACAATTGATTCATGACTAGTAACTTTAATTGACAGAAAATATTGGTTGGAAGAAAATTTGAATGCTATCTGATTTGTTTAATACGCTGTCATTTGTAAATTTGAAATATAGGTGCACCAATTTGCTAAATTAGTACACTAAATTGAGCATTTTACATAAGTTTTTGGACCAATATGCGTACCTATAAAATTTTTGTACTAAATTGAATATCATACATGATTTGGGATCAATTTGCGCTCACTTGATAAGTTATTGTACTAAACTGAGCACTTAACAACTTACTGGAGCAATCCGCAACGACCTAACAAGTTATTGTAGTAGATTGAGCATATTACAAGTAGTTCAACCAAAATGCACCCACTTGACAAGTTGTTTTATGACCGGTGCAATTTACTCTAATAATAATTTCATAAATATTGAAGGTTCTAATCCTTACATAATATGTTACCATCACGACACTAATATCAGTTGTCAAATAATGCCCACCGACCCTAGTCTGATATTAAAAAATATATTGTTTGTGAGAACATATTTAGACTGTAGATGCATCAATTTGGACATTAAGTTAAGAATTTTACAAGTTCTTAGACTACCTTGCATCCACAAATTAAGTTATTGTACAAAATTGAGCACCTTACAACTTGTTGGACCAATCAGCACCCACCTCACAGATTACTGTACAGAATTAAGTATATTACAATTTATTAGACTAATCTTCACCTACCTAACAAGTTGTTGTATGATGAACACAATTTACTCTTATTGATTTGTCCTAGTAAATATTAAGAAAGGATAAAGGTAAATGAGGTCTACTGGAGTACTATTTTTTTTACTAACACTCCCAATAAGGTAGTTGGATTGCGAAAGGGGGTTACTAGAGATGTTCTTATACCGATAATGTGCCTTGTTGGAGTATAAGTGAATTTCTCATCATTTGGTACAAGCTTGAACTCTTAGGTTAAATAAACAGTTAGTTCATGCAACTCAATATGGTATCAGGGTAGAGGTCCAAATCCTATCTCAATGAGGTCCACTTCAAATTTCACACAGCTGGCCCAACAAAGCATGCACATTAAGGAGAGTGTTGTAGTATAAGTGAATTGACTACCTTTCTTTATCAACTTAAGTTTTGGTTGGAAATGGTTGGTGTATGCAACTTAATATGCCTCTCAAGCAATCTCTACATCTTTAAAAAAATCATAAACAAGTTGTTACTGGAGGACTCTAGGAATACTATGTGGGGGCGCGGGGCATGGGGCCCAGGGGTTGAGGCTGCGGTGCTTTTTTTCTTTCTTTTTATTATTCTTTCCTTTTCTATTTCTATTTCTTTTTATTTTTGTTTCTTTTTTATTTTTTGTTTATTTTTATTTCTTTCTTTTATTCTTTTTTCTCTTGGCGAATATTTGTTTCCTTTGAATGAAATTTTCCACTAGGTGAATATTTGTTTGTTTCTTTCTCTATTTTTATTTTCTTTCATAATTTTTCCTCTTCTATAATTTAGTTGGTTTTATTTTCTTCCATTGTTTTCTTCCATGTTTTTTCTTTTTCCCTATTCTTTATGATTTTCCTTTTTTGCGTTGTTTTCTTTCGTGTTATTTCTTATATTCTTTTTTCTCTCCTTCTCTATTTTTCGTTTCCCCGTTTTTAATTATTTGTCTATATTCATTTTATTTACTTTTCCTTCTCTTTATTTATTTAGTTATTTATTTCCATCCCTTTATTTTTTTAATGTTTGTTATTTTTTCCTATTCTTTATGATTTTTCTCATTTACATATTAGTTCTTGTGTAAATATTTGTTCTTCACTATAAGTTTGTTGTGGCTATGTTCTGATAATTGTTCTTATTTGTTCTGACACATTATTTTATTTGTTCGAAATGACATACAGACTTATTCCAACTATAATAATAAGTTGTTCTTGGTATAATAATATCTTGTTCGGGCTATAATAATAACTTGTTCTTTCTATAATAATAACTTGCTCTCACCCTTTGTTGTGATTTGTTCTGGCACTACATTTGTTTTTGTTCGAGATGACATACAAACTTTTTCTGACTATAATAGGATCTTATTTTGACAGTTGTTCTTATTTGTTCTGACACTTCGTTTTGTTTAATCGAGATGACATACAAACTTGTTCTAGCTGTAATAATAAGTTATTAAGTCTATAATAATATCTTATTCGGGCTATAATAATAACATGTACCATCATAATATTAACTTATTCTGACCCTTATTCTGATTTATTTTGATATTATTTTTTTGTTTGGGCATACAAACTTGTTCTGGCAGTTGTTTTTGCTTGTTCTGACACTTCATTTGTTTTTTCTGATGATAATAGAATATATAACCCTAATTAAAAAATACAGATAAAATTTTTTGTCAAAATATAGTCAAGTGGGATCTTGTTCGAAGTTTTTATTGTCAGAAATCCAATGGTGCAATCGGAATTTAATTTTGACCTCAGTTTAACATTAATAGTTTTTTTAAGTTCAATAACACTTTGCATGTGAGGATGACATCACATGCATTCAATGGAAACATCATTATCTTCCGAGTCCACGCCGCTGCCTTGAGGGACGCAATGTCATTTTGTCCCTGAAGGGACAACCAAAAGCTTCCGGAGTACTCTATCTGACAACAACTGGATTTTTTGGATAGAAAAGACGAGCATGTTTCCTGCCCGTTTTATTCCATCTCATGAAGTACATTCAAGTCTAAAAACATGTCTATAAATGAGAAGAAGTGATAAATAAAAAGAGATACATAATGTACATCTTCTAGCTGAGATACACCAATAGATACTCATATTCAGAAGGTTTCTCCACTACGTGAAAACCTCAAATAGGTCACTCAGTATTTGTAACAGGCCCTTAACGCCCGTTACATCCACCCACATCTATAACGGTTGTTGTTTGGCGCCCGTTTCCTATAAGTGCGCCAGGACAACCCCGCGGTTGGCCTCCACAACGCCCGTTACCAATGTGGACTTTTGGTAACGGGCTTCTTAAATGCCCGTTACATAAATTCTTTGTAACGGATGTTAAAAGAGTCCGTTACAAATGTTAAACCTATCGGTAACGGGCTTGTAAAGTCCGTTACCGATTAATGCCCTATCAGTAACGGGCTGCTTAAGTCCGTTACTGATCGCTGTCGTATTGGTAACGGGCTGTAAAGTCCGTTACCGATAAGTTCGTACTGGAGACACATGCTTGTAGGATGTGTCTCCTTTGATTGGCACCCAGGGTCGCCTTTTTTCTCACATCGGAGACGCATGTTGTTATCTCGTCTGTGTGTCTGTGTCTTATCCTTTCGACACCACTCGCTCTCTCTCCGCAGAAGCTAGGCCACTCCTGTTCCGACAACAACACTCGCTCTCTCTCTCTCTCTCTCCTCAGAAGGTCACTCGCTCGATCTGTATGCTCAGATGTCCCGTTCGCCGCCGCCAGCTGCGCGTGCTCTGAGGATTGCGCGGCGACGAAAGGGGCCAGAGCGGACGTCGATCGCGCCGTCCTCCGCGCCTCTGATCCTCCTCCTCGACCGCACTCGACTCGTGTAGAAAGTCCTCGTCAAGGTGGAAATTAGTTGACCCATTTTATTGAAATTCTTCAGCTGTCTTTTTGTGTGATGAATTATGCTCATTTGGTGTAAGGAATGCAGATGGCGTCTGCTGCTCGAGCTTGGATGTACAGACAGCCCGAAGAAGATTGGAAGAATTTCTTAAGCGGGGTCAATGGTTTTCTAAATCAAGCAGAGGCGAATATGAGAAACCGTGGTGTTCAGGCAATGCTTTTCCCCTGTATTAATTGTCTCAACCAAAAGAAATTCGCACAACGGAAAATCATTTTTCATCATTTGGTCACACGTGGTTTCACAAAACATTACACGTGTTGGAATAAACATGGTGAGGGAGGCCTTAATGAACTCGAAGGAGGCTGCCTAAATGAAGGTGAAGTGCGACACCATGCTAACCATGATGAAGACCGTGATGACAGTGGACTTTTTGAGGGAAATGAACCATTATTCCCACCAAATATGTTGAGACCTGAGGATATCACTGATCAAGAAGTTAGGGGCTTCTATGATGGTGAGGTGTTGCAACATGTGCACAATGTTGATCAAATGTTGCGGGATATTGTGTTTCAACGAGTGTACACACCTTATGAATTAGCGAGGCTGAAGCAGTTCATTGAAGATTCATGGAAACCCCTCTATCCTGATTGCCAGAAGTACTCTCGCCTTTCTGGTGATCTAAAACTCTCGCAACTTGATGCGTATCATGGTTGGAGCAACAAAAGTTTCAAACATCTATTGGATGTTCTTAGAGACATGCTACCTGAAGGAAACCAAATAGCAGAGTCTGTCTATGAGGCGAAGAAGATAATCTGTCCTCTGGGACTAGAGGTTGAAAAAATCCATGCATGCAAGAACAATTGTGTATTGTTCCGTGGAGATTATGCAGACCTTAACAAGTGCCCCAAGTGTGGCTACGATCGGTACAAGAGGAAAAAGGATGGTGGAGATGATAATAATGCTAATGACGAGAACGAGCCCGACGAGATCAGAGGCAAGAAGAAGAAGGCTAACAGAGGGGCTCTTGTGAGGGTGGCATAGTATTTTTGCATCATTCCTCGGCTGAGAAGATGGTTCACAACATGAAAGGAGGCCAAACTCTTGCATTGGCATGACGAAGGCCAAAAGGAGCTTAATTATAAGAAAGATGGCAAGTTTAGGCACCCTGCAGATGCAGCGCAATGGGGTTACATTAATACCCACTTCTCATGGTTTGACGACGCAAGGAGCATACGGTTTGCTATGAGCACAGATGGCGTGAACCCATTCGGTAACCAGAGCTCAACACATAGCACTTGGCCTGTCGTGCTGGCGTTGTACAACATTCCACCCTGGCTATGCAAGAAATAGAAATATATGATGCTGACAATATTGGTCTCCGGGCCAAAGCAACCTGGCGACCGTATTGATGTCTACTTAAGGCCACTAGTTGATGACTTGAAGATATTGTGGAAGCCTGGTGTGCCGGAGGTTTGGGATGAGTACAAGCGTGAGGAGTTCACAATGCATGGCATGTTGTTTACCACCATCAACGACAACCCGGCTCAGCGCAACCTCTCTGGGCAGAGTAAAAGGAAAGGTGCAGCTTGCCCACACTGCTTGGAAGATACTTGCGCAATATGGCTAAGACATTCAAAGAAATACGACGTATTTATGGGGCACCATCGTTTCCTCAGCAAGAAACATCCATACCGGGCCATGGATTGTCAGTTTAATGGGGAAAAGGAGAATCGAGAGGCGTCGTTGCATGTGACTGGAGATCTGGTCCACTTGAGAGTCAAGGACATCAAAGCTATCGAGGAGTTACCCAAACTGACTGAAAAACCCCTTGGCAAAAGAAAGGAACGAGATGGTGAAGAAGAAGAAGGAATGTGGAACAAGAAATCAATTCTATGGGAGCTAGAGTATTGGCCGATGTTGGATGTGCGTCATTCAATTGACAACATGCACGTCAAGAAGAATGTGTGTGAAGCTACTTGTGGAACATTGCTACAACAGAAGTCCAAAGGAAAAGATCATAAAAATGAGAGGGAATTTCTTAAAGAGCTGGGCATTAGGCCGGAGCTCTATGCAGAGGAAACAGAGACGGGGACGAACCTTCCCATTGCTGCAACCACCTTGTCAAAGGCAGAGAGAAAAGAATTCTATCAGTTTTTGCATGATTTGAAAGTACCTTTAGGCTACTCATCAAACTTCAAGAGGCTAGTGTCAATGAAGGACATGAAAATGAATTTCAACTTGATGAAATCTTATGATTGCCATGTGTTGATGACAGCTCTTCTTCCTATTGCACTTAGAGGTATCAAGACAGAACTGGTTCGCGACGTGGTCACGAGCTTGTGTTTATTCTTCAATGCAATAGAACAGAAGGTGATTTTTGAGGAAAAACTATTGGACTTGGAGAGGAGGCATTTCGAGACCCTATGCCTGCTTGAAGCTACCTTCCCACCGTCATTTTTTGATCTCATGCTGCATCTAACATCACACCTTGCGAGGGAAATCTGGTTCCTTGGCCCATCTTACCTTCATCAGATGTTTCCATATGAGAGGTTCTATGGATTCCTGAAATCATTGGTACCTAACAGGTTATTTCCGGAGGGAGCCATTGTTCATGGCTACGAGACCATCGAAGCAGTGGAGTGGGCCATGGGTTATATGGACCCACAAAACCCCATTGGTGTGCCTTGCTGACAACATGAAGGTAGGCTTTCAGGTGTTGGGACCATGGGGAAAAGGTCAGTCACTCCGGATGCAGATGCCTTCGAAAAGGCTCATTTCACCGTGATATAATAGCTGCACCTAATTACACCGTTTGCCAATGAGCACAAACGACAACTACGTGAAGACAATCCTAACCGTGGTAGGGCTTGGCTTGCAAAGATGCACATGCAAGGTTTCAACAGGTGGCTCCGAGATTATGTCGAGACATGCAGCAATAATGCTGTAATTACCAATGAGATAAGGAATCTAGCAGCGGGGCCATTGTTCACTGTTACAAGATACGAAGGAATGGATATCAATGGATACACGTTCTACACCATGACCCAGGATAAAAGGAGCGTCTATCAAAATAGTGGTGTGTGTGTACGGGCCGTCGTTGACAACAGTCATGACGATGATGATGACACAGAGACAGACACATATTATGGTCAAATAGAGGAGATATGGGAGCTTGATTATGTAGGATTGAAGGTAGCCTTGTTTCGTTGTAGATGGGTCACAAATGGGAAGAGAGCTGTGAGCAAGGACAAATATGGTTGTGTTAGTGTTGATCTCCGGGTCTTTGGTTACAAAAACGAACCGTTTGTCTTCGCCAACGATGTTGAGCAAGTGTTCTATGTACTTGACCTTGCAAAGAAGAACTGGTCTGTGGTTATGCCTGGAAAAAAGGATTGTGGGGATTGAAAATGTTGTTGAGGAGGAGGAATACAACCAGTTTGATGAAATTCCATCCTTTGACACTTCATACAATCCCCAACTCTTCGGAACTAACAAAACACCGTACTTGCGAAGCGACCATAGTGAAAAAATCCATATACAGAAATCAAGGAAGAAAAAGCAAGCCTGATTTCTGCTGAATCATTTTTGTAATGCCGGAGGATGTGTCTATTGGTGGAAATGGAATCCGTTTTGTAATATAAAGGATGCGATGTATTGGTGGAATTTCAATCCCTTTTGTAATATATGGGATGTGGTGGAATTTGAATCCTACTTGTAATATATTCTGCCAAAGATACTATATATACTCTGTTTATATTCTGCTTCAGTTCAGTAACAGGCAAGAGACGAGGACTAACGAACCAGCGTCGCCTTTGTTACGGGCAAGAGACGAGAACTAACGAACCAGCGTCGCCTTTGTTATGGGAAAGAAGATATGCGAGATCACGAACAGATTACATCAAAAGAGACACGGATTAGTGATGGAACTTTACATTTCGTAAGCTTAAGGTGAACACAAGGTTTTGTTAAGTTTTCAAATGCACATCAGTTCGAACGTGTTGCAAAGTGTGGAAAACTTCAATGTTCAAGCAAACATTCTAGTAAACTATGTGAGAGATGAAGAAATTTGTACACAAGTATATTATTCTTTCATCTAAACCACTTGAAATTTCGAAGACAAGTTTAGGTACCCAAATTAAGTTGCCAAGTTAATTTGTAGATTTTTTAGAGTAAATTTGATGTTATTAGAATTATTATATAATTACCATGGGGTGTAAAAACGAAATATATGAATTTTGGGCACACAAGTTTGACTGTTGATATTTTATTCAAATATTGAATGTCCAAATACGAATTGTTCGTATTTTTATGATTTTTTAGGTGCTGTTTTATGGGCTCTAATAATTCAGGGAAGCAAGTTTCATTCCAAAAAAATTGTGACAGGCCCACGCGTCAGCGTCAGCAGCCAATATAAAAAAGGTAACCGTTGCCTGCCCGCTCGGACCCAACTGCCAACAAATGCGATCCGGGTTCACTAACCATCGTCGCCAATGACACTGGCCCACGCGTCAGCAGATCTAATTCATCACAACAGATCTCTAGTTAATCTTGCGTATATTAGATCGAGTTCATGACATGCAAAATCTAACAACCAAGCTAGTTAACTAAGCAGTTCATGATCGACGGACAAACTAAGCAGTTCATGTCCAAGAACCGGATGAAGACACAAAAGTACACAGACATTATTGTTACTAATTAGTAGAGGAGTCTATCAATTAGTCGGAGTCCCGCCATCGCCGCCTTGGCTGCCGTCGTCGCCACCGTCGTCACCGTGGCCGCCGCCGTCGCCATCGGAGCCGCCGTCGTCGAAGAAGAAGTGGCGGCGGGCAGCCCTCTTGACCACGGGGAGGTTCTCGAGCTTCTCAGCCAACCCGTGGATCCTGAAGGCGAGACCCTTCAAGGTCGGGTCCTTGTACGCATCATGATGCGCCTTCATGTCGAAGGCCTCGCCAATACCTTCAAGCTTTCTGAAGGCGCTCCTGAGCAGCTCAGCGGCGAACTTATTGTCGTCGAAGAGCGGTTCCTCGTCGGCGTCCTTGGCCGCCGGCTCCTTCCCCTTCTCCAGCTTCTTCCGATGGCGGCTTTCTTCGTCGTCGTCCTCCCTTCGTCCCCGCTTCGACGGCGGTGGGCTCCTCGACGCCATCTTCTCCTTCTCTCGGTGACCAAAGATTTGTAGTGGTGAATCGCGAGGAGGATGAGAAGTGAAGAAAAAGATGATAAGCTTATGGAAGAAGCAGGGGAGAAAGCAGGGGAGGGCGACTGGGTGAGGGAGTTATATTAACAAGACGCAGAACCATCAGGCGCCTCTGCCCCCACCCACTACTCCATTACTACCAGTACGTGCCACTCGATTGCGCATCGGGATCCGTCTCGGGCGCGAAGCCACGCGTCGCCTTTCACTTAGGCGGGAAGGAGAAGGGGTGGGGCAATGATGTCGGGCCCACTTGTCAACGGCAGCAGCCAAACTGTGGCGCCTTTTCAATTTCCATTTATTGTTTTATTACAACATGGCTGGGGCACCATCTTCAAACTTCAACCCTCGAGTTGCTCGTCACCTCCTTCAACTTCAATCCTAGTCGCCAACTTCATCCCTCTTCAACTTCAATCCTCCTTGCCAACTTCATCCCTCGTCACCGCCAACTTCAACCCTCGTCGTCATTCAAATTCCAAACCCCGTCGTTGTGCTATTTCCTCCATTCTCTTTGATGGCCACCGCGGTGTGCTTGATGCTGCTGCTGCCAGATGAACTTATCACCAAGATCATCATCCACTCCATCAAGGATGTGGCCGTTTTCCATTTTCTAAACCTTCACAATAAAATCTGCGGCACCTTCTGGCGCATCTGCAACTTCGATGAGGTACTTCTGCACGTGTCGCTGCATGATCTTCATTTGGTGTGCAAGAATCACTACGTCAGGTCGTGCTTTGAGCGGCGCTTCTGCGAGGCCAATCATCCGGAGGCATTGTGCTTCGAGGGGATGGTGAGGTTGATGAGGCGGCAGAACCCCGATAAGGGTCTGAAGCTCATCGGAGATGCAGCCGCGTCGAAGACTCCGGTGCCAAGTACTTTTTAGCGATGCTGAAGTACCGTTGCAACCCGGTGGACCCCGAAGCCATGGCACTACTCCAGGAAATCAGCGGCGGCCTGTGACAACCCGCCCAGGAAAATACCGTACTATCACCTAAACCAATCCACTTTGGTCATTAAGCGATAATAAAGTATCATCCTGTCGTTAGTCGCCGGGTTAACGCCCAGTAAATCACTTGAATCGAAACAAGGATCGACATATATGCATTAAAACTCACTCGAAGGCGAGTCTAGAGATACATCATCATTAACATCCAAATTTGTACCCCGAGGGGTTTAATTATTACAAACCAAAGTTTTTGCCAATAAGAAGTAGTTCAGAGTTTTGAAACAACGGAAATAAACTAACAGAAGCGGAAACACCACGGGAGGCCATCCATGATGCCTTCAGTTGTCGTCCTCCACCCACTCCAGCTCCCAGCCAGGCGGGATCTCTCCGGGCCACACATCACCGAAAGCATTACCTGGATCAACATATTACAGCAAGGCTGAGTATACTAATACTCAGCAAGACTTACCCGTCGGTGATAACTACTTCACCAATCTAGACATGAAAGGCTTTTGGACACTGAGTTTCTTTTTGCTGAAAAGTAACAAAGAGTATGTCCTTACTTTCAAGATTTTAGCACAAGTTCTATTGGGTTTAATCTTTACTACATTAGCCAGCTAGTACAGACAAAGTTGTACAATACAATTAATCAAGCATCGTATTCATCAACTTCCATCATTAGGGATCTCATGGCTAGTGGAGTAAGTAGTCTCAAATAACGGTGAGAGGCCGACAATCGATTGATTCAAACCTTGCAAGGTAGACCTAAACACACGGTAGGCTGCCCCCGCAAGGACAACTTCCCCAAGCAGTTCCCAAAAATCTTCGGGTCGGGATGAAAGGCCACAGTCTTTGGTGCAGGCTATCCGAAATACCCCGCGAAGTACCCGGACTCACCATACACCACCGGTAGCTAGCCGTGAGACAAACCCCAAGAGTAGTGACAGTTCCATCCCTAGCCGTCTCATTAAGGTACTAGGCTTACCGGTCCCATTCCCGACAAGTGCTTAGTATGTTCAAACACTTGACCCACAATAGCCATTGGACCGGAGCCCAAATCCCATGCTCTTACCACATGAGCAATCCAATTAAGGATATATTGTGGTTCCTATCTAGGAACCTATTCTCGCGAGTGAGGTCATCACCCGACTTGTAACGGTCCTATAGCTTAGCAGCTATCGACCTATCATACTAGTAAGGACAAAGGTACCTAGGGATCATGCATCTAGGGTTCCATTCAACTCCTGAACTTAAATGCACAAGCATCCATAGATAATTGAATAAAGAATTTGAAAACTGGGTTAGATGCACCGGAGCTTGCCTTCGTTAGCTAAATTAGCCTGGGCACCTGTCGGTGTTTTAGACCGGCAACCTACTACGGGGAGTACCCGAAGTAGATGAATGTGACTCGCCGAGATCGGTAACTCGAAGGAAGAGACACGTGGCACACAATTTAGACAGGTTCGGGCCGCGAGGTGCGTAATACCCTACGTCCTGTATGCTGCGTAGCTCTGGATTGATAGGGCACGATTACAAGATGGTGCAATGGTGCGCCGTGAGTTGTATGAGAGGAGATTGGATGAAGGGATCGGTCCCTGCCTCGCCTTATATAGTCCGGGAGGCAGGGTTACAAGTCGGAGTAGGGAGAGAGTACTAGTCGAGTACGCCCAGGAGTCCTTTATACAGTGCGGAACATGTACAGCTCCCTAACCGAGTACTACTATGTGTAGTCCTTGTGCTCCACGCCTTCAGGTGCCGTGTAGCGCAAGCCGGGTAGTCCCAGGGGCCCACCGAGTAGTCGGTCCTGGTACCCACCGAGGTAGTGGGCCCAGGGAGGTCCATACGACAAGCCCCCGAGTACTTTGTAGTCGAGAAGGATAGCTTCAAGTAGTCTTGACGGCCCTAACAAGCAGTCCTCAAGCGTCCCCGAGTGCCGCAGCCAAGGTCCTCAAGAGTAGTCGAAGCATCCCGAGGCTGGAATGTACTCCAGCTGATGTTTGAGCAATCTTGAAGTCTTCTCGAGTAGTCCCAAGCGTCCTCGAAAACTGCCTTCGAAGGTCTTCAAAAACTGCCTGCCTTGTCTTGAAGCCGAAGCTGGTGTGGAAGCGCGATTTACAGGACCGCGATCCACATGGAGTAGCCCCCGAGCCTTAAGCCGCGGGCTCTGGCTGAGGGTCCATCTGAAATCTTGGCAAGAAAATACCGAAAAATCCGGAGAGAAAAAACCGAAGGACACGTGGCACGGAGCCCCCGAGCCTTGAGTCGAGTACTTCCTCTCGAATTGAAGGGTCTTCTTGGAGAATGTGTCCTGAGATGCTCTTGAGACTAGCCGCTTCCCAGGTAGTCGAGTAGAAGTAGTCGAGCCCCCGAGGTGAGGCGCGTCGACTAGTAGAATACGAAGAGTCACGCGCAGCCGCTGAGTCAGCCGCGCGTGGACTTATCCAGCCGCCCGTTGCGGAGGCGATTTGGCTTATAAATAGAAGCCAAAACCCTTAGGGTTTTTCACCCATTCGAAGCGTAGCCATTCCATTTGAATCTTGAAGCAAATCCACTCCCAGCGCCTGCCGCCGCCGCAGTAGATCCGAGCGCATCGCCACCCGAAACCTTTAGGGTAGCCCCCGAGCGGATGCGAGTGAAGACACCTTGTACTTGGAGGATGAAGCCGTCGCCGTCCAAAGCATCCAAGGCCGCCGGGAAGAAGAGAGGCCGTGAAGAGGCCGCCGCGGCTGCCACCGGAGCAGCGCCGCCCATGTCTCCACCGCGGGCCGATCCCGGCCCGCGAGTGGAAGAAATCGAAGGTGAAGACGGAGGACCTGCTGACCCTGCTGAACAGCGGGTTCATCAGGGAGAAGGAAGTTGATATGTGGAGATCCGCCGCGGGAGACCCATATCCAATGGAGAAGGCCGAGGACGAGATCCCGATGTTCTCGCGGTTCGTGGAGCGCGGTCTTGCGCTCCCAGCCAGCGACTTCTTCAAAGGACTGCTCGGGTACTACGGCGTCGAGTACCTCAACCTGAACCCCAACGGCATCTTCCACATGTCGGTCTTCGTCCACTTCTGCGAAGCCTTCCTCGGAATCAAACCACACTGGGTGCTCTTCCGGAAGTTCTTCCGCGTCAAGCCGCAGCCCAGCGCCTCCAACCCCAGAGTAGTCGGAGGGGCCGGCATCCAGCTGAGGGAGGATGCCGCGGAGCAGTACCTGGCGTACAAGCTCGTCGACTCCAACACAGACTGGAAGACGAGGTGGTTCTACATCACGAACCACCACCCTGGCCTGCCGAAGCCGAGCGGACGGCAGCCCAGGCACCGTGAGTGGTGGAATACGGAGCCCACCATGCAAGAAGGAATCCAGCTCCCGGAGCTGCTAGCACGCATCAAGGTGCTCAGGGAGGCTGGACTGAGGGCCGAGCATGTGGCCTTCAGTTTTATGAAGCGCAGGATCCAGCCGCTGATGGCGCGGGAGACACTGGGCTTCGAGTACACCGGCGACGACGACTCGTCGCGGATGCCAGGGGGCGAGCTGGACGACAACGACATCATCGAAAGGTTGTCACGCATCTTCAAAGACATGCCGCCGTACACGGCGTGCCCAGTCGAGGAGTACTCCGCCGCGCGCCCGCCCAATGAGGTGAGTAGTCGTACCCCCCTCGTCGAGTAGTGAGTACTTGTAGTAGTGTTACTGACGTCCTGTGTCTTGCGCAGGATGATGTAAGGCGGTTCGTCTCCGAGCCGCAGCCGCCACCGAGCGGGATCGAGATCCCGGCGGAGGGGAAGGTGAAAGAGCGCCGAGAAGTCGGTGAAGGCGACGATCCCGTCATCGTGGAGGATACCTCCGATGACGACGAAGAAGACGAAGAGACGCTGCAAGACCGCTTCCAGCTGCGGTCGAGGTTTAGCCGTCCGGGCTTGCCTCATGTTCCACTTGTTCAAGACCCTCCGGCTAGCCTGGAGGCTAGCCTTGCTGCGCCGCCACGGAAGCCGCGCAACCCCGCCAGGAAGCGGGTGACGAAGAAGCTAAAGGTCTCGGAGACCACGCCTCAGGAGGTAAGTCGTCTTGAGCAGAGTAGTCGAGTACCCGTTGTTCGAGTACATTGCTGACGAGTAGTCTTCCTTGTGTGCAGGAGGTGCCGCCAACGGAGCCCGTCGAAGAGGGGGACGAGGGCGTGTGGGACCGGTTGGGGGAACCGCCGGAGGTCGTAGTCCAGCCCCCACTGTTGAAGAACTATTGGCGCAGCTGGAGCGCCAGCCCCCTGCTCCAGCAGAGAGCAGAGGACCCGTGGCCGCCGTCGTTGGAGAGATGGCGACCTCAGGAGCGCAGGAGAGATCTGCGCCAGCCACCGCCGCCGTGGAGGAGGCGGTAGCCACAGGGGCGGAGGAAGAGACGCCCACCGAGGGTGGACTGGTTGATATTGCCAGCATCCTCGGTGCTCCGGCCGTGACCATCGTCCGGTCGAACTTGTAAGTACCGTATCCTCACGAGTAGTACTTGCTGCTGTAGTCGATGTTTGCCTGACGACCCTCTGTGAACATTTTTGCAGAAAATCCACAGATCTGAGCTGGGATGGGGACGAGCCTTCATCAGCGGTGGCGGAAGAAGTCGCGCCGCCCGTCGAGGATGCCGCTCCCGAGGCCCAAGCCGTGACTGAGCCCCCGGCTACCGAAGCGCCGCTGCCGGAGGCGAGTGTAGTCGAAGGTGAGTACCCTTCTTGAAGCTGTAGAGCTCCAGGATGAGTAGTCGTAGGCACTGACGCCCGTGTCGTCTTGTTGACAGGCGCTGAAGGTGGTGACATCCCTGCGGGAGTGCCGATGCAGGAGTTGACACCAGAGGCCCCAGAGGCTGCAGAAGGAGCCCCCGAGCCCGTGGGGGAGGTCATCGAGAAGTCCGCCGGGGTGGAGGCGGTCACCACGTCACCAGGGATTGCTCTGGAGGTGGCTATCCGATCCCCTGAGATCCAAGACGCGGAGCCCATCCGCTCTGCGCCGATGACGGAGGCTACCTCGAGTAGCCGCGGCGGGATAGAACTTCTGGCGGACGATCTCGTCGAGCCGGCGACGGTAGCCAAGCACATGGAGGCAATCCGTCAAGCCGAACAATGGATGAAGGTACGTGACCGTAGCCTTAGAGTAGTCAATCCTTTATCGTTGAGTATTCTTCTTGACTTGAGTTGTCTTGTGCAGGACATCGCGGAGCGATCCCGCGAGAAGTCGAACCTGCTGCAGGGTTACGGCGACACCGTGCTCCGAGCCGAGGCCCTGGAGGAGCAGCTCGTGAAGTCGCGGAAGCACGCGGCTGCTATGCAGTCGAAGCTCGACGCCGCCTTCGCCAAGTACCACAACGACATCATGGAGTTGCAGGCGAAGGGCGACGAGTTGGTGCGGAAGAACAAAGGCCTCCACAACAAGAATAAAGGTATGTCCTTTGTGTCGGGGACCGCCCTAGGGGTCCCCTTAAACAACGGGGAATCCTCACTTAATCTCGGTATCAAAACACGCTAAGCCTAACCATGCAGGTAACTAACCATGCAGGACACGGCCTACGTCGGGATCCTGACGGCCCACCAAGACGGCCCACGGAGAAGACCCCTCGAGCAGGCCCCGCCTCGCTCGAGGACGCGCTCCCCCTCGGGCGGGCTCCGCCCCGTTCGAGGGGCAGCCCTTTCCCTCGAGCGGTCCCGCCCCGCTCGAGGGATCGCCCCCCCCTCGAGCGAGGTCTCGACTCGCTCGAGGGTTCGCTCCGCCCTCGGCCGGGGCCCGCCACGCTCACGGCGCGCGCCGCACGCGTGCGCCGGCCCCGTACTTGGGCATTTAACGCCCCGACGCGCGCGGACGGCGCCATCATGCGCCGGGGCTCACGCCCGGTGCCGCCGCGCCAACTCCCCGGGGAGGAGCCCATCCCCGCCACCGTGGGATGGATCGTGCGTGCTCGTCGGGGACCGCCCTAGGGGTCCCCTTAAACAAACAGGGAATCCTCACTTAATCCCGGTATCAAAACACGCTAAGCCTAACCATGCGGGAAACTAACCATACGAGACTTAGCCTATGCGGCGAGGACTCCGAAGCCCATCAAGACGGCCCGACCAGAGACCCCTCGCGAGCAGCTCCGCCTCGTTCGAGGGGGGACCCCCTCCTCGAAACGGACTCCGCCCCGTTCGAGGGGCGACCCTTCCCTCGAGCGGTCCCGCCCGCTCGAGGGCTCGCTCCCCCTCGAGCGAGTCTCGTCTTGCTCGAGGGTCCGCCCCCGCCCTCGGGCGGGGCCCGCCACGTTCACGGGCGCGCCGCACACGTGCGCCGGCCCCGTACTTGGGCATTTAACGCCCGACGCCGCGGGACGGCGCCATCATGCGCCACGGGCTCACGCCCCGGTGCCGCCGCACCAACTCCCCGGGGAGGAGCCCATCCCCGCCACCGTGGGATGGACCGTGCGGTACGGCCGGTGTCGTCCCGTGACACCGCGCGCCCATTACCGTACGGCTAACGCGCCCGACCCTCGAAAGAGGGCCGGGGCGCACCCTCGATTCACTTTCACGTGACCCCGCGGAGTTAGGTGAGGGGCGCTAGGCCGGTGGATGGCCATCCCGGCCACGCGTAACGCGCGCGGCCGCCGTACCCACGCGTGCGTGTGCGCACGCCCGACTCCGCGGGCGCACGCCGGGCCTTGCGGCAACCACTCCATTACCGCGAGCTCATTGGGAAGGAACGCCGTTCTGCCCGCTCCTGTACCCCATACCAGCCATCATCAGCACCTCCCTCGAAGCCTATCAGAGGACGCCATCGCCATCTGCCGCCTCCTACCCTCGAACCGCCACTGTTCAGGTACGGGGTAGGTCATCATGGCCGGATTGCAGCGAAGATCGTCCGGACGACCGCCCACTCTACACCGTAGTGCGACGTGCTCCCTCACGTAGCTAGGCAGCGCGGCGTGCATGTAACTCGCCGCCCCCTTAGCCTATAAAAGGGGAGGCGAGCCCCCAGCCGCGGGGGGGGGGGGGGGGGGGGGAACGAGTGGAGAGGAACACAAGACACCGTGCACTCACTCTCTTATTCTCCCACAACATCTTCAGCCACTCTCCTAGGGACTTGGAAGCCACGCTTCCTCTCCCGCCTCGCTTGTACTTGCCCCACTACAAGCACCCCCGGTGCTGAGCAATACAGTGCCACGAGCACGCCCCTCGCCGGGACGTACGGCCCCCTCGGCCGGAACCAGGATAAAACCTTGTGTCATTTGTTGCTTAGCATCGACCATTGAGGGATAGACCTAGGCGTTATCTACTGGTTAGTGTCGGGACCATATTCCGCACCGACAGTTGGCGCCGACCGTGGGGAAAACGAGCGCCTAAGGTCATTTCGCCAACTCCCTCCATGGTGATTCGCACTGAGTACCGCACTACGCGCTACAACATGGGTAGCTCGGACCCTCTCCCGGCCGGGTTCGAGATCCGCTTCGGAGACTTGAACTTCCAGGCCACGGGGAACGGCTATCTCATGCGCCTCACCAATCGTGAGGAGCTTCGCGCGCAGCGCGAGGCCAGGTCTGCTCGGTCTCCGCCGCACGCACGACACCGGCGCGGGCGCCCGCGGGCACGGATGCGCGCGGGTCCGTCGACGCCGCGACGCGCGTCGCCGCTCCGGGCCGCGCTCCCGCCGGGCGCGGTCCGAGCGGCGGCAAGCCGAGCGCGCCGCCGCCCAACGCGGTGCGCCCACCGTCACAACGGCCGCCACCGCCCGGTGGGGACCGCGTGCGGTCTCGGGACCGCGCATCCCCATCGGGCCGCGTGGCGCCACGACGGCCCATAACGCCAACGTGAACACGACAATGCGCCGGGTTCCACCCCGGCCGTCACGTCTTCGTCGCCGGGGACCCCGCACCTCGGCGACGGACAAGTCGTCCCCCGGGCTCCGTCGACACGATGCCACCCGCCAACCGCCACGGTTACGCGGAGTGGGACTTCTCCGGCGTGCCGGACCCAGTCGCGTTCAGGCGCTTCCTCGACGCCGCGGACTACGGGTTTGGGCTGCTCCCGACGACTCCGGCACCGGGAGCTACGACCCCACGCGGGAGTGTTGCGCCGTCATCACCAACGACCCGGCAAACGCCGCCGTGCGGCGGGGTGCGGAGACGGGGGAAGTCACGCCCGCCCCGGGGGATCGCCACGCGCCCGGCCGCGGGGCCGAGCGCTCTGCCGGGGCCGACGTCGACGCACACCGGCCCAAGCCCGCGAGCTCGAGGCCAAGCCGGCGGAGGAGTACCGGACGATGCGGCCGCTCCGCGCCTCGATGGCGGGGGAGGCCTCCGCGCGCGGCGAACGCGCGCGGGAGCCGGGCCGACGGAGTCCGTGACCGCCTCAACCCCGTCCCCAACGTCGACAACGCGGATACGCCACCACGGGCGAGCCAAAAGCTCATCGCCGCCGCGACGTTGCTACGCGCCATGCCGGCACCCTCGACCCCCGAGGCTCGAGACATGCACCGCGAGGTGCAGACTCTCCTTGAGCAAGCGGCCGTCCAGCAGGCCGAGAGCTCAGCCTCACGCATCCGCCAACAGGGGGACGCACGGGGTGATGATCCTGCACCAGGGGGCGAACCCTCGGTGCACGTGGGTCAACCCGCTGACCAGGGGCGAACGCCGGCCAAGGAACGGCTCCTCGACACGCGCAGGGCGCTGGATGGCGATGCCCGCAACGTCATCAACGCCAGGCGCACCAGCAAGGCGGACGCGCGAGCGGCCAGGGGCTACCACCCTCGAAGGGGTGGACGCTACGACAGCGGTGAGGATCGCTCCCCGACACCGGAGCCCCCGGGCACCCGTGTGTTCAGCCGGGAGATCCGCACGGCGGCGTTCCCCCAGCGCTTCCGTCAGCCCTCGACAATCGTCAAATACAACGGGGAGACGGACCCCCGCGTCTGGCTCAACGATTACCGCCTAGCCTGTCAGCTGGGCGGGGCCACCAACGACGAAGTTATTATCCGCAACTTGCCCCTGCACCTGGGCGACGCGGCCCGGACATGGCTCGAGCACTTGCCCGCCAGCCAGATCCATGACTGGGACGATCTAGTCCGTACGTTCGTGGGCAACTTCCAGGGCACGTACATGCGCCCTGGGAATTCCTGGGATCTGCGCTCCTGCACGCAGAAGCCGGGCGAATCGCTACGAGACTTCATACGGCGCTTCTCCAAGCGCTGCACGGAGCTACCCAGCGTGGCACAGTCCGAGATCGTGCACGCGTTCCTCGAGGGCACCACGTGCGGGACCTTGTGCGCGAGGCGGGACGCGGCCCGCCCCGCGGACTCGAACGAGCCGTTCGACATTGCCACCGGCTTCGCCTCGGAGAGGAGGCCGTGGGAGCAATCTTCGACGGCAAGAAGGGCAAGCGCTCCGAGGACACGCCCGCGGAGGGCGGCGGGTCCAAGGAGCCGCGCCGCAACGACAAGCGGGGCAAGAAGGGGAAGAAGCCGCGCCGCGAGGCGCGCGAGCAGGGCGCAACGGCGGCAACGCCGAGGCCCTCGCTGTCGACCCGGCTCGACGGGGCCCTCGACCGGCCCCTCGAGGCCCGGGGGTGTTCGACGACATGATGAAGAAGCCATGCCCCTACCACAAGACCCCCGTGAACCACACTCTTGAGCAGTGCGACATGCTCAAGAAGTTCTACGGCCGTGCCGCCGCGAAGGAGGCAGAGGCCAAGAAAGATGGGGGCGATGGCGACGCGGGTGGTTTCCCTGCTGTCGAAAATATGTTCCTCATCTTCGGGGGACCCACTGTCGACATGTCGACCCGGCAACGCAAGAAGGAGCGGCACGAAGTCCTCGCCGCAGAGAGGGCACCTCCGGCCTTCCTCAACTGGTCGAAGGACGCCATCACTTTTAGCCGGGATGATCACCCAAACCGCATCCCGAACCGGGCCAAGTACCCCGGTGGTCGATCCCATCATTGGGAACGCCCGGTTTTCGAAGGTCCTTATGGACGGAGGCAGTAGCCTCAATATCCTCTTCGCGCATACATTGCGCCTGATGGGGATTGGGCTGGACCAGCTGCGGCCCAGCACAAAGCCGTTTCACGGCATCGCGTTCGGCAAGCAGGTTCAACCCCTCGGGCAGATCGATCTGCCCGTCTGGTTTGGGACCCCAAGAATTTCCGCAAGGAAACCCTCACCTTCGAGGTGGTGGGATTCAAAGGGGCCTACCATGCCATCCTTGGGCGACCATGCTATGCCAAGTTCATGGCGGTCCCCAACTACACGTACCTGAAGATGAAGATGCCGGGTCCAAACGGCGTCATCACCGTCGGGTCGTCGATCGAGCACGCATTCGACTGTGACGTCGAGTGCGTGGAACATGCGGAGGCACTAGCGCTGGATGAAGCGCTGGTGAACACGCTGGAGAAGATGGTCAACGACGACCTCAGCTCCGCCACCAAGCACGTCGGCACCTTCGAGGCCGCCGAGCAAACCAAAGGGGTCCCCCTCGACCCGTCGGCCCCCGAGGGCAGGGCGTTGAGGGTCAGCTCGACCCTCGACCCCAAATAGGAAGCAGTGCTCGTCGACTTCCTCCGCGCCAACGCCGACGTCTTCGCGTGGAGCCCCTCGGACATGCCAGGCATCCCAAGGGAGGTCGCCGAGCACTCCCTTGATATCCTGCCTAACGCTCGCGGCGTGCGGCGGCGGGCGTGCGCCGCTTCGACGAGGAGCGGCGACGGGCGATCGGAGCGGAGCTGCGGAAGCTCCTCGAGGCCGGGTTCATCAAGGAAGTGTTCCACCCTACGTGGCTAGCTAATCCTGTGCTTGTAAAAAAGAAAAATGGGAAGTGGAGGATGTGCATAGACTACACTAGTCTCAATAAGGCATGTCCAAAAGTTCCTTTTCCTTTGCCACGCATAGATCAAATCGTTGATTCCACAGCCGGGTGTGAACTACTCTGTTTCCTTGATGCCTATTCGGGATATCACCAAATAAAAATGAAGGAGTCCGACCAGCTCGCGACTTCGTTCATCACACCGTTCGGGACATTCTGTTACGTCACGATGCCTTTTGGCCTCAGAAACGCGGGCGCGACATATCAGCGCTGCATGCAGCACGTTTTTGGGGACCATATCGGGCGGACGGTCGAGGCTTACGTGGACGACATCGTCGTCAAGACTAGGAAGGCGGACGACCTGGTTAACGACCTTGGCGTCACGTTCAGCTGCCTACGGGCAAACGGGGTCAAGCTAAACCCCGAAAAATGTGTCTTTGGAGTGCCTCGGGGCATGCTCCTAGGGTACATCGTCTCCCAGCGGGGAATCGAGGCCAACCCTGAAAAGGTCGCGGCCCTCGAGCGAATGGGTCCAATTTGGGACCTCAAGGGAGTGCAGAAGGTGTTGGGGTGCCTCGCCGCCTTAAGCCGCTTCATCTCGAGGCTCGGTGAGAAGGGCCTGCCCCTCTACCGGCTGCTCAAGAAGCACGAGCGCTTCTCTTGGACCGCCGAGGCCCAGGAAGCGCTCGACAAGCTGAAGGCGTCTCTGACGCACGCCCCAATCCTTACGCCGCCGCGAGACGGCGAACCCCTCCAACTCTACGTGGCCGCAACCACCCAGGTGGTCAGCGCCGTGATCGTTGTGGAGCGCACGGAGGAAGGGCATGCCTTGCCTGTGCAGAGGCCGGTCTACTACATCAGCGAAGTCCTGTCGGACACGAAGACGCGCTACCCCCAGGTCCAGAAGCTGTTGTACGCGGTAGTCCTCGCGCGGCGCAAGCTCCGCCACTACTTCGAGGCCCACCCAGTTACGGTGGTCTCTTCCTTCCCGCTAGGAGAGATCATCCGCAACCCCGACGCGGCGGGCGGGAATTGCCAAGTGGTCCGTGGAGTTGATGGGCGAGACGCTCGCCTACGCTCCGCGCAAGGCCATCAAGTCGCAAATCCTAGCCGATTTCATCGGCGAGTGGACGGACACGCACCGCCGCCCCCTCGGATCCAAGCGAGTGCTTGGACTGCGTTCTTCGACGGCTCGGTGATGAAGACGGAGGAGCGGGCGCGGGCCCGCTCTTCGTGTCACCCCTCGGGGAACACATGCGCTACACAGTGCGCCTCCACTTCCCCGCATCCAACAATATGGCGGAATACGAGGCCCTTCTCTGCGGCCTCAAAATCGCCATTGAGTTGGGCGTCAAGCGCCTCGACGTACGAGGGGATTCGCAGCTCGTGATCGATCAAGTCATGAAGAACGCGAGCTGCCACGATGACAAGATGGAGGCCTACTGTAAAGCCGTGCGGGCCCTCGAAGACAAGTTCTACGGCATCGAGCTTAATCACGTACCCCGCCGGTACAACGAGGAAGCGGATGAACTTGCCAAGATCGCGTCTGGGCGGATCACCGTTCCCCCGAACGTTTTCGCACGCGACATCGCGCAGCCCTCGGTCACCTTCGAGCCTTACCCCTCGAGCGACGGCGGACCCTCGGGGGCTCCCTCGAATCCAGCGGGTGCGGAACCCATGGAAGAGGACCCCTCGAACGAGGCGTACGTACTCTCATTCTCGAGGGGTACGGCTCCCACGAGGCTGTCGCGATGGACATCGAGCCGGCTCCCGCCCAGGCGGACTGGCGGGAGAAGTATACTGCCTGGATCGCTCGAGGGGAACTTCCCGCGGACCGGGCCGCGGCCAGGCGCATCGCCAGGATGGCCAAGTCATTCACCCTCGTCGACGGCGAGCTGTACAAGCGCGCCGCATCAGGCATCCTCCAGCGGTGTATACCCATTCCCGAGGGGCGCGAGCTCCTACGGGACATCCACGCGGGGATCTGTGGCCACCACGCCGCGCCGCGCACCCTCGTTGGCAACGCGTTCCGCCAGGGCTTCTACTGGCCTACGGCGGTCGCGGATGCCAGCGAAATAGTGCGCACCTGCGAAGGGTGCCAGTTCTACGCCCGCAAGTCCAATTTGCCCGCTCATGCCCTGCAAACGATCCCCGTAACATGGCCGTACGCCGTGTGGGGGTTGGACATCGTCGGGCCCCTGCGGAAGGCGCCCGGGGGCTTCACCCACCTGCTTGTTGCGATTGACAAATTCTCCAAATGGGTGGTGGTGCGCCCCATCACGAATTTGAGGGCTGAGCAGGCGGTCACGTTCTTCACCGACATCGTCTACCGCATTGGAGTGCCAAACTCCATCATCACGGACAATGGGTCCCAGTTCACGGGCCGGAAGTTTTTGGAGTTCTGCGACAAGTTCCACATCCGCGTGGATTGGGCAGCTGTGGCACACCCACAGACCAACGGCCAAGTAGAGCGTGCCAACGGCATGATTCGCAAGGCCTCAAGCCCCGAATTTTTGACCGGCTCAACAAATGCGGCCGAAAATGGCTCCAAGAACTACCGGCGGTCGTGTGGAGCCTAAGGACAACCCCAAGCGAGCCACCGGGTTCACCCCGTTTTTCCTAGTCCATGGTGCGGAGGCCGTCCTCCCCACGGACCTGGAATATGGGTCGCCCAGGATTCGAGGGTACGACGAAGATGCTAACCAGCGAGCCCGCGAGGACTCGCTGGACCAGCTAGACGAAGTACGCCTCGTGGCGTTGATGCACTCCGCAAGGTATCAACAGTCCCTACGACGTTACCAAGCATGCAAGATACGTCGGAGGGATTTCAGCGAGGGGGTCTGGTCCTAAGGCTACGCCAAGACAACCGAGGGCGCCACAAGCTATCGCCCCCATGGGAGGGACCCTATGTCGTGGTGAAAGTGCTCAAGCCGGGCACGTACAAGCTGGCCAACGAGGACGGCGAAGAACTCACCAACGCCTGGAACATCCAACAGCTACGTCGCTTCTACCCTTAGCTAGGATTTTCCAAAAGTTTTTTGTTGTTATAAAATCACATGGCCAACGCCCCAGTTGGTGTCAACTATGTAAACGCTCCAAACTTAATAAAAGGGCAACTCGGCTTTCCCCTGAAACCCAAGTTACCCTCGGGGGCTACTGCGGGGGGGCACCCCCCCCCAAAATGGTCCCATTTTTTCGCGCAAAAAACAAAACAACACGCGCTAAGTTTGTTTCCTACTTCAACCTCGAGCCACGATTCGAACAGGGCGCAGGCGGCACAGTGGAAGGAGCGCGCGAGCCAGAGATAGCCTACGCCGCGTGGCTATGGCCCTTCTCTCTCGCCTCTAACCCAGCGGGCCCCCTACGAAAATCGAACTTCCCTAACTAGAATCTACTCAGGAAGAAGGAGAAACAAAAAAGCGTAATTAACAAGCAGCATCATTTACAGCAACTGTTTATGTTCGCGAAATAACTTGTCTATTTACAAAAGGCCACGAGGCCAGAATTCTGATACGCGCAAACAAAAAATGGGCCTAGCGCCCAACTGCTTTCAGGCAGGAGGAGCAGCAGCATCGGCGGCGTCCGGGAAGAGGAATTCTTCGAAGGCCTCGGCGAGCGACCCGGCGGCGTCAGCAGCAAGCGCGTCCGCGCGCTCCATGGCCACCTCGTCCTCGACGCCCTCGGGCACGATGTAGCCCTCCGCAGCGCCTCGAGGTTGACCTCGTAGTGGGATCGCACCACTCCGAGGGCCTTCCGGACGCCTAGGTGCAACGCCCGGCGCATCCGCTCCGTGACGTGGCCGCCTAGGGCGCGCGGGCGGGCGGCCGGCCGGGCGGCCGGCACGGGCCTCGCCTTCCTCGACGACGCGGCAGGTCTCGAGGGCCGCGTCACGCGGCTCTGCCGGCTCTGCTCGGAGGAGTTGTAGGAAGCCGCGCGGGCCTCGGCCCGCCCAGCAGCGTGCCCCAAGGCAGTGCGCAAGCATGGAATCAACAAGACGACAAGAAATCAGAAAGGGAGAAACGAACCCTCTAAAGCAAAAAACCAACAAACAGAGTCAAAAAGTGACTCACCCTCGACTTGCTTCCTCTCCAAATCGAGGTCGCGGCGCGCGGACTCGAGCGCCAACTCGAGACGCTGGACGGTCTCGCCTTGCTCGCGGAGGGCCAGCTCCTGGCTGGCGTGGCTGATGCTGAGCGCGAGCGCATCATCCTCAACCTTGGAGAATGCGGCGTTCCGCTCCTCCGGGCGACTTCTCCGCCGCCTCGCGCGCGACGCGCTCCCGCTCCAGCGCTGCACGGGCATCGACGAGGGCGGCCTGCCCCCTCTGCGCAGCCGCTCCTCGGCCCCTTGGCGGGCGGCGCTCTCTTGCGGGAGCCGCTCCTCGGCGACGACGAGGGCCGCGGCCTTGGCGTCGAGGGCGGCCTTCGGGTCATCGGCCTCCTTGGCGCGGTCGCTCCCGGCCGCGCGCCCGCTCCTCGGCACGGCGGTGCGGCACTGCGCCCCCTCGAGCGACGTGCGGAGCTCCCGAGCTTCGGCGCGAGCGGTGGCCACCTCCGCCTCCCAGTTGGCGGCCGGCGTCCGCGCCTTCTCCGGGTCCACGCGCGCATTCCACGGCGCCTCGTCGCGATCGACGAGGGCCGCACGAATCCGCTCGAGGCTCGAGCGGCGCGCCGCACGTCCGCCCGAGCTCTCCGGGAGCTCGTCGCACCACGCCATCGCCCGCTACGCTAGCCAGCCGTCCGGCGTCCTAAGAGCGTCCGCAAGCGCGTCGAAAGCGCCGCATCGCTCCGGAGCCGGCGGGCCTCGGCGTTCACCCGGTCGAACGCGTCGTATTTGTCGTGGGCGCGACGCTCGAGCTCCTGGCATCCACACATCAATTCTCGTAAGTGTCAAGGCTTGAATGCAGCACACGGAAACGAAAAAGGAAGTGGGACGAGCAACTGTGGCTCACCTGGAAGACAAGCCGGGGCCGGGCCGCCGTGGACTCGCAGCGCCTCGTTCAACGCGCGGTTGAGCGTGGCGCCGTGGCTCCGAAGCTCGCCCCAGAGCTCCTGCTCCCCCCTGGCGTCAGCGAACGCAGGGGGATCCTCCACGGCCCCCCCCCCCACCCGGGCGGGGCGGCCGGCGTGGGAGGACGAGGCCTCGGCACCGTGTCCTCGGCCCCCCACCACCATGTGACCCTCGTGCCGCCTCACGAGGGCCCCCCCCTCCGGGGCTCGGGGAAGTTCGTGGGCCGCCCGGCCCACCGATTCCACCCGGGCGGCGGGGAGTCGTCCGAGAGCTCCACCACCTCCGCCCGCAAATCGCCGGCGGACGCGGCCGCTTGCGCCGCCTCCGCCGCACCTCCGCCCGCGCCTCCGCGGCCACGGGCGCCCGTCGCGCCGCCGTGGCCGCCACCCTCCGGCGGTACCGCCGCATCCACGGGCGCTCCCGCGGTTGCGCCCGCTCCACCTCCTCCGCGGTGGCGGCCACCGCGGGCTCCACCACTACCGTCGCCGCCGCCGCGGCCCGCGCCTCCGTGGCGACCGACGCCGGCCGCCCCCCGCCGACCGCCGGCCGCGCCGCGGCGGGGCTGATCCGCCGGCCGGGGCCTCGAGGCCCCGGCCCGGCCTTGCGAGCTAGTGCCCGCCGCCACGCTTGTCCCAGGGCGTGACCCCCTCGACGAGCGCCGCCGGGTGGGGATCGATGCGTCCGTCCTCAGCACCTTGGCCGGTGCAAGAGGAGGAACGGTTGGCACCGCCCTGCGCAGGCACGAACGGAGGATTAGAGCACCTAATCACCAACAAACCAAACCAAACGAAGGAGGACAAAGCTCCTTACCTCGCGGAGGAAAAGGCCCGTTTCCTTTTCCTCGAGGCCTCGCGGAAGAGGCCGGCGCAGCGGCCGCGCCCGCCGCGGCGCCTCCCCGACGGCGCCGCCGCACGCACGGGCACGCCCGCCCCGTGCGCGGGCGCGCCCGATGCCGCACCCCCCGAAGAAGCCACCGCGCGCGGGGGCACGCTTGCCCCGCGCGCGCGGCACGCCCGCCGACGCGCCCCTTGACGACGACGCCGCGCGCGCGGACACGCTCCCTCCGCGCGCGGGGCACGCTCGACGCGCGCACGCGCGCGTCCGCCGCGCGTACCTCCGCGGCACGCGCCGGCACCTCGCGCGCGCGCGCCGCCCCCGAAGACGAGTGCACGGCGGCGGGCGCCGGTGCGCCCGCCCCGACGAAGCCACCCCCGACGCCGGCGCGGGTTCCGGCGACGGGGGCGCGGGGGGCCGCCACCGTCCGAGGGGCCCTCCCCCCTCAGACTCCTCCTCCTCGTCCTGCTCCGAGGACGAGGGCTCCTCGATATCCGGGGAGGAGAGCCCCAGCTCCTCACGCCGCCGGTACTTCGCGGACCGTTGGTCGCGGTGCACTTGGCGACGCCTGGCGTGCTCCCTCTTGCGCGCCGCCCGCTCCTCGCTTGCTCCCGCTGCGCCGCCCGGCCGAGCGCACGGGAGTCGGGGGTGGGTGGAACGGACTTGGCGATGTTGAACTCCACCACCGCGCACAAGAGCGACAATGGCGAATCAGGAGACGAAAGCAAGACCAAGAACTAAAACGAAATAAGGAACACAACTCACCCGCGCGGCCCGTAGGGAGCATCTCGATGTCCCACGGGGTCCGACCCGCGGTGGCGGCGTCCGGTGTCGACGGCGCTCCACGCCGGGTGAGCGCGTACGGCCGCTCCGGCGGCGTCGGGAGCATCCGCGACCTCGCCGGTCGACGGGGTTGGCCGCCTCCGTCATCTCGAAGATGCAGAGTGGCCTCTGCATCAGAGGCACGACCCGCCGGTGATGGAGGAAGGCGAGGACGCCCATCGCGTTGAGCCCGTCCTTCGCCAGCCGCCGCAGGGCGGCGAGGACGGACTCTTGCCGCGCCCGATGTTGGGCCGTAGACACCCCGTAGCCCCAGGAGGCGGGCCTCTCCTTGATCACCCGGCCGGTGTAGGGGGGAAGGCCGGGCTCGGCGTTGCGCAGGTAGAACCATCCCCGCTCCCAGCCGGCGTTGTTCGTCGTCATGGTGCAGGGGATGTAGAAATCCTTAAGCTGCCCCCGCAGGGCCAGCGACATCCCGCCGGCGCGCACCGCACGGCGGGTCCTCGGCTCCGATGTGGGCTGCGTGACGAGCTCCCCGCGGAAAAGGTGAACCCAGAGATCCCAGTTGACTGGGATCCCCAGGTACCCTTCGCAGACGCCCACGAACGTGGCCGCCTGCGAGATCGCGTTGGGGGCGAAGTTGTGCAGCTCCACCCCGTAGTAGTAGCACATTGCCCGCATGAAGGTGCTCGCCGGCGCGTTGAAGCCGCGCTCGTGGTAGCGGAGGAAGCTCACCACGTAGCCCTCGGCGGGTTGGGCTCGTGGTGCGCCGCGGCGGCACGATCCACTCCCGCCGGCGCCCTTCTTCGTTGGCCGACGGCCGGCGGCGGCGACCGGCTCGCCAAGCGCGAGCCGAGTCACCGTCGATTTCTCCCGGGTGTACGGCTCCGGGATCCTAACGGGAAGGCCGAGGAGGCGCCATGAGGGGGGACGAAGGAATGCGAAGGCGGAGAACGAGGAGCGGAGGAAAAAAAGCTCTAACGGCGAGCCGCCGCGATGGCAAGAGCGAGACGAAGGCGAAGGGACGGGGGACCGAAAGTGGTAAGATGCCAAGGTAAAAAACCGCCGTCCCCTCCTCCGCGCGCGGTTTTATAGGCGACGGGCGAGCTCTCCGGAGCGGACGCCCCCCGGCGTGCTTGCGCGGAATCTTTCCATCGCGTCGACGGGTGGGCCCCACCACGACCGCGGCGGCTCTAACACCTCGCGGGCGGGTCATCATTACGGCGAGGACCGGCTCGCGACCGAGGCAAAACCGTCACGTCCGCCGCCGCCGCGCCGCCCACTACGCGCGCGCGCGCGCCGCACGCCTAAAAAGGCGCGCCCGCGGCTGCAAAACCGCGGCCACGACCGCAAAGCAATTAAATGCCGGGCCCCTTGCCAAGCAAGGAGAGCCCTCGAGCGAGGCGAACCCTCGGCTCGAAACAAAGGCGACCCTCGATGGGATATCCGCGTGAGAAGGTCGCCCGGGACCTGCTCGACGTAGAGCGGGCAACCGCGGCACCCATGCCACGTAGAACCCTCGAGCGGCGTGACCCTCGACTCGAAACAAAGGCGACCCTCGTTGGGATGTTAGCGTGAGAAGGTCGCCCGGGACCTGTTCGATGTAGAGCAGGCAACGCGCGGGCACCCATGCCACGTGAAGCCCTCGAGCGGCATGACCCTCCGGCTCGAGACAATGTCAACCCTCTAAAAAAAAGGCACGCGCGTAAGAGGATCGCCCAGGTCACGCTTGAAATAGAGCGGCACCGAAAGCACTCATGCCGCGCCGTGCTGCCAACAAGCACCTCGAGGGTCGGCACGCCCAGACCCCTCGACGGCCGCAAACGTGAAAAGACGGGGCTGTCCAGGCACGGCCCCGCACGGCCTTCCGATCGGAGGTTCGAAGCCGACCCTCGACGGGTTCGAACGGGCGCCCCGGATCACGAGTTAGGGACGACGAGGGCACGCGCATACGAGCCGTTCCTCGAGCCCGTCGGCTCGAGGGTGCCCCACATGTCGTGTTCGAGAGCCGGCGAGGGCGGCTAGCGGGGGGATCCCACCGAGGGAGAGCTTCCGCGCCCTCGGTCCCTATCGAACGGGACCGAGCCCCACCTAGCAAACCCACACAAGCGCTTCCATGGACGTGTCTCGGACCGCGCGGCCTACCCTTATCGAACGGGGCATGGACGTCCACTTGAACCACCCGCTAGCAGCTCGACGAGGAATCCGCGATTCGCGACCCGCTCGATGGGAGTCGTGGAGACCTCACCCTCCGTCCCGCGGAGGGACGGCGAGGGCGCGTTAAAAAACAAGTCGTCAGGCTCGACCCGATCGCCTCGAACGGGCCAAGGCTCGGGGGCTTGACGCGCGGCTACACCTCCTTGAAGTTGCACCCGCCGAGACAAGTGACGGGGAGCGTGCACCCCCGAAGCCGGGCGAAACACCGCCGATGCCGGTTGGCATATGTGCCACGCCTTTCGACCAAAGTTCTCGCGGTTAACCCCGCGGGGAGAACCCACACTCTGCGGGGCTTCGGGGGGCTAGACCCGCGGGTCCGGCGACGCGGCCCCACCGGAAAGCGTTCGCAAACAAGGAGGGAAGAACATCCTATCAGTAGGTTCCAGCATCTGCGGGAGCCTCAATGGCAAACCCGCAGATGCTCGGGGGCTACTGTCGGGGACCGCCCTAGGGGTCCCCTTAAACAACGGGGAATCCTCACTTAATCTCGGTATCAAAACACGCTAAGCCTAACCATGCAGGTAACTAACCATGCAGGACACGGCCTACGTCGGGATCCTGACGGCCCACCAAGACGGCCCACGGAGAAGACCCCTCGAGCGAGGCCCCGCCTCGCTCGAGGACGGGCTCCCCCTCGGGCGGGCTCCGCCCCATTCGAGGGGAGCCCTTTCCCTCGAGCGGTCCCGCCCCGCTCGAGGGATCGCCCCCCCCCCTCGAGCGAGGTCTCAACTCGCTCGAGGGTTCGCTCCGCCCTCGGCGGGGCCCGCCACGCTCACGGGGCGCGCCGCACGCGTGCGGCGGCCCCGTACTTGGGCATTTAACGCCACGACGCCGCGGGACGGCGCCATCATGCGCCGGGGCTCACGCCCGGTGCCGCCGCGCCAACTCCCCGGGGAGGAGCCCATCCCCGCCACCGTGGGATGGACCGTGCGGTACGGCCGGTGGCGGTCCCGTGACACCGCGCGCCCACTACGATACGGCTAACGCGCCCGACCCTCGAAAGGGGGCGGGGCGCACCCTCGATCTCACTTTTCCGTGACCCTACGGGGTTAGGTAGGGGGCGCCCGGGCGGTGGACGGCCATCCCGGTCACCGACGGTGCGGGCCGCCGTACCCACGCGTGCGGACGCACGCCCGGCCCCCGCGGGCGCACGCCCGAGCACTGCAGCAACCACTCCGCTGCCGCGGAGCGCATTGGGAAGGAACGCCGTTCTGCCCGCTCCTGTTCCCCGTACCAGCCATCATCAGCACCTCCCTCGAAGCCTATCAGAGGATACCACCGCCATCTGCCGCCTTCCTACCCTCGAACCGCCACTGTTCGGGTACGGGGTAGGCCATCATGGCCGGATCGCAGCGAAGATCGTCCGGACGGCCGCCCACTCTACACCGTAGCGCGACGTGCTCCCTCACGTAGCTAGGTAGCGCGGCGTGCATGTAACCCGTCGCCCCCTTGGCCTATAAAAGGGGGAGGCGAGCCCCCAGCCGCGGGGGGGGGGGGGGAGAACGAGTTCAGAGGAACACAAGACACCGTGCACTCACTCTCTTATTCTCCCACAACATCTTCAGCCACTCTCCTAGGGACTTGGAAGCCACGCTTCCTCTCCCGCCTTGCTTGTACTTGCCCCACTACAAGCACCCCCGGTGCCGAGCAATATAGTGCCACGAGCACGCCCCTGCTGGACGTACGGCCCCCTCGGCCGGAACCAGGATAAAACCTTGTGTCATTTGTTGCTTAGCATCGACCATTGAGGGATAGACCTAGGCGTTATCTACTGGTTAGTGTCGGGACCATATTCCGCACCGACACTTTGAATTGTCGGGTACTTGTTGGAAGTCGAGAAGCATCTGACCCGCTGTTGCGTTGCTGTGTCGCAGAGCTTGAGGGGGGCGGGGGAGTCGAAGGCCTCGGAGGTGAGCATGAAGAACCTCTTCTACCGGGCAGAAGCCCGCGGGTACTCGAGCTCGACTACAAGGAACTCGCCCTTCGAGTGCGAGAAGCACATGGAGCCGCGGATTGCTTCGACAGGGGATCTCGTCAATCGCTACAAATCTTTGCGTAAATTGAACGAGGACCGCGAGGCGTTGAGGGCCCGGTTGAGGGAGTTGGAGGAAGCCGCTCTCCCGATCGCGAGGCTCCCGGTGCCGCACCCGGCGGCCCCAAGATCGCTCCTCTGGTGGATCGACTTCGTGAAGCGCCAAACCGGCTGGCCGCCTATGTCAAGCATATGGCCAAGTCGATCCCAAGACAAGTCCTGGCCTTCATGAAGTCGTACTTCCCGAAGGCTCCAGTGGAGGTGGTCGCCGGCGGGGTAGCCGCCAACTGCTCCGATGAGCAGTATGCAGAGCTGCTGGAGCAGATGGCTCCCATCGCGGAGCAGGTAGCCGAGAAGCTGAACCTCCAGTAGCCCTGTAATAAGTAGCTAGTAGCCATAGTTGTACAGGAAAACAATTGTAATGAATTGTATCAAGTATCAATGAAATGAAATTTTCCAGCAATGAGTACTCGTAGTCGCGATCTTAGAGTGCGGAGCGCCCATCGTGGAGTAGGTGCGAGTAGTAGTACTCGGCTTTAGTAGTCCCGTCGTAGGGAGTAGACAGTAAATAAGTTGATGAACAATCAAACTTTATTACTGAAGAAGTACACCTGGGTGGCCAGGGCCGTGGTTACAAAGTAGTCGCCTGGACCCGGAGGCCGCTTACAGCTAAGTGGCGCTGGAGCGGGTAGCCGCTTGCAGCAAGTGATCCGTAGGTAGCCGTGTAGGCTGGATCGCAGATCCGTAAGTAGCCGCGCGGGCTGGATCTTGGAGGGTGGTCTCTTGGTAGACCGCTGCTAGAGTCCTTGACGCTCGTCGCAGCCCAGGGTCCGTGGGTAGCCGCGCGGGCTGGACCCTGGAGAAGAGTAGTCCGGAGACTTGGAGCCAGGACCCCGGGGGTCGCTTGCGGCGAGGGGTGTCGATGTAGTCGTGTAGACTTGAACCCAGAGTAGTCGTGTAGACTAGGCGTAGAATCGACAGAGTTGGTCGACGTTCCACGAGTTGTTGACATCTTCGCCTTCAAGTGTTTGGAGGCGGTAGGAGCCCGGCCCGGTCACCTTAGCCACGGTGAAAGGGCCTTCCCAGGGGGAGCTGAGCTTGTGAAGTCCTTCCGTGTTATGGATACGGCGGAGGACAAGGTCTCCAACGTTGAAGGAGCGTTCCTTGACGTTGCGATCATGGTAGCGTCGGATACCCTCCAGGTACCTTGCTGATTGGACGAGGGCGGCGCAGCGAGCTTCTTCGAGGCTGTCGATGTCAACTCGTCTGCTGTCTTCTGAGACGCCTTCGTCATAATGCTCCACTGCTGGCGAGTTCCATATGACGTCAGCAGGGAGGATGGCTTCAGAACCGTAGACCAGGAAGTAAGGGGATTGCCCCGTTGGCTTGGATGGTTGAGTCCGCAGCCCCCAGAGTGCGTTGGGTAGTTCCTTGATCCACTTGCCCCCTTTGGAGTTAGCAGCGTCATGTAGCCGCTTCTTGAGGGCGTCGAGCACTATCCCATTGGCGCGCTCGACTTGTCCGTTGGCCCGTGGATGGGCGACTGAGACGTACCGGACGTCTATTCCGCTATTCTCGCAGTACTCCCAGAACTGGTGGTTGTTGAAGTTGGACCCCAGGTCTGTGATGATGCGGTGGGGTAGCCCGTAGCGGTGTACGAGTTCATCCAGGAAGTCGAGTACTCTGTCAGCCTTGGGGCATGTGACCGGCTTGACCTCGATCCACTTGGTGAACTTGTCGATAGCCACTAGTACCCTGTTGAATCCTCCCGGCGCGGTTGGCGGGGCCCAATCATGTCGAGCCCCCAGCAGGCAAAGGGCCAGGTTGGCGGTATGGTGACTAGCTTGTAGGCTGGGACATGTTGCTGCTTGGCGAAGTACTGACATCCTTGGCACCTTCTGACGAGTTCTTCGGCGTCGCCCAGTGCTGTGGGCCAGTAGAAGGCTCGCCGGAAGGCCTTGCTGACCAGCGTGCGTGAAGACGCGTGGTTGCCGCAGACGCCCTTGTGGATCTCCTCCAAGATGTCCTTGCCTTCTTCACGAGGGACGCACTTCATGAGTACGCCAGAAGATGCGCCCCGCTTGTAAAGCTTGTCTCCGACGAGGACGTAAGACTTGGCGCGGCGGACGAGTTGTTCGGCTGCGTTCTTGTCGGAGGGGACCTTCTGCTCACTGAGGTAGTCGATGAAGGGTTGCCTCCGGTCCACGTCGATCATCATGACCTCCTCGCCCACTGGTGGATGGGCCGGTACGGTGGTCGGTGGCGCCGGCTCCGGATGGATGGCGCGTGAAGCTCATGGACGAAGACGCCGGCGGGTACTTGGAGCGCGGGTGGATCCAAGCTTCGAGAGGACGTCCGCTGCAACGTTGTTGTCGCGGACGATGTGATGGAACTCGAGACCATAGAATTTGTTCTCGAGCTTGCGGACTTCTAGGCAGTAGGCGTCCATGTTCTCCTTGTTGCGGTCCCAGGACTTGTTGACTTGGTTGATGACCACTGCGGAGTCGCCGTAGACTAGTAGCCGCTTGATGCCAAGTGAAGCTGCGAGACGGAGCCCGTGTAGGAGAGCTTCGTACTCGGCTTCATTGTTTGAGACCTTCCAAAGATGCGCAGGACGTACTTGAGTTGTTCGCCCGTAGGAGAGATCGGGGAGTACCCCCGCGCCCTCGCGCCCTCGAGGTTGAGTGAGCCGTCAAAGTACATCACCCAATGTTCTGGTCGCACGGTGGGAGTAGGGAGCTGGTTCTCCCGCCACTCTGCCATGAAGTCGACTAGTGCTTGCGACTTGATGGCTGTGCGTGGCTTGAAGTCGATGGTGAGGGCGCCGAGCTCGACAGCCCACTTGGAGATTCTTCCGGAGGCGTCTTGGTTCCTCAGGATGTCGCCGAGCGGGTAGTCGGTGACGACGGAGACCGAGTACTCCTGGAAGTAGTGTCGTAGCTTCCGCGAGGTGATGAGTAGAGCGTACGAGGAGCTTCGCACGGCCGGTAGCGAGCCTTGGACTCGACGAACCTCGCCGACGAAGTAGACCGGGCGCCGGACCGGGTAGGCGTGGCCGTCTTCCCCGCCGCTCGACAACGATGGCGATGCGACCACGTGAGTAGTCGCGGCTAGGTAGAGCGATAGTTGCTCGCCCTTGTGAGGAGCCGTGAGGATTGGTAGCTTTGACAGAAGTCCTTGAGCCGGGCAAGGGCTTGATCCGCCTCTCGGAGTCCACACGAACTTCTCGTGATGCTTGAGTAGTTTGAAGAAGGGGAGGCCCCGTTCTCCTAGCCTCGAGATGAATCCGTTCAACGCCGCCATGCACCCCGTCGGCTTACGGACGTCCTTGATGCTCGTGGGAGCTTTCATGCGTCGGTGATGGCGGAGATCTTCTCGGGGTTGGCTTCAATGCCGCGCCGGGCCGATGATGAAGCCGAGTAGTTTGCCCGAAGGGACGCCGAAGACGCACTTGTTCGGGTTGAGCTTCCAGCGGTACTCGCGTAGCGATGCGAAGGTCTCTTCAAGGTCGTCGATGAGGGTACTGGAGTCCCTAGTTTTGACAACCACGTCATCCACGTCGGCCTCGACGTTCTTGTTGAGTTGCCGCTTGAAGCAGGCCTGGATGGCCCATTGATAGGTAGCGCCGGCGTTCTTCAACCCGAATGACATGGTCGTATAGCAGTACGCGCCAAACGGGGTGATGAACACGGTCTTTTCCTGGTCTTCCTCCTTGATTGCGATCTGGTGGTACCCGGAGTAGCAGTCGAGGAAGCAGAGAAGGTCACAGCCCGCCGTGGAGTCGATGACTTGATCAATCCGCGGCAACCCGAAGGGGTCCTTGGGGCGAGTGCTTGTTGAGGTCGGTGTAGTCGACGCACATCCTCCACTCGTTCGAGTTCTTCTTGCGGACGAGGACGGGGTTGGCGAGCCACTCGAGATGGAACACTTCTCCGATGAAGCCGGTGCGAGTAGCTTGGCGAGCTCCTTCTTGATGGCGCCCGTCCGTCGTCGGCAAAACGTCGGAGGTGTTGTCGCTTGGGGGTGGCCTTTGGATCGACGTTGAGGCGGTGCTCAATCGGCTCCCCGGGCACTCCTGGCATGTCCGTCGGCTTCCACGCGAAGATGTCGCGGTTAGCCCGAAGAAAGCTGATGAGCGCGTCTTCCTATTTGGGGTCGAGGCCGGCCCCGATGGTGGTGGTCTTGCCGGGGTCGCTTGTTCCGAGGTCGACCGTCCTGACGAGTACCTCCTCAGGTGGCTGAGGCTTGTTGGCACTGTCAGACTTCTCTGGGATGTCGAGTTCGCTCGTGGCGAGCTTCTTCGACGCGGCGTAGACCTCCATCATTGTGTTGGGTACTTGGTTCGTGGAAGCGATCACCACGGCCTCTCGTATCGCGCCGTGGGAGATCTTCAAGTCCCCTTGGAGGGAGAGTACAGCCTACGGACTTGGCATCTTGAGTACCAAGTAGGTGTAGTGGGGCATCGCCATGAACTTGGCGATGGCCGGTCTGCCGAGGATGGCGTGGTAAGAAGTCTCGAAATCCGCGACCTCGAACTTGATGTACTCGGTGCGGTAGTTATCCCGAGACGCCCCGAAGGTAACTGGCAGTACCACTGAGCCGAGTGGGATAGCCGCGTTGCCTGGGACGATGCCATAGAAGGGCGTGCTGCTCTTGGTGAGCATGGGGGTGACGTCGAGGTTCATCTTCTTCAAGGTTTTGGTGAAGAGGACGTTGAGCCCGCTTCCGCCGTCGACGAGCACCTTGTTGAGCTTGGAGCCCGCCACCGTTGGCTTCAGGACGAGGGGGAAACGTCCTGGTTCGGAGAAGCTGGTCCATTGGTCCGCGCGGGAGAAGGTGATGGGTACCTCCGACCACCTGAGAGGGGTCGGGACCGCTGGCTCAATGGACATCACTTCACGACGGGTAGCCTTCGCTCCCGTCCGCCGGGCGTCCGCCGAAGAGGACGTTGATGGTCTTCTCGGGTTCTTGGAAGTCGTTGTTGTCGCCGTCCTTCTTCTTGCCCTTTTGGTCGTGAGGGTGCGGTGGCTCGGCGTATCCTTGAGTGCATGCTCGAGCCGGTAGCATCGCTCGGTAGTGTGGTTGCCGTTTGGATGCCACGGGCACTTCTCCTTCAGCAGGTCTTTGAACCCGCCAGATTTTTTCTTCGACTTCCCTTTCGCAGGGCGCTGGATAGCCGCGACGGTGTTGTCTGGCTTGCGCTTGTGGTTGGGACCCGAGTAGTTGTTGTTGTTGTTGTTGTTGCGGCCGCCTTGGTTTGCATTGCTGCCGCTGCCGCCGCCCTGGTTCTGCTTGGACTTGCCGCGGATGGCGTCGTATTTGGCGTTGGCCTTGTCCTCTTCATCCGCCCAGGACGTGATCATGTCCTTGAGGTGGGGGATGGACCTGGGGCGGCGGCGACCGAAGTCCTCGAAGGTGCGGCGATGGTAGAGACCGTCCTGGAAGAGGTCGATGACCTCCTTGTCGGTGACGTCGACGACGGTAGCGCGCTTGTCGAAAAAGCGGCGCATGTACTTGCGGAGGGTCTCGCCCTGTTCCTGCTTGATCATGGCAAGGTCCATGCGAGTACCCGAATGGCCCATGGCGCCCGCGAAGTTGCTCGTGAACTGCTCCTTCAGCTGGTCCCACTTGTCGATCGAGTGCTTGTCGAGCGACTCGAGCCATGTGAGTGGAGCTTGGTCCAGACAGAAGGGGAAGTAGAGGCATTTGGTGTCGGTGTTGCCGCTAGCGTTCTCGATGGAGAGGGCGTAGCATCGGAGCCACTGGATAGGATCCTGCTTCGCGTCGTACTTGGTGATCCCCAAAGGCTTGAATTTGTCGGGGAGGAGCAAGTTGCGAAGCCGGGGTGAGAAGGCGGGGAAGCCGTCGCCCTCAGCAGCGGTGGTCGACTTCTTCCGCCGCAACTCCTCAATCTTCTGGCGAGCGTCGTACCCGCCGTGAGAGGCACCGGAGGCGTGGCTGTTCGCGTGGCCACGGCCGCCGCGACTGCCGCCGCCTCCAGCTCTCTTTTTTGGCCCCGTGGTTGGAGGCCGCCGCCGTCGGCTGCCGCCGCCGTCAGGGTCGTTGCCGCCGCCACCGGCCGGAGCACGGTGGGGAACGACTTCTCGGTTGCCTTGGTCTTGATGTGAAGGTCCGCCGGCGTTGGAGCGGCGGCGGTTTGGATCGGCTGGAATGTCAGCTCGAGTACGGTTGGGGCCAGCATTGGCGCTGCGACTAGTAGCTTCGTTGTCGCGGGTTTTAGCTGGGGGAGGTTGGTTGACTCTGTTGTCGACCCACATGAAGTAGGCTTCTTCAGCGAGCTTGGCGATGACCTCTCCAGCGCGTATGCCCTGAGCCTGGCGTGCGATCGTTGTGATCGACATGAGGCAATCGCTCGGGGGGTGGTGTGTACTCTGCTCTCGACCGCCTCGAGAGCTTCCGCAAGGTTGCGGATGGGAAGGTTGTCTCTGAGCCGCCGGCGCCGTTCGCTGCGCTTCCTGTTGCGTTCGCGTCGAGCGTCCCTATTGGTGACGGTCTCATCTGCAGGTGCATTGGCAGACAGCTCGTCTGCGGAGATGTCCTCCAGGTATCTGTCCTCGGCCGTGCCTGAAGGCCCTGGGGTGTCGCCAGCAGCCATGAAGACTTGGCGATCAGGGGTGCCAATGATGGACTCAGAGGGTGCCACCTCGGTTGGTGTGTTGGAGTCAGCCCGGGCTAGCGGTGTTCCCTCCTGGAACGGTAGCGAGTCGATGTAGGCGACGTATCGTGAGTCCCCCTTCGCCAGGTCAGCAGGCTTGCGGTCCGGCCAGTAGACGTATCTGCCGGCAGGCGTTGATCTTATAACCAGCCCCGAGGCCGGCCCCCGACAAGGGAAGCTCGGTGGAGTCGTCTCGGACTCGGGCTCCTCGGGTCCGACCCGAAGTCGAACTCGTAGTCCGGTTCGAGTAGAACTCGGAGAGAGGGGCGGAGTCCGAGACGCGGTCGGGGACGGCGTCGGAGTCCGAGCTGCACTCGGGCACGGGCTCCTTGCCGGCCCGCGCGCGAAGTGGGAGCACTCGTGCGGGCCCGGCTGAGGGTGCGTGGGCCGCGCGCGGAGTGCCCGCGTGGTGAGGAGGCCGTCTGCGATGGCTGAGTAGCCGGCTCGCATGCGATGGCCCATGGCGACGTCGGGTTCGAGTTGGAGACGGACTCGAGCTCGAAGTCAGCGTGGTGGTTGAAGAGCGAAATTTCGCCGAACTTGCCGGCGAGTTCGCCTGTGACAACTTAGGGAAGCGTCACAAGGCCTGTCTTCGAGTCGGGCTGCATGGTTAGGTGGCGCTGGAAGGAGCCCGCGCCATCAGCAGTGCAGACCCAGGCGCCGAAGACGAAGGTGTCGCCGCGGTTGAAGGCGACAGTTGGCTTGAAGTGGACGGAAGCCGTCGAGTTCGCCATGTGATCTCGAGCGAGACCCCCTACCTGGCGCGCCAGCTGTCGGTGTTTTAGACCGGCAACCTACTACGGGGAGTACCCGAAGTAGATGAATGTGACTCGCCGAGATCGGTAACTCGAAGGAAGAGACACGTGGCACACAATTTAGATAGGTTCGGTGTCGTCGAGCACTTCCACGTATTGCAGCGAAGCTTCTGCTCCTCCTTCCCGGATTCCGGGACGAGGGAGTAGTCACCGTCCGGAAGATCTACACGGAATGAATGCAAGGTTCAGGTGATGTGACAGTTTGTTATCTTATCCAACTCTTGTTGGTCATATTCACTTTAACAAGTATCTAGATAGTACATCCCTTTTAGGAAGGTTATTAGTGTGATTCGTTCTTTTATTGCACAATTGAATAAATGTTTCTTTTGTACTTGTTATTTCATGTGAAGGTCTCATCCTTTTCCTCTCACTAGCAAGGGTGTGAACAAGATTTGTATTCATAAATTAATTCCTTATCAGCAAGGATATTTCCTTAGCCTTTAATTAAGTTAGGTAATATTTTTCCAAAAGGGAAATGAGTTGAAAAGGGATTTTCCTTATTTAATTGTTCTTTAATCTTAAAAAGGGCTTTAAAGCTTTTTATTAAGCAATAAATCATTACAAATTTAAAGAAGTGTTTCTTAAGCCTAACAGCACCTATACTGGTCCACTGGACCCACATGTAAGGCTTGGAAGCTAGGACATAAAATACTTTGGAAAAATAACAAAGACTAGCTAGTGATTCAAATTAAATGCATACAAAAATAAATAAGCACCAAAATGATCCAAACTTTCTCGTGCACGCTCTCTGGTCCTAAACAAGCCTAAATAACCAGCATGTACACCAAGAAACTCTACTGATCTTGCTTCATCAATTTACAAGGGAAAACATGCACAAATTAAGAATAAATATTTCTATTAAACCAAAAATCATTATTAATTCACCAGAGGTGTGTTTTATCATAACTAGACAGCATCCACAAGTTGAGCACAAAAACATAAATATTTTTAGCTACAAAAATCTTCTAGGCAGTTTCTACAGAAATGGAAAACAATTTATATAAAAAGATTTATTGCATAACTTTGTGCAATTTACGGCACAAAAGCTAGTCATGACAAGACATACAACAAATCCAAAATTTGGATACAGTGGAGTTATAGTTTTTTGAGTTATGGCAGATCTAGGTATTTCACAATCCTATTTTTCATGTTAAAAATATCCAGAATCAGACCTTGTGAGAATGACAAAAGTTGTAGTGTTTCTCTCCTTGAATCCAACAAAATTGGTTTGGCATTTTTCTGAATTATCTAAAATTTTCTAGGGATTTTCTACTGCACTGTACCAACTAGCAAGAAAACATAGATATGTTTCATTACAGACAGGTCCTAAAATTTACACAAAACACCCTGTCAAGATCTCGAACCCTGCAATTGGGTCCTTGGCCGTGGGGGGCGGCGCGGGCTCCGCCAATTCCGGCGAGGCCGGCGGCGCTCCCGGCCGGGCAAGTGGTGGGGCTCGACTAAGAGCTCACCTAGGGGCGACGGGGGGTCGGAGTTGGGATGGAGGGGCCGCCGGCGTGGGGGATCGACGGTGGCCGGTGGCGGTTGCCGCGGCGGCTCGGGGTGACGGCGAGGGGGAGGTTTTGCTGGGCAACACGTGACCCCGGGAGGTGCACTAGGGGTCTAGGGAAGCTAGTGGAGTGGTTGGCCGGCGGCGAGCGCGAGCAGAGAATGGACTTCACCGGCGGCAGCGGCAATGGCGTGGCGCGGCGCGGCGGTGGCTCGGGATGGCGTGGGGGCGAGGGGAGAGCAGGGCGGCCTTATATGCACGCGAATCCGGGTGACGGCGGGTGACGCCGGGAGGGCATCTCGGTGCCACGGCGGCTCGGGCGGCGCGTGTACGGCCGGTGTCGCGGACGGACCGGAGGTCCGCCGCGCGCACGGTGCGTACGGCGGCGTGGCCGCGCGGCTCGAGGCGCCTAGGGCGGGGGTGCGCGTCGGGGCGCGTGTACCTCGGGCAGCACCAGCCTCGGGCGGAGGGACGTCGGGAAGGCGCGTGGGGGGCACGCATGCCGAGGTGCCGCCGGCGCCGGCCGGCGACGCGAGGCGCGCGGGCGCGCGACGTTGTGGCATGCTGGCGCCCGACCCTAACTGTGTTGCTGGCACGGTTTTCAAATTCGAAATTCTCCAAAAATTTGAATAAAACTCGACCAAGCTGTGAACATGAAAGTTGGAGATCTAGCTACCCTCTACAATTTGTCTAAAGCCGATTGTGGTTTGGATTCAAATCGAGAGAGAAATTCAAATGCCAACTTTGAATGTCAGCCGGTTTGACTGAACAGTAGATCCTGTCGTTGGAGCCAATTTTTCAAGCTTTTCCACTCAAATTTTGAAATGCCAATCTACATGAAAGTTGTGTCCATCAACAAGATGGACAACTTTCATAAAGGTAGAATTTTAAGTGTTCAGGTGAATTTTGGAGAACGCGGCAAAAGTTCCGGCAGACATCTATGGACACTAGGGGGACAAAGGGGTTTGACCAAGTCTTTGACCATGGGTTGGCCCCACAAGTGTGTTTACTATTCAAAGGGGGTCACTAGAGTAGGTTAGTGAGTTTTTTGAGGTGAGGGCCCAGGTTGACCGTGATTTGACCACTGTTAGCTACTTTGACCGACTGTTAGGGTTAATTAAAAACCTGGGGCGTCACACAGCCCGTCGCCCCCTGATGGCCGGTGGAAGAACCACAACCTGCGGCGGCTGCGCTACCTCGTCAAGCAGGATCTCGACAACATTGCATGGTTGTACTGGCTTGATGACGGCGACGGCGACGACGACGACGACATTCCGTTGCTGCCCGTCCAGAATCCCCACATCTGCATTTGGGAAGCGGGATGTAGGCGCTACGGGCCGGATACCAAAGAGATCATCCACTACTGCAGCGCCGAGTGTCACATCCGTCATGAGTTCGACCTCTGGACACGTAAATTCTACCCCGCCGTGGAGTACGCCGTCAGCAGGATGAACATCGGGATGTAGGCGCAAGCATCAATATGAACATTATCTATCTTGAATGTAAATTATTAGATATTACTGAACGCGGATTTGATTTTATCGGGAAGTCGGGATGTCGGCGGTGCCCTCTGCTTCCTCCTTTGTTCTATTCAAATGACTGTGGGGGCCAGTTCTATTCAAATGAAGAACAGTTCCCATTTCTCCTTTTAATCTGCAACCAAATGTTGTAGCAAGTATTTCTTCGTCATTATTAGTCCAAATTTGATACTTTTTTCTAATTTTTTCTAAAATCACCATCTATTCATTAATTTCATTGTTTAGTGTACATTCTGTTTGTTGAGTGATGTTTATATGCCTTATTTTGTTCTTTGTAAGTACCACATTCAAATAATATTTGTTTTACACAACCATTAGTGATAGAACTTTACATTTCGTAAGGTTAAGGTGAACACAAGGTTTGTTACGTTTTCAAATGCATATGAGTTCGAACATGTTGCAAAGTGTGGAAAACTTCAATGTTCAAGCAAACATTCTAGGAAACTATGTGAGAGATGTAGACATTTGTACACAAGTATATAATTCTTTCATTTAAACCATTTGAAATTTTGAAGACAAGTCTAGGTACCCAAATTATGTTGGTATGTCAATTTGTAGATTTTTTAGAGCACACTAGATGTTAGTAGAATTATTACATCATTAACATGGGATGTAAAAACGGATTCTAAGAATCTTGGGCACACAAGTGTGACTGTTGATATTTTATTCAAATACTAAATGTCCAAATACGAATTGTTCGTATTTTTATGATTTTTAGGTGTTGTTTTATGGGCTCTAATAAATCAGGGAAGCAAGTTCCATTCAAAAAAATTTGTGACAGGCCCACGCGTCAGCGTCAGCAGCCAATATAAAAAAGATAACCGCTGACCCAACTCCCAACAATGGCGATCCGGGTTCGCTAACCATCGTCGCCCATGACACTGGCCCACTCGTCAGCGTTAGCAGGCGAACCGTGCACGGGCTGCTCAAAATTTCCCACCTATATTTACTATAGTGCCCATGAAATTTCAATTGTTGCACAAAGCCGTCAAGGACACGCCAGTAGTTTCATTAAACACAGTTACGCGCGCCATTCATATTCGGCTCCTCACTAGACAGATCCACAACGCCCGCATTCTCCCCACTGCCGCCACTAGTCGCCCCGCTCGCCTTTGTCCCTCTCTCCCCGCCGCAGCCCTGCTCTTCTCCAGCCCCACCGCTCCTTGCGTGACGACAGTGACGAGGACGCGGTTACTGGCGTGCGGACGTACGTCCGGCCAACCTAAAGACGATTGACGTGGATCCGTCGACGTCGTCCCCGGCCACGACGACGAGCCGGCCGGCCGCCTCAGGCCACGAGACACCGTGGATTCGGCCCATCCGACCATCACGAGAACAACTACTTCATTCGCGACAGAGGTTAGTCCTGCTTGAACCCCCAACGCCCTCTCTCTCATCGGCCACCAAAATCGATCTGCTATATATTCATGTCAATGTAGATTAATTAGGGAGACATGCCTAGATAGTTCATCTTTAATTGATTGACGGTTTTGATTGATGGATTTTGTTGCCCCAGGTCTATGTGAATAAATTGTTGCTAACAGATGTAGTTATATGAACTGTTGAAATTTATTTTCATGTTCCCGCTGCTATAATTTTTGCACTGTAAATTCATGAAAAGGATAAAGGATGTTAGCATACTTTAATTCTGCTATGCTTTGAATGTAGTGATAACTAGACTGTCTTATGCTTTGTTATGAGTGTTAATTTTTTCACTACTGTCATATATATTGTTATTGTTGGTGTCATGATGTGTTGTGAGTATTGTTTCACTACTGTCATATATAATGTCATGACCATTGCTTTATCCTCCTGTTGCATGTACATATGGAACACACAATCCAACGCTGCTCATATTGGACAAGGAACCAGTTGAAGAAATTTATTCTCTGCTTTGATATATAAGCATATTGTTGTATCCCTATCAAAATGGTTAGCACCTATCCCTGTATGCTAATTAAGTAAAATATGAACTGTGTATGTCTGTATGAAGTTCACAGAGGTTTGGTATCTAGATTCTGCTAAACAACATCCCCCGCTAAAGTTCCCAGACCTCCAAAATGTTTTGAACTGGTCAGTTTCATGTAGGTTTTGTTCATAAAAATTCAATCTGTTAGTGTTTCTAATTGGTATTGCTGACCATGCAAGGCCTTTGGTACAACATTTTTTGTTCACAAAAAATCAATCTCTCAGTGTTTCTAATTGGTATTGCTAATCATGCAGGGCCTTTGGTGATGCACAGTACAGAGTGACGAAAGGAAAGAAAAAAAGCCAAAAGCCACACTCAAGCACAAAATAAATCTTGCTGTAAGACCGAGGTTTTTTATGGTCCCTTCTTACCTATTTGGTACTGCATTAACTTGTCATTTTGGTACCTTGATGCAGTGTGCTCAGCAGCCACGGGGGTCCTCTTTGTGTGGATTCCATGTGGCTTTCCATATGTTAACACTACTCGATGCTGTAAGTAGATAATAATGCTCAACCTTGTCTCTGCTCATATTATCCATCTGATTTTAGAACCTCATTTCTACTTGTATTCTCATAAATGATTGTATTTTGCAGGATTTCAAACCTCCTGTAGATGTTTCCACAGAAGATGTAAAGCGTGTCCGGGAGATGTTGTGCGAGTACATTCTTAAGGAGACCATCGACCGAAAGGGAAAGTTCTATAGTGGTGCACCGTGAGTTTATTGTGACCAGAAACGTTGAAACTCATTCAGTCTTCTTTAGTCAGGTGTTGTTGCCTGGGAAACCTGCTTGGCTTGCTTGGTTGGGGTCAAATACTGCCTGGTTCAGTCTGTTTTCTCATGACTCCATCCAAACAAGCCCTGATGAGAGTAACTTGAAACTTGATGTGATCCTAGCTAGCTTTTCTACAAATGTGATCTTGCTTTGCCAATATCTGTGATGTGAGAATGTGTTTGTGATGTCTCCTTGCTGTGGTGGCTGCCATATCCTGGCTGGTTCCAGGATGCAGCCCCTAGTGGCTGCCAAATCCTGGCTGGTTCCAGGATGCCGCCGGCAACCGGCAGGTTACTGTAGGGATGGTCGCCGTATCTGTAACGGGCGTTAATTAAAGCTCGTTACAAACACTGATCAGTAAGTAACGGGCTTCATTCGGAAAGCCCGTTACAAAAATGCCCACAATGTAACGGGCAGTATAAATGTCCATTACCAGTCCTGTCCGGTGGGCCCCAGGACCTGGCCGTTCATCGAGATATAGGAGACGCAGGTTGAAAGCAAGCGTCTCCTTTAATAGAGAGAAAGCAGACGCGCATAGAAACAGATGCGTCTCATTTCGTCGAGACAGTGGAGACGTCGGTTCAGAGAGAAAGTGTCTATGATGTTAATTTAACAGTAACGGGCTCTGTTTCATGCCCGTTACCAAAGTTCCATGTGGGCCCAGAGAAACAACCATTTCATGTGACCGGTGACTAGTTGTGGTAACGGTTGTTGTTTGACGCCCGTTACGAATACTAGTTGTGCTAAGACGCGCGTAAAATAGACGTATCTCATTTCGTCAAGATAGTGGAGACGCTGGTGCACATCGGGCGTCTCTGATATTGAGCTTATGTAACGGGCTTTTCTTTGGTGCCCGTTACGAAAGTTCCCTGTGGGCCCAGAAAAACAGCCATTTCACGTGACCGGTGGCTAGTTTTGGTAACGGTCGTTGTTTAATGCCCGTTACGAATATGTCTTATCAGTAACGGGCATCTGCCCGTTACCTTTCTTGGCTTATTTGTAACACTTGATCGGTAACGGGCGCATTTCCCGTGACCAAAGGCAATCTACACTCGTTACCAAAGCCAGTTTTTCACGTAGTGCTCCCTTCTCCCTCTGTGCCTGCTGCTTCTTGCATCTTCATCGTCTGCACTGGGCATACAGTACCGGTGAGAGGCTGGGAGCAGAGACTTTGGGACCTCGACCGCCACTGAAGATGGGATATATGGGTGATATGGTTTTTAGAAAGTGTGTAGCGTGACTGCTCGCTTCCAAACGACCACTTCGTGTGCGTCCCGGTGACTAGAACGACTACATCGACCCTCTAGTTCCAAAAGGCCATTCGAGAGACGGCACTGCATGGACTTTACACTGAACAAGGTTACCCAATGAATAGCATGACTAGGGGTCTTCGACAACCGTCCCCCTATGGGGAATATCCTGAAACTCCTTTGTATAATGTTGTTAATGTTTAAATCTGAATTAATCATGACTACCTGCACATACCTTGCTTCACTCACAACAATATCATATTGTTTAAATACTTATTTAATATTGGAATTAAACTATACCGAAATTTGCCTAATCATCTAACACAGGCACGCGTTGGTGTTGACTTTGCCGTGCAGATAGCAAAAGCTTCACGGGATGACAGAAGGATGAACTGGAGCGTAGTACGACGTGAAAGGAGGCCCTTCTCGTGGAGGCTGGTAACTGTATCGTATAGGCCGAGACTCGCCGGTGTGATCTGAACGCCAAGCTCGGCCAGCCGCCGGCTGCTGAACTGGCAACCCTTCTTCGTCTCGCCCGCCCCACCCTTGCACTCGGTAGGTATCGGGTACTCCGGGAACAGCTTGGCGAGGACGCGGCACACCTCGCCGCGGTGCAGCGTGCGCCCCGCGCAAAGGTACCGTCCGCTCGCGCCGGGCTCCTCGTACACGCGGGCGTGCGCGTCGGCGACGTCGCGAACGTGCACGTACGCCTGCGCGGCGTCCGCGTACGTCCGCGCGGAGCCGTCGAGGTACTTGAGGATGTGCCACGTGCTGGCGTTCACCACCGGCTGCAGCAGCGGGCCGAGCACCAGCGACGGGTTCACGACAACCAGTAGATTCATACATATTATATATTTAGATCTAGTATATATCTAGATAGGTAACATTATCTATGAATATAATAAAACCAAAAGGAACTATAATTTGGAATTTAGGGATTAGTAATCTAGGATGGACGAGATATATGTCAGGTAATTGTATCATCTCCTGCAATGCGAAAATTTTAATCCCGTTCAATATTAATTACTATGGCCCTATGAAAATGAAATAAAACAAAAATGTAATAGTTCATAAGCAATAACATATTGCAGTCAGTACCATGTGTAAAATAAGTTTCTGTCACGAATTGCAGATTATAAGTTGAATCAAATAATGGATCAAGAATGAAATAATGCAGTGTGAATAGACAACTCATCCATGACGATTCTGGGGAGTATATTGATAGAGATGCAGCTTCCCTATACTTCGTCAGCCTTCTACGATATATGTGATTGTGATGGATATTATAACCTTGGCGAATCTTGTTGTAGCCGCGCCGGACAATCATTGCAGCATGCCGGTGCAGAGATTCCCATAGTCTGTATTGATGGTTGCATGCTTTCACACTTAACTGGCTGTTCTAAATTTCTAATAGTTTCTTGTAGGCATGTGGGTGAGTCATATCAAGAATTAGCCTTAGATTCAGCACAAGAAGTGTCCGCATATTTGACTAATTATTTTGTTTTGGTGCAGTTTCTGCGGATAAAAGAGTATAATAATAATTATTGATTCATTGTCTCCAATGTTCATATATATATATATATATATATATATATATATATATATATATATATATATATATATATATGGGTTAGATATGCATGTGTGCTATATATATTGATAGGGATGAGTAGGCGACATTTCAGGAAAAAAATCTAACTGTAGAAATAATGTATATATATCTTGTACTGGTACAAAATTCAATGAACTTGTCTTGTTTTGAACATGCTTAGATGCGTATCTTAGACCCTTCGATTTAATTCTTATGATATGATTATGAGCTGAATACCGTGTATTCAACTGACCACAGTATATTCTGCCAATGTAAAATTGGATAGATATGACATTAAACTATTGTTATATTCCAAGGCTATACATTGGATAACCTATAATAAACTTGGTATAATTCGACTAATACTATCACATTCCAAAAATGTGACAAAGTCACTAATATTTTAGTTTTGTATTGGAAAAAATACACGTTTAATAAATGTGGCAAGGCAAACTATGAGAAGTGCACAGTATTGCATCGGCAAGTCATCTAGTTTTGTAAAATGTATAAAAAATGTGGATTTTTTCAATGCCCGTGATAGAGCAAAGGTTGATGGATTAGTAATAACAAACGACACTGTTAGCGCTTGGATGTCCGTTCAGGGCCCTATGTTAGCGCCCAGATGTCCATTTCGGGCGCTAACCATCAGACGCCTATTGCAGGGAAAATTCCCACCGCAAATTGGGTCAAAGTTGCATGCAGCATGAAGAGTGGAATTTGTAAAATCGCAACATGTAAAAATATCATTCACAACATCTGTCGGCGTTATGTAACCGCCGGCAAGTAAATTTGTCGGATTGCGTGCCGGGTCTCGGACGGTTGCGCAAATGGCAGGTACACAGAATTTATACTGGTTCGGGCCTCTGGAGAGTAACACCCTACGTCCAGTTCGTGCTGATGTGTTATTTGCACTGATTTGTAGTAGGGGTTACAAATGGACGAGAGAGGGAGCTCGCTCCCAAGTCTCTGTAGTTTTTGAGCCGCAGGTGGCTGGAGGTTGAAGAAGGAGGCTCCTCTCTAGCTAGCGTGAAGAGGACCCATGCTCTCCCTTTTATATGCCAAGGGGAGCAGGTTACATGAGTGGGGAGAGGGAGAGAGTGAGCTCTTGCATGCTCAACAGGTGTGCGTGAGGAGCCAGGCATGTGGCCCAGGTAATGAATGCCCCTGATTCTTGGCGCACGCATGAGCCCAAAACCACTCGGGGAGGCTTCCAGCTAGTCGGAAGAGTCCTGGCAGGTGTGTACGTGAGGAGATAGTCTTGATTTCTGGACGTTTTCTTTCACGGAAATAAACCCTGGAATACCACTTGATTTTGTGGTCGTTTTTGTTAGGCAATAGAATATGCCATCTGTGGATATCCTAGCTGCTATAGATAGCTGATGTAAATCAGGGATTAGTTACTATAGATAGCAGATGTAAATCAAGGAAAGAATCCTTGTTGCCTTGTACAGGAAGGCCAGTCGGCCCTATATAATAGAAGGCGCCCCCTCCCATTGAGGTGTGGCCAATTGCCCCCTAAACCAATTCTCTACATGGTACCGTACGTCCGGGTCCCGATCCCCCTCTCGATCGCCGCCCCCCTCCCTTCCTCCTCGCAAAACCCCCCTCTCGGCGCCGCCCCCTTCCTCCCTTCCTCCTCTCCTCCCATGGGAACCGCATCGGACCTCCACTCGCCACCGGTGGCTCTCTTGGGACCGATCCCGTCCCCGCAATATGCCCCTTCGCCACCATCAACATCAAGATCCACGTCCCCATGACCCTCGAGTTGAAGCCCTCCAACTTCACCAAGTGGTCAACGGCGTTCCGAGCCACGTGTGGGAAGTTCGGGCCGCCGCATCATCTCGCCACCACCTCCACCTCGCGCCCCACCGACGAGGCCTCGGACACGAGCCGATTTCGCGTCCGCGGATGGATGTACAAAGATCGTCTCCGACGCCGTCCTCAACCTCGCCATGACCGACGACAAGCGGACGGCGAGCGCTCTATGGACGGCCATCGGCGGGGTGTTCCGTGCGAACAAAGCTCCTCGCGCCATCTTCTCGAATCACGAGTTTCACTCGATGACTCGGGGGGACCCGTCCGTTGACGCCCATCGCGTTCGCATGAAGGAGAAGGCCGACGAACCGCGCGACGTCGGGCGGCCCGTCTCTCCGAGCCCAACCTTGTCCTCAACCTCCCGCGCGGCCTCAACGAGGTCTACTCCGGCGTCGCCGACAACATCGCCGGCGGCCGCGCCCCCTCACCCTCACCACCGCACGCCATCGGCTCCTCCTCAAGGAGGCCGCGGCCGCAAAATGACGAAAAGACACGCGCCGCCGTCGCCCTCCCGGCCGCCGCCTCCTCCAATGGCGGTTTCCCAACAGCCAGCAGCAGCCAGCGAGGGTGGCCGGCGCCCCTAACACCAAAAGGGGCGCCCAACGGCCCTTCCCCAACGGTCCCAAAGACCAACAAACGCGTTCCCCGGGGTTTCAACCCCCGGACCGGCGAACGTGTGGCCCCCGGAGAGCGCGTCACCCCTCCCGGACAGCCGCCGCCAAGGAGGTTCCGGCACTCCCGGAGGTCCCGGTGCCTCGGCCGGGCGCAACCAGGGCATCCTCGGGTCTTCCCCGCAGGCCCACACCGCCTTTGCTCCACTACGGGCGTCCACCAACGGCTCCAACACCTCCACCCAAGACACGGGATGCGGCCGGCCTCATCGCCGCCCGCGGAACATGCAACTGCAGGGCAACTCGCCCTGGGTCGTTGACTCCGGCGCCTCTACGCACATGACGTCCTCGAATGGTATGCTTACCCAACGCCTTCCCCCCTCCATCCCCTCAATAACAGTAGGTAATGGCACTTGTATTCCTGTTACGTCTAGAGGTCACTCCATCCTTCCTACACCTACAACAAATTTCGCTCTAAATAATATTCTTGTCGCACCATCCATAGTCCGCAACCTGTTATCCGTTCGTCAATTCACTCGCAACAATAGTTGTTCCTTTGAATTTGACGCACATGGTTTTTCTATTAAGGATCTCCGGACGGGACGCGTGATTCTCCGCTGTAACTGCGCCGGGGACCTATACACCATGCCTGCCTCCACACCTGGCACCCCACCTCATGCTCTCTCGGCCGCTTCGTCGACCCCGTGGCATCAACGTCTTGGTCATCCGGCCCCCGCCGCATTAGAGCGTCTTCACAAACTTCATGCTCGTTTCCCGTAATAAAGTAGACCGTTCGCTATGTCACTCATGTCGTATAGGCAAGCATACGCGTCCGCCCTTTAGTTCTTCGCATCCCATAACTCATGCACCTTTTGAACTCGTTCACTGTGATGTATGGACTTCACCCATCAATAGTATGTCTGTTTTTTCATACTACTTGGTCTGTTTGGATGATTTCACTCACTACTGCTGGGTTTATCCGCTCCGGAAAAAATCTGATGTCCACCAACACTTAGTTGAGCTTGCTGCCCTTGCCAAAACACAATTCTGCCTCCCCTTAAAATGTTTTTAGGCTGATAACGGCACTGAATTAGTAAACACTACCACCATCAAATTCCTCGCTGCTCAAGGTACTCACCCTCGCCTCTCCTGCCCCTACACATCACCCCAAAATGGCAAGGCTGAACGCATCATCCGCACTCTCAACAATTCCATTCATACCATGCTCCTCCATGCCTCCCTGCCGCCCCCATATTGGGCCGAGGGGCTCATGGCAGCCTGCTACCTCCATAATAGGCGTCCATCCTCCTCCATCCAGCATGAAATTCCCTACACTCGTCTGCATAACCAGCCGCCAACCTATAGCCACCGCGTGTTTTTGGGTGCCTCTCGTTACCCCAACATGCAAGCCACCTCCAAACATAAGCTCGCCCCACGCTCCACGGCATGCGTCTTCCTAGGATACCCCCCCTCGCACAAAGGTTACCGCTGCCTTGACCTATCGACCCGTCGCATCATCATCTCTCGCCATGTCACATTCGACGAGACCACTTTTCCCCTCGCAGCCCACCTCGGCCCGCCTCACCCTCCTCCGCTTCCTTAGACTTTCTCCTCGACGACGATATGGTTTTGGTGCCTTGTTCTACTGTTGTTGCAGGTGGGATTCCATCCTCGACGCCCGTGGTTGCTCCATCCCACTCGGATGTTGAGCAGCCACCCTCAGATGCTGCGGCCTCACACGGATCGCCTTCTTCCACACCAGGTGGGCGTGGTCGCGTGCCCCACCTAGACTCGGTGTGGTCCCCTTCCCACGAGTCTATGCCCGCCGCTCCCATACAGCATCTACGTCCGAGCCGGGCCCCGCGCGCCCCGCAGCTCTCCCGTGGCTCCTGACGCCCCGGCGCCACCTACAGCGCCCACACCGGCACCAGCGGCATCTCCAGTTCCATCACCGCCACCGTCGCCACCGCCGCGTGTCACTCGCACCATGACGGGTGCCCTTCCTCGCGTCAGCTATAAAGGGCTGGCAGCCACGGCGTCATCCTCACCGTCGCCGGTTCCGACGAACTACCGCAGTGCGCTGGCCGACGCCAACTGGCGTGCCGTGATGCTGGATGAGTACCAGGCCCTCGTCGACAACAACACCTGGAAGCTCGTTCCGCGGCCCCCTGGCGCCAACGTCGTGACGGGAAAATGGATCTTCCGGCACAAGTTTCATGCCGACGGGTCCCTCGCCCGCCACAAGGCTCGCTGGGTTGTTCGCGGCTTCTCCCAGCGCGAGGGCGTCGACTACGACGAGACCTTCAGCCCGGTTGTCAAACCGGCCACCATTCGGTCTGTACTCAGCATCACAGCATCCCGCACCTGGCCCATTCACCAGCTGGACGTGAAGAACGCCTTTCTTCACGGGCACCTCGAGGAGACCGTCTACTACCAGCAGCCGCCAGGATTCATCGACCCTGGCGCCCCAGATCACGTCTGCCGTCTGCAGAAGTCCTTGTATGGACCGAGCTGTGCTCCGCGGGCCCGGTACCGCCGCTTTGCCACCTTCGTCCGAAGCTCGGCTTCGTTGCCTCCACCCTCCGACACGTCCCTTTTCATTTTACGAGAGGGGGACGAGTCTCGCCTACCTACCGCCGTACGTCGACGACATCATTCTCACCGCCTCGTCCTCGGCCCTCCCCGCAGGCATCATGACTCGGACCGAGCTCTGAGTTCACCATGACGGATCTTGGCGCTCTTCACCACTTCCTCGGCATCGCTGTCACGCGCTCCTCAGATGGTCTCTTCCTCTCCCGGGCCGCCGCACGCCGTCGAGCTTCTTCAGCGCGCGGGCATGGCTGAGTGTCATCCGACATCAACACCTGTTGACACTCACGCCAAGCTATCCACGACCGACGGGGATCTATTGTCAGAGAAGGACGCATCTGAGTACAGGAGCTTGGCGGGAGCTCTCCAGTACCTGACGCTGACTCGTCCTGATCTGGCATATGCTGTTCAGCAGGTGTGCCTCTTCATGCACGCCCCACGCGAGCCTCACCGTGCGCTCATCAAGCGCATCCTACGCTTCGTCCAGGGGACCCTCTCTTCAGGTCTTCACATTGGCACCAGTTCTGTCGACAAACTGACTGCCTACTCTGACGCTGACTGGGCAGGCTGCCCAGACTCTCGACGATCCACCTCCGGCTTCTGCGTCTATCTTGGCAACAATCTGGTCTCTTGGTCCTCCAAGTGCCAGACCACGGTGTCTCGCTCCAGCGCCAAGGCAGAATATCGGGCTATGGCTCACGTTGTGGCCGAGTGCTGCTGGCTTCGACAGTTACTCCAGGAGCTCCACATCCAGCTGCCCTCCGCCACCGTTGTATTCTGCGACAATGTCAGCGCCGTCTACATGACGACCAACCCCGTCCACCACAAGCGAACGAAGCACATCGAGATCGACATTCACTTCGTCCGCGAAAAGGTGGCCCTTGGTGAAATTCGGGTTCTCCATGTGCCCTCCTCTCACCAGTTCGTTGACATCATGACCAAAGGGCTTCCGACAGCACTCTTTCGAGAATTTCGATCTAGCCTTTGCGTCCGGGAGCCTCCCGCCGCGACCGCGGGCGGGTGTTAGGCAATAGAATATGCCGTCCGTGGATATCCTAGCTGCTATAGATAGCCGATGTAAATCGGGGATTAGTTACTATAGATAGCAGATGTAAATCAAGGAAAGAATCCTTGGATTAGTTACTATAGATAGCAGATGTAAATCAAGGAAAGAATCCTTGTTGCCTTGTACAGGAAGGCCAGTCGGCCCTATATAATAGAAGGCGCCCCCTCCCATTGAGGTGTGGCCAATTGCCCCCTAAACCAATTCTCTACAGTTTTCCTGCATGAAAATAAATCCAGAAAACCACCAAAAATACCCCAGAGGCCATCGTGGCTGTGATAGTCGCTCGTAATCGATGTCATTGGGTACCCATAATATTGGGTCCCGTTAACATCAAAACTCAACATCCGCAACATCGAAAATCAATATCTACACCATCAAAAATATGCTGAAATTTTTCTAGTTAATCACACATTGAAAAATGAGAATAAAAAACTCTCAGCAACATTTATTTTATGTTTGATTGTAACATTGAAATCTCATGAAAATGCAACATTCAGATAACACATTTGCAACATGCTGATGAAGCATGTGCAACATCGAAACATGGCAACATCCAAAGGAAACATTTGCAACATGAATCTAAAACATGCGAAGCACTGGAATCATACACGGGCAACACACAGTAAAGACCTCGCCTGAGTACAACATAGCGAGATTCGGCACACGACGGAGGGGTGGTGAGGATAGATGGAGATGGCAGGCATAGCTCACCCTGCACATGGCACGCGGTGGCAGAGGAAGAGGGCGGCGACAGCCATCAAGGCTCACACTGGCTGCGATGGGGGGGGCGACCCAGGCGTGAGCAGCCGCAACGGGGAGTAGGTGCTCCCCCGGCGACACATCTCCTCCAAGTGGAGAGCCCCTGTGAGGGGCCGCTGCAGCCCACAAGAGCGCGAGCACTAGCCGCGGGCCTCTGGAGAGGCGGCGTTGGGGTTGTGTGTGTGTGTGTGTGTGTGTGTGTGTGTGTGTGAGAGAGAGAGAGAGAGAGAGAGAGAGAGAGAGCACTGAGGGAAAAGTAAAGAATAGATAAGGAGAGACAAGTGGGAAGCTATCGGTAGGAAGATACAAATTACTTGGACGGGAACGAACCACATCATCATCTGATGAGGAGACGGTCCGAATGATCACCCCCTAGCATTACCGAATGACAAATTTAACGAGATGAAACAGGCACATCTAGCACCACCTTCATGAACGATCCTGCTCCAACATATATTGACACAAGACAAGGATTCATGTTCTACCCAGCATTGAAGATTGGGATGCCCTTAGTCGTTCCAGCTAATCTCAACAGAATCTTCATTGCCCTACAATATACCATTGCAAACACGTCATTACACAAACGGTTTTATTAAATTGGTTGTGCTAAACTTATTACCGTCGGTTTCTAACATGGTTTGTGGGTGGTACTACAATTGGCAATGATAAGTTCCCATCACCAGTAGTTTGTATTATGAGCCGAATCAGCCTATGGTGACGCCTGCCTCGTAGTACAAACTGTTGGTGATGTCGGACTACCAAACCTGAAAAACAAATTAACTCACTTAAATTCCCTTCTCACATCCACACCCCCAGCCTTCCCCTTCTTTATCACTTGACTCTCTCCTGTAGCCCCCTCCTCCCCCTCGCCTTCCCCCACTTTGCTTGATACTCTGCCACTAGCCCCTCCCTCCGCCCACTTTCTCCGCGGGAACCTCCCTCCCCAGCCTCCCCTCTCTGTCTCCCTCCGCTCACCCTAACCTCATGTTTGAGGTGAGAAGTGGTAGTGGGATGAGGCGTGGTAGAGGCCATCGGGGCACAGAGGCAGTGGTGGCGGCAACTATAGCGGGCTGGGTGTGGTTGGGACCTTCAGAGCACATATCTAGCATCACTTGATGCAGTGGCGGACATCACGGTGAGGATATGGTGGGGCTCAACACAGACAAACGGGTGGCGGCAATAATCCATTTCGCCATCTCTCTCTCTCTCTCTCTGCGAACTCCGGTGGACGTGTCGTGGCCCTCTAGGTGCTGGCAGCCACCGTCGCATGAGATGGGACGTCCGACACCGTAGGGGCACGAGATGGGGTGGCGAGGGCAATGATTCCTCTGAAGTACTCAGAGGGATTCGCTCTCAGTGACATGGGACCGCATCACAGCTGGGCCCACGCGTCAGTGGGAGTAGTCCCTCTGCAGTACTGCAGAGGAGGCTCATCAGGTGGCGAGGTGGCAACAAGATCCAGCGGTGGCCACGACTGCGGCTGGGTGCGGTAGTGGCTGTGGGCTGGATTTTTTTTTGTTTTTAATACCTCTTAACAGTGATGGGCTAACTCCATCACCGTCACTTGTGATATGGTTTTGGGGCCTTTGTGATATGGTGTTCTGAAGTAGTGCTTGGCACTCCTCGATCACGTCCCTTGATGCTTGTTCGGTTGATCGAGCCCGTTCTTATAAAGGTCTACCTAATGAGAACCCATGGAAAATATTTTACATGGTCTACCTGTAGCCTAAGGAATGAGCACCCATGGAAAATAATTTTACATGGACCTTTAGTAATTAAGTTTCAATTGGAAATTGCCTAATAAACCACTGCCATTCGGTAACCACATGCCCATACAAGGAAGCTATTTTAGGTATCCTGGCGTGAACACTTTTGCTTTCCAGAGGCCTCTCCGTGTAGGATTTGCGTTCCATAAAACAAGGACCAATATGGTCTTTGGTCAAAATAGTCCCTTCGTTTTATTATGACATGTCTAAAATGACTGATGACTCCGTGTTTGTGTTGTACTGCATTGTGGATGAGAATGAAGTAATTTGGTCTAAATGGGTGAGCAAGGCAGCAAGCTACCAATCATAGAGAACTAACTAATAAAACTGACCGGAATACCATGTTACGTTGTCTTTTTTTTTTGCAAAAAATTAAATGGCATTGCTGCAGTCCAAGAAATGACGAGGACATCCTAGGGCATGATTTGGTCGGACGCACGACAGTGTAGGTGGCAGTCATGGAGCACGATTTGGCTAGATGCACAACAATGTAGGCGGCAGTCATGGCCCAACGGGAGCACAGTTTGGCCAGGCACATAACAGTGTGGTCGGCAACCGTGCACGTTCAAATTATCTCACCTTGCTTAGCATGGGAGGAGGAGGCCACCTTAAAAGGGAGAACCACCATTCCCTATTGGATGATTGGGCCTTTCACTGAGGGATGCACCAGAGTGTGGTGCTAAGATTTCAGAGAAGTATGGTGCTAATAATATTACCGAGGCGCAACAAGAGGCCCTAGTGGCGTTGTAGCCGGATCAATGAGTCATGCTTCGACCGGATCGGTGTGTCAAAATTCGGATACCGGTGCTAAGATTGCGGGATTCGAGGAGTCCAGATCGGTGTGTCAGGCTTTTTATCCAATCCCACCTGGGCCGGACTCACAACAGTGTAGGCGGCAGTCATGGCCCAGCGGGATCATGTTTTGGCCAGGCGCATGACAGTGTAGACGGCAGCCGTGCATGTCCAAATTGTCTCATCTTACTTAGCTTGGGAGGACGAGGCCACCTTAAAAGGGAGAGTCATCGGTGCGATTGGGCCTTTCCCGAGGGGTCCACTGGAATGCGGTGCTAAGATTGCAAAAGAGTATGGTGCTAAGATTGCCAAGGCACAACAAGAGGCCGGAGTGCGGTGCTAAGATTGCAGAGGAGTATGGTGCTAAGATTGCCGAGGTGCAACAAGAGGCCTTAGTGGTGTTGTATAGCCATATCGGTGTGTCGTGCTTTGACCGGATGGGTGTGTCAAATTCGGCTACTGGTGCTAAGATTGTGGGATTCGGAGAATCCGGATCCATGGAAAATAATTTTACATGGACCTTTGGTAATTATAAGTTTCAATTGGAAATTGCCCAATACACCACTGCCATTCGGTAACCACCACGACAATCCCATACAAAAAAGCTAGTTTAGGTATCCCGGTTGTGAATACTTTTACTTTCAATAAAACAAGGACCAATATGGTCTTCGGTCAAAATAGTTCCTTCGTTTTATTATGACATGACTAACATGACTGATGACTCCGTGTTTGTGTTGTGCTGCATTATTGATGAAAATGAAGTAATTTGGTCTAAACGGGTGAGCGAGGCAGCAAGCTACCAATCAGAGAACTAATAAAACTGACCGGAATATCGTGTTGTGTTGTCTTTTTTTTTGCAAAAAAATTAAATGGCATTGCTGCAGCAAGCCTTGAGGACTTTATTAACACTGAATGAATGTTGCACATGTGCAAATGGCAAGCTTTAGGTCTCTTTTTATTAAATCATACTATATGATAAAGCTAGCAACTCGATGAGATGGCCTCTCCTACATCTCATCCTCCCGATGACCGTAGAATAAATAAAACCTTCAAGTTGTTGTGCATTGCAAAACTAATCTCAACCGCCCTAGATGCGTACGTACGTCGTATATGGTATATATCATGTGTTCGTTACGCGTCTTCTCTCTCTCCTGCTCAACAATTTTCTAACAGAACGCGTCATATATGTGCATTGCTCAAACGGAAACAATATTGTGGACAAATAAAAAACAGCACATCACGTTTTCACACCTGATTGTAAGATGTAGCTACAAATCAATGAATCAAGATTTAGTCAAAAATTTTCATAACAACATGCAGTTTAATTAGATTGATGCCTTCTCGATGTCCAAGTGTATCCAAAAGTGCAGCACACGCGTGTATCCAGTTGAATGTGAATAAGATGCGCGGAAGGAACTTCTTCGAAAAAACGTCATCAAGTAGAAACACGCAAAATGTCATCAATGTGAACAAGTGGACGGGATATCTATATTCTGTAGTTTGTCGGTCTCTCCTCACCTGAATTTCTGATCGTCTGTTCTCATTGTAACATCCTTAGTTTTGACTTGAGTTCAAAATGGTAAATTTCAAAAACATGAATTGAAGTTGAGTGCTCGTGATTCGAATAAGAGTGTCTTCCTGTTTCTTTCCCCAAATTCCTAGATTTAATTTTGGCTTCAACGATACTTTTAGGACTTATAACCTGCTAGTGTGAGAATTTGGTTCTTTATTTGAATCTTATTTGGATTTTATTTGGGGTGGATTCAAGTTTGAATTTAAATTCAAATTTGAATCAACTTATTAGCCTAAAGGTTAATGGCAAACGATACTGTACACAGCGGGCCGCCAACCTCACTTCTAGCCCAGCCCCGCTTTCGGCCCGCTAGCCGGCCCAGCGAGCCACCCGCGCCGCAGCCACCAACCGCGCGCGCCCGCCGCCACCGCCGGTGGGGCCGCCCCGCGTCACGCTCGCGTCACCGTCGTCATCCTCGCGCTTTAGCGCTTGGCCGACGCCGGCGCCAAAGCGAGGGGCCGCGCCGGTCAAGGCCGCCGTCGCGACGCGCCCCTCGACCTCCCGGCGCATCCACGCCGTCCACGTGCCCCGCGCCACCGCCGCTATAAGTAGCCGCCGCCGCCACCCTTGGCTCTCCCCAAACCCTAGCCGCCCGGGGGATCCAGCCCCCTGCTCACCTACCCGCAGTCGGAGGAGAAGGAGAAGGGGAGGAGGAGGAGGAGCCCGGAGCTGCGCCGCCTGCCGCGAAGCCGGAGTCGCCCGCGAGGAGGAATCGGACACGCGGGAGACACGCACGCCTGCGACCTCTGCTTCCTCGACTTCCTCTCCGCCGCGCCGTTCGCGTCCCCTACCGCCGCCGCCTCCCTCCTCGTCCGCGCCGCCGCGCACCCTTCACCGACGCCGCACGTCGGCCGAGGCCACCCGGGTGAGGACGCCGCCTCACCACCCTCGTGGACGCCGCGGCCTTCGAGCCGAGGCGGAATGCCACCGCGCCGCCGCCGCCGATGCCGGCCATCGAGCCAGGCTGGGACGCGCTTTCTTGCGGGTGCCGCCGCCTTCACCAACGCGCGCGCGCCGTCCGCCTAGCCTATCTCCTCTAGCCGTAGGAAGCCACCCCATCTTGGTCGCCGCCGCGCCGTGCCGCGCGCGCGGCGCGCGTCGCGTCGCGTCGCGTTCGCGTTCGCGTTCGCGCGCGCCGTGCGGGCCGCGACGCCCTCACGCAGGCATGCACACCAGTATGCGCGCACTGCAACCCTGGAGGCTAGGCCGGGCCGTTGGCCCCTTCCCTTGCGCCGGACTTCCAGCTCGCACTCCCCGTCGCCCGCGTCGCCATAGCTTCGCCGTGGCGGGTTGCCTCGTGCACGCGAACACAGAGGAGCAAGCGCCGCCCTCTTGACTGGCAAGTGCGCGTTACGTCACCGACCACCGTTTCCATGCGCGTTTGAGCCCAGCTGCGGCCGCCGTGTCCGCCGCCACCCATGGCGCCGGCCTAAACGCCACCGCGCCGTCTGTGTCCACTCCGTGTCGGGCCAAGCCCGTGTCGATCACCTTCCTGCGCATGCGCACCCCAACGCTCACCTTCGCGCACACGTCGGGCGCCCCCCTGACCAGAAAGGGGTACCCGTGCCAACACCACCGCCGCGACGTCGCCGCCGCGCCCGCGCCGGCGCCGACCACGCCGCGACCGCCGTCACCCTTGGTGCTTAACCTTTCGAGCCAGCAACCCTAGGGGAGTCCGTGAGCCTATCGTGGGGAGACCAGACGGCGTAGTGGGACCTCGCCGCAGGCAGGGTCGCGACCCGCCGCCGTCACCCTTAGGAGCTTTCCGTCGAACACCTTGGGGTCGCCTTTGAAGCAGCAGGGGGCCGCTCTGTGCACGTGTGGCCACACACGGGAGTGACCGCAACCGATCCGCTCGGGTCCGGTGCGGCCCGCCACTCTTCTCCCAGGCCACACACCGGCCCACTCAGGACCCAGCCGCACCGCCCATCGCGGGATCCCTTACGGGGGCCAATGGCCGCCCGGCCGCACGAGGGGCCGCAGCCGATCCGGATCCGGAGGATCCGGTGTGGCCAGGGGATTTTAGGGGAAAACGTATTTTATTTCCAGAAAATCATTTCTTCCTTTGGAAAATCCTAGAAAATCCATTTTAACTCCAAAAATTGTAAAACCTTTTCCAGAAAATTTCTAAAATCTTAAACTCCGGGTTGGGTTGGTGTTAGATCTCTTTTGGTTCTTAATGCTCTTATTCGGATTTAAATTGCATTAGGACCGCTATTTATTTTTCCTTTCGCGCTATTAGGAGCAGCAGGAGCCGGAGAGCTGAGCCAGGAGTACGACTATGCCGACGACTTCGCAGCGGAGGACTACCCGACCCCAGGTTCACGCCCGACTAATTCTGAAATACCCATTAGGCATTGCTAAGTAGTACTGCTAGTGCTTTACGTTAATGTATGCATGTTGATGAACCTTGCACTGCCTCTTTGTTTACCCTGTCCTTGATTGCCCTACTACTACTATATATATATGTTTATGTGAGCGTATGTATACACTGAGCTTCGCGATGCATGTGTTGGGATGGGAATAGTGGTTCTTGGCGTGTGTGGGGAAAAAACCGGGAGGAGAAGGCGTTTTGGGTACTTTGGCGGGGGTGAGCTCGAAACAACCGATCTGGGATCGGGGATAGGGATGCACTCCTCAGTGCACCCCTCCTGTTACGGTTTTCGGAGCCTAGGTGTTGGGGTTTTACGTGCGCTTGGAGGACATGAGCTCGCCCCGGTCTGAAACAGAGCGGATCAACTTGTTTATAGGACATCGTACACACCACCCCGCTGAGAGTGGGGATAGGGCCGTGTTGAGCTCGGCAAGTGCGGAACCATACCTGCTTAGGATGGATAGCGGGGTATCAGTGGGGGAGCGGTGGAGGTGAGACCACCCTCTCAGAGTGACTCCCGTGTGGCCACACGGGGGCATTTCACAGTTCCGGTGCCGTCCCTTCCGAGGGGGGGCAGCTTTGAGGGCCGGATGCAGGATGGGACCGTAACTACCGAGAGTTCGCCGGTAGGATGGGCTCGGTCGGCCGTACACCGGCCGGGTACCATTCCGGGATGGGTACAGGTGTACACACTCTGCAGAGTTGTTCGATCTATAGCTATAGTCGCGTCCTTGGTCATGGGCACTGCCTAGAAGACTTACTTGATCCTCATGTTTTGGGATTTCTACCTTCCCCCTATAGGAGAGTGAGTGGTGAGCCGTGGTTGCAGCCGGCTAGAGGAGAGAGGCTCCATCTACCTCGTCGATCCGGTTGTAATCATTGAGGTGCGAGGAGAGGAAGTTCTCGCATCGACCCTAGACAGGAGTAGGAGATGGAGACGGGTTCCCCTGGGTGACCAGGCGATTCCGAGCTGTGTTGAGGGACTTGGGATTGATGATGGAGATACCTTGTTTATACTCTGCTGCTGCTGCTTAGGAAACCAAAGCCGCTTCCTTGTCTACTCTCTTTTCCCTTTAGATGTTAGGCCACTTAAAGCTGCATACAGTTGGTGACGTGGACCTATCCCACTCCTTCGGATAGACTTTGGGTGTGCAGGGTACGAGTCCGAGTTCGACTGCAACGCCGACGGATGGTACGACTGAGGGATTCGTCGCTTCGCTCGAGTTTGCCTGTGGTGGGAAGAATAAAGATGGAGGCCCTTCTGAGAAGATAGCTACCGTTGCGTAGAATTTTCACTCTGATTCAGCCAAGAGGCTTGTATTGATGTACTCCATAATGGACTTGTAATAAAATTCATGTACTATTACCTTGATGTGATGCGATGTATGACTTTGTGTATCTATCTGTTAGACGTTCTGTACGCGATAGCCACTGATCCAGGGACTATCGCGATGGTGCAGGGATTCGGGTTTTCTATGAAAATCCGGGGTTTTACAGGTGGTATCAGAGCCATGCTTGACCGTAGCACGTATCCCTAGGAAAGGTCGATAGAGATAGGACTCTATGCGCTCTACCTTTATAGTCATACCCTTGAGCTATGTTAGAAAACTCGTTCCCTCTTTGAAAACTTCTTACTCACCTGCGCTGACAGAAATTTCTTGCGTTTCACAGGAGATGGAGCACCAGGTCGCGGAGATCACCCCCGAGACGTGCGGGGTGATCTGCCACTGGATGGAGAGGGCCCTTCTCAGGCTTGGAGTCCCTCCGACCTACGTCACGTACCGCGTCGAGTACGTACCCGCTGTGACCGGGCGGATGGTGCTCTGCACGGTCGTTGTGCTCCCTCACCCGAGTCTCCCCGGGTTCAAGGGAGAGGTCCGCGCGCCGCCGCACTCACCGTCGCGACCGCGCCGGGACGTCGCCCCGCCGCCGGGCCCCGGGCTGTCTTCTCGCACGCACCGCGCCTCCTTCGAGACCGGGACTCTTCGAGCGCCGCGCCGGGACTACCGGCGCCTCGCACCGCTCGTGGACGGAGTTCCTTCGTACGAGGGGATCCGGGACGACGTCGACGCTGCTCCCTTCCGCGAGTCCGACGAGACCCCGGTGGAGACCGCCAGCTACTTGGTCGACCTCGACAAGTACGCACGCCGACTGGAGGACGAGTCACGTACCCTCTACGGTCGGTCGGTGGACGCCACCATCGACGCCCTCCCGGCACCCGGCCCCGCCGTGCCGAGGCGGAGAGAGAGAGAACACCGCTCTACGCCACCGTGTTCGCCAGCTCGAGCTGAGCCTCGACCGCGCGACCACTGTCCTGCTGCAGTCTGAGAGGGAGAGGGTGGACACCTAGGAGGAGATGATGCACGCCAAGGAGGACCTGCGCAGGCTGACAGCGAGTCAGAATAGGCTGAAGGACAAGCTCGAGCGCAAGGACGACCTGCTCACGGTACGCGCTCACCTGCTTGGGTGTGAGCGGCTCAAGGTGGAGAAGCTGGAGAAGAGCCGAGCAGACAATGTCGCCAACATCGCGTGGCTCACGCGCACGGCCGTCTACCTGAGAGACAAGGCCGAGAGACTGAGGAGGACTTGGGAGGACGCCGACTCGCTTCGCGTGGACGAGCTCTTCGAGCTCAACGGAGAGCTACCCCCCGAGTCTCAGCGTGAGATCCGCACCGAGACCTTCGAGCTGCACCAGTCACGCCTCAAGCTTCACCTGTGCCCGATGGCCCGTCTGCCGACCCCCGTCGAGACCGAGGAGGTTCAAGAGGCTCACGCCTTGGTGTCCCGGATCTTTCCACCGGACTACCCCACCGAGGACCGCTACCCCGTCACGTACCAGAGGGCACGCACTGAGTAGTGAGCTGAGCGGGAGGCATGACCTAGAGTAGTGTTTTATGCTGGTAGTTTCCTTGAGTCGTTCCATGCAGCCGCGAGCATGTTCCGGTGCATGAAGAGAGTCATGCCACACCATGTAGACACTACCCTTTTGAGATTGTATCGATGTATTAGATCGTTGACTTGTTGCTGCTACCCCAAGGTCTGAGTCAGCCTCAGGGGAGCAAGTGTATTAATCATGATTGATGTGTGCTTGGATCTTAATGGTGTTATTTGTGTCTTAATGCTTCTTCCACTTGAGTGTAGGTTATAATTAGAACTATTTTCTTGATTGCTAAAGACTCATGTGTAAGTTGGTGAGTGACGTGTGTAAACTTTTCCCTTTTCCTTATGTTTCCAGAAGGATGTCGATCCGCCGCTCCAACCGACTGATAGCCCGCCTCGAGGAGGCAGCTGCTGAGGAAGAAGCCCAGCAGGGGCGTGGACGCGGGTGTGGCCGTGGACGCCCACCCCTGTGTGGAGGAGCTTTGGGAGCTAGGGCCCGAGGTGACGGAGCACCGCCACCACCGCCCGAGAACCCTGAGGCCGAGGTTGAGCACGGAGCGGCCGAGCAAGGCCGCCCCGAGCGGACCAGCCCACCACCACCCCCACCTAACTTGGTGGAAGTGATGGCGCTCCAGACTCAGCTGATGCAGAGGATGGCGGAAGCCATGGAGCACCGTGGCAACGGTGGGAATCGCGTCGCTCCGCAGGACGAGGACCTCACGAGGAAGATCGAGAGGTTCATCCGCCTGAAGGCTCCCACCTTCAGCTACTCGGATGACCCACTCGAGGCCGACGACTGGCTGAGGGTGATCGAGACCAAGCTCGACCTCACCGTCTGCTCCGACGAGGACTGTGTCGCTATCGCCGCGCACCAGCTGGAGGGTCCTGCCAAGGCATGGTGGGACAACTACACCGCCACCCACCCGAACCCAGCTTTCATCACCTGGCTGGAGTTCTGCGAGGCATTCCGCTAGCAGTACCTTCCCGATGAGCTGCTGGTCTAGAAGGCGCAGGAGTTCCGCACCATGGCTCAGGGTGCGATGAGGGTCGAGGAGTACGAGCGTCACTTCATGAAGATGATGCGGTACGCCCCCGACGACACCAACACCGACCAGAAGAAGCAATTCTGGTTCCTGCGAGGCCTCCACCACGGCCTTCACCAGGCGCTGAAGGCAAGTGAGCACAAGTCCCTGCGCCATCTCTTCAACCGCGCCATCGCGGTCGAGGACGAGAGGAGGAGCCACGAGCAACGCATGAGGGGCAAGAAGAGGATGGGAGATCGGGACCAGCCTGACCGATCCTTCCAGAAGCCGAGGAGCGGACCGAGCAACATGCTGAGGGGGAGCTACCGCCCGGGGCACAACCAGCCTAGGCGTGGCTTCGGAGGAAGTGGACGTAGCCCGTTCCCCGGAGGGAGGAACCCCGCCTACCCCCGGCAGACCGGGAGGCTACACTCGTGCTCCACCGAGCACCACGAGACCCGCCGCAGAGGCTTCACCGTCACCGCTTCGCGTGTGGCAAGCCGGGCCACAAGTCCTACGACCGCCCCGACAAGAAGGCCGCCGCCACCCCCGCGAGGGCACCCCGCTCCAGAGGCCGACCTCCTCAGGCCGCGCCACCCCCGGCCGCCGGCCGTGGGAGGCTGAACCACCTCACCGAGGAGGAGGCTGCCGACGCCCCCGACGTCGTGATCGGTAAGTTTTTGGTTTGTGGTACTTCTGCTCTGGTTCTCTTCGACACCGGTGCCACCGGGTCGTATATCACCTCTCGGTTCGTAAATAAACTTTCCCTCCCTACAACCACCCGATCGATGCCCATTATCACAAGCTCTCCGCTCGGGGATATCCGATGCACCCTGCTGTGCAAAGGAGTGGAAGTGGTCATCCAAGATCACACGTTCTATGGGGATCTGACTGTGCTGCCCTCCCATGGTATCGACGTGATACTGGGAATGGACTGGATCACTGCCCATAAAGGTGTCATCTCCACTTCGCCGAGACTTGTGACTCTAGTGCACCCTGACGGGACGAGGGTTACCTTCGAGCCGATGAAGTCTCGAGACATATCGGCCGTGTACAGTCTTCACACGAAGGCCATATCGGACGTGCCGGTAGTCTGTGAGTATGAGGATGTGTTCCCAGAGGAGTTGCCCGGGTTGCCTCCTGATTGTGATGTGGAGTTCGTGATTAACTTGGTGCCGGGAACGGCGCCGATAGCCCAGAGTCCGTACCGTATGGCAGAGGTTGAGCCGAAACCGTTGAAGGCGAGCTAGACTCACTACTCGAGAAAGGGTTCATCCGACCAAGTGCTTCACCCTGGGGTTCACCGGCACTATTCGTTCCGAAGAAGGATGGAACTCAACGCCTGTGCGTCGACTACCGCGCCCTGAACACGGTAACCATCAAGAACAAGTACCCACTGCCCAGAATTGATGATTTGATGGATCAGCTAAGGCAAGCCAAGTACTTCAGCAAGATTGATCCCTGGTCAGGTTATCACCAGATGAAGATTCGCCCAGAGGACATCCATAAGACGGCTTTCGTAACCAGGTATGGGCAGTACGAGTACACAGTCGTGTCGTTTGGCTTGACCAATGCCCCCGGCATACTTCATGAACATGATGAACAAGGTCTTCATGGCTGAGTTGGACAAGTGTGTCGTCGTCTTCATCGACGATATACTGGTCTACTCCCAGACGGCAGAAGAGCACGAGGAACACCCGAGGATCGTGTTGGGGAAGCTCGACACGGCACCGGTTGTACGCCAAGTTCGGCAAGTGTGAGTTTCGGATGGAGGAAGTCGCCTTTCTGGGTCATGTGTTGTCAGCCAAAGGAGTTGCCGTAGACCCGAGCAAGATTGAGGCAGTGTCCAAGTGGCAGTCACCAAAGTCCGTGACAGAGATCCGCAGTTTTCTCGGTTTGGCCGGATACTACCGCCGGTTCATCGAGAACTTCTCGAAGATCGCCAAGCCCATGACAGAACTGTTGAAGAGCAACACGCCGTATGTGTGGTCGGACAAGTGTGAAGCCAGCTTCCAGGAGCTCAAGACTCGCCTCACCACTACGCCGGTCCTGACCCTGCCCGATGCGAGCAAGGACTTCGTGGTGTACTGTGACACGTCGAGACAAGGACTCGGCTGCGTGTTGATGCAAGGAGGCAAAGTAGTGGCCTACGCCTCACGACAGCTAAGGAAGCATGAGGAGAACTACCCTACGCACGACCTCGAGCTAGCCGCTGTCATTCATGCCTTGAAGATATGGAGGCACTATCTGATGGGGAACAAGTGCGACATCTATACTGATCACAAGAGTCTGAAGTATATCTTCACCCAGTCGGAGTTGAACCTGAGGCAAAGGAGATGGCTAGAGCTGATCAAGGACTACGACCTAACCATTCACTACCACCCTGGTAAGGCAAACGTCGTAGCCGACGCTCCGAGCCGCAAGCACTACTGCAACAACCTGATGGTGCGAGAGGAACAACCAGCCTTGCATGAAGAGCTGGAGAAGCTGAGTTTGGAGATAGTGGAGCAGGGGCAGTTGAGCCGCGATTGCGGGTGAAATACACACTCGAAGACCAAATCCGACAAGCTCAGAAGGAGTGCCCAGAGATTCAAGAGGTAAAACGCCTGATGGAGAGTGGCAAAGCAGCTGACTATCGCCTCGACGAACAGGGTACACTGTGGTTGAAGGACCGCATCTGCGTGCCTCAGGACAAGGAAATTCGGGACTGGATCCTTAAGGAGGCCCACGATTCTCGATACTCGATCCACCCTGGCTGTACCAAGATGTACAAAGACCTGAGGGTACGATTCTGGTGGGAAAAGATGAGGGAAGATATTGCAGAGTACGTCGCTCGATGCGACACGTGTCGCCGAGTGAAGGCCGAACACCGAGGCCTCGCTGGATCGCTACAACCACTCGAGATACCCACGTGGAAATGGGACGACATCAGTATGGACTTCATTGTGGGTTTGCCGCGCACGCAGAAGGGAAATGACTCTATTTGGGTGATAGTTGACCGATTAACCAAGGTAGCACACTTCCTACCCGTTAGGACGGACTACCGCGTAGGCCGACTTGCAGAACTGTATGTGGACAACATCCTAAAGCTTCATGGGGCTCCGAGGAGCATTGTGTCAGACAGAGGGCCTCAGTTCACTGCCCAGTTCTGGAAAAGTTTGCATGCTTCCATGGGCACCAAGCTGAACTACAGCACAACATTCCACCCATAGACTGACGGTCAGACAGAGAGGGTGAATCAAGTACTAGAAGACTTACTGAGAGCTTGTGTGTTGACCTATGGGTCCGATTGGGAAAAGAGTCTATCATATGCCGAGTTCTCATACAACAACGGCTACCGGGGCCAGCTTGAAGATGGCTCCTTTCGAAGCCCTGTACGGCAGAAAGTGTTGGACACCCGTTGATGTGGTCCGAGGTGGGGGAACGAACCTTTTCGGTCCCGCCACCATTGTTGAGGCCGAGGAAAATGTCGCCAAGGTCAGGGAGAACCTGAAGATAGCTCAGAGCAGGCAGAAGAGCTACGCCGACCCGAAACGAAAGGATGTCTCGTTTGAAGTGGGGGATCACGTCTACTTGAAGGTGTCACCCCTCCGAGGCACGAAAAGGTTCCACATCAGGGGGAAGCTGTCCCCCAGGTACGTTGGTCCCTACCCTATTGTGAGTAGGGTCGGGAAGGTAGCTTACCGACTCGAGCTACCCCCGGAGCTCGCCGGAGTGCATCCGGTGTTCCATGTCTCCCAACTTCGGAAGTGTGTGGTCGTCGAGAAGAGAGTGCCCGCTCAACCACTCGACGTCCAGGAAACCCTGGAGTACCTGGAGTACCCGGTTCGGATCCTGGACTGGGCGGAGAAGTCGACCAGGAACACCACCACGCGCTTCCGCAAGGTGCTATGGAGTAATCACTCCGAGCGCAAAGCTACGTGAGAGAAGGAGTCAGCGTTGAGGGAGAAATACCCTCACCTCTTCGAAACGGAGGTAACTTCTTAATCTCGGGGACGAGATTCTTGTGAGGGGGGGAGTTCTGTAACATCCTTAGTTTTGACTTGAGTTCAAAATGGTAAATTTCAAAAACTTGAATTGAAGTTGAGTGCTCGTGATTCGAATAAGAGTGTCTTCCTATTTCTTTCCCCAAATTCCAAGATTTAATTTTGGCTTCAACGATACTTTTAGGACTTATAACCTGCTAGTGTGAAAATTTGGTTCTTTATTTGAATCTTATTTGGATTTTATTTGGGGTGGATTCAAATTTGAATTTAAATTCAAATTTGAATCAACTTATTATCCTAAAGGTTAATGACAAACGATACTATACACAGCGGGCCGCCAACCTCACTTCTAGCCCAGCCCCGCTTTCGGCCCGCTAGCCAGCCCAGCGAGCCACCCGCGCCGCAGCCACCAACCGCGCGCGCCCGCCGCCACCGCCGGTGGGGCCGCCCCACGTCACGCTCGCATCACCGTCGTCATCCTCGCGCTTTAGCGCTTGGCCGACGCCGGCGCCAAAACGAGGGGCCGCGCCGGTCATGGCCGCCGTCGTGACGCGCCCCGCGACCCTCCGGCGCATCCGCGCCGTCCACGTACCCTGCGCCACCGCCGCTATAAGTAGCCGCCGCCGCCACCCTTGGCTCTCCCCAAACCCTAGCCGCCCGGGGGATCCAGCCCCCTGCTCACCTACCCGCAGCCGGAGGAGAAGGAGAAGGGGAGGAGGAGGAGGAGGAGCTCGGAGCTGCGCCGCCTGCCGCGAAGCCGGAGTCGCCCGCGAGGAGGAATCGAACCCGCGGGAGCCACGCACGCCTGCGACCTCTGCTTCCTCGACTTCCTCTCCGCCGCGCCGTTCTGCGTCCCCTTCCAGCGCCGCCTCCCTCCTCGTCACAGCGCCGCGCACCCTTCACCGACGCCTGCACGTCGGCCAGAGGCCACCCAGGTGAGGACGCCGCCTCACCACCCCTGTGGACGCCGCGGCCTTCGAGCCGAGGCGGAACGCCACCGCGCCGCCGCGCCGCCTGCCGGTGATGCCGGCCATCGAGCCGGGGCCGGGACGCGCTTTCTTGCAGGTGCCGCCGCCTTCACCAACGCGCGCGCGCCGTCCGCCTAGTCTAGCCCCTCTAGCCGTAGGAAGCTACCCCGTCTTGGTCGCCGTCGCGCCGTGCCGCGCGCGTTCGCGTCGCGTCGCATTCACGTTCGCGTCGCGTTCGCGTTCGCGCACGCCCGTGCGGGCCGCGACGCCCTCACGCGAGGCGTGCACACCGGACGACGCGCGCACCGCAACCCCGGAGGCTAGGCCGGGCCGTTGGCCCCTTCCCTTGCGCCGGACCTCCGGCTCGCACTCCCCGTCGCCCGCGCCGCCATAGCTTCGCCGTGGCGGGTTGCCTCGCGCACGCGGACACAGAGAAGCAAGCGCCGCCCTCTTGACTGGCAAGAGCGCGTTACGTCACCGACCGCCGTTTCCATGCGCGTTTGAGCCCGACCGCGGCCGCCGTGTCCGCCGCCACCCATGGCGCCGGCCTAAACGCCACCGCGCCGTCCGTGTCCACTCCGTGCCGGGCCAAGCCCGTGTCGATCACCTTCCCCGCGCACGCGCACCCCGCGCTCGCCTTCGCGCACACGTCGGGCGCCCCCGACCGTAAAGGGGTACCCGCGCCAACACCACCGCCGCGCGCGTCGCCGGCGCCGACCACGCCGCGACCGCCGTCACCCTTGGTGCTTAACCTTCCGAGCCAGCAACCCTAGGGGAGTCCGTGAGCCTATCGTGGGGAGACCAGACGGCGTAGTGGGACCTCGCCGCCGGCAGGGTCGCGACCCGCCGCCGTCACCCTTAGGAGCTTTCCGTCGAACACCTTGGGGTCGCCTTCGAAGCAGCAGGGGGCCGCTCTGTGCACGTGTGGCCACACGTGGGAGTGACCGCAACCGATCCGCTCGGGTCGGTGCGGCCCGCCACTCTTCTCCCGGAGCCACACACCGCCCACTCGGGACCCGGCCCGCACCGCCCATCGCGGGATCCCGTGCGGGGGCCAATGGCCGCCCGGCCGCACGAGGGGCCGCAGCCGATCCGGATCCAGAGGATCAGGTGTGGCCAAGGGATTTTGGGGGAAAAACGTATTTTATTTCCAGAAAATCATTTCTTCCTTTGGAAAATCCTAGAAAATCCATTTTAACTCCAAAAATTGTAAAACCTTTTCCAGAAAATTTCTAAAATCTTAAACTCCGGGTTGGGTTGGTGTTAGATCTCTTTTGGTTCTTAATGCTCTTATTCGGATTTAAATTGCATTAGGGTCGCTATTTATTTTTCCTTTCGCGCTATTAGGATCAGCAGGAGCCGGAGAGCTGAGCCAGGAGTACGACTACGCCGACGACTTCGCAGCGGAGGACTACCCGACCCCAGGTTCATGCCCGACTGATTCTGAAATACCCATTAGGCATTGCTAAGTAGTACTGCTAGTGCTTTACTTTAATGTATGCATGTTGATGAACCTTGCACTGCCTCTCTGTTTACCCTATCCTTGATTGCCCTACTATATATATATATATATGTTTATGTGAGCGTATGTATACGTTGAGCTTCGCGATGCATGTGTTGGGATGGGAATAGTGGTTCTTGGCGTGTGTGGGGAAAAACCGGCAGGAGAAGGTGTTTTGGGTACTTTGGCGGGGGTGAGCTTGAAACAACCGATCTGGGATCGGGGATAGGGATGCACTCCTCAGTGCACCCCTCCTGTTACGGTTTTCGGAGCCTAGGTGTTGGGGTTTTACGTGCGCTTGGAGGACATGAGCTCGCCCCGGTCTGAAACCGAGTGGATCAACTTGTTTATAGGACATCGTACACACCACCCCGCCGAGAGTGGGGATAGGGCCGTGTTGAGCTCGGCAAGTGCGGAACCATACCTGCTTAGGATGGATAGCGGGGTATCAGTGGGGGAGCGGTGGAGGTGAGACCACCCTCTCAGAGCGACTCCCGTGTGGCCACACGGGGGCATTTCACAGTTCCGGTGCCATCCCTTCCGAGGGGGGGCAGCTTTGAGGGCCGGATGCAGGATGGGACCGTAACTACCGAGAGTTCGCCGGTAGGATGGTCTCGGTCGGCCGTACACCGGCCGGGTACCATTCCGGGATGGGTACAGGTGTACACACTCTGCAGAGTTGTTCGATCTATAGCTATAGCCGCGTCCTCGGTCATGGGCACTGCCTAGAAGACTTACTTGATCCTCATGTTTTGGGATTTCTACCTTCCCCCTATAGGAGAGTGAGTGGTGATCCGTGGTTGCAGCCAGCTAGAGGAGAGAGGCTCCATCTACCTCGTCGATCCGGTTGTAATCATTGAGGTGCGAGGAGAGGAAGTTCTCGCATCGACCCTAGACAGGAGTAGGAGATGGAGACGGGTTCCCCTGGGTGACCAGGCGATTCCGAGCTGTGTTGAGAGACTTGGGATTTGGGATTGATGATGGAGATACCTTGTTTATACTCTGCTGCTGCTGCTTAGGAAACCAAAGCCGCTTCCTTGTCTACTCTCTTTTCCCTTTAGAGTTTGGCCACTTAAAGCTGCATACAGTTGGTGACGTGGACCTATCCCACTCCTTGGGGATAGACTTTGGGTGTGCAGGGTACGAGTCCGAGTTCGACTGCAACGCCGACGGATGGTACGACTGAGGGATACGTCGCTTCGCTCGAGTTTGCTCGTGGCGGAGAAGAATAAAGATGGAGACCCTTCTGAGAAGATAGCTACCGTTGCGTAGAATTTTCACTCTGATTCAGCCAAGAGGCTTGGATTGATGTACTCCATAATGGACTTGTAATAAAATTCATGTACTATTACCTTGATGTGATGCGATGTATGACTTTGTGTATCTATCTGTGAGACGTTCTGTACGCGATAGCCACTGATCCAGGGACTATCGCGATGGTACAGGGATTCGGGTTTTCTATGAAAATCCGGGGTTTTACACTCATCCTCTGATTCGTTTTGTCAGTCTGATCTTATTGCCTAGTTTAACTTTGTTTAACTTTCTTTTTCTGTATTGCTGACAATATCACCCTGGTGTACGGCCAACAACAGACGCAGAGGGACTCGCTGCACCACCTCTGCCTAGGCACCGGTCAGACCGGTGTGTGTCACCGGTCAGACCTTTGCACACCGGTCAGACCTATGAAGGTCACCGGTCAGACCTTTGCCGCGGTGAACCGGCGGAAGACCTCCGAACGTCGCCCGGGCAGGATCCTGTCGAGGCGCCGCACGTAGGGTTGCTCTAGGGTCGGCAAGGCCACCTAGAACGCCCTCAATCGACGTAGAGACGAAGGAGGAACAATAAGTAATAGATTGGAAAAGTATAAGGCAAAGGAAAACGCAAAAATCTAAAAGTAGATTGATTTGATCGATTGACTCCCTCAATCGGCCGTGGCCCTTTATATTTATAGGGTGGGGAGGTCTTGCCTCGCAAGGAAATCCTTTTACAAGTCTAAATCTATCAGGACTTCTCTTTTTGGTTCGGACACGGGGGCACCGGTCAGACCGGTGAGGAGCACCTGTCACACCTATGCACTCGACGTGCAGATCTTGTATAAGTCATATCTCCCTCATCCGGACTCCAATTTGGACGTTCCACATATGAATCTTGATCTACTCGACAAGACCTATCCAATGGTGAAGTCCAAATTGTATTTCGTGGTCTTTGACCACACCGGTCTGATCGGTGGGACCCACAGGTCTGACCGGTCAGACAAGACGTGCCAATTTTGGGTGCGAACATATGCCCCTGTAACACCTGATTTTCCGAAGAAAACCAAATGCATCTCATATGTGTGCCAGGATCAAGTTTACACACATATGATAGACGTCATGAGTGAAATATCAATAAACAGCAATAAAAACGTACAAGAGTTAAACCATTACATTATCTTTTATTACACTCAGACGATAGACTCGAAGGTCTTTACAACGATCAAACGATAACTATGAAGACGCAACTTCATCTTCATCTTCCACAGGCACCAGACTGGGGGCACGCAAGCCTCAGACCTCCTCGTAGTCGTTGAAGTACTCTTCTCTTGTGTTCTCCTCTGAACAGCGGGTAAGCAAGGGTGAGCACACTTATGGTTGGAGCTCAGCAAGTGGGGGGAAAATGCAAGGGCTATCAAGGATAGGCTAAGAGTTTTACTGCGGTTATCATTTTAATGTTGGTCAAATTTTTATTAGCAAGCACCTAATTACTAGATGTAAGTTTATACCAACCCACTTAAGCATTTAGGAAAGCATCTCCTCTCAAAAACCCACAAGAACCCACGATTTTATTCCATCTTTAAGTTTATTAATCATGTGAGGGTCCAGGCCGCTCTTGACCGTGAGCACGGCTGATCGATCAGTTTCACACTCTGCAGAGGTTGTACACTTTACCCACAGTTCGTGTTCCCCATGTCGCCCGGGTTTGCAAGGCCCTTAAACACTTCCGAGGTGAGTGGCTAGGGGTCCACTACGAAGCCTTTACAAAGACATGCAAAAGACCAACAACCCACGACAGTTACAGCTCAGGGCGGACCATAACCCTCCCTAGTGGTCAGCACCTTAGCAAAGGCTGCTACCCCAAAAGAACCGGGGATATACCCCCGCAACCCCGAGCCCCCGTGTTCCTTTCGGATAAGGCCACCAGTACAATCACACACCTAATTAATTGGCTAAGCCAGAGCCATATGGACTGTGGTTGCACTGTTTTCCTGTGTGGTTCTCCATGTTCCGATTAAACCATATGATCTTATTTTTAACCATAAGCACACACACATATATATCACCAAAGATTATCATGATCAACATTCATCATATAGTAAAAGATTCATTTTAAACCATCCCAAGTTATAGCAACTAAGCATTTCTACCCAAAACATTTATTTAAAAGGGTTGTCCAAGGTAAAGGGATAAAATTCTAGTCATGTCCTTAAAAAGGTGATTTCCCATCAAGTTTATGCATAGCAACATTTAAATGTAAACTTAGTTATCATGCAAGTTGTGTGGGACAAAATAGATTATGTAGGGGGAGAAGTCCACTTGCCTTCCTTGCTTAAACACTGGAGTTCTTCTTCAAACACTTGCTCTTGATCCACTCCAACTGGCTGCTCACTTGAAACCGGCACGATGTCAACGAGCACACAAGAAAGCATACAATAAACAAAACAATACACCAAGCATGAAAAGCTTAAAGAGAAGACAAGGGTTGGCTCTAGGAATGCGAACACAGAAAGCACTAGGAACTATCGGAAGCTTTGGATGATCACAAACAAGAGCTAGTTATGTGCTTGGTATATTTTAATTAAATAAATTCATGTGTATAGGTTATTTCAAAGAAATACCCTATTAATAATTAAGCAAGTTATATTTGTATTTAAAAGACGATGTAAGCCTAGTTCAATTTTATTTATAAATATTCAAGTATGATTTATGCAAATTAAATATTTGAATTCAAAAGAAGCATGTAAAGTATCTAAGCGTATAACTTTATGTTTCGAGTTGAACTAATCAAAGTATAACTTAAAAACACATTTATATTCATATTAATCAAATTAAAAATTTAATTAAGAAAACTCGAGATAAAGCCTATGTTGCTTTTATTTAGGAAGCAAATTGCATAAACATTACTCAAATTAAGTTTGATTATGAAAACCAAGGTACACATCTAATTAGCTTTTAATTATAAGAAATATTTAACTAGTATTAATCATATTAACTTTCTTATGAAAACACGTGTTGAACTCTAGCTAGATTTTAATTAGAAAAGCATGCATAATAGGATTTAATCTTATTTAGTCCTATCACGTAGTTTTAGTTGATATGAGCCTAACACAACTTGAAACGGTGGAAATGGAGCTAAAACGCACAAGATACAGCCAAAACAAGGTTCTAAAACTGACGGGCTTGAAAAGACGGTCGCGTGGACACCAAGAACGCTTAAAACGGAGCTAGGACGGAAAAGATATGGCTAAAACAAGTTCCAGGGGCTTTTCTGTGAAGAAACAGGGCTTCCAAGGGCTTAACTGCAAGAAACCAGGGCTAAAACATAATTATGCATATAAACCTATGGTCTATAGCACAAAATGTTAAGTCAAGGATCTCGGGTGGGATTTCCAGAGAGATCAGGGGCTTAGATATAAAAGAAAGGACCTATATGCGAAGAAACTTAAAGGTGGAAGGACCGGCATGATATATTAGAAAACCGCAGGGCCTTTTAGCAAAACTGACGGTGGAGACAAGTTTGACTCGAGGCTTGGGGCGGTCCGCGCTGTCGATCCGCTGATGGACGGCCGGTGCAGCCGTGGACCGGCGGTGGACCCGGTCTATGGTCCACGGTGGACCAGGCTAAGGGGACTAACTCCCCGATCTAATCTGTGTCGTCCCTTGTGAATCGGGCGGCTTGCGTCGTCTATACGCGATGGGCGGTGGCGGGCACACCGGAGGGATGCGGCGCGCGGCGGAGCCCGACGGCGACTCGCCGGAGGCTCGCCGGCGACGATCCAAAATGGCCTCCCAGGCACGGTTTTAAGCTTGGAAGGGCTCTACGCGGAGCGGGGAACTAGGCGAACCCAACCACAGGCTCTAGAAGGCGGCTCGGGTGACCGGCGAGGGCACCACGGCCGGCGAGGTGGGCGGCGCGGGGCCGGCGAGCGGCAGGAGGTGCTGCGGTTCGGGGAAAATAAACGGAGGCGAGGGAGAGCTTGCTCACCACCACGGCAACGAGTTGGAGACGGCTTGGGCGCTGGGGAAGCGGCGGTGGCGGAGATCGACGTCGGCGTCCGGACGTAGAAGACGACGGCGGCGCTCCGTCCGCGGCTCGGTCCAGTGGCGAGGGGGGGCAGTCCTGGTACAAAGAGAGGCCACGGGTGAGCGCCTCGCGATGGAGAGAGAGAGAGAGAGAGATAACAGGGAGGGTGAAAGGGTTACTCCTCTGACGGCTTGGCCGGCAATGGCCCAGCGAAAAGGTCGATCAGCGATGACGCGCGTGAGAGGGGAGAGCCGTGTAGGGTGTGCACGGGTGCGGAAAGGGCGAGGCAGGGGCTCGATCACGACCCTTATAGGCCAAGGAGCGTCGGCCGGAAGAGCTAAGGCCATCAATGGCCAGGAGGTCACCGGCGGCCTTGATTGCCATCAAGGAAGGAGGCTTTGATTAGGGGAAACGGAAGGGAGTAAAGGAGGGAGGAGTGAAGCCGAGACTTAATTGCATATTAGAGGTGAGGATTGAAGAGGGGAGGCGCGGGAGACGAGGAGAAACGGCCGGTGGCGGCGCTGGCTGTGATGCAGGGGAGGGGAGCCGGAGGTAGAGGAAGGGGCTGACAAGCGGGCCCGGGTTGGCAGCGAGAGAGGAGAGGAAGGGGAAGGGTCTGCCAGGTGGGGCCGGGCTGGAGGTGAAAGAGAAAGAAAGGAGGGGAAGGTGGGAAGCTAGGCCGCCGGGGGGGGGTTGGGCCGGATGATGGGGTGGGCCGGTGGCGGAAAGCAGGCCAGCGGGCTGAAAGGAAAAAGGGGAGAGAGAGGGTTAGGAGTTTTCTTTTTTTGCAACCTTTTCAAATCCTTTTCAAACTTTAAACTCTTTTCAAAGTTTAATCACTTCAAACCTTTTGCAAGTTTTCAAATTATTTTAAAGACTTTTAAAACTTCACATCCTCACACATAAACACCATGCAAACAAAAACATGATGCACAAGCACTTGTTGCCTCTAAAATTATTCAAAAGTGATATTAAATATTTTAGAGCACAATTTATTTGATAATTTATTATTCCTTAGAAAACAAAAACTAAAACACCATGTTGTTTACATTATTTTAATGATGGAATTTTAGAGTGTTACAAATCTGCCCCCTTAAAAAGAATCTCGTCCCGAGATTCAGAGAGATTGTAAAGGAAACTAAGGGTACACTTCTATAATCTCATCTTGCATGCTGAGTTCTTCAATCATAGCTTCTTGTCTTGCTTTCCTTCATCTTGATTCACTTCTCTTTCCTTGTTCGATGAGGTGGTAGCACTAACTTCAATCCTATCTCCTTGTGGGCTGGTTAAGAGTACTGACTTCTTGGCACACAGAATTATTCCATCACATTCACCTAACCAATCCATTCCAAGAATAACATCTATTCCACTTGATGTGAGACCTACTAGATCAGTTTGAAAATCTATTCCCCTGATTTTAAGATTGACTTGTCGACATATATATGTAGATTTCATTTCACCATTCGGGGAACTAATCAGCAAATGTGTCTTCATAGAACTCATAGGTATATCATGCTTTGCCACGAATTGTTCAGTAATGAAAGAATGCGATGCTCCAGAATCAAATAAAACTGTTGCTAGTACAAAGTTGATAGAGAACGTACCCAACACAACACCTGGAGCGTCTTGAGCTTGTTCAGTTGTCACATGATTCACTCTACCACGTGTATAATTCCGTTGACCTCTGTTACCTCGATAAGTAGAATTCCCAATACGAGCTTGTGATAACGGTTGTCCAAATCTTTGACCATTATCTTTCTGAGGAGTCTGCATGTTGCGCTTTGGACAAATGTTGGCATAATGTCCCAATTCTCCACAATTGAAACAACCATTAGGACGAACCGGGGAGTTGCTTCTCACTGGTGCTTCTGATCGATCCTGATGATGACTTGGAGCATGTGGTGTCTGCTGGCTAGTATGTTGAGGTTGTTGAGTTGAGTGCTGCAACTGTAAATTCTGAGTATAATATCCGCTTGATCCACCAGAGTAAAACTGAGAATTCTGAGATGAGTTGAAGCGAGGGCGTGTGTTGCTGGACTGTCCATGAGACTTGAACTTGCGCTTCTGTTCACCAAGTTCCATTCGTTTATTCTCCAAACCTATAGCTTTGTTCAGCAACATCTGAAAGTTGGGGAATATATGGCTTTGCAACTGATAGTTGAGCGGTCCAATCAATCCATTCAAGAATCTTTCCTGCCTCTTGGGATCAGTGTTGACTTCATCAGGAGCATACCGGGACAAATGAGTGAACTTGTCGAGATACTTAGTAACAGACATGTTTCCCTGCTTTAGTGCAAGAAACTCCTTCTGCTTTAGCTTTATCACTCCTGAAGGAATATGATATGTACGGAAGTTATCTCTGAATTCTTGCCAAGTAATATTGTTTCTATTAGGATGTGCAGTCGAATATGCATCCCACCAATCAGAAGCTTGCCCTGTCAATCTTCCTGCAGCATAACAGACCATCTCTCGGTCGGTGCACTGAACAATCTCAAGTTTCTTGGTAACTGTCTTCAACCAGTCATCGGCATCCAACAGATCGGAAGAATGGGAATAGGTAGGAGGAGGGTGGTGACTCATAAATTCCTTATGTTTGTCCCTCTGCTGTGGCGGAGGTGGAGGAGGGGGTGCTGGTTGGTTCTGTTGAGCTTGTAAGTTCTGGACGGTGGCAATGAGGTTTTGTAGCAGCTGGGTTTGAGCAGCAAAGAATTGTTGCATCGCGGGATCCATTTGGTTAAGCAGTGGGGTGGAGGTGGTGGTGCTTGATTCTGTCGAATAGCAATATGAGTACGGATCACAGGTGAAACGTCTTGACCTTCTTCTGACCTGGTTTGTACCATCCAATTGTTGAGAGCAAGTTATTTCCGACAAGGAGATTGAACTGATGCATGAGGATATGAATTCGAAAAGATGTAGCAGCATGAATTTCAAAACAAAGACAAATTCTGTTGATCTCAATAAATCAGATGTAACTTTCTGTACTATTATCCAAAAATCATGAAACTGTACCAGGATATGATGTGCAAAATTATGAAACCAATCCAACTGGAATCACCTCAATCGGAAATCTAACTCGAGATAAAATTCAAACAGTGCAGCTATGTCAGCAGAAATTACAGATTCTGATAGGCTCAATTCTTTGTGCATAACTCTCAAAGTACATACTGCATGGTATTGAATTTTTGACAGAAAATCATCCTCAAAATTTGTGAACTAACCCAACTGGTTTTATATCAAACGGAGTTCTGTAGCTCCAGATATGATTAAAGCATTGCTGCTATGTCAAATAACCGCAAGAACAGATTCGCATTATTCCAAACTTGCATGAGCGATAAAATAGAAGACATCAAGATTTGGACCCCAAACTATATTATTAACCTAACAATTTATTTCTTGTTGCATTTGTGGCCATCACTCCACAATACAACTCACACAAGCAAAGATCCAAATCAAACATGTGTTCAAACAACAAACATTAACACAACGATCGTCCTCACAGAAACGTTTCTATCGAAGTTGATAAGGGGTAGGCAATCTAAGATCTTACATTAGACAATCTCGATGGTGAAGATTCAGCTGATAGCACAAGAACCAAACTCAGAATAGATCAAAACAAAACGATGTTTTTGAACAAGAAGACAAATATTAAATTAAATTTTATATGTAAAATAAGTCAATTTTGAAGGATGATAGGCTTTCTAGAACATGAATCCTTAATTTTCAACCATTTCTAACTTAAGGCTGCATCCTACAGTCATTACTACTCTGATACCACTCTGTCACACCTGATTTTCCGAAGAAAACCAAATGCATCTCATATGTGCGCCAGGATCAAGTTTACACACATATGATAGACGTCACGAGTGAAATATCAATAAACAGCAATAAAAACGTACAAGAGTTAAACCATTACATTATCTTTTATTACACTCAGACGATAGACTCGAAGGTCTTTACAACGATCAAACGATATCTATGAAGACGCAACTTCATCTTCATCTTCCACAGGCACCAGACTGGGGGCACGCAAGCCTCAGACCTCCTCGTAGTCGCTGAAGTACTCTTCTCTAGTGTTCCCCTCTGAACAGCGGGTAAGCAAGGGCGAGCACACTTATGGTTGGAGCTCAGCAAGTAGGGGAAAAATGCAAGGGCTATCAAGGATAGGCTAAGAGTTTTGCTGCGGTTAGCATTTTAATGTTGGTCAAATTTTTATTAGCAGGCACCTAATTACTAGATGTAAGTTTATACCAACCCACTTAAGCATTTAGGAAAGCATCTCCTCTCAAAAACCCACAAGAACCCACGATTTTATTCCATCTTTAAGTTTATTAATCATGTGAGGGTCCAGGCCGCTGTTGACCGTGAGCACAGCTGATCGATCAGTTTCACACTCTGCAGAGGTTGTACACTTTACCCACAGTTCATGTTCCCCATGTCGCCCGGGTTTGCAAGGCCCTTAAACACTTCCGAGGTGAGTGGCTAGGGGTCCACTACGAAGCCTTTACAAAGACATGCAAAAGACCAACAACCCACGACAGTTACAGCTCAGGGCGGACCATAACCCTCCCTAGTGGTCAGCACCTTAGCAAAGGCTGCTACCCCAAAAGAACCGGGATATACCCCTGCAACCCCGAGCCCCCTGTGTTCCTTTCGGATAAGGCCACCAGTACAATCACACACCTAATTAATTGGCTAAGCCAGAGCCATATGGACTGTGGTTGCACTGTTTTCCTGTGTGGTTCTCCATGTTCCGATTAAACCATATGATCTTATTTTTAACCATAAGCACACACACACATATATATCACCAAAGATTATCATGATCAACATTCATCATATAGTAAAAGATTCATTTTAAACCATCCCAAGTTATAGCAACTAAGCATTTCTACCCAAAACATTTATTTAAAAGGGTTGTCCAAGGTAAAGGGATAAAATTCTAGTCATGTCCTTAAAAAGGTGATTTCCCATCAAGTTTATGCATAGCAACATTTAAATGTAAACTTAGTTATCATGCAAGTTGTGTGGGACAAAATAGATTATGTAGGGGGAGAAGTCCACTTGCCTTCCTTGCTTAAACACTGGAGTTCTTCTTCAAACACTTGCTCTTGATCCACTCCAACTGGCTGCTCACTTGAAACCGGCACGATGTCAACGAGCACACAAGAAAGCATACAATAAACAAAACAATACACCAAGCATAAAAAGCTTAAAGAGAAGACAAGGGTTGGCTCTAGGAATGCGAACACAGAAAGCACTAGGAACTATCGGAAGCTTTGGATGATCACAAACAAGAGCTAGTTATGTGCTTGGTATATTTTAATTAAATAAATTCATGTGTATAGGTTATTTCAAAGAAATACCCTATTAATAATTAAGCAAGTTATATTTGTATTTAAAAGACGATGTAAGCCTAGTTCAATTTTATTTATAAATATTCAAGTATGATTTATGCAAATTAAATATTTGAATTCAAAAGAAGCATGTAAAGTATCTAAGCGTATAACTTTATGTTTCGAGTTGAACTAATCAAAGTATAACTTAAAAACACATTTATATTCATATTAATCAAATTAAAAATTTAATTAAGAAAACTCGAGATAAAGCCTATGTTGCTTTTATTTAGGAAGCAAATTGCATAAACATTACTCAAATTAAGTTTGATTATGAAAACCAAGGTACACATCTAATTAGCTTTTAATTATAAGAAATATTTAACTAGTATTAATCATATTAACTTTCTTATGAAAACACGTGTTGAACTCTATCTAGATTTTAATTAGAAAAGCACGCATAATAGGATTTAATCTTATTTAATATTTAAATAAAATATAAAACATATAACATGTACAACATTGGTCCTATCACGTAGTTTTAGTTGATATGAGCCTAACACAACTTGAAACGGTGGAAACAGAGCTAAAACACACAAGATACAGCCAAAACAAGGTTCTAAAACTGACGGGCTTGAAAAGACGGCCGCGTGGACACCAAGAACGCTTAAAACGGAGCTAGGACGGAAAAGATAGGGCTAAAACAAGTTCCAGGGGCTTTTCTGTGAAGAAACAGGGCTTCCAAGGGCTTAACTGCAAGAAACCAGGGCTAAAACATAATTATGCATGTAAACCTAAGGTCTATAGCACAAAAGGTTAAGTCAAGGATCTCGGGTGGGATTTCCAGAGAGATCAGGGGCTTAGATATAAAAGAAAGGACCAATATGCGAAGAAACTTAAAGGTGGAAAGACCGGCATGATATATTAGAAAATCGCACGGCCTTTTAGCAAAACTGACGGCGGAGACAAGTTTGACTCGAGGCTTGGGGCGGTCTGGGCCGTCGATCCACTGATGGACGGCCGGTGCAGCCGTGGACCGGCGGTGGACCCGGTCTATTGTCCACGGTGGACCGGGCTAAGGGGAGTAACTCCCCGATCTAATCTGCGTCGTCCCCTGTGAATCGGGCGGCTTGCGTCGTCTATATGCGATGGGCGGCGGCAGGCACACAGGAGGGATGCGGCGCGCGGAGGAGCCCGACGGCGACTCGCCGGAGGCTCGCCGACGACGATCCAAAATGGCCTCCCGGGCACGGTTTTAAGCTTGGAAGGGCTCTACGCGGAGCGGGGAACTAGGCGAACCAAACCACGGGCTCTAGAAGGCGGCTCGGGTGACGGCAAGGGCACCACGGCCGGTGAGGCGGGCGGCGCGGGGCCGGCGAGCGGCAGGAGGTGATGCGGTTCGGGGAAAAATAAAAGGAGGCGAGGGAGATCTTGCTCACCACCACGGCAACGAGTTGGAGACGGCTTGGGCGCTGGGGAAGCGGCGGTGGTGGAGATCGACGTCGGCGTCCGAAGGTAGAAGACGACGGCGGCGCTCCGTCCGCGGCTCGGTCCAGTGGCGAGGGGGGGCAGTCCTGGTACAGAGAGAGGCCACGGGTGAGCGCCTCGCGATGGAGAGAGAGATAACAGGGAGGGTGAAAGGGTTACTCCTCCGACGGCTTGGCCGGCATTGGCCCGGCGGCGGAGGTCGATCAGCGATGACGCGTGAGAGGGGAGAGCGGTGCAGGGTGTGCACGGGTGCGGAAAGGGCGAGGCAGGGGCTCGATCACGACCCTTATAGGCCAAGGAGTGTCGGCCGGAAGAGCTAAGGTCATCAATGGCCAGGAGGTCACCGGCGGCCTTGATTGCCATCAAGGAAGGAGGCTTTGATTAGGGGAAACAGAAGGGAGTAAAGGAGGGAGGAGTGAAGCCGAGACTTAATTGCGTATTAGAGGTGAGGATTGAAGAGGGGAGGCGCGGGATTCGAGGAGAAACGGCCGGCGGCGGCGCTGGCTGTGATGCAGGGGAGGGGAGCCGGAGGTAGAGAAAGGGGCTGACAAGCGGGCCCGGGTTGGCAGCGAGAGAGGAGAGGAAGGGGAAAGGGTCTGCCAGGTGGGCCCGGGCTCGCGGTGAAAGAGAAAGAAAGGAGCGGAAGGTGGGAAGCTGGGTCGCCGAGGAGGGGGGTTTGGGCCGGATGATGGGGTGGGCCGGTGGCGGAAAGCAGGCCAGCGGGCTGAAAGGAAAAAGGGGAGAGAGAGGGTTAGGAGTTTTCTTTTTTTCAACCTTTTCAAATCCTTTTCAAACTTTAAACTCTTTTCAAAGTTTAATCACTTCAAACCTTTTGCAAGTTTTCAAATTATTTTAAAGACTTTTAAAACTTCACATCCTCACACATAAACACCATGCAAACAAAAACATGATGCACAAGCACTTGTTGCCTCTAAAATTATTCAAAAGTGATATTAAATATTTTAGAGCACAATTTATTTGATAATTTATTATTCCTTAGAAAACAAAAACTAAAACACCATGTTGTTTACATTATTTTAATGATGGAATTTTAGAGTGTTACAAATCTGCCCCCTTAAAAAGAATCTCGTCCCGAGATTCAGAGAGATTGTAAAGGAAACTAAGGGTACACTTCTATAATCTCATCTTGCATGCTGAGTTCTTCAATCATAGCTTCTTGTCTTGCTTTCCTTCATCTTGATTCACTTCTCTTTCCTTGTTCGAAAACAAAAACTAAAACACCATGTTGTTTACATTATTTTAATGATGGAATTTTAGAGTGTTACAGCCCCCCTATTTTCTGATAAAGCTTGCGTGCCAGAAAACATTCACAAAGATCAAAATTGGCTAAAGACGATGATTAACAATGCATCGCCCATATTTTTCTCCTAAGGGCGATAATTGCTTTATCGGCCATAAACTTGCTCTCAAATCATGGAACAAGTTTTTTCGGTCTCCATACCTGCTTTGTAATGGCTGATCTTGCTGGTAACACCGCTGCTTGTTGCTCCATTGATCTTTGCTTCCGCATCCGTTGCAATCTTCTTTTTTGTGTATGAGTTAAGCCTGAGGGACACCACCTCGGTTGTGAGTATTTTGATTCATCGCTGTCCTTATGACCACCTTTAGAGTTAATGGATGCACTTCCGACCAGATTATTATCAAGAACAATCGGTCTTTGCATTGAACCATGATTTACATATGTAGGGGGATATTGAATCATATATGAACGCATATGTAAATTAGCATAATCCAAAGGTGAATAATAGCAAGGATATGACCAGGACCATGGTGAGGTCGGTCCAGCATATGAATAAGGTGCAACAACATAATTTTCTTGAGATTTGCAAGAACAAGGTATATTTCGATTTTTTGTTGAAAGTTTCGAATTTTTACCTTTACTTGGCCGACCGCCTTGCTTTTGGCTTGCTCCTTTCTTCTTGTACTTGGCCAAAAGCTCCTCGAAGGTTGGCTTCACCTTTTTCTCGGCAATGGGACATCTCTGGGGGCACCGGTCACATCGGTCTGGGACACCGGTCAGACCGGTCGACATGCTGCCAGTCTTCTTCGTCTTGCCTTGCCCCCGAGCATTGAAGCCTTTGCTGCAACCTTGGGAGTATCCTCTAGTAGCTTGTCCTGCACCTTCTCTTCGTGCCTTTGCTCATCAATGATTACATTTTTTCCTTTAGTTTTTTCGGCTTGATCCGGTCGAATTAGCATTTTTGGATTGTTTAACTCAAGAGTATTTATCGGAAAGGGATTATGATCGACTTCCATAGCATGAAAAATCAAATGGCCTTCATTAATAGCCGATTGCACTTGCTGACGAAATACATTGCAATCATTAGTTGCATGAGAATAAGAATTATGAAATTTACAATAAGCACGTCTCTTCAACTCTTCTAGTGGAGGTATAGTGTGACCTATTTTAATTTTTCCAGTTTTCAACAACTCATCAAAAATCCTATCGCACTTGGCTACATCAAAAGTGTATTTAATTTCCTCTTGCCGATTCTTTCGAACCGGCTTTAAAGATTCACAAGTGCTAGGTTTATCTTTTGGCCATACAAATTCAGCAGTTAAAACATCATTGCCTTCATCGTCCGAATAATCAGATGCATAGTAAATAGGACTATTAGACTTTTCATTGGTTTTTTGTGAACTCTTAGATTCTTTTAGTCGGTTTTCATTAGCTAAAGCTTTTTGCAACAACCGACTATTATCTAAGAACTCTTGACCATCTAGCTTCTCCTTATGAATATCAAGCAAACCAGAATATGCAAGATCAGCTAGATCTCTATAAGAAATTGTCAAAGTATAGCATCGGTTTTTAGTGTCTCTAAATCTTCTAATATATTCAATCACAGATTCATTAGATTTTTGCTTAACCGATACAAGATGTGACAATTTCAACCTCTTCACCGCAAAGAAATAATCATGAAATTTATTTTCTATATCAGAAAAAGTGTAAACTGAGTTGGGTGGCAAAGAAATAAACCAAGTAAATGCAGCACCCGGCAGAGATAAAGGAAACAATCTCATTTTACAAATATCACTAGAAGTAGTTGCACCACATTGTATAGTAAATTGGCCTATGTGTTCTAATGTATTTCTACCATCATCCCCACTAAATTTAGTAAACTCTGGTATTTTAAATCCCTGTGGGTATGGGATGTACTCATAATTATCAGGATACGGTATTTGATATGACCGACTCTTAGTTTTAGGCTCTGTACCAAAATTTTGTCTAAATATCTCGAGCATCTCTTCTCTAAATCCCTCCATCCCCAAAGCAGTTCTAGGTCTAGCCGATGCAAGATGTGGTGCTCGATTTACAGTAGGTTGTGGTAAGCTATATGTTGATGTTTGGCTCGGCAATGTGTTAGGAACATGCTGCAACGAACTATTAGGAACATATGCACTTGGCTCGCTATATACAACTGTATGCGGTGTCATTGCATTAGTAGCGGCCATTGTACTCCCTTCACCAGCCGAAGCACCAATAGTGGTACGGCTATGTATGTGGTGGATTGGAGGTACACCAATGGGGACTTGTATATGCAAATTTGAAAAATCATCTAGTGTGCTATCTTTAGAATTTTCGGTATTAGAAGTAGATGCATTAATATCATTACCAGAAAATTGTTTACCAAATTTGGCCTCTATACGATCTAAACGAGAATTCATCGTAGATTCAAATTTTTCACTCATGGGAACAAATTTGTTATTCAAACTAGCACTAACAGCCCCATCAATCTTGTTTGTAATATCTGAATTAGCTTCGAGTGGCTTACTCACAGTGGGTGTTACCTTTGGTTGTTGAAGAGGAGGAAACTCAAATTCTTGAACTTCCACCACTTTTCCATCGCGAGTCTTCCGAAAACCCAATTTGAAGTCCATCCACTCAGCTTCCCTTCGAGCTTTCTGATACTCCTCGAAGGCTTGATGCTTCGCATCCAGAACGTCACCGTCAGTCATGTCGATGATGTTCTTGGGGTCGAGATCGCAAAGAGCTCCTTTGTCATCAGCCATGGTAGCCGATAAATCCTTTTTCTTCTTCGCCAACGGAGTCACCAATTTGTTGGCACAAGTGTACGACCAACAACAGACGCAGAGGGACTCGTCGTAGCACCTCTGTGTTGGCACCAGTCAGACCGGTGTGTGTCACCGGTCAGACCTTTGCACACCGGTCAGACCGGTGAAAGTCACCGGTCAGACCTTTGCTGGGGTGAACCGGCGGAAGACCTCCGAACGTCGCCCGGGCAGGATCCCGTCGAGGCGGCGCACGTAGGGTTGCTCTAGGGTTGGCAAGGCCACCTAGAACGCCCTCAATCAACGTAGAGACGAAGGAGGAACAACAAGTAATAAATTGGAAAAGTATAAGGCAAAGGGAAAAAGTAAAAATATAAAAGTAGATTGATTTGATCGATTGACTCCCTCAATCGGCCGTGGCCCTTTATATTTATAGGGTGGGGGGGTCTTGCGCAGCAAGGAAATCCTTTTACAAGTCTAAATCTATCAGGACTCCTCTTTTTGGTTCGGACACGGGGGCACCGGTCAGACCGGTGAGGAGCACCGGTCACACCGGTGCACTCGATGTGCAGATCTTGTATAAGTCATATCTCCCTCATCCGGACTCCAATTTGGACGTTCCACATATGAATCTTGATCTACTCGATGAGACCTATCCAATGATGAAGTCCAAATTGTATTTCGTGGTCTTTAACCACACCGGTCTGACCGGTGGGACCCACAGGTCTGACCGGTCAGACAAGACGTGCCAATTTTGGGTGCGAACAGACCCCACAGGGCTGCTCGCCTGCTGGTCTTTCTTGAACATGTCATTCCATTTTGCCCCTTTCGTCCTGAGGACGGCGGCATCGCTGCCGCCAACATGTCATTCCATTTTGCCCCTTTCGTCCTGAGGACGGCGGCATCGCTGCCGCCGCAAGGCGCGTGCACGTGGAGTCAGACGCCCAAACGATATCCATGAACAAGCACGATGGCTGCGAGCGAGGTAAAGGTAACGTTGCGATGAAGCAGCCCAAGGTGATATCCAAGGTGCATCCATGACTGGCCTTGAAAGTTGAAACTACTTCCCTCAACCTGGCCCACGCCCTTCCTTTGCCTTTTACTCTTTTAGTCTTCTACAATTCTGATCAGCTTAACCATTTACATCTTTTATTTCTTGGTTTCCAGTAATGGTGTGACTATAAGTTCCATTTATTTGTTATGTAATTTTAACTCTGAATATGTTCGCTGTGTTTTTATGTGAGGGGTTTCCACTATTCAAAAAATATGTCTTTTCCTAATATAGAAAATTGTATTTAGTTGTTAATATATATAATTTTGTTATTTCTCTTAATATATATCTTTTGTTTCCCTTAATTACCTATCTTAAAATTTTATATCCTTTCTTACTCATTGGTTTTATTATTTATGTTTGATTGCTTTTGTTTTCATTTTTATTCATACTTGTCATTATTATGTGCACCGTCAGATCAAAGGAACCTGTGCAGCACCTTATTTCTTTTGTTGGTCAAAACTGGATATTTTACCCAAATGGAATACCCAGGTGATGGCGGCCATATTAAATCCCCTGAGTGCCGAATGGTATTTTACTCCTGAATGCATGCTTCAATAATGGATAGCCCATTAGTGAACCTAGCTAGTTAGGCCCATTAGTGATTTGATGATTTTGTATCCACACTAACTAACCCATGAACTAATAACGTTATTTGCGAGTACATAAGATTTCGCCTCATGGATGCAAGGTGATAGACTTGGGGAATCAAACAATGTAAAACAAAAGTCAAGTACAAGATCCTAGAAGACCTTAGAAGCAACCCAAGACATTAAAGAAGCAAAACTGAGAAGAAGACACACGAAGCTTTAAAGAGAATCCTGCTGAAGAGAAGTGCACCAACGCATAAGACCGTCTCCAGCAACAGATCTGCAGCCCAATCTGCAAAAGCCCGTTTCCGCACATGAGAGAGATTGAGCCCGTTCTGAAAAAACTGGACGTCTCCAGCAGCGCCGCACATCGGTCGCCCCTCCGGCCACAGTGCGGCGCCGACGGTTGGCTCGCGCGCCTTCCGTGACTTCTCCCGACGACGCGTGCGAGGCAAGCTCAGGGCCACGACGCACGTTCCCCTCCACAACAGCCCTTCGCCTCGAGCACACGCAGTGCTACGCCGGCCCTGCCCCTCCGCCCCAAAGCGCGCCCCTGCCCTGCATCTCCTCCCCACGCTGTTGCTGCCCCGGTCGTGCCCCGGTCGATCTAGCAACGACCAGTGAAGAGCGAGGTCGTCGGCCACCGGATCTGCGCTTGCCGGTGGGTCGGAGACCTCGGGAGCTAATCGCGGTGCGATTCGGCAACCACGCCGCGCCCCTGCCTCCGCTTCCGTACCCTTGCACCAGCACCGAGCTCCACCAGCAAATCGACAGCAACCGGCGCGAGGAGAGGGAGGCCGCCACCTCGCCACCCCTGGATCTCTGCCGCCCGTCGCCGATTCACGCTGATTCGTCGTCGAGGTAGCAGGGAAAGGGGCGCCCCACGCGCCGGCCCCTAGAGCTCGGCTTCACCCTTCTCCGTCGCGGTGGCCCGCCTCATCCTGCTCCGCCGTGCTGGGAGACGCGTCTCCGCCTCGCGCTCCGCCGTGCCAACCGCTCGGGGCGACGAGCGCCGCCGTCGACCCGTGCATCCGCTCGAGGGCGGAGGGCCACGACACGGATGGAGCTCCTCGCCTTGGCACCGCGGCCTCCTCGCGTGCGCACCCTGGAGGCGACTGACAGCGGGAGCTGCGACGGAGGAGAGCGGGGGTGGGGGAGGCAGGCGGTGGTGGAGCAGCCTGTGGGAGAGGTGACGGTTGGTGGAGACGGGATGCAGCGAAAAGAGAGAACCGCTAGGAATGGGCGGCCGGGGGAGGGTGACTGCATTTTGCAGCAGTGGATGCAGCATCTGCTGGAAGGTGAATAGTAGCGTTTCATTTTTCATTTTGGGGATGCAGTGGTGGAAGCAGATGCTGCTGGAGATAGTCTAATGGGTGTTTGAATGGAGACCTTGACGAGTTGCCTAGGTTCTCCACCTGCCCGCGAGCTGCCTGTTAGGGATCGCAAAATTTCCTGGTCAGGCAGGTATAAAAATACAATGATGTTTGGTTGCAGCCCTATTGCAGCCCTTAAGTTCTGCATGCATGTGGTTTGGACGGTGATTATTGTCAGGCAGCTTGCGGGAGGAGCCAGGCGACCGATTTCGTCGGCCTGGCGTCCAGGCAGCAACACAGGTGGATCACATCAGGCAAATTTCTCATGTCTCCAACCAAACAACACCCTGGCAAGACTCAGGCAGCTGTTCTAGCCTGGCAATTTTCTCTAGGGCTCCATCCAAACATGCCCGTGCATCACCTAATAAGTTGGTGACCTGAATAATCACAAGGGCCAAGGCTTTGGGCAACCATTGATACGATGCCAATAAAGGATGTCAACAAATCACAACCTGTTCGTTTGGCTGGTGGCTGATGGCTAGTGCTGATTTGTTCTGAGAGAAAAGTACTGCTGGCTGGTTGCTGGTGGCTGGTTTGTTCTGAGAGAAAAGTACTGCTGCCTGGTGGCTGATAAGTCAAATGAACAGGGCGTCAATCGGTGACAAAGAGGCCAGGACAGCATGATAGTTCGCACGGACACATTCAGTATGTCCACCAGATTAGTTGATGATGATCGGCTCAGCTCGCATCGCATTTGGCTTGGACAGTTTTAGAGAAGAAACTAGAAAGACTGGCGCGACATTGCCGCGCCATGACCTTTATCCTAGTGATTGGTAAGAAGGTTGGTGTTGTGGGGTAGCGAAGCTACCTTACACAAACAATGATAGGAAACTAAGAGCTCAAGAACCAAAACCAAAACTCAAACTCAAACAAGCAGAAGGAAACCCAAAAACTCTTTCTCAACAATGAATTTCTCAAAAGTCGATCCCCTTTACAAGTGTCGGTCTGTCTCCTTTTACAGCGAGGCGAGCGGACTTTGTACATACCGAGACTGCCCTCGTGTGAAACGGATCGAAACAGAATGTACTAGGATAATTTTGAGAAATCTCCAATTAGGTCTTCACGTAATCGGCGCTCTGTGACGTCACGCCGCAAATCGCGGCACCTTTCTCGTTGTCAGCACGTGCGCTTGTCGTGAGAAGACCCTCAGTTTTTGGAGACCCCCCTTTCGCCTGGCGCATCCTTTTACCTGAAACGCATGACAAAGCCAAACTTGAATGCATTAGATGTCAAGGGTGACGAAACCCCCCGGGCGAAATCCAAGTTGAAACTAGCTAGGTGGGTAAGATTTGCCCCCAGGGTTTCGTCGCAGGAAAACCAAACTGCCAAACCGTGACTAACACTTTGAATCGCTGGGCTTATTTGATTGCTCTGATGGTGACTGTGAGACATGGGTACCCCTGGGTCCCCACCGACCAGGCTCACGGCTGTCCCCGACAAGTGGGTCCGACCTACTAGAAGACCCGCCGACCTGTCAGTGGGCCCAACCGACCTAGTTGGCGGCCCACACAACCTCCTGAAGACCTTCCAGAAGATTCACTAGACGACCTAGTTCATCACGACCTCAAGACTCGGCATACAAGACAAGACCTCGGTGGATTTCGCCCAAAGCAGATCAATGGGATATGGCAAGATGTGTAACGTAGACTTAGGTCTCCTGGTCGTAACCGACCAGGAGTCTGGGAACCGACCTCATCCGCTGGCCAATATAAGGCGGACAAGGCGACCCTCGTACCGATCACTCAATCGTCAAGCAATCTACATCGACAACTGGACGTAGGGTTTTACTCTCCGGAGGCCCGAACCAGTATAAACTTGTCGTGTTCTCTGTGTTCCGCGTACTCGTGTGTGACCTTCGAGTTCTTAGCCTTAGATTCCACCCCACCGAACAACTAAACCACTGAGATTAGCACCCTCGTGGGCTGTCTAGATCTCACCATCTGACAGTTGGCGCGCCAGGTAGGGGAGGAATCAAGGTTCTTCGTGCAACTCGATGGCTTCGACCAACGGCATCATCTTCCCGAAGAGCATGGCGGACTTCCTCGCCAATCCTGTCGACATCCGCTTTGGCTCGATGCCGGCGAAATCCACCGCTCCAACCGCATGCCTCGTCATCGAAGGCAATGCGGTCTCCACCGACCAACAGATCGAAACAGATCTGTTACCGGAAACCCACCCATCCACTCCAAGCGACTTGATCGCTGGGATCAAGAGTGTCGAGGGCATGCTCTCGACACGATCAAAGTCTGCGAATGCATCAAACGCCCTCGCAAGACCTCGTCACCCTCCAGCATGCCTCTTGGCTTGCGCAACACAGCTCAAGTAGCATCCCGCTACATGAAGCGTAAGATCCAGATCGAATCTGGAACCCGTACACAAGATCATGGAAGATGCAGGAACTACTTCGACGAACCCTGCCCTATCCACGAGAATCCTAAACACATTGCACGCCAGTGCCGTGTCCTCAAGAAGCTTCGTCGACCTCTTACTGTGGCCCACCGCCGCCAGCTAAACCGAGAGACATCTCTGGATCGCCTCGCGTTCCAGATCGCTCGCACAACCATCTCCCCGAACTATCCGGGAGAGGAGCTCGAGACTCTAGATCGCGAGATCTTGGTCGTCTCTACGGATGTACCACCTCAAATGGAGAAAAAGATGAGCAACGCCAAGAGCGTGAGAACACCAACACTGCCAGAGCTATCCGACAATAGCAAGAGATCATTGTTGCTGCCCCAGGCGCAGGTCAACAACCAGGTCAACAATCGCTTAATGCCAGTCAGGTCAACGACAATGTCGGGCAACAAGCACCTGCGGCACCAGCTGCTACTCAGCAGCGACACCACGATGATCAACCTCACGCCAACCGAATACGTGCAAGACACCTCCTCAAGGACTTTGAATGCGACGGCCTTGAAGTTTACAACTCTCCACAAACCAACTTGGGAGCCGCTCTTGCCGCCCTAAACCATCTCGAAGATTCTCCGGCGAAACGACGCCTTCAAGCCAACGTTCGTGTCGCCGCTGCACTGATCGAAGAAAGAGGTCCTGGATACAGCAGATCCGCAGCAAGTTCTTACTCCAGAAGTAGATTGGAACGTCCTCGCCAACGACGTCGCAGCCAGGGCCCCCTTGAGCCAGTGGCTGAAGAGGGACGAGGTGAAAACGAAGTGGTACATCCAGTCAATCCCGCTGCCAATGCTGCAGTTAATGCTTCAGCTAACCCCGCGGCTAATGCCCTGACAAACGCCCCGACCAACGCCACTGGCAATGTCGCCAACAACGCAGCTAACACTGCCAATATTCAAGGAAACGTTGTCGCAAACCCAGGGCAAAATGCAGGAGCCCAACATCCTCCAATACGCGCTAATCACGCAGAAGGAAGTCAGCGTCAACGCATAAGAGAAGAAGTGGAGATAGCACAGCGTGCTAATTATGATCGTGAACATGGGGTCCCTGACGCCCTCGATGACAACAACCCCATCAAAGTAGCGGACCTCCGACATATGCATGACAAAGAACTCCTACGACGTGGCCACTGCGACCAAGATAATGGTCCTCCCGATGACCTTTACGTCATCCAAGCAGCTTACGCCCTGTGAGCAAGCCCGGGAGCGGTCAATAACTTCCCTGCGTTCTCACGATGTCTCCGGACGATCAGATACCCCAAGGACTTCAAACCGGCCATTGAGAAGTACGATGGTCGCTCTGATCCGAGTATATGGCTCAACATGTACAGCATTACGGCACGCGCCTCTACTGGCAACGAAGATCACATGGCGGGATACTTTCCCCTTGTGATGGGCAAGGCACCACTCCTGTGGCTCGACAATCTCCCAGCAGAGTGCATCACCTCCTGGGCAACATTGTCTCACCTTTTCACGACCAACTACCAGGTGACCTATAATCGTCCTGGCAACACTCACCACCTCACCAAAGTGAGGATGAGGCGTGACGAAACTCTCTGAGAGTACACCAACCTCTACTTCGAGAACCGCAACACCCTAGCAGGTGTCAAAGACGAAGACGTCATTGCCTACAACAAGAAGGGGATCACCAACATCAAGCTATTTGAGAAGATTCATGAAGCCGGCGTACATACCATCGGTGACCTCATGGCCTACGTCGACAAACTAGTCGACACTCAAGACGCGGTGATGCACGACTTCAATGGAGAAGACCACGACGACGGAGGAACCAGGTCGTGCAAACGATCTGGCGAAGCCTAGATGACAGATCCATCAGGACCTTCCACCTTCCTCGAAGGCGACTTCAACATTGTCATGGATATTCAGTGCCAATTCCACTGTGATGCTAAGCACACCATGAGGGAGTGCGAGTAGTTGAAGCGTGCCCTGGGGGTCCCGTCTACCTCTAAGAAGACCGGGAGCACCAGCAACGACGACCGAGATGGTGATCAACGCTTCGACAACCGCAACCGCCGACCTAATCGACGTGATTATCGTGATCGCAGGCCCTATCGTCACAATGACGATAGGGATCGACATGATTACCGCCTCGACGACAGACGTGACGACTATCGTCGCAATGACCGCAATGACAGGCGTAAGGATGATCGCCGTGACGACTAGCGCAATGATCGCCGAGATGACCGACGTGATGACCGACGTCGCCAAGACGACCACAACCGCCATGGCAACAACCGTAAAGAACGGTCTTCGCCACCCCCGCCCAAAGGGGGCAACCCCAATGGCGCATTCGAGACGGCCAATCGTGAGATTAACTTCATCGTTGGCGGTCGCCAAGCGACCAAAAGCAACGGACAGAACTCCCAATCACTTTCTCCAGGAAAGATCATTGGGTTCACATCCTTGACCCCGGGACTTACCCGCTGGTCATTAGCCCCATAGTCAATGGGGCCTTCCTGCCTAAGACCCTTATCGACGGGGGCAGCAGCTTGAACATCATCTTCACGGAGACGCTACACAAGATGGAGTTCGACTTCAACAAGATGAGTGCCTGCGATGAGCCCTTCTACGGGGTCATGCCCGGCAAGTCTGCGTACCCCAAAGGTCGTGTATGCCTACCGGTCACCTTTGGCACAAAGGAGAACTTCCGCACATAATATTTGACGTTCGAGGTCGCGGACTTCCGCTCTTTGTACCATGCTATCTTCGGACGATCTATGCTCGCCAAGTTCATGACCATACCTCATCACACCTACCTCATCATGAAGATGCCAGCACCAAACGGAATCCTTTCCGTCCTCGGGGACATCATGGTCTCCTACAACTGTGAAAGCACCACCGTCGAACTCTCCAAAGACTCAGCGATCAAAGCTGCAGCAGCGGTCATGGTCGCCCAGGCAACCAAGATCGACCAAACCACTCTGGAGGTGCCAGAGCAGAAGCGCACAAGCACAGCTTTAGACCCAAGTCCAGCCGTCAAGAAGGTTTGCCTCGGCCTGCCCGACGCATCCAAGGAAGTCATCATCGGGGCCAACCTCGACCCCAAATAGGAACTCGCGCTCACCAGTTTCCTCAGGGACAACGCTAACATCTTCGGATGGAGTCCATCCGATATGCCTAGTGTCCCCAGGGAGCTAGCTGAGCACACACTTGAAGTCAACAAGACCGCACAACATATCAAGCAAAAGCTCTGGCGATTTGCAAAAGATAGAAAACAAGCTATAGAAGTAGAAGTTTGTAAGCTCTTAGCTGTAGGATTTATCAGAGAATGTAAACACCCAGTTTGGCTTACAAACCCGGTTCTTGTACCAAAGAAGACTGGCATATTAAGGATGTGTATTGATTACACCAACCTCAACAAGCACTACCCAAAGGATCCCTTCCCTCTTCCGCGTATCGACCAGGTCGTGGACTCCACAGCTGGTAGAATTCTACTCTGCTTCTGTGAGACATGGATACCCCTGGGTCCCCACCGACTAGGCTCACAACCGTCCCAGACAAGTGGGTCCGACCTACTAGAAGACCCATCGACCTATCAGTGGGCCTAATCGACCTGGTTGGCAGCCCACACGATCTCCTGAAGACCTTCTAGAAGACTCCCTAGATGACCTAATCCACTACGACCTCAAGACTTGGCGTACAAGACCAAGACCTCGGTGGACTTCGCCTAAAGCAGATCGAGGGGATATGGCAAGATGTGTAAAGTAGACTTAGGTCTCCTGGTCGTAACCTACCAGGGGTCTGGGAACCGACCTCATCCGCTGGCCAATATAAGGCGGACGAGGCGACCCCTTGTATAATGAATCCAATCCTCAAGCAATCTACACCGACAACTGGACGTAGGGTATTACTCTCCGGAGGCCCGAACCAGTATAAATGTGTCGTGTTCTCTGTGTTCCGCGTACTCGTGTGTGACCTTCGAGTTCTTAGCCTTAGACTCCTCCCTGCCGAACAAATAAACCACAGGGATTAACACCCCCGTGGGTTGTCCAGATCTCACCATCTGACAGTTGGCGCGCCAGGTAGGGGTGATCGCGAGCTCTTCGTGCAGCGTAATGGCAGCTCGCTCCGGCGACCTCTTCCACAGTAACACGACGGATTTCTGGCGCGCTAGAAATTTTTTGTGTGCGACCACCCGCCCACACCCTTCGTCTAGGATCGTCGGATCACGACGTCACTGCAGCCGACCTCCGGGTCCGGTGCCTAGTGCAACACGGCGAGTCGGCGACGTCAACATATATATGCCTCGGTCGATGCACGGGTAACTCTGGTGGCCCCTAGCACATGCGTAGCAGATGGATCGCAGGCATATGGGCGTGATTGCTGTGATCCAATCATCATGGCGTAATCACGTATCTAGTGCATGCATCGGAGGGAAGTACATTGTGTGCCTTTTCTACCTTATTTTATTCCGATCTAGTATCAATGACTACTTGCTACCTAATATGACTTCTTTTGTATTTGCTTAAAAAGAGTATATACGACCGCGAGAACTTGGCGAGCTAAGGCCGTGCGGTGATGTCCACCATCACAGCTCATCGATCGACCTCATCAACCTCCTAGTGCGTCTCGAGCACGGGTCAGCCCAAGCTCCGTCAGGACACCTCGATAAGTCGCCACGGCTCCATGTCGTGTCGCAGGCTACCTCGATGGCTCGGCACGACTCCAGCTCGCGCCGACAACGATGATCTCTTCAACGCACAAGCTAAGTGTTATATTCAGTTAATTATTTTTACACCTTCAATTTATTTCGTAAATCTTCTCTACATGTTTAGTCTGCTCTTCCGATCCCTCCCCCTCGACACGCTCAGGGGCTTGGCCTTGCCAACACATAGGTCGCCAGACCTGAGGGTTCAAATTTTTTGTCTTGTGCTATGTTCCCCTCCCCCTCGACACGCTCGGGGGCTTGGCCATGCCAATCTATGGATCGCCAGACCTGTGGGGTCCTACTTCTCCTTTGCGTGTTCTTCTTTTAACAGCTTGACTCTCGTTGTGAGTATTCGATGTTGTGTGGTTGCAAAACCTGGGTCCTAGGCCCCTCCCCGTGCGTCGGCTACATCTAAGTCTCCCTGCTGAGCATTGTAGAGGGGTGAAACACTTTGCAGCTTCAGAGCTTTCGAGTCCGCATAATGCGTGTTTGGCACGATAAGTGGAATGCCCCTTTTTCTAAAAAACAAGACATAGCACAAGAATGTTCAGCTCCGGCTAGCATTATTCAACATCTATTTGTTTAGCTCAAGCTAAGTTTCCATCATATCTATATTCGACAGATTGATACACCGATATGGTGTTTCTTTTATTTCACGGGATCGGCTCTTCGCTCTGGCGTCGCCTTCGGCGAACCCTCCCTGCAGCTCCATTGTCGCACGGTGTTAGGTCGCTAGACCTTCCTCCGGCTTCGTCGTCGGTCTCGTTAGGTCTCTAGACCTTACTCCGGCTCGGTCGTCGTCTTCGTCAGGTCGCTAGACCTTCCTCCGGCTTCGGCGTCATCTTCGTCAGGTCGCCAGACCTTTCCTCCGACTCCGTTGTCGCCTTCGTTGTTCTCTGGCTCCGTCGTCGCCTTCGTCAGGTCGCCAGACCTTTTTCTGGCTCAGTTGTTGTCTTCGTCAGGTCGCTAGACCTTCCTCCGGCTCCATTGTCATCTTCGTCAGGTCGCTAGACCTTCCTCCCACTTCGTCGCCTTCGTCGTTCTCCGGCTCCGTCGTCGCCTTTGTCGGTCGCCAGACCTTTTTCCGGCTCTGTTGTCGTCTTCGTCAGGTCGCTAGACCTTCCTCCGGCTTCGTCGTTGTCGTCAGGTCGCTAGACCTTCCTCTGGCTCCGTCGTCGTCTTCGCCAAGTCGCTAGACCTTTCTCCGGCTTCGTCGTCGTCTTCGTCAGGTCGTCACGTTCATCATGTCGCTAGACCCTGAGGACCATGTGTGGTTCGAGGACCGGTGGATGGTCGCCTCCTTGTGTGATGAGTGATTGACAACGTTGTGTGGACTGATTCTTGGCTAAGTATTGCAGGTGCAGGTTGCGGCTTGACTCGTGTTGGTGCAGGTGAAGAACAAGCGCGAAAGGTCGTCGCTGGTGAGGCCTCCAGGTGTGGAGAAGACAAGTAGGCTTCGTTCGAGGGACCCGGTGTCCAGCGGGGTCAAGTGCGGGCCGCATGGTGGCATGAACAGCAAGATGAAGTCGTGGACGGTTTCTTGGTTGAGCCTCAAAACCAAGGTCGAGCCGGGACTACGTGGGAGCCAAGTCATGAGTGGAGATTGGCGGAGGCTACACCGAGTTCGCGGGGTTTTCGGTGGTTCACCAGAAAACCACTGGGTTCCTTGGTTGATCCACAAAGCCAAGACCGGAGAACCGAAGACGGAGGTGCAGCAGCACCAGACCGGTCTGACCGGTGGGTCTGACCGGTCTGACCGGTGAGGAGCACCGGTCTGACCGGTGTGCGACGACGCAGTCCGAAATCTTCGAAGCGGAGGACACGCGTCGGGATCGCATGGCTTGCGTCGAGGCTACGCAGGGTGCGGTCGCCGGGCATCCGTCCGATGGTGAAGACATCAAGAATTCCAAATCCGCCCTTGAGGGGCTTGTATCCCTAGTTGTTAGAGAAGGGCATTTTAGACTTTCGGTTGCCTCCATATAACCCAAGAGGTGAGAGGATGGCAGCCAACTCTTGGAACCCTAGCTCATTAGTTTTCCTATTTTCCACCTATTTTCCTTAGGTTTTTCTTAGGACTAGCAAGAGAGCTTCACGGAGAGATCTTGTTGAGAGGGATGGATGATCGGGCGGCTTGCTAGACCTTGTACGAACCTTTGTTTCATGTATAGATGATTCGGCGTGGTTCCTCAAGGTTTGGATGTGTTTTCCCCGGTTGTTCTTGGTGGTGATTTTCGGAGCCCTCTCTCGGTGATTTCTTTGGGTTGTTTTCGGGACTTTTCTCTTGGGGATTTGATGGGGGAAATTTGTGGGAACCCTTCGTGGTTCTTTGGGCTGTGATTCCCCTCCCAAATCTGTGAGTAAAAGTGCTCGAATTTGGGGTTTCTTGAGTTCTTGGGTTGGAAGTGCTTTCGGCGGGATTTCTTCGATTCCTCCTTTTTGGACGAGATTTGGTGGGATTAAACTTGGCTATGGACTCTTCATGAGGTGTTCCTGATATCCCCAAAGTCTTGTTTAAGTCCGTGGAGTGATTCGGGAGATCGAGATTTGGATTTGGGGGAGTTGACCCGCGGGTGCTGTTCATCCCGAGCTGCCCAGGCTACACCGGTCTGACCGGTGCTCTTGACCGGTCTGACCGGTGCGACCTCTTGTGGGTTTTTGCTCGGGTGAGCGTCTTGGTGTGTTCGTTGTTGTCCCGTGGTGCTGCTGTTTCGAGTTTGGGTCTGTTTGGTGGTCGGTTGGCATGTTTGGTGACTTGGGGGCTTTCAGGCTGCCATCGGTCTGACCGGTGTGTCTCATCGGTCTGACCGGTGTAGAGCCACTTAGTGGAAGTTGCTCAGTTTCACCTGCAGGGACCGGTCTAACCGGTGGTGCTCACCGGTCTGACCGGTGTGGGTCTGTAGACTCGAGGTTTGGTTTTTCCGCTGCGTTTCTCGGGTCGGAAGGTTGCGTGTTGGTTCCTAGGTCCAGTGGCACTCCAGTGGCTACGTGGCCTTGACCAACCTTGGTAGTGAGTCGGAGACGTGTGTTGGAAGCCGCGTTCGTCTTGTTGGAGTTTTCATCTCCTTCGAGAAGAATTTTTATCGGCTCCCATTCACTCCCCCCCCCCCTCTCTCGGTTCACCGTATCGGTCCTTCAAGTGGTATCGAGCCGGGTTCGGGTCTTTGTTGACTCTAACCGTCTAAGATCCAAGGATGGCGTACCGAGGAACGGGGTTCGGGTCCTCCACACTTCGATGGCAAGAACTACCGGATGTGGAGCAAGCGGATGGGTGCGTTCCTCCGCGGAAAGGGTCGCCTTCTTTGGGATGTCACGGTGGACACAGGGCTATGTCCACCGATGGATTTCCTTGCTCCGGGGTTGAGGGACGGATTCGACGCCAACAATAAGGCGGTCGACTACTTGTTTCGTGCTTTGTGTCAGCCTGAGTTCGATCGGGTGCACACCGAGCACTTGGCTTGTAGGATTTGGGCGGTGTTGAAGGAGGCTCATGTTGGGAACGCCCAGGTTCAGGCACGGATGTATGCGACCTACCGGAGAGAGTACGAGAACTTCACTCATCTCCCGGTGAGTCCATCGATGCCTTGTTTCGAGGTTCACGGTGGTGGTGAACAACATGAGGGCCAATGTGGACGTGCTCCCGTACGATGATCATGATAGAGCGGTCAAGCTCTTACACTCTTTGGATCGTACGATATGGGGCGGAAAGTTCGAGGCCATAGTCGAGTCGGAGAGGCATGATACTCTGACGGTAAACGAGCTGTTCTCGAAGCTCAAGTCGGCTGAGGTGGATAGGGGCATGACTGCCAAGCTCGAGGGACCGACTGATTCCCATAGTCTTGCCCTCGTTGGTGGTTCCAAAGGAAAGATTAACTCTAACCCATCCACCAGGATGTTCTCGTTTTCCTCTTTGATGTCTATGCCAGATGAGGAGTTTGATGACCTTGGAGAGGACGAGCTGGCGCTGTTGACGAGGCGGTTCAAGAGGCTGCACGAGAACCGTGTGAACATGAGGAGGAACACAAGGACTTGCTTCCAGTGCGGCAAGCCGGGACACTTCGTCGCCGACTGCCCGGAGAAGGCCGAGAACAAGGACAGCTACAAGCACAAGCCGAGGATGAACGATGGCAAGTACCGTTCGAGGCGCGACCACAAGAGCAAGCACAAGAACAAGTACAAGGACGAGCGACGATTGAGGAAGAAGGAGGGCCGAGGCAAGGCCCGAGCGATGGTTGGAGCGAGCGACGTCGACTCCAGTTCCGCGTACTCCACCTCGAGCTCAAGCAGCAGTGAAGACGAGGGAGATCTCCGCAAGAACAAGAAGTCGTCCAAGAACCTGAGCGGGGCCGAGGGCCGCTTCGCGAGAGATGGCTTCTCGCACCATGGCGCCGAGTTTCGGCAGCAAGAAGAGCACACAGAGCGACTCGGACTCTGAGTCCAACGACGAGGTGCGTGATGAACTTCCCTTCTTGCACCGGGAGAATGAGAGGCTTGGCTCTTTGCTTGATAACCGTGATGACATGCTTAGAGAGGCCAAGAAAATGAGGAAAGAGCTTAGGGCTTCACTCGAGGATGCTAGGACTAGAGTGGCCGAGCTAGAGACACAGGTGCTTGATAGCAAGCTTGAGATTGATTCGCTTAAGGCTAGCCCCGTTGTTTCGATGAGAATGATTGTCTTGATTGCTCCATATTCCTTGCCGATCTTGCTTTGTTTAAGGAGAAGCATGCCTCCAAGTGTGAGGAACTAGATGTGCTTAGGGTTGAAGTGGCCGAGCTTAAGTCTAGACCGCTTTGCTAGGTGCTTGCACTTCTTGCCCGTTTTGCATGCTAAGATTGATGAGATGCATGCTTACACTAGTTCGCTCGAGGCTAAATTGAAGGAACCCATGCCTACATCTTGCTCTACCTGTGAAATGCATGCATTGAAAAATTTGGAGCTTGCACATTATGTTGATCGTTTGTAGGATGAGAATGATGATTTGAGGAAGTTGATGGGTTGGTTGTCCGGTCATGAGCCTCAGTTGAGGATGATGATCGAGGCCTTTAAGAGGCAAGATGGTGAGGGGCTTGGGGCAAACAAGGTTGGTGAAGGAAGTGGAGAGAATATCCCGGAGCCACCAAAAACCCATCACAAAAATGATTTCCCACCAAAACCTAACCATCTAAGGAACCGACTAGAAACAACCCCAGCTCCACCCGTGTTTCCTACACCCACAAATGACCTACAAAATCCTATCAAGTTTGTGAGCACTTCGGGGAAAGTGTTCTTTGGAAAGGAGAGTGAGAAGGCTAGTGGAGAGAAACCGAGTGAGCAGCCACATCCCAAGCCTAAGCCTAAGCTTGTGAGGTTCCATTGCGGCTATTGTGGGAGAGATGGCCATAAGGAGGAGTTTTGCTTCAAGAGGAAGCGAGAGGAGAGAATGAAAAAGGAGTGGGCTAACAAGGACAAGTACCACCCTTCCGATGGTGTACTTGAGCCTCGTATGCAGATGCCCAGGGGCAAGGCGAGTGTGAGGACAGTTCGTGCTTGGGGGGAGAAGAAGGGTTGCAGTGGTGGTGCGCTGTCCGAGTCACACCGGTCGGACCGGTGTGGGGCACGGTCGACCGGGCGGGTGCGGGCCACGGACGGACAACCGTTTGGGTTTCGAGCTCGTACAGTCCGAGGGGTGTTTCGGGTGGTCGTGGTTCGGTGGTTGGGGCTGGAAAGGGTGCGGGTGGTCGGTTGCTAGGCGTTCTCCTCCTCGTGCTCAATACAGGGATTGGAGGAGTCGTGGCTTTGAGTTGGAGAGGAAGCACGTTCCACGGGCTTTCTTGCGTGGATTTGGTCCTCCTCCGGGCGAGAGAGGGGTGGTTCCCTCAGGGTGGTTACCGTGGTGGTGTTCGTGGAGGTAGTTTTGGTAGGAGAGATGCTTTGGTTGGTGCTACCCCACTTTCGAGCAAATGGCTCGGCCTTTGGTTTTCCTCCTTTGGTACTAACCCCGGTCTTTGAGTCGTTTGTTCGCTCACGTGCCTATTTTTGAATTTCGGGTGGGAGACTTGAAGAACATTTGGTTGATTGACTCCGGTTGTTCGAGGCATATGACCGGAGACGAGGGGGTGGTTCTCAAGTCTCGTCCGGTGGTGACGAAGAGGTACATCACCTTTGGGGACAATGGGCGTGGGCGTGTGCTTTCGAGAAGGTGAGATCAAAGTGAGTGACAAGATCACTCCGAGGCGTGTTGCTCTTGTTCAATCGCTGGGGTACAATTTGCTTTCTGTGTCCCAGTTGTTGGATGAGGGCTTTGAGGTGTTGTTTCGGCCAGGTGGTTCTCGGATTGTGGACTCTCGAGGGGACCTTGTTTGTATGGTCGTTCCCGAGGGTCAGGTGTTTCGTGCTGATTTTTCTCAGTCTTCGGGTGTGGAGTGTTGTTTCTTGGCTGGTTCTTCGAGTGAGTTGTGGAAGTGGCATAGGAAGTTGGGTCACTTGAGCTTTGACCTTTTGTCACGCTTGAGTAAACTCAATTTGGTCCGAGGATTGCCACGGCTGAGGCTTGAGAAAGAGTTGGTTTGTGCTCCGTGTAGGCATGCCAAGATGGTGGCCTCTTCTCACCCGCCTCTCACCGATGTGATGACTGAGCGTCCATGCGAGCTGCTCCACATGGACCTTGTTGGCCCAGCTCGTGTGCGATCTGCGGGTGGGAAGTGGTATGTCCTTGTTGTGGTAGACGACTATTCTCGGTATGCATGGGTGTTCTTTCTCGAGGATAAGGGGGAGACGTTTGGTTTTGTTCGAGATCTAGTCTTGAGGTTGAGGAACGAGAGGCACGGAGATGTCATACGAGCTATCCGCAGTGATAATGGCTCGGAATTCAGGAACTCTCGTTTTGAAACCTTTTGCCATGACTTGGGTCTTGAGCACCAGTTTTCGAGTCCGTATACGCCTCCCCAGAATGGTGTTGTGGAAAGGAAGAACAGGACCTTGTGCGAGATGGCTCGGACGATGCTTGATGAGCATAGGACTCCGAGGAGGTATTGGGCCGAGGCGGTGAATACCGCGTGCTATGTGTCGAACGGGATATACCTCGAGTGCACAAGAAGAAGACATGCTATGAGTTGATGCATGGCCGCACACCCAAGGTGAGTCACTTCCATGTCTTTGGTTGCAAGTGTTTCATTCGAAGAAAGGCGGGGAAGTTGGATAAGTTTGAGGCTAAGTCTGTCGATGGCATTTTCTTTGGTTATGCATCTCATTCTAGAGCATATCGTGTGCTCAATCTTGAAACTAACCAAATCGTGGAGACTTGTGAGGTAACCTTCGACGAGACAGAGCCACGTAGTCAGCTTGTCTTTGAGTGTGCAGGTGATGATGAGCTTGGCGAGGAGATCTTTCAGGAGGAGGAGCATGAACATGGTGATAATGAAGATGGCGGTGTGGTGCCCCCGGCTGAACATGTACCCACTACTTCGACTACGATGTTGGATGGACCCTCTGCTACACCTACGACGACGAATCAAGAACGAGGAGAAGCTGATGTTGAGGGGGAGGTAGCTTCGAGGCGAGAACCTCCCCGGCGAGTTCAAGTGGATCACCCAGCTTCATGGATCATCGGCGACATGAATGAACGCACTACACGGTCGAGGGTTCGAAACAATTCCCATTTTGCTCATGCTGCGTTTGTTGCTTCTTTTGAGCCCAAAGACATTGGACACGCACTATCTGGTCACAATTGGGTTAACTCGATGCATGAGGAGTTGGAGAACTTTGAGAGGAATCAGGTGTGGGAGTTGGTTGACCCTCCCCCAAGGTGTAAGCCGATTGGTACAAAGTGGGTGTGGAAAAACAAAGAGGGAGAGAAGGCTGAGGTTGTGAGGAACAAGTCGAGACTTGTTGCTCAGGGGTTCAGTCAGAAGGAGGGGGTCGACTACGAGGAGACCTTTGCTCCCGTAGCCCGTTTGGAGGCGATTAGGATCCTTCTAGCCTTTTCCATGGCTAAAGGGTTCAAGTTGCACCAAATGGATGTGAAGAGTGCTTTTACGAATGGTGTCTTGGAGGAAGAAGTGTATGTGAGACAGCCTCCGGGGTTTGAGAGTGAGAGGTACCCCCACCGGGTGTACAAGTTGAGGAAGGCGCTGTATGGGTTGAAGCAAGCGCCTAGAGCTTGGTATGGCAGGTTGAGGGGGTTCTTGTTTGAGAGAGGTTTTGAGATGGGGAAGGTCGATCAGACCTTGTTTTTTTCCGAGGCGGGGGCGAGAGATATCCTAATTGTGCAGGTGTATGTGGATGATATTGTCTTTGGTGGCTCGTCTAACTCTCTTGTTGCAAGGTTTGCAGATGATATGAGCAGGGAGTTCGAGATGAGCATGATGGGTGAGTTGCAATTCTTCCTCGGGCTACAAATCAAGCAATCAAAGGAAGGAACATTTGTGCACCAGGCTAAGTACACCAAGGACATTGTGCGGAAGTTCAAGATGGAGGACTCCAAGGCCATGACGACGCCGATGAGTACGACTACAGCTCTTGATGTGGACGAGGAAGGTGAACACGTGGACCAGAAGGAGTACCGAAGCATGATCGGGTCACTCCTCTACTTGACGGTGACGAGGCCGGACATACTGTTCTCGGTGTGTCTGTGCGCTCGTTTTCAAGCGTCTCCGAGGACTTCGCATCGGCAAGCAGTGAAGCGAATTTTCAGGTACTTGCGTCACACTCTCGACTTCGGCCTTTGGTACTCCGCGTCCTCCTCTTTGGCGCTTCATGGTTTTTCAGACGCGGATTTTGCCAGGTGTCGGTTGGATAGGAAGTCCACTTCTGGGACTTGCCAGTTTTTGGGTTCTTCTTTGGTGTTTTGGTCTTCCCGCAAGCAGTCGAGTGTTGCTCAATCCACGACCGAGGCCGAGTATGTTGCCGCTGCTAGTTGTTGCTCTCAGCTCCTTTGGATCACCTACACCATGAGTGACTTTGGTGAGGAGTATACCCATGTCCCACTTCAATGTGATAGCACCAGTGCCATAAGCGTTGCAAAGAACCCAGTGCTCCATTCCAAAACCAAGCGCATAGAAGTGAGGTACCATTTTCTGAGAGACAACGTAGAGAAAGGAAAGATAGCCTTGATCCATGTACCCACACATCACCAACTAGTCGATATTTTCACCAAACCCCTAGATCAAGCAACTTTCACTCGTTTGCGGGGGGAACTTGGTGTGTGTTTGATTTCCTGAGTTGGGTGTGTGGGTGCTCTCTTTTGCCGGTGGTGTCGAGCCCATTTTTGCCTCCCCTCGAGGAGCCGGTTTGTAGCATATGTATAGCTTTCCTTTGTGCATTCCTTGCTTTTGGCATGGTATATGTAACATGATGTATAGGCATCCTTGTATCCTAGATTGCATGCATTTTGTATCATATGCATTGGTTAGGAAAAGCTTCTCTCATATACATTGTTCACCATGGAATGAGATATATGTCTTTGTGAGCTTGTTTGGTATGCTACGGTTAGTTTGGCTTAGCTCTTGATGATCTTGATGAATAATCCATGGTTGATAGCTATGCTTTTGAAAAATGTCTCATGTATGCTCTCTCATGTGTAAATGCCTTTACATGCTCTTGACATGTTTTTGTGGCCTTGCTATGCTTAATTTGTGGTTGGATGGCTAGTTTATTGATCATATGGGGCCAAAGGCTCATTTGCCATCATGAATGTTTAGCCATCTTGATTTATCTTGTGGAGGAGCATAAGTTCCTTTTTGTCGCAAAGACATTTCATGTACCATTTACAAATCTGAAAATGAAATGAAAAATACTTGGAAAATATGCTCCCATGTCATATGTGCTGAATTTAATTTGCTTTGGGTGCTAAACCGTTGCATGATGCCTACCAATGAGAAGTCTCATACATAGAAGTAGGCACATGGCTCGGTGGCTTTGACATGACATGAGGTGCTTGTGGGTGTTTGTGATGGTCTTATGGTTAGAATGGCTGTCCTAGCATGAAGTTTGTGTGGCTTTGCCATTTTGATATGCTTTGATCATGTTTAGGCCTTTGCTCATGAGAGGCAAGTTTTTCGCAAAATTGCCAAAATCCATCTTAGCTTCGTCCAATGGTTGTGAAACTTGGTGATCATGTAGTTGAGATCGATACGAAGCCGTAGAGTATCTAACTTGCTCATTTGGACATGTGTAGCATTCATTGTTGAATTTTGTCTATTTGAGAAGCTCTAGGTTGAAAGTTTTGCATTTTTGGCTTGATTCATGCATTGCCAACAAGAGGGAGAAGTTTGAGCTTGAAATGGCTTGATGGACGCATTTAGAAGGTTTTCAGGTGGTTTCGAGCCATTTCTGGGCTCTGTTGTACACCGGTCTGACCGGTGAGGAGCACCGGTCTGACCGGTGTGAGTGCTGGTCCTGTATACATGTTAGGCACCAGTCTGACCGGTGGTGATGACCGGTCTGACCGGTGTGAGCTGAAATTGCTGCAGCTGCCCCATTTTCAGTTGTTTTGCATGCATTCGTCCAGGGGGAGTTGCATTGGTTCAGGGGGAGCTTGCATGTGTGCAGGGAGAGCTCTTTGTGGTTGTTCGAGCTTTGTTTCGATGGTTTGCGCTCTTTGCTTGAGCTTTGTTTTGTCTCGGATGTGTCGAGCCGTTGCCTTTGCCTAAGGGGTCCGAGACTTGTCTTCTTCAAGTGATCTTGCTTTTTGCCTTTGTTCGGCTTTCGATCGCTTGTTGGAGTTTCTTTTTGTTCGTTTCTTTTCTTTTTCTTTTCTCTCTTGTTACTTTCGTGTGGGTGTTGTCAATGCACTCATCAAGGGGGAGATTGAGGACCATGTGTGGTTCGAGGACCGGTGGATGGTCGCCTCCTTGTGTGATGAGTGATTGACAACGTTGTGTGGACTGATTCTTGGCTAAGTATTGCAGGTGCAGGTTGCGGCTTGACTCGTGTTGGTGCAGGTGAAGAACAAGCGTGAAAGGTCGTCGCGGTGAGGCCTCCAGAGTGCGGAGAAGACTAGTAGGCTTCGTTCGAGGGACCGGTGGCCGGCGGGGGTCAAGTGCGGGCCGCATGGTGGCATGAACAGCAAGATGAAGTCGTGGACGGTTTCTTGGTTGAGCCTCAAAACCAAGGTCGAGCCGGGACTACGTGGGAGCCAAGTCATGAGTGGAGATTGGCGGAGGCTACACCGAGTTCGCGGGGTTTACGGTGGTTCACTAGAAAACCACCGGGTTCCTTGGTTGATCCACAAAGCCAAGGACTCGGAGAACCGAAGACGGAGGTGCGGCGGCACCGGAGCCGGTCCCGACCGGTGGGTCCGGCCGGTCGACCGGTGGGGACCGGTCTGACCGGTGAGGAGCACCGGTCTGATCGGTGTGCGACGACGCAGTCCGAAATCTTCGAAGCGGAGGACACGCGTCGGGATCGCATGGCTTGCGTCGAGGCTACGCAGGGTGCGGTCGCCGGGCATCCGTCCGATGGTGAAGACATCAAGAATTCCAAATCCTCCCTTGAGGGGCTTGTATCCCTAGTTGTTAGAGAAGGGCATTTTAGACTTTCGGTTGCCTCCATATAACCCAAGAGGTGAGAGGATGGCAGCCAACTCTTGGAACCCTAGCTCATTAGTTTTCCTATTTTCCACCTATTTTCCTTAGGTTTTTCTTAGGACTAGCAAGAGAGCTTCACGGAGAGATCTTGTTGAGAGGGATGGATGATCGGGCGTCTTGCTAGACCTTGTACGAACCTTTGTTTCATGTATAGATGATTCGGCGTGGTTCCTCAAGGTTTGGATGTGTTTTCCCCGGTTGTTCTTGGTGGTGATTTTCGGAGCCCTCTCTCGGTGATTTCTTTGGGTTGTTTTCGGGACTTTTCTCTTGGGGATTTGATGGGGGAAATTTGTGGGAACCCTTCGTGGTTCTTTGGGCTGTGATTCCCCTCCCAAATCCGTGAGTAAAAGTGCTCGAATTTGGGGTTTCTTGAGTTCTTGGGTTGGAAGTGCTTTCGGCGGGATTTCTTCGATTCCTCCTTTTTGGACGAGATTTGGTGGGATTAAACTTGGCTATGGACTCCTCATGAGGTGTTCCTGGTATCCCCAAAGTCTTGTTCAAGTCCGTGGAGTGATTCGGGAGATCGAGATTTGGATTTGGGGGAGTTGACCCGCGGGTGCTGTTCATCCCGAGTCGCCTGGGCTACACCGGTCTGACCGGTGCTCTTGACCGGTCTGACCGGTGCGAGCTCTTGTGGGTTTTTGCTCGGGTGAGCGTCTTGGTGTGTTCGTTGTTGTCCCGTGGTGCTGCTGTTTCGAGTTTGGGTCTGTTTGGTGGTCGGTTGGCCTGTTTGGTGACTTGGGGGCTTTCAGGCTGCCATTGGTCTGACCGGTGTGTCTCACCGGTCTGACCGGTGTAGAGCCACTTAGTGGAAGTTGCTCAGTTTCACCTACAGGGACTGGTCTAACCTGTGGTGCTCACTGGTCTGACCGGTGTGGGTCTGTAGACTCGAGGTTTGGTTTTTCCGCTGCGTTTCTCGGGTCGGAAGGTTGCGTGTTGGTTCCTAGGTCCAGTGGCACTCCAGTGGCTACGTGGGCTTGACCAACCTTGGTAGTGAGTCGGAGACGTGTGTTGGAAGCCGCGTTCGTCTTGTTGGAGTTTTCATCTCCTTCGAGAAGAATTTTTATCGGCTCCCATTCACTCCCCCCCCCCCCCCTCTCTGGTTCGCCGTATCGGTCCTTCAGACCCCCCTTCGGCTCCGTCGTCGCCTTCGTCAGGTCGCCAGACCTCCCTACAGCTTTGTCATCGCCTTCGCCAACTCGGAAGACCTCCCCAAGGTTTACGTCGGGAATGAAGGCCTCTCTGTGGGGTGCGTGCCTAATGGCCCTGCCAAGTACATCGGGGTGCTTGGGCGCGTTTTGCTTTGAGACCTTCTTGAGGTCGGCATGTCTCGAGTGGCTCTGCCAGACTCCTTGCAGCCATGCAGGATATCTAGGTGTCTCTACACTCCATACGAGGTAAATCAACAGATTTTTGGCTTCATCATCGACCAATCTCGGACATCGCAACTTCAGCTATGACATCATCAATGACTTCTTCACGCGACGCACCTTTCAAGATCTTGTTGGGTATCCTCGGATACTGGACATTGTTGATTTGAGGCCTCTTCGAGGTTGGCACGCCTATAAGGCCTCCCTGAGGTCAGCCCTGCCAGACTCTTTGCAGCTATGCCTGGAGATCTGGGTGTCTCTACACTTCGTTTGATCAAGATCATGCCTTAGTTTTTCTTCTCTTTCTGGAGCATCAAACCAGCCATGCTGCCTGCTTCAATGCTCGGGGACTACACTAGGAGTGCGTCTTCGACGCCCTCTTGTTTTCTTCGTCGTACTGACCTATTGAGAAACCCGTTTCTCATCACGTCTCTACTCGACCTACTTTTTCTTCTATTCTTCTTTTTTTGGACCATCATATCGGCCATCCTGCCCGCCATGATGCTCGGATACTACTCATGAGTGCATCTTCGATGCCCTCTGAATTTGTTTCATCGTCGTTTTGATCTATTGGAAGCCTGCTTCCTATAGGTCGTCACTCAACCTCGCTTTGTTCGGCAAAGGCAACAAACAAGTCGGCTCCAAAGTTGATTTGTTTCATTTTCTTTTTTGGACCAACGTGCATGCTATTCGACCTGTCGATAGCTCTACGACTTCGTCATGACCTCTCTAAGGTCGCTGCGCCTACACCTCGCTCGGGGGCTTGTGAGACATGGGTACCCCTGGGTCCCCACCGACCAGGCTCACCGCCGTCCCAGACAAGTGGGTCCGGCCTACTAGAAGACCCGCCGACCTATCAGTGGGCCGAACCGACCTGGTTGGCAGCCCACACGATCTCATGATGACCTTCTAGAAGACTCCATAGACGACCTAATCCACTACGACCTCAAGACTTGGAGTATAAGACAAAGACCTCGGTGGACTTCGCCTAAAGCAGATCGACGGGATATGGCAAGATGTGTAACGTAGACTTAGGTCTCCTGGTCGTCACTGACCAGGAGTCTGGGAACCGACCTCATCCGCTGGCCAATATAAGGCGGACGAGGTGACCCCTTGTACAATGAATCCAATCCTCAAGCAATCTACATCGACAACTGGACGTAGGGTATTACTCTCCGGAGGCCCGAACCAGTATAAACTCGCCGAGTTCTCTGTGTTCCACGTACTCATGTGCGACCTTCGAGTTCTTAGCCTAAGACTCCTCCCTGCCGAACAAATAAACCACAAGGATTAACACCCCCGTGGGCTGTCCAGATCTCACCATCTGACAGCTTCCTCGACTGCTACTCAGGTTATCACTAGATAGCTCTGCATCCTGACGATTAAGATAAAACGACGTTCATAACACCTCACGGCATCTATTGTTACAAGGTCATGACCTTTGGCCTGAAAAACGCTGGAGCCACATATCAGAAGGCAATTCAGAAGTGCTTAGCATCACAGATTGGGAGGAACGTCGAAGCTTATGTAGACGATGTGGTCGTCAAGACCACCAAAGAAGATCAGCTCATTGCCGACCTCACCGAAACCTTCGCCAATCTACGAGAATTCCAGTGGAAACTCAACCCAACACAGTATGTCTTCGGTGTGCCTTCCGGATTGTTCCTGGCTTCATGGTCGGACACCGAGGCATTGCAGCCAACCACGCGAAGGTCGATGCTATTCGCAAGATGGACAAGCCATCCAACAAGAAAGACATCATGAAGCTCACAGGCATGATGGCGGCTCTAGGTCGTTTCATCAGCAAGCTCGGCGAGAAAGGTTTACCCTTCTTCAAGCTATTGAAGAAGGCAGACAAGTTCGTGTAGGACGATGAAGCCCAGAAAGCATTTGAGGCTCTCAAAGATTCTCTGACGACGCCACCAATCATGACCCCACCAATCCCAAAGGAAACTCTCCTACTTTACATCTCTACCACCACTAATGTGGTCAGCACAGTCCTCGTCACCGTGCGAGAACAAGAAGGGCAGGTCTATCCTGTTCAACGACCTGTGTATTACGAAACGAGGTCCTAGTCGATGCTAAGACATGTTACACACAACCTCAGAAGCTGCGCTATGCACTCCTGATCGCATCGATAAAACTCCGTCACTACTTCCAAGCTCACAAGATCGTGGTCCCATCATCGTTCCCATTAGGAGAAATCATCTACAACTGTGACGCCAACGGTCGCATCGTCAAGTGGTCGGTCGAGCTTGGAGAATTCGACATCGAGTTTTGCCCCCGGCAAGTGATCAAGTCGCAGATCCTCGCTGACTTCGTGTCTGAGTGGACAAAGATCCAGATGCCCCCTCCCAAGTTGCGGCCTGAACACTGGATAATGTACTTCGACGGTGTCCTCAACCTCGAAGGAGCAGGCACAGGCGTATTACTCATCTTTCCTCAGGGGGTCAGCTTAAGTACGTCCTGCAAATCCACTACAAGGCCTCCAACAATGGTGCGGAGTACGAAGCCCTAATTCACGGGCTCCGTATAGCAGTGTCCCTTGGCATCAAGCGACTACTGGCTTTTGGTGATTCCAAGGTCGTCATCGAACAAGTCAACAAGGAGTGGGACTGCGTCAAGGACATGATGGATGCTTATTGTGCTGAGATTCGCAAACTCGAAGGCCACTTCGAAGGGATCGAGTTCCAGCATGTCCCATGAAACAACAACATGGCCGCCGATGTACTTTCCAAACTAGACTCTCGATGAGCTCTAGTTCCAGCAGGCGTGTTCGTCCAAGACCTACGCAAGCCTTCAAACAAGCTCTTGGATTCAGATAACCCAGATCTGCCCCAACACGATCAAACCTCAGCACCTCCCCGCAACTTGCTGATGTCAGAAAAAGAGGATGATTGGCGCAAGCCCTTCATATACTTCATACTTGACCAGCTCGTCCCCGATGACAAAGTAGAAAGACAACGTATCACACGGCGAAGTTCCAACTACGTCGTGATTGGTACTGACCTATATAGAGAAGCCACCTTTATTGGCATCTTGATGAAATGCATCTTAAAATCAGAAGGTCTACAGCTCTTAGCTGAGATCCATAGCAGCGAATGTGGCTGCCGCGCAGCATCCACCAACCTGGTCGTCAAGGCATACTGATCTGGATTCTACTGGCCCACGGCCATGACCGACGCTAAAGACCTCGTTAAGAGGTGCAAAGGATGTCAATTCTTTGCCAAGCAGCAGCACCTGCCAGATGAAAGGTACTGGCCGAAAGATGGGTTCTGAAAGATGAAACAAGACTTAAGGGCTCTTGGGGTTTTGCAGCTGAGCCTTTTGAATCGTACTAGATTAACTAAAATGATCTCACGAATTAGCGTACGAAAGGCTTGATTCTGAATCCCCCCCACAGTTGGAGATATTTTTTGCAAGATTTTAGGCTGTGGAAATATTTTTTGAAATGTGAGGGATTTTTAGTTAAAATGCAGGGACCATGGATTGATCGTTACAATACTGAGGGACTTTTCCGCAAAATTTTGGACTGTGGGTAGATTAAAGTTTAGAGTCTTCTCCGTAAAAATCTGTGGACCGTGTGTTAATTTCTGTAAAGAGCTCAGGTTTCTGAGAAATGCATGGATTGAGGGTTGATTATCATAAAATTGCCTGAGGAGTGCCTCGATCAATAAATATGTCGTCAAATTGTCTGAGAGGTGGCTTAAATAAATAACAGTTATGTAAAGTTTGAGGGGGGCTTCATTAAATTATCAGAGCAGTGGTTCAAGTACAGTTTAATTTTGATAAAATTTGAGAGTGATTTTTTGAAATTGGCAGACATCTTGGCATTTCTTCAAAGCTTGAGGTAGTTTTTATAAAACTTCATGAGAGGTGGCTTGAGCAGATGCTATTTCTATAAGGTTCGATGGGGTTTTTATAAAATTACCTTAGTATGGGCTGGCTTACATATTAATTTCGATAAAGTTCAAGGGCTTTTATGTAAAACTGTCGAGCCTTCTAGATATATCCGAGCCATGTGAGGTCCAACGGCCAAGGTATACTGCCGACGTGGCTCAATGGGGGGGCAAAATTCCCCCGTTTTAGGTCTATTAAAGATAAGGCCGCACTGATTTATACAGTGGGACCCACAAAAGGAGCAACGAATGAGACAATCATCAAGGGAATGAAGTGGCTTAGAGATGGCACTAGTTGAGTTAGGTGAGGTTTGCACACCTTCTTTGAATTGGCGCTTGTGCACACCTTTAATTTGTGTTAGGCGGTAAGAAAGTTTTGTGAGACCCTGCAACCGAATTTGTGGAGAGACCACCTCTAGTTGAGGAGAGGTCGACGTTGAGTTGCCAAAAGCTCTACCCAATTGAGAAGTGAAAATGAGCGTCTTCGAGAGGCTAAGTGCAAACCGACTTGCACGTGAGGAATTAAAGAGTCATCGGCCGACAGATCGGCTTTGGAGTTCATGCCCTTGTGCAGGCATTTCATTTGAGAGTTCGGGGCTCCTAAAATTAGGAATAGTGGGAAGCTTGGCTTACTTGATACCTCAGGAAATATTGCCTTGTCATCACATGAGTTTTCTCATCTCTACCTTTTTACTTCCGAATGTACTCCATCTGTCCCAAAAAGAATGTCATTTTAGAAATTTTAGGACATATTATTAAGGAGGTGAAATGACCTCGATTGCCCCTATTTATTTGCCATATTAGGTGCTGATTGATTGTTGCATGCCTACATGCATATGCACACATGTCAAATTAAGTAAAACGTCATTCTTTTTGGGACAAATTTTGAATCCTAAAACATCATCCTTTTTGGGACGGAGGGAGTAAACTTTGTGCCTACTTTCCACATTTACGTTTTCTAGAATTGCCTTGTGTAGATGCTAGGATTGGAACCTACGATGCAAACCTTTTTATAGTAGAGATAGCAACACATAGAAAAACCTAGTGCACCATCTAGATAGAACTTATGTTAGGTTTTTATGTGGACTTTGGAGCATTAGTGTTTTTAAACACCCAATTCAACCCCCCTTTGGGTGTCATGTCCCTTCAAACAAAAAAATTCTTTTGCACAGAAAAATAAGCCCAATTAGTTAATGGCCCTATTTGGAACTCCTTCTAGACCAGCTCATCAAAATAATGCTACTAATTAAGAAGCCAAATGTAAATGCACTACAGGGCGACATCTCTAGTAAGCAAGGGGCAAGAAGCTTCTGGTGGCTTTTCTACACCTTGCTCCATCCCCGCACAAGCACCCACAGGCCAAGCTAAGAGCTGAATTGACCTTGGTGCACCATTCACTAGTAGAAACCTGACCCTTAGTGTCACTTGGTAAAGGCCTAAGTTATCCAAAGTCCAACTGAAACTAATCTTTGGAGACCAAAGGTCCTCCCTTCTTTATTGCCAATTGAAGAACCAGGACAAAATGTCTCTTTTGTCTCTGTTGGTTTTACCAACCCAAGATAAAGGGTTTGGCGCCAAACAATTTTTTGGAAATTTCCTAGAGGCTCCCATACACAACACGCAATTTTTCACACGAAATATGCATGTGCGTGGTGCGCGGATTCAAACTCACGATGTATGGTCTCACGTGTAGCTTCCTTATCATCTCACCTACACAACACATATGAGTGAGTAGGGGATGCAATTCTTTAGTACCTAGTAACTCGTGGGGCGTTTAGTCTCGATTTGTAACACCAACATAACCTACAGGGTCACCTTTTTTCTGGATTGGTGTTACCAACTGAGACTAAAGCCTTGTGGCCCTTTAGTTTAGGCTGATGCAACCAACTAAGACTAAAGCTCCCATGGCCGGTGGCATTTCGCGCATGTTGTTTCCAATCGGGACTGAAGGGATTTAGTCTCAATTCCAATTTAACCATGACTAAAGGGGCGGGATCAAAGGTCGTTTCTCTAATAGTGGTTGTATATATTTCTATGATTACATGGTGATTTTATGCCTAATTGATGGTAAAAATTAAAATTTAGTGCATTGGAACCAAGCAAACTCAATGTGACATCATCATGCTCGTGCCTCCCACCTTCACCCCTCCCCCCTCCACCATTGCGCCTTCCCTATTGTCAGTGTTTGGGTTCGACAAACCAACAATTGAGAAACTCAAAGGTGAGCACGAACAAATGATTTAGACACATTGGAACCACAAAAATGCATAATACCCTTCGTCATGTGTGTTACTCATATTGGTGATTGTGATTGTGCTTTGGAGGGGTCACTACCTCACCTTATATACCGAAGGAAGAGTTACAAGTTAGTTAAATTACAAGATATTAGTCAGATATGACTAGAAAAGCCCTATTGCTATTACAAGTAGTTTCCTAATCCTCGACTAGTCCTTGACTTTCCATGTAGATCATGTCATCCCGCACCATGATCTCTGTGTCAAACATGTCTTGATATATGGCCCCATATTTGGGATTATCCAAACCTTCTGGTGGGTCCATAGATGTGTGTAAGACAAGCCACCAAATACTTTGTAGCTAAATGTAGCAAATTCGAGTATTGTTCAAGTGTTCATCGACTACTCCTGATACTCTTTGAGTACTTCATTTGGTTGAATCTTCAAATACGCCTAAAACCTTTATGAGGTTGGAATGTGCTCAAGCCCATCTGAATTTGATTTTGTTAGCATTATCTTTTAAGATTGATATGGATCTGCAATGAAAATCACACTTCATATGGACTAGCCCCTGAGCCTTAGGTTGAATCAAAGCATCAGGCTAGGGGTCAAGCTGTATTTTTCACTAATTTCTCTTTAAAACTCCAATAAAAACTTTGTCACGCCATGAACACGTGGTAGACAGCCTCTAAGCCTTTACTCGACTAGTTTGGTGGGTATAAGGGTCAACCGAGGTCAAAGTGACCAAATCCTGAGAATTTTTTGAAACCTTCCAAACAAAAGGCAACTGACAAACAAATCCTTAAGGAATCCTACAGAGTCAAAAAAAATTTCTACCAATTTGTAATGTTCAACTATTATAAACTAATCCAACTTAAGTACACTAATCACCATCCAAAAGGTGACCATATGCTTAAATCTGATTAAGGTGACATTCTGCCAGGTATTCTCCTGATGCAACCATGTATTCGAGACAAACAAAACAACTCGTTCAATCAAAAGGATAGAGATTACAACAACCCACCATATTTATGTCACAAGGTTTCACATGAATTTATTATAACAAATAGAGTTTTTGACATTAAAGCAGTTCAGAGTTCAAGTGTAGTGGAAATAACGTGGAAGTCTAACAATGATACATAACATCATGGTGAAGCCAACCACGACGTCACTCCACACGATACTCACCCTGTCGTGGACATGTTCTACTGAACCATCCACCTCGGAGGGAGGTGGCATGTACAGTCAAATCAAACTAGCAAAGCCACAAGCAAGGTTTAGTATATTAATACTCGACAAGACTTACCTAACTGGCGGTACTATTCCATTGATACTGGGTTTGTTTTGCCAAACGCAACTAAAAGTGAGTCCCTGCTTTCAAGTTTTAACATCAAGTTCTAGTATACTAACTGTTCTATGTGAACACTATCTAAAACTACACTGTATAACAAGCAATTATTCAAGCATCAATACTAACCCTCATCATTGTTCCACTTTTGTACTCAATGCAACACAGTGGTCAAGCAATCTCAATAACTTCAAGAAATATATGATTTGAAAAAAATTCATAACCTTGCAAGCTGGATCTAACCACACGATATGCGACTACCATGTTGATAGTCCTTACATAAAAAATAATCGTCAACTTGTATAACAACAACCTTCATCAGTGTAGGCTTAGAGGTTTAAAGTTAACTATTTGTGGTGAAGTGTTGTATGTAGGAGACATGCATGAACGGAACAAGGTAGAAAATGATGCCAATGGGAGGAAGAATCACATCATTCAGGAAAATCCCAAGAACCCTAAGGGAGAAATACATCTAAAAATATGGTCGAACCAACATAAACACGCAATCCTTAATCAAAATGTCTACATCATCTTCCACCAATTCTTTCCTCATGCAAGCTATATACATCATCTCCCACCAACTAAGAGTCATTACATAAATCGGTAGTGATAGATGAAATGGTTGTCATTTTTGGCCACCGATCTGCTCCATCTACTCTACTATCCCACCAACAAGTCGCAGACCCTTTTATTAAACCCGAGCCATCTGTGAATCCTATGGCGACGAAAGGTTGCTCATTCCTCGTGCCATAGCAAGTGCAGTTGTTTCGAGCACGGCCACCGGAAGAGGCGGCGAGGGAATGCCCTTCCTGTGGACCCTGCTTCAAACAAGTGTGCAATGTCTCCATATGGATCGAGGCAGAAGTTGCTAACATCAATGCACAGATACTCCACTCAGTCTTTGATATGACTTGTTTCTCTGTTTAGTGTCGTGCTAGCTTTTAGATCCATTTTATCTAGCATCCACTAATTAACCAAACAACAACTCAAAAGTCTTTAATTTTTATTCAAGAGATCACTCACATGACTTTTAATGTGATCTATAAAAGTGCAACATTTATATGAGTAATAAATAACCAAATTAGTTCATAATTTATCAAAAAGCTAAAAAATTCTACAGTGACGCGCATGAATCATTTAGTTTTATTTATGGGAACTGCTAGCGCTCGGACGTCCATTTCGATCACTAGCTAATGGATGCAGGCCCCACCCACATTCATAATAAACTACTTCGACCGTATGCATTGCCTGTTGTTTCCTACCACTGTGCCACACCTCACACCCCACCACCGGGAGATTAGACAACTCCCATGAGAGAGAGAGAGAGAGGAAGCCGACTACAATGTTTGACTTGTACTAAAAAATAGAACCGAGTGGATTCAATTGCAACATGTGCTAAAACACGGTACCACCAGTTCCACTTTGCAACATCCAAATGAAAAGCTTCCAACACATTCTACAACATGCACTGATGCAACACCGATTAATATTAATTACATCATATTAGAACATCATATACTGCAACATGATCAAGAACATTCATGCAACATCTCGATACAACGATTGAAACATGACCAAGAACATTCATGCAACATCTGAGGGCAGCGATGGCGACCTCTCGAGATAACGATTGCAACATCAAAAAAAACTTCAAAATCATTGCAACATCTCAGTGATTGCAACATGACCAAGAACATTCATGCAACATCTTAAGACAACGATCGCAACATCTCGAGACAAGGATTGCAACATAAAAAATTCTTCAAAATAAAAACAACCAGGGGAGTAAAGGGGACCGTCGCTCCCAGTGGTGGTGGCCGTGAGGGACCCTCGCCACTTCCCACAGATAGCGGTGCTAGTGCAGCTCGTGCGCTACCGACCACGCTGCAAGCGGCCGACGTAACTCGCCCACCCCTCCTCACCAAGGGGGAGTAGGGGACAAAGTCGTTCGCTCGCCCCTCCTCGCCAAGGGAGGAGTAGAAGCCGACGCTGCTCACCCAACCCTCCTTGTCGTGGGGGAGTGGCGACACGGCGGATGTGCTCCCTCCCCAGCAGCCAACGTTGGGGAATGCCTTGGAGCTCAGAGCCACACCCTGATGGATTGTGTGCACGCCAGGGGAACGCCTCGGCGGAGCGGTTCCACATTGAAGCCCCTCACTCCCCCGGCGGAGCGCAGCTCACATCCATGGCATGCGAGTCGAGAGAGAAGATATGCGGGTGAAGGGATAAGGATGGGAGGGTGTCAGTGAAGAGGCACGAGTGACGGGTCCATGTACAAAAGTTTCTCCTCACGTGGGCAGCAGGCTAATTGGGTGGGCCAGTGGAAAGCATTCGTATCTGATTTTTTATTCGCTCAAGACGACAGTATATATGGTATCATTACCGTTTACTGTAATGAGTGTTGCTTTAGTTATATTAATTTCAGTACAAGCTAAATGAACAATCTTTGTGAGACAAAATTTGAAAGCTAAACGAACCCTCTTTGGGAACGAGGGAGTATTATTCATACACGTGCTGGCAGCTCGTGCATAAGAGTACAAAGTATCGAATGTGAACTGTGAGTCAAACTCACCAGCCGGTGCAGTCAACACACAACAAAATACTAGTCATTGCACGGGATGACGACAGAAGTATCGAATACACCAGTTGTGCGACGGGGAAGCAGGCCCTTTTCCTGGAGGCTGGTGACGGTGTCGTACAGGCCGAAGCTCGCCGGCGTGATCCCGAAGCCGAGCTCCTCCAGCCGGCGACTGCTGAACCGGCACCCCTTGTTCGTCTCGCCCGCCCCACCCTTGCACTTGCGAGGCACCGGATATTCCGGGAACATCTTGGCGAGGGTCCGGCACACCTCGCCGCGATGCAGAGTGCGCCCGGCGCAGAGATACCGTCCCCGCGCCGCGGGCGCCTCGTACACGCGCGCGTGCGCGTCGGCGACGTCGCGAACGTGCACGTACGCCTGCGCCGCGTTGGCGTACGTCTGCACCGAGCCGTCGAGGTACTTGAGGACGTGCCACGTGCTGGCGTTGATCGACTGCTGCAGCAGCGGGCCGAGCACCAGCGACGGGTTCACGACGACGAGGTCAAGCCGCCGCTGCTTGGCGAGCTCCCATGCCGCCTGCTCCGCCACCGTCTTCGCGTAGCAGTACCAGTTATTGGTGTTCTTGCAGTGCTCGAGGTCGCTCCAGCACGTCTCGTCTACCTCTTCGTTCGAAGCGAGGCGAGGGTCCATGTACACGGCGCCGATCGACGAGGTGAACACCACACGCCGGACGCTGCCGACGTCTGCGGCGGCATTGATCACGTTCCTCGTCCCGTTCACTGCCGGCTCGATCATTTTCTCCTGGATTCAATAATAATCTCACCATCAGTTACATATTATGATATTGTTGCAGTAGTGATTCTTCTACAGTTATATATACTACACGATGGTAGTTTCAGCTAAACATCTTAGAATGGCGCATATCTGCAAAGGGGAGAGTGAATTACAGGGTCGTCAGTGATAGGGGAGGCGGTATGGAAGACGCCTTCGCAGCCTCGGAACGCGGCGTCGAGGCTCTCCTTGTCCAGCAGGTCGGCACGCACCAGCACCAGACGCTCCGCCGCTCCATCCAGAGCTCTCAAGTGTGCATTCTTTGCCGCATCATCTGTGACACACAATGGACATGAACATCACGAAATGGCATTAATTACCGCATTATTAGTGCCGTCGTAATTAAAGGAGATCCCCTATCGGTTTGACACTTGCTAGGGACAGACTATACACATTGCAGAGACAGACCAGGATTCCGGACGGTGCCACGCACGGTGTAGCCCTTCTCGAGGAGGAGCTTCACGAGCCAGGACGCGATGAACCCGCCGGCGCCGGTGACGCAGACTGTGTGGCCGTGGCCGGAGGTGCAGTTGGCCGTGTTGTCACCGCCCATGTTTGCTATGCAAGAATGTAGTATAAGTTTGCTTATTTGTCCGAAAGTCACAAGGTGCTTGATCTGCAGTGGTGGCTATATGGGTAGTATGTGGAGACTGCGCTACTGCAGTGGACCGAATGGCATGGGAACGGCGGCGTAGCCACATATATAGGGATGACCGGACGGGGAGCTGGGAACGATGGTTGGTGAGCACCACTGCACCAGTGTCCGGCCGGCATGTGAAGAAAGTAGCCCGCAAAAGTTGAACAATAGTTTACTTTTCTTTGTCTTTGACTAAGTCCAATATGCTCCATTTCTTGATCCCAGCGGAAACTTCTTGCTTGTATTTGTTCAGTACTTCAGTGTGCTCCGGGATATAGTTATTATTAGTAAAGGCCGTCAATCAAGATTCTATTTAATAAAAAATAAGATTCGAGGAATTTTCGACTCATGAAGCTCGTGGAGAAAGTTGGACGTTCATATATGTAAATAAAGATTTATCTATACTAGTCTATCAACGTGTCCTATCGCACGGGCTTCTAAAAGGCATAATCTAAACAAAGAGGACTCTCCATTTAGCCTTAAACGCAGAGCCTTCCGAGGTTACTTCCTGCAACACAAAAGTTACTTCCCGCTAGGGATGGCAGAGGGTGAGAAACCCGGCGGGGGGGCACAAGAACACACCCGCACCCGCCAGGGTTCAAACCACCCGTCACCCGCACCCGCCACCCATGTCGGGTCTTAAATTTCCCCACACCCGCCACCCGCGTGAGAAACGGGTACCCATCGGGTAACCCGCACCCGCCAGCACAACACACCGGCGCGGCGGCGCCCCATCCCGCCTCTATGCTGCCGCCGTTCCCCAATCCTACCTGCCATAGCCCGCTACCATCCTATGGTCGCACGGAGGAGTAGGGGAGCCAAGCGGTCAGCGCTCCACCGCCACACACAGAAGCAGGGGGGCATGCCGCGGCTCGCGAGGCCCCGCCGCCGCGCACGCGGGGAGCGGCCCGAGGCGCCGAGCAAGGGAGCCGGGCCGCGGCTCGCGGGCCCCGCCGCCGCACGTAGGGGAGCAGACCGCGCGTCGCCGTCCCGAGGTCCTGCTCGACTGCTCCGACTCTAGCGTCTGGAGAGTGGAGGGGTGCGGCCTGGATCTGCAAGCGCAGGGGAGCAGGCTGCAGGGGCTACCTCGCCATCGACGTCTCGCCGAGGACCTGCTCCGGCTCTGGTGTGAGGGGGTGCGGCTTGGATCTGAATGGGTGGCGGCGGGTGGCTCCGTGGCTGGAAAGAATGGGATGCAGTTGAAATGGGTTCTAGGGTTTACAATTGTTTATATACTACATACTTAGTCCCCACATGTCATACTCAAACGTGGGACCCATCGGGTAACGGGTCTGGGGTACAATAGAACTCACCCGCACCCGCTTCACCCGATGGGTGAGGAAATCACCCAGTAAGAAACCCGTGGGGGGGAAATTCCCCATACCCGCACCCTAATAGGGTTTTTACCCGCGGGTAAACGGGTAGCGGGTCCCCATTGCCATCCCTACTTCCCGCGACACAAAATTATTTCCTTCGACACAGAGTTACTTTCTCTTGTGCGCTTCTTTCTGTTGAGGGAAGTAATTTTGTGCCGCAGGAAGTAACCTGGGAAGGCTCTCCATGTATGAATAAAAGTTACTTTCTCTTATGTGCTTCTTTCTCTTCAGAGAAGTAACTTTTACGTCACAGAAAGTAACCTCGGAGGCCTCTCTATTTACAATCCCCCCTTACGTATTTGGCATGTGTTATATTGACTCTGGATACAGAATAATTAATTAGTAATGAAATATCTATATTGAGTACTATGTTAGATTATGAACCAATGCAAACATATATACAAATTAATGGTACTCCCTCATACCGAATTGTAAGTAGTTTTAATTTTTATAGGTGCGTAATTTCTGTTATACACTTATATATATAGTGTTTGTTTGGATGCATAATAATATCTATGAACTTAAAAAAATCAAAAGGACTTATCATTTGAAATGGAGGGTAATTTTGATTAGCTGGGGTTCTAAATCTATTCATAAACATTTAAACAATTATGTCACCGTCCTGTTTGCAGGAATGCAAGTTTGCTTAGTGCCGCCGAAAGACACAAGTAACCAAATTTGCTGTATTGGATCTGGAAATGTCATATGTAGTTACTGTGTGGACTGAACCATGGCTGCTAAGGGATGGGGACATTGGTTTGATGACAGGGATGAGGACAATTGAGGCATGTTTGGATCACCTTTAGTCTCATGACTAAAATTAGTCAGGCTAAAAAATTTTAGTCACCCCTAGTTTGGAAGCAAGAGCTAAAGTGTATTAAAAGAGCATTAAAGTCTCTATTTCTCTCTCCCTTTCTCTTCTCTCTCCTCTTCTCTCTCCTCTCTCTTCTCCCATGTTTTGGAGCTATTGGCAGCATGCATGTGGTCATTAATGAGGAAAGAGGAAGATGAGATTTTAGTTCCTTTTAGCTCCCCCACCCCCTACTAGCAAAGTTTAGACTCAAGACTAATTTTAGCCTCACTTTAGCCTCACCCGTTTGGAAGTTTAGCTCCTGCTGCAGGCTAATTTTAGTCAGACTAATTTTAGTCCCTATGATCCAAACATGCTCTTGTTCTGCATGTAAGAAAAGTAGCCTGTTTAATTCAAAATAAAAAGTAGCCTGCAAATTGATTTGATGCAATGCACCATTTTCCGGACCCCAGCAGAAACTTCTTCTTGTATTTGTTCAGTGTATGATCCGGGCGAGTTATTAGTATAAACCGTAATAAAGATCGGAGGAAATTAACAGCTGGAGAGCACCGACGTCAGTTGAGTGAAGTTTGTGAAATAAGTCGAATGATACTAAGTTATATGCAGCGATGCTTATCAACCTGTACTTTTATATGGGCTAATATATTCGAAAGATATATTAAAACTTTATGAATAATTGTCACAGCAAAAATAACAAAAAGAAACTCTAAACTTGAACGGTCTCATTTAAGTCACATGTTTTATTTGTGCGCCAAATGTGCCTGCAGTATCTGACCTTTGAATTCACAACCTCCAGCCTTCACGGGCAATAAGAACTAAGCGATACCCCGCGTGATGCTGCGAGAATTTTTTAAACAAAATTTTAAGATGTACTCCTTCTGTCCCAAAATATTTGCACCTTTTGACTTCTTAACTTCACGTTTGACCATTCATCTTATTTAAAAAAATTGTGAAATATTATTTATGTTGCTATGACATGTTTTACCACCATATATATTTTAAGTATATCATAATTATTTTTACATTTTCACAAATTTTTTAAATAAGACAAATGGTCAAATGTAATATGTAAAAGTCCAAAGGTGCAAATATTTTAGGACGGAGCTAGGGTGTAATGTGAAAGTACGAACACCAAGTGATTGCATGATATCGTTCTTTTGTAAACACATTATACCTGGAAACATGATAATTTTGTTGAGAGAGAACTATTATAAATTGTTGATCCTACATTTTTCTCTACTACAAAAATTTTGTGGCGTACTACTCACAAAAATATGATATTAACCACAGAAAATCGGTTGAAGATATAAATATATGATCTAGTGGATGGTGACATGGTGTATAGTGGATAATGACATGAAATGTTTGCATGTTGAGAGAAATCTATCCATGACTTGTAGTGAGTTCCATCTATGTATGTATATGATATGATGATATGATTACTATTTCCCCCTTGTTGTATGATACTTTGATCCATTATTTGGACATATAGATAACTTAAATAAAGAAAACCACTAAAAGGTTGCAGATGCCATCCAAAACTACAATTTCATATATAGGGTTTATCCCCATCTAAGTTTTGTATGCAAATGTTATAAATTTCCATATATTACATAAAAATGCAAGTTACAAAGGTGGAAAACCTCCGTGCCGACTCTCAAATAGAACTAGAGGTATCACTTCTGGTGTTTTATTAGTGCCAGAACAAGTAATCTTTATCTGTCAAATGGATTAATTTGAGAATTTATTTATGAGTCAATCACTTAATTTGTTGAAACCATCGTGTGGATGTAGCAACACGCTGTGAATCTTACTATTACTAATTGGAGGCTGCTTTTGAAACCTCCAATAAATAAAGCTCCCTAAGTGTAACACCCTGAAATTTTCGGATTTCAGGATGTTAATAGGAAAATAACGAAACAACGATTTCTCATAATTCTAAATTTTTTTCTCAACATTTTTTTTCTTTACAGGGAACTTAGTATAGGAAAAACGATTGATTGTTTTTTCTATAATAAATAAAATAATTCTATGAGTATCGCTTTACTTTTGGTTTGGTTTTGCATTTGTTTTGTTTGAGTAAATAGTCTCAAAATCATAAAAAAAATCAAACTCAAATATCTCTCTCTATATATCTTTTCATGGTCCAACTCATCCTCTCTCTATCTCTCTTTCCGGTCCATCCAACACAAACCTTTGCTCGACCCGACAACAATAAGAGGCCATAGGCCTAGCTCTCCCTCTCCTATTGCTGACGGGTGGACCCCGCCTGTTTGGCTCGTATCGCTCATCTAGCATCCAAGTAGAACCAAACTCGAGTCTGTGCGCCGCCACTGACCATCCTCGGCCTATGCTCTAGGGCTCCGCCCGTGATCGCCTAGCTCTAGCGCGTCGTGCTTCGCACCCGAGCCGCGCACCCCTGTGCACCTGCACAATGCGCCGCCCGCCCGGCCGTCGTGTCCACTGCCTCTCAAGCCGCCCCTGCCCAGTTTCCCCGCTCGGCCCTGCTTCACAACTCCAAGATCGTCAGCTTGTTTTTCGCCACCAGGCCATCTCCCTTTTCTCTTTCTCTCGGCCCGCCCCGGCCCCGCCGTCAAGCGCCCCTTCTCCCAGCTCTGCCTCGAGCCTATGCGCTGCATATGCTCCGCCGCACTGGCGCACCGCGCTTGCACCCGAGCCGCGCACCCTCCTGGCGTCCTTCTGTCTCATGTGTCTCTCTCTTCTCTTCTCTCTTTCATTTGCACTATCGAGGCACAGTAAAACTGGCACCATGATTCACCTTCACTCCCCGTCCGTTTGTCTTCTTCATCATTCCAAATCAATAACGACTGCCACCACTGGCCATTCGAGGCCGGCTGTGTCACTACCCTTTCCCTCCCTTTGTTCGCTCCTGAGCTGCGTGCTTGCGTAGCGCTCAGCTCGCCTGGCGCTTGTGCCCGTCTGCCACACTGCATGCCTCGGCCGGCTTTGCTCACTCGCGCCCGAGTTCCTGCATCACGCGCTCGCATCCACCTCCCTGGCCGTGCTGCTCGCTCTTCCACTGCAGCATCGCACACATCATGCTTCTTCCCATCCACATCTGGCCCACGCTGTCGCATGCCCATGTCGCTCGTGCCCGTGCGTTGTGCCAGTAGTCGAGCCGTATGTTACCGTGACGCTCGCCATCCCGCACTATCCGCAATGCGTCTACGCCGCTCCGCGCTTCGCATCGCGTCCGGCCGCACGTCCACTCCTACACGCATGCAGCACATCGTGCCCATCCGCTTCCCCCTCCCAGTAATTGTCACCCCCCTTCAATTCATTGGTAACAGCTGCGGCAACCAAGGCCTTTGATAGCCGGCTACCATATCTGTCATAAACCCTCCACTGGAGCCGCCTCCGTTTCCTAGCTTGCGCCCAATAAAAAGGACCGTCCAAGTTTTTGTGTGTGCTACTGCATCTATCCCCATCTCGTGCATTGCCGTGATTCTACATCGCACGCCGCCGCCGGTTGGCATTCATCTGATTCGTTGCGGCCATCCTCCCGGAGCAGGCTAGCACCACCACGAGCTCTGCGACGCCAAGCAGATCCCGTTCCACCAGTCTCCTCTGTTGTCTCGTCGCTGGAATGGCGCCCACACACGAGATTGCTCATAGCGCCGGCGTTCGTCTGTCTGTCTGCCACCGTCGAACCAAGATCCGGCCACTTCAACACCTTTGTCTGTTGGTGAGCACTCACACACGATCTCCTCTCCCTCCTCTTCTCTTTTCCATGCCTAAGTCAAAGTTCATCTTTGCCCAGAACTGCGGCGATAGGAGCGCCAGAATCACAACAGATAGCTGCCAGTCCGAGCCGGCCGCCGTCCACTGTCTCCATCAAATCCGACAATTGAATGCCTCTGTATCCCTGCCGGTGAGCACCCCCACGCGGTCTCCTCATCCTCGTCTTCCTTTTCCATAGGTTTCTTAGCCAAGCATGTCTGTCTCTGTTGCTGCAGATGAATGACGCCATTCCATCATCACCTGACCATAGTTCATGCATGATGACGAACCACCACTGGCACTGATCTGTTCTAGATGCCCCGGCCTCGTCTTCTTCACGCAGCTGAGACGTCCATGACCGTCATGATATGCTGCTGGTGAGAAACCCGGCTGTGTCAATTCTCCTTTTCTCTCTCAAAGTCTCGACCTCACGTATAAGAATCTGTGTAGCAGTGCAGCTTCAGTGCCTACTCTTCCTGTTTCTCCTCCATGCTTCATATACGGACTAATTCGTTCCATATCACCTGCATCAGTGTCTACTAATCCATCACGACCATCGTCGAGGATGTTCGCTAATATTTATGCAAGGTTGTGTTCGATGACTGAAGCTGCTGCTGCCATGTTTCTGTATCAAGTTATCGCTAGTGTCCATTCATCGGCTCCTCCTGGCCATTGTTCACCATCAATTGCCTTCATCACCCAAGGTACAAGGCCCATCCTACGTCGTCTTGCAGTAGCTTTCTGAGCATGCATGCCTCTGTTCCAAGCAAGCCATGCATCTCACCACATGTTACATATTGTCTGGATACATAGCAATATCATATATGAACTCCAATAGTCGTTTTATTTTTGTTGACATCATCTTGCTAAGAATCAGGTACGTGCACATGTGCTCCCTGTAGACAAGCATCAGAAGCTAATAAGTGCACCCTTTAGACAAGCATCAGAAACTAATAAACTTGTAGGTTATACGTTCAGCTCATACTACCTTGCTTGATGTCAGCATTTCATCATAGTGATGTCATATACACCCTGAAAGATATCTATCATGTAATTCTGTAAATATCCATCTAGCATGTTATCTCTGATTCTCATTCTGATCGACCACCACATGCAGCAGTTGTTGCATGCAAACTTCAATAGTTTAATCCTTGATGAACTCATGATGACTATAATTTCCATCCTTTGTCATGCAGTCGTGATCACAAACTGAAGCTTGCCAATGTTTTTGGCTAGTCATAACGCACTGATGATGCTAGCTAGTGTTGCCTTTTATATCATCATTCTTTTCAAATCAGTGTATGCATCATATTCAATGATGGTCAAAAGCTAGCTGTAAACATGCACAGTAGCATGCAACTTGATGTCATACAACTAGTGTTCTGTACCTTTAATTCCTTATCATGAACACTTCTTTGCCTCAATGATAGTTATTCATGCTTCCATGTGCTTGCCGTAGGCAAATCAATACAAATCCACTTCATGATGTCGGCATGACATCATGCTTATGTCATATGCCATCTTTTCCATCCAGAGCATATATGTTGTATAGATATGTATCTAGCCAGTGATCTAAGTCATGTCTCTATCTACTCTTTGATTTGTAAAGTCCCACCCAATCCAGTGAATCATGATTAGATCCCTAATTTTTGTTTAATTAATAGACCTCACGTTTAGCCCATTTTAGCTCGTTTAGTTTAGTCTCACAATAAATAATACGCTAGACATGATGTTTAACATAAAATATGTTTTGAGAATATATCCTAATTTAATTTGATTAACGTCTACTGGAATGTCTTTTCTTAATAATAATTGATTAAGACCTATGTAACGGTTTTTATATTTAAGTATTAAATTGGCTAATATCCAGTAACATTGTTTTCTAATAAAATCTCATTAGATATACCTTTTGGCTTTTCATAATATAAATGTTAATTTGGTTAATATTTATCTAATGTGCTTTCTAAATAAAAGCTACATAGGTTGTACTCGGATTTATTAATCAAATGTTAATTTGACTAACATGATTATAAATATGTTCTTGAATTATAATTTGTTTAGTTCAACCTAAGATGTAAAGTCATACGCTTAGACGCTTTACATGCTTCTTCTAAAATTAAATATTTAATTTGCATAAATCATACTTGAATATTTATGAATAAAATTGGACTAAGTTCTACATCGTTCTTTTATATCTAAATATAACTTGATTAATTATAAATAGGTTATTTCTATGAAGTAACCTATGAACACAATTTTATTAAATTAAAATATATCAAGCATATAGTTTGTGTGTTATAATTTAAATCTCTCGATAGTTATCTTTTCAACCATAGTTTCGTTCTCAGCGTTTCTTGCGTTTGTGTTCTTGGAACCAAACCCTATCCTCTTTTTAAGCCTTTTCTTGATTGGTGTATTGTTCTTAGTTGTTCTTGTTTGTCTACTTTGCATGTGTTTGTGCCCGATGTTTGCTTCGAGTAGAAGATTGAGCTGTTGTTTGTAAGTCTTGAGGATCAAGAGTATCAAAGAGCAAGGGTGGAAGAACATAAGAGTAGTTTTTGTTGGAGAAAGGCAAGTGGACTTCTCCCCCTGCATATTCTATTTTTGTCCCACACAACTTGCATGATAACTAAGTTTACATTTAATGTTGTACTGCATAAATTTGATGGGAAATTACCTTTTTAAGGACATGACTAGAATTTTATCCCTATTACCTTGAACAACCCTTTTTAAATAAATGGTTTGGGGTAGAAATGCTTAGTTGCTATACCTTGGGATGGTTTAGGTGAATCTTTTACAATATGATGAATGTTGATCATGATAACTTTGGTGATATATGTGTGTGTGCTTATGGTTAATAACAAGATCATATGGTTTAATTGGAACATGGAGAACCACCCAGGAAAACAGTGCAACCACAGTCCATATGGCTGCGGCTTAGCCAATTAATTAGGTGTGTGGAACTATGCGATAGCCTTATCCAAAAGGAGCACAGGGGGCCGGAGTTGAAGGGGTATAGCCCGGTTCTTTTGGGGTAGCGGCCTTTGCTAAGGTGCGACCACTAGGGAGGGTTATGGTCCGCTCCGCTCGCCAGAATCGTCGCGGGCCGTTGGTCTTCCGCATACCTTTGTAAAGGCTTCGTAGTGGACCCCTAGCCACTCACCTCGGAAGTGTTTAAGGGCCTTGCAAACCCGGGCGACATGGGGAACACGAACCGTGGGTAAAGTGTACAACCTCGCAGAGTGAAAGGCGATCGATCAGTCGTGCTCACGGTCAAGAGCGGCCTGGACCCTCACATGATAATCAAACATAAAGATGGAATTAAATCGTGGTTTCCATATGGTTTTGAGATGAGATGCTTTCCTAAATGCTTAAGTGGGTTGGTATGAACTTACATCTAGTAAATAGGTGCTTACTAATAAAATTTTGACCAACTTAAAATGCTAACCGCTACAAAACCTTAGCCTATCCTTGATAGCCTTGCATTTTCCCCCACTTGCTGAGCTCCAACCATAAGTGTGCTCAACCTTGCTAAACCGCTGTTCAGAGAAGAAGAATCAGAAGGAGAAGAAGGTGTATGATGTCCAGAAGATGGTGCTAGGTGTACGCAGCCCCCAGTCGATTGCCTGTGAAGTTTGGAGCCTTTGTTTCCCAGGATTCCGCTGTAAATCTCTGATAATCTCTCTTTCATTACGTGATATTCTGTTATTCACTATGATGTCACTATATGTATGAAACTAGATCCTGGCATACATATAGCTAGCACTTGGTTTTCTTCGGAAAATCGGGTGTGACAGAGTGGTATCAGAGCTATATCGACTATAGGACGTAAGCCTAGATAAAAATGGTTGCTTCTTAAGGTCTGTTTTACTCTAAAAATAATTCATGCCTTATCCTTGACCTGTCTTGTGAAAAGTTATCACCCCTGAACCATTCTCTTTTGATAAATCCTCCTTAATATCTTACTACTCTCGCTTGATGTTTTCATTTGCACATTCCTGCTTTGCAAATGTTAAACCCTTAATCCTTATGTACATATATTTCGTCTCTTATTTATTCCTTCTTAATCATGATCATACATCTCTTTTGATCATTGAATGGTCTTATATCATGCAACTCACCTCCTTTTGATTTATGGTGATATTGCTTACTCCTTGATGTTTTTACTTCTAACTTGTCTTCCTAGACCTATCTCCTTGATTTTTTTTCAATTACACCCTCCCATTGCTTCCAAGTTTGTCACTCTGGATCCTTTTCCTATTTTGAATTCCAAAGTGATATCCTATTCTTCCTTTTATTTCAAAATGTTTAGATGACCCAAGGCACCTGACCTAAACCCTGCTCAAGTAATCTGAAGAATGGAGTTTTCATTTCATCCCAAGGAAGCCAAAATCAACAACGAAAGATAATGCCATCCTTATCTAAGGAGCAAGATTCTTACATTGCACAAGCTGAAGGAGTTCTCTACCAAGAAGGTTGAAGCTTTAACGTACCCCCTAGGTTTAGCAAGTACGCCCTACAGCCTTGTTAACAACGTGTAGCACGTTCCATTGACTGTGTGCTGATTGATGAAATTCCGTGTTGTGCTTGATGATGTTTGTTTTTATGGCCTTGTTTGAGTTGGTTCTTTGTATTGATTGTTGGTGTATTGTGGTCTTATACCTACAATGACATCAGTTCATTAGTTGGGTTCTTCTTTTGTATCTCCCACCTCCTTGTTATCCCCTTTCCCTCTGCTCAATCCAATGGATGATGACGGAAGAAACTGGGAGCAACAACAACGTAGCAACGTCAACAACAAGAAGATGTTATTGCCACCAATTTCTACACTGAAGCAAGTTGAAGGAAAAAAAGACTTAATTTTGTCTCTCTAATTTCACCATAACGAAGACTACAAGAATCAAGATGAAGATGATTGCATGGAGATTTTATCGACGACATGTAAGGATGAAAGACTATATATCAACTCTGCCATCAAAAACTTGTTTGGTCTCTCTCCTCCTTGTTTCCTCTCTCTCCGAATCTCGGGACGAGATTCCTTTTAAGGGGGTAGATTTGTAACACCCTGAAATTTTCGGATTTCAGGATGTTAATAGGAAAATAACGAAACAACGATTTCTCATAAATCTAAATTTTTTTCTCAACATTTTTTTCTTTACAGGGAACTTAGTATAGGAAAAACGATTGATTGTTTTTTCTATAATAAATAAAATAATTCTATGAGTATCGCTTTACTTTTGGTTTGGTTTTGCATTTGTTTTGTTTGAGTAAATAGTCTCAAAATCATAAAAAAAATCAAACTCAAATATCTCTCTCTATATATCTTTTCATGGTCCAACTCATCCTCTCTCTATCTCTCTTTCCGGTCCATCCAACACAAACCTTTGCTCGACCCGACAACAATAAGAGGCCATAGGCCTAGCTCTCCCTCTCCTATTGCTGACGGGTGGACCCCGCCCGTTTGGCTCGTATCGCTCATCTAGCATCCAAGTAGAACCAAACTCGAGTCTGTGCGCCGCCACTGACCATCCTCGGCCTATGCTCTAGGGCTCCGCCCGTGATCGCCTAGCTCTAGCGCGTCGTGCTTCGCACCCGAGCCGCGCACCGTGCACACCGCACAATGCGCCGCCCGCCCGGCCGTCGTGTCCACCGCCTCTCAAGCCGCCCCCCGCCCCGGTTCCCCGCTCGGCCCTGCTTCACAACTCCAAGATCGTCACCTTGTTTTTCGCCACCAGGCCATCTCCTTTTTCTCTTTCTCTCGCTGACAGCCCGGCCCCGCCGTCAAGCGCCCCTTCTCCCAGCTCTGCCTCGAGCCTATGCGCTGCATATGCTCCGCCGCACTGGCGCACCGCGCTTGCACCCGAGCCGCGCACCCTCCTGGCGTCCTTCTGTCTCATGTGTCTCTCTCTTCTCTTCTCTCTTTCATTTGCACTATCGAGGCACAGTAAAACTGGCACCATGATTCACCTTCACTCCCCGTCCGTTTGTCTTCTTCATCATTCCAAATCAATAACGACTGCCACCACTGGCCATTCGAGGCCGGCTGTGTCACTACCCTTTCCCTCCCTTTGTTCGCTCCTGAGCTGCGTGCTTGCGTAGCGCTCAGCTCGCCTGGCGCTTGTGCCCGTCTGCCACACTGCATGCCTCGGCCGGCTTTGCTCACTCGCGCCCGAGTTCCTGCATCACGCGCTCGCATCCACCTCCCTGGCCGTGCTGCTCGCTCTTCCACTGCAGCATCGCACACATCATGCTTCTTCCCATCCACATCTGGCCCACGCTGTCGCATGCCCATGTCGCTCGTGCCCGTGCGTTGTGCCGGTAGTCGAGCCGTATGTTACCGTGACGCTCGCCATCCCGCACTATCCGCAATGCGTCTACGCCGCTCCGCGCTTCGCATCGCGTCCGGCCGCACGTCCACTCCTACACGCATGCAGCACATCGTGCCCATCCGCTTCCCCCTCCCAGTAATTGTCACCCCCCTTCAATTCATTGGTAACAGCTGCGGCAACCAAGGCCTTTGATAGCCGGCTACCATATCTGTCATAAACCCTCCACTGGAGCCGCCTCCGTTTCCTAGCTTGCGCCCAATAAAAAGGACCGTCCAAGTTTTTGTGTGTGCTACTGCATCTATCCCCATCTCGTGCATTGCCGTGATTCTACATCGCACGCCGCCGCCGGTTGGCATTCATCTGATTCGTTGCGGCTATCCTCCCGGAGCAGGCTAGCACCACCACGAGCTCTGCGACGCCAAGCAGATCCCGTTCCACCAGTCTCCTCTGTTGTCTCGTCGCTGGAATGGCGCCCACACACGAGATTGCTCATAGCGCCGGCGTTCGTCTGTCTGTCTGCCACCGTCGAACCAAGATCCGGCCACTTCAACACCTTTGTCTGTTGGTGAGCACTCACACACGATCTCCTCTCCCTCCTCTTCTCTTTTCCATGCCTAAGTCGAAGTTCATCTTTGCCCAGAACTGCGGCGATAGGAGCGCCAGAATCACAACAGATAGCTGCCAGTCCGAGCCGGCCGCCGTCCACTGTCTCCATCAAATCTGACAATTGAATGCCTCTGTATCCCTGCCGGTGAGCACCCCCACGCGGTCTCCTCATCCTCGTCTTCCTTTTCCATAGGTTTCTTAGCCAAGCATGTCTGTCTCTGTTGCTGCAGATGAATGACGCCATTCCATCATCACCTGACCATAGTTCATGCATGATGACGAACCACCACTGGCACTGATCTGTTCTAGATGCCCCGGCCTCGTCTTCTTCACGCAGCCGAGACGTCCATGACCGTCATGATATGCTGCTGGTGAGAAACCCGGCTGTGTCAATTCTCCTTTTCTCTCTCAAAGTCTCGACCTCACGTATAAGAATCTGTGTAGCAGTGCAGCTTCAGTGCCTACTCTTCCTGTTTCTCCTCCATGCTTCATATACGGACTAATTCGTTCCATATCACCTGCATCAGTGTCTACTAATCCATCACGATCATCGTCGAGGATGTTCGCTAATATTTATGCAAGGTTGTGTTCGATGACTGAAGCTGCTGCTGCCATGTTTCTGTATCAAGTTATCGCTAGTGTCCATTCATCGGCTCCTCCTGGCCATTGTTCACCATCAATTGCCTTCATCACCCAAGGTACAAGCCCCATCCGTACGTCGTCTTGCAGTAGCTTTCTGAGCATGCATGCCTCTGTTCCAAGCAAGCCATGCATCTCACCACATGTTACATATTGTCTGGATACATAGCAATATCATATATGAACTCCAATAGTCGTTTTATTTTTGTTGACATCATCTTGCTAAGAATCAGGTACGTGCACATGTGCTCCCTGTAGACAAGCATCAGAAGCTAATAAGTGCACCCTTTAGACAAGCATCAAAAACTAATAAACTTGTAGGTTATACGTTCAGCTCATACTACCTTGCTTGATGTCAGCATTTCATCATAGTGATGTCATATACACCCTGAAAAATATCTATCATGTAATTCTGTAAATATCCATCTAGCATGTTATCTCTGATTCTCATTCTGATCGACCACCACATGCAGCAGTTGTTGCATGCAAACTTCAATAGTTTAATCCTTGATGAACTCATGATGACTATAATTTCCATCCTTTGTCATGCAGTCGTGATCACAAACTGAAGCTTGCCAATGTTTTTGGCTAGTCATAACGCACTGATGATGCTAGCTAGTGTTGCCTTTTATATCATCATTCTTTTCAAATCAGTGTATGCATCATATTCAATGATGGTCAAAAGCTAGCTGTAAACATGCACAGTAGCATGCAACTTGATGGCATACAACTAGTGTTCTGTACCTTTAATTCCTTATCATGAACACTTCTTTGCCTCAATGATAGTTATTCATGCTTCCATGTGCTTGCCGTAGGCAAATCAATACAAATCCACTTCATGATGTCGGCATGACATCATGCTTATGTCATATGCCATCTTTTCCATCCAGAGCATATATGTTGTATAGATATGTATCTAGCCAGTGATCTAAGTCATGTCTCTATCTACTCTTTGATTTGTAAAGTCCCACCCAATCCAGTGAATCATGATTAGATCCCTAATTTTTGTTTAATTAATAGACCTCACGTTTAGCCCATTTTAGCTCGTTTAGTTTAGTCTCACAATAAATAATACGCTAGACATGATGTTTAACATAAAATATGTTTTGAGAATATATCCTAATTTAATTTGATTAACGTCTCTGGAATGTCTTTTCTTAATAATAATTGATTAAGACCTATGTAACGGTTTTTATATTTAAGTATTAAATTGGCTAATATCCAGTAACATTGTTTTCTAATAAAATCTCATTAGATATACCTTTTGGCTTTTCATAATATAAATGTTAATTTGGTTAATATTTATCTAATGTGCTTTCTAAATAAAAGCTACATAGGTTGTACTCGGATTTATTAATCAAATGTTAATTTGACTAACATGATTATAAATATGTTCTTGAATTATAATTTGTTTAGTTCAACCTAAGATGTAAAGTCATACGCTTAGACGCTTTACATGCTTCTTCTAAAATTAAATATTTAATTTGCATAAATCATACTTGAATATTTATGAATAAAATTGGACTAAGTTCTACATCGTTCTTTTATATCTAAATATAACTTGATTAATTATAAATAGGTTATTTCTATGAAGTAACCTATGAACACAATTTTATTAAATTAAAATATATCAAGCATATAGTTTGTGTGTTATAATTTAAATCTCTCGATAGTTATCTTTTCAACCATAGTTTCGTTCTCAGCGTTTCTTGCGTTTGTGTTCCTGGAACCAAACCCTATCCTCTTTTTAAGCCTTTTCTTGATTGGTGTATTGTTCTTAGTTGTTCTTGTTTGTCTGCTTTGCATGTGTTTGTGCCCGATGTTTGCTTCGAGTAGAAGATTGAGCTGTTGTTTGTAAGTCTTGAGGATCAAGAGTATCAAAGAGCAAGGGTGGAAGAACATAAGAGTAGTTTTTGTTGGAGAAAGGCAAGTGGACTTCTCCCCCTGCATATTCTATTTTTGTCCCACACAACTTGCATGATAACTAAGTTTACATTTAATGTTGTACTGCATTAATTTGATGGGAAATTACCTTTTTAAGGACATGACTAGAATTTTATCCCTATTACCTTGAACAACCCTTTTTAAATAAATGGTTTGGGGTAGAAATGCTTAGTTGCTATACCTTGGGATGGTTTAGGTGAATCTTTTACAATATGATGAATGTTGATCATGATAACTTTGGTGATATATGTGTGTGTGCGCTTATGGTTAATAACAAGATCATATGGTTTAATTGGAACATGGAGAACCACCCAGGAAAACAGTGCAACCACAGTCCATATGGCTCTGGCTTAGCCAATTAATTAGGTGTGTGGAACTATCTGATAGCCTTATCCAAAAGGAGCACAGGGGGCCGGAGTTGAAGGGGTATAGCCCGGTTCTTTTGGGGTAGCAGCCTTTGCTAAGGTGCTGACCACTAGGGAGGGTTATGGTCCGCTCCGCTGCTGTAACTGTCGCGGGCTGTTGGTCTTCTGCATACCTTTGTAAAGGCTTCGTAGTGGACCCCTAGCCACTCACCTCGGAAGTGTTTAAGGGCCTTGCAAACCCAGGCGACATGGGGAACACGAACTGTGGGTAAAGTGTACAACCTCTGCAGAGTGAAAACTGATCGATCAGTCGTGCTCACGGTCAAGAGCGGCCTGGACCCTCACATGATAATCAAACATAAAGATGGAATTAAATCGTGGTTTCCATATGGTTTTGAGATGAGATGCTTTCCTAAATGCTTAAGTGGGTTGGTATGAACTTACATCTAGTAAATAGGTGCTTACTAATAAAATTTTGACCAACTTAAAATGCTAACCGCTACAAAACCTTAGCCTATCCTTGATAGCCTTGCATTTTCCCCCACTTGCTGAGCTCCAACCATAAGTGTGCTCAACCTTGCTAAACCGCTGTTCAGAGAAGAAGAATCAGAAGGAGAAGAAGGTGTATGATGTCCAGAAGATGGTGCTAGGTGTACGCAGCCCCCAGTCGATTGCCTGTGAAGTTTGGAGCCTTTGTTTCCCAGGATTCCGCTGTAAATCTCTGATAATCTCTCTTTCATTACGTGATATTCTGTTATTCACTATGATGTCACTAAATGTATGAAACTAGATCCTGGCATATATATAGCTAGCACTTGGTTTTCTTCGGAAAATCGGGTGTGACACTAAGATCCTAGATGGACACTAACAGAAGAACAATTCTAGAATTTTTCAAAAAAAAAAGCAAAACATCAGACAATCATTTGATAGACTCAAATAATCACAACTATTGGATCTAGTATGTTTCCGAGAAATGAACCACCTACAACATTAGCAAAATAATTTAGAGTAATCTCTAATCTATCCAAACTAGGTGATTCCTGATGTGTATAGTCCCTTCTCGCTGGTCGCCAGTAGCAAGCAGCCGGCCAGTTAACAGAAATACGTGCATAACACCGCTGTGTGTCTTATTTGGTCCCGCCTTATTATTATTCTTAATTATTTAATATATGGTCAGCAGATTCCCTAGGAATCTCCTGTGGATCGTTCGCAGATTGAAACAAATGACTTTTTAACTTGTGTAGGACTTCTGGACTTGTGGCGCCGGCTGACCTCAGAAACAAATATCTAAATAATAAAATCACGAGTCAGGCGACTAAAAAAGCAGAGAATTCTCACTTTGGGTCAACCTTGATAGGGTAAAGACCAATTCCAAAATCTAAGAAGGTTCAATTTTTGGAGAATAAATGGTTAGATACCCCGGCTTTAAAATGCAAATACCCTAGTATATTTAATATAGTGCAGAAAAACACACAACTATGACAGAAGTGCTCAGTACGAACTTGGTTAATGTCTCAGTTAGGAGGATTTTAGTTAGGGACAAGTTAATTGAGTGGTATAACATTGTTAGGAGAAGAGCCCATGTTAATATGAATGAGGGTTTGGACATATTTGTGTGGAATCTTAAGAGATGGAGTTTTCAAAGTGAATCCAGGTACAGGTACACATGTGCCAATAACGGAGTCAGTAAAGTCAAAAAAAATCGTCATATATATGAAGATTCCACTCAAAACAAAAAGTATTTATGTGGTATTTGAAAACGGAAGTTGTCCGAACGAAAGACTATCAAAGCTAGAAGAAATTGAAATGGAAGTATGGGGTTTGTTGCTTTTTAAGTAATAGTCCAGAAACAATCCAACACTTGTTTTTAATATCATTTGCAAAATTTCTTTAGCGTGCGGTACATGTTGTGTTAGGAATCTCATCACTACAGAACACATGACATGTATTTAACAATTGGCATAAACAAAAAGACTACAATGTTGATATTGTGCCCCAAAAGCTAAAAAGGTAAGTTCTATAAAATGACGATTCGCCCGATGATATTATAGTGTGCTGAATGTTGGCCTACAAAGAGACGACATGTTGTGTTGGATTTGTGGGCATACAAGAAGAGATAGAGTCCGAAACGAAGACATTCGGGATAGAGTTGGGGTGACACCAATTGAGGAAAACATTGGTCCACCACCGATTGAGATGGTTTGGTCATGTCCAAAGGATGGCTCCCAAGGCACTGGTGCGTAGTGGGGTGCTAGACCGGGTCGGTAGTGTAAGGAGGGGTAGACGAGGTCGACCTAAACTAACTTGGGATGAGTCGGTCAAGAGAGACTTTAAGGAGTGGGACATCCCAAGGAGTTAGTTATGGAAAGAAGTGTTTGGAGACTTGCAATCAATGTGCGTGAGGCATGATCTTTTCTTTTTCTTTTGTGCTTTTTTGTTATTGTGCTCTGTGTTTCTCCTACCCTTACTTCTTGTGGGCTTCATCTCTAGCCTACCCCAACTTGCTTGGGACAAAAGGCTAAGTTGTTGTTGTCGACTCTTTCTCAAGAATCACAAACTTCATATTTCTCTTAAAATTAAACTCACATCACATGAATCACAAGAACACATTTCCATTCCACAAGAATCAACATCACTACAAGCAATCATTCACACAAATATCATTTCCATATACATTTCACATATTCAAATTGGAATCAGAAAAGAACGAATCAAACAATAGCAATCAAACATCCAAACCAGTGCACTCATTAGCTCACCACTAGGACCTCCATCCTACTCCTGCCGCGCCCCGGCCACAACCATGAGAAGAAGAGAGATCTAGTGAGATGAGAGTTAGGATGGAAGAAGAGTTAAGGTATGAAGAAAGAGGGAGAGGATAAGGCCGGTGTCGCCCGGCGGTGCCTTTCGCGACCACACCCATCACTCCAAGGTCGAGGCCGGTCGTGTCGCTGCGTGTTGCATCGTGCCCGCCGATGGGCCGGCCGCTCCGGCGCTCCTATCCCCACTGGTGGCGCCTCCCCTGTTGTACGTCCTGCGATGGAGATGAGGAGAGGATATGGTGAAAGACTAAAGAGATAAGATGAAAATGTGAGAGGGAGAGATGGTGGGAAGGAGGAGGGTTTTCTAAGTGTTTGGAGGGCGCGGTCACACAGGGGAAGGGGGAGGGACGGGCGGCGCACAAGAGGGTGAAGGCATCAGTATATGTCTATAATGGAGCTCGGTATAAACGTCACCACATTAGTACCGATGATACACACAACTTGATACTAATGACCCACATTAGTGTCAGGTCTTGATATGGCCCGGTACTAATGTGAGTCGGGGGGGGGGGTCCCTCCCCATCCGATAGTGATGTGCTCATCAGTACCAGGTGCAAAAATACTCAGTACTCATGGCCTTTGAGGGCTTGGACGAATACTCGATTCTCTAGTAGTGCATCTATTTGTTGGACTTAGGCAATTGGACACACAAGGAAGAATAATGTGTTTGACAGTGCACTTACGATCGAATGGAATGGCTCGTAAAAGGTAGTCAGTTTTTAGCTATACTACACGGGTATGAATACGTATACGGATACGTCAATTCCAAAAACAATTTGATACAGCGATACGTTTTACCTTTTTTATATATATATAAACACCGATGCAACAAGCTTGGTTCAGTAATTCACAAACAATAAACGGAACAGAGGTTCAACATAATACATAAGCAAGATAACGGAACAGGGTTGCTGCCATCTACTACATCACGAAGGCGACCGAGAAAATCAAACGAACAAAAAATCAAAAGATCTGTCGCCGGTTGCTGGACGAGGTGAAGGAAAATAAACTGCAAAACTGCGACGAGCAGAGCGCTGCTAGTGTTGCTGGGCACCAGCGTCAGTAAGTTTGAACATCTCCTTACTTTAGGCTCCAACGCGCTTAACTCTGGAATTCCACCGACAATCGCCACGGGCCACTCCAGCACGGCCAGCAGCTGCTGCCGCAAGCGCAACCCTCGCCAGCCACATCGTCGTGGTGGTGCGAGAGTGAGACAGAGCCATGGGACGGTCTGCTCAATCGGCAGTCTGACATTGGGGGTGAGTAGGAACTACCGGTATCGCGATACGTATCCGATACCGATACTTCCCGATACGCCTCCGATACGGTATCGGGAAGTATCGAAGAAAAAGGAAAATTAGATCAATCTCGATACTTCTCAATGCACTTCCGATACGTATCTGGCAAGTATCGGTGCAGCGAGAGGGGTCAAGAGCCACATGCGAGCAGCTCTATTACGGTAGGGGCGCATGCGCAGATCGATCCATCGAATTACAACTCGATTTGGTTGCCAAGAAGGCTTGCCCGTGTAGCATGCAAACTGCAGTTCGTCATCAGGGGAGCGGTGGCCTGCTCCTCCGCGCGACTGCACGTCAAGCGGCGCGTGTCAAGCAGCGGCGCGGGCGCGGAGCAGCTCCCACGCCTATCCGAAAGAGGAGCAGGCTTGACACGAGGCGTCATGGATGGGGGTGGCTGCGTGGTTAAGCCATGCGCGGCGCGGCGGGCCATCGAAGCTTGGGCATGAGCTCATAGTTGGCGCTGCTAGAGAGAGGAAGGGCGCAGGCCGAGTGGAGCAGGAGCAGCAAGAAGCGAAAGCAGACTGGGGAGGAAGCAGATGTCCTTTGTCTCCTGGTGGAAGAAGAGAAGAAACAGTGGGATGAGATAACGAGTGGTCATACTCCGTACGCTTTAGTGCTCTACTGGGTAGACATGGAGGGGATGCGGCCACGTCGACAATCACCGTTTGGTATATTGAGCACTACTACTTTTAGCTATTTTCTTTGCTATCAAATATACATTATACTCATGCATATTTGTAATAATTATTATACAACACTATATGTACTTGCCGTATCGGCGTATCCTTATTTTTGGAAAATGTTGTATCGACGTATCGGCGTATCCGTATCCCGTATCGGTGCAACGTAGAGTAGGAACGCTGGAGCAGCCAAGGAGATGCGGCGGGGAGCCGGGGAAGGGAGGGGCGGCACCGCGTCGGGTAGGCATGGGGCGGCAATGCAGCGACGGAGCAGGAGGGAGGCCTGCGACGCGGATATTATGGTAGAGAGCGTGGCAGCTGGCGGCCTTGGAGGGAGGCGCAGGCGGTGCAGCAGCAGATCAGAGGCGGAGGGGAAGAGCCGAAGAGGTGGTTGCTCGGGCCGTCGCAGGACCCGGTTTGCAGCCTAACGGGCGAGACCCGCACCGACCTCAGATCAGACGGTTGGTGCTGCGAGCTGGACGGATCCAACGGCTCACGAGCTAATGGGCAACGTGGACCCGCTGCCCACCCGCGGAATGAATCCAGCTTTCGTCGATTAAAGATTTGTTCCCACTCAGTAAATATTTATTCTACATCAATGAATATCTATTCCCCCTCGGTGAATATTTTTCACCTCAGTAAAATTTTGTTTCTATTCGGTGAATATTTGTTTCTTCTTAGTGAACATGTATATATAACACAGGAAAATGTAAGTTTAATGGAAATATGAATAAAAAGGTTCTTGAAAATATAGTCAGGTGCCACTCGTTCCGCAGGATGGTGCACAGGTGGTGGAGCGCACCTGCGGCGACAGGCGGTGCGATGCGTGGGTGAGTGGGTATCGGGCGGGGATAGATCAGAATTTATTATATAACTTTTTGATTTTGCAAAAATAAATGCTCAGAAGAATCTTTAAAAAAACACATTACCTCCGTTTGGTATGACATCCGCCATTTGAAATGGCGCTAGAGGCGGCTGCTCGTGGTAGGGGTCAGACTAGCCTGCTAGTCGGCCCAGCTAACCCAACCGTCGTTTCATATGACAGTTGAGTGTTGGTGTTGGATCCAGCCAAATCAACTGGTTCCTGCTTTGGTGCGGCTATGCTAAGCAACTATCGTCATTTAAAATAGTGGGTGCCTCCCTACGCTTGTAAAAGGCGACCCCCCCCCCCCCCCCACCCCCTCCATTCACTATGTTTTTGGTATACATTTCAACTTAGGTATTATTCTAACTGATGTGCTTATCTTATTACATGTATTTAGGGTTAGGAGCAGACCGAGCATAGCTCGGTTGGTCCAGCCTCCCGGTTGGGAGCACACACACCTGAGCTCGAACACGAGTGTTGCACCACATGGTGGGATTTATTCCCAGTAGACGCACGTAGTGTGATGGTAGTGTCGGTGCGGAAAGTAGTCCCGACACTAACTAGTACGAGCGCTGAGATCTATCTCTCGATGGCCGGTGCTAAGCAACTAGATGACACGAGGTTTATCCTGGTTCCGGTCGGGGCCGTACGTCCAGCAGGGGTGTGTTCGAGGCACTATATTTGCGTTGCACCGCGGTCCTTGAGCTACAAGCGAGGCGGGAGAGGAGGAGAGGCCTCCAGGTCCCTGAGGTTTGATTGGGGCGAAGTGTCAATATCGTGGTGAGGGCGGAAAGCGTGTAGTGTGCGTTGTCTGCCGTCCCTTGCTGCCGGGGGACTGCCTCCTCCTTTTATAGGCCAGGGGGGCAGATTACAATCGTGTCGCACAGTTTCAGCTACGTGTGGCGGTATCGTGTACAACGCCGTGGAGTAGACGGCCGTCCTAGTGAATCTTGCTTCTGGCAGAGCGTCATGGCGTGTCCTGTATCCGTCCAGGAGCGGCTTCGAGGGTGGCGGCGTGGGAGCCTTTCTTCTAGTCGTCGTGCGTGCGTCAGCTCGAGGGTCGGGCTGATGGTAGGCCAGCGGTCGAACAGCGGTGGGCGTGGCGACGTCTTGTCGTCCTGGACTCCCACAACGCCAGGGATGGTGTTGCAGTGCCCGAGATGGAGGCACTGGGCTAACGGTGACGGAGGGGACGCGCCTCATTGGTTCGACGTCACGGCGTCGTCCCATGAGGGCGCGATACAGGCGTCCCTACTGTGACGCCAGGTTTTTATTTAACCCTAATTGTCGGTCAACTCTGCTGACGGTAGTCAAACCACGGTCAACCTGGGTCCCCACCTAGAAAATCTCACCAACCAACCCTAGTGACCTCTTTGGTCAAGTTGACACTCATGTGTGGTCAACCCTTGGTCAAAGTCATGGTCAAACCCTACCTAAACCCTAGTGACCCTGAATGTCTTCCGGAACTTTTGCCGCTTTCTCCAAAATTCACTTAAACACTTAAGAATCTACCTTTATGAAAGTTGTCCAGTTTGTTGAGAGACACAACTTTCATGTAAATTGGCATTTCAAATTTTGAGAGGAGAAAGGTGAAAAACTTGGTCAACTGACAGGACCTCCTGTTCACTGACACACATTGGCATTCAAAGTTGGCAAGCCTTTCCGGCAAAATCTATTGAGAAAAACACTATATGGCTTTTGTGGGAGTTATAGAGGACAACTAGATCTACAACTTTCATATTCATCACTTGATGCACTTCAGTTCAAAATTTTGGAGCAAATCATGCTCAAAGATGCTTAGTCCGAGATTGTTCGGCCAGAGCGCCGTCGCGCCGCAATGTCGCGCATGCCGCGCTGTGCCCGCGTGCCACGCGCCGGCCGCCTCGCCGTCCGCGCCCGTGCCACGCCCGAGGCCTCCATGCCGCCCGAGCCGCGCCCTTCCCCATGCGCCGCGCCCTAAGGCACCTCATTTTCTCCCCACGCCACGCGTCGCCCGCCGCCCGTGGCGTACGCGCGCGCCACACGGACCGCCGGTACGTCCGCGGTCCGCGCGCCGGCCGAGACGCCGCCGTACCACGGCGGCACCTTCGCCGTCATCCGGTCGTCACAGGCGAGCACACAACCTATAAAAGGCGCCATTGCCTCCCCGCGGGCGAGCACCGAGCCGCCGGCCGCCATTGCCGCCCTCGCGCCAAGCTCGACCTTCCACGAGCACCCTGAGCCTTCCAACCACCTCCCACCCTTCCCTAGGTCCTGTTAAAGCTCAAGCACTAGCTCCATGCCCGGGAAGCGTCGCCGCCCCGCCGGAGTGTAGGCCGCAGTGGCCGACGCCGTCCGCCGCCGCCGACCGAGCCCGCCGGCGCCGTCCTACTCCCGCCTACGGCCCCAGGAGCGTCGTATGTGAGCCCCTGGTCGCTTACCCGCCGTCCCCCGGCCGAGCCTGGCGGGGTCTCACCGGAATTTGGCTGGACCGCCGCCAGTCGGCGCCCAAAGGGCCCAATTGCGAGGATCCGTTTCTTTCCAGGGTCTTTTTCGTGAACCAAGGGTATTTCTGTAAGGGAATCGAAACTTATAGAGACCCCTGCGCAAAAGTGCATCTTCAATAGTGTATTCAAATTGTTGAATCTTGTAAAATCTTTAGAAAATCGTAGAAAATTTGGAAAATAGGAAACTCAATTTTGCTAGGCTCCTGGTGAGGAGAATTACAACTTTTGTTATACTTGTCTAGGCTGGTTCCAAATATTTTTGGCATGAAAATAGAAATGCGAAAAACCTAAATCTGTGATATCTCAAAATCCATAAGTCCCCTATATCTAATTTTTAGATATGTTGTGTGTTATGTAATGACTAGCTCCTGTACCAAAAATTGCACAAAGTTATGATGTAAATCTCTTTATATGAATTATTTTCCATTTATGTAGAATTTGCCTAGATGATTTTTGTAGCTAAAAATAGTTATGTTTTTGTGCCTAGCTTCTGCATGTAATCTTTTTATGCCAAGTTGCACCTCTGGTGAATTAATCTCAATTGTAGAATGATCAGAAGTATTTATTCTTAATTTATGCTTGTTTTCCTTTGTAATTTAATAATGCAAGATCAGTAGTAGTTCTAGGTGTGCTTGCTGCTTTTCTAGGATGGTTTTGGACCAGAGAACATGTGTGAGGAAGTTTGGAGCAATTGGATGCTTATTTATTTTTATATGTTTTTACCTTGTTTATATGTCTAGCTTTTATTATTATTGGTGTAGTTAATTTTCTAGCTTTTTCAAGCATGCATGTGTGTCTAGTGGCTTAGTAAAGGTGCTTTGGTGCTTAAGAAACACACCACTGAATTTTTAATGATTTATTGTTTAATTAAGAGCTTGGAAGCCTTTATAGGATTAATGTTTTGTTAAATAGGAAAATGCCCTTTTTATTCCTTATGCCCCTTTTTAAAATGATTGCAAAGTTTATTTAAGATCTAAGAAGACACCCTTGCTGTTTAAGGAATTAAATTTAATTGATTACAATTTGTGCACACCTTTACTTTTGAAAGATGGAATGATAAGTCCTCACATGAAATAACAATTATAAAATAAAACATTGAATTAAGTGTTTATTAAAAGGATAAACCCATCTCGATAATAACCTTCATGGAAAGGAATTAATCCTTAATTATTTGTTAAGGTGAATGTAGCCAACAAGAGTTGGATAAAATAATCAATCCATCACATCACCTGAACCTTGCAGTGCATTCCGTGTAGATCTTCCTCACGACGACTACTCGCTCGTGCCGGAAGCTGAGGAAGTCAGAGCAGACGTAGATCTGCAGTACGTGGAAGTGATCGATGACACCGAGGGTGCTCAGGCTAACACTGCTGATGAAGGCAAGCCCCGGTACATTTAACCTAATTTCAAAATTTTAGTACAACTATCTATGGATGATTGTGCATTTACGTTCAGGAGTTGATATGAAACCCTAGATGCATGATCCCTAGGTACCTTTGTCCTTTACTAGTATGATAGGTCGATAGCTGCAATGCTATAGGACCGTTACAAGTCGAGTGATGCTTGTCACTCGCAAGAATAGTTTCTTATGATGGAACTATAAGATCTCCTTAATTGGATTGCTCATGTGGTAAGAGCATGGGATGTGGGCTCCAGTCCAATGGCTATCGTGGGTTAAGTGTTTGATCGTACTAAGCACTTGTCGGGAATGGGACCGGTAAGCCTAGGACCTTAATGAGACGGCTAGGGATTTAACTGTCACTACTCTTGGGATGCATCTCACGGCTAGCTACCGATGGTGCACGTGTGAGTCTGGTTGCCTCGCAGGGTAGTCCAGATAGCTGGCACCAAAGACTGTGGCCTTTTATCCCAACCCGAGGATTTTTGGGAACCGTTTGGTGATTGTCCTCGTGGGGGCATCCCACCGTGTGTTTAGGTCTACCTTGCAAGGTTTGAATCAATCGATTGTCGGCCTCTCACCGTTATCTGAGATTACTTACTCCACCGGCCATGAGATCCCTGATGATGGAAGTTGATAAATATTATGCTTGATTAATTGCATTGTACAACCTTTCTGTACTAGATGGCTAATTTAGAAAAGAATAAACCCACTAGAATTTGTGCTAAAATCTTGAAAGTAAGGACATGCTCTTTGTTACTTTTCAGCAAAAGAAACCCCGTGGCCAGAAAGCCTTTCATGTCTAGAGTTGGTGAAGTAATTATCACCAACGGGTAAGTCTTGCTGAGTATTAGTATACTCAGCCTTGCTTTAATCGGTTGCTCCAGGTAATGCTTTTGGTGATGTGTGGCCCGGAGAGATCCTGCCCGACTGGGAGCTGGAGTGGGTGGAGGACGACGAATGAAGGCATCATGGCTGGCCTCCCATGGTGTTCTCGCTTTCCGCTTAGTTTAATTCCGTTGTTTTAAAAACTCTGAACTGCGTTGTCATGTCAAAGACTTCGTTTGTAATAATTAAACCCTTCGGGGTGAATTTTCTGTTGTTAATCATGTTGTTTCTCTGGATCGCCTTCGAGTAAGTTTTAATGCATATATGTCGATCCTTGTTGCTATATACGTGATTTACCGGGCGTTAACCCGGCGACTAACGACAGGATGATACTTTATTATTGCTTAATGACCAAAGTGGATTGGTTTAGGCGATAATACAGTATTTTCCTGGGCGGGTTGTCAAATGTACCCCTTTCGAGGGTTCCACCGTCCTCTTTCGAGGGTGCGGTGTGTGGGTCGTACGAGAGTGGGTGGCACAGTGTCACGGAGCTGACACTGGCCTCACCGCACAATGACGTACAGTGTCGGGGATGACCTCACCGGGAGGGTTGGTGGAACAGCGCCGGGATATGATTCCCAGGCAGTGTCAGAGGGACGGCATGGCATGGATTCATCTTTGACTCAGGCACCTGCATTATGTCAGAACATTAAATGCTCCAGACGGGGGAGTGGGTGCGGGAGCTGCGAACCCGCGAGAGCCTCAAGCGAGGCGGAACCTCACCCGAGGGGGCATCCAACCCTCAAGCGAGGCGGAGTCTCACCCGAGGGGGCGTCCAGCCCTCGAGCAAGGCAGAGTCTTGGCGATATGGTGGTGCACCCCTCGATCGAAGTGGAGTTTCACCCGAGGGGTGCCGGGGCCGATCGATTTGGTGGGCCGCCGAGGTTGCTTAGAGCCGTGGGCCCCTGCCACCGGGTCGTGATCGTCTTGGGTGCGATTCACGATTTGTGAGCTTGTTTGTGTTTCATTATTTGCGAAAGAAAATGGGTTTCCCCTGGTTATTTAGGGGAGACCTATGGCTGTCCCCGACAGTAGCCCCCGAGCCTCTACGGTGGTACCCGCTAGGAACCCGCTGAGGCTGATGCTTGCTGATGGGATATTCTTCCCTCCTGGTTGCTATGCTGTTTCGTGGGGGCGCGCTAGCGCACCCGCGGGTATAGCCCCCGAAGCCTTGCAGGAGCGTGGGTGCTCCGGCAAGGTTTTTTCCGCAGTGTCTGCCGGTGTGTGAGGTGTTAGTTTCAGCCGACGTCGACAATGTTTCAGCCAGCCTCAGCGGTGCCATACGCATGTATTTGGCACATGCTCGCGTTCGGTGCATCTCTAGGAGGTGTAGCCGTGCGTCGAGCCCCCGAGCCTGGGCCCAGTCGAGGCGACCGAGGGGTGCTCTCCGTCTTGTTTACACGTCCCTTCGCCGTCCCTCCGCGGGACAGAGGGGTGAGGCATTTACAACTCCCATCGTTCGGGTCGCGAATTGCGGATTCCTCGTCGAGCTATTATCAGGTGATTTAAGTGGACGCCCATGCCCCGTTCGATAAGGGTTGGCTTGTGGTCCGGAGACTCGTCCATGAAAGTGCTTACGCGGGTGTGCTAGGCAGGATTGGTCCCGTTCGCTGGGGACAGAGGGCGCGGAAGCTCTGCCTTGATGGGATCCCTCGACTAGCTATCCTCGTTGTCTCTTGAACACGACATGCGGGGCGCCCTCGAGCTAGCGAGCTCGAGGACAGGCTCGAATGTGTGCACCCTGGTCGTCCCTGACTCTGTCGATCTGGGCGCCTATTCGAACCCTTTCAAGGGTCAGGCTTCGAACCCCTAATCAGTAGGGCCGTCGCAGGGTAGCCGCTAGGCACCCCCGCGCCTGTTCGAACCCTTTCAAGGGTCAGGCTACGAACCCCTGATCAGTAGGGCCGTCGCAGGGTGGCCGCTAGGCACCCCCGCCTTGGTTACATCTATAAAATTTGTGGGTTCGCGGCCGAGCCGGCCCTCGAGCTGTTGATTAGTAATCCTCTAGATTTGAGGGTACCTGTGGCGCCCACTCCTGCCGAGCGGGACTTAAATCCATTGGTTCGTATTCGCACCCTTCGAGGGTCTAATTTTTTCGAGCCCTAGGCTCGGTCTGTGCAGGGGTCACGCTTACTCGGTAAGGGACCAGACCATTAAATGCCCATAGTCGTGGATGTCGTCCTGTGCGGCGGGCGCGCCTTTTCAGGTGGCGCGGCCGCGCGCGTAGTGGGCGATGTGGGGGCGGACGTGACGGGGCGTAGCGTCCCTTCGGTTGTCGCGCCGTAATGATCATGCACACACGTGCGCCTAGCCGTCTCGGTGTGGTGGGGCCTGCCCGTCAGTGGCAGATGCAGCCGCCTACAGTTAATGTGCGCGACGCGCGCGGTTTCGGGAGCGCGTCTCCCCTAGATCTCTAAATCGCGAGAGAGTGGGATGTGAATCCCTTTCCTCGCCACTTAGCGCCTGCTCCCCCCACTTCTCACTTCCTTTCCTAAGTTGCGCGCCTCATTGCCTTCACCAAAGCTTGCTTCGTTCTCGCGCCGTCGCCGCCCTCACTTCACCTCTCGCCCGCAATGGCTCCACCCCAGCCGATCATAGTGCTGGATCCCTTGCCATGGACACGGTCGACGGTGACGGAGTTCGCCTTGCACGAGCTCGTGAATGGCGGTCAGCTGGCGCCAACGAGGAGGGGGCGCCCCCGGTGTGGATCGTTCCACCGGTGACGGACCGAGAGCCCAACCCGCCGTACGACTACGTCGTTAGCTTCATCAGGCATCACGAGCGCGGCTTCGCCGCGCCGGTGAGCCGCTTTATGTGCGGGTTGTGCTGCCACTACGCGGTGGAGCTTCACAACTTCGCCCCCAACGCGATTTCGCAGGCGACCACCTTCGTCGGCGTCTGCGAGGGGCTCCTGGGGATCCCGGCGAACTAGGACCTCTGGGTCGACCTATTCCGTGCGGAGATGCACACGCTCGCCACGACCGAGACACGGGTGCGTCGGGCGGTGCGCGCCGGCGGTCTATCGATCACGCTGCGGGAGTCAGCAGAGAGTGGTACCTGCCGTGCACGATGACATCCAACAACGCGGAGTGGGAGAGGGGTGGTTCTACCTTCGCAACGACAGTGCCGACCTCCCCCCTACACCGACAAGGTGCTGAAGGAGAAGACCGACGCCTGGAACCACGGCGTGTCTCCCTCGCGCCAGGAGCGGCTGGAGTCGCTCCTGAATGCTCTAAAGGGCCTGGCAGACGCCGGGTTGGGGTGGCTTCGGTCCTCGCCAACCTCCACCACAGGCGGATCGTCCCCCTCATGGAGGGGGAGGTTCGCATCTACGAGATGAGCAGCGCAGCCAACCCTACGGCGTTGGCGCGTTCGCGTCTACTGCACGAACGCCTTCCTCGGAGTACGCGGCTACAAGGGCGAGGCGTGCCATCAATCTCAAGTCCGTGTGGCACGACAACGATGACCTCTGGTCATTCGTTATGCTCCCCGACGCCCCGGCGGTGAGTAGGCTCCTCGTTCTCTCGAGGCACACCGATGCGGTCTTGACAATTGTCTTCAGCAGACGGTGACCGTGGGTGCCGCATGATCGGATCCACCGACGCCCCGGGCCTAGGCGGCCGCCCGCGCTGCGCAGTGGCGAGAACAAGAAAAGGCGACGGGAGCTCCGGGAGCAGCAGGACGAGGAGTACCGGCTACGCGAGCAGCAAGGACTCCCCCCCCCCGGGGACTCCGGAGAACTCATCGTCGGAGGAGGAGGAAGAGGAGAGCGACGGAGGGCGGGCCCCCCAGGAGGTGGAATCCCCCACCCCATCACCAAGGGCCGCAGAAGCGGTAGAGGAGCAGCCGTCCGTGGCGGGCGCAGAGGCGCCCGCGGCTGGGAGGTTAGTGGGGGAGGCGCGCGCGCGGGAGGCACCCGGCGAGCGCCACGGGGGCGCCGGCCGAGCGCCGTGGCGGCGGCGGCGGGTGCCACGGCGGCGCCTCCCGAACCCTCGAGGAAGAGGAAGCGGGGGTTCTCCAGTTTGAGATAAGAAGTTATCTCCCCAAGTGCCCCTGTTTTCGAGGGGCTGGAGCTCAACCTTGTGTTTCTTCGTTCGCAGGGTGGCACCGACCGTCCCTGCTCTTGCGCCTGCTAAGGTGCTCAGGTCGGACGCGTCCGTGCCGACGAGGCGGTGCTCGTCGAGAGCGCCACGGGCGGCGTGGAGCGCGGCGGCGATGGGTGAGCCACCGCGCGGAACGGCTATGGCCACGGGGTCGCGGCGGGGAAGCGGTGGGCGCGACGCGGCCACGGAGGCGGCAACTGTGGCGGTGATGGTTCCACCGGCACCTGCCCCCCACCGCGGGCGGCTGTGCGGCCGTGGTAGACATTCCCGACGACGACACCCCACCTCCCGGGTGGGGCCAATGGGAGAGCTGGCCCGCGCTAGCCCCCGAGCCTGCGGCGGGGGTGTTGGTGATACGGGAGGATGGCTGTGTGATGCCGGGGCGCCCGACGAACGGCGTCGAGGCTTCGTCATCACGCGCCGCCCGCCCGCCTCGACGCCGCCGTCGTGCGCCCAGAGCAGAAGAGGGGTCACGCCAGCGCGCTGCCGACCCACTTTGACGAGGCCCAGGCCGAGCAGGCGTTGTGGCAAGAATTCCGAGACCACGGCGCCTCGCTCAACAATGCGCTGAACGAGGCGCTGCGGATCCATGGAGGCCCTTCGTGGCGGGTTTTCCAGGTACCCTAAAATTCCATCATGCAAACAGTAGCAACTTAGTGTTTAAGTTTTAAATTTTCTAAGGAAATAATAATTTATCAATCAAATTTTGGCTCTAAAGTAATTAAACATCATTTTGAGTAAATTTAGAGGTAATAAGTGTTTGTGCATAATCTTTTGAATGCATGGTGTTTTTTTGTTGGTGTGAAGCTTTAAAATGTTCTGAAAGTTTGAAAAGTTAAAAAAGAGTTTGAATTTAAAGTTTGAAAAAGATTTGATAAGGGTTTGGGAAAAAAAGAAACTCCTCTCCAATCCCTCACCCTCCCGTTCTCTCATTCCAGCCCAGCGCGGCCCAAAACTCCTCACCGGCCCACTTCCAGCCTTCTTCCCCTCTCTCACCGCTAGACCGGCCCCACGCGTCAGATCCATCCCCTTCCTTTGGTTTCCCTCCCCTGCTTCGCAGTACAGCGCCGCCACCGGCCCTCCCCGCATCTCCCGCCTCTTCCTCCCTTCAATCCTCCCCATCAAGGCTCAGTAAAACTCTCCATTCACTTCCCCTCCATTAATTCCATCCGTTACTTCTCAATCAAGTCGTTTCCCCCTCTTGAATGCTTTGAAACCGCCGGCCACCGCCATGGCCATTAGTGGCCATTGCATCCGACCGTGGCCCTCTCCTCCCCTCCCCACCCTATAAAACCGACCCCAAAGGCTTTGAATTGCCCTTTTCGTTCTCTCCCGTGCTCCCACATCCCCTCCTCCTTCACCTCGTCTCCGCACGCGCCGCCGCCAGGGAAACCCGCCACCGTGCCATCGCCGGCCATCCGGCGCTCCCCGTCGCCGGTGACCAACCCCTCGGCATCCTCGCGTCCTCCCTCGCCTCCCACTCCGCCGCACAAGAACCCGACACCGGAGCCCCTCCTTCCCACGCCGGACCAAGCCACCCCACCGCCACCGAGGCTCGGCCGCTCGAGTTCGATCTCCGCCGCCGTCTTCTACCTCCGGCCAGTGTCGATCTCCCTCACCACCACTTCTCCGACGCCGTCTCTTCGCCCGAAGCTTCGCCTGGTGATGAGCATCGCGCCTCTCTTTTTCTCTTTGCATCGTAGGGCCAGTAGCCCTTGCCTCCGCGCGCCGCCGTTGGCCATGCCGCCCCCTCACGGTGCGAGCCGCCATAGTCGCCGGAGCCGTCTCCTTGACCATCTGGATAAGTTCCCCGTCACCCTAGCTCCGCGTAGGATCAAATCCCATCCCAATCCGTGGCCCCTAGCCTGAAATCGAGTGAACGCCGGCGGGACTCCGGCGAGCCGCCACCGCCTCCGACCGAGCACCGCCGCCTGCCATTCACGGGCCACCCCAGCCGTCCATCGCGAAACCAACGCCCCAGATTAGATCGGGGCTATCCCCGTTGGCCCCGGTCCGTGGTGGACCAGTGGACCGAGTCCACCACCCGGTCCACGGCCGCACCCACCATCCGATCCAGATCTGACGGCCAAGATCTCCCCAAGCCGCCGGGTCAAACTTTAAGTACCGGCCGGCCCCTGTAGTTTTGCAAATAAGCCCATGCAATTTTGAATATCACAGATATGTCCTTCCACCTATTAGAATCTTTACATATTGATCCCTGTTTTTATAATCTAGCCCCTGGTTTTCCTAGATTCCTTCACCAGAGGCCCTTTTCATCACTCTTTGCATATAAACCCCTCTGTTTATAAGTATAATTATGTTTAGGTCCCTGATTTCTTGCAGTTAAGCCCTTAGAAGTCATGTTTCTTCACAGAAAGCCCCTGAACCTTGTTTTAGCCATATCTTTTCCGTCCTAGCTCCTTTTTAAGCGTTCTTGGTGTCCACGCGACCGTCTTTTCAAGCCCGTCAGTTTTAGAACCTAGTTTTGGCCGTATCTTGTGCGTTTTAGCTCCGTTTCCACCGTTTCAAGTTGCGTTAGGTTTATATCAACTCAAACTACGTATTAGGATCAATGTCGAACATGTTCTGTGTTTTATAATTTATTTAGATGTTAAATATGATTAAATCCTTATACACATGTTTTTCCTAATTAAAATCTAATTAGAGTTCAACATGTGTTTTTATAAGAAAGTTAATATGATTAATACTAGTTAAATATTTCTTATAATTAAAAGCTAATTAGATGTGTACCTTGGTTTTCATAATCAAACTTAAATTGAGTAATGTTTATGCAATTTGCTTCCTAAATAAAAGCAACATAGGTTTATCTCGAGTTTTCTTAATTAAATTGTTAATTTGATTAATATGAATATAAATGTGTTTTTAAATTGTAATTTGATTAGAATAACTCGAAATATAATGATAAATGCCTAGATGCTTTTACATGCTTCTTTTAAAGTTAAATGTTTAATTCACAAAAATCATACTTAAATATTTATAAATAAAATTGGATTAGGCTTATACCGTCTTGTAAATATAAAATAACTTGCTTAATTGGAAATAGGGTATTTCTTTGAAATAATCTATACACATGACTTTATTTAATTAAAATATACCAAGCACATAGCTAGCTCATGTTTGTGATCATCCAAAGCTCTCGATAGTTCCTAATGCTTCTGTGATCGCGTTCCTAGAGCCAACCCTTGTTCTCTCTTGGTGAATCAACTATGTTCTTACACCAAATCTTTCCTAGCCACCTTTCTTTAAAGATACCTTGTTATTTGTTTCTTCTGTCAGACCAATTTACCTTTGCTTGGTGTGTTGTTTTATTTATTGTATGTATTCTTGTGTGCTTGTAGACATCGTGTCAGTTTCAAGTGAGCAGCCAGTTGGAGTGGATCAAGAGCAAGTGTTTGAAGAAGAAGAACCCAGTGTTTAAGCAAGGAAGGCAAGTGGACTTCTCCCCTTGCATATTCTATTTTGTCCCACACAACTTGCATGATAACTAAGTTTACTTTTAAATGTTGTATTGCATAAACTTGATGGGAAACTACCTTTTTAAGGACATGACTAGATTTTATCCCTATTACCTTGGACAACCCTTTTAAATAAATGTTTTGGGTAGAAATGCTTAGTTTGCTATAACTTGGGATGGTTAAAATGAATCTTTTGCAATATGTGATCATGATAACTGTGGTGATATATGTGTGTGTGCTTATGGTTAATAACAAGATCATATGGCTAAATCGGAACATGGAGAACCACCCAGGAAAACAGTGCAACCACAGTCCATATGGCTCTGGCTTAACTAATTAATTAGGTGTGTGATTGTACTGGTGACCTTATCCAAAAGGAACACAGGGGCCTCGGGGTTGCAGGGGTATAGCCCGGTTCTTTTGGGGTAGCAGCCTTTGCTAAGGTGCTGACCACTAGGGAGGGTTATGGCCCGCCCTGAGCTGTAACTGTCGTGGGTTGTTGGTCTTTTGCATATCTTTGTAAAGGCTTCGTAGCGTCCCTATGCAATCACACCTCGGAAGTGTGGTATTGTGCCTGATCAGCACATGCGTGATTGGGTCTAAAGTTCTTCGGAACTTTTACGCGAGCTGTGGTGAAAGTGTACAACCTCTGCAGAGTGTAAAACTGATCGATCAGCCGTGATCACGGTCAAGAGCGGCCTGGACCCTCACATGATTAATAAACTTGAAGATGAAATTAAATCGTGGTTTCTTGTAGGTTTTTGAGAGGAGATGCTTTCCTAAATGCTTAAGTGGGTTGGTATAAACTTACATCTAGTAAATAGGTGCTTGCAAATAAAATTTGACCAACATTAAAATGCTAACCGCTGCAAAACTCTTAGCCTATTCTTGATAGCCTTGCATCTTCTCCCACTTGCTGAGCTCCAACCATAAGAGTGCTCACCCTTGCTTATCCGTTGTCCAGAGGAGAACACTGGAGAAGAGTACTTCAGCGACTTTGAGGAGTTCTGAGGCTTGCGTCTCCCCCAGTCAAGTGCCTGTGGAAGCGGAAGACGAAGACTCGTCGTGTAGTTATCGTTTTCCGATCCTAAAGACCTTCGTGTCTTCTGAATGAGTGTAGTAAGTTGTTAAACCCCTTGTTACGTTTTTTACTATCTATGATATTACACTCATTTCGTCTATCATATGTGTGGAACTATATCCTGGCACACATATGAGATACATCTGGTTTCCCTCCGGAAATCGGGTGTGACAGATGCCTGGCATATCTGACGGGCTCCACGCGAAGATGTCGGTGTTGGTGCGAAGAAAGTTGACGAGCACCACTTCCTATTTCGGATCGAGGGTGGAACTGACCCTCAACGCCTTGCCCTCGTGGGCAGCAGGATTGAGGGGCACCTCCTTGGTCTGCTCGGCAGCCTCGAAGCTGCCCGCGTGCTTGGCGGAGGAGTCGAGGTCCTCGTTGACCAACTTCTCCGGTTCGCGACGAGCGCCTCGTCAAGCGCTAGCGCCTCAGCGTGCTCTACGCACTCGACATCACAATCAAACGCGTGCTCGATCGACGAGCCCACAGTGATGACGTCGTTCGGTCTTGGCATCTTCATCTTGAAGTATGTGTAGTTCGGGACCGCCATGAACTTGGCGTAGCACGACCGTCCAAGGATGGTGTGGTACGCGCCCCTGAACCCCACCACCTCGAAGGTGAGTGTTTCCTTACGGAAATTGTCCGGCTTGCCGAACCAAACAGGCCGGTCGATCTGCCCGAGGGGCTGGACGCGCTTGCCCGGCGCGACGCCATGGAACGACATCGTGCTGGGCCGCAGCTGGTCCAACCCGATCCCCATCAGCCGCAGGGTGTGCACATAGAGGATGTTGAGGCTGCTGCCTCCATCCATTAGCATCTTGGAGAACCGCGAGTTGCCGATAACTAGATCGACAACCAGCGGGTATTGGCCCGGGTTGGGGATGCGGTTCGGGTGATCCTCGCGGCTGAAGGTGATGGCGTTCTCAGACCAATCGAGGAAGGAGGGAGGAGCCTTCTCCTCAGCGAGGACCTCGTGTCGCTCCCGCTAGCGCTGGGTGTTGGACATGTCCATGGTCGGTCCCCCAAAGATGAGGAAGACGTTCTCCACTGCCGGAAATCCGCCGACATCTCCGTCACCGCCGTCCTTCTTAGCCTCTCCGTCCTTCGCGGTGACACGGCTATAGTACTTCTTGAGCATGTCCCACTGCTCAAGGGTGTGGTTGACCGGAGTCTTGTGGTAGGGACATGGCTTCTTCAGCATATCGTCAAACACACCGGAGCCTCGAGGGGCCGCTCGAGGGCCCTTTCGGGCCGGGTCGACTACGAGGGCCCCGTCCCCGTCGTCGTCGTGCCCCAGCACACGTGCCTCGTGTGGAGGCTTCTTGCCTTTCTTGCCCCGCTTGTGCTTTTACTGGGGCTCCTTGGACTTGCTGCCCTCTACGGGCGCGTCGTCCACGCACTTGCCTTTCTTGCCGTCGAAGATGGCCCCCACCGCCTCCTCGCCAGAAGCAAAGCTGGTGATGATATCGAACAGCTCATTGGAGTCGACCGGCGGGCTCTGCCCAAGCTCGTGCGCAAGGTCCCGGCAGGTCGTGCCCTCGAGGAAGGCATGCACGATCTCAGACTGGGCTACACTCAGGAGCTCGGTGTAGCGCTTGGAGAAGCGTCGTATGAAGTCCTGGAGCGACTCGCCGGGTTTCTGGGTGCATGCCCGCAGGTCCCAAGAGTTCCCGGGGCGCACATATGTGCCTTGGAAGTTCCCCATGAAGGTGCGAACCAGGTCGTCCCAGTTGTGGATCTGACTGGGCGGCAGGTGCTCGAGTCACGTCCGAGCCGAGTCCGCGAGGTGCAGCGGCAGGTTGCGGATGATAACCTCGTCGGTGGTGGCGCCGCCCAGCTGGCACGCTAGGCAGTAATCGTTGAGCCATACTCGAGGGTCCGTCTCCCCCGTGTACTTGTCGATCGGCGTGGGCTGGCGGAAGCGTTGAGGGAAGCTCGCCGTGCGGATCTCCCGGCTGAACACGCGGGTTCCTGGGGGCTCCGACGTCGGCGAGTGATCCTCGCGGCTGTCGTAGCGCCCACCCTGTCGAGGGTGGTAGCTTACCACCGCCCGTGCCTCCGTGTTGCCTGTTCGGCGAGCGTTGATGATGTTGCAGGCATCGTCGTCCTGAGCCTATCTGCGTGTGTCGAGGATGCGCTCCCTGACCGGCTTTCGGCCCTAGTTTATCTAGTCGCCCCGCCGCTCTGTGTGCTTGAACGAACGCCTCCTAGCCTGGGGCGCCTCCATCGTCCCGCGCGCTACCTTGATGGTGTGCCGAGCTTTCGGCCTGTTGTTCGGCCGCCTGCTCGATGAGCGCCTGCGCCTCGCGGTGCAGGTTTCGCGGCTCGGGCGTCGAAGGTGCGGGCATGGCCCGAAGCAGAGTCGCAGCTGTGATTAGCTTCTGGCTCCTGCGCGGTGGCGTGTTTGGGTCGTCGACATTGAAGTCAGCATTGATGCGCTCGCGGGCCTGTTTGCCCAGCTCACGCACGCGTTCGCCGCGTGCGGAGGCTTCCCCAGCGATGGTGGCGCGCAACAGTCGTACCGCGCGGTACTCCTCAGCGAGCTTTGCCTCGAGCTCGCGCACTTGAGCCAGCTGCGCGTTGATGTCTGTGCCTCCCACCGACGAGGTGGGGGCGCGCTTGGCCCCGGGTTCCGGGGTGCACTCGTCCCTGGGTCCCGGGGGTTTTCCCCTTCTCCAGCCACCGCAGTGCTTGTGCCGTCGACCACGTCGCCGATGGCGACCATGAAGCACTCTCACGCGGGATCGTAGCTACCGGCGTTGGAGATGTCAGAGTAGCCGAACCAGTAGTCTGCGGCATCGAGGAACCACTGGAACATCACCGGGTCTGGCACCCGAGAAGTCCCACTTCGCGTACCCGTGAGAGGTCGCAGGGGGAAGCTCGCTAGCGGAGCCGTGGTACGACTCGTCGTTGGTGGTGGCGACGAGGTTTTGGACCGCCAGCAAGTGGTGGCCAGGGAGGTCCTCATACGCTGCCACGTCGGTGCTAGCGGACGAAACGTAGGTTGTCGCGGCATTGCGCATCCCGTGGGGGAATCGTGGCCCAGAAGCCTCGCCCTCCCCCGCGAGTGTCACCGTCGTCCCGCTGGCAGGTACGTCGTGTTGTGCCGCAGCGCGCCCGTCCCGCCGTCGTTCCATCCGCACCTGGCGCAAACGTTGGTCGGAGTGCCGCCGGCGTTGAGGTGCTGAAGGGCCTGCAGCGTCCGCTTGTGCGGGTGCTGGAGCGTCAGCAACAGGTGTGGCGGGAATCGGTCCTGGTCCGGTTGACCGCCACGGGTGGAGCTCGTCACGGTTGGTGATGCGCATGAGGTTGCCGTTCCCCGTGGCTTGGAAGTTCAGGCTCCCGAACCGGATTTCGAACCCGGCTAGGAAGGGGTCCGAGCTGCCCATGGGGTACCTCTGGGACCTGTACTCGGTGCGGATCACCATCGAGATGGCTGGTGAGAGCTGATCTTCAGCACGCAATACCCTACCTGGTGCGCCAACTGTCGGTGCGGAAAGTAGTCCCAACACTAACTAGTACGAGCGCTGAGATCTATCTCTCGATGGCCAGTGCTAAGCAACTAGATGACATGAGGTTTATCCTGGTTTCGGCCGGGGCCGTACGTCCAGCAGGGGTGTGCTCGAGGCACTATATTTGCGTTGCACCGCGATCCTTGAGCTACAAGCGAGGCGGGAGAGGAGGAGAACCCTCCAAGTCCCTGAGGTTTGATTGGGGCGAAGTGCCAATATCGTGGTGAGGGCGGAAAGCATGTAGTGTGCGCTGTCTGTCGTCCCTTGCCGCGGGGGACTGCCTCCTCCTTTTATAGGACAAGGGGGGCAGATTACAATCGTGCCGCACAGTTTCAGCTACCTGTGGCGGTATGGTGTACAGCGACGCGGAGTAGACGGCCGTCCTAGCGAATCTTGCTTCTGGCAGAGCGTCATGGTGTGTCCTGTATCCGTCCAAGAGCGGCTTCGAGGGTGGTGGCATGGGAGCCTTTCTTTTAGTCGTCGTGCATGCGTCAGCTCGAGGGTCGGGCTGATGGTAGGCAGGCGGTCGAACAGCGGCAAGCGTGGCGGCGTCTTGTCATCCTGGACTCCCACAGCGTCGGGGATGGTGTTGCAGTGCCCGGGATGGAGGCATAGAGCCGACGACGAAGGGGACATGCCTCACTGGTTCGACGTCACGGTGTCGTCCCGTGAGGGCACGATACAGGCGTCCATACCCTTTCGAGGGTTCCACCGTCCTCTTTCGAGGGTGCGGCGTGCGGGCCGTACGAGAGTGGGCGGCACAGTGTCACGGAGCAGACACTGGCCTCACCGCACAGTGACGTGCAGTGGCGTGGATGACCTCACCGGGAGAGTTAGCGGAACAGCACCGGTATATGATTCCCAGGCGGTGTCAGAGGGACGACATGGCGTGGATTCGTCTTTGAGTCAGGCGCCTGCATTGTGTCAGAACATTAAATGCTCCAGCAGGGAGAGTGGGTGCGGGAGCTGCGAACCCGCGAGAGCCTCGAGCGAGGCGAAACCTCACCCGAGGGGGTGTCCAGCCCTCGAGCGAGGGGGAGTCTCACCTGAGGGGACGTCCAGCCCTCGAGCGAGGCGGAGTCTTGGCGATATGGTGGTGTACCCCTCGAGCGAAGCGGAGTTTCACCCGAGGGGTGCCGGGGCCGATCGATTTGGTGGGACGCCGAGGTCGCTTAGGGCCGTGGGCCCCTGCCACCGGGCCGTGATCGTCTTGGGTGCGATTCACGATTTGTGAGCTCGTTTGTGTGAGCTCGTTTGTGTTTCATTATTTGCGAAAGAAAATGGGTTTCCCCTGGTTATTTAGGGGACCCCTATGGCTGTCCCCGACAGGTAGAGTGGTCGGTGCGGACCTCCCAGTCTGGCTTCGCTCGAGAATCTGCTGAGCATTGTAAAAAATTCTCTCGTCTATCCCACATCAAAGCACAAGTTTAAGGTTAGCTAGTCTCACATGTATTGCAGTGCCGCAGTGTATAGGTGGGATATGGGATCCAGGATTTTCTCGACATGTGTGAGAATGTTTTGTTCTTAATACAATGATGTCGGGGTGGTCTTATTCCCCTAGGTTGATTCTTTTTTCAAATAGCTTATAAATATTTTTAGTAATATTATAACAATAATTTTAAGATTAGTTTAGAAATACTAGAATTAGTTTACAAATACTTTTAGAACATTTTAGAAATACTAAAAATAATTTAGATATACTTTTAGTAATACTTTAGAAATTCTTTTAGGATTAGTTTAGAAATACTAGAATTAATTTACAATATACTAGAATTAAATTAGAAATAGTACAATTACTTTATAAATACTAGAATTTGTTTAGAAATAGTAGAATAGCTTCGAAATACTAGAATTTGATCAGAAATACAAGAAATAGTTTAGTGATATTAGAATTAGTTAGGAAACACTAGAATTAATTTAGGAATGCTAAAATTAGTCTAGAAATATTTGAATTACTTTAGCAACAGAAGAATTAGTTCTAGAACTACTAGTTTTATTTAGTTTAGAAATACTAGAATTAGTTTAGAAATCATAGAATTAGTTTAGAAACACTAGAACTACTAGTTTTATTTATTTTAGAAATACTAGAGTTACTTTAGAAGTACTAAAATTACTTTAGAAATAGTAGAAATATTATAATTAGTTTATAAACACTAGAAATACTAGTTTTGTTTACCTTAGGAATACTAGAATTACTTTAGAATCACTAGAAAAAATTAATTTTATTTATTTTAGAATGGTAATGTTTTAGTTTTTTGAGAAATGATATTGTTATCCTAGAAATACTTTTAAGGTTATTATTGTCAATAATAGTTTTAGTTATTTTAGAAATACTACTGTTATTGTAGAAAGGGTTTTAGAAATGACTTTTAGGTTTACCTTTTGATATTATTGTCCCACTTTTGGAAATTGTTTTTCTACAACTATGACACATGCTCCTACACACACGTTGGGGCATTATGAGGAGATCATCAACATACGTGGACCCATCTCGAGGTGGTTGCAGCATTTCAGCGTGCATACCTCGACCTCTATTCTTTTATTATGTTTTAAGAAATGTGCAACCAATCTAAACAGTTCTCTTTTCTACAGGTTGAGTTCATGAGACATGACGCTGATGACTACGTGACGTCAGGCACTTGGAGGCGTATCTACTCTGGCTGTTTGGGTATGTGATGTTTCGAGGGTTGTAGGGCGACGCGATGCCGAAGTAACTGATCCTCTATGTTGCGGATGATCACTGAATACTGATGTCAAGTAGGTCCCCCCCCCCCCCCCCCCCAGATCTGCTAAGTTTGGTGGCAACCTATAGGTTATGTGCAAGGCCGTGTACAAGGGACACGCCAAGGAGGACAGGAGGTGATCTTTCCCGGTCGTTGCACTGCCAGCTGACCACGTTTAATCTGTAAATTTAGCTCGGATTATTGCTAGTCTCTTAGAGATGACTTTAAGGCAGCTTCGCCACTCCATAAATGGTCATTCACTTTGCATATCGATCAGCAATGTTAAACATGGGAGGGTATATATGAACTCCAAGTGCGTTGTAATAATCGCTATCCGATATTCTCTTCTGATAATTTTTGGGCCGGAACAAGCCCAACTCCACTTCCCTCTCCTGTGTCCCTATCTTTTTGCATGTATACTAGGATCGTGCCCGTGCGTTGCTATGGGCAAAAAGGAAAAATCTGCTGAGATATAGTTTAGAATGGTGCATACTCCTCACAATAAAATTAAATCACACAACACTTAACAATTGGATTTTCCAAAATGGAGTTTGCATGTTGCACATAATTCAAGAAATACAATGATATTTTGAAGAGGATCTTCCAGTTCCAGACATGATATGGTGAAATTCAACTGAAGGTCCTGACTTTGCTAGTTCTCATGTCATGTATGGAGCTGTAAAACAGAGCGCATCTAAAAATTAGAAACACATATTTCCTTGAGATCTCATATTTTTAGTCTAATGGAGATTAAACTCACTCAGATGGTCTCAAAACTTAATACTTCAAATTGCTTCATGTAACTGAATGCACAGATTAAGAAATGCAAAACACTAAACTTGAAAATTCGTGTTTACCAAGATTTACAACACAATACATTGTATTTTACCATGTAATATTAGTTCTTTTATTGGATTACTGAAGAGAACAACACATTGTCAGATGTGAAGCACAATGGCAAACTCTAGAAAGGTAACACAGAATAGAGATTTGCTCAACAACTACATTTCAACATTCAGTTAAAAAATAAGCACAAATTGGAGACAAATAGATGCAACACCAGCTAACCCAACTTGCTTCACTACGGGCTTGGATCATAATCAAATAAATAACATCAACTTGGATATCTAATGCTTTCAGAGTTATTTAGGAGTTGATCCAACCATGTCTGGACAACACCTTATCATCAGTTTCACTTAATAATTAGCTGAATCAATTGTTCTTGAGATACATAGATAGCAATACTTGATAATAGTTAGCTGAATCAATTGTTCTTAAAAAATAATAATCAGATAGCACTACATTGTTATAAAGTCAACTCACCTTTCCATGTAAAACACAAAAAAGAAAAAATATCAGAACTTTGAATAGCCAATGCCAACAATGGAACCCTGAAAAGGGAACAATGGTGCCACTTGAAGCTCAACCTCAAACCCCTCATGTTGTGGCTATGGGGATGAAAACGAAGGAATTGAATAAGAATGCCCACATGTACAATGTGAAATGTGATAATATTGTTCAGTATAATGATGCCACTGTGCTAACTACAAGTCAAGCAAAACTGAGATTTTTTTGATATAGAAGCAAATCTGAAAGTTGAACTTTTCACAATTAGCACCAAATATATTTCTTTTCAATGCACAATCTTATTTCTACTCCTTTGATGAGATATGTCAAAGAATCAATTATTTGTCAGATTGTTATACAAGAAAGTGATAACCTAAAACTAAACTTAAAAATATTTTCGGTTAGATAACAGAATACTCAACAGAGAGAGATTTCTTCGTAGAATGCATGCATGGTGTTTTATTATACTTGTACTCTATTAATACATTTACTTATAAGCAGAGGTTGTATCAATGGCATTTCATTATTAAGGAAATACTATTACAACAACTATTCAACACTTTATGTTGTTCCAAATTCTGTAGGGTGCCTGATCAAATATGCAACCTCTAGTAGCCATGTGATGTCAATAGTGGAATAGATTACAGGCACAGAAAAAGTAGTTAACTGATTTGCAAACTAAAAACACTTTTGTCTGCATATCAGTGATGGGCTTACCTGAGTGAGATGACATCTAGAAACCACCAGCATCAAAGCAAAGATAATTAGAGTCACCCTCATGAACTTGTATATGCTTAAAAGGCTACATGTAGACTCAAATAAATTTTGATCCATGCATGTGCATGTTGGGCATTTAGTCTCATTCTGCAAAATACGGAACTGAGATCCTTTCCATTGGAGCTGCAAACAGAATTGCACATTGATATAAGCTGAAGATGGGTAAAAACTCACCACTGAGATTTTCCTAGAGTCATTTGGTGTTTTTGGAACTGATATGATAGATCCACACAACCATGAGTACTACCTTGACTCATGACAAGCCATAGCCACCATATACACTTGTCACCTCACGGTCTGATTGCATCCAAATTAGAGTGCTTCTCACAGCTTAATGATATTGTAAAAGTTCTAGTTCCCTGTGAAATAACAAATAAGTAAAAGAACTCAAAATTGTACTTCAAAACTGTAGTTGTTAAAGTCTTCATAAAAATGCATAGTTCACAAGATTACTGAGATAATACTAAGATTGCACCCAGTGGTGGAGCTCCAAATAAAAAGGGGGCATATTAGTGCTAATTTCTTTGTGCAAATGATAAAAATACTGAGATTGCACTCTATGGCTCTCTACACCACTTTCTCCTTCTACGGCAACAGAGAAAGACAACCAGAAAGATTGATGGCTCGGCAGTCCAGCTACAAGTCACAGTCATAGTCATAGTCACAGTTAGTCATAGTCATAGTCATAGTCATAGTCATAGTCATAGTCATAGATGTCAAAAAATCAAACCAACAGATTGAAGCAAGCGAATTAGGCACAGAATGAAGTTTGTTTACTTAATTCGCCTAGTGAATTCTAAGTGCCCCGGGGCGAAGAGTACTCATCTGTTCATCAGTCCGGTCAATTAAATTGGCATTAATAAATGTTCTATAAATGTTATGGATAGAAGCAGAAACAAAAGAAATGTACAGACCATATCCTCGCAGGGTGCACATTCTTATTTAATTAACTGATAGTGATCTTTGACAATCACAAAATATTCTGAGTTAAGTAAATTTCTAATACAAAAATTTTGAATCTGCATACCCTGAACTTTACATCTGTAGTGAATTTGAGACCCCAGATTTATTTTAAAGATAAAAGCCTAAACCTTGAAGCTTTTAAACCTGAATTCCTCACATCTGAAGATACTACTAAGTGGAAGACTCCATCATAATTCAATCATCCAAAGAAAACAAATTATCAAAATATCAATGCCACACTTCACAATTGTCGTTCTTATATGCATAATGTATGTATACCTCGAGTCTAGGAGCAGGGGATTCCAGGTTCATACAACCCAACCTAATGAAATAAGGTAAACTTCAGTCCCTTGATGCCCCTTAAATCTCAATGCCTATCAAAGTAATCCTTGGAATTAGTTCCCAAGCAAGCAATATGGAAAGACAACAAAAAAACACTCCCCTTCCAGTCCAATCAGTAAACTCAGCTAGCCCTGACTACCTCATAAGTAGTGGATGCTTCACTGGTTCGAAATAACCACAAATCTCTACAAATTTGTTGGTTACTAAAGCACAAGTGAAAAAATATTTTGACCTGATAGGCAAGTACAAGATATTGCTTGCCTTTCCCTGTGAAGTGTGAAACAAGCACCAAACCTACTGTCTCTGGAATAGTGACGACATCTAACTGGCAATGCAATTCGCAAATCAGCTTTTGAGCTGTTTGCACGTGCTAGATATCTATATCAAAGCTAAAAAGGATGAGTCATTTGCAATTCTTCAACACCTAATATTGCTGATTTTAAGCTTAAGGTTACAGTATTCATCGTTTTCCATATTCAGCATGAGCTCACCGTGGCCTCTTTGTGGCAGTGGCGGCAGGGGAACACCTGCTTGCAGCACGCTGCCACGATCTTACACCTTCGCCGGTAATGCTCGCACTGTCGGTGTTTTAGACCGGCAACCTACTAAGGGGAGTACCCGAAGTAGATGAATGTGGCCTCGCCGAGATCGGTAACTCGAAGGAAGAGACACGTGGCACACAATTTAGACAGGTTCGGGCCGCGAGGTGCGTAATACCCTACGTCCTGTATGCTGCGTAGCTCTGGATTGATTGGGTACGATTACAAAATGATGCAATCTTACGCCGTGAGATGAGATAATGAGAGAGGGATCCCTGCCTCGCCTTATATAGTCCGGGAGGCAGGGTTACAAGTCGGAATAGGGAGAGAGTACTAGTCGAGTACATCTAGGAGTCTTCTATACAGTGCGGGACATGTACAGCTTCCTAACCGAGTACTTCTCCTCTGTAGTCCTTGTGCTCCACGCCATCAGGTACCATGCAGCGCAAGTTAGGTAGTCCCAGGGGTCCTCCGAGTAGTCGGTCCTGGTACCCACCGAGGTAGTGGGCCCAGGGAGGTCCATACGACAAGCCCTCGAGTACTTTGTACTCGAGAAGGATAGCTTCAAGTAGTCTTGACGGCCTTAACGAATAGTCCTCAGGCGTCCCCGAGTACTACAAGTCAAAAGTCCTCAAGAGTAGTCAAAGCATCCCGAGGCTGGAATGTACTCCAGCTGATGTTTGAGCAATCTTGAAGTCTTCTCGAGTAGTCCCAAGCGTCCTCGAGTGCTGCCCTCGAAGGTCTTCAACAATGCCCGTGTTGTCTTGAAGCCGAAGCTGATATGGAAGTGCGATTGCAAAATCACACTCCATATGGAGTAGCCCCCGAGCCTTAGGTTGAGTTGTAGACTCTGGCTGAGGGTCCATCTGAAGTTTTGGCAAGAATATCCCAAAAAATCCGGAGAAAAAACTGAAGGACACGTGGCACGGAGCCCCCGAGCCTTGAGTCGAGTACTTCCTCTTGAATTGAAGGGTCATCTTGTAAAATGTGTCCTGAGATGCTCTTGAATCTTTCCGCTTCCCAGGAAGTCGAGTAGAAGTAGCCGAGCCCCCGAGGTGAGGTGCGTCGACTAGTTGAAGTTGAAAGGTCACGTGCGGCCGCTGAGTCAGCCGAGCGCAGACTTATCCATCCGGCCGTTGGAGGGCCGCGTTGACTTATAAATAGAAGTCAAAACCCTTAGTGTTTTTCACCCTATGCAGCTGTAGCCATTCCCAGCAGATCTTGGCCAGAAATCGCCACCAGTGCACGCCGCCGCCGCTGAGTGAAGCGTAGATCTGAGTGCACCGCCGTAGAGAGCCACCACAGTAGCCCCCGAGCGGATGCGCGTGAAGACACCGTGCACTTGGAGGATGAAGCCATCTCCGTCGAAGACTGCAAAGGCCACCGGCGGAAAAAAGAGGGGCCGTGAAGAGGCTGCCGAATCTGCCGCAGGGACATCACCGCCGGTGTCCCCGCCGCGGCCAGATCCAAACCGTGAGTGGAAGAAGTCCAAGGCGAAGATCGAAGACTTGCTCGCCCTTCTCAACAGTGGATTCCTGCGCGAGAAGGAGGTGGACATGTGGAGGGCCACCACCGGGGATCCGTACCCCATGGAGAAGAATCCAGATGAGATCCCGATGTTCGCGCGGTTCGCGGAGCAAGGACTTTCTCTCCCGGCGAGCGACTTCTTCAAGGGTCTCATGGGGTACTACGGCATCGAGTACCTCAACCTCAACCCCAACGGTATCTTCCATACTGCTGTCTTCGTACATTTTTGCGAAGCTTTTTTGGGGATCAAGCCCCATTGGATCTTGTTCCGGAAGTTCTTCCGGGTGAAGCCGCAACCCAGCGCCAGCAACCCGTGAGTAGTTGGAGGAGCGGGGATCCAGATGAGGGAGGACGCCGCCGAGCAGTACCTCTCGTACAAGCTGATAGACTCCAATCAGGATTGGAAGGCCATGTGGTTCTACGTCACGAACCACCACCCGGAGCTGCCGAAGCCCAGCGGGAAGCATCCCAAGCATCGCCCGTGGTGGAACTCGGAGCCGACAATGCAGGAAGGGATACAGCTGCCCGAGTTGTTGGCGCGGATCAAGGTGCTGAGGGAAGCCGGGCTGAGGGCCGAGCACGTGGCCTTCAGCTTCATGAAGCGCAGGGTGTAGCCGCTGATGGCTCGCGACACCCTGGGGTACGAGTACACCGGCGACAACAATACGTCGCGGATGCCTGGAGACGAAGTCGACGACGACGATATTGTCGACAGGCTGGCCCGTATCTTCAAGGATATGTCGCCGTACACGGCGTGCCTCGTACCGAAGTACTCCGCCCCGCGCCCACCAAAGGAGGTTAGTAGCCGCATCCATAGTCGAGTACCCATTGCATGTGAGTAGTTGCACTGATGAGTTGTTCTTGCAGGATGACTTGAAGAAGTTCGTATCCGAGCCGCCGCCTCCTCCCCAGCTAGTCGAAGTTCCAGAGGAGGAGAAAGCCAAGGCCAAGAAGCGGCGTGAAGTTGGCGAAGGAGACGACACCGTTGTCGTGGAAGACATGTCCGAGGAGGACGACGACAAGGAGACGTTGCAGGACCGCTTCCAGCTGCGGTCGAGGTTTAGCCGTCCTGGCTTACCTCACATCCCTCTCGTTCAGGATCAACCGACTAGCCTAGAGGCTAGTCTGCCCGCGCCGTCGAGGAGGCCACGCAATGCGGCCCGCAAGCGCGTCGCCAAGAAGTTGAAGGTCACGGAGACCACGTCACAAGAGGTAAGCCGTCTTGAGTAGTGTAGTCGAGTTCCGGGTGTCTCGAATACATGTGTTGACGATGAAGTTTCCTTGCTTGCAGGAGATACCGCCTACCGAGCCCGTCGAGCAGGGCGACGAAGGCGAGTGGGACACGGTGGGGGAGGCAGCTGGTAGTCGCAGCCCAGCCCCCACTGTCGAAGAGCTCTTGGCGCAGATGGAGCGCCAGCCCCCTGCTGCTCATGGGAGCACGGAACATGCTGCTGCTGCTACGTAAGAGGTAGCGGCCACAGAGGCGCAGGAGGCGCATGCCGAGACGGGACTGGTCGATATCTCCAGCATCCTTGGCGCCCCAACCGTGACAGTAGTCCGGTCGAGCCTGTAAGTGTTGAATCTCCCCGAGTAGTACTAGATGTGGTAGTCGTACTTGATTGACAACCGGCTTGTGTACTCTGCAGGAAATCGACGGACTTGTCCTGGGAGGGGGATGAACCTGCTACAGCGGTGGCGGAGGAGGAAGCCGCGCCGCCCGCTGAGGAGTCCGCTCCCGCCCCCCAGGTGGAGCCCGAGACGCCGACTGCTGAGGCTACATTGCCTGAAGCCAGCGTAGTTGAAGGTGAGTACTCTGCTGAAGTTGAAGTGCCTTCGTAGAGTAGTCGTAGTCGCCATGTTGATTGATACACTTGTCTTCTTGTCCACAGGTGCTGAGGCCGAAAGGAGCGATATCCCGTCGGCGGTGCCCGTAGAGGACGTGGCACCAGAGACTCAGGAGGTAGCCGTAGAAGCCTCCGAGCCGATGGAGGTGGTCGTCGGGAAAGCCACCGCGACTACTGTAGGAGAGGAGGCCGCCACGCTACCAGAACCCGCTTTGGAGGTGGTCGTCCGCTCGCCGGAGATCCAAGACGCCGATGACCAAAGCCGCTACGAGTAGTCGTGGCGGGATCGAGTTGTTGGCGGACGACCTGGTCGATCCGGCAACGGTGGCTCGGCATCTGGAGGCAGTCCGCCAAGCCGAGCAATGGATGAAGGTGAGTAGTTATAACCCTTGAGTAGTCAATCCTTTAGTGTTGAGTACCCATTTGATGAGAGTTGTCTGTGCTGAGGACCAGGAGCGTCCCAGTGGTCGATGGATGACCGCTCCTCAGTGATGAGTGATTGACAACGGGTGTTGGACTGACTCTTGGCTTAGTGCGCAGGTGTAGGTTGCGGCCTAGTTCGTGTTGTTGCAGGTGAAGAACGGGCGCGAAAGGTCTTCAGCCTTGAGGGGCCTCCGGGAGATGGAAAGACAAGTAGGCTCGATTCGAGGGACCCGGTGGACGACGGGGCTCGGGTGCGGGCCACATGGTGGCGACACAAGCAAGATGAAGTCATGGACAGACGAGCCGGTGCACGGTGGCGGTCGAGTCAAGTGGTTTGGCGGGAGGCCGGACCGGGCACGCGGGGTTTGGTGGTTTGCCCACAAAACCACCGGTGGACGGTTTCTTGGTTTGGGCCTCAAAACCAAGTCCGAGGGCCCAACACGACGGAGACGGGATCCGGGCGTGTCGGGAAGCTTCGAGGCGGAGGACACGCGGCGGGATCGCATGGCTTGCGTCGGGAGGACGCGGGGTGCGGCAAAGGCGTGGCCGTCCGATGGATAGACCCACAAACATTACCTAAATGCCCCTACGTGGGTTGTATCGCCAGTAGTTATGTTAGGGGTAGTCGAGTCATTTACCACTCCGGCGGGACCTGATATATAAGCCATGAGTGTGTGTGGATGGCGCTCTCTCTCCGCGACTTAGGGTTTCATTTCCTCCCTCCTCTTTCTCATTTTCGTAGCTATTTTCCTTCCATTTTCTCTAGGCTAGCATGAGAGCTTCATGAGAGATTTGTTGAGAGGGATGGAAACTAGGGCGGTATGCTAGACCTTGTGAATCTTTCCCGGTTTGTATAGAAGATTCGAGGTTGTTTTTCGTGGCTTTTCGTGCTTGTTTTCGTGCCTTTGTTCCCGGTGTGATTCCGCGGATTTGAGTGGGTTTCTCCCCGGATTTCTTTGAGGGAAACATGGATAGATGTCTTGTGCATCTTTGTGCTTGATCTTGTGCCCTCAAACGCCGAGAAACCACTTCGATTCGTGAGTTTTCGTTCGGTGCTCTAGCTTTTGGTGGTGCTCAAAGGATTCGCGATTCCGGTGATTTAGGGAGTTAGGAGGCAAGATTTTTGGGCTATAGCATTCTTGTGTGACGCTTTTCAAGAACCCAAACCCTTGTCTCTACGGCTTCAACCGTTTGGGAAATCCGATGATGATTTGGGGGAGTTGACTTTCGGGGTCGGGGCCGTTTTCGCTCTGTCCGCACTCGGCGGACCGTCCGCGGGGGTGCGCGGACGGTCCGCGAGGCTAGGGTTCGTCGCGTGTTCGTCGTGTTCTTGCGCGCCTTTGTTTTCGATCCGGTTTGGCTTTTGGTTTTGGTTGCAGCCAGTTTGCGGACGGTCCGCGCTCGAGTAGCGGACGGTCCGTGGGTGGCGCGGACGGTCCGCCGGCCTCGGCGGACGGTCCGTTTTTCTCGGGTCGCTTCGGTGTTCGTGTGTGTTTAACGGACGGTCCGCGGAGAGGGCCGGACGGTCCGCGACGTCGGCGCGGACGGTCCGCGTAGCGGGTCGGACGATCCGCGCGGTTCATCGCGGACGGTCCGCACTGCCAGGCCGGACAGTCCGCCAGGAGCTGTGTGAAGTGCTTCTTGTTTCGATTCCTTCCTTCCCTCTCTAGTGCTTCCGCGTGTGCTTCAAGGAATCATTCCTAGGACTAGAGGTTGATCCATAACCTCGTGGTCTTGGCGATTGGTGCGTGATTCGATCCATCGCTTGTGTGTGACCGGAGTTTGTCTAGGGTATAGGCCGGATTCTTTTGGAAGAATTTTTACCGGCTCCTATTCACTCCCCCCCTCTCTAGTCGCCATCTGATCCTTCAATTGGTATCAGAGCTTGGTGCCGGATTCTTTGCGACTTTGACAAGTCTCGAATCCTAAGATGGCGTACGTTGAGCGGGGCGGTCCGCCGCACTTCGATGGCAAGGGTTACCACAAGTGGGCGGCTCGTATGATGATCTTTCTTCGTGGGAAGCTGTTGGATTTCATTGTGCTTGACAAGACCTATGCTATTCCGGTCAACATCCATACTCTTATGGTGACCGATGCTGGTGCTAAGGCCAAGTATGATGCTAATGCAAAAGCCGTTGATCACTTGGTCCGGAGCTTGTGTGATCCAGAGTTTGAGCGTGTTCGCCATTTGAATCTTGCTTGGCAAATTTGGGAAAAGTTGTTGGTTGCTCACGGTGGTGATAACCATGTGAAGGCTCGTCTTTTTGTCTCTTACAGGATGCAATATGAGAATTTCACTCCTCTTCCCGGTGAGGACATTGATGCGATGTTTCAGAGGTTCACCGCCATCGTGAACAACATGAAGGCTAATGTTGAGGATTTTCCGTACACCGAGCATGATCAGGCTTTGAAGCTCTTGCATGTCTTGGACCCAAATGTTTGGGGTGCTAAGGTTGAGGCCATCAAGGAGTCTGGGCATTACTTGACTATTGAGTTGGATGACCTCTTTTCTAAGCTCAAGTCGACTAAGGTTGACAAGAAGTTGCAATCCAAGCATGAGGGCTCGACTGACCATAGTCTTGCTCTTGTGGGCGGATCAAAGGGCAAATCTAACCCTTCCTGTCGACAGTTTTCCTTGTCTTCTCTCATGTCCATTCCAGATGAGGAGTTTGATGTGCTGGGCGAGGAGGAGCTGGCCTTGCTCTCAAGAAGGTTTGAACGACTACACGAGAGTCGGAGGAATGCAAGGCGGAGCTCAGGGACGTGCTACAAGTGTGGCAAGCGTGGCCACTTCATCGCCGAGTGCCCGGAAGCGGAGGAGAACAAGTACAAGGTGAACGAGTACAAGGCGCACCCGAGGCGTGAAGACAAGTACTCCTCCAAGGGCAAGCACTTCAACAAGTCCAAGAGCAAGGACAAGGACAAGCGGCGACCGAGCAAGAGCGGCTACAAGAAGAACAAGGCGAGAGCGATGGTGGCCGGTGCGAGCGACGTCGACTCAAGCTCAAGCGAGGAACAGTCAAGCTCAAGCAGCGAAGATGAAGACGTCGGGAGGCGCAAGGGCAAGAAGAGTGCAAGCCGGAACCTCAGCGGGTTGAGCTGTGTGGCGCTTGAGGGCTTCTGTGGCATGGCCCATAGCTCAAGCAGCAAGAAGAGCGAGAAGGAAGACAGCGACTCCGACTCGGAGGATGAGGTAAACCGTGACCCCGACTCTTTGCTTGCTGAGATTGCTAGGTCTAATGGATTGCTTGACAACCGTGATAGTGTGCTTAGAGATGCCAAAAAGATGAGGAAAGATCTTAGGGCACAACTTGAGAATGCTAGTGAGAAAGTAGGAGAGTTAGAGTCCAAATTGCTTGAATTGAAACTTGAGAATGACTCTTTGAAACTTGCTCCTACTACTCCTGATGATGTTGAATGTGTTGAGTGTGATGCATGGTTGAATGAGATCAAACTGCTTAATGAGAAAAATGCTTCTACTTTGGCTCAACTAGATGCTCTTAGGACTGAATATGATGAGCTTAAGGCTAGACCGACTTTGCTTGGTGCTTGCAAATCATGTCCTACTATGCATGCTAAGCTTGTTGATGCTCGTTCTACCATTCGTTCTTTGGAAGCATCTTTGAAATCTCCTATTGCAAATGCATGCACTAGCTGTGATGAAGTTACTTTGCGCAATCTTGAACTCACTTCCCGTTTGGATGTCATCTATGAGGAGAATGACTACTTGAGGAAGGTGTTGGGTTGGTTGTCTGGGCAGGAACTTCAATTGAAAATCATGATTGAGGAGTTCAAGAGAGCTGATGGTCGTGGTTTGGGTTTTGAGAAGTTGGGTGAGAAAGTGGGAGAGAACAGTGGGGAGAGTGTGTATGAGAAGTGTGTTGAGTCCAGCCCCAAGTTTGAGGTGATCGGAGACATCCAAGTCCCACTTCCAAAAGCACCCAAGAACTCTTTCACACCAAAGCCCAACCACCTTTGCAACAAGCTTGACACAACCCAAGATCCACCCAAATTCCCACCTAAGACAAATGATCTCAAGAAACCTGTGAAGTTTGTGGGTGAAAAGGGTGTGAAGCCGAGTGAGAAGCCAGAGCCAAAACCAAAACCCATCCCCTTCAGGTGTGAGTATTGTGGCAAGGAGAGGCACCTTGCAGAGTTTTGCTACAAGAGGAAGAGGGATGAGAGGCTTGCTAGAGAGCAAGCAAACTAGGACAGGTATCGCCAGTCTCATGGTACTCCTGAGCCTAGAGTGCCACTTCCACGGGGTGTGGGAAGTGTGAGGAGTGTTGGCAGATTTCCACACAGAGGTGGTGGTGAGAGGTTTGCTAGGAGAGATGATGGTGTGCGTGCTGGTGAGAGGTTTGGTCGGGCTCGTGGTGGTTTTGCTGGACGTCCTCCTACTCGTCCTCAGTACGGGTTTAGGGGAGATGATCGCAACTTTGGGTTCCGGAGGAACTACGGACCACGTTTTCCCCCTCGTGGTGCTCGTACTCCTCCCATGGGACATGGGAAGTTTGGTGGCAAGGGAATGATGTTTGCTAACCCCTCTTTTGAGCGAGATGGCTCGACACCGGTTTAACTTTCTTTGTGCTAACCCCGAGTGTCGAGTCGCTAGCTCACTCTCGTTCTTGTTTCGACTACGGGCGGGGGAGGCTTGGAGAACATTTGGTTGATCGACTCCGGATGTTCTCGACACATGACCGGAGATAAGAAGTGGTTCTCCGGCCCTCACCCCAGTGAAGGAAAAGCAGTACATCACATTTGGGGACAATGGACGAGGAAGGGTGCTGTCGGAGGGTGTTGTGCGTGTGAGTGACAAGGTAACGTTGAAGAGAGTGGCTCTTGTGAAGTCTTTGGGTTTCAATTTGCTTTCGGTTTCTTAGTTGCTTGATGAGGGTTTTGAGGTGCGTTTCAAGTCTGGCGAGTCTCGTTTGCTTGATTCTCGAGGTGATCTTGTTTGTAAGATCATCCCCGAGGGTCAGATTTTCAGGGCTGATTTCTCTCGTTCTTTGGGTCCTGCTCGCTGTTTGATGGCCGGTCCTTTTTCTGATTTGTGGAAATGGCATAGGCGGTTGGGACACTTGAGCTTTGATTTGGTTTCCCGCTTGAGTGGTCTTGATCTTGTCCGAGGATTGCCGAGGTTGAAGCTTGAGAAGGATTTGGTTTGTGCTCCTTGTAGGCATGGTAAGATGGTAGCCACTCCCCATCCACCCCTGACCGATGTCATGACCGAGCGTCCGACAGAGCTGTTGCATATGGATCTTGTTGGGCTAGCTCGAGTTCGCTCGGTGGGTGGGAAGTGGTATGTCCTTGTTGTGGTGGACGACTACTCTCGCTATGCCTGGGTGTTCTACTTGGAGGATAAGAGTGAGACATTTGGTTTTGTTCGAGATCTGATCGTGAGGTTGAAAAACGAGAGGCATGGGAATGCTATTCGAGCTATCCGCAGTGATAATGGCTTTGAGTTCAAGAACTCTCGTTTTGATGCCTTTTGTCGTGATCTAGGTCTTGAACATCAGTATTCGACCCCTTATGTGCCCCCTCAAAATGGAGTCGTGGAAAGGAAAAATCGGACACTTTGTGAGATGGCTAGGACGATGCTCGATGAGCACAGGACTCCTAGGAGGTATTGGGCTGAGGCGGTCAATACGGCTTGTCATGTTTCCAACAGGATTTTATTGCGAGCTTTCAAGAAGAAGACTCGTTATGAGCTGATGCATGGTCGGGCACCCAAGGTGAGTCATTTCCGAGTCTTTGGCTGCAAATGCTTTATTCGAAGAAGGGAAAACTCGACAAGTTTGAGGCTAGGTCTAGTGATGGTATTTTCTTTGGATATGCTAACCATTCTAGAGCCTATAGGGTGCTTAACCTTGAGACTAACAAAATCATGGAGACTTGCGAGGTGACCTTCGACGAGACAATGCCATGTACCTCTCTTGGCTTTGAATGTGCAGGTGATGAAGAGATGGCCGAGGACCTCTTTGAAGAGGAGAAGGATGAAGCTGGAGATGATGATGGGGAGAACCATGCACCTGAAGCTGAGCATGTACCCACTACTTCCCCTACGACCAATTTGGAGCATGGACCGTCTACTTCATGGACAACGACGGTGCAACAAGAGGACCAGGCGAGAGAAGCTGAAGTTGAGGGGGGGGGGTAGTCTCGAGGCGTGAGGCTCCCCGGCAGATTCAAGAAGTGCATCCCCTGTCGAAGATCATTGGGAACATCGATGAACGCACTACACGGTCGAGGTCCGAGAATTCCTCTCATTTTGCTCATCTCGCTTTTGTTGCTACTTTTGAGCCCAAAGACATTGGACATGCTTTATCCGATGCAAACTGGGTCAATTCTATGCATGAGGAGTTGGAGAATTTTGAGAGGAACCGGAGTGTGGGAGTTAGTTGAACCACCTCCAAATTGCCATCCCATAGGAACCAAGTGGGTTTGGAAGAACAAAGAAGGAGAGAATGGGATGGTTTTGAGGAACAAGTCCAGACTTGTTGCTCAGGGGTTTAGTCAAAAGGAGGGGATCGACTATGAGGAGACCTTTGCTCCTGTGGCCCGTCTTGAGGCAATTCGGATTCTTCTAGCCTTTGTCGTGGCTAAAGAGTTCAAGTTGTTTCAGATGGACGTGAAGAGTGCTTTTCTGAATGGGGTCATAGAGGAGGAGGTGTATGTGAAGCAGCCACCTGGGTTTGAGAGCGAGTTGTACCCACATAGGGTATACAGGTTGAAAAAGGCTCTGTATGGGTTGAAACAGGCGCCCGTGCTTGGTATGGGAGATTGAGAGGTTTTACGTTGAGCGAGAGGGTTTGTGATGGGTACCGTGGATAGGACCTTGTTTCTCCTCAAGCATGGAAATGACTTGTTGATTGTGCGGATATACGTGGATGATATTGTCTTTGGTGGCTCGTCACATAACCTTGTTGCCAAGTTTGCGGATGAGATGAGCGGGGAGTTCGAGATGAGCATGATGGGCGAGTTGCGGTATTTTCTTGGGCTGCGAGATCAAGCAAGTGAAGGATGGTACATTTGTGCACCGGACCAAGTACACAAAAGACATGCGAGGAAGTTCCGGATGCAAGATGTGAAGCCGATGTCGACTCCCATGGGGAGTACGGCCACTTTGGATGCGGATGAGGACGGAGAACCGGTGGACCGGCGGGAGTACGGGGGAGCATGATCGGCTCCCTCCTCTACTTGACGGCGACGAGGCCGGACATACGGTTCGGCGTGTGTCCGTGCGCTCGTTTTCGAGCTTCGCCAAGGACATCACATCGACAAAGCCGTCAAGAGGATTTTCAGGTACCTACAGTCTGCCCCTGGTCTTGGCCTTTGGTATTCTTCCTCCTCGACTCTTTCCCTTCATGGTTTTTCCGATGCGGATTTTGCTGGTTGTTGAGTCGAGAGGAAGTCTACTTCTGGTACTTGCCAGTTTCTTGGGTCTTCGTTGGTCTCATGGTCTTCCCGCAAGCAGTCTAGTGTAGCTCAGTCTACCACCGAGGCGGAGTATGTTGCTGCCGCGAGTTGTTGTTCCCAGTTTGTTGTGGATTTCATACACTTTGAGAGACTTTGGTGAGGAGTGCACCCAGATCCCACTTCTTTGTGATAGCACCAGTGCCATAAGCGTAGCCAAAAACCCAGTGCTTCACTCCAGAACCAAACATATAGAAGTGAGGTATCATTTCTTGAGGGACAATGTGGAGAAAGGAACCATTGTGTTGAGCCATGTCCCTACCCAAGATCAGCTTGCAGACATTTTCACAAAGCCTCTCGACCAAGCTACATTTGTGCGCTTGCGGGGGGAACTTGGGGTTTGTTGCCCTTTCTAGTTGTTTCTTGGGGGATTTCCTTTTTGTACCATATGTATCATACCATGTTTACTTTGATGTATATACATGCTTTGCTTGATGTATAAACCATGGTAGGATAGCCATCTTGTCATATATCATGTTGCATTTGTATCATATTGCATTTTAGGATGATGAGCTTCTTTCATATGCCATATTTGAGTCTCTTTGGCTATTTGTGAGATATTGGTTATATGTGTGGAGAAATGGTGATGTGAGGCTATGCTCTTGGAATATTTGAGATATATGTGTGGTGAGATAGCCCTTTTTGAAATAAATGCTAATCTTGACCAAACTTTGATGAAATATGCTCCACTCGTGTGTAGTTGTGTATCCATGTCACAGTTTGGTCTAAATGTGCTTTTCATGCTTAGATTGTGCTTGGATGCCTTGTTCTTGCATTTGGGCCAAAGGCCGAATATCATTGTGAATGTTTAGCCTATGTTGCATTCATGGGGGAGCATAAGCTTCTTTTTGCCGCAAAGGCACTTCATGTACCATAAAATGAATTAATCTTGAAAAGAAGTGTGAATGCTTGAAAAATGCTCCATCCATCATGTCTATGCTTAAAATGTATTATCTTTCACATATGGGTGCTAAATATGTTGCATGATGTTCACCAGTGGAGAAGTCTCCCCGAAGTGGACACATGGCTCATGAGCTTTGACATGACATGCTTTGCTTTATGGGTGTTTGCCATGATCTTTTGCTGAGAACTTGATATCCTTGTATGATCTTTGAATGGTATGCATGTTTGTGGCTCAAGTGTGACATGGATAGGCTTTTACATGTGAAGCGAGCCTTCTTTTGGTAAAACTGCTTAAATCAGAAAATTTTGCTTTGTCACATGCTTGTATTTTCATATATTACTTGTGGCCATGCTTTGACTATGCTATGATTCATATGTGTGATCTTTGTCTCATTTTTAGCCTTTGACACTAGATTTGGCCTATTTGAGAAGCTCATGTAGATGTTTATATACTTTGCTTTGCATTTCTGCATTTTCACCTTGATTCATACATTGTCAATAAGGGGGAGATGAGGTGAGCTTAATGAAAATTCAGAAGAGGTGAGCTGAAATTTTGGAAGATTGCATCCACATGTTCAGGGGGAGCTTGCATTTGTTCAGGGGGAGCTTTCTTGCTGTTGTCGGTGTGGAGTTTGTGCTTTGCTTGGCTTGTGACCTTTCTTCGCCTTTCTTTGGTTTTGGTCATGAGTTGAGCTTCCTTGTTTTTCTTTCTTCTTCTTTTCTCTTTTTCTCTGAATTTCATTTCGCGTTGTGTGTTGTCAATGCACTCATCAAGGGGGGAGATTGAGGACCGGGAGCGTCCCGGTGGTCGATGGATGACCGCTCCTCGGTGATGAGTGATTGACAACGGGTGTTGGACCGACTCTTGGCTTAGTGCGCGGGTGTGTAGGCTGCGGCCTAGTTCGTGTTGTTGCAGGTGAAGAACGGGCGCGAAAGGTCTTCAGCCTTGAGGGGCCTCCGAGAGATGGAGAGACAAGTAGGCTCGGTTCGAGGGACCCGGTGGACAGCGGGACTGGGTGCGGGCCACGTGGTGGCGACACAAGCAAGATGAAGTCATGGACAGACGAGCTGGTGCACGGTGGCGGTCGAGTCAAGTGGTTTGGCGGGAGGCCGGACCGGGCACGCGGGGTTTGGTGGTTTGCCCACAAAACCACCGGCGGACGGTTTCTTAGTTTGGGCCTCAAAACCAAGTCCGAGGGCCCAACACGACGGAGACGGGATCCGGGCGTGTCGGGAAGCTTCAAGGCGGAGGACACGCGGCGGGATCGCATGGCTTGCGTCGGGAGGACGCGGGGTGCGACAAAGGCGTGGCCGTCCGATGGATAGACCCACAAACATTACCTAAATGCCCCTACGTGGGTTGTATCGCCAGTAGTTATGTTAGGGGTAGTCGAGTCATTTACCACTCCGGCGGGACCTGATATATAAGCCATGAGTGTGTGTGGATGGCGCTCTCTCTCCGCGACTTAGGGTTTCATTTCCTCCCTCCTCTTTCTCATTTTCGTAGCTATTTTCCTTCCATTTTCTCTAGGCTAGCATGAGAGCTTCATGAGAGATTTGTTGAGAGGGATGGATACTAGGGCGGTATGCTAGACCTTGTGAATCTTTCCTGGTTTGTATAGAAGATTCGGGGTTGTTTTTCGTGGCTTTTCGTGCTTGTTTTCGTGCCTTTGTTCCCGGTGTGATTCCGCGGATTTGAGTGGGTTTCTCCCCGGATTTCTTTGAGGGAAACATGGATAGATGTCTTGTGCATCTTTGTGCTTGATCTTGTGCCCTCAAACGCCGGAAACCACTTCGATTCGTGAGTTTTCGTTCGGTGCTCTAGCTTTTGGTGGTGCTCAAAGGATTCGCGATTCCCGGTGATTTAGGGAGTTAGGAGGCAAGATTTTTGGGCTATAGCATCCTTGTGTGACGCTTTTCAAGTACCCAAACCCTTGTCTCTACAGCTTCAACCGTTTGGGAAATCCGATGATGATTTGGGGGAGTTGACTTTCGGGGTCGGGCTGTTTCTGCTCTGTCCGCACCTGGCGGACCGTCCGCGGGGTGCTGGCGGACAGTCCGCGAGGCTAGGGTTCGTCGCGTGTTCGTCGTGTTCTTGCGCGCCTTTGTTTTCGATCCGGTTTGGCTTTTGGTTTTGGTTGCAGCCAGTTTGCGGATGGTCCGCGCTCGAGTAGCGGACGGTCCGTGGGTGGCGCGGACGGTCCGCCCGGCCTCGGCGGACGGTCCGTTTTTCTCGGGTCGCTTACGGTGTTCTGTGTGTGTTTAACGGACGGTCCGCGGAGAGGGCGGACGGTCCGCGGCGCGTCGGCGCGGACGGTCCGCGGTAGCAGGTCGGACAGTCCGCGCGGTTCATCGCGGACGGTCCGCTTGCCGGGCCGGACGATCCGCCGGGGAGCTGTGTGCAGTGCTTCTTGTTTCGATTCCTTCCTTCCCTCTCTAGTGCTTCCGCGTGTGCTTCAAGGAATCGTTCCTAGGACTAGAGGTTGATCCATAACCTCGTGGTCTTGGCGATTGGTGCGTGATTCGATCCATCGCTTGTGTGTGACCGGAGTTTGTCTAGGGTATAGGCCGGATTCTTTTGGAAGAATTTTTACCGGCTCCTATTCACTCCCCCCCCCCTCTCTAGTCGCCATCTGATCCTTCATGTGCAGGACGTCGTTGAGAGGTCCCGCCTAAAGTCGGAGATGCTTCAGGGGTACGGCGACGCGGTGCTTCGGGCCGAGACACTGGTGGATCAACTCTTGAAGTCCCGGAAGCACGCCGCCGCCATGCAGTCAAAGCTGGACACCGCCCGCTTTCCCTTGTTGTTTGCAGAGCTTGAGACCCGGGTAGATTAGCTGAAAACTTCGGAGACAGATCTGAAGAACCTTTTCTATCGGGAGCAGGAGGCCCGCCAGGTACTGGAGTTAGATTATAAGGAGCTTGCTTACGAGTGCGACAAGCACATGGAGCTCCGTATTGCATCAGACCGTGACCTCGTCAACTTCTACAAATCATTGCAGAAGCTGAACGAGGATTGCGAGAAGCTGCGGGCCTAGCTCAGGGAACTTGAAGAAGCCGCGCTCCCCATCGCGAGGCTGCTGGTGCCTCATCCTGGCGGTCCCAAGATAGCGCCGCTGGTGGACCGGTTGAAGGAAGCCCCCAGCCGGCTGGCGACTTACGTGAAGAATCTGGCGAAGTCGATCCCGAACCAGGTGTTGGCCTTCATGAAGTTGTACTACCCGAAGGCTCCCGTAGACGTAGTCGCCGGCGGGCTAGCCGCCAACTGTACTGACGAGCAGTATGCGGAGCTGCTGGAGCAGATGGCGCCCATTGCAGATCAAGTCGCCGAGAAGCTCAATCTCCAATAGTCCTGTAATAGTTAGCTCATAGCAGTAGTTGTACAAAAACAATTGTAATTGTTTAAGTATTAATGAAGAAAAGTTTCCATCAATGAGTACTCGTTGCCGCGATCTCTGAGTGCGGAGTCCCATCGTGGAGTTGCCGCGAGTAGTCGTACTCGGCAGTAGTCCCGCAGAGGGAAGAAGACAGTAAAGCAGTTGATGAACAATCAAATTTTATTACTGAAGAAGTACACTTGGATGGCCAGGGCCGTAGTTACAGAGTAGTCTCCAGAACTCGGAGGCCGCCTACGGCTAAGTAGTGCTAGGGCGAGTAGCCGCTTACAGCAGTAGATCCGTAAGTAGCCATATAGGCTGGATCTAGAAGTACATGGTCTCTCAGTAGACCGCTGCTAGAGTCCTTTGTCGCTCGTCGCAGGCCAGGATCCGTAGGTAGCCGCATGGGTTGGATTCTGGAGAGGAGTAGTCCGTAGACTGGTGCCTGGACCCGGAGGCCGCTTACAGCGAAGAGGTAGTCCGGAGACTAGTGCCTCGACCCGGAGGCCGCTTACGGCGGAGGGGTCTTTATGTAGTCGCGTAGACTTGAGCCCCCCAGAGTAGTCGTGTAGACTAGGCGTAGAACCGACGAGCTGGTCGACATTCCACGAGTTGTTGACGTCTTCGCCTTCAAGTGTCTGGAGGCGGTAGGAGCCCGGCCCGGTCACCTTTGCCACTGTGAAGGGACCTTCCCAGGGGGATCTGAGCTTGTGTAGTCCTTCCGTGTTCTGGATGCGACGGAGGACGAGATCGCCAACGTTGAAGGAGCCTTCCTTGACGTTGCGATCATGGTAGCGTCGGATACCCTCCAGGTACCTTGCTGATTGGACGAGGGCGGCGCAGCGAGCTTCTTCGAGCCCGTCGATGTCAACTCGTCTGCTGTCTTCAGAGACGCCTTCGTCATAGTGCTCCACTGCTGGTGAATCCCATATGACATCAAAAAGGAGGATTGCTTCGGAGCCGTAGACCAGGAAGTAAGGGGATTGCGCTGTTGGCTTGGAGGGCTGAGTACGTAGCCCCTAGAGTGCGTTGGGTAGTTCCTTGATCCACTTGCCTCCTTTAGAGTTAGCAGCGTCGTGTAGCCGCTTCTTGAGAGCGTCGAGCACCATCCCGTTGGCGCGCTCGACTTGTCCGTTGGCCCGAGGATGGGCAACTGAGACGTATCGGACGTCAATCCCGCTGTTCTCGCAGTACTCCCAGAATTGGTGGTTGTTGAAGTTGGAGCCCAGGTCTGTGATGATGCGGTGGGGTAGTCCGTAGCGATGCACGAGTTCATCCAGGAAGTCGAGTACTCTGTCAGCCTTGGGACATGTGACCGGCTTGACCTCGATCCACTTGGTGAACTTGTCGATGGCCACCAATACTCTGTTGAATCCACCTGGCGCAGTTAGCAGAGGCCCAATCATGTCGAGCCCCCAGCAGGCGAAAGGCCAGGTTGGCGGTATGGTGACTAGCTTGTAGGCCGGGACGTGTTGCTGCTTGGCGAAGTACTGGCACCCTTGGCACCTTCTGACGAGTTCTTCAGCGTCGCCCAAAGCTGTGGGTCAGTAGAAAGCTCGTCGGAAGGCCTTGCTGACCAGCGTGCGAGAGGACGCGTGGTTGCCGCAGACGCCCTTGTGGATCTCCTCTAAGATGTCCTTGCCTTCTTATCTAGGGACGCACTTCATGAGTACTCCAGAAGATGCGCCCCGTCTGTAAAGCTTGTCTCCGATGAGGACGTAGGACTTGGCGCGGCGGATGAGCTGCTCGGCCAAGTTCTTGTCTGAGGGAACCTTCTGCTCGCTGAGGTAGTCGATGAAGGGTTGCCTCCAGTCCACGTCGATCATCATGACCTCCTGGCCAGCCGGGGGATGCGCTGGGACAGTGGTCAGTGGCACCGGCTCCGGGATGGATGGCGTGTGAAGCTCGTGGACGAAGACACCCGCTGGTACTTGAGCACGAGTAGAGCCAAGCTTCGACAGGACGTCCGCTGCGACGTTGTTGTCGCGGACGATGTGGTGGAACTCGAGACCATAGAACTTGTTCTCGAGCTTGCGGACTTCTAGGCAGTATGCGTCCATGTTCTCTTTGTTGTGATCTCAGGACTTGTTGACTTTGTTGATGACCACTGCGGAGTCGCCGTAGACTAGTAGCTGCTTGATGCCCAGTGATGCCGCGAGGCGGAGCCCATGTAGGAGGGCTTCGTACTCGGCTTCGTTGTTTGAGACCTTCCAGAAGATCTGCAGGACGTACTTGAGTTGTTCACCCGTTGGAGAGATCAGGAGTACCCCTGCACCTGCGCCCTCGAGGTTGAGTGAGCCGTCGAAGTACATCACCCAGTGCTCTGGTCGCTCGGTTGGAGTAGGTAGCTGATTCTCCCGCCACTCCGCCATGAAGTCGACTAGTGCCTGCGACTTGATGGTTGTGCGTGGCTTGAAGTCGATGGTGAGGGCACCGAGTTCGACTGCCCACTTGGAGATTCTTCCAGTAGTGATGCAGTACATACACCTAGAACTATTGTGGAACTTGAGTTGTGCAATTTTAAAGAAAAAACAAGCATAATTCAAGAATAATTATTTCTGGTATTTATAAAATCGTGATTAATTCACCACAGGTGTTTTTTGGCATTAAAAGACAGTGTGCAAAGGTTGGTTGCAAAAACCTAATTATTTTTAGCTAGAAAAATCATTTATGCAGATCTGGCAGAAATGGAAAAACATTTTTATAAAACGATTTACATCATAACTTTGTGCAATATTTGACATAGGAGCTAGTCATGACCTAACACACAACATATCCAAAACTTAGCTACATAGGATTTATGGTTTTTGAGATATTGCAGATCTATGGTTTTCACATTTGTATTTTTCATGCAAAAACTAACAGGAATTAGCTCAGGCCAGAATAACAAAAGTTGTAGGATAATTCACCATGAATCCAACAAAATTGGTTTTACATTTTTCTGATTTTTCTATGATTTTCTACGCAATTTACAAGAATCAGAAAATCACTTTTACTATTGGAGTTCACCTTTTTCAGGGAGGACCCTGGAAAGATCTTTGTGTTTGCAATGTAGCCCCTGGGGGCGCGGCCGGCGCGGGCTGGGCTCAATTCCGGCGAGGCTCGCCGGAGATTGGCCGGAGGACGGCGGGGGAGTGAGCTAGGGGATGCTATGGGCCGATTTGGGGCGTTGGACAGGGCGAAGGTGGCTCCGGCGAGCACCTCGCCGGCGGCCAGGGAGGGGCGGCCGCGGTGGAGTCTGTTCCGGTGAGGGGCGGCTCGGGAAAGGACTGTGGGCGGCGAGGCTTAGCTCCTAGAGAGGCTAGGGGGGTGGAGAGGCCTTGAGAACACTTGCGGTCGGGTGGGAAGGGAGCTCGCCGCGGCTGCTCGGGGGAGCGGCGGCGGCTCGGTTGGGCGGAGAGGAGCAGAGTGCGCCGTGGCCGGGGACCGGGGCTCCTTATAAGGCGACGCGCAAGCTCCCTAGCGACCAGTAGACCGGCGGGGGAAGCCTCGGAACGCGTGTGCGCCGTACGATGGCGAAGGGACCGCTGGTCCGTTGCGGTTCGCACGGCCGCCCGGGATTCAAGGCGTTCCCGGCGTCCAAGGCCTCGGGAGGCGTGCAGCGGCCTTGGGAAGGCGCGGCTGCCTCGGGAACATGCGCCGGTGGGCCGGGCGCCGAGGCGGCGGCGGCCCGCGGCGGGGCGCGCTCGGCGCGGCGGCCGCGCGCGACGTCGCGGCGCGGCCTCGCTCTGGCCCGGCGCATTTCGGACTGAGCAACTTCCCGCACGAATTTCTCCCAAAATTTGAATACAAGTGCACGAAGTGATGAATACGAAAATTGTAGATCTAGCTACCATCTACAACTTTTGTAAAGGTCGTCTAGTGTTTTTCTCGACGGATTTTGCAGGAACGTCGTGCCAACATTGAATGCCGGCCTGTTCTGGAAAACAGGAGATACTGTCAGTCGATCGAGTTTTTCACCAATTTCCACTCAAAATTGGAAATGTCAATCTACATGAAAGTTGTGTCCCTCAACAAGATGGACAACTTTCATAAAGGTAGATTTTGAAGTGTTTAGGTGAATTTTGGAGAACGCGGCAAAAGTTCCGGATGACATTCGCTGACGTCAACGGTTAAGCCGGTTTTGACCGTGTCTTTGGCCAAGGGTCCATTACGGGTGTGTGTAGGCTTGGTCAAGGGGTTCATTAGGGTTCATTGGCGAGGTTTTCGGGGTGATGACCTAGGTTGACCTAGGTTTAACCGGTGTTTGACTGGTTTGACTTGGCTGATTCGGTCATTAACGTTAATGACAGTAATTAAAAACCTGGGGCGTCACACCAGTAGACGAATCTCCCAGCCGGTGTGGACATTATAACCAGCTCGGAAGTCGGCCCTGACAAGGGTTGCTCAGTAGTGTTGTCTTCGGACTCGGGATCCTCAGGGTCCGACTCGAAGCCGAACTCGTACGCGGAGTCCGAGTAGAAGCCAGAGAGGGGGTTGGAGTCCGAGGCGTGGCCGGGGGCGGTGTCGGAGTCCGAGTTGTACTCGGGTACGGGCTCCTTGCCAGCCTGGCGCGCGGAGGGAGCCTCCGTGCGGGCCCTGCAGAGGTTGCGGGGGCCACGCGTGGAGCGCTCGCGGGGTGGGGAGACCACATGCGATGGCTGAGCAGCCGGCTCGCATACGGTAGCCTACGGGGACGTCAAGTTCGAGTTCGAAGCGGATCCGAGCTCGAATTCGGCGTGTTGGTCGAAAAGCGAAATTTCGCCGAACTTGCCGGCGAGTTCGCCCGTGACTACTTCGGGAAGCGTCACGAAGCCGGTCTCCGGGTTGGGCGCCATGGTGAGGCGGCGTTGGAAGGACCCAGCGCCGTCAGCAATGTAGACCCAGGCACCGAAGACAAAGGTGTCGCAGCGGTTCAAGGCGACGGTCGGCTTGATGTAGACAGGAGCCGTCGAGTTCGCCATGTGATCTCGGGCGAGAACCCCTACCTGGCGCGCCAGCTGTCGGTGTTTTAGACCGGCAACCTACTAAGGGGAGTACCCGAAGTAGATGAATATGGACTCACCGAGATCAGTAACTCGAAGGAAGAGACACGTGGCACACAATTTTGACAGGTTCGGGTCGCGAGGTGCGTAATACCCTACGTCATGTATGCTGAGTAGCTCTGGATTGATTGGGTACGATTACAAAATGATGCAATCTTACGCCGTGAGATGAGATGATGAGAGAGGGATCCCTGCCTCGCCTTATATAGTCCGGGAGGCAGGGTTACAAGTCGGAATAGGGAGAGAGTACTAGTGATAGAGCATAGGTACCTAAGGATCATGCATCTAGGGTTTTCAAATCAACTCCTGAAACGTAAGTGCACAATCGTAGCAAACATAATTGCACAATTTTAAAAGTCAGGGTTAATGATCCGGGGCTTGCCTTCGATGGCAAGGTTGGCCTTGGGCCCTTCTGGACTTGGGTCCAGGTCTTGAGCTACGTCCACGCATGGCAGCTCGTTGTCGGCACCTTCGTCTCCTTCCGGCATGAGCGTACGTCTACCGACGGAAAGAACTACACGAAGATGCACATGCAAGATTCATTTGACGATTTTTAATTTAATTAACCACAAACAATAGAAGACAACCGAGGGGTGTTTTGGTTGGGCACATTCACCTAGATAAAAAAATACATTCAGCATACTCTTCCATAAAGGAACAATATGCAATTCTTTATTAATTATTCTTTTTGATAGTGACTGTGTGCACATCTATACAAGTAATTTAATTTAACTTCACAAACAGCAGTGGGTGGGTACGTTTAACTTTTTACCATGATTTGCAACCACACACAAGATTGGCAAGGGTGGTTTGGTGATTTTTCCTAATCAATGACTATTAAGCCCTTAATTGCTTCCATAGCTTTCATTCATGAAATTAATCAAGAAAATTCATTGGATGGGTGTGTCACACCCTAAGCACCTATAACGAGCCACTGGACACACATGCGAGCTTGGGATAGCCATAGCTTAATTAATTTTGAAAAAGACAAAAGCTAGCTAGATGGACAAGGTAAAAGCACACAAAAATAATTACTCAACAAAATGATCCTAACTTTCTCACACATGTTATAAGGTTCAAATCTAGCCTAGTGATGCAGCACATACACCTAGAACTATTGTGGAACTTGAGTTGTGCAATTTTAAAGAAAAAACAAGCATAATTCAAGAATAATTATTTCTGGTATTTATAAAATCATGATTAATTCACCACAGGTGTTTTTTGGCATTAAAAGACAGTGTGCAAAGGTTGCAATTTTAAAGAAAAAACAAGCATAATTCAAGAATAATTATTTCTGGTATTTATAAAATCGTGATTAATTCACCACAGTTGTTTTTTTGGCATTAAAAGACAGTGTGCAAAGGTTGGTTGCAAAAACCTAATTATTTTTAGCTAGAAAAATCATTTATGCAGATCTGGCAGAAATGGAAAAACATTTTTATAAAACGATTTACATCATAACTTTGTGCAATATTTGACATAGGAGCTAGTCATGACCTAACACACAACATATCCAAAACTTAGCTACAGAGGATTTATGGTTTTTGAGATATTGCAGATCTATGGTTTTCACATTTGTATTTTTCATGCAAAAACTAACAGGAATTAGCTCAGGCCAGAATAACAAAAGTTGTAGGATAATTCACCATGAATCCAACAAAATTGGTTTTACATTTTTCTGATTTTTCTATGATTTTCTACGCAATTTACAAGAATCAGAAAATCACTTTTACTATTGGAGTTCACCTTTTTCAGGGAGGACCCTGGAAAGATCTTTGTGTTTGCAATGTAGCCCCTGGGGGCGCGGCCGGCGCGGGCTGGGCTCAATTCCGGCGAGGCTCGCCTGAGATTGGCCGGGGGACGGCGGGGGAGTGAGCTAGGGGATGCTATGGGCCAATTTGGGGCGTTGGACAGGGCGAAGGTGGCTCCGGCGAGCGCCTCACCGGCGGCCGGGGAGGGGCGGCCGCGGTGGGGTGCGTTCGCGGCGAGGGGCGGCTCGGGAAAGGACTGGGGGCGGCGAGGCTTAGCTCCTAGAGAGGCTAGGGGGGTGGAGAGGCCTTGAGAACACTTGCGGTCGGGTGGGAAGGGGAGCTCGCCGCGGCCGCTCGGGGGAGCGCGGCGGCGGCTCGGTTGGGCGGAGAGGAGCGGCGTGCGCCGCGGCCGGGGACCGGGGCTCCTTATAAGGCGACGCGCAAGCTCCCTAGTGACCAGTAGACCGGCGGGGGAAGCCTCGGAACGCGTGTGCGCCGTACAACGGCGAAGGGACCGCCGGTCCGTTGCGGTTCGCACGGCCGCCGGGATTCAAGGCGTTCCCGGCGTCCAAGGCCTCGGGAGGCGTGCGGCGGCCTTGGGGAAGGCGCGGCTGCCTCGGGAACATGCGCCGGCGGGCCCGGGCGCCGAGGCGGCGGCGGCCCGTGGCGGGCGCACGAGGCGCTGCGGCGGCGCGACGTCGCGGCGCGGCCTCGCTCTGGCCCGGCACATTTCGGACTGAGCAACTTCCCGCACGAATTTCTCCCAAAATTTGAATAAAAGTGCACGAAGTGATGAATACGAAAATTGTAGATCTAGCTACCATCTACAACTTTTGTAAAGGTCGTCTAGTGTTTTTCTCGACGGATTTTGCAGGAACGTCGTGCCAACATTGAATGCCGGCCTGTTCTGGAAAACAGGAGATACTGTCAGTCGATCGAGTTTTTCACCAATTTCCACTCAAAATTGGAAATGTCAATCTACATGAAAGTTGTGTCCCTCAACAAGATGGACAACTTTCATAAAGGTAGATTTTGAAGTGTTTAGGTGAATTTTGGAGAACGCGGCAAAAGTTCCGGATGACATTCGCTGACGTCAACGGTTAAGCCGGTTTTGACCGTGTCTTTGGCCAAGGGTCCATTACGGGTGTGTGTAGGCTTGGTCAAGGGGTTCATTAGGGTTCATTGGCGAGGTTTTCAGGGTGATGACCCAGGTTGACCTAGGTTTAACCGGTGTTTGACTGGTTTGACTTGGCTGATTCGGTCATTAACGTTAATGACAGTAATTAAAAACCTGGGGCGTCACACCAGTAGACGAATCTCCCAGCCGGTGTGGACATTATAACCAGCCCAGAAGCCGGCCCTGACAAGGGTTGCTCAGTAGTGTTGTCTTCGGACTTGGGATCCTTAGGGTCCGACTCGAAGCCGAACTCGTACGCGGAGTCCGAGTAGAAGCCAGAGAGGGGGTTGGAGTCCGAGGCGTGGCCGGGGGCGGTGTCGGAGTCCGAGTTGTACTCGGGTAAGGGCTCCTTGCCGGCCTGGCGCGCGGAGGGAGCCTCCGTGGGGGCCCTGCAGAGGTTGCGGGGGCCACGCGTGGAGCGCTCGCGGGGTGGGGAGACCACATGCGATGGCTGAGCAACCGGCTCGCATACGGTAGCCTACGGGGACGTCAAGTTCGAGTTGGAAGCGGATCCGAGCTCGAATTCGGCGTGTTGGTCGAAAAGCGAAATTTCGCCGAACTTGCCGGCAAGTTCGCCCGTGACTACTTTGTGACACCCTAAAATTCCATCACTAAAATTACTTAGCAACTTAAATTAGTCTTAAGGATTTAAGGAGATTAAATTGCTATTTAAATTGAGCTCTAAAAATATTAAAGATAATTTAATAAACTTAGAGACAACAAGTGTATGTGCATCATCAGTTGGCCTGCATGGTTTTTGGTTGCTTGTGTGGTTTCTAAAAAGTTTACAAAATTCTTGAGAAAAGTTTGAATTGAATTTGAGTTGAAAAATGATTTGAAAATGAAGTTTGAAAAAGGAAAAAGAAAAAAAAAGAAAAACCGCACCGGCTCCTTTTCAGCCCAGGCGGCCCAGCCCACTCCCGCGCCAGCCCACCACTCCCCCTTCCCTTTTTCTTTTACTCCGCGCGCGCGGCGGCGGGCCCCCCTGTCAGCCTCCCTTCTTCCCCCTTCCTTTTCTTCTTCCCCGCGCTCGCCGGCCGCCGCCGCCGGCCCGCTCTGAATCCGCCCCGCTCCCGCCTTCTCCCCTTCCTTTCTCTCCTCGCGTGAGCACGCCGATTAAGGCAATTAATCCCCACTCAAACACCCCGGCCGTTTCCCCCTTTTCCCCTTGCCTTCTTTACGCCGGACGGCCCGCCGGCCATCAATGGCAAGCCGCCGGCCGCCCCGTCCCCTACCCCGCCTTGCCTTCCATCCTCGGGTCCTTTTTAAGCTCGCGCACGCACTCCCCGTGCCTCCATTTGCCTCCGTAACCCCGCTAACGCGCACGCACGAGCACCAATTTCCCGCGCGCCGCCCTCGGGTCTCCGCCGCCGCCGTCGAGCCGTCGCCGCCGGTGAAGGGCTAGACCCCCTTCGTTTTCTCGTGACCTTTGGGATCGCTAGGAGCTTGACAAGCTCGTGTTGCCGCGAGGTCTTCGTCCCCGACGCCCGTGGCGGCCGCGCCCCGAGCTCACCGGAGCGCCGCCCGAGCCGCCGCTGTCGTCAAGCCCCTCTGTTGTCGCCTCCTCTCCACCCGTTGGCCCGTCGTCATCCCCTGTGCGTGGTAAGCAAAATCCCCCGCCCAATTCCCCTCCTTTTCGCGCTCAGTAGCGTCCCCGCGGGCTCGCCGGAGCAGGCGCGCTGCCCCCTTACGGTGCCGTCCGCCGGTGAGGCCCAATCGCTCCCGTAGACCCCACGAGCACGTGCGCAAGCTTCCCCGCAACATTTTGCCCCAACCCGTGGTCAAAGTGATGGCCGAGAGCACCGTAGAGAGCTAGCGCCGGTGAGCTCCCGCCGCGCGCGCGCCGCCCTCTGCGTCGTCGCCGCCGCCCGCCGCTTGCACGCGTCCGGGGCCGTTTGATCTCGCGCGGATGGCCAGGACCACGTACCCCTTCGCGTTTATAGGATGGTCCACCGTGGGCTTGTGGACCGCGCCCACGGCCGGGTCCACGGTGCGCGCGCGCGTCACCCGCCGTTGGATCTGAGATCCACGGTGCGGCTGCGGCCCTTTTTCTTAAGAGCCCCTGAGTTTTCAAACTTTAGCAAGCCGGTCCTTCCACCTTTAAGAAACTTTACGGTTAGGTCCTGATTTTTGCAATCTAGCCCCTGTCTACCCTGGATAATATTGTTTTAGGCCCTTTTCACTCTTTTTTTTGCACCTAGACCCCTCTGATTTAATTTATAATTATGTTTTAGCCCCTGATTTTATTTATAAAAGCCCTGTAAACTTAGTTTTCTTGCAAATAGACCCCTGTAAACTGTTTTAATCATATCTTTTTCATTTTTACTCCGTTTTTAGCGTTCTATATATCAAAATGATCGTCTCGACGAGTAGAATCTTTTAAATAGTAAATTTACCAGTTTTGTTACTGTTTGGTGTACTGTTTTGTTTATTGTTTGTTATTCATGTTTGACTCGTAGATATCGTGCCTGTTTCGTCTGAGCTCCCTGTCGGAGGTGATCAGGAAGAGCCTGTCTTTGAGGAGGATTTCACCCAGCTTGTAGAGGAAGGCAAGTGGCTTTCCCCCTCTGCATAATCTTTTTGAACCTATGACACTGCATGCTAAACAATGTTTACTATTCCTGTTGTTATGCATAAATCTGATGGGCAAACACCTAGCTAAGGACTTGACTAGATGCTTTACCACTTTACCTTGATCAACCCTGTTTAAACAAATGTTTGGGGTAGATAAATGCTTAGTTTGCTTTACATGAGTGTGGTTATGCTTTGTTTATGTTATACATCTTAGTTTTGCTTATAGATGTGTTTGTGCTTAAAACAAGATAACTTGATTCATAATCGGAACAGGGAGAACCACCCAAGATAACAGTACAACCACAGTCCACATGGCTCTGGCTTAGCCAATTAATTAGGAGAGTGGGTTAGGCGATAGCTCTTTTCCGAGAGGGGCACGGGGGCCGGAGTTGAAGGGGTATAGCCCGGTCCTTTTGGGGTAGCGACCTTGGCTAAGGTGTTGACCACTAGGGAGGGTTATGGCCCGCTCACGCCGTAATGCTTGTTGCGGGCGTTGGTTTATCTTCTTTCCTTTGTAAAGGCTTCGTAGTGGACCCCTAGCCACTCACCTTGGAAGTGTTTAAGGGTATAGCTAACCCGGGCAAGATGGGGAACACGAGTTGTGGGTAAAGTGTACAACCTCGCGAGTGTAAAGGCGATCGATCAGCCGTGCTCACGGTCATGAGCGGCTTGGACCCTCACATGATTAACAAACTTGAAGATTAATGAAAATCATGGGTTTATAGTTTGGTTTGAGGTTTCTTTAAGGTTAAGTGGGTTGGTATACACTTACACCTAGTAATTAGGTGCTTGCTAATAAAACTTGACCAACTTATAAAATGCTTACCGCTGTGAACCAAAGCCTATCCTTGATAGCCTTGCATTGTTTCCCCCACTTGCTGAGCTCCAACCATAAGTGTGCTCACCCTTGCTTACCGCTCTTCAGAGGAGAACGTCGGAGGCGAGGACGAGTACTGGAGTGACTTCGAGGAGTTCTAGGCATGCGGATCCCCCAGTCATCATGCCTGTGGAAGTCAACAATGGAGTTGCTCGTCGTTTAGTTTTCGTCGTGTTCGGACCTTCGAGTCCACCCCTATGGATGTAATAATGGTTTTCATACTGGTTTAAACTCTTGTACGTTTTATTACAGCAATGGTATTACTCTCGTTTTGTCTATCATGTGTGTGTAAATTGATCCTGGCGCACATATGAGATGCATTCGGTTTTCCTTGTAAAATCGGGTGTGACAAAGTGGTACCAGAGCCGTGATGACTGTAGGTCGCAGCCTTAGTTAGAAATGGACGAAATTAAGGATTCATGTTCTAGAAAGCCTTGTCATGCTTCAAATCATCTTATTTACGCATTAAAAACCTAATTTAATTTTTGTTTATCATTTTAAACTCGTCATTTTGATTTATTATTCGTACTCCGAGATCGGTTTTGCTTTGACGGATGGCCGGGACTTACATGACCCCTCGTAAGAGCAACGGTGGGCGTTTTCCTTCCGGGACGGTGGCCTCTCGCCATCGTCTTGAAGATGTTGAGGAGGAACAGGAGGAGTTCCAGCCAGAGGTTGAGGTGGAGGAAGACCCAGAGGAGGTCCAACCAGAAGAAGAAGAAGAGGATCCTGAAGAGGTCGAGATGGAGGAGGAGGAGCCAGAAGAGCCATTGGAACAGCCACAGCTGTACGATGGCACATTGCTAGAGGCAGACGCAGATGGAGACATCGTGATCCCACCGGCGCCTGTAGTGAATGAGGAAGCACCCCCTGCACCTGCTGATCCAGTGCCTGATGATGAAGGAGGTGACCCGGATGACTCCAGTGATGACAGTGTGGGTGAGGATGATGGTAACAATGCTGTTGGCAACCCAGAGGAAGATGAGGATCCCCGCTATCATGGAGCGGAATACCACAAACACTCTCCGAAGCCGAGAATGGACGGTTCCGCATTCTTCGTGGAATGTTACGAGGTACCCGGGATATACCATAAGGCCTCTCTATGTGACCAAGCATTTCGGTGAGCCGGAATGAGGGATTACTACACCGCAGAGTTTACATCGGGAAGCCTGCGAATGATACGAGAAGGATGGAGGTATCGCTCATCTCACCATAGCACGGCTCGGTTCTCTGCGATGATCTTTGCGGTGAATGATGCAGCAAGGAGGGCGCTGCGGTCGGTCCGCCATGCTAATCGGGTGCGGCTTGTTCCAATCGGAGTACCGCCATGTGCCTCGACGTGCAAGTGGCACGAAGTGGCTGTGGTGCCGGCGGGAGGCAATGATCGCATTGATGTCTTGGCACGGGTGATCGCTGCTGCGAACGCGGATCCGGAGGGAGCAACTTTGGAGATGAACAAGTATCATGAAGAGTTGCAGTCGCTCGAGCGAAGATAGCACGTACGGAAGCACGGTGGCGGGACGGCGACTCCCTCGGGAAGTCATGCCATATCGGACTACGGCTTCCCCTCCGCGCAAGAGGTTTCGTTACGGACCGATGAAGCTACTACTCGTCTTGGCTAGGATTCTAGGATGCACGCCCTTATCATTTACCTTTCGTTAGACCGTTCCTGCGTGAACGTATTTGCTTGTAATAATGAATGCTGTTTGCAAACATGCTTGAGTTGGATCTTTGCTTGATTGTGAATTGTATGGTGGAGTGATGGCCACTATGCAATCTGAAATTTTAAGTTAATTAAAGTTTAGTTTGGGTATTATCGGTTCTCATTGCTTAATCTCTTATGCAAGTTTGATTGGATCAAATCTGTTTTCGCAGTCATATGACATACCAGTAATGATTTGCTTATAACTCAAACTACAGAACTCCAAATGACATGAAACCAGTTGGGTTAGTTCACAAATTTAGAGGATGAATTTCTGTCAAAAATTCAATGGTATACAATGCTTATTCTGGGAGTTATGCACGAAGTAATGAACATGTCAGAATCTGTAAACCTCTGCTGATATAGCTGTACTGTTTGAATTTTATCTCGGGTTATAGATGTCCAAATGAGGTGATTCCAGTTGGGATGGTTCCACAATTTTATACATTATAATCTGGTAAAATTCGTGGTCATTGGATAATTACACAGAAAGTTATACATAATTCTTTGAGGTCAACAGAATCTGTCTTAACTGAAGAACATGCTGTTATTTCATTTTGAGTTATCCTCTTATGCAATGATTCAAGTACAATTATCGAGATATGATTTTTCTAACGGCCGGATGGTAAACACCAGGTCCGGAGGAGGTCAAGACGTGCCACACGGGATCCGGACACATATTGCAAATCAGCAAAACCCGGCACCACCTCCACCGATCAATCAAGCAATGGACCCAAACATGCGGCAGAGTTCTCGGCGGCGCGATGCAACTGATTCAAAACCTTACCAACACAGTGCAGCAGATGCAAGCCCAACAAAACCAGCCACCACCACCGATCCCTCCACCACCCCCGCCACCAAGGGACAGGCACAAGGAGTTCATGAGCCACCATCCCCCTACATTTTCCCACTCAGCTGATCCACTAGATGCCGACGAGGTGGCCGAAAACTATCACCAAGAAGCTGGAGATCGTGCAATGCACCGACAGAGAGATGGTCCCGTATGCCGCCGGAAGACTTGTGGGGCGGGCCGCAGATTGGTGGGATGCGTACTCAACTGCTCATCCCAACAGGCATAACATCACTTGGCAGGAGTTCCGTGACAACTTCCGTACTTACCACATTCCTTCAGGGGTTCTCAAGCTTAAGCAGAGGGAATTCTTGTCACTGAGGCAAGGTAATATGTCAGTGACTGAGTATTTGGACAAGTTCACTCACTTGTCACGCTATGCACCTGATGAAGTCAACACTGATCCAAAGAGGCAAGAAAGGTTCCTGGATGGCTTGATTGGTCCTTTGAACTATCAACTGCAGAGTCACATCTTCCCAGACTTTCAGACGCTGGTGAACAAAGCTATTGGGCTGGAAAGTAAGAGAAAGGAGATGGGTGAACAGAAACGCAAGTTTCAGTCTCATGGGCAGTTTAGCAGTAACACCCGTCCCCGTTACAGTTCTCAGCAGAGCCTGACTCCATATCGTCCTGGTGGTCAAGCTGGGAGGTACCCACAGAACATGCAGTTGCAGCGCTCGTTTCAGCCACAGCGCTTCAATCCTCAAACACCCAGAGCTCCTACCCCTCAGCTGAGTCGTCCTAGCAATAACTCTAGGGCACCTGTCAGAAACACTAACCCTGTTCAGCCTGGTGGATGCTTCAAGTGTGGAGAGCTGGGGTATTATGCTAACAATTGCCCCAAGAGGGTGATGCAGACTCCGCAGAGAGACAATGGAAACAGGACTGGGCAGCCATCTTCACAGGCTCGTACTCCACAGACACCCAGCAAGAGAGGCCAGCAGAGTCATGTGCGTGGCCGAGTCAATCATGTATCAGTGGAGCAAGCTCAGAATGATGCCGGCGTGGTATTGCACTACTAGATTTTCCCCCTAATGCAACGCACAAAATATGTTGCAATATGCCATATTTGGTTGCAATAGACACAATTGCAACCAAATTATTCCATGGGCCATGGGATGCGAAAGGCCGCGTTGCATTAGGGTATTGCGTCGTTGTCCATCTAGTGGTTGCCAAAGTTTTTTGTTGCAACGTAACGCAACGTTGCAATTAGGGTTTTTTACAACACTTGTTTTGGTTGCAAAGTGTACTATTGCGACACATCTGCGGTGTTGCCAAAGGTGCAATTGCAACGTTTCTGTTTCGTTGCAAGTTATAGTATTGCTATGCACTGACTTTGGTTGCTATCGGTTGAACCTCGTCTATTACCACGAAAGTAATTTGGTTGGAATATGTAGTATTGTCTGATGCCACGAAATTGGTTAGTTGCTATAGGTGGTCTCCTCTATTGCCACAAAAGTTGATTTCGATGTGATAGGTAGCATTGTCTGATGCCACGATATTGGTTACGTTGCTTTAGGTGGTATCCTCTATTGCCATGTAATTTGATTGGTTGTAATATGTGGTCCTCTATTATTGCTTCGAAATTTGGTTGGTTGCCATAAGTTAAAGTCTTTATTACAACGTTTCTATTAGGGTTGCTACAAGTGCACTATCTATTGCCACGCTCATTTTGTGTTGCTACAAGTTGAACTTCTTATTACCACGTTCCTATTAAGGGTTGCTTCAAGTAGACCATACTATTGCCACGTTCCTTTTGTGTCGCTACAAGTTGAATTTCTTATTACCACGTTCGTATTAGGGGTGCTACAAGTGCACCTTACTATTGCCACGCTACTTTTTGGCAACGAAAAACATTGGTGTATTCTGCCACGCTCATTTATGTAGCAGCAGTAATTGCAACATTAATTAACATCGACAGATAAATATAACAATGCATCTATAGTTAATTAACCAACATTGAACCATCCACCGAGTTAATTACATGACTCATGAAGTACTTAAATACCGAAAAGTTTGGCACAGGACATTGTTTCAACACATAGTAGACAAATTTGCTAGGACATGAAGAACTTGGTACGCCAATTGTTACTTGGAGATGATCCCAACACTTGATCGGCAAAGGGGGATTCAATGCAAGGAGGTCTCATCACTCGTAAAGAATCAACAAAATTTTTAAGCTAGCATCTATTAATCTCTAATATTGGAATTTGTGAAACAACAACATATAGCAAACCAAAGATTGATTGTGATTCATAAAAATAGCATAATGACATCAAATAATTACCACAACCATAAACACACTTTGACGATTGAAACATGAATTACATTCACAGCAAGAAGAGTTGTTGGAAAAAGCTTCACCTCATGTCTTTTTGGTGCTTTGTCGTCTCCTTTGTGCAACTTGTACCGTAGTTGTTGAGAAGAAATTTGTCTAACGGTGGATTGAGTTTCGGGATTGTTAACACCACCTTTAGTGCTTACGGTTTTGCGAAATACTTGTTTTCGAGCTTCTTCGATTCCTTCTCCTATGAACCAATCATTTGGAAGGACAAGATTAGGCGTAATTTCATCGGAACCGATGATATGTACTAGTAAAAAGTTGTGAATTTGAGAACAACTCGAGTACACGAGAGCACATTCCGGAGTATGGTTGTACATTCCCAGATGTAGGAATTGATGGTTCCGCCGCCACGTTGTCTGCGGATTCAGCGACAAGGTTGTTTTGCTGGGTGATTGATGCAACCGCCGCCACGTCGGCAGATTCAGTGACATTGTTGCTTGGGCATGGTTGTACAGATATTGGCTGGTCAACCTACCAAAGGATACAAACATTCATATATAGAACCCAAGGAAAGAAACGCATTCATGCAAATAGCTTGACCGATTACTGTGGAACTTGTGATTGTCCATTTGATGCTTGCGGCATTGATAGGAACTCTTGCCTAAGCCGTTGTAGATCCGCTCGCCTTCTCTTTTCACTTTCTTCAAGTTGGCGTGCATGTTCTCTCCTTTCTGCTTCCCTTTCTTCTTCCCATCCCGACATTTTTTCTTGTAGGCCGCCCAAATGCGTCCATGAGCTCGACGTGTTCCTCATGCCGTAGCTCTTCCCTACGAATTTGTTCCTCGCGCTCCGCATTGAGCACTGCCTTCTAGTTGGGTTTTTTGCCGTGTACCCGTTTCCATGCAACTTGGTTGATTTGCACTTCGTGACTTCTTTGTAGGCTTTTTGGAACATCTCGTTTTTTTCCTTTTGGGAAACAAAGTTGTTGTCGCATTTGATTCCGCCTCGGCAATAACGCCGCTTGCGGTGTCCTAACATTTGCAAGGCACAGGTGGAGGAGTTAGTTGAACAAGAGATTGGTTGCATTCTATAGTTGCATAAGCCTATGTATAGTAATGTATGTACTAATTCATTGAGAACTCACATAGACATTTTTAGATTGTTCGTCTGTCCAAGACCCCTGGTTAGTGTGAGTTATCCACCAAAGTTCCATATCATCGGGCTCTTCACCAGTTTCTGGGTCTCTCTCGTTATGCCAAGAAAATAACAAATTAATGTTCTTCATCCCGCAAGACAGATTGGAGATGTGCTTGTCCGGTTATTACCTTCTCATAGCTGCGGCGAGAATAAGGCTTAGCGCCCGACAAATGTCTTGTCATTTGTTGGCATCGAATCGCGAGAATTTTGTGTGCTCCTTTCCTATACAATGTTAAGTTATGAACAAAAATCTTAAAGACTCGGACATCGCCATTTGAATGAAAAATGTAGTGGTCGGAAATCGTAATTAACAATGTGGAACAAACCTTGAATTTAGCAGATCGAAATACTTCAACGGATAGTGCCATTCAACAATATCTAATTCGTAGGCTTATGTAACATTCTCCGGTGGTAGTTGTTGTATGTCTTGGGCCGTAGCACCGAAAGTTGAACGCCATCCTTTGTAACGCTCCCTAGCAATGGCCCATATCTTTTCCCTTGATTCGACATTATCCTCCATGTCCCACTTTGCCGTTATATAATCAAAATAGCATTCAAATATTGTGTGAGTTCATATGTTAGTTTTTATTTGAATTGTCTTGAAAAGCAAAGTCTATTATTACCAATACATCGGTTGCTATTGCGTTTTTGACTTCTTCCCTAACATTTTTCCATGATTTCACTCCAATGATAGGAGCCCTTTTCCTTGTATACATGACCACTTCATCAACGAATGAGCGGTAGTTATCACCTACCGGTCCTCCATGTTTAGAGAATTGAATGTCTAGCTCGCTTGCCCGCCTTGATTCTCTTGGCGATTACCGTCAATGCTCTTACGGGACCGCGTCCTCTTTTCTTAACTTTTTGTGAGCCTATTCCATGCAAACAACATGCATGTGATAATACCCACAAAATAAGCGTATGCACGGACGGGTAATTTCTATGGAACACATGTTACCGGATCCTTGCTCCTGTTGTTTCCAACGCGGAGCATGAGATGGAGGCCGCACCTTGCGAGGTGTTGGGTTCATTTCATTCTGTGTTGCAAAATGAAGGTGGGGTCCACGTACCGTTCGCGAGAGAATTTAGTGGCATATGATGACCGATCATATTTTGTAGTATGACAAAAAATGGTAATTTGCTTGCAAATTAGGAGATGGATATTACCGATGTCTTCAAGCGGTCCGCAACATTCGGGTATTCTCTATATGTATGGATTGTGTCATCCCCGAAAATGTCTTTTAATTCTGAAATATAATCCATAATTAATTTCATTCATGTGATTGAACATGCAAATTCGGGAGTATAAGTACACAAATATTTGGCTGAAGCATATCTTACCCAAGGCTTTCTTCTCTTGATGCAAATCGGCTAGCCAAAGTTTGTATTCATCTAAGTCACATTCTTGTACTTCTTCTTCATCATCGGCATTTATGTAAGCACTTTTGGATTTCAAAGGTGTTATGGCCATGGTATGGTTTATAGGTATTGGCTCTCGGAGATAACTAATCTGATCACCATCTCCTCCTCGTGAATCTGTTTCATTCTTTCTACGTCGACGTCGTAGTCGATCTCAGTGAGTGTTGCTTCCGCAGTAGAGTCAAGAATTCTAGTCTTGTAGTAAACAATGTCCCTCATCTTGTACCCCAGTTTTTGTTTCAGGTTGTTTATGGTTTGTAGGGTGATTTGTGAACCACGAGGGTGACAAGTATGTGTTGTATCTGGCTCCCCATCTATACCCTTCTCAATCATATATACGGTCCAAGACTGATCATCTAATGATCTGCGCATTCATTTCGATGTCATATCAATAACATGTGATGAAATTTGGTGTGCAAATCGCGTGATCAAATGCATGAAATCTAGGGTACCAGTGCGTGCACAGATGCATGAGATGTTGGATGCAGTACGAACGAGGGGAAAGATGGAACCACGATACAGCGTACCTGGCCTCGGTCGTCTCGTCCCGAGATGAAGGTAAAACATCGGGGGTCCGCACCTATGTCCACGTCGACGCGTGCTTCATCGTCGCCCGAAGGTGATGATGACCCAAAGAGAGCCCCCGTCGCCCTAGGCCTAGGGGCCATGGTGGCGGTAGGTTCACCAATCGCCGCACCAGGGGTTGTGAACATTCTAGGTAGCATGGCCGACGACGGTGTGCGCTGCGCTTCAGAGGATGTAGGGGTCACCCTTGCCGGCTCCCTCGACGACGGCATCCTCGTGTACGCGCGGCGAGAAGCAGCTTGGTGGCGGCGGCGGCGGTAGTCGTATCGTCTACCCGGCCCCTAACTGACCGAGTTGTAGATTTGTTTTGCGAGGGGATTCAGGAGGGAAAGTAAAGACGCGTGACTTTTTACTCTTGTAACCTGGCGTGGTGGCCCCAGTCATGGTTGCGCGGTAGTTTGGGCGAAAGTTAAATAATTCGGATGGGAAAAAACTGGCGCCACATTCCAAATCGCTGGCTACCCATTTTTTCTGAACGTTTGGCATATTTGAGGGATGCATTTTGGTGTGGCCAGCTGACGGGTGGGTCCCACAAAGTTTACTTCTTGTTTACCACAAAGTTATTGTATATTGGTTACACATTTTTTGATGTGGTCAGAGTAAATTTACGAATGTCATATTTGTATAAACTTTAGCAGACTACCATAAACCCTTTATCGATTTGTACCGAGGTAAAATGCATCACACAAATATGTGTAACAAACATAAAGATCGGGTAGCAATCGGTAAGATTTATGACAACCGAGTTTTCACGGGCTAGCTACCCGAGTCACGTTGACACCACACCAACTAAGGATCATCAAAAACATGCTCTACAAGGACACAAATTGTAAAGACACATACATAGTCGAAAGACACAACTTGAGAGACATGCTTTGTGTTTATTAGCTGGATTTCTTCAAAGATGTGACCGAAATGACGCCGAGCCTCTCTGCGCAAGGTCCCTCGTCACTTGCGGATAAATTTCCGAACATGAAGAAAGCATTAAACGAATTGTCAGAACAAATGATAACTCAAATCTTGTGCACCGAAACAATGTTTAGCAATCGACTGAACTTGTAAAACACAAGAAAGAACGCAAACATGTACACCGAAATCCAGAATGTCTTTTTAGGGTGCATCATGTGTGGAACTAATTTATCAAGAAATATCAGCAATCACAACTTTTATACCTTCCTTCAGATCATTAACGCTTCCTTGAGTGTGTAGAAGAACCAATCACACTCGTTTCGGATCCTACACTCCTCGGCTGCAGGAACCTACGCCACGAGTACCAAGCATGCCATCCTGCGTGGTCGCCACACCCGCGACCCGCACACTGCAAATCGTCGTGGCGAGGTACGGGCGCCGGCACCGGCGACACGGCAATCGCATTCGCATCTGTAAGCAGGTAGTGCCACGTCGACGCAATGATCCTGGAGCGGCGTTTTGTGCAAGTCAAATTTATCCAAGGAAGCACCGTCGCCCCCTCTTGGGGTGCCTCGACCAAGCGCAGGAGCCGCCTGGCCTCGTCGTCGTCGGCCTCGCCGCCGTTGGGTCCGTAGAGGAAGAGGGAGAGGGCGTACATCGATTCCTTGTGACCCACCCTCGCGCGCGCGCCGTAGCCGGTCGAGGCACGGCGTGATGACGCCACGTGTGTTCCCCGACGCGCGGCGCAAGCCGCCCCCCGGGAACAAGGCCTCCGGGTTGCCGACGTTGGCCGGTGTGTTGACGAGCGCCGCACGATACTCGTGGCCGAGGTAGAATCGACGCCGCGCAGACGCGTTTCGGGGGCTAGGCGTCGTCCGACCGTGGCGGCGCCGCCCACCACGCACATTGCCTTGCATGTTGCGTGCAGGTTGCGGAGATCCACAATGGCATCCTCGGCGCGCGAGCCGACGCGGGAGACGATGTCAATCGTCGGCTCCGTCGGCCGGTTCCGGCGGCCTCGACGACGCCTCGTAGCGAGCCACGGAGATCTTTTCCTTGGAGTGGTTGCGGTTCGTCACGCACGGTGGGTAATTGGATGTGCGACGCCGTTATCCCCGGTGAGGATGAGGGGAGATGGAAAAGAACCGCCGCCCCCGCCGCCGCCTCCGGATCATGTTGTAGATTGAATTTGGGGGGTCGCAGGGGTTCATTGGGTTTTAAGGAAACTGCGCTTTCATAGGGAGGACACGGAATCACAGGGTCAATGACGGGTGTACCCAGGCACTAGTTGGCCCACAAATCGATGCCGTACGGAAATTTGACCCCATCTGTGGACGGAGTTGCGGGACCCACCTGTCGGTAGGATTGTTGCGCCAAACTGTCGGCCTGAACCCGCGAGAGATTTCCCCATTGGACAGAGTTGTGGGCCCCACTGTCGGCACCCCGATTGGGATGTGTTCTTGAGTTGTTCATGTTCATAATGAACTTGATCATTTGTATCGTTTAATCATAACTTCAAAGTTGTTTATATTTGTCAAATGACGTCCAAATCGGGAAATTTTTTTTCCTACATTCTTATGACAACATAATCTAGATCATGGTGTCCACTCCATATCGTGTCACGGCGTACGAGCAATAATAATTTGAAAATAGAACATTTCATAACTAGATTCAAGATTTTCAATCGATGAGACGACGTCAATTTGAAATGAGATGAATACCAAAGTTTCATAGCTCTTCGAGATGAACAATCTTTATATTGGTTGGATTCTCATTTGAAGAAGTGGTCCTACACATTGTTAGTTGATCCTAGGTTCACTCTCATTGTTTAAGAAACTTGGTCGGAGACATGTCATTTTTGTTCTACGTGATCGTACCCCTTCTTCAAATGAGAATCCAACCAATATAAAGTTTGTTCATCTCGACGAGCTATGAAACTTTGGTATTCATCTCATTTCAAATTGACGTCGTCTACTGATTGAAAATCTTGAATCTAGTTATGAAATGTTCTATTTTTAAATTATTATTGCTCGTACGCCGTGACACGATATGGAGTGGACACCATGATCTAGATTATGTTGTCATAAGAATGTAGGAAAAAAAAATTTCCCGATTTGGACGTCATTTGACAAATATAAACAACTTTGAAGTTATGATTAAACGATACAAATGATCAAGTTCATTATGAACATGAACAACTCAAGAACACATCCCAATGCGGGTGCCGACGGAGTGGGGCCCACAACTCGTCCAATGAGGAAATCTCTCGCGGGTTCGGGGCCGCTTGGCGCAACAATCCCTACCGACAGGTGGGTCCCGCAACTCTGTCCACAGATGGGGTCACCCAGAGTCAAATTTCCGTACAGACTGATTTGTGGGCCAACAAGTGGCTGGGTAGACCCGTCATTGACCCTTGGTAACCGCCCCACCCCGCCGAGTTAGTGGGGTCGCGTCCCTGCAATGGGATATTCTGCCTTTTAGTCATTGATCTGTGGGCCCCACACGGCAGTGGTACGAATGCAGTTGCCCCGACGCGAGTTATATAACCGCGGGGCCTCGCTGTGTTTTCCAATCCCGCTCCTTTGCACCGCGCCGCTCTCGTCGATCTTGAGTAGCCGCTCGTCTCCGCGCCCCCTCGACTCCCCGTGCGCATCTATGGCGGAGAGAAGCGCCCGCGAGTAAGAGGCCTGCGGGGGTTCGTCGCCGTCGGTCCCGCCGCGTCTCCGTCGGTTGCTTTCTCGCCGGGGGTGAGTGTCTTCCTGTCTTCATAATTTCCTCGTGCTCGCCGAGGATCCGATGTTGTCATTCTTCTTCGTTTCCTAGTGCGACATATGGCCGGGTCCTTCGGCCCGGCGCGGCGCCTCCGTCCGGTGGATCTTCGTCGTCGGAATCCGGAGCTTGTCTTCTTCCTCGTCTCGGGGCGACGCCCCGTTCGTCGGAGGCCGGGGGACTCGGCAGAGGAAGCGGCGAGGACGCGGCGTCGTCTAGACGACGCGCTCGCGCAAGGTACGGGACACGGAGGGGACCCGGATGCGATGCACACCGCCCTTCGGGGCGGTTGAGACGGAGACAAGCCGAAGTTCGCGGCGCCAAGGCCGATGTGGAGGCCCGTCGCTTTGGTGAGTTCTCGTATTCCGTCGGTGCACGCCGCCCACTAGGCTCTTGTTTGACTCGTCGCCATTGTTTCTTGCCTCGCCCGAGGAGGCGGAGGCGTCTTTCCGCCGCGAGCGGGGCGGAGGAGGCTGCGCGCGCCGCCCGAACGATGCGGAGGATCGCCACGATGAACTTACGCGCGCGGCGAGAGGTCGCCGTCACGGTGGTCGGCCGGGGCTCCGGCCGCCGCCCGACCGTCTTCGCGCGCTCCCAAGGCGTGTCAAGGAGGCGGTGCGTGTCTGGTGCGCGCCGGGGGAGCCGCCCGCGCGCTCACGACGGCGGACGCGCAAGTCAACTTTCCCTTGGGCGATCCGCGGCCGGAGTGGCCGTTCCCGCCGGATCGCACCGGCACTACGCGCCGCACTTCCCCATTGCGGCCGATGCCGCCGCCGCGGGGGTTGACATCGACGGCGTGCTTCGCGACGGCGCCGCCGCCGACATTGGCGGCCCGTAACTCACCTTTCTAAGATTAATCCGTCGGCCCCTCGTGGCCGAGGAAATCAAACTTCGCATTGTTCCTTGTTTGTGCCATTGCGATTTTTGTTCACCGCCGTGGGGGCGTGGTCGGGTGTACGAAGCAAACTACTCCGGCCCCCGTGCGCGTCTTGTCACCCATCACAGCCGGCGACGCGTGCGCGATGGGAGGCTAGGAGCTTCGTTGAACGGGCGTCCGGGGCACTCGAGTAGAGTACGTAGGACCGAACGCGTGGGAGATCGCGAGGCGCGGCGGCTGCGTTTCTTCTTCCGTTCGCATCTAAATAAAATTAGCCCCAAGAATCTTTCATAAATGGAACACTAAATATAATTTATTTGTAAAACCTTTTCACGTGTCAGCGTAACTTTGTGTGACGAATCTAATGAACCTACTTAATCCAAAGTATTTAGCTACAGATTTTGAAAGTAGTTTTGAAAATAACTTACTATAATACTTGTAATTAATGGTGCACCTCCATGGAGTAGTAAATGTAGATGAAATCTAAAACTACATAAATAATTTGGATCTACTTTGCGATACAGAGCTTTTCGCAAACCTTTTCAGACATCAAACCCTTAGTGTGATTTTGCATGCAACTATCCGGTGCAGGTGAAGCGTTGCGGCCAGACCACGACTCCCCAGGCGCGCGTGCGTGTAGCAGTTAATTAGGAACCGCCGCCCCTTCGTCTTGCCGGTTTTCTTCAAATCTTGCCATGCCCATTGCTTCGGCAACCAACACGTCGATTTGACCTGTATATGAAGCCGAAACGACAGCATAGAATATACTAGTTTAGCCTCTTCCCTACCCCGCCCCACCCACTCGCTCCCACTGTCGCATCGAAGGAGAAGGGGTTTTCTTGCCTGCCTCCATTGCCGGCGACCCCCCCAAAGCTTGCAATCTCTGCAACCGCCATCGAAAGCGACCTCGAAACAGCGGCGATGACCCGAAGCGACGCATCGGGTGACGGCGGCGCCCCACAAATGAAGGGGGATGCCGTAGAGGCCACCGCGCCGCCGCCGGCCTCTACGAACGTAGGTGATGCGGGGCGGAGCAATCCCGCCACGTCGGCGAGAGAGCGTCGCTTCGAAGGTTAGTCCTGCAAGGCACAATCGGTTGCTAGCTAGTCGTGGATTTGTCACGAGGTTGAAGATTTGGAACTTTGTTTTCTTGGTTTGGGACCGGGGTGGCAAGCGTGTCGCCCTCAACCCGTGGGGAGGCCGCGTTGATCCGACTCGACGTTCGAGATCGGAGCGGGCCGGGAGTGGGACGAATGGCGCCCGCCGTCGTCCGTCCACGACTTTCGGAGGAGCGAGGACCGCCCCCAACTACCATGCACGAGGTTGAATTCTTCAAGGAGCGGTACCCGAGCATCAAGACCATCGTCACTTGCGACGCCGGAGTAGTGGCGGAGTACATCGATGAAATCAAAGGTAGCCCTCCTCCAGAACGTTTGCTCGTTGGATTGGACACCGAGTGGATTCAGCTTCGCAGTTGCGGGTACAAGCTCGCATTGCTGCAATTGTGTGTCAGTTCGAGCTGCCTTATTTACCAGGTGCACCATGCCGGCTACAAGCTTCCTGATGTCCTGAGCAAGTTTCTCAGCGAGGAAGGCCACATCTTTGTGGGAGCGCATATCACCAACGATGCTGAACGCCTACAGGAGGATTGCGGCGTCAAGATTTCTAATTGGAAAGACCTTCAACTGATTGTTGCTGACGTTGATGAGAAGTATAGCCATCTGTACCGAAATGGTTACAGGTCGTCACTGGAGAAGATTGGAAATCGAGTACTGGAGCTACCTCTGTACAAGGACAGAAATGTGAACCACAGGCTTTGGGGTTTGAGATTGTTGCACGAATGGCAGGTGAAATACGCCGCCAAGGATGCATTTCTGTCTTTTGAGATTGCTAATCAGCTTGAGATCAAGCATGGTTACCGATTTCTGCCAGATGCTCATTTGTAGAATCATGTAAATAATGTACTAACCAAAAGTAGCAAGTAGAATTTCTTGGTTTTCGGAACAAGTATATGTGTACATATTAGTAGTAATTCAGTGATGGATTGAAACTAGGAGGCCTTGTTTATTTGGGCAATTTTGACAGATAACTTCCATATTACTCTAATTATTTGTTGATTTACTAAAGATTAATTTGTATCATTTGTTAGTCAATTTTTTATTTTCTATATCAACATATTAAAAGCAACAGCACATATGCAAATTATCAATGTGCCCTTTGTTAGAAAAGGATTGCGAGTCCGAGATTGGGCCGGCCCATTTGTCCTTATTACTTCCGGTGTGTGCGAAGCGCGCACGACGAAACACATCGACATAATCTTTAGTGCCACACCGCTACCTCAAGCGGGCGCACCACAACTTAAAAGGCGAGGGCGTGCTTGCCATCCCGAACTCCTCTCGAACACGCTTCCTCTCTACTAACCTCCGGGCTTGTTGGGCTGGCCGGCCCATCGGGCTCCCGCTCGCCGGGCTTCACGCTCGCCGGTAGAGCATTGTTGGTGACCTGGCCCGCCCTACGGCCCCCTATTTTTTTTTTGCATACCAATTTTTAGATTCATATTTTAAATATTAAGATTTATGCAAAAGTCTTCCAGAAGTAGTAAATAATGGCAACATAGAAGTCATGACTACGGTCGAGTAAGTATCAATTGAAAAACTCATCATCTTGGGCATCTTGAACTATTGGTGCAACAATTCCATCATCAATGTACGTGTCATCTGCATCATGTTCATCATCAACATCAAATACTTCGTCGTCTGGTTCGTCAACCGCCTCGGCCCGAACCTGATTAATAACTGAGACATCGCCGGTTGTGCCTTCCTTGTCCGATCTAGACCAATTTGTCAAAACGTGGTGTTCACCGAGCAAATTAATACCTTCGATACCCACAGCAAGTGAGTCCTCGAGATCTAATTCGAGCATGGCAAACAAGTTCCTTGGTTTCATTGAAATAACCATTGCTCCGGCCGGGGTTTGTTCACCCGGATTCACATAAAACACCCCTTCGCTCGTGTTGCCGAATATAGGGTTCATTGCTAAACTTGTGTCGAGTAGTATCGATGTCAATGACCCCATATTTATCTTTCTTGTATCCTCTCGCCTCTGCTGGTACTTGTGACAAGAGGCACATCAAACCGATCCTACACCGGAACGGAATAACTTCTTTTTGTCCAGGGAATTCACAGTGAGATCATTCTTTTAATCACCCCATACCAATTTGTGCCTTCGCCTCACCCTTGACAAGCACACCACCGTTTTGTGTCACAAGGGTTCTCTCGATGTTAACGGTACGAAACGTACCAATTGTTGATATGACATCTATTCAATGTACGAGGTCGGGGATCCGGTCCTTGAGCAAGTGCAAACAAATGCGAACTTACTTCCCCTCTAGCATGTAAACTCGTGATCTTGCTTTCAAACCATCTTACGAGTTGAGCCTCATGTCGCTTATCAAGATTTACGGATCCATGTGCCCTCGGTTCTTCCAAATGCTCGCCGCACACAAAAGAATATTACCGTTAGTTTGATATTTAAAATTAAAAGCAATAATGATGTTCGGTAGTGCATCTTACTCGACATATGGTCTAGCTTCATCACAATTGCAAATTATGTAGTGCCTCATCTTCCGAAACTCATTTGGTGGTATTTCTTCAACCGTCCGTCCTCTCCTCTTGTAATCCATTTCGAAAAAATGCTCAAACCGGATGGTGGCTCATTAACAAGAACCGTTTCATGTCGATCAACACGATTGTCTTTGGTGTCCACGTCCAAGAATCTTGAGCGAGAATGTAAGGCACTCCTCGAGTATGTATCCCTCAGGAATTGAACCTTCGGGGTGAGCCTTGTTCCTCACATATCCTTTCACATTGCGTAGGTACCGTTCCACCGGGTACATCCATCCGTAACACTTCGGCCCCCCAAGTTTAGCTTCTTCGCCTAGATGAACGAGCAAATGGATCATGATATCGAAAAATGAGTGGGAATATCATCTCAAGTCGACAAAACGACCTCCCTAATTGAACAAGTGAGCTCCGTCCAATTCGATTCCACCAACTCCTTTGAACATAGTGCATCGAAGAAATTACTAAGCCGAATCAATCCAATGACAACGACTTTCCGGCAAAATCCTACGCACCACTAAGGGTAAAAGTTTCGTAGAATTAGATGGTAGTCATGCGTTTTCAAGCCCGACACCTTACGTGACTTTACATCAACACATCTTCTTATATTCGAGGAAACCCCATCGGGCATCTTCACTCCATATAGAAATTCACACAAACTTTCCCCGGCATCCTTATCTAACTCGTACAAGGGCTGATGGCAAGGTATACTTATCATCTTTAATCACAGTGGTGCTGATCTCGGTCGTATCCGTAGATGCTCCATGTCAAGCCGAGCATTCTCCCCGTCCTTACATTTGCCATCCAACTTAAGCGTAGTGCCTAGTATGCTCTCGCATATATTTTTCTCAATGTGCATCACGTCCAAATTATGCCCGATGAGCAAAGAAGACCAGTAAGGGAGCTCAAAAAAAATACTCTTCTTCCTCCGGTTGTGCCATCCGTTGTCTTCGTCACGCTTCCTTTTTTTTGATAACAATGTCTTTCCAAATTCTACTTGTTCAAAAGTAGAATGCGCTCAAGTACCTGTGCACCGGATAGTGATTCCCGGTGCCTCCCGGTTTCGACCTTGTTGTTGAAGCCGACCGCATTGTTGCGCCATGGATGGTCGGGGGCCAAAAAACGTCGATGTGCCATGTAGCGGTGCTTCCGCCCATGTTTCAACCACAAATACTCAGTATGTTTGTGGCAGTATGGACATGCAAACTTTCCTTTAGTGCTCCAACCAGACAACATAGCATAGGCCGGGGAAGTCATTAATTGTCCAAAGAAGTATAGCACGCAATCTAAAATTCTCCTTAGTCCCTGCATCTCTTGTTTTAACACCATTATTCCAAAGCTCCTTGAGCTCCGTGATCGGGGGCCTCGTATACATCAATATCCATTCCGGGAGATTTTGGACCGGGAATCAACATTGACAAAATCCGGTTAGATTGTTTCGACACATCCATGGAGGCAAATTGTAAGGAACCGGGATGACGGGCCAAATGCAATACGTAAGACTTTGCATGCCAAAGGGATTGAACCCATCGAAGCAAGACCCGGCCTAACGTTACGACCTCCTCCTTCGAAAACCATGTAAACTCCGAATCCACGTGCTTCCATGCCTTTGAGTCGACGGGGTGACGCATTTTCGCATCATTCACCAATTCATTCTTGTGCCACCGCATATCCTTTGACATTTGCTTTGACATATACATTCTTTGAAGCCGAGGAATAAGAGGAAAGTAGCGTAGGATCTTAATCGGTAACCGCTTCTTAACGAAGTAGCACCCACCGCACCGCAATTATTATCGAGAGGTTTTATCTACAACTTTCCACCTTGACTCCTTACAAATGGGGCATGTTTCCGGATTTGCGTATTTATCAAAAAATAACACACAATCATTTTGGCATGCGTGTATCTTGACATAGTCCAAGCCCGGGTCTCGAATCACCCTTTGCACTTTATCCAAGGAGTCGGGAATACAATGCGGTCGGGGAGAACCTTTCCAAAGAGCTTAAGTATGGCCTCCAATGACGCGTTACTTAAGCCATACATGCACTTTATCGAAAAAGCTCCACAATAAAAGAGACCTTCGTTGCATTTTTGCATCCCGGATACAATTCCTTCTTTGCCCGCTCTAATAGTTTCAAAAAGATCTCTCGCTCGCTTATCTGCCTCTTCCTCATCTCCGGTTTGTCCATGATGTATAGTGCCACCGATAATGTTTCTAATCGAGTATTGGTGGCACGGGGTTATCATCCAAACCATCTTCTTCATCGTCTTCTACAAATAAATGTGTTGTATCATCAGCCGTAGGTAGTGCATCATGATTATTGAGATCGGCGAGTAACATCTTGATTCACGGGACCACGAGAAGAAGTATTAGTTTGGTCTTGAATGTTACCAAGCATCGATGAAACAATCGGCAAACCCTCTATTGAGTAAATGAATTTGAATGCGACCCACGGTGGAATGTCCGATCATGCATTGACACAATTTACATGGACACGCAATAGATCCACCTCGCCGATGAGGCCGTAAATTTTTGCAAAAAAATTCGAAAATTATTACGCCAATCCGCCGAGTGTCGAGGCAAGCGCATCCAACTTCGATCTTCGTCGATGCCATTAGTTAATCGCATTGTTCATGTTTAATTTCAATCGACCTTGATCACGATATATATACCAATATGCATATATATAGCGAACGATTGGATATATATACGAGATCAAGACATCCGTACGTACCGGCCGTGGCCGTAGCGCCGCTCGGATCTCCGCAACAATAATCACGTGGAGATCGCCGTGGAGATCGATCCCCTAGAGGCCCTCGTGGAGATCTCCGCAACAATAACCAGGTTGTCGAAGACGGAATTTTGGAATGGTCCAGATCGGAAGAGCCCCTATCTGATCGTGGCAATACATACACGATAGACAAACTTTTAGTACAACCAAGGAATACCTGGTTTCAATATTTCTGAGGTTGTACGTAGTATGACCTTTCTCAGGGTTTTCAACATATGCGTAATTCATTATTTTTATTTTCTGATCGGCTACTATAGAGGCTAACAATAATACACAAAATTCAGGAGTTCTAGTGAAGAGTCTCCAAATTGTTGATCACAATGCTTTGTGAACATTCACATGAATAGCATAAACAATAGCATGTCGCAATTCGAAAACGGACGGATGGTTAGTCCAAATATGCATGACGGGACCCAACGTATTTCAATTTGTGTCACTCATGAGTTCAAATATGTTGCAAGGGCTCGTCCAGATCCAAACACATAGACATACGAAGATGCATATATAAAGGTTCAAAGTTATTACTTAGATGTTGCCACATACACATCCATTCTTAGACCATTCACCAGCATCTGCATAACATTCACCTAGGACTCGGTTATGTTACGTACTAAGCTAGATTACTACTACTTGCGATTGACTTTGTCCCGAAGCTTGCGGATCTTCTTCGCCATCACTTCTAACTTGTCGCCAACGGTCTCCATGAATTCCTTCGGGGTCATCTCCATGTCTTCCTGCGTTCCAAAGAATGTCGACGCTTAGGTTCTCAATCTCGCTCCCGCAAATCATCATAGCGCTCCTTCAGTTGTTGAACCATTTGGCGCAAGGGCATTTGCTATGGCAGACAACAAACACAAGTTACTAACATGAAATGTGTTACAACAGCTGTGGCCAATGCAGCAAATTAGTCAAAAAATGCACCTTTCTTTTCGATGATCCCGAAGCTTTTGATGGAGACGGTTTCTTGCTATTGTCCTCGCTCAAAGATCCGAGTCTGGAATGATGATCCTCACCTGATTAGCAGTGTTCACTAGCCTGAGCAAACAAAACAATTTGCTGTTTTTCAGTTTTAAACAACCTATTCAATCTCTTGACTCATAATGTATACCAATTTACCCGTGATCCCCCGACTACCTTCCAGAAAAGGCCTAACCTACTAAATGGGACAGCCTGCGTTCATTTGGCTGGCTTTGTTTTCAGGATTGTGATCAAATGTACACAGGTCAGATTCACAGCAAAAGATGGCAAGAAATCAAGCCAATTATCATTATCATTATCTAGTATGGGGTGAGATGGATGCACACAAAAACACAATTACCATTATCTAGTATGAAATTTTGATTACTATGAACTACTAACATTTTTCTAATTGCAAAAGGAGTCACACGATTCCTGGAAAATCAAATAGGGTAGGGCAAAGGGTACCTCACTTCTCTTCGGGAACGCTTGCATCCGACTAGGGCCTCGCTTACCCTTACGGATGGATCGACTTGGCGATGCGGGCCGTCAGACGACGACGACGAGGTGGCGGTGTCGTCCGTACCAGAGGACGACAGGGTTGGGGTGCCGCCGACCATACCGGAGGACGACGAGGTAGGTGGTGTGGAACACTTGAACCGCCCGCGTGCATCACGCTTCTGCGTGGTGGAGTAGTAGCACCTCCGTACGCCACCGCCGCTCGCCTGAAAACCCTCGGTGCGGCCCCGCCGTCCGGCGCCGCCGCTCTCCGGGATCCCCTCGATGCGGCCCCGCCCGCCGTGGCGGGCGCTCGGGCCGTGTTACGGCGGCCGCGGCCCCTTCGTCCGCGCCCGCCACCGGTCTAGGAAGGCTCGATGTGGCCACTCCGCCGCCGTCGCCGCTTGCCGCGAGGGAACCGCGATGCGGGGGCATCTCGATGTGGACGCGACGGTCGAGCCGACGAGGGGGATGGTTGGGAGCAACGGTGTATTGGGGGTGGGGGAGCCGTAAGTTATAGACGATTTGGGCCGGCATATCCTTGTTTTTATTACTCTCATCGGCCCATTTGACATTTTCACATCCTAGTCTCCGGTACCTTTAGTGCCACCCCGTAAACCGAGAAGGGGGTATCCCGGCCTAAAAGGAGAGGCGTGCTCGCGCTTTCGAACTCCGTATTACCATCATCAACTAATGCTTGCTACTTGCGCTCTGGGGCTTAATGGGCTGGCCGGTCCACTCGGGCTCCCGCTCGCCGGGGCTTTACGCTCGCGGTTGAGCCTATTGTGGTCTGGCTTAGCCCACATCCCCATAGAACACAATTTTTTTTCCTCTCTTTTTTTCATGGTACATATAGTCTATACCATATTGTTAAAATTCAGATTTTTCATAATAAAATTTATTTATTAAATCGCATTTTAAATTTCGCTACAACCCCATAGCAGATTTTTTTCATCTAAACAAATTTTGTGGCAATACGTACACAATATTCCTCCTTGAGGCTAGAAACGAAGCAAGTAGCCTTCCTTGTATTGCAACAACGCAAAGAGATATTTGCAACCCAAATAAGACGTTGCGTAAGGCCGTTCAAACGCAACCAACCCTAGTATGGTAGCCATAGCAAGTTTATATTGCAACACTCGAATTTCTAGTGCAACGCAGAAGTAGGGTAGCAATATTTCCCACCAAATGCAACACAATTGAATAATGGGTGCATTAGCGCCAACTTGTTGCAACATCGCAAAGATATATTTGCAACCAAAATTCTACGTTGCGACATACTTGTTCAAACGCAACCATCCCTAGTATGGTGGCTATAGCAACTTTCTGTTGCAACGTAAGGAATGCTAATGCAACACAAAATTGGGGTGGCATTAGTTCCAACCAAATGCAACGGAAATCCTAAAAAAGGGCGCATTAGCGTCAACATGTTGCAACCGAACAAATAGATAATGCAACTCAAATTTTGTGTTGCAATAGACACACAAATTGCAACCAAATCACCGTTTCGATGCAATAGTACCCCCCTATTGCAACCGAAATAGTGGTGTTGCCTAAGGGATTTGTTGCAATAGGGGGAAAACCTTGTAGTGTTGGGTACGTTTTTCGTCAACTCTGTACCTGCTATCGTATTATTTGATTCAGGAGCATCACATTCATTCATAACTGATCAATTTGTGGCAAAATATAACTTATCTATGAGCACAATGAAGAACCCACTGATAGTTAGCACTCCTGGGGGAGAAATGAAAACTGGTCATATATGCCCACAAGTAAAGATTAATATCATGGGGGTAGACTTTCTTGCTAATCTGGTAGTTCTAAAGTCATGGGGAATAGATGTCATTCTTGGTATGGATTGGTTAAGAAGTTGTGATGGAGTCATTCAGTGTCGGAAGAGGTCGATCGTTAACCAGTCCTCAAGGGGAGAGAGTAGAATATGTGAGTGCACCCTCATCTAGCAAAGGAGTTGTGAACTCTGTTGAAGGCAAGGCCTTGGAGGATATAAGAATAGTAAATGAATTCCCCGATGTGTTTCCGGAGGATTTGCCGGGTATGCCACCGATCGTGACATTGAATTTAGTATTGAACTTATACCGGTAATCGCTCCCATATCTAAAAGACCATATAGAATGGATGTTAAAGATCTAGCTGAATTAAAGAAACAAATCGAAGAATTACTTAGTAAAGGGTTTATCCGTCCTAGTTCATCACCATGGGGAGCCCCCACACTCTTCGTTGATAAGAAGGATGGGTCTAGGAGGTTGTGTATAGACTATCGATCACTTAACGAGGTTACTATCAAGAATAAATATCCTTTACCTCGGATTGAGGATTTGTTTGATCAGATGAGAGGAGCTAAGGCTTTCTCTAAGATAGATCTTAGATCAGGTTATCACCAGTTAAAAATCCGTGTGGAGGATATACCAAAGACAGCATTCACATCTAGGTACGGGTTATATGAGTTCACTGTGATGTCCTTTGGCCTGACCAATGCACCAGCATACTTTATGTATTTGATGAACAAGGTATTCATGGAGTATCTGGATAAGTTCGTTGTGGTGTTCATTGATGATATACTGGTATTTTCTCGGAGTGAGGAAGAACATGAGGAACATCTGAGGCTTGTGTTACAGAAGCTACGGGAACATCAGCTGTATGCCAAGTTCAGCAAGTGTGCTTTCTGGTTGAAGGAGGTCTCTTTTCTCGGACACATCATCATAGATGGGGGAATTGCAGTTGATCCAAGCAAGGTTCGGGATGTATTGAACTGGAGTCCGCCTAAGAATGTGCCAGAGATCAGAAGTTTCCTTGGTCTTGTAGGATACTATCGGAGGTTCATTGAAGGGTTTTCTAAGATAGTGAAGCCACTTACCACTCTACTCGAGAAAGGAAGAGAATTCAAGTGGGATGAGAAGTGTTAGGCTAGTTTTGAGGAGTTGAAGAAGAGACTGACTACAGCACCTGTGTTGATCATGCCAGACATACACAAAGGGTTCGATGTATACTGTGATGCCTCTCGGCAAGGTTTGGGATGTGTGTTAATGCAAGAAGGAAAGGTAGTAGCTTATGCTTCAAGACAGTTGAGGAAACATGAGCAGTAACTATCCTACTCATGATCTTGAGTTAGCCGCGGTTGTTCACGCATTGAAGATCTGGAGACATTACATGATTGGGAACAAGTGTAAGATCTTTACTGACCATAAGAGTCTGAAGTATATCTTTACTCAGAAGGATTTGAATTTGAGGCAAAGAAGATGGTTAGAGTTGATCAAAGATTATGATTTGGATATCCAGTACCATCCAGGAAAGGCAAATGTTGTGGCAGATGCTTTGAGTCAGAAGGGACAGACTAGCATGCTGATAGGACACCTGTTACCTCAGGAGCTATGTTGGGAGATGGCACAACTTAACTTGGGAATGGTTGCTTCGAGTGAGACTCTGACATTAGAGATTGAGTCGACACTTGAGCAGGATATCAGGAAGAGACAGTTGACTGACGCCAAGATTGCAGAATACAGGAAGTTGATTAAGTTAGGCAAAGTTCCGGAATTCAGAGAAGATGAGCAAGGAACAGTGTGGTTTAAGAACAGAATCTGTGTACCTGAGATCAAGGAGTTGAGAGAAGCTATTTTGAAGGAAGCACATGATTCAGCTTACTCTATACACCCTGGTAGTACCAAGATGTATCAAGACTTGAAGCGTAGATACTTGGTGGTATGGGATGAAGAAAGATGTAGCAGCTCATGTAGCTTTGTGTGATGTGTGTCAAAGAGTGAAGGCTGAGTATCAAAGACCAGCAGGATTGCTTCAGCCTCTGAAGGTACCTGAGTGGAAATGGGAGGAAATCGGTATGGATTTCATAGTGGGATTACCTCGTACTCGTGATGGGTATGACTCTATTTGGGTTATTGTGGATAGATTAACCAAGGTAGCGCACTTCATCCCAGTGAAGACGACCTATACAGGAGTGAAGCTAGCTGAGTTGTATAATTCAAGGATAATGTGTTTGCACGGGGTACCGAAGAAGATAGTGTCAGATCGAGGCACACAGGTTCACTTCAGGGTTTTGGCGAAGTTGCATGAATCGATGGATACAAAGTTAAACTTCAGCTCAGCATACCATCCTCAGACAGATGGGCAAACAGAGAGAACAAATCAGATACTTGAGGATATGTTGAGAGCTTGTGCGTTAAAGAACAGTGGCAGTTGGGATAAGAGTTTGCCTTATGTAGAGTTTGCTTATAACAACAGCTATCAGTCCAGCATCAAAATGGCACCTTTTGAAGCTTTGTATGGAAGGAAGTGTAGAACACCGTTGTTTTGGAATCAGACTGGTGAAAGGCAATTCTTTGGGCCAGACAGCATACGAGAAGCGTAAAAACAAGTTGAAATCATAAGGGAGAATCTTAAAGCAGCACAGTCACGTCAGAAGAGTTATGCTGATCCTCGGCGAAGAGAGGTGATATTGGAAGTCGGTGATTATGCATACCTCAGAGTGTCACCTATTCGGGGATTACGAAGGTTTAATGTCAGAGGGAAGTTATCACCTCGATTTATCGGACCTTTCAAGATTTTGGAGCGGAAAGTAGAAGTAGCATACTAGTTAGAGTTGCCAGCAAAATTATCAGGAGTTCATGACGTGTTTCATGTATCACAACTGAAGAAATGTACAAGTGAGGTTAAGATAGAACCGGTACAGTTAGAGGATATTCAAATGGAGAATGACCTGACATACAAAGAATACCCCGTTAAGATCTTGGATGTGTCAGAAAGAGTTACCAGGAGTAAGATCATTAGAATGTGTAAAGTGCAGTGGAGTCATCATACTGAGGAAGAGGCAACTTGGGAAAGAGAGGATGAACTCAAGGAGGACTTTCCCAACTGTTCTCTAAGTCTTCTGAATCTCGGGACGAGATTCTCTTTAAGGGGGTAGGATTTGTGACACCCTAAAATTCCATCACTAAAATTACTTAGCAACTTAAATTAGTCTTAAGGATTTAAGAAGATTAAATTGCTATTTAAATTGAGCTCTAAAAACATTAAAGATAATTTAATAAACTTAGAGACAACAAGTGTATGTGCATCATCAGTTGGCCTGCATGGTTTTTGGTTGCTTGTGTGGTTTCTAAAAAGTTTACAAAATTCTTGAAAAAAGTTTGAATTGAATTTGAGTTGAAAAATGATTTGAAAATGAAGTTTGAAAAAGGAAAAAGAAAAAAAAGAAAAACCGCACCGGCTCCTTTTCGACCCGGGCGGCCCGTGCCCCACTCCCGCGCCGGCCCACCACTCCCCCTTCCCTTTTTCTTTTACTCCGCGGGCGCCGGGCGGTGAGCCCACTGTCGACCTCCCTTCTTCCCCCCTTCCTTTTCTTCTTCCCCGCGCTCGCCGCCGCCGCCGCAGCCGCTCTGAATCCGCCCCGCTCCCGCCTTCTCCCCTTCCTTTCTCTCCTCTGTGAGCACGCCAATTAAGGCAATTAATCCCCACTCAAACACCCCCGGCCGTTTCCCCTTTTCCCCTTGCCTTCTTTACGCCCGGACGGCCCGCCGGCCATCAATGGCAAGCCGCCGGCCGCCCCGTCCCCTACCCGCCTCGCCTTCCATCCTCGGGTCCTTTTTAAGCTCGCGCACGCACTCCTGTGCCTCCCTTTGCCTCTGTAACCCGCTAACGCGCACGCACGAGCACCAATTTTCCGCGCCACCGCCTCGGGTCTCCGCCGTCGCCGTCGAGCCGTCGCCGCCGGTGAAGGGCTAGACCCCCCTGTTTTCTGTGACCTTTGGGATCGCTAGGAGCTTGACAAGCTCGTGTTGCCACAGGTCTTCGTCCCTGACGCTCGTGGCAGCCGCGCCCCGAGCTCACCGAGCGCCGCCCGAGCCGCCGTCGTCGTCAAGCCCCTCTGTTGCCGCCTCCTCTCCACGCGTTGGCCCGTCGTCATCCCCTGTGCGTGGTAAGCAAAATCCCCCGCCCAATTCCCCTTCTTTTCGCGCTCAGTAGCGTCCCCGCGGGCTCGCCGGAGCAGTCGCGCCGCCCCCTTACGGTGCCGGCCGCCGGTGAGGCTCAATCGCTCCCGTAGACCCCACGAGCACGTGCGCAACCTTCCCCGCGACATTTTGCCCCAACCCGTGGTCAAAGTGATGGCCGAGAGCGCCGTAGAGAGCTAGCGCCGGCGAGCTCCCGCCGCGCGCCGCCGCCCTCCGGCGTCGTCGCCGCCGCCCGCCGCTTGCACGCGTCCGGGGCCGTTTGATCTCGCGCGGACGGCCGGGACCACGTACCCCTTCGCGTTTATAGGATGGTCCACCGTGGGCTTGTGGACCGCGCCCACGGCCGGTCCACGGTGCGCGCGCGCGTCGCCCGCCGTTGGATCTGAGATCCACGGTGCGGCTGCGGCCCTTTTTCTTAAGAGCCCCTGAGTTTTCAAACTTTAGCAAGCCGGTCCTTCCACCTTTAAGAAACTTTATGGTTAGGTCCTGATTTTTGCAATCTAGCCCCTGTCTACCCTGGATAATATTGTTTTAGGCCCTTTTCACTCTTTTTTTGCACCTAGACCCCTCTGATTTAATTTATAAATATGTTTTAGCCCCTGATTTTATTTATAAAAGCCCTGTAAACTTAGTTTTCTTGCAAATAGACCCCTGTAAACTGTTTTAATCATATCTTTTTCATTTTAACTCCGTTTTTAGCGTTCTATATATCAAAATAATCGTCTCGACGAGTAGAATATTTTAAACAGTAAATTTACCAGTTTTGTTACTGTTTGGTGTACTGTTTTGTTTATTGTTTGTTATTCATGTTTGACTCGTAGATATCGCGCTTGTTTCGTCTGAGCTCCCTGTCGGAGGTGATCAGGAAGAGCCTGTCTTCGAGGAGGATTTCACCCAGCTTGTAGAGGAAGGCAAGTGGCTTTCCCCCTCTGCATAATTTTTTTGAACCTATGACACTGCATGCTAAACAATGTTTACTATTCCTGTTGTTATGCATAAATCTGATGGGCAAACACCTAGCTAAGGACTTGACTAGATGCTTTACCACTTTACCTTGATCAACCCTGTTTAAACAAATGTTTGGGGTAGATAAATGCTTAGTTTGCTTTACATGAGTGTGGTTATGCTTTGTTTATGTTATACATCTTAGTTTTGCTTATAGATGTGTTTGTGCTTAAAACAAGATAACTTGATTCATAATCGGAACATGGAGAACCACCCAAGATAACAGTACAACCACAGTCCACATGGCTCTGGCTTAGCCAATTAATTAGGAGAGTGGGTTAGCTGATAGCTCTTTTCCGAGAGGGGCACAGGGGGCCGGAGTTGAAGGGGTATAGCCCGGTCCTTTTGGGGTAGCAGCCTTGGCTAAGGTGTTGACCACTAGGGAGGGTTATGGCCCGCTCCGCTGCTGTAACTGTTGCGGGCTGTTGGTTTATCTTCTTTCCTTTGTAAATGCTTCGTAGTGGACCCTTAGCCACTCACCTTGGAAGTGTTTAAGGGTCTAGCTAACCCGGCCAAGATGGGGAACACGAGCTGTGGGTAAAGTGTACAACCTCTTCAGAGTGTAAAACTGATCGATCAGCCATGCTCACGGTCATGAGCGGCTTGGACCCTCACATGATTAACAAACTTGAAGATTAATGAAAATCATGGGTTTGTGGTTTGGTTTGAGGTTTCTTTAAGGTTAAGTGGGTTGGTATACACTTACACCTAGTAATTAGGTGCTTGCTAATAAAACTTGACCAACTTATAAAATGCTTACCGCTGTGAATCAAAGCCTATCCTTGATAGCCTTGCATTGTTTCCCCCACTTGCTGAGCTCCAACCATAAGTGTGCTCACCCTTGCTTACCGCTGTTCAGAGGAGAACGTCGGAGGCGAGGACGAGTACTGGAGTGACTTCGAGGAGTTCTAGGCATGCGGATCCCCCAGTCATCATGCCTGTGGAAGTCAACAATGGAGTTGCTCGTCGTTTAGTTTTCGTCGTGTTCGGACCTTCGAGTCCACCCCTATGGATGTAATAATGGTTATCATACTGGTTTAAACTCTTGTACGTTTTATTACAGCAATGGTATTACTCTCGTTTTGTCTATCATGTGTGTGTAAATTGATCCTGGTGCACATATGAGATGCATTCGGTTTTCCTTGTAAAATCGGGTGTGACAGACTACTTCGGGAAGCGTCACGAAGCCGGTCTCCGGGTTGGGCGGCATGGTGAGGCGGCGTTGGAAGGACCCAGCGCCGTCAGCAATGTAGACCCAGGCACCGAAGACAAAGGTGTCGCCGCGGTTGAAGGCGACGGTCGGCTTGATGTAGACAGGAGTCGTCGAGTTCGCCATGTGATCTCGGGCGAGAACCCCTACCTGGCGCGCCGCGTCGTTGTTTTAGACCGGCAACCTACTAAGGGGAGTACCCGAAGTAGATGAATGTGGCCTCACCGAGATCAGTAACTCGAAGGAAGAGACACGTGGCACACAATTTAGACAGGTTCGGGTCGCGAGGTGCGTAATACCCTACGTCCTGTATGCTGAGTAGCTCTGGATTGATTGGGTACGATTACAAAATGATGCAATCTTACACCGTGAGATGAGATGATGAGAGAGGGATCCCTGCCTCGCCTTATATAGTCCGGGAGGCAGGGTTACAAGTCGGAATAGGGAGAGAGTACTAGTCGAGTACGTCTAGGAGCGGGACATGTGCAGCTTCCTAACCGAGTACTTCTCCTCTGTAGTCCTTGTGCTCCACGCCATCAGGTACCGTGCAGCGCAAGTCAGGCAGTCCCAAGGGTCCTCCGAGTAGTCGGTCCTAGTACCCACCGAGGTAGTGGGCCCAGGGAGGTCCATACGACACGCACCTGCACAAAAAATCCTCCCCGTGAGAAAACTAAGCTCAACGAAGTAAACCAACCACGGATCCGAAGGACAAATTTCAAACGGCCAAACGGCATCGGGCGGTTTAACCCCAGGAGGAGCAAATCCAGATTCATTCGAAGGCAAGGTACAGGTACGCTAAAGGGGTGGAAGGCGAAGGTAAAGGTAATCGAGGCGCTCGCGCGCTCACCCGTGCTCCATCTTCCCCATGTCCCGGTGGTCGACCTCCCCGTCGGAGCAGGCCACGTCGACCTCGGCGGCGCCGTTGTTGCCGGGGAAGTGCGCTCCCCCTATTCCAGGCGGCGGCGGCGGATGGAATCGAGCGGACGTCGCAAGGGGGTGGAATCGACCCTCGTCGGTGAGCGCCCAAGATCGCCCCACGCACTCGTTGCCAAGGTCCCGCCGCCGAGCAGGCGCGTCTGCAGCCGAAGGGGTGGGGGTGCGGGAGCGAAAGGATGGAGGGTGTGTGGGACCCACCTGTCGGCGCGTGTGGTCATGGCTCTGCCGGCAGAATGCCGAGGGGGCGGACCAGGGCGACGTTACCCTTACTATCTTTTTAGTGGTAGAGACGTCGCTCAACGACATCGTCCGACACATTGAGTCCACAATGTTCACGGCCGTAAACGCCGACTCAAGCGTGCACACGCACCCTTGTTTGTAACTAGGTTCCTACCTCCTCGCTTTGCCTATAAATACGATATTGTGCTCCGCTGTCACCGTCACAAGCCCCCATGCCCCACCGTATCTTCCTGCATCATCCCACATTCGCACTCCAGCTCTCTCACTCACACACACCCCACTACAGTGCAGACTATCTATGTCCTCCACGCGAACAGATTGAGCCTAGGTGAGATTACAGTGAACTTAACTTCTCCACCATAAACTGTCCCTCCCCCCATCTCCATTGTCTCTATTCCCTCCCTCCCTATCTACACAGTTCCCCACAACCTGCAGAAATCTCAGCAATTCCGTCCATGGCCTTTCCGACCTTTCCATCAGAAGACCCCCACACATGGATCCGATTCCATTTCTCGGCACTTCCCCTCTCTGCTCTCAGCGCCGGCGGTTCGAGCTCTTCAGTCGCTCCGCCATGGAGGAGCATAAGAGCACGAGCTGCTGCTGCATCTCTCTCCCCTACTTGGAATCTCACGTTGTGGGCTGAAGCTAAGTTAATAGGCCATCCGGTCCATGTTCGCATCCGCCGCACACATGCCCGTGAGCTCTTACTGACGAAGCCATTTCATTTTCCGGAAGTTATTTAACAGCCAGCCAGTATTTCAAACACAATATACTACCTCACACAACCGAGTTCCATTTTGCCAAATTATATTGTTATTTCTAAGTTCAAACATATTTATCCATACTAATTTCGTGATTTATGTTCATTTGAATTATGCTTATTTTGCTATGTGTTGCGTGTTAACTGACGCGCGGTGACTTCGTAGTGGAAGAGGAGCTAGCCCGGAGCACAGAGGAGCAACCAACCGCGAGCTAATTAGAGCAGGATTTGCTAGAGGACTTCAACCAAGGCAAGTATATTCCCTTTAGTCATATTTATTTATTTCAGATTTTAGACACAACATGTAGGAAACATTTTAGGAGCTATGCTTGAATTAGTTTACTATTTGAAATAGTGGAAAGACATTTGGATTGTCACTTCTTATGATTGGATATCTTGATTGTGTCTTGACAACCTTGGATATAATGATGAGGAAATTCCTTATTTCGCACTAGAAGATGACTTAATTCCCTCTTTGACCCTGAAAAAATCTAGTGTCCCTTATATGGCATTGAGTTCTAACTTTCATTTCTTATTTAACATTATCACTTTTTGGGCTAAGTTGGACAAAATAATCATCAAATCACCTCCAAAGTTTATGAAACATTTTTTTGAGAATTACAAAAATTTATGAAACTTTATGTAGTGATAAAATATATGAAGATGAACCCTATGTTTTTAAAACCACATTGTACCATTGTGGTTTAAAATTAAAATTCACCAAATTAGTCCACTTTCATAAATTATCAAAATGTTAAAGGCACCAAAACACTTCTAAAATTTTATAGAAACATAATTAGTATTTTGTAGCATAAGGTACAAAGATAATTATGAAGAATGGGAAGCTTGGGAAATATTAGAATAACCTCATAATTTTCCATGTAACATATGATGGAAAACAATTTTGTAAGTGACCCAATAAAAATACAAAATATTAGTTGTTTTCCCATAATTTTTAGAAAGAAGTATTTTTGTGCCATAAGAATTCAAATATGCTTCAAAAGTAGTATAATTTGATGAGTTTTAGTTTGAAAACTGCAAAGGTACACATGGTGTATTAAGCAACATGGATTCATCTTCATTTGTGAAATGGCCATAAAAAGTTTCATGAATTTTGGAGGTGAATTTGATGGTCCTTTTGACCAGCTTAACTAACAAAAGTGGCAAAAATGTCAAAAAATGAAAGTTAGAACTTGGTGTCATATACGGGATAAAACAAATTTAGGTTCAAGAAAGGAATTAAGTCATCGTCCAGTGTCAAATAAGGAATTTTCCTCTATGATGATTGGCATGATAACGCTTTGTTTAGATAAATTTCTTGATAGAGTTGGTTACTCAGTATCAATACTACTTGTTTATAAATGCAATATTTTAAATAACATAAATGTTTCTAACATTGACTCATAATTTAATTAAATCATATATCAAAATGATCAGTGCAACCTGATACAATGAGTTAATGACCAGCCTTAATTAAGTGCTGATTGACGGACCGAACCACACTGCAGTACAAAAGTATATCAGAGTCCTAGTAATAAAATGTAAAGTCAACACTTAGATCTAGGGAGATGCATGCACATATATAGCTAAGATCGAGGGACATTGTTTTTTTCCTCATGTGAACATAAAAATCCCAGTGATTTTTAATCAGTAATAAATGTATGTTTTCTTAATTTTTCTGATGTTTTGATGTCATATTGGACGGTGTTAGCAGCCCTGTAGCAACTCTCAATTTGTTAGCCCACTTGAACTTTGTTTTAATCTAGTACCAGCAGTTGTTTAAGTACCATTTGCCGGCCACTCGCTGATAAAGTAATTTAACCTTGCCGCCCATTACTATCTATTTATCCGCTTGCAGTTGCTACCTGTTTCAGGCCACAAAGAAGTCCTAATCCAGAGAGATCCGTGTGCATCGAGGTTTCAGCAATGGCGTCGCCCATCCGAGCCGGCCATCGCGTTGTGTTCTTCCCGTTCCCATACCAGGGTCACTTCAACCCGATGCTCCGCCTGGCCGGCGCTCTCCACGCACACGGCGTTGAGGTCACCGTGTTCCACACCGATCTTCGCGCGCCGGATCCGGACGACTACCCCTCGGACTACCGCTTCGTGCCGGTACCGGTCCGTGTACCCACGGAGCTCGTGGGGTCGGAGGACATCGCCAGACTCGTGATGGAGCTGAACGTCAGCTGCGCGGCGCCGTTCAAGGAGCGGCTGGCGGCGCTGCTTGCCGAGGAGGAGGAGAAGCAAGGAGGCGTCCGGTGCGTGGTCACCGACGTCATTTGGTACTCCGCGCAGGCGGCGGCGAGGGAGCTCGGGGTGCCGGCGTTGGTGCTCATGACCAGCAGCGCAGCGAGCTTCCGGAACTTCATGGTCTACCCGGCACTAATTGACAAGGGCTACTTGCCTGTCCAAGGTAACTCGAGATGAAATTGAAATGTTTTGTGTTTAACTAGTGACGTTTTTTCTAACTACTCTGCTTCCTCTTTGCACGGCAGAGGACCACAGGGATGATCCAGTCGACGTGCTGCCGCCGTTCCGTGTGAGGGACCTGCAACGCATCGAGACGAGCAGCCTTAACGACTTCGCCAGCCTGCTCGGGCACACAGTCGACGGAGCGCGGCAGTCCGCCGGCCTCATAATCAACACCGTTGAGGCCATTGAGACTGCTGACCTCGACAGGATCCGGCAAGACATGCCCATCGTCCCCGTGTTCGCCGTCGGGCCACTCAACAAGATCTCGCCGCCGGTGAAAAGCAGCTTGTACCAGTTGCAGCAAGACCGCCGGTGCCTCGACTGGCTGGACGCGCAGACGCCTGGCTCCGTCATCTACGTGAGCTTCGGGAGCCTCGCTGCCATGGACCCGCACGAGTTCGTGGAGCTGGCTTGGGGCCTGACTGAGAGTAAACGCCCGTTCATCTGGGTCGTCAGGCCGAGCCTCATCCGCGGATTCGAGTCCGGTGACCTGCCTGATGGGGTGCGGGAGGAGATCGGCGACCGGGGCAGGATCGTCGACTGGGCTCCGCAGGACGAGGTGCTGGCTCACCCTGCGGTGTGCGCTTTCTTGACTCACAATGGTTGGAACTCGACGATGGAGGCTATATCCGAAGGTGTGCCGATGATATCACGACCCTTTTTGGGTGACCAATATGGAAATGCTATGTTCGTGTGCGAGGTTTGGAGGGTTGGCGTGGAGATTCGAGTAGAAAACCAGCTCGATAGACTGAGGATACGAGATGCTATTGATAAATTGATGGGCAGCAAAGAAGGGAAAGAGGTTAGAGAGAGGATGACAAGCCTGAAACAAACGGCCGAGAATAGCATTAAGGAGGGTGGATCATCTCACACAGCTTTCCTTAATTTGGCTGATCTCATGTTTTCACTATGAAACCATCAGAAGCTACAAAGCATACTGTTTGTTATTGGTATGAACTGTGAACGTATGGATTGGGCGTGTAGTTTCCTTTTATTGGATTTCCACTTTGAACAAGGAATCTAGTTTACCATTGCAACTGATTTGGGGACCTGAGTTGTACTCAAAAGGATGTGTTTGATTCCCTCACCACGTGGTCACTCGAAAGTCAAGTACTCAAGTGTATACACTACCGGAAAACACACTTTTGCCGTGCGTGAAAATCTTTGCCGTGCGTTTTCTATCGGGCGCACGACAAAGAGCTTCTTTGCCGTGAGTTTGCCGTGCGTTTTTTTAGCGCACTGCAAACAATTTTCTTTGAAACGTCATGTTGACACCGATGGAGAACCGTTAGCACCGACGGGGGGCGGGACAATTTTTTTCTCTCTTTGCCGTGCGCCAAAATAAAAACGCACGGCAAAGTCTCTTTGCCATGCGTTTTTGTTTTGGCGCACGGCAAAGAATTTTCCCCAATTTATGTCCCTTAAGTCCCAACTCCAATTGCTCCTAAAAAATTCTTCTCAACTTGAAATTTTTTCTACTATATACATAAAACATGCCATACTTCATTGTAAAATTTGGATGATTTTTCGTTTTGATTTCTAGCAATCAAATTTGAATTGCAAGTAATTCAAATAATAGAATAAAATGTGTGGAAAATTATATTCATGTTATATATTCAAATTGTGTTTTGACTTCAAACTTGTTTTCTAGAAGCAATAGACAACATAATTATTTTGTTTTACTTTTCGAGATTTTTTCAAACTTGTTCGATGATTTTTATGGATTAAGTATAATTACGCTAAAAATACTTTGCCGTGTGTTTTTATTTTGGTACACGACAAAGTTTTATGTTTGTCGTGCGTTTTCTGAAGGCGCACGGCAAAGTTTCAAAAAAAATGAAGTATTGGCTTCATTCTATGTGTGCATTACAAATACATTACTTTGTAATATGTATTTCAATTTGGTACTCATCTCGATCTCTTTGCTATTTCAATTTATATATTTCAATTTGGATGATTTTTATGATTTTTCTACATTTATCTAATTTATATTATTTCTGCGATTTTTTTTGAAAAAAATCAAATTTGAACGGCAAGTCATACAAATAATAAGATAAAATGAGTGGAAAAATTGTATTCATCTTATATATCCCAATTAAAGACCTTTTTTCATGAAATCAAAACAAAACTTTAAACATATTGACTAGGAAACACGATTATGCTCGTGTGTGTCGAAATGATTTAAAAATTCTACAAAGTGTGAATGAACTTTGAAAATAATGAGATTTGTCAATATCTCATGCCATCATTTGTAAATGATGTAGAAAAATTTGAACGAATTTTGAACATTTTGTCACATACAATGCTTCAATTTGAAACATCTCCATTAGAGTTTCATAGAGTTAAGAGCATATGGTTAGATTTGTAGGTGATTTGACATTCAAATTGTGTTTTCACTTCAAACTTGTTTTCTATAAGCAATAGACAACATAACTTAATTTGTTTTAATTTTCGAGAATTTTTCAATCTTGTTTGATAATTTTTATGAAGTAAGTATAAATATGAAAAATTACTTTGTCGTGCGTCGAAGCACGGCAAACAGGAACATTGCCGTGCGTCTTCCCAAAACGCACAGCAAAGAGGCTCATTGTCGTGCGCCCTTCGTAAAGCTCACGGAAAAAATAAATGTTTGTCGTGCACCTTTATTTGTGACGCACGGCAAAGAGGCCCAGCTCGCTAAACCCTCACGGCCCACAATGAACAATTCAGCCCACCATCAGCATGAACGCTGGGACCGTCGATCTCGCGAGGATCGGACGGTGCAGATTCGACAAGCCAATTATATAAATACCGCCCCTCCACCCCAAACCCTACCTGTCTAATCCCCCCCCACCCCCCCTCTCATCCCGCCGCCCCCATCTCTCATCTCTCCTTCTTCCAACCGCGCCGCCGCCCCCATCTCTCATCCCGCCGTCTTCCACACGACGATGCCAGAGGATGGGGCCGGATCAGCGCCGCCGCCTCCCCTCACATCCCGCCGGCCCACGAATGGGGCTCCCGGCCGGCGGAGGCGACCTACCTCCGTGTGGATCCGCACGCGGCGGTCCGAGGATGGTCTCCCGGCGGCCTCCTCCCCCACCCGGCCGCGGCGGCTTCCCCACCTCGCGCGCGGCGGCCACCCCCCACCCCGGGCGACCTCGGCGCGGCGGTCCACCCCCACCCCGGCGCGGCGGCCACCCCCCCCCCCACCCCCGCACGGCGATCTCCCCCACCCCGCGCCGCCTCCCCCTACGCGCGCGACCTCCCCCACTCCCGGCGCGGCCTCCTCCCCCACGGCCCCACCCCGGCGCGGCGGCCACCCCCCCCACCCCGGGCCGAGGCGATCTCCCCCACCCCGCGCCGCCTCCCCCACTCCCGCACGGCCTCCTCCCACACGGCCCCCCCCCCGGCGGCGGCCTCCTCCACCGCGGCACGGCAACCTCCTCCATCCCGGTGCGGCGGCCTCTCCCCACGGCATGGCATCCTCTCCTCACGACGCGGCGGTGTCCTCCATCCTGGCATGGCAGACTCTGTCACCCAGGCGCAGGTGGCGGACGTGGTGGTGGGCGCGGCGCACGGCGGTGGATGCGGCCTGTGATGCTGGATTGCTGGTGGTGTGCAGCGGCAGGTCGGTAGCTAGGATTTAGGATTTTTTGTTTTTCTTTGTTTTGTTTGTCGTGCGTCTAGGGGGAGGCGCACGGCAACCGTGGGGAACTGTTTGGTGAACGGCCAGTGCCGTCGGTCGTGCCGTTACCGGTTAGTTCACCGTGCGCAGGGTATGACGCACGGCAAAGGGGCTTTGCCGTGCGTGCAATAAAAAACGCACGGCAAAGGGCCTTTACCGTGCAAAATGCTACCGTGTGCCCTTTGCCGTGCGTTTTCGAGAAAAACGCACGGCAAAGGCTTTGTCGTGCGCTTTATGACCTTTGCCGTGCGTTCGAAACGCACGGCAAACTCGCGTTTTCCCGTTGTGATACCCTGAACACGTTACTAGGACGCAATGTCATGGCTGAACAAAATAAACTATCACTTAAAATCAAATCAAATGTAAATTTTAAAAATGTTTGCTAATATCAGTCTGACAGGAATGATGCTCACGAACAAGGTGCAAAATTAATTAAGTTCCTATCATCCTCATATATATTAAAGTAATACACTATGGTTGCCTCAGTTGATCCACTTTTCAAGTGATGCATTTTACATTTTTACTGCTGCATATAGAACCATTGGTGCTAAAGACAAAATGAGCTCATTTCTATATACATGTATTATTCTTTTTAGCTATTTTTTTAGCCCCGAGAGGCTTTAGTCGAGTAGTTTCTGGAATTGGAGGGTCACTTGACTATAGAACATGACCAAGTTTGTAAACTTTAGCCAAAAAACTTCCAATCCAAATTTGTAGATTTGAATCCTAGTGATTAAGGCACCAAGTGTTTGATATGAAAGGTACACCGCATCAGCGAGTTACTGCGCGGTTACAAAAACTCGGGAAAGTTACCCCATTGGGGTTTTCTATTCACCCTCGCTGCTTGAGATTCAGATGCCGACAGGTTAACCGAGCGCCTCTATCTGCCATTGCCTGAGTAGTGAAGCGACCGTGCTGCGCCCCCCCCCCCCACCCCCCACCCACACCCCAGCCCACCACACCAACCGTAGCCCCCTAGTGAATGCGATTAAAGATGCTCGTGATGAGGAGGATGAAGAGCGGTTCGTTCAGGGCGCAAATGGAGAATAAGTAAGGCTGCAAAGGGGTAACCGTTAGGTGCACCTCCGAACCTTCTTAGTTTAATTATTTGTACTACTTTTTCAAAATTGAGTTGAAGTAGTGCAAATAATTGAACTAAAGAGGTTCGGAGGTGCACCACATCATTTTCAATTTGCACCCCTAAGAAGAAGAAATCTGGTAGGGGAAAGAGGGAGGATCTCCCGAACTGTTGTTGCATGCCAATCTACAGGAAGACCAACCAGATGGTTCTGCCGAATCAAGCCAGTTCCTGGAAGAAATCCAAACAGTTGCAAGTCAAGGCCAGAGTGGGATGGAACACTGCTGTCGGAGATGCGTGGCAAATGGAGAAAAATTGGATGAGGTCCCCATGTTTGCATTGTTTGTAGAGCGCGGACTACCACTGTCGACTTCAGACTTCTTCCGTGGGTTTATGGAGTTCTCAAGATTGAGTTTGTCCACTTGAATCCGAACATCATCTTCCATATTTCTGTATATGTGCACTTCTATCAGGCGTTCTTGGCATCTGATCGCAGTGGGCCTTGTTCCGTATAATATTTCGCTTGAAGCCTGAGCCGAGCAGAGAGCACATTGAATAGTCGGTGGAGCTGGAGTCTAGATGCGCGAGGGCACTGGAGAGTTGTACTTTGAGTACTAGTTGATTGAATCCAATACTGATTGCAAACATAAGTGGTTCTATATCGGGAAACATCACCCGCAGTTAGCTGCACCCACAGGGCATCATCTAGTATAGGACACACCATGGAATGAAGAGCCGAAGATGCATGAATGTCTGCAAGTCCCGGATCTGTTGGAATGCATCCCCAAGCTGAAGAAGAAGGGCTTGACCGTGAAGCGGGGGGCTTGACCTTGCAGCGCCAGGTGCAGCCGTTGATATAGAGGGAGCGTCTCGGGTACGAGTACACCGGCCTAGGTGATGACTCGAGGATGTTCCATGAAGATATCAGCGGTGATGTCATAATAGAGAGATTGGTGCTGGTGTTTCTTAGCATCGTCGCTATAGTTGCAAGGGTGCCAGAAATGCTTAGTAGTATTGTTGACGGCTAAATAACGTGTCAAGTTACGATCCGCAAGCGCACTGGTCGGTTGTAGCTTTTCCCTTAAGAGTATCCCCCAAGGTTAATCAATCCGTGGAACAAGTGGATTGCTATGCTCAACTAATCACTAATGTCATTGATTTAAAACTCTTTATCAAATGAAGGTTTGCATAAGTAAAGAACTTAATCTAATCCAATCTAGATTAAAGAAATCAACGTAGAGAGCAAAGGTTTAGAGATCACAAGAGTGTAGAAGCTTGTCCAAGGGATCTAGGGTCACTTGGAGACGTAACCACATAGCAAGAACTACTTGATCTAATCTATCAAAGGTAAAGGTGCACCGAGTCCAACCCTTTCCCTCTCGCATACTAGTCACTACACGAGGGTAATCCGTGATCGAACACCAAGTGCACAAGACATTGATGTGTTCTAGGTATGCAAGACTAAGTGTGTGAACCAAGTTCAATATGTTTTTTTGCACACAAAAAAGGTTCGATATGTTTCCCCTTCGTGCACTGTCCCTACACGATGGTAATCACATAAAGAATAGAAGGAACATGATAATGAAGCTACGAGCGATGCATCCTCAAAGCAAGCCAGTCGGCCAATAAGATTAAAGCACCATCAACATGAATATGATAGCAAAAAGATCCAAAACATAGGTTCGGTGATTACAATTCAAGATCCCCCTTCAACCCCTAGGACAAACAATGACTTTACCCCGTAATGTTACACATTGTAGTGCTGGTCATGGTGTAGAATCCTCTAAAGTAGATGAAGGCCACAAGTGCTCCCTTCGCGATCCAATCTCATTCTTGTTCTCGGTCTTGTGGCGGCAGATGACGAATGAATCTCCCCGTGGCTCTTTGCGTCCCAACTACTATTAGCCCGAGGGGGTACTAGGTCACACTACGTGAAAAAAAGTCATTTGTAACAGGCATCAACTGCCATTGGTAACGGGCATCGCGCCCGTTATCGATCAAGCGTTACAAATAGCCCAACATCAGTAACGGGCAAATGCCCGTTATCAATAATAAACACGTTATCAATAATAAACATTCGTAACGGGTGTAGGATCTAGTCACATAGAGGGGGGGTTGAATATGGGACTTGTTTTGCAAGCTCTATGAAAAACGAAAACCTTAACCTATCAACTAATGTTGCCCATACTAAAAGGTTCTTCCCTACAACTAGAGCACACTATCACAAGTTTCCTTAGCAAATATCACACTAGGAGGCAATATGATAACCTAGGCAAGATATGAAGCACACAAGCGAAACAAGCTAGAACAAAGACAAAGAAACTTGAGAGCGGAAATAAAGTGCTGAAAGTAAGTGCTAGAAGTAAATAAGAGGGACAAGAGGTGACCGGATTTTTTCCCGTGGTATCGAGAAGTTGACGCTTCCCCCTAGTCCACGTTGGAGAACTCACTTAGAGTATCGCTCCCCCTTAAGTCACAAAGACACAAGTGCTCACTAAGAGTACCCATTCTCCATCTCCGGAACGGTGGGTCTCGAACCGTGTACACCAAGCTTGTCTTGAGGCTCCCACAATCTCCAAGAGCTCACCAAGAACCCCCAAGTCACCTAGACTGTCTAGGAGCCGTCAAACTCCAAGAGTAACAAGCCCGCACACCTTCACTTGACCTGAGCACTCAGCTAAGTCATGTATGCACCTTGAAACTCTTGCTCACTAAGAAAGAACACCTCAATGAAGAGGAAGAGAATCCCAATAGGCATGAACACACTCTCCTTCTCTCCTAGGCTGCAATGGATCTTCAGAGTGGCAAAGGCAGATCTAGAGAGGCAGGGGGGCTTATTTATAGGCCTAGCAAAGAAGGATAGCAGTTGGAAAAAGTCCCCTAAAAAAAGTTGTACCGTCGGATGAACCGATGGTGCCCCCCTGCTGAGCGTCGGATCATCCGGTCACTAATAGAAGCCAATATAGCCGTTGAACCTTGAAACCCAGACAATACACCGACGCCCCGTCGGATCATCCGGTGCTGAAGGCACCACACTTGGGGCGGTACTATATGATTTGAATCAAGGCGTCGGATGAACCGATGGTATCTTCTATCCAAGCGTCAGTTCATCCGGTGCTGAAGTAGAAGTCTTGGTGCGTCTCTGTTGGATTTAAATGCAACCGTCAGATGAACTGATGGTTAAGGCGTCGGATCGTCCAATGCTTAAGGACTGACCCTTGACCTGAACTGTAGCCAAACCCTAAGGCGTCGGATGAACCGATGCCTGCACCGTTGGTTCATCACCGACGGTCCATTTTGAATTTGTTGGCTGCAGAACTCATCCGACACGTGTTAATACTGGGGCGTCGGATCATCCGACGCTATAAACTTGATTTCAACTCATCCAATTCAGCGCCTTTGAGTTTTTCGTCGATCCTTTTGCTTCAACCTTGCTTCCATGGACTCTCTGAGCTAGATAGCAACCAAGGAACTTGAGTGTGCATATTTTATGGCTTTTGGAGTGCATGGTCAAGCTACTAGTGTACGAACCCCTCTTAATAGTACGGTCGAAACTAGATACTAGCAATCCAAGTGTTCTTCATCTCCTTTGTGACACTTGGAACTAACAAAGTCGTTAGCCTTGTAGTTTTCAACCATATTGAGCCCATTAATTCAAATTGAGGGGTCTCATTCCATTCAATACTCGTGACAATAACCCAATTAGAAATCCGCTTCAAAACAAAGGTTAGTCACAAGCATATGGTTGTCATTTATCACCGAAACACACCCTTACCAAAGGTGCGAAAGGGCCTAGATCGCTACAGCGGGCATTAAATTGAGGCCCATTACCAATGTGTATTATTGGTAACGGGCATAGAATGCAGCCCGTTACCAATGTCTTGTTATTTGGTAACGGGCTGCTTTCAATGCCCGTTACCAATGTGAATTTGGAAAGAAAAAAGAATTTACAAATGGTATTTTTCCTTATTTTACTTATATTGGGGTATAATCAAATCTCAGCTTTACATACAGTCTTATTCATTCATCTGCGCTCATACAACATCTGTGCTCATACATACATCATAGTCCACTTATATCTGAGTTCTACAAATAAGATTAACCTAATGACACTCTGCAAGTTACAAGGAAGCAGAACTTGGTGCTATAATAAAATTAGAAACATCAAAAACTGATCAAGTGATCAGGCACTGCAAGGACCCTCAACATTTCGTAACAATAGAGTTGCATCCTGACACTAAAGCATCACATGAGTCAGTTTAAAGAAACACAGGAATTTGCAGGATTTCAGGAAGTCAAGAACCATATAATTATATCCAAGTTAAGTTCTCAACTGGAACTATCTTAGTACCTTCTTGAGGGCATTCTCATAGGTTGCCCTGCTGACCAGAGAGGAGGGGATGAAGACATCAACACCTTTGTAGCTGAGAGGCCACAACCTGCTATAATCCTCCTGTGGCCTGCACACAAGGTCAAGCCGAATCAGTGATTCACAACAGAAAGAGAAGAAAACATTTGGGGCACAGAAAGAGAAGGAAACATTTGGGACACATTGCTGAAACCTCCCCTCAATCTGATCCCACCCATGCTCACCGCACAAATGATGCTCTAGCACTCATATTAAAAACTCAATGGCAATAATGAATTTTGTTATTATGAGAGGATATTTTGATCACATTGGATCCAATTCTCAAACAAATCCTTCAAGTTAATACACCACATGGACTCACCTTCAACTTGTCTTCTTCGTGAAAAGATTTCAAGCTCTGCAGAGAGTAAAAGGATAGGCTTCATCAGCATTCCAATGAGTAAAACACACTAACAATGATAAATAGACATGGACAGAATCACAGAATGTTAACCTCTATGTAATTATTATAAGTGGGTGAAATAACTTGCCTACACACAGTTTTGAGAGAGCTCTTGACAAAAATGATATAGTTGTAAACAACTTTAACACTTGAAAAATTATGACTAGTAGTGGAAAAATTATAACACCAGAAGGATCAGTGGTACTAGAATCACATAGCACATATGGTTTTAACATTATCTTTACTCAACGGTCAGTTCTAGCACAACAAAAGGAATCAAGAAAAATATTTCTTCTCCAATCTGCAGTAGGAGTATACCAAAGATAAGTCAAGACCTGCTGGTCCTCTTATGCTTCTAAGATCTACCAGATGCCTCACGGACGTTTTCATAAGAGCTTGTGCAACAATGAGAATAAGATACTGATGAACGCACCAAAATCAAGTTCTTGCCAACATAAGTTACCATACCACATAAGTTAAAATGTTATACAACTGCCGAACAAAAATAGCACATGGGCACTCACTTAACTACAAGATGCACCATTCAGCAATAAGCCTAACTAGCTCTTCAACTTCAAATGCTCAACAATAGGCAAATAATATTGTACCAGCATATAATCATCAATGGAACATGCAATAAATATGAATGAAGTAGGCTAGTAGAGAGAATAGACTGTATGCACACAGCTAGCAGATTTGCATAAATAAAACAACATGCAAAAATATTGTACCAGCATATAATCATCAATCGAATATGCAATAAATATGAATGAAGCAAGATAGTAGAGAGAATAGACTGTATGCACACAGCTAGCAGATTTGCATAAATAAAACAACAGGAAAAAATAGTGTACCAGCATATAATCATCAATCGAATATGCAATAAATATGAATGAAGCAGGCTAGTAGAGAGAATAGACTGTATGCACACAACTAGCAGATTTGCATAAATAAAACACTTTGGCACATGAAACAGAGCAATTAGCTTATAAAAAATAGCACCTAATGTCTTAATCAACAACCATAGCACAAGTGGACAAGCTTCAAGATAGACGAGTAAGAGAGGAAGCCACAAACTCACCTTGGTCGTAACCAGCAGAACATTTGGCAATTTATCACTTAATGCAGGTAGTAAACATTTGGCAATTTATCACTTAATGTCACTGGACTATAAGACTATAACCATAGGAGCAACAAGAAGTCGTAACCTAAATGTGCACATATCAGAATCCAGACGAATAGGCAGATGTTGCACAAAGTAGTTTCATCTATGCAATTTCACTAACTACACAAGACTAATCTGTTACTTTTTTAATGACTAACCACACAAATCGTCAATCTCCATAATAACACTAGAAAAAAAAGCAATGCATCCCCAATTTTATGCCCCATCCGCGAGGCTCCTAGCCTCACGAATCCAAACACTAAGCCCCAGCCCAACCCGGTCTGATGGGATCACATGGAAATAGGTTAGGAGCTAGGAGGCGGGCTTACAGTGTGGTAGCCTCTGAAGTGAGCGTGGGCGTCGTCCTCCTTGTCGTCATCGATGTAGTCATCCAGCTCCTGGTGGCGCTGTTGTGACTGCTGCTGGAGCTTGTCCTCATCAACAGCCTCACATGGAGAAGAGATGTGAGGAGGCGGGGAAGATCTATAGAAGAGGAGCAGATGTGAGGGAATCTGGTCTTCTTACGGTCGTCGACGACGGGGATGGGAGGACTCGCGCCCCTCAGAGCTTGCACTCACGTGCGGGGTCGGGAGGAGCAGGGCGGCCATGGAGGACGACCATCTTCGATCTCCTTGGATACTCCACGCTAACAAGAGACTCGTAGGAGAATGGAAAGGTCTCGAGATGTGGAACGCGGTGGTGTGACATGCATAGCCTGATTCATGAATTTGGAGGTGGGATTTGAGATAGTAACACCCTATTCGCTTCGCTTATCAGCCACCAGCCAGCAGTATTTTTCTCTCACAACAAACCAGCACCAGTCATCAGCCACCAGCCAACCGAACAGGCCGTAAGAAGAGGAATAGTCTGTTCTTTCTGTTTTTTCAATGTGAAGAGAAAGAGGGGGAGAGGTGCACGCCAGTGGAGGAAGGTGCGGGGTGGAGGGGACGGTCGTGTGGATGTGAGAGAGTAGGAGGTGCCGCGGACGCGAGCTCTCGTAAAACTGCATCTAATCAAAAGTTCGGGACCGAATCCTTGTATCAGTAAGCGGCCAAGTTTTACTTACACGTGAGTTTATTGGTAACGGCTATAAATAATACCCGTTACATATAAGATCTTGTATTGAAAATGCAATTGGTAACGGGCATTGTTTGTGGTCCGTTATTAGAAATTTATTAGTAACGGGAATTGTTTGCCCGTTACGAATGTCGTGTGACCTATTTGAGGTTTTCACGTAGTGTCAACAGGGAGGTCAAATGGGGTTGAAAACGTGTTAGGCCGGCCGGCCCCGGGGCCTCTTTGGCTCGGTTCGGCCCCATTTTTCTCGTGCGAGCTCCTTATGTGATTGTTGATTAACACCCTTCTGCATGTGAGCCCTTGACGTTGTTATCTCTGCGGTTTAGATAAGGGTACTTGTTGCACAAGCTCCTGCATCTTCTGTTTAGGTCCCTGGAGTTTTACGGCTTCATGCCTTGATCCTTAGGTCATTTGGAGTCATGTTCACTTCGAGTCTTGACTTGTGTCAGGCTTCATGTCAGGGACAGCCCTAGGGGTCCCCTTAAACAACAGGGAAATCCTCACTTAAATCCCGGTACCGAAACACGTTAAGCCTAACCATGCAGGTGACTAACCATACAGGACACGGCCCACACCGCGGGACCCCGACGGCCCACCAAGACGGCCCTCTCCGCTCGAGAGCGCGCGCCCCCTCGGGCAGGCTCGGCCCGTTCGAGGAGCAACGCTTCCCTCGAGCGGTCCCACCCCGCTCGAGGGCTCACTCCCCCCTCGAGCGGGTCTCGTCTCGCTCGAGGGTTCGTCCCGCCCTCGGCCGGGGCCCGCCACGCTCACGGGCGCCCCGCACGCGTGCGCCGCCCCCCCCACGTACACGGGCATTTAACGCCCGACACGGGCGGGGCGGCGCCATCATGCGCCGGGGCTCGCGCCCGGTGCCGCCGCACCAACTCCCCGGGGAGGAGCCCATCCCCACCACCGTGGGGAGGGACCGTGCGGTACGGCCGGTGTCGGCCCCGTGACACCGCGCGCCCGCTTCCGAGCGGCTAACGCGCCCGACCCTCGAAGGGAGGCCGGCGCACCCTCGATTTCACTTTCCCGTGACCCTACGGGGGTTAGGTGGAGGCGCTAGGCCGGTGGATTGCCATCCCGGCCACCGCAACGGCGCGGCCGTCGTACCCACGCGTGCGGGCGCACGCCCGCACCGCAAAGCAACCACTCCGACACCGTGAAGCGCGTTGGGAAGGAACGCCGTTCGCCTACCCCCCGTACTTCGTACAAGCTTGCGTCGCACCACCCCCAAGCCTATCGGAGGACATCACCGCCATCCGTTGCCCTCCTACCCTCGAACCGCCACTGTTCGGGTACGAGTCAGGCCATGATGACCAGATCGCAGCGGGGATCGCCCGGACGGCCGCCCACTCTACGCCGTAGCACGTCGCACTTCTCCACATAGCTAGGTAGCGCGGCGTGCATGTAACCCGCCGCCCTCTTGACCTATAAAAGGGGGGCGAACCCCCATGTTGACGGTGTATTTTGGTGCACCTAGCATGTTCATTACACTTTGGTTTGGATTTGATTATTGAACTAACCCGCCACTAGGCACACTAATCATATAACAAGTTCATCTTTGTGCATGCATTTGGAAGTGTTGTGTTTATGTAGGAAAACATGGACATAAAGGACGGATTCGCAATAAGTTCAAAGGAGCATTCATGTAGCCTTGTTCGTGTTCATGAGCTCGCTGAAATTACTTCCAATGGTGGTGAGGACCGAAGTGCTACGAGGAACACCCCCGGGGATTGAAGCGTAAGAGATCAAACTTCATGCGAAGAGAGCCTCCATCTTGATCGCGAGGATAACAGCGTCAAAATCATCTAAGTGGAAGGGGCAAAGTAGATAAGTGCACGAGGACCCACGGAGCAAAAAGGGCGACCGAACCGGGCCGGAACCGGGCTCCGGGCCGGCCGGCCCGTCGGATCGGCCCAGCCCACTTCGGGCACCGGTTCGGTCCCGTCTTCCTTGCCCTCGAAGGATCTTCGACCCTAAAACCCCCGACGCGCCGCCAACACAGGGAGAGGAGTTTATTCGCACCAGAAGGCCATCCACAAGCTAGAGAGAGAGGAGGAGGATCTCCGGCTGGAGATCAACCACCTCGAAGGAAGCACCCTCTCGTGGAGAAGGAGGAAGTCACCGGCGGAAGGGAAACCATGATCAACGGTGCCATGATCAGCACCTTGATGGGGTAATCTTCTCATTCGTCCATGGGTTGTAATCGATATTGAGATGTAATCGCACTTTGTCGGATTATCTGTCTATCATCTTGTGTTGAATATACTTTATTGCTTAAGGCTTGCAACCGTGCCATAGAGGGAGTAGAGCTCCAATGCTTCCTTGGATCCATTCAATACGCCGTGGCCATCAAAGGTCTAGTCATGAATACCTTCGCGTAGTGACAGAGCGAGAGGAGGGAAAGGGCGAAACCGTGGTCACAACCCCGATAGATTAGATTGGTTTTTCATGTCTTTAAGCGATTGCATGCTCTAGTATCGTAGACCCGTGGGCGAGTGTCTTCTCTCTTGATCGTTTACCATTCTCTCTAGTGTAGTTAAGTGTTTTCTAGTATAATAGTAGTTAGGGTTTAGTAGCTAGTGTGTCGTTGTTGATCGAACGCTTGTAATCCCCTTGCTCCGCGGATTGACAAGAACCTTGGGAATCCCGTGGTGAAAAAGGTGTGGGGTCCGTACGCTTGCGGATCGTAGAGGGATACGTCTTTTATCCGTCAACAAGCCCCTTTTTCTGGCGCCGTTGCCGGGGAGCAAGTTAGTTTACATCGTTTGATTTGCATCTAACTTAGTTTTATATTTTAGCTTATCTTTTATTCGCTATATCTAACATTTATTATCGAAAAACACTTGTTTCTTTTTTGTTTTTGTTTTTATCTTATTGTCTAGATGGAGTTCGTTAATCAACCCGTGGAAGAACCAGAGAAATCATTAAGGGATTACGCTAGCCCTCGATGTGAAGACATAAAGGTACAAGAGTCGGATTCGAAGCTCGAAGCGACCAAGTATGAAATTAAATCCAAGATCATGAAGATGGTGGCGGAAAACCCATTTGAAGGGATGGTTACGGAGAACCCATATAGACACATAAGGGATTTCACGACAATATGCAACACGGTGCGTCAAGAAGGAGTTCCCGATGAATGGTTCAAATGGAATCTCTTTCCCTACTCACTTGCCGGCAAAGCAAAGACATGGTATTCGGTTGCGTCCTTTGAAGTTGAAGGCAATTGGAACAAGTTGACAAAGAAGTTTTGCGAGAAGTTCTTTCCGATGAGCAAGGTTCAACATCTAAGGAGGCAAGTGATCAATTTTATGCAAGGAGAAGAGGAAGGGATAGACCAAGCCTGGGATAGGTTTAATGAATTAATCGAACAAGGACCAAAACTCGGCTTCACCGGTGACGTACTCTTGCATACATTTTTCTTTTCCCTAACCCCTAGTTGCATGCGACACGTCGAAATGTGTGCAGTGGGGATCTTATGGAAAAAACCCTCACGGAAGCCCCCCAACTCGCTACAAAAAGTTAGCAAAGCGGCTGCCATGCGAAGAGATTGGGAAACAAGACTTGCGGAAGAGCCGGAATTCAATTCAAGGAAGAAAAAGCTTGCTGATTTTTCTAAAGAGGCGAACCCGGAAGTCACAAAAGAGGAGCCAATCATGGAAAAGCTTGAACAAGAACACGTTAAGTCAAGAACTACACCAGACGTCGACTTCGCCGCACCAAATGAGACGAACAAGAGAAGCATGTCAAGCGCGAAGCTACTAAGGGAGTTCGAGCCAATGGATTGGGTTCCTATTGATTACGGAGAAGTATTCGACAAGAGAAGACCATTCCCTAATCAAAAGGGAATGGCAAGAGCATTGGAAGTCGATTTCCCACCGGAGAAGAAAGCTGAAAATTCATACGACCTCGAAACCACCGGTGAGATTTTTGAAAAACTCTTTGGAGATGACGTGGTGGATCCGAACATATTGCCGAGGTGAAGAGGATCATGGGGATCAAGCCCGAAGCATCACCATACGCTCGCCTTGCTGAAATTTATTCGATCGGATCCGAAGAAGAAGAGAAGATGACGCCGCACTTGAGTTGCGAGATCAACGGGGTTCAATGCAAAGCTTTATGCGACATCGGAGCCCAAGTAAGTGTTCTATCTTCTAAAATTTACGATAAAGTTCAATACCACAACCTAGACTTAGCTCCAACATCAACGAAATTAATCATGGGAGATGGTAGAACTATCAAACCTCTAGGTATTGCTTGCAACATGAAAGTAAAAATCTCTAGAAACTACATACCAACCGATTTCTTTGTTATTGATGCTTACCATAGCAATTCTGATCATATAATCTTAGGTAGGCCTTTTCTTAAGTTGGTTGATGCCGTGTTAGATGCCGGAGAAGGCAAAGTAACAATGAACCTTAATGGAACAAAGTACACATATAACTTTCTTCGTGCTTCTAAACACCTTACTCCCTTTCCCCCCGAAGATGAAGAAGTAGAAGAGATAGATAGTCTTTGTTTTGTTGAAACCCTTAGAGACCCGCTGCAAAGAGCGATGGAAAATCAAATTAGTAATCAACAAGATGAAGAACTAGAGGAAGCGACAAAAGGCTTAGAGCCGCATGACGGTAGCGTGGAGGAAGAGAAGTTCGAAGACATAGGAGAAATCAAACCCGAGGAGCAACAAGTGCCCGAAGTAGACCTTAAACCTTTGCCCAAGGGATTAAAATATGAATTTTTGGGGCCAGACAAAACCTATCCAGTCATTGTGAGCGACGAGTTGAGCCCCGAAGAAAATGAAGCGTTGCTGATTTTATTAAAAAAACATAGGAAGGTGATTGGATATTCAATCAATGATCTCAAAGGTATTAGCCCAGCCTTTTGCACTCATCGTATACCAATGGAAGACCAATGTAAGCCCGTAGTGGACCATCAAAGGAGGCTAACCCATGCCATGCGAGAGGTAGTAAAGAAAGAGGTTATCAAGTTACTTGATGCCGGAATCATCTACCCGGTTCCACATAGCGAATGGGTGAGCCCGGTACATTGTGTACCGAAGAAAGGAGGTTTGACCGTGGTGAAGAATGAGAAGAACGAATTGATACCGCAAAGAACCGTGACCGGGTGGCGGATGTGTATTGATTACCGTAAGCTTAACAAAGCGACGAAGAAAGATCACTTCCCCCTACCGTTCATAGACGAGATGCTCGAGAGGTTAGCAAACCACGCTTATTTTTGCTTTCTCGATGGATACTCGGGGTTCATGCAAATTCCCATTCACCCGAAGATCAACATAAGACAACATTTACATGTCCTTACGGAACGTTTGCATATAGGAGGATGCCCTTCGGCCTATGCAACGCTCCGGCCTCTTTTCAACGTTGCATGATGGCCGTGTTTTCGGAATTCATCGAAGAAATTGTTGAAGTGTTTATGGATGATTTTTCCGTTTACGGGAAGACGTTCATGGATTGCTTAGCAAACTTAGAAAAGGTCCTTACAAGGTGTGCGGAGGTAGATTTGGTTTTAAATTGGGAAAAGTGCCACTTCATGGTTAAGCAAGGCATAGTGCTCGGACATGTTATATCCGAGAGAGGAATTGAAGTGGACAAGGCTAAGGTAGAGACGGTTGAGCAACTCCCACCTCCTACGGATATTAAGTCCTTAAGGAGCTTTCTAGGCCATGCCGGATTCTATAGAAGATTTATAAAGGACTTCTCAAAGATCACTAAGCCTTTAACGCACCTTCTTCAAAAAGATGTGGCTTTCGACTTTGATGAGAAGTCTCTAGCGGCATTCGGACCTTGAAAAATGCGTTGGTGAGTGCTCCCATCATCCAACCTCCGGATTGGAGCCAACCTTTCGAGATCATGTGTGACGCAAGTGACTACGCCGTAGGCGCAGTCTTGGGACAAAGAAAGGAAGGCCGAGTTCACGCCGTTTACTACGCTAGCAAAACTCTTAGTGGGGCACAATTAAATTACGCTACTACGGAAAAAGAATTGCTAGCGGTGGTATTCGCTTTCGAAAAATTCAGATCTTACATCGTGAACTCGAAAGTCATTATTTACACCGATCACGCAGCCATAAAGTATCTCTTGGCTAAGAAGGAAGCTAAACCACGTTTGATTCGTTGGATCCTTCTTCTCCAAGAGTTCGATGTTGAAATTCGTGATAAAAAGGGGGTGGAAAATGTTGTGGCCGATCATTTGTCTAGGATGAATCGTGGGCAAGATGATAAAGAGCCCATAGAAGATAAGATGAGAGATGACCACCTCTATAGAGTGCTTGATAAAGATACTTGGATGATCGACATCATTCGAGCAATTCGAAAGATGCCCCTCGATCATCTAGACAAAAACACTCAAAGGAAGATAATTTCGAAAGTAAGAAATATTTTTGGGATGCACCATACCTCTTCAAGCTTGGCAATGATGGAGTGATGAGAAGATGTGTGCCAAGAGAAGAGAGGCTTGAGATTCTAAGGAAGTGCCACTCGGCGGAATACGGTGGGCACTATAGCCATTTTCGAACCGAAGCCAAAGTATGGTCGAGCGGATTCTATTGGCCGGAGATGCATGAAGATACTAAAAGATATGTTGCGTCATGCCCCGAATGCCAAAGAACCGGAAACATCTCTCAAAGAAATTCTATGCCTTTGAAATACAACTTGCAAATCGACATATTTGATGTATGGGGCATAGACTTCACGGGGCCTTTTAAAAACTCATTTGGATTCGAGTATGTACTTGTTATGGTCGATTATGTATCCAAGTGGGTAGAGGCTATACCATGTCGTAAAGCTTCCACGGAGGAGTCCATCACTATGATCAAGAACGTGATTTTTCCTCGTTTCGGTACACCGAGAATCTTGATAAGTGATGGAGGAACTCATTTCACCGGGAAGAACTTCAAAAAGTGCTTGTCCAAGTTGGGAATTGAGCATAGGGTCTCCACGGCCTATCACCCACAAACCAACGGACAAGCGGAGACGTCAAATAGGCAATTAAAAAGCATACTTAACAAGACCATAGAGAAGGGAGGCAAGGATTGGTCAAAGAAATTAGACGGAGCTTTATGGGCTTATCGAACGGCGTTTAAAACACCGATAGGTATGACCCCCTATCAATTCGTCTATGGAAAAGCTTGCCACCTTCCGGTTGAGTTAGAACATAAAGCCTATTGGGCGATTAAAGAGATGAACCTTGATCTCGATGCCGCGGTGGTGAAACGGAGAATTCAAATAAGCGAGCTAGAGGAGTTGAGGTTGAAAGCTTATGAAAACGCAAGCATATACAAGGAGAGAATCAAAAGGTGGTATGATAAAAGATTGAAGAAAAAAGAATTTAAAGAAGGAGATAAGGTCCTCCTCTACAATTCGAGGTTTAAAACCTTCGGAAAGGGGAAATTGCAAAGCAAGTGGGACGGACCTTATGTTGTGCATTCGGTGTTCTCCAACGGAGCGGTAACCATTATGGATATAAACGGCGATCAATTTGTGGTGAATGGACAGCGGCTTAAGGTTTACTACGAACCCGACATCGTGCCCATTCATCATGTTGACGTCTTTACCATGGAGGAAGAGCCCGAACGTCCCGCCTAGGACGAAAAACAAGGCACCAACTTCTCGTAAATAATTTTTCTTTTAGCTTTCCGGGGTTTTTCGCGAAGATTAACTCGGGCCAACTTTTTCCCACGGGCCGAGGACGAAAAAAATAGGGCGGTGTGCAAAAAACCGGACCGGCCCGGCCCCCGAGGGGGGTGGGCCGGCCGGCCCGGTCGGATCGGCCCGGGGGTGGCCCGACGCCCGATGTCCCCGAATTTCGCCCGAATTGCTCCTTTTTGACTTCCTTGTTTGGTCGGAAAATTTTAAGGGAAGTGTAAAAAAGGAAAATAAGGTTCCCGTGGCTTTTCTCTCGGGACTATATATTTGGCCGAATTGGGAGCTCGAGAATCAAACCTTTCAAGCAATGTGTTGCACCCTTGTAGCGACCATTGAGCCTCCAAAAAGCTTAGAGTTGAAGGTAGAAGCCAAGAAGCCATCGATGGAGGAGGCGATGCGATGCGAGGTCAAGCTACCCGTCAAGAGGACCGCACGTATCCGTTGCGGAGGACGTGTCCCGACCGGAGCTCTTGCATCTCGCAACCCCGTCAAAGGAGAGAAGGTCCCTACACCCGTTCGAAGGTCGGCACGTCTCCAAGGCATCAAGCGCAAGGATTACAAGGAGATGTCGCCGGAGCCTAAGGATTATGGGGATAGCGACTACTCCGACGATCGTAGCCCGAGCTCGTGGGCGGCGCCGGTAGAGACGATGACGATTGGGGCGAGCAGCCCTACGAAAGGACTCCCGAGGGCCCCAACGGCGACGGCAACGGCGGTGGCGAAGGCGACAACAATGGAGGTGGCGACGACGGTGGTGACAACAAGTGGAGATTATGGCGACGACGACCCCTTCGGATTGCATCCAGGTGTCTTGTCGAGTTTGCCGTCAATCCATCGCAGCTCTCTACGCGTCGGCCGACGAATGTCTTCAAACCATGGAAGCGATGAAGCGGCCGTATGGAGGACTTGGAGCGCGTAGTTGAAGATGACTACAAGTTCCTTAACCGTAACGTGCGCAAACTTTTCGGCATGGTTGGAAACATGAGAGGCAAGTGGTGCAAAGCTTGCTCGAAGTACCATTAGATCTAGTTTTCCCCTTTGGTTTTTGTAAGATACGACGAGGACGTCGTATGTTTTAAGTGTGGGGGAGAGCTAGCTCGCTAGCCTTAGCTTTTGAACTTCAAGTTTAGGTTCGGTTTAATCTTCGTGTGAGAGTCTTAGTGTTTTAATGAGTCTTTAGTTTTTGAGTCTCGTTTTAAAAATTTTTGCAAGTGTCTTAAATTAGTGTTGAGTCAAGAAAACCAAATAAAAAGAGTCTTTATATACATTTTTGTGTTTTATGTATTGTTTATCTTTATTTACTTGTTTGTTTAATCTTCGATTCTTGATATATGAACACAAGTATGTGGTTTGAAAATCGTTTACCGTGGTGCTTAGTGGAATCGCTACTACTTAAAGTACCCTTACCGCACTTCGATCTTGAGCTTCACATGCTAGTTGTGCTATGTTCGATGCTAAAAATTGGAGGATTTCAGTTCTGAAAATTATATTAAAACCCTTGTAATAAAGGTTAGCAAAACCTCTTTTTCCAAGTTGAGAGTAAGAAAAAATTCCTATCCAAAGCCAAGTTTATTTTCGCTCCACCATAAGTGTGATTAGCACGATGAGTTAGGCTAGGACCCTTCTCTCTTGGTGAGTTTTAATTTCGAGCAATGATCATGTCCTTGTGCTTATCTTTTGTTGCTAGCCTCGTCATACATTCGGTAACATGACTTTCACAACGGAAGTCACGTACATCGCCGAATTCCATACCCAACCCTATACATCTCTTTTGTACATCGTATTCCTTGAACACAACCTATTTTCAAGGTTTCGTCTCGTCTCTAGCATGATGTATTTAAAAATTTCAGATTGTATGCATGCGAGGGAAGAGAGAATTGAAAGCTTTGAAAAGTTGTCAAGAGAGAGAAAAATAAAGAAAAAAAGTATGTGTATGGAAAAGAAAGAAAGGAAGAAAGAAAAAATCATATGTGAATGAAAGAAGAAAAAGAAAAGAGAAAGATGAGTTAGCAATGAAGATATGAGAGGGATGGATTAGGTGAAAGAAAAGAAAAAAATAAAGTGTAAGGAAGGATGTCACGTTGATGGTGAGACGAAACTTTTACTCTATTTCCAACCATGTGCAATCCGACAACGAGGACATCATTGGTGCCTTGTAGTCACAATTTTCTTTTGCCCTTGCACATGTCCATCATTCTAAATCTTCTCATCCTTGATATCCCTACATATGGTTAATTCTCATGATCATTGGCTTTGAAAGGTAGACAACCGTTAGAGGAAGTTCTTAGTTTGACAATACTTGTGTTGATTGCGCTAGCCTTACCTATAGCTCCACTTTTACATGATATATGAGAGATTAATGGGAGGTGAGAGTTTTATAAAATTTGGTTAGGATAGACACTTCATATGAGTGACTTGAGAGAGCTTGGAGAAAGGTTTTTGTCTAACACTTGTTGCAGGAATTTTTGTTTTGAAAACCATAAAAACCCTCTGATGGAAGCAAAGAAGTAAGCATGGCTGAAATTGAAAGCTTCAAGTGAAGAGTTTGAGTTGTGGGGTAAATCTTGACGTGGTAAAAATTCTAAACGCCCATGTTTATGATTGATTATCATTACTTTGTGTTTATGTATTAAAGATGAAGGGATTGACTAACTTGTGAAGAAGGATAAGTGGTACACGATTACACTCCTTGGACGAAGTTCTTTTACGAGTACTTGCTCGAGGACGAGCAAGAGCTAAGTGTGGGGGAGATGTTGACGGTGTATTTTGGTGCACCTAGCATGTTCATTACACTTTGGTTTGGATTTGATTATTGAACTAACCCGCCACTAGGCACACTAATCATATAACAAGTTCATCTTTGTGCATGCATTTGGAAGTGTTGTGTTTATGTAGGAAAACATGGACATAAAGGACGGATTCGCAATAAGTTCAAAGGAGCATTCATGGAGTCTTGTTCGTGTTCATGAGCTCGCTGAAATTACTTCCAATGGTGGTGAGGACCGAAGTGCTACGAGGAACACCCCGGGGATTGAAGCGTAAGAGATCAAACTTCATGCAAAGAGAGCCTCCATCTTGATCGCGAGGATAACGGCGTCAAAATCATCTAAGTGGAAGGGGCAAAGTAGATAAGTGCACGAGGACCCACGGAGCAAAAAGGGCGACCGAACCGGGCCGAAGCGGGCACGGGCCGGCCGGCCCAGTCGGATCGGCCCAGCCCACTTCGGGCACCGGTTCGGTCCCGTCTTCCTTGCCCTCGAAGGATCTTCGACCCTAAAACCCCCGACGCGCCGCCAACACAGGAGAGGAGTTTATTCGCACCAGAAGGCCATCCATAAGCTAGAGAGAGAGGAGGAGGATCTCCGGCTGGAGATCAACCACCTCGAAGGAAGCACCCTCTCGTGGAGGAGGAGGAAGTCACCGGCGGAAGGGAAACCATGATCAACGGTGCCATGATCAGCACCTTGATGGGGTAATCTTCTCATTCGTCCATGGGTTGTAATCGATATTGAGATGTAATCGCACTTTGTCGGATTATCTGTCTATCATCTTGTGTTGAATATACTTTATTGCTTAAGGCTTGCAACCGTGCCATAGAGGGAGTAGAGCTCCAATGCTTCCTTGGATCCATTCAATACGCCGTGGCCATCAAAGGTCTAGTCATGAATACCTTCGCGTAGTGACAGTACGAGAGGAGGGAAAGGGCGAAACCGTGGTCACAACCCCGATAGATTAGATTGGTTTTTCATGTCTTTAAGCGATTGCATGCTCTAGTATCGTAGACCCGTGGGCGAGTGTCTTCTCTCTTGATCGTTTACCATTCTCTCTAGTGTAGTTAAGTGTTTTCTAGTATAATAGTAGTTAGGGTTTAGTAGCTAGTGTGTCGTTGTTGATCGAACGCTTGTAATCCCCTTGCTCCGCGGATTGACAAGAACCTTGGGAATCCCGTGGTGAAAAAGGTGTGGGGTCCGTACGCTTGCGGATCATAGAGGGATACGTCTTTTATCCGTCAACACCCCAGCCGTGGGGGGACGGAGTTCAACACAACACACCACGTACTCATTCCCATTCTCCCACAATATCTTCAGCCATTCCACCAGGGACTTGGAAGTTACACTTCCTCTCCCGCCTTGCTTGTACTTGCCCCACTACAAGCACCCCCGGTGCTAAGTAATATAGTGCCTCGAGCACACCCCTGCTGGACGTACGGCCCCCTCGGCCGGAACCAGGATAAACCTCTGTGTCACTTGTTACTTAGCATCGACCATTGAGGGATAGACCTCGGCGCTATCTACTGGTTAGTGTCGGGACCACATTCCGCACCGACAGTTGGCGCCCACCGTGGGGCAATCGAGCGCCTAAGGTCATTCCGTCAACTCCCTCCATGGTGATCCGCACTGAGTACCGTGCTACACGCTACTGCATGGGTAGCTCGGACCCCCTCCCGGCCGGGTTCGAAATCCGCTTCGGGGACCTGAACTTTCAGGCCACGGGGAACGGCTATCTCATGCGCCTCACTAACCGTGAGGAACTCCGCGCGCGGCGTCAGGCCAGGTCTGCTCAGACCCCCGTCGCACGCACGACTCCGACGCAAGCGCCCGCAGGCACGGAGGCCGCGGGTCCATCGACTCCACGACGTCGTCGTCGCTCGGGACAACGCTCGCGCCGGGCGCGGTCCGAGCGGCGGCGGGGCCGAGCGCGCCGCCGCCCAACGTGGTGCGCCGACCACAACGACCGCCGCCACCCCGGCGGGGACGGCGCGCGGTCTGCGGACCACGCATCCCCATCGGGCTGTGTGGCGCTACGACGGCCTACAACGCCAACGTCAACACGACGATGCGCGGGGGTTCCGCCTGGCCGCCATGTCTTCGTCGCCAGGGACCCGGCACCTCAGCAGCAGATGAGTCATCCCTGGGCTCCGTCGACACGATGCCACCCGCCAACCGCCACGGATACGCGGAGTGGGACTTCTCCGGCGTGCCGGACCCAGTCGCGTTCCGGCGTTTCCTCGACGCCGCGGACTGCGGTTCGGGCTGCTCCGACGACTCCCGGCACCGGGAGCTACGACCCCACGCGGGAGTGTTGCGCCGTCATCACCGACGACCCGGCCAACGCCGCGCCGCGCGGTGGGCGCCGGAGACGGGGGAAGTCACGCCGCCCCCGGGATCGCCACGCGCCGGCCGCGGGGCCAAGCGCTCCCGCCGGGGCCGACGTCGACGCACAACCGGCCCAAGCCCGCGAGCTCGAGGCCAAGGCGGCGGAGGAATACGGACGGTGCGGGCCGCTCCGCGCCTCGATGGCGGGGGGAGGCCTCCGCGCGCGGCGAACGCGCACGGGAGCTGGGCCGACAGGTCCGCGACCGCATCAACACCGTCCCCAACGTGGACAACGCGGACGCTCCGCCGCGAGCAAGCCAGAAGCTCGTCGCCGCCGCAACACTGCTACAGGCTATGCCAGCACCATCGACCCCCGAGGCTCGAGACATGCACCGCGAGGTGCAAACTCTCATCGAGCAAGCGGCCGTCCAGCAGGCCGAGAGCTCGGCTTCACGCATCCGCCAACAGGGGGATGCGCGGGGTGACGAAGCTGCACCGAGAGGCGAACCCTCGGTGCACGCGGGACGACCCACCGAGCAAGGACGCACGCCGGCCAAGGAGCGACTCCTCGACGCGCGCAGGGCACTAGATGGCGACGCTATCAATGTCATCAACACCCGGCGCACCAGCAAGGCGGACGCCCGCGGCGAGGGGTTACCACCCTCGACGGGGCGGACGCTACGACGGCGGCGAGGATCGCTCCCCGACGCCGGAGCCCCGGGCACCCGTGTGTTCGGCGGGAGATCCGGCGGCGGCGTTCCCCCAACGCTTCCGCCAACCCTCGACGATCGTCAAGTACAACGGGGAGACGGACCCCCGTGTGCGGCTCAACGACTACCGCTTGGCTTGCCGAGCGGGCGGGGCCACTAACGACGAGGTCATCATCCGCAACTTGCCCCTGCATCTGGGCGACGCGGCCCGGACATGGCTCGAGCACTTGCCCGCCAGCCAGATCCATAACTGGGACGACCTAGTCCACACATTCGTGGGCAACTTCCAGGGCACATACGTGCGCCCTGGGAACTCTTGGGACTTGAGCTCCTGCACGCAGAAGCCCGGCGAGTCGCTACGGGACTTCATACGGCGCTTCTCCAAGCGCTGCACGGAGCTCCCCAGCGTGGCGCAGTCCGAAATCGTGCATGCCTTCCTCGAGGGCACCACGTGCGGGATCTCGTGCGGGAGGCCGGGACGCAGCCCCGCTGCGGACTCCAACGAGTTGTTCGACATCGCCACCAGCTTCGCCTCCGGGGGAGGAGGCCGTGGGGGCGATCTTCGACGGCAAAAAGGGCAAGCGCTCCGAGGACACGCCCGCGGAGGGCGGCGGGTCCAAGGAGCCGCACCGCAACGACAAGCGGGGCAAGAAGGGGAAGAAGCCGCGCCACGAGGCGCGCGAGCGAGGGCGCAACGGCGGCAACGCCGAAGCCCTCGCTGTCGACCCGGCTCGACGGGGCCCTCGACCGGCCCCTCGAGGCCCGGGAGTGTTCGACGACATGCTGAAGAAGCCATGTCCCTACCACAAGACTCCCGTGAACCACACTCTTGAGCAGTGCGATATGCTCAAGAAGTTCTATGGCCGTGCCGCCGCGAAGGAGGCAGAGGCCAAGAAAGACGGAGGCGATGGCGACGCCGGCGGCTTCCCCGCCGTCGAAAATGTGTTCCTCATCTTTGGGGGACCTACCGTCGACATGTCGACCCGGCAGCGCAAGAAGGAGCGGCACGAAGTCCTCGCCGCGGAGAGGGCGCCTCCGGCCTTTCTCAATTGGTCGGACGACGTCATCACCTTTGGCCGGGAAGACCACCCGAATCGCATCCCCAACCGGGCCGATGCCGTGGTGGTCGATCCCATCATTGGGAACGCCCGGTTCTCAAAGGTCCTTATGGACGGAGGCAGTAGCCTCAACATCCTCTTCGCGCATACATTGCGCCTGATGGGGATCGGGTTGGACCAGCTGCGGCCCAGCACGAAGCCGTTCCACGGCATCGCGCCCGGCAAGCAGGTTCAGCCCCTTTGGCAGATCGACCTGCCGGTTTGGTTTGGCACCCCTAAGAACTTCCGCAAGGAGATCCTCACCTTCGAGGTGGTGGGGTTCAAAGGGGCCTACCATGCCATCCTTGGGCGACCATGTTACGCCAAATTCATGGCGGTCCCCAACTACACCTACCTGAAGATGAAGATGCCCGGCCCAAACGGCATCATCACCGTCGGGTCGTCTATCGAGCACGCATTCGGCGCGACGTCGAGTGCGTGGAACACGCGAGGCACGCGGCGCCGGATGAAGCGGCCGGGTGAACACGCTGGAGAAGATGGTCAACGAGGACCTCAACTCCGCCGCCAAGCACGTCGGCGCCTTCGAGGCAGCGGAGCAGACCAAAGGGGTCCCCCTCGACCCTTCGCCCCCGAGGGCGAGGGCGTTGAGGGTCGGCTCCACCCTCGACCCCAAATAGGAAGCGGTGCTCGTCGACTTCCTCCGCGCCAACGCCGACATCTTCGCGTGGAGCCCCTCGGACATGCCGGGCATCCCGAGGGAAGTCGCCGAGCACTCCCTTGACATCTCGCCAAACGCCCGCACCGTGCAACGGCGGGCCGCGCCGCTTCGACGAGGAGCGGCGACGGGCAATCGGAGCGGAGGCTGCGGAAGCTCCTCGAGGCCGGATTCATCAAGGAAGTATTCCACCCTACGTGGCTAGCTAATCCCGTGCTTGTAAAGAAGAAAAATGGGAAGTGGCGGATGTGTGTAGACTATACTAGTCTTAATAAAGCATGTCCCAAAGTTCCTTTTCCTCTCGCCGCGCATAGATCAAATCGTTGATTCAACGGTACGGGTGCGAAGTACTCTTGTTTCCTTGATGCCTATTCCGGGTACCACCAAATAAAAATGAAGGAGTCCGACCAGCTCGCGACTTCATTCATCACACCGTTCGGGACGTTCGCTACGTCACGATGCCATTTGGCCTCAGAAACGCGGGTGCAACATACCAGCGCTGCATGCAGCACGTTTTTGGGGATCACATCGGGCGGACGGTCGAAGCATACGTGGACGACATCGTCGTGAAGACCAGGAAGGCGGACGACCTGGTTGGCGACCTTGGCGTCGCGTTCAGATGCCTACGGGCCAATGGGGTCAAGTTAAACCCTGAAAAATGTGTCTTTGGAGTGCCGCGAGGCATGCTCCTGGGGTACATTGTCTCCCAGCGGGGAATCGAGGCCAACCATGAAAAGGTCGCGGCCCTCGAACGAATGGGTCCGATCCGGGACCTCAAAGGGGTGCAGAAGGTGTTGGGGTGCCTTGCCGCCTTGAACCGCTTCATCTCGCGGCTCGGTGAGAAGGGCCTGCCCCTCTACCGCTTACTCAAGAAGCACGAGCGTTTCTCCTGGACCACCGAGGCCCAAGATGCGCTCGACAAGCTGAAGGCGTCTCTGACGCACGCCCCGATTCTCACGCCGCCACAGGACGGCGAGCCCCTGCAGCTCTACGTGGCCGCGACCACCCAGGTGGTAAGCGCCGTGATCGTTGTGGAGCGCACGGAGGAAGGGCACGCCTTGCCTGTGCAGCGGCCAGTCTACTACATCAGCGAGGTCCTCTCGGACACGAAGACGCGCTACCCCCAGGTCCAGAAGCTGCTATACGCGGTAGTCCTTGCACCGCGCAAGCTCCGCCACTACTTCGAGGCCCACCCCGTCACGGTGGTTTCTTCCTTTCCGCTAGGAGAAATCATCCGCAACCCCGACGCCGCGGGAAGGATCGCCAAGTGGTCCGTGGAGCTGATGGGCGAAACGCTCGCCTACGCCCCACGCAAGGCAATCAAATCGCAAATCCTGGCGGATTTCGTCGCTGAGTGGACAGACACACAGCTGCCGCCCCCACAAATCCAGGCAGAGTGCTGGACTCTGTTCTTCGACGGCTCAGTGATGAAAACGGGAGCGGGCGCGGGCCTGCTCTTCGTGTCACCCCTCGGGGAGCACATGCGCTACGCAGTGCGCCTCCACTTCCCCGCGTCCAACAATATGGCTGAGTACGAGGCCCTGCTCTGCGGCCTCAAAATCGCCATTGAGTTGGGCGTCAAGCGCCTCGACGTGCGGGGGGACTCGCAGCTCGTGATCGATCAAGTCATGAAGAACGCGAGCTGCCATGATGACAAGATGGAGGCCTACTGCAAGGCCGTGCGAGCCCTCGAGGACAGGTTCTACGGCATCGAGCTCAACCATGTGCCCCGAAGGTACAACGAAGAGGAGGACGAGCTCGCCAAGATCGCGTCCGGGCGGATCACCGTCCCCCCGAACGTTTTCGCGCGTGACATCACTCAACCCTCGGTCGTCTTCGAGCCCTACCCCTCGAATCACGACGGACCCTCGGGGGCTCCCTCGAACCCAGTGGGTGCGGAGCCCATGGACGAGGACCCCTCGAACGAGGCGTACGTGCTCTCCCTTCTCGAGGGGTACGGCTCTCACGAAGCCGACGTGATGGACATCGAGCCGGCCCCCGTCCAGGCGGACTGGCGGGAGAAATACATCGCCTGGATCGCTCGAGGAGAACTCCCTGCAGACCGGGCCGCGGCTAGGCGCATCGCTAGGATGGCCAAGTCTTTTGCCCTCATCGACGGCGAGCTGTACAAGCGCGCCGCTTCCGGCATCCTACAACGGTGCGTGCCAATTCCCGAGGGGCGCGAGCTCCTACGGGACATCCATGCGGGGATCTGTGGCCACCACGCCGCACCCCGCACCCTCGTCGGCAACGCGTTCCGCCAAGGCTTTTACTGGCCTACCGTGGTCACGGACGCCAGCGAAATCGTACGCACCTGCGAAGAGTGCCAGTTCTACGCCCGCAAGTCCAACTTGCCCGCCCACGCCCTACAGACCATCCCCGTCACATGGCCGTTCGCCGTGTGGGGGCTGGACATCGTCGGGCCCCTGCGGAAGGCGCCCGGGGGCTTCACCCACTTGCTAGTCGCGATTGACAAGTTCTCCAAGTGGGTGGAGGTGCGCCCCATCACGAACCTAAGGGCTGAGCAGGCGGTGACATTCTTCACCGATATCGTCTACCGCTTTGGAGTGCCAAACTCCATCATCACGGACAACGGGTCCCGGTTCACGGGCGGAAGTTCTTGGAGTTCTCGCGACAAGTTCCACATCCGTGTGGATCGGCGCCGTGGCGCACCCACGGACCAACGGCCAAGTGGAACGTGCCAATGGCATGATCCTACAAGGCCTAAAACCCGGAATTTTCGACCGACTCAACAAATGCGGGCGAAAATGGCTCCAAGAACTACCGGCGGTCGTGTGGAGCCTAAGGACCACCCCAAGCAGAGCCACCGGGTTCACCCCATTTTTTCTAGTCCACGGCGCGGAGGCCGTCCTCCCCACGGATTTAGAATACGGGTCGCCCAAGGTTCGAGGCTACGACGAGGATGCTAACCAGCGAGCCCGCGAGGGACTCGCCGGACCGGTGGACGAGGCACGCCTCGTAGCCTTAATGCACTCCGCGAGGTATCAACAGTCCCTAAGACGCTACCAAGCACGCAAGATACGTCGACGGGACTTCAGCGAGGGGGATGCGGTCCTAAGGGCGCGCCAAGATAACCGAGGGCGCCACAAGCTATCGCCCCCATGGGAGGGACCCTACGTCGTGGTGAAGGTACTCAAGCGGGCACATACAAGTTGGCCAACGAGGACGGCGAAGAGCTCACCAACGCTTGGAACATCCAACAGCTACGTCGCTTCTACCCTTAGCTAGGATTTTCCAAGTATTTTTGTTGTAAAAATCACATCGCCAACGCCCCAGTTGGCAACGACTATGTAAATACGTCAAGTCTAATGAAAAGGATAACTCGGCTTTCCCCTGAAACCCAAGTTACCCTCGGGGGCTACTGCGGGGGCATCCCCCCCCCAAATGGTCCCATTTTTCGCGCAAAAAAACAAAACAACACGCGCTAAGTTTGTTTCCTACTTCAACCTCGAGCCACGATTCGAACAGGGCGCAGGCGGCACGGCGGAAGGAGCGTGCGAGCCAGAGATAGCCTACGCCGCGTGGACATGGCCCTTCTCTCTCGCCTCCAACCCAGTAGCCCCCCTGCGAAAATCGAACTTCCCTAACTAGAATCCACTCAGGAAGAAGGAGAAACAAAAAGCGTGATAAACAAACAACTTCATTTACAGCAGATGCTCATGTTCATGAAACAGCTTGTTCATTTACAAAAGGCCACGAGGCCAGAATACTGATACACATAAACAAAAAACGGGCCTAGCGCCCAACTGCTTTCAGGCGGGAGGAGCAGCAGCGTCAGCGGCGTCCGGGAAGAGGAACTCCTCGAAGGCCTCGGCGAGCGACCCGGCGGCATCGGCAGCGAGCGCATCCACACGCTCCATGGCCACCTCGTCCTCGACGCCCTCGGGAACGATGTACCCTTCCGCCAGCGCCTCGAAGTTAACCTCGTAGTGGGATCGCACCACTCCGAGGGCCTTCTGGACGCCCAGCTGCAACGCCCGGCGCATCCGCTCCGTGACGTGGCCGCCAAGGGCGCGCGGGCGGCCGGCCGGCCGAGCTGCCGGCCCGGGCCTCGCCCTCCTCGACAACGCGGCGGGTCTCGAGGGCCGCATCGCGCGGCTCCCCGCGGCCCTGCTCGGAGGAGTTGTTGGAAGCCTGCAGCGCCTCGGCCCGCTCAGCCGCGTGTCCCAGGGCGGTGCGCAAGCCTGGAATCGACAAGACCAAAAGAAATCAGAAAGGGAGACGCGAACCCTCTAAAGCGAAAAACCAATAAGCAAGAGTCAAACGGTGGCTCACCCTCGACTTGCTTCTTCTCCGACTCGAAGTCGCGGCGCGCGGACTCGATCGCCAACTCGAGGCGCTGGACGGTTTCGCCTTGCTCGCGGAGGGCCGGCTCTCCGGTTGGCGTTGCGATGCGAGCGCGAGCGCCTCGTCCTCGACCTTGGAGAACGCGGCGTTCCGCTCCTCCAGTGACTTCTCCGCCGCCTCGCGAGCGACGCGCTCCGCTCCCGGCGCCGTCCGGCGTCGTCGAGGGCGACTCGCTCCCCGCCGGAGTCGCCCCTCGGCCCCACGGCGAGCGATGCGCTCTTGCTGGAGCTGCTCCTCGGCGGCGACGAGGGCCACGGCCTTGGCGTCGAGGGCGGCCCTCGGGTTGTCGGCCTCCTTGGCGCGGTCGCTCCAACCCGCGCGCCCGCTCCTCGGCCGGCGGGCGTTGTGCTCGCGCCCCCTCGAGCGACGTGCGGAGCTCCCGGGTTTCGGCGCGAGCGGTGGCCACCTCCGCCTCCCGGTTGGCGGCCGGCGTCCGCGTCTTCTCTAGGTCCGCGCGCGCATTCCACGGCGCCTCGTCACGATCGACGAGGGCCGCGCGGACCCGCTCGAGGCTCGAGCGCCACGGTGCGTCTGTCCCGAGCTCTCCCGGGAGCTCGTCGCACCACGCCATCGCCCGAGCCGCCGCCCGGCCGGTCGTCCGGCGTCCTGAGAGCGTCGGCAAGCGCGTCGAAGGCGCTGCACCGCTCCCGGAGCTGGTGAACCTCGGCGTTCACCCGGTCGAAGGCTTCGTACTTGTCATGGGCATGACGCTCGAGCTCCTGGCAATCACAGAATCGAAGCCCGTAAGCGCCAAGACTTGAATGCAGCGTACGAAAACGAAAGGGGAAAAGGACGAGCAACCATGGCTCACCTGGAAGACGAGCCAGGCCGGGCCGCCATGGACCCGCAGCGCCTCGTTCAGCGCGCGGTTGAGCGTGGCGCCGTGGCTCCGGAGCTCGCCCCAGAGCTCTTGCTCCCCCCTGGCATCGGCGAACGCAGGGGGATCCTCGACGACCCCCTCCACCTGGGCGGGGTGGCCGGCGTGGGAGGACGAGGCCTCGGCACCATGTCCTCGGCCCCCCACCACCATGTGACCCTCGTGCCGCCTCACGAGGGTGAAGGACCGAAACGGCGAACCAGAGCGGGGGGGGGGGGAGTGAATGGGAGCCGATAAAAATTCTATTCAAGAATTCGGCCTATGAACCCAAATTCACTCGTGCACCTCCGCAAGCTTCTCTTGCCAAGTTCACGTAGCCACTGGAGTGCTACTGAACCTAGGAACAAGACCCGAACAACAGCCTCAACACACACACAGCGGAAACACACATTACAAGGCTGGCGGCAAGACAAACCCGGTCAGGCCGGTTTCTGAAACCGGTCGGACCGCTCCTGTTGGACTTAGCCTCACGAAGGCAGGGAAAAACCGGTCAGACCGGTTAGGCAAACCGGTCAGACCGATTCTGTCCAGAAACTCCTCAAAGACCCCAAACACTTCGAAAACCCTTCCACATCTGAACAAACGAAGCCATGGAGCAGCAAAGACTTCCTTGTTCAAAGATCTCTCTCGACGCCCATCGGGCGAAACCGGTCGCCGACCGGTTTGGGAAACCGGTCAGGCCGGTTTTGGCCTGAGCAGTCGAGAAGAACACAGCCCGCGGGTCAACTCCCCCAAAACCACATCTCAATCTCCCGAATCACTCCACGGACTTGAACAAGACTTTGGGGATATCAGGAACACCTCATGAGGAGTCCATGGCCAAGTTTAATCCCACCAAAACTCGTCCAAGAAGGAGGAATCGAAGAAAACCCGCCAAAGGCACTACCAACCCAAGAACTCAAGAAACCCCAAAATCGAGCACTTTTCCTCATGGATTTGGGAGGGGAATCACAGCCCAAAGAACCACGAAGGGTTCCCACAAATTTCCCCCATCAAATCCCCAAAGGAAAGGTCCCGAAAACACCGCAAAGAAATCACCGGGAGAGGGCTCCGAAAATCACCACCAAGAACAATCGGGAAAAACACATTCAAACCTTGAGGAATCACGCCGAATCATCTATACATGAAACAAGGATTCGTACAAGGTCTAGCAAGCCGCCCAATCATCCATCCCTCTCTACAAGATTTCTCCGTGAAGCTCTCTTGCTAGTCCTAAGGAAAACCTAGAGAAAATAGGTGGAAAATAGGAAAACTAATGAGCTAGGGTTCCAAGAGTTGGCTGCCAACCTCTCACCTCTTGGGTTATATAGGCGGCAACCGAATGTCTAAAATGCCCCTCTCTACTAACTAGGGATACAAGCCCCTCAAGGGCGGATTCGGAATTCTTGATGTATTCACCATCGGACGGATGCCCGGCCGACCGCACCTCGCGTAGCCTCAACGCAAGCCTTGCGATCCCGACGCGTGTCCTCCGCCTCGAAGCTTCCGGCGCCTCGCGACCCCAAACCGGTCGGACCGGTTCTCCAAACCGGTCGGGCCGGTTTTGGCCGTACGCCCACACCCGATCTTCGGCCTCGGCTTTGTGGCTCGGCCCGAGTAACCCGGTGATTTTCTCGGTGAACCACCGCAAACCCCGCGAACTTGATGTAGCCTCCGCCAATCACCACTCATGACTTGGCTCCCATGAAGTCCCGGCTCGACCTTGGTTTTGTGGCTCAACCAAGAAACCGTCCACCGACTTCATCTTGCTGTTCTTGCCACCATGCGGCCCGCACTCGACCCCGCTGGTCACTAGGTCCCTCGAACGAAGCCTACTTGTCTTCTCCACACCTGGAGGCCTCACCAGCAACGACCTTTCGCGCTTGTTCTTCACCTGCACCAACACGAGTCAAGCCGCAACCTGCACCTGCAATACTTAGCCAAGAATCAGTCCACACAACGTTGTCAATCACTCATCACACAAGGAAGCGACCATCCACCGGTCCTCGAACCACACATGGTCCTCAATCTCCCCCTTGATGAGTGCATTGACAACACACACACATGGTAAGTAAAGAGAAAAGGAAAACGGAAAAGAAACAAAACGAAAAAACTCCAACAAGCGATCGAAAGCCGAGAAAGGCAAAACACGAGATCACTTGAAGAAGACAAGTCTCGGACCCCTTAGGCAAGGGCAACGGCTCGACACATCCGAGACAAAGACCATGCTCAAGCAAAGAGCACCAACCACCAAAGCACACAAGAGCTCCCCCTGCACAGAAGCAAGCTCCCCCTGATCAAGTGCCAACTCAGGGCACAAACCGGTCAGACCGGTTCCCGTAACCGGTCAGGCCGGTTCCACCAAAACCGGTCAGACCGGTTTCCACAACCGGTCAGGCCGATTTCACACAGCAGACCATACCCCAAAAGCCAAAAATGCAAAAGAAATGCACAAGCTCCCCCTTGACACTTGGGATAGGTTCCAGGGATACAAAACAACTTTTCTCAACCTTCCTTTCTCCCCCTTGTTGCCAATGCATGAATCAAGGCACAAATGCAATCTAGAGCTTCTCAAGTATACAAAATTCATCACAAGATGCTACACATGTCCAAATGAGCAAGTTAGATACTCTACGAGTTTGTATGGACCTCAACTACATGATCACCAAGTTTCACAACCATTGGACAAGGCTAGCAAGGATTTGAGTAATTTTGCGAAAAGTTACTCTCTCACACGCAAAAACCTAGACATGAGCAAAACATGCCAAAATGGCAAAGCCACACAAACTTCATGCTAGGACAGCCATTCTAATCATAAGACCATCACAAACACCCACAAGTACCTCATGTCATGTCAAAGCCACCGAGCCATGTGCCTACTTCTATGTATGAGACTTCTCATTGGTAGGCAACATGCAACGGTTTAGCACCCAAAGAAAATTAAATTCAGCACATATGACATGGGAGCATATTTCCAAGCATTTTTCATTTCATTTTCAGATTTGTAAATGGTACATGAAATGTCTTTGCGACAAAAAGGAACTTATGCTCCTCCACAAGATAAATCAAGAGGGCTAAACATTCATGATGGCAAATGAGCCTTTGGCCCCATATGATCAATAAACTAGCTATCCAACCACAAATTAAGCATAGCAAAGCCACTAAAACATGTCAAGATCATATAAAGGCATTTACACATGAGAGAGCATACATGTGACATTTTCCAAAAACATAGCCATCAACCATGGATTATTCATCAAGATCATCAAGAGCTAAGCCAAACTAACCATAGCATACCAAACAAGCTCACAAAGACATATATCTCATTCCATGGTGAACAATGTATATAAGAGAAGCTTTTCCTATCCAATGCATATGATACAAAATACATGCAATCTAAGATACAAGGATGCCTGTACATTATGTTACATATGCCATGCCAAATGCAAGAAATGCACAAAGGAAAGCTATACATATGCTACAAACCGGCTCCTCGAGGGGAGGCAAAACGGGCTCGACACCACCGGCAAAAGAAAGCTCCCACACACCCAACTCAGGAAATCAAACACACACCAAGTTCCCCCCGCAAACGAGTGAAAGTTGCTTGATCTAGGGGTTTGGTGAAAATATCGGCTAGTTGGTGATGTGTGGGTACATGGATCAACGCTATCTTTCCTTTCTCAACGTTGTCTCTCGCAGAAATGATACCTCACTTCTATGTGTTTGGTTTTGGAATGGAGCACTGGGTTCTTTGCAACGCTTATGGCACTGGTGCTGTCACATTGAAGTGGGACATGGGTATACTCCTCACCAAAGTCACTCATGGTGTAGGTGATCCAAAGGAGCTGAGAGCAACAACTAGCAGCGGCAACATACTCGGCTTCGGCCGTGGATTGAGCAACACTCGACTGCTTACGAGAAGACCAAGACACCAAAGAAGAACCCAAAAACTGGCAAGTCCCAGAAGTGGACTTCCTATCCAACCGACACCCGGCAAAATCCACGTCTGAAAAACCATGAAGCGCCAAAGAAGAGGACGCGGAGTACCAAAGGCCGAAGTCGGGAGTGTGACGCAAGTACCTGAAAATTCGCTTCACCGCTTGCCGATGCGAAGTCCTCGGAGACGCTTGAAAACGAGCGCACAGACACACCGAGAATCGTATGTCCCGCCTCGTTGCCGTCAAGTAGAGGAGTGACCCGATCATGCTCCGTACTCCTTCCGGTCCACGTGTTCACCTTCCTCATCCGCATCAAGAGCCGTAGTCGTACTCATCGGCGTCGTCATAGCCTTGGAGTCCTCCATCTTGAACTTCCTCACAATGTCCTTGGTGTACTTAGCTCCGGTGCACAAATGTTCCTTCCTTTGATTGCTTGATTTGTAGCCCGAGGAAGAACCGCAACTCACCCATCATGCTCATCTCAAACTCCCCGCTCATATCATCTCGCAAACCTTGCAACAAGAGAGTTAGACGAGCCACCAAAGACAATATCATCCACGTACACCGCACAATCGGGATATCTCTCGCCCGCCTCGGCAAAAACAAGGTCCGATCGACCTTCCCCATCTCAAAACCTCTCTCAAACAAGAACCCCCTCAACCTCGCCATACCAAGCTCTAGGCGCCGCTTCAACCCATACGGCGCCTTCCTCAACTTGTACACCCCGTGGGGGTACTTCTCACTCTCAAACCCCGGAGGTCGCCTCACATACACTTCTTCCTCCAACACTCCATTCAGAAAAGCACTCTTCACATCCATTTGATGCAATTTGAACCCTTTAGCCACATAAAAGGCTAGAAGGATCCTAATCGCCTCCAAACGGGCTACGGGAGCAAAGGTCTCCTCGTAGTCGATCCCCTCCTTCTGACTGAACCCCTGGGCAACAAGTCTCGACTTGTTCCTCACAACCTCACCCTTCTCTCCCTCTTTGTTTTTCCACACCCACTTGGTACCAATCGGCTTACACCCTGGGGGAGGGTCAACCAACTCCCACACCTGATTCCTCTCAAAGTTCTCCAGCTCCTCATGCATCGAGTTAACCCAATTGTGATCAGATAGTGCGTGTCCAATGTCTTTGGGCTCGAAAGAAGCAACAAATGCAGCATGAGCAAAATGGGAATTGTTTCGAGCCCTCGACCGTGTAGTGCGTTCATTCATGTCGCCGATGATCCTCGAAGCTGGGGTGATCCACTTGAACTCGCCGGGGAGGTTCTCGCCTCGAAGCTACCTCCCCCTCAACATCAGCTTCTCCTCGTTCTTGATTTGTCGTCGTAGGTGTAGCAGAGGGTCCATCCATCATCGTCGTCGAAGTAGTGGGTACATGTTCGGCGGGGGCACCGCACCACCATCCTCATCATCACCATGTTCATGCTCCTCCTCCCGAAATATCTCCTCGCCAAGCTCATCATCACCTCGCACACTCAAAGACAAGCCGACTACGTGGCTCTGTCTCGTCGAAGGTTACCTCGCAAGTCTCCACGATTTGGTTAGTTTCAAGATTGAGCACACGATATGCTCTAGAATGAGATGCATAACCAAAGAAAATGCCATCGACGAGACCTAGCCTCAAACTTATCCAACTTCCCGCCTTTCTTCGAATGAAACACTTGCAACCAAAGACATGGAAGTGACTCACCTTGGGTGTGCGGCCATGCATCAACTCATAGCATGTCTTCTTCTTGTGCACTCTGAGGTATATCCTGTTCGACACATAGCATGCAGTATTCACCGCCTCAGCCCAATACCTCCTCGGAGTCCTATGCTCATAAAGCATCGTCCGAGCCATCTCGCACAAGGTCCTGTTCTTCCTTTCCACAACACCATTTTGGGGAGGCGTATACGGACTCGAAAACTGATGCTCAAGACCCAAGTCATGACAAAAGGTTTCAAAGCGAGAGTTCCTGAATTCCGAGCCATTATCACTGCGGATAGCTCGTATGGCATCTCCGTGCCTCTCGTTCCTCAACCTCAAGACTAGGTCTCGAACAAAACCAAACGTCTCCCCCTTATCCTCCAGAAAGAACACCCACGCATACCGAGAATAGTCGTCCACCACAACAAGGACATACCACTTCCCACCCGCGAGATCGCACACGAGCCGGGCCAACAAGGTCCATATGGAGCAGCTCGCATGGACGCTCGGTCATCACATCGGTGAGAGGCGGGTGAGAAGAGGCCACCATCTTGGCATGCCTACACGGAGCACAAACCAACTCTTTCTCAAGCTTCAACCGTGGCAATCCTCGGACCAAATTGAGTTTACTCAAGCGAGACAAAAGGTCAAAGCTCAAGTGACCCAACTTCCTATGCCACTTCCACAACTCACTCGAAGAACCAGCCAAGAAACAACGCTCAACACCCGAAGACCGAGAAAAATCAAGCACGAAACACCCGACCTTCGGGAACGACCATACAAACAAGGTCCCCTCGAGAGTCCACAATCCGAGAACCACCAGGCCGAAACAACACCTCAAAACCCTCATCCAACAACCGAGACACGAAAGCAAATTGTACCCCGGCCGATTGAACAAGAGCAACACGCCTCGAGTGATCTTGTCACTCACCTTTATCTCACCTTCGAAAGCACACGCCCACGCCCATTGTCCCCAAAAGTGATGTACCTCTTCGTCACCACCGGACGAGACTTGAGAACCACCCCCTGTCTCCGGTCATATGCCTCGAACAACCGGAGTCAATCAACCAAATGTTCTTCAAGTGTCCCACCCGAAAATCAAAAACGAGCACGTGAGCGAACAAACGACTCAAAGATTGGGGTTAGTACCAAAGGAGGAAAACCGAGTGCCGAGCCATTTGCTCGAAAGTGGGGTTAGCACCAACCAAAGCATCTCTCCTACCAAAACTACCTCCACGAACACCACCACGGTAACCACCCCGAGGGAACCACCCCTCTCGCCCGGAGGAGGACCAAAACCACGAAAGAGGACTCGTGGACCGTCCCTCCTTTCCTTCTCAAAGCTACGACTCCTCCCATCCCCGTAGTGAGCTCGAGGGGGAGAACGCCTAGCAACCTGACCACCTGCAAACTCTCCAGCCCATCCACCAGAACCACGACCTCCAGAAACAACCCTCGCACCTGTACGAGCACGGAAACCAAGCTTGTCATTCCGCAGACCCCAAACCGGTCTGACCGGTTCCAAAACCGGTCTGACCGGTTTCACTCCTCCGAAGAGCACCTCCCGCACTCTTTCGATCACCCCAAGCCGGAACTATCCTCACACTCGCCTTGGCCCCGGGCATCCGCACACGAGGCTTAAGTACACCGCCGGAGGGGTGAAACTTGTCCCCGTTAGCCCACTCCTTCGCCATTTTCTCCTCTCGCTTCCTCTTGAAGCAAAACTCCTCCTTGTGGCCATCTCTTCCACAATAGCCACAATGGAACCTCACAAGCTTAGGCTTAGGCTTGGGATGTGGTCGCTCACTCGGTTTCTCTCCACTCAAATCCTCCACCGGTTTCTCACCACTAGCCTTCTCACTCTCCTTCCCAAAGAACACTTTCCCCGAAGTGCTCACAAACTTGATAGGCTTTTGTAGGTCATTTGTGGGTGTAGGAAACACGGGTGGAGCCGGGGTTGTGTCTAGTCGGTTCCTTAGATGGTTAGGTTTTGGTGGGAAATCATTTTTTGTGGTGGGTTTTTGGTGGCTCCGGATATTCTCTCCACTTCCCTCACCAACCTTGTTTGCTCCAAGCCCCTCACCATCTTGCCTCTTAAAGGCCTCGATCATCATCCTCAACTGAGGCTCGTGACCGGACAACCAACCCATCAACTTCCTCAAATCATCATTCTCATCCTGCAAGCGATCAACATAATGTGCAAGCTCCAAATTTTTCAATGCATGCATTTCACAGGTAGAGCAAGATGTAGGCATGGGTTCCTTCAATTTAGCCTCGAGCGAACTAGTGTAAGCATGCATCTCATCAATCTTAGCATGCAAAACAGGGCAAGAAGTGCAAGCACCTAGCAAAGCAGGTCTAGACTTAAGCTCAGCCACTTCAACCCTAAGCACATCTAGTTCCTCACACTTGGAGGCATGCTTCTCCTTGAACAAAGCAAGATCAGCAAGGAAAATAGAGCAATCAAGACAATCATTCTCATCGAAACAACGGGGCTAGCCTTAAGCGAATCAATCTCAAGCTTGCTATCAAGCACCCGTGTCTCTAGCTCACCCACTCTAGTCCTAGCATCCTCGAGTGAAGCCCTAAGCTCTTTCCTCATTTTCTTGGCCTCTCTAAGCATGTCATCACGGTTATCAAGCAAAGAGCCAAGCCTCTCATTCTCCCGGCGCAAGAAGGGAAGCTCATCACGCACCTCGTCGTCGGACTCGCAGTCCGAGTCGCTCCGTGTGCTCTTCTTGCTGCCGGAGCTCAACGCCATGGTGCGAGGCCGTCTCTCGCGAAGCGCCTCAGCCCGCTCGGGTTCTTGGACGACCTCTTGTTCTTGCGGCGATCTCCCTCGTCGTCGGCCGCCGCTCGAGCTCGAGGTGGAGTACGCGGAACCGGAGTCGACGTCGCTCGCTCCAACCATCGCTCGGGCCTTGCCTCGGCCCTCCTTCTTCCTCGATCGTCGCTCGTCCTTGTACTTGTTCTTGTGCTTGCTCTTGTGGTCGCGCCTCGAACGGTACTTGTCATCGTTCTTCCTCGGCTTGTGCTTGTAGCCGTCCTTGTTCTCGGTCTTCTCCGGGCGTCGGCGACGAAGTGTCCCGCTTGCCGCATCGGAAGCAAGTCCTCGTGTTCCTCCTCATGTTCACGCGGTTCTCGTGCAACCTCTCGAACCGCCTCGTCAACAGCGCCAGCTCGTCCTCTCCAAGGTCATCAAACTCCTCATCTGGCATAGACATCAAAGAGGAAAACGAGAACATTCTGGTGGATGGGTTAGAGTTAGTCTTTCCTTTGGAACCACCAACGAGGGCAAGACTATGGGAATCAGTCGGTCCCTCGAGCTTGGCAGTCATGCCCCTATCCACCTCAGCCGACTTGAGCTTCGAGAACAGCTCGTTCACCTTCAGAGTATCATACCTCTCCGACTCGACTATGGCCTCGAACTTTCCGCCCCATATCGTACGATCCAAAGAGTGTAAGGGCTTGACCGCTCTATCATGATCATCGTACGGGAGCACGTCCACATTGGCCCTCATGTTGTTCACCACCACCGTGAACCTCTGAAACAAGGCATCGATGGACTCACCGGGGAGATGAGTGAAGTTCTCGTACTCTCTCCGGTAGGTCGCATACAACCGTGCCCTCGAACACGGGCGTTCCCAACATGAGCCTCCTTCAACACCGCCCAAATCCTACAAGCCAAGTGCTCGGTGTGCACCCGATCGAACTCGGCCGACACAATGCACGAAACAAGTAGTCGACCGCCTTATTGTTGGCGTCGAATCCGTCCCCTCGACCCCCGGAGCAAGGAAATCCATCGGCTGGACATAGCCCGTGTCCACCGTGACATCCCAAAGCGGCCGACCCTTTCCGCGGAGGAACGCACCCATCCGCTTGCTCCACATCCGGTAGTTCTTGCCATCGAAGTGTGGAGGACCCGAACCCCGTTCCGGTACGCCATCCTTGGATCTTAGACGGTTAGAGTCAACAAAGACCCGAACCGGCTCGATACCACTTGAAGGACCGAAACGGCGAACCGGAGAGGGGGGTGGGGAGTGAATGGGAGCCGATAAAAATTCTATTCAAGAATTCGGCCTATGAACCCAAATTCACTCGTGCACCTCCGCAAGCTTCTCTTGCCAAGTTCACGTAGCCACCGGAGTGCTACCGAACCTAGGAACAAGACCCGAACAACGGCCTCAACACACACGCGGCGGAAACACACACTACAAGGCTGCGGCAAGACAAACCGGTCAAAGCCGGTTTCGAAACCGGTCGGACCGCTCCCGTTGGACTTAGCCTCACGAAGGCGGGGGAAAAACCGGTCGACCGGTTAGGCAAACCGGTCGGACCGATTCTCGTCCGAAACTCCTCAAAGACCCCAAACACTTCGAAAACCCTTCCACATCCGAACAAACGAAGCCATGGAGCAGCAAAGACTTCCTTGTTCAAAGATCTCTCTCGACTGCCCCACCGGGCGAAACCGGTCGACCGGTTTGGGAAACCGGTCGGGCCGGTTTTGGCTCGAGCGGGCCGAGAAGAACACGGCCCCCGCGGTCAACTCCCCCAAAACCACATCTCAATCTCCCGAATCACTCCACGGACTTGAACAAGACTTTGGGGATATCTGGAACACCTCATGAGGAGTCCATGGCCAAGTTTAATCCCACCAAAACTCGTCCAAGAAGGAGGAATCGAAGAAAACCCGCCAAAGGCACTACCAACCCAAGAACTCAAGAAACCCCAAAATCGAGCACTTTTCCTCACGGATTTGGGAGGGGAATCACAGCCCAAAGAACCACGAAGGGTTCCCACAAATTTCCCCCATCAAATCCCCAAAGGAAAGGTCCCGAAAACACCGCAAAGAAATCACCGGGAGAGGGCTCCGAAAATCACCACCAAGAACAATCGGGAAAAACACATTCAAACCTTGAGGAATCACGCCGAATCATCTATACATGAAACAAGGATTCGTACAAGGTCTAGCAAGCCGCCCAATCATCCATCCCTCTCTACAAGATTTCTCCGTGAAGCTCTCTTGCTAGTCCTAAGGAAAACCTAGAGAAAATAGGTGGAAAATAGGAAAACTAATGAGCTAGGGTTCCAAGAGTTGGCTGCCAACCTCTCACCTCTTGGGTTATATAGGCGGCAACCGAATGTCTAAAATGCCCCTCTCTACTAACTAGGGATACAAGCCCCTCAAGGGCGGATTCGGAATTCTTGATGTATTCACCATCGGACGGATGCCCGCCGACCGCACCCCGCGTAGCCTCAACGCAAGCCTTGCGATCCCGACGCGTGTCCTCCGCCTCGAAGCTTCCGGCGCCTCGCGACCCCAAACCGGTCGACCGGTTCTCCAAACCGGTCGGGCCGGTTTTGGCCGAGGCGACCACACCCGATCTTCGGCCTCGGCTTTGTGGCTCGGCCGAGTAACCCGGTGATTTTACGGTGAACCACCGCAAACCCCCGCGAACTTGATGTAGCCTCCGCCAATCACCACTCATGACTTGGCTCCCATGAAGTCCCGGCTCAACCTTGGTTTTGTGGCTCAACCAAGAAACCGTCCACCGACTTCATCTTGTTGTTCTTGCCACCATGCGGCCCGCACTCGACCCCCGCCGGCCACCGGTCCCTCGAACGAAGCCTACTTGTCTTCTCCACACCCGGAGGCCTCACCAACAACGACCTTTCGCGCTTGTTCTTCACCCGCACCAACACGAGTCAAGCCGCAACCCGCACCCGCAATACTTAGCCAAGAATCGGTCCACACAACGTTGTCAATCACTCATCACACAAGGAAGCGACCATCCACCGGTCCTCGAACCACACATGGTCCTCGGAGGGCCCCCTCCCGGGGCTCGGGGGGAGTTCGTGGGCCACCGGCCCACCGATTCCACCCCGGCGGCGGAGAGTCGTCCGAGACCTCCACCACCTCCGCCCGAAGATCGCCGGCGGGCGCAGCCACTTGCGCCGCCTCCGCCGCACCTCCACCCGCGCCTCCGTGGCCACGGGCGCCCGTCGTGGCGCCGTGGCCGCCACATCCGGCCGTACCACCGCATCCACGGGCGCCCCCGCAGGCCGCGCCCGCTCCACCCTCCTCCACGGCGGCGGCCTCCGCGGGCCGCACCTCCACCACGACCGCCGCCGCGGCTTGTGTCTCCATGACGACCGGTGCGGCCGCCCCCCGGCGACCTCCGGCCGCGCCGCGGCGGGGCCGATCGATGGCCGGGGCCTCGAGGCCCCCCGGCGGGGCTTGCGAGCTCGCACCCGCCGCCGTGCTTGTCCCCGGCGCGACGCCCTTGACGAGCGCCGCCGGGGTGGGGATCGATGCGTCCGTCCTCGGCACCTTGGCTGGTGCAAGGGGAGGGACGGTTGGCACCACCGCGCGAGCACGGACGGAAGGTTAGGGCACCTAATCATCGACAAATCAAACCAAACGAAAAAGGATGGGCTCCTTACCTCGAAGAGGAAAAGGCCCGTTTCCTTTTCCTCGAGGCCTCGGCGGATGAGGCCGGGCGCAGCTGCCACGCCTGCCGTAGCGCCTCCCGACGGCGCCGCCGTACGCGCGAGCACGCCCGCCCCGTGCGCGGGCGCGACCGACGCCGCACCTCCCGAAGGCGCCGCCGCGCGCGGGGGCACGCTCGCCCCGCGTGCGGACACGCCGCCCGTCGCGCCCCCCGATGATGGTGCCGCGCGTGCGGGCACACTCGCCCCGCGCGCGGCACGCTTCGACGCGCGCACGGGCGCGCTCGCCGCGCGCGCCTCCGTGGCGCGCGCGCGCACCCCGCGCGCGCGCGCGCGCCCCGATGTCGATTGCACGGCGGCGGACGCCGTGCGCCCGCCCCGGGCGAAGCCGCCCTTGTCGCCGGCGCCGGTTGCGGCGACGGGGGCGCAGGGTCGCCACCCGTCGGGAGGGGGCCCTCCCCCTCGGCCCTCTCCCTCTTCGTCCTCCTCCGAGGATGAGGGCTCCTCGATCTCCGGGGAGGAGAGCCCCGGCTCCTCGCGCCGCCGGTACTCCGCGGCCCGCCGGCCGCGGCGTGCTTGACGTCGCCTCGCGTGCTCCCTCTTGCGCGCCGCCCGCTCCCCGCCGCTCCCGCCGCGCCGCCCGGCCGAGCGCACAGGAGTCGGGGGTGAGTGGAACGGACTTGGCGATGGTGAAGTTCACCAGCTGCACACATGAGCACCGAAGACACGTCAGGAAGCAGAAGCGAGACCGAGAACTAAAACAAAATCAAGAACCAAACTCACCAGCGGGCCCGTGGGGAGCATCTCAAGGTCCCATGGAGTCCGGCCCGCAGGTGGCGGCACCCGGGTGTCGACGGTGCTCCGCGCCCGGGTGAGCGCGTACGGCCGCTCTAGGGGCGTCGGGGAGCATCCTCGACCTCGCCGGTGTCGACGGGGTTGGCCGCCTCTGTCATCTCGAAGATGCAGAGCGGCCTCTCCATCAACGGCACAATCCGCCGGTGATGAAGGAAGGCGAGGACGCCCATCACGTTCAGCCCGTGCGCCGCCAGGCGCTGTAGGGCGGCGAGAACGGACTCTTGCCGCCTCCGATGCGGGGCTGTGGACACCCCGTAGCCCCAGGAGTCAGGCCTCTCCTTGAACACCCAGCCGGTGTAGGGGGGGAGGCCGGGCTCGGCGTTACGCAAGTAGAACCATCCCCTCTCCCAGCCGGCGTTATTCGTCGTCATGGTGCAGGGGATGTAGACGTCCTTGAATTGCCCCCCGCAGGCAAGCGACATCCCGCCGGCGCGCATCGCGCGGCGGGTCCTTGGCTCCGTCGTGGGCTGCGTGATGAGCTCCGCGCGGAAAAGGTGTACCCAGAGCTCCCAATTGACTGGGATCCCCAGGTACCCTTCGCAGACGCCCACGAATGTGGCCGCCTGCGAGATCGCGTTGGGGGCGAAGTTGTGCAGCTCCACCCCGTAGTAGTAGCACATCGCCCGCATGAAGGTGCTCGCCGGCGCGGTGAAGCCCCGCTCGTGGTAACGGATGAAACTCACCACGTAGCCCTCGGCGGGTTGGGCTCGCGGTCCGCGGCCGGCGGCACGATCCACTCCGCCGGACGTCCGTCTTCGTTGGCCGCCAGCGGCCGGCGGCGACCAGCTCGCCAAGGGCCAACTGCGTCACCGTCGACCTCTCCCAGGCATACGGCTCCAGGATCCTAAGGGGAGGCTGAGGCGGCGCCATGGAGAAGGCAAAGGAAAGCGAGAGCGGAGGACAAGAAACGGAAGGAAGGCTCTAGTGGCGACACCGCGCGGTGGCAGGAGCTAGGCGAAGACGAAGGGGCGGGGGACTGAAAATGGTGAGATGCCAAGGTAAAAAACCGCCGTCTCCTCCTCCCCGCAGCTTTATAGGCCGACGGGCGAGCTCTCCGGAGCGGACGCCCCGCTAGCATTAACTGCAGGGAATCTTTCCATCGCGTCGACGAGCGGGCCCCACCACGACCGCCGCGGCCACGTCATTGCGGGCGGACCATCATTACGGCAAAGACCGGCAAAGCAACCGAGGCGAAGCGGTCACGTCCGCCGCCACGCCGCCCACTACGCGCGCGCGCGCGCCGCGCCGCCTAAAAAGGCGCGCCCGCGGCGCAAAACCGCGGCCACGCCCGCGAGGCACTTAAATGCCCGGGTCCCTTGCCAAGCAAGGAGAACCCTCGAGCGGGGCGAACCCCCGCTCGAAACAAAAGCGACCCTCAATGGGGAAATCGGCGTGAGAAGGTCGCCCGGGACCTGCTCGATGTAGAGCAGGCAACCGCGGCACCCATGCCACGTAAAACCCTCGAGCGGCACGGGCCCTCGGCTCCAGAAAAAAGCGACCCTCGATGGGATATCAGCGTGAGAAGGTCGCCCGGGACCTGCTCGATGTAGAGCAGGCAACCGCGGGCACCCATGCCATGTAAAACCCTCGAGCGGCACGAGCCCTTGGCTCAAGATGACGTCAACCCTCGATGGGATATCGACGTGAGAAGGTCGCCCGGGACCTGCTCGATGTAGAGCAGACACCGCGGGCACCCATGCCACGCAAAACCCTCGAGCGGAGCGAGCCCCCGGCTCGAGACAATGTCAACCCTCTAAAAGAAGGCACACGCGTGAGAAGGGTCGCCCAGGGCCTGCTTGAAGTAAAGCGGGCACCGCAAGCACCCATGCCGCGCTGTGCTGCCAACCAGCGCCTCGAGGGCTGGCTCGCCCAGACCCCTCGACGGCCGCAAACGTGAAAAGACGGGGGCGGTCCGGGCACGACCCCGCACGGCCCCTGCGATCGGAGGTTCGAAGCCCGACCCTCGACGGGTTCGAACGAGCGCCCTCGGATCGCAGAGTTAGGGACGACGAGGGCACGCGCGTTCGAGCCGTTCCTCGAGCCCGTCGGCTCAAGGGTGCCCCACATGTCATGTTCGAGAGCCAGCGAGGGCAGCTAGCAGGGGGATCCCACCGAGGGAGAGCTTCCGCGCCCTCGGTCCCTAACGAACGGGACCGAGCCCCACCTAGCAAACCCATGCAAGCGCTTCCATGGACGTGTCTCCGGACCGCGCAGCCTACCCTTATCGAACGGGGAATGGGCGTCCACTTGAACCACCCGCTACCAGCTCGAAGAGGAATCCGCAATTCGCGACCCGCTCGATGGGAGTTGCAGAAACCTCACCCTCCGTCCCGCGGAGGGACGGCGAGGGCGCGTTAAAAAACAAGTCGTCAGGCTCTACCCGATCGCCTCGAACGGGCCAAGGCTCGGGGGCTTGACGCACGGCTCACACCTCCTTGAAACCGCACCCGCCCGAGACAGGGACGCGCGGTGCGTGCACCCCCGAAGCCGCCGAAACACCGCCGATGCCGGTTGGCATATGTGCCACGCCTCTCTCGACCAAAATTCTCGCGGTTAACCCCCTGCGGGGGAGAACTCACACCCCCGCAGGGCTTCGGGGGCTAGACCCGCGGGTCCGCCGACGCGGCCCCACGGAAAGCGTTCGCAAACAAGGAGGGAAGAACGTCCTATCGGTAGGTTCCGGCATCCGCGGGAGCCTCAATGGCAAACCCGCGGATGCTCGGGGGCTACTGTGGGGGACAGCCCTAGGGGTCCCCTTAAACAACGGGGAAATCCTCACTTAAATCCCGTACCGAAACACGTTAAGCCTAACCATGCGTGGTGACTAACCATGCGGGACACGGCCCACACCGCGGGACCCCGACGGCCCACCAAGACGGCCCTCTCCGCTCGAGAGCGCGCGCCCCCTCGGGCGAGGCTCCGCCCCGTTCGAGGAGCAACGCTTCCCTCGAGCGGTCCCGCCCCGCTCGAGGGCTCACTCCCCCTCGAGCGGGTCTCGTCTCGCTCGAGGGTTCGTCCCGCCCTCGGCCGGGGCCCGCCACGCTCACGGGCGCCCCGCACGCGTGCGCCACCCCACGTACACGGGCATTTAACGCCCGACACGGGCGGGGCGGCGCCATCATGCGCCGGGGCTCGCGCCCGGTGCCGCCGCACCAACTCCCCGGGGGAGGAGCCCATCCCCACCACCGTGGGGAGGGACCGTGCGCGGTACGGCCGGTGTCGGTCCCGTGACACCGCGCGCCCGCCGCAGCGGCTAACGCGCCCGACCCTCGAAGGGGGCCGGGCGCACCCTCGATTTCACTTTCGCGTGACCCTACGGGGTTAGGTGGAGGCTAGGCCGGTGGATTGCCATCCCGCCACCGTAACGCGCGCGGCCGTCGTACCCACGCGTGCGGTGCGCACGCCCGGCACCGCAGCAACCACTCCGACACCGTGAAGCGCGTTGGGAAGGAACGCCGTTCGCCTACCCCCGTACTTCGTACAAGCTTGCGTCGCACCACCCCCAAGCCTATCGAGAGGACATCACCGCCATCCGTTGCCCTCCTACCCTCGAACCGCCACTGTTCGGGTACGAGTCAGGCCATGATGACCAGATCGCAGCGGGGATCGCCCGGACGGCCGCCCACTCTACGCCGTAGCACGTCGCACTTCTCCACATAGCTAGGTAGCGCGGCGTGCATGTAACCCGCCGCCCTCTTGACCTATAAAAGGGGGGCGAACCCCCAGCCGTGGGGGGACGGAGTTCAACACAACACACCACGTACTCATTCCCATTCTCCCACAATATCTTCAGCCATTCCACCAGGGACTTGGAAGTTACACTTCCTCTCCCGCCTTGCTTGTACTTGCCCCACTACAAGCACCCCCGGTGCTAAGTAATATAGTGCCTCAAGCACACCCCTGCTGGACGTACGGCCCCCTCGGCCGGAACCAGGATAAACCTCTGTGTCACTTGTTACTTAGCATCGACCATTGAGGGATAGACCTCGGCGCTATCTACTGGTTAGTGTCGGGACCACATTCCGCACCGACAGTTGGCGCCCACCGTGGGGCAATCGAGCGCCTAAGGTCATTCCGTCAACTCCCTCCATGGTGATCCGCACTGAGTACCGTGCTACACGCTACTGCATGGGTAGCTCGGACCCCCTCCCGGCCGGGTTCGAAATCCACTTCGGGGACCTGAACTTTCAGGCCACGGGGAACGGCTATCTCATGCGCCTCACTAACCGTGAGGAACTCCGCGCGCGGCGTCAGGCCAGGTCTGCTCAGACCCCCGTCGCACGCACGACTCCGACGCAAGCGCCCTCAGGCACGGAGGCCGCGGGTCCATCGACGCCACGACGCGCGTCGTCGCTCGGGACAACGCTCGCGCCGGGGCGCGGTCCGAGCGGCGGCGGCCGAGCGCGCCGCCGCCCAACGCGGTGCGCCGACCACAACGACCGCCGCCACCCCGGCGGGGACGGCGCGCGGTCTGCGGACCGCGCATCCCCATCGGGCCGCGTGGCGCTACGACGGCCTACAACGCCAACGTCAACACGACGATGCGCGAGGTTCCGCCCGGCCGCCATGTCTTCGTCGCCGGGGACCCCGCAACTCGGCAGCGACGGATGAGTCATCCCCGGGCTCCGTCGACACGATGCCACCCGCCAACCACCACGGATACGCGGAGTGGGACTTCTCCGGCGTGCCGGACCCGGGTCGCGTTCGGCGTTTCCTCGACGCCGCGGACTGCGGTTCGGCTGCTCCTACGACTCCGGCACGGGAGCTACGACCCCACGCGGGAGTGTTGCGCCGTCATCACCAACGACCCGGCCAACACCGCCGCGCGGTGGGCGCGGAGACGGGGGAAGTCACGCCCGCCCCCGGATCGCCACGCGCCCGGCCGCGGGGCCAAGCGCTCCCGCCGGGGCCGACGTCGACGCACACCGGCCCAAGCCCACGAGCTCGAGGCCAAGCCGGCGGAGGAATACGGACGGTGCGGCGGCCGCTCCGCGCCTCGATGGCGGGGGGAGGCCTCCGCGCGCGGCGAACGCGCACGGGAGGCCGGGCCGACAGGTCCGCGACCGCATCAACACCGTCCCCAACGTGGACAACGCGGACGCTCCGCCGCGAGCAAGCCAGAAGCTCGTCACCGCCGCAACACTGCTACGGGCTATGCCAGCACCATCGACCCCCGAGGCTCGAGACATGCACCGCGAGGTGCAAACTCTCATCGAGCAAGCGGCCGTCCAGCAGGCCGAGAGCTCGGCTTCACGCAACCGCCAACAGGGGGGTGCGCGGGGTGACGAAGCTGCACCGGGAGGCGAACCCTCGGTGCACGCGGGACGACCCACCGAGCAAGGACGCACGCCGGCCAAGGAGCGACTCCTCGACGCGCGCAGGGCACTAGATGGCGACGCTATCAATGTCATCAACGCCCGGCGCACCAGCAAGGCGGACGCCCGAGCAGCGAGGGGTTACCACCCTCGACGGGGCGGACGCTACGACAGCGGCGAGGATCGCTCCCCGACGCCGGAGCCCCCGGCACCTCGTGTGTTCAGGCGGGAGATCCGAGCGGCAGCGTTCCCCCAACGCTTCCGCCAACCCTCGACGATCGTCAAGTACAACGGGGAGACGGACCCCCGTGTCCGGCTCAACGACTACCGCTTGGCTTGCCCGGCGGGCGGGGCCACTAACGACGAGGTCATCATCCGCAACTTGCCCCCGCATCCGGGCGACGCGGCCCGACATGGCTCGAGCACTTGCCCGCCGGCCCGGATCCATAACGCGGGACGACCTAGTCCACACATTCGTGGGCAACTTCCAGGGCACATATGTGCGCCCTGGGAACTCTTGGGACCTGAGCTCCTGCACGCAGAAGCCCGGCGAGTCGCTACGGGACTTCATACGGCGCTTCTCCAAGCGCTGCACGGAGCTCCCCAGCGTGGCGCAGTCCGAAATCGTGCATGCCTTCCTCGAGGGCACCACGTGCCGGGATCTCGTGCGGGAGCTGGGACGCAGCCCGCCTGCGGACTCCAACGAGTTGTTCGACATCGCCACCAGCTTCGCCTCCGGGGAGGAGGCCGTGGGGGCGATCTTCGACGGCAAAAAGGGCAAGCGCTCCGAGGACACGCCCGCGGAGGGCAGCGGGTCCAAGGAGCCGCACCGCAACGACAAGCGGGGCAAGAAGGGGAAGAAGCCGCGCCGCGAGGCGCGCGAGCGGGGGCGCAACGGCGGCAACGCCGAAGCCCTCGCTGTCGACCCGGCTCGACGGGGCCCTCGACCGGCCCCTCGAGGCCCGGGGGTGTTCGACGACATGCTGAAGAAGCCATGTCCCTACCACAAGACTCCCGTGAACCACACTCTTGAGCAGTGCGATATGCTCAAGAAGTTCTATGGCCGTGCCGCCACGAAGGAGGCAGAGGCCAAGAAAGATGGAGGCGATGGTGACGCCGGCGGCTTCCCCGCCGTCGAAAATGTGTTCCTCATCTTTGGGGGACCTACCGTCGACATGTCGACCCGGCAGCGCAAGAAGGAGCGACACGAAGTCCTCGCCGCGGAGAGGGCACCTCCGGCCTTTCTCAATTGGTCGGAGGACGTCATCACCTTTGGCGGGAAGACCACCCGAATCGCATCCCCAACCCGGCCGGTCCCGCTGGTGGTCGATCCCATCATTGGGAACGCCCGGTTCTCAAAGGTCCTTATGGACGGAGGCGTAGCCTCAACATCCTCTTCGCGCATACATTGCGCCTGATGGGGATCGGGTTGGACCAGCTGCGGCCCAGCACGAAGCCGTTCCACACGGCATCGCGCCCGGCAAGCAGGTTCAGCCCCTCGGGCGGATCGACTGCCGGTCTGGTTTGGCACCCCTAAGAACTTCCGCAAGGAGATCCTCACCTTCGAGGTGGTGGGGTTCAAAGGGGCCTACCATGCCATCCTTGGGCGACCATGTTACGCCAAATTCATGGCGGTCCCCAACTACACCTACACCGAAGATGAAGATGCCGGCCCAAACGGCATCATCACCGTCGGGTCGTCTATCGAGCACGCATTCGACTGCGACGTCGAGTGCGTGGAACACGCAGAGGCACTGGCGCTGGATGAAGCGCTGGTGAACACGCTGGAGAAGATGGTCAACAAGGACCTCAACTCCGCCGCCAAGCACGTCGGCGCCTTCGAGGCAGCGGAGCGGGCACCAAAGGGGTCCCCCTCGACCCTTCAGCCCCCGAGGGCAGGGCGTTGAGGGTCAGCTCCACCCTCGACCCCAAATAGGAAGCAGTGCTCGTCGACTTCCTCCGCGCCAACGCCGACATCTTCGCGTGGAGCCCCTCGGACATGCCAGGCATCCCGAGGGAAGTCGCCGAGCACTCCCTTGACATCCTGCCAAACGCCCGCGCCGTGCAACAGCGGCTGCGCCGCTTCGACGAGGAGCGGCGACGGGCAATCGGAGCGGAGCTGCGGAAGCTCCTCGAGGCCGGATTCATCAAGGAAGTATTCCACCCTACGTGTCTAGCTAATCCCGTGCTTGTAAAGAAGAAAAATGGGAAGTGGCGGATGTGTGTAGACTATACTAGTCTTAATAAAGCATGTCCCAAAGTTCCTTTTCCTCTGCCGTGCATAGATCAAATCGTTGATTCAACGGCTGGGTGCGAATTACTCTGTTTCCTTGATGCCTATTCTGGGTACCACCAAATAAAAATGAAGGAGTCCGACCAGCTCGCGACTTCATTCATCACACCGTTCGGGACGTTCTGCTACGTCACGATGCCATTTGGCCTCAGAAACGCGGGTGCAACATACCAGCGCTGCATGCAGCACGTTTTTGGGGATCACATCGGGCGGACGGTAGAAGCATACGTGGACGACATCGTCGTGAAGACCAGGAAGGCGGACGACCTGGTTGGCGACCTTGGCGTCGCGTTCGGACCGCCACGGGCCAATGGGGTCAAGTTAAACCCCGAAAAATGTGTCTTTGGAGTGCCGCGAGGCATGCTCCTGGGGTACATTGTCTCCCAGCGGGGAATCAAGGCCAACCCTGAAAAGGTCGCGGCCCTCGAACGAATGGGTCCGATCCGGGACCTCAAAGGGGTGCAGAAGGTGTTGGGGTGCCTTGCCGCCTTGAGCCGCTTCATCTTGCGGCTCAGTGAGAAGGGCCTGCCCCTCTACCGCTTACTCAAGAAGCACGAGCGTTTCTCCTGGACCACCGAGGCCCAAGATGCGCTCGACAAGCTGAAGGCATCTCTGACGCACGCCCCGATTCTCACGCCGCCACAGGACGGCGAGCCCCTGCAGCTCTACGTGGCCGCGACCACCCAGGTGGTAAGCGCCGTGATCGTTGTGGAGCGCACGGAGGAAGGGCCCGCCTTGCCTGTGCAGCGGCCAGTCTACTACATCAGCGAGGTCCTCTCGGACACGAAGACGCGCTACCCCCAGGTCCAGAAGCTGCTATATGCGGTAGTCCTTGCGCGGCGCAAGCTCCGCCACTACTTCGAGGCCCACCCCGTCACGGTGGTTTCTTCCTTTCCGCTAGGAGAAATCATCCGCAACCCCGACGCCGCGGGAAGGATCGCCAAGTGGTCCGTGGAGCTGATGGGCGAAACGCTCGCCTACGCCCCACGCAAGGCAATCAAATCGCAAATCCTGGCGGATTTCGTCGCTGAGTGGACAGACACACAGCTGCCGCCCCCACAAATCCGGGCGAGCACGTCGGACTCGTTCTTCGACGGCTCGGTGATGAAAACGGGAGCGGGCGCGGGCTCGCTCTTCGTGTCACCCCTCGGGGAGCACATGCGCTACGCGAGGTGCGCCTCCACTTCCCCGCGTCCAACAATATGGCCGAGTACGAGGCCCTCGCTCTCGCGGCCTCAAAATCGCCATTGAGTTGGGCGTCAAGCGCCTCGACGTGCGGGGGGACTCGCAGCTCGTGATCGATCAAGTCATGAAGAACGCGAGCTGCCATGATGACAAGATGGAGGCCTATTGCAAGGCCGTGCGAGCCCTCGAGGACAGGTTCTACGGCATCGAGCTCAACCATGTGCCCCGAAGGTAAAACGAAGAGGCGGACGAGCTCGCCAAGATCGCGTCCGGGCGGATCACCGTCCCCCCGAACGTTTTCGCGCGTGACATCACTCAACCCTCGGTCGTCTTCGAGCCCTACCCCTCGAATCACGACGGACCCTCGAGGGCTCCCTCGAACCCAGTGGGTGCGGAGCCCATGGACGAGGACCCCTCGAACGAGGCGTACGTGCTCTCCCTTCTCGAGGGGTACGGCTCTCACGAAGCCGACGTGATGGACATCAAGCCGGCCCCCATCCAGGCGGACTGGCGGGAGAAATACATCGCCTGGATCGCTCGAGGGGAACTCCCTGCAGACCGGGCCGCGTCTAGGAGCATCGCTAGGATGGCCAAGTCTTTTGCCCTCATCGACGGCGAGCTGTACAAGCGCGCCGCTTCCGGCATCCTACAGCGGTGCGTGCCAATTCCCGAGGGGCGCAAGCTCCTACGGGACATCCATGCGGGGATCTGCGGCCACCACGCCGCACCCCGCACCCTCGTCGGCAACGCGTTCCGCCAAGGCTTTTACTGGCCTACCGCGGTCGCGGACGCCAGCGAAATCGTACGCACCTGCGAAGGGTGCCAGTTCTACACCCGCAAGTCCAACTTGCCCGCCCACGCCCTACAGACCATCCCCGTCACATGGCCGTTCGCCGTGTGGGGGGCCGGACATCGTCGGGCCCCTGCGGAAGGCGCCCGGGGGCTTCACCCACTTGCTAGTCGCGATTGACAAGTTCTCCAAGTGGGTGGAGGTGCGCCCCATCACGAACCTAAGGGGCGAGCGAGGGCGGTGACATTCTTCACCGATATCGTCTACCGCTTTGGAGTGCCAAACTCCATCATCACGGACAACGGGTCCCGGTTCACGGGCGGAAGTTCTTGGAGTTCTGCGACAAGTTCCACATCCGTGTGGACTGGGCAGCTGTGGCGCACCCACAGACCAACGGCCAGGTGGAACGTGCCAATGGCATGATCCTACAAGGCCTAAAACCCAGAATTTTCGACCAGCTCAATCTGATCCCACCCATGCTCACCGCACAAATGATGCTCTAGCACTCATATTAAAAACTCAATGGCAATAATGAATTTTGTTATTATGAGAGGATATTTTGATCACATTGGATCCAATTCTCAAACAAATCCTTCAAGTTAATACACCACATGGACTCACCTTCAACTTGTCTTCTTCGTGAAAAGATTTCAAGCTGCAGAGTAAAAGGATAGGCTTCATCGGCATTCCAATGAGTAAAACACACTAACAATGATAAATAGACATGGACGAGAATCACGAGAATGTTAACCTCTATGTAATTATTATAAGTGGGTGAAATAACTTGCCTACACACAGTTTTGAGAGAGCTCTTGACAAAAATGATATAGTTGTAAACAACTTTAACACTTGAAAAATTATGACTAGTAGTGGAAAAATTATAACACCGAAGGATCGGTGGTACTAGAATCACATAGCACATATGGTTTTAACATTATCTTTACTCAACGGTCGGTTCTAGCACAACAAAAGGAATCAAGAAAAATATTTCTTCTCCAATCTGCAGTAGGAGTATACCAAAGATAAGTCAAGACCCTTTGGTCCTCTTATGCTTCTAAGATCTACCAGATGCCTCACGGACGTTTTCATAAGAGCTTGTGCAACAATGAGAATAAGATACTGATGAACGCACCAAAATCAAGTTCTTGCCAACATAAGTTACCATACCACATAAGTTAAAATGTTATACAACTGCCGAACAAACATAGCACATGGGCACTCACTTAACTACAAGATGCACCATTCAGCAATAAGCCTAACTAGCTCTTCAACTTCAAATGCTCAACAATAGGCAAATAATATTGTACCAGCATATAATCATCAATGGAACATGCAATAAATATGAATGAAGTAGGCTAGTAGAGAGAATAGATCGTATGCACACAGCTAGCGATTTGCATAAATAAAACAACATGCAAAAATATTGTACCAAAGATATAATCATCAATCGAATATGCAATAAATATGAATGAAGCAAGATAGTAGAGAGAATAGATTGTATGCACACGGCTAGCGATTTGCATAAATAAAACAACGAGGAAAAAATAGTGTACCAAAGATATAATCATCAATCGAATATGCAATAAATATGAATGAAGCGGGGCTAGTAGAGAGAATAGATTGTATGCACACAACTAGCAGATTTGCATAAATAAAACACTTTGGCACATGAAACAGAGCAATTAGCTTATAAAAAATAGCACCTAATGTCTTAATCTACAACCATAGCACAAGTGGACAAGCTTCAAGATAGACGAGTAAGAGAGGAAGCCACAAACTCACCTTGGTCATAACCAGCAGAACATTTGGCAATTTATCACTTAATGCAGGTAGTAAACATTTGGCAATTTATCACTTAATGTCACTGGACTATAAGACTATAACCATAGGAGCAACAAGAAGTCGTAACCTAAATGTGCACATATCAGAATCCAGACGAATAGGCAGATGTTGCACAAAGTAGTTTCATCTATGCAATTTCACTAACTACACAAGACTAATCTGTTACTTTTTTAATGACTAACCACACAAATCGTCAATCTCCATAATAACACTAGAAAAAAAGCAATGCATCCCCAATTTTATGCCCCATCCGCGAGGCTCCCAGCCTCACGAATCCAAACCCTAAGCCCCAGCCCAACCCGGTCTGATGGGATCACATGGAAATAGGTTAGGAGCTAGGAGGCGGGCTTACAGTGTGGTAGCCTCTGAAGTGAGCGTGGGCGTCGTCCTCCTTGTCGTCATCGATGTAGTCATCCGGCCTCCGGTGGCGCGCGTTGTGACCGCTCGCTGGAGCTTGTCCTCATCAACGACCTCACATGGAGAAGAGATGTGAGGAGGCGGGGAAGATCTATAGAAGAGGAGCGGATGTGAGGGAATACGGTCTTCTTACGGTCGTCGACGACGGGGATGGGGAGGACTCGCGCCCCTCAGAGCTTGCACTCACGTGCGGGGTCGGGAGGAGCAGGGCGGCCATGGAGGACGACCATCTTCGATCTCCTTGGATACTCCACGCTAACAAGAGACTCGTAGGAGAATGGAAAGGTCTCGAGATGTGGAACGCGGTGGTGTGACATGCATAGCCTGATTCATGAATTTGGAGGTGGGATTTGAGATAGTAACACCCTATTCGCTTCGCTTATCGGCCACCGGCCCGGCGGTATTTTTCTCTCACAACAAACCAAGCACCGGTCATCGGCCACCGGCCAACCGAACGAAGCCGTAAGAAGAGGAATAGTCCGTTCTTTCGTTTTTTCAATGTGAAGAGAAAGAGGGGGGAGAGGTGCACGCCGGTGGAGGAAGGTGCGGGGTGGAGGGGACGGTCGTGTGGATGTGAGAGAGTAGGAGGTGCCGCGGACGCGAGCTCTCGTAAAACCGCATCTAATCAAAAGTTCGGGACCGAATCCTTGTATCGAAGCGGCCAAGTTTTACTTACACGTGAGTTTATTGGTAACGGCTATAAATAATACCCGTTACATATAAGATCTTGTATTGAAAATGCAATTGGTAACGGGCATTGTTTGTGGTCCGTTATTAGAAATTTATTAGTAACGGGAATTGTTTGCCCGTTACGAATGTCGTGTAACCTATTTGAGGTTTTCACGTAGTGTCAACAGGGAGGTCAAATGGGGTTGAAAACGTGTTAGGCCAGTCGGCCTAGGGCCTCTTTGGCCTGGTTCGGCCCCATTTTTCTCGTGCGAGCTCCTTATGTGATTGTTGATTAACACCCTTCTGCATGTGAGCCCTTGACGTTGTTATCTCTGCGGTTTAGATAAGGGTACTTGTTGCACAAGCTCCTGCATCTTCTGTTTAGGTCCCTGGAGTTTTACGGCTTCATGCCTTGATCCTTAGGTCATTTGGAGTCATGTTCACTTCGAGTCTTGACTTGTGTCAGGCTTCATCTTCTTCTCATAAAGTGCTTGATGAACTTTACCTGGAAGTACTTATTTATGTGCTTAAATCCTACATAAACCACATGCAAGAGCGAACTTGCTATATCAAGGGGGTTAGTGCCATTAGATTGGATAATCAATGCCAACATTGAAAGTAAACTCATGGCTAGGAGTGTCAAAGTCAACCATCAACAAGTATTCTTACGCCCCACTGATATACATCCGCAAGCGCACGGATACTATTGTAGCATTTCACTCGGGAGTATTCCAGAGTATCGTATTTATCCTCAGGGAAGCAACAGTGACAAGATCTGATAACTAACATGAATGCATCTACTGGTTAGTAGCTAAACTAAAGTAGGGGTAAATGATATGATTTGACTGATGGTCAATGCCCCACACATAGGAGAGAATTCTATAATGCTAGGAAGCATACTCCCTCCGGTTTGGTAAATGAAGTCGTTTATGACAGCGACACGGTCTCCAAAGTACAACTTTGACTTCTTGTTTTTATAAAAAATATTTGTTAAAAATTAACATATATATACTTTTATGAAACTATTTTGCAAAACAAATCTATTCATGTAATTTTCACATTTCCAAACTCAATGATTTAAAAGTTATTCATGATTTATATTCCCAATGTTTGACTCAAATCATGTCCAAAACGACTTTATTTACCAAACCGGAGGGAGTACATCTGACGCAGCCAAAAAAATTGGACACCGTCATTTACCACACGCCTTCCACCTTCTCCACATGAGCGGGCCCCACCCGGGGCTTATCCCTTCACCGGCTTTCCTTCCCAATCACACATCATCGCGCACCATCTTCTTCAACACGGCGGGAGCTTCGGTGCACAGATCTCCTCAGCGTAGATCCGGCGAGCGGCAGCAGACCTGACCCTCCCCCTACCACAGTGTGGATCCGGCAGCACCGCTGCTCGATCCGCAGGCACCACGTCAGCTTCCGGCGGTCGCACGCGGGAGCTTCAGGGCGTGTTTGCTTGGGTGGCTGTGGTCAGCCCGGCCCAGCTGTGACAACCCGCCCAGGAAAATACCATACTATCACCTAAGACCGATCCATTTTGGTCATTAAGCAATAATAAAGTATCATCCTATCGTTAGTTGCCGGGTTAACGCCCGGTAAATCACTTCAAAAGCAACAAGGATCGAATATATGCATTAAAACTCACTCGAAGGCGAGTCCAGAGATACAACAACATTAATATCCAAATTCGTACCCCGAAGGGTTTAATTATTACAAACCATAGTTTTTGCCATGATGAAATAGTTCGGAGTTTTCGAAAAGCAGCGGAAATAAACTAACGGAAGCGAAGACACCACGGGAGGCCATCCATGATGCTTTCAGTAGTCGTCCTCCACCCACTCCAGCTCCCATCCGGGCGGGATCTCTCCGGGCCACACATCACTGAAGGCATTACCTGGATCAACACATTATAGCAAGGCTGAGTATACTAATACTCAGCAAGTCTTACCCGTCGGTGATAACTACTTCACCAAATCTAGACCATGAAAGGCTTTTTGGCTACTGGGTTGCTTTGCTAAAAAGTAACAAAGAGTAGGTCCTTACCTTCAAGATTTTAGCACAAGTTCTAGTAGTTTTGATCTTTACTACATTAGCCAACTAGTACAAACAAGTTGTCCAATACAATTAATCAAGCATAAACTTCATCAACTTCCATCATTAGGGATCTCAAGACTAGTGGAGTAAGTAGTCTCGGATAACGGTGAGAGGCCGACAATCGATTGATTTAAACCTTGCAACGTAAACCAAAACACACGGTAGGCTGCCCACAAGGGGACAACTTTCCCAGGCCGTCCCCAAAAATCCCCGGGTCGGGATGAAAGGCCACAGTCTTTAGTGCAGGCTATCCGGCATACCCCGCGAGATACCCAGAGTCACCATACACCACCGGTGGCGAGCCGTGAGAGCGAATCCCAAGAGTAGTGACAGTTCCATCCCTAGCCGTCTCATTAAGGTACTAGGCTTACCGGTCGCATACCCGACATGTGCTTAGTACGTTCAAAAACTTAACCCACATAACCACTGGACCGGAGCCCAAATCCCATGCTCTACCACGTGAGCAATCCATTTAAGGATACATTGTGATTCCTATCTAGGAACCTATTCTCGCGAGTGAGGTCATCACTCGACTTGTAACGGCCCTATAGCTTAGCAGCTATCGACCTATCATTCCAGTAAGGACAAAGGTACCTAGGATCATGCATCTAGAGTTTCATTCAACTCCTGAACGTAAATGCACAATCATTCATAGATAATTGAATAAGAATTTTAAAACTAGGTTAGATGCACCGGAGCTTGCCTTCGTCAGCTAGGTTAGCCTGGGCACCCTCGGTGTCGAGTACTTCCACGTACTGCAGCGACACTTCCGCTCCTCCTTCCTCGGTTTCCGGGACAAGGGAGTAATCTCCGTCCGGAAGATCTACACGGAATGCAATGCAAGTTTAGGTGATGTGATAGTTTGTTGTCTTATCCAACCCTGGGTTGGTCATATTCACCTTAACAAGCATCTATCTAATGTTTCTCTTTTAGGAAGGTTATTGGGTGGACATGGGTTATTCTTTTATTGCACATTTGAATAAAGGTTTTTATTGTACTTATCATTTCATGTGAAGGCTTTAATCCTTTTACTTTCACAAGCCAGAGAGTAAATAATATTTTTATTTATGAATTACTTTCTGATTATCAATGGTAATTAATTACCCTTTAATTAAATTAGGAAATACTTTCAAAAAGGAAAAAGAATTAAATAAGGGCTTTTCTTTATTTAATTTCTATTTATTATTAAAAGGCTTTAAAGCTTTCTATTAAGCAATTAAATTACCAAGAATTAAAGAAGTGTTCCTTAAGCATATTAGCACCTAACCTGGTCCATTGGACCCACATGTAAGTGTTGGATGCTAGGAAATTAAATATTGGAGAAAATAACAAAGGCTAGCTAGTGATTCCATTTAAATGCATTCAAAAATAAATAAGCATCAAATTGATCGAAACTTTCTTATGCATGCCCTCTGGTCATAAACAAGCCTAAAGAACCAGCATATACATCTAGGAACTTTACTGATCTGGGTTTATTAATTTACAAAGGAAAACATGCATAAATTGAGAATAATTAATTCTGGTAAGCAAAAAATCATGATCAATTCACAAGATGTGCATTTTAACATATCAAGACAGTGTGCACAAGTTGAGCTCAAGAACATAAATATATTTAGCAAGAAAAATCATTTATGCAAATCTGGCAGAAATGGAAAAACATTTTTATAAAAAGCTTTACATCATAACTTTGTGCAATTTTTGGCATAGGAGCTAGTCATGACCTAACACACAATATGTCCAAAAATTAGCTACAGAGGATTCATATATTTTGAGATATTGCAGATATAGGTTTTTCACGTTTGTATTTTTCATGCAAAAACTAACAGGAATTAGCTCAGGCCAGATTAACAAAAGTTGTAGAATAATTCACCACGAACCCAACAAAACTGGTTTTGCATTTTTCGATTTTTTTATGATTTTATACGCAATTTACAAGAATCAGGAAACACTTTTACTATTTCAGTTGCGCTTTTGCAGCAGGGACCCTGGAAAGATTCGTTGCTTTGCAATGTAGTCCCTGGGCGGCCGCGCAGCGGCGGTCCGGCCAAATTCCGGCCAACCGCCGGCCTGGGCCGGCCGCCGGGCACGGGCGGGGGAGGGGCCTTGGGTCCTAGGGGACCGGTTCGGGGGCTCGGATGAGGCGAGGGAGAAGGCCGGCGAGGGGCGGCGGCGGCGGCCGGGCCGGTGGCCGCCGCGACCGTCCTGTTCGGCGAGGGCGGCTCGGGGAGAGGCCGGTGAACGGGCGGCGAGCTTTGGTGGATGCAAGGGAAAGTGGGGAACGGCTTGTTTTGGTGCGCAACCGCCGAGAGGTGGCGGCCTCTGGCGGCGCGGCGGCCATGGTGCCGGCGGGCGTCCAGGCGAGCGGCAGGGAGGTCGTGCGCGAGGGGGAGGGCGACGGCCTCGTTTATAGGCAACCCACGAGCATGCCAGTGACCAAGGGACCGACGGCGCACGCCTAGGAGCACACGCCGGCCTCGGCGGAGGAGTGCCCGGGCGGGGGAACGCCGGACCGACCGGCGGTCCGTCGGGTGCTCGGCGGCCGGCGCGCGGCGCGAGGAGGGGGCGGACTCCGAGGCGTTCTAGGGGCGCGGGACGACCCGGGGAAGGCGCGGGCGCGGCCGGACGTCGAGGCGGCGTACGGCACGCGCGCGGGCGCTCTGGCACGCTGGAGCGCGGGCGACGTCGCGTCGGCTTGAAATTGTTTCGGACTGGCCCTGTTCGAGTGAGATTTTCTCCAAAAATTTGAATAAAAGTTGACTAAGCTTTGACTACGAAAGTTGTAGATCTAGTCACCCTCTAAACCTTTCAAAAAGGCTATAGGGTGTTTTTCTCAACGGATTGTGCAGGAACGTCGTGCCAACATTGAATGCCAGCCTGTTCTGGAAAACAGGAGGTACTGTCAGTCGATCAAGTTTTTCACCAATTTCTACTCAAAATTTGAAATGCCAATCTACATGAAAGTTGTGTCCCTCAACAAGATGGACAACTTTCATAGAGGTAGATTTTGAAGTGTTTAGGTGAATTTTGGAGAACGCGGCAAAAGTTCCGGACGACATTCGCCGACGTCAACGGTTAAGCCGGGTTTGACCGTGTCTTTGACCACGGGTCCACCACGAGTGTGTGTAGACTTGGTCAAGGGGTTCATTGGGGTTCATTGGCGAGGTTTTCGAGGTGATGACCCAGGTTGACCTAGGTTTGGCCGGTGTTTGACCGGTTTGACTCGGCTGATCCGGTAATTAGCGTTAATGACGGTAATTAAAAACCTGGGGCGTCACAGTCTACCCCCCTTAAGAAGAATCTCGTCCCGAGATTCGAAATTCCAAGGACAGATAGAGAAATAGAGAAGTGGTCCTCTCGGATTTTCTGGAATTACTCGGAGGGAGTAACACGATGGGCTTATGGGGCAAGAGCATAACCACCATCGGTTCAAGATTAGCCCGTAAGAGTATTCAAAGACGACAAGTAATGGAAAGCTTTTGCACAAAGTTTATTTGGGGATGCAAGCAGAAAGTATGGATAGGTAAATTGGTATAGGATCTTTCGAACGATCTTGCTCACACGTTATTTTGTTTGCAACCTCATGTGGCATGGCCGTGCCACTACGGTGCAATGCCTTTCAAAAAGTGATGTGATGCACATGTTTATGAAGGCACGATGCATATGCTCGGGTAGTATGGTGCTTATGATGCATGTTAGCATGACTCGGTTACCCACGAAACGAGTTAGTGGTTGAGAAGACAATCACAGGTTGAGAAGGGGTGTGCGTGGCGAGTCGCAATTCATAACCAAGATACCTAGTGCGCCCCTAGTGGCAATCATGTGGCTGCAGCGCACATGACGCCCTAGGTTCCATCACGGCACCTTTAGTTGTGGGATGACAACGTCACCAAACACAAAGGATAGAGTGGGGGATATTGAAACACTTCAAGCGTATGCACGTTAGTTCACCCAAGGTTCCCAATGCACATGCTATGCAAATGCATGCTTAAGAAGAGACATAATTATTTATTTATTTTTCAAAAGGTTGTGAGCAAGACCACGGGGAATAAGCTCATGATTTCAACATGTTTAAGGACAAGTGTTGGAGTGAAATACAATTTGACGGAAATGACATGTTGATAGGAGAATCACTATTGAAGATTGAATTCTAAGATCAAGACATTTCCACGGCCTCGTAGAATGGCAAAAGTTCTCTTTTCTTATGTTGGGTAATACGGGGTAGTCATGTGCACAAGGGCACAATTGCATGCTAGAACTCAAAGCGAGCTCACATACATAATGACATGAGGTTCTGGCAGTTGTGAACAAAAATTCATAACCAAAAATCCAGAAGCCTCAAAACTTCTCAAGTCTTCCCGGTTCAAAATAAATCCTTTAACAATTAACTAAATTTTAAGGTTGAGCATCGAACAAGGAACAAGGTGGATGGTCCTGAACCTAGATGTGCCTAGGAAAGTGTAAACCAACCCAAACGGAACTAGGATTGAGACTTTCTATTACAAGATAACTAGTTAAGGAGCAATTGTTTTTAACAATTTGGTTTAATTAACCTGGCACATGGTAAACAACTTTTTTCAAAATTTTGGCAGCATGACGGCTAGGTATGAGAGGTACTTCTAATCTATAAAAAGCACACACTAGCATAATCTTCCTTAGAGAACATATGGAATTTCGATTTTTGGGTCCATTTTAGTTGTTTCGATTTTTAACATGCATGCAAGATGTCCTATTCGACCTCACCTGGCAATCAAGCCAAAAATCGAAGTTAGTGCCGATGGCAAGGCTTTTATTCGTCTCTCCCTATAATATCTAGTCGAGAGCTATACGGTACTCGCTTAACAACTAACGAAGCGCTGTTATGTACCTGCAGAAAACGAACCTTTCGTGCCAGCACGTCACGAAAGCGTCCACATACATTACCGTTCACTATAGAAACGGTATCCATGCGTTAAGCCGCCGCATGGACGGCGTCCAACCTCGGACACCCTCCGTTTGAATGGAGTGTATCCTTGCCTCGCATGAGCGACATGCGGAATGCACACGTATGAGACACGTGGCGACACACAACTCATAAACAGACGCGAAGATGGGATCCGTGGAATGGATCACTCCATCAACCCTCGCAATTCCCGTGATGCGGAACAGCACACGTATAAAACGCGTGGCTCCTAGTTTGGTTGTGCATTAAAGTAAGTCTGACCGAAAGTAATGTGCTGGAAGTTAGCAAAATAGACCATAAGTTAATTAAGCCACCTGAAAGAACCCAAAATTCCCTCTAGGGCCTCTCAGTCTAGTTTATCCTTAGCGGGCCAACGTATTTTGGAAAATCAGACAATCTTGGCATATTTTATTCAGAAATCAGTGATTAAGGTTTATTAATTAATCTCTGGTGCATATAAGCTCTGATCCAGCTGTGACAACCCGCCCAGGAAAATACCGTACTATCGCCTAAGACCGATCCACTTTGGTCATTAAGCAATAATAAAGTATCATCCTGTCGTTAGTTGCCGGGTTAACGCCCGGTAAATCACTTGAAAAGCAACAAGGATCGAATATATGCATTAAAACTCACTCGAAGGCGAGTCCAGAGATACAACAACATTAATATCCAAATTCGTACACCGAATGGTTTAATTATTACAAACCATAGTTTTTGCCATGATGAAATAGTTCAGAGTTTTCGAAAAGTAGCGGAAATAAACTAACGGAAGCGAAGACACCACGGGAGGCCATCCATGATGCTTTCAGTAGTCGTCCTCCACCCACTCCAGCTCCCAGCCGGGCGGGATCTCTCTGGGCCAAACATCACTGAAGGCATTACCTGGATCAACACATTATAGCAAGGCTGAGTATACTAATACTCAGCAAGTCTTACCCGTCGGTGACAACTACTTCACCAAAAACTAGACCATGAAAGGCTTTTTGACTACTGGGTTGCTGTTGCTAAAAAGTAACAAAGAGTAGGTCCTTACTTTCAAGATTTTAGCACAAGTTCTAGTAGGTTTATTCTTTACTACATTAGCCAACTAGTACAAACAAAGTTGTATAGTACAATTAATCAAGCATAAAGTTCATCAACTTCCATCATTAGGGATCTCATGACTAGTGGAGTAAGTAGTCTCGGATGACGGTGAGAGGCCGACAATCGATTGATTTAAACCTTGCAAGGTAAACCCAAACACACGGTAGGCTGCCCACAAAGGGACAACTTTCCCAGGCCGTTTCCAAAAATCCCCGGGTCGGGATGAAAGGCCACAGTCTTTGGTGCAGGCTATCCGGCATACCCCGCGAGATACCCGGAGTCACCATACACCACCGGTAGCTAGCCGTGAGAGCGAATCCCAAGAGTAGTGACAGTTCCTTCCCTAGCCGTCTCATTAAGGTACTAGGCTTACCGGTCCCATACCCGACATGTGCTTAGTACGTTCAAAAACTTAACGCACATAACCACTGGACCGGAGCCCAGATCCCATGCTCTTACCACGTGAGCGATCCATTTAGGATATATTATGATTCCTATCTAGGAACCTATTCTCGCGAGTGAGGTCATCACCCGACTTGTAACGGTCCTATAGCTTAGCAGCTATCGACCTATCATACTAGTAAGGACAAGGTACTTAGGTATCATGCATCTAGGGTTTCATTCAACTCCTGAACGTAAATGCACAATCATCCATAGATAATTGCATAAGGAATTTGAAAAAACTGGGTTAGATGCACCGGAGCTTGCCTTCATTAGCTAGGTTAGCCTGGGCACCCTCGGTGTCGAGCACTTCCACGTACTGCAGTGAAGCTTCCGCTCCTCCTTCCTCGGTTTCCGGGACAAGGGAGTAATCTCCGTCCGGAAGATCTACACGGAATGCAATGCAAGTTTAGGTGATGTGATAGTTTGTTGTCTTATCCAACTCTAGGTTGGTCATATTCACCTTAATAAGTATTTAGATAGTGTTTCTCTTTTAGGAAGGTTATTGGTTGTACACAGGTTATTCTTTTATTGCACATTTGAATAAAGGTTTTTATCATACTTGTCATTTCATGTGAAGGCTTTAATCCCTTTCCTTTCACAAGCAAGGATATGAATAATATTTTTATTCATGGATTAATGTCTTATTAGCAATGATAATTAATTATCTTTTAATTAAATTATATAATGTTTTCAAAAAGGGAAAAAGAATTAAATAAGGGTTTTTCTTTATTTAATTTCTCTTAATATTAAAAGGGCTTTTAAGCTTTTTATTGGGCAATTAAATTACCAAATATTAAAGGAGTGTTTCTTAAGCATATTAGCACCTATCCTGGTCCATTGGACCCACATATAAGTGTTGGATGCTAGGAAATTAAATATTATGGAAAATAACAAGGACTAGCTAGTGATTAAATTTAAATGGATACAAAAATAAGTAAGCCTCAAAATGATCCAAACTTTCTCATGCATGCTCTCTGTTCCTAAACAAGCCTAAAGAACTAGCATGTCCACATAGAATCTCTACTGATCTTCCCCCATTAATTTACAAAGAAAAACATGCATAAATTAAGAATAATTAATTCTGGTAAGCCAAAAATCATGATCAATTCACAAGATGTGCATTTTAACATATCAAGACAGTGTGCACAAGTTGAGCTCAAGAACATAAATATATTTAGCAAGAAAAATCATTTATGCAGATCTGGCAGAAATGGAAAAACATTTTTATAAAAAGATTTACATCATAACTTTGTGCAATTTTTGGCATAGGAGCTAGTCATAACCTAACACACAACATATCTAACAATTAGCTACAGAGGAATCATATATTTTGAGATATTGCAGATCTAGGTTTTTTCACGTTTGTATCTTTCATGCAAAAACTAACAGGAATTAGCTCAGGCTAGAATAACAAAAGTTGTAGAATAATTCACTAGGAACCCAACAAAATTGGTTTTGCATTTGTCCGTTTTTTATGATTTTATACGCAATTTACAAGAATCAGGAAATCACTTTTACTATTTCAGTTGCGCTTTTGCAGCAGGGACCCTGTAAAGATTCGTTGCTTCGCAATGTAGTCCCTGGGCGGCCGGGCAGCGGCGGTCCAGCCAAATTCCGGCCAACCGCCGGCACGGGCCGGCCGGGCACGGGCGAGAGAGGGGCCTTGGGTCCTAGGGGACCGGTTCGGGGGCTCGGATGAGGCGGGGAGAAGGCCGGCGAGGGGCGGCGCCGGCGGCCGGGCCGGTGGCCGCTGCGACCGTCCTGTTCCGGCGAGGGCGGCTCGGGGAGAGGCCGGTGAATGGGCGGCGAGCTTTGGTGGATGCAAGGGAAGGTGGGGAACAACTTGTTTTGGTGCGCAACCGGCCGGAGGTGGCAGCTCTGCCGGCGCGGCGGCCATGGCGCCGACGCGCGTCCGGGCGGCGGCGGCAGGGAGGTCGTGCGCGAGGAGGAGGGCGACGGCCTCGTTTATAGGCGACCCACGAGCATGCCGGTGACCAAGGGACCGACGGCGCACGCCTAGGAGCACACGTCGGCCTCGGCGGAGAGTGCCCGGTAGGGGGAACGCCGGACCGACCGGCGGTCCGTCGGGGTGCTCGGCGGCCGGCGCGCGACGCGAGGAGGGGGCGGACTCCGAGGCGTTCTAGGGGCGCGGGACGACCCGGGGAAGGCGCGCGTGCCTCGGGAAGGCGCGGGCGCGGCCCGGACGTCGAGGCGGCGTACGGCGCGCGCGCGGGCGCTCTGGCGCGCTGGAGCGCGGGCGACGTCGCGTCGGCTTGAAATTGTTTCGGACTGGCCCTGTTCGAGCGAGATTTTCTCCAAAAATTTGAATAAAAGTTGACTAAGCTTTGAATACGAAAGTTGTAGATCTAGTCACCCTCTACAACTTTCAAAAAGGCTATAGGGTGTTTTTCTCAACGGATTTTGCAGGAACGTCGTGCCAACATTGAATGTCGGCCTGTTCTGGAAAACAGGAGGTACTGTTAGTCGATCAAGTTTTGTCGGTGCGGAATGTGGTCCCGACACTAACCAGTGATAAGCGCCAAGGTCTATCCCTCAATGGTCGATGCTAAGCAATCAGGGACAGAGTTTTATCCTGGTTCCGGCCGAGGGGCCGTACGTCCAGCAGTGGTGTGCTCGAGGCACTATATTGCTCAGCACCGGGGGTGCCTGTAGTGGGGCTGCTACAAGCAATGCGGGAGAGGAAGTGTGGCTTCCAAGTCCCTGATGGAGTGGCTGAAGATATTGTGGGAGAATTGGAGAGCGAGTGCGTGATGTGTCGCGTGTTGTTCTGCCTTGTGTCGTGTCCTGTCTTGTCCCCTGCGGCGGGGGTCGTCTTCCTTTTATAGGCCAAGGAGAGAGCGAATTACATGCATGCCGCGCTACTTAGCTACGTGGGGAAGCGTGGTGTGCCATGCCGTAGAGTAGGCGGCCGCCCCGTTGGTCCTTGCCGCGATCTGCCATCATGGCGTATCTTCTACTTGAACAGTAGTAGCTTCGAGGGTAGGAGTGCAGCATACGGCCGTGATGTCTCCAGGTGGGCTCAAGGGAGTTGCCGACGTCGATCCGTACGGGATACAGTGGCAGGTAAGGTGGCGCCCCGTTCCCGCATGCTCCACAGCGTCGGAGCTATTGCCACAGTGCCCGACGTGGGATTGTACGCGCGCGGGCGGCCACCATGCCATTAACAGTGGCAGGGATGGCACCCCGCCGGCCTAACGCCTTGGCCTAACCCTGCAAAGTCACGGGAAACTGGCACCGGCCACGTCGCACAGTCCCTCACAGTGGCGGGGATGGGTTCCCTCCTAGGGAGTTGGTGCAACAGAACCGGGGCGCGAGTCCCAGGCGCATGATGGCGCCGCCCGGCCGTCGTCAGAACATTAAATGCCCGTACCCCGCATGCGGGAACGGGCGTGCGCGTGCGGAGCGCCCTCGAGCAAGGCGGAGCCCGCTCGAGGGCGGTGCAGACCCTCGAGCGAGGCGGAGCCCGCTCGAGGGGATCTTTGAGTGGGCCGCTTTGGTGGGCCGTCAGGGCCACTGTGGCGTGGGTCGTGCCCCGTGTGTTTAAGCGCGGCGCGTTTGGCCTTGACCTTTTTTGCAGGTTTTAAGTGGGGATTCCCCAGTTGTTTAAGGGGACCCCAGGGTTGTCCCCGACAGTAGCCCCCGAGCATCTGCGGGTTCGCCGTCTAGGCTCCTGTAGATGTTGGAGCCTACTGATAGGACGTCCTTCCCCCCTGGGTTGCAAATGCTCTCCGTGGGGTCGCGTCAGCGGACCCGCGGGTCTAGCCCCCGAAGCCCTGTAGGAGTGTGGGCGCTCCTGCAGGGGTTTTACCGCGAGACTTGGTCAGAGGGCGTGGTACATGTCTCAACCGGCGTTGGTAGTGTTTCAGCCGGCTTCGGTGACGCACGCACTGCTGACACTATCCGCGGCCGGTGCAATCCAGGAGGTGTAGCCGTGCGTCGAGCCCCCGAGCCTGGGCCCGTTCGAGGCGATCGGACAGAGCTCTACGACTTGTTTTTAACGCGCCCTCGCCATCCCTCCGCGGGACGGAGGGTGAGGTCTCCGCAACCCCCATCGGTCGGTCGCGGATTGCGGATTCCTCGTTGAGCTGTTAGTGGGTGGTTCGAGTGGACGCCCATGCCCCGTTCGATAAGGGTAGGCTGCGTGGTCCAGAGACACGTCCATTAAAGCGCTTGCGTGGGTTTGCTAGGTGGGGCTCGGTCCCGTTCGCTAAGGACCGAGGGCGCGGAAGCTCTCCCTCGGTGGGATCCCCCGGCTAGCTGCCCTCGCTGGCTCTCGAGCACGACATGTGGGGCACCCTCGAGCCGGCAGGCTCGAGGAACGGCTCGAATGCGCGTGCCCTTGTCGTCCCTGACTCTGGTGATCTGGGGTGCCTGTTCGAACCCATCGAGGGTCAGGCTTCGAACCTCTGATCAGTAGGGCTGTGCGGGGTGGCGGCTAGGCGCTCCCGTCTTTGCATCTGCGAATCCTTGAGGGGCCTGGGCGAGCCAGCCCTCGAGGCGCTGATCAGTAAAATGGTGCGGGGTGGCGGCTAAGCGCTCCTGTCCTGGCATCTGCAAATCCTCGAGGGGCCTAACCGCGTCGGCCCTCGAGGCGCTGATCAGTAAAATGGTGCGGGGTGGCGGCTATGCGCTCCCATCTTGGCATCTGCAAATCCTCGAGGGGCCTGACCGCGTCGGCCCTCGAGGCGCTGATCAGTAAAATGGTGCGGCATCGGTGCCTGCGGTGCCTGTTTTGTCTCAAACGGGCCCCGAGGTGACCGTCTCACGCCTGCACCCTTTCGAGGGTTGAATTTTCCTGAGCCAGGGGCTCGTGCCGCTCGAGGGTCCTCCTTACTTGGTAAGGGGCCGGGCCATTTAATGCTTCGCAGTCGAGGCTGCGGTTTCGCGTCGCGGGCGCGCCTTTTTAGGCGCCGCGGCCGCGCGCGTAGTGGGCGGCATGGGCAGGCGGACGTGACCGCCTGCCACGGCCCTCCCGGTTCTTCGCCGTGATGATTGCCCGTCAGCGGTGGCGTGGCCGCCGTGGTCGTGGTGGGGCCCGCCCGTCAGCGAGAAAAGGTTCCCCTGCAGTTAATGCGCGCGGGACGTGCGCTCCGGAGAGCACGCCCGCGGCTTATAAATCTGAGGAGAGGGAAAACAAAGGTTTTTACTTTAGTGTTTCGCCATCCTCACTCCTCGCGCTCCAGCCCCCGAGCCGCTCTCGCCACAGCGCCATTTCGTCTTTGGAGTTCTTCTCCTCCTTCCTGTCCTTCGTTCCCGGCTTCCTTGCCTTTCCTCATGGCGCCTCTTCCGCCTCTTGTCATTGTTGATCCGTAGGCGTGGGAGCGTTCCACGGTGACGCGGCTGGCCCTAGGCGACTTGGTGTCCGCCGACCAGTTGGCGGCGAACGAGGAGGGCCGGCCGGCCGAATGGATCGTGCCGCCGGCCGGGGACCACGTGCCCAACCCTCCGAGCGGCTACGTGGTGAGCCCGCTTCCACGAGCGTGGCTTCGCAGCGCCGGCGAGTCGCTTCATGCGGGCGCTCTGCCACCACTACGGCGTGGACTTGCACAACTTCGCGCCGAACGCGATTTCGCAGGCGGCCACGTTCGTGGGCATTTGCGAGGGGTATCTAGGGATCCCAGTGAATTGGGATCTCTGGATACACCTCTTCCGCGCGGAGCTGTTCACGCAGCCGACGACGGAGCAGAGGACCCGCCGTGCGGTGCGCGCCGGCGGCATGTCGCTCGCCTTGCGGGTGCAGTACAAGGACGACTACATCCCTTGTACCATGACGACCAACAACGCCGGCTGGGAGCGGGGGTGGTTCTACCTTCGCAACACCGAGCCCGGCCTCCCCCCTTACACCGGCCTGGTGCTCCGGGAGAGGCCCGACTCCTGGAGCCACGACGTGTCTCCACCCTCGCATCGGAGGCGGTTGGACTCGCTCCTGGCCACGCTGAGGAACCTGGCAGCGCGCGGGCTGACCGCGGCAACCGTCCTCGCCTTTCTCCACCACCGGCGGGTCGTCCCCCTGATGGAGAGGCCGCTCCGCATCTTCGAGATGACGGAGACGGCGAACCCCGTCGCGCTGGCGAGGTCGCGGATGCTTCCGAGCCCCCTCCTGCGGGAGTACGCGGCCACACGGGCACGGAGCGCCATTGACACCCGGTCCCTACGCAGCGACCGGTCCTTGTGGGACCTCGAGATGCTCCCCACCGGCCCGCTGGTGAGTAGAATTCTTGGTTCTGTTCCTGATTTTGCTGATGTTTCAGGTTTTTGATGTGCCTCGATGTTTCGCTCGCAGATGGTGAGCCTGAGCGCCGCGAAGTCCGACCCGCCCACTCCCCATTCTCGCGCGCTTGGTCGAGCGTCGCAGCAGCGGGAGCGGGAGAGGGAGCGGGCGGCGCGCAAGAAGGAGCGCGCGAGGCGGCACCGCGAGCGTCGCGAGCGCCGGAACAAAGAGTGCGCGGCGCGAGCGACGGGGGCTCTCTTCCCCGGGGACCGAGGAGTACTCGTCCTCGGAGGAGGATGAGGAGGAAGAGGCCGGGGGGCGGGGTCTCCCCCGACGGGTGGGAGCACGCCCCCCCCGCCGGGAGCCGGCCCGACGGCAAGAGCGCATCGCACGGGGCGGGTGCGGAGGCGCCCGCCGCCGGCAATCGACGACGAGGAGCGGCGCGGGCCGCGGAGGCACCGCGCGCGCAGCGAGGTGCGCGCGGCAAGCGCGCCCGCGCACGGGCGAGGCGGGCCGTGCGCGCGCGGCGGAGACGGCGGGGGCGCGGCGGCGGCCGCGCCGGCCGCGCCGGTGTCATCCATCGGGGCCTCGAGGAAGAGGAAGCGTGCCTTCTCCTATTCGAGGTAAGGGGCTTGCTCTTTTGCGGGGCCGCATTCCTGACAACCAGGGGCTTAACCGTTCGTTTGTGTTTGCGCAGGGTGGTGCCGACCGTGCCTCCCCTCGCACCGGCCAAGGTGTTGAGGGCAGACGCGTCCGTTCCCACCCGGCGGCGCTCGTCAAGGGCGCCGCGGGCGGGGGCGAGTGCGGCGGCCACGGCGGGTGAGAGCTCGCGGCGGGCGCGGTCGAGGCCCCGAGGCCACGGCCGGCGGATCGGCCCGCCGCGCCGCGGCCGGCGGCCGTCGAGGAGCGGCGGGCGCCGGCCGTGGCGGAGGCGCAGCCCGCGGTGCCGCCCGTGATGGAGCGCGCAGCCCGCGGCGCCGGTCGTGGTGGTGGCACCGGCAGAGCGGCGCCCACCGAGGAGGGCGAGCGGGCGCCCGCGGTCGCGGACGCGCGGCCGGAGGCGGTGGCCGGCCGCGCCGCGGCGAGAGCTCGCGGCCTACGAAGGCGCGGGCGGAGGTGTCGACGGAGGTGACGCGGGGGCGGCACCCGGCCGGCGGCTCCGGGCGGCGGTGGTGGAGATCCCGGATGACGACTCCCCGCCGCCCGGGTGGGACCAGTGGGTGAGTTTCCCCATGCCGTCTCCCGAGTCCCAGGAGGGGGCTATCGTGCGGCGGCGGGAGGGCCACATGGTGGCAGGAGGCCGAGGGCACAGTACCGAGGCCTCATCTTCCCGCGCTGGCCGCTCCACCCCGGTAGAGGGGCTCATTGGCGACCCACCCGCGTTCGCCGACGCCCAGGGGGAGCAGGAGCTATGGGGAGAGCTTCGCAACCACGGCGCCGCGCTCGACCGAGCGTTGAACGAGGCGCTGAGGATCCACGGCGGCCCCGCGTGGCGCGTCTTCCAGGTGGGGCGTCGTTGCTTGTTTCTTTCTTTTTCTCGTTTCCACGCGCGATCCTTGCAGCATGATGCTTACAGGTTTTGACTTGTTGGTGACAGGAGCTCGAGCACCGCGCCCGCGACAAGTACGACGCCTTTGACCAGGTGAGCGCCGAGCTCCGCCAGCTCTGGGAGCGGTGCGACGCCTTCGACACGCTCGCCGACGCCCTGAGGACTCCGGATGGCTGGCTGTCATACCGGGCCATGGCCCTACGCGATCAGCTCGATGAGAGCGCAAGGCAGGACCCGGCGCACCCCTCCACCCTCGAGCGGGTTTGCACATCCCTCATCGACTGGGATGAGGCGCTGCGGCAGGCGCGGGCGGACCTGGAGAAGACGCGCACCCTGGCGACCAACTGGGAGGCGGAGGTGGCCGGCGTCCGCAACGACAACCTGGAGCTCCACTCGTTGCTCGGGGGCGCGAGCTCGGCGAGCCGGGGCCGAGGAGCGGGCGCGCGTGCTCGAGCAGAAGGCCAAGGAGGCCGATGATCTGAAGGCCGCCCTCGATGCTAAGGTCGCGGCGCTCGCCGTTGCGGAGGACCAGCTCCTGCAGGAGCGTACCGCCCGTCAAGGGGCTGAGGGGCGGCTCCGGCGGAGAGCGAGCCGCCCTTGCCGACGCCCGGTCGGCGCTGGAGCAAGAGCGCGTCGCTCGCAAGGCGGCGCAGAAGTCACTGGAGGGCCGGAACACGGAGTTCTCGAAGCTCGAGGGCGAGCTGATGGTGCTCAGCATCACGAGCGCGAGCCAGGAGCTGGCCCTCCAGGAGCAAGGCGCGACCCTCAAGGGCCTTGAGCAAGCGGTCGAGGCTGGGCGCCGCGCCCTCGAGGTGGAGAAGAAGCAGGTCGAGGGTAAGTTGCTGTTTGACTCCTGTTTTGCTGGTTTTCTTTTAGAGGGTTCGCTCCCTTTTCTGATCTCTTTCTTGCCGGGCAACTTCAGGCTTGCGCACCGCGCTGGGGCACGCGGCCGAGCGGACCGAGGCGCTGCAGACCTCCTACAACTCCTCCGAGCGGGGAGCCGCCGGAGTTGCGCTGCGCGGCCCTCGAAACCCGCCGGGCCGTAGAGGAGGGCGAGGCGCGGGCCGGTAGCTCGGCCCCGGCCGCCGCCTACGCGCCCTCGGCGGGCACGTCACCGGCGTATGCGCCGGTGCCGCATCTTGGCGTCCGGAAGGCCCTCGGGGTGGTGCGATCTCATTACGAGGTCAACTTCGAGGCGCTGGCGGAGGGCTACGTCGTCCCTGAGGGTGTCGAGGACGAGGTGGCGATGGAGCGCGTGGACGCGTTAGCCACCGACGCCGCCGGGGCGCTTGCCGAGGCCTTCGAGGAGTTCCTCTTCCCAGATGCCGCTGATGCCACCGCTCCTCCAGCCTGAAGACAGCCGGGCACTAGGCCCTTTTTGTTTATGTATTAGTGTGCGGGCCATGTGGCCTTGTAAATAAACAGATTACTTTGCTTCGAACATTTGTCAAAGCGAAATGATGTCTTTTGCTTTATCGCGCTTTTTTGTTTCTCCTTCTTCCTGAGTAAATTCTAGTTAGGGGAGTTCGATTTTCGCGGGTGGCCTGCCGGGTTGGAGGCAAGAGAGAAGGGTCGTATCCTCACGGAGGCGTAGGCTATCTCTGGCTCGCGCGTCCTTTCCGCTAGGCTGCCTGCGCCCTGTTCGAACTTTGCTCGAGGCCGAAGTAGAAACATGCTTAGCGCGCGTGAGTTATTTCTTTTTTGCGAAAAAATGGGACCATTTTGGGGGGGATGCCCCCCGTAGTAGCCCCCGAGGGTAACTTGGGTTTCAGGAGAAAGCCGAGTTGCCCTTTTTATTGAACTGATGATGTTTACATGGTTGTCACCAACTGGGGTGCTGGTCACGTGGTTTTACAACAAAATACTTGGAAATCCTAGCTAGGGATAGAAGCGACGTAGCTGTTGGATGTTCCAAGCATTGGTGAGTTCTTCGCCGTCCTCGTTGGCCAGGTTGTATCTACCGGGCTTGAGCACTTTCACTATGACGTAGGGTCCCTCCCATGGAGGTGATAGCTTGTGGCGCCCTCGGTTGTCTTGGCGGAGCCTTAGGACCAAATCCCCTTCGCTGAAGTCCCGCCGGCGTATCTTCCGTGCCTGGTAGCGCCTGAGGGACTATTGATATCTTGCGGAGTGCATCAAAGCCACGAGGCATGCTTCGTCCAGCTGGTCCAGTGAGTCCTCGCGGGCTCGTTGGTTGGCATCCTCGTCATAGCCTCATACCCTGGGCGACCCGTATTTTAAATCCGTGGGGAGGACGGCCTCCGCGCCATGGACTAGAAAAAACGGGGTGAACCTAGTGGCTCTGCTTGGGGTGGTCCATAGGCTCCACACGACCGCTGGCAACTCCTGGAGCCATTTCCGACCAGACTTATTCAGCTGGTCGAAAATTCTGGGCTTAAGGCCTTGTAGGATCATGCCATTGGCACGCTCTACTTGGCCGTTAGTCTGTGGGTGTGCCACAGCTGCCCAATCCACATGGATGTGGAATTTATCGCAGAACTCCAGGAATTTCCTACCTGTGAACTGGGACCCATTGTCGGTGATGATGGAGTTTGGTACTCCAAAATGATGGACGATATCGGTGAAGAACGTCACCGCTTGCTCTGCCCTGAGATTCGTAATGGGGCGCACTTCTACCCACTTGGAAAATTTGTCGATTGCAACCAACAAGTGGGTGAAGCCCCCGGGCTCCTTCCGCAGGGGCCCGACGATGTCCAGCCCCCACACGGCGAAAGGCCATGTTATGGGGATGGTCTGCAGGACATGAGCGGGAAGGTTGGATTTGCGGGCGTAGAATTGGCACCGTTCGCAGGTGCGCACGATCTCGCTGGCATCCGCGACCGCGGTAGGCCAGTAAAAGCCTTGACGGAACGCGTTGGCAACGAGGGTGCGGGGTGCGGCGTGGTGGCCGCAGATCCCCGCGTGAATGTCCCGGAGGAGCTCGCGCCCCTCGGGGATGGGTACGCATCGCTGCAAGATGCCGGAGGCGGCGCGCTTGTACAGCTCACCATCGACGAGGGCGAAGGACTTGGCCATCCTGGCGATGCGCCTAGCCTCAACCCGGTCTGAGGGGAGTTCCCCTCGAGCCATCCAGGCGACATACTTGTCGCGCCAATCTGCCTTGACGGGGGCTGGCTCGACGTCCATGACATCAGCCTCGTAGGCGCCATACCCCTCGAGGAGGGAGAGCACGTACGCCTCGTTCGAGGGGTCCTCAGCCATGGGCTCCATGCCTGCTGGATTCGAGGGAGCCCCCGAGGGTTCCGCGTGGCTCGAGGGGTGTGGCTCGAGGGGGACGGATGGCTGGGCGATATCTCGGGCAAAAACGTTCGGGGGGACGGTGATCCGCCCGGACGCGATCTTGGCCAGCTCGTCTGCCTCCTCATTGTACCGGCGGGGCATGTGATTGAGCTCGATGCCGTAGAACTTGTCCTCGAGGGCTCGCACGGCCTTGCAGTACGCTTCCATCTTGTCTTCGTGGCAGCTCGCATTCTTCATGACTTGGTCAATCACGAGCTGCGAATCCCCCCGCACGTCGAGGCGCTTGACGCCTATTTTGATGGCGATCTTGAGGCCGCAAAGGAGGGCCTCGTACTCAGCCATGTTGTTTGACGCGGGGAAGTGGAGGCGCACCGTGTACCGCATGTGCTCCCCGAGGGGTGACACGAAGAGCAGGCCCGCCCCCGCCCCTGTTTTCATCACTGAGCCGTCGAAATACAGAGTCCAGCACTCTGCTTGGATCTGCGGCGGTGGTAACTGCGTATCCGTCCACTCAGCGACGAAATCCGCCAGAATTTGGGACTTGATGGCCTTGCGCGGGGCGTAGGCGAGCGTCTCGCCCATCAACTCCACCGACCACTTGGCGATCCTGCCCGCCACGTCTGGATTACGGATGATCTCCCCCAGCGAGAAAGAGGAGACCACCGTGACGGGGTGAGCCTCGAAGTAGTGGCGAAGCTTGCGCCGTGCAAGGACCACCGCGTATAGCAGCTTTTGGACTTGAGGGTAGCGTGTCTTGGTGTCGGACAAGACTTCGCTGATGTAGTAGACCGGCCGTTGGACCGGCAGGGCGTGCCCTTCCTCCGTGCGCTCTACTACGATTACGGCGCTAACCACCTGGGTGGTTGCGGCCACGTAGAGCTGCAGAGGTTCGCCGTCCTGCGGCGGCGTAAGGATCGGGGCGTGGGTCAAGGATGCCTTCAGCTTGTCGAGCGCGTCTTGGGCCTCGGCGGTCCAGGAGAAGCGCTCGTGCTTCTTGAGGAGGCGATAGAGGGGCAAGCCTTTTTTGCCGAGCCGCGAGATGAAGCGGCTCAAGGCGGCAAGGCACCCCAGCACCTTCTGCACCCCTTTGAGGTCCAGAATTGGGCCCATTCGCTCGAGGGCCGCAACCTCCTCGGGGTTGGCCTTGATGCCCCGTTGGGAGACGATGTATCCTAGGAGCATGCCTCGCGGCACACCAAAGACGCATTTTTTGGGGTTTAATTTGACCCCATTGGCCCGTAGGCAGCCAAACGCGATGTAGAGGTCGCTAACCAGGTCGTCCGCCTTCCTGGTCTTTACGACGATGTCGTCTACGTACGCCTCAACCGTTCGCCCGATGTGGTCTCCGAAGACGTGTTGCATGCAGCGTTGATACGTTGCACCCGCGTTTCGGAGGCCCAACGGCATTGTGACGTAACAGAACATCCCGAACGGCGTGATGAACGAAGTCGCGAGCTGGTCAGACTCCTTCATCTTTATTTGGTGATACCCGGAGTAGGCATCAAGGAAGCAAAGTAGCTCACACCCAGCTGTTGAATCAACAATTTGATCGATGCGTGGCAAAGGGAAAGGAACTTTAGGACATGCTTTATTAAGACTAGTGTAGTCTATACACATCCGCCATTTCCCGTTCTTTTTCTTTACAAGTACAGGATTTGCTAGCCACGTATGGTGGAACACTTCCTTGATGAACCCGGCCTCGAGAAGCTTCCGCAGCTCCGCTCCGATCGCCCGCCGCCGCTCCTCGTCGAAGTAGCGGAGCCGTTGCTGCACGGCGCGGGAATGAGGCAGGATGTCAAGGGAGTGCTCGGCGACCTCCCTCGGGATGCCTGGCATGTCCGAGGGGCTCCACGCGAAGATGTCGGCGTTGGCACGGAGGAAGTCGATGAGCACCACTTCCTATTTTGGGTCGAGGGTGGAGCTGACCCTCAACGCCTTGCCCTCGGGGGCAGCAGGGTCGAGGGGCACTTCCTTGGTCTGCTCCGCGGCCTCGAAGTTCCGGCGTGCTTGGTGGTGGAGTCGAGGTCCTCGTTGACCATCTTCTCCAAGGTGGTCACTAGCGCTTCATCCAGCGCCAGTGCTTCCGCGTGCTCCACGCATTCAACGTCGCAGTCGAATGCGTGCTCGATGGACAAGCCCACGGTGATGACGCCGTTCAGTCCGGGCATCTTCATCTTGAGGTAAGTGTAGTTGGGGATGGCCATGAACTTGGCGTAGCAGGGCCGCCCAAGTATGGCGTGATAGGCGCCCCGGAACCCCACCACCTCGAAGGTGAGCATTTCCTTGCGGAAATTCTTCGAAGTGCCGAACCAAACCGGCAGGTCGATCTGCCCGAGGGGCTGGACGCGCTTGCCGGGCACGACGCCATGGAACGGTGTCGTGCTGTGCCGCAACCCTCGGTCCCAGCCCAATTCCCCGGCGGGCGCGCGGCGTGTGCGCGTAGAGGATGTTGAGGCGGCCGCCCCCGTCCATCGGGAACTTTTGAGAACCGCGCGTTCCCAATGATCGGGTCGACCACCCGGGGTACCGGCCCGGTTGGGGATGCGGTTCGGGTGGTCTTCACGGCTGAAGGTGATGGCGTCCTCCGACCAGTCGAGGAAGGAGGGAGGCGCCCTCTCTGCGGCGAGGACCTCGTGCCGCTCCCGCTTGCGCTGGCGGCTCGACATGTCGACGGTCGGTCCCCCGAAGATGAGGAACACGTTCTCCACGGCGGGGAAGCCGCCGGCGTCGCCATCTCCTCCGTCCTTCTTGGCCTCCGCGTCCTTCGCGGTGGCGCGACCGTAGAACTTCTTGAGCATGTCGCATTGCTCAAGGGTGTGGTTCACTGGGGTCTTGTGGTATGGACATGGCTTTTTCAGCATGTCATCGAACACCCCCGGACCTCGAGGGGCCGGTCGAGGGCCTCGTCGAGCCGGGTCAACAGCAAGGGCCTCGTCATCATCACCGTCGCGCCCCTGCTCACGCGCCTCGCGGCGCGGCTTCTTCCCTTTCTTGCCCCGCTTGTCCTTCCGGTGGGGCTCCCTGGACTTGCTGCCCTCCGCGGGCGCGTCGTCCGAGCGCTTGCCCTTCTTGCCGTCGAAAATTGCCCCCACGGCCTCTTCTCCTGAGGCGAAGCTGGTGGCGATGTCGAACAGCTCGTTTGAGTCCGCGAGCGGGCCGCGCCCCGAGTCCCGCACGAGATCCCGGCACGTGGTGCCCTCGAGGAAGGCGTGCACGATCTCGGATTGCGCTACGCTTGGGAGCTCCGTGCAGCGCTTGGAGAAGCGCCGTATGAAGTCCCGGAGCGACTCGCCGGGCTTCTGGGTGAAGGAGCGCAGGTCCCAGGAATTCCCAGGGCACACGTACATGCCCTGGAAGTTGCCCACGAACGTGCGGACCAGATCATCCCAGTTGTGGATCTGGCTGGCGGGCAGGTGCTCGAGCCACGTCCGGGCCGAATCGCCAAGGTGTAGGGGCAGATTGCGGATGATGACCTCGTCGCTGGTGGCCCCGCCCAGCTGGCATGCCAGGCGGTAATCGTTGAGCCACACGCGGGGATCCGTCTCCCCGTTGTACTTAACGATGGTGGTGGGCTGGCGGAAGCGCTGGGGGAAGGCCGCCGCGCGGATTTCCCGGCTGAACACACGGGTCCCTGGGGGCTCCGGCGTCGGAGAGCGGTCCTCATCGCTATCGTAGCGTCCACCCCGTCGAGGGTGGTAGCCTGCCGCTGCTCGCGCATCCGCCTTGCTCGTACGCCGAGTGTTGATGATGTTACGGGCGTCGCCGTCCAGTGCCCTGCGCGTGTTGAGGAGCCGCTCCTTGGCCGGCGTGCGTCCCGGGTTGGCGGGTCGCCCCGCCGCTTCACCTGCATGGACCGAGGGTTTGCCCCCCTGCGCGGCCCCGTCGCCTCGTGCGTCCCCCTGTTGGCGGATGCGTGACGCCGAGCTCTTGGCCTGTTGAACGGCCGCCTGCTTGAAGGATCAGATGGCGACTAGAGAGGGGGGGAGTGAATAGGAGCCGGTAAAAATTCTTCCCAAAGAACCCGGCCTATGTCCTACTCAAATCCCGGTCACACACAAGCGATGGATCGAATCACGCACCAATCGCCAAGACCACGAGGTTATGGATCAACCTCTAGCCTTAGGAACGATTCCTCAAAGCACACGCTCGAAGCACTAGAAAGGGAGGAAGGAATCGAACCAAGAAGCAAAGCACACGAGCTCGGCGGACCGTCCGCGCGAGAGGGGCGGACCGTCCGCAAGAGCCGCGCGGACCGTCCGGCCGGTATCGCGGACCGTCCGCACCGGCCGCGGACCGTCCGGCCTTAGCCGCGGACCGTCCGTTAATTTACACGGAACGACCCAAAGACACCCCCGTGCCACGGACCGTCCGCGGGGAGCACGCGGACCGTCCGCCTAGCACCCGCGGACCGTCCGCCCGACACCGCGGTCGTCCGAAACTTCGTCCAACCAAAAATCAAAATCACAACGGATCGAAACAAAGGACGAGCAAGAACACGAAGAACACGGGATGAACCGGAGCCGCGCGGACCGTCCGCCCCGGTCCTCGCGGACCGTCCGCCGGTGCGGACGAACGAAAAATAGCCCGACCCCGAAAGTCAACTCCCCCAAATCATCATCGGATTTCCCAAACGGTTGAAGCCGTAGAGACAAGGGTTTGGGGACTTGAAAAGCGTCACACAAGGATGCTATAGCCCAAAAATCTTGCCTCCTAACTCCCTAAATCACCGGGAATCGCGAATCCTTTGAGCACCTCCAAAAACTAGAGCACCGAACGAAAACTCACGAATCGAAGTGATTTCCCGGCGTTTGAGGGCACAAGATCAAGCACAAAGATGCACAAGGCATCTATCCATGTTTCCCTCAAAGAAATCCGGGAAGAAACTCACTCAAATCCGCGGAATCACACCGAGAACAAAGGCACGAAAATAAGCACAAAAAGGCACGAAAAACAACTTCGAATCTTCTATACAAACCAGGAAAGATTCACAAGGTCTAGCATGCCGCCCTAGCATCCATCCCTCTCAACAAATCTCTCATGAAGCTCTCATGCTAGCCTAGAGAAAATAGGAAGGAAAATAGCTACGAAAATGAGAAAGAGAAGGGGGGAAATGAAACCCTAAGTCGCGGAGAGAGAGAGCCATCAACACACACTCCAGGCTTATATATCGGTCCCGCCGGAGTGGTAAATGACTCGACTACCCCTAACTACACTACTGGCGATACAACCCACGTAGGGGCATTTTGGTAATGTTTGTGGGTCTTGCCATCGGACGGCCACGCCTTCGCCGCACCCCGCGTCCTCCCGACGCAAGCCATGCGATCCCGCCGCGTGTCCTCCGCTTCGAAGCTTCCCGACACGCCCGGATCCCGTCTCCGTCGTGTTGGGCCCTCGGACTTGGTTTTGAGGCCCAAACCAAGAAACCGTCCGCCGGTGGTTTTGTGGGCAAACCACCAACCCCCGCGTGCCCGGTCCGGCCTCCCGCCAAACCACTTGACTTGACCGCCACCGTGCACCGGCTCACTTGTCCATGACTTCGTCTTGCTTGTGTCGCCACCATGTGGCCCGCACCCGTCCCGCCGTCCACCGGTCCCTCGAACCGAGCCTACTTGTCTCTCCATCTCCCGGAGGCCCCTCAAGGCCGAAGACCTTTCGCGCCCGTTCTTCACCCGCAACAACACGAACTAGGCCGCAGCCTACACCGCGCACTAAGCCAAGAGTCGGTCCAACACCCGTTGTCAATCACTCATCACTAAGGAGCGGTCATCCACCGACCACTGGGACGCTCCTGGTCCTCAATCTCCCCCTTGATGAGTGCATTGACAACACACAACGCGAAATGAAATTCAGAGTGAAAGAGAAAGAAAGAAGAAAGAAAAACAAGGAAGCTCAACTCATGACCAAAACCGAAGAAAGGCGAAGAAAGGTCACAAGCCAAGCAAAGCACAAAATCCACACCGAAAACAGCAAGAGAGCTCCCCCTGAACAAATGCAAGCTCCCCCGAACATGTGAATGCAAATTTCCAAATTTCAGCTCACCTCTTCGAATTTTCATTAAGCTCACCTTTTCTCCCCCTTGTTGACAATGTATGAATCAAGGTGAAAATGCGTAAATGCAAAGCATATAGACAACTACATGAGCTTCTCAAATAGGCCAAATCTAGTGTCAAAGGCTAAAAATGAGACAAAGATCACACACATGAATCATAGCATAGTCAAAGCATTGCCACAAGTAATATATGAAAATACAAGCATGTGACAAAGCAAAATTTTCAGATTTAAGCAGTTTTACCAAAAGAAGACTCGCTTCACATGTAAAAGCCTATCCATGTCACACTTGAGCCACAAACATGCATACCATTCAAAGATCATACAAGGGTATCAAATTCTCAAAGCAAAAGATCATGGCAAACACCCATAAAGCAAAGCATGTCATGTCAAAGCTCATGAGCCATGTGTCCACTTCGGGGAGACTTCTCCACCGGTGAACATCATGCAACATGTTTTGCACCCATATGTGAAAGATAAGACATTTTAAGCATAGACATGATGGATGGAGCATTTTTCAAGCATTATGCACTTCTTTTCAAGATTGATTCATTTCATGGTACATGAAGTGCCTTTGCGGCAAAAAGAAGCTTATGCTCCCCCATGAATGCAACATAGGCTAAACATTCACAATGATATCCGGCCTTTGGCCCAAATGCAAGAACAAGGCATCCAAGCACAATCTAAGCATGAAAAGCACATTTAGACCAAATTGTGACATGGATACACAACTACACACGAGTGGAGCATATTTCATCAAAAATTAGTCAAGTTAAGCATTTATCTCAAAAGGGGCTATCTCACCACACATATATCTCAAATATTCCAAGAGCATAGCCTCACATCACCATTTCTCCACACATATAACCAAAATCTCACAAATAGCCAAAGAGACTCACATATGGCATATAAAAAGAAGCTCATCATCCTAAAATGCAATATGATACAAATGCAACATGATAGATGACAAGATGGCTATCCTACCATGGTTTATACATCAAGCAACGTATGTATGTACATCAAAGTAAAAACATGATATGATACAAATGGTACAAAAGGAAACCCCCAAGAATCAACTAGAAAGGGCAACAAACCCCAAGTTCCCCCGCAAGCGCACAAATGTAGCTTGGTCGAGAGGCTTTGTAAAAATGTCGGCTAGCCGATCTTGGGTAGGGACATGGCTCAAAACAATGGTTCCTTTCTCCACATTGTCCCTCGGAAAATGATACCTCACTTCTATATGTTTGGTTCCGGAGTGAAGCACCGGATTTTTGGCTACGCTTATGGCACCGGTGCTATCACAAAGAAGTGGGATCCGGGTGCACTCCTCACCAAAGTCTCTCAAAGTGTATGAAATCCACAAGCGGTCGGGAACAACAACTCGCGGCGCAACATACTCCGCCTCTGTGGTAGACTGAGCTACACTAGACTGCTTGCGGGAAGACCATGAGACCAACGAAGAACCAAGAAACTGACAAGTACCAGAAGTAGACTTCCTCTCGACTCGACAACCAGCAAAATCCGCATCGGAAAAGCCATGAAGAGACAGAGTCGAGGAGGAAGAATACCAAAGGCCAAGACCAGGGGCAGACTGTAGGTACCTGAAAATCCTCTTGACGGCCTGTCGATGTGATGTCCTCGGCGAAGCCTGAAAACGAGCGCACAGACACACGCTGAACTGTATGTCTGGCCTCGTCGCCGTCAAGTAGAGGAGGGAGCCGATCATGCTCCTGTACTCCCGCTGGTCCACTGGTTCTCCGTCCTCATCCGCATCCAAAGTGGCCGTACTCCCCATGGGAGTCGACATCGGCTTCACATCTTGCATCTGGAACTTTCTCAGCATGTCTTTCGTGTACTTGGTTTGGTGCACAAATGTACCGTCCTTCACTTGCTTGATCTGCAGCCCGAGAAAATACTGCAACTCGCCCATCATGCTCATCTCGAACTCCCGCTCATCTCATCCGCAAACTTGGCAACAAGGTTATGTGACGAGCCACCAAAGACAATATCATCCACGTATATCTGCACAATCAACAAGTCATTCCTATGCTTGAGGAGAAACAAGGTTCTATCCACGGTACCCATCACAAACCCTCTGCTCAAAAGAAAACCTCTCAATCTCCCATACCAAGCACGGGGCGCCTGTTTCAACCCATACAGAGCCCTTTTCAACCTGTATACCCTGTGTGGGTACAACTCGCTCTCAAACCCAGGTGGCTGCTTCACATACACCTACTCCTCTATGACCCCATTCAGAAAAGCACTCTTCACGTCCATCTGAAACAACTTGAACCCTTTAGCCACGGCAAAGGCTAGAAGAATCCGAATTGCCTCAAGACGGGCCACAGGAGCAAAGGTCTCCTCATAGTCGATCCCCTCCTTCTGACTAAACCCCTGAGCAACAAGTCTGGACTTGTTCCTCACAACCATCCCATTCTCTCCCTCTTTGTTCTTCCAAACCCACTTGGTTCCTATGGGATGGCAATTTGGAGGTGGTTCAACTAACTCCCACACCTGGTTCCTCTCAAAGTTTTCCAACTCCTCATGCATAGAATTGACCCAGTTTGCATCAGATAAAGCATGTCCAATGTCCTTGGGCTCAAAAGTAGCAACAAAAGCAGCATGAGCAAAATGAGAGGAATTCCTGGACCTCGACCGTGTAGTGCGTTCATTGATGTCTCCAATGATCTTCGACATGGGATGCACTTCTTGAATCCGCCGGGGAGCCTCACGCCTCGAGACCACTTCCCCCTCAACTTCAGCTTCTCTTGCCTGGTCCTCTTGTTGCACCGTCGTTGTCCATGAAGTAGACGGTCCATGCTCCAAAGTAGTCGTAGGGGAAGTAGTGGGTACATGCTCAGCTTCAGGCGCATGGTTCTCCCCATCATCATCTCCGGCTTCATCTTTCTCCTCTTCAAAGAGGTCCTCGGCCATCTCTTCATCACCCGCACATTCAAAGCCAAGAGAAGTACATGGCATTGTCTCGTCGAAGGTCACCTCGCAAGTCTCCATGATTTTGTTAGTCTCAAGGTTAAGCACCCTATAGGCTCTAGAGTGGTTAGCATATCCAAAGAAAATACCATCACTAGACCTAGCCTCAAACTTGTCGAGTTTTCCCTTTTTCAAAATAAAGCACTTGCAGCCAAAAACTCGGAAATGACTCACTTTGGGTGCCCGACCATGCATAAGCTCATAACGAGTCTTCTTCTTGAAAGCTCTCAATAAAATCCGATTGGAAACATGACAAGCTGTATTGACCGCCTCAGCCCAAAACCTCCTAGGAGTCCTGTGCTCATCGAGCATCGTCCTAGCCATCTCACAAAGAGTCCAATTTTTCCTTTCCACGACTCCATTTTGAGGGGGCACATAAGGGGTCGAATACTGATGTTCAAGACCTAGATCACGACAAAAGGCATCAAAACGAGAGTTCTTAAACTCGCAGCCATTATCACTTGCGGATAGCTCGAATAGCATTCCCATGCCTCTCGTTTTTCAACCTCACGATCGGATCTCGAACAAAACCAAAAGTCTCACTCTTATCCTCCAAGAAGAACACCCGGGGCATAGCGAGAGTAATCGTCCACCACAACAAGGACATACCACTTCCCACCCACCGAGCGAACTCGAGCCGGCCCAACAAGGTCCATATGCAACGGCTACGTCGGACGCTCGGTCATGACATCGGTCAGGGGTGGATGGGGAGTGGCTACCATCTTACCATGCCTACAAGGAGCACAAACCAAATCCTTCTCAAACTTCAACTTCGGCAATCCTCGGACAAGGTCAAGACCACTCAAGCGGGAAACCAAATCAAAGCTCAAGTGTCCCAACCGCCTATGCCATTTCCACAAATCGGAAGACGGACCGGCCATCAAACGGCGAGCGGGGACCCAAAGAGCGAGAGAAATCAGCCACGAAAATCGACCCTCGGGGATGATCATACGACAAGATCACCTCGAGAATCAAGCAAACGAGACTCGCCGGACTTGAAACGCACCTCAAAACCCTCATCAAGCAAGGCGAGAAACCGAAAGCAAATTGAAACCCAAAGACTTCACAAGAGCCACTCTCTTCAACGTTACCTTGTCACTCACATGCACAACACCCTCTCGAAAGCACCCTACCTCGTCCATTGTCCCCAAATGTGATGTCATGCTTTTCCTTCACCGGGGTGAGGCCGGAGAACCACTTCTTATCTCCGGTCATGTGTCGAGAACACCCGGAGTCGATCAACCAAATGTTCTCCAAGCCTCCCTGCCGCAATCGAAACAAGAACGAGAATGAGCTAGCGACTCGACACCGGGGTTAGCACGGAGAAAGTTAAACCGGTGTCGAGCCATCTCGCTCAAAAGAGGGGTTAGCAAACATCACTCTCTTACCACCAAACTTCCCATGTCCCATGGGAGGAGTACGAGCACCACGAGGGGGGAAACGTGGTCCGTAGTTCCTCTCGGAACCCAAAGCTGCGATCATCTCCCCTAAACCCGTGCGAGGACGAGTAGGAGGACGTCCGGCAAAACCACCACGAGCCCGACCAAACTTCTCACCAGCACGCACACCATCATCTCTCCTGACAAACCTCTCACCACCACCTCTCCGTGGGAACCACGCCAACACTCCTCACACTTCCCACACCCCGTGGAAGTGGCACTCTAGGCTCGGGAACACCATGAGGCCGGCGATACTGTCTGGTTCGCTTGCTCCCTAGCAAGTCTCTCATCCCTCTTCCTCTTGTAGCAAAACTCGCAAGATGCCTCTCCTTGCCACAATACTCACACCGAAGGGGATGGGTTTTGGTTTTGGCTCGCTTCTCTCTAGGCTTCTCACCCTTCTCACCCACAAACTTCAATTGGTTTCGGAAATCATTTGTTTTAGGTGGGAATTTGGGTGGATCTTGGGTTGTGTCAAGCTTGTTGCAAAGATGGTTGGGCTTTGGTGTGAAAGAGTTCTTGGGTGCTTTTGGGAGTGGGACTTGGATCTCTCCGATCACCTCAAACTCGGGGTTCGACTCAACACACTTCTCGTACACACTCTCCCCCTTGTTCTCTCCCACTTTCTCACCCAACTTCTCAAAACCCAAACCACGACCATCAGCTCTCTTGAACTCCTCAATCATGATTTTCAATTGAGGTTCCTGCCCGGACAACTAACCCAACACCTTCCTCAAATAATCATTTTCCTCATAAATGACATCCAAACGGGAAGTAAGTTCAAGATTACGCAAAGTGACTTCATCACAGCTAGAACATGCATTTGCAACAGGAGATTTCAAAGATGCTTCCAAAGAACTAATAGTAGAGCGAGCATCAACAAGCTTAGCATGCATAGTAGGACATGATTTGCAAGCACCAAGCAAAGTGGGTCTAGCCTTAAGCTCATCATGTTCAGTCCTAAGAGCATCTAGTTGAGCCAAAATAGAAGCATTCTTCTCATTAAGCATTTTGATCTCATTCAACCAAGCATCACATTCAACACATTCAACATCATCAGGAGTAGTAGGAGAAAGTTTCAAAGAGTCATTCTCAAGTTTCAATTCAACAAGTTTCAATTCAAGCAATTTTGACTCTAACTCTCCTACTTTCTCGCTAGCATTCTCAAGCTGAGCCCTAAGATCTTTCCTCATCTTTTTGGCATCTCTCAGCACACTATCACGGTTATCAAGCAAACCATTCAACCTAGCAATCTCAGCAAGCAAAGAGTCAGGATCACGGTTTACCTCATCCTCCGAGTCGGAGTCGCCGTCCTCCTTCACACTCTTCTTCTTGCTCGAGCTATGGGCCATGCCACAAAAGCCTTCGAGCGCCACACGGCTCGGCCCCGCCGAGGTTCCGCTTGCACTCTTCTTGCCACCGCGCCTCCCGGCGTCTTCATCTTCGCTGCTTGAGCTTGACTGCTCCTCGCTTGAGCTTGAGTCGACGTCGCTTGCACCGGCCACCATCGCTCTTGCCTTGTTCTTCTTGTAGGTGCTCTTGCTCGGTCGCCGCTTGTCCTTGTCCTTGCTCTTGGACTTGTTAAAGTGCTTGCCCTTGGAGGAGTACTTGTCTTCACGCCTTGGGTGCGCCTTGTACTCGTTCACCTTGTACTTGTTCTCCTCCGCTTCCGGGCACTCGGCGATGAAGTGGCCACGCTTGCCACACTTGTAGCATGTCCACGAGCTCCGCCTTGCGTTCCTCCGACTCTCGTGTAGTCGTTCAAACCTTCTTGAGAGCAAGGCCAGCTCCTCCTCGCCCAGCACATCAAACTCCTCATCTGGAATGGACATAAGAGAGGACAAAGAAAACTGTCGACAGGAAGGGTTAGATTTGCCCTTTGATCCTCCCACAAGAGCAAGACTATGGTCAATCGAGCCCTCATGCTTGGATAGCATCTTCCTGTCAACCTCAGCCGACTTGAGCTTAGAAAAGAGGTCATCCAACTCAATAGTCAAATAATTCCCAGACTCCTTGATGGCCTCAACCTTAGCACCCCAAACATTTGGATCCAAGACATGCAAGAGCTTTAAAGCCTGATCATGCTCGGAGTACGGAAAATCCTCAACATTAGCCTTCATGTTGTTCACGATGGCGATGAACCTCTGAAACATCGCATCAATGTCCTCACCGGGAAGTAGAGAAAAATTCTCATATTGCATCCGGTAAGAGACAAAGAGGCGAGCCTTCACATGGTTATCACCACCGTGAGCAACCAACAACTTATCCCAAATTTGCCAAGCAAGATCCAAATGGCGAACACGATCAAACTCGGATCACACAAGCTCGGCACAAGTGATCAACGGCTTTTGCATTAGCCTCATACTTGGCCTTGGCATCGGCATCGGTCACCATAAGAGTATGGATGTTGACCGGAATAGCATATGTCTTGTCAAGCACAATAAACTCCAACAGCTTTCCTCGAAGAAAAATCCTCATACGAGCCGCCCACTTGTGGTAACCCTTGCCATCGAAGTGCGGCGGACCGCCCCGCTCAATGTACGCCATCTTAGGATTCGAGACTTGTCAAAGTCGCAAAGAATCCGGCACCAAGCTCTGATACCAATTGAAGGATCAGATGGCGACTAGAGTGGGGGGGGGAGTGAATAGGAGCCGGTAAAAATTCTTCCCAAAGAACCCGGCCTATGTCCTACTCAAATCCCGGTCACACACAAGCGATGGATCGAATCACGCACCAATCGCCAAGACCACGAGGTCATGGATCAACCTCTAGCCTTAGGAACGATTCCTCAAAGCACACGCGGAAGCACTAGAAAGGGAGGAAGGAATCGAACCAAGAAGCAAAGCACACAGTCTCTGGCGGACCGTCCGCGCAGGAGGGGCGGACCGTCCGCAAGAGCCGCGCGGACCGTCCGGCCGGGCATCGCGGACCGTCCGCACCCGGCCGCGGACCGTCCGGCCTTAGCCGCGGACCGTCCGTTAATTTACACGGGAACGACCCAAAGACACCCCCGTGCCACGGACCGTCCGCGGGGAGCACGCGGACCGTCCGCCTAGCACCCGCGGACCGTCCGCCCGACACCGCGGACTGTCCGAAACTTCGTCCAACCAAAAATCAAAATCACAACGGATCGAAACAAAGGACGAGCAAGAACACGAAGAACACGGGATGAACTGGAGCCGCGCGGACCGTCCGCTCGGTCCTCGCGGACCGTCCGCGGTGCGGACGAACGTAAAATAGCCCGACCCCGAAAGTCAACTCCCCCAAATCATCATCGGATTTCCCAAACGGTTGAAGCCGTAGAGACAAGGGTTTGGGGACTTGAAAAGCGTCACACAAGGATGCTATAGCCCAAAAATCTTGCCTCCTAACTCCCTAAATCACCGGGAATCGCGAATCCTTTGAGCACCTCCAAAAACTAGAGCACCGAACGAAAACTCACGAATCGAAGTGATTTCCCGGCGTTTGAGGGCACAAGATCAAGCACAAAGATGCACAAGGCATCTATCCATGTTTCCCTCAAAGAAATCCGGGAAGAAACTCACTCAAATCCGCGGAATCACACCGAGAACAAAGGCACGAAAATAAGCACAAAAAGGCACGAAAAACAACCCCGAATCTTCTATACAAACCAGGAAAGATTCACAAGGTCTAGCATGCCGCCCTAGCATCCATCCCTCTCAACAAATCTCTCATGAAGCTCTCATGCTATCCTAGAGAAAATAGGAAGGAAAATAGCTACGAAAATGAGAAAGAGAAGGGGGGAAATGAAACCCTAAGTCGCGGAGAGAGAGAGCCATCAACACACACTCCGGGCTTATATATCGAGGTCCCGCGGAGTGGTAAATGACTCGACTACCCCTAACTACACTACCGGCGATACAACCCACGTAGGGGCATTTTGGTAATGTTTGTGGGTCTTGCCATCGGACGGCCACGCCTTCGCCGCACCCCGCGTCCTCCCGACGCAAGCCATGCGATCCCGCCGCGTGTCCTCTCGCTTCGAAGCTTCCCGACACGCCGGATCCCGTCTCCGTCGTGTTGGGCCCTCGGACTTGGTTTTGAGGCCCAAACCAAGAAAGCCGTCCGCCGGTGGTTTTGTGGGCAAACCACCAAACCCCGCGTGCCCGGTCCGGCCTCCCGCCAAACCACTTGACTTGACCGCCACCGTGCACCGGCTCACTTGTCCATGACTTCGTCTTGCTTGTGTCGCCACCATGTGGCCCGCACCCGCCCCGCTCGTCCACCGGGTCCCTCGAACCGAGCCTACTTGTCTCTCCATCTCCCGGAGGCCCCCCGGGGGGGGGGCCCTCGGGGGCCCCTCAAGGCCGGAGGCCTCGCGCGCCCGTTCTTCACCCGCAACAACACGAACTAGGCCGCAGCCTACACCTGCGCACTAAGCCAAGAGTCAGTCCAACACCCGTTGTCAATCACTCATCACTAAGGAGCGGTCATCCACCGACCACTGGGACGCTCCTGGTCCTCAGGAATGCCGGGCCGCGCCGGAAGAAGAAGGGGACGAGCACCAGGAGCGGCGGGATCTCGGACCGGAGCTGCGGAGTACGTCGCCGGCGTGAACACCTACGCCACCGGGGAGCATCTACTTCGCCGGAACACCTTCACGCACGGAACACCGACGCCACGTCACCGGCAGGCCGGCCACGCCTACACCGTCGCCCCCTCGTGAGCACCGCAGCCTTCTTCTCTCTTCTCCCCCTTGGATTTCTTCCTGTGTTGGCATCCCATGTGTGGAGACGCATCGTTGTGGACTTCTTGCCTGAGTGCTGGCCTTCGCGCCGCAGGATTGCCGTGCCGCGGCGGATGGGGCTCCTGGGCCGGTTGTGCCTCTGAGCTCCGCCGTCGCCGCGCGAAGAGCGATGCGGGCTCGTGTGTGAAAGGTGATCAGGGGAGGCGTCGCGCCGCGGCTACCCCCAAGCGGCGGGCGAGCCCTCTCGGTGCGCGCGCCGCCGTGCGAGGAAGGGTTGTGGATTTGGCCGTCGAGCCGTGTTCGTTTGTGCAAGAACGTGAACGCCGCCGTGTCGCCGCGCGGCGCGCCCGGTGAGGGATCGATGGCGACTAGAGAGGGGGGGGGAGTGAATAGGAGCCGGTAAAAATTCTTCCCAAAGAACCCCGCCTATGCCCTACTCAAATCCCTAGTCACACACAAGCGATGGATCGAATCACACACCAATCGCCAAGACCACGAGGTTATGGATCAACCTCTAGTCCTAGGAACGATTCCTTGAAGCACACGCGAAGCACGAAAGAAGGGGGAAGGAATCGAACCAAGAAGCAAAGCACACAGGCTGCGGCGGACCGTCCGCGCGGGAGAGGGGCGGACCGTCCGCAAGAGCCGCGCGGACCGTCCGGCCGGCATCGCGGACCGTCCGCACCGGCCGCGGACCGTCCGGCCTTAGCCGCGACCGTCCGTTAATTTACACGAACGACCCAAAGACACCCCCGTGTCACGGACCGTCCGCGGGGAGCACGCGGACCGTCCGCCAAGCACCCGCGGACCGTCCGCCCGACACCGCGGACTGTCCGAAACTTCGTCCAACCAAAAACCAAAATCACAACGGATCAAAACAAAGGACGAGCAAGAACACGAAGAACATGGGATGAACTGGAGCCGCGCGGACCGTCCGCCTGGTCCTCGCGGACCGTCCGCCAGGTGCGGACGAACGAGACGTAAAATAGCCCGACCCCCGAAAGTCAACTCCCCCAAATCATCATCGGATTTCCCAAACGGTTGAAGCCGTAGAGACAAGGGTTTGGGGACTTGAAAAGCGTCACACAAGGATGCTATAGCCCAAAAATCTTGCCTCCTAACTCCCTAAATCACCGGGAATCGCGAATCCTTTGAGCACCTCCAAAAACTAGAGCACCGAACGAAAACTCACGAATCGAAGTGATTTCCGGCGTTTGAGGGCACAAGATCAAGCACAAAGATGCACAAGGCATCTATCCATGTTTCCCTCAAAGAAATCCGGGAAGAAACTCACTCAAATCCGCGGAATCACACCGAGAACAAAGGCACGAAAATAAGCACAAAAAGGCACGAAAAACAACCCCCGAATCTTCTATACAAACCAGGAAAGATTCACAAGGTCTAGCATGCCGCCCTAGCATCCATCCCTCTCAACAAATCTCTCATGAAGCTCTCATGCTAGCCTAGAGAAAATAGGAAGGAAAATAGCTACGAAAATGAGAAAGAGAAGGGGGGAAATGAAACCCTAAGTCGCGGAGAGAGAGAGCCATCAACACACACTCCAGTGCTTATATATCGAGTCCCGCCGCAGTGGTAAATGACTCGACTACCCCTAACTACACTACTGGCGATACAACCCACGTAGGGGCATTTTGGTAATGTTTGTGGGTCTTGCCATCGGACGGCCACGCCTTTGCCGCACCCCCCGCGTCCTCCCGACGCAAGCCATGCGATCCCGCCGCGTGTCCTCCGCTTCGAAGCTTCCCGACACGCCCGGATCCCGTCTCCGTCGTGTTGGGCCCTCGGACTTGGTTTTGAGGCCCAAACCAAGAAACCGTCCGCCGGTGGTTTTGTGGGCAAACCACCAAACCCCGCGTGCCCGGTCCGGCCTCCCGCCAAACCACTTGACTTGACCGCCACCGTGCACCGCTCACTTGTCCATGACTTCGTCTTGCTTGTGTCGCCACCATGTGGCCCGCACCCGGCCCCGCCGTCCACCGGGTCCCTCGAACCGAGCCTACTTGTCTCTCCATCTCCCGGAGGCCCCTCAAGGCCGAAGACCTTCCGCGCCCCGTTCTTCACCCTCGCAACAACACGAACTAGGCCGCGGCCTACACACCGCGCACTAAGCCAAGAGTCACTCCAACACCCGTTGTCAATCACTCATCACTAAGGAGCGGTCATCCACCGACCACCGGGACGCTCCCGGTCCTCGTGAATGCGCCGGCCGCGCCGAAGAAGAAGGGGACGAGCACCGGAGCGGCGGGATCTCGGACCGAGCCGCGGAGTACGTCGCCGCGTGAACACCTACGCCACCGGGAGCATCTACTTCGCCGGAACACCTTCACGCACGGAACACCGACGCCACGTCACCGCCAGGCCGGCCACGCCTACACCGTCGCCCCCTCGTGAGCACGCGGCCCTCTTCTCTCTTCTCCCCCTTGGATTTCTTCCTGTGTTGGCATCCCATGTGTGGAGACGCATCGTTGTGGACTTCTTGCCTGAGTGCTGGCCTTCACGCCGCAGGATTGCCGTGCCGCGGCGGATGGGGCTCCTGGGCCGGTTGTGCCTCTGAGCTCCGCCGTCGCCGCGCGAAGAGCGATGCGGGCTCGTGTGTGAAAGGTGATCAGGGGAGGCGTCGCGCCGCGGCTACCCCAAGCCGGCGGGCGAGCCCTCCCCGGGTGCGCGCCTCGTCGCCGTGCGAGGAAGGGTTGTGGATTTGGCCGTCGAGCCGTGTTCGTTTGTGCAAGAACGTGAACGCCGCCGTGTCGCCGCGCGGCGCGCCCTGGTGAGGGATCAGATGGCGACTAGAGAGGGGGGGAGTGAATAGGAGCCGGTAAAAATTCTTCCCAAAGAACCCGGCCTATGCCCTACTCAAATCCCGGTCACACACAAGCGATGGATCGAATCACACACCAATCGCCAAGACCACGAGGTTATGGATCAACCTCTAGTCCTAGGAACGATTCCTTGAAGCACACGCGGAAGCACGAAAGAAGGGGGGAAGGAATCGAACCAAGAAGCAAAGCACACAGGCTCGCGGACCGTCCGCGCAGGAGGGGCGGACCGTCCGCAAGAGCCGCGCGGACCGTCCGGCCGGGTATCGCGGACTGTCCGCACCCGGGCCGCGGACCGTCCGGCCTTAGCCGCGGACCGTCCGTTAATTTACACGAACGACCCAAAGACACCCCCCGTGTCACGGACCGTCCGCGGGGAGCACGCGGACCGTCCGCCAGCACCCGCGGACCGTCCGCCCGACACCGCGGACCGTCCGAAACTTCGTCCAACCAAAAACCTAAATCACAACGGATCGAAACAAAGGACGAGCAAGAACACGAAGAACATGGGATGAATCGGAGCCGCGCGGACCGTCCGCCCGGTCCTCGCGAACCGTCCGCCGTGTGCGGACGCACGTAAAATAGCCCGACCCCGAAAGTCAACTCCCCCAAATCATCATCGGATTTCCCAAACGGTTGAAGCCGTAGAGACAAGGGTTTGGGGACTTGAAAAGCGTCACACAAGGATGCTATAGCCCAAAAATCTTGCCTCCTAACTCCCTAAATCACCGGGAATCGCGAATCCTTTGAGCACCTCCAAAAACTAGAGCACCGAACGAAAACTCACGAATCGAAGTGATTTCCCGGCGTTTGAGGGCACAAGATCAAGCACAAAGATGCACAAGGCATCTATCCATGTTTCCCTCAAAGAAATCCGGGAAGAAACTCACTCAAATCCGCGGAATCACACCGAGAACAAAGGCACGAAAATAAGCACAAAAAGGCACGAAAAACAACCCCGAATCTTCTATACAAACCAGAAAGATTCACAAGGTCTAGCATGCCGCCCTAGCATCCATCCCTCTCAACAAATCTCTCATGAAGCTCTCATGCTAGCCTAGAGAAAATAGGAAGGAAAATAGCTACGAAAATGAGAAAGAGAAGGGGGGAAATGAAACCCTAAGTCGCGGAGAGAGAGAGCCATCAACACACACTCCAGGCTTATATATCGGTCCCGCCGCAGTGGTAAATGACTCGACTACCCCTAACTACACTACTGGCGATACAACCCACGTAGGGGCATTTTGGTAATGTTTGTGGGTCTTGCCATCGGACGGCCACGCCTTTGCCGCACCCCCGCGTCCTCCCGACGCAAGCCATGCGATCCCGCCGCGTGTCCTCCGCTTCGAAGCTTCCCGACACGCCCGGATCCCGTCTCCGTCGTGTTGGGCCCTCGGACTTGGTTTTGAGGCCCAAACCAAGAAACCGTCCGCCGGTGGGTTTTGTGGGCAAACCACCAAACCCCGCGTGCCCGGTCCGGCCTCCCGCCAAACCACTTGACTTGACCGCCACCGTGCACCGCTCACTTGTCCATGACTTCGTCTTGCTTGTGTCGCCACCATGTGGCCCGCACCCGGGCCCCCGCCGTCCACCGGTCCCTCGAACCGAGCCTACTTGTCTCTCCATCTCCCGAGGCCCCTCAAGGCCGAAGACCTTTCGCGCCCGTTCTTCACCTGCAACAACACGAACTAGGCCGCGCCCCTACACCCGCGCACTAAGCCAAGAGTCAGTCCAACACCCGTTGTCAATCACTCATCACTAAGGAGCGGTCATCCACCGACCACTGGGACGCTCCTGGTCCTCAGGAATGCCGGGCCGCGCCGGAAGAAGAAGGGGACGAGCACCAGGAGCGGCGGGATCTCGGACCGGAGCTGCGGAGTACGTCGCCGGCGTGAACACCTACGCCACCGGGGAGCATCTACTTCGCCGGAACACCTTCACGCACGGAACACCGACGCCACGTCACGGCGAAGCCGGCCACGCCTACACCGTCGCCCCCCTCGTGAGCACCGCGGCCCTTCTTCTCTCTCTTCTCCCCCTTGGATTTCTTCCCCGTGTTGGCATCCCTTGTGTGGAGACGCATCGTTGTGGACTTCTTGCCCCGAGGGCGGCCTTCGCGCCGCAGATTGCCGTGCCGCGGCGGATGGGGCTCCCGGGCCGGTTGTGCCTCCGAGCTCCGCCGTCGCCGCGCGAAGAGCGATGCGGGCTCGTGTGTGAAAGGTGATCGTGGGGAGGCGTCGCGCCGCGGCTACCCCCAAGCCGGCGGGCGAGCCCTCCTGGTGCGCGCTGTCGCCGTGCGAGGAAGGGTTGTGGATTTGGCCGTCGAGCCGTGTTCGTTTGTGCAAGAACGTGAACGCCGCCGTGTCGCGCGCGCGCGCGCCCCGGTGAGGGATCAGATGGCGACTAGAGAGGGGGGGAGTGAATAGGAGCCGGTAAAAATTCTTCCCAAAGAACCCGGCCTATGCCCTACTCAAATCCCGGTCACACACAAGCGATGGATCGAATCACACACCAATCACCAAGACCACGAGGTTATGGATCAACCTCTAGTCCTAGGAACGATTCCTTGAAGCACACGCGGAAGCACGAAAGAAGGGGGGGAAGGAATCGAACCAAGAAGCAAAACACACAGCTGCGCGACCGTCCGCGCAGGAGGGGCGACCGTCCGCAAGAGCCGCGCGGACCGTCCGGCCGGGTATCGCGGACCGTCCGCACCTCGGCCGCGGACCGTCCGGCCTCAGCCGCGGACCGTCCGTTAATTTACACGAACGACCCAAAGACACCCCCGTGTCACGGACCGTCCGCGGGGAGCACGCGGACCGTCCGCCAGCACCCGCGGACCGTCCGCCCGACACCGCGACCGTCCGAAACTTCGTCCAACCAAAAACCAAAATCACAACGGATCGAAACAAAGGACGAGCAAGAACACGAAGAACATGGGATGAACCGGAGCCGCGCGGACCGTCCGCCCGGTCCTCGCGGACCGTCCGCCAAGTGCGGACGAACGTAAAAATAGCCCGACCCCCGAAAGTCAACTCCCCCAAATCATCATCGGATTTCCCAAACGGTTGAAGCCGTAGAGACAAGGGTTTGGGGACTTGAAAAGCGTCACACAAGGATGCTATAGCCCAAAAATCTTGCCTCCTAACTCCCTAAATCACCGGAATCGCGAATCCTTTGAGCACCTCCAAAAACTAGAGCACCGAACGAAAAGTCACGAATCGAAGTGATTTCCCGGCGTTTGAGGGCACAAGATCAAGCACAAAGATGCACAAGGCATCTATCCATGTTTCCCTCAAAGAAATCCGGAAGAAACTCACTCAAATCCGCGGAATCACACCGAGAACAAAGGCACGAAAATAAGCACAAAAAGGCACGAAAAACAACCCCGAATCTTCTATACAAACCAGGAAAGATTCACAAGGTCTAGCATGCCGCCCTAGCATCCATCCCTCTCAACAAATCTCTCATGAAGCTCTCATGCTAGCCTAGAGAAAATAGGAAGGAAAATAGCTATGAAAATGAGAAAGAGAAGGGGGGAAATGAAACCCTAAGTCGCGGAGAGAGAGCCATCAACACACACTCCAGGCTTATATATCGAGTCCCGCCGCAGTGGTAAATGACTCGACTACCCCTAACTACACTACGGCGATACAACCCACGTAGGGGCATTTTGGTAATGTTTGTGGGTCTTGCCATCGGACGGCCACGCCTTTGCCGCACCCCCGCGTCCCTCCCGACGCAAGCCATGCGATCCCGCCGCGTGTCCTCCGCTTCGAAGCTTCCCGACACGCCCGGATCCCGTCTCCGTCGTGTTGGGCCCTTCGGACTTGGTTTTGAGGCCCAAACCAAGAAACCGTCCGCCGATGGTTTTGTGGGCAAACCACCAAACCCCGCGTGCCCGGTCCGGCCTCCCGCCAAACCACTTGACTTGACCGCCACCGTGCACCGCTCACTTGTCCATGACTTCGTCTTGCTTGTGTCGCCACCATGTGGCCCGCACCCGGTCCCCGCCGTCCACCGGGTCCCTCGAACCGAGCCTACTTGTCTCTCCATCTCCCGGAGGCCCCTCAAGGCCGAAGACCTTTCGCGCCCGTTCTTCACCTCGCAACAACACGAACTAGGCCGCGACCCACACTGCCCCGCACTAAGCCAAGAGTCGACCCAACACCCGTTGTCAATCACTCATCACTAAGGAGCGGTCATCCACCGACCACTGGGACGCTCCTGGTCCTCAGGAATGCCGGGCCGCGCCGGAAGAAGAAGGGGACGAGCACCAGGAGCGGCGGGATCTCGGACCGGAGCTGCGGAGTACGTCGCCGGCGTGAACACCTACGCCACCGGGGAGCATCTACTTCGCCGGAACACCTTCACGCACGGAACACCGACGCCACGTCACCGGCAGGCCGGCCACGCCTACACCGTCGCCCCCTCGTGAGCACCGCAGCCTTCTTCTCTCTTCTCCCCCTTGGATTTCTTCCTGTGTTGGCATCCCATGTGTGGAGACGCATCGTTGTGGACTTCTTGCCTGAGTGCTGGCCTTCGCGCCGCAGGATTGCCGTGCCGCGGCGGATGGGGCTCCTGGGCCGTAGCAGTGCCTCGAGCTCCGCCGTCGCCGCGCGCGCGAAGAGCGATGCGGGCTCGTGTGTGAAAGGTGATCGGGGGGGGGGCGCGCGCGCCGGCTACCCCAAGCCGGCGGGCGAGCCCTCCTGGTGCGCGCTGTCGCCGTGCGAGGAAGGGTTGTGGATTTGGCCGTCGAGCCGTGTTCGTTTGTGCAAGAACGTGAACGCCGCCGTGTCGCCGCGCGGCGCGCCCTGGTGAGGGATCAGATGGCGACTAGAGAGGGGGGGAGTGAATAGGAGCCGGTAAAAATTCTTCCCAAAGAACCCGGCCTATGCCCTACTCAAATCCCGGTCACACACAAGCGATGGATCGAATCACACACCAATCGCCAAGACCACGAGGTTATGGATCAACCTCTAGTCCTAGGAACGATTCCTTGAAGCACACGCGGAAGCACGAAAGAAGGGGGGAAGGAATCGAACCAAGAAGCAAAGCACACGAGCTCGGCGGACCGTCCGCGCAGAGGGGGCGAACCGTCCGCAAAGAGCCGCGCGGACCGTCCGGCCGGGTATCGCGGACTGTCCGCACCCGAGCCGCGGACCGTCCGGCCTTAGCCGCGGACCGTCCGTTAATTCGCACGTAACGGACCAAAGCCACCTACAAGCCACGGACCGTCCGCGGGGAGCACGCGGACCGTCCGCCAGCACCCCGCGACCGTCCGCCGTACACCGCGGACCGTCCGAAACTCCGTCCTACCAAAAACCAAAATCGCGACGGATCGAAACGAAGGACGAGCAAGAACACGAAGAACACGGGACGAACCCTAGCCGCGTGGACCGTCCACCTGGTCCTCGCGGACCGTCCGCCAGGTGCGGACAGAGCTGAAAACAGCCCGACCCCGAAAGTCAACTCCCCCAAATCATCATCGGATTTCCCAAACGGTTGAAGCTGTGGAGACAAGGGTTTGGGTACTTGAAAAGCGTCACACAAGGATGCTATAGCCCAAAAATCTTGCCTCCTAACTCCCTAAATCACCGGGAATCGCGAATCCTTTGAGCACCACCAAAAGCTAGAGCACCGAACGAAAACTCACGAATCGAAGTGGTTTCCCGGCGTTTGAGGGCACAAGATCAAGCACAAAGATGCACAAGACGTCTATCCATGTTTCCCTCAAAGAAATCTGGGAAGAAACCCACTCAAATCCGCGGAATCACACCGGGAACAAAGGCACGAAAACAAGCACAAAAAGGCACGAAAAACAACCCCGAATCTTCTATACAAACCAGGAAAGATTCACAAGGTCTAGCATGCCGCCCTAGCATCCATCCCTCTCAACAAATCTCTCATGCTAGCCTAGAGAAAAATGGAAGAAAAATGGCTACGAAAATGAGAAAGAGGAGGGAGCAAAATGAAACCCTAAGTCGCGGAGAGAGAGAGCCATCAACACACACTCATGGCTTATATATCAGGTCCTGCCGGAGTGGTAAATGACTCGACTACCCCTAACTACACTACTGGCGATACAACCCACGTAGGGGCATTTTGGTAATGTTTGTGGGTCTTCCCATCGGACGGCCACGCCTTTGCCGCACCCCGCGTCCTCCCGACGCAAGCCATGCGATCCCGCCGCGTGTCCTCCGCCTCGAAGCTTCCCGACACGCCCGGATCCCGTCTCCGTCGTGTTGGGCCCCTCGGACTTGGTTTTGAGGCCCAAACCAAGAAACCGTCCGCCGATGGTTTTGTGGGCAAACCACCAAACCCCGCATGCCCCGGTCCGCCTCCCGCCAAACCACTTGACTTGACCGCCACCGTGCACCGGCTCACTTGTCCATGACTTTGTCTTGCTTGTGTCGCCACCATGTGGCCCGCACCCGATCCCCGCCGTCCACCGGGTCCCTCGAACCGAGCCTACTTGTCTCTCCATCTCCCGAGGCCCCTCAAGGCTGAAGACCTTTCGCGCCCGTTCTTCACCTGCAACAACACGAACTAGGCCGCAGCCTACACCTGCGCACTAAGCCAAGAGTCAGTCCAACACCCGTTGTCAATCACTCATCACTGAGGAGCGGTCATCCACCGACCACTGGGACGCTCCTGGTCCTCACCTGGTTACCAGGTGACCGCGCCGGGCGGACAGGCAAGGGCGCGCGAGGCATGTACCGTTGAGTCGGGCTTCGACCCGTGGTTTTGTGCAGGTGGGGGAATTTGGGGCCGACGCGCCGTGACGCGCCGGCGGCGACGGCATCGTGCTCGGCTACGGGACGACGCGCCGCCCGCCGCGCGGGGAGCACGGATGCGAGCGCCCGAACGGCCGCACACCCCGTGCCGAGCCGTGACATGGGTTTCGACCCCGAGGACGGTGAGCCGGGCGAGTGGCTCCCGAACCTAGCGCCGGCGGCGCACCGCACGGTCGTGGCGCCGCCGGGCAATACGTCGAGCACCTGTTGGGCGAGCGAGCGGCCGTGCCGGTTTAAGGGTAGAAGCGGGCCGCCGGCCGCCTATGGGCCCTAAGCCCGCCTAGCCACTAGTAGGCCGCCGCCCCAGCGCGGGTTAGGGAGAAGGAGGTGGATCACCGGACTTCATTTAAGCGGGCAGTAGCGCCTGGACCATCATGGGCCGAAACCCGATTTTGGGTGGTAACAAGTCCGCTGGGCCGCCCACGGCCCAGCAGCTCTTCTGGCCTTCCTGCAGCCCGATAAACCCAGGAGGCTGACGTCATGCTGACGTCAGCAGCATATTTTCTGAAAAACCCTTTTCTCTTCAGTTTAAAAATTCCAGAAAATGTTTTTAACCTTTAAAAATTCATAATAAATTCTAGGAAGCTCAGAAAAATACAAAACTAATTTCTATAAATCCGTATTTGCGAAACCTTGCTGATTGTAGGTAGTTTGGGTTCATTTGGATCTTCTAAATTGATTCTTATTTGGAGTTATTGCTTAGATGTGCACCGTTATCTTATTTTCGCGTCGAATCTCGTGCCGCAGACCCGAGCTTCGACCAGGAGGACGTGGAGGACCCCGAGTACACTGCTCCGGACAGCGACTGCTTCAACGACAACGAAGGTGTCATGTCACTCCCAACCATATAGATCCTATGTTGCTATTTAGCTGCTAGTGCTTTACTTTAATGCATTGATCTGATGAATTGCATAACCCGTTTAATAGCCATGCCTTGATGCTTTGTTATATCATGTTTCCTTGTTCTTCTACCTGCGGGACTAGCTACAGACCCCTAGCTAGTCCCTTACTTCAACTATCCATACTTTTGTTGTTTGATTATGGATGGTGCTCTGGGCTTGGGCTGAGATGTGGGTATCTCGGTATGATTCTAGCGTGCGTTCTGGGTGCGTATCTCCTTGCTGTGTTTTGGCGGGAGCGAGCCGTTTGGTTACTTGTGAACGGCTGCCGAGGGAAGATGCGATCTGGCCTCTTACCCGAGGGTCGTGTCGTGTGGGATGGAGATGTTGAGTGCTCGCTCTCGGCCCCTTAAGGACCGATCGTCAGTTGACCTTGTTTCGGATGACTATTTTCGTACAGACCGCCCGCCTTGTATTGGGCGGGGGTGCGGGGTGAGACTTGTAGTGGATAGCACCCCTCCTGTAGGAGGATCGGTGTGATCGTGTCGGGAGTGGTCTTTCCCTCCTTAGTAGACTTCACCCTGGCGAGGCCGGGGAAGGGTTCCACAGCTTCGAGGGACCTCTCGCGGGTAGTATGAGCTCTGCCGCGGAGGCTGGGCTAGGCTCGGAGATGCAGAAGGGTACTATCCACTTACTTGGGCTTCAGCCGTATGGTAGGGTCGGACACCGGTGACGGCCGGTTCCGGACCTATTCGGGCGGGTACAGTTGTACAACCTCTCGCGAGTGTTAAACCTATAGCTATAGTCCGTGTCCACCGGTTATGGACGCTCTTTCGATCTCTCACCCGACTAGCTACACTTCTCTTGTGCTTCTTCTCTCCCCCGAGTGTGCGAGCCGGCTTCGGCCGTTGAGATGTGGGGATAGGAGCGGTGGGCCCCACATCGCGGATGAGAGTTGGGTTCGGATCGTGGTTGAGATCCGGTGTTTTGGTGTGGTATTCCTTGAGCGGGGTGTGGACCCCCGAGGTGTGGACCTCGGAAGCGAGAAGCTTCCCCGAGGTGTGGACCTCATAGCCGTATTCTCGCTTACCTTGTACGTTGCACTTCGTCGCTTTGCTTAAGCTTTCTACGACCGATTAGGGATATCTCATGCATAGTAGAATATACACCGCTTTTGCCTCTTTGTTGGGAAGCTGACATGACCTACCCGCTTATCGGGTAGACCCCGGTGACTCGACGCAGCCGGACTACGACTTCGACAACGACGGTTGGGTGGACTAGAGCTCTTCCTACACTTGAGCCGCTCCGCGGATATGGAGTTTCCCGCGCTTTCATGGAGCCGCTGCTAGACGTTTTATTTATGTTTGATTCAGTCCCGATGGACTTGTACCCGGCATGTGCCGAAGAGATGTACTCTGATTAATGTAATAAAATAAATGTTGTACTCTACTTTACTGTTTTTATCTTTCTGTATGGGTTTTTGGAATCGCTAAGACAGGGATTGCACGTGGTAGCCCTCCTGGGACTACCACCGAGGTGCTAAGATTCGGAGTTCCGTTCGCGGAAATCCGGGTCGTTTCAGTTGGTACCAGAGCCATGCTTGACTGTAGGACGAGCCCCAGGAATGGTCGTTAGCATAGGAAGCCATTTCTGAACCTTGAAACTTTATATAAACCCCTTGGCTTCCGTATGTATATAACTATACTTATATATATGCATTACCTTGATTAACTTTCACTAACTACCTTACTAACTACACTCTAACAACGATTGTGCAGATGGCGGAGAGGACGTGGGTTCCTTTGGAGTCGGACGGCAAGAGCTACGGAGGCTTCTGCCGCTTGCTGAGAGAGTGCCTGGAGGCAGCTGGAGTGGGGACCGACGGAGTCAGCTACAAGGGGAGGGCCATGGGGCACATGGAGCAGACCCCCACTTACCTGGCCGTCACGGTGCCAGCAGACCCACGGGTGCCAGAGTTCAAGGAGATTGAGGTGCACTGTTTCGAGAGTTCGATCACGGAGGCACACCAGACTGGCGCACGCAGAGCTCTCAAGAAGGTTTGTGTCCAGCTCAGGGAGAAGCTTAAGGACACCTCGTTCAGCGTACTTCCGACAGAGATCTACGACCTGGGTCGCTGGGACTCGAGCGACCGAGCGCGGTACCTGGAGGTGACTTCAGTGGAGGAGGACAAGATGATGCTCGCAGCCAGACGGTGCATCCTGGCTCAGGACCAGGCGCTGTACTGGGCAGACGGTGAGATCGCGTACCTTCGGTGGAGGTGTGACGATGCCCTGCGGCAGGTTCGGGACCTGGAGCTAGAGAGAGAGGATATACTTGACGAGTTGGAGGTGTCGCACGTGAGGAACGGGGAGCTGGGTACGGCTTGGACGGGCACAGCCACGGCCCGGCACCGAGAGGGACGCCAGGAGGATCGCTACACTGGAGGCACGGGCGAGGGCGGAGCGGGGAGTTGCACCGGCTACGGTGGAGGCCACGCGTGAGGACAGAGTGAGGCTTGCGAGAGGCCGGGGACCGGTTGGAGTCGGTTGGAGGCTGCAGACGGTGACTATCAAGTCAAGGTGTGGGATCTTCGGGGAGGCGAGTCGACACAACTACCACCACTTGTGCTACCTCGGTGGACTGGTCTTCGAGGAGAGAGACCGAGCGACCCGGGACCCGCACGGCTCGGGGAGCGTTCGACCCGGCGAGAGGCCGAGAGAGTTGGAGGAGCTTTCCGCGCAGCTACCGTACAAGAAGTGACCCCGACTGAGGACAAAGACCTTCGAGCTACCGCCGACACTCCTACCACGTGTACGCCCGTACCCGAGTGGTTCTCAGGACACAGCAGAGATGGACCGTGCTCTTCAGGATACCTGTGACTACTACGGAGGACCGGCGATCGTGTGCCGGGATACCCGGGGGCACACTCACCGCCGTTCTACTCGGTTCCACCAGACGCCAGCCCCGAGGCACCTCAGTGTACCCCGTGACGGGAGTAGAGACTTCGCTGTAGATTCTGAGTCGTTGTAATAAGTTAGATGTGATGCTGTCGCCTATGCTGTCATGCTTGTAGTGGCTACCCCCATGATGTACCATGCGTTAGCATGATGTGTTGCCGTGCACCCTCGAAGGTCGTTGGAGTAAACCTCGAGGTGCACCCCTTTTGTATGGTGGCATTGATTGAGTGACATGGATCTTCATGGTTTCTTTCGGATTTCATGCTTCTTTATGTCTGCCTGAAATTCTGTGTTTGTTAGCAGGATTACTCCTTTATAGTTAATGACCTTAATAGATACATTCTCCCTACCACTACTAACTCTTGCAACCGGAACGGATGTCCGGAGCAAGGAGGTCCGGCGACTCTTGGCCCGTTTCGAGGGAGGTCGCCGGGGACGACGGAGGGGAGGATGCCCCTAACCCGGCGGGAGCGAGAGGCCGCGGACGCCGTGGAGGTCACGCGCCACAAGGCGGGCTCCGCGGAGGCCCGGCAGCCGCGTAGGCCGAGGAGGCCGAGTGGGCGGACGAGGAGCCGCGCACGACGACGAGGGAGCTCGGGAGCGAGGAGCTCGAGCACGAGCAGTACCCCGCCCGAGGGAGGAGCGAGGCCGGGCTCGGGGACACGAGGTGCCACCACCGCCACCTCCCCCGAACTTGGCCGACGTGATGGCAGTGCAGACTCAGCTGATGCAGACGATCACCCAGATGCTAGCTCAGAACAACAACAACAACCAGAGGGGGCAGAACCGCAACGCGCCAGAGGGTTTCCAGAAGAAGGTTGAGAACATCAACAAGCTGCGACCGCCTACCTTCGACCACTTAGCTGACCCGATGGACGCAGACAACTGGCTACGTGAGATTGAGAAGAAGCTGGAGCTGACTGAGCTTACAGAGGAGGAGTGTGTGACTGTGGCCGCGCACCAGCTGGTTGGCACGGCCAATGCGTGGTGGGACAGCTACTGTGACTCGCACCGGGACCCGTTGCACATCGGGTGGGACGAGTTCGTGGAGGCCTTCAGGAGTCACCACATTCCAGATGCAGTGATGGACAGGAAGGGCCGACGAGTTCGGGCACCTCAAGATGGGAAACATGTCGGTGCGGGGAGTACGCCAACCGCTACCGGGAGCCGATGAGGTACGTGCCGACGACACCGACACGAGAGAAGAAGAAGGTCTACCGGTTCGAAAGGGGCCGCACAAGGGGATGGCACACCACTTTTCCGCGCACGACTGCCCGACACTTCGCTCCATTATCGACAAGGCACTGATCGTGGAGAGGTCAAGGCTTGAGTACATGGAGGTTCGTGGAAGCAAGTCCAAGCGCACAGACCAGGCAGGACGCTCAGGACCACCTCAGAGGCAGAGGACAGGCTACACTCAGGGCCACCAGTCACAGCAGAGGCACCACGTCACTCAGTCTCAGCCGCAGAGCAGAGCCAACCCAGGCGGGAGTGGAGGTTAGAACAGCTGGAAACCGAGGCCACCACCGCAGACAGCAGACAGGTCCAAGGTGACTTGCTTCAACTGCCGTCAGGTTGGGCACAAGTCGTTGGAGTGTCCGCAGCAGGCGCCACCAGGGAGTCGAACCGCGGCTCTCGGTTCCGGACCCCGCCCAAGCCACCGGCACCGGAGGACAGGCCACCCCGTACACGGCGGAGGACCCCGCTCGGCCGCCGCCTACTCGAGGCCGTCCGAACCACCTCACCGCCGAGGATGCGGCGGCCGCACCCGACGTCACACTTGGTGAGTTCCTTGTTGACTCGGTTTGGCAAACTGTTTTGTTCGATACGGAGCTCGGTTTTCGTATATTTCTACCAAGTTTGCTAAAGAGAGGTCTTTACCAACTAAGCCTCGACCAAGGCCTATCTTGACTAGCTCTCCGCTAGGAGAGAAGAGGAGTACGTTAGAGTGCGGGGAGTGAGGATGGTGTTTGAGGGGCTACGAGCTCACGGCGGACTTGACAGGTTTGGAGTCTACCGGGATAGACGTGATCCTAGGGATGGACCGGTTGGCAAAGCACAACGGGATAGTCTCTTGCAACCCCGCAGTGATACGGCCTAGAACACCCCGGTGGAACGATAGTGTGGATCGAACCACGCAGTCCGAAGGTCGCTACGATGATGTGCAACATGAGTGGAAAAGAGATTGAAGAAATCCCGGTGGTCCGTGAGTTTCGGACGTGTTCCCGCAGGAGCTTACGGAGTTACCCCCCGAGCCGGGACGTGGAGTTCGTGATTGAGCCGATGCCGTGGGCGGGGCCCGTTGCAAAGAGTCCGTACGGGATGTCGTCCGACGAGCCGGACGAGTTGAAGAAACGGCTCAAGAAGTCGCTCGAGCAAGGGTTTGTTCGGCCGAGTGCCTCACCGTGGGGTTCACCGGTGCTCTTCGTGGAGAAGAAAGACGGCACAAAGAGGATGTGCATTGACTACCGCACGCTCAACTCGATGACAATCAAGAACAAGTACCCGCTACCCGGAATCGAGGACCTGCTTGGATAGGCTCAAAAAGGCAAGGTTCTTCTCCAAGATCGACTTGAGGTCGGGCTACCACCGGATGAAAATCCGAGAGCAGGATATACCCAAGACAGCCTTCACCACACGTTACGGCTTGTACGAGTTCGTGGTGGTTTCCTTTGGGGGCCGACCAACGCCCCTGCATACTTCATGAACTTGATGAACAAGGTCTTCATGGAAGAGTTGGACAGGTTTGTAGTGGTGTTTATCGATGATATCTTGATCTACTCTGAGACCACTGAGGAGCACGAGGAGCACCTGAGGGTCATGCTAGAGAGGCTGAGGCAGCAGAAACTGTACGCCAAATTCAGCAAGTGCGAATTCTGGATGGAGAAGGTCGCGTTCTTGGGACACGTGTTGTCAGCAGAAGGGATAGTCGTGGATCCGTCCAAAGTAGAGTCAGTGACCAAGTGGGAGCAGCCGTTGAACGTGACAGACGTCAGGAGCTTCCTTGGGTTGGCAGGTTACTATCGGAGGTTCATTGAGAACTTTTCCAAGATCGCAAAGCCAATGACCGAGTTGCTCAAGAACAACACAAAGTTCGAGTGGTCAGAAGCGTGTGAGAGGAGCTTTCAAGAGCTGAAAAAGAGACTCACCACAGCCCCAGTGCTTACCTTGCCAGATATCAAGAAAGACTTTGTGGTCTACTGTGACGCTTCAAAGCAAGGACTTGGATGTGTGCTGATGCAGGAAGGGAAAGTTGTGGCTTATGCTTCCGCACTCGAAGAAACACGAGGAAAACTACCCGACACACGACTTGGAGCCGGCAACGTTGTGCATGCGCTCAAGATCCGGAGACACTACCCGATAGGGAACAAGTGTGAACTCGTTTTCCGACCACAAGAGCTCGAAGTACTTCTTCACACAGACAGAGTTGAACATGAGGCAGAGGCGATGGCTGGAGCTGATCAAGGACTACGACGTCGAGATCAACTACCACCCAGGCAAGGCTAACGTCGTGGCAGATGCACTGAGCCGGAAAACATATTGCAACAACCTCATGGTAAAAGAAGAGCAACCTGCCTTGCATGAAGAGCTAGAGAAGCTGAGAATCGAAATTGTAGACCAAGGCCAAGTCAACGTGATGCAAGTGACCTATGACCTGGAGGAGCGAATCCGTACAGCCCAGAAGGAGTGTGCAGAAATCAAAGTGCTGCAAGAACTAATGAAGCGAGGGCAAAGCGAGAGGACTACGGGTTGATGAACAAGGCTTCGTGTGGTTGAAAGAACGGATCCGTGTACCACAAGACGAGCACTACGGGAGCGCATCATGAGAGAAGCTCACGACTCGAGGTACTCGATTCACCGGCAAGACCAAGATGTACAGAGATCTGAAGATCGAGGTACTGGTGGAAGGACATGAAGAAGGATATTGCACACTACGTGGCCTGTTGCGACACCTGTAGCGGAGTAAAGATTGAACATCAGAAACCTGCCGGTTTGTTGAAGCCGTTGGATATTCCAGTGTGGAAGTGGGAGGACATTTCCATGGACTTTGTGGTGGGACTCCCTCGAACACCAAAAGGAAATGACTCGGTTTGGGTCATAGTGGATAGGCTGACCAAAGTGGCTCACTTTGTGCCGGTGAAGACCCGGTATGCAACCAAGAAGTTGGCGTAACCGTACGTAGAGCACATACTCGGGCCGCACGGAGCACCCGCAAGTATTGTATCCGATCGAGGGCCACGAGTTCGTCTCCAAGTTTTGGCGAGCTTCCACAAGCTTATGGGCACCACTCTCGGCTACGAGCCACGCTTTTCACCCACGGACCGACGGACAGACAGAGAGGGTCAACCAGGTCTTGGAGGACATGCTACGAGCTTGTGCACTCACCTATGGCACCGATTGGGAAAGCAGTTTGCCGTTTGCAGAGTTCTCGTACAACAAAAGCTTTCAAGCAAGTCTCCGGATGGCACCCTTTGAGGCCCTTTACGGGCGGAAGTGCAGAACCCCGCTAGCCTGGTCAGAGGTGGGAGAGCGGACACTGTTTGGGCCAGCAATCATTGAGGAAGCAGAGGAGAAAGTTGAGAAAGTTCGTGAGAACCTGAAAGTCGCTCAAAGTCGTCAGAAGAGCTATGCCGACAAGAGAAGGAGAGAGTTGACCTTTGCAGTTGGCGACAGAGTGTACTTGAAAGTCTCACCGCTCCGAGGAACTAAGAGGTTCTTGGTGAAGGGAAAGCTTGCACCGAGGTATGTGGGACCATACCCTATCACCCGTAGGATTGGAAGTTTGGCCTACCAGCTTGCACTACCCGAGACAATGGCAGGAGTTCACCCAGTGTTTCACGTGTCACAGCTGAAGAAGAGCGAGAAGGCAGTGGAGGCAAAGCAAGTGCCCATGGAGTTGCTTGACCCGCAAGACAACCCGGAGTATACGAATATCCCGAGAAAATCTTGGACGGAGCAGTCAAGGAAACAAGGAGAACTACCATTCCTTTACGCAGTGTTGTGGAGCAACCATACAGAGCGAGAAGCAACATGGGAGAAGGAAGATGATCTCAGGAAAGAGTACCCTCACTTGTTCACAGAGGAGGTCGAGGACTAAATCTCGAGGACGAGATTCTCGGTGGTGGGGGAGAATGTAACAACCCAGGAATTTAGGTGTGTAAATTTTGCAAAAATTTAAAACTTTTTGCTTGCATTTGAGTGCTATCAATTTTTGAACCAAAATTGCTAGCCCTTCTCTAATTCTCCACCAATTTAGCCCATATATAAAACATATGTTTAAAATATGGTAAAATATGTGAGTTGGTTTTTCTCTGGTTTATTTGGAGTTCATATGTGTGTAGTTTGAATTTGAATGGGAAACAAATTCAAACTCTATTTCAAACCTTAGTTCAAACTTAATTCCTTAATTTGAAAAAGGCCAAGCGTGTGCTGTGGGCCGTTTCCTTCCTTCCCTCGCCTTGCAGCGGCCCAACCCAAGCCACCTTGTCGGCCCACTAGCCCGCGCCACCGCTCTCTCTTTCTCTGTCACCGCGCGTGGACCCCGCCGGCGCTCACACCTTTCCCCATCTCTCCTCCCTTTTCTCCCCTCTCCGCTTGACTCCCCGCGCCGGTCAACCGAGCCGCCCAAGCGCGCCGCCGGTCCCGGCCATGCCGGCGCGCGGGGGCCGGGCGCGGCCGGACCGCCCGGCCGGCACGCACGCCGAGGGCCGCGTGCGCGCGCACGCGACCGGGGGGCGACCGAGGAGAAAGGCGAAGGACGGTTTTGCCCCGCCCGCAGGCATCCAAGGCGCTCCAAGCCATGGCCTTGGCGCGCCACCTACCCCGCTCGGCGGCGGTGCCAAGGGCATTGAGGGGCTTTCCCCCTCGAGCCGCCGCGGCGCCAATTCAAAAGGAGAGGGCCGGTGTGGCCTGGAGGCAAAGCCAACCGCCCCCTCTTGGGGTTTCCATTTCCACTGCTCAGCCGTGTGCCCAGAGTTGGGGGAGAAGGCGGGCGTGCCGCCGCGCCGCGCCGTTGGGAGGAGGAGCGGGCGCGCCGCCGCCGCGACGCGCCGCCTGAACGAGGAGCCGAGGACCGGACCGGGGGCAGGGACGTCTTCACCGCCAAGGAACGCCGGGCCGCGCCGGAAGAAGGGGACGAGCACCAGGAGCGGCGGGATCTCGGACCGGAGCTGCGGAGTACGTCGCCGGCGTGAACACCTACGCCACCGGGGAGCATCTACTTCGCCGGAACACCTTCACGCACGGAACACCGACGCCACGTCACCGGCAGGCCGGCCACGCCTACACCGTCACCCCCTCGTGAGCACCGCAGCCTTCTTCTCTCTTCTCGCCCTTGGATTTCTTCCTGTGTTGGCATCCCATCTGTGGAGACGCATCGCTGTGGACTTCTTGCCTGAGTGCTGGCCTTCGCGCCGCAGGATTGCCGTGCCGCGGCGGATGGGGCTCCTGGGCCGGTTGTGCCTCTGAGCTCCGCCGTCGCCGCGCGAAGAGCGATGCGGGATCGCGTGTGAAAGGTGATCAGGGGAGGCGTCGCGCCGCGGCTACCCCAAGCCGGCGGGCGAGCCCCTTCCGGTGCGCGCCGTCGCCGTGCGAGGAAGGGTTGTGGATTTGGCCGTCGAGCCGTGTTCGTTTGTGCAAGAACGTGAACGCCGCCGTGTCGCGCGCGCGCGCGCGCCCCGGTTACCGGGCGACCGCGCCGGGCGGACAGCAAGGGCGCGCGAGGCATGTACCGTTGAGCCGGGCTTCGACCCGTGGTTTTGTGCGGGTGGGGGGAATTTGGGGCCGACGCGCGCGTGACGCGCCGGCGGGCGGCGGCATCGTGCCCGGCTACGGGACGACGCGCGCCCGCCGCGCGCGGGAGCACGGATGCGAGTGCCCGAACGGCCGGCACACCCCGGTCTGAGCCGTGACATGGGTTTCGGCCCGAGAGGACGGTGAGCCGGGGCGAGTGGCTCCTGAACCTAGCGCCGGCGGCGCACCGCACGGTCGTGGCGCCGCCAGGGCAATACGTCGAGCACCTGTTGGGCGAGCGAGCGGGCTGTGCTGGTTTAAGGGTAGAAGCGGGCCGCCGGCCAGCTATGGGCCCTAAGCCCAGCTAGCCACTAGTAGGCCGCCGGCCCAGCGCGGGTTAGGGAGCAGGAGGTGGATCACCGGACTTCATTTAAGCGGGCAGTAGCGCCTGGACCATCATGGGCCGAAACCCGATTTTGGGTGGTAACAAGTCCGCTGGGCCGCCCACGGCCCAGCAGCTCTTCTGGCCTTCCCCGCACCCGATAAACCCGGAGGCCGACGTCATGCCGACGTCGGCAAGATATTTTCTCGAAAAACCCTTTTCTCTTCAGTTTAAAAATTCCAGAAAATGTTTTTAACCTTTAAAAATTCATAATAAATTCTAGGAAGCTCAGAAAAATACAAAACTAATTTCTATAAATCCGTATTTGCGAAACCTTGCTGATTGTAGGTAGTTTGGGTTCATTTGGATCTTCTAAATTGATTCTTATTTGGAGTTATTGCTTAGATGTGCACCGTTATCTTATTTTCGCGTCGAATCTCGTGCCGCAGACCCGAGCTTCGACCAGGAGGACGTGGAGGACCCCGAGTACACCGCTCCGGGACAACTGATCGCTTCAACGACAACGAAGGTGTCATGTCACTCCCAACCATATAGATCCTATGTTGCTATTTAGTCGCTAGTGCTTTACTTTAATGCATTGATCTGATGAATTGCATAACCCGTTTAACAGCCATGCCTTGATGCTTTGTTATACCCTGTTTCCTTGTTCTTCTACATGCGGGACTAGCTACAGACCCCTAGCTAGTCCCTTACTTCAACTATCCATACTTTTGTTGTTTGATTATGGATGGTGCTCTGGGCTTGGGCTGAGATGTGGGTATCTCGGTATGATTCTAGCGTGCGTTCTGGGTGCGTATCTCCTTGCTGTGTTTTGGCGGGAGCGAGCCGTTTGGTTACTTGTGAACGGCTGCCGAGGGAAGATGCGATCTGGCCTCTTACCCGAGGGTCGTGTCGTGTGGGATGGAGATGTTGAGTGCTCGCTCTCGGCCCCTTAAGGACCGATCGTCGTTGACCTTGTTTCGGATGACTATTTTCGTACAGACCGCCCGCCTTGTATTGGGCGGGGGTGCGGGGTGAGACTTGTAGTGGATAGCACCCCTCCCGTAGGAGGATCGGTGTGATCGTGCTCGGGAGTGGTCTTTCCCTCCTTAGTAGACTTCACCCCCGGCGAGGCCGGGGAAGGGTTCCACGGCTTCGAGGGACCTCTCGCGGGTAGTATGAGCTGCGCCGCGGAGGCCGGGCTAGGCTCGGAGATGCGAAGGGTACTATCCACTTACTTGGGCTTCGGCCCGTATGGTAGGGTCGGACACCGGTGACGGCCGGTTCCGGACCTATTCGGGCGGGTACGGTTGTACAACCTCTCGCGAGTGTTAAACCTATAGCTATAGTCCGTGTCCACCGGTTATGGACAGCTTTCGATCTCTCACCCGACTAGCTACACTTCTCTTGTGCTTCTTCTCTCCCCCGAGTGTGCGAGCCCGCTTCGGCCGTTGAGATGTGGGGATAGGAGCCGGTGGGCCCCACATCGCGGATGAGAGTTGGGTTCGGATCGTGGTTGAGATCCGGTGTTTTGGTGTGGTATTCCTTGAGCGGGGGTGTGGACCCCCGAGGTGTGGACCTCGGAAGCGAAGCTTCCCCCGAGGTGTGGACCTCATAGCCGTATTCTCGCTTACCTTGTACGTTGCACTTTCGCTTTGCTTAAGCTTTCTACGGCCGCATTAGGGATATCTCATGCATAGTAGAATATACACCGCTTTTGCCTCTTTGTTGGGAAGCTGACATGACCTACCCGCTTATCGGGTAGACCCTGGTGACTCTGACGCAGAGCCGGACTACGACTTCGACAACGACGGTTGGGTGGACTAGAGCTCTTCCTACACTTGAGCTGCCTGCGGATATGGAGTTTCCCGCGCTTTCATGGAGCCGCTGCTAGACGTTTTATTTATGTTTGATTCAGTCCCGATGGACTTGTACCCGGCATGTGCCGAAGAGATGTACTCTGATTAATGTAATAAAATAAATGTTGTACTCTACTTTACTGTTTTTATCTTTCTGTATGGGTTTTTGGAATCACTGAGACAGGGATTGCACGTGGTAGCCCTCCTGGGACTACCACCGAGGTGCTAAGATTCGGAGTTCCGTTCGCGGAAATCCGGGTCGTTTCACCGTGTAGCAGAGCTTCGTACTCAGCTTTGTTGTTTGAGACCTTCCAGAAGATCTGCAGGACGTACTTGAGTTGTTCGCCCATTAGAGAGATCAAGAGTACCCCTGCACCTGCGCCCTCGAGGTTGAGTAAGCTGTCGAAGTACATCACCCATGCTCTGGTCGCTTGGTTGGAGTAGGTAGTTGATTCTCCCGCCACTCCACCATGAAGTCGACTAGTGCCTGCGACTTGATGGCTGTGCGTGGCTTGAAGTCGATGTTGAGGGCGCCAAGTTTGACTGCCCACTTGGAGATTCTTCCAGTAGCATCTTGGTTCCGCATGATGTCGCCGAGCGGGTAGTCGGTGACGACGGAGATCGACTACTCCTGGAAGTAGTGTCGTAGCTTCCGCGAGGTGATGAGTACTGTGTACAGAAGCTTCTGTACAGGCTGGTAGCGTGCCTTGGACTCTGACAAGACCTCACTTACGAAGTAGACTGGACGCTGGACTGGATAGGCGTGGCCGTCTTCCTGCCGCTCGACGATGATGGCAGTATTGACCACATGTGTAGTCGCGGCGAGGTAGAGTAGTAGCTGCTCGCCTTTGCGAGGAGCCGTGAGGATTGGCGCTTCGATAGGAAGTCCTTGAGCTAGGCAAGGGCTTGGTCCGCCTCTGTGGTCCACATGAACTTCTCTTGGTGCTTGAGTAGTTTGAAGAAGGGGAGCCCCCATTCTCCAAGCTTCGAGATAAATCTGTTCAGGGCCGCCATGCACCCGGTCATCTTCTGGACGTCTTTGATGCACTTGGGAGCTTTCATGCTGGTGATGGAGGAGACCTTCTCGGGATTAGCTTCGATGCCACGATGGCTGATGATGAAGCCGAGTAGTTTGCCCGAAGGTACGCCGAAGACGCACTAGTTCGGGTTGAGCTTCCAGCGGTACTCGCACAGGGATGCGAAAGTCTCTTCAAGATCGTCGATAAGCGTGCTGGAGTTTCTGGTCTTGACGACCATGTCATCCACGTAGGCTTCAACGTTCTTGTTGAGTTGCCTCTTGAAGCAGGCCTGGATAGCTCGTTGATATGTAGCGCCGGCGTTCTTCAACCCGAAGGACATGGTCGTGTAGCAGTACGCGCCAAACGGGGTGATGAACACAGTCTTCTCCTGTTCTTCTTCCTTGATCACGATCTGGTGGTACCCGGAGTAGCAGTCGAGGAAGCAGAGCAGGTCGCAGCCCGCCGTGGAGTTGATGACTTGGTCAATCCGCGGCAACCCGAAGGGGGTCCTTGGGGCAGTGCTTGTTGAGGTCGGTGTAGTCGACGCACATCCTCCACTCGTTCAAGTTCTTCTTGCGGACGAAGACGGGATTGGTGAGCCACTCAGGATGGAAGACTTCTTTGATGAAACCAACCGCGAGTAGTTTGGCGAGTTCCTTCTTGATGGCGTCCCATCTGTCGTCGGCGAAGCGGCGGAGGTGTTGTCGCTTCGGGGTAGCTTTAGGATCGACGTTGAAGGAATGCTCGATCAACTCCCTGGGCACCCCTGGCATGTCCGCTGGCTTCCACGCGAAGATGTCGCGGTTAGCCCGGAGGAAGTTAATGAGCGCGTCTTCCTATTTGGGGTCGTGCCCCGCCCCGATGGTGGTGGTCTTGCTGCTGTCGCCTGTCCCGAGGTCGATTGTCTTGACCAGAACCTCCTCAGCTGGCTGAGGCTTGTTGGCTTTGTCCAACTTCTCAGGGATGTCGAGTTAACTTGGGGCAAGCTTCTTCGACACAACGTAGATCTCCATCATAGCGTTGGGTACTTGATTCGTGGAGGAGATCTCCACGGCTTCCGTGTCTCAGTCGTGCGAGATCTTCAAGTCCCCTTGGTGTGAGAGTACACCTGCTGGACTTGGCATCTTGAGTACCAAGTAGGTGTAGTGAGGTACCGCCATGAACTTGGCGATAGCCGGTCTGCCGAGGATGGCATGGTAGGACGTCTCGAAGTCCGCGACTTCGAACTTGACATACTCGGTACGGTGGTTGTCCCGAGATTCCCCAAAGGTAACTGGCAGGACCACTGAGCCCAGTGGGATAGCCGTGTTCCCGGGGACGATGCCGTAGAAGGGCGAGGTGCTCTTGGTGAGCATGTGGGTGATGTCGAGCTTCATCTTCTTCAAGGTCTTGGCGAAAAGGACGTTGAGCCCGCTTCCACGAGGACCTTGTTAAGCTTGGAGCCCGCGACCACCGGCTTCAGGACTAGTGGGAATCTGAGGACCAGGAGCGTCCCAGTGGTCGGTGGATGACCGCTCCTTAGTGATGAGTGATTGACAACGGGTGTTGGACTGACTCTTGGCTTAGTGCGCAGGTGTAGGCTGCGGCCTAGTTCGTGTTGTTGCAGGTGAAGAACGGGCGCGAAAGGTCTTCAGCCTTGAGGGGCCTCCGAGAGATGGAGAGACAAGTAGGCTCGGTTCGAGGGACCCGGTGGACGACGGATCGGGTGCGGGCCACATGGTGGCGACACAAGCAAGACGAAGTCATGGACAAGTGAGCCGGTGCACGGTGGCGGTCAAGTCAAGTGGTTTGGCGGGAGGCCGGACCGGGCACGCGGGGTTTGGTGGTTTGCCCACAAAACCATCGGCAGACGGTTTCTTGGTTTGGGCCTCAAAACCAAGTCTGAGGGCCCAACACGATGGAGACGGGATCCGGGCGTGTCGGGAAGCTTCGAGGCGGAGGACACGCGGCGGGATCGCATGGCTTGTGTCGGGAGGACGCGGGGTGCGGCAAAGGCGTGGTCGTCCGATGGGAAGACCCACAAACATTACCAAAATGCCCCTACGTGGGTTGTATCGCCAGTAGTGTAGTTAGGGGTAGTCGAGTCATTTACCACTCCGGCGGGACCTGATATATAAGCCATGAGTGTGTGTTGATGGCTCTCTCTCTCCGTGACTTAGGGTTTCATTTGCTCCCTCCTCTTTCTCATTTTTTCGTAGCCATTTTTCTTCCATTTTTTCTCTAGGCTAGCATGAGAGCTTCATGAGAGATTTGTTGAGAGGGATGGATGCTAGGGCGGCATGCTAGACCTTGTGAATCTTTCCCCGGTTTGTATAGAAGATTCGGGGTTGTTTTTCGTGCCTTTTTGTGCTTGTTTTCGTGTCTTTGTTCCCGGTGTGATTCCGCGGATTTGAGTGGGTTTCTCCCCGGATTTCTTTGAGGGAAACATGGATAGATGTCTTGTGCATCTTTGTGCTTGATCTTGTGCCCTCAAACGCCGGGAAACCACCTCGATTCGTGAGTTTTCGTTCGGTGCTCTAGTTTTTGGTGGTGCTCAAAGGATTCGCGATTCCCGGTGATTTAGGGAGTTAGGAGGCAAGATTTTTGGGCTATAGCATCCTTGTGTGACGCTTTTCAAGTACCCAAACCCTTGTCTCCACAGCTTCAACCGTTTGGGAAATCCGATCATGATTTGGGGGAGTTGACTTTCGGGGTCGGGCTGTTTTCAGCTCTGTCCGCACCTGGCGGACGGTCCGCGAGGACCAGGCGGACGGTCCGCGCGGCTAGGGTTCGTCCCGTGTTCTTCGTGTTCTTGCTCGTCCTTCGTTTCGATCCGTCGCGATTTTGGTTTTTGGTTGGACGGAGTTTCGGACGGTCCGCGGTGTCGGGCGGACGGTCCGCGGGTGCTTGGCGGACGGTCCGTGGCTTGTAGGTGGCTTTGGTCCGTTCTGTGTGAATTAACGGACGGTCCGCGGCTAAGGCCGGACGGTCCGCGGCTCGGGTGCGGACGGTCCGCGGTACCGGCCGGACGGTCCGCGCGGCTCTTTGCGGACGGTCCGCCCCTCCCCGTGCGGACGGTCCGCCGCAGCTCGTGTGCTTAGCTTCTTAGTTCGATTCCTTCCCCCCTTCTTTCGTGCTTCCGCGTGTGCTTCAAGGAATCGTTCCTAGGACTAGAGGTTGATCCATAACCTTGTGGTCTTGGCGATTGGTGTGTGATTCGATCCATCGCTTGTGTGTGACCGGGATTTGAGTAGGACATAGGCCGGGTTCTTTGGGAAGAATTTTTACCGGCTCCTATTCACTCCCCCCCTCTCTAGTCGCCATCTGATCCTTCAATTGGTATCAGAGCTTGGTGCCGGATTCTTTGCGACTTTGATAAGTCCCGAATCCTAAGATGGCGTACGTTGAGCGGGGCGGTCCGCCGCACTTCGATGGCAAGGGTTACCACAAGTGGGCGGCTCGTATGATGATTTTTTTTCGAGGAAAGCTGTTGGATTTTATTGTGCTTGACAAGACCTATGCTATTCCGGTCAACATCCATACTCTTATGGTGACCGATGCCGATGCCAAGGCCAAGTATGAGGCTAATGCAAAAGCCGTTGATCACTTGTGCCGAGCTTGTGTGATCCGCAGTTTGAGCGTGTTCGCCATTTGAATCTTGCTTGGCAAATTTGGGAAAAGTTGTTGGTTGCTCACGGTGGTGATAACCATGTGAAGGCTCGCCTCTTTGTCTCTTACCGGATGCAATATGAGAATTTCACTCCACTTCCCGGTGAGGACATTGATGCGATGTTTCAGAGGTTCACCGCCATCGTGAACAACATGAAGGCTAATGTTGAGGATTTTCCGTACTCCGAGCATGATCAGGCTTTAAAGCTCTTGCATGTCTTGGACCCGAATGTTTGGGGTGCTAAGGTTGAGGCCATCAAGGAGTCTGGACATTACTTGACTATTGAGTTGGATGACCTCTTTTCTTAGCTCAAGTCGGCTGAGGTTGACAGGAAGTTGCTATCCAAGCATGAGGGCTCGACTGACCATAGTCTTGATCTTGTGGGAGGATCAAAGGGCAAATCTAACCCTTCCTGTCGACAGTTTTCTTTGTCCTCTCTTATGTCCATTCCAGATGAGGAGTTTGATGTGCTGGGCGAGGAGGAGCTGGCCTTGCTCTCAAGAAGGTTTGAACGACTACACGAGAGTCGGAGGAATGCAAGGCAGAGCTCAGGGACGTGCTACAAGTGTGGCAAGCGTGGCCACTTCATCGCCGAGTGTCCGGAAACGGAGGAGAACAAGTACAAGGTGAACGAGTACAAGGCGCACCCGAGGCGTGAAGACAAGTACTCCTCCAAGGGCAAGCACTTCAACAAGTCCAAGAGCAAGGACAAGGACAAGCGGCGACCGAGCAAGAGCAGCTACAAGAAGAACAAGGCAAGAGCGATGGTGGCCGGTGCAAGCGACGTCGACTCAAGCTCAAGCTAGGAGCAGTCAAGCTCAAGCAGTGAAGATGAAGACGCCGGGAGGCGCAGTGGCAAGAAGAGTGCAGGCCGGAACCTCAGCGGGCTGAGCTGTGTGGCGTTCGAGGGCTTTTGTGGCATGGCCCATGGCTCAAGCAGCAAGAAGAGCGAGAAGGAAGACAGCGACTCCGACTCTGAGGATGAGGTAAACCGTGACCCCGACTCTTTGCTTGCTGAGATTGCTAGGTTGAATGGCTTGCTTGATAATCGTGATAGTGTGCTGAGAGATGCCAAAAAGATGAGGAAAGATCTTAGGGCTCAGCTTGAGAATGCTAGTGAGAAAGTAGGAGAGTTAGAGTCAAAACTGCTTGAATTGAAACTTGAGAATGACTCTTTGAAACTTGCTCCTACTACTCCTGATGATGTTGAATGTGTTGAATGTGATGCTTGGTTGAATGAGATCAAAATGCTTAATGAGAAGAATGCTTCTATTTTGGCTCAACTAGATGCTCTTAGGACCGAACATGATGAGCTTAAGGCTAGACCCACTTTGCTTGGTGCTTGTAAATCATGTCCTACTATGCATGCTAAGCTTATCGATGCTCGTTCTACCATTAGTTCTTTGGAAGCATCTTTGAAATCTCCTCGTTGCAAATGCATGTTCTAGGTTGTGATGAAGTCACTTTGCGTAATCTTGAACTTACTTCTCGTTTGGATGTCATCTATGAGGAGAATGATTATTTGAGGAAGGTGTTGGGTTGGTTGTCTGGGCAGGAACCTCAATTGAAAATCATGATTGAGGAGTTCAAGAGAGCTGATGGTCGTGGTTTGGGGTTTGAGAAGTTGGGTGAGAAAGTGGGAGAGAACAGTGGGGAGAGTGTGTACGAGAAGTGTGTTGAGTCTAACCCCGAGTTTGAGGTGATCGGAGAGATCCAAGTCCCACTCCCAAAAGCACCCAAGAACTCTTTCACACCGAAGCCCAACCACCTTTGCAACAAGCTTGACACAACCCAGGATCCACCCAAATTCCCACCTAAGACAAATGATTTCCGAAACCAATGAAGTTTGTGGGTGAGAAGGGTGAGAAGCCTAGAGAGAAGCCGAGCCAAAACCAAAACCCATCCCCTTCGGTGTGAGTATTGTGGCAAGGAGAGGCATCTTGCGAGTTTTGCTACAAGAGGAAGAGGGATGAGAGGCTTGCTAGGGAGCAAGCAAACCGGACAGGTATCGCCGCTCTCGCGGTATTCCCGAGCCTAGAGTGCCACTTCCACGGGGTGTGGGAAGTGTGAGGAGTGTTGGCGGGTTCCCACGGAGAGGTGGTGGTGGTGAGAGGTCCGTCGGGAGAGATGATGGTGTGCGGGCCGGTGAGAGGTTTGGTCGGGCTCGTGGTGGTTTTGCTGGGACGTCCTCCTACTCGTCCTCGCACGGGTTTAGGGGAGATGATCGCAGCTTTGGGTTCCGAGAGGAACTACGGACCACGTTTTCCCCCTCGTGGTGCTCGTACTCCTCCCATGGGACATGGGAAGTTCGGTGGCAAGGGAGTGATGTTTGCTAACCCCTCTTTTGAGCGTATGGCTCGACACCGGTTTAACTTTCTCTCGTACTAACCCCGGTGTCGAGTCGCTAGCTCACTCTCGTTCTTGTTTCGATCGCAGGCGGAGGCTTGGAGAACATTTGGTTGATTGACTCCGGTGTTCTCGACACATGACCGGAGATAAGAAGTGGTTCTCCAGCCTCACCCCGTTGAAGGAAAAGATGTACATTACATTTGGGGACAATGGACGAGGTAGGGTGCTTTCGCAGGGTGTTGTGCATGTGAGTGACAAGGTAACGTTGAAGAGAGTGGCTCTTGTGAAGTCTTTGGGTTTTAACTTGCTTTCGGTTTCTCGCTTGCTTGATGAGGGTTTTGAGGTGCGTTTCAAGTCCGGTGAGTCTCGCTTGCTTGATTCTCGAGGTGATCTTGTCCGTATGATCATCCCCGAGGGTCGATTTTCGTGGCCGATTTCTCTCGTTCTTTGGGTCCTGCTCGCTGTTTGATGGCTGCTTCTTCTGATTTGTGGAAATGGCATAGGCGGTTGGGACACTTGAGCTTTGATTTGGTTTCCCGCTTGAGTGGTCTTGACCTTGTCCGAGGATTGCCGAAGTTGAAGTTTGAGAAGGATTTGGTTTGTGCTCCTTGTAGGCGTGGTAAGATGGTAGCCACTCCCCATCCACCCTTGACCGATGTCATGACCGAGCGTCTGACAGAGCTGTTGCATATGGACCTTGTTGGGCCAGCTCGAGTTCGCTCGGTGGGTGGGAAGTGGTATGTCCTTGTTGTGGTGGACGATTACTCTCGCTATGCCTGGGTGTTTTTCTTGGAGGATAAGAGTGAGACTTTTGGTTTTGTTCGAGATCTGATCGTGAGGTTGAAAAACGAGAGGCATGGGAATGCTATTCGAGCTATCCGCAGTGATAATGGCTCTGAGTTTAAGAACTCTCGTTTTGATGCCTTATGTCGTGATCTAGGTCTTGAACATCAGTATTCGACCCCTTATGTGCCCCCTCAAAATGGAGTCGTGGAAAGGAAAAATCGGACTCTTTGTGAGATGGCTAGGACGATGCTCGATGAGCACGGGACTCCTAGGAGGTTTTGGGCCGAGGCGGTCAATACGACTTGTCATGTTTCCAACCGGATTTTATTGAGAGCTTTCAAGAAGAAGACCCGTTATGAGCTTATGCATGGTCGGGCACCCAAAGTGAGTCATTTCCGAGTTTTTGGCCGCAAATGCTTTATTCTCGAAAAAGGGAAAACTCGACAAGTTTGAGGCTAGGTCTAGTGATGGTATTTTCTTTGGATATGCTAACCACTCTAGAGCCTATAGGGTGCTTAACCTTGAGACTAACAAAATCATGGAGACTTGCGAGGTGACCTTCGACGAGACAATGCCATGTACCTCTCTTGGCTTTGAATGTGCAGGTGATGAAGAGATGGCCGAGGACCTCTTTGAGAAGGAGAAAGATGAAGCTAGAGATGATGATGGGGAGAACCATGAGCCTGAAGCTGAGCATGTACCCACTACCTCCCCTACAACCACTTTGGAGCATGGACCGTCTACATCATGGACAACGATGGTGCAACAAGAGGACCAGGCGAGAGAAGCTGAAGTTGAGGGGGAGGTAGTCTCGAGGCGTGAGGCTCCCCGGCGGATTCAAGAAGTGCATCCCCTATCGAAGATCATTGGGAACATCGATGAACGCACTACACGGTCCGAGGTACGGAATTCCTCTCATTTTGCTCATGCTTGCTTTTGTTGCTACTTTTGAGCCCAAGGACATTGGACATGCTTTATCCGATGCAAACCGGGTCAATTCTATGCATGAGGAGTTGGAAAACTTTGAGAGGAACCGGTGTGGGAGTTAGTTGAACCGCCTCCAAATTGCCGTCCCATAGGAACCAAGTGGGTTTGGAAGAACAAAGAGGGAGAGAATGGGATGGTTGTGAGGAACAAGTCCGGACTTGTTGCTCGGGGGTTTAGTCGAAGGAGGGGATCGACTTTGAGGAGACCTTTGCTCCCCGTGGCCCGTCTTGAGGCAATTCGGATCCTTCTAGCCTTTGCCGTGGCTAAAGGGTTCAAGTTGTTTCGGATGGACGTGAAGAGTGCTTTTCGAATGGGGTCATAGAGGAGGAGGTGTATGTGAAGCGACCCACCGGGTTTGAGAGCGAGTTGTACCCACACGGGGTATACGAGCCGAAAAGGGCTCGTATGGGTTGAAACAGGCGCCCCGTGCTTGGTATGGGAGATTGAGAGGTTTTCTTTTGAGCAGAGGGTTTGTGATGGGTACTGTAGATAGAACCTTGTTTCTCCTCAAGCATGGGAATGACTTGCTGATTGTTCAGATTTACGTGGATGATATTGTCTTTGGTGGCTCGTCACATAACCTTGTTGACAAGTTTGCAGATGAGATGAGCAGGGAGTTCGAGATGAGCATGATGGGCGAGTTGCGCATTTTCTCGGCCGCGTATCAAGCAAGTGAAGAACGGTACATTTGTGCACCAAACCAAGTACACGAAAGACATGCGAGGAAGTTCCGGATGCAAGATGTGAAGCCGATGTCGACTCCCATGGGGAGTACGGCAACTTTGGATGCGGATGAGGACGGAGAACCGGTGGACCGGCGGGAGTACGGGAGCATGATCGGCTCCCTCCTCTACTTGACGGCGACGAGGCCGGACATACGGTTCGGCCGTGTGTCCGTGCGCTCGTTTTCGAGCTTCGCCAAGGACATCATATCGACGGCCGTCAAGAGGATCTTCGTGTACCTACGATCCGCCCCCGGTCTTGGCCTTTGGTATTCTTCCTCCTCGACTCGTCTCTTCATGGTTTTTCCGATGCGGATTTCTGTGGTTGTCGAGTCGAGAGGAAGTCTACTTCTGGCACTTGTCAGTTTCTTGGTTCTTCGTTGGTCTCATGGTCTTCCCGCAAGCAATCTAGTGTAGCTCAGTCTACCACAGAGGCGGAGTATGTTGCTGCCGCGAGTTGTTGTTCTCAGCTGTTGTGGATTTCATACACTTTGAGAGACTTTGGTGAGGAGTGCACCCGCATCCCACTTCTTTGTGATAGCACCGGTGCCATAAGTGTAGCCAAAAACCCGATGCTTCACTCCAGAACCAAACATATAGAAGTGAGGTATCATTTCCCGAGGGACAATGTGGAGAAAGGAACCATTGTTTTGAGCCATGTCCCTACCCAAGATCGGCTAGCCGACATCTTTACAAAGCCTCTCGACCAAGCTACATTTGTGCGCTTGCGGGGGGAACTTGGGGTTTGTTGCCCTTTCTAGTTGATTCTTGGGGGATTTCCTTTTGTATCATATGTATCATACCATGTTTTACTTTGATGTATATACATGCTTTGCTTGATGTACAAACCATGGTAGGATAGCCATCTTGTCATATAACATGTTGCATTTGCCATATATTGCATTTTAGGATGATGAGCTTCTGTCATATGCCATATTTGAGTCTCTTTGGCTATTTGTGAGATATTGGTTATATGTGTGGAGAAATGGTGATGTGAGGCTATGCTCTTGGAATATTTGAGATATATGTGTGGTGAGATAGCCCCTTTTGAAATAAATGCTAAACTTGACTAATTTTGGATGAAATATGCTCCACTCGTGTGTAGTTGTGTATCCATGTCACAGTTTGGTCTAAATGTGCTTTTCATGCTTAGATTGTGCTTGGATGCCTGTTCTTGCATTTGGGCCAAAGGCCGAATATCATTGGGAATGTTTAGCCTATGTTGCATTCATGGGGGAGCATAAGCTTCTTTTTGCCGCAAAGGCACTTCATGTACCATGAAATGAATTAATCTTGAAAAGAAGTGCATAATGCCTGAAAATTGCTCCATCCATCATGTCTATGCTTAAAATGTTTTATCTTTCACATATGGGTGCAAAACATGTTGCATGATGTTCACCAGTGGAGAAGTCTCCCCGAAGTGGACACATGGCTCATGAGCTTTGACATGACATGCTTTGCTTTATGGGTGTTTGCCATGATCTTTTGCTGAGAATTGGATATCCTGGTATGATCTTTGAGTAATATGCATGTTTGTGGCTCAAGTGTGACATGGATAGGCTTTTACATGTGAAGCGAGCCTTCTTTAGGTAAAACTGCTTAAATCTGAAAATTTTGCTTTGTCACATGCTTGTATTTTCATATATTACTTGTGGCTATGCTTTGACTATGCTATGATTCATGTGTGTGATCTTTGTCTCATTTTTAGCCTTTGATACTGGATTTGGCCTATTTGAGAAGCCCATTTAGTTGTTTATATACTTTGCTTTGCATTTCTGCATTTTCACCTTGATTCATACATTGTCAACAAGGGGGAGAAAAGGTGAGCTTAATGAAAATTCAGAAGAGGTGAGCTGAAATTTGGGAGTTTGCATGAGTTTGCATCCACATGTTCAGGGGGAGCTTGCATTTGTTCAGGGGGAGCTTTCTTGCTGTTTTTGGTGTGGATTTTGTGCTTTGCTTGGCTTGTGACCTTTTTTCGCCTTTCTTCGGTTTTGGTCATGAGTTGAGCTTCTTGGTTTTTCTTTCTTCTTCTTTTCTCTTTTTCTCTGAATTTCATTTCGCGTTGTGTGTTGTCAATGCACTCATCAAGGGGGAGATTGAGGACCAGGAGCGTCCCAGTGGTCGGTGGATGACCGCTCCTTAGTGATGAGTGATTGACAACGGGTGTTGGACTGACTCTTGGCTTAGTGCGCAGGTGTAGGCCGCGGCCTAGTTCGTGTTGTTGCGGGTGAAGAACGGGCGCGAAAGGTCTTCGGCCTTGAGGGGCCTCCGGGAGATGGAGAGACAAGTAGGCTCGGTTCGAGGGACCCGTGGACGGCGGGATCGGGTGCGGGCCACATGGTGGCGACACAAGCAAGACGAAGTCATGGACAAGTGAGCCGGTGCACGGTGGCGGTCAAGTCAAGTGGTTTGGCGGGAGGCCGGACCGGGCACGCGGGGTTTGGTGGTTTGCCCACAAAACCATCGGCGGACGGTTTCTTGGTTTGGGCCTCAAAACCAAGTCCGAGGGCCCAACACGACGGAGACGGGATCCGGCGTGTCGGGAAGCTTCGAGGCGGAGGACACGCGGCGGGATCGCATGGCTTGCGTCGGGAGGACGCGGGGTGCGGCAAAGGCGTGGTCGTCCGATGGGAAGACCCACAAACATTACCAAAATGCCCCTACGTGGGTTGTATCGCCAGTAGTGTAGTTAGGGGTAGTCGAGTCATTTACCACTCCGGCGGGACCTGATATATAAGCCATGAGTGTGTGTTGATGGCTCTCTCTCTCCGTGACTTAGGGTTTCATTTGCTCCCTCCTCTTTCTCATTTTTTCGTAGCCATTTTTCTTCCATTTTTTCTCTAGGCTAGCATGAGAGCTTCATGAGAGATTTGTTGAGAGGGATGGATGCTAGGGCGGCATGCTAGACCTTGTGAATCTTTCCTGGTTTGTATAGAAGATTCGGGGTTGTTTTTCGTGCCTTTTTGTGCTTGTTTTTGTGTCTTTGTTCCCGGTGTGATTCCGCGGATTTGAGTGGGTTTCTCCCCGGATTTCTTTGAGGGAAACATGGATAGATGTCTTGTGCATCTTTGTGCTTGATCTTGTGCCCTCAAACGCCGGGAAACCACTTCGATTCGTGAGTTTTCGTTCGGTGCTCTAGTTTTTGGTGGTGCTCAAAGGATTCGCGATTCCCGGTGATTTAGGGAGTTAGGAGGCAAGATTTTTGGGCTATAGCATCCTTGTGTGACGCTTTTCAAGTACCCAAACCCTTGTCTTCACAACTTCAACCGTTTGGGAAATCCGATGATGATTTGGGGGAGTTGACTTTCGGGGTCGGGGTTGTTTTCGGCTCCGTCCGCACCGCGGACGGTCCGCGAGGACCAGGCGGACGGTCCGCGCGGCTAGGGTTCGTCCCGTGTTCTTCGTGTTCTTGCTCGTCTTTCGTTTCGATCCGTCGCGATTTTGGTTTTTGGTTGGACGGAGTTTCGGACGGTCCGCGGTGTCGGGCGGACGGTCCGCGGGTGCTTGGCGGACGGTCCGCGTGCTCCCCGCGGACGGTCCGTGGCTTGTAGGTGGCTTTGGTCCGTTCGTGTGAATTAACGGACGGTCCGCGGCTAAGGGCCGGACGGTCCGCGGCTCGGGTGCGGACAGTCCGCGGTACCCGGCCGGACGGTCCGCGCAGCTCTTTGCGGACGGTCCGCCCCTCCTGTGCGGACGGTCCGCCAGAGCCTGTGTGCTTAGCTTCTTAGTTCGATTCCTTCCCCCCTTCTTTCGTGCTTCCGCGTGTGCTTCAAGGAATCGTTCCTAGGACTAGAGGTTGATCCATAACCTTGTGGTCTTGGCGATTGGTGTGTGATTCGATCCATCGCTTGTGTGTGACCGGGATTTGAGTAGGACATAGGCCGGGTTCTTTGGGAAGAATTTTTACCGGCTCCTATTCACTCCCCCCCTCTCTAGTCGCCATCTGATCCTTCAGAATCGTCCTGGTTTGGAGAAAGCTTGTCCATTGATCCGCGCGGGAGAAGGTAATGGGTACCTCCGACCACCTGAGAGGGGTCGGGACCGCTGGTTCAATGCTCATGACTTCTCGATGGGTAGCCTTTTGTTCCCGTCTGTTGGGTAGTCCACCGAAGAGGACGTTGACCGTCTTGTCGGGTTCCTGGAAGTCGTCGTTGCCTTCGTCATTCTTCTTCTTGCCTTTCTTGTCGTGAGGGTGCGGTGGCTCTAGAGTACCCTTGAGTGCTCGCCTGAGTTGGTAGCACTGCTCAGTGGTGTGGTTGCCGTCCAGATGCCACGGGCACTTCTCTTTCAGCAAGTCTTTGAAGCCGCTGGAGGTCTTCTTCGAGTTCTCCTTCGCAGGGTGCTGGATAGCCGCGAAAGTGTTGTCTGGCTTGCGCTTGCGGTTGGGACCCGAGTAGTTGTTGTTGTTGCGACCACCCTGGTTCCCGTTGTTGCTGTTGCCGGCGCCCGTGTTCTGTTTGCTCTTGCCACGGATGGCATCGTACTTGGCGTTGGCTTTGTCTTCTTCATCCGCCCAGGACGTGATCATGTCCTTGAGATGGGGGATGGACTTGGGGCGGCGTCGACCGAAGTCTTCGACGGTGCGACGGTGATAGAGACCGTCTTGGAAGAGGTCGATGACCTCCTTGTCGGTGACGTCGACTACGGTGGCGCGCTTGTCGAAGAAGCACCGCATATACTTGCGAAGGGTCTCGCCTTGTTCCTGCTTTACCATGGCCAGGTCCATGCGAGTACCTGAGCGGCCCATTGCGCCCGCGAAGTTGCTGGTGAACTGCTCCTTCAGCTGGTCCCACTTGTCGATCGAGTGCTTGTCCAACGACTCGAGCCATGTGAGCGGGGCTTGGTCCAGACAGAAGGGGAAGTAGAGGCACTTGGTGTCGCTGTTGCCACCAACGTTCTCGATGGAGAGGGCGTAGCATCTGAGCCACTGGATAGGGTCTTGCTTCGCGTCGTACTTGGTGATTCCCAGAGGTTTGAACTTGTCCAGGAGGAGTAAGTTGCGAAGCCGAGGAGAGAAGGCGGGCAAGCCGTCGTTGTCGCCTACGGTGGCGGACTTCTTCCGCCGCAGATCTTCGATCTTCTGGCGGGCGTCGTAGCCGCCTTGTGATGCTCCGGAGGCGTGGCTGTTCGCGTGGCCTCGGCCGCCGCGATCGCCTCCTCCACCGGCCCTCCTGTTGGCCCCATGGTTGGAGCTTCTGCCGTCGCTGCCTCCACCGCCAGGGTCGCAGTGGGGGATGATCTCACAATCACCGGCAACAGTCGCGGCGTTGTTGCCAGCTTGAGAGGGACCGCCGGCGTTTTCCCGAGTACGGTTGGGCTGGGCCGGCAGCTCGGCTTGAGTATGGTTACGGCCGAGGTCAGCACTGCGACTTGTAGCTTCGTTGTCGCGGTTCCTGGCGGGGGCGGCTGGGTGACCCTGTTGTCGACTCGCATGAATTAAGCGTCTTCTGCAAGCTTGGCGATGACTTCTCCAGCACGTATCCCCTGAGCCTGGCGTGCGATCGCTGTGATCGACATTAGGCATTGCTCCGGGGTGGTGTGTACCCTGCTCTCGACTTGTTCGAGGGCTTCTGCGAGGTTGCGGATGGGGAGGTTGTCTCGGAGACGCCGGCGCCGTTCGTTCCGCTTTCTGTTACGCTCACGTCAAGCGTCCCTGTTGGCGTCGGTCTCATCCGCGGGTGCTTCAGCAGACAGCTCGTCTGCGGAGATGTCTTCTAGGTACCGGTCTTGTGCCTCTGCAGTTCCTGGCGTGTCGCCGAGAGCCATAAAGACTTGGCGATCGGGGTTGCCAAGACTAGAGTCAGAGCTCGCCACCTCAGTTGGAGTATTCTCCTCAGTTCGAGTGAGTGGTGTTCCCTCCTGGAACGAAAGCGAGTCGAGGTAGGTGACCTAGCGTGAGTTCCCGTCTATCAGGTCGGCGGGCTTGCGGTCTGGCCAGTAGACGAATCTGTCGGCTGGTGTGGATGTTATAACCAGCCCAGAAGTCGGCCCTGATAAGGGTTGCTCAGTAGAGTTGTCCTCGGACTTGGGATCCTCAGGGTCCGACCCGAAGTCGAACTCGTACGCGGAGTCCGGGTGGTGTCGGAGTCCGAGTTGTACTCGGGTACGGGCTCCTTGCCGGTCCGGCGTGCAGAGGGAGCCCCCGTGCCGGCCCTGCTGAGGTTGCGGGGACCACGCGCGGAGCGCTCACGGGGTGGGCTGTCCATATGCGATGGTGAGCAGCCGGCTCGCACACGGTGGCCCACGGGGATGTCGAGTTCGAGTTGGAGGCGGATCCAAGCTCGAAGTCGGCGTGTTGGTCGAAAAGCGAAATTTCGCCGAACTTGCCGGCGAGTTCGCCCGTGACTACTTCAGGAAGCGTCACGATGCCGGTCTCCGGGTTGGGCGGCATGGTGAGGCGGCGTTGGAAAGATCCAGCGCCGTCAGTAGTGCAGACCCAAGCGCCGAAGACGAAGGTGTCGCCACGGTTGAAGGCGACAGTTGGCTTGATGTAGACGGGAGTCGTCGAGTTCGCCATGTGATCTCAGGTGAGATCCCCTACCAGGCGCGCCAGCTGTCGGTGTTTTAGACCGGCAACCTACTAAGGGGAGTACCCGAAGTAGATGAATGTGGCCTCGCCGAGATCGGTAACTCGAAGGAAGAGACACGTGGCACACAATTTAGACAGGTTCGGGCCGCGAGGTGCGTAATACCCTACGTCCTGTATGTTGCATAGCTCTGGGTTGATTGGGTACGATTACAAGATGATGCAATCTTATGCCGTGAGATGAGATGATCTAGAGAGGGGTCCCTGCCTCGCCTTATATAGCCCGAGAGGCAGGGTTACAAGTCGGTTCAGGGAGAGAGTACTAGTCGAGTACGTCTAGGAGTCCTCTATACAGTGCGGGACATGTACAACTTCCTAACCGAGTACTTCTCCTCTGTAGTCCTTGTGCTTCACGCCATCAGGTGCCGTGCAACGCAAGTCGGGTAGTCCCACGGGCCCACCGAGTAGTCGGTCCTGGTACCCACCGAGGTAGTGGGCCCAGGGAGGTCCATACGACATCGGGCGCGGGCCGAAATTTTCACCCGAACTAAAAAAACCGACCCAACTCGTCCAGACCCGAAAATTATAACTAAAAACCCGAAACACGACCAAACCCGACCCAACTCGACATGACCCACACGTGTGACGGGTCGGGCACAGGCCATGAATTTCGACCCGACAACCCGACATGACCCGACCCGACCCATGATCAAGTATAAGCGGAGGGCAGGGAGCAACACAAACTGTCGGTGGAGTGATAGATCCTCTGTGGTTGGGGTCTTCAACAGCCTTTACAGTCAGGCTGATCCGACCGTCTAGGAGGTTGTCGTAGATGGCTTCTCTCCTGCTCGGGACGCTCGGCTTGGCTCGCGGAGGAACTTGCTCGTGGCTCCTGCGGAGCAGCTCGATGCTCTTCTCCTCCTCCGCCACCTCTCCATCCCTATCACCGAATTCGCCTGCCGCGAGGTGAGCATCCGCGGCGGTGGCGCTGGCGGCGGCCATGCCATCCAGGAGTCGCGCCCAAGAGTTGCGCCTGCAACTCGCACCAAGCGCAGTGACGGCAGCGCCCATGCTCGCCAGGACTCGCCCCGATGCGCCCAAGAGCTGCGACTGCGACGACGTAGGAGGTGGCGGTGTAGCTACGCAGGCCAGGCACCTTGTGGTCGCGGTGGCGGCGATGAGCCACGACGCCAAGGCATTCGACGGGGTGACTGACAGGCTCGCCAATCTCAGGACACCGAATTCTTGCCCTCTATACTGCTCAGCCTACCTGTTGATTGCTAATGTGTAAGCATTAGGAATAGGTTTCTGTTGTATGTACAAGTGTCGTGTTCAAGATTTCTGCAACACCATGAGGTGGTGAAAATCAGGCAATGCAGTCGTGATGGTTTCAAGGTGATTTTGGTTCTGGACAAGATGGTGTCATGGATGAGCAGCTTCAAGCATGAGGGGTAGCTGACTTCACACATTGTAGAAGTCAAGTTGTATCAGTACTTCACATTGGCATTGTGTTGTATTTTTTCTTGAAATTGAATAAAAAATAATGTTGATTGTTGCAAGTTCTAAGATACACAAAATGATCTGTTTATCAAAGATGAGCATATCAGAGATGTAATTCCCATTACTTTACACTTCCAACTACAATAGGTATTGTGCAAAAGCTATTCTCCTAAACAATCTAGTCTCCAAAAGACATTCAGATTGTAGGAAATGTCCATACTACTAGAAATCAGCAAGGATATCATTTGTGATTGCCCCCTGCAAAATAAAAGGTTTAGATGCATAATTGAGAGAATGGATTGATGGCAATGTATGTGTAAACAAATGGTAAAGTTTGAAATATTGCCGTCAATATATGAGAGAAAGTATTGATGACCATGTATGATTCAGACACATGTTCCATGGGCAAAGAAGTACTAGGAGAAATATTTTGCACTACTGTAGTGTCTTGTATTTCTGTTTTTTTGCCCCTGCGGCTTCTTTTTCCTTTTCTTACCTCCTTCCTTTGCAGTTTCTTGTTCCTTCGAATAAAAGAAACAAAATTGAACATTCTCCCATTGAACACAGTGAAAGAGAATCAAATATATGTTGTGTTATCACATACCTTTGTAGCAATTTCCTTTTTCTTACTTCCCTTCTTTCCAGACTTGTGCATCTTGTCAAGCCAATTGAATGATGGGTTATCGCCAATTTTGTCTTGAAAGTACATGAGCATGCTTGCAGCTTGACCATATGCCATCTCTCGTTGGCGCTTGCCCCGTAAATAATTCTTGTGGTCACGGAGAGTGTAACTGAGATTAAGTGAACCACCAACATGGATACTAGCCAACTCATGTGTTGCTTTTGGTCCAATTCCCGCATCGTCGGATGTCTCAATTTCAAAACCTTGTAACTTTGAAATTTTCCTTTGAGACACCATCAAATGCGACGTTTCGAGCAACTGAAGGATGTGATTGTGTTCCAAAATTAGATCAACAACTTTATATTTCCCCTTCTCTTGATCTAGCACAACACCCATGCGAACTTGGAAATCGGTTCTAGTTTCAGCTCTTTGTCACTTTGTTAGATGATCCCTTTTATCATTCTTTTTGTGACCCTCTTTTGCAGAAACATATCTGCAGGACCTAATCTTCCCATCAGATTTTCTTCTGGTTGTGTAGATTTTTCTAACCTCAAACCCTTTTTGACCTCCATATGCAACCCAAAACATCCAAGCCTCATCAATAGTACTAGAACAATCCGGCGCGCGTTGCGCGCCCTATCTAAAGTGAACTCCATCGATATCAAAAATAATAGAACCAAAACAACAACAATTGAAAGTACACTAACTCATTTCACAGGACTGATCAGGATTAGGTAGAAACAAATGCACTACAGATGTCTTTACATGCGACCTCCATTTCACATGACCGATCAGGATCCTTAGTTACAAAACATTCAACCATTAGTTTGGAATACAAATCCAAAGAAGCTATACAAGTGGTTTGGAATACAAATCCAAATAAGCATATACAAGTGGTTTGAAATACAAATCCAAATAAGCATATACAAGTACTAAAGCAGCTTGAGATATCCAAAGAGAATAGTACACAGTTTGCAACCATGAATGGAAGTACATCTAACTTTTTGACACAGGCTTTGATCGGCCCAAGCAGCAAGCAACTGGCTTCGTTTGGTAGACAAAAGATGCGCACCCTCTTGTTGACCTAACCATCCTTGCTTGCACTGAAAGACAATAACCATATGTACATAATAATGTTGCCATGATCAGACTAAGAAAAAGAACTTGAACATATTTTTCTAACATGACAACAAGCCAGCGCAGATCAAATCGGATAAAGGTAGTGAAACCTCTACAGACATGATGCTACAACAATCAAACATGTGTATCTTATTTGCAGGAAGTTGGAATGGAGATCCTGGAAGGCAAAGGCTACAATTCTTCTCTTTTCATAAGAGACATATTTCACAAAACCAGAGAGAAAACACTCCAAGATTAGAAAACATTCTTAATCATAATTATCTTGTTAAACAACAATTTGGCTATACAAATTCAGTAAGCTGCTACAAATTTTTCTCTTCATGGGGAACCGGCTTGACATGAATAATTGGTACACGATCAAAATGTTTGGTTATGCATTTTCATCATTGCCAACTTTTTCTTCCTTTCCCTACATATCTGAAATCATTTCAGTATCAAAATTCACATGTAAAGTCTAAAGTGACTCTAAACTTAAGTTCTATCCCGCCATCCACCAAAGAAACTGCAGAGATAAACAAGTAGTTCTGAATTTTATTAGGAAGGATTTACCATGCTAATCAGTTAGCTAAATCAACAGCATATAATACTAAACTGACTATATGTGGAAATACCGAAAAAGAATGAAATGGTCAATTGGTTTAACCTTTTTGTCCTTGTAGGGCTTGGCAGGAAGAATGGGCACCCTGAAGAAGTCCTCGTCTTCCTCGTCTTTCTTGATTGCTTTGTGAATAAATCTGTCATGTACTATTAGTTACAATTACATTGGTTCCAATTCATACAGGTAAGAGCAATGGTTCATCCTTGTGTTGTAAGAAAATCAAGAGCAATGTGTAGGTTTATAACATTTTAAGTAGCTAAGATCAGTAGACAATCATGTATAATTAGCATATTAAGCAATGCGTAGGTTTAGCACAATCTGCCTATCATTTCACAGTTCTCACTGCAATGCGTAGGTTTTGCTACAATGGTCTCATTTCTCCATCACCTCAATAATAGTGCCACATAAGAGAATGATAGAAGGTAGAAAGCCTCTAATCTAGCCATTTCTCCGTTGTAATTGAATATCAGGTACTGTGAAAAATAAGGAACAATACATCTTAGATTTATGAACCATTCAACATTTATGTAAATTTGTACTTCCACATTATCTATTTCAAGTAATATTAAAAACAAAAGACAAGTTTGTTAGTAGCTGCAAATTGGCTTGTAAGACCCTAACCGAGCTCCTCATTCAAATCAGTATAACCCCACGACACAGCACTAAGAGCACAATCCATTGAATTTCGTAAGAAATAATTGAGGCACTATGCTCCTCCCTCATTCTCACTACAACAACATAAGCACTAATTAAAATGAATGCCAAAAGCAAGTGTACTGAATATCTAGAAGCAAGTGGACTGAATATCATGTAATAAATCCAAAGGGACCCGCTATAGTGAACAGATATACCTTGTTCGTGCTCTTCTCGATTTGCAGGAAAGTAGTTAGCAACGATGGGGCGGCAGAAGATGCTGGCATTGATGGCGTGGTCCGTCTTTCCGAACACAACAACAGATCTTGTGCAGGGCATAAGATGCTGGCGTTGATGGCCTTGCCTTCGCTGATGAGGCCATGGATCTTGTGTTGTCCCACGGCAAGGAAGGCAAGCCCTCTGGCGGGGAGAATCGCACGACAGCTCATGTCCACGCGTGCACTGGAGCTCGAGCAGGGAGGCCCCCTCGCCACCGCGCCCCTAGCAATTCGCAGATCTGGAAGGAGGGGGTAATTAGAGGACGAAGGGGAAAAGGGTAATGTGAAGCGGAGGAGATGGGGGGGAGAAGAGTTGGTACCTGGAGGCGCTGCACCCAGCACGCCAGCCGCACTCACACCAGAGCAGCACAAGGTCGTTGGGCCAGATGGTGATGATGCCGTTGACCAAGGGCACAGGCCGCGGCTTGGAGTGGGAGCGAAGGCGCCACCGCGGCCCGAGCTCTGGGTGTCTCGCCATGGCCGCTTGTGGTGGGAGGACCTAGACCCAGGGCGCGGGGCGCGGCCTAGAGTGGGAGCGAAGGAACCGCTGCCGCCAAAGCTCCGAGGTCTCGGCCTGGGAGGAGGGAGCGAGGGCATGGCGCCGGAGATTCGGGGGCCTCAGCGTGGGAGGAGGGCCCTCTGCTTGGCGACGAGCGGGTGGGACGGCGGCGACAGACAGGGAGGAGGAGAATAGGCGAGAGGGGGCGGTGGGGGAGTGGAGCAGGTGTTAGGGTTCGGGCCGCGGCGCCCGGGCTGGGGGTATTAGTCGGCTGGTGGGGGTGGTGGGGGGTGGATTCGCAAAATGGCTTAGGGGTTGGTTGCAAAGAATAGATGTATATCAATTTTTCCTTCTTTGGGTGGAAATAAAGATTACTCTGAGGGCTTATTCAAAAAATAAATGGACACAGTTACTGTACGATCAGGATGTTCTGGACTGTTTCACGATATGTAGAAAGCTGGAGGAGTTTTCTGCAAAACCAACACGCCTGCGCTGGGGTTGACGTGTCGCGCGGCTGATGAGCCACCGATGCCTCAATTAATCTGGTGCCGAGAAAGGGGTTGGGTCTTTCATATCTCCGATTGAACTCCATGCCAACTTCATGTATCAAACTAGGCAGCACACCCACTCTACAGGAACAAAAAAAATATTTTGGTGGTCATTGAACAAATAAAACCTATTTGATCTAGTGAAAAAGTAATAACCATGGCTTCATATACCTATTTTCTTCCATATCAAGTATGCAGATTTTACTTTGCTCCAGGTTTCTTCGATGAATTCCAACACAGTCTAATGAGGTGAGGTGGAAGACAATCAAATTAGAGCACACATGAGAGGTGGAAGACAATAAAATCAGAGTACACACATATCAGAGTGTCGTGAAACAATCAAGTCATGAAGAAGAAAAATGAGATAAACTCACTTGTGATGAATGATCAGTCTTGTCGCCGCCGCCCACGACTCATGCTCGTGGTACGCCGTCGCCCATGGCTCGTGCTCGAGGAGGTACGCTGCCGCCCACGGTAGTCCTCGCACCAAAACGCAAGGTCCATCCCGCCAAAAGATCTTGTTTCACGCTAAAAATGAGGACTCCAGCTATGTTGGGCGTAGCTCTGGCCTGCGTCGCGTGTCTTCCCAGAGTACAGTGATAGAGCTGAGTGTCAAGCAAAGCCGAGCCTGGCAGCCAGCGTTGTCCAGGAGAGGAGCCATCTGGGAGGTTGCCGTAGGATGGCTGCCCGACGGCAGAATCAACCTTACTGTAGAGGCGGGTTGAAGACCCAAACCACATAGGATCCTATTCCGTCGATGGAGGGATAGAGAGAGATTGGAGCTATTTGAAATTTGAACGTTACGGTTGATTGGTTCGGCACGGGGCAGAGGCACCGACCCGCCCGTGGTTTTGTCGGCAAAACACCGGGGGCGGAACCATGGGGTGTCGATGTTGCCTTAGAGCAAGGGCAATGATACAACCGATTGGACGGCGAAATAAACTCCAGCGTGGCTCATTTAATGCGGTGGGGATAGCAAAAACTCACACACGACCAATACACAGTGAGCACAACATGAGAGCAGCGAATGAGAGCCTGTCGTATGGACCTCCCTGGGCCCACTACCTCAGTGGGTACCAGGACCGACTACTCGGTGGGCCCCTGGGACTACCCGGCTTGCGCTACACGGCACCTGATGGCGTGGAGCACAAGGACTACGGAGGAGAAGTACTCGGTTAGGAAGCTGTACATGTCCTGCACTGTATGGAAGACTCCTAGACGTACTCGACTAGTACTCTCTCCCTACTCCGACTTGTAACCCTGCCTCCTGGACTATATAAGGCGAGGCAGGGACCCTTCTCTAGCATCTCATCCAATCTCACGGCGCACTATTACACCATCTTGTAATCGTGCCCAATCAATCCAGAGCTACGCAGCATACAGGACGTAGGGTATTACGCACCTCGCGGCCGAACTCGTCTAAATTGTGTGCCATGTGTCTCTTCCTTCGAGTTACCGATCTCGGCGAGGCCACGTTCATCTACTTCGGGTACTCCCCTTAGTAGGTTGCCGGTCTAAAACACCGACAGCTGGCGCGCCAGGTAGGGAATCTCGCCCGAGATCACATGGCGAACTCGACGGCTCCCGTCTACTTCAAGCCAACCGTCGCCTTCAACCGCGGCGACACCTTCGTGTTCGGCGCCTGGGTCTGCACTGGCGACGGCGCGGGCTCTTTCCGCCGCCCCTCACCATGTCGCCCAACCCGAAGACCGGCTTCGTGACGCTTCCCCGAAGTTGTCACGGGCGAACTCGCCGGCAAGTTCGGCGAAATTTCGCTCTTCAACCATCACGCTGACTTCGAGCTCGAGTCCGCTTCCAACTCGAACTCGCGTCCCCATGGGCTATCGCATGCGAGCCGGCTGCTCAGCCATCGCATGTGGTCCCACCACTCTGCGAGCGCTCCACGCGTGGCCCCCGCGTCCTCAGCCGGGCCCGCACAGAGGCTCCCTCTTCGCGCCGGGCCAGCAAGGAGCCTATACCCGAGTACAACTCGGACTCCGACACCGCCCCCAGCCACGCTTCGGACTCCAACCCTCTCTCCGAGTTCTACTCGAACCCCGCATACGAGTTCGACTTCGGGTCGGACCCTGAGGAACCCGAGTCCGAGGACAACTCCACTGAGCATCCCTTGTCAGGGCCGGCCTCTGGGCTGGTTATAACATCCACACCGGCCGGGAGACTCGTCTACTGGCCAGACTGCAAACCTGCTGACCTGATAAGTGGAGACTCACGCTACGTCGCCTACATCGACTCGCTCCCGTTCCAGGAGGGAACACCGCTAGCCCGGGCCGACTCGAACACACCAATTGAGGTGGCGCCTTCTGAGTCCAGCCTTGGCACCCCTGATCGCCAAGTCTTCATGGCTGCCGGCAACACCCCAGGACCTTCAGGGACGGCTCAAGACAAGTACCTTGAAGACATCTCCTCCGACGAGCTCTCTGCTGATGCTCCAGCGAACGAGACCCCCGCAGACAGAGACGCTCGACGTGAGCATAACCGGAAGCGTAGCGAACGTCGCCGACGCCTCCGCGACAATTTCCCCGTCCGCAACCTTGCGGAAGCTCTCGAGGCGTTCGAGAGCAAAGTACACGCTACCCCTGAGCAATGCCTCATGTCGACCACAGTGATCGCACGCCAGGCTCAGGGCATACGCGCTGGAGAGGTCATCGCCAAGCTCGCTGAAGATGCCTACTTCATGCGGGTCGACAATAGGGTCAACCAACCTCCCCCCGCCAGGCCCCGCGACAACGAAGCCACAAGTCATAGCCAACAATGGTCCCAACCGTACTCGAGCTGAGCTTCCCGCTCAACCCAACCGCACTCGCTCCAACGCCGGCGGACCTCCACAGGGTGGCAACAGCAACCGCGAGGTCGTCCCCCACCGTGCTCCGGCCGGTGGCGGCGGCCATGACCCTGACGGCGGCGGCAGCGACGGCGGAAGCTCCAACCATGGAGCCAACGGGGAGGGCGGCGGCGGAGGCGGTCGCGGCGGCCAAGGCCACGCGAACGGCCATGCCTCCGGTGCCTCACGGGGCGGCTATGACGCCCGCCGAAGATTGAGGAGCCGCGGCGGAAGAAGTCGACCCTTGCGAGCGACAACGACGGCTTCCCCGCCTTCTCACCTCGGCTTCGCAACTTGCTCCTCCCCCGACAAGTTCAAGCCTTTGGGGATCACCAAGTACGATGCGAAGCGGGACCCCATCCAGTGGCTCAGGTGCTACGCCCTCTCCATCGAGAACGTTGGCGGCAACAACGACACCAAGTGCCTCTACTTCCCCTTCTGCTTGGACCAAGCTCCTCTCACATGGCTCGAGTCGGCCGGACAAGCACTCGATCGACAAGTAGGACCGGTCGAAGGAGCGATTCACCGCCCAACTTCGCGGGCGCCATGGGTCGATCGGGTACTCGCATGGACCTGGCCATGGTCAAGCAGGAACAAGGCGAGACCCTCCGCAAGTACATGCGCTGCTTCTTCGACAAGCGCGCTACCGTGGTCGACGTCACCGACAAGGAGGTCATCGACCTCTTCCAGGACGGCCTCTACCACCGCCGCACCTTTGAAGACTTCGGTCGTCGCCGCCCCAAGTCCATCCCACACCTCAAGGACATGATCACGTCCTGGGCGGATGAAGAAGACAAGGCCAACGCCAAGTACGACGCCATCTGTGGTAAGAGCAAGCAGAACACGGGCGGCGGCAACGGCAACAACGGGAACCAAGGCGGTCGCAACAACAACTACAACTACTCGGGGCCCAACCGCAAGCGCAAGCCAGACAACACTATCGCGGCTATACAGCGCCCTGCGAAGGAGAACTCGAAGAAGAACTCCGGCGGCTTCAAAGACCTGTTGAAAGAAAAGACCACCGAGCAGTGCTACCAGCTCAGGCATGCACTCAAGGGCACACCAGAACCACCGCACCCTCACGATAAAAAGGGCAAGAAAAAGAACAACGGAGGCAACGACGACTTCCAGGAACCCGACAAGACCGTCAACGTCCTCTTCGGCGGGCTACCCAGCAGGCGGGAGCAGAAGGCTACCCGTCGAGAAGTCATGAGCATTGAGCCAGCGGTTCCGACCCCTCTCAGGTGGTCGGAGGTACCCATCACCTTCTCCCGCGCGGATCAATGGACCAGCTTCTCCGAACCAGGACGGTTCCCCCTCGTCCTGAAGCCAGTGGTCGCGGGCTCCAAGCTCAACAAGGTCCTCATCGACGGTGGAAGCGGGCTCAACGTCCTTTTCACGAAGACCTTGAAGAAGATGAAGCTCGACATCACCCACATGCTCACCAAGAGCAACACGCCATTCTACGGCATCGTCCCCGACAACGCGGCTATCCCACTGGGCTCAGTGGTCCTGCCAGTTACCTTCGGGGAATCTCGGGACAATTACCGTACCGAGTACATCAAGTTCGAGGTCGCAGACTTCGAGACTTCCTACCACGCCATCCTTGGCAGACCGGCCATCGCCAAGTTCATGGCGGTGCCCCACTACACCTACTTGGTACTTAAGATGTCAAGCCCGGCAGGTGTACTCTCCCTCCAAGGGGAGTTGAAGATCTCCCACGACTGCGACACAGAAGCCGTGGAGATCGCCTTTACGAATCAAGTACCCAACGCGATGATGGAGGTCTACGCCGCGTCGAAGAAGCTTGCTACAAGTGAACTCGACATCCCGGAGAAGTCTGACAACGCCAACAAGCCTCAGCCACCTGAGGAGGTTCTTGTCAAGACGATCGACCTCGGAACAGGCGACCCCAGCAAGACCACCACCATCGGGGCTGGCCTCGAGCCCAAATAGGAAGACGCGCTCGTCAACTTCCTCCGGGCTAACCATGACATCTTCGCGTGGAAGCCAGCGGACATGCCAGGAGTGCCCAGGGAGTTGATCGAGCACGGCCTCAACGTTGATCCTAAGGCCACCCCCAAGCGACAACACCTCCGACGCTTTGCCGACGACAGACGGGATGCCATCAAGAAGGAACTCGCCAAACTACTCGCGGCTAGCTTCATCAGAGAAGTCTTCCATCCTGAGTGGCTCGCCAACCCCGTCCTCGTCCGCAAGAAGAACTCGAACGAGTGGAGGATGTGCGTCGACTACACCGACCTCAACAAGCACTACCCCAAGGACCCCTTCGGGTTGCGCGGATTGATCAAGTCATCGACTCCACGGCGGGCCGCGACTCCGCTCGCTTCCTCGATCGCTACTCCGGGTACCACCAGATCGCGATCAAGGAAGAAGACCAGGAGAAGACCGCATTCATCACCCCGTTTGGCGCGTACTGCTACACGACCATGTCCTTCGGGTTGAAGAACGCCGGCGCCACCTACCAACGAGCTATCCAGGCCTTCTTCAAGAGGCAACTCAACAAGAACGTCGAAGCCTACGTGGATGACGTGGTCGTCAAGACCAGAAACTCCAGTACCCTCATCGACGACCTTGAAGAGACATTTGCATCTCTACGCGAGTACCGCTGGAAGCTCAACCCGAACAAGTGCGTCTTCGGTGTACCTTCGGGCAAACTACTCGGCTTCATCATCAGCCAGTGCGGCATCGAAGCCAACCCCGAGAAGATCTCCGCCATCACCAGCATGAAAGCTCCTACGAGCATCAAAGACGTCTAGAAGCTAACCGGGTGCATGGCGGCACTGAACAGATTTATCTCGAAGCTTGGAGAACGGGGGATCCCCTTCTTCAAACTACTCAAGCACCAAGAGAAGTTCGTGTGGACTCCAGAGGCGGATCAAGCCCTTGCCCAACTTAAGGACTTCCTATTGAAGCCGCCGATCCTCACGGCTCCTCGCAAGGGCGAGCGGCCTCTTGCTCTACCTCGCCGTGGATCGCTCACGTGGTCGCATCGCCATCGTCGCCGAGCGGCAGGAAGACGGCCACGCCTACCCAGTCCAGCGCCCAGTCTACTTCGTTAGTGAGGTCCTATCAGAGTCCAAGGCACGCTATCAGCCCGTGCAGAAGCTCCTGTACGCAGTACTCATCACCTCGCGGAAGCTACGACACTACTTCCAGGAGTACTCGATCTCCGTCGTCACCGACTACCCGCTCGGCGACATCCTGCGGAACCAAGATGCTACTGGAAGAATCTCTAAGTGGGCAGTCGAGCTCGGCGCCCTCACCATCGACTTCAAGCCACGCACAGCCATCAAGTCGCAGGCGCTTGTCGACTTCATGGCGGAGTGGCGGGAGAATCAGCTACCTACTCCAACCGTGCGACCAGAGCATTGGGTGATGTACTTCGACGGCTCACTCAACCTCGAGGGCGCAGGTGCAGGGGTACTCCTGATCTCTCCAACGGGCGAACAACTCAAGTACGTCCTGCAGATCTTCTGGAAGGTCTCAAACAACGAAGCTGAGTACGAAGCTCTCCTACATGGGCTCCGCCTAGCGGCTTCACTGGGCATTGTTGACGGTGAAAATCCGTCAACCTAGCCATGAGTTTACCTTCGGTGTTGGCATGAGTTTTATACCTTATCCATTGGTACTAACCCCCGTGGTATAACAAGTTCACGTGTGCATGTCGGTTTTGGAGTTTAATGTTTATGCAGGGTTTTAGTGTTGAATGCAAGACTTTCGGGATAAGTTCATCAAGCACCTCATGACAAGACCTTGAAGCCCCGTACAAGTCATGCAACAAAGCAAAATTAACTATAAGAAGCCAGGAACTTGATTCGAGAAGACGACAGACTCCGAGGACCTGACCAGAAAAGTGCTGAATCTTGCAAGACAAGGAGTTGAGTCCAATTCAGAGAGAAACTGACGACATGGACCTACATGCAGAAGGGGGAAACATCCAGGAAGCAAGGGAACCGACGCGGAGCAAAGGAGCCCTCGGGCTGGGCCTAGATGGGCCCGGGCCGCCGGCCCGATCGGGTCGGCCCCGGGCCCATCCGGGGCCCATTTGCCCCCTCCTTTGCCCTAGCCGCCACTCGGGCTATTTATAGCCCCCTGACTGAGAGCCACGGAGAGAAGAATTCGTCATCGGCCGCCGAGGAGCAGAGAAGAGAGGGACACCATCTCGGAGAGGAGAGGGTCGAGCTAGTTGACTAGGGTTCCCCTAGCCGACGTGGGAACCTTGCACGTAAGACCACGTCGGAGTTCCCGGAGCTAGAAGCCAGATCAAGGAAGGATCCCGGTGGTGATCTTGTGTATGTATCATTGTTATAGTTGAATTATCAAGTTGAATCTTTTCCTAGCGATCAAGTGTTTCCTCGAAGATTTCGTTTTTCGATCGGCTTTGCTTATTCCAATTCTATTCTCGAGATAGATTACATAGGGTGTTCTTGTAGCCGCGGTGGTGTTGACGGTTAATAATTGTATCAAAGTTCGTTCGTGACTCGCAAGCGTACAAGTCTCCCGTCGTAGTCAAGGGACCCTTCTTCCCTCGAGTGGTGAACCCAAGGTATCGAATCCGTGGAACAAATGTGTGACGCAAGACTTAATCTATTAAAGCCAAATAACTGCAATCTTCGATAAAGGACCTAATGCATCTAAGTTAAAGAAACAAAACAGATCTAATCTACTAAAAACCGGAGAAAACAAAGTAAGATTGGGTAGATAAACCGATCTAGAGGGATCGGGGTAAGCCTTTTGTTGAAGTTCCAAGCAAGAGAAGAAGTAGCAAATCGAATCTTAATAAAAGCCTCTTTAAATCGTGGTTTCCCGTCCAAATCCGAAAACATCCGCCTTTCGAGACCCCCGTTCTGTCACAACGTATCCCTATTCATGCGGGGAGCTTAGGGCGAGTCAAAAGACAAGTCGAGATTCTTTCGGAAGATCCGGCGTGTACCTCTAGCCACCGCGGCTACAAGAACACCCTATGTAATCTATCTCGAGAATAGAATTGGAATAAGCAAAGCCGATCGAAAAACGAAATCTTCGAGGAAACACTTGATCGGCGAGAAAAGATTCAACTTGATAATTCAACTATAACAATGATACATACACAAGATCACCACCGGGATCCTTCCTTGATCTTGCTTCTAGCTCCGGGAACTCCGACGTGGTCTTCCTTGCAAGGTTCCCACGTCGGCTAGGGCAACCCTAGTCAACTAGCTCGACCCTCTCCTCTCCTAGATGGTGTCCCTCTCTTCTCTGCTTCTCGGCGGCCGAAGACGAAATCTTCTCTCCGTGGCTCTCGGTCAAGGGACTATAAATAGCCCGATTGGCGGCTAGGGCAAAGGGCGACGGTTTTGGGCCCTAAATGGGCTCCGGGCCGACCGGACCGGGCCGGCCGGCTCGGGCCCATTTAGGCCCGGCCCACGGGCTCCTTTGCCCGAGGTCGGTTCCCTTGCTTCTCGGATGCTTCCCCTTCGCATGTAGGTCCATGTCGTCGGTTTCTCTCCGAATTGGACTCAACTCCTTGTCTTGCAAGATTCGAGCACTTTTACGGTCGGGTCCCCGGAGTCCGTCGTCTTCTCGGATCAAGTCCCCGGCTTCTTGGAGTTAATATTGCTTCATTGCATGACTTGTTCGGGACTTCAAGGTCTTGTCATGAGGTGCTTGATGAACTTATCCCAAAAGTCTTGCATTCAACACTAAAACCACCGCATAAACATTAAACTCCACAAACGACATGCACACGTGAACTTGTTATACCACGGGGGTTAGTACCAATGGATAAGGTATAAAACTCATGCCAACACCGAAGGTAAACTCATGGCTAGGTTGACGGATTTTCACCGTCAACATCTCCCCCATGCTTAAACCTTGCTCGTCCTCGAGTAAGCCTTCGATGGATATCATCATTGCTAAACAATGTTTAAACTTTGCACTTGATTACACATGAGAAAACATAATGCTCTCAAAATTTTAATTTATTAAAGTTCCATAATGTGCTAGCCTTCATCTCCACGGAGGGTAGATTCTTATTAAGCTTATCCCACAAGTATTAATATGCTCACAAAGTTTTAAATGGATCTCGAATTTTTGAAATGAAGAACGAGATAAGAAAAGCTAAACCAAATTCACAAATTTAAATCATCTCGTGTATTGCTCATAAACTCTCATCTCACTTGTCTCTCAAACCTATATATTCTACTCCTTTCCCTCTCATATATATGTGGTAGGCTTTATATGGAGCTTTGGGAAAGTTTAGTCCTAACAAGAATTTATAAATGAGGTGTTGTCAAAACAAGACAAGCTTCTCATGGTCTTACCGAGACTCGCCAAAAAGGTCATTGGAAATTAATGTTAAATCAAGGAGGGGAAAGAGAAAAAATACACACACTTTAGATGAGTGGACATGTGCAAATGGCAAAGAGTGATCCCAAGGCACAAGAGAAGTCCTCGTTATCGGATTGCACATGGTTGGAAAATGAGAATGGATCTTTTTATCTTGAAGCCTTGAATGCACTCTTAGAGAACCGGGGAGTTCACTTTACGCACAAATATATTTTTTTCCTTTCTTATATTTCTCATTCTTTTCTTTCTTTCATTCATTCATCTTTTTTTCTTTCCTCGTCATTTATTCAGTCCATGACTTTCACAACGAAGTTTTGATTTTTTTATACCTTGAAAGTCATGAATATCACTGGATTTTTTTTCTTTCATCATTATATATTTTTTTAAAATACTCCCTTTTGAACTCTAAAACTGCACCGTACCTACCTCCTCCCCCATGCTTAGACGTTGCTCGTCCTCGAGCAAAGAGGCGAAAAATAAGGTAGGTACGGAGATATTTTTCCTTGGAGAGATACTTGAAATCTTCAACGTTGGCACCGTCTTGCGATCTTCCTTGAATTGATGATCCATCCTCAATGATAGGTTGTGGTCAAGGAGGTAATCACAAAAAGATGATATTTGGTTTAAGGGTGGATATCCGGCGAAGTTTGTGAGATCACCGATGCGGGGATACACAATGCACGGATAAAAGGCTAGCAAAAAGATAGATACGCAAAAACGGAATGACCGACTTCTTAGTCTCGGGCCGGAGAAATCATGGCCTGCAATAACTCACTCAAAAATAAATCTTGTACACTAAGGTTCATGCACTCAAATATATATAAGGCTTTGGATAGGTTGAGCAACCCACAAGTGATATTTGTGACAAGGTTAGCAATATTTTTGAGCATAAAAGACATCTTCAATCTATTCATAACTTGAGAGCACATAAAACACTATGGGTCTTTATTTTAATCATAACCTCCGCTGAAAATTAAGCTAGCATTTAAATAAATTCAGATCTGCATTTTTAAGAGAGCACTAGCTTAAACATGCATAAATCAACTACAAAGATGAACAAAGCTGCAATTTTAATCATACATCATCATGGCACGAATTTTGTAACTTTTCCAATGATATAATCAAGGTGGTGACTTTATTAATGGTGATATCAAGTTGAAATACACACTGAAAATAAACAAACATGCTTGCTGAAATTTAAATGAAAACAGAAAAATACTACGCAAACACACATAAGCAAAAGCTGAAAATTACGAGAGAAAAAGAAAAGAAAAGAAAACTAAAGTTCCTAAATCTTCTAGTCCTCCGCCGGTGGTTGATGTTGGTAGTCTTGATAATAATACCCTTGCTCATAATATGAATGAACACTTCCTCCGTCGAATTGATTTGGCTCCACAAGGTGAAGGCGTCCAAGTTCAAAGGCAATATTTGCGTTGCCTTCACCGAGTTGAGCTGCGTTGGATTGGATGGCTGCGATATTTTGAGCATTTCTTGCAGCATACCCTCCAATAATAGCCATGCTTTGTTGTGGTTGGGGATGATGAGCGTAGGACTCCGCGAAGTTAGCGTTGGGCACAACATAATTTTGTGGGGGTACCGGTGCACCACCCCCCCATGCTTGTTGTTGAGACCCTCCGTAATAACTTGGCGGAGGAGGAACTCCGCCGAATGGTTGCACATTGGGTTGTGCTCCACTCGCTTGTGCGGAGGATGTTCCCTCCTCTACGATTCTTCCTCTTTTGTTCTTCCTTGCGGGGACAAGTAGTCCCTCTTCCAACCAATCTTCCCTTCCTTCGGTGAAAAGCCTAAGCCTCTCATCCGAAGGGGGAGGTTCACAATGGCCAATCGATAACCTCTTCTCTCATCTCCACTAATGTACTTGCCTTGCCGCAAGTACTCAAAACCGAGAGAGGTACCACGCAAAAGGTGAGCGGGGTTTCTGCGATCCCGGTCGCAAGGAAAAGGCCAACATGGAGAGGTAACACCCCGAACCAATATCACCGGCCCCCGATGTTGCTTCACAACACCAACGGTTGATCATGAGGTAAGAGGGGTCAATTGGGCCCCGGCAATTAAAGCCGAGTATAGCCAATTCAATTCCGTGTCGGTCACCTTTGTTTCCCTCATCCTCCCCAATACCCTCTTGCACATCCAAGAGTGAAATATCCGGATAATGGGGTTGCGGATGCATTTGCGTTGTTGATGGGCATCTCCGGAGATCATGCCCCAAAATTCCGCCAACATGCCGGGAGGCACGTCAACTTTCTCCGGAGCTCCCTTGTGGAATCCAAGCGGCTCCCTAACGTGCTCGTAGGGAACCACTTGCTCGATTCCCTCCAACCGAATGACAAGCTTTGCACCCCATCATCATCAACGATGGGTGCAATAGTCATTAAAATTTCCAAGGCGTAACCCAAGTGGGTATCCACCGATATTCCGTTGGAGAACCGAACCCACCCGAGGTGCCCCAACATGTAGTATATGTCGGTGCGAAAACCCAAGGTGTGGAGTGCTTGGTCGTCGAACTCGACGTTTGGCACAAGCCTCTTCTCAAGATTTGCGAGCCTATCCTCCTCCTCCGCCGACAAGATGATGAAGCCGTACGAAGATTGTGTCGGGGGTGTAAGGAGGTGTTGCGGTTGAGCGAGTCGATCGTCGTGGTGGCGCGGGCTGCTCCTCCGTGTGCCCACGAGGTTCGGTGAACCTCATGGAAGTGCTTCTCGCAGCCCTCATACCACCAAGGAGGAGAGCGTCGTTCCTCCTCGGTGGTGCCGTGTCCGTCTCCATGCTCCGGGAGACTCGGAAACCGAGTGCCTCCTCGAAGACGTAGTTGATGACGGCTTGGACGACGACGAACTCTTCTTCTTGGAGAAGAGACTTGTGGTCTTCTTCCACATGGTTGCTGCACTCTTTCTTCAACTAAAAATCCGGGTTGCAACCGGTAAACTAGGCACTTAAACTCTTTGCTTCGGATGTGGACTTTGAGTGGATTTAAGGATGTGGATTTTTCTTGAGCTATCAAGCTTGGGATGGTTGGCTAAGTCTACGGAGGTTCTGAGCACACAAACTTGAACACACTAACAAAGGAAGGAGAGGGAAGCTTGCTGCAGAAGACGGGCGCCGGGGGCTGGTTTTATAGGGCAGGCCGGCCGGCTCGGGCCGGCCGGCCCGGGGTCCTCCGGCTCCTCCTCGGCGCGTCTTTCTCCCGGCACGATCATTTCGCCTCTCGCAACTTTCCCCGCCCGCGTGCTCCACGAGTTGCACCGCCCAAACGCTCTCGTCCACTCCTTTTCTTGAATTATTGGTCCTCCCACTTGATGCTCCATGCTTTGGGTCATGTCCATGCTCCCTAGCTCCACTTGCTTCACATGCCACCATGAAAATCCTGCAAAGTTGATGCTTGCTGCCCACCATGCTTGTCCTTTGCATGTGGAATTGGTGAAAGTTGATAAAAGGGAATCCAATGGTGCATGCATGATTAATTCAAACTTGATTGCCTCCATTTAGGTGTGTTTAAGGTTAAGCACTCCTCTAATTCGAAATTTAAAATATTTTTCAGAGTCATGCAAGAGCTCAAGCATAATTTTAGAGAAGTTTTTAAACCATTAAAAACAAATTTAAGTCGAAAATATTTTTCGACTACGTCGATTTTGGTCTCACCGGTAAAGTTTGCTTTCATCGGTTGAGAGCGAACGTTTTCCCGGCTTGATCATGGGGGCATAGGTTTAGGTTCTAATTTTGGCTAAATAAGAAAGATTTTGAATAAAACAAAATTAGAATAGGCTTAGAAAAATTCTAATCCTAGAGAAACCAAGGATAAAGATTTTTTTTTTAAAACCCAACCAAAGCTTTGATTTCTAGGTTCACGCGAGTCCTACCACGTGCTGAATTTTTATAACACTTGAATATAAATCGTGGCTCTACTCGTGTGGTTTTAGCATGAAAAATAAGCCAACCTCAGTACCATAATGAGGGTGTAAGGTTGAGCTAAGGTTCTGAAATTATTTGGTTGAGGGGTTTCTCGAAAAGAAAAGAATCAAACAAGCACATAGGAGGGTTCATGCAAAGGGTTTATGATAAAGCAAACATTCAATCAAGAATTATGTCTCTAATATTGTTCAACCACTTCTAAGTCTAATGTCTTTGCGTAATAAAACTCAAAAACTAAATTATTAAAAATACTCGAAAGACCCGGAATCGGGTTGTCCTCCCGTAGCTTATTCTTGACTTGACTTGACGAAACGGGTTGCCTCCCGCCTAGCGCTTCGTTTATAGTCTATAGCTAGACTTCTTCACTTGATTACTCCGGATCAACGCTCTTTGCGGGCGTTGCAATCTTGGGTACCCACTTCCGCACCATCTTGGGCGCGGGCTTGTCTTTTGGCTTGGCTGTCTTAGTCATTTTTTTGGTCTTCACAGGCGGCTTCTCTTCCTTTGTCTTGACGGATGCAACACCTTCTTTAATTTTCGTTACATTCACTTTTTTCGGCTCCTTCTTCTTTTTCAGCCCCTCCGTTCGTTTTGGTTCTCCCTTCACTCCAATCATGTTGCAAGCCTCAATCATTGGACGGAACTTGAAGGAACTCCTTTCTCCGTTGATATCGAACATGATCTCCCCCTTGCCAACATCAATAGTTGCTCCCACGGTCTTGAGGAACGGCCTCCCTAGGACGAGCGGCGGCTTCTCCCTCTCTCCCATCTCGAGCACAACGAAGTCGACGGGGATGAAGTGGTGTCCAATCTTCACGGGTACATCTTCGCAATGCCCAAGGGATAGCGAATGGAGTTGTCTCCCAACTCCAAACATATTCCCGTAGGCTCCATCGGTAGGCGTAGCTTCTCGAACACATCCCTCGGCATGACACCGACACTAGCTCCAAGGTCGCATAACGCCTTCTCGAAGTTGAAAGAACCAACCGAACATGGAATTGTAGGGCACCCTAGGTCTTTTTGCTTCTCTAGCCCATAAGCAATAGCTGCACTACACTCCTCGAACATTTTGACATGATCTACCCCGAGTGTTGCTATCTCATATTTATTTGCAAGTATATCTTTAAAGTAACGAGAATATGTAGGTACTTGTAGGGCATCTAGTAATGGCATGTTGATGCTAAGTCTACGCACAACTTACACAAACTTCTCAAAGTGGTTGTCAAGTTTACCTCGGAAGTAGCGTGGCTTGAGTTGCGGTATCCTCGTGTCATCCTCCGCATCTCGAATCCGGTTCCTCGGTGACGATCCCCGTAACCTTCTCTTTAGCGGCTCCTTCCACCTCGATGGATGGTTTAAGCTTCCTTGCTCCCGCGGAACGTTCCGGATCTTCGGTCTCCTTCCCCGAACGTGTTTGAATGGCTTTCGCCGATTCGGGACATTTGGGTTGTCCCGAAGCTTCCCTTCATCATTAGTGAGGCGCCCCGCAAGTTGTCCAACTTGCGTCTCGAGCATCTTCATCATGTTGAGCACTTGATGATTGGAACTTCCGACCTCCGTCACTTTGCTATCGATGTTCTCCAACACCTTGTCTATGGTCTTGAACTTGGTGACGGTGTCCTTGTTGATCTTAGCTTGCTCATCCATGAACTCCTTCAATTGTATCCGAAGTGGAACCGCGTTAGGAATAGATGAGCTTGCATTAAATTGAGGCCTACCTTGCCCGTAGCGGAAGTTCGGCAATTCTCCCTTCCTCATGTAGTCGAGCACTTTGGCTTCCTCCGGACAATCTTTGCGGACATGGCCATACTCTCCGCATTCTTCGCATGTGGACCTTGCTTCGGCGGCCTTCAAGTCTTGAGCCTCTTTCTTTTCTATCTCCATCTTCTCCAACCTCCTCATGAGCGAGTCGATCTTGCCTTCAAGTATGTCTTCCTTTTCCACTTGCAAGACTCCTTTGACGTTCCCCATGGGTTGAGCCGGATGTAGGCGCCCGGACGACGCCCACGTATCATTATCCGCGACCTTCTTGAACAGCGTGAAAGCTTCCGTCGGTGTAAGCTCGATGATAGATCCTCCCGCTGATGCATCGATGATCGTCCTTGACGCCATGGTGAGTCCTTGATAGAACTTTTGCACGAGGTCTTCTTTCGGGAACTTGTGATGTGGAACCGCCCGGTGTACTCGTTGAAGCGCTCGAATGCCTCCGAGATAGTTTCGTAGGATATTGAACAAAGGTGGCAATCTTATTACGCAAGCTTTGAGTTTTACCCGGTGAGTAGTATTCCTTCATGAAAGCCTTCATCAACGTGTTCCAATTTTGCACCGTCTCCGCCGGTTGAGAGTGGAACCATTGCAAAGCCTTCCCGAGTAGTGAAAACGGAAAAAGCCTTGCCCTCATTTGATCTTGAGTCACCCCATCCATGTTGAAAGTCTGACATAGTTGAATGAATGCTTGGAGGTGAAGGTTCGGATCCTCTTTGCCGGTGAAGGGTGAATGTTGCACCATGCGGATGGTTGAGGTCTTGATCTCGAACGGTCTTCCGATCTCGTCGAGGTTCAAGATTGGTAGGTCGATGATGTCTGGGGTGCATAGCTCCCCAATCTTGCGTTCTTCCGTGGTTGGTCACCCATTGGTGGAAGTCGATTCTCCCGCGGACTTTGAGGTGGTGAATTCTCCGAGATTCCTCGCGATCCTTCGTCTTCCGACTCCGAATCTACAAAATCCAGCTTTTTAGCTTGATGTGCTTCGCGTCTCCTTAGCCTGTAAAGTTTTTCTGGATCATCCACAAAATTATTGGGTTTGTTGGAGAGGTAGCCGTCCATCTCCTGTTAGGGTTAGCAATAAACAAAGTATGCAAAAAAAACTAGAAAACAAAACAAATCTACAAAGACTAGAGTTAGACAAACTAGATTAGATGTATTTTGAGGATGATCGAAGCTTAGTAGATGCAAAAATAAAATAAAATCAGTACTGAAAATTACAAAAAAAAGCAATAAAAAATCAAATCTTGATCACTTGTTCCCCGGCAACGGCGCCAGAAAAAGGGGCTTGTTGACGGTTAATAATTGTATCAAAGTTCGTTCGTGACTCGCAAGCGTACAAGTCTCCCATCGTAGTCAAGGGACCCTTCTTCCCTCGAGTGGTGAACCCAAGGTATCGAATCCGTGGAACAAATGTGTGACGCAAGACTTAATCTATTAAAGCCAAATAACTGCAATCTTCGATAAAGGACCTAATGCATCTAAGTTAAAGAAACAAAACAGATCTAATCTACTAAAAACCGGAGAAAACAAAGTAAGATTGGGTAGATAAACCGATCTAGAGGGATCGGGGTAAGCCTTTTGTTGAAGTTCCAAGCAAGAGAAGAAGTAGCAAATCGAATCTTAATAAAAGCCTCTTTAAATCGTGGTTTCCCGTCCAAATCCGAAAACATCCGCCTTTCGAGACCCCCGTTCGTCACAACGTATCCCTATTCATGCGGGGAGCTTAGGGCGAGTCAAAAGACAAGTCGAGATTCTTTCGGAAGATCCGGCGTGTACCTCTAGCCACCGCGGCTACAAGAACACCCTATGTAATCTATCTCGAGAATAGAATTGGAATAAGCAAAGCCGATCGAAAAACGAAATCTTCGAGGAAACACTTGATCGGCCGAGAAAAGATTCAACTTGATAATTCAACTATAACAATGATACATACACAAGATCACCACCGGGATCCTTCCTTGATCTTGCTTCTAGCTCCGGAACTCCGACGTGGTCTTCCTTGCAAGGTTCCCACGTCGGCTAGGGCAACCCTAGTCAACTAGCTCGACCCTCTCCTCTCCTAGATGGTGTCCCTCTCTTCTTTGCTTCTCGGCGGCCGAAGACGAAATCTTCTCTCCGTGGCTCTCGGTCAGGGGACTATAAATAGCCCGATTGGCGGCTAGGGCAAAGGGCGACGGTTTTGGGCCCTAAATGGGCACGGGCCGACCGGACCCGGGCCGGCCGGCCCGGGCCCATTTAGGCCCGGCCCCCACGGGCTCCTTTGCCCGAGGTCGGTTCCCTTGCTTCTGGATGCTTCCCCCTTCGCATGTAGGTCCATGTCGTCGGTTTCTCTCCGAATTGGACTCAACTCCTTGTCTTGCAAGATTCGGCACTTTTCCGGTCGGGTCCCCGGAGTCCGTCGTCTTCTCGGATCAAGTCCCCCGCTTCTTGGAGTTAATATTGCTTCATTGCATGACTTGTTCAGGACTTCAAGGTCTTGTCATGAGGTGCTTGATGAACTTATCCCAAAAGTCTTGCATTCAACACTAAAACCCTGCATAAACATTAAACTCCACAAACGACATGCACACGTGAACTTGTTATACCACGGGGGTTAGTACCAATGGATAAGGTATAAAACTCATGCCAACACCGAAGGTAAACTCATGGCTAGGTTGACGGATTTTCACCGTCAACAGGTGGCTAGAGGTACACGCCGGATCTTCCGAAAGAATCTCGACTTGTCTTTTGACTCGCCCTAAGCTACCCGCATGAATAGGGATATGTTGTGACAGAACGGGGGTTCCGAAAGGCGGATGTTTTCGGATTTGGACGGGAAACCACGATTTAAAGAGGCTTCTATTAAGATTCGATTTGCTACTGCTTCTCTTGCTTGGAACTTCAACAAAAGGCTTACCCCGATCCCTCTAGATCGGTTTATCTACCCAATCTTACTTTATTTTCTCCGGTCTTTAGTGGATTAGATTCGTTTTGTGTCTTTTACTTAGATGCACTAGGGTTTCTTTTATCGAAGATTGAAGTTACTTGGCTTTAATAGATTAAGTTTTGCGTCACACATTTGTTCCACGGATTCGATACCTTGGGTTCACCACTCGAGGGAAGAAGGGTCCCTTGACTACGACGGGAGACTTGTACGCTTGCAAGTCACAAACGAACTTTGATACAATTATTAACTGTCAACAAGCCCCTTTTTCTGGCTCCGTTGCCGGGGAACAAGTGATCAAGATTTGATTTTTTATTGCCTTTTTGTAATTTTCAGTTTTCTCTTTGTTTTTATTTTTGCATCTACTAAATTTTGATCATCCTCAAAATACATCTAATCTAGTTTGCCTAACTCTAGTTTTCATAGATTTGTTTTTACTTTCTAGTTTTTGCATACTTTGTTTATTGCTAACCCTAACAGGAGATGGACGGCTACCTCTCCAACAAACCCGATAATTTTGTGGATGATCCAGAAAAACTTTACAGGCTAAGGAGACGCGAAGCACATCAAGCTAAAAAACTGGATTTTGTAGATTCGGAGTCGGAAGACAAAGGATCGCAAGAATCTCCGAAGAATTCACCACCTCAAAGTCCTCGGGAGAATCGACTTCCACCGATGGGTGACCAACCACCGCAAGAACGCAAGATTGGGGAGCTATGCACCCCAGACATCATCGACCTACCAATCTTGAACCTTGAGGAGATCGGAAGACCGTTCGAGATCAAGACCTCAACAATCCGCATGGTGCAACATTCACCCTTCACCGGTAAAGAGGATTCGAACCTTCACCTCCAAGCATTCATTCAACTATGTCAGACTTTCAACATGGAAGGGGTGACTCAAGATCAAATGAGGGCAAGGCTTTTTCCATTTTCACTACTCGGGAAGGCTTTGCAATGGTTCCACTCTCAACCGGCGGAGACGGTGCAAAATTGGAACACGTTGATGAAGGCTTTCATGAAGGAATACTACTCGCCGGGTAAAACTCAAAGCTTGGGCAATAAGATTGCCACCTTTGTTCAATATCCTACGGAAACTATCTCAGAGGCATTCGAGCGCTTCAACGAGTACACCCGGGCGGTTCCACATCACAAGTTCCTGAAGGAAGACCTCGTGCAAAAGTTCTATCAAGGACTCACCATAGCGTCAAGGACGATCATCGATGCATCGGCGGGAGGATCCATCATCGAACTTACACCGACGGAAGCTTTCACTCTATTCAAGAAGGTCGCAGATAATGACACATGGGCGTCATCCGGGCGCCTACATCCAACCCACGGGAAACGTCAAAGGAGTCTTGCAAGTGGAGAAGGAGAACATACTTGAAGGCAAGATCGACTCGCTCATGAGGAGGTTGGAGAAGATGGAGATGGAAAAGAAAGAGGCTCAAGACTTGAAGGCCGCCGAAGCCAGGTCCACATGTGAAGAATGTGGAGAGTATGGCCATGTCCGCAAAGATTGTCCGGAGGAAGCCAAAGTGCTCGACTACATGAGGAAGGGAGAATTGCCAAACTTCCGCTACGGGCAAGGTAGGCCTCAATTTAATGCAAGCTCATCTATTCCTAACGCGGTTCCGCTTCGTATACAATTGAAGGAGTTCATGGATGAGCAAGCTAAGATCAACAAGGACACCGTCACCAAGTTCAAGACCATAGACAAGGTGTTGGAGAACATCGATAGCAAAGTGACGGAGGTCGGAAGTTCCAATCATCAAGTGCTCAACATGATGAAGATGCTCGAGACGCAAGTTGGACAACTTGCGGGCGCCTCACTAATGATGAAGGGAAGCTTCCGGGACAACCCAAATGTCCCGAATCGGCGAAGGCCATTCAAACGCGTTCGGGGAAGGAGACCGAAGATCCGGAACGTTCCACGGGAGCAAGGAAGCTTAAACCATCCACCGAGGTGGAAGGAGTTGCTAAAGAGAAGGTTACGGGGATCGTCACCGAGGAACCCGAATTCGAGATGCCGGAGGAAGACACGAGGATACCGCAACTCAAGCTACGCTTCTTCCGAGGTAAACTTGACAACCACTTTGAGAAGTTTGTGGAAGTTGTGCGTAGACTTAGCATCAACATGCCATTAATAGATGCCCTACAAGTACCTACATATTCTCGTTACTTTAAAGACATACTTGCAAATAAATATGAGATAGCAACACTCGGGGTAGATCATGTAAAGATGTCCGAGGAGTGTAGTGCCGCTATTGCTAATGGGCTAGAGAAGCAAAAAGACCCCGGGTGCCCCACAATTCCATGTTCAGTTGGTTCTTTCAACTTCGAGAAGGCGTTATGCGACCTTGGAGCTAGTGTGAGTGTCATGCCGAGGGATGTGTTCAAGCAGCTACGCCTACCAATGGAGCCTACGGGAATATGTTTGGAGTTGGGTGATAACTCCATTCGCTATCCCTTGGGCATTGCTGAAGATGTACCCGTGAAGATTGGACACCACTTCATCCCCGTCGACTTCGTTGTGCTCGAGATGGGAGAGAAGGAGAAGCCGCCGCTCATCCTAGGGAGGCCGTTCCTCAAGACCGTAGGAGCTACTATTGATGTTGGCAAGGGGGAGATCATGTTCGATATCAACGGAGAAAGGAGTTCCTTCAAGTTCCGTACAAGAATTGAGGCATGCAACATGATTGGAGTGAAGGGAGAACCAAAACAAACGGAGGGGCTGAAAAAGAAGAAGGAGCCGAAAAAATGAATGTAAAGAAAATCAAAGAAGGTGTTGCATCCGTCAAGACAAGGGAAGAGAAGCCGCCTGTGAAGACCAAAAAAATGACCAAGCCGACTAAGCCGGAAGACAAGCCCGTGCCCAAGATGGTGCGGAAGTGGGTACCCAAGATTGCAACGCCCGCAAAGAGCGTTGATCCGGAGTAATCAAGTGAAGAAGTCTAGCTATAGACTATATACGAAGCGCTAGGCGGGAGGCAACCCGTTTCGTCGAGTCAAGAATAAGCTACCGGGAGGACAACCCGATTCCAAGTTTTTCGAGTATTTTTAATAATTTAGTTTTTAAGTTTTATTACGCAAAGACATTAGACTTAGAAGTGGTTGAAAAATATTAGAGACATAATTCTTGATTGAATATTTGCTTTATCATAAACCCTTTGCATGAACCCTCCTATGTGCTTGTTTGTTCTTTTCTTTTCGAGAAACCTCAACCAAATAATTTCAGAACCTAACTCAACCTTTCACCCTCATTATGGTGCTGAGGTTGACTTATTTTTCATGCTAAAACCACACGAGTAGAGCCACGATTTATATTTAAGTGTTAATAAAATTCAGCACGTGGTAGAACTCGCGTGAACCTAGAAATCAAAACTTTTGGTTGGTTTTAAAAATCTATATCCTTGGTTTCTCTAGGATTAGAATTTTTCTAAGCCTATTCTAATTTTGTTTTATTCAAAATCTTTCTTATTTAGCCAAAATTAGAACCTAAACCTATGCCCCCATGATCAAGCCGGAAAAAAGTCTGCTCTCAACCGATGAAGGCAAACTATACCGGTGAGACCGAAATCGACGTAGTCGAAAAACATTTTCGACTTATATTTATTTTTAATGGTTTAAAAACTTCTCTAAAATTGTGTTTGAGCTCTTGCATGGCTCTGAAAAATATTTTAAATTTCGAATTAGAGGAGTGCTTAACCTTAAACACACCTAAATGGAGGCAATCTAGTTTGAATTAATCATGCATGCATCATTGGATTCCCTTTTATCAACTTTCACCAATTCCACATGCAAAGGACAAGCATGGTGGGCAGCAAGCATCAACTTTGCAGGAATTTCATGGTGGCATGTGAAGCAAGTGGAGCTTGGGAGCATGGACATGACCCAAAGCATGGAGCATCAAGTGGAAGGACCAATAATGCAAGAAAAGGAGTGGACGAGAGCGTTTGGGCGGTGCAACTCGTGGAGCACACGGGCAGGAAAGTTGCGAGGCGAAATGATCGTCTTTGGAAGAAAGACGAGGCGGGGAGGAGCCGAGGAGGACACCGGGCGGCCGGCCCGGCCGGCCGGCCTCACCTACTTAAGGAGCCCCCCGGCTCCCGTTTTCTGCGAGCAAGCTTCCCTCTCCTTCCTTTGTTTGTGTGTTCAAGTTTGTGTGCTCAAAACCTCCGTAGACATAGCCAACCTTCCCAAGCTTGATAGCTCAAGAAAAAAAATCCACATCCTTAATCCACTCAAAGTCCACATCCGAAGCAAAGAGTTTAAGTGCCTAGTTACCGGTTGCAACCCGGAGTTTAGTTGAAGAAAAGAGTGCAGCAACCATGTGGAAAAAAACCACAAGTCTCTTCTCCAAGAAGAAGAGTTCGTCGTCATCCAAGCCGTCATCAACCACGTCTTCGAGGAGGCACTCAGTTTCCGAGTCTCTCCGGAGCATGGAGACGGATACGGCACCACCGAGGAGGAACGATGCTCTCCTCCTTGGTGGTATGAGGGCTGCAAGAAGCACGTCCATGAGGTTTACCGAACCTCGTGGGCGCACGGAGGAGCAGCCCGCGCCACCACGACGATCGACTCGTTCAACCGTGCCACCTCCTTACACCCCGACATACTCTTCGTATGGCTTCATCATCTTGTCGGCGGAGGAGGAGGAGAGGCTCTCTAATCTTGAGAAGAGGCTTGTACCCAACGTCGAGTTCGACGACCAAGCACTCTACACCTTGGGTTTTGGCACCGACATATACTATATGTTGGGGCACCTTGGATGGGTGCAGTTCTCCAACGGAGTATCGGTGGACACCCACTTGGGGTTCGCCTTGGAAATTTTGATGACTATTGCACCCATCCTTGATGATGATGGGGTGCAAAGCTTGTCATTCCGTTTGGAGGGAGTCCAACAAGTGGTTCCCTACGAGCACGTTAGGGAGCTACTTGGATTCCACAAGGGAGCTCCGGAGAAAGTTGACGTGCCACCGGCATGTTAGCGAGGATTTTGGAATATGATCTCCGGAGAAGCCCATCAACAACGCAATTGCATCCGCAACCCCATTATCCGGATATTTCACTCTTGGATGTGCAAGAGGGTATTGGGGAGGATGAAGGAGACAAAGGTGACCGACACGGAGTTGAATTGGCTATACTCGGCTTTAATTGCGGGCGGCCAATAGACCCCTCTTACCTTATGATCAACCGTTGGTGTTGTGAAGCAACATCGGGGGCGGGTAATATTGGTTCGAGGTGCTACCTCTCCATGTTGGCCTTCTCCTTGCGGCGGGGATCGCAAGAAACCCCAACCACCTTTTGCGTGGTACCTCTCTCAGCATTGAGTATTTGCGGCAAGGCAAATACATTAGTGGAGATGAGAGAGGAGGTTATCGGTTGGCCATAGTGAACCTACCCCTTCCCAATGAGAGGCTTAGGCTTTTCAACGAAGGAAGAGAAGATTGGTTGGAAGAGGGACTACTTGTCCCTGTAAGGAAAAACAAAAGAGGAAGAATCGTAGAGGAGGGAACATCCTCCGCACAAGCGAGTGGAGCACAACCCAATGTGCAACCATTCGGCGGGATCCCTCCTCCGCCAAGTTATTACGGAGGGCCACAAGAGCAAGCATGGGGGGGTGGTGCACCGGTACCCCCACCAAATTATGTTGTGCCCAACGCTAACTTCGCGGAGTCCTACGCTCATCATCCCCAACCACAACAAAGCATGGCCATAATTGGAGGGTATGCTTTGCAAGAAACGCCCAAAACATCGCAGCCATCCAAGCTAATGCGGCTCAACTTGGTGAAGGCAACGCAAATATTGCCTTTGAGCTCGGACGCCTTCACCTTGTGGAGCCAAATCAATTCGTCGGAGGAAATGTCCAATCATATTATGAGCAAGGGTATTATTATCAAGATCATCAACATCAACCACCGGCGGAGGACTAGAAGATTTAGGAACTTTAGTTTTCTTTTCTTTTCTTTTTCTCTGTAATTTTCAGCTTTTGCTTATGTGTGTTTGTGTAGTATTTTCTGTTTTATTTAAATTTCAGCAAGCATGTTTGTTTGTTTTCAGTTTGTATTTCAACTTGATGTCATCATTAATAAAGACACCACCTTGATTATATCATTGGAAAAGTTACAAAATTCGTGCCATGATGATATATGATTATAATTGCAGCTTTGTTTATCTTTGTAATTGATCTATGCATGTTTAAGCTAGTGCTCTCTTAAAAATACAAATCTGAATTTATTTAAATGCTAGCTTAATTTTCAGCGGAGGTTATGATTAAAATAAAGACCCATAGTGTTTTATGTGCTCTCAAGTTATGAATAGATTAAAGATGTCTTTTATGCTCAAAAATATTGCTAACCTTGTCATAAATATCGCTTGTGTGTTGCTCAACCTATCCAAAGCCTTATATATATTTGAGTGCATAAACCTTAGTGTACAAGATTTATTTTTGAGTGAGTTATTGCAGGCCATGATTTCTCTGGCCCGAGACTAAGAAGCTGGTCATTCCATTTTTGCGTATCTATCTTTTTGCTAGCCTTTTATCCGTGCATTGTGTATCCCCGCATCGGAGATCTCATAAACTTCGCCGGATATCCACCCTTAAACCAAATATCATCTTTTGTGATTACCTCCTTGACCACAACCTATTGTTGAGAATGGATCATCAATTCAAGGAAGATCGCAAGACGGTGCCAACATTGAAGATTTCAAGTATCTCTCCAAGGAAAAATACCCCGGTACCTACCTTATTTTTCGCCTCTTTGCTCGAGGACGAGCAACGTCTAAGCATTGGGGAGGAGGTAGGTACGGTGCAGTTTTAGAGTTAAAAGGGGAATATTTTAAAAAAATGATGAAAGAAAAAATTCGGCGACGATCGTGACTTTCAAAGAAAGAAAAAAATATATATATAATGAAAGAAAGAAAGAAAGAAAGAAAGAAAGAAAAGAATGAGAAATATGAGAAAGGGAAAAAATATATGAGTATGCGTAAAGTGAACTCCCCGGTTCTCTAAAAGTGCATTCAAGGCTTCAAGTTAAAAAGATCCATTCTCATTTTCCAACCATGTGCAATCCGATAACGAGGACTTCCTTTGTGCCTCGGGATCACTCTTTGCCATTTGCACATGTCCACTCATCTAAAAGCGTGTGTATTTTTCTCTTTCCCCTCCTTGATTTAACATCATTTTCCAATGACCTTTTTGACGAGTCTCGGTAAGACCATGAGAAACTTGTCTTGTTTTGACAACACCTCATTTATAAAATCTTGTTAGGACTAAACTTTCCCAAAGCTCCATATAAAGCCTACCACATATACATGAGAGAGAAAGGAGTAGAATATATAGGCTTGAGAGACAAGTGAGATGAGAGTTCATGAGCAATATACAAGATGATTTAAATTTGTGAACTTGGTTTAGCTTTTCTTTATCTCGTTCTTTATTTCAAAAATTCTGAGATCTATTTAAACTTTGTGAGCATGTTAATACTTGTGGGATAAGCTTAATAAGAATCTACCCTCCGTAGAGATGAAGGCTAGTACATTATGGAACTTTAATGAATTAAAATTTTGAGAGCATTATGTTTTCTCATGTGTGATCAAATGCAAAGTTTAAACATTGTTTGGCAATGATGATATCCATCGAAGGCTTTCTCGAGGACGAGCAAGGTTTAAGCATGGGGGAGATGTTGACGGTGAAAATCCGTCAACCTAGCCATGAGTTTACCTTCGGTGTTGGCATGAGTTTTATACCTTATCCATTGGTACTAACCCCCGTGGTATAACAAGTTCACGTGTGCATGTCGGTTTTGGAGTTTAATCTTTATGCAGGGTTTTAGTGTTGAATGCAAGACTTTCGGGATAAGTTCATCAAGCACCTCATGACAAGACCTTGAAGCCCCGTACAAGTCATGCAACAAAGCAAAATTAACTCCAAGAAGCCAGGGACTTGATCCGAGAAGACGACGGACTCGAGGACACGACCAAAAAAAGTGCTGAATCTTGCAAGACAAGGAGTTGAGTCCAATTCAGAGAGAAACTGACGACATGGACCTAAATGCAGAAGGGGGAAACATCCAGGAAGCAAGGGAACCGACGCGGAGCAAAGGAGCCCTCGGGCTAGGCCTAGATGGGCCCAGGCCGGCCGGCCCAGTCCGGTCGACCCAGGCCCATCTAGGGCCCATTTGCCCCCTCCTTTGGCCTAGCCGCCAATCGGGCTATTTATAGCCCCCTGACCGAGAGCCACGGAGAGAAGAATTCGTCATCGGCCGCCGAGGAGCAGAGAAGAGAGGGACACCATCTCGGAGAGGAGAGGGTCGAGCTAGTTGACTAGGGTTCCCCTAGCCGATGTGGGAACCTTGCACGGAAGACCACGTCGGAGTTCCGGAGCTAGAAGCAAGATCAAGGAAGGATCCCGGTGGTGATCTTGTGTATGTATCATTGTTATAGTTGAATTATCAAGTTGAATCTTTTCCTAGCGATCAAGTGTTTCCTCGAAGATTTCGTTTTTCGATCGGCTTTGCTTATTCCAATTCTATTCTCGAGATAGATTACATAGGGTGTTCTTGTAGCCGCGGTGGCTTGAGGTACACGCCGGATCTTCCGAAAGAATCTCGACTTGTCTTTTGACTCGCCCTAAGCTACCCGCATGAATAGGGATACGTTGTGACAGAACGGGGGTTCCGAAAGGCGGATGTTTTCGGATTTGGACGGGAAACCATGATTTAAAGAGGCTTCTATTAAGATTCAATTTGCTACTTCTTCTCTTGCTTGGAACTTCAACAAAAGGCTTACCCCGATCCCTCTAGATCGGTTTATCTACCCAATCTTACTTTGTTTTCTCCGGTCTTTAGTAGATTAGTTCGTTTTGTGTCTTTTACTTAGATGCACTAGGGTTTCTTTTATCGAAGATTGAAGTTACTTGGCTTTAATAGATTATGTTTTGAGTCACACATTTGTTCCACGGATTCGATACCTTGGGTTCACCACTGAGGGAAGAAGGGTCCCTTGACTACGATGGGAGACTTGTACGCTTGCAAGTCACAAACGAACTTTGATACAATTATTAACCGTCAACAGGCATCAAGCGGCTACTAGTCTACTGCGACTCCGCAGTGGTCATCAACCAAGTCAACAAGTCCTGGGACCGCAACAAGGAGAACATGGACGCCTACTGCCTAGAAGTCCGCAAGCTCAAGAACAAGTTCTACGGTCTCGAGTTCCACCACATCATCCGCGACAACAACATTGCAGCGGACGTTCTCTCGAAGCTTGGATCTACTCGCGCTCAAGTATCAGCGGGTGTCTTCGTTCACGAGCTTCACACGCTATCCATCCCGGAGCTGGCGCCACCGACCACTGTTCCAGTGCACCCACCGGCTGGACAGGAGGTCATGATGATCGACGTGGACTGGAGGCAACCCTTCATCGACTACCTCAGCGAGCAGAAGGTTCCCTCGGACAAGAACTCGGCCGAGCAGCTCATCCGCCGCACCAAGTCCTACGTCCTCGTCGGAGACAAGCTCTACAAGCGGGGCGCATCTTCTGGAGTACTCATGAAGTGCGTCCCTCGGCAAGAAGGCAAGGACATCTTGGAGGAGATCCACAAGGGCGTCTGTGGCAACCACGCGTCCTCCCGCACGCTGGTCAGCAAGGCCTTCCGACGAGCTTTCTACTGGCCCTCTGCTCTGGGCGACGCTGAAGAACTCGTCAGAAGGTGCCAAGGATGCCAGTACTTCGCCATGCAGCAACATGTCCCAGCCTACAAGCTAGTCACCATACCGCCAACCTGGCCCTTTGCCTGCTGGGGGCTCGACATGATTGGGCCACTACCAACTGCGCCAGGTGGTTTCAACAGAGTATTGGTGGCCATCGACAAGTTCACCAAGTGGATCGAGGTCAAGCCGGTCACATGCCCCAAGGGCGATAGAGTACTCGACTTCTGGATGAACTCGTGCATCGCTACGGACTACCCCACCGCATCATCACAGATCTGGGCTCCAACTTCAACAACCACCAGTTCTGGGAGTACTGCGAGAACAGCGGGATCGACGTCCGATACGTCTCAGTTGCCCATCCTCGGGCCAACGGACAAGTCGAGCGCGCCAATGGGATGGTGCTCGACGCTCTCAAGAAGCGGCTACACGATGCTGCTAACTCCAAAGGAGGCAAGTGGATCAAGGAACTACCCAACGCACTCTGGGGGCTACGGACTCAGCCCTCCAAGCCAACGGGGCAATCCCCTTACTTCCTGGTCTACGGCTCCGAAGCAATCCTCCCTGCCGACGTCATATGGAACTCGCCAGCAGTGGAGCATTACGACGAAGGCGTCTCAGAAGACAGCAGACGAGTTGACATCGACAGCCTCGAAGAAGCTCGGCCGCGCCGCCCTCGTCCAATCGGCAAGGTACCCGGAGGGTATCCGACGCTACCACGATCGCAACGTCAAGGAACGCTCCTTCAACGTTGGTGATCTCGTCCTCCGTCGTATCCCGAACACGGAAGGACTACACAAGCTCGGCTCCCCCCCGGGAAGGTCCCTTCACCGTGGCAAAGGTGGCCGGGCGGGCTCCTACCGCCTCCGGACACTTGAAGGCGAAGACATCAACAACTCGTGGAACGTCGACCAGCTCTGTCGGTTCTACGCCTAGTCTACACGACTACTCCAGGGTTCAAGTCTACACGACTACATTAACACCCCTCTGACGTAAGCGGCCTCCGGGTCCTAGCCCCAGTCTCCGGACTACTCCTCTCCAGGATCCAGCCCGCGCGGCTACCTACGGATCCTGGGCTGCGACGAGCGACAAAGGACTCTAGCAGCGGTCTACTAAGAGACCATATACTCCAAGATCCAGCCTACACGGCTACTTACGGATCTACTGTTGTAAGCGGCTACTCGCCCTAGCACCACTTAGCTGTAAGCGGCCTCCGGGTCCAGGCGACTACTCTGTAACTACGGCCCCGGCCATCCAGGTGTACTTCTCCAGTAATAAAGTTTGATCGATTATCAACTTCTTTACTGTCTACTTCCCTCAACGGGACTACTGCCGAGTACGACTACTCGCATCATCTCCACGATGGGGCTCCACACTCTAAGATCGCGACTAGGAGTACTCATTGATGGGACTTTTCTTTCATTAACACTTAAGCAATTCCATTACAATTGTTTTTGTACAACTTTGGCTACGAGCTAATTATTACAGGGCTACTGGAGATTAAGCTTATCGGCTACTTGCTCCGCAATAGGCGCCATCTGCTCCAGCAGCTCTGCGTACTGCTCATCTGTACAGTTGGTGGCTACCCCGCCAGCGACTACCTCCACGGGTGCCTTCGGGAAGTAGGACTTCATGAAGGCCAAGACTTGCTTCGGGATCGACCTCGCCATATGCTTCACATAAGCCGCCAGCCGGCTGGGGGCTTCCCTGAGGCGATCCATGAGCGGAGCGATCTTGGGGCCGCCCGGATGAGGCACCAAGAGCCTTGCAATCAGCAGCGCGGCTTCCTCAAGTTCCTTCAGCTGGGCCCGCAGCGCCTCGCAATCTTCATTCAACTTCTGCAACGATTTGTAGCAGTTGACGAGATCACGGTCAGAAGCAATCCGGAGCTCCATGTGCTTCTCGCACTCGAAGGCAAGTTCCTTATAGTCAAGCTCGAGTACCTGGCGGGCCTCCTGCTCCCGGTAGAAGAGGTTCTTCATGTCTGTCTCTAAGGTCCTCAACTGCTCCACCCGGGTCTCGAGCTCTGCAAAACAAACAAGGCGCAGCGGGTCAGACTACCTCTCGACCTCCAACTGTCGTATGGACCTCCCTGGGCCCACTACCTCGGTGGGTTCCAGGACCGACTACTCGGTGGGCCCCTGGGACTACCCGGCTTGCGCTACACGGCACCTGAAGGCGTGGAGCGCGAGGACTACACAGGAGTAGTACTCGGTTAGGGAGCTGTACATGTTCCGCACTGTATAGAGGACTCCTAGACGTACTCGACTAGTACTCTCTCCCTACTCCGACTTGTAACCCTGCCTCCCGGACTATATAAGGCGAGGCAGGGACCGATCTCAGGATCATCTCATCCAATCTCCTCTCATACAACTCACGGCGCACCATTGCACCATCTTGTAATCGTGCCCTATTAATCCAGAGCTACGCAGCATACAGGACGTAGGGTACTACGCACCTCGCGGCCCGAACCTGTCTAAATTGTGTGCCACGTGTCTCTTCCTTCGAGTTACCGATCTCGGCGAGTCACAATCATCTACTTCGGGTACTCCCCGTAGTAGGTTTCCGGTCTAAAACACCGACAGCTGGCGCGCCAGGTAGGGGCTCTCGCTCGAGATCACATGGCGAACTCGACGGCTTCCTTCCACTTCAAGCCAACTGTCGCCTTCAACCGTGGCGACACCTTCGTCTTCGGCGCCTGGGTCTGCACTGCTGATAGCGCGGGCTCTTTCCAGCGCCGCCTAACCGTGCAGCCCAACTCGAGGACAGGCCTCGTGACACTTCCTGAAGTTGTCACAAGCGAACTCGCCGGCAAGTTCGGCGAAATTTCGCTCTTCAACCACCACGCTGACTTCGAGCTCGAGTCCGTCTCCAACTCGAACCCGACGTCGCCATGGGCCATCGCATGCGAGCCGGCTGCTCAGCCATCGCAGGCGGCCCCCTCACCGTGCGGGCACTCCGCGCGTGGCCCACGCATTCTCAGCCGGGCCCGCACGAGCGCTCCCACTTCGCGCCGGGCCGGCAAGTAGCCCGTACCCGAGTACAACTCGGACTCCGACGCCGTCCCCGATCGCGTCTCGGACTCCCGACCCTCTCTCCGAGTTCTACTCGAACCCGGACTACGAGTTCGACTTCGGGTCGGACCCTGAGGAGCCCGAGTCCGAAGACGACTCCACTGAGCTCCCTTTGTCAGGGCCGGCCCTCGGGAGCGGTTATAAAATCAACGCCGGCGGGAGATACGTCCTGCGGCCGGACCGCAAGCCTCGCCGACCTCGGTAAAGGGAGACTCACGCTACGTCGCCTACATCGACTCGCTACCGTTCCGGAGGGAACACCGCTAACCGGGGCGACTCAAATACACCAAGCGAGGTGGCACCCTGCGAGTCTAGCACGGGCACCCCCCGATCGCCAAGTCTTCATGGCCGTGGCGACACCCCGGGACCTTCGAGCACGGGCGAGGACGGTACACGGAGGGACATCTCCGCGGACGAGGCGTGCGCCAACGCACACGCGGACGAGACCGCCGCCAACGGGGACACTCGACGCGAACGTAACGAGGAAGCGCGGCCGAACAACGCCGGCGGCTCGGGAGACAACCTCCCCATGCGCAACCTTGCGGAAGCTCTCGAGGCGGTCGAGAGCGAGTACACACCACCCACGAGCGATTGCCTCATGTCGATCACAACGATCGCACGCCGGGCTCGGGGCATACGCGGCGGAGAGGTCATCGCCAAGCTCACCGAAGAAGCCTACTTCATGCGGGTCGACAACGAGTCAACCAACCTCCTCCGGCCAAACCCCGCGACAACGAAGCTACTAGTCGCGGCGCCAACGCCGGTCCCAACCGTACTCGAGCCGACCTTCCCGGCCGAGCCAAACCGCCGCCGCTCCAACGCCGGCGGACCTTCTGACAAGACCAAGGCAACCGAGAAGTTGTTCCTCACCGCGCTCCGGCGGTGGCGGCGACAACGACCCCGACCGGCGGCGGCGGCGGCGGCGGCGGCTCCAACCATGGGGCCAACGGAGAGAGCCGGAGGTGGCGGCGGTCGCGGCGGCCGAGGCCACGCGAACAGCCACGCCTCCGGCGCCTCGCACGGCGGGTACGACGCTCGCCAGAAGATTGAGGAGGCCGCGGCGGAAGAAGTCGACCACTGCCGCTGAGGGCGACGGCTTCCCCGCCTTCTCACCTCGACTTCGCAACTTACTCCTCCCCGACAAGTTCAAGCCTTTGGGGATCACCAAGTACGACGCGAGCGGATCCTATCCGGTGGCTCCGATGCTACGCCCTCTCTATCGAGAACGGCGGCGGCAACGGCGACACCAAATGCCTCTACTTCCCCTTACGTCCGGACCAAGCACCACTCACTTGACTCGAGTCGCTCGACAAGCACTCGATCGACAAGTGGGACCGGCTCAAGGAGCGAGTTCACGAGCAACTTCGCGGGCGCCATGGGCCGTTCGGGTACTCGCATGGACACGGCCATGATCAAGCGAGGAACAGGGCGAGACCCTCCGCAAGTACATGCGCCGCTTTTTCGACAAGCGCGCTACCGTCGTCGACGTCACCGACAAGGAGGTCATCGACCTCTTCCAGGACGGCCTCTACCATCGCCGCACCTTCGAGGACTTTGGTCGTCGCCGCCCCAGGTCCATCCCCCACCTCAAGGACATGATCACGTCCTGGGCGGATGAAGAGGACAAGGCCAACGCCAAGTACGATGCCATCCGCGGCAAGTCCAAGCAGAACCAGGGCAGCGGCGGCGGCGGCAATGCAAACCAAGGCGGCCGCAACAACAACAACAACAACAGCAACTACTCGGGTCCCAACCGCAAGCGCAAGCCAGACAACACCGTCGCGGCTATCCAGCGCCCTGCGAAAGGGAACTCGAAGAAGAACTCTGGCGGTTTCAAAGACCTACTGAAGGAGAAGTGCTCGTGGCATCCAAACGGCAACCACACTACCGAGCAGTGCTACCAGCTCAGGCATGCACTCAAGGATGCTCCGGAGCCACCGCACCCTCACGACCAAAAGGGCAAGAAGAAGGACGGCGACAACAACGACCCAAGAACCCGAGAAGACCGTCAACGTCCTCTTCAGCGGAGCGCCGGCGGGCGGGAGCGAGAGGCTACCCGTCGTGAAGTGATGTCCATTGAGCCAGCGGTCCCGACCCCTCTCAGGTGGTCGGAGGTACCCATCACCTTCTCCCGCGCGGACCAATGGACCGGCTTCTCGAACCGGGACGGTTCCCCCTCGTCCCGAAGCCAACGGTGGCGGGCTCCAAGCTCAACAAGGTGCTCATCGACGGTGGAAGCGGGCTCAACGTCCTCTTCACCAAAACCTTGAAGAAAATGAAGCTCGACGTCACCCCCATGCTCACCAAGAGCAGCACGCCCTTCTACGGCATCGTCCCAGGCAACGCGGCTATCCCACTGGGCTCAGTGGTACTGCCAGTTACCTTTGGGGCGTCTCGGGACAACTACCGCACCGAATACATCAAATTCGAGGTCGCGGATTTCGAGACCTCTTACCACGCCATCCTCGGCAGACCGGCCATCGCCAAGTTCATGGCGGTGCCCTACTACATACTCAAGATGCCAAGTCCAGCCGGTGTACTCTCCCTCCAAGGGGACTTGAAGATCTCCCACGACTGCGACACAGAAGCCGTGGTGATCGCTTCCACAAACCAAGTACCCAACGCGATGATGGAGGTCTACGCCGCGTCGAAGAAGCTTGCTACAAGCGAACTCGACATCCCAGAGAACTCTGACAGCGCCAACAAGCCTCGGCCACCTGAGGAGGTACTCGTCAGGACGGTCGACCTCGGAACAGGCGACCCCAGCAAGACCACCACCATCGGGGTCGGCCTCGACCCCAAATAGGAAGACGCGCTCATCAGCTTTCTTCGGGCTAACCGCGACATCTTCGCGTGGAAGCCAGCGGACATGCCAGGAGTGCCCAGGGAGCTGATTGAGCACTGCCTTAACGTCGATCCAAAGGCCACCCCTAAGCAACAACACCTCCGACGTTTTGCCGACGACAGACGGGACGCCATCAAGAAGGAGCTCACCAAGCTACTCGCGGTGGCTTCATCGAGAAGTCTTTCATCTCGAGTGGCTCGCCAACCCCGTCCTCGTCCGCAAGAAGAACTCGAACGAGTGGAGGATGTGCGTCGACTACACCGACCTCAACAAGCACTGCCCCAAGGACCCCTTCGGGTTGCCGCGGATTGATCAAGTCATCGACTCCACGGCGGGCTGCGACCTGCTTTGCTTCCTCGACTGCTGCTCCGGGTACCACCAGATCACAATCAAGGAGGAAGACCAGGAAAAGACCGCATTCATCACCCCGTTCGGCGCGTACTGCTACACGACCATGTCATTCGGGTTGAAGAACGCCGGCGCTACCTATCAACGGGCCATCCAGGCCTGCTTCAAGCGGCAACTCAACAAGAACATCGAGGCTTACGTGGATGACGTAGTTGTCAAGACCAGGGACTCCAGTACCCTCATCGACGACCTTGAAGAGACCTTCGCATCGCTACACGAGTACCGCTGGAAGCTCAACCCGAACAAGTGCGTCTTCGGCGTCCCTTCGGGCAAACTACTCGGCTTCATCATCAGCCAGCGCGGCATTGAAGCCAACCCCGAGAAGATCTCCGCCATCACCAGCATGAAAGCTCCCACGAGCATCAAAGACGTCCAGAAGCTGACGGGGTGCATGGCGGCATTGAACAGATTCATCTCGAGGCTAGGAGAACGGGGCCTCCACTTCTTCAAACTACTCAAGCATCACGAGAAGTTCGTGTGGACTCGAGAGGCGGATCAAGCCCTTGCCCAACTCAAGGACTTCCTGTCAAAGCCACCAATCCTCACGGCTCCTCATAAGGGCGAGCAGCTACTGCTCTACCTAGCTGCGACTACTCACGTGGTCAATACTGCCATCGTTGTCGAGCGGCAGGAAGACGGCCACGCCTACCCGGTCCAGCGCCCAGTCTACTTCGTCGGCGAGGTTCTATCGAGTCCAAGGCTCGCTACCGGCCCGTGCGAGAAGCTCTGTACGCTCTACTCATCACCTCGCGGAAGCTACGACACTACTTCCGGGGAGTACTCGGTCTCCGTCGTCACCGACTACCCGCTCGGCGACATCTCGAGAAACCAAGACGCCACGGAAGAATCTCCAAATGGGGCTGTCGAGCTCGGCGCCCTCACCATCGACTTCAAGCCACGCACGGCCATCAAGTCGCGAGGCACTAGTCGATTTCATGGCGAGTGGCGGGAGAACCCGGTGCCTACTCCCACCGTGCGACCGAGCATTGGGTGATGTACTTTGATGGCTCACTCAACCTCGAGGGCGCGGGCGCGGGGGTACTCCCGATCTCTCCAACGGGCGAACAACTCAAGTACGTCCTGCGGATCTTCGGAAGGTCTCAAACAACGAAGCCGAGTACGAAGCTCTACTACACGGGCTCCGCCTCGCGGCTTCACCTGGGCATCAAGCGGCTACTAGTCTACGGCGACTCCGCGCGTGGTCATCAACCAAGTCAACAAGTCCCGGGACCGCAACAAGGAGAACATGGACGCCTACGCCTAGAAGTCGGCAAGCTCGAGAACAAATTCTATGGTCTCGAGTTCCATCACATCGTCCGCGACAACAACGTTGCGGCGGACGTCCTCTCGAAGCTTGGATCCACCCGCGCTCAAGTACCGGCGGGCGTCTTCGTCCATGAGCTTCACGCGCCATCCATCCGGAGCCGGCGCCACCGACCCTTGTCCCGCCCCATCCACCCGGTGGGCGGGGAGGTCATGATGAACGACGTGGACTGGAGGCAACCCTTCATCGACTACCTCAGCGAGCAGAAGGTCCCCTCCGACAAGAACGCAGCCGAACAACTCGTCCGCCGCGCCAAGTCTTACGTCCTCATCGGAGACAAGCTTTACAAGCGGGGCGCATCTTCTGGAGTACTCATGAAGTGCGTCCCTCGTGAAGAAGGCAAGGACATCTTGGAGGAGATCCCCAAGGGCGTCTGCGGCAACCACGCGTCTTCACGCACGCTGGTCAGCAAGGCCTTCCGGCGAGCTCTCTACTGGCCCACAGCCCTGGGCGATGCCGAAGAACTCGTCAGAAGGTGTCAAGGATGTCAGTACTTCGCCAAGCAGCAACACGTCCCAGCCTACAAGCTAGTCACCATACCACCAACCTGGCCCTTTGCCTGCTGGGGGCTCGACATGATTGGGCCAATGCCAACTGCGCCAGGAGGATTCAACGGGGGTGCTGGTGGCTATCGACAAGTTCACCAAGTGGATCGAGGTCAAGCCGGTCACATGCCCCAAGGCCGACGAGTACTCGACTTCTGGATGAACTCGTACACCGCTATGGGCTACCCCACCGCATCATCACGGACACGGGGTCCAACTTCAACAACCACCGAGTTCGGGGAGTACGCGAGAACGGCGGGATTGACGTCCGATACGTCTCAGTCGCCCATCCACGGGCCAACGGACAAGTCGAGCGCGCCAATGGGATGGTGCTCGACGCCCTCAAGAAGCGGCTACATGACGCTGCTAACTCCAAAGGGGGCAAGTGGATCAAGGAACTACCCAACGCACTTTGGGGGCTGCGGACTCAACCATCCAAGCCGACGGGGCAATCCCCCTACTTCTTGGTCTACGGCTCTGAAGCCATCCTCCCTGCCGATGTCATATGGAACTCGCCAGCAGTGGAGCACTACGACGAAGGCGTCTCAGAAGATAGCAGACGAGTTGACATCGACAGCCTCGAAGAAGCTCGCTGCGCTGCCCTCGTCCAATCAGCTAGGTACCTGGAGGTTATCCGACGCTACCATGATCGCAACGTCAAGGAACGCTCCTTCAACGTTGGAGATCTTATCCTCCGCCGTATCCAGAACACGGAAGGACTTCACAAGCTCAGCTCCCCCTGGGAAGGCCCCTTCACCGTGGCTAAGGTGACCGGGCCGGGCTCCTACCGCCTCCAAACACTTGAAGGCGAAGACGTCAACAACTCGTGGAACGTCGACCAACTCTGTCGATTCTACGCCTAGTCTACACGACTACTCCGGGGCTCAAGTCTAATCGACTACATCAACGCCCCCTGGCCGTAAGCGACCCTCCGGGTCCTGGCCCCAGTCTCCGGACTACTCCTCTCCAGGGTCCAGCCCGTGCGGCTACCTACGGATCCTGGGCTGCGACGAGCGTCAAGGACTCTAGCAGCGGTCTACCAAGAGACCACACTCCAAGATCCAGCCTGCGCGGCTACCTACGGATCTACGATCCAGCCTACACGGCTACCTACGGATCACCTGCTGCAAGCGGCCACCCGCTCCAGCGCTACTCAGCTGTAAGCGGCCTCCGGGCCCAGGCGACTACTTTGTAACTACGGCCCTGGCCACCCAGGTGTACTTCTTCAGTAATAAAGTTTGATCGTCCATCAACTTCTTTACTGTCTACTCCCTACAACGGGACTGCCAAAGCCGAGTACTACTACTCGCATCTACTCCACGATGGGCGCTCCGCACTCTGAGATCGCGACTACGAGTACTCATTGCTAGAAATTTTTCTTTCATTGATACTTGAACAATTCATTACAATTGTTTTCCTGTACAACTATGGCTACTAGCTACCTATTACAGGGCTACTGGAGGTTCGACTTCTCGGCTACTCCTCTCCGCGATGGGAGCCATCTGCTCCGGCCGGCTACGTATCTTGCTCATCGGAGCGGTTGGTGGCTACCCCGCCGGCGACCACCTCCACTGGAGCCTTCGGGAAGTACGACTTCATGAAGGCCAAGACTTGTCTTGGGATCGACCTGGCCATATACTTGACGTAGGCGGCCAGCCGGCTTGGAGCTTCACGAAGGCGATCCACCAGAGGAGCGATCTTGGGGCCGCCCGGGTGCGGCACCAGGAGCCTTGCGATCGGCAGAGCGACCTCCTCCAACTCCTTCAACTGGGCCCGCAATGCCTCGCAATCTTCGTTCAATTTCTGCAAATATTTGTAGCAGTTGACGAGATCTCTGTCAGAGGCAATCCTCAGCTCCATATGCTTCTCGCACTCGAAGGCGAGTTCCTTGTAGTCGAGCTCGAGTACCTGGCGGGCTTCTTGCTCCCGGTAGAAGAGGTTCTTCATGCTCGTCTCCGAGGCCTTCGGCTACTCCACTCCGGCCCTCAAGCTCGCAACACGGCAATGCAACAGTGGGTCAGATGCTTCTCGACTTCCAACAAGTACTCGACAAGTCGAAGGATATACCTTTATTCTTGTTGCGGAGGCCCTTGTTCTTCCGCACCAAGTCGTCGCCCTTCGCCTGCAACTCCTGGACGTCGTTGTGGTACTTGGCGAAGGAGGCGTCGAGCTTTGATTGCATGGCAGCCGCGTGTTTCCACGACTTCACAAGTTGCTCCTCCAGCGCCTCTGCTCGGAGCACGGTGTCGCCATAACCCTGCAGCAGGTTCGACTTGTCGCGGGACCGCTCCACGACATCCTGCACAAGACAACTCAAGTCACGAAGAGTACTCAATGGCAAAAGGATTGACTACTCGAAAGGCTATGGCTATTTACCTTCATCCATTGCTCGGCTCGACAGATCGCCTCCAGGTGCTTGGCTACCGTCGCCGGCTCGACGAGATCGTCCGCAAGAAGCTCTATCCCGCCGCGGCTACTCGAGGTGGCCTCCGTCATCGGTGCAGAACGAATGGGCTCTGCGTCTTGGATCTCAGGGGAGCGGATAGCCACCTCCAGAGCAATCTCTGGCAACGTGGTGACCGCCTCTCCCCCGGCGGTCTTCTCGACGACCCCCGCCATAGGCTCGGGGGCTCCTTCTGCAGCCTCCGGGGCCTCTGGTGTCAACCTCTGCATTGGCACCCCCGCAGGGATGTCACCACCTTCAGCGCCTGTCAACAAAACGACATGTGCATCAGTGCCTACGACTACTCCTCCTGGAGCTCCGCAGCTTCATGAAGGGTACTCACCTTCGACTACACTGGCCTCCGGCAGCGGCGCTCCGGTAGCCAGTGGCTCGGTCACGGCTTGGGCAGCGGGAGTGGTCTCTTCGGCGGGCGGCGCAACTTCTTCCGCCACCGCTGATGAGGGCTCGTCCCCATCCCAGGAGTCGGATCCGTGGATTTTACGCGGAAATATTCACGGAGGGTCGTCAGACAAGATCGACTACTGCAGCAAGTACTACTCGTGAGGATATTGTACTTACAAGTTCGACCGGACAATGGTCACGGCCGGAGCACCGAGGATGCTGGCAATATCAACCAGTCCACCCTCGGCGGGCGCCTCTTCCTCCGCCCCTGCGGCCTCGCCTCCTCCACGGCGGCGGCGGCGGCCGCGGACGTCTCCTGCGCTCCGAGGCCACCACCTCTCCAACGGCGGCGGCCACGGGTCCCGTGCTCTCTTCGGAAGCGGGGGGCCGGCGCTCCGGTTGCGCCGGGGAGTTCTTCAATAGTGGGAGGCCGGACTACGACTTCCGGCGGGTTCCCCCACCCGTATCCCACACGCCCTCGTCGCCCTCTTCGACGGGCTCCGCCGGCGGCACCTCCACGCATACAAAGACTACTCGTCGGCAACGTACTCGAACAACGGGTACTCGACTACTCGCTCAAGACAACTTACCTCCCCGAAGCATGGTCTCCGAGACCTTCGGCTTCTTCGTCACACTCGCTTCCCCGGCGGGGTTGCGCGGCTTCCGTGGCGGCGCGGCAAGGCTAGCCTCCGGGGCTGGCGCGGAGGGTCTTGTACCAGCGGAACATGAGGCAAGCCCGGGAGGCTAAACCTCGACCGCAGCTGGAAGCGGTCCTGCAGCGTCTCTTCGTCTTCGTCGTCGTCATCGAAGGTATCTTCCACGATGACGGTGTCGTCGCCTTCACCGACTTCGCAGCGCTCCTTCACCTTCCCCTCCACTGGGATCTCGATCCCGCTTGGTGGCGGTTGCGGCTCGGAGGTGAACCTCTTCACATCATCCTGCGCAAGACACAAGACGTCAGCAACTCTACTACAAGTAATCACTACTCGACCAAGAGAGTACGACTACTCACCTCCTTGGGCGGGCGCGCTGCGGAGTACTCCTCGACTGGGCACGCCGTGTATGGCGGCATGTCCTTGAAGATCTGCGACAACCTCTCGGTGATGTCGTTGTCATCTAGCTCGCCTCCCGGCATCCGCGACGCGTCGTCGTCACCGGTGTACTCGAAGCCCAGGGTCTCCCGAGCCATCAGCGGCTGGATCCTGCGCTTCATGAAACTGAAGGCCACGTGCTCGGCCCTCAGTCCCGCCTCCCTGAGCACTTTCATGCGTGCTAGCAGCTCGGGGAGCTGGATTCCTTCTTGCATGGTGGGCTCCGTGTTCCACCACTCACGATGCCTGGGCTGCCGTCCGCTCGGCTTCGGCAGGCCAGGGTGGTGGTTCTTTATGTAGAACCACCTGGTCTTCCAATCCGTGTTGGAGTCGACAAGTTTGTACGCCAAGTACTGCTCCGCGGCGTCCTCCCTCAGTCCGGATGCGGCTCCTCCGACTACCCCCGGGGTTGGAGGCACTTGGCTGTGGCTTGACGCGGAAAAACTTCCGGAAAAGCACCCAGTGCGGCTTGATTCCGAGGAAGGCTTCGCGAAGTGGACGAAGACCGACGTGTGGAAGATGCCGTTGGGGTTCGAGGTTCGGTACTCGATCCCGTAGTACCCGAGCGACCCCTTGAAGAAGTCGGCCGGCCGGGAGCGCAAGACCACGCTCCACGAACCGCGAGAACATCGGGATCTCATCTTCGGCCTTCTCCATCGGATATGGATCTCCGGCGGCGGATCTCCACATGTCGACTTCCTTCTCCCCGATGAACCCACCTTGTTCGGGAGGGTCGAGGGTCCTCCGTCTTCACTTTGGATTTCTTCCACTCGCGGCTCGGATCGGCTCGCGGTGGAGACATGGGCGGCGCCGCTCCGGTGGCAGCCGCGGCGGCCTCTTCGCGGCCCCTCTTCTTCCCGGCGGCCTTGGACGTCTTGGACGGCGACGGCTTCATCCTCCAAGTTCAAGGCGTCTTCACTCGCATCCGCTCGGGGGCTACCCTAAAGGCTTCGAGTGGCGGCACGCTTGGATCTACTACGGCGGCAGCAGGCGCTGGGAGTGGATTCGCTTCAAGATGCAAATGGAATGGCTGCGGCTCGAATGGGTGAAAAACCCTAAGGGTTTTGGCTTCTATTTATAAGCCAAATCGGCCCCGCAACGGGCGGCCGGATAAGTCCACACGCGGCTGACTCAGCGGCTGCGCGTGACTCTTCGTATTCTACTAGTCGACGCGCCTCACCTCGGGGGCTCGGCTACTTCTACTCGACTACCTGGGAAGCGGCTAGTCTCAAGAGCATCTCAGGACACATTCTCCAAGAAGACCCTTCAATTCGAGAGGAAGTACTCGACTCAAGGCTTGGGGGCTCCGTGCCACGTGTCCTTCGGTTTTTCTCTGCGGATTTTTCGGGATTTTCTTGCCAAGATTTCAGATGGACCCTCAGCTAGAGCCCGCGGCTCAAGGCTCGGGGGCTACTCCATGTAGAGTGCGGTTTTGCAAATCGCACCTCCATACCAGCTTCGGTTTCAAGACAAGACAGGCAGTTTTTGAAGACCTTCGAAGGAAGTTTTCGAGGACGCTTGGGACTACTCGAGATGACTTCAAGATTGCTCAAACATCAGCTGGAGTACATTCCAGCCTCGGGATGCTTCGACTACTCTTGAGGACTTTTGACTTGTAGCACTCAGGGACGCTTGAGGACTACTCGTTAAGGCCGTCAAGACTACTTGAAGCTATCCTTCTCGACTACAAAGTACTCGGGGGCTTGTCGTATGGACCTCCCCGGGCCCACTACCTCGATGGGTTCCGGGACCGACTACTCGGTGGGCCCCGGGACTACCGGCTTGTGCTACACGGCACACTCGAAGGCGTGGAGCGCGAGGACTACACGGGAGTAGTACTCGGTTAGGGAGGCCGCACATGTTCCGCACCGTATAGAGGACTCCTAGACGTACTCGACTAGTACTCTCTCCCTACTCCGACTTGTAACCACCGCCTCCGGACTATATAAGGTGAGGCAGGGACCGATCTCAGGATCATCTCATCCAATCTCCTCTCATACAACTCACGGCGCACCATTGCACCATCTTGTAATCGTGCCCTATTAATCCAGAGCTACGCAGCATACAGGACGTAGGGTATTACGCACCTCGCGGCCCGAACCTGTCTAAATTGTGTGCCACGTGTCTCTTCCTTCGAGTTACCGATCTCGGCGAGTCACAATCATCTACTTCGGGTACTCCCCGTAGTAGGTTGCCGGTCTAAAACACCGACACCAACAACTACCCAACAAGTCAAGCGGTGTACCTTTGTTCTTGTTGCGGAGTGTCTTGTTGTTCCGCACCAAGTCGTCACCCTTTGCCTGCAACTCCTGAACGTCATTATGATACTTGGCAAAAGCGGCGTCGAGCTTGGACTGCATGGCGGCCGCGTGCTTCCGCGACTTCAAAAGATGATCTTCTAGTGCCTCAGCCCGGAGCACCGCGTCGCCGAAGCCTTGCAACATGCTGGACTTCTTGCGGGACCTCTCCACGACGTCCTGCACAGACAACACATGTCAATGAGTACTCAACAACAAAGGATTGACTACTCAGGAGTTAAGACTACTCACCTTCATCCATTGTTCTGCCTGGCGGACCGCCTCCAGATGCCTGGCTACCGTCGTCGGGTCCACCAAGTCGTCGGCCCGGCGGCTCCACTCCGCCACGACTACTCGTGGCAGCTTCCGTCATTGGCGCAGAGCGCATGGGCTCTGCGTCCTGGATTTCCAGAGAACGGACCACTACTTCCAGAGCAGCCTCTGGCGGCACGGTGCCCTCCTCTCCTCCGGTGGCCACGGCGATCTCCTCGGCGGCCTCCTCCATTGGCTCGGGGGCTCCTTCTGCAGCCTCCGGCACTTCTGGTGTCAACCCCTGCATGGGTACCGCTGCGGGGATATCGCTCCCTTCGGCCTCAGCACCTGTCAAGAAGAAGACAAGTGCATTAGCAACTACGACTACTCTATGGGGAAGGCTAAAAACTCAGTAGAGTACTCACCCTCGACCACGCTGGCCTCGGGCAATGCAGCCCCAGCAGCTGGTGCTTCTGACTCCGCCTGAGGGGCTGGGGTAGACTCCTCGGCGGGCGGCGCGACTTCTTCCTCCGCCACCGTTGTGGAGGGCTCATCTCCCTCCCAGGATAGGTCTGTTGATTTCCTGCAGAAGCACACAAAATTGGTTGTCATTCAAGCTCGACTACTACACCAAGTACTACTCTGGAAGGCTCAGCACTTACAAACTTGACCGGACTATCGTCACGGCCGGGGCACCGAGGATACTGGCAATGTCTACCAGTCCACCTTCGGCGGGCGCCTCCTCTTGTGCCTCTACAGCCGCTGCCTCCTGTGCAGCAACGGTAGCCGGTGCAGCGCCCTCCTGCGCTCCTGCGGCCACCACCTCTTCGACGGCGGGGGTTGCGGGTTCTATGCTCTCTTGATGAGCAGGGGCTGGCGCTCCAACTGCGCTATGAGTTCTTCAACAGTGGGGGCTGGGCTACGACTCCCAGCGGGCTCCCCCACTGCGTCCCACTCGCCTTTGTCGCCCTCCTCGACGGGCTCCGTCGGCGGCACCTCCTGCATACAAGGAAGATCAGTCATCAGCAAGTGAACTGTAACACCCTGAAATTTTCCAATTTCAGGATGTTAATAGGGAAAATAATTAAACAACGATTTCCCCATAATTTTAAAATTTTGCCCAACAATTATTTTTCTTTGCAGGAAATTTAGCATAAGAAAATTTTATTGATTTTATAATTAAATAAAATGGTTCTTTGTGTATGTTGCATTCATACCATTGCATGGTTTTTGGTTGATGTTTATAGTTTTCAAAATCAAAAGTTTAAAAGTCCTAAAACCCACCCTAACCTTCTCCCTCCCAATCTCTTTTCCTCTTCTTCTTTTAGCCCAATCCGCCAGCCCCATCCCTTTCAGCCCAGATCAGCTCTTTTTCTTTTTCTCCCGCAGCCCAACTTCCCGCGGCCCAGTTCGGCCCACCGCCAGCCCACTCTTCTTCCTCTCTCCCTCTTATCTTTTTTTCTTTCTTCTTTAACACCGCCGGCCCACCCCTGTTTCTCAGCCCAGCCGGCCTCTGCGGCCCACCTACCCTCCCGCGGCCCGCTTCCCTCCCTCTCTCTCACGCGGCCGCCGACGGGTGGGGGCCCACCTCGTCGGGGTCACCCCCAACCTCCCGGCCACCCCCCTTCCTCCCCACGGCCGCGCCGCCGCCCGGCGGGTCCGCCGCCTCCGGACGCCCCGCGTCCCTCTGCCTCCACCACTCAGCCATAAATGGCGCCGCCGCCACCCACTCCACCGCCTCGGCCTCTTCCCCTCCCCGTAACCGCCCCCACCGAGCTTCATGGCCATTAATGGCGGCCGCCCCACCGACCCCGCTCTACCGCCTCGGCCGCGCCCTTTCCCCTTCCACCACTGCCCTATAAAGGGGCAGCAAGACCTCCTCTCCACCCCGCACCGCTCCCCAGAGCTCCTCCACTCCTCTACAGTGCCGCCGCCGGAGCGCCCCGCCGGAGCTCTGCCCTCGCCGCCGATCCGCTTCTCCAGTGCCCTTCCCTCCCTTCCGAGCTCCCAGGTGATTTCCCCTAGTCCTCCTCTTCGTTTCAGTATTTTTTCCGTCGCATTTATTGTCCAGGTTGCCTTGTTGGCCGCCACCGGCGAGGTGGCCGGCGAGCCCGCCGCCATCCGTGCCGCGCCGCCGCCGCCTGGAAGGCACACCGCGGCTGCCTATTCACTCGCAGGCGACCACCACCGCCCGATTTGAGCCAACGGCTCGGATCGATCCGGCCCGCCCGGTCAAACCCAACCGCACCGGTCAAATTAGGATTGCGCCGGCGAATATGCTAAAGAGTCCCTGACCTTTTCGCTATTTACAAGCGGGTCCTTCCACCATATAAAACCCTTGCGGTTAGCCCTGGTTTTTATAATCAAGCCCTTGACCTTTCAAAAATATTCACCCGCGGTCCAAAGCCAATCATTTGCACCAAAGACCTCTAGTTTATACACATAATTATGTTTAGGTCCCTGAAATCTTGTAGAAAACCCCCTAAACTTCTAGATCTTTCACAATTTAGTCCCTGAACCTTGTTTCAGCCACATCTTTTCCATCCTAGCTCCGTTTTAGGCGTTCTTGGTGTGCATGCGACCGTCTTTTCAAGCCCGTCGGTTTTAGAACCTGTTTAGTCCATAGAACCTTCGTTTTAGCTCCATTTCAAGCATTTCAAATTGCGTTAGGTTCGTAATAACTCAAAGAACGTGCTAGAGACAATGTTGAACCTGTTCTTTGCTTTATAATTTATTCAATATTTAAATATGATTAAATACTAATATACATGCTTTTCTAATTAAAATTTAATTAGAGATCAACACGTGTTTTTATAAGAAATATAATTTGGTTAATTCTTATTTAAATAATCTTTCCAATTAAAAGCTAATTAGAGTTATATCTCGGTTTTCATAATCAAAGTTAAATTAATTAATATATATTCAATTTGCTTTCTAAATAAAAGTAATATAGGTTTATCCCGAGTTTTCATAATTAAATATTAAATTGATTAATATGAACATAAATATGTTTCTAAATTATAAATTACTTAGTACAATTCGAAATGTAAAGATATTCGTTTAGATGCTTTACATGTTTCTTTTAAATTAAAATGTTTAGTTTGCATAAAATAATACTTGAATATTTATAAATAAAATTGGAATAAGTTATACACCATTCCTTTTATATAAATATAACTTGCTTAATTATTAAATAAGGTATTTCTCTGAAATAACCTATGCACATCTTTTTGAATTAAAATTTACCAAGCACATAACCTTGTGTGATATAATCCAAATCTTACGATAGTTCCGAGTGTTTTTGCGTTCGCGGTCCTAGAGCCAAACCTTGTCCTCTTTTAAAAGCTTTTCAAGCTTGGTGTATTGTTCTTAGTTGTTCTTGTTTGTCTGCTCTGCATGTTGTGCTCGATGTTTGCTTCGAGTAGAAGATCGAGCTGCTGATTGAAAGTCCTGAAGATCAAGAGCACCAAAAGAGCAAGAGTAGCTTTTTGTTGAGAAAGGCAAGTGACCCTAACCATCCTTCTACCTATGCTTTAATACAAGAACACTGTAAATTAATCGGAACATGGAGAACCACCCAGGAAAACAGTACAACCACAAGACATATGGCTCTGTCTTGGCCAATTAATTAGGGAAGTCTTGTGTGGCTATTAGCCTTAGTAGCTTGGGGTACGGAGGAATGCTTTTATGACTCTTCTACTCTGGACAGGTTTTGGAACGGAAGTGCTCTTCTAGGCTAACCTGGTCTGAGGGTAGAAGGAGGGAACGAAAGATAGCCTCTAGGACGTGCTATTATGGACTACTACACATGGGAGGACTCTTTGTAAAGGCCTCGTAGCGTCCCTATGCAACCACACCTCGGAAGTGTGGTATTGTGCCTACTTTTGCACAGCATGGTTGGGTTCAAAGTTCTTCGGAACTTTTACGCGACTTGTGGTGAAAGTGTACAACCTCTCCGCAGTGTTAAACGTTATAACGGCCCGTGCTCACGGTCAAGAGCGGCTGGACCCTCACATGATTAATGAACTTAAAGATGGATTTAATATTGCTTTCCGGTTATTTCTGTGGCCTTGCTGAGTACCAACCATAAGTGTACTCATCCTTGCTTAAACGCTGCTCAGAAAAAGAAGAAGGTGCACGAAGTCCAGAAGATGGTGCTAGGCGTACGCAACCCCCAGTCGATTGCTTGTGAAGTTTGGAGCCTTTGCTTCCCCAGGATTCCGCTGTAAATCTCTGATAATCTTTTTCTTTACGTGATATTGTTTCTGTTATTCACTATGATGTCACTATATGTATGAAACTTGATCCTGGCATACATATAGTTAAGCACTTGGTTTTCTTCGGAAAATCGAGTGTGACATGAACTCGCACGACGGGTACTCGACTACACTAGTCAAGACATCATACCTCTTGAGGCGTGGTCTCTGAGACCCTCAGCTTCTTCGTCACCCGCTTGCGGGCGGGGTTGCGCGGCTTCCGTGGCGGCGCAGCCAGACTAGCCTCCAGGCTAGCCGGCGGATCTTGCATGAGGGGTGCATGAGGCAAGTCGGGACGGCTGAACCTCGACCGCAGCTGGAAGCGGTCCTGTAGCGTCTCCTCCTCGTCGTCGTCGTCGTCGGACGTGTCTTCTACGATGACAGTGTCATCTCCTTCGCCGATCTCTCGCTGCTCCTTGGCTTTGGCTTTCCCCTCCTTCGGGATCTCGATTCCACGAGGGCGGGCGCGGCTCGGAGACGAACTTCTTCAAGTCGTCCTGCAAGGCACAAGACATCAGCGCGACTACTCACAAGCAATGACTACTCGAATAAGGGTACGGCTACTTACCTCCTTTGGCGGGCGGGCGGTGGAGTACTCCTGGACTGGGCACGCCGTGTACGGCGGCATGTCCTTGAAGATGCGCGTCAGCCTGTCGATGATGTCGTCGTCATTGATCTCGCCTCTGGGCGTCCGCGACGTGTCGTCGTCGCCGGCGTACTCAAAGCCCAAGGTGTCGCGGGCCATCAGTGGTTGCACCCTTCGCTTCATAAAACTGAAGGCCACATGCTCGACCCTCAGCCCGGCTTCTCTGAGCTCCTTGATGCGTGCCAGGAGCTCGGGGAGCTGGATCCCCTCCTGCATCGTGGGCTCCGTGTTCCACCCGGTCCGGTGTACGGGGCGTCTCCCCCGCTCGGCTTCGGCAAGCGGGGTGGTGGTTCGTGACGTAGAACCACCTCGCCTTCCAATCTCGGTTGGAGTTGATGAGCTTGTACGCGAGTGCGCTCGGCGGCGTCCTCCCGCATCTGGATGCCGGCTCCGCCTACTACTCGAGGGTTGCTGGCGCTCGGCTGTGGCTTCACACAGAAAAACTTCCGGAACAGGATCCAGTGGGGCTTGATCCCCAGGAACGTTTCGCAAAAGTGAATGAAGATGGCAGTATGGAATATACCGTTGGGGTTGAGATTGACGTACTCAACGCCGTAGTACCCGAGAGGACCCTTGAAGAAGTCGTTTGCAGGCAGTGCGAGTCCGCGCTCCGCGAAGCGCACGAACATCAGAATTTCATCCTCGCTCTTCTCCATGGGGTATGGGTCCCCGGCGGCGGCCCTCCAACTGTCCATCTCCTTCTCACGGATGAACCCGCTGTTGAGGAGGGCCAGCAGATCCTCCGTCTTCGTCTTCGACTTTTTCCACTCGCGGCTTGGATCTGGCCGCGGTGGAGACATCAGCGGCGCTGCCCCCGTGGCAGCTGCGGCGGCCTCATCACGACCCCTCTTCCTCCCGGCGGTCTTCGCGGACTTGGACGGTGAAGGCTTCATTCTCCAAGTACACGGCGTCTTCACGCGCATTCGCTCGGGGGCTCCTCTGGAAGCTCTGGGTGGCGGCGCGCTTGGATCTACTGCGGCGGCGGCGTGCGCTGGAAGTGGATCTGGCTCAGATCTATTCGAAATGGCTACAGCAGCGATGAGTGAAAACCCCTAAGGGTTTTGGCTTCTATTTATAAGTCAAACCGGCTCTCCAACGACCAGATAGATAAGTCCGCGCTCGGCTGACTCAGCGGCCGCGCGTGACCCTTCGTATTCTACTAGTCGACGCGCCTCACCTCGTGGGCTCGGCTACTTCTACTCGATTACCTGGGAAGCGACAAGACTCAGGAGCATCTCAGGACACATTCTTCAAGATGACCCTTCAATTCGAGAGGAAGTACTCGACTCAAGGCTCGGGGGCTCCGTGCCATGTGTCCTTCGGTTTTTTCTCTCTGGATTTTTCGGGATTTTCTTGCCAAGACTTCAGATGGACCCTCAGCCCCGAGCTGCGGCTCAACCTAAGGCTCGGGGGCTACTCCATATGGAGTGCGATTTTGCAATCGCACTTCCATATCAGTTTCGGCTTCAAGACAAGGCGGGCATTTTTTGAAGACCTTTGAGGGCAGCACTCGAGGACGCTTGGGACTACTCGAGAAGACTTCAAGATTGCTCAGACATCAGCTGGAGTACATTCCAGCCTCGGGATGCTTCGACTATTCTTGAGGACTTTTGACTTGTAGTACTCGGGGATGCTTGAGGACTATTCGTTAAGGCCGCCAAGACTACTTGAAGCTATCCTTCTCGACTACAAAGTACTTGGGGGCTTGTCGTATGTACCTCCCTGGGCCCACTACCTCGGTGGGTACCAGGACCGACTACTCGGTGGGCCCCTGGGACTACCCGGCTTGCGCTACACGGCACCTGATGGCGTGGAGCACAAGGACTACGGAGGAGAAGTACTCGGTTAGGAAGCTGTACATGTCCCGCACTGTATGGAAGACTCCTAGACGTACTCGACTAGTACTCTCTCCCCTACTCCGACTTGTAACCCCCGCTCTCCCGACTATATAAGGCGAGGCGGGGACCCTTCTCTAGCATCTCATCCAATCTCACGGCGCACTATTACACCATCTTGTAATCGTGCCCAATCAATCCAGAGCTACGCAACATACAGGACGTAGGGTATTACGCACCTCGCGGCCCGAACCTGTCTAAATTGTGTGCCACGTGTCTCTTCCTTCGAGTTACCGATCTCGGCGAGGCCACGTTCATCTACTTCGGGTACTCCCCTTAGTAGGTTGCCGGTCTAAAACACCAATAGAGCCCAACTTGCTCGTATCTACCGGCTTGAACCGGACGTTTCGCGAGACGGTCTCTCCACACTCTCTCCTTTCCTCTGCCAGCAGTGATGTAGCTTGCTTGCAGCCTGCCTTAATACTGGCTCTTAGGGTCTTTTAGGGGTAGAGATTGGAGAAGGTCTTTTTTCTAATACTTTTTTTAGAATTTGGAAAAATGGAGTTTTCAGAGAAAAAATTAGAAAACTTTTGAAGATAATCTTAGATCAGTCATTTTCATTAAAAGTTGTAAAAGGATATATGTTCTACAACTTTGTCATACAGTCTTGGTATGGATTATACATGATTTAGAGGAGACATTTTCAGTAATATTCGCCATTTTAAATATCTTCACAAAGGTGATGGAACTGTATATAATATAATTATTATATTCATAGTTTTAAAATTATTGTAATCATGTTTCTTTTATTTATGACTGATAATATTCTATCAAATAGCCACACAATGGTATACACAAATACATTTTTAGTTAATCTTAAGCTACATGTAAAGCATTAAACAGTTTACAGATAACCTATCAGGTTGTTTGTGGGTGGGTTGCATGAACGGTAGGTACTCCATCCGGTTCCCTAGCAGAAGTCATTTCGAACAAGGTTTGAGTCAAACATTTGGAATATAAATCATGAATAATTTTTAAGTTGTTGAGTTTGAAAATGTGAAAAATCATATAAATAGATTTGTCTTGAAAATTACTTTCATAAGAATATACATATATAACTTTTCAATAAAGATTTTTATACAAAAGAGAAGTAAAAGTTGTGTTTTGGTGACCGTTCGTTATCCTAAACGACTACTACTTTGGAACCGGAGGGAGTATATTAAATTTGAAATTCGACAGACAACGTGAGTTGTAAAACGATTGGTTGACAGAGACTAACCGTTGGCGTCGGGCAGTCTAACATCCAACGTCGCAACTCGCAACCAGAGGGTCGATCGCTTGCAAGCCGCGCCCGTGCGGCCACGTTTGCTCAAATTCGCTATTTCTTTCTTCTTTCTCTTGTAAAGTAAGCGATCCAATGATCCGGAACGAGAATATCCACTGAAATATCCGCTCCAAATGATACGTGCCACCGCCCACCGTGAGCAGAGCATAACAGCCGCGCGATCAGGGGCGTGCGCCGTGCGCGTGCTGCACACGGCCATGGCGTCACCCACCACCAGCACCGCCGCCGCCAGCCGGCATTGCCATCGCATCCTCGCCCTCCCACTGCTGCTGCTCGTGCCATCATGTCTCGCGCTCCTCGCAGAGGCCGGCGGCCGCATCCCGACGACGCTGGATGGGCCATTCCCGCCGGCGACGCGCGCTTTCGACCGCGAGCTGCGCCGGGGCAGCGACGACGTCCCGCTCACGGACCCTCGCCTCGCGCCGCGCGCGCAGCCCCCGGCGCCCGAGCAGATCGCGCTCGCCGCCTCCGCCGACGCGGGCTCGCTCTGGGTCTCCTGGGTCACGGGCCGCGCGCAGGTCGGGTCCAACCTCACCCCGCTCGACCCCGCCGCCGTTCGCAGCGAGGTCTGGTACGGCGAGCGCAGCGCCGCCGCCGCGGGGAACGCCGCCGACTCCTACCTGCACGTGGCCACGGGATCCGCCGAGGTGTACAGCCAGCTGTACCCGTACCCGGGCCTGCTCAACTACACATCCGGCGTCATCCACCACGTCCGCCTCCGCGGTCTCCGCCCGGCCACGCGCTACTACTACCGCTGCGGCGACAGCAGCCGCCCTGGCGGCCTCAGTGACGAGCGCTCCTTCACCACGCTGCCCACCTCCGGCGCTCGGTCGTACCCGCGCCGCGTCGCCGTGGTCGGCGACCTGGGCCTCACCGGGAACTCCACCGCCACCATCGACCACCTGGCCCAGAACGATCCCTCCCTGGTGCTCATGGTCGGGGACATGACCTACGCCAACCAGTACCTCTCCACCGGCGGCAAGGGGGTGCCCTGCTTCTCCTGCTCCTTTCCCAATGCCCCGATTCGGGAATCCTACCAGCCAAGATGGGATGGATGGGGAAGGTGACTCTTCAGTTCTTGAATCAATGCCAAATTAATTTCCTAACCGGAGAACTACTTCGATTCTTGGATCACCTCCAATTGTTAATCAATTAGGTCGCCTTTAGCCCTTTGCTGTTCTGTGTGCTACAAAGTAGCTCCGGTGGTGTCTTTGTAATGGTTAGTTGCTTATGCCTGCATGGATTTAGATTCATGGAGCCCATTACGTCGAAAGTTCCACTGATGGTGATAGAGGGGAACCATGAGATTGAACCACAGGGGCATGGTGGCGAGGTGACATTCACATCATACTTGACGCGATTCGCTGTTCCATCCAAGGAGTCTGGGTCCAACACCAAATTTTACTATTCCTTCAACGCTGGTGGCATCCATTTTATCATGCTTGGTGCGTACGTCGACTACAACCATACAGGTAATAATTTATTCTCTACCATTTCATCTTGATTAATGTTCCTATTTGATTGTTTCTCAATAATAGTTTATTGAATATGCAATGCACTGACAGACCTTATGGAGGCAACATTCCAATTTGTCTACTGCTGACAATGTAAAATTTTGGTATGTACCTTGTCTGCAGGAGCTCAGTACTCATGGTTGGAGAAGGATTTGCAGAGGGTTGATCGACGAGTTACACCTTGGGTTGTGGCTGCTTGGCATCCACCTTGGTATAACAGCTATTCCTCTCACTACCAGGAATTTGAGTGCATGAGGCAAGAAATGGAAGATCTTTTGTACCGATATGGTGTTGACATTGTATTCTCAGGACATGTAAGCATATCCATCTGGTAGAGGTTTGATTCAAGTTACATTCCCCTGTTTCAGAATCAAGAGTACCAATTCAATTTACTATCTAATAATTGTGAGTCAGATGTTTTGCCTGTACATCTGAAAACTTATATCCTTCCATGTTGTCATGTAGCATTAATTGTTTGGCATTTTTACTGGAAGTTGCATTGCAGCTATTTTAATTTTTAAGAATAACCTCAATATTTTGTGAGATGTGGTACTTATAGTTAATATATATTCCCATCTAGATTATTACTTTCTCGCTTTTAATTGAGGTAACTGATATATTTGATTCTATATTTGGATGATAAAGGTACATGCATATGAAAGGATGAACCGGGTGTTCAACTACACATTGGATCCCTGTGGCCCGGTTTACATTACCATTGGAGATGGTGGGAACATTGAGAAAATTGACGTTGATCATGCAGATGATAGTGGGAAATGCCCCTCGCCAGGTGATAACCACCCTGAAATTGGTGGGGTTTGCCATTTGAACTTTACTTCTGGTCCTGCCAAGGGCAAATTTTGCTGGGACCATCAGCCGGAATGGAGTGCGTACAGAGAGAGCAGTTTCGGTCATGGGATCCTGGAGGTTACTCATTTTACCTAACATTGTTTGTTGACTGTTTGTTTCTTATATCATGCAACTTCAGTCATATTACCCTTACTGCATAAGTGCATATGCATTACTGCTTTTGTCCTAAACTCCTAATCATGAGTTGATGTGTACAATGTGTGCAATGAAACTTCAGTTATTGTATTCAGTGACTCACTATGCAGATTTCGCTCACAGATATATGTGTCCTTTGGTATATGGTTCCAGGTTGTGAATTCAACATATGCCTTATGGACATGGCACCGTAACCAAGACGTGTATGGAGAGAACAGCGTGGGAGATCAAATATACATTGTACGGCAGCCTGACAAATGCCTTCTGCAGCCTACGAGTGCGTCATCGCTCAATTGGTGATTTGATTTGATGATCAAGTTGTATTTGTTACGTCTTAATATCTATTCTGATCCATGAGATTCACTTTTTTGGGAATGTTTTCGGGACAGTCCCGCTGAAAGATGCCCTTCTCCGATGAGTAGCAGCAGATCAAGTGCGCACCTGGCTGTAACAAGTGGCCAGCTCTTCTGGAAATTACTTGTAAATATGTGTGTGGTTTTGATCTATACAGTTGAAGCAACATGTATACCATCATTTCTAGGCTTGATTTTGCAATGATAGTGGCCGAGTACATGCTCGGCTGTGTCATTCTGGATTGTGTGCTGCAAGGTTTATTGGTTCTTTCTGTGTTTAGTGATGGTGGGTATTCGTTGTCTTATTGTTGAATGTTGAATGAAGAAATGTAGAAGAAAACATCTTGGTTCATACGGAGTACATGAGTTCGTCCAGTGCTGCTGCAATCTCAGCTGCCTCCAATTAGCTTCGTTCACTGACAGGTGAACTGCTAGCTTTATATCAAACATTCAAACTGTGTCTATTGTTATAGTGGCAATTTGGCAAATGGTTTTGAGATGTTCTTGACCCTCAGCTCTCACTCCCCCTTTCTCTGGTGCGACTGCTGGTATCTTTGCTCGGGTGTTGTTTTTTACAAGAGGCTAGTGTAATTTATTTATGTCCAAACTAGAAAAAATGGTACAGTGAGTTGAGAAATGAGAAAACGTAGCCCGCGCGTCGCCCCAGCTCAGGAGACACGGGCAGCCACCTCTGCTGACGATGTGCCGGGACGTGAGATCGACACAGAGAAACAGGATTTCGGCAGAACGAGGAAGGATTTTCCCTCTTCCTTAGTTTAATTCAGCACATAATCTCTACTCCTAAAAAGAATGGAGTTGAGACAAAAATTTGGTCGACTTTTCTCCTCTCCGTCCGCGCGTCCGCCCCTGCGTTCGCCTTCCGCTCGCCCCCGCACGACCATCCCGCGCGTCCGCCTCTCGCGAAAAAAATCCCGTCCACTACGCCCTCCGCACGCCGCCCTCTCTCCGCCCCCCCCCCCCCCGCCGTATACGCCGCATCGAAACCACCCTTCTCGCCTTCGCACGCCTCTTGCCACGTCATCGCCGCCTCGATCCCTGCACGTCGCGGTCCCTGGAGTCTTCATCCTCGCTGGAGCCTTAAACCGTGCTGCCGCCGCCGCTCGTCCTCGTCGGAGCCCCTTAACTGTGTTGCCCCCGCCGAGAGGCCCCTGGGCGGTGCCCCTGATCTGCATGAATGGCTACGCCCCCTCATTTGCAGAAGGGCGACGCCCCTGATCTGTAGGCCTACATGCCGAATCTCCAGCCCAGGTATCTCAAACTCCCCACCCTTCCTCCCTCAAATCTCCCAAATCTCATGATGTCGTAGGAGAGGATGCAGTATCAAAGATGCGTCGTGGGAGAGGATGCAGGATCAAAGGCAGACTAACTTCTCTGCTGCGATGCCTTCCAACATGGCCTAGGCCTGCATCTCTCCGAATCCTTATGGACTTATGGTATTACCTCTTCCCCTCCCCTCAATTCCCCTGCAGATTACAGATCCATGGTTGTCTTTAGGTGTTGTCCATCAACAATTTTTGTGCAGCAACCTGCAGCGCGGCCATTTGATCATGGTCACAGCCACAGTTTGGAAAAGGGGAAGGTATACTGAATCCGTTTAGCGTGACCTGTGGTTCTATCAAATTAAATAATCACACTCTTTTTAAAAATATATTGAACCTACCAATTGTTTTTGTGTGTATGGATAGGTAACATTTGCTGGTAGTGCAGAACTGATAGCGCATTGAAGTTTGGATGATACTACTTGAAGCTTTTGTTAGCAAGTACATGATATGCATTAGAGTTACATATGAGCATAGGCTAATGATGTAACGGCCAACATTACTATCATTTGTATTTGTAGTAGCAAAAGATTATCGTCAGTAACATTGTTATGATTTTTTTCGCAGAAATCTGCAAGGAATATACGTGTTTTTTACTCAAAGGTTTTGACTAAAAAAATATCTTCAGTGGAGAATTGATTACTCAAAAATGAACTAATTTGCTTGTCCTAGATGTTATATATTTAAGGATTGATGGAGTAATTAATTTCTTTCATGGTATAGCAGATTAGTGTTGCGCTTACCTGTTTCAGTGTGTGTGTCAACTATAAATATTCACACATTATTTGTGCCATTTGAGATAATAGATCGGATGAGAAAATAAATTGACATGGTAGTAGGCTCCTGACAGCATTCAACATCCTTGAGATCAATGTTGCAAACCGCGGGCTATAGAATTTAGAGGAGTCCTTCCAAAAAAGCTATAAGAGCTATAGCGCGGCTATAAGCTATAACCTTTAGCGGTATGCAAAAAAGTAATAAAATTTAGACCTAAACATTATTAATTTTATAAATTCCAGCTCATATTTCATATGCATGTTTAGGCATTAGTGAAAACATAAGTAAATCAGTCTTGATTCAGAAGACAAGTGATAAATCATAACTCATAGTTCATAAATGTCAAATATATAAGTTCGTAGTTGAACCATAGCGGTGTTAGCGGTGCTAGGATATTAAATTTAGCAGAGCTATTTCATGATATAGCGAAGTTAGCGGCATTAGCGGTAAAATATGCAATATCGTAGCGGCATCTTTCTCAAAAAGCTATAGCGGAGCTATATCAAAGCTATAGCGGGCTATTTGCATCAGTGCTTGAGATTTGAATTGCTTCCACTAGCATTTAGAAAGATATGAACTGCTTTTAATTGAACTGAGTGAGGCCTATATTTTTGCTGCCCTTTGTAATAGTTCAGGAGCTATTGTCCTTAACCCAATCACCAAGAGTTGATGCTTTGCATGATTTGACAGGATCAAAACGCAGGGCTGTATAATCCAAGTCTGTCCAACATACATTGAAAATTATTGAGTGCATCTCACTATCTACAGGTTGGCAACTTTACCTTTTTATTGCTCAATCTCCTACTGCATTTGCCAATGTGAATATCCCATTGTAAATTTGTAATGCATCATGCCGCTACATTTAGCTAATTCTGTCAACAGTCAACCAAGCACTTGATTGTCTGGCTTTGCCTGACCTTTTGTTTGTATGGATGCTACATTTTTGTTTTTCTTGAGAATGGTAAAAATGTCAAGTTTGGAAATTGTATTACTGATAAGAATTTATATATGACTCCGGTCACCTCTCAAATCTTCTTGTTAAATAGTAGACAGAAATGAATAGGATTCCTTTCAGAGTAATGACATTCTATTGATTATTCATAATACATTTTCTGAATAATATGAATTCTAGATGTACCTCTCATTGGTAATGTTTTGATGGTACAAATGTTTTTTTAGATATATACAGATTTCTAATGATTGGACACAGTTTTCAGTATGATGTTTGATTTGGAATTAATTGCAGACATGCTCCAGATTTTTAATGATTGGACATAAGTATATCTTCTCCGGTATTGTGACATCCCGGCCCAATGCTTAATAGGATTGATAAGGATACTCATACCAATAAGTTGCAACTTCTTTTCCGGAAGCCCATCACTAAAAACTCCAAAGTTAATCGTGCTTGGCTTGGAGCGATGGGTGACCGACCGGGAAGTCCTTCCCGGGTGCGCATGAGTGAGGACAAAGTGCGCAGGAAAGACATGTATTGGTCTGTGGGGATATTCTTGAGGTCTTAGAGAGCTGCCAGGTGTAGGCGGGCCCCGCATGTATTGGTCTGTGGGGATATTCTTGAGGTCTTAGAGAGCTGCCAGGTGTAGGAGGGCCCGGCCTCGGGGAGGTGGGTCGTTACAATTGGTATCAGAGCCGACTCTCGCGGTTTCACGGGCGCGTGTGGTCGCAGTTGCGCCAGCATGGTGTGCATGGCTGGTGTGGGCCCTGTGTGGTCACACAACATGGCACATGCGCTGGCACTGGACCCACAGACGTGGCCAAGAAAGGACGTTCCTGGCTTGGGGTTGATCGACGAGGACGTCGATCTTCTAAGGGGGGTGTATGTGACATCCCGGCCCAAGGCTTAATAGGATTGATAAGGATACTCATACCAATAAGTTGCAACTTCTTTTCCGGAAGCCCATCACTAAAAAGTCCAAAGTTAAGCGTGCTTGGCTTGGAGCGATGGGTGACCGACCGGGAAGTCCTTCCGGGTGCGCATGAGTGAGGACAAAGTACGCAGGAAATACATGTATTGGTCTGTGGGGATATTCTTGGAGTCCTAGAGAGCTGCCAGGTGTAGGTGGGCCCGGCCTCGGGGAGGCGGGTCGTTACAGGTATAGTCCTAGGTGTATGTAGGCATTCTATCTGGTGAAGTGGTGATTCTGTTGGTTGATTTAACTTTTTTTTTGCCTTTTTCGCAACTGTGCCTTAGCACATATTTCATTAAGAGGAGATGAGCAATACAATGCAACCAGAAAAGCTCTGTCGCGTATCACTGCATTGTAGCGACATGGAGATGTTGTACTCAATTTGCAGGTGTCATTAGAGATGCGGTACACAATTTGGCATCAGAATGATTAATTTGTTTCTCAGGGATGAATTGTTACTTTTATATGATCACTATACTATTCCTTTAGGCCACACATCAAAATTATTTACCCTAGACATTGAGACAGGTTATACATGTTAGTGCTGGTTATCTATGTCCTCCTAAGATATGCAAAATGGAAAACTTAAATGTTTATATTCCTTAGATTAAGTTTTTTTGAAAATAATTAGTTTAAGGCTTTGCCCAGGTGATATGCAGATGTGTTCCCTTTCAGTCACATTATTTCCATAATTCAGTATCGATGCAGTTTGAAGCAGCACTGGAGGATTTTTTGCGAGATTGATATGCAGACCCATCGGTGTGCAATATTACAATTAATTATGTTGTTCAAATATAGTTCAAGTCTTATATGCTACACAAAGCACTATCACTCATTCATATCATCATATGTGCTTATATAGCCCAGTGAATGCCTTTTCTTTCAGCGAAGTAGCAAATACGTCTTTATCCCTAACCAAGTTGATCCATGGTTTACTATACTTACATTGTTCTCCATTATCTTACACATTGAAAAAGGTTGATACCAATCAAAATTGGAAATTCAGTGTATTACATAGCTCTATGCATTGCGTGTATTGAACTAAGATCAATATCATATTACCCCAAGTTTTCTGCGTTGCCCGTAGCAACGCATGGGCACGATCCTAGTATTGGAAAAAGTCTCCTTCACCTCAACCTATGACGGTTGGACATCACCCCAACCTATGAAAATGGATTTTCTTACACCCTGAAATCACCCCTAAAGCAGTTTTGAAAAATCATTATAAATAAAAAAATCATAAAATGGAAAATCCAATTGTGTTGGATTTTAAATGAGTACATCTACACAATGAACATATAATATGGTATATTTAGTACATTTTTTACAATTATGGAGAAAAACATAGATTTAAAATTATAACAAAAATATGTACTAAAGCATTCCATATTGTATGTTCACTGCGTGGAACTACTAATTTGAAGTTCAACACAATTTGATATTTCATTTTATGATTTTTTTGATTTACTATGATTTTTCAAAATTGCTTTAGAGGTAATTTGTCATATTTTAGAAAGTTCAAGGGGTAAAAAAATCAATTTTCATAGGTTGGTGCTGATGTGTTCCAACCCTCATAGGTTGGGGGTGAAGTAAACTTTTCTCGATAATATTCTTGTTCTTCAGCGGCGGTGGGATCGGGAGGACGGGTGGGCACAAGGTGGGCCCCACGTCTTGGTGAGCAGATGGCTCGCGAGGTCTGGCGAGTGGCGGGTGAATTTGGCGTCCTGCAGCATGTTTGTATACACGGCCAAACGGGCGGCCCGACCTGACCTTCCCGATCTGTATTAGCCTGGCTTACATTAGCTCGGCCTGCATGAACCCAACCTAATTATCGTGCTAGGCCGGGCCACCAGGTAGGCTGACCTTTCGGCCACGCTCGGCCTCCTTGTTTCCTACACAGGTCGGGCCGTCCCATTAGCATGCCAAGATAAACAGGCCGGACAACCCATCAGCCCACCAAAGATAAAACCTCTTCCCCCCTCTTTACAGACCGTAGGGCATAGGCAAACAGGCGGAGCCGCCACCGCCGCGCCAGTGGACGGCAAGGAGGGCGGGCGAGAAGCGTCGAGGCGGTAAGGCGAGGACTGGGAGAGGCGAGCCGGCAACCAAATCCCGGTGGAGTCCGGCAGAGGTGAGCCGCTGCCCGCCGGTGAGCGGCGGGGGAGGCTGTGACAACCCGCCCAGGAAAGTACCGTACTATCGCCTAAGACCGATCCACTTTGGCCATTAAGCGATAATAAAGTACCATCCTGTCGTAAGTCGCCGGGTTAACGCCCGGTAAATCACTTGAATAGCACAAGGATCGAATATATGCATTAAAACTCACTCGAAGGCGAGTCCAGAGATACAACAATATTCAAATCCAAATTCGTACCCCGAAGGGTTTAATTATTACAAACCATCGTTTTTGTCATGACAGAATAGTTCAGAGTTTTGAAAAGACAGCGGAATTTAACTAGCGGCAGCGAAGTCACCACGGGAGGCCATCCATGATGCTTCAGTAGTCGTCCTCCACCCACTCCAGCTTCCAGCCGGGCGGGATCTCACCGGGCCACACATCACTGAAGGCATGACCTGGATCAACACATCATAGCAAGGCTGAGTATACTAATACTCAGCAAGACTTACCCGTCGGTGATATCTACTTCACCAAAACTAGACCATGAAAGGCTTTTTGGCTACTGGGTTGCTTTTGCTAAAAAGTAACATAGAGTAGGTCGTTACTTTCAAGATTTTAGCACAAGTTCTAGTAGTTTAGTCATTACTACATTAGCCAACTAGTACAATCAAGGTTGTACAATACAATTAATCAAGCATCATCTTCATCATCTTCCATCATTAGGGATCACATGACTAGTGGAGTAAGTAGTCTCGGATAACGGTGAGAGACCGACAATCGATTGATTTAAACCTTGCAAGGTAGACCCAAACACACAGTCGGTTGCCCCCGCGAGGACAACTCCCCAGGCCGTCCCCATAAATCCTCGGGTTGGGATCGAATCTTAAAGTCTTTGGTGCAGGCTATCCGGCATACCCCGCGAGATACCCGGAGTCACCATACACCACCGGTAGCTAGCCGTGAGAGCGAATCCCAAGAGTAGTAATAGTAAGATCCCTCACCGCCTCATTATGGTACTAGGCTTACCGGTCCCATACCCGGCATATGCTTGGTACGTTCAAAAACTTAACCCACATAACCACTGGACCGGAGCCCAGATCTCATGCTCTTACCACGTGAGCAATTCATTTAAGGATATAGTATGATTCCTATCTAGGAACCTATTCTCGCGAGTGAGGTCATCACTCGACTTGTAACGGTCCTATAGCTTAGCAGCTATCGACCTATCATACTAGTAGAGACCAAAGGTACCTATGGATCATGCATCTAGGGTTTCATTCAACTCCTGTACGTAAATGCACAATCATTCATAGATAATTGAATAAAGAATTTGAAAATTAGGTTAGATGCACCGGAGCTTGCCTTCGTCGACTAGGTTAGCTTGGGCACCCTCGGTGTCGAGTCCGTCCACGTCTTTGCGAGAGAACCTTCGCTCCGCCTTCCTCGGTTTCCGGGACCAGGGAGTAGTCTCCGTCCGGAAGATCTACACGGAATGCAATGCACTTTAGGTGATGTGATAGTTTGTTGTCTTATCCAACTCTAGTTGGTCATATTCACCTTAACAAGCATCTATCTAAGGTTCCTATTTGAGGAAGTCATTGGTTGTACATGGGTTACTCTTTTATTCCACATTTGAATAAAGGTTTTTATTTAAGCTTATCATTTCATGGGAAAGCTCCATTTCCTTTTATCTTCACCAACAAAGGTGTAATTAATATTTTATCTGTGAATTAAATTCCTATCAGTGCTGATAATTATATTTCTTTTATTTATATTACATAATTCTTTCAAAAAGGAAAAAGATTTAATTAAGGATTTTCTTTATTAATTTCCCTTTAATATTAAAAGGGCATTTAAGCCATTTATTTAACCCATTAAATTACCAAAAATCACATGAGTGTTTCTTAGGCATACTAGCACCTATCCTGGTCCATTGGACCCACATGTAAGTGTTGGATGCTAGGAAATTAAATATTATGGAAAATAACAAAGGTTATCTAGGGATTCAATTTAAATGCATATAAAAATAATTAAGCATCAAAATGATCCAAACTTTCTTGTGCATGTTCTCTGATCCTAAACAAGCCTAAAAAGCTAGCATGTTCACATGGAATCTCTACTGAACTTGGTTTATTAATTTACAAAGGAAAACATGCATAAATCAAGAACAATTATTTCTGTTAATCCTAAATTCATGATTAATCCACAAGATGTGCCTTTTGACATCACAAGACAGTGTGCACAAGTTGGGCTCAAGAAAATGAATATATTTAACATGAAAAATCATCTATGCAGTTCTGCCAGAGATGGAAAAATATTTTTATAAAATGATTCACATGATAACTTTGTGCAATTTTTGGCATAGGAGCTACTCATGACCTAACACACAACATATCCAAAAATTAGCTACATAGGATTTATAGTTTTTGAGATATTGCAGATCTAGGTTTTTCACATTTGTATTTTTCATGCAAAAACTAAAAGAAATTAGCTCAAGCCAGAATCACGAAAGTTGTAGAATAATTCACCAAGAATCCAACAAAATTGTCCTTGCATTTTTCTGATTTTCTGTGATTTTCTACGCAATTTACAAGAATCAGCAAATCTGTTTAACTATTTGAGTTACCCTTTTGCGATTAGGCCCCTGGAAAGATTCCTGCGTCTGCAATGTCGTCCCTGGGCGGCCGGGCAGCGGCGGTCCGGCCAAATTCCGGCCAACCGCCGCCGGGCTTGGCCGGGGAAGGGCACGGGGGTGACCTAGGAGCACTAGGGGTTCGATTTTTGGGGTCGCGGTGGGTGGGAGAGCGCGGGAACGGCGGCGGCGCGCGCCCACGGAGGGCGGCCGCGGTGGCCTCCGCCCGGCGGCGTTCCGGCCGGCGGGGAGGGCGCGATGGTGGCCGGGCGGTTGGGAGACCGCGTGGATGCTGCGGGACGGCACGGACCGGGCGCACAAGCGAGAGTAGAGGGGCGCTCGGGTGCGGCGCGTAGGCCGCCCGCCGGCGTGCGGCGGTCACGGGACCGCCGGTGCGCGGGCCGGCCGGTGCGCGCGGCTTTATAGGCGGGCGCGGCGGCGGGCGGGGACGGGCGGCGCGGGCAAGCTCACGGACGACCGGGCGGTGCCGTACGGCGTCGGGCGGGGAAGCTCGGAACGGACCGATGGTCCGCCGTGCGTTCCCGGCCGGACGCGCGCGCGGTGCGAGGAGGAGGGGGGGGAGAACTCCGAGGCCGTCTTGGAACGCGCGTGGCATCGGGGAACGGGCCTCGGGAAGGCGCGAGGGGCTCGGACGCCGAGGCGGCGGGCGGCGCGCGCGCGCGCGCGGGCGGCGCGCCCGGAGCGCGGCGACGTCGCGCCGGCCTGGAAATGTTTCGGACTGGCCCTGTTCAAGTAGGTTTTTCTCCCAAAATTTGAATAAAAATGCACAAAGCAATGAATAGGAAAGTTGTAGATCTAGCTACCCTCTACAACTTTCAAAAAGGCTATATAGTGTTTTTCTCAACGGATTTAGCAGGAACGTCGTGCCAACTTTGAATGTCGACACGTTCTGGAAAACAGGGAATTCTGTCTTGCAAGGGGGTTTTCACAATTTTCCACCCAAAATTTGAAATGCCAATCTACATGAAAGTTGTGTCCCTCAACAAGATGGACAACTTTCATAAAGGTTGATTTTGAAGTGTTCAGGTGAAATTTGGGGAACACGGCAAAAGTTCCGGACGACATTCGCTGACGTCAACGGTTAAGCCGGTTTTGACCATGTCTTTGACCAAGGGTCGACTACGGGTGTGTGCAAACTTGGTCAAGGGGTTCATTAGGGTTCATTGGCGAGGTTTTCGGGGTGATGGCCCAGGTTGACCTAGGTTTGACCGGTGTTTGGCTGGTTTGACTCGGCTGATCTGGTCATTAGCGTTAATGACGGTAATTAAAAACCTGGGGCGTCACAGAGGCGGTGGAGAGGCCGAGAGATGCTGAGATGGAATCACGACTGACGACCGTGGAAGGCATACAAAGAGAGACGACGCACGACGGGAAGGCCGGGAGGCGAGGAGGCCGAACAGATCATTGCAGCAGCTGCGCCGCCTGCAGGAGGCAGAGTCGTAAAGAGAGAGGTCGAGGAAAGGATTAGGGTTAGGCGGGGGGGGGGGGGGGGTTGTTTTATGCGGGCCGGTAAACGGTCCGCCCCTTATACAGGCCGGGCCTCGTGCCGCCCGGCAGGCCAAACTTCCGGCCCGGGTCCGGCCTGCGACATTAGGCCGTGCCGGCCCAACCTGCAATTGTTTCGTGCCAGGTCGTGCTTGGGACGAGCTAAAACAGGCCGAGCCTCGTGCCGCCGTTTAGCCCGACCCATTTGGCCATCTACACCTGTTCGTTTGGCAGGTGGTTGGTAGCCGATGTTGATTTGTTCGGATAGAAAAGTACTGCTGTCTGGCGTCTGATAATCTAGACGAAGGCATGGCAAGACTGCTGGAGACATGTTTTGTGTATTTGGCTAGCCGGATGGTTCTTATATTGGAGTTGCTCTAAGAAACTAAAGTCTAACTAACGATGAAGTCTTCACGCAAATTTTTTTTGACAACAAACAGAAATATATTAATCTGTCACAGCATCCATATTACAGATAGGTCCTCCAAAGAAGACTGAATTACACAAAAGTCCAGAAAGCATAGAGCGGCAAGACGATGGAGTCCATGGCTAAGGTGTCGAAGGAGTCGCCGGGGGGGGGGGGGGATGCAGAGGCATCAAGGATGCTTGCACCCAGGCGGATACCGCGCAGAGCGTTGGTTGAAGGCGGGCTGGTGAAGCACAGTCGGAAGATCACACCGACGACCTGTAGATGTGGTTGGACATCGCCGGAGGTTGATGAAGCAACTTGCACCAGGATCCCAGGTGGAGGCCACTCCTTCGAGCAGGTACCAGGAACGGGGCTACCATGTTGAATACTCAAGCTTCGGGGCCGAGGGAAGCTGTGACGGGGAGGCGGCAGTAGACGCAGCCGGAACCGGGAGGTGACCGGAGACAACCGTAGGGAACAGATCTGCCCCAGAGGGGGCCTGATCCACACACGACGGCCGCAGATCGACCTCAGAACCAACTGGATCTAGGACAGTGAGATGAAAACTCCGGCAGCAGGGGGAGGATGGGCATGACGTGGAGACTGCAGGAGGTTGCGGAAGGTTGGGAGATTTATTACGACTCACCAGGGAGGCATCGATGCCGGCGACGAGGAAGCCGAGGCAAGGCCCGGCAACAAGGACGACGGTGATGGCCACCAGGCGGCGGAAACCACTAAAGGGACGAGCCATAGAGGCACTAAAAAAGTAAACAAGTTAAAATACATCTAAGAGCAACGACAGGAGGGCTCCCTTCCCTTCCCACCGCCGGCGTAGGCACCGGAGGCGAGGAAGGGAGGGGCCTGAGGTGGAAGGTGGAGGTAGCGAGGTGAGGGAGAGGAGACGGGAGGCTTCCAGGCGAAGAAAGCCCCTTCTTCACGCAAGTTAAAACCGAATGTGAGAGAGGCAAGTGAGTGATGAGATACTAATAAAGAAAATTACATAATGAAGTATAGTTTCTTAACATAATATCCTAAAGTACATAAGAACTAAAGAAAATTACATAATGAAGTATAGTTTCTTAACATAATATGCTAAAGTACATAGGAACTACACAGGAGTAGTGTTTCCCCACCGCTGTAGAGACCGGGTTGACACAGCAAATGACAAACTCTTCCTGCCACTCCCGAGCGCAACAGGGCTCACAAACAAAACAAACGCCATCTCGCCCAATCTAGCTCACTCCGAAAGATCAAACGCCCCACCCAGAAAACCATTAGAATAACACCGGCAAAAATCTCTCTCCGTCTCCCTTCGCACAAGAGGAGGAGGAGAAGGGGCCCGGAAGGCTGCAAATCCTAGCGGCGGGTCCAAGCAACGACGTGCGCCAGGCGGCCAGGCCCCCCCGCGCGCGCGCACGCAGGCAGGCACCTGCATTCCGCGATTCCTTTCCCTTCACGCCGCGCCAACCCCCGCGCATTGTGCCGCGCGTGGCATTGGTGCCAGGACGGGGATCCATGGCGCTGGCGGCACGACGGGGCTCCTGGTGGTAGGACTCCGCGGGTGCCGGATCTGGGGGCTGCGGCATGGCACTCTTCCGCAAGTTCTTCTACCGCAAGCCACCCGACGGGCTCCTCGAGATCACCGAGCGCGTCTACGGTGTGTTTACCCCCCTCCCCCGTCAATGGCAATGTCATTAGTCATTCCACGGGAAGGCTCCGTATGTGGTTTGATTTGCTTTTCCATTCGAATGCCGTGGTGAATATTTCTGGCGGTGATGCGGCAATCACTGCAAATGGTTCGGTGGTTTGTCTTGTTTTCTCTCTCTCCATGTCTTGTTCGGTTTGTCGTGCGCAATTCGTCTTCACTTTTTTTTGTTAGAGACATTCTTAAGATCATACAGATAGGAAATTTTAGTTGCCACCGAACTTTAGCAACTCTACTTCAGCGGCCGTGCTGTTCTATTGTGTCCTTTTTTTTATTTTTTTTGAGGACATAATTTCCGAAATTTCTTTGGAGGAAACTGCAGTGAAGCAATAGTTTGTCTACAGTGTTGGTAGGTGCATCGCTACCAGTGCTGGATGCCGCGGCCGATACCGGGCATTACTTGCTTTATAGTGCAGTGCTCCCTGGTCATTTCTGTAGTCAATATTTTAGGCTTGGAACTTGTTGTGGGATGAATTCCGTACATCTATATTTTTTAAGGGAGGTCGCTAAGTGACTTAGTTTTCTATTCCATAACTGTTGCAGCACAAGTGGTCCAGTGTCTCATGAGAAAACTTAAAAAAGCCTGTCTTGTGATGAACCTTGATGAGTGATGATCAGGATCCAAATCTCCTATCGATACAAGCCTCTGGTCTCAAAGACAGTCACATACATCAAGTTTTATCTTTAGGCCCCAATCAGAGACATGGAAAAAAAATTCTGGTAGGACATATTAGAAGCTAGTGATTTTGGAAATTTCTGACAAGAAAGTCCGAGCTGACAAGCCCAGATGTTTGACATGGAATGGAACTGTGTGATTTGAAATACTGACTATCGTCTGGCTTGTTAGCTACCAACCAACAATATTTTTCTCACACCAAATCAGCACCAGCCACCAGCAACAAAGTCAGCGGTATTTTCTCTCACAATAAATCAGCACCAGCCGCCAGCCAGCCGAACAAGGCGTATTATTCTAATAATAACCATCACTATGTTGTCACAGATAGCATACCAACAAACAGTCCGAATCACACACAAAAGAAAAAGAATCCAAGAAAGCAACAGAAGATTTGGTGCAATTTGGGAGTACTAGAATAGAAAATGGGTAGGGCTGGCTCATTTTAACAATAAGGAAAGTGCTGTTATGGCCATTTTTGTATGGCTTACTAACTACCCCTTTTAGTGTTCAATATGCTTCACTGTTCAAGGCACATTTGTTGATAGTGATAGTAAATCTACCCACACAAGCACTAGGATTTGATATATATCATTTTTCCCTTTTCAAATTGATTTGCTGAAGTGATGTTGGCTTCCTGCTAAAATGTAGTGTTTGATTCTTGCTTCACAACTGATGTCTTCGATGATGAGAAGTACCGAGATTATATTACTGACATTGTTACACAACTCCGGAGCCACTTCGCTGATGCTTCGTTTATGGTCTTCAACTTTCGGGATGGAGAAAGTCAAAGTTTACTGGCAAATATATTATCAATCTATGATATGGTAGTTATGGACTACCCCAGACAATACGAGGGATGCCCACTCCTCACAATAGAAATGATTCATCATTACTTAAGGTCGGGGGAGAGTTGGCTCTCTTTGGGCCAGCAAAATGTCTTAATAATGCATTGTGAGCGTGGTGGCTGGGCTGTACTTGCGTTCATGTTAGCAGGATTGCTGTTGTACAGAAAACAGTTCATTGGTGAGCAGAGAACACTGGAGATGATTTACAGGCAAGCACCTCGTGAGCTGGTTCAGTTGCTCTCACCATTAAATCCTATGCCTTCTCAGATAAGATACTTGCATTATATATCTCGGAGGAATGTGAGCACAGAGTGGCCCCCTCAGGATCGGGCCCTTACTTTAGATTGTGTGATACTAAGAAATATTCCAGGCTTTAATGCAGAAGGTGGATGTAGACCTATATTTCGTATTTATGGACAAGATCCTTTACTTGCTACAAGTAACAGACCTAAGGTGCTTTTTGCAACACCAAAAAGAAGCAAATACATTCGGCTTTACAAGAAGGTTAGAGTTCTTGATGACTTTCTGATTCCAGAACTGGCAAATTCATCGTATGGTGCCTAGTATAGTGAGAACACATATTTACTGATGACATTCTTTAGATTTTCTCATTTAGCATGCCATTGCCTTCTCATGACATTGTAATAGTCACTGAAATTTCCTTTCTGTTACCCAGGTAGATTGTGAACTGATTAAAATTGACATCCACTGCCATATTCAAGGTGATGTTGTCCTTGAATGCATTAACCTTGATGCTGACCAAGAACGAGAAGAGATGATGTTCCGAGTCATGTTCAATACAGCCTTTATCAGATCTAACATTCTAATGTTAAACCGTGATGAAATTGATATGATGTGGGATGCCAAAGATCGATTCCCAAAGGAATTCAGGGCTGAGGTATGTATCTGTTGCTGTGATCTTATTCTCTAGAAGCTATGCAACAATAGATAATTCATTTTGTCCTTTTGTTAAAGGTTCTTTTTTCGGAAATGGACACTGCAAATCAGTTAGGTCCCATGGAGGTGGCAGGTATAGGAGAAAAGGATGGCTTACCAGTTGAAGCATTTGCAAAGGTTCAAGAGATGTTTAGCAATGTTGATTGGCTAGATCCAACAGGGGATGCTGCAATCCAACTTTTCCAGCGACTTACTTCAGCAGAAAATATACAGTTGAGGCAAGGATTCTTGTCTCCTAGTAAGAAAGAAGCAGAGTCCTTAGATCTTGGTTCAATCTCTCCAACCAACAGACATTCTGACAATCTTCAACAAGAGCCAAGCAACGCTTTACAACCCATGGTCTATGTGAACAAACAGGAAAATGTTGGTGGTCAGAGATTGACACTGTTGGAGCCGTCCACTAATTCTGAAGTTAAAACTGGAATTTCTGTTGTCCAAGAAAATCTAGGCTCTCTAGTTCACAAGGTTGACAGTAATACTGAACAGTCAACTTCATCGGAAAAGGCTGTCCCGTCGACCGTGAAATCTATCGAACCGGTTCTTAAGGATGCAAATGCTAAGCTTGATGAGCAACATGCTTCAGACCAACGCTCTTCACCTACCATGTCGCGTCGATTTCCAATTTCTAGTTCGTGCTCTGCTCTTTCTGCCAACTCCAGTCCTAGATTACTTTCAGCTTGCCCAAGATTTCATAGCGCACCTTCATCCCTTGGAATTACGGCTCTGTTGGAAGACCATGCTAGACACTCTGATGATTGTTGTTCAACCCTAACTTCGACCACAGTATCAAATGTCTCTACTGTTGTAGTCAAAATTACATCAAAACTACCATCAGGACAACATCCAGCAACAGGTGTAGCTTAATTGATATTCTTTTGTACTATATGCATATCCTCATGCTACCACAATCCTTATTGTAGTGCTTTAACCTTTTTTAATATGACAGGTACTCCTGTTATAACAAAGGGTATGCTACCCCCACCCCCACCCCCACCACCATCACCACCAGCTGTGCCGGTATCGGATGCTATTATGATGTCAGAAGCAAAAGACTTGTCTCAGTCTGCTGTCAACCATTCAGGTTAAGTCATAATGCGTATTACCTAATGTTTTTTTCTTCTAATATATATATGTATATATATAATATATAATAATTAAGCTCATTATGTGTTGTAGGCCTTTCATCTCATCCGGAGAGACAATCTACATTTCAGTCACATGGAACTAGTACTCTGTCCACAGATCATCTGAAATCCTCGACCAGTGCCGCAATTGAATCACTGCTAACTTCTGCTCCTCCTCCACCACCACCACCGCCGCTGCCGCCCATATTATCACCAACTTCCAGTTCTAGTATTTACCATCTGCCTCCAGATTCTGTGCCTGTCTCTCCAACTTCATTCAGATCTCCAGTGCCAGCTGCATTGCAGCCACCCCCACCCCCGCCACCCCCGCCTCCAGCTTCGCCATGGCCTTCTCATATTAGGTCTCATGCACCACCACAGCCGCCACCACCTCCACCATCTGTTTCTAGTTCGTCTCCTCTTAAACTGACTGGGCCACCTCCATCCCCACCTACCCCACCTTCACCTAGGTGCTCTCCCAGTAGACCTCCTGCACCGCCACCACCTCCGCTACTTTCTTCTACTTCATCCACCATTAGACCTGCAGTACCACCTACACCTCTATTTGCTTCTACTTCATCTCCTGTTTGGCCCGTGGCACCACCTCCACCACCTGCCCCAACACCATCACCCATTAGAGCCTCAGCGCCACCTCCACCACCCGGTACAACTTTCGGTCCCCCTCCACCCCCACCACCTGGAACAACTTCCAGCCCCCCTCCACCCCCACCACCTGGAACAACTTCCAGCCCCCCTCCACCCCCACCACCATGCTATTCGTTGAAACAATCATCCAGCCCCATGGGAAAATCAATGCCATTACCTCCTGTTCCACCACCACCCTCCCATGGAGGTGGCAATGGAGCTTCTGGCAACGTTGTACCCCCACCAGCACTTCCCGGTGGTAATGCTAAACTGTTTGGTTCTCAGGGGCGTGGACCTGCACCTCCTTCAGGTCCAATGTCAAAGAGCTTTCAGTCTGGCCAGGCTGTGTCCAGAAGGTCCAATTTGAAGCCACTTCATTGGGTGAAAGTAACAAGAGCAATGCATGGCAGTCTGTGGGCAGAGTCACAAAAGCATGATGAAACATTAAAGTACCTCACTGGCATCTTGGCTGAGCCTGTTAATGATCATGTGAATTGGGATTTTCTAAGCTAATGTGTATTTTGGATGACTTGTGCAGAGCCCCAGTGTTTGACATGTCAGAATTGGAAAATCTTTTCTCAGCTGTACAGTCAAGTTCAGACTCAAGGCGTTCAGATAAGTCAGGCGGTCGTGCATCTGGGACGAAATCAGAGAAAATTCATCTTGTGAGTTGTTGTACCTAGTCCTAGCCGTGTCTGTGCACTTCATTTTCTCCAAACAGTGTGATGTCACCCTGATCTTCTTTTGTGTCATGTTTGTTCCAGTCCATTTTTTATTGGTAATTAACTAGTAAAGATGCTTCTTACAATACAATTTATTTTCTAAATATGGGCATTAGTACTCCTTATCACCTATTTCTTTTTTTTCTTGTATGGTAGAATATCTCCCTTTTGCTTGTTTCTGTTATCCTTAATGCACATTAGAGTTTGTGCCAATTAGTTCTGCTTGCGGAGTTACTTTATATAAAGATGTTTCTAGTATATGGTTTTGGAGTTTTACTAGTTATGCATAACTTTCCTTGTAGCATCAGGAAGCTGAACTTTCCTCGGGCCTAATATGTGAACAAGGGCCAAACTTATGCTGCATTTTTTAAGGGAAAACCATGCCATGTTTAGAACACAATGCACAACAACTAACAAGCCTTTTAGTCGCAAGCAAGTTGGCACAGCTTAGAGATGAATCCAACAAGAGCTAACCAAAAAGAAGGAACAACTCATATAACACAGGAAATAAGCCCCTTTTATTTTTCTCAAACGCGCAGAAGAACTGCACATCAATATAATAAGAAGAATAAATGGGTGGATGCACCTGGAGAAACAACCCCAACTCACACACCTTGCATTACTCAAATACAAAACACTTGGCCTCTAGACCACAAATAACATGAAGGTTAACCTGCTGGCAGCTGGGTGAGGATGTGAGCCAATCCTCAAGCCCCTACCAATTCCCACATATGCAACTCCTTAATGGCTGACAGCATGCCCGATAAGCTAGGTTGCCGTCGGTCAAAGACAGCCATAGCTTTGGTTCCAGATCGATCATGCCACTAAGATTAAGATCGAATTCAGCCCCTGCCGGTTCTGTCCCTCTACTCTTTTACTAGACTGTTCCCACCAGTCATCAAAGGATAGGTCTCCAATTTGCGGTGCTAAAGCCTGCAACCCCACCTTTTGTAGAATGATGAACCAAACCTGGCGTGAAAACACACAGGACAGCAGTAGGTGATTTATCGTTTCATCCTCCTGATCACATAGAGGACATTTTGCAGGATGAGGCAATCCTTTCCTAGCCAGCCTATCAGCTGTCCAGCATCTGTCATGTGCAGCCAGCCACATAAAAAAATTGCACTTGCTTGGGGCCTAGGTTTTCCATATTCTGTCCCCAGGATTGAATTTAATGGATCCGAAGAACATGGCCTCATATGCAGATTTTGCTGAATATTTTCCAGAGGCAGAGAAGCGCCAAATGTACGTGTCCTGTACCTCAGGTTGTAACACCAGCTGAAAGATCATGTCCCTGACGCCCAAATACTCAGCCAGGACATCCACCGTGAGGGCTCCTCTTATGTCTGAAACCCATCTCATATCAGTTACAGCATCAAACACAGTTCTCTCCTTTTCTCTTCCAGTGATGGCACCAAATAGATGCGGCACCAGCCTTTCTAGTTTCTGCCCGTGAACCCAATTGTCAGTCCAGAAAAGAGTACTCCTACCGTTTCCCACTTCTGAAATTATCAGGTTTAGTCTTTTGTAACCAAGGCCACCTGAACCTCAGGGTCCATCCCATTTGCTGCAAATGAGAGATTCCTAAAGCCCCGAGCTCAGGCGGCTGGGTTATCTTGGACCAAGCAAGCAGGCAGTGCCCCCCTTCCACACCCTTCCTTTCCAGAGGAAACCTCGTCTAATTTTGTCGATGGCTTTAAGAGCCCAGGGAGGTAAGTCCAGGGCCATTGACAAGTAGACAATCATAGAGGTAAGCACACCTCTGGAAATTCCAGCCATCTCGGTTTCTTGCAAACAAACGAACTCAGGCCGTGATGAATTCACCAGGGTTCGCACAGCATCTTTGTGCGCTCTAGAATTTACCTCGCACATTTCAGCAAATAATGTTTGAAGGATTCATGATGACCCAAAACACGGAGTGACCAAATTAAACTTCAGGGATTCAGTGCCCCCCTGCTCCATCTCATCCTCATCCGGCACAGCCCAGCCAAACAGAGCCGCAAGGGCCTGAGTGTGTGAAGCGGCTAGAGAGCAAGATTGGGTAAACATCTTACCATATGCTTCCAACGCTTCTGGAGTAATTCCTTCGGATTCCCCAATCAGGTCAAGCGCCCTCATAACCTTCTTCTTGTTTCTTGTCGCGGATGCAGCACCGACAATCTCCGGCTCCACACCAACCCTACTATGGGGTGTATGCTCAGGCATATGGGTTGCTGATTTCCATGCGCTTCTATCCAAGGACAATTTCTTTTCGGGTATATCCCCACCCTTTCAAGTCCCTTTTTTCTTTCTTCTCCCTTATCAGGTTTGCCCGACCATATTCGTAATGCATCTATAGTACATGATAAAATCTAGTTTAGGTGCAAGTTCTCATTGTCTAGTGGCATTATCATCGTATACAGAAGTTCAGCGTTTCTTTAATTGCAGTCCACATTGCAGTCTCCACTCTTTTATGCTTATCTTGATTTTTTCATTGGAAAATTTACATTGTTCTTCCCATGCTATTCAATTTACATTGTATGCTTATGCAACTTGACCTGCCTCTAGTTGATCTGTTCAGAGCAGCTTAAGTTTAACCTTAACAGGGACTTTGTAACATAATGGCCCCAAAACCTAGCAGTTCAACATTTGATCAGTTCATCTCTTGAACGTGCTTGTATCAAATGCATATTAGCCGTTATAAGACGCTTAACCATTTTTTTGTGTGGTTGTCTTGCTTTCATGTTTTCTTTGCTCTTTAGCCTATTTCATATTGGTTGGTTGCCGTGTCATTGCTGGCATCTGTAGGGGCTATTTAATATTTAGGCCTTGTGTGTCACTGCTTGCTTATTCTCAGCTCATGTGTGCTCTGTCTCAGATTGATCTTCGCCGGGCTAACAATTGTGGAATCATGCTTACCAAAGTCAAAATGCCACTGCCTGACCTAATGGTAAGACGATGAAATAATACAAGTATTTACAATCTTATGCAACAGTTTTTTTACTATGTTGATTTATTGTTGGTGTAACGTACTGGAAAATGCTTCTTATAGCTGGCTATGATAATAGTCAAAAGAAGTTTATACTTAGTACTTAACGTGGAAAGTTAGTAGGGATGGATGTTGTGTCAAATGTCATCGGCACCTAATGGAAATAATCTGGAAGTAACTAATAAGTGGATGTCAATGGTGTTCATTTAGCTACTCAGTTACTTGCATATCTTTGTTAGTAACACCAGCCTTTTTTATGTTTCAAGCAGAGTGCAATTCTGGCCCTGGATGATACTGTCCTGGATGCTGACCAGGTGGACAATCTTATTAAGTTCGCTCCAACTAAAGAAGAAATAGAACTTCTAAAGGTAATCAGGTCATTCAGGCTCTAGTCTAGTGTAATTAGAAACCAATATCATATGTTGAAACGAATAATGCTTGGGGTATGATTACCAGGGTTACAAAGGAGATAAGCAAGTACTTGGAGAATGCGAACAGGTGACTTGTTTTTTATAGTTTGCTTTACCTCTATACATCTAAAGTTTAAACATTTATTGCATATACATGCCTCTTCTGTGGGAAGGCATTCTATTGACGTCAGTGTTCCATGAAATCCATAATACGATGATTCAAGGCACAAACTTATGATTACTGTGTTCATATGTCATTCTGATGTACACCTTTCTGTTGCAGTTCTTCATGGAGCTTATGAAAGTACCACGCGTAGAATCTAAGCTGAGTGTTTTCTCATTTAAGATTCAATTTCGTTCTCAGGTTTGGCAACTGGTTTCCATTTTTGCTATCATGAACTATAATGTTTTGCTTTGCCCTAGTGATATTTGATCCTTTTCTAACTATTTCAGGTTTTTGACCTTAAGAGAAATCTGAACATTGTTAATTCTTCTGCAGAAGAGGTAGGCACTTGATATTAATTTAAAATTTGTTGGTGTAATGATATTAATTTCTTGTGTTTGCCATGATGTTCATAGATAAGGGGTTCAATCAAGTTGAAAAGGATTATGCAGACAATTCTTTCTCTGGGAAATGCTTTGAACCAAGGCACTGCCAGAGGTAAGAGGAATTGTAAAATTGATACTTTTTTAGGAGTTTCATAAATACGAGTTCTTTTTACGATACAAGGGACATCTGGTGCATTGTCTTGTCTCCCCCATTTAGAATCTAGACATATAATAAGTAAAAACAGAGTGCTGCCATTAATACGCCAATTGATGGAGAGATATAGGGAGCAGAAGAAGGACTTGCACATGGTATTTATTGACCTCGAGAAGGCATACGACAAAGTGCCGAGACACGTCATGTGGTGGGCACTGGAGAAGCACAAGGTCCCAACTAAGTATGTTAACCTCATCAAGGATATGTACAGGGATGTGGTGACGTGTGTCCGGACATGCGATGGCGATACTAGTGATTTCCCAATTAAAATAGGACTACATCAAGGGTCAGCGTTGAGCCCTTATCTATTTGCTTTGGTGATGGATGAGGTCACAAGGGACATTCAAGGTGATATCCCCTGGTGTATGCTCTTTGCTGATGATGTGGTGCTAGTTGATGAGAGTAGGGCGGGGTAAATAGGAAGTTAGAACTGTGGAGGCATACGTTAGAATCGAAAGGGTTTAGACTTAGTAGGACCAAGACCGAGTACATGAGGTGCGACTTTAGCGGTACGACGCGTGAGGAGGGAGACGTCACCCTTGATGGGCAAGTGGTGACCAAGAAGGATACTTTTCGGTATTTAGGTTCGATACTACGGAAAGGATGGCGACATCGACGAAGATGTTAGGCATAGAATTTCAGCTGGTTGGTTGAAATGGCGTCAAGCCTCCGGCGTCCTCTCGTGACAAAAGGGTGCCTCGAAGCTAAAAGGTAAGTTTTATAGGACGGTGATTCGCCCGGCGATGTTATACGGTGCGGAGTGTTGGCCTACAAAAAGGCGACATGTCCAAGCAATTGAGTGTGGCGGAGATGCGTATGTTGCGTTGGGTTTGTGGGCACACGAGGAGGGATAGAGTACGGAACGATGATATTCGGGACGGGGGTCGGGGTGGCGCCAATCGAGGAGAAACCGATCCAAAGCATCGGTTGAGATGGTTTGGACATGTCCAACGAAGGCCTCCCGAGGCTCCGTGCGTAGTGGGGTCCTAGAGCGGGACGACAATGTGAAGAAAGTTAGAGGTCGACCTAAACCGACCCGGGGATGAGTCGGTTAAGAGAGACCTTAGGGAGTGGAATATCTCCAAGGACTTAGCTTTGGATAGGGGCGCTTGGAGACTAGCCATCAACGTTCCTGAGCCTTAACTTCTTCTACGTGTCTTTATGTTGATGGTACCTTTGGGTTTCATATCTAGCCTACCCCGACTTGCTTGGGCCAAAAGGCTAAGTTGTTGTTGTTGTTGTTGTAGAGTGCTGCCATTAATCTTGTTACTAGGGTCAAGGGCGTTAGTGTCCATTGCCCAAGACGGTGGCGCCCAGGCTACAGAGCTCGTAGCCGGAACTGGTAGAGACGCTGGGGATTTTGCCTGTGCGCCCAATGTTGAAGGGGATGAGATTAAGAGGAGAAGAGGGAGGTTTAGGAATAGATTGATATTGATTAACCCTTGAGTTCAACAACAACAACAACTTAGCCTTTTGTCCCAAGCAAGTTGGGTAGAGATGAAACCCACAAGAAACAAGGGTAGGAGAAGCACAAAGCACAAGAACACACAAGAACAAAAGAAAAAGAAAAGATCAAGATTGAGGCACATTGATTGCAAGTCTCCAAGCACTTCTATCCATAACTAACTCCTTGGGGATGTCCCACTCCTTAAGATCTCTCTTTACCGACTCATCCCAAGTTAGTTTAGGTCGACCTCTACCCCTCCTTACACTACCGACCCGGTCTAGCGCCCCACTACGCAACGGTGCCTCGGGAGGCCTCCTCTGGACATGATCAAACCATCTCAACCGGTGTTGGACCAATTTTTCCTCAATTGGTGCCACCCCAACTCTAAAAAATTGTTTAAATAGGCACTAGGCCGGCTAATGTCAACAAACCAAATCTAATCTCTAACTAAATCTGCTAATTGAAAATTCGATCTTATATCTCCTGGAAATCAGCCACTTTGAGGTGGCGACTGCTGCTGGGCGCTGGCCATAGCTCTGGGCGCGCGGCCCCTGCGCTGATAGTGGCGGCTCCACATGACAACTACGGAATTGTTTTTTTTTCTCGAACACACAGGAGAGCTGCACATCAATATATTAAGAAGAAAAGATGGGTAAAAAGCACACAAACTACAAAGGTTTTGTTTTATTTGTGGGGGTAAAACAAAACCTGAAAAAGAAAGACCCCCACCCCCCAAAACACATACTACATATCCTTAACACAGCTGCATGACCCAAGACCAAAAGCCCAAGACTAACTTATACTAAGCCATTGGTAGCTGGGCGAGGATGTGATTAACTCCTCGAGCCCCAGCAAAACCCCAGAAGTGCATCTCCTCCCTGATGAAGGACAAAACTCCATTCAGATGGCAGCACACCATCAAACACACATCGATTCCGGTGATTCCACAACTGCGTGATGTGGGCCCGACTGCGTCTCGACTGGTGGCACTCCCTGGCCCAGTGGCCAATCCCTCCACAATTGTAGCACTTGTCGTTCGGGTGGCCTTGCGCTCGCTGGTGGCACCACCCCAGGTACCTCCGCACGCACCACCCTTGGCACACCTCCGCATGCGTAGCCGACGCCTCCGTGCGCCATGCCGTGCTTGCGACCGCCTGTCGAGGAAGAAGGCTCCCCTTCTTCCGCACCTCCTGGTGAGCACACCACTGCTCCTTGGTGAAGTAAAGGTTCCCATCAATGGTGACGGGATCGCCAAGTGAAGACTTGTCGGAGTCCGAGGTCGAAGTCGAGGATGGAGCTCCCCCTGCTCCGGAGACGCTCACCGTCTCAGTGCTGGCCCGTCGACGCCTCCTGCGTCGCGGCCTGCTCCTCCGTATCGTCCTTCGTACCTTGGAGTCGAAGTCGTCGGTGCTGGCCCGCCGACACCTCCTGCGTCGCGACCTGCTCCTCTGCGTCCTTCACACATTAGAGTGGAGGTCGGAGTCCAGGACGGAGCTCCTCTGGCTCCGGGGACGCTCCTCGTCCCGATGCTGGCCAGCCTGCACCTCTTGTGTCGCGGCTTGCTTCTCCCGTGGCGTTTGCACCTTATCCTCGTCTTGTGCACCCTTGGGCACCTCCCGTCAATCGCCCTGCGTCTCGACACTAGTGGTCAGCGCCTCGCGCCGGCTGCCACGTCGCTTCTCTGGTGGTGCCTCAGACTCGTCGGCCTGGGCCTGCAGCGCCGCAAGCTGCCTCGCAAGCTCCACCGCCTCTAGCTCCAGCTGGGTAAAGGTGTCACAGGCAATGCGTGCTGCCTCAGTTGCGCGCGCCACTGCGGTCTCCAAGACTGCCGCACGCGCTGCTCGAGCCGCGGCCGCCTCTTGCGCCTCAACGTCGCGCAGCCTTGCCGCTGCCGCCATCGCAGCATCCTCTCGCCGCACGGGCCTTCGCGGCCTTGATGCGCCCCCGCGCGTCTCCTCCTCGAGCTCGAGCGCGGCGGCCGCACGTCGCGGCCTCCGCCGCCCTCTCCTCGAGCGACACCGCCCGCTGCTCCTCCTCCGCCGCGCGTGCAGCAGCAGCACGTCTCGCCCGACATTGCTGCACTAGTGCCTCCTCCTCGACCATCATGCGCCACTCATCTTCCTCGGATGCCGCGCGCCGCTGCACAGCTGCCGCCGCCTATCGTCGTGCCGCTGCCGCCTCAGTCTCCTCCACTGCCGCCCTCCTCGCGCTGGACGCCACCGAGCCGAGCGAGGAAGGCCGTGATGAGACCTGATTTTGAATGGAGACTGCTGGTTTCATGCCTGCGCTGTCCACGGCCGCCGGAACTCCGCATGAGCCGGCCATGGAAGAAGAAAGGAGTCGCCTCGCGGAAATAACCGCGTCCGTCCGTCCTCCCGAGTTGGAAGCCCCACTCCGTGCCCGGAGGACACCAAAGAGCCGTTGGGTCCCTGACCCGCCTCCCTTGTGCAGCCCTACTGCACCGCCGTGCTGCTCCACGAGCAGCCGCCGTCACCTCTCTTTCTTCCGTGCACCGGAGACGCCCTGCGTCCCGCTCATGCGGGCTGCTTTGCCTCCCTGAGCAAAGCCGCCACAGCACCAGGTCCGCTCTTGGACCTACCCGCTCAGGCTGTCGCCCGTGTGCAGGGGCTCCGCCCGCACGTGGGCACAACACCGTTGCCCGGCGCGAGCCGCCGCCGTCCGTCGGGTCCACGGAGCTCGCCCACTCCCGCGCCCGCACGCCGCGGCCACCCCCGGAACCCGCGCGCCACCGAGTCAACGCCCCGGCCGCGGTGCTTGATCCGCCCGGAAGCCCGCATGCCCGCCGCCGCGCGCGCGTTTCTCCTTCCGCGCGTGCGCTACCGCACCTCCGCTCGCCGTCCACGAGCCGCCGCGCGCCCATCGGGTCAACGCCACCTTGCGGTGTTCGATCCCACCGCCTCCGCGCCCGATCCGCGCGTGGTACGCTTGCCTCTGCCGGATTCGGTCGTGGGGAGGGTAGAGGGTGCCGGCCGGCCGCCGGATCTGGGCCGTGATAGGGTTGTGCCATCGGTGTGGCCCGCCGCCGGGCTAGGGTTTGGGCTGGGGTGGAGCACGGGAGAGAAGAGGGGGTGGTAAAGGATTGGCTCTTGATACCAATTGTTAGCCCAAAAGGATCTTTAACATTCACCACACCTAGCGATGAAAACGGACGGAAAACCCCTCTCCCGTTTCTGCTCTCGCACTTCTAAGTCGGGAGCGGGACCGGGCGCGGAATGGTCGGGTGCGGAAACGGACGGAAAATATACGGGTGTACGGAAACGAACCAACGCGGACGGAAATTAGACGGAAACGGGCGGAAACCGAAACTTTAGTCGGTACATAGACCATAACAACCAAAGTTATACGGCATTACAGCAAGAGGCCACGACATGGAGGCAGCAACATCACTATTGTGTGGCTCCATTTAGATGTTTTTAGTTACCCCTGACTGCTGTTCCCTGCAATCGTTATGCTGTGAAGTGAAAAAATGCAAAGTTTGCTGCAACCATTCTGACGTGAAGTGAAAAAAAATGCAGAGACTACGAATCAATCTCTTCCACACAAATGGAGGAAAAAAAAACTCCACCACGAAGCTCCGTCCTCATCCAAATCGACCTTTATACTCAGTTAAAAAAGAAAGAGCACTACAGCTCCAAATCGCAGCTCCAAATCCCAGCCGCGGAGGGTGTGCAGGCGGGGCTCACTCGCAGCCTGCGGCGCCCGCGCACGGCAGGGCTTGCCTGAGGCAGCAGGCAGCAAGCGTGCAGGCGACTGGCAAGCACAGATGTTGTCGACAGGATCAGCCACAGCGACGAGGAGCTCTGGTGAATCCGGCGCCGACGGATCCGAAGCTTCCTTGTCGCAGCCGTGCTCCGTGACACCTCTTTTCCTACCGGCGCAGGGGCAACCAGGGGCAGCGAGCGTGGGTGTGGCCGAACCTGAGCCTGGGCCGGCGGCGGTGGATCTGCGAGGTCACCGCGGCCTGGAGCTCGTGGACGGCGACGACGGGAAGTGACAGCGGCATGGGTGTGACTGCGCTGCGCGAGATTTGAGGGAGAGAGCTCAAGGCGGCTAGTGGTGGTGGCTATATGCCGCTGCTGGGGGACGGGGTGCGGTGGTGCGGGCGAGGCCGCGAGGGCGACAGACTGAGGGACGATTGGGGCGAGGGCGGCGCGGGTGTCTGGGTGATGAGCCGGGTCATCTCCGGGTCCACCCCGACCAAATACGGGATCCTGAGAATCCGGCCGGGGTGGAGCCTCCCCTGTTTCCGGTCCCGCTCCCGCAGCTATCCGACCCGTGACCCGTCCCGCACCCGAATTTTTCCGAAAACCGAAAATGGGTGGGTTAAATGTAGAAAACGGAGCGGGTCGGGATGGGATTTTACCCGTCCGTTTTGAACCTTAACCACAACCACTAAAGGGGTCCTTGGTACACATATATAGGCTGCCAACCAAGGGGTACCTTGGTGGCTAAGTATAGGGGATTAAGTATAAATAAAACTACTAAGCTACTAGACTTACTACTGTTAGAATGTATTGCGTACAGCCTGTACAGCCCATATTGGGCCTGCGGCCCATTGGCCTTGTATATTGTAACCCTAGCCTTCTAGGCTATATAATGAAGGTCACCCCCCCTGATTAGGGTGTGCGGTGTTTCTCTACATGGTACACGAGTCTAGGGAATCAATCTTGGGTTTCCTCCTCTCTCCTTCCGCTGCCCCACCGCCCCAGGCCGCCGCCGCGCCTCCTTCGAGCCGCCGCCGCCGCCGTGCCGCCCGCCGCCCGTTCGCGCCACCGTCGCCGCCTCCCCCGGCGCGCGCCGGCCGCCCGTTCGCGCGCCGTCGCCGCCTCTCTGCGCGCGCGCGCCGGCCGCCGCCGTCGCCGCCTCCCCCGCGCGCGCGCCGGCCGCCCGCTCGCGCGCGCGCCGCCGCCGGACGCGCGCCTCCCTGCGCGCGCCGCCCGTCCGCACGCGTCGCCCGGCCATCCATCCACGCGCGCGCGCCGCCGCCGCGCGCGCCCTCTGCCCGCGCGTCGCCCGTCCGCGCGCCGCCGCCGCCGGCCGCGCCGCGCCTCACGCCGGCGTCGCCGCCGCCGGGAGCCGCGCCCCCCCGGAGTCGCCCGGGAGGCCGCGCCGTCCCCGCTCGGACCGCGCCGCGTCCGCCGGCCCTAGCCGCCATGACGACCTCCGCCAACGACTCCGCCACCCTCCGTGTCCTCGGGGTCCCAATCCTCTCGGGACCTCCCTCGCTATCGCCTCCTTCGCCGCCTACACGTCGGTCAACGTCCAGCGCACGTGCCGATCTCCCTCGGCCTCGAGCGCCCCAACTACTCCAAGTGGAAGGCATTCTTCACCGCCCTCCGCGCCAAGTACGGCCGCTCGGCCACGTCGATGGCACGGAGGATGCACGCCCGACCGACCCCCCCGTGGTCTCAGCCTGATGCCTGCATCCGCGGATGGATGTACGGCTCCATCGACGACGCCGTCCTCGACCTCGCCATGGAGCCCAATCAGGATGCCCGTGCCCTGTACGTCTCCATCGAGGCTCTGTTCCAAGCCAACAAGGAGTCTCGCGCGGTCGTCCTTGAACAGAATTCCACGGCCCCGTCCCGTGGCGACCTCTCCGTCGACGCCTACGCTCAGCAAATGAAGCGCACCGCCGACGCCCTGCGGGAGGTTGGTCACACCGTATCTCCAGCGCAGCTTGTGCTGAATCTTCGCGCGGCCTCAACCCTCGCTTCGCCAACACCGCCGACATCATCGCCAACACGTCGCCACTTCCTCGACTTCAAGTCCGCCACCAACATGCTCCGCGTCGAGGAACTCCGCCTCGGCGGCGCAGGCAAGGAGGCCTCGGCCTCCGCTCTCGCTGCTTCCACTGCCCCGTCGGCCTGTCCGTCGTCCTCGTGCCCACCCACCTCCTCCAACAACCGTGGGGGCAGTGGCAAGGGCAAGGGCGGTAAGGGCAAGGGAGGGCGTAGCGGTGGCGGTCGCAACCAGCAGCACGGTGGTCATCAGCAGCAAGGCGGCGGTTTCGGCGGGCGCCAGACTCCTCAGCCGGCCGGTCCCTGGGTTTGCTACAACCCTTGGGTCGGCCCGTGGGCTTCCTCGGGCACCCAGTGGTCCCCTCAGCAGTGGGCGCCACCACCACCGCCTCCACAGCAAGCCCACACCGCCTTCGCGCCGTCACGGCTCTCCCGGCCGCCGCCCCCGCTCTAGGTAGGCCGGGACGCCGCCGCCCGATCGCCGCCCTCAACCGGTTGGCGGTGCAAGGGTCTTCACCTTGGGTCATGGACGGCGGAGCGACATCCCACATGTCCTCCAACGACGGTATACTTCTCTCCCGTCTCCCGTCACCAAGCACTCTTCCATCATCGTTGGTAACGGGCAGTCCATCCCTATTTCTGGTCGTGGCACTTCTTCTTTACGCATAGCTGATCGCCTTTTTCATCTTAATAACGTCCTTGTCGCTCCTCAGCTTACTCGCAATTTGTTATCTGTTCGACAACTTACTCGCGACAATAACTGTTCTATTGAGTTTGACGCTTCTGGTTTTTCTGTTAAGGATCTCCAGACCAAGATGGTCCTTCTTCGGTGCAATAGCGATGGGGACCTCTACACCGTTCCCCACCACATGCCTACTCGTTGTCATGTCGCTGTCGTCTCTCCGGAGCTTTGGCATTCTCGTCTTGGGCATCCAGCACCAGCAGCCGTTCAGACTCTACATAAACTTTCAGCTATCCAGTGTAATAAAGCAGCTCGCCGCATTTGTCATGCCTGTCAGCTAGGCAAACACGCCAGACTGCCATTTGCTAGTTCGGTCTCTAGTACCTTAGCACCATTTGAACTCCTCCATTGTGATATTTGGACTTCTCCAGTTTTGAGTATTTCTGGTTACAAATTTTATCTTGTGATAGTTGACGAGTTTACTCATTACTGTTGGTTTTTTCCCCTGCGCCACAAATCAGATGTTCACGAACACCTTGTTCAGTTCATAGCTTATGCTCACACACAGTTCAGTTCTCCTGTACGCTGTTTTCAGGCCGACAACGGCACGGAGTTCCTCAACAATGCCACCGCTTCCTTCCTGGCTGGCCGCGGCATTCTTCTCCGTACTTCGTGTCCTTACACGTCCGCCCAGAACGGCAAGGCTGAGCGCATGCTACACACACTGAACAACACTGTTCGGACACTCCTGATACATGCCGCCATGCCTCCCTCCTACTGGGTTGAGGCACTTTCCACCGCCGTGTTTCTTATCAACCGGCGGCCCTCATCGTCCATCGCCAACGGTATTCCCTATCACCGTCTTTATCACAAGATGCCAGACTACTCCCTTCTCCGAGTTTTTGGTTGCTTGTGCTACCCGAATCTTAGTGCCACGACTCCCCACAAAGCTGTCTCCTCGCTCAGCAGCGTGTGTCTTCCTTGGTTATCCTCCTTCTCAGAAGGGTTACCGATGTCTTGACCTTTCCACTCGCAAGATCATCATCTCGCGCCACGTTGTTTTTGATGAGACTCACTTTCCGTTTGCGGCTTCGAAGCCTCGGCCGGACTCGTTTGATTTTCTGTTACAGGACATACTCCCCGCGCCTGCCCCGTCTACTCTAGACGCTCGGCACACGCGGGCTTCCGTTCCACCGGTCTCGGACGACGCAGGCGACCCCGTCGGGCCGGGACCCGGCCATCCCGTGGCACGGTGCCGCTTACCGCGCGCGCCACGGGCGACGCCTCCGACGGCGCCGCGCCCTCGGGCCGCCGCACCGGCCGGCCCCGGCGCGCGCATCCTAGGCGCGGGCCCCCGGCGCTCGGCCTTCACTACGGCGCGGGCGTCCGCCCCCGGCGCCGGTTCCCCGGCCCGTCGCCGGCTGCACCACCGGTTTCCGAGCCGCCGATCGAGTTGTCCACTTCTCCGGCTCCCCTCGCGCCCCCGGTACGGGCGACCCGTTCACAGACAGGCTCCCTGCCACCGCCCATGCAGCGCTACGGCTTCACCGCGGTCACCTCGGCGTCTCCACTGCCTGCCAACACTCGCGCCGCGCTCGCGGATGCGAATTGGCGTGCCGCGATGGCTGATGAGTACAAGGCACTCGTCGACAATGGCACCTGGCGTCTCGTTCCTCGCCCGCCTCGCGCCAACATCATCACCGGCAAGTGGGTCTTCAAGCACAAGTTCCATGCTGACGGCTCCCTGGCACGCCATAAGGCCAGGTGGGTCGTTCGAGGGTTTTCGCAGCGATACGGCATCGACTACGATGAGACGTTCAGTCCGGTCGTCAAACCAGCCACCATCCGGGCTGTTCTCAGCGTCGCCGTCTCCCGTTCCTGGCCGATCCATCAGCTGGACGTGAAGAACGCCTTCCTCCACGGTCATCTCCACGAGACAGTCTACTGTCAGCAGCCGCCTGGATTTGTCGACCCGGCTGCCCCCGATCACGTCTGTCTCCTGCACCAAAGAGAAAAACTAATGTGTTTGTGATAAACACCAAAGAGGGAGTGATTTCCAACAAAGAGTTTGCCTTTCAACAACATCCCAAAAATTTGTTAATGTAGCAATTGATAAGGGGACACAGTGCCTGAAGTTAAGTCTCAATCTTTTACAGTACCAACAGACAGCTAAAATAATTACTTCTGAAAATTATTTTCTTGTAAAGGTCGCAAGATATCTGTATGTATTATCTGATTAAAAAAACCTTCAGCAGCAATATAGTCAACAATTGTTTGCTTGAGGTGTGCATAGGAACAAGACAAAAATCAAATCTCAGTTATTAGCTATACTAACTCCAATCAGCAGATGTATCCTTCACGACCCTCAAATTTCCAGCAACAACCACAGAACCAAAAGAGCTAAGATAGCAGTATAATCCAAAAGGACAGGATAATTCCGTTTGATTAATCACCAACACAAGCAGTAACAATGATAGAGGGGTCGGTTTACAGTAGATGCAATCCAAACCACGATTACAAAATGAGACCTTGACGAGATAGAACCAGCGCACAGGAGACGACCATATTGTGCTATTCACAAATCCTGGAAGGATTGGCACTATAATGAGAAGAGCCACCTGTCTGTTCTTCAGAGAAAAACCGACGACGAAAATATGATGAAAAACGAGTCCGCTTACATGGGCGCCAGCCCTGGCTAATATGGTGGAATCAGGGGGGTTTTTGCCACCATGCATGACTCCAGGTTGGACCCAACCTGATTACTAGTCCGACTCCCATACAAATCCACAAAATGTCTGGACTCCTAACTAAACAATAGACTAACACACAGCAGGTAGTAGTAATAAAATATTCCGGCCAGCTTACTAATACTAATCTCCGTAATTAAAAGTAGGATGTTGAATGCATATATGTACTCAAATTATTTAAGGTCGGACTCACCCAACCTCCACAACCATAGAACCAATATTAATATATTTCTTTGCCTTCTTCTCTTCTTTCCTGAGCAGGTTAATTCCCTTGAAAATAAAGTTAGAAGCAACATCTTGACTCACCTCCTTTACATTCTTTTCATGCTTCACACGAATATTAAATTCACCAAACTTAAATTTCATAGGACTTATCATATCATTACTGTCCAAAATAATTGATTCCTTCCCCTTATTAGATAAGACATTAAATCTAACATTTTGAGAAGCCATGGGCTCATCAGCAGTACCATTTCACTAGGTAAATCTGGTCAAGTGGATCAAGGAGAGCATACATGATACTATCACGTAAAAGTAAAATTCTATTAATGAATTTCCAAGATATCTGTTTAATTATTTTTTTCCTGAGGTACAGAGATAATTGACGAGTGTAGTCGTCTTAATGCTCATAACCCACAGGTCAACAGTTACTGATAACTAGGCAGTTAGCTAAGCATCAGTAGATCTTCATGTAAAAAGAATATTTGTGCTAAGTGGTTAGGCTTTTACTTATTGCGAGACGACTGAATACCTTTTTTATCAAATAAAGCTTAGTTGGACTTTTTTCTTTAGGGCAAACATGACTTGGGAACTGCTGCTGAATTTTGGGTGTTAAGAACATTTCATCACAAATTATTTTTCCATCCAATCTGCTGTGGAGCCTAATTTGTATTTTTTCTTATAAATGCTGGTGTCATATGTTCAGTTTTCTTTTGAAAGGATTAATATGTTTAGTTATTTTCTCAAACATAATATGTTTAGTTATTGCTCAATACATTTGTTATGATGACAGCTAGTATTTACTTAAGTCAATTTTTCTGCCATATTTTTCCCCTTATGCCATATCTTTAAATTTTTGTTTGTTCTTATTCTTTATGAACACACTACAGTTCCCTTCGTTTTTTTAGGTTCTGCTGTTGGGTTCAGGTTGGATAGCTTGCTCAAACTAAGCGACACTCGTGCTCGTAACAATAAGATGACTTTAATGCACTATTTATCTAAGGTACCCCTATATTCACCTTTTGTGATTTCCATTTTTGAAACCCATGTTTCATTACACGATGTTTATATTTACGGTATATGTAGTAGGAATAAAATACCCACAGCCTAGCATTTCCCTATCGTATAATTCTAAATACTGTCTGTTATTTTGTAATCATCATGGTTAGCTCACTTGCTTTTATATGGAATTTTTGACAAAGAAACTTTCTCAATTGAACCTTGCCTTACCTGAAAGAATGACTGTTATTTGTCCAATTGGGCTAAATGTAAAACCTATTACATACTGTTGAAGAGTTATGTGGTTAGATTTTTCTTTCTTGGAAGGCATGAACAGGTAGCTATGTATAAACATATCTGGTTTCAAAGCGCCCATTTCTCAACTGTAATATGTTTGTTCACACGGATCATTTCCCAATTGCATTAGTTGTCCTACTACCTCTAAAATTTGTTGGTTGCGGTGGGTTAGAACCCCACTGGTCACCTGGTCAAGTTTGTATTTCTCCTTAGTGTAAAACTCCTGTGGGTGTGCATGTGTGCGTGAGTTTTGTGGGTGCGTCTGTGTGTGTGTGGTGGTTGTCTTGATCTGGAATTTCTCGGGTTGGGTATACTTTTCTCTCTCCTTACTTAATGAATTGATGCGCAGCTCTCCTGTGTAGTTCAAGAAAAAAACTTCTAAATTTTGTTAATTGAGGTTAATTTCTTATTTCTTGTGTTTCAATGCATTTTTGGAACCGCATACCTTGTCTGTAGAAACATCAGTAATCCTGCACTAAGCAATGTAACTTTTTGCTAGACATGTGCTGTGTTTTTTTCGAAATGCAGGAGAGCTGTGCTTCATTGAGTTGAGAAAAACAGTCCCCTTACACATCTCATCTCTCATATAGGGACCAAATATGAGAGATTAGTTCAAAAGCACAAGACTAGCCTATGCAACAAAAAGGACCTGACCAAAACCAAGACCTAGGCATCTAGAGGACACCAACTAATCCCAGGCCTTGCACTTTTATAGCTCCGGCCAGGCACCACAGGCTGTGTTCATCTTTGATTTCCCTCATGATTGTGGTTAGCCCTGTACATGGGTTGGTTACAACCCAGTTAACCCATGAAACCAACCCGGATGAAACCGTGCAAGAAGGACTGCACGGGTTGGGTTGGTTTCGGTTCCTACCCGCTAAACCGTTCAACAAATAACGATGAGGCACTGAATCTCCAAACGATCGCCGCTGCCGTGCGAGTTGCGAGCAAGCAAACCTGCGCTCGATCCCTCGGCCCTCGCTGAAAAAAAACGAGCATCTTCCTGCTCCGCCTCCTTCGTTTTGTCATCTCTAATTCAGGGATAGATACATCGATGACAGCAGTAGCAAATAGATACATCGATGACGGCATCTTCGCTGGCGGCGGCGGCCACGCAGTCGAAGCCGCCGTCTCCAACTTTTAGCGCTACTCCGATCAGGGTATCCGCAACAGTCCGTCATTGCCGTCGCCGCTGCCGCAAGGTATGTCCAGGTATCTCGTACAGTATCTGTCTTCTAGTGGGGCGGAGGTGCGGAGCCGAGTTTCGAAGGCTGATGGGTCACGAAGGCGCGCCGCCATCATTACCTCGCTCGCGCCCCAGTTAAACCACGGAAACCACCCAACCCGCTGGTTTCTAAACCGCCCAACTAAATTACTGATGGGTTGGGTCGGGTTTGAACCAGGAACCGGGCAAACCGGACCATGAACATGGTGAATTGTGGTGACCGAAGGGGCCAATCCCTCAAACACACAGGCATTCCTGTGTTTCCAGATGATCCAGGCGCCCAAAATAATTAGGGAATTAACCCCATTCTTATATTCCCTTTTCACTTTCTTGGTCACATAAAGGGTTGCACTTGTCTAGCAACCACACAAGAAACCAACAAGTGTTGCACTGTCTCATCCTCTTGGTCACATAAAGGGCACTGATTTGGATGAGGCAGCGCTCTTTTTTCAAGTCGATCCGCAGTCCAGCACCTATTGGGAATAGCCAACCAAAGAAAGATCTTACACTTTTTTGGAGCCCAAGATTTCTATATCTTCTCCATGGCTCAAAGGTTACGGATCCCTGAAAATAAGCCCGATATGCAGACTTTGAGGAATAGCATCCCCCAGATTCCACTCTCCAAATGTGCCAATCATCCAATTCATTTAATTCGATGCGCTGGACACAATCCCACAGCTGTAAGAATTCCCTGATTACGCTCCAAGTCAGACCACGTATCTCACTAACCCATTTGTTATTAGTGAAAAAGCATCAGCCACAGATTGTCTTTTACGAACTCTAGGAGCCACAGTAGTGCTACACATGCAAAGACAGCAGGTGCCAAATTTTCCACCAAACAGCCATGCAGCCATTTCCAAAACAGGGTATTACGTCCATTTCCTACCTCTGTTAACTGCGATGGCAAATAGAGCTAGAGAGTTAGGATGAGAGGGGAATTCAAGATCTGTCCAAGGTCGATTGGCTCGGATTTTTTTTACATTGCCATCTTGCCTGCAGCGCCCATGCCATTACCTCTAAATTAGGAATTCCTAAACCACCAAGGTCAAGGGGTCTCATGACTTTCTCCCATGCAACTAAGCAGCAGTCTCCATTCACCTGTTCCTTCCCCTTCCAAAGAAAACCTTTCCTTATTTTATCAATTTCTTTACTGAACCATTTTGGGACATTGACGGCGATCAAGAGGTAAATAAGCATGGCAGAAAGCATGAACCGGACCGTAGTGATGTGCCCTGCCCTATTCATGAAGACAGCCTTGACATGTGCTGTGTTGATGTCCTTTGTGTTTCTATTAGCTATAATCATCTGTCGCACTTAAATGTTTAAGCAGCGCTGCTAGATTTACAAGTTCTATTGTTTTTGCTGCCTAGCCATTTTTATTTATAATTGATATGCTTAGACTGTTAGTAATCTGTTTCAGTCATGTTGCTGCAGGTGCTTTCTGAGAAACTTCCGGAACTCTTAGATTTTCCAAAAGACCTGGCTAGCTTAGAGTTGGCGGCAAAGGTGTAAAATTAAATGTAATTTCGGGCATTTGGCCACCTTGAATATTAATCATAAGTGATTTACTGATTGTGTTCTTGGTGAACTGATATAACACAGATACAGTTAAAGTCTTTAGCAGAGGAAATGCAGGCTGTAAATAAAGGACTCGAGAAAGTTGAGCAAGAACTTACTACATCAGAAAATGATGGTCCTGTGTCAGTGAGCTTTTGCAAGGTAACCATTCTTTAATAAAAGCAATTAACGTGACTACAATACTGTATACACCTATGTGCTCAATTTAGAAAACCAAGCTGTACTAGTGGTGTGACCGGAAACCCATGAATGCGGTGCATATTTTCATAATAAAATGGTAAAGTATTATTTTAATTGGATCCATACTATTAAAAGAACACATGTATAGCCATTTACCATCAAAAGGTTCAACTGTAGAGATATACCATTAAAAGATCACATTTCTTAGCTTCTTACCATTTCTGTTAAGTCCATGTTAACTTTGACCGTTATACCCTTGTTGGGAAAAGGTTTATATGGCCACAATCATGTCCCTCATTTTAGCACACTCATTTCAGCAACATTACGATAGGATATAAGAGTAATAAATTTCAGGAGATAAGGTAACATTCAGCACATATGACACAATTTTTAGCAGTATATAACAAAGATTTTCTGTCATTTCAGTACTATAATTGCAGCATACAATGAGTTCTTCCAATTTTACCGTAGAAGTATCAGAATCTGATATAATGTTGCATAGAGGCAAAATAGTTACACACACAAAAGGCCCCAACTTGCACAGCCATGCTCACACACAAAACAGAGGACAACTAATATATCTAATGAGCCAATGATTAATTATTCCAGGTAATCAGTAACTTGCACAAACATGCTTCTTGCTGTTACATCTGGAGTCTGGACTAGCTATCACTTTTGAATCATCAACACTTTGTGATGATTCAGCATCAACAGTATAAACTTCATCTCCAGATTTGGATTTCCTAGGAGGCGCAACATAGCTTAGGCAGAGAATATATTACATTTCTATATGATGCATCATGCGCCTCAATTTTGAGCCCCTCCCAAACCAGTTATTGCAAGAAAATTGCATAGACAGAGGAAAAAAGTTATTGCTGTTAGAATAGACAGTCCAGCCCATATTGGGCGTCAGGCCCATTGGCCTTGTACATTGTAACCCTAGCCTAATTGGCTATATAATGAAGGTCACCCCCCTAATCAAGGGTGTGCGGTGTTTCTCTACATGGTATCACGAGTCTAGGGAATCAATCTTGGGTTTCCTCCTCTCTCCTTCCGCTGCCCCACCGCCCCAGGCCGCCGCCGCGCCTCCTTCGAGCCGCCGCCGCCGCCGTGTCGCCCGGCCGCCGTTCGCGCCGCCGTCGCCGGTTGCGCCGCCTCCCCTGCGGCGTCGCCCGGCCGCCCGCTCGCGCCCGCCGTCGCCGGACGCGCGCCTCCCTGCGGCGTCGCCCGGCCGTCCGTCCGCGCGCCGCCGCCGCCGGTCGCGCGCGCCTCCCCGCCGGCGTCGCCCGTCCGCGCGCCGCCACCACCGGGTCGCGCCGCCGATCGGGAGCCGCGCCGCCCAGGAGTCGCCCGGAGCCGCGCCGTCCCCGCTCGGACCGCCCCCCGCGTCTCGCCGGCCCTAGCCGCCATGACGACCTCCGCCAACGACTCCGCCACCTCCGGGTCCTCGGGGTCCCAATCCTCTGGGACCTCCCTCGCTACTACCTCCTTCTTCGCCGCCTACGCATCCGTCAACGTCAAGCAGCACGTGCCGATCTCCCTCAGCCTCGAGCGCCCCAACTACTCCAAGTGGAAGGCATTCTTCACCGCCCTCTGCGCCAAGTACGGGCTGCTCGGCCACGTCGATGGCACGGAAGATGCCCGCCTGACTGACCCCCTGTGGTCTCAGCCTGATGCCTGCATCCGCGGATGGATGTACGGCTCCATCGACGACGCCGTCCTCGACCTCGCCATGGAGCCCAATCAGGATGCCCGTGCCCTGTACGTCTCCATCGAGGCTCTGTTCCAAGCGAACAAGGAGTCTCGCGCGGTCGTCCTTGAACAGGAATTCCATAGCCTGTCCCAGGGCGTCCTCTCCGTCGACGCCTACGCTCAGCAGATGAAGCACACCGCCGACACCTGCGCGGGAGGTTGGTCACACCGTCTCTCCGGCGCGGCTTGTGCCGAATCTTCGCGCGGCCTCAACCCTCGCTTCGCCAACACCGCCGACATCATCGCCAACACGTCGCCACTTCCCGACTTCAAGTCTGCCACCAACATGCTCCGCGTCAAGGAACTCCGCCTCGGCGTTGCGGACAGGAGGCCTCGGCCTCGGCTCTCGGCTGCTTCCACCGCCCCGTCAGCCTGTATGTCGTCCTCGTGCCCACCCACCTCCTCCAACAACCGTGGGGGCAGTGGCAAGGGCAAGGGCGGCAAGGGCAAGGGAGGGCGTAGCGGTAGCAGCGGTGGCGGCGGTGGCGGTCGCAACCCGGCGGCACGGTGGTCCTCGGCGGCAAGGCGGCGGTTTCGGCGGGCGCCGGACTCCCTCGGCCCGCCGGTCCCCGGGTTTGCTACAACCCCCGGGTCGGCCCGTGGGCTTCCTCGGGCCACCAGTGGTCCCCTCAGCAGTGGACGCCACCAGCACCGCCTCCACAACAAGCCCACACCGCCTTCGCGCCGTCACGGCTCTCCGCCGCCGCCCCCGCTCCCGGTGGGCCGGGACGCCGCCGGCCCGATCGCCGCCCTCAACCGGTTGGCGATGCAAGGGTCTTCACCTTGGGTCATGGACAGCGGAGCGACATCCCACATGTCCTCCAACGACGGTATACTTCTCTCCCGTCTCCCGTCACCAGCATCTTCCATCATCGTTGGTAACGGGCAGTCCATCCCTATTTCTGGTCGTGGCACTTCTTCTTTACGCATAGCTGATCGCCTTTTTCATCTTAATAACGTCCTTGTTGCTCCTCAGCTTACTCGCAATTTGTTATCTGTTCGACAACTTACTCGCGACAATAACTGTTCTATTGAGTTTGACGCTTCGGTTTTTACTCGTTAAGGATCTCCCGGACCAAGATGGTCCTTCTTCGGTGCAATAGCGATGGGGACCTCTACACCGTTCCCCACCACATGCCTACTCGTTGTCATGTCGCTGTCGTCTCTCCGGAGCCTTGGCATTCTCGTCTTGGGCATCCAGCACCAGCAGCCGTTCAGACTCTACATAAACTTTCAGCTATCCAGTGTAATAAAGAAGCTCGCCGCATTTGTCATGCCTGTCAGCTAGGCAAACACGCCAGACTGCCATTTGCTAGTTCGGTCTCTAGTACCTTCGCGCCATTTGAACTCCTCCATTGTGATATTTGGACTTCTCCAGTTTTGAGTATTTCTGGTTACAAATTTTATCTTGTGATAGTTGACGACTTTACTCATTACTGTTGGTTTTTTCCCCTGCGCCATAAATCTGATGTTCACGAACACCTTGTTCAGTTCATAGCTTATGCTCACACACGATTCGGTTCTCCCCGTACGTGTTGTTTTCGAGCCGACAACGGCACGGAGTTCCTCAACAATGCCACCGCTACCTTCCTGGCTGGCCGCGACATTCTTCTCCGTACTTCGTGTCCTTACACGTCCGCCCAGAACGGCAAAGCTGTGCGCATGCTACGCACACTGAACAACACTGTTCGGACACTCCTGATACATGCCGCCATGCCTCCCTCCTACTGGGTTGAGGCACTTTCCACCGCCGTGGTTCTCATCAACCGGCGGCCCTCATCGTCCATCGCCAACGGTATTCCCTATCACCGTCTTTATCACAAGATGCCAGACTACTCACTTCTCCGAGTTTTTGGTTACCTGTGCTACCCGAATCTTAGTGCCACGACTCCCCACAAACTGTCTCCTCGCTCAGCAGCGTGTGTCTTCCTTGGTTATCCTCCTTCTCAGAAGGGTTACCGATGTCTTGACCTTTCCACTCGCAAGATCATCATCTCGCGCCACGTTGTTTTTGATGAGACTCACTTTCCGTTTGCGGCTTCGAAGCCTCGACCGGACTCGTTTGATTTTCTGTTACAGGTCATACTCCCCGTGCCTGCCCCGTCTACCCTAGACGCTCGGCACACGCGGGCTTCAGTTCCACCGGCCTCGGACGACGCAGGTGACCCCGTCGGGCCGGGACCCGCCATCTCCGTGGCACGGTGCCGCCTACCGAGCGCCACATGCGACGCCTCCGACGGCACCCGCGCCCTCGGGCCGCACCCCGCCCGCCGCCCGGCGCCGGCAAGGCGGGCGCCGGGCCTCGGCGTTTCGGCCTTCACTACGACGGTGTCCGCCCCCGGCTGCGGTTCCCCGGCCGTCGCCGGGCCGCACCCACCGGTTTCCGAGCCGCCGATTGAGTCGCCCACTTCTTCGGCTCCCCTCGCGCCCCCGTGCGGGCGACCCGTTCCCAGAGAGGCTCCCTGCCACCGCCCATGCAGCGCTACGGCTTCACCGCGGTCACCTCGGCGTCTCCACTGCCTGCCAACACCCGCGCCGCGCTCGCAGATGCGAATTGGCGTGCCGCGATGGCTGATGAGTACAAGGCACTTGTCGACAATGGCACCTGGCGTCTCGTTCCTCGCCCGCCTCGCGCCAACATCATCACCGGCAAGTGGGTCTTCAAGCACAAGTTCCATGCTGACGGCTCCCTGGCACGCCATAAGGCCAGGTGGGTCGTTTGAGGGTTCTCGCAGCGATACGACATCGACTACGACGAGACGTTCAGTCCGGTCGTCAAACCAGCCACCATCCGGGCTGTCCTCGGCGTCGCCGTCTCCCCGCTCCCCGGCCGATCCATCGGTGGGACGTGAAGAACGCCTTCCTCCACGGCCATCTCCACGAGACGAGTCTGCGTCGGCAGCCGCCCGGCTTTGTCGACCGGCCGCCCCCGATCACGTCTCGTCTCCCGCAAAAGTCCTTGTATGGGCTCAGCGAGCGCCCGGGCGTGGCACCGGCGCTTCTCGGCTTCGTGCTTTGCGGAGCGGCTTCACCGCTTCGATCTCCGACACATCCCTCTTTGTTTACAAAGAGGGCGCCGACATCGCCTACCGTCGCTCTACGTCGACGACATCATTCCGACGCCTCGTCGACTCGGCTTCTTCGACGCATCACCGAGTCCCTTCACTCCGAGTTCGCCATGACGGATCTCGGGGATCTTCATCATTTCCTCGGGATTTCGTCACGCGTTCCTCCGACGGACTCTTCCTCTCCCGGCGACGACGTATCTTTGCCGACACCTTCGAGCGCGCGCGCATGGCCGAGTGTCACTCTACGGCGACTCCTGTGGACACTCATGCCAAGCTGTCGGCTGTGGATGGCGCTCCAGTGGCAGATCCCACTCAGTATCACAGCTTCGCCGGAGCTTTACAGTATCTCACGCTGACCCGTCCGGACCTCGCCTATGCAGTCTAGCAGGTGTGTCTTTTCATGCACGACCCGCGAGAGCCTCATCTAGCACTGCTCAAGCGCGTCCTGCGGTACGTCAAAGGCACTCTCTCCACCGGGCTTCACATCGGCACTGGCGCCATCACCAGTTTGACGGCCTAGTACGATGCTGATTGGGCAGGCTGTCCAGATTCTCGGCGCTCCACTTCCGGTTACTGCGTCTTCCTTGGCGACAACTTGGTCTCTTGGTCCTCCAAACGACAGACTACGGTCTCTCGTTCGAGCGCGGAGGCTGAGTATCGTGCAGTTGCGCACGCTGTGGCTGAGACCTGTTGGCTTCGTCAGTTGCTTCAGGAGCTTCATGCACCCATCTCTTCGGCGACAATTGTTTACTGTGACAATGTCAGTGCTGTCTACATGACCGCTAACCCGGTCCATCATCGTCGCACGAAGCATATTGAGATCGACATCCACTTTGTCCGCGAGAAGGTTGCTTTGGGACAGGTTCGGGTGCTCCATGTTCCCTCGTCTCATCAGTTCGCGGACATCATGACCAAAGGGTTACCTGTACAGTTGTTTACGACTTTAGGTCCGCCTTTGTGTTCGTGACACTCCCGCTTAGACTGAGGGAGGGTGTTAGAATAGACAGTCCAGCCCATATTGGGCGTCAGGCCCATTGGCCTTGTACATTGTAACCCTATCCTAATTGGCTATATAATGAAGGTCACCCCCCTAATCAAGGGTGTGCGGTGTTTCTCTACAATTGCCCTTCAGGAACCTTAGCAGGATCGATATGCCTCAATTTAGGATCGATTCTTTAGCACTACAAGAGAAGAAAACTCTAGGGTTTAGAACTTTCAAGGTAAGGGTGGAAGAATATGAGGGAGATGCATAATGTGGAGAGGAGGGTGGAGGAGGCCGTCGCTGCCTGGGACCCAGGTGGCTACAGGCGAGTGTGCCACCGAGAAGGCCGCGAGCAGCGCGCCGCCGGTGTGTGTGGTGTCGATGTTATGGGCCAATGAGCATACATGGTGGGGTTGGGGAATCGGCCAAGGGTAAAATTGGAATACTGCAATTGTTATCCGGTAAAAAGAAAAAATAAAAAGTACCGATCCATGTGACGGAAGGCAAGTAATGCTACAAAATTATAACGTGCAACCTTTCCATGGTGAATATCTAGTCTGAACCTTTTGATGGTAAATAGAAAATAGCTATACATGTGTTTTTTTAATGGTATGGATCCAATTTTCCCATGATTTTATTCTGTGCATTGGCAGGGATTGAACCCACACCTCAGCACACTGCTTCCTGCCCCAAGCAATCCAATTAGACTAAGGCATTTGTTTGTCTGTAGTTTGCATTTCGCATCTAACACAACTGTTTTAATTTGTAATGCCATTACTCATGACCATCTTTTCAATTAATTTAATGACACAGCAATAAACAATGTTTTATTGAATCGGTGCTTGGACCAGTTAATCGCATATGACTTATCTGTGCACCTGGTCGGTTTCTAGAACTGTGTAGATACCAGTGAGCTCATTACATGCAATTCTATTTCTTGAATGTATTACCAGTTCATCACCACCATAATTACAGCCAATAGGTAAACCCATTACCTTTTTGGCAGACACTGAAGGATTTTCTCATTGGCGCAGAAGCTGAAGTTAGGTCTTTGACTTCACTTTATTCTAATGTGGTATGCTTTTTATCCCTCTGATCAAACTTCATTCATGCCTTTATCAATCCATTGGTTATTATTTGTAGATCCTGCTTCTAACAATGAAATGAAATTGGACAAGGAATGTCGGAAGGACATAAATGACTATCTGGTGTGGGGATTTATTTGAGTATAAACATGTAAAATATTAAAATTAAATCAAGAAGAATTCAGCAACTCAAATTTGAAAGACAGGAAACCTTAAAGTTCAGGAATCAATTTGAAGCTGTAGGCGACCAATTACTGAAATGTGGTTAGAATGGATGTTTTGATTGATAAGAAAAAGCTTTTATTGAGCATTTTATTTATTAAGTTTTTTAACTATTTTTGGCATGTTTTTATCTTTCTCCTAGTTTCAACTTTCAACTAGTTCTCTTTTCAATGCGAAGATAAGATTTCAACTCTTTGTTTTCTCATAATTGTTGCAATTTGCCCCCTTTTTTTCCCCAAATTTTGGCCATAATTATTTATTTGGGAAATTGCAAAAAACCCACCTCCTGTTTTAGGGGTTTGTCCAAAATATACCTATAACCTCTTTTTCATCAGTAACCAATTCACAACTATTCGTTTGTGTCAAACTGTCAAATACCCCTCTATGGACATTTGATCGCATGATGTACACCTGGTATGGCTTCAAGGGGGTTGCATGGTGATATTCCGCATCAATGTAATCCAATTTAATAATTCATATAGTGCACCTTATACTTAATACTTATACCTTTTTTGTGGTCAACCCTCTTGAGGCACGGAAAATAGAGTGTCAGGTTTGATTAAATGGTCCTAAAGATGCTGTAAGCCATGCATATTGATATGGACTAACTGGGGATAAGCCCGAAGAACCTATTCGGCACCCTCCCTAGGAGGCTCTTACTACTTTTAGGGTTCTTTGCGTCATTTGATACAATATGATCTCCTTGTATAGAGATCCCTGACTTGACCCTAAGAAATATCCATCTAATCTTATCTCTATACTTATCCTAACAAACCATCTAATACTATCTCTACTCGCGGGTACTGTTCACGCTACAGTACCCGTCCAACTGACCATATCACATATGGTATCTTATCGCACTGCAAACTGCACAAGTGCTATAAAATGCATAGGCCATGAATGGATGGTTGATGTTAGTGTTAGTTTTAGTGTAGTCTTTTGCACCCCAAACTAACACCTAACAAACTAGCACCTTAGATGCATGGATACATGTGTTACTTTTGCATATTGTGCTACTTTTGCAATCATTGGAGGATCTTAGAGGGAGAGAGAAAGAGTAAAAGGTGTGGGGTCCACTAAAACTAATACCAATTACCACCTCTTGGAGGTGTTAGTTTTTTTGGGGGTGTTAGTCCAAACTAACACCAAAATAACACCTATGCATGGATCTTTTGTGTTAGTTTGCCCCAAACTAACACTAACACATGGATCCATTCATGGCCATAGAACAACACTTAAGGTTATTTGATGACAACCAAGAGTTGTGGATGTCAAACTGACAAAAAGGTACCCCCTCCGTTCTTTCTTAAATATATGATGTTGCTGACTTTTTACTTCAACTTTGATCACCGATATCTATTTAACAAGTTAGTTAACTAAAATAAAATGTATATCATTATATCTATTATTAAATGTACTTAAGATTTAACTTGTAGATTTATCGATTTGCAAAAATATTTGTAGAAAAGACGAATAGTCAACTGAACGAAAAAAGTCAATGGGTCGTATATTTGAGAATGGAGGTAGTACGAGTTTACAATTAGTTGTCAAGGCTCACTGACCTCTAGCTCTTTTTAAATCAGAAGGTTCCTTTTGTATTTACAACCCCACCTTGCCCCTAAGTGTCATTAGTTTTGGTGTTTGGAATTGCTTATTTAGACTGCAATTCGAAATTTATCCTAAACTTACCTCAACATCTGCAGGGCCGAAATGCTGATGCATTAGCACTTTATTTTGGAGAAGACCCAGCGCGATGTCCATTTGAGCAAGGTGCACTTGCCCACCGGTTGTCCTGAAAATATTTTTGGCTTATCTATGGGTTTGATGCTGCTTCCTCAGTTTTTTTTTCACAAATGGTTTCTCTTTGTTTTGTCAGTAGTCACAACACTCCAGAACTTTGTGAGATTGTTCACACGCTCCCATGAAGAGAACTGTAAGCAGTTGGATCTTGAAAAGAAGAAAGCTCTGAAGGAAGCAGAAGAAAACAGTAAGCAACTGGACCTGGAAAAGAAGAAAGCTCAAAAGGAAGCAGAAACAGACAAAACGAAGAACAAATCTGATAATGTGGAAGGTTGTAAGAATGAATCAGAAAATGATAAACCTTCAATAAAGGAATCGGCAAATGAGAAAGCTAAGCTAAATAATTCAATCAAAGAGCTAGATATATCACTAAAACCACCTGCACAAACTGCCAGTGCCAAATGAACACACCACCAGATGAGCTAAGAGTAGTAGCTTTTGGGATGGAGGGAAACTGGTTGTGCTTGTTCCCAATGTGCTCTCTCTGTCATTGTGGATCTAGCGTTGAAGTAAAACTAGCTGCAACAAGGAAGCCACTAACTACACTGGTAAGCATCACAACATTTTGTCAATCAATAGAAGAGTTTAATTCTTTATCCATAAGGAATGTTTCAGTATTGGATTGGCGCTATTGTTCAGCTCATTTCGCAATAAATGTTTCCTGCAGTTAATACTTTCTCAGGGGATTGTTGAAGAAAGTACCCTGGCGACAAGATGTACAGATCTGACATAATAATAGTCTCTCTTGGGTAATAGATTCTCCTTACAATTCTGTTAGTCTTATTGATTACATGCAGCTAATGTCTGGCATAATGTAAAAAATATATCAATAGAATGACTGCTGATGTATGACTAGGTAATTAGTTTTTTAGCTCTTGTTGTAAAAATAAAGTTCCGTTTGTACGGGATTTTGTTCTTTTAGTCTGTTTTTGTTAGGCAAGTAGGCCCAACTGTTCACCCCAGCTTGGATGAGTGTACATGTGGATATACAAAATTAGGCAAGGACCTATTAAGACGTGCTATGCACTTTTTTTCATTAAGAAGAAAGAAGTAGTTCAGAATAAGTTACAACAGAAAAGCCTCGCCGCGGCCTGAGCAAAGAACAACCAAAAACTGAAAAGCACAACGACAACTTAAGGTGCCACAACCTGGCGGTGAAAACCCAATCAGGTGGCTAAGGACACGAAACCTGCCGGGTCCAGAGCCGCGCATCCTCCAAAATGGCCCTAGCGAGGGCCACTGGCTGCAGGGCCGCTCGCTCGTGGATGCGACGGTTCCTCTCTTTCCAAAGGACCTCAACCCCCCCTCCCCCTGCATCCTCTGTTGAGGCAACTCGCCTCTTGAGGACTCCCTGTGCACTCTCTGCTCGGGAAAAGTTCTCCGACTCGCTTCAGCTGTTGTTGCGCCATGGTCAACCCGTCATCATTGATGAGGAGGTGATCTTGGAGACCCGAATCCAGTGGCCCGCCGATCGGATCTTCACCGTGACACCGCAGATCTGGGCGATGGGAGGCCAATTTGACGTGTGCCATATGTAGAGGTGGTTCCTAGTGGAGTCAATGTTGCCATTGCTTCGCGTCTCCAGCCAACCACCACGGCTGGAAGTGGTATGTGGTTATCTGAAATATCTGAATTCGTATCCGCTAAAATGTAAATGTGGTTATCTGAATCCGCGTCCGATTGCTAATATAGATACTGAAATGGATGTATCCGAATTCGTTTTCACTATTTTTCTCTATCCGAATCCATATCCGTATTCGAAATAATTGTGCCTATCCGACAATTATTCATATCCGCAAAGACAAAGTAAAATTACCTCAATGGCTAATAATATTAATTTAATATTACAAATGATATACAAAAGTTAAGTTTAATACATTTTAATATAATATATTGTTTTGATTTAGTCAGAAAATGATGTATTTGTTGAAATAAATTATCTTCAATATTTTATTTTATTTAATCATTGATGTAAATTATTTTATGTATTGTAATTTTATTTATGTCTTCTAAATAATAATATATTTGTTTGTAATATGTCTATTTATAATTTAATTTATAATTTGTATATTTATTGTTAAATAATTATAGATAAATATGTTCTTTGTTGACAAGTTATCTTTTGTTTACACGTTGGTACTTTGATTTCTATCCCTTTGACTTTGTTCTTATAAAATTGTCATTAAATAAATAAAAATTTGCTATATGTAAATCGAGTAGATCTCCGAATGCGAATTCGAATCCGAACTATTTGGTTTGCATTCGCATTCGATTATATTTGAATCCGATTTCGTATCAGGTAAAAAATGTGGATACCCGACTAAAAGTATTTCCATATCCGCGCCATTTTCATCGTAGGAACCGCAATTGTGGTGCGGCACATTGACTCCGGTGAGAGGCCGCGCACCCGAAAAACCGCAATTTCGTGAGTCAGGTTGGATGCTTGCCAAGCGCCGAGCGCCGCATGCATTCAACTCGACATGTGTCTTCCTAACTTCCCTGAGATGATGCCCGACATGACTGGCAGCGCAGTGCGCCTTCAAGCCGCCCACCTACTGCTGCTCTCCATGCATTCATCAAGACAACTACAAGGAGGTAGGGTTTTTTATCCTGACCGTTACCGGTTCAGATACCGTGGTAACCGTTGTTACCGGTTCGGTACCAGCCAGTTGGTAACTACCCGAATTCAAAAAAGTTCATTTTTGGATTAAAAAATTAAAAAATAAAAAATTCTTAAAAATACTTCAAGGTGCGTAGAATCTATGTCAAATTTTTTCAAATATTAGTTCATTTAGTATTTTTTGGGTAATAGAAGTTCATCAAAAAATAAAAAGGGCTACTTGAACTTCTAGTGCCCGCAAAAAATACTAAATGCACTAATATTTGAAAAAACTTGACACGTGTAACATCTCGTGTTTTTAATCAGTGTTAATCATCATCTTAAACAAGTCAACATCATTAGTGCTTACACCCTTGGTCAAAAAGTCCCAATCAAACCCTAGTCAAAAACCCTTGACATCCATATCATGCCATATCATGCCTAGAACTTTTGCCGCGTTGTCCAAATTTCACTTAAACACTTCAAAATCACAATGTAAAAGTTTTGCATCTTTTCATAAGACACAATTTTCATAATTGGCATCATTTCAAATTTTGAGTGGAAAGTGGTAAAAAAACGTGGTCAACAGCAGCAACAACATTTTCCGGGCGCCGAGAAAATCTCCATATTGGCATGCTGTTTTTGCAAAATCCTTTGATTGAAACACACATTAGCCTTTGTAAAAGTTGTAGAGGGTCATGAGATCTCCAACTTTGGTTACTACATCTTGGAGCACTTTAGTTGAAAAATTTCGAGATAAACTTAGTCAACTGGAGCTACTCTGAAATTGGAAACACACCCTAGCACCGGGAACTCGCACCCGCGCACGACGCCGTCACGCGCCACGTCAGATCGCCATCATACGCCGGTACACACACGTTGAGGCATGGCAGTGACCGCTGGTCCATGCACAGCGCCGTGATCATTATGCGGTGACGCATGCGGGCCCGTTGGTCGGTGCCACGCGGCGCACGCGCACACGTCGACCGCCGCCCGCGCGCCCGCCATTGGCTCCCCGCAGACGCACGTCGCCGACCGCCTCACCGACCATACCACAACCTCGCATTGACACAATATTGGGGAAACTTCCTCTCCACTCGCCCAGCCGCTATAAAACCCTTCCCCCTTTCTCCCTACGTGGAAGCAGCACCGCCGTCGTCCGTCATTGCCGCCGCCACCGGTGACTTCCTCCTCTGCTTGCTCTCATAGCCATCCCACACCTCTGAGCTACTCTCTAGCACCCACTCGAGTTCGCACGACCACAAATGGCTTAGCTCGCCCCCACATTTCGCCGAAATCCGAGCCGAAGCGGCTCCGCCGCCGCTCGCCGGAGCCATCTCCGGCCAAGCCACCACCGCCAATCGATCTGTGGTGAGTCAAATCGAGCACTTGTGGCATTTGTTTGCCTGCGCCGGCCGTCCTTCGCCGCCGGCAAGCTCGCCCCACCGCCGGAGGGCACGGTTGTGAAGCATAAATTTTTGTAGGGTCCCCAGTAAAAATCCGAGGGCATATATGTGAAGAACAAAACTTTTCTAGGGGCTTCCATATAAATAGATTCTTAGTTTCTTTATGCTTAGGTCCCACAACTTGGACAAATCCTAGAAAATTGTAGAAAAATCAGAAAAATGCAAAACCATTTTCATTGGTTTCCTTATGAACAGACCTACATCTTTTGTAAAGCATGACCATACTTTTGATGAATATTGTTTGAATGAAAATGCAAACTCAGTTTGACCTTTTTTGTTGTAGTTCAAAATCTAGATATGATATGGAGCTGAACTTTGGATATGTTGTTAGAAACGCCATGTGTAGCCTCTGGACCGAAACTTGCACAAAGTTGCTGAGTAGATCTTTTAATATGATTTATCTTGTATTTATGTTAGATCTGCCTAAAAGATTTTTGTAGCGAAATATAAATATATTTTTGTGCCCAGCTTCAAAGTATAGTCTTAACCTGCATAGATTCACCTTTTCTAAATTTATCATGATTTTAGGACTGTTAGAAATATTTATTCCTACTTTATGCTTAGATTTAAATATAATTTTCTAGTTCAAGATCTAGAGTAGCCCTTGGTATATTTGTTGGGTGCATAGCCTAGTTTTAAGTCAGAGATGATGTGGGAGAAAGTTTGGATCCAAAAGTTGTTTATTTATTTTTATACGCATTTATCATATTTGTCGTACCTAGAATTGTCATTTTTAGTATAATTATTTTATAGCTCCAGTAAGTGTGAATGTTGCTCAGTGGCTTTGATTAGAGTTAGAGAGATTAGTAAACAACACCCACTGTATTTTATGAATTAATTTATGTTTAAAAACATTAGAAGCAAATTAAGCTCCATAATAGGTTTAAATGGGAAAAACCACCCCTACCACACCTAGTGACCCTATGGATGTGTTGTGGAACATGCTAAAGAGCTTAGAGCCACCCCTTGCTATTTTTGTGGAATAAATTTAATTTAGTTGCATAAATGTGTACCCAATCACCTTTAAATTAAGCAATTAATTTTTCCCAACACCACCATGATGTGTTCTATAGGAAAAATAGGCTTCTATGTTCTTCAAGGTGAATGTGGCCAACCAGGCACTCCATGTTTATCATGTGTTGTTTTGTAATTAATTCAATTGAAATCACCAATTTAAATGTTGCATATGCATTCCGTGTAGAACTTCCTGACGGTAAGGCTAAGTCCAACAGGATAGGCAAACGCAAAATTGCCTTGCGCTTGTCTACTATGCATCCCAGGGATGTTTTCCAACAGACGATGCAGCGTGGGAGGCAAACTGCCTATGGAACCTCTCTCCTCGAAGGCATCTGGCCGTGCGCGGGGGAGAAGAAGGAAGAGGCGGCTGCACGTAGGAGAAGGAGGAGGAGGCGGCCGCGCGCGAGAGAAGTAGTCCGTCGCGCTCGCCGGAAAGGAGGCCGTGCGCCCACCGGAGCGAGGTCGTCACCGGGCGTTGGTTGACTCATGGTCAGGCCATCTCCGCGTGAGAGGAGGTTGCGCCGCGCCGCCGCCGTCGACCGCTACCCCGGTGACCCGAACTGTCGGGCATACACCCCGGGTACTCATGCAAGGAAGGAGGAAGAGTAGAAGACAGACTCCTACTAGAATTCCCCTGTACTCCTACTAGGACTCGTTCTGTGTAATTCTACTAGTACTCTTGCCTTGTAACCGACTAGGAACCCGCCCCCTGGACTATATAAAGGAGGGTCGGGTACCTAGCCGAAGATCCTCAATCCCTCCGGGGAACAACACCCAAGCGCAGGGCGCAATACTACTCCAAACAGGACGTCGGGTAGCTACTCTGGCTACCCGAACCTGTATAAATCTTGTGTCTTGTGTCCTCGCGCGTACCTTCGGGTTCCAGATCATGGCGATCCCCACCTTCTACCTTGCTGTGGGTACCTCCCATGGAGGTCGAGAGGTTTAAACACCGACAGCTGGCGCCCACCGTGGGGCCATCGTCACGATCATCAGGCGAATTCGAAGGACCTCATCTGCAAAATCAATCTACCGCAACAGTTGTTGGCTGATTCGATCAACTCGCCGCATCAATCAGCCTGACGGGTCAGCAATTGTCGACTCGGTGGAGTTTCGCTCGAGTTCAAGAACGACACGGAATCAACTTCGTGTCACATGTCCGCCGAGACGGAATCAAGTTCGGATTCGCAACTCGCTATTGCTACGAAATTAATTTCATTGTTCCTGTCCACACGCCAGAAGATCTCACCGAGTTCTATTCCAGAGCTGAGCACGTAGATCAAGGCTGTCCACATCCACACGCGGTGCCATCCACCATGCAGAACAGAGATTGGTGTGGGGACCAACATATTTTTCCTAATCAATCAAGTGGCTGACGCACATGGCAGTACAGGGTGCAAATTCGTGATGTAGCTGGCTTCCATCAGTTGCATGTGCAAATCATGACTTCTCCTACTTGCACACGAATAGCTACACCACAAGGCTCCAAGTTTCAATGCTTGATGCACACAAGGGATGTACGCGAGTACAACTACACGCGCCGCAACTACTCGTCACCCGGCCACACATGCTCTACGTCAACCTCGTCGTGCACCGCGAGTACTACTCCGCCTCCGCCGCGCGTCCGGGTGCCTCGGCACGTCGCGCGGCTCGTCATGCGGCTCGTCGCGCCGCTCGTCGTCTACTACTCCGGGCTCATCGTCGACCACTTCGCCTCTACCGCGCGTCCGGGTGCCTCGGCACGTCGCGCGGCTCGTCACGCGGCTCATCGCGCCGCTCGTCGTCGACTACTCCGGGCTCGTCGCCGACTACTTTGCCTACGCCGCGCGTCCGGGTGCCTCGGCACGTCGCGCGACCCGTCACACGGCTCATCGCCGACTACTCCGTGTGCCGCGACTTCGTCTTGCGGCCACGCTGGCTCTACTTCAGCCACGCCGTGCGTGGTGACTACTTGTCTCGCGGCCACGCTGGCTCTACTTCAGCCACGCCGTGCGTAGTGACTACTTGTCTCGCGGCAACACTGGCTCTACTTCGAGTACGCCACACGCCGCCACGACGTTGTCTTCCGGTCGCATCGCGTTGACCATTCATCTCGACTAGTTTTCCAAACTAGTCGAGAACGGCAATCACGCCCCCAACAACTAGTCGGAATCAACTCTGACTAGTCAACTTTAATAACAACCGTCGAGGCTCCAGCGCTGACCGCCATGGCTTCATCAACAGTCTACCCAGGCAGCAACAGCTAAGTCATTTATTTAAATGATTACTATTCTCTTGGCTTGTTCTCCTCATCATGTAGGACTACTTGCCGACTACTCATTTGTGTATGCTTCTCGGCGGGTTTTCACGAGAGCTACACTCTGCTGACTACTCTTGGGGCATATCGATCAAGTCACCACGAGTCTACTTCATGAACTCGGGGGCTATCCCTAGGAGGCAGTTTCTAAAGTCCGCTCCGTGCGGCAACTTAAAGTCGACTCCGGTCGCATCTTCGCCTACTTCGATGGCATACTACGTGTGTAAGCTTCGATGGAACCTAGCTGTAAGCGGCCCTCGGGTCCTGGTGACGATGGAGCCTAGCTGCACGTGGTCTTCACGCTCTGTACCATGGGTCCAAGTACCCTAAGTACTCGCGCCCCGTACCTTGGGTCTGAAATCCATGGCCCAGGTACACAAGCCGACTTCGGTCGCACCTCCAAGCCCACTCCGGTGGCACAAGCCCGCTCTGGCGGCAATCGTACCCTGGTTCTGAAATCCATGGCTCAGGTACTTAAGCCCACTCCGGTGGCACAAGTCGACTCCGGTCGCACCTTCAAGCCCGCTCTGGCGGCAACTGTACCTTGGGTCTGAAATCCATGGCTCAGGTACTTAAGCCCACTCCGGTGGCACAAGTCGATGCTAACGGTCGCATCCAAGCCCACTCCGGTGGCACAAGCCGACTCCGGTCGCAATCTTAAGCCTGCTTCGGCAGCAAAACTATTCGTTTTCTCTGATTTTTCATTCGCTTTGGCTTTCCGGAAAGTGCTTTTCGTTTTTTGCATCTTAAGTCCGCTCCGCGCGGCATCCTAAAGTCGACTTCTAAAGTCGCATATCAAAGTCCGCTCCGCGCGGCAACTAAAGTCGACTTCGGATTTCAAGTCGCATCTCAAAGTCCGCTCCGCACGGCACAAAGTCGACTTCGGATTTCAAGTCGCATCTTAAAGTCTGCTCTGCGCGGCACAAAGTTGACTTCGGTTTTTAAGTCGCATTCTAAAGTTCGCTCTGCCGGCATCTAAAGTCGACTTCGGTCACAACTAAAGTCCGCTCTGACGGCATGATCACTTCTCAAGCTCCACGACTCGACGCCAAACTGCTACTTGGAATCTCTCCAGCTCGGGGGCTGCATTTCACATACTACTCGAAGATAACTTCAGCATGCTTCGCTCGCTCTCAAGCTCGGGGGCTTCTCACCAATCACTACTCGATGTGGCTCATATAGCTCTCTTATCTCGAGGGCTACACGCTGCAAGAGTACTCGGTTGATGGCTTTCGCGATCACTTAAGACCCTTGGATTGATTACCTAATCATTTCAAGGCTCGGGGCTACTATGCTACACCCATCGTTCAATTTTTTCAAGACAAGATTCGGGATAAAGATTGACCCTCAGCTAGAGTCTGCAACTCAACCTAAGGCTCGGGGGCTACTCCATATGGAGTGCGATTTTGCAACCGCACTTCCATATAATCTCGACTTGAAGACTGATGAGCTGGACCACCTTCCAGCCTCGCGGCAGTTCAAGTACTATTGAAGACTTCTCCAAGCAGTACTCGAGGACGCTCAAGAACTACTCGAAGAGGCTTCAAGACTACTCGAACTACTACTCTCGACTCCAACGTGCTCGGGGGCTTGTCGGGCATACACCCCGGGTACTCATGCAAGGAAGGAGGAAGAGTAGAAGACAGACTCCTACTAGAATTCCCCTATACTCCTACTAGGACTCGTTCCGTGTAATCCTACTAGGACTCCTGCCTTGTAACCGACTAGGAACCCGCCCCCTGGACTATATAAAGGAGGGTCGGGTACCTAGCCGAAGATCCTCAATCCCTCCGGGGAACAACACCCAAGCGCATGGCGCAATACTACTCCAAACAGGACGTAGGGTAGCTACTATGGCTACCTGAACCTGTATAAATCTTGTGTCTTGTGTCCTCGCGCGTACCTTCGGGTTCCAGATCATGGCGATCCCCACCTTCTACCTTGCTGCGGGTACCTCCCATGGAGGTCGAGAGGTTTAAACACCGACATGAACGACGAGAGGATGTCCCGCCGGCTGGGGAGCAGAGGATGTAGAGAGAGCGCACTGTTGGAGAAAAAGTAGTGCCGCCCATCGCTGACCAACCTGCTGCCGCGAGAAGGTCCCACCAGCTGGGCAGCAGAGTCGAGCCGCGGGCCGAGCAGGGAGCTGGCCGCCCCTCTGTCGTGGCAGTGCCGGCCACCGCTCCCGGCGCCTTCTCCGGAAGCTGGCCCGTCCCTGGTGGCAGATGAGTGAGAGGCGGATGAGCAAGGGAGACGGAGGGGAAGGATGCAAATACACTTTCCTTCTCTCTATTGGAGACATCCTGCGAAGCAGATTGCAAACACTATTCACGCAAGGCAAAAGCTCATTTGCATTCCATTTTTGCACTACCCTGTTGGACTTAGCCTAACTACACGCTCATGCCTGACGTTGGAGAGGAAGGACCTGACAGGGATCTGAACCACGTGGAAGTGAACCAGGACCCCGAGGAGCCCCAGACTAGCTTTGCTAACAAAGGCAAGCTCTGGTTTATGAGAGCCATGTGTGGTTCGAGGACCAATGGATGGTCGCTTCCTGGTGTGATGAGTGATTAACAGCATGGTGTGGACTAATTCTTGGCTAAGTATTGCAGGTGCAGGTTGAGGCTTGATTGGTGTTGGTGCAGGTGAAGAACAAGTGCGAAAGGTCGTTGCCGGTGAGGCCTCCAGGTGTGGAGAAGACAAGTAGGTTTGGCTCGAGGGACCCGGTGGCCAGCGGGGTCAAGTGCGGGCCGTATAGTGACAAGAACAACAAGATGAAGTCGTGGACGGTTTCTTAGTTGAGCCTCAAAACTAAGGTCGAGCCGGGACTACGTGAGAGTCGAGTCATGAGTGGTGATTGGCGGAGGCTACACCGAGTTCGCGGGGTTTCTAGTGGTTCACCAGAAAACCACTGGGTTCCTTGGTTGATCCACAAAGCCAAGACCTAAGAACTGAAGACGGAGGTGCAGCAACATTAGACCGGTCTGACCTGTGTGTGACGACGCAGTCCGAAATCTTCGAAGCGGAGGACAAGCGTCGGGATCGCAATGCTTGCGTCGAGGCTAAGCAAGTTTGCGGTCACTGGGCATCCGTCGATGGAGTGAAGACAAAGACTTTCGAATTCGCCCTTGAGGGGCATGTGTCCCTAGTTAGCTAGTAAGGGTATTTTAGTCTTTCAGTTGCCTCCATATAACCCAAGTGGTGAAAGGATGGCAGCCATAGCTCATTTTGTTTTCCTATTTTCTCTTCCTATTTTCCTTAGGATTTCCATAGGACTAGCTCGAGAGCTTCATGGTGAGATCTTGTGAGAGGGAAGGATGATCGGGAGGCAAGCTAGACCTTGTATGAACCTCTTTGATATGTATAGATGATTCGGTGTGGTTCCTCAAGACTTGGATGTGTCTTTCCCGTTTCTCCTTTTTGGTGATTTTCAGAGCCCTTTCTTGGCGATTTTCTTGGAGCGATTTCGAGGCCTTTCTCTTTGGGATTTGGTGGGGATGTATGCTTGAACCCTTCGTAGTTTTTTTGACTTTGATTTCCCTCCCAAATCCATGAGCAAAGGGGCTCGATTTTGTGATTTTCTTAGGTCTAGGGTTAGAGGCGTTCTTGGTGGGATTTCTTCGATTCCTCTCGATTTAGCAAGTTTTGGTGGACCAAATCTTGCCTATGGAGTGCCCATGAGGTGTTCCTACTATCCCCAAAGTCTTGTGCAAATCTGTGGAGCAATTTAGGAGATCGAGAGTTGGATTTGGGGGAGTTGACCCGCGGGTGTTGTTCATCCCGAGCGTCCCAGCCTGACCGGTCTGACCGGTGCATAGGACTTGTGGGATTTGCCTTGGGTGAATGTCTTGGTGAGTTCTTTATTGTCTCATGTTGCTGTTGTTTCGAGTTTGGTTCGTTTTGGAGCTCGGGAGGTCAGGTTTGTGTTTTGGGGCTTTCTGGCTCAGACCGGTCTGACCGACGTGCTACACCGGCCTAACCAGTGTAGGAGCTTTCTGTGGAAGTTCTCAAAATTCGTCTGGGTGCTCCAGCAAGGATCGGTCTGACCGGTGTGTGCGACCGGTCTCACCGGTGCTGTCCAGTAGCTGCTCGAGTTAGTTTTTCTGCTGCATTCTTGGGTTAGCTTCGGTAGTTGTTGGTTCCTAGGACCAGTAGCACTCCATCGGCTGTGTGGTCTTGACTAACTTGGGTAGTGTCACCTCCAATTTTACAAGGAAAACCGAATGCGTCTCATATGTGCGCCAGGATCAGAATTACACACACATGATAGACAAAAGAGTGTAATAACATAACTGTAATCAAACGTACAAGAGTTTAACCGATACAATATTAATTTATCACACTCAGATGGTGGACACGAAGGTTCGAGAACAAACGATAACTAAATGAGCAACTCCTTCTTCAACTTCCACAGGCACATGACTGGGGGATCCGCATGCCTTAGAACTCCTTGAAGTCGCTCCAGTACTCCTCACCATAGTTCTCATCTGAACAACGGTAAGCAAGGGTGAGCACTCTTATGGTTGGATCTCAGCAAGTGGGGGAATCATGCAAGGCTACCAAGGATAGGCTAGGGTTTACAACGGTTAGCATTTTATAAGTTGGTCAAATTTTAATTAACAACACCTAGTTACTAGATGTAAGTTTATACCAATCCACTTAAACATTTAGGAAAGCATCTCTAACCAAAAACCCACAAGACCCATGATTTACATCCATCTTTAAGTTTGATTATCATGTGAGGGTCCAAGCCGCTCTTAACCGTGAGCATGGCTGATCGATCAGTTTTAATTCTGCAGAGGTTGTACACTTTACCCACAGCTCGTGTTCCCCATGTTGCCTGGGTTAGCTAGACCCTTAAACACTTTCGAGGTGAGTGGCTAGGGGTCCACTACGAAGCCTTTACAAAGGTATGCAAAAGCACCAACAACCCACAACAGTTACAGCTCAGGGCGGACCATAACCCTCCCTAATGGTCACCACCTTAGCAAAGGCTGCTACCCCAGAAGAACCGGGCTATACCCCTGCAACCCCGAGCCCCCTGTGTTCCTTTCGGATAAGGTTACCAATACAATCACACACCTAATTAATTGGCTAAGACAGAGCCATGTGGACTGTGGTTGTACTGTTATCTTGGGTGGTTCTCCATGTTCCATTTAAGTTATTTGATCTTGTCTTAAAACACATCCAACATTTCATAAACATAGAAGACTGTAACATAAACACCATTGTAACCAGCCCAAGTTTAGCAACTAAGTAATTATCTACCCAAAACATTTCTTAAACGGGGTTGATCAAGGTAAAAAGGGGTGAAACATCTAGTCATGTCCTTAAAAAGGTGTTTTCCCATCAATTTAATGCATAGCAACAAGTAAAGTAAACATTGTGTAAGCATGCAGTTATATAAGTTCAAAAAGAATATGCAGAGGGGGAAAACCCACTTGCCTTCCTCTACAAACTGAGTATCTTCTTCTTCGTAGACAGGCTCTTCCTGATCGTCTCCAATGGGGTGCTCAGACGAAACATGCACGATATCTACGCACAAGCATATACAAACAAACAATAAATAAACAGTATACCAAACAGTAACAAAAGCTAAAAACACACTGTCTAATGATTCTACTCGCTGAGACGATCATTTCGGTATATAAAACGCTAAAAACGGAGTTAAAACATGAATGATATGATTAAAACAAGTTACAGGGTCTTTTCTATAAGAAAACTAAGCCTACAAGATTAATATGAAAGAAACCAGGGACTAAAAACATAATTTCATATAAAAATAGAAGGGTTTGTATGCAAAAAGAGATGAAAAGGGCCTCTGGTGAAGGAATCTAAGAAATACAGGGGCCAAAACATAAAGACATGGACCTAAAAGAAAGGAATCTATTAGGTGGAAGGACCGGCTTGTGAAAACAAGAAAGTCCAGGGGCTCTTTAAAGAAATCGGCCCGGTTGACCGGTATGAACTGAAATTGACTCAGGGCTTGGCTTGATCTGAGCCGTGGATCATCGATCCGACGGCCGCGGTGGCGGTGGACCACGCCGTGATCTCGGCTCACGGGTCCACGGTGGACCAGGTCTTATAAACGAAGGGGTATGTGATCCGAGCCGCCCGCGTGCGATCGAACAACCCTGGTGGCCTGCAAGTGGGGCGCGACAGCGAGCGCGCCGAAGACAGAGCTGCCGCGACGGCGCTTCGCCTGCGCAGGCTCGGGATGGGGTTCCCGGCCATCATTTCAAGCATGGGTGGCTGTTATGCATAGCGGGGGAGCACGCGCACATGCCTAAGGGTTCAAGGGAAAGGCTCGGGCGTCCACGGCGGCCGGCGCCGGAAGGGGGCGGATCGGCCTCGCCGGCGAGCTCGTGAAGACGATGTTGTGCACAAGGAAGAGGGAAAAGGGCTTGGAGGTTTTGCTCACCACGCAGAGGCAACGAAAGCAGGCACACAGACGACGAGGAAGTGCTGAAGGAGGGGTTCGACGACGGCGGCGAGCTCGAGCGGCGCTCCGGCGGACGGGGATAGGAGCTCCAGGCGCTGCACGATCCGGTGGTGATCTTCCTGGACAAGGAGCGTCACATGAGAGCTATGATCACGACAGAGAAGAAAAAGGAAGGGGACAAGGAACACTTCATCGACGGTGTGTCCTCTGGCGGCGGTGAGGAAGCAGAGGCGGCGGCGCTGCGCGAGTGTGGTGCTCGGGCGCGTGGAGAAGCGTGTGCGTGGCGAAAGGGAGAAGATGAGGGCGATGCTGAGTTTTATATGGGCAGAGAGAGGGGGAAGGGGAAGCGGAATAGGGAGGCGGCCGACGGCCTTGCCACAGGTGGTTGGCGGGCATTACGGGTGGTGGGGGACTAGAAATGGAAGGGCAATTGAGGGAGGAGGGGCGCGAGGATTAATTGCCAATCACCACGACTTAAAGATAGAAAGGGGAAGCGAGGAAGGTGGGCGGGCGCGGCCGGAGTCCCGGTCGGTGCCAGCTTGAACAGAGGAAGGAAGGGGGGCGTTGGGAGGAAGAAGAAGCGCTGACAGGTGGGATCAACGTGTCAGCCACACAAGGAAAAAGAGAAAAGGAGGCGGGAAGGTGGGCCGTTGCGGAGATGGGAGCTGGGCCGGTGGGCCGCTGCGGGCTGAAAGGTAAGGAGGTGAGGTTTTCCCTTTTCTTTTTTTTCTTTTTTAAATCTTTTTCAAATTCAAACCTTTCAAACTGTTTTCAAAACATTTCAAACTCATTTAAAACTTTTGAAACTTTAAACCTTCACACAGAACACTATGCAACCAAAATATGATGCACAAGCACTTGTTATTTCTAAATTAAATTAAATTAAATTAAATTACTTTAGATATCAATTTAATTAGCAAGGCAATTTAAATCCTTAAGACTATATCAACATGTTGCTTAGGTGAATTTTAGTGATGGAATTTTAGGGTGTCACAGGTAGTTGCGTTGGAGACGTGCTTTGGAAGCCTTGTTCATCTTGTTGGAGTTTCCATCTCCTTCGAGAAGAATTTTTATCGGCTCCCATTGACTCCCCCCTCTCTGGTTTGCCTATTCGGTCCTTCAGTTTATCATTAACCTTTGTGTTTCTTTTTAAACTTCTAATTCATCATTGATTATCTATGTGCATTTACGGTTTGGGAATATTGTATCTCGGTGGTTATGGCCTTCATGTCTGTGAACTCTTGGTTGATCATTGTTGTGTGGATCTTGCCTGGTCCTTCTCAGGCTTTCATCCTGGTCCTCTCCAGGAACCTCTCAGCCTCCTGTGTGGCTGTGTGGTGGCCTTGAGCATTGTGATGTTTTTCTGTGTGGTGGCTCTGATGGTGAACTATTTTCACCATCTTTCGTACTTCTTTCATGACTGGTTGTTTTTATATGGCAACAAGAAATTGGCATATACTCTGTTGGAATATTAGAGGTCTTAATGCCACTGATAAATGGGATGCAGTGAGGTACAAGATTGAGGAGAGTGCTTGCTCAATTGCCTGTCTACAGGAAACAAAAATGGACTTTTTGACCTTGCTTTCATCAGAAAGTTTGCTCCACGACGTTTTGATAAGCTTCAGGTGGCATCCTGGTTCTCTGGGCCAGTTCTTCCTTCCCTGGAACTGTTTTAGCTAAAGAACCCTTTTCTCTGACTCTGGAGTTTGTCTCAGTTCATAATTTGGAGATTTGGAATCTAACAACTGTCTATGGTCCTTGTCACTAATCAGCTAGGTCTGAATTTGTATCTTGGATGAAGAATATCTCCATCCAACTTGATGATGATTGGCTCTTCCTGGGGGATTTCAATTTTTACAGGTCTTTGGAAAACCGCAACAAACCTGGAGGCAATGTGGCAGATACTTTAATTTTTAATGATATTATTGGCCACCTTGGTCTGGAGGAACTACCTTTAAAGGGGAGGGCTTTCACTTGGAGTAACATGCAGCAAACCCCCCTTCTTGAGCAACTGGATTGGTTTTTCACCTCGGTAAATTGGACCCATTCCTTTCCAAACACTTTGGTTCTCCCTCTAGCTAAGATCACATCCCCTACAAAGTCTTTATTGGCACCTCCATTCCTAAGTCCAATATCTTTCGGTTTGAGAACTTTTGGCCTGACCATCCTGGTTTCATGGAAGCTGTTCAAAGTGGCTGGATTAAACTAGTGAGGAACTCCAAAGATGCCGCATCTGTCCTAGCTGGAAAGCTAAAAAATGTGAGATATACTCTGAAGAACTGGAGTAAAGGCATTTCTAAACTTAGCCTCCTCATCTCAAATTGGAATACAATTATTATGTTCCCTCATTTTGTGGAGGATTCTAGGACATTTTACACCCATGAGTGGAATTTCAGGATTTTCATCAAAGAACACTTGGCAACCCTTCTCAGGTTCAAGAATGAATATTGGAAGAAGAGATACACAGTTAACAGGATTACATTTGGTGATGAATGTACCAAATTTTTTCATGCAATGGCAACAAATTCTTTCAGGAAAAATACCATTTCACAGCTAGTGGATGATAATGGTTTGCTCTTTTCAAATCATGAAAGCAAGGCAGCTCTTTTGTGGACCTCATACAAAAATAAAACGGGTATCTCTCTCCAGCAATTTATACAATTTGATTTGCAGTCGCTTATTAATCCTCATGTGGATCTCTCCCCTATAGTTGCCCCCTTTCTAAAGAGGAGATTGACAGAACAGTGAGGATAATGCCCCCAGACAAAGCACCTGGCCTAACGGTTTCAATGGTCTGTTCCTTAAGAAATGCTGGTCAATCATCAAAGAGGATTTCTATCGACCCTGCTTTGATTTCTTCAATGTGAAACTATATTTGGAGAGCATCAACAATTCTTTCATCACTCTTATTCTGAAGACCACCAACCCAGAAACATTTAATGATTTTAGACCTATTTCCTTGCTGAACACCTGTATGAAGTTAATCACAAAGCTTTTAGCAGAAAGACTCCAACGGTTTATCCTCCAGCTCCTTCACAAGAATCCGTCTGGTTTTATCAAGCACAGAACCATCCAAGATTGCCTTGTCTGGTGCTTTGAGTTTATACATCAGTGTCATCAGTCCAAAAGAGAGATCATTGTTTTGAAACTAGATTTTTCTAAAGCCTTTGACACCATAGAACACAATGTTATGCTTGCAATCATGCAACAAATGGGGTTTCCTAGTAAATGGATGCAGTGGATGTCTTTGATTTTCTCTTCAGGAGTATCTTCTATTCTGCTCAATGGTGTCCCTGGTAAACAATTCAAATGTAAGAGAGGGGTCAGGCAGGGAGACCCCCTTTCACCCTTGCTTTTTGTCTTGCCTGCTGAGCTACTTCAATTTGTGATAAATGATGCCTGTTCTACTGGTCACTTGACAAGACCCATCCAAACTTATGATCAAGACTTCCCAGTAATTCAGTATGCTGATGATACTCTCTTAGTGATGCAGGCTAATCCTCAACAACTCATCTTTCTCAAGTAGCTACTCCAAGATTTTGCCACAAAGTTAACTTCAACAAATCTTTACTGATTCCTATCAATGTACCTGGGGATAAGATGAGTTCCCTAGTTGCTGATTTCAGATAGGCTCTATGCCTTTCACTTATTTGGGGCTGCCCATGGGTACCACCAAGCCTAGGTTTCAGGATTTAACCCCAATGATGGACAAGATTGAAAGAAGATTAACAGCTTGTTCTTCCCTCTTATCTTACACAGACCGATTGCAATTGGTTAATTTTGTCCTTACTCCATCAGCCACTTATACCATGTGCTCTATCAAGCTGCCTATTGGTGTCATTGACAACATTGATAGAGCTAGAAAGAAATGCCTCTGGCGAGGCAATGATCACACTTAAAAAGGAGGTAACTTGGCAGCTTGGTCAATGGTTCAGAAGCCAAAAAACAAAGGGGGTCTTGGAGTTCTAAATTTGAGTTTGTACAATGATGCACTGTTGCTCAAACAACTAAACAAGTTTTATGCTAAGTCTGATGTCCCTTGGGTGCAACTCATTTGGTCTAAGTATTACCAGTCAAAAGTACCACATGGCTCTAGAGAGGTTGGGTCCTTTTGGTGGAAGGATCTTCTGAGATTACAGGAAATTTTCAGAAGGATTGCCTCTTGCGAGGTGGGTGATGGTGCTTCAGTTCTATTTTGGGAAGATTCTTGGATAACACCAAGACCTCATACTCTCAGCTCCCATTTTCCCCACATGTTTTCCTTTGCCTCTAACACTAGTGCCTCGGTTAAGTCCATCATGGCAGCAGATTTGCTGGATGATCTGTTCACCCTCCCCCTCACCGTGGAAGCTTTTGAGGAGTTCCAGCAATTGCAAGCTATCCTAGCTGATGTGCACTATGATCCCATGGGGACTGATTTTTGGGTTTATATTTGGGGGAATACGAAATATACTTCTGCCAGATTATATAAGCTAGCCTTCCAACATTTGCAGCCCCCCATCACCTTCTCCTGGATTTGGAAGTCTAAATGCACACCTCGGCTGAAGTTCTTTGCTTGGCTCCTTCTTGTTGATCGGTTAAACACAAAAACCATGCTCACACGCAGGAATTACTCAGTGGGACCCAATGATCACTACCTGCTCTGTGCTGACCAAGTAAATGAGGACATTCTCCATCTTTTTTTCCATTGTACTTTCGCTTCTTCCTACTGGCAGCTGCTTGGCATAACCTGGAGTGCTACTTCAGACCTTCATGACAAGATTGCAAGAACCAGGAATGGCCTCAACCTCCCTTTCTTTATGGAGATCTTTATTATTGCCACGTGGGAAATTTGGAATCAACGGAATAGATTAGTTTTTGATGGCCAGGCAGCTTCTCCTCAACTTTGGACTGTGAAGTTCAAAGATCAGATCCTCCTGCAAGCCCATAGGGTGGCTGAGGAGTCTAGACCAGTAATTTTCCAATGGTTAGAGAGTACCTTGTAATTTTTTTGTGCTTTCTCCTTGCCCCCTCTTTTGTAAGTATCCTCCTGTGCTTGTACCTGACTTTTAGGGTCTTTTCGGCCCTTCTTCTATTTTAATTTATATTGTGGGGATCTCCCCCACAGTTCTCGTTCAAAAAAATGGCAGGAACCGCTTGGTTGGTGAACTCTTCATGATGGCACCTTCCGTGTGTTTAGGTCTACCTTGCAAGGTTATTAATCGATCGATCGATCGTCGGCCTCTCACTGTTATCTGAGACTACTTAACCAACTAGCCATGATATCCCTTATGATGGAACTATGTGAATATTGATGTTTGATTAATTTTATTTCACAACTTATGCTTGCAATAAATTGCTTATTTAGTAATGGTTAATTCACTAGAACTGGAGCTAAAATACTGAAAGTAAGGATCAATGATGTTAGTTGCTTTTTGGTGAAACAAACCTACTCGCCAAAAGCCTTTCATGTCTGGAGGTATTTAATTTTTGGATGTTTAAGTCTTGCTGAGTATTAGTATACTCAACCTTGCTATACAAATGTTGCTTTCAGGTAATGCATGTAATGATGTGTGGCCTGGAGAAATTCCACCTGGTTGGGAGCTGGAATTGGTGGATGATGACGAGTGATGACGTCATGGGTGGCCTAACATGGTGCCAGTTTATCATTTAGTATTTCCACCGTCTTTAAACTCTGAACTATTTATTTCCATGCCAAGAACAATGGCTTGTAATAATTGACCTTACGGGGAAGATTGGTTTTTAATTTTGTAAGGTATTCTGGACTCTCCTTCGTGGGAGTTTTAATATATATGTTTCGATCCTCTGTGTGTTATTCAAATGATTTACCGGGCTTTGACCCGGCAACACTCAACGTGATGGTTCCTTACTATTGCTTAATGACCAAATGGAGTGGTTTAGGCGATAGTACGTAATTTTCTCAGGTGGGGTTGTCACAATACCATTAGATTCTATGCACCTTGAAATATTTTTAGGAATTTTACTTTTATTTTGAAAACATGCCAAATTCTTCATTAATTCGCAACCAGTCGGCTAACCGGTGCTACCGTTCAGCTAACCAATGGCTACCGTGTGAACTGCGTGGTTTGATTCGGAATCTAAATTTTTCAGGTATCCACCGGTAACTAGTCTCGCTAGACCGGTTAGCCGCTACCGTCGGCCGGCGGTAATGGGAGTTCGAATGGTAAAAAACCCAACAAGAATGTGCTTCAATTTCTTGGCGAGCAACCATCGGGCATCCCGCTATAGGGACCCGGTGTGCTGCTTCTGCTACCGCTGCTCGGTCACCAGGAGTAGTTCTGCAGGGAGCCACACCCCTCTCTTGCCACCACCACCACCACCTCCTCTGCCTCCACCTTCGCGACCACCTCCCTCTCTTCACTAGGCTCCACCGCCACCGACACCGCCTTCTCCCCCGCCGCCGCCATTCCATGCCATCAGTGCTCAATATGGCGATTGGGAACCTAACACGCGCCCGGACATGGAGACGATCTTCATCCCCACCTCATTCGACCTAGAGTATGTCACGCAAGACTAGGAGTCTTTTCCCCTCAGACAGTGGGCCATGCATCTACTGAGCGGAGCAGGTGCTCGTGACATTACACAAAGGGGTTGCTGTCATATGGACCTCCCTGGGCCCACTACCTCGGTGGGTACCAGGACCGACTACTCGGTGGGCCCCTGGGACTACACGACTTGCGCTGCACGACACCGGATGGCGTGAAGCACAAGGACTACAGAGGAGAAGTACTCGGATAGGAAACTGTACATGTCCCGTACTGTATAGAGGACTCCTAGACGTACTCGACTAGTACTCTCTCCCTGAACCGACTTGTAACCCTACCTCCCGGACTATATAAGGCGAGGCAGGGACCCCTCTCTCTCTCACGGCTTAAGATTGCATCATCTTGTAATCGCACCTAATCAATCCAGAGCTACGCAACATACATGACGTAGGGTATTGCGCACCTCGCGGCCCGAACCTGTCTAAATTGTGTGCCACGTGTCTCTTCCTTCGAGTTACCGATCTCGGCGAGGCCACATTCATCTACTTCAGGTACTCCCCTTAGTAGGTTGCCAGTCTAAAACACCGACAGCTGGCGTGTCAGATAGGGGATCTCGCCCGGGATCACATGGCGAACTCGACAGCTTTCGTCTACATCAAGCCAACTGTCGCCTTCAACCGCGGCGACACCTTCGTCTTCGGCGCCTGGGTCTGCACTGCTGACGGCGCTGGGTCCTTCCAACGCCGCCTCACCATGACGCCCAACCCGGAGACCGGCCTCATGACACTTCCCAAAGAAGTCACGGGTGAACTCGCCGGCATATTCGGCGAAATTTCGCTTTTCGACCAACACGTCGACTTCGAGCTTGGATCCGCCTCCAACTCGAGCTCGACGTCCCTGTGGGCTATCGTATGCGAGCCGGCTACTCAGCCATCGCATGTGGACTCCCCACCCCGCGAGCGCTTCATGCTTGGCGCCCGCAACGTCAGCAGGGCCCACACGAAGGCTCCCACTACGCGCCGGGCCGGTAAGGAGCCCGTACCCGAGTACGACTCGGACTCCGACACCGCCCCCGACCACGCCTCGGACTCCAACCCTCTCTTCGGCTTCTACTCGGACTCCGCGTACGAGTTCGACTTTGGGTCGGACTCTCAGGAGCCCGAGTCCGAGGACAACTCTACAGAGCAACCCTTGTCAGGACCGGCTTCCGGGCTGGTTATAACATGTACACCCACCGGGAGATTCGTCTACTGGCCGGACCGCAAGCCCGCTGACCTGACAAAGGGGAACTCGCGCTGCATCACCTACCTCGACTCACTTCCCTTCTAGGAGGGAACATCACTTGCTCTAGCTGGGGAGCACACTCCTACAGAGGTGGCAACCAGTGACTCCAGCCTTGGCTCTCCCGACCGGCAAGTCTTCATGACTACCAATGAGACGCCAGGGCCCTCAGGGACGGTCCCTGACCAGTACCTCGAGGACATCTCAGCGGACGAGTTGTCCGCCGACGCGCCCGCCGACGAGACCGCCGCCAACAGAGACGCCAGACGTGAACGCAACAGAAAGCGTAACGAACGGCGCCGTCGTCTCCGCGACTCCCTCCCCATCCGCAACCTCGCTGAAGCACTCGACCAAGTCGAGAGCCGGGTACACACTACCCCAGAGCAATGCCTCATGTCTATCACTACGATAGCACGTCAGGCCCAGGGGATGCGCGCGGGACAAGTCATCGCCAAGCTCGCGGAAGATGCCTACTTCATGCGAGTTAACATCAAGGTTGCTCAACCACCTCCCGTCAGGAACCGCGACAATGAAGCAACAAGTCGCAGTGCGGACATCGGTCGTAACCGTACCCGAGCTGAGCTGCCGGCCAATCCCAACCGTACTCGCGCAACGGCCGGCGGACCCTCTCAAGGTGGCAACAGCGCTGCAGCTGCTGATGGCAATCGCGAGGTCATCCCTCATCGCGACCCTGGCGGCGGAGGCAGCGACGGCGGAAGCTCCAACCACGGGGCTAACAGGAGGGCCGGTGGCGGAGGCGATCGCGGCGGCCGAGGCCACGCGAATAGCCACGCCTCCGGAGCCTCACAGGGCGGCTTCGACGCCCGCCAGAAGATTGAAGAACTACGGCGCAAGAAGGCTTCCACGTCAAGCGACAACGATGGCTTCCCTGCCTTCTTTGCGCGACTTCGCAACCTCCTCCTCCCAGAGAAATTCAAGCCTCTGGGAATCACCAAGTACGACGCGAAGCAGGATCCTGTGCAGTGACTCAGATGCTACGCCCTCTCCATCGAGAACGCTGGTGGCAACAACGACACCAAGTGCCTCTACTTCCCCTTCTGTCTGGACCAGGCACCGCTTACATGGCTCAAGTCACTTGAGAAGTACTCGATCGACAAGTGGGACCAGCTGAAGGAGCAGTTCACCAGCAACTTCGCGGGTGCAATGGGCCGCTCGGGTACTCACATGGACCTGGCTATGGTGAAGCAGGAACAAGGCGAGACCCTTCGCAAGTACATGCAGTGCTTCTTTGACAAGCGCGCCACAGTAGTCGATGTCTCTGACAAAGAAGTCATCGACCTCTTCCAAGACGGTCTCTACCACCGTCGCACTTTCGAAGACTTCGGCCGTCGCTGCCCAAGCTCCATCACCTACCTCAAGGACATGATCACGTCCTGGGCCGATGAAGAAGACAAGGCCAACGCCAAGTACGACGCCATCCGCGGCAAGAGCAAACAGAACACGGGCGGCGGCAGCAGCAACAACGGGAACCAAGGCGGTCGCAACAACAACAACTACTCGGGTCCCAACCGCAAGCGCAAGCCAGACAACACTGTCGCAGCTATCCAGCGCCCTGCGAAGGATAACTCAAAGAAGACCTCCGGCGGCTTCAAAGACTTGCTGAAGGAGAAGTGCCAGTGGCATCTGGACGGCAACCATACCACCGAGCAGTGCTACCAACTTAGGCGAGCACTCAAGAATACTACGGAGCCACGACACCCTCATGATAAGAAAGGCAAGAAGAAGAACGACGAAGGCAATGGCGACTTCCAGGAACCCGACAAGACGGTCAACGTCCTCTTCGGCGGACTACCCAGCAGACGGGTCCAAAAGGCTACCCGTCGAGAAGTCATGAGCATTGAACCAGCGGTTCCAACCCCTCTCAGGTGGTCGGAGGTACCCATTACCTTCTCCCGCGCAGATCAATGGACTAGCTTCTCCGAACCTGGGCGGTTCCCACTCGTCCTGAAGCCGGTGGTCGCGGGCTCCAAGCTCAACAAGGTCCTCATCGACGGTGGAAGCGGGCTTAACGTCCTTTTCACCAAGACCTTGAAGAAGATGAAGCTCGACATCACCCACATGCTCACCAAGAGCACCTCGGCCTTCTACGGCATCGTCCCAGGGAACGCGGCTATCCCACTGGGCTTAGTGGTCCTGCTAGTTACCTTTGGGGAATCTCGGGACAACTATCGTACCGAGTACATCAAGTTCGAAGTCGCGGACTTCGAGACGTTCTACCGTGCCATCCTCAGCAGACCGGCTATCGCCAAGTTCATGGCGGTACCCCACTACACCTACTTGGTACTCAAGATGCCGAGCCCAGCAGGTGTACTCTCGCTGCAAGGGGACTTGAAGATATCGCACGACTGCGACACGGAAGCTGTGGAGATCGCCTCCACAAATCAAGTACCCAAAGCAATGATGGAGATTTACGCTGCGTCAAAGAAGCTTGCCCCAAGTGAACTCGACATCCCAGAGAAGTCGCTAACAAGACTCAGCTAGCTGAGGAGGTTCTGGTCAAAACAATTGACCTCGGGATAGGCGACAGCAGCAAGACCACCACCATCGGGGCAGGCCTTTACCCCAAATAGGAAGACGCGCTCATCAACTTCCTCCGGGCTAACCGCGACATCTTCGCGTGGAAACCAGCGGACATGCCAGGGGTGCCCAGGGAGTTGATTGAGCATTCACTCAACGTCGATCCTAAAGCTACCCCGAAGCGACAACACCTCCGCTGCTTCGCCGACGACAGACGGGACGCCATCAAGAAGGAACTCGCCAAACTACTCGCGGCTGGCTTCATCAAAGAAGTCTTACATCCTGAGTGGCTCGCCAACCCCGTCCTCGTCCGCAAGAAGAAATCGAACGAGTGGAGGATGTGCGTCGACTACACCGACCTCAACAAGCACTGCCCCAAGGACCCCTTCGGGTTGCCGCGGATCGACCAAGTCATCGACTCCACGGCGGGCTGCGACCTGCTCTGCTTCCTCGACTGCTACTCCGGGTACCACCAGATCGCGCTCAAGGAAGAAGACCAGAAGAAGACCACGTTCATCACCCCGTTTGGCACGTACTGCTACATGACCATGTCCTTCGGGTTGAGGAACGCCGGCGCTACATACAAACGAGCTATCCAGGCTTGCTTCAAGAGGCAACTCAACAAGAATGTCGAAGCCTACGTGGATGACGTGGTCGTCAAGACCAGAAACTCCAGCACACTTATCGACGACCTTGAAGAGACTTTCGCATCCCTACGCGAGTACCGCTGGAAGCTCAACCCGAACAAGTGTGTCTTCGGCGTACCTTCGGGCAAACTACTCGGCTTCATCATCAGCCATCGCGGCATCGAAGCCAATCCCGAGAAGATCTCCGCCATCACCAGCATGAAAGCTCCCACGTGCATCAAAGACGTCCAGAAGCTGACCGGGTGCATGGCGGCATTGAACAAATTTATCTCGAAGCTTGGAGAATGGGGGCTCCCCTTCTTCAAATTACTCAAACACCAAGAGAAGTTCGTGTGGACTCCAGAGGCGGACCAAGCCCTTGCCCAGTTCAAGGACTTCCTATCGAAGCCACCAGTCCTCAGAGCTCCTTGTAAAGGCGAGCAGCTACTGTTCTACCTCGCTGCGACTACTCACGTGGTCAATACTGCCATCATCGTCGAGCGGCAGGAAGACGGCCATGCCTAACCAGTCCAGCGCCTAGTCTACTTCGTCACCGAGGTCCTATCAGAATCCAAGGCACGCTACCAGCCAGTACAGAAGCTTCTCTACGCAGTGCTCATCACCTCGCGGAAGCTACGACACTACTTCCAGGAGTACTCGATCTTCGTTGTCACCGACTACCCTCTCGGCGACATCCTGCAGAACCAAGATGCTACTGGAAGAATCTCCAAGTGGGCAGTCGAACTCGGCGCCCTCAACTTCGACTTCAAGCCACGCACAGCCATCAAGTCGCAGGCACTAGTCAACTTCATGGCGGAGTGGCGGGAGAATCAGCTACCTACTCCAACCGAGCGCCCAGAGCACTAGGTGATGTACTTCGACGGCTCACTCAACCTCGAGGGCGCAGGTGCAGGAGTACTCTTGATCTCTCCAATGGGCGAACAACTCAAGTACGTCCTGCGAAACTTCTGGAAGGTCTCAAACAACGAAGACGAGTATGAAGCTCTGCTACACAGGCTCTGCCTCGCGGCTTCACTGGGCATCAAGCGGCTACTAGTCTACAGCGACTCCGCAGTGGTCATCAACCAAGTCAACAAGTCCTGGGACTGCAACAAGGAGAACATGGACGCCTACTGCCTAGAAGTCCGCAATCTCGAGAACAAGTTCTATGGTCTCGAGTTCCACCACGTCGTCCGCGACAACAACGTTGCAGCATACGTCCAGTCGAAGCTTGGTTCTACTCGCGCTCAAGTACCAGCGGGTGTCTTCGTCCACGAGCTTCATGCGCCATCCATTCCGGAGCCGGCGCCACGGACCACTGACCCAGCACATCCCCCGGCTGGCCAGGAGGTCATGATGATCGACGTGGACTGGAGGCAGCCCTTCATCGACTACCTTAGCGAGCAGAAGGTTCCCTCGGACAAGAATTTGGCCGAGCAACTCATCCGCCGTGCCAAGTCCTACGTTCTCATCGGAGACAAGCTCTACATGTGGGGCGCATCTTCCGGAGTACTCATGAAGTGCGTTCCCAGACAAGAAGGCAAGGACATCTTGGAGGAGATCCACAAAGGTGTCTGCGGCAACCATGCGTCCTCTCGCACGCTGGTCAGCAAGGCCTTCCGACGAGCTTTCTATTGGCCCACTGCTCTGGGCGACGCCGAAGAACTCCTCAGAAGGTGCCAAGGGTGCCAATACTTCGCCGAGCAACAACACGTCCCAGCCTACAAGCTAGTCACCATACCGCCAACCTGGCCTTTCGCCTGCTGGGGGCTCGACATGAATGGGCCACTACCAATTGCGCCAGGTGGATTCAACAGAGTACTGGTGGCCATCGACAAGTTCACCAAGTGGACCGAGGTCAAGCCGGTTACATGCCCCAAGGCTGACAGAGTACTCGACTTCCTGGATGAACTCGTACATCGCTACGGACTACCCCATCACATCATCACAGACCTGGGCTCCAACTTCAACAATCACTAGTTCTGGGAGTACTGCGAGAACAGCGGGATCGACGTCCGATATGTCTCAGTTGCCCATCCCCGGGCCAATTGGACAAGTCAAGCGCGCCAATGGGATGGTGCTCGACGCTCTCAAAAAGCGGCTACACGACGCTGCCAACTCCAAAGGAGGAAAGTGGATCAAGGAACTACCCAATGCTCTCTGGGGGCTACGTACTCAACCCTCCAAGCCAACGGGACAATCTCCATACTTCCTGGTTTACGGCTCCGAAGCAATCCCCCCTGCTGATGTCATGTGGGAGTCACCAACAGTGGAGCAATACGACGAAGGTGTATCCGAAGACAGCAGACGAGTTGACATCGACGGGCTCGAAGAAGCTCGCTGTGCCGCCCTCGTCCAATCTGCAAGGTACCTAGAGGGTATCCGACGCTACCACGACCACAACGTTAAGGAACGCTCCTTCAACATTGGTGATCTTGTCCTCCGCGGCATCCAGAACACGGAAGGACTACACAAGCTCAGTTCGCCCTGGGAAGGTCCCTTCACAGTTGCAAAGGTGACTGGACCGAGCTCCTACCGCCTCCAGGCGCTTGAAGGTGAAGACGTCAACAACTCGTGGAACATCGAACAACTCTGTCGATTCTACGCCTAGTCTACACGACTACACCGGGGGCTCCAGTCTATACGACTACTCAAAAACCCCTTCGCCGTAAGCGGCCTCCGGGTCCAGGCTCTAGTCTTCGGACTACTCCACTCCAAGATCCAGCCTACGCGGCTACTAACGGATCTTAGGCTGCGACGAGCGACAAAGGACTCCAGCAGCGGTCTACTGAGAGACCATGTACTTCTAGATCCAGCCTACACGACTACTAACGGATCCACTGCTGTAAGCGGCTGTACGCCCTAGCATTACTTAGCCGTAGGCGGCCTCTGGGTCCTGGCGACTACTCTGTAACAACAGCCCTGGCCATCCAGGTGTACTTCTTTAGTAATAAAGTTTGATTATCTATCAACACTTTACTGTCTCCTTCCCCCAGCGGGACTACTGGCGAGTACGACTACTCGCGACGACTCCATGATGGGACTCCGCACTCACAGATCGAGATAACGAGTACTCATTCATGGAAGTTTTCTTCATTCATACTTAAACAAGTGCATTACAATTGTTTATGTACAACTACTGCTACAAGCTAACTTGACAGGACTACTGGAGATTCAACTTCTCGACAACTTGTCCAGCAATGGGCGCCATCTGCTCCAGCAGCTCCGCGTACTGCTCGTCTGTGCAGTTGGCGGCTAGTCCGCCGGCGACCACGTCAATCGGAGCCTTTGGGAAGTACGACTTCATGAAGGCCAGAACCTGGTTGGGGATCGACTTCGCCAAGTGCTTGACGTAGGTCACCAGGCGGCTGGGGGCTTCCCTCAGCCGGTCCACCAAAGGAGCTATCTTCGGACCGCCAGGGTGAGGCACAAGTAGCCTCGCGATGGGGAGCGCGGCTTCCTTGAGTTCCTTGAGTTGAGCCCTCAGCTTCTTGCAGTCCTTGTTCAGCTTCTGCAAGGATTTGCAGCAGTAGACGAGGTCACGATCCGATGCAATACGGAGCTCCATGTGCTTGTCGCACTCGTAAGCAAGCTGCTTATAATCATACTCCAGTACCTGGCGGGCCTCTTGCTCTCGGTAGAAGAGGTTCTTCAGATCGATCTCTGAAGCCTTCAGCTGATCGACGCGGGTCTCAAGCTCTGCAATCAACAAAGGCAAAGTGGGTCAGACTACCTCAAGCTACTATCAACAAGTACCCGACAAGGCGGTCGTGTACCTTTATTCTTGTTGCGGAGAGATTTGTTCTTCCGCACGAGCCCGTCGCTCTTCACCTGCATATCTTGGATGTCGTTGTGATACTGGGCGAAGGTGGTGTCCAGCTTCGACTGCATCGCGGCGGCATGCTTCCGGGACTTCACGAGTTGCTCCTCTAAGGCTTCCGCCCGGAGTACTGTGTCGCCGTACCCTTGAAGCATGTCGGACTTCTGCCGGGACCTCTCCGCGACGTCCTGCAACAGGCAACACATGTCAACTGGGTACTCAACACTAAAGGATTGACTACTCCAAGGTGTCGACTACTCACCTTCATCCATTGCTCGGCCTAGCGCATTGCCTCCATGTGCCGAGCCACCATCGCCGGGTCGACAAGATCATCCGCCAACAGCTCGGTCCCGTCACGACTACTCGTCGCGGCTCCAGACATTGGCGCCGAGCGGATTGGCTCCACGTCCTGGATCTCCGGCGAGCGAACAACTACCTCCAGAGACGGTTCTGGCAGCGCGTCGTCACCCTCTCCTCCAGTCGTCGCGGCGGCTTCTCCGACGGACACCTCCATCGGCTCGAGGGCTTATCCGGCAGCTCCCTGAGTCTTCGGTGTCACATCTTCAACGGGCACCGCCGATGGGATATCGCTTCCCTCGACTTCAGCACCTGTCATCAAAAGGACAACTGGATCAGTCATACTTGGCAGATACGACTACTCTTCGGGGCTACTTGCACCTGAGTAGAGTACTCACCCTCTACGACGCTGGCCTCGGGCAAGGTAGCCTCCACGGCTAGCGCCTCGGATTCTGCCTGAGGGGCGGGAGCGGACTCCTCAGCGGGCGGCACGGTTTCTTCTTCAGCCACCGTTGTGGTGGGTTCATCTCCCTTCCAGGTCAAGTCCGTCGATTTCCTGCAGAGTACACAAGCCGGTTGTCAACCCAGTAGGACTACCATGTCAAACGTACTACTTGGGAAGGATCAACACTTACAAGCTCGACCGGACTACTGTCACGGTTGGGGCGCCGAGGATACTGGCAATGTCGACCAGTCCTGCCTCAGCAGGCACCTCCTCTTGCGCCTCAGTAGCCGCTGCCTCTTCAGTGGCAGCAGCGGCTGGTTCTGTGCTCCCCTCAGCAACAGGGGGCTGGGGCGCCAACTGCGCCAGAGCAGGTTGGGGCAGTCACCCTTCATCAGCTGAAACCCTACCTCATTAGGTTCGAGCATGCGGCGCAGGCCAGCGGGCGCTTCACCGATGGCGACATTGACATTTGTCTATGGTCGTGGTGTAGCCTCAAGCACACCCTCTGTCGGTGTTTTAGACCGGCAATCTACTAAGGGGAGTACCCGAAGTAGATGAATGTGGCCTCGCCGAGATCGGTAACTCGAAGGAAGAGACACATGGCACACAATTTAGAAAGGTTTGGGCCGCGAGGTGCGTAATACCCTACGTCCTGTATGCAGTATAGCTCTGGATTGATTGGGTACGATTACAAGATGATGCAATCTTACGCCATGAGATGAGATGATGAGAGAGGGGTCCCTGCCTCACCTTATATAGTTCGGGAGGCAGGGTTACAAGTCGGTTTAGGGAGAGAGTACTGGTCGAGTATGTCTAGGAGTCCTCTATACAGTGCGGGACATGTACAGCTTCCTAACCGAGTACTTCTCCTCCGTAGTCCTTGTGCTTCACGCCATCAGGTACCGTGCAGCGCAAGTCAGGTAGTCCCAGGGGCCCACAGAGTAGTCGGCCCTGGCACCCACCGAGGCAGTGGGCCCAGGGAGGTCCATACGACAAGCCCCCGAGTACTTTGTAGTCGAGAAGGATAGCTTCAAGTAGTCTTGACGGCCTTAACGAGTAGTCCCCGAGCATCCCCGAGTACTACAAGTCAAAAGTCCTCAAGAGTAATCGAAGCATCCCGAGGCTAGAATGTACTCCAGCTGATGTTTGAGCAATCCTGAAGTCTTCTCGGGTAGTCCCAAGCGTCCTCGAGTGCTGCCCTTGAAGGTCTTCAACAATGCCTGTGTTGTCTTGAAGCCGAAGCTGATATGGAAGTGTGATTGCAAAATCGCACTCCATATGGAGTATCCCCCGAGCCTTAGGTTGAGTTGTAGACTCTGGCTGAGGGTCCATCTGAAGTTTTGGCAAGAATATCGCGAAAAATCCAGAGAAAAAACCGAAGGACACGTGGCACGAAGCCCCCGAGCCTTGAGTCGAGTACTTCCTCTCGAATTGAAGGGTCATCTTGTAGAATGTGTCCTGAGATGCTCTTGAATCTTGCCGCTTCCCAGGAAGTCGAGTAGAAGTAGCCGAGCCCCCGAGGTGAGGCGTGTCAACTAGTAGAATTCGAAAGGTCACGCGCGGCCGCTGAGTCAGCCGAGCGCGAACTTATCCATCCGGACGTTGGAGGACTACGTTGACTTATAAATAGAAGTCAAAACCCTTAGAGGTTTTCACCCTACGCAGCTGTAGCCATTCCCAGCAGATCTTGGCCAGAAATCGCCACCAGTGCACGCCGATCCGAGTGCGCCGCCGCAGAGAGCCACCACAGTAGCCCCCGAGCGGATGCGCGTGAAGACAGCGTGCACCTGTAGGATGAAGCCATCTCCATTGAAGACTGCAAAGGCCGCCGACGAAAAGAAGAGGGGCCGTGAAGGGGCCGCCGGATCTGCCGCAGGGACATCACCACCGGTGTCCCCGCCGCGGACAGATCCAAACCGTGAGTGGAAGACATCCAAGGCGAAGACCGAAGGCTTGCTCGCCCTTTTCAACAGCGGATTCCTGCGGGAGAAGGAGGTGGACATGTGGAGGGTCGCCGCCGGGGATCCGTACCCCATGGAGAAAAATCCAGATGAGATCCCGATGTTCGCGTGATTCGCGGAGCGCGGACTTTCTCTCCCGGCGAGTGACTTCTTCAAGGGTCTCATGGGGTACTACGGCATCGAGTACCTCAACCTCAACCCCAACGGTATCTTCCACACTGCTGTCTTCATACATTTCTGCGAAGCCTTTCTAGGGATCAAGCCCCATTGGATTTTGTTCCGGAAATTCTTCCGGGTGAAGCCGCAACCCAGCGCCAGCAACCCGCGGGTAGTCGGAGGGGCGGGGATCCAGATGAGGGAGGACGCCGCCGAGCAGTACCTCTCGTACAAGCTCATAGACTCCAATCAAGACTGGAAAGCCAAGTGGTTCTACGTCACGAACCACCACCCGGGGCTGCCGAAGCCCAGCGGGAAGCAGCCCAAGCATCGCCCGTGGTGGAACTCGGAGCCGACCATGCAGGAAGGAATCCAGCTGCCTGAGTTGTTGGCGTGGATCAAGGCGCTGAGGGAAGCCGGGCTGAGGGCCGAGCACGTGGCCTTCAGCTTCATGAAGCGCAGGGTGCAGCCGCTGATGGCTCGCGACACCCTGGGGTACGAGTACACCGGGGACGACGACACGTCGCGGATGCCTGGAGACGAAGTTGACGACGACGATATTGTTGACAGGCTGGCCCGGATCTTCAAGGATATGCCGCCATACACGACGTGCCCCGTATCGGAGTACTCTGCCGCGCGCCCACCAAAAGAGGTAAGTAGCCGCATCCATAGCCGAGTACCCATTGCATGAGAGTAGTCGCACTAATGAGTTGTTCTTGCAGGATGACTTGAAGAAGTTCGTCTCCGAGCCGCCGCCGCCCCCTCAGCTAGTCGAGGTCCCAGAGGAGGGGAAAGCCAAGGCCAAGGAGCGGCGTGAAGTCGGCGAAGGAGACGACACCGTTGTCGTAGATGACACGTCCGAGGAGGACGACAACGAGGAGACGTTGCAGGACTGCTTCCAGCTGCGGTCGAGGTTCAGTCGTCCTGGCTTACCTCACGTTCCTCTCGTTCAGGATCAGCCGGCTAGCCTTGAGGCTAGTCTGGCTGCGCCGCCAAGGAGGCCGCGCAATGCGTCGCGCAAGCGCGTGGCCAAGAAATTGAAGGTCACTGAGACCACGTCTCAGGAGGTAAGACGTCTTCACTAATGTGGTCGAGTACTCGTGTCTCGAGTTCACTTGTTGATGAAGAAGTTTCCTTGATTGCAAGAGTTGCCGCCTACGGAGCCCGTTGATCAGGGCGACGAAGGTGAGTGGGACACGGTGGGGGAGGCCGCTGGAAGTCGTAGCCCAGCCCCTACCATCGAAGAACTCTTGGCGCAGATGGAGCGCCAGCCCCCTGCTGCCCTGGGGAGCACGGAACCCGCTGCTGCTGCGGAAGAGGCAACAGAAGGGGCAGCGGCCACAGAGGTGCAGGAGGAGGCGCCTGCCGAGGCTGGACTGGTGGACATCGCCAGCATCCTCGGCGCCCCGACCGTGACGGTAGTCCGGTCAAGACTGTAAGTGCTGAGTTTCCCCGAGTAGTACTTGATGTGGTAGTCGTACTTGATTGACAACCGGCTTGTGTACTCTGCAGGAAATCGAAGGACCTGTCCTGGGAGGGGGATGAACCCTCTGCAGCGGTGGCGGAAGAAGAGGCCGCGCCGCCCGTTGAGGAGTCCGCTCCCGCCCCTCAGGCAGAGCCCGAAGTGCTGGACGCTGAGGCTACGTTGCCCGAAGCCAGTGTAGTCGAAGGTGAGTACTCTACTGTGGTTGAGGTGCCTTCGTAGAGTAGTCATAGTCGCCATGTTGACTAATACACTTGTCTTCGTGTCGACAGGTGCTGAGGCCGAAGGGAGCGAGATCCCGTCGGCGGTGCCCGTGGAGGACGTGGCACCGGAGACTCAGGAGGTAGCCGTAGAAGCCTCCGAGCCGATGGAGGTGGTCGCCGGGGGAGCCGCCGCGACGACTGGAGGAGAGGAGGCCGCCACGCTACCAGAACCCGCTCTGGAGGTGGTCGTCTGCTCGCCGGAGATCCAAGACGCGGAGCCAATCCACTCGGCGCCGATGACTGAAGCCGCTACGAGTAGTCGTGGCGGGATCGAGTTGTTGGCGGACGACTTGGTCGATCCGGCAACGGTGGCTCGGCACCTAAAAGCGGTGCGCCAAGCCGAACAGTGGATGAAGGTGAGTAGTCATCACCCTTGAGTAGTCAATCCTTTAGCGTTGAGTACCCATCTGATGTGTTTTGTGTGCGCAGGACGTCGCTGAGAGGTCCCGCTTGAAGTCGGAGATGCTTCAAGGGTACAGCGACGCTGTGCTTCAGGCCGAGACGCTGGAGGACCAACTTGTGAAGTCCCGGAAGCACGCCGCCGCCATGTAGTCAAAGCTGGATACCGCCTTCGCCAAGTACCACAATGACATCCAGGAGATGCAGGCGAAGGGCGACGACTTGGTGCGGAAGAACAAGTCGCTCCGCAACAAGAACAAAGGTACACCACTTGTCTTGTTGAGTACTTGTTGGAGGTCGAGAGGTAGTCTAACCCGCTGTGCCTTGTTGTTTGCAGAGCTTGAGACTCGGGTAGAGCGGTCGAGGACTTCGCAGAGCGATCGAAGAATCTCTTCTACCGGGAGCGGGGAGGCCCGCCGGTGCGGGAGTTAGATTATGAGGAGCCTGCTTACGAGTGCGACAAGCACATGGAGCTCCGTATTGCATCAGACCGTGACCTCGTCAACTGCTACAAATCATTGCAGAAGCTGAACGAGGATTGCGAGAAGCTGCGGGCCCAACTCAAGGAGCTTGAAGAAGCCGCGCTCCCCATCGCGAGGCTACTGGTGCCTCACCCTGGCGGTCCCAAGATAGCGCCGCTGGTGGATCGGTTGAAGGAAGCCCCCAGCCGGCTGGCGGCCTACGTGAAGCACTTGGCGAAGTCGATCCCGAACCAAGTGCTAGTCTTCATGAAGTCGTACTTCCCGAAAGCTCCCGTAGACGTAGTCGCTGGCGGACTAGCCGCCAACTGCACAGACGAGCAGTATGCGGAGCTGCTGGAGCAGATGGCGCCCATTGCAGATCAAGTCGCCGAAAAGCTTAATCTCCACTAGTCCTGTAATAGTTAGCTCGTAGCAGTAGATATACAGAGACAATTGTAATGAAATTGTTTAAGTATTAATGAATAAAAGTTTTCATCAATGAGTACTCGTAGTCGCGATCTTAGAGTGCGGAGTCCCATCGTGGAGTTGGCGCGAGTAGTCGTACTCGGCAATAGTCCCACAGAGGGAAGAAGACAGTAAAGCAGTTGATGAACAATCAAACTTTATTACTGAAGAAGTACACCTGGATGGCCAGGGCCGTAGTTACAGAGTAGTCGCTAGGACCCGGAGGCCACCTACGGCTAAGTAGTGTAGGGCATTGTGACAACCCCACCCGAGATAATTCCGTACTATCGCCTAAACCACTCCATTTGGTCATTAAGCAATAATAAAGAAGCATCCCGTTGAGTATTGCCGGGTTTACACCTGGTAAATCACTTGGAACACAGAGAGGATCGAACGAATGCATTAAAACTCCCACGAAGGAGAGTCCAGAGTGCCTTACAAATTATCCATCACATCCCCGTAGGGGTCATCATTACAAACATAGTTCTTTGACACGAAGGTAAATGGTTCAGAGTTTATTGAAAACAGTGGAAGATAGCTAAACGATCCGATCACATCATAGGAGGCCTGTCCACGATGCAATCACTCTTCGTCATCCACCCATTCTAGCTCCCAGCCGGGTGGAAGTTTTCCGGGCCACACATCAGATGCAATACCTGGAACAACATTTATAAAGCAAGGCTGAGTATACTAATACTCAGCAAGACTTAACCGTCTAAAAAAAGACTTTATCTCTACTATGCAAGGTTTTTGGCTTGTGGGTTTATTTGCCAAAAAGCTACTAAGTAGTGAATCCTTACTTTCCACATTTTAGCTCATGTTCTAGTAGAAGTAATCATTACTAGATAAGCAACTATTGCAATCAAGGTTGTACAAACAATTAACCAAAGTAATAATCTTCACAAAGTTCCATCATAAAGGGATATCATGGCCAGTCGGGTAAGTAGTCTCAGATAACGGTGAGAGGCTGACAATCGATTGATTCATAACCTTGCAAGGTGGACCTAAACACACGGGAGGTGCCCTCACTAAGAGTTCACCAACCAGGCGGTTCCCGTCATTCCTCGGTTTGGGGATAATAGCTCACAGTCTTAAGTATAAGGTTTATATGGGCTACGCCACTAAGGTCACCAAGCCTCACGCATGCACTCGGGGAGCAAGCCCGGGGCCGCAACCCTAAGAGTAGTGATAGTAAAACCCCGTACCGCCTCATTTAGGTACTAGGCTTATCGTGCCCATTTCCGACAAGTGTTTAGTACTTTCAAACACTTAACCAACGAAGCCATTGGACCGGAGCCCAAATCCCATGCTCTTACCACATGAGAAATCCATTTAACATATGCTGATTCCATAAAGGAGATCCTATTCTCGCGAGTGACGAACATCACTCGACTTGTACCGGATCCTTAAGCATAGCAACTAGCGACATAACATGCTAGTAAAAGATCATAGGTACTTAAGGATCATGCAACTAGGGTTTCATTTCAACTCCTGAACGTAAATGCACATAAAATAACAAGAATTAAGTTCAGAGGTTTAAAGAAACACTGGGGTTAATGAATAAACCGGGGCTTGCCTTTGTTGGCACAAGTAGTTAGACACACTTCCGGACTTTGGCCCGGGTCTTGCTCTATGGCGACGTAGTGCACGTCTCCTCCAGCTCCCTCGTTCACGTCCGCCGGCACGAGCGTGTAGCTACTGTCAGGAACTTCTACACGGAGGATGCAGTGCAAGACTTAAGTGACCATTTGAATTTAACTAATTTCAAACAATTTATGTCAACCAAGAGGTGCATGTTTGGACACATTCACCTATATAATAATACATTCAGCATACTCTTCCTATAAAGGAACAATATGTGTTGCTTTATTATCTAGACTTTTACGGTGACTGTGTACATATATATATTTAAATGGATTAATGTAATTCACACAACAAAACAGTAGCAGCTACAAGTTGGATAGGGTGGGTCATGTTCACCTTATGAAATGCATCTAAACATTTCTCCCTTTTAAAGATAATTAAAAGCCTTTTTAGCCTTTTCTTTAATTTGATTGAGTGCACGTCTATTAAGGAATATCTCATTTAAATACAAACAGCAAGGAACTTACTTTTGCACCACCATTTTATTTTTCTAACTCATTTATTTCACTTATGCACAAACGGAGGCATTTTTCCTATTTTTCTTTCACTAAATTAATCTTGTTTGCAACCTTTTAACAACTAAACACATAACAAATCCATCCAACAGTACCTACTGGTCCTAATGACCAGGAGGCACACCTCTGGACAGCAAGCATTTGATTTTGCACAACTGAATTTAATGTACAAAATTTAAATGCATTACTAGTTAGCATATAAGGGAATAATACATATTGAAATAAATACATCATAATTGAAACCCAACTTTCTCCTACACATGATTTGGTCCAAAACAAGCCCAAAGAATCAAGAAACACACCTATAGCCTTTATGAAACATGCTACACATATTTATGATTAAAAACAAGCATAAATGAGGAAATAATATTTCTGACAGAGATAAAATCTTGGTAAATTCACCAAAGGTGCTTTTTAACACAACAAGACTATAGCCAGAAGTTGGGCTCAAATATAATTATTTTTGAAGCTACAAAAATCATCTAGGCAGATTTGTCAATTTCATAAAATGATTTTTATAAAAAAATTTATGCAGTAAATTTGTGGGTGTGGTGACCAGTCATGGCATGGTGTACAACATATCCAAAATATAGATCAAGAACTTGTGTAGATTTTGCAGAAACATAGATCTAGGTATTTTACATTTCCATTTTTCAATCAAAAACTGTAGCTCAAAAGTATATACATCTTTGGAGAAAGTTGTAGTTCTTGTTACACTGAGCACTGCAAAATTGGGTTTGCTATTTTTGGATTTTTCTGTGATTTGTTATGGATTTTACAAGGTGCTGCCAAAACACATAAGGAGTGGAAGATTCATTTTGCGCAAGGACCCCTGGAAAGAAAATTGGTTAAGAAATTGGGTCCTTGGCTCCAGCCGGCGGCGATCCTCGCCGGAATCCGGCAAGACCGACGGCGGAGCAGGTCGGGGAGGTGGGGAATAACGGCTAGGGGCTCACTACGGATACATTGGCGGCCGGAGTTGCAGCGGAGGCAGTACCGGCGAGCGAGTTCGACGGCGGCGTCCGGCGATGGCCGCGGGTACGCTTGCTCCGGCGAGTTGGCGCGTCGGCCAAAGCAAGAAGTGGCGGTGGGGCGCTCCACGACCCTGTGGGCACCGGTTTGAAACTTGGGTTGGGTGGAAGACCACGCCGGCGTAGGGGTTCGGCGGCGCAGTGCGGCGGCAGCTGCGGTAGCGCCTGCTCCGGCGAATTGGCGGCCCGGCCACGATAGCAAGCGGCTTGAGGGGCTACAGGGGGTCCGAGTGGAGGTCTCGGGGTAGTCGGTTGGTCTGGAACACACGCGGAAGATCGAGCTCGCCGGCGGCGGTAATGGTGGCCACGGCGGCACTGTCCTGCGCGAGGAAGAGCAGCGACGTCCCTTTATAGACAGACGCGAGCTGGAGAGGCGGTTCGCGAGCTCACCATGACGGCCAGGTGGCAGCATGGGCATCGTACGACGACGACGTGGGGCGGGTACGACCGAGATGCCAATGGGCGGCCGGCGGCTTGGTCGGCGCGGCCGGCGCGGCGTGGCCACGGCGCGGGCGACACGTGGGGCGAGGCTACGGGGCGCGGATGGCGGTGCAGCGCAAGGAGTGGGGTCCACGACGCGCGGACCGGCGGACCGAGGCCAGCCTCGACGTGTGGGCCCGGCACGGTCGCGGCGCGGACCGGTGCGCGACGCCGACGTCGCGCCTGACGGCGCGCGCGTGGGCGCAGTTGGCTGCTTTGAATTTCACTTGGCCCTGTTCGAACGGGTTTTTCTCCAAAATTTTGAACTGTAGTGGACAAACAATTGAATACCAAAGTTGTAGATCTCTTGATCCTCTACAACTTTTGCAAAGGGCGTATGGCCTTTTTCTCGACCGATTGTGCACAAATCGTATGCCAAGTTTGCTGTTTCCTGGGCGCCGATGAATAGTGACCAGGAGCGTTAACTTGAGTTTTTCACTAATTTGCCCTTCAAACCAGCAATGCCACTCAACATGAAAGTTGTGTCCCTCGACAAAATACACAACTTTTGTATTGGGAGAATCTGAAGTGTTTTGGGAAAATTTGGAGAACGCGGCAAAAGTTCCGACTGACACTGGTGGGTCAAAAGGGGTTCAAGGGGTTTGACTAGGGTTTTGACCCAACCTTGACCATGAGTTGACCAAGGGGTGTCATTAGGGGTTGTCGGTGAAGTTTTCGAGGTGATGGCCCAGGTTGACCGTCGTTTGACCAAAGTCAACTCGGTTGACCGGATCATTAGGGTTAATAAACTCGGCTGAAAACCTAGGGCGTCACAGCCTACCCCCCTTAAACAGAATCTCGTCTCGAGATTCGACATCAAGATTGGAGTAGCACTTTCTAATGAGGCAAAGGTTACAAAGTGGAAGATATACTCGCTCATATTTCGAGACAGCGAGAATTCATAAAGGGCAAAAGATACATGATGCTCTCCCCACTGCCTCAACGCAGTTCATGAGGGAGTGGGCGATGGATGTGTACATGGAACACTAAAAGAAGACAAACTCCGCCGACGATGCAGAGGTACATCGCTGCAAGCGTCCAACGGAGAGACTCGAACATCTCTACGAACTAAGGCATGGTCAGCGATGCAGCTGGGGTTCCTCTTCGGTCTTCTCCCAACTTCTTCTGGAGGTCGTCGACGAAGATGGCAATACAACTTGCTCGGCGAGTGAGCGGAGCAACGACAAGGATGGGCTAGTGGCGGGGTGGCCAAAAACTAGCCGGAGGGGAAAACAAGAGCGGCGATTCTGACAAATTCAAAAGCAGGCGAGACTTGGGAATGACAACACCGCGGGAGGGTTTCCCTTTTTATAGCTCAACGGAACGCAACGGTCATCCCAACCGTCTGGTGTAGGGGCTAGCGGAGCGATCCGGCGGTTGCCACACGGGGCTCGATAATGGTCGGCCCATGAGGTCTCGACGACGTGATCATGGTCGCGGGAAAAGAGATGGCAGTGCGATGCTACGGCGTCGTACCATCGTGGCACCGAAAAGAATGGGGTCCAATGGTCGGAAGAATTGACCGTGACGGTGAGAGTGTAACAAGGAGAATTTAGCAAAAGATTTAACCGATACTTCGTTTGCTCGTTTCTCGATTCCTGGGGTCTGGACATTATGATCAGCAGATCATGGATTGATAAGTGATAGAGGACTCTCATGCCTTGGCTTTTTGAGAACCTTGACTACTCCGAAAACTTGCTCCTACCTCCTCAACTTAGCTGGTTGACTTGATCAGATGCTAAGAGAGCTTTGAGAATAGGCGGAAAGGAACCAAATTGACAAGGGGGATTACCAAAAGAGATTTCTATGAAGAAAGGGAAGGCTAGTAAACAAATATGTTTACTAAGATTTCTGAATTTATTTTTGGAAAGGCAACAAAGGTGTAAGGATGGATCAAAGGTTCCACCCTTAGGAGTCCAAGGTTAGTTGTCCATAACAACCACAAAGGATGGTAAGATCATAAAGAGCAATTGCGCAAAGCTGTCTATGGATAGCAATGAGAATGACTTGAAAGAAAGGGTTGGTATAGCAATGTCAGAAGATCTTTGCTCACATGAACCAGTTTAAATTGAACGAGCTATGCACCGATGAGACCTATAATTGAATGTCGATGAAGAGGGGATATTTTGTGCAACAATGGAGGGATACACATTTTAATGCTCATGTTGTGGTGCGTAGAGTGTGAGGCACATGTAGATGAGCACATGATGCTTGTGCATATGAACATATGATGCACTTGCCATGATGCATAGTGAGAAATGCACATGTTCATGGGATATGATGCTCATGATGCTTGTTAGCATGACTTGTTTACTCATGCAGTTAGCTGGACACAAGAGAGGTAACATAGAGTAAAGCACCTGGATTCGCGGTGAGTTGCATGCTCCCAACCAAGATACCTAGCGCGCCCCTAGTGGTAATCACATGGCTGCAGCACACATGATGCACTAGGTTCCGTCGCGGCACCTGAGGTCATGGAACAACAATCTCAACAGCCATAAGGAGGATAGAGGAGGAAGGTTGAAAGCTTCAACGCGTATGCATGTTAGTCCATCCATGGTTCCCAATGCGCATGCTATGCAATGCATTTCCATGCCCATGAACTCGTTAAATTATGGGTGCAACCCATGCATGACATGATGATGCTTAAGGCGTGCCAACAGAATTTAACTCTTTCTACTCATGTTTTATGTGTTCATAAAGTCGCGAGCAAGATCAAGATGAAGACGTTCAAGATTGCAAGGTCAAACACGATTGAGATAAGGATATCGCTAGCAAGGATAGCTTAGGGCATCAAGGGCACAAATAATACCATCAATAATCCACAAGGAAAGGTTCACAACCAACAATTGACGGCAAATCAAAGAGATAGATGTTCTCAACTAGAAACACTACCCATGAAATTACGCTGATCTTGCTTTCCTTGCATATTTGACTTCTTGTTCTGATGACTCTTACTTGCTTTGGAACCTTGCCTTTGTGAACGGGGCTTGTTCAACCTAGGGTTCGGGCATGTATTGGCATAATGCCCGGGTTGTCTACATTTGTAGCAAATGCGGGGCGGAAGTTCCTTAGGCTTGGAAGCTCGTTGACATGGCTTCTTGCCGTTGTCGTCCCTTTGTTTGCCCTTGCGAGGACAAAATTCCTTGCAGGTAATTTCCCACTCACTCAAATCCATTTCGGGAAATGCTCGCTTGCGGTTCTGGCTTTTCCCTTCTTCCTTGGTAAGGTCCATTAGTAGCCTCGATGGTGGTAGTAGAGAATCAGAGGTGTTGAGTTGACTCCTCTTCATATGATCCGCCAACAAATTGCATAAACGAGCCTGTTCAACCACATACGTAAATAACGCCTGGGAGAGACCGTCAGTTAGACTAGTTTGAGATAACCCTTGATAACGATCCTGGAGGATATTGTCCACGATGTGGCTTAACACTGAATTTTGTTCTTCCAACATCTTGATTGAACCAACAATGGTGTCTATATCGCCATGAGTAGGTACTCGGGGTGAGCAAAACTCAGAGGGTTTAGGTTTCGCTGGATCTTTTTCGGTGGAGTTCATGGTCTGAGCGACCAATTTTGGTCCATCTGGGTTGGCGCTAAGGGAAAGTGGCTGCTGCCGCATCTGGACGAGCTGCTGCTGCGTCTGAAGGATTTGGCACAACATTCTCTTTTGGGCAGCCATGAATGCCTCTACCATCGTCCTGGGTGGTGGTGGTGGTAGATCGCTACCATTACTCGACACACCAAAACCATCCGGGGAGCTGCATGTCGGTCCCACCATCTGAAAGAATTGAGCTTCGATTAAATACATATTCATAAGCTTGTTCTCACAAGCAGAACATGTACGACGAAAAACTCAATTGGAACAAACGTTCAACTCGGGCAATGCAAGATTCTCGAACTAAAAACTCCGTGCGCTCAGCTCAAGACTACAAGGATTCATGACTCCAACGTGCATACCAATGCAAAGGTTTTGAGCAACTTGATATCCAACCTGGAATCAAAAGCTAAGGTTATCACGTGTGGAGAATGTTGGTAGGGGGGTCATATTCTGGCGGTGGGGAACAAAAATTCCCACTCAAACACCAGGATCCCAAAATTTTCCAAATTTCACCAACAACTCAGTGGCATAATTGTGCACACTTTTGGTATTCAATGATAGATCTAGATTGGATTCGAATATGCTCGAAAAATTTCATTTGCAGAGGGATGCTGCTCTGAAAAACAGCAGAACAGAGGCTCACTAAACTGAGCATAGCTCTCTGCAGAAATTTCCTAAAATCCTGAAAACTTCACAGTAGATGCTCAACTTCCTAAGAAACAACTTTCCTAAAGGATGCCTAGCCAGATTCCTTACAGATTTGGCTACAACAATTGAGAAATGACAGAGACCGAATCTGCCAGAAATTTTCCTAAATTCACAAGAGAGGAAATCCTCATCTAAGATCGAGCAATTCACCCTAGACAAATTACTCAAGCATTTAAGGGTAAATTTTTGGTTCATCAAGATTTTAATTATGCATGCACACACCTTAAACGACCTAACACAACTAGATCCAAAAGACGTAGTTAGTGCCGGTGGCAAGCTTATAATCGGCTCTCCTTATAATAACTAGTCGGAGCTACTCGATTCGCACTTAACGACTTACGAATGTTGTTAGTGTACCTGCAGAAAATGAACCTTTCGTGCCAGCACGTCACGAAAGCGTCCACATACATTACCGTTCACTTATAGAAACGGTATCCATGCGTCAAGCCGCTGCATGGACAGCGTCCAACCTCGGAAACCCTCCGTTTGAATGGAGTGTATCCTTGCCTCGCATGATCGACATGCGGAATGCACACGTATGAGACACGTGGCGACACCACAACTCATAACCAGACGCGAAGATGGGATCCGTGGAATGGATCACTCCATCAACCCTCGCAATTCCCGTGATTCGGAACAGCGCACATATGAAACACGTGGCTCATCTAGTTTGGTTGTGCAATAAAGTAAGTCTGACATAAAGTTGAGTGCTGGAAGTTAGCAAAATAAACCATAGATTCTTATGCCACCTTAAAGAACCCAAAATTCCCTCTAGGGCCTCTCGATCTAGATCATTCCTTAACGATCCAACAGATTTTCAAAATCCAATCAATCTTGACAAGTTTTATTGTAACCCATGTGATTAATATTAATCTAATCACTCCGGTGCATTCGGTCGCTCTGATACCAGCTGTGACAACCCCACCCGAGATAATTCCGTACTATCGCCTAAACCACTCCATTTGGTCATTAAGTGATAATAAAGAAGCATCCCGTTGAGTATTGCCGGGTTTACACCCGGTAAATCACTTGGAACACAGAGAGGATCGAACGAATGCATTAAAACTCCCATGAAGGAGAGTCCAGAGTGCCTTACAAATTATCCATCACATCCCCGTAGGGGTCATCATTACAAACATAGTTCTTTGACATGAAGGTAAATGGTTCAGAGTTTATGAAAACAGCGGAAGATAGCTAAACGATCCGATCACATCATAGGAGGCCTGTCCATGATGCAACCACTCTTCGTCATCCACCCATTCCAGCTCCCAGCCGGGTGGAAGTTTTCCGGGCCACACATCAAATGCAATACCTGGAACAACATTTATAAAGCAAGGCTGAGTATACTAATACTCAACAAGACTTAACCATCTAAAAGAAAAGACTTTACCTCTAGTATGCAAGGTTTTTGGCTTGTGGGTTTATTTGCCAAAAAGCTACTAAGTAGTGAATCCTTACTTTCCACATTTTAGCTCATGTTCTAGTAGAAGTAATCATTACTAGATAAGCAACTATTGCAATCAAGGTTCAAACAATTAAACAAAGTAATAATCTTCACAAAGTTCCATCATAAAGGGATATCATGGCCAGTCGGGTAAGTAGTCTCAGATAACGGTGAGAGGCCGACAATCGATTGATTCATAACCTTGCAAGGTGGACCTAAACACACAGGAGGTGCCCTCACTAAGATTTCACCAACCAGGCGGTTCCCGTCATTCCTTGGTTTGGGGATAATAGCTCACAGTCTTAAGTACAAGGTTTATCTGGGCTACGCCACTAAGGTCACCCAGCCTCACGCATGCACTCGGGGAGCAAGCCCGGGGCCGCAACCCTAAGAGTAGTGATAGTAAAACCCCGTACCGCCTCATTTAGGTACTAGGCTTACCGTGCCCATTTCCGACAAGTGTTTAGTACTTTCAAACACTTAACCAACGAAGCCATTGGACCGGAGCCCAAATCCCATGCTCTTACCACATGAGCAATCCATTTAACATATGGTGATTCCATAAAGGAGATCCTATTCTCGCGAGTGACGAACATCACTCGACTTGTACCAGATCCTTAAGCATAGCAACTAGCGACCTAACATGCTAGTAAAAGATCATAGGTACTTAAGGATCATGCAACTAGGGTTTCATTTCAACTCCTGAATGTAAATGCATATACAATAACAAGAAGTAAGTTCAGAGGTTTAAAGAAACACTGGGGTTAATGAATAAACCGGGGCTTGCCTTTGTTGGCACAAGTAGTCAGACACACTTCCGGACTTTTGCCTGGGTCTTGCTCTATGGCGACGTAGTGCACGTGTCCTCCAGCTCCCTCGTTCACGTCCCCCGGCACGAGCATGTAGCTACCGTCAGGAACTTCTACACGGAGGATGTAGTGCAAGACTTAAGTAACCATTTGAATTTAACTAATTTCAAACAACTTATGTCAACCAAGAGGTGCATGTTTGGACACATTCACCTAGATAATAATACATTCAGCATACTCTTCCTATAAAGGAACAATATGTGTTGCTTTATTATCTAGACTTTTACGGTGACTGTGTACATATATATATTTAAATGGATTAATGTAATTCACACAACAAAACAGTAGCAGCTACAAGTTGTATAGGGTGGGTCATATTCACCTTATGAAATGCATCTAAACATTTCTCCCTTTTAAAGATAATTAAAAGCCCTTTTAGCCTTTTCTTTAATGTGATTGAGTGCACGTCTATTAAGGAATATCTCACTTAAATACAAACAGCAAGGAACTTACTTTTGCACCACCATTTTATTTTTCTAACTTATTTATTTCACTTATGCACAAACGGAGGCATTTTTCCTATTTTCTTTCACTAAATTAATTTAGTTTGCAACCTTTTAACAACTAAACACATAACAAATCCATCCAACAGTACCTACTGGTCCTAATGACCAGGAGGCACACCTCTGGACAACAAGCATTTGATTTTGCACAACTGAATTTAATGTACAAAATTTAAATGCATTACTAGTTAGCATATAAGGGAATAATACATATTAAAATAAATACATCATAATTGAAGCCCAACTTTCTCCTACACATGCTTTGGTCCAAAACAAGCCCAAAGAATCAAGAAACACACCTATAGCCTTTATGAAACATGCTACACATATTTATGATTAAAAACAAGCATAAATGAGGAAATAATATTTCTACAGAGATAAAATCATGGTAAATTCACCAAAGATGCTTTTTAACACAACAAGACTATATCCAGAAGTTGGGTTTAAAAATAATTATTTTTGAAGCTACAAAAATCATCTAGGCAGATTTGTCAATATCACAAAATGATTTTTATAAAAAGATTTATGCAGTAAATTTGTGCAATTGTTTGTGTGCTGACCAGTCATGGCATGGTGTACAACATATCCAAAATATAGCTCAAGAACTTATGTATATTTTGCAGAAACATAGATCTAGGGATTTTACATTTCTATTTTTCAAGCAAAAACTGTAGCTCAAAAGTATATACATCTTTGGAGAAAGTTGTAGTTCTTGTTACACTGAGCACTGCAAAATTGGGTTTGCTATTTTTGGATTTTTCTGTGATTTACAAGGTGCTGCCAAAACACATAAGGAGTGGAAGATTCATTTTGCGCAAGGCCCCCTGAAAAGAAAATTGGTTAAGCAATTGGGTCCTTGGCTCCAGCCGGCGGCGATCCTCGCCGGAATCCGGCAAGACCGGCGGCGGAGCAGGTCGGGAGGTGGGGAATAACGGCTAGGGGCTCACTACGGATACATTGGCGACCGGAGTTGTGGCGGAGGCAGTACCGGCGAGCGAGTTCGACGGCGGCGTCCGGCGATGGCCGCGGGTACGCTTGCTCCGGCGAGTTGGCACATTGGCCAAGGCAAGAAGTGGCGGTGGGGCGCTCCACGACCCTGTGGGCACCGGTTTGAAACTTGGGTTGGGCAGAAGACCATGCCGGCGTAGGGGTTCGGCGGCGCAGTGCGGCGGCAGCCGCGGTAGCGCCTGCTCCGGCGAATTGCTGGCCCGGCCACGATAGCAAGGGGCTTGAGGGGCTACAGGGGGTCCGAGTGGAGGTCCTAGGGCAGTCGGTTGGTCTGGAACACACGCGGAAGATCGAGCTCGCCAGCGGCGGTAATGGTGGCCACGGCGGCACTGTCCTGGGCGAGGAAGAGCAGCGATGTCCCTTTATAGATGGGCGCGAGCTGGAGAGGCGGTTCGCGAGCTCACCATGACGGCCAGGTCGCAGCATGGGCGTCGTACGGTGGCGACGTGGGGCGGGTACGGCCGAGACGCCAATGGGCGGCCGGCGGCTTGGTCGGCGTGGCCGGCGCGGCGTGGCCACGACGCGGTCGACACGTGGGGCGAGGCTACGGGCGCGGATGGCGGTGCGGTGCAAGGAGCGGGGTCCACGCGCGCGCGGACCGGCGGACCGAGGCCGGCCTCGGCGTGCGGGCTCGGCACGGCCGCGGCGCGCACCGGTGCGCGACGCCGACGTCGCGCCCCCGACGCGCGCGCGTGGGCGCCGTTGGCTGCTTTGAATTTCACTTGGCCCTGTTCGAACGGGTTTTTCTCCAAAATTTTGAACTGTAGTGGACAAACAATTGAATACCAAAGTTGTAGATCTCTTGATCCTCTACAACTTTTGCAAAGGGCGTATGGCCTTTTTCTCGACCGATTGTGCACAAATCGTATGCCAAGTTTGCTGTTTCCTGGGCGCCGATGAATAGTGACCAGGAGCGTTAACTTGAGTTTTTCACTAATTTGCACTTCAAACCAGCAATGCCACTCAACATGAAAGTTGTGTCCCTCGACAAAATACACAACTTTTGTATTGGGAGAATCTGAAGTGTTTTGGGAAAATTTGGAGAACGCGGCAAAAGTTCCGACTGACACTGGTGGGTCAAAAGGGGTTCAAGGGGTTTGACTAGGGTTTTGACCCAACCTTGACCATGAGTTGACCAAGGGGTGTCATTAGGGGTTGTCGGTGAAGTTTTCGAGGTGATGGCCCAGGTTGACCGTCGTTTGACCAAAGTCAACTCGGTTGACCGGATCATTAGGGTTAATAAACTCGGCTGAAAACCTAGGGCGTCACAGGCATGTAGCCGCTTACAGCAGTAGATTCGTAAGTAGCCGTATAGGCTGGATCTAGGAGTACATGGTCTCTCAGTAGACCGCTGCTAAAGTCCTTTGTCGCTCGTCGCAGCCCAGGATCCGTAGGTAGCCACACGGGCTGGATTCTGGAGAAGAGTAGTCCGGAGACTGGTGCCTGGACCCGGAGGCCGCTTACAGCGAAGAAGTAGTCCGGAGACTAGTGCCTGGACCCGGAGGCCGCTTACAGCGGAGGGGTCTTGATGTAGTCGCGTGGACTTGAGCCCCAGGGTAGTCGTGTAGACTAGGCGTAGAACCGACAGTGCTGGTCGATGTTCCACGAGTTGTTGACGTCTTCGCCTTCAAGTGTCTGGAGGTGGTAGGAGCCCGGCCCGGTCACCTTTGCGACTGTGAAGGGACCTTCCCAAGGGGAGCTGAGCTTGAGTAGTCCTTCCGTGTTCTGGATGCGATGGAGGACGAGGTCGCCGACGTTGAAGGAGCGTTCCTTGACGTTGCGATCGTGGTAGCGTCGGATACCCTCCAGGTACCTTGCTGATTGGACGAGGGCGGCGCAATGAGCTTCTTCGAGCCTGTCGATGTCAACTCATCTACTGTCTTCAGAGACGCCTTCGTCGTAGTGCTCTACTGCTGGTGAATCCCATATGACATCAGCAGGGAGGATTGCTCCGGAGCCGTAGACCAGGAAGTAAGGGGATTGCCCCGTTGGCTTGGAAGGCTGAGTACGTAGCCCCCAGAGTGCATTGGGTAGTTCCTTGATCCACTTGCCTCCTTTAGAGTTAGCAGCGTCGTGTAGCCGCTTCTTGAGAGCGTCGAGCACCATCCCGTTGGCGCACTCGACTTGTCCGTTGGCCCGAGGGTGGGCAACTGAGACGTATCAGACGTCGATCCCGCTGTTCTCGCAGTACTCCCAGAACTGGTGGTTGTTGAAGTTGGAGCCCAGGTCTGTGATGATGCGATGGGTAGTCCGTAGTGATGCACGAGTTCATCCAGGAAGTCGAGTACTCTGTCAGCCTTGGGGCATGTGACTGGCTTGACCTCGATCCACTTGGTGAACTTGTCGATGGCCACCAATACTCTGTTGAATCCACCTGGCGCAGTTGGCAGTGGCCCAATCATGTCGAGCCCCCAGCAAGTGAAGGGCAAGGTTGGCGGTATGGTGACTAGCTTGTAGGCTGGGACGTGTTGCTGCTTGGTGAAGTACTAGCACCCTTGGCACCTTCTGATGAGTTCTTCGGCGTCGCCCAGAGCTGTGGGCCAGTAGAAGGCTCGTCAGAAAGCCTTGTTGACCAGCGTACGAGAGGACGCGTGGTTGCCGCAGATGCCCTTGTGGATCTCCTCCAAGATGTCCTTGCCATCTTGTCTGGGGACACACTTCATGAGTACTCCGTAAGATGCACCCCGCCTGTAGAGCTTGTCTCCGACGAGGACGTAGGACTTGGCGTGGCGGATGAGCTGCTCGGCCAAGTTCTTGTCCGAAGGAATCTTCTGCTCGCTGAGGTAGTCGATGAAGGGTTGCCTCCAGTCCACGTCGATCATCATGACCTCTTGGCCAGCCGGGGGATGTGCCGCGACAGTGGTCGGTGGCGCCAGCTCCGGAATGGATGGCGCGTGAAGCTCGTGGATGAAGACACCCGCTGGTACTTGAGCGCGAGTAGAGCCAAGCTTCGACAGGACGTCCGCTGCAATGTTGTTGTCGCAGACGATGTGGTGGAACTCGAGACCATGGAACTTGTTCCAGAGCTTGCGGACTTCTAGGCAGTAGGCGTCCATGTTCTCCTTGTTGCGGTCCCAGGACTTGTTGACTTGGTTGATGACTACTGCGGAGTCGCCGTAGACTAGTAGCCGCTTGATGCCCAGTGAAGCCGCAAGGCGGAGCCCGTGTAGTAGAGCTTCGTACTCGGCTTCGTTGTTTGAGACCTTCCAGAAGATGCGGGACGTACTTGAGTTGTTCGCCCGTTGGAGAGATCGGGGAGTACCCCTGCACCTGCGCCCTCGAGGTTGAGTGAGCCGTCGAAGTACATCACCCAGTGCTCTGGTCGCTCGGTTGGAGTAGGTAGCTGATTCTCCAGCCACTCCGCCATGAAGTCGACTAGTGCTTGCGACTTGATGGCTGTGCGTGGCTTGAAGTCGATGGTGAGGGCGCCGAGTTCGACTGCCCACTTGGAGATTCTTCTAGTAGCATCTTGGTTCCGCAGGATGTCGCCGAGTGGGTAGTTGGTGACGACGGAGATTGAGTACTCCTGGAAGTAGTGTCGTAGCTTCCGCGAGGTGATGAGTACTGCGTACAGGAGCTTCTGCACAGGCTAATAACGTGTCTTGGACTTTGACAGGACCTCGCCGACGAAGTAGACTGGTTGCAGGACTGGGTAGGCGTGGCCGTCTTCCTGCCGCTCGACGATGATGGCAGTACTGACCACATGAGTAGTCGCAGCGAGGTAGAGCAGTAGCTCCTCGCCTTTGCGAGGAGCCGTGAGAACTGGTGGCTTCGATAGGAAGTCCTTGAGCTGGGCAAGGGCTTGGTCCGCCTCTGGATTCCACACGAACTTCTCTTGGTGCTTGAGTAGTTTGAAGAAGGGGATCCCCCATTCTCCAAGCTTCGAGATGAATCTGTTCAAGGCCGCCATGCACCCGGTCAGCTTCTGGATGTCTTTGATGGACGTGGGAGCCTTCATGCTAATGATGGCGGAGATCTTCTCAGGGTTGGCTTCGATGCCCTGCTGGCTGATGATGAAGCCGAGTAGTTTGCCCGAAGGTACGCGAAAGTCTCTTCGAGATCGTCGATGAGGGTACTGGAGTTTCTGGTCTTGACGACCACGTCATCCACGTAGGCTTCGACGTTCTTGTTGAGTTGCCTTTTGAAGCAGGCCTGGATAGCTCGTTGATATGTGGCGCCGGCGTTCTTCAACCCGAAGGACATGGTCGTGTAGCAGTACGCGCCAAACGGGGTGATGAACGCGGTCTTTTCCTGGTCTTCTTCCTTGATCGCGATCTGGTGGTACCCGGAGTAGCAGTCGAGGAAGCAGAGTAGGTCGCAGCCCGCCGTGGAGTCGATGACTTGGTCAATCCGTGGCAACCCGAATGGGTCCTTGGGGCAGTGCTTTTTGAGATCAGTGTAGTCAACGCACATCCTCCACTCGTCCTAGTTCTTCTTACGGACGAGGACGGGGTTGGCGAGCCACTCAGGATGGAAGACTTCTCTGATGAAGCCAGCCACGAGTAGTTTGGTGAGTTCCTTCTTGATGGCATCCCGTCTGTCGTCGGCGAAACGGCAAAGGTGTTGTCGCTTGGGGGTAGCTTTAGGGTCGATGTTGAGGCAGTGCTCGATCAACTCCCTGGGCACTCCTGGCATGTCCGCTGGCTTCCACGCGAAGATGTCGCGGTTAGCCCGAAGGAAGTTGATGAGCGCGTCTTCCTATTTGGGGTCGAGGCCGGCCCCAATGGTGGTGGTCTTGCTGCTGTCGCCCGTCCCGAGGTCGATCGTCTTGACCAGAACCTCCTCAGCTGGCTGAGGCTTATTGACTTTGTCTGACTTCTCAGGGATGTCGAGTTCACTTGGGGCAAGCTTCTTCGACGCGTCGTAGACCTCCATCATTGCGTTGGGTACTTGGTTTGTGTAGGAGATCTCCACGGCTTCAGTGTCGTAGTCGTGCGAGATCTTCAAGTCCCCTTGCAGCGAGAGTACACCTGCTGGGCTTGGCATCTTGAGTACCAAGTAGGTGTAGTGGGGTACCGCCATGAACTTGGCGATAGCCGGTCTACCGAGGATGGCATGGTAGGACGTCTCGAAGTCCGCGACTTCGAACTTGACGTACTCGGTACGGTAGTTGTCCCGAGATTCCCCAAAGGTAACTGGCAGGACCACTGAGCCCAGTGGGATAGCCGCGTTCCCGAGGACGATGCCGTAGAAGGGCGAGGCGCTCTTGATGAGCATGTGAGTGATGTCGAGCTTCATCTTCTTCAATGTCTTCGTGAAAAAGACGTTGAGCCCGCTTCCCCCATCGATGAGGACCTTGTTGAGCCTGGAGCCCGCGACCACCGGCTTCAGGACGAGAGGGAACCGCCCTGGTTCGTAGAAGCTGGTCCATTGATCCGCGCGAGAGAAGGTAATGGGTACCTCCGACCACCTGAGAGGGATCGGAACCGCTGGTTTAATGCTCATGACTTCTCGACGAGTAGCCTTTTGCTCCCGTCTGCTGGGTAGTCCGCCGAAGAGGACGTTGACAGTCTTGTCGGGTTCCTGGAAGTCGTCGTTGCCTCCGTCGTTCTTCTTCTTGCCTTTCTTGTCATGAGGGTGTGGTGGCTCTGGAGTACTCTTGAGTGCTCGCCTGAGTTGGTAGCACTGCTCGGTGGTTTAGTTGCCATCCAGATGCCACGGGCACTCCTCTTTCAGCAAGTCTTTGAAGCCGCCAGAGGTCTTCTTCGAGTTCTCCTTCGCAGGGCGCTGGATAGCCGCGACAGTGTTGTCTGGCTTGCGCTTGCGGTTGGGATCCGAGTAGTTGTTGTTGTTGTTGCGACTGCCTTGGTTCCCGTTGTTGCTGCTACTGCCGCCCGCGTTCTGCTTGCTTTTTCCACAGATGGCATCGTACTTAGCGTTGGCTTTGTCTTCTTCATCCGCCCAGGACGTGATCATGTCCTTGAGGTGGGGGATGGACTTGGGGCGACGATGACCGAAGTCTTCAAAGGTGCGGCGGTGGTAGAGGCCGTCTTGGAAGAGGTCGATGACCTCCTTGTCGGTGACGTCGACTACGGTGGCGCGCTTGTCGAAGAAGCGGCGCATGTACTTGCGGAGGGTCTCGCCTTGTTCCTGCTTGACCATGGCCAGGTCCATGCGGGTACCCGATCGGCCCATGGCGCACGCGAAGTTGCTGGTGAACTGCTCCTTCAGCTGGTCCCACTTGTCGATCGAGTGCTTGTCCAGCGACTCGAGCCATGTGAGTGGGGCTTGGTCCAGGCAGAAGGGGAAGTAGAGGCACTTGGTGTCGTTGTTGCCGCCAGCGTTCTCGATGGAGAGGGCGTAGCACCTAAGCCATTGGATGGGATCCTGCTTCGCGTCGTACTTGGTGATCCCCAAAGGTTTGAACTTGTCGGGGAGCAGCAAGTTGCGAAGCCGAGGTGAGAAGGCGGGGAAGCCGTCATTGTCGCCTGCAGTGGCAGACTTCTTCCGCTGTAGCTCCTCAATCTTCTGGCGGGCGTCGTAGCCGCCCTGTGAGGCTCCGGAGGCGTGGCTATTTGCGTGGTCACGACCGCCGCGATTGCCGCCACCGCCGGCCCTCTTGTTGGCTTCGTGGTTGGAGCTCCCGCTGTCGCTGCCGCCACCGCCAGGGTCGCGGCCACCGTCGTCAGGGCCACGGTGAGGGATGATCTCACGGTTGCTGTTGCCACCCTGTGAGGGTCCTCCGGCGTTTGCGCGAGTACGGTTGGGCTGAGCCAGCAGCTCGGCTCGGGTACGGTTGCGGCCGAGGTCAGCGCTGTGACTTGTAGCTTCGTTATCGCGGTTCCTGGCGGGGGGAGGCTGGGTGACCCTGTTGTCGACCCGCATGAAGTAAGCGTCTTCAGCGAGCTTGGCGATGACTTCTCTAGCGCGTATCCCCTGAGATTGGCGTGCGATCGCTGTGATCGACATGAGGCATTGCTCGGGGGTGGTGTGTACCCTGCTCTCGACGGCCTCGAGAGCTTCTGCGAGGTTGCGGATGGGAAGGTAGTCTCGAAGACGCCGGCGCCGTTCATTGCGTTTTCTGTTATGCTCACGTCGAGCGTCCCTGTTGGCGTCGGTCTCATCAGCGGGTGCTTCAGCAGACAGCTCGTCTGCGGAGATGTCTTCAAGGTACTTGTCTTGTGCCGTCCCTGAAGGTCCTGACGTGTCACAGGCAGCCATGAAGACTTGGCGATCGGGGTTGCCAAGACTGGAGTCGGAGCTCGCCACCTCAGTTGGAGTGTACGAGTCAGCTCGAGCAAGTGGTGTTCCCTTCTGGAACGGGAGCGAGTCGAGGTAGGTGATGTAGCATGAGTCCCCGCTTATCAGGTCGGCGGGCTTGCGGTCTGGCCAGTAGATGAATCTCCCAGCCGATGTGGACGTTATAACCAGCCCAGAAGCCGGCCCTGACAAGGGTTGCTCAGTAGTGTTGTCTTCGGACTCGGGATCCTCAGGGTCCGACCCGAACTCGAACTCGTACGCGGAGTCCGAGTAGAAGCCGGAGAGGGGGTTGGAGTCCGAAGCGTGGCCGGGGGCGGTGTCGGAGTCCGAGTTGTACTCGGGTACGGGCTCCTTGCCAGACCGGCGCGTGGAGGGAGCCTCCGTGCGGGCCTTGCGGAGGTTGCGGGGGCCACGAGTGGAGCGCTCGCGGGGTGGGGGGACCACATGCGATGGCTGAGCAGTCGGCTCGCATACGGTAGCCCACGGGGACATCGAGTTCGAGTTGGAAGCGGATCCGAGCTCGAAGTCGGCGTGTTGGTCGAAAAGCGAAATTTCACCGAACTTGCCGGTGAGTTCACCCATGACTACTTCAGAAAGCGTCACAAAGCCGGTCTCCGGGTTGGGCGGCATGGTGAGGCGGCGCTGGAAGGACCCAGCGCCGTCAGCAGTGCAGACCCAGACACCGAAGACGAAGGTGTCGCCGCGGTTGAAGGCGACGGTCGGCTTGATGTAGACAGGAGCCGTCGAGTTCGCCATGTGATCTCGGGCGAGATCCCCTACTTGGCGCGCCAGCTGTCGGTGTTTTAGACCGGCAACATACTAAGGGGAGTACCCGAAGTAGATGAATGTGGCCTCGCCGAGATCAGTAAATCGAAGGAAGAGACACGTGGCACACAATTTAGACAGGTTCGGGCCGCGAGGTGCGTAATACCCTACGTCCTGTATGCTGCGTAGCTCTGGATTGATTGGGTACGATTACAAGATGATGCAATCTTACGCCGTGAGATGAGATGATGAGAGAGGGGTCCCTGCCTCGCCTTATATAGTCCGGGAGGCAGGGTTACAAGTCGGTTTAGGGAGAGGGTACTAGTCGAGTACGTCTAGGAGTCCTCTATACAGTGCGGGACATGTACAACTTCCTAACCGAGTACTTCTCCTCTGTAGTCCTTGTTCTTCCCGCCATCAGGTACCGTGCAGCGCAAGTCAGGTAGTCCCAGGGGCCCACCGAGTAGTCGGCCCTGGCACCCACCGAGGCAGTGGGCCCAGGGAGGTCCATACGACAGAAATGAAACCCTGGATCGCGCAGAGAGGGAGCCATCCACTCACACTCATGGCTTATATATCGGGTCCCGCTGGTGTGGTAAATGACTCGACTACCCCTAACTCAACTACTAGCGATACAACCCACACAGGGGCATTTATGTAATGTTTGTGGGTCTTGCCATCGGACGGCCACGCCTTCGCTGCACCCCGCGTCCTCCCGACGCAAGCCATGCGATCCCGCCGCGTGTCCTCCGCTTTGAAGCTTCCCGACACGCCCGGATCCCGTCTCCGTCGTGTTGGGCCTTCGGACTTGGTTTTGAGGCCCAAACCAAGAAACCGTCCTCCGATGGTTTTGTGGGCAAACCACCAAACCCCGCGTGCTCGGCCGGCCTCCCGCCAAGCCTCTTGACTCGACCGCCACCGTGCACCGGCTCGATCGTCCACGACTTCGTCTTGCTCGTCTCGCCACCATGTGGCCCACACCTAGTCCCGCCGTCCACCGGTCCCTCGAACCGAGCCTACTTGTCTCTCCATTTCCCGGAGGCCCCTCAAAACTGAAGACCTTTCACGCCCGTTCTTCACCTGCAACAACACGAACTAGGCCGCAGCCTACACCTGCACACTGAGCCAAGAGTCAGTCCAACACCCGTTGTCAATCACTCATCACTGAGGAGCGGTCATCCATCGACCACCGGGACGCTCCTGGTCCTCACACACCCCAAGTGGGGCCCACAGGGGGTCGGCCAACCCCGTAGGTCGGCCGAATCAACCTTTTGGCTCCCACTTAGGGGCTTCCATGTGGTGGCTCCTGGTTGGCCCCTCACTCCATCCCGGTGGTGTTTCTCTCCTCTTGACGCCGGTGCTCAGGCCTATAAATAGAAGGGGAGGGGGTTCATTTCTTACCAACACACCTTACTACTCCTCTCTCACTTTTGGTTTCTAAGGCTAGGAGGTAGGCTAGAGTAGTTCTACTTCAGGTTCTAAGTCCACTTTGGGATCTAGGTATGAGTTTTCTTTTATCTTTATTTCTTTATATGACTTTGCTCTACTTCAGTTATATAACTATTTAATATAAAGTTGTGCTTGTATACATGGGTGATTTGTTCATGTGTTCTTCACTTGTTCATCATTTAGAGGCTCATGCTCTTGATAAAATAGGAATTTTGATCTAGTTGACAAGTGACTTACTCATGTTTTCAGTGTTTGTTCATAAGTTAGAGGCTCGTGTTCTTCGCGAACACGACCCTTTGATCTTGTTGAATAGACATAGGAGAGAACGAATCCGTTTGTGTACCTAGGGTAGTTTGATCCAGTTAGATTCCATGTTCGTGTTGCATGAAGTTCGTGCTTGAGCTACGATACTCAGTGTAATTGGTTGGTTTATCTGGTGGCTCTGACCTGGCACTACTAGATTTCCCCCCTAATGCAACGCACAAAATGTGTTGCAATATGCCATATTTGGTTGCAATAGACACAATTGCAACCAAATTATTCCGTGGGCCATGGGATGCGAAAGGCCGCGTTGCATTAGGATATTGTGACGTTGTCCATCTAGTGGTTGCCAAAGTTGTTTTGTTACAACGTAACGCAACGTTGCAATTAGGTTTTTTTACAACGCTTGTTCTGGTTGCAAAGTGTACTATTGCGACACATCTGTGGTGTTGCCAAAGGTGCAATTGCAACGTTTCTGTTTCGTTGCAAGTTATAGTATTGCTATGCACTGACTTTGGTTGCTATTGGTTGAACCTCGTCTATTACCACGAAAGTAATTTGGTTGCAATATGTAGTATTGTCTGATGCCACGAAATTGGTTAGTTGCTATAGGTGGTCTCCTCTATTGCCACAAAAGTTGATTTCGATGTGATAGGTAGCGTTGTCTGATGCCACGATATTGGTTACGTTGCTTTAGGTGGTATCCTCTATTGCCACGTAATTTGATTGGTTGTAATATGTGGTCCTCTATTATTACTTCGAAATTTGGTTGGTTGCCATAAGTTAAAGTCTTTATTACAACGTTTCTATTAGGGTTGCTACAAGTGCACTATCTATTGCCACGCTCCTTTGTGTTGCTACAAGTTGAACTTCTTATTACCATGTTCCTATTAAGGGTTGCTACAAGTACACCATACTATTGCCACGTTCCTTTTGTGTCGCTACAAGTTGAATTTCTTATTACCACGTTCGTATTAGGGGTGCTACAAGTGCATCTTACTATTGCCACGCTACTTTTTGGCAACGAAAAACACTGGTTGTGATATCATGATTTATCATTTGCAACATATGGTGTATTCTGCCACGCTCATTTATGTAGCAGCACTAATTGCAACATTAATTAACATCAACAGATAAATATAACAATGCATCTATAGTTAATTAACCAACATTGAACCATCTACTGAGTTAATTACATGACTCATGAAGTACTTAAATACTGAAAAGTTTGGCACAGGACATTGTTTCAACACATAGTAGACAAATTTGCTAAGACATGAAGAACTTGGTCTGCCAATTGTGACTTGGAGATGATCCCAACACTTGATTAGCAAAGGGGGATTCAATGCAAGGAGGTCGCATCACCTGTAAAGAATCAACAAAATTTTTAAGCTAGCATCAATTAATCTCTAATATTGGAATTTGTGAAACAACAACATATAGCAAACCAAAGATTGATTGTGATTCATAAAAATAGCATAATGACATCAAATAATTACCACAACCATAAACACACTTTGACAAATGAAACATGAATTACATTCACGGCGGTAAGAGTTGTTGAAAAAAGCTTCACCTCATGTCTTTTTGGTGCTTTGTCGTCTCCTTTGTGCAACTTGTACCGTAGCCGTTGAGAAGAAATTTATCTAACGATGGATTGTGTTTCGGGATTGTTAACACCACCTTTAGTGCTTCGGTTTTGCGAAATACTTGTTTTCGAACTTCTTCGATTCCTTCTCCTATGAACCAATCATTTGGAAGGACAAGATTAGGCGTAATTTCATCGATGAATCGATGATATGTACTAGTAAAAAGTTGTGAATTCGAGAACAACCCGAGTACACGAGAGCACATTCTGGAGTCTCGGTTGTACATTCCCGGATGTAGGAATTGATGGTTCCGCCGCCAAGTTGTCCGCGGATTCGGCGACAAGGTTGTTTCTTTGGGTGATTGATGCAACCGCCGCCACGTCGGCGGATTCGGTGACATTGTTGCTTGGGCTTGGTTGCACGGATATTGGCCGGTCAACCTACGAAAGGATACAAACATTCATATATAGAACCCAAGGAAAGAAACCCATTCATGCAAATAGCTTGACCGGTACTGTGGAACTTGTGATTGTCCATTTGATGCTTGCGGCATTGATAGGAACTCTTGCCTAAGCCGTTGTAGATCCGCTCGCCTTCTCTTTTCACTTTCTTCAAGTTGGCGTGCATGTTCTCTCCTTTCTTCGCTTCCCTTTCTTCTTCCCATCCCGACATTTTTTCTTGTAGCTGCCCAAATGCGTCCATGAGCTCGACGTGTTCCTCATGCGTCGTAGCTCTTCCCTACGAATTTGTTCCTCGCGCTCCGCATTGAGCAAATCGCCTTCTAGTTGGGTTTTTTGACAATACCCGTTTCCATGCAACTTGGTTGATTTGCACTTCGTGACTTCTTTGTAGGCTTTTTGGAACATCTCGTTTTTTTCCTTTTGGGAAACAAAGTTGTTGTCCGCATTTGATTCTCGCCTCGGCAATAACGGCCGCTTGCGGTGTCCTAACATTTGCAAGGCACAGGTGGAGGAGTTAGTTGAACAAGAGATTGGTTGCATTCTATAGTTGCATAAGCCTATGTATAGTAATGTATGTACTAATTCATTGAGAACTCACATAGACATTTTTAGATTGTTCGTCTCTCCAAGACCCCTGGTTAGTGTGTGTTATCCACCAAAGTTCCATATCATCGGGCTCTTCACCAGTTTCTGGGTCTCTCTGTTATGCCAAGAAAATAACAAATTAATGTTTTTCATCCTGCAAGACAGATTGGAGATGTGCTTCTCCAGTTATTACCTTCTCATAGCTACGGCGAGAATAAGGCTTAGCGCCTGACAAATGTCTTGTCATTTGTTGGCATCGAATCGCAGAATTTTGTGTGCTCCTTTCCTATACAATGTAAAGTTATGAACAAAAATCTTAAAGACTCAGACATCGCCATTTGAATGAAAAATGTAGTGGTCAGAAATCATAATTAACAATGTGGAACAAACCTTGAATTTAGCGATCTTGAAATACTTCAACGAGATAGTGCCATTCAACAATATCTAATTCCGTAGGCTTATGTAACATTCTCTCGGTGGTAGCCGTTGTATGTCTTGGCCGTAGCACTGAAAGTTGAACGCCATCCTTTGTAACGCTCCCTAGCAATGGCCCATATCTTTTCCCTTGATTCAGCATTATCCTCCATGTCCCACTTTGCCTGTTATATAATCACAAAAGCATTCAAATATTGTGTGAGTTGATATGTTAGTTTTTATTTGAATTGTACTGAAAAGCAAAGTCTATTATTACCAATACATCAGTTGCTATTGCGTTTCTGACTTCTTCCCTAACTGTCGGGGACAGCCCTAGGGGTCCCCTTAAACAACTGGGGAATCCCCACTTAAAACCCTCAACAAAGCCAAAGCCAAACACGCCTCTCCTAACCATGCAGGGCACGGCCCACGCCGCGGAGGCCCCAACGGCCCACCAAGGCGGCCCACTCGAAGATCCCCTCAAGCAGGCTTCACCTCGCTCGAGGATACGCGCCTCCCTCGGGCGGACTCCGTCCCGCTCGAGGGGGTGCGCTTACCTCGAGCAGGCTCCGCCTCGCTCGAGGGTTCGCTCTGCCCTCGAATAGGGTCCGCCTCGCTCGAGGGCGCTCCGCTCGCGCGCGCCTGCTCTCGTACGCGGGCATTTAATGCCCTGACAACGCGGGCGGCGCCATCATGCGCCTGGGGCTCGCGCCCCGGTGCCGCCGCACCAACTCCCCAGGAGGGAGCCCATCCCCGCCACTGTGGGAGGAACTGTGCGGCGTGGCCGGTGCCAGTCCCGTGACGCCGCGCCGCCTACTCCGGTACGGCTAACGCGCCGAGCCCTCGAAGGGGGGCCGGCCGCACCCTCGACTTGCTTTCTTGTGACCTTGCAGGGTTAGGTGGAGACGCTAGGCCGGTGGGGCGCCATCCCTGCCACTGTTAACGGCATGGCTGCCGCCCCCGCGTGTACGAACCCACGCCGGGCGCTGTGGCAACAGCTCCAGCGCTGTGGAGCGTGCGGGAACGGGACGCCGCCTTACCTGCCACTGTGCCTCGTACGGACCAACGTCAGCAACTCCCTCGAGCCCGTCTAAAGACATCACAGCCGTCCGCTGCCCTCCTACCCTCGAAGCCGTCACTGTTCGGGTACAAGATACGCCATGATGGCCGGATCGCTGCAAGGATCGTCCGGGCGGCCGCCTACTCTACGGCATAGCACACCACGCTCCCTCACATAGCTAAATAGCACGACACGCATGTGATTCGCTCTCTCCTTGGTATATAAAAGGAGAACGACCCCCCCTGCCGTAGGGGACGGAGGAACACAGACAGGAGAGAACACAACACGAGACAGGCTGCATCGCGCGCTTGCTCTCCAATTCTCCCACAACATCTTCAGCCACTACGCCAGGGACTTGGAAGCCACGCTTCCTCTCCCGCCTTGCTTGTAGCAGCCCCACTACAGGCACCCCCGGTGCTGAGCAATATAGTGCCTTGAGCACACCACTGCTGGACGTACGGCCCCCCCGGCCGGAACCAGGATAAACTCTGTGTCTTCCATTGCTTAGCATCGACCATTGAGGGATAGACCTCGGCGCTTATTACAGGTTAGTGTCGGGACCACATTCTGCACCGACAGTTGGCGCCCACCGTGGGGCATTAGAGCGCCTAAGGTCAATCCACCGTCAACTCCCTCCATGGTGATCCGCACTGAGTACCGTGGTACGCGCTACTGCATGGGCAGCTCGGACCCCCTCCCCGCCGGGTTCGAAATCCAGTTCGGGGGCCTGAACTTTCAGGCCACGGGGAACGGATACCTGATGCGCCTCACCAACCGTGAGGAGCTCCGTGCGCGGCACCAGGCCGGGTCCGCCCCGGTCCCCGCTGCGCGCACCACCACGGCTCGACGCCCGCCGGCGCGGATGCCGCGGGCCCGTCGACGCCACGACGCCGTTGCCGCTCCGGCCGGCGCTCGCGCCGGGCGCGGTCCGAGCGGCGGCAAGCTGAACGTGCCGCCTCTCAACACGGCGCACCCGTCAGCACAACAACCACCGCTCCGACGGGGCAGCGCACGGTCTCCAGGCCGCGTCTCCCCATCGGCCTTCGCGGTGCTACGACGGCCTACAACGCCAACGTCAACACGATGATGCGCCGGGTTCCCCCTGGCCGTCACGTCTTCGTTGCCGGGGCCCCTGGCGCCTCCGCAGGCGATGAGTCATCTTTAGGCTCCCTTGACGCGTTGCCACCCGCCAAGCTCCACGGGTACGCGGAGTGGGACTTCTCCGGCGTGCCGGACCCGGTCATGTTCAGGCACTTCCTCGACGCTACGGACTACTGGTTCGGCTGCTCCGACGACTCCAGCACCGGGAGTTATGACCCCGCGCGGGAGTGCTGCGTCGTCATCGCCAACGACCCAGCCAACGCCACCTGCACGGTGGGCGCCGGCGACGGGGAAGTCACGCCTGCCCCAGGGATCGCTCCGCGCCCGGCCGCGGGGGCCAAGCACCCCTCGCCGGGGCCGACGTTGACGCACGGCCCAGCCCGGGCTTGCGAGCTCGAGGCCAAGCTGGCGGAGGAGTATCGAACGGTGCGGCTGCTCCGTGCCTCGATGGCAGGGGAAGCCTCCGCGCGCGGCGAACGCGCGTGGGAGCTGGGCAAACAGGCCCGCGACCGCATCAACGCCGACTTTAACGTCGACAACCCAGACGCACCTCCGCGGGCGAGCCAAAAGCTCATTGCCGCCGCGACGCTGCTCAGAGCTATGCCGGCACCCTCGACCCCTGAGGCGCGGAACTCCGCAACGCGAGGTGCGAGGGGCCCTCATCGAGCAAGCGGCCGTCCAGCAGGCCGAGAGCTCGGCGTCACGCATTCACCAACAGGGGGGATGCGGCGGGACGACGGAGCCGCACGGGGGGCGAACCCTCGGTTCATGCGGTGAAGCGGCGGGGCAACCCGCCAACCCGGGACGCACGCCGGCCAAGGAGCGGCTCCTTGACACGCGCGGGCGGCCGGACGGTGACGCCCGCAACATCATCAACGCCCGGCCGCACGAGCAAGGCGGATGCGCGAGCGGCGGTAGGCTACCACCCTCGACGGGGGTGGACGCTACGGCGGCCGACGAGGACCGTTCCCCGACGCCGGAACCCCCGGGGACCCGTGTGTTCAGCCGGGAGATCCGCGCGGCGGCCTTCCCCCAACGCTTCCGCCAACCCTAGACCATCGTCAAATATAACGGGGAGACGGATCCCCGCGTGTGGCTCAACGACTACCGCCTGGCGTGCCAGCTGGGCGGGGCCACCAGCGACGAGGTCATCATCCGCAACTTGCCCCTGCACCTCGGCGATGCAGCCCGGACATGGCTCGAGCACCTGCCCGCCAGCCAGATCCACAACTGGGATGACCTGGTCCGCACGTTCGTGGGTAACTTCCAGGGCACGTACGTGCCCCCCCGGAAATTCCCCGGGACCTCGCGCTCCCGCACCCGAGAAGCCCGGCGAGTCGGCCGCGGGACTTCATACGGCGCTTCTCCAAGCGCTATACGGAGCTCCCCAGCGTGGCGCAATCCGAGATTGTGCACGCCTTCCTCGAGGGCACCACGTGCGGGACCTCGTGCGAGAGGCCGGGGCGCGGCCCGCCCACGGACTCCAACGAGGCGTTCGACATCGCCACCAGCTTCGCCTCAGGAGAGGAGGCCGTGGGGGCGATCTTCGACGGCAAGAAGGGCAAGCGCTCGGACGATGCGCCCGCGGAGGGCGACAAGTCCGGGGAGCCCCACCGGAAGGACAAGCGGGGCAAGATCGGAAAGAAGCCGCGCCGCGAGGCGCGCGAGCGAGGGCGCGACGGCGATGATGCCGAGGCCCTTGCTGTCGACCCGGCTCGACGAGACCCTCGACCGGCCCCTCGAGGTCCGGGGGTGTTTGATGACATGCTGAAAAAGCCATGTCCTTACCACAAGACCCCAGTAAACCACACCCTTGAGCAATGCGACATGCTCAAGAAGTTCTATGGCCGCGCCGCCGCGAAGGAAGCGGAGGCCAAGAAGGACGGAGAAGATGGCGACGCCGGCAGCTTCCCCGCCGTGGAGAACGTGTTCCTCATCTTCGGGGGGCCCACCGTCGACATGTCGACCCGCCAGTGCAAGCGGAAGCGGCACGAGGTCCTCGCTTCGGAGAAGGCGCCTCCCTCCTTCCTCAACTGGTCGGAGGACGCCATCACCTTCAGCCGGGAAGACCATCCGAACTGCATTCCCAACCGGGCCGATGCCGGCGGTGGTCGACCCAATCATTGGGAACGCGCGGTTCTCAAAAGTTTTGATGGACGGGGGCAGCAGCCTCAACATCCTCTACGCACATACGCCGCGCTTGCTGGGGATCGGGTTGGACCGAGTGCGGCCCGGCACGACGACGCCGTTCCATGGCGTCACGCCCGGCAAGCGCGTCCAGCCCCTCGGGCAGATCGACTGCCGCCGGTTTGGTTCGGCACCGCGAAGAATTTCCGCAAGGAAACGCTCACCTTCGAGGTGGTGGGGTTCAAGGGCGCCTACCACGCCATACTTGGGCGGCCCTGCTACGCCAAGTTCATGGCGGTCCCCAACTACACCTACTTGAAGATGAAGATGCCAGGACCAAACGGCATCATCACCGTGGGCTCGTCTATCGAGCACGCGTTCGACTGCGACGTCGAGTGCGTGGAGCACGCGGAAGCGCTGGCGCTGGACGAAGCACTGGTCACCACTTTGGAGAAGATGGTAAACGAGGACCTCGACTCCACCGCCAAGCACACCGGCACCTTCGAGGCCGCGGAGCAGACCAAGGAGGTGCCCCTCGACCCTGCTGCCCCCGAGGGCAAGGCGTTGAGGGTCAGCTCCACCCTCGATCCAAAATAGGAACTGGTGCTCGTCGACTTCCTCCGCGCCAACGCCGACATCTTCGCGTGGAGCCCCTCGGATATGCCAGGCATCCCGAGGGAGGTCGCCAAGCACTCCCTTGACGTCCTGCCTCACGCTCGCGCCGTGCAACAACGGCTGCGCCGCTTCGACAAGGAGCGGCGACGGGCTATCGGAGCGGAGCTGCGGAAGCTTCTCGAGGCCGGGTTCATCAAGGAGGTGTTCCACCCAACGTGGCTCGCAAACCCTGTACTTGTAAAGAAAAAGAACGGGAAGTGGCGGATGTGTGTAGACTACACTAGTCTTAATAAAGCATGTCCTAAAGTTCCTTTTCCTTTGCCACGTATTGATCAAATTGTTGACTCAACGGCTGGGTGTTGTTAACACCAAAATTTGGTAAGGAGTCTGACCTGTGGGTCGAGCTCGGTCAGGAGTCCGTCTCGAGGAAGGGAAGGATTTTTCAGATGTACTCGGCAAAGAAGTATGCGGTCGACTATCTGCTCCCGTTCGGCAAAGGAACAGTAGAGCTGATTTTGCGGGATTTGAGCAATGACGTGGCTCACGCAGGGAGGACGAATGGATGGATGGGCGATCAAGCTTAGAGATAAGTTAGGCAACGAATCCATTCAAGATTGTACTTGACAGGGTATAAATATGAGCCCTGGATGTATGTAATGTAACACAATCATTCTTCAATACACACTGGCCTTACGCCAAACCCTAGAGTCCTTTTGTCGTGTCGTCGAGTTCTTCGAGAGGGTTCATCGATCCGTCGACCTCCGTGAGTACCGGCAACCTTGTATCATGTCTAGTATCATGCGGTGGATTTAGATCTGATGCAAGTAGTCTTGATACCATGCTTCGTGTCATGCGGTAGATTCAAGCTTGGTTCAAGAGGGTTTCTTGTTAGGTCATGAGCCATGCGGTAGGCTAAGATCTAGCTTGAAGCTAGTTATCGGCTCTATTGGATTTTGGCAAGATCCAATAGATTCATTAAGTTACCCCCGTGTTACTTCGAGTTTTTACTTTATGTTTAGATTCATGTAACACCTTTGCCCAATCTAGATAGATTTGGATCGGCTCATATCTTTCGTGATCCTTGTACGGGTAGATTTCATGTTTTAATGCGTGGATCTTATGTTTTCCGATAGCCGAAACCGAATCGATCTAGGTTGTTACGTGTTGCGGGTTCAAGCTTGCCGATGTTGATATAAATCTTGAAAGAACTGAGTGTCATGCGGTAGATGCAGGTTTTTGGGTTGCTTTAGAGCTAGTCATCCGGTGGATTAGATTTCGAATCAACCTGATAGATTTGTTCGCTTGGTAATGTTCGTTCCTTCTTCATGGACCCCGAATCGGCTGTTTTGTTGTATTCGGTTATGTTTCGTCACGAGTAGAACACGTGCGTAATTCATGCTTTAAATAATGCATGCTTTTAGCTTTCCATATTTAGATTGTATCATGCGGTGGATAGATCTATTTGTGGGAAGTGGTACGGTCTTCATGCAAATTGTATCATGCGGTGGATAGATTTGTTTGATATCGTACCCGACGGATTTTAGAGTACCTAGACATGCGGTAGACTAGTGCTTTGGATCTATGCATGCTTGTTCATTACATGATTACATTCGTGCTTTACTTTATTCATTTATTTAATATTGGATGTCACGGGATCGGTCATAATATCGTGTTTATGCATTTTTGACCAAAACAAAGGCCGATTGCCGTCATGCTTACGTCATTCATTCGGCAATGTTGATTTTCTCTTTTATAAGATCCCGAATGGTTTCAGTTCATTGGCAAATAGCTTTTCCATAGCTATGTGTCATATCATGTGGCCTTTTAGCCGTAAATATGGAACTGCCTGGTACCACCCGGCAAGTTCCAAGCTTTGGTATCTAACTGCTTTATCTTTTGTTAATTTTCAGGAAAAATTGACTGGCACGTCATCTTTGCGCGTGTGAAGCCAGCTTGTTCGGCTTGCTGTGTGTTTGGCGCTAGTTGCACTTTTTGCGTCAACACACTTTTTGGCACGCCAGTGGGACTACAGCCGAATAGATCAAGATGCCCGACATCGCGGACATCATGGACGTCAACCTTGAAGACCTATCTCCCGAGCAGCGGCAGCAACTCCAGGACGCCATGGACCAGTTTCAGCAGAAATGTCTGCTGTCTTTCAAGAAGAATAGAAGCGGCGTCCCGTGCACCGAAGAACGAGATGCCCGGGGTGTTGTTGCCCGGGGGAAAGCGATACCACGACTCGGCGGGGAGAAAGAAGAGTGCATGCGGGTATTCCAAGAATCCGCGGACTACATGTTGAGCAAGCACAACAAGGCTTTCCTCGGTGCGCTCCGGCGGATGATGGTGGCCGTCTTTGGCCCGGGCATGGAACAAGCATTTAGCAAGGCGCCCGTCCAGGGGGCATTGTGGAGCTGGGCGAATCAAGCTCTCAGCCGCCACTACGGAGCCAGCCAGTGCAGCCTCCTCCTCAGAGCGCTAGAAGTCAAGCTTTCCAGCCGCCTCCGCAGGCCGCTGGGAAACACCCGGTTCAGCCTCCCCACCGAGGCCTCAAGAGGACGACCGGTCCGGCCACCACCGCAGGGCAGCACAGGTCAGCCTGTGCAACAGCCGAATCCGTACCAGCCCACGTACGGGGATATGGCATTCGGCTCGCTTGGGGCCCCGTTCGCTTCCGGTCAGAGGATTGCTCCGGCGAACAACTGGTTGCAGAGAAACCTGTACGGCGGGGGCTACCATGAGGTGGGAAACTATGGGGCATTTGACGCTTTCCCACACCCAGGATACGCGCCAGCTGCAGGCGCGCAAGAAGACGACGCCCTGGCGCGGAAAATGGCCGAATTGATGCAAAATCAGTTCGGCCTCAAGCCAAAAATGCAGGGACCCGCCTATAAGCCACCGTTCCCAGAGTGGTACTACAACGTGCTCCTTCCGCCAAGGGTGAAGCCGCCGACGGAGTTCACAAAATTTTCAGGGCAGGACGACACAAGCACAGTCGAGCACATCGCTCGTTACCTCATGCAGCTCGGGGAATGCTCGGCTGAGGAAGCATTCAGGGTCCGCTACTTCCCCGCGTCACTGACAGGTCCAGCATTCCAGTGGTTTTCGACCCTGCCCCCTGAGTCAGTTAGCAGATGGAAGGACCTGGAGCGGAAATTTCACGCTCACTATTTCAGTGGCAGCTCGGAGAAGAAGCTGATCGACCTTGCTACCATGAAGCAGAGGCATAGCGAGACGCCGCTGGAATTTCTCAGGAGGTTCAGGGAGGTCAAAGGCATGTGCTTCTCGCTTAACTTGCCAGATGACCAGTTGGCTGACATGGCCGTCGCCGGGATGCTGCCGGCCGTACGCGAGAAATTGTTTGGGATGGAGTTCGAGAACCTGGGCCAGCTATCACAGAAGCTATCACTGATGAGCAACCAGGCGTACGGCTTCAAGAAGGATGCCAAGTTTGGCAAGTAGCATGATGTTGCTGACATCTACAACCAGTTCTTAGACAAAGCTGACCTGATCGAAGACTCTGATGACGAACTGGATGTGGCCGCGGCAGAGATCATGTGGGGAAAGGAGCCTTTGACGATGAATCAGCACTGGGTCAAGCAGACCAAGGGCACCAACGATTTTGACATCACAAAGGCTGACAAATTGTTTGAGCTCCTAGTAAAGGAAGGCCGAATCAAGCTGCCCGAGGGGCATTCCATGCTTCGGCCCGATGGAGTTAAAGGAAAACATTACTGTGGCTTCCACGACAGGGATTCACACTCCATCAATGATTGCAGGGTCTTCAGGATGAAGATCCAGGAGGCCATCCAGGAGGGTCACCTCAAGTTCGACAACAAAATGAAGCTGGATGGCCACCCCTTCCCTCAGAACATGGTGGGCTTTTCTGTCAACGTGATAACAGCCGAGGAGAAGGGGAAAGTCAAGGTCTTGACCTCAGCCAGGGCCAGACAAGATGGGGCGGTGGACCCAGAATGCCAAGTGACTCTGGAACAGGTACATGGTGAGGCTCCCCGCATTCTCAGGAGTCACGTAGAAATCGGGGAGTCATCCAGAGCTAAGACAAGGGTGACCACGCGCATCCTCCTGAACAAGTGGCAGCGCCAGATGGAGAAGGAGCGCTACCAGAGGCGCAGAGCTGAGGAGGAAAGGCGTAGAGTTGAGGAAGAAGTGCGCAGGAGGGACCAGGAGCAATACACGCGCGAACAGGAGCGCGCGCACTGGGGATGCGCCTTCTTCAGGCATTGCTGGAATGAGGGCTTGAAGCTGCCCACGTTGAAGAACTGTCCTGAATGCAGTGACAGGTATTTTGAGTACAGGCAGGAGACTGCCAATCGCCGATCCGTCCACGAGAGAATTGGAAGGGTCCACCCTAATGGGGATCGGTGGCAAATAATTGAAGTCATTGATCATCCTAGGAAGCGGCAAGCTGACCTCAGGTGGGCTGATCAAGAAGAGGATGAAGATGACTACATTTGGCAGAAGGGGCAATTGTGCCCGCCCGGCCTAAGGAGAAGCCAGAAGAGACGGGTCCAGCGCTTGAGGAACCGCGAGCTGAGGCAGGCTGGGATCCAGACGAGGCAGGTGTGGCGCCCCAAAGATCAACCTGAAGGATCAAAGCGTTCGGATCCAACATGCATGGTATACTTTCTGCCGAACGAGTTCATGGCTCCCCGCTAACCGGGTTGTGCGGGAGGAAGCGGCCATAGATGATGAACGGGCCGAGGGGATGATGGCACAGTGGTGCGGCCAAGCGAGCAATCTTCGACAAACCGCCCAAGAATCGACATATGAGGCCGCCGTACTTGAGGGGGATACGTCAATGGCAAGCCATTGACAAAGATGTTCGTCGACGGTGGGGCGGCAGTCAACGTAATGCCGTACACCACCTTCAGGAAACTTGGCATGGGCCCGAGCGATCTGACGCCTACAAGCATAATCCTGAATGACTTCGCTGGGAACCCGTCAGATACCAAGGGATGCGCACACGTGGATTTGATGATCGGATCCAAGACGCGCTCACTACCTTCTTTGTCATCGAAGGCAAGGGGGCCTACGACTGCTTCGCTTGGGCGGGGCCGGATTCATGCCAACCGGTTGTGTCCCGTCCACCATGCATCAACGACTTATCCGGTGGGTGGACGATGAGATCGAGATCGTTCAGGCAGATGACTCCGTGAGCGTAGCGAACATGGAACCAGCTTTCTGGGAGTACCAAGGTATTGATTGCTTCTCAGGGAAAGACTGGGGAGAAGGTCCTGTTGAGCCTGTCAGCAGTGATCAACAGCCGATTCAAGGAGTCGGCTCTTATAGCAATTTTTAATGGAGAACCCCGTAGGCGGCACTGATGGCAAGTTGGGGCGGGGATTCATGTCGGCTGATAAATTAGAGGAGGTTGACATTGGAAACGGTGATAAGCCAAGGCCGACATTCATCAGCGCAGACTTGCAGCCGGACTTCAGGGGAAAGTTAATTAAGCTTCTCAGGGAATACAAAGATTGCTTCGCCTGGGACTATTCGGAGATGCCTGGATTGGATCTTTCTATCGTCGAGCATCGGTTGCCAATCAAATCTGGTTTCAAACCATATAAGCAACCACCCCGGAAGATCTACAAAGACGAAGTATTGGCCGATGTGAAGAAGGAAATTGAAAGATTGCTTGATGCGAACTTCGTTCGGCCGTGCAGATATGCGGAGTGGATTTCTAACATCGTCCCTGTATACAAGAAGAATGGAAAAATGAGGGTCTACATAGATTTCAGGGACCTGAACAGAGCTACTCCGATGGATGGTTACCCAATGCCTATTGCCGATTTGTTGATTGACGCCGCAGCTGGGCACAAAGTCATCAGTTTCATGGATGGTAATGCGGGTTACAATCAAATCTTCATGGCGATAGAGGACATATCAAAGACGGCCTTTAGGTGTCCTGGTCATATAGGCCTGTTTGAATGGATAGTCATGACGTTTGGGTTAAAGAATGCCGGTGCAACTTATCAACGGGCCATGAGTTATATTTTTCACGAGTTGATCGGCAAAATTGTGGAAATCTACATTGATGATGTGGTGATCAAGTCCCTGAGTCATGACACGCATTTGGAAGATGTGAAGAGGACCTTGGAGTGCACCCGAAAGCACAGTTTGAAGATGAATCCAAACAAGTGCGCTTTTGGGGTATCAGCTGGAGAATTCTTGGGGTTTTTGGTACACGAAGGAGGAATTGAAGTTGGCAAAAGAGCATGAACGCCATTGATGAAGTGGTTCCTCCAACTAACCTCAAAGAGTTGCAGTCAATGCTCGGCAAGATTAATTTCGTAAGAAGATTCATATCAAATTTGTCACAGAAGGTCTTGCCATTCTCTCCGCTGTTGAAGTTAAAGAAAGATTAGAAGGTCACTTGGGGCGACGAACAACAAAAGGCTTTCGATGAAATCAAGCAGTACATGAAGGAGCCACCAGTGCTGGTCCCTCCTCAGCTGAGCAAGCCTTTCAAGTTGTACGTGGCGGCCGATACCCGAACCATCGGATCGGCCCTTATTCAAGAATTCGAAGGAAAGGAGCGGGTAGTAGCCTATCTTAGCCGAAAATTACTTGATCCTGAAACCAGGTATTCGACTGTAGAGAAACTGTGTCTTTGCGTGTACTACTCGTGTACAAAGTTTCGGCACTACCTGTTGAATGCCGAATGCACCGTGTATTCCAAGTTTGATGTGATAAAACATATGTTATCTATGCCAATTTTGAACGGCAGGATTGGCAAGTGGATTTTGGCTTTATCGGAGTTCGAGTTGAAGTTCGAATCGGCAAAGGCCATCAAAGGTCAGATCATTGCCGATTTTATAACCGAACATCGCGATCCGTCAATTAATTTACTTGAAATTACCCCCTGGGCTTTGTTTTTTGAAGGATCGTCATGTGGTAAAGGTGGGGGAGTAGGGATCCTACTGATTTCGCCTAGAGGTGAGATGTTTGAATTTGCCATCCCTATACGTACCCACCGTCACAAATAACCGTGTGAATACGAAGCATTGCTTCGAGGGCTTCAATATTTGAGAGAAGCCGGGGCCGTTTCAGTCGAAGTTTATGGAGATTCAGAGCTGGTGATTAAGCAATTGAACGGCCAATACGAATGCAAAAGTGAAGCGCTGAGGAGTTACTACGAAGAATGCAGAGAAATCTTGAAGAGCTTCCCGTTGGTGACTCTACAGCATATTCCTAGGGAACATAACGAAGAAGCAAACAGGCTGGCTCAAAGCGCCTCTGGTTACAAAGAGAGCCAAGAAGCGTTTCTTTGCGAGGTGTGTGCACGGGGACGGATCTTGCAGAAGATGATTGGAGGAAAGAGATCGTTGATTACTTGAAGGATCCATCCCGCAAGGTCTCTAGGAAGCTCAGGTACAAGGCCATAAAGTTCGTTCTTCTGGATGATAACTTATTCTACAAATCATTAGATGGAGTATTGCTACGATGCCTGGGTCCAGAAGAAGCCAAGAACATGATGAGCGAAGTGCACGATGGGATATGTGGAGCACACCAATCGGCCTACCGAATGAAATGGGTTATCAGACAAGCCGGATGCTTTTGGCCGACGATATTAGAGGATTGCTTTGAGTATTACAAGGGATGTCAGGATTGCCAAAGATTTGGAAATATTCAAAGGGTCCCCGCGTCAGCATTAAATCCCATCATCAAGCCATGGCCATTCAGGGGCTGGGGTATAGACCTGATTGGCCAAATTAATCCACCATCTAGTAAGGGGCATAAGTTCGTGCTTTTGGCTACAGATTATTTTACTAAATGGGTTGAGGCGATCCCACTGAAGAAGGTGACATCAGAAAACATGGTTGAATTTGTCAAAGAGCACATCATCTATCGGTTTGGAATCCCTCAGACTATCACCACTGATCAAGGGGCACAATTCGTGTCACTAGAGTTCAGAGAATTTGCCGAAAGCATGGGGATTAAATTGTTTAACTCTTCTCCTTATTATGCCCAAGCTAATGGTCAAGCAGAGGCTTCTAACAAGATCATGATCAAGCTGATACAAAAGAAGATCGACCAGAAGCCAAGAAGGTGGCATTCGGTACTCAGTGAGGCACTGTGGGCTTACCGAATGGCCCCCCATGGAGCTACAAAAACTTCTCCTTACGAGTTGGTTTATGGGCACCACGCGGTTTTACCTTGGGAGATGCAATCAGATTCAAGGAGAGTGGTGTTGCAGAAAGATTTGAGCTCCAAAGATTACAGTGGCCTAATGATGAATGAACTAGAGGATTTGCACATGATCCGTCTTAGAGCCTTGGAAAACATCGAGAAAAACAAGCTGCGGGTTGCCAGGTACTATAAGAAGAAAGTAAAAGTAAGGCAATTTGCAGAAGGCGATTTGGTTTGGAAAGCGCTATTGCCGATTGGAACTAAATACAGTGAATTCGGCAAATGGTCCCCTAACTGGGAAGGACCTTTTCGTGTGGTCAGATGCGTCCCTGGTAATGCATATATATTGAAAACTTTGCTAGGAGAAGAATTTTCTGCTGCAATAAATGGAAGATATCTGAAGAAGTATTATCCTAGCATTGAGATCGATCGATGATTACACACATCTGACACAGAGGCAGCCGACGCTCAAGAACGAGGCCGCCTTCAGAACAAAAATCCGTAAACAAAAGATATGGCCAGTGCCTAGATGCATTGCCCTTAGCACAAAAATCATATTACAACTGCTTCTTGCAGATTTACATCTAACAACCCTGATGGTCAGATCTTCAAGGAGGTGGGAAGCAGAAGGAGTGGAGAAAGAAGCGAAAGTATGATCCAATCTCTTCTTTGCTTCTTCTGCTGCTCTCTCTTCAGCTGTTCCAGGACCACCGTGACGGCAACTTGGAACGCGTGGGGGTGACCATGGTTCGCGGCCTCCATCAAGCTGTCCCAGGCCATCTTCAGGTTGTTGTACCTGTCAGAGACATCTAAAACGAAGGAGTCGATGTTAGGGGCAAGAAATCCGAATGCAGGCATGAGGTCAAGAAGAGGTCAGAAACATTTACCCCCTACTAGTCCCTCCAGAGCCATGCGACGCTCGCGTTCGGCTTGGCAACGGGCGGTGATGTCCCTGAGGCCGTGCTCCAGGTGCCGAACGCGGCGACGCAGTTGATGGCTGGTCCTCTGCTCTGGCGTGGCATCCTCTGCTTCGAGGGAGGAATCGGAGGAGATGTACTCAGGCACATCTTCAGTCCCGATGATTTCTTCAGGGAGCAGATCAAGGCTAAAAGAGGAAAAGAAGAAAACATGAAGCACGAGATCATATGGAGAACGAGGAACAAAGCAGGAAAGAACTCACCTTCGAATCGTACGCTTCTTCGATGAGCCGCTTTCCTGGGGTTGCTTGCCCTTGTCCATGGCCTTGGGGTTTTCTCCTCTAGAGACAGGGGAAGAAATGAGAAATGATGGATGAGTGTGCGAGTGGATTTGCAGGGCATCTCAGTAGGCTCTTTTATTGACCGAAGGGGTGCATTGGGAGTGATGACCGGCCAGTACGCACTGTTGGAATACCAAATGGCAGGGTTTTTCTCTCCAAGTACAAAGGGTTTTTGCTTGAACAGTGCTCGTGGATTGCCGAATCGGGATCTTCTGTGGATTTTGCGCCAAGGGGCAACTGTTCTCGCGCGTTCGGATCAAAATGGTTCCCAGATGCATTCAAGGAAAAATAAGAATTATGGATGCAAGTGCGAGGCGAATTCATAACAACACAAACACAGAATTCAAAGGTTCTTATTTATTGCCGATTATCAAACATCCCTAATACAATCTAGTCGAAAAGTCTGTTCAGTACAGATTGGGGATGCGTGATCTCGGCAATGGCCTCGCCGTGGCCATCGAGGTGCTCCAGGATGAGCTCGATCTCGTCGATGTCCTCCGGCGCGCCGCCCCGGAAGCCGCGCGGCCTGGTGGAATAGTCGACGTCCGTATGCATCGCCATGGCAGCCAGGCCCAAGGTGGTGCCCAAACGAACGCCGTGGGTCGCCACCTCGTCGACGCGGTGCTCCACCGCAGCAAGGCGCTCCGCCGGCGTGTCGCCGCGGGCATTCACCTTATCGGCCAGCTGCTCCACCAGCGCTTTCAACTGGTTGAGCTCGGCATCGCGGGCTGCAAGAAGCAAGGAGAAAGGAAATTAGCATCAAAAAGCTGGGTGGGATCAAGAATTGATTTCAAAGCCGTACCATCGATGGCTTCCAGCAGCTGTCTGCGCTGGTCCTCCCATTCCAGCTCGGCTATGCCCGCCTTCTTGGAAACGTCCTACAGCTCGCGCCGGGTCGTCTCCAGCTCTTCCTTGAAGCAGAGAGTGTCTTCTTCCCCGTACGGCACGGGGGAGTGGCCATCGGACTCCGAGGAGTCGTCTGGAAGGGGTTGATTGGCCGGAGCGGGAGACGGATTCCATTGAATCAACCTGAAAGGGAGATGATCGTCAGAACAAGAAAAGACCAAGAGTTGAAGCAAAGAAGAGGAATCGACGATCATTGCCTCCGGCGCGCGTTGGCGCTGCTCCCCTCTGCCTCGTCGGAGGCGCGGCGGCGGTTGAGGCGGCGCACCATTGTGATTTGGGATGTGCATTGTTTGAAGAGGGGAAGGACTGAGATTGGCAAAGATTCGAGAGCTAAAAGGCTTAGTAAAGAGCTAGGGGCACCTACGGTTACATTTATAGGCCTGGCAAGATGAATCGTGGCTTCGAGTCGTGGCTCTGGATCGTGGCGCATATCCCAAGAAAATCGGAAGGTGAAAAAGTTTCCTTGGCCAGCCCGCCGGCGGGTCGCTTGAAGTTCTAAGCTGAGTCACATTCAGTTGATTGGCTCGGCTGAAGGGAGTCAAAGTGCCATTCGGGTGTTGGTATTTCTTTGCCGATTGGATCGTTCAGCGTTTACACTTGGAGGTATACGAAAGAAAAGGAAATTAAATGCAAGAACAAATATTACAAGAGCGATCAATTCGGTTATACATCAATGTGAGTATTCAAATGTTTAATTGTTTCGCAATCACACCACGATCAGTGGATGTTGCTTGGTGGAAGCTGTCCAACAGTTCCTGGCAATCTTTTTGAGCACCAGACAAGTTGGTGAGTTCTGCATTGCATTGCTCTATCTTGGTGATAGCCGATTTTGCTTCTGCTTGGGTCTTTTCTATCAGTCCAGGGAGCTCGGCTATTTTCTCTTTATCAGCCTCTATCTCAGCTGACAGGCTTCTCAGTTCTGCTTCTAGAGCGGCTTTCCTGGCAATTTTCAGATCATAAGAAGCCTGCAGGCTAGCCAATGTATCTTTGTGGCTCTCCCGCTCGAGACGTGCCCCGTTCATGGCGTGTTCAGCATCAGCTTTCTTCTTTTCGATAGCCGGGCGGGAGCGCAATTTCCTCAAAGCGTGCCTTGTGGGCGCATAAAGGATGTCCAAGCCACAGATGGATACTAGAGAAGCTCTGACGTCTTCAGGAAGTTCTTGGCTGATGGATTCAAGCATCTCTTCGAAGTGATCAAGATCCTTGAACTGATCTTGTGCATCCCTTTCTAACCAGGCAACAATTTCTCTAAGCTTTGATGACACCTCATCTGACAGAGGCTGGTGCACTCCTTCCATTGCCTCGGCAGCTGGATTGGTCTCCGATGATAGGTTTGGTGATGATGGAGCCTGATCCTGAGAAGCAATATTGCCGAGTTAAGGGTGCTAAACGTAAAGGTAGCAGAGTTAAGTACAAATGAGTACCTCACGGCTAGTTTCTTGAGCAGGGGTGATCGCGAGTGAGGAAAATGATCCGTGTAAAGTCGAAGCTTCCAAGTCGAAAGTGTTGATGCGATCGCCGGTAACTCATGGGCTTCCCGGCGAAAGGGAGTTGGATCCACCTCTGTTGGGATTTGTGTCTCTGCATGACCAACAGGTGATTGTGCCCGTGGAGGACTTGATGGCTCCGGCTGGATCGGGAGACTCATCTCTGGAGAATTCATTGCTTCTGCAGAGGGTGATGAAGATGAGATCTCCACTGGGATAGGTAATTCAACCCTGGGTGGACTTGCTTGTTGAGCCACAGGGACATCCACCAGTTGTTCTTCCGTTGTTTCTTCTGCAAGCGTTAAAGTAAAAGGGTAAATGCCGGTTGTTCATCCTTAAGAGAAGACGAGAGAGGTCATACCGATGGATGAGGCATTGGCGGTGTTCGATCGAAGGTTGTTGGGCTCTAGTCTGAAAATGCGCAAGAGGTGATTTGTCAGAAACTAGAGTACCCTTGTGATCAAGAAAAGCAGAAGGTTTTACCTCAACAAGAACTTTCTTGACAGTTCTCCTCCTCTTGGCACTTGGAGGAGCAACCAGAGACAAACCTTGCCTCTCGTCGGCGGCAAAGGCCGGAGAGGCTTGGATCGGTTGTGGCAAACCTGGCCATTAGCTGGGCTAGAGTTGGGGACTGGAATCCCAGTGCAGAAATCGGGCCTATAACATTATAGTTGATATTCCTGGCTCGAGGGGCAGGCACTGTGTTCTGTGGAGTCAAAGGGATAAGGTCAGAATCGTTGATTGAGAGGAAAAATGTCTGATCCAAAAGTTCATTGTATTATCTCTGAAGTTGGTAGGAAATCAGGCATCAACTCTGCGCAGAACACGTGAACAGGCTCACTGAAGATGTGATCGTGCAATTCTTGCCACCAAGAGTTAAAGGTGGGATGAACTATGTTTGTGGGCACGAAAGGACATGTGTACACAGTGGGACTACACACATAATGGAAGACCCTGCTGCACTGCATACTCTCTTTGATTTCCTCTCTGGGCTTGAGGAATTCATGCAGGAACAATCTTGGGGGCGTCGGACCACACCCGATTTGCCTGGCCATTACATTGGGCTGATAATATTCATAAGTGCTAGAATTCAGCCTTCCTCCGTTGAATTTAGCCGGCAGTATACATGGGCGGATTATGATGTTGAAAATTTCCAGGAATCTCCCATCTTGACAACCAGGCTCAAAGGAGAATTCAACAGGGAAAGTCAATGTATCATTATCCAGATAGGGGAGCCAGAGAGGATTCTGGAAACCTTTGAAGAACAGTTCGAAGAGCTGGCTGATGTCTTGCTGAATGATAACAGTTGAAGCCGCTTCTCCATAACTCTGACATCCCCTGGTAGCATTGTTTTCTCCCTCAGGGTGATTGGACGAAGGGAAGAGCCTGGTGTTCAAATCAACACCCACAATTTGATGCAGGTGGAGCTGCAGCCATATCTGAACGAACCACCAAGGGCCGTTGACACATGCTATCCTTTGGCTAGTGTACATCTGGGTAATAGTCTGGTGAAGCATATGGTATACACTGCCTAGGAAGAATTTCCCAAGGGGAAGACGGTTGCCACTAGCCAAATGAATCGCCATTGTGATATGATTCAGAGTGGGCTCGTTGGCTTTGCCACAGAAGACAAATCTGCATAGCCACATATTCAGGAATGCCCTGTATTCGACATCACCAAGGGGGTTGTCTTTCATGTGGCTCAAAATGTAATGTTTATATCCGTTCCCTGGCTTCATCCCTGTTTGGCGTGAAGAACCTTTGAAGTTCCAGGGCTGGACAGATCCTGTGATGTCAAGGCCGGTGATCATATACACGTCGGCCAGGGTAGGAGACATTGGGCCATGGCCAAAGAGGAAGGCGTTGACACCGTTTGACCAAAAGTGGCAGGCTGCTATCAAAAGGTCTTCATTTTTGGGGGTCTCGGCCAAGGATAATTCCAAGCATTGAGCAATGCGGAGGGTATCCCAGTTTTTGGTCAATCCACTCTTATCTGCGAGGATTCTCCGGTACCAAGTTCTCCACCCTGCGATTGGAGGTAAAGGCCAGTTCTTGAAGGTGTCTTGCCACTGAGGGGGTGGGGACAGAGCCGCTTTGAAAGGGATTCTCTGAGATTCAGCCGCGATGAAGTCTTGAGGATCAGAGTTCCCCACAGGACCAAGATAATAGGATCTTGAATTGGCCCCGGTGCGAATCAAAAGCTCAGTTGATGGATCCTGAGGAAGGCGGAAACGAAATCTCAGGTAAAATTGAAAACCTAAATGCCGAATGGAGCTTACGGGAGGAGGATTTACCTGAGCATCTTGGTTTTGAGTCGCCATTGAAGACTTGAGCTTAGGACAAGGAGATCTAGGGTTTGAATCTGGACGAAGATTCCACCGGATTGAGAAGGAAGAAGAACATGTGTTGACAGATTTGAGTCGAGCTATTCGTGGCTGGAGTCAATTGCGGAACAAAATTACTTTTATCCCGCAATTGAAGGGGCATATGTTAACACCAAAATTTGGTAAGGAGTCTGACCTGTGGGTCCAGCTCGGTCAGGAGTCCGTCTCGAGGAAGGAAAGGATTTTTCAGATGTATTCGGCAAAGAAGTCTGCGGTCGGCTATCTGCTCCCGTTCGGCAAAGGAACAGTAGAGCTGATTTTGCGAGATTTGAGCAATGACGTGGCTCACGCAGGGAGGACGAATGGATGGATGGGCGATCAAGCTTAGAGATAAGTTAGGCAACGAATCCATTCAAGATTGTACTTGACAGGGTATAAATATGAGCCCTGGATGTATGTAATGTAACACAATCATTCTTCAATACACACCGGCCTTACGCCAAACCCTAGAGTCCTTTTGTCGTGTTGTCGAGTTCTTCGAGAGGGTTCATCGATCCGTCGACCTCCGTGAGTGCCGGCAACCTTGTATCATGTCTAGTATCATGCGGTGGATTTAGATCTGATGCAAGTAGTCGTGATACCATGCTTCGTGTCATGCGGTAGATTCAAGCTTGGTTCAAGAGGGTTTCTTGTTAGGTCATGAGCCATGCGGTAGGCTAAGATCTAGCTTGAAGCTAGTTATCGGCTCTATTGGATTTTGGCAAGATCCAATAGATTCATTAAGTTACCCTGTGTTACTTCGAGTTTTTACTTTATGTTTAGATTCATGTAACACCTTTGCCCAATCTAGATAGATTTGGATCGGCTCATATCTTTCGTGATCCTTGTACGGGTAGATTTCATGTTTTAATGCGTGGATCTTATGTTTTCCGATAGCCGAAACCGAATCGATCTAGGTTGTTACGTGTTGCGGGTTCAAGCTTGCCGATGTTGATATAAATCTTGAAAGAACTGAGTATCATGCGGTAGATGCAGGTTTTTGGGTTGCTTTAGAGCTAGTCATCCGGTGGATTAGATTTCGAATCAACCTGATAGATTTGTTCGCTTGGTAATGTTCGTTCCTTCTTCATGGACCCCGAATCGGCTGTTTTGCCGTATTCGGTTATGTTTCGTCACGAGTAGAACACATGCGCAATTCATGCTTTAAATAATGCGTGCTTTTAGCTTTCCATATTTAGATTGTATCATGCGGTGGATAGATCTATTTGTGGGAAGTGGTACGGTCTTCATGCAAATTGTATCATGCGGTGGATAGATTTGTTTGATATCGTACCCGACGGATTTTAGAGTACCTAGACATGCGGTAGACTAGTGCTTTGGATCTATGCAAGCTTGTTCATTACATGATTACGTTCGTGCTTTACTTTATTCATTTATTTAATATTGGATGTCACGGGATCGGTCATAATATCGTGTTTATGCATTTTTGACCAAAACAAAGGCCGATTGCCGTCATGCTTACGTCATTCATTCGGCAATGTTGATTTTCTCTTTTATAAGATCCCGAATGGTTTCAGTTCATTGGCAAATAGCTTTTCCATAGCTATGTGTCATATCATGTGGCCTTTTAGCCGTAAATATGGAACTGCCTGGTACCACCCGGCAAGTTCCAAGCTTTGGTATCTAACTGCTTTATCTTTTGTTAATTTTCAGGAAAAATTGATTGGCACGTCATCTTTGCGCGTGTGAAGCCAGCTTGTTCGGCTTGCTGTGTGTTTGGCGCTAGGTGCACTTTTTGCGTCAACAGGTGTGAGCTGCTCTGCTTCCTTGATGCCTACTCCGGGTATCATCAAATAAAGATGAAGGAGTCCGACCAGCTCGCGACTTCGTTCATCACGCCGTTCGGGATGTTCTGTTACATCACGATGCCGTTCGGCCTCCGAAACGCGGGTGCAACGTATCAACGTTGCATGCAACACGTTTTCGGAGATCACATCAGACAAACGGTCGAGGCGTACGTGGATGACATCGTCGTGAAAACTAGGAAGGCGGACGACCAGGTTGGCGACCTTGGCATCGCGTTCGGCTGCCTACGGGCCAATGGGGTAAAATTAAACCCCGAAAAATGTGTCTTTGGAGTGCCGCGAGGCATGCTCCTAGGATACATCGTCTCTCAGTGGGGCATCGAGGCCAATCCCGAGAAGGTTGCGGCCCTCGAGCGAATGGGCCCGATCCGAGATCTCAAAGGGGTGCAAAAGGTGCTGGGGTGCCTTGCCGCCTTGAGCCGCTTCATCTTGCGGCTCGGCGAGAAGGTCCTGCCCCTCTATCGCCTCCTCAAGAAGCATGAGTGCTTCTCCTGGACCGCCGAGGCCCAGGATGCGCTCGACAAGCTGAAGGCGTCCTTGACCCACGCCCCGATCCTCACGCCGCCGCAGGACGGCGAACCCCTGCAGCTCTACGTGGCCGCAACCACCCAGGTGGTCAGCGCCGTAATCGTGGTGGAGCGCACGGAGGAAGGGCACGCCCTGCCGGTCCAGCGGCCGGTCTACTACATCAGCGAGGTCTTGTCTGACACCAAGACGCGCTACCCTCAAGTCCAAAAGCCGCTGTATGCGGTGGTCCTCGCGCGGCACAAGCTTCGCCACTACTTCGAGGCCCACCCCGTCACGGTGGTCTCCTCCTTCCCGCTAGGGGAGATCATCCGCAACCCTGACGTGGCGGGCAGGATCGCCAAGTGGTCCGTGGAGCTGATGGGCGAGACGCTCGCCTATGCCCCACGCAAGGCCATCAAGTCCCAGATCCTGGCGGATTTCGTCGCTGAATGGACGGATACGCAGCTGCCACCGCTGCAGATCCAAGCAGAGTGCTGGACTCTGTATTTCGACGGCTCGGTGATGAAAACAGGGGCAGGCGCGGGCCTGCTCTTCGTGTCGCCTCTCGGGGAGCACATGCGGTACACGGTGCGCCTCTACTTCCCCGCGTCGAACAACATGGCTGAGTACGAGGCCCTCCTTTGCGGCCTCAAGATCGCCATTGAGTTAGGCGTCAAGCGCCTCGACGTGCGGGGGGATTCGCAGCTCGTGATTGACCAAGTCATGAAGAACGCGAGCTGCCATGACGATAAGATGGAGGCCTACTGCAAGGCCGTGCGGGCCCTCGAAGACAAATTTTACGGCATCGAGCTCAATCACGTGCCCCGTTGGTACAACGAGGAAGCGGACGAGCTGGCCAAAATTGCGTCCGGGCGGATTACTGTCCCCCCGAACGTTTTTGCCCGTGATATCGCCCAGCCCTCGGTCGTCCTCGAGCCTCACTCCTCGAGCCACGCAGAACCCTCGGGGGCTCCCTCGAATCCAGCGGGTGCGGAACCCATGGATGAGTACCCCTCGAACGAGGCGTACGTGCTCTCCCTCCTCGAGGGGTATGGCGCCTATGGGGCTGATGTGATGGACATCGAGCCAGCCCCGTCAAGGGCCGGCGGCGTGACAAGTATGTGGCCTGGATGGCCCGAGGGGAACTCCCCACAGACCGGGCCGTGGCCAGACGCATCGCCAGGATGGCCAAGTCCTTTGCCCTCGTCGACGGCGAGCTGTACAAGCGCGCTGCCTCCGGCATCCTGCAGCGGTGTGTGCCCATCCCTGAGGGGCGCGAGCTCCTGCGGGACATCCACGCGGGGATCTGTGGCCATCACGCAGCGCCTCGTACCCTCGTTGGCAATGCCTTCCGCCAAGGCTTTTACTGGCCTACCGCGGTCGTGGATGCCAGTGAGATCGTACGCACCTGCGAGGGGTGCCAGTTTTATGCCCGCAAGTCCAACCTTCCCGCTCATGTCCTGTAGACCATCCCCCTAACATGGCCGTTCGCTGTGTGGGGGCTGGACATCGTCGGGCCCCTGTGAAAGGCGTCCGGGGGCTTCACCCACTTGTTGGTTGCGATCGACAAGTTCTCCAAGTGGGTGGAGGTGCGCCCCATCACGAACCTCAGGGCTGAACAAGCGGTGACGTTCTTCACTGACATCGCCCATCGCTTTGGAGTGCCAAACTCCATTATCACCGACAACGGGTCCCAGTTCACGGGCAGGAAATTCTTGGAGTTCTGCGACAAATTCCACATCTGTGTGGATTGGGCAGCTGTGGCACACCCGCAGACCAACGGCCAAGTAGAGCGTGCCAACGGCATGATCCTACAAGGCCTTAAGCCTAGAATTTTCGACCAGCTAAACAAATCTGGTCGGAAGTGGCTCCAAGAGTTACCAGCAGCCGTGTGGAGCCTAAGGACCACCCCAACCAGAGCCACCGGGTTCACCCCGTTTTTCCTGGTCCATGGCGCGGAGGCCGTCCTCCCCACGGACCTAGAATACGGGTCACCCAGGGTTCGAGGCTACGACGAGGACGCCAACCAGCGAGCCCGCGAGGACTCACTGTACCAGCTAGACGAAGCACGCCTCATGGCCTTGATGCACTCCGCAAGGTATCAACAGTCCCTCAGGCGCTACCAAGCACGCAAGATACGCCGGCGGGACTTCAGTGAAGGGGATTTGGTCCTAAGGCTACGCCAGGACAACCGAGGATGCCACAAGCTATCACCTCCGTGGGAGGGACCCTATGTCGTGGTGAAGGTACTCAAGCCCGGCACGTACAAGCTGGCCAACGAGGACGGTGAAGAACTCACCAACTCTTGGAACATCCAACAGCTACGTCGTTTCTACCCTAGCTAGAATTTCCAAGTATTTTGTTGTAAAAATCACATAACCAACGCCTCAGTTGGTGACAACTATGTAAACGTCATAAGTCTAATGAAAAGGGCAACTCGGCTTTCCCCTGAAACCCAAGTTACCCTCGGGGGCTACTACGGGGGGCATCCCCCCAAAATAGTCCCATTTTCGCGCAAAAAACGAAACAACTCACGCACACTAAGTTTGTTTTCTACTTCGGCCCCGAGCAAAGATTCGAACAGGGCGCAGGCAGCCTAGCGAAAGGAGCGCGCGAGCCAGAGATAGCCTACGCCTCCGCGAGGATACGGCCCTTCTCTCTCGCCTCCAACCCAGCAGGCCACCCGCGAAAATCGAACTTCCCTAACTAGAATCTTCTCAGGAAGAAAGAGAAACAAAAAAGCGTAATAAACAAAAGACATCACTTCACATTGGCAAATGTTTATGGCAAAAATAATTCGTTTATTTACAAGGGCTGCACAGCCAGTATACTGATGCATAAACAAAAACGGGCCTAGCGCCCGGCTGTCTTCAGGCAGGAGGAGCGGCGGCATCAGCAGCGTCCGGGAAGAGGAACTCCTCGAAAGCTTCGGCAAGTGTACCGGCGGCGTTGGCGGCGAGCGCGTCCACGCGCTCCATCGCCACCTCGTCCTCAACACCCTCGGGGACGACGTAGCCCTCCGCCAGCGCCTCGAAGTTAACCTCGTAATGGGACCGCACCACCCCGAGGGCCTTCTGGACGCCAAGATGCAGCACCCGGCGCATGCGCTCGGTGATGTGGCCGCTAAGGGCGCGCAGGCGGCTGGCCAGCGAGCTACCGGCCTGTGCCTCACCCTCCTCCACGGCCGGCGGGTCTCGAGGGCCGCATTGCGCAACTCCCGCGGCTCACCGCTGAGGAGTTGTAGGAGGTCTGCAGCGCCTCGGCCTGCTCAGCCGTGTGCCCCAGCGCGGTGCGCAAGCCTGGAGTTGCCAGACGAGAAAGAAATCAGAAAAAGAGTGCGAACCCTCTAAGGGAAACCCAACAAAACAGGAGTCAAACAGCGGCTCACCTTTGACTTGCTTCCTCTCCACCTCGAGGGCGCGGCGCTCGGCCTCGACCGCCTGCTCGAGGCCCCTGACGGTCTCGCCTTGCTCCTGGAGGGCCAGCTCCTGGTTCGCGCTCGTGATGCTGAGCACTATCAGCTCGCCCTCGACCTTGGAGAGCTCCGCGTTTCGGCCCTCCAGCGACTTCTGCGCCACCTCGCGAGCGACGCGCTCCTGCTCCAGCGACGACCGGGCGTCGGCAAGGGCGGCCTGCTCCTGCTGGAGCCGCCCCTCAGCCCCCTGGCGAGCAGTGCGCTCCCGCAGAAGCTGGTCCTCAGAGACGGCGAGCGCCGCGACCTTGGCGTCAAGGGCGGCCTTCAAGTCGTCGGCCTCCTTGGCCCTTCGCTCGAGCGCGCGCGCCTACTCCTCGGCCCGGGCGCCGCCGCACCGCGCCCCCTCGAGCGACAAGCGGAGCCCCCGGTTCTCGTTGCGGACGCCGGCCACCTCCGCCTCCCAGTTGGCCTCCAGCGTGCGCATCTTCTCCAGGTCCGAGCGCACCTGCCGCCGCCGCGCCTCATCCCGGTCGATGAGGGGTCGTGCGGACCCGCTCGAGGCTAGAGGGACGCGCCGGGTCTGCCTCGCGCTCTCATGGAGTTGATCGCGCAGGGCCATGGCCCGTACGACGGCCCGGCCGTCCGGGGTCCCGAGGGCGTCGGCGAGCGCGTCGAAGGCGTCGCACCGCTCCCGGACCTGGTGGAGCTCGGCGTTCACCTGGTCGAAGGCGCCGTACTTGTCGCGGGCGCGGCGCTCGAGCTCCTGTCACCCACAAGCCAAAACCCGTGAGCATCATGCTACAAGGATAAGCGCGCAGAAACGAAGAAAAAAGGGAAGCAAGCAACGGCACCCCACCTGGAAGACGAGCCACGCGGGGCCGCCATGGACCCTCAGCGCCTCGTTCAACGCTCGGTTGAGCGTGGCGCCATGATTTCGGAGCTCCCCCCACAGCTCCTGCTCTCCCTCTGCGTCAGCGAACGCGGGCGGGTTGCCAGCGAACCCCTCTACCGGAGCGGAGTGGCCGGCGCGGGAAGATGAGGCCTCGGCACCATGCCCTCGAGCCCCCGGCACCATGTGGCCATCGCGTCGCCTCACGAGGGCCCCCTCCTGGGACTCTGAGGAGAGCGTGGGGAAGCTCACCCACTGATCCCACCCGGGCGGCGGGGAGTCGTCGTCCGGGACCTCCACCACCGCCGGGAGCCGGCCCCGGCGGCGCCGCCCCTGCGTCGCCTCCGCCGGCACCTCCACTTGCGCCTCCGTGGCCGCGGGCGCCCCCGACGCGGCGCCGTGGCCACCGCTTCCGGCCGCGCCTCCGCGACCACGGACGCCCGACCGCCCTCCTCGCCCACCGCCGCCCGTTCTCCCTCCGCCGCGGCCGGCGCCGCGGACCGCGCCTCCGTCGAGGCCGCCACCGCGGGCGCGCCTCCGCCACGACCGGCGCCCGCCGCTCCTCGACGACCGCCGGCCGTGCCGCGGCGGGGGCCGATCCGCCGGCCGAAGCCTCGAGGCCTCGGCCGCGCCCCGCGAGCTCTCGCCCGCCGCCGCCGTCGTGCTCGCCCCCGCCCGCGGCGCCCTCGACGAGCGCCGCCGGGTGGGAACGGACGCGTCCGCCCTCAACACCTTGGCCGGTGCGAGGGGAGGTACGGTCGGCACCACCCTGCACAAGTACAAGCAAAAAATCGGAACGCCTGGTCGCCAAAAAACCAAACCCCGTAGAAGAGCAAGCCCCTTACCTCGAAGAGGAGAAGGTGCGCTTCCTCTTCCTCGAGGCCTCGGTAGATGAGGTCGGCGCGGCCCGCGCCTCTCCCGTAGTCGATTGCACGCGCGCGCGCGGCGCCGCGCTGCGCCCGCCCTAGGCGATGCGGTCCCCGCTTCTTTGCCGGAGGGGGCGGCTCCGGCGACGGGGGTGCAGGCTCCCACCTATCAGAGGTGCCCCCGCCCCCCAGCTTCTTCCTCCTCGTCCCCCTCCGAGGACGAATACTCCTCGATCCCCGGAGAGGAGAGCCCCTGCTGCTCGCGCAGCCGGTACTCCTCGCTCCGCCGCTCGTGGCGCTCGCGGTGCCGCCTTGCGCGCTCCTTTTTGCGCGCCGCCCGCTCCCGCTCCCGTTGCTGCGCCGCCCGACCGAGCGCGCGGGAGTCAGGGGTGGGCGGAACGGACTTCGCGGCACTCAGGCTCACCGGCTGCAGGCGAGAACGTCGAAGCACGTCAGGAGCCAGGGGCAACATCAAGAGCGAAAACAGGGCCAAGAACCATACTCACCAGCGGGCCGGTGGGGAGCATCTCGAGGTCCCACGGGGACCGGTCCTGGCGCAGCATCTGGGTGTCGACGGCGTTCCGCGCCCGAGTGAGCATGTACCCCCGCTCAAGGGGGGTCAGGAGCATCCGCGACCTCGCCAGCACGACGGGGTCCGCCTCCTCCGTCATCTGGAAGATGCAGAGCGGCCTCTCCATCAGAGGCACGATCCGCCGGTGGTGGAGGAAGGCGAGGACGCTTGCCGCGGTCAGCCCGCGCGTCGCCAGGTTCTTCAGGGCGGCCAGGAGCGAGTCCAGCCACCTCCGATGCTGGGCCGTGGACACCCCGTAGCCCCAGGAGTTGGGCTTCTCCCGGAGCACCAGACCAGTGTAGGTGGGGAGGCCGGGCTCGGCGTTGCGAAGGTAGAACCACCCCCGCTCCCAGCCGGTGTTGTTCGTCGTCATGGTACAGGGGATGTAGTCGTCCTTGTCTCGCGTCCGCGGGGCGAGCGACATGCCGCCGGCGCGCACCGCGCGGCGGGTCCTCTGCTCCGTCGTCGGCTGCGTGAACAGCTCCACGCGGAAGAGGTGTACCCAGAGCTCCCAATTGACTGGGATCCCTAGATACCCCTCACAAACGCCCACGAACGTGGCCGTCTGCGAGATCGCGTTCGGCGCGAAGTTGTGTAACTCCACGCCGTAGCGGTGGTAGAGCGCCCGCATGAAGCGGCTCGCCGGCGCGGCGAAACCACGCTCATGGAAGCGAATGAAGCTCACCACGTAGCCTTCCGGCGGGTTGGGGGCGTGGTCCCCCGCCGGCGGCACGATCCACTCCGCCGGCCGGCCCTCCTCGTTCGCCGCCAACTGGCCGGCGGAGACCAGTTCGCCAAGGGCCAACCGGGTCACCGTCGACCGCTCCCAGGCGTACGGGTCGAGGATCGTGAGGGGCGGAAGCGGCGCCATGAGAAAAGACAAGGGATCCGAGAACGGAGGACGGAAGGAAGAAGAAGAGCTCTAATGGCGAAGGGGCGCGGTGGCAAGAGCAAAATGAAGGCGAGAACGCAGGGGACAAGAATGGCGGAACGCTAAGGTAAAAAACCGCCATTTTCCCTCCCCTCAGATTTATCAGCCGTGGGCGTGCTCTCCGGGGCGGACGTCCCGCGCGCATTAACTGCAGGGAATCTTCTTTCTCGCTGACGGGCGGGCCCCACCACGACCGCTGCGGCCACGCCACCGCGAACAGGCCATCATCACGGCGAAGAATAGCAGGGGCCGTGGCAGGCGGTCACGTCCGCCTGCCCCACGCCGCCCACTACGCGCGCGGCCGTGGCGCCTAAAAAGGCGCGCCCGCGACGCGAAATCACGACCTCGGCCGTAGAGCATTTAATGGCCCGGTTCCTTACGAAGTAAGGAGAACCCTCGAGCGACACGGGCTCCTAGCTCGGGAAAACTTCGACCCTCGAAAGGGTACAGGCGTGAGAAGGTCGCCTCGGGGCCCGTTTGGAACAAAACGGGCACCGCAAAGCACCCATGCCGCGCTGTATTACTGATCAGCGCCTCGAGGGCAGGCCCGCCCAGGCCCCTCGATGGTCGCAGATGCCAGGCCGGGAGCGCTTAGCCGCCGCCCCGCACCATTTTTACTGATTAGCGCCTCGAGGCCTAGCTCGCCCAGGCCCCTCGATGGTCGCAGATGCAAAGACGGGGCCGCCCAGGCGCCACCCCGCATGGCCCTACTGATCAGAGGTTCGAAGCCTGACCCTCGACGGGTTCGAACAGGTGCCCCAGATCACCAGAGTCAGGGGCGACGAGGGCACGCGCATTCGAGCCGTTCCTCGAGCCCGCCAGCTCGAGGGTGCCCCACATGTCGTGTTCGAGAGCGAGCGAGGGCAGCTAGCCGGGGATCCCACCGAGGGAGAGCTTCCGCGCCCGCGGTCCCTAGCGAACGGGACCGAGCCCCACCTAGCAAACCCACGCAAGCGTTTCAATGGACGTGTCTCTGGACCACGCAGCCTACCCTTATCGAACGGGGCATGGGCGTCCACTCGAACCACCCACTAACAGCTCAATGAGGAATCCGCAATCCGCGACCCGACCGATGGGGGTTGCGGAAACCTCACCCTCCGTCCCGCGGAGGGATAGCGAGGGCGCGATAAAAAACAAGTCGTAAAGCTCTACCCGATCGCCTTGAATGGGCCCAGGCTCGGGGGCTTGACGCACGGCTACACCTCCTGTCTTGCACCCACCGGTGATAGTGCCAGCAGCGCGTGCGTCACCGAAGCCGGCTGAGACATTGCCGACGCCAGTTGAAACATGTACCATGCCCTCTGGCCAACTCTCGCGGTTAACCCCTACAGGAGCACCCATGCTCCCGCGGGCTCGGGGAGGCTAGACCGAGGGTCCGGCTGACGCGGCCCCACGGAAAGCGTTCGCAAGACTAGGAGGGAAGAACGTCTTATCAGTAGGTTCCAGCATCTGCGGGAGCCTCAATGGCAAACCCACAGATGCTCGGGGGCTACTGTCGGGGACAGCCCTAGGATTCCCCTTAAACAAATGGGGAATCCCCACTTAAAACCCTCAACAAAGCCAAAGCCAAACACGCCTCGCCTAACCATGCATGGCACGGCCCACGCCGCGGAGGCCCCAACGGCCCACCAAGGCGGCCCACTCGAAGATCCCCTCGAGCAGGCTTCGCCTCGCTCGAGGATGCGCGCCTCCCTCGGGCGGACTCCGTCCCGCTCGAGGGGGTGCGCTTACCTCGAGCAGGCTCTGCCTCGCTCGAGGGTCCGCTCCGCCCTCGAACGGGGTCCGCCTCGCTCGAGGGCGCTCGCTCGCGCGCGCGCCGCTCTCGTACGTGGGCATTTAATGCCCCGGCAACGGCGGGGCGGCGCCATCATGCGCCCGGGGCTCGCGCCCGGTGCCGCCGCACCAACTCCCCGGAGGGAGCCCATCCCCGCCACTGTGGGAGGAACTGTGCGGCGTGGCCGGTGCCAGTCCCGTGACGCCGCGCCGCCTACTCCGGTATGGCTAACACGCCGAGCCCTCGAAGGGGGGCCGGCCGCACCCTCGACTTGCTTTCTTGTGACCTTGCAGGGTTAGGTGGAGACGCTAGGCCGGTGGGGCGCCATCCCTGCCACTGTTAACGGCATGGTTGCCGCCCCCGCGCGTACGAACCCACGTCGGGTGCTGTGGCAACAGCTCTAGCGCTGTGGAGCGTGCGGGAACGGGACGCCGCCTTACCTGCCACTGTGCCTCGTACGGACCAACGTCAGCAACTCCCTCGAGCCCGTCTAAAGACATCACAGCCGTCTGCTGCCCTCCTACCCTCGAAGCCGTCACTGTTCGGGTACAAGATACGCCATGATGGCCGGATCGCTGCAAGGATCGTCTGGGCGGCCGCCTACTCTACGGCATAGCACACCACGCTCCCTCACTGTTGACGGTGTATTTTGGTGCACCTAGCATGTTCATTACACTTTGGTTTGGATTTGATTATGGAACTAACCCGCCACTAGGCACACTAATCATATAACAAGTTCATCTTTGTGCATGCATTTGGAAGTGTTATGTTTATGTAGGAAAACATGGACATAAAGGACGGATTCACAACAAGTTCAAAGGAGCATTCATGGGGTCTTGTTCGTGTTCATGAGCTCGCTGAAATTACTTCCAATGGTGGTGAGGACCGAAGTGCTACGAGGAACACCCCGGGGGGATTGAAGCGTAAAAGATCAAACTTCATGCAAAGAGAGCCTCCATCTTGATCGCGAGGATAACGGCGTCAAAATCATCCAAGTGGAGGGGGCAAAGTAGATAAGTGCACGAGGACCCACGGAGCAAAAAGGGCGACCGAACCGGGCCGAACCGGGCCCCGGGCCGGCCGGCCCAGCCCACTTCGGGCACCGGTTCGGTCCCGTCTTCCTTGCCCTCGAAGGATCTTCGACCCTAAAACCCCCGACGCGCCGCCAACACCGAAGGGAGGAGTTATTCGCACCAGAAGGCCATCCACAAGCTAGAGAGAGAGGAGGAGGATTTCCGGCGGGAGATCAACCACCTTGAAGGAAGCACCCTCTCGTGGAGAAGGAGGAAGACACCGGCGGAAGGGAAACCATGATCAACGGTGCCATGATCAGCACCTTGATGGGGTAATCTTCTCATTCGTCCATGGGTTGTAATTGATCTTGAGATGTAATCGCACTTTGTCGGATTATCTATCTATCATCTTGTGTTGAATACACTTTAATGCTTAAGGCTTGCAACCGTGCCGTAGAGGGAGTACGAGCTCCAATGCTTCCTTGGATCCATTCAATACACCGTGTCCATCAAAGGTCTAGTCATGAATACCTTCGCGTAGTGACAGTACGAGAGGAGGGAAAGGGCGAAACCGTGGTCACAACCCCGGTAGATTAGATTGGTTTTCATGTCTTTAAGCGATTGCATGCTCTAATATCGTAGACCCGTGGGCGAGTGTCTTCTACCTTGATCGTTTATCATTCTCTCTAGTGTAGTTTAGTGTTTTCTAGTATAATAGTAGTTAGGGTTTTAGTAGCTAGTGTGTTGTTGTTGATCGAACGCTTGTAATCCCCTTGCTCCGCGGATTGACAAGAACCTTGGGAATCCCGTGGTGAAAAAGGTGTGGGGTCCGTACGCTTGCGGATCGTAGAGGGATACGTCTTTTATCCGTCAACAAGCCCCTTTTTCTGGCGCCGTTGCCGGGGAGCAAGTTAGTTTACATCGTTTGATTTGCATCTAACTTAGTTTTATATTTTAGTTTATCTTTTTTTTCGCTATATCTAACGTATATTATCAGAAAAACACTTGTTTCTTTTTTTGTTTTGGTTTTTATCTTATTGTCTAGATGGAGTTCGTTAATCAACCCGTGGAAGAACCGGAGAAATCATTAAGGGATTACGCTAGCCCTCGATGTGAAGACATAAAGGTACAAGAGTCGGATTCGAAGCTCGAAGCGACCAAGTATGAAATTAAATCCAAGATCATGAAGATGGTGGCGGAAAACCCATTTGAAGGGATGGTTACGGAGAGAACCCATATAGACACATAAGGGATTTCACGACAATATGCAACACGGTGCGTCAAGAAGGAGTTCCCGATGAATGGTTCAAATGGAATCTCTTTCCCTACTCACTTGCCTGCAGCAAGCAAAGACAAGACATGGTATTCGGTTGCGTCCTTTGAAGTATAAGGCAATTGGAACAAGTTGACAAAGAAGTTTTGCGAGAAGTTCTTTCCAATGAGCAAGGTTCAACATCTAAGGAGGCAAGTGATCAATTTCATGCAAGGAGAAGAGGAAGGGATAGACCAAGCCTGGGAAAGGTTTAATGAATTAATCGAACAAGGACCAAAACTCGGCTTCACCGGTGACGTACTCTTGCATACATTTTTCTTTTCCCTAACCCCTAGTTGCATGCGACACGTCGAAATGTGTGCGGGTGGGGATCTCATGGAGAAAACACTCACGGAAGCCGCCCAACTTCTACAAAAAGTTAGTAAAGCGGCTGCCATGCGAAGAGATTGGGAAACGAGACTTGCGGAAGAGCCGGAATTCAATTCAAGGAAGAAGAAGCTTGCTGATTTTTCTAAAGAGGCAACCCCGGAAGTCACAAAAGAGGAGCCAATCATGGAAAAGCTTGAACAAGAACACATCAAGTCAAGAACTACACCAAACGTCGACTTCGCCGCGCCAAATGAGACGAACAAGAGAAGCATGTCAAGCGCAAAGCCACTAAGGGAGTTCGAGCCAATGGATTGGGTTCCTATTGATTATGGAGAAGTATTCGACAAGAGAAGACCGTTCCCTAATCAAAAGGGAATGGCAAGAGCATTGGAAGTCGATTTCCCACCGGAGAAGAAAGCTGAAAATTCATACGACCTTGAAACCACCGGTGAGATTTTTGAAAAGCTCTTTGGAGATGACGTGGTGGATCCGGAACATATTGCCGAGGTGAAGAGGATCATGGGGATCAAGCCCGAAGCATCACCATACGCTCGCCTTGCTGAAATTTATTCGATCGGATCCGAAGAAGAAGAGAAGACGACGCCGCACTTGAGTTGCGAGATCAACGGAGTTCAATGCAAAGCTTTATGCGACATCGGAGCCCAAGTAAGTGTTCTATCTTCTAAAATTTACGATAAAGTTCAATACCACAACCTAGACTTAGCTCCAACATCAACGAAATTAATTATGGGAGATGGTAGAACTATCAAACCTCTAGGTATTGCTTGCAACATGAAAGTAAAAATCTCTAGAAACTATATACCAACCGATTTCTTTGTTATTGATGCTTACCATGGTAATTCTGATCATATAATCTTAGGTAGGCCTTTTCTTAAGTTGGTTGATGCCGTGTTAGATGCCGGAGAAGGCAAAGTAACAATGAACCTTAATGGAACAAAGTACACATATAACTTTCTTCGTGCTTCTAAACACCTTACACCTTTTCCTCCCGAAGATGAAGAAATAGATGAGATAGATAGTATTTGTTTTGTTGAAACCCTTAGAGACCCGCTGCAAAGAGCAATGGAAAATCAAATTAGTAATCAACAAGATGAAGAACTAGAGGAAGCAACTAAAGGCTTAGAGCCGCATGATGGTAGTGTGGAGGAAGAGAAATTCGAAGACATAGGAGAAATCAAACCTGAGGAGCCACAAGTGCCCGAGGTAGACCTTAAACCTTTGCCCAAGGGATTAAAATATGAATTTTTGGGCCCAGATAAAACCTATCCAGTCATTGTGAGCGACGAGTTGAGCCCCGAAGAAAATGAAGCGTTGCTGATTTTATTAAAAAAACATAGGAAGGTGATTGGATATTCAATTAATGATCTCAAAGGTATTAGCCCAGCCTTTTGCACTCATCGTATACCAATGGAAGACCAATGTAAGCCCGTAGTGGACCATCAAAGGAGGCTAACCCATGCCATGCGAGAGGTAGTAAAGAAAGAGGTTATCAAGTTACTTGATGCCGGAATCATCTACCCGGTTCCACATAGCGAATGGGTGAGCCCGTACATTGTGTACCGAAGAAAGGAGGTTTGACCGTGGTGAAGAATGAGAAGAACGAATTGATACCGCAAAGAACCGTGACCGGGTGGCGGATGTGTATTGATTACCGTAAGCTTAACAAAGCGACGAAGAAAGATCACTTCCCCCTACCGTTCATAGACGAGATGCTCGAGAGGTTAGCAAACCACGCTTATTTTTGCTTTCTCGATGGATACTCGGGGTTCATGCAAATTCCCATTCACCCGAAGATCAACATAAGACAACATTTACATGTCCTTACGGAACGTTTGCATATAGGAGGATGCCCTTCGGCCTATGCAACGCTCCGGCCTCTTTTCAACGTTGCATGATGGCCGTGTTTTCGGAATTCATCGAAGAAATTGTTAAAGTGTTTATGGATGATTTTTCCGTTTACGGGAAGACGTTCATGGATTGCTTAGCAAACTTAGAAAAGGTCCTTACAAGGTGTGCGGAGGTAGATTTGGTTTTAAATTGGGAAAATGCCACTTCATGGTTAAGCAAGGCATAGTGCTCGGACACGTTATATCCGAGAGAGGGATTGAAGTGGACAAGGCTAAGGTAGAGACGGTTGAGCAACTCCCACCTCCTACGGATGTTAAGTCCTTAAGGAGCTTTCTAGGCCATGCCGGATTCTATAGAAGATTTATAAAGGACTTCTCGAAGATCACTAAGCCTTTAACACACCTTCTTCAAAAGGATGTGGCTTTCGACTTTGATGAGAAGTGTCTAGCGGCATTCGGACCTTGAAAAATGCGTTGGTGAGTGCTCCCATCATCCAACCTCCGGATTGGAGCCAACCTTTCGAGATCATGTGTGACGCAAGTGACTACGCCGTAGGCGCGGTCTTGGGACAAAGAAAGGAAGGCCGAGTTCACGCCGTTTACTACGCTAGCAAAACTCTTAGTGGGGCACAATTAAATTACGCTACTACGGAAAAAGAATTGCTAGCGGTGGTATTCGCTTTCGAAAAATTCAGATCTTACATCGTGAACTCGAAAGTCATTGTTTACACCGATCACGCAGGCTATAAAGTATCTCTTGGCTAAGAAGGAAGCTAAACCACGTTTGATTCGTTGGATCCTTCTTCTCCAAGAGTTCGATGTTGAAATTCGTGATAAAAAGGGGGTGGAAAATGTTGTGGCCGATCATTTGTCTAGGATGAATCGTGGACAAGATGATAAAGAGCCCATAGAAGATAAGATGAGAGATGACCACCTCTATAGAGTGCTTGATAAAGATACTTGGATGATCGACATCATTCGAGCAATTCGAAAGATGCCCCTTGATCATCTAGACGAAACACCCAAAGGAAAATAATTTCCGAAAGTAAGAAATATTTTTGGGATGCACCATACCTCTTCAAGCTTGGCAATGATGGAGTGATGAGAAGATGTGTGCCAAGGGAAGAGAGGCTTGAGATTCTAAGGAAGTGCCACTCGGCGGAGTACGGTGGGCACTATAGCCATTTTCGAACCGAAGCCAAAGTATGGTCGAGCGGATTCTATTGGCCGGAGATGCATGAAGATACTAAAAGATATGTTGCGTCATGCCCCGAATGCCAAAGAACCGGAAACATCTCTCAAAGAAATTCTATGCCTTTGAAATACAACTTGCAAGTCGACATATTCGATGTATGGGGCATAGACTTCATGGGGCCTTTTAAAAACTCATTTGGATTCGAGTATATACTTGTTATGGTTGATTATGTATCCAAATGGGTAGAGGCTATACCATGTCGTAAAGCTTCCACGGAGGAGTCCATAACTATGATCAAGAACGTGATTTTTCCCCGTTTCGGTACACCGAGAATCTTGATAAGTGATGGAGGAACTCATTTCACCGGGAAGAACTTCAAAAAGTGCTTGTCCAAGTTGGGAATTGAGCATAGGGTCTCCACGGCCTATCACCCACAAACCAACGGACAAGCGGAAACGTCAAATAGGCAATTAAAAAGCATACTTAACAAAACCATAGAGAAGGGAGGCAAGGATTGGTCAAAGAAATTAGACGGAGCTTTATGGGCTTATCGAACGGCGTTTAAAACACCGATAGGTATGACCCCTTATCAATTCGTCTATGGAAAAGCTTGCCACCTTCCGGTTGAGTTGGAACATAAAGCCTATTGGGCGATAAAGGAGATGAACCTTGATCTTGATGCCGCGGTGGTGAAACGAAGGATTCAAATAAGCGAGCTAGAGGAGTTGAGGTTGAAAGCTTATGAAAACGCAAGCATATACAAGGAGAGAATCAAAAGGTGGTATGATAAAAGATTGAAGAAAAAAGAATTTAAAGAAGGAGATAAGGTCCTCCTCTACAATTCGAGGTTTAAAACCTTCGGAAAGGGGAAGTTGCAAAGCAAGTGGGACGGACCTTATGTTGTGCATTCGGTATTCTCCAACGGAGCGGTAACCATTATGGATATAAATGGCGATCAATTTGTGGTGAATGGACAGCGGCTTAAGGTTTACTACGAACCCGACGTCGTGCCCATTCATCATGTTGACGTCTTTACCATGGAGGAAGAGCCCGAACGTCCCGCCTAGGACGAAAAACAAGGCACCAACTTCTGTAAATAATTTTTCTTTTAGCTTTCTGGAGTTTTTCGCGAAGATTAACTGGGCCAACTTTTTCCCATGGGCTGAGGACGAAAAAAATAGGGCGGTGTGCAAAAAACCGAACCGGCCCGACCCCCGAGGCAGGGTGGGCCGGCCGGCCCAGTCGGATCGGCCCAGGCGGGGCCCGACGCCCGATGACCCCGAATTTCGCCCGAATTGCTCCTTTTTGACTTCCTTGTTTGGTCGGAAAATTTTAAGGGAAGTATAAAAAAGGAAAATAAGGTTCCCAGGGCTTTTCTCTCAGGACTATATATTTGGCCGAATTGGGAGCTCGAGAATCAAACCTTTCAAGCAATGTGTTGCACCCTTGTAGCAGCCATTGAGCCTCCAAAAAGCTTAGAGTTGAAGGTAGAAGCCAAGAAGCCATCGATGGAGGAGGCGATGCGATGCGAGGTCAAGCTACCCGTCAAGAGGACCGCACGTATCCGTTGCGGAGGACGTGTCCCGACCGGAGCTCTTGCATCTCGCAACCCCGTCAAAGGAGAGAAGGTCCCTACACCCGTTCGAAGGTCGGCACGTCTCCAAGGCATCAAGCGCAAGGATTACAAGGAGGTGTCGCCGAGCCTAAGGATTATGGGGATAGCGACTACTCCGACGATCGTAGCCCGAGCTCGTGGGCGGCCGCCGGTAGAGATGATGATGATTGGGGTGAGCAACCCTATGAAAGGACTCCCGAAGGCCCCAACGGCAACGGCAACGGCGGTGGTGAAGGCGACAACAATGGAGGTGGCGACGACGGTGGTGACAACGGTGGAGATTATGGCGACGATGACCCCTTCGGATTGCATCCGGTGTGCTGTCGAGTTTGCCGTCAATCCATCGCAGCTCTCTACGCGTCGGCCGACGAATGTCTTCAAACCATGGAAGCGATGAAGCAGCGTATGGAGGACTTGGAGCGCGTAGTTGAAGATGACTACAAGTTCCTTAACCGCAACGTGCGCAAACTTTTCGGCATGGTTGGAAACATGAGAGGCAAGTGGTGCAAAGCTTGCTCGAAGTTCCACTAGATCTAGTTTTCCCCTTTGGTTTTTGTAAGATACGACGAGGACGTCGTATGTTTTAAGTGTGGGGGAGAGCTAGCTCGCTAGCCTTAGCTTTTGAACTTCAAGTTTAGGTTCGGTTTAATCTTCGTGTGTGAGTCTTAGTGTTTTAATGAGTCTTTAGTTTTTTGAGTCTGTTTTAAAATTTTTGCAAGTGTCTTAAATTAGTGTTGAGTCAAGAAAACCAAATAAAAAGAGTCTTCATATATATCTTTGTGTTTTATGTATTGTTTATCTTTATTTACTTGTTTGTTTAATCTTCGATTCTTGATATATGAGCACAAGTATGTGGTTTGAAAGACGTTTACCGTGGTGCTTAGTGGAATCGCTACTGCTTAAAGTACCCATACCGCACTTCGATCTTGAGCTTCACATGTTAGTTGTGCTATGTTCAATGCTAAAAATTGGAGGATTTCAGTTCTGAAAATTATTTTAAAACCCTTGTAATAAAGGTTAGCAAAACCTCTTTTTCCAAGTTGAGAGTAAGAAAAAATTCCTATCCAAAGCCAAGTTTATTTTTTTCGCTCCACCATAAGTGTGATTAGCACGATGAGTTAGGCTAGGACCCTTCTCTCTTGGTAAGTTTTAATTTCGAGCAATGATCATGTCCTTGTGCTTATCTTTTGTTGCTAGCCTCGTCATACATTCGGTAACATGACTTTCACAACGAAAGTCATGAATATCGCCGAATTCCATACCCAACCCTATACATCTCTTTTGTACATCGTATTCCTTGAACACAACCTATTTTCAAAGTTTCGTCTCGTCTCTAGCATGATTTATTTAAAAATTTCAGATTGTATGCATGCGATGAAAGGGAGAATTGAAAGCTTTGAAAAGTTGTCAAGAGAGAGAAAAATAAAGAGAAAAAGTATGTGTATGGAAAAGAAAGAAAGAAAGAAAAATCATATGTGAATGAAAGAAGAAAAGAAAAAGAGAGAAAGATGAGTTAGCAATGAAGATATGAGAGGGATGGATCAAGTGAAAGAAAAGAAAAAATAAAGTGTAAGGAAGGATGTCACGTTGATTGTGAGACGAAACTTTTACTCTATTTCCAACCATGTGCAATCCGACAACGAGGACATCATTGGTGCCTTGAAGTCACAATTTTCTTTTGCCCTTGCACATGTCCACCATTCTAAATCTTCTCATCCTTGATATCCCTACATATGGTTAATTCTCATGATCATTGGCTTTGAAAGGTAGACAACCATTAGAGGAAGTTCTTAGTTTGACAATACTTGTGTTGATTGCGCTAGCCCTACCTATAGCTCCACTTTTACATGATATATGAGAGATTAATGGGAGGTGAGAGTTTTATAAAATTTGGTTAGGATAGACACTTCATATGAGTGACTTGAGAGAGCTTGGAGAAAGGTTTTTGTCTAATACTTGTTGCAGGAATTTTTGTTTTGAAAACCATAAAAACCCTCCGATGGAAGCAAAGGAGTAAGCATGGCTGAAATTGAAGACTTCAAGTGAAAGGTTTGAGTTGTGGGGTAAATCTTGACGTGGTAAAAATTCTAAACGCCCATGTTTATGTTTGATTATCATTACTTTGTGTTTATGTATTAAAGATGAAGGGATTGACTAACTTGTGAATAAGGATAAGTGGTACACGATTACACTCCTTGGACGAAGTTCTTTTATGAGTACTTGCTCGAGGACGAGCAAGAGCTAAGTGTGGGGGAGATGTTGACGGTGTATTTTGGTGCACCTAGCATGTTCATTACACTTTGGTTTGGATTTGATTATGGAACGAACCCGCCACTAGGCACACTAATCATATAACAAGTTCATCTTTGTGCATGCATTTGGAAGTGTTATGTTTATGTAGGAAAACATGGACATAAAGGACGGATTCACAACAAGTTCAAAGGAGCATTCATGGGGTCTTGTTCGTGTTCATGAGCTCGCTGAAATTACTTCCAATGGTGGTGAGGACCGAAGTGCTACGAGGAACACCCCCGGGATTGAAGCGTAAAAGATCAAACTTCATGCAAAGAGAGCCTCCATCTTGATCGCGAGGATAACGAGCGTCAAAATCATCCAAGTGGAGGGGGCAAAGTAGATAAGTGCACGAGGACCCACGGAGCAAAAAGGGCGACCGAACCGGGCCGAAACGGGCTCGGGGGCCGGCCGGCCCGGGCGGGCCGGCCCAGCCCACTTCGGGCACCGGTTCGGTCCCGTCTTCCTTGCCCTCGAAGGATCTTCGACCCTAAAACCCCCGACGCGCCGCCAACACCGAAGGGAGGAGTTATTCGCACCAGAAGGCCATCCACAAGCTAGAGAGAGAGGGAGGAGGATTTCCGGCGGGAGATCAACCACCTCGAAGGAAGCACCCTCTCGTGGAGAAGGAGGAAGACACCGGCGGAAGGGAAACCATGATCAACGGTGCCATGATCGCACCTTGATGGGGTAATCTTCTCATTCGTCCATGGGTTGTAATCGATCTTGAGATGTAATCGCACTTTGTCGGATTATCTATCTATCATCTTGTGTTGAATATACTTTAATGCTTAAGGCTTGCAACCGTGCCGTAGAGGGAGTACGAGCTCCAATGCTTCCTTGGATCCATTCAATACACCGTGGCCATCAAAGGTCTAGTCATGAATACCTTCGCGTAGTGACAGTACGAGAGGAGGGAAAGGGCGAAACCGTGGTCACAACCCCGGTAGATTAGATTGGTTTTCATGTCTTTAAGCGATTGCATGCTCTAATATCGTAGACCCGTGGGCGAGTGACTTCTACCTTGATCGTTTATCATTCTCTCTAGTGTAGTTTAGTGTTTTCTAGTATAATAGTAGTTAGGGTTTTAGTAGCTAGTGTGTCGTTGTTGATCGAACGCTTGTAATCCCCTTGCTCCGCGGATTGACAAGAACCTTGGGAATCCCGTGGTGAAAAAGGTGTGGGGTCCGTACGCTTGCGGATCGTAGAGGGATACGTCTTTTATCCGTCAACACTCACATAGCTAAATAGCGCGGCACGCATGTGATTCGCTCTCTCCTTGGTATATAAAAGGAGAACGAACCCCCCTGCCACAGGGAACGGAGGAACACAGACAGGAGAGAACACAACACAAGACAGGCTGCATCGCGCACTTGCTCTCCAATTCTCCCACAACATCTTCAGCCACTACGCCAGGGACTTGGAAGCCACGCTTCCTCTCCTGCCTTGCTTGTAGCAGCCCCACTACAGGCACCCCCGGTGCTGAGCAATATAGTGCCTTGAGCACACCACTGCTGGACGTACGGCCCCCCCGGCCGGAACTAGGATAAACTCTGTGTCTTCCATTCCTTAGCATCGACCATTGAGGGATAGACCTCGGCGCTTATTACTGGTTAGTGTTGGGACCACATTCCGCACCGACACTAACATTTTTCCATGATTTCACTCCAATGATAGAAGCCCTTTTCCTTGTATACATGACCACTTCATCAACGAATGAGCGGTAGTTATCACCTAACGGTCCTCCATGTTTAGAGAATTGAATGTCTTACTGCTGCTTACCCGCCTTGATTCTTTTGGCGATTACCGTCAATGCTCTTACGGGACCGCGTCCTCTTTTCTTAACTTTTTGTGAGCCTATTCCATGCGAACAACATGCATGTAATAATACCCAAAAAATAATTGTATGCACAGACAGGTAATTTCTATGGAACACATGTTACCAGATCCTTGCTCCTGTTGTTTCCAACGCCGAGCATGAGATGGAGGCTGCACTGCAGGTGTTGGGTTCATTTCATTCCTGTGTTGCAAAATGAAGGTGGGGTCCACGTACCGTTCTGCAGAGAATTTAGTGGCATATGATGACCGATCATATTTTGTAGTATGAGAAAAAATGGTAATTTGCTTGCAAATTAGGAGAGGGATATTACCGATGTCTTCAAGTAGTTGAGGACCATGTGTGGTTCGAGGACCGGTGGATGGTCGCTTCCTTGTGTGATGAGTGATTGACAACGTTGTGTGGACTGATTCTTGGCTAAGTATTGCAGGTGCAGGTTGCGGCTTGACTCGTGTTGGTGCAGGTGAAGAACAAGCGCGAAAGGTCGTTGCCGGTGAGGCCTCCAGGTGTGGAGAAGACAAGTAGGCTTCGTTCGAGGGACCCGGTGGCCGGCGGGGGTCAAGTGCGGGCCGCATGGTGGCATGAACAAGAAGATGAAGTCGTGGACGGTTTCTTGGTAGAGCCTCAAAACCAAGGTCGAGCCGGGACTACGTGGGAGCCGAGTCATGAGTGGAGATTGGCGGAGGCTACACCGAGTTCGCGGGGTTTGCGGTGGTTCACCGTAAAACCACCGGGTTACTCGGTTGAGCCACAAAACCGAGGCCGAAGACTCGACGAGGAGGTGCGGCCACCCAGGCCGGTTCAACCGCCCGGAGGGGCGGTCGGACCGCCCGGGGCCGGTCAGATCCACTGGGCCGGTCTAACCGCCCAGGGGGGCGGTCTGACCGCCCTGGCCGCCGGCGCCGAGAAGCTTCGAAGCGGAGGACACGCGTCGGGATCGCAAGTCTTGCGTCGAGGCTACGCAGGGTGCGGTCGCCGGGCATCCGTCCGATGGTGAAGACATCAAGAATTCCAAATCCGCCCTTGAGGGGCATGTATCCCTAGTTATTAGTGAAGGGCGTTTTAGTCTTTTGGGTGCCTCCATATATACTCATTAGAGGGGTGGATGGCAGCCAACACTTGGAACCCTAGCTCATTTGGTTTTTCCATTTTCGTTCTCCATTTTCCCTAGGTTTTTAGAAGGCTAGCTTGAGAGCTTCATGTGAGATCTAGAGAGAGGGATGGATGTTTGGGTGGCAAGCTAGACCTTGTATGAACCATTCATGGCATGTATAGAAGGTTTGGCGTTGTTCTTCATGTGGTTTTCCCGTCTCTTTGGTGTTGATTTTCGGAGCTCTTTTTGGCAGTGTTTTGAGAACGATTTCTTGGGGTTTTTGGTGGGTGTCACGTATGAGGTTCTTGTGCCTCTTTGGCTGGTGACTTTGCCCCCAAATCCCCTTTGAATCGGACTCGATTTGGTGGTTTCTCGAGTTCGGCGAGTTCCTGACCTAGAGAAGCGATTTCTTCGATTCCTCTTGATTGTGAGCGTTTCGGGTCGATTCCTTTGAGGTAGAGGTTGCCCAGGAGGTAACCCAGCTATTCCCGAAGTTTGGCTGCAATCCGTGGAGTGATTCGGGAGATCGGGCGCGAGGAAGTTGAGGTTTGACCCGCGGGTTCGTTTTCTGGAAGGGGTGGTCTAACCGCCTACGGGGGGCGGTCTAACCGCCCGGGTGTTTCCGGGTCAAAGTTTTGTTTCGCCGGATTTTCCTCTCGTGAGTTTGTTCGCCTTGATCGGAGGAGTGTCCGGGTGAAATTTGGGGTCGTTCTCGTGCGGTTTGCTAGGTGTTCTTGGTTGGAGTTCGTTGCTCGGGTACAGGAGGTTAGACCGCCCCGCAGCTAGCCGGTCTAACCGCCCCTAGGCCCTTGGGTGAAGTTTTGGTTTTCGCCAAGATTTTCTGGTAGCTAGCATGGCCTTGACCAGAGATCTCCGTTGGTGAAACCGTGGTGTGTTTTGGTGCTCGGAAGAGGCGTTTCGGAGGATTTCTTGGTTGACAGGTGGAGGCGGTCTAACCGCCCCTATACCCGGTCTAACCGCCCCCTCTGGTTAGCCGGCTTTCGAGTTGTTTCCGCTGTCGGTGCTTTGCGTGTGTGTTGTGGTTGCCGGTAGAGTTTATTCCTAGGACCGCAGGCTCTCCGGTGGCTACGTGGTTTTGGCAAACGGGAGGTAGAAGTGCGGAGCGTGTGATTTCGGGGGTTCGACCGAGCTAGTTCGTCTTGGCGGAGTTTCAATCTCCCTCGAGAAGAATTTTTATCGGCTCCCATTCACTCCCCCCCCCCCTCTCCCGGTCGCCTTATCGGTCCTTCAAGTGGTATCAGAGCCGGTTTGGGTCTTTATTGACTCTAACCGCCCTAAGATCCAAGGATGGCGTACCGAGAACGGGGTTCGGGTCCTCCACACTTCGATGGCAAGAACTACCGGATGTGGAGCAAGCGGATGGGTGCGTTCCTCCGCGGAAAGGGTCGGCCGCTTTGGGATGTCACGGTGGGACACGAGCTATGTCTAGCCGATGGATTTCCTTGCTCCGGGGTCGAGGGGACGCATTCGACGCCAACAATAAGGCGGTCGACTACTTGTTTCGTGCTTTGTGTCGGCCGAGTTCGATCGGGTGCACACCGAGCACTTGGCTTGTAGGATTTGGGCGGTGTTGAAGGAGGCTCATGTTGGGAACGCCCGGTGTTCGAGCACGGTTGTATGCGACCTACCGGAGAGAGTACGAGAACTTCACTCATCTCCCCGGTGAGTCCATCGATGCCTTGTTCCAAAGGTTCACGGTGGTGGTGAACAACATGAGGGCCAATGTGGACGTGCTCCCGTACGATGATCATGATAGAGCGGTCAAGCTCTTACACTCTTTGGATCGTACAATATGGGGCGGAAAGTTCGAGGCCATAGTCGAGTCGGAGAGGTACGATACTCTGACGGTGAACGAGCTGTTCTCGAAGCTCAAGTCGGCTGAGGTGGATAGGGGCATGACTGCCAAGCTTGAGGGACCAACTGATTCCCATAGTCTTGCCCTCGTTGGTGGTTCCAAAGGAAAGACTAACTCTAACCCATCCACCAGGATGTTCTCGTTTTCCTCTTTGATGTCTATGCCAGATGAGGAGTTTGATGACCTTGGAGAGGACGAGCCGGCGCCGTTGACGAGGCGGTTCGAGAGGCCGCACGAGAACCGTGTGAACATGAGGAGGAACACGAGGACTGCTTCCGGTGCGGCAAGCGGGACACTTCGTCGCCGACCGTCCGGAGAAGGCCGAGAGCAAGGACAGCTACAAGCACAAGCCGAGGATGAACGATGGCAAGTACCGTTCGAGGCGCGACCACAAGAGCAAGCACAAGAACAAGTACAAGGACGAGCGACGATCGAGGAAGAAGGAGGGCCGAGGCAAGGCCCGAGCAATGGTTGGAGCGAGCGACGTCGACTCCAGTTCCGCGTACTCCACCTCGAGCTCGAGCAAGGTGAAGACGAGGGAGATCGCCGCAAGAACAAGAAGTCGTCCAAGAACCTGAGCGGGCTGAGCTGCTTCGCGAGAGATGACTTCTGTACCATGGCGCTGAGCTCCGGCAGCAAGAAGAGCACACAGAGCGACTCGGACTCTGAGTCCGACGACGAGGTGCGTGATGAACTTCCCTTCTTGCGCCAGGAGAATGAGAGGCTTGGCTCTTTGCTTGATAACCGTGATGACATGCTTAGAGAGGCCAAGAAAATGAGGAAAGAGCTTAGGGCTTCACTCGAGGATGCTAGGACTAGAGTGGCGAGCTAGAGACACGGGTGCTTGATAGCAAGCTTGAGATTGATTCGCTTAAGGCTAGCCCCCGTTGTTGCCGATGAAAATGATTGTGCTGATTGCTCCATATTCCTTGCTGATCTTGCTTTGTTTAAAGAGAAGCATGCCTCCAAGTGTGAGGAACTAGATGTGCTTAGGGTTGAAGTGGCCGAGCTTAAGTCTAGACCTCGCTTTGCTAGGTGCTTGCACTTCTTGCCCCGTTTTGCATGCTAAGATTGATGAGTTGCATGCTTACACTAGTTCACTCGAGGCTAAATTGAAGGAACCCATGCCTACATCTTGCTCTACCTGTGAAATGCATGCTTTGAAAAATTTGGAGCTTGCACATTATGTTGATCGTTTGCAGGATGAGAATGATGACTTGAGGAAGTTGATGGGTTGGTTGTCCGGTCACGAGCCTCAGTTGAGGATGATGATCGAGGCCTTTAAGAGGCAAGATGGTGAGGGGCTTGGGGCAAACAGGGTTGGTGAAGGAAGTGGAGAGAATATCCCGGAGCCACCAAAAACCCACCACAAAAATGATTTCCCTCCAAAACCCAACCATCTTAGGAACCGACTAGACACAACCCCAGCTCCACCTATATTTCCTACACCCACAAATGATCTCCAAAAGCCCATCAAGTTTGTGAGCACTTCGGGGGAAAGTGTTCTTTGGGAAAGTGAGAGAGAAGGCAAGTGAGGAGAAATCGGTGGAGGAGTTGAGTGGAGAGAAACCAAGCGAGCAGCCCCAATCCAAGCCAAAACCTAAGCTTGTGAGGTTCCGTTGTGGCCATTGTGGGAAGGAGGGTCACAAGGATGAGTTTTGCTTCAAGAGGAAGCGGGAAGAGAGGATGGCAAAGGAGTGGGCGAACAAGGATAGGTACAACCCTTCCCATGGTGTACCTAAGCCTCGTATGCCACTACCCGTGGGTAAGGCCGTGGTGAGAAGTGTTCCGGCATGGGGAGATGCGAGTTCCCGCGGCCGAGGAGCCGTTCGGAGGGGGCGGTCGACCCCGGCCCGGCTAGGCGGTCGGGGCCGCCCGGCCCCGCAGGGGGGCGGTTAGACCGGCCTGGCTAGGCGGTTTAACCGCCCCCCCCGGCACTCGGGCGGAGTGGTTTTCGAGGTGGTGAGTCGAGAGGTTTCGTGTCCGGAGGTGGAGTTGCTGGTGGTTGGTCTGGAGAGACAGCAGGTGGTCAGTTTGCTAGGCATTCTCCCCCTCGAGGTCACTACGGGGATGGGAGGAGTCGTAGCTTTGAGAAGGAGAGGAGGGACGCTCCACGGGTTGTCTTCCGTGGTTTTGGTCCTCCTCCAAGCAGTGAGGGGTGGTTCCCTCGGGGTGGTTACTGTGGTGGTGTTCGTGGAGGTAGCTTTGGTAGGAGAGATGCTTTGGTTGGTGCTAACCCCACTTTCGAGCAAATGGCTCGGCACTGGTTTTCCTCTTTTGGTACTAACCCCGATCTTTGAGTCGTTTGTTCGCTCACGTGCTTGTTTTTGAATTTCAGGTGGGAGACTTGAAGAACATTTGGTTGATTGACTCCGGTTGTTCGAGGCATATGACCGAGACAGGGGGTGGTTCTCAAGTCTCGTCCCGGTGGTGACGAAGAGGTACATCACCTTTGGGGACAATGGGCGTGGGCGTGTGCTTTCGAAGGTGAGATAAAAGTGAGTGACAAGATCACTCGAGGCGTGTTGCTCTTGTTCAATCGCCGGGGTACAATTTGCTTTCTCGTGTCTCGGTTGTTGGATGAGGGTTTTGAGGTGTTGTTTCGGCCCGGTGGTTCTCGGATTGTGGACTCTCGAGGGGACCTTGTTTGTATGGTCGTTCCCGAGGGTCGGTGTTTCGTGCTGATTTTTCTCGGTCTTCGGGTGTTGAGCGTTGTTTCTTGGCCGGTTCTTCGAGTGAGTTGTGGAAGTGGCATAGGAAGTTGGGTCACTTGAGCTTTGACCTTTTGTCTCGCTTGAGTAAACTCAATTTGGTCCGAGGATTGCCACGGTTGAAGCTTGAGAAAGAGTTGGTTTGTGCTCCGTGTAGGCATGCCAAGATGGTGGCCTCCTCTCACCCGCCTCTCACCGATGTGATGACTGAGCGTCCATGCGAGCCGCTCCATATGGACCTTGTTGGCCCGGCTCGTGTGCGATCTCGCGGGTGGGAAGTGGTATGTCCTTGTTGTGGTGGATGACTATTCTCGGTATGCGTGGGTGTTCTTTCCGGAGGATAAGGGGGAGACGTTTGGTTTTGTTCGAGATCTAGTCTTGAGGTTGAGGAACGAGAGGCACGGAGATGCCATACGAGCTATCCGCAAGGGATAATGGCTCGGAATTCGGGAACTCTCGTTTTGAAACCTTTTGTCATGACTTGGGTCTTGAGCACCGCGTTTTCGAGTCCGTATACGCCTCCCCAGAATGGTGTTGTAGAAAGGAAGAACAGGACCTTGTGCGAGATGGCTCGGACGATGCTTGATGAGCATAGGACTCCGAGGAGGTATTGGGCTGAGGCGGTGAATACCGCGTGCTATGTGTCGAACAGAATATACCTCAGAGTGCACAAGAAGAAGACATGCTATGAGTTGATGCATGGTCGCACACCCAAAGTGAGTCACTTCCATGTCTTTGGTTGCAAGTGTTTTATTCTGAAGAAGGGCAGGAAGTTGGATAAGTTTGAGGCTAGGTCTGTCGATGGCATTTTCTTTGGCTATGCATCTCATTCTAGAGCATATCGTGTGCTCAATCTTGAAACTAACCAAATCGTGAAGACTTGCGAGGTAACCTTCGACGAGACAGAGCCACGTAGTCAGCTTGTTTTTGAGTGTGCAGGTGATGATGAGCTTGGCGAGGAGATCTTTCAGGAGGAGGAGCATGAACATGGTGATGATGAAGATGGCGGTGCGGTGCCCCCGCCGAACATGTACCCACTACTTCGACTACGATGATGGATGGACCTTCTCGCTACACCTACGACGACAAACCAAGAACGAGGAGAAGCCGATGTTGAGGGGGAGGTAGCTTCGAGGCGAGAACCTCCCCGGCGAGTTCAAGTGGATCACCCGGCTTCAAGGATCATCGGCGACATGAATGAACGCACTACACGGTCGAGGGTTCGAAACAATTCCCATTTTGCTCATGCTGCGTTTGTTGCTTCTTTTGAGCCCAAAGACATTGGACACGCACTATCCGATCACAATTGGGTTAACTCGATGCATGAGGAGTTGGAGAACTTTGAGAGGAATCGGGTGTGGGAGTTGGTTGACCCTCCCCCGGTGGTGTAAGCCGATTGGTACAAAGTGGGTGTGGAAAAACAAAGAGGGAGAGAAGGGTGAGGTTGTGAGGAACAAGTCGAGGCTTGTTGCTCAAGGGTTCAGTCAGAAAGAGGGGATCGACTACGAGGAGACCTTTGCTCCCGTAGCCCGTTTGGAGGCGATTAGGATCCTTCTAGCCTTTTCCGTGGCTAAAGGGTTCAAGTTGCACCAAATGGATGTGAAGAGTGCTTTTCTGAATGGAGTGTTGGAGGAAGAAGTGTATGTGAGACAGCCTCCGGGGTTTGAGAGTGAGAAGTACCCCCACAGGGTGTACAAGTTGAGGAAGGCGCTGTATGGGTTGAAGCAGGTGCCTAGAGCTTGGTATGGCAGGTTGAGGGGGTTCTTGTTTGAGAGAGGCTTTGAGATGGGGAAGGTCGATCGACCTTGTTTTTGCCGAGGCGGAGCGAGAGATATCCTTATTGTGCAGGTGTACGTGGATGATATTGTCTTTGGTGGCTCGTCTAACTCTCTTGTTGCAAGGTTTGCAGATGATATGAGCAGGGAGTTTGAGATGAGCATGATGGGCGAGTTGCAGTTCTTCCTCGGGCTACAAATCAAGCAATCAAAGGAAGGAACATTTGTGCACCAGGCTAAGTACACCAAAGACATTGTGAGGAAGTTCAAGATGGAGGACTCCAAAGCTATGACGACGCCGATGAGTACGACTACGGCTCTTGATGCGGACGAGGAAGGTGAACATGTGGACCAGAAGGAGTACCGGAGCATGATCGGGTCACTCCTCTACTTGACGGCGACGAGGCCGACATACGCTTCTCGGTGTGTCCGTGCGCTCGTTTTCAAGCGTCTCCGAGGACTTCGCATCGGCAAGCGGTGAAGAGAATTTTCGTGTACTTGCATCACACTCCCGACTTCGGCTCGTGGTACTCCGCGTCCTCTTCTTTGGCGCTTCATGGCTTTTCGGACGCGGATTTTGCCGGGTGTCGGTTGGATAGGAAGTCCACTTCGGGACTTGCCGCTTTTTGGGTTCTTCGTTGGTGTCTTGGTCTTCTCGTAAGCGGTCGAGTGTTGCTCAATCCACGACCGAAGCCGAGTATGTTGCCGCGCTAGTTGTTGCTCTCGGCTCCTTTGGATCACCTACACCATGAGTGACTTTGGTGAGGAGTATACCCATGTCCCACTTCATTGTGATAGCACCGGTGCCATAAGCGTTGCAAAGAACCCGTGCTCCATTCCAAAACCAAACACATAGAAGTGAGGTATCATTTCCTGAGAGACAACGTAGAGAAAGGGAAGATAGCTTTGATCCATGTACCCACACATGACCAACTAGCCGATATTTTCACCAAACCCCTAGATCAAGCAACTTTCACTCGTTTGCGGGGGAACTTGGTGTGTGTTTAATTTCTTGAGTTGGGTGTGTGGGGGGCTTTCTTTTGCCGGTGGTGTCGAGCCCGTTTTGCCTCCCCTCGAGGAGCCGGTTTGTAGCATATGTATAGCTTTCGTTGGTGCATTTCTTGCATTTGGCATTGCATATGTAACATGATGTATAGGCATCCTTGTATCTTAGATTGCATGCATTTTGTATCATATGCATCGGATAGGAAAAGCTTCTCCTATATACTTTGTTCACCATGGGTCGCTATATATGTTCTTGTGAGCTTGTTTGGTATGCTATGGTTAGTTTGGATGAGCTCTTGATGATCTTGTTGAATGATCCATGGTTGATGGCTAATGTTTGAAAAAATGTCATATACATGCTCTCTCATGCGTAAATGCTTATATATGATCTTGACATGTTTTAGTGGCTTTGCTATGCTTACTTTGTGGTTGGATAGCTAGTTTATTGATCATATGGAGCCAAAGGCTCGCTTGCCATCATGAATGTTTAGCCCTCTTGCTTAATCTTGTGGAGGGGCATAAGTTCCTTTTTGTCGCAAAGACATTTCATGTACCATTTACAAATCTGAAAATGAAATGAACAATGCTTGGAAAATATGTTCTCATGTCATATGTGCTGAAATTAATTTGCTTTGGGTGCTAAACCGTTGCATGTTGCCTACCAATGAGAAGTCTCATACATAGAAGTAGGCACATGGCTCGGTGGCTTTGACATGACATGAGGTGCTTTTGGGTGTTTATGATGGTCTTATGATTAGAATGGCTGTCCTAGCATGAAATTTGAGTGGCTTTGCCATTTTGATATGTTCTGCTCATGTTTAGGTATTTGCTTGTGAGAGAGTAACTTTTCGCAAAATTACTCAAATCCTTTTTAGCATTGTCCAATGGTTGTGAAACTTGGTGATCACGTAGTTAAGGTCATTACGAACCTGTCGAGTATCTAACTTGCTCATTTGGACTTGTGTAGCACCTTGTGATGAATTTTGTATATTCGAGAAGCTATATGTTGCAAGTTTTCGCATTTTGCCTTGATTCATGCATTGTCAACAAGGGGGAGAAGTTTGTGCATGTTTTGGGCACTCGGGAGTGTTTGGAAGGTGTTCCAATTGTTTCGGGCAATTTTTGAGCAAGCTTTGGTGCGGGGCCGATCTCTTGGGGCGGTCTAACCGCCCCCCGTGCGGTCAATTCGGCAGAGGCGGTCTAACCGCCCGTACAAAGGCGGTCTAACCGCCCGGGGCGTGTGAGCAAGTTTTTGCTCTTTGTTGCATTCCCGAGTTGCATTGATGCATGTGTTCAGGGGGAGTGTGCTGTGGCTCAGGGGGAGCTTGCATATGTGCAGGGGGAGCTCTTTGTGGTGTTCGAGTTTTGCTTTGGTGGTTTGCGCTCTGCGCTTGAGCTATGTTTTGTCTCGGATGTGTCGAGCCGTTGCCCTTGCCTAAGGGGTCCGAGACTTGCCTCCTTCAAGTGATCTTGTTCTTTGCCTTTCTTTGGCTTTCGATCGCTTGTTGGAGTTTCTTTTTATTTGTTTCTTTTCTTTTCCTTTTCTCTTATGTTACTTCATGTGAGTGTGTTGTCAATGCACTCATCAAGGGGGAGATTGAGGACCATGTGTGGTTCGAGGACCGGTGGATGGTCGCTTCCTTGTGTGATGAGTGATTGACAACGTTGTGTGGACTGATTCTTGGCTAAGTATTGCAGGTGCAGGTTGCGGCTTGACTCGTGTTGGTGCAGGTGAAGAACAAGCGCGAAAGGTCATTGCGGTGAGGCCTCCGTGTGTGGAGAAGACAAGTAGGCTTCGTTCGAGGGACCCGGTGGCCGCCGGGGGTCAAGTGCGGGCCGCATGGTGGCATGAACAAGAAGATGAAGTCGTGGACGGTTTCTTGGTAGAGCCTCAAAACCAAGGTCGAGCCGGGACTACGTGGGAGCCGAGTCATGAGTGGAGATTGGCGGAGGCTACACCGAGTTCGCGGGGTTTGCGGTGGTTCACCGTAAAACCACCGGGTTACTCGGTTGAGCCACAAAACCGAGGCCGAAGACTCGACGAGGAGGTGCGGCCACCCGTGGCGGTTCAACCGCCCGGAGGGGCGGTCGACCGCCCGGGGCCGGTCGCATCCACCGGGCCGGCCTAACCGCCCCCGGGGGCGGTCCGACCGCCCGCCGCCGCCGCGCGAGAAGCTTCGAAGCGGAGGACACGCGTCGGGATCGCAAGTCTTGCGTCGAGGCTACGCAGGTGCGGTCGCCGGCATCCGTCCGATGGTGAAGACATCAAGAATTCCAAATCCGCCCTTGAGGGGCATGTATCCCTAGTTATTAGTGAAGGGCGTTTTAGTCTTTTGGGTGCCTCCATATATACTCATTAGAGGGGTGGATGGCAGCCAACACTTGGAACCCTAGCTCATTTGGTTTTTCCATTTTCGTTCTCCATTTTCCCTAGGTTTTTAGAAGGCTAGCTTGAGAGCTTCATGTGAGATCTAGAGAGAGGGATGGATGTTTGGGTGGCAAGCTAGACCTTGTATGAACCATTCATGGCATGTATAGAAGGTTTGGCGTTGTTCTTCATGTGGTTTTCCCGTCTCTTTGGTGTTGATTTTCGGAGCTCTTTTTGGCAGTGTTTTGAGAACGATTTCTTGGGGTTTTTGGTGGGTGTCACGTATGAGGTTCTTGTGCCTCTTTGGCTGGTGACTTTGCCCCCAAATCCCCTTTGAATCGGACTCGATTTGGTGGTTTCTCGAGTTGGGCGAGTTCTTGACCTAGAGAAGCAATTTCTTCGATTCCTCTTGATTGTGAGCGTTTCGGGTCGATTCCTTTGAGGTAGAGGTTGCCCGGAGGTAACCCAGGCTATTCCCGAAGTTTGGCTGCAATCCGTGGAGTGATTCGGGAGATCGGGCGCGAGGAAGTTGAGGTTTGACCCGCGGGTTCGTTTTTACGGGAAGGGGCGGTCTAACCGCCTACGGGGGCGGTCTAACCGCCCGGGTGTTTCCGGTCAAAGTTTTGTTTCGCCGGATTTTCCTCTCGTGAGTTTGTTCGCCTTGATCGAGGAGTGTCCGGGTGAAATTTGGGGTCGTTCTCGTGCGGTTTGCTAGGTGTTCTTGGTTGGAGTTCGTTGCCGGGTACGGGAGGTTAGACCGCCCCGTGTAGCCGGTCTAACCGCCCCTAGGCCCTTGGGTGAAGTTTTGGTTTTCGCCAAGATTTTCCGGTAGCTAGCATGGCCTTGACCGAGAGATCTCTCGTTGGTGAAACCGTGGTGTGTTTTGGTGCTCGGAAGAGGCGTTTCGGAGGATTTCTTGGTTGCCGTGTGGAGGCGGTCTAACCGCCCCCTATACCTCGGTCTAACCGCCCTCCTCGGTTAGCCGGCTTTCGAGTTGTTTCCGCCGTCGGTCTGCCGCGTGTGTGTTGTGGTTGCCTGGTAGAGTTTGTTCCTAGGACCGCAGCTCTCCGGTGGCTACGTGGTTTTGGCAAACGGGAGGTAGAAGTGCGGAGCGTGTGATTTCGGGGGTTCGACCGAGCTAGTTCGTCTTGGCGGAGTTTCAATCTCCCTCGAGAAGAATTTTTATCGGCTCCCATTCACTCCCCCCCCCTCTCTGGTCGCCTTATCAGTCCTTCAGTAGTCCTGCAACATTCAGGTATTCTCTGTATGTATCGATTGTGTCATCCCTGAAAATGTCTTCTAATTCTGAAATATAATCCATAATTAATTTCATTCATGTGACTGAACATGCAAATTCAGGAGTATAAGTACACAAATATTTGGCTGAAGCATATCTTACCCAAGGCTTTCTTCTCTTGATGCAAATCAGCTAGCCAAAGTTTGTATTCATCTAAGTCACGTTCTTCTACTTCTTCTTCATCATCAGCATGTATGTAAGCACTTTTGGATTTCAAAGGTGTTATGGCCATGGTATGGTTTATAGGTATTGGCTCTCTGGAGATAACTAATCTGATCATCATCTCCTCCTCGTGAATCTGTTTCATTCTTTCTACGTCGACATCGTAGTCGATCTCAGTGAGTGTTGCTTCCGCAATAGAGTCAGGAATTCTAGTCTTGTAGTAAACAATGTCCCTCATCCTATACCCCAGTTTTTGTTCAGGTTGTTTATGGTTTGTAGGGTGATTTGTGAACCACGAGGGTGACAAGTATGTGTTGTATCTGGCTCCCCATCTATACCCTTCTCAATCATATATACGGTCCAAGACTGATCATCTAATGATCTGCGCATTCATTTCGATGTCATATCAATAACATGTGAAGAAATTTGGTGTGCAAATCGCGTGATCAAATGCATGAAATCTAGGGTACCAGTGCGTGCACAGATGCATGAGATGTTGGAAGCAGTACGAACGAGGGGAAGGATCGAACCACAATACAGCGTACCTGGCCTCGGTCGTCTCATCCTGAGATGAAGGTAAAACATCAGGGTCTGCATCTATGTCCACGTCGACGCGTGCTTCATCGTCGCCCGAAGGTGATGATGACCCAAAGAGCGCCCCCGTCGCCCTAGGCCTGGGGGCCATGGTGGCGGTAGGTTCACCAATCGCCGCACCAGGGGTTGTGAACATTCTAGGTAGCATGGCCGACGACGGTGTGCGCTGCGCTTCAGAGGACGTAGGGGTCACCCTTGCCGGCTCCCTCGACGACGGCATCCTCGTGTACGCGCGGCGAGAAGCAGCTTCGCGGCGGCGGTGGTAGTCGTATCGTCTACCCAGCCCCTAACTGACCGAGTTGTAGATTTGTTTTGCGAGGGGATTCAGGAGGGAAAGTAAAGACGCGCGACTTTTTACTCTTGTAACCCGGCGTGGTGGCCCCAGTCATGGTTGCGCGGTAGTTTGGGTGAAAGTTAAATAATTAGGATGGGAAAAAACTGGCGCCACATTCCAAATCGCTGGCTACCCATTTTTTCTGAACGGTTGGCGTATTTGAGGGATGCGTTTTGGTGTGGCCAGCTGACGGGTGGGTCCCACAAAGTTTACTTCTTGTTTACCACAAAGTTATTGTATATTGGTTACACATTTTTTGATGTGGTCAGAGTAAATTTACGAATGTCATATTTGTATAAACTTTAGCATACTACCATAAACCCTTTATCAAATTTGTACCAGAGTAAAATGCATCACACAAATATGTGTAACAAACATAAAGATCGGGTAACAATGGGTAAGATTTATGACAACTGAGTTTACACAGGCTAGCTACCCGAGTCACGTTGACACCACACCAACTAAGGATCATCAAAAACATGCTCTACAAGGACACAATTGTAAAGACACATACATAGTCGAAAGACACAACTTGAGAGACATGCTTTGTGTTTATTAGCTGGATTTCTTCAAAGATGTGACTGAAATGACGCCAGAGCCTCTCTGCAAGGTCCCTCGTCAGTGGCAGATAAATTTCCTGAAAATGAAGAAAGCATTAAATGAACTGTCAGAACAAATGATAACTGAAATCCTGTGCACTGAAACAATGTTTAGCAATCAGCTGAACTTGTAAAACACAAGAAAGAACGCAAACATGTAAACTGAAATCCAGAATGTCTTTTAGGGTGCATCATGTGTGGAACAAATTTATCAAGAAATATCAGCAATCACAACTTTTATACCTTCTTTCAGATCATTAACGCTTCCTTGAGTGTGTAGAAGAACCAATCACACTCGTTTCGCATCCTACACTCCTCGCCGCAGAACCTACGCCACGAGTACCAAGCATGCCATCCTCGCGTGGTCGCCACACCCGCGACCCGCACACCGCAAATCGTCGTGGCGAGGTACGGACGCCGCACCGGCGACACGGCAATCACATTCGCATCCGTAAGGTAGTCCCACGTCGACGCAATGATCCCGGAGCGGCGTTTTGTGCAAGTCAAATTTATCCAAGGAAGCACCGTCGCCCCCTCTTGGGGTGCCTCGACCAAGCGCGAGAGCCGCCCGGCCTCGTCGTCGTCGGCCTCGCCGCTGTTGGGTCTTTAGAGGAAGAGGGAGAGGGCGTACATCGATTCCTTGTGACCCGCCTCCCGCGGCGCGCCGTAGCCGGGTCGAGGCACGGCGTGATGACGCCACGTGTGTTCCCTAGTACTGCGCGGCGCAAGCCACTCTGGAACAAGGCCTCCGGGTTGCCGACGTTGGCCAGTGTGTTGACGAGCGCCGCGCGATACTCGTGGCCGAGGTAGAATCGACGCCGCAGGACGCGTTTCAGGGCTAGGCGTCGTCCGACCGTGGCGGCGCCGCCCACCACGCACATTGCCTTGCATGTTGTGCGCAGGTTGCGGAGATCCACAATGGCATCCTCTGACTGTGCAGCAACGCGGGAGACGATGTCAATCGTCAGCTTCGTCGGCAGTTCCAGCAGCCTCGACGACGCCTCGTAGCGAGCCACGGAGATCTTTTCCATGGAGTGGTTGCAGTTCGTCACGCGCGGTGGGTAATTGGATGTGCGACGCTGTTATCCCCGGCAAGGATGAGGGGAGATGGAAAAGAACCGCCGCCTCCAGATCATGTTGTAGATTGAATTTGGGGGGTCGCAGGGTTCATTGGGTTTTAAGGAAACTGCGCTTTCATAGGGAGGACACGAAATCACAGGGTCAATGATGGGTGTACCCAGCCACTTGTTGGCCCACAAATCAGTCTTTACGGAAATTTGACTCTCGGTGACCCCATCTGTGGACGGAGTTGCGGGACCCACCTGTAGGATTGTTGCGCCAAACTGTCGGCCTGAACCCGCGAGAGATTTCCCCATTGGACAGAGTTGTGGGCCCCACTGCTCGGCGCCCGCATTGGGATGTGTTCTTGAGTTGTTCATGTTCATAATGAACTTGATCATTTGTATCGTTTAATCATAACTTCAAAGTTGTTTATATTTGTCAAATGACGTCCAAATCAGGAAATTTTTTTCCTACATTCTTATGACAACATAATCTTGATCATGGTATCCACTGCATAGCGTGTCACAGCGTCTGAGCAATCATAATTTAAAAATAGAACATTTCATAACTAGATTCAAGATTTTCAATCAGTAGACGACGTCAATTTGAAATGAGATGAATACCAAAGTTTCATAGCTCGTCGAGATGAACAATCTTTATATTGGTTGAATTCTCATTTGAAGAAGGGGTACGATCACGTAGAACAAAAATGACATGTCTCCAACCAAGTTTCTTAAACAATGAGAGTGAACCTAGGATTAACGAACAATGTGTAGGACCACTTCATCAAATCAAAATCCGACAAATATAAAGATTGTTCATCTCGACGAGCTATGAAACTTTGGTATTCATCTCATTTCAAATTGACGTCGTCTACTGATTGAAAATCTTGAATCTAGTTATGAAATGTTCTATTTTTAAATTATGATTGCTCAGACGCTGTGACACGGTATGCAGTGGACACCATGATCTAGATTATGTTGTCATAAGAATGTAGGAAAAAATTTCTTGATTTGGACGTCATTTGACAAATATAAACAACTTTGAAGTTATGATTAAACGATACAAATGATCAAGTTCATTATGAACATGAACAACTCAAGAACACATCCCAATCTGGGCGCCGACAGGTGGGGCCCACTACTCTGTCCAAAGGGGAAATATCTCGCGGGTTCAGCCGACGCTTGGCGCAACAATCCTACCGACAGTGGGTCCCGCAACTCGTCCGCGCATGGGGTCACCCGCAGTCAAATTTCCGTTAAAGACCGATTTGTGGGCCAACAAGTGGCTGGGTAGACCCGTCATTGACCCTTGGTAACCGCCCCACCCCGCCGAGTGAGTGGGGTCGCGTCCCTGCAATGGGATATTCTGCCTTTTAGTCATTGATCTGTCGGCCCCACACGGCAGTGGTACGAATGCAGTTGCCGAACGGAATAGGAATCGCTTCACCCGACGTGAGTTATATAACCGCGGGGCTTCGCTGTGTTTTCCAATCCCGCTCCTTTGCACCGCGCCGCTCTCGTCGATCTTGAGTAGCCGCTCGTCTCCCCCCTCGACTCCCTGCGCGCAGCGATGGCCGGAGAGAAGCGCCCTGCAGAAGAGGCCCCTGGTAGTTCGTCGCCGTCGGTCCCGCCGCGTCTCCGTCGGTTGATTTCTCGCCGGGGGTGAGTGTCTTCCTGTCTCCATAATTTCCTGTGCTTGCCGAGGATCTGATGCTGTCATTCTTCTTCTGTTTCCAAGTGCGACATATGGCCCGGGTCCTTCAGCCGGCGCGGCGCCTCCGTCCGGTGGATCTTCGTCGTCGGAATCCTGGATCTTGTCTTCTTCCTCGTCTCGGGGCGACGCCCCTGTTCGTCAGGAGGCCCGGGACTCGGCAAAGGAACTGGCGAGGACGTGACGTCGTCTAGACGTCGCGCTGCGCAAGGTAAGGGACCTGGAGGGGACCCGGGATGCGATGCATATCGCCCTTCAGGCGGCTGAGACGGAGACAGCCGAAGTTCGCAGCGCCAAGGCGGATGTGGAGGCCCGCTGCTTTGGTGAGTTCCTATATTCCGTCAGTGCACGCCGCCCACTAGGCTCTTGTTTGACTCGTCGCCATTGTTTCTTGCGTCAGCCGAGGAGGCGGAGGCGTCTTTCCGCCGTGAGCAGGCGGAGGAGCTGCGCCGCCGCCTGAACGATCTGGAGGATCGCCACGATGAACTTACGCGCGCGCCGGAGGTCGCCGTCGCAGTGGTCGGCCCGAGGCTCCGCCCATCGCCCGACCGTCTTCGCGCGCTCCCCGTGCGTGTCCGGGGAGGCGGTGCGTGCCGGTGCGCGCCGGGGAGCCGCCCGCGCGCTCGTGACAATGGGACATTCAAGTCGAGTTTCCCTTGGCTGATCCGCGGCCGGAGTGGCCGTTACCGCGGACGGATCGGCACCGAACTACGCGCCGCACTTCCCCATTGCGGCCGATGCCGCCGCCGCGGGGGTTGACATCGACGGCGTGCTTCGCGACGGCGACAGCGCCGCCGCCGACATTGGCGGCCTATAACTCACCTTTCTAAGATTAATCTGTACCGGCCCCTCGTGGCCGAGGAAATCGAACTTCGTCGCATTGTTCCTTGTTTGTGCCATTGCGATTTCTTGTTCACTGCTTCGGGTGGGCGTGGTCGGGTCTACGAAGCAAACTCCGACCCCCCGTGCCGTCTTGTCACCCGTCACAGCACCTGACGCGTGCTCAGTAGGAGGCTAGGAGCTTCCTTGAACAGGCGTCCAGGGTACTCGAGTAGTGTACGTAGGACTGAACGCGTGGGAGATCGTGAGACGCAGCGCTGCGTTCCTTCTTCCGTTCGCATCTAAATAAAATTAGCCCCAAGAATCTTTCATAAATGGAACACTAAATAAAATTTATTTGTAAAACCTTTTCACGTGTAAGCGTAACTTTGTGACGAATCTAATGAACCTACTTAATCCATATTTAGCTACAGATTTTGAAAGTAGTTTTGAAAATAACTTACTTTAATATTTGAAATTAATGGTGCACCTTCATGGAGTAGTAAATGTAGATGAAATCTAAAACTAAATAAATAGTTTGGATCTACTTTGCGATACAGAGCTTTTCGCAAACCTTTTCAGACATCAAACCCTTAGTGTGATTTTGCATGCAACTATCCGGTGCAGGTGAAGCGTTGCGGCTAGACGACGACTCCCCAGGCGCGCGTGCGTGTAGCAGTTAATTAGGAACCGCCGCCCTTTCGTCTTGCCGGTTGTCTTCAAATCTTGCCATGCGCATTGCTTCGGCAACCACCACGTCGATTTGACCTGTATATGAAGCCGAAACGACAGCATAGAATATACTAGTTTAGCCTCTTCCCTACCCCACCCCCCACTGTCTTATCGAAGGCGAAGGGGTTTTCTTGCCTGCTGCCATTGCCGGCGACCCCCCGAAGCTTGCAATCTCGGCAACCGCCATCGCAAGCGACCTCCAAACGGCGGCGATGATCCGAAGCGACGCATCGGGTAACGGCGGCGCCCCACAAATGAAGGGGGATGCCGTAGAGGCAACCGCCGCTGCCGGCCTCCACAGTAACCTAGGTGATGCGGGTGGAGCAATCCCGACCGCGTCAGCAGAGAGCGTCGCTTCGAAGGTTAGTCCTGCAAGGCACAATGAGTTTCTAGTCGTGGATTTGTCACGAGGTTCAAGATTCGGAACTTTGTTTTCTTGGTTTGGGACTGCAGGGTGGCAAGCGTGTCGCCGTGAACCCGTGGGAGGCCGCCGTTGATCCAGCCGACGTTCGAGATCGCAGCAGCTGGGAGTGGGACGAATGGCGCCCCGCCGTCGTCCGTCCACGACTTTCGGAGAAGCAGGGACCGCCCCCAACTACGATGCACGAGGTTGAATTCTTCAAGGAGCGGTACCCGAGCATCAAGACCACCGTCACTTGCGACGCGGGAGTAGTGGCATCAACGAAATCAAAGGTAGCCCACCTCCAGAATGTTTGCTCATTGGATTGGACACCGAGTGGATTGAGCTTCGCAGTGGCGGGTACAAGCTCGCATTGTTGCAATTGTGTGTCGGGTCGCGCTGCCTTATTTACCAGGTGCACCATGCCGGCTACAAGCTTCCTGATGTCTTGAGAAAGTTTCTCAGCGAGGAAGGCCACATCTTTGTCGGAGCGCATATCACCAACGATGTTGAACGCCTACAGGAGGACTGCGGCGTCAAGATTTCTAATTGGAAAGACCTTCAACTAATTGTTGCTGACGTTGATGACAAGTATAGCCATCTGTACCGAAATGGTTACAGGTCTTCACTGGAGAAGATTGGAAATCGAGTACTGGAGCTACCTCTGTACAAGGACAGAAATGTGGACCACAGGCTTTGGGGTTTGAGGGTGTTGCACGAATGGCAGGTGAAATACGCCTCCAAGGATGCATTTCTATCTTTTGAGATTGCTAATCAGCTTGAGATCAAGCATGGTTACCGATTTCTGCCAGATGCTAATTTGTAGAATCATGTAACTAATGTACTAACCAAAAGTAGCAAGTAGAATTTCTTGGTTTTCGGAACAAGTATCTCGTGTACATATTACTAGTAATTCAGTTGATGGATTGAAACTAAGAGGCCTTGTTTATTTGGGCAATTTTGACAGATAATTTCCATATTACTCTAATTATTTGTTGATTTACTAAAGATTAATTTTTATCATTTGTGAGTCAATTTTTTATTTTCTATATCAACATATTAAAAGGAACAGCACATATGCAAATTATCAATGTGCCCTTTTGTTAGAAAAGGATTGCAGTCCGAGATTGGGTCAGCCCATTTGTCCTTATTACTTCCCGGTGTGTGGGAAGCGCTACACAGCAGCACATCAGCATAATCTTTAGTGCCACACCGCTACCTCAAGCGGGCGCACCACAACTTAAAAGGCGAGGCGTGCTTGCCATCCCGAACTCCTCTGAACACTGCTTCCTCTCTACTAACCTCCGGGCTTGTTGGGCTGGCCGGCCCATCGGGCTCCCGCTCACTGGGCTTCACGCTTGACAATCTGTGCCTTCTGCCTCACCCTTCACAAGCACACCACTGTTTTGTGTCACAAGGGTTCTCTCGATGTTAACGGTACGAAACAACCAATTGTTGATATGACATCTATTCAATGTACGAGGTCGGGGATCCGGTCCTTAAGCAAGTGCAAACAAATCTGAACTTACTTCCCCTCTAGCATGTAAACCTGTGATCTTGCTTTCAAACCATCTTACGAGTTGAGCCTCATGTCGCTTATCAAGATTTCTGGATCCATGTGCCCTTAGTTCTTCCAAATGCTCGCTGCACACAAAAGAATATTACCGTTAGTTTGATATTTAAAATTAAAAGCAATAATGATGTTGAGTAGTGCATTTTACTCGACATATGATCTAGCTTCATCACAATTGCAAATTATGTAGTGCCTCATCTTTCGAAACTCATTTGGTGGTATTTCTTCAATCGTCTGTCCTCTCCTCTTGTAATCCATTTCTGAAAAAATGCTCAAACCAGATGGTGGCTCATTAACAGTAACCGTTTCATGTCGATCAACACGATTGTCTTTGGTGTCCACGTCCAAGAACCTTGAGCAGAATGTAAGGCACTCCTCGAGTATGTATCCCTCAAAGAATTGAACCTTCGGGTGAGCCTTGTTCCTCACATATCCTTTCACAAAGGCGTAGGTACCGTTCCACCGGGTACATCCATCCGTAACACACTGGCCCCCCAAGATTAGCTTCTTCGCCTAGATGAACAGCAAATGGATCATGATATCAAAAAATGCAGGGGGAATATCATCTCAAGTCGACAAACGGCGTCCCTAATTGAACAACTAAGCCCGTCCAATTTCGATTCCACCAACTCCTTTGAACATAGTGCATCGAAGAAATTACTAAGCCGAATCAATCCAATGACAACAAATTTTCCGGCAAAATCCTACGCACCACTAAGGGTAAAAGTTTCTGTAGAATTAGAAGGTAGTCATGCGTTTTCAAGCCTGACACCTTACGTGACTTTAAATCAACACATCTTCTTATATTCGAGGAAACCCCATCAGGCATCTTCACTCCGTATAGAAATTCACACAAACTTTCCCTGGCATCCTTATCTAACTCGTACAAGGCTGATGGCAAGGTATACTTATCATCTTTAATCACAGGGTGCTGATCTGGTCGTATCCGTAGATGCTCCATGTCAAGCCGAGCATTCTCCCCGTCCTTACATTTGCCATCCAACTTAAGCAGAGTGCCTAGTATGCTCTCGCATATATTTTTCTCAATGTGCATCACGTCCAAATTATGCCTGATGAGCAAAGAAGACCAGTAAGGAAGCTAAAAAAAATAATCTTCTTCCTCCAGTTGTGCCATCTGTTGTCTTCGTCACGCTTCCTTTTTTTATAACAATGCCTTTCCAAATTCTACTTGTTCAAAAGTAGAATACTGCTCAAGTACTTGTGCACCAGATAGTGGTTCTGGTGCCTCCCTGGTTTCGACCTTGTTGTTGAAGCTGACCGCATTGTTGCGCCATGGACGGTCAGGGGCCAAAAAATGTCGATGTGCCATGTAGCAGTGCTTCCGCCCATGTTTCAACCACAAATACTCAGTATGTTTGTGGCAGTATGGACATGCAAACTTTCCTTTAGTGCTCCAACCAGACAACATAGCATAGGCTGTGAAGTCATTAATTGTCCAAAGAAGTATAGCACGCAATCTAAAATTCTTCTTAGTCCCTGCATCTCTTGTTTTAACACCATTATTCCAAAGCTCCTTGAGCTCCGCATCGTGGGCCTCAAATATACATCAATATCCATTCCGGAGATTTTGGACCGGAAATCAACATTGACAAAATCCAGTTAGATTATTTCTGACACATCCATGGAGGCAAATTGTAAGGAACCAGGATGACAGGCCAAATGGAATACGTAAGACTTTGCATGCCAAAGGGATTGAACCCATCAGAAGCAAGACCCAGCCTAACGTTACGACCTCCTCCTTCTGAAAACCATTTCAACTCTGAATCCACGTGCTTCCATGCCTTTGAGTCAGTAGGGTGACGCATTTTCCCATCATTCCCCAATTCATTCTTGTGCCACTGCATATCCTTTGACATTTGCTTTGACATATACATTCTTTGCAGCCGAGGAATAAGAGGAAAGTAGCGTAGGATCTTAACTGGTAACCGCTTCTTAACAGAAGTAGCACCCACTGCACTGCAATTATTATCAGAGGTTTTATCTACAACTTTCCATCTTGACTCCTTACAAATGGGACATGTTTCCACATTTGCGTATTTATCAAAAAATAACACACAATCATTTTGGCATGCATGTATCTTGACATAGTCCAAGCCCGGGTCTCGAATCACCCTTTGCACTTTATCCAAGGAGTCGAGAATACAATGCCGGTCGGGGAGAACCTTTCCAAAGAGCTTAAGTATGGCCTCCAATGACGCATTACTTAAGCCATACATGCACTTTATCCGAAAAAGCTCCACAATAAAAGAGACCTCCGTTGCATTTTTGCATCCCGGATACAATTCCTTCTTTGCCTCGCTCTAATAGTTTCAAAAAGATCTCTCGCCCTCGCTTATCCGCCTCTTCCTCATCTCTCGGTTTGTCCATGATGTATAGTGCCACCGATAATGTTTCTAATCGAGTATTGGTGGCGAGAGGGTTATCATCCAAACCATCTTCTTCATCGTCTTCTACAAATAAATGTGTTGTATCATCGCCGTAGGTACCGCATCATGATTATTGAGATCAAGAAGAAACATCTTGATTCACAGACCCCGAGAAGAAGTATTAGTTTGGTCTTGAATGTTACCAAGATCGATGAAACAATCAAGAAACCCTCTATTGAGTAAATGAATTTGAATGGGACGCACGGTGGAATGTCCGATCATGCATTGACACAAATTACATGGACACGCAATAGATCCACCTCGCGCCGATGAGGCCGTAAATTTTTGCAAAAAAAAATCGAAAATTGTTCGCCAATCCGCTGAGTGTCGAGGCAAGCGCATCCAACTTCGATCTTCGTCTGATGCCATTAGTTAATCTGCATTGTTCATGTTTCAATCGACATTGATCACGATATATATACCAATATGCATATATATGCAGCGAACGATTGAATATATATACGAGATCAAGACATCGGTACGTACCGGCCGTGGCCGTAGCGCCGCTCAGATCTCTGCAACAAGAATCACGTGGAGATCGCCGTGGAGATCAATCCCCTAGAGGCCCTCGTGGAGATCTCCGCAACAAGAACCAGGTTGTCGAAGACGGAATTTTGGAATGGTCCAGATCGCAAGAGCCCCTATCTGATCGTGGCAATACATACACGATAGACAAAATTTTAGTACAACCAAGGAATACCTCGTTTCAATATTTCTGAGGTTGTACATAGTATGACCTTTCTCAGGGTTTTCAACATATGCGTAATTCATTATTTTTCTTTTCTGATCGGCTACTATTGAGGCTAACAATAATACACAAAATTCAGGAGTTCTAGTGAAGAGTCTCCAAATTGTTGATCACAATGCTTTGTGAATATACACATGAATAGCATAAACAATAGCATGTCGCAATTCTGAAAACAGACAGATGGTAAGTCCAAATATGCATGACAAGACCCAACAGATTTCAATTTGTGTCACTCATAAGTTCAAATATTTTGCAAGGGCTCATCCAGATCCAAACACATACACATACGAAGATGCATATATAAAGGTTCAAAGTTATTACTTAGATGTTGGCATACTTAGATGTTGCCACATACACATCCATTCTTAGACCATTCACCAGCATCTACATAACATTCACCTAGGACCTGGTTATGTTACGTACTAAGCTAGATTACTACTACTTGCGATTGACTTTATCCTGAAGCTTGCGGATCTTCTTCGCCATAACTTCTAACTTGTCGAACAGCGGTCTCCATGAATTCCTTCAGGGTCATCTCCATGTCTTCCTCGCGTTCCAAAGCAATGTCGACGCTTAGGTTCTCAATTCGCTCCCGCAAATCATCATAGCGCTCCTTCGCTTGTTGAACCATTTGGCGCAAGGGCATTTGCTATGGCAGACAACAAACACAAGTTACTAACATGAAATGTGTTATAACAAATGTGGCCAATGCAAGCAAAATAGTCAAAAAATGCACCTTTCTTTTTGATGATCCCGAAGCTTTCGATGGAGACGGTTTCTTGCTATTGTCCTCGCTCATCATCCGAGTCCGGAATGATGATCCTCACCGATTAGCGTGTTCACTAGCCTCGACCAAACAAAACAATTTGCTGTTTTTCGCCTTAAAACAGCCAATTCAATCTCTTGACTCATAATGTATACCAATTTACCCGTGATCCCCCGACTACCCCGCCGTAAAAGGCCTAACCTACTAAATGGGACTGCCTGCGTTCATTTGGCTGGCTTTGTTTTCAGGATTGTGATCAAATGTACACAGGTCAGATTCACAGCAAAAGATGGCAAGAAATCAAGTCAATTATCATTATCATTACCTAGTATGGGGTGAGATGTATCCACACAAAAACACAATTATCATTATCTAGTATGAAATTTTGATTACTATGAACTACTAACATTTTTCTAATTGCAAAAGGAGTCACACGATTCCTGGAAAATCAAAGAGGGTAGGGCAGTGTACCTCACTTCTCTTCTGGAACGCTTGCATCCGACTAGGGCCTGCTTACCCTTACCGGATGGATCGACTTGGCGATGCGGGCCGTCAGACGACGACGACGAGGTGGCGGTGTCGTCCGTACCAGAGGACGACAGGGTTGGGGTGCCGCCGACCATAGGAGGACGACGAGGTAGGTGGTGTGGAACACTTGAACCGCCCGCGTGAATCGCGCTTCTGCGTGGTCGAGTAGTGGCACCTCCGTACACCGCCGCCGCCGCCCGAAAACCCCTCGGTGCGGCCCCCGCCGTCCGCCGCCGCCGCTCTCCGGGATCCCCTCGATGCGGCCCCGCCCGCCGTGGCGGCCGCTCGGCCGTGTTACGGCGCCGCGGCCCCTTCGTCCGCGCCCACCACCGGTCCGGGGAAGGCTCGATGCGGCCACTCCGGCCGCCGTCGCCGCTTGCCGCAGGGGAACCGCGATGCGGGGCATCTCGATGTGGACGCGATGGTCGCAGCCGACGAGGGGGATGGTTGGGAGCAAAAGTGTATTGGGGGCGGGGGAGCCGAAAGTTATAGACGATTTGGGCCGGCATATCCTTGTTTTTATTACTCTCATCGGCCCATTTGACATTTTCACATCCTAGTCTCCAGTACCTTTAGTGCCACCCCGTAAACTGAGAAGGGGGTATCCCAACTTAAAAGGAGAGGCGTGCCTGCGTTTTCGAACTCCGTATTACCATCATCAACTAATGCTTGCTACTTGCTCTATGGGGCTTAATGGGCTGGCCGGTCCACTCGGGCTCCCGCTCGCTGGGCTTTACGCTCGCCGGTTGAGCCTATTGTGGTCTGGCTTAGCCCACATCCCCATAGCACACAATTTTTTCATCTAAACAAATCCTCTCTTTTTTTCATGGTACATATAGTCTATACCATATTGTTAAAATTCAGATTTTTCATAATAAAATTTATTTATTAAATCGCATTTTAAATTTCGCTACAACCCCATAGCAGATTTTTTTCATCAAAACAAATTTTGTGGCAATACGTACACAATATTCCTCCTTGAGGCTAGAAACGAAGCAGTAGCTTTCCTTGTATTGCAACAACGCAAAGAGATATTTGCAACCCAAATAAGACATTGCGTAAGGCCGTTCAAACGCAACCAACCCTAGTATGGTAGCCATAGCAAGTTTATATTGCAACACCCGAATTTCTAGTGCAACGCGAAATAGGGTAGCAATATTTCCTACCAAATGCAACACAATTCCGAATAATGGGTGCATTAGCGCCAACTTGTTGCAACATCGCAAAGATATATTTGCAACCAAAATTCTACGTTGCGACATACTTGTTCAAACGCAACCATCCCTAGTATGGTGGCTATAGCAACTTTCTCGTTGCAACGTAAGGAATGCTAATGCAACACAAAATTGGGCCGGCATTATTTCCAACCAAATGCAACGGAAATCCTAAAAAAGGGCGCATTAGCGTCAACATGTTGCAACCGAACAAATAAATAATGCAACTCAAATTTTGTGTTGCAATAGACACACAAATTGCAACCAAATCACCGTTTCGGTGCAATAGTACCCCCCTATTGCAACCGAAATAGTGGTGTTGCCTAAGGGATTTGTTGCAATAGGGGGAAAACCTTGTAGTGTGGGGCACAATAGCTCGGGTCGGTCAGGGTCCTACTAACAACGTAAGTGTGGTGCTTGGGTTGCGTAGCTATGTTATTTATGAGTGTATCCCACGGTTTGTCTTGGGGTAGGCCACGGTAGTGATAGCCGTTGGACCCTTCTTGAATCCCCCACATTCGGATACACTATAGGAATCTAAAGTCTAACAACCGGAGTCGTGCATAAGGGACGCGGGAGGTTAGCTCCCCGCTTGTACCTGGGTGCTCAAGCCAACAGACATGCAATGCTAGTGTGTTTCTAACTCGTCTTACTGACTTCATATGTATAGTACCTTAGAACCTAGTGTGGAGAGAAAGGATTTGGGGAAACACCTCACACCCTAATGAGGGGGGGTGACCTTCATTATATAGCCTAGAAGGCTTGCAATACAAGGATACAAATAAGTATACAAGGAAATTCTATCACCTATACAAGGTAATCTATCTAGGATATCTACAATATCTCTAATACCCGCCTGCAGTCGCAGCGGGACGAGGGCGGACGCAAAGATGGGACCGAAATTCAGTGAAGAGCTGAACTGGAAGTCCCTTAGGCATGATGTCCGCGAACTGATGAGAGGACGGGACATGAAGAACCCAAAACTGTCCTAGGGCCACCTTCTCACGGACGAAGTGAATGCCGATCTCGATATGCTTCGTGCGCCGATGGTGAACTGGATTGGCCGTCATGTAGACAGCACTCACATTGTCACACAAGACAACTGTGGCTGAGAGGGGAACATGGAGTTCCTGCAGGAGCTGGCAGATCTAGCAGCCTCAGTGCTAGACCTTGTGATGCCCCAGGTTTTTAATTAGCGTCATTAACGCTAATGACCGAATCAGCCGAGTCAAACCTGCCGACATTGGTCAAACCTAGATCAACTTGGGTCCTCCTCGAAAACCTCGCCAACAAACCCTATTGAACCCCATGACCAAGTCAACACACCCTTGAGGTCAACCCTTGGTCAAAGACACGGTCAAACCCCGCTTAAACACTGACGTCAGTGAATGTCTTCCAGAACTTTTGCCGCGTTCTCCAAATTTCACCTAAACACTTCAAAATCTACCAATATGAAAGTTGTCCAGTTTGTCGAGGAACACAACTTTCATGTAGATTGACATTTCAAATTTTGAGTGGAAATTGGCGAAAAACGTGGTCAACCGACAGCAGCTCCTGTTCACCGAGACATGGCGGCATTCAAAGTTTGGCTGCAATTTGTGCAAAATCCGTTGAGAAAAGCACCGTACGGCCTTTGAAAAAGTTGAAGAGGGTAGTGAGATCTATGACTTTCCTATTCACCACTTTGTACACTTCTATTCAAATTTTTTTAGAAAAATGCGGTCAAACCGAGGCACACCGACACGTTTGATCTGAACGCGCCGCGCCCGCACCGCGCCGCTGCCCGGCGTCCGCGCCGCGCGCCTTCGCCCGGCCGCCCCGCGCCCCTAGACACCCTCGGAGTTTCCCCCACCCCCCGCGCCGCTCCGGACAGACGCTCGCCGCTCCGGACCGACCGGTCCGTCCGCTGTGTCCGCTCCGGTGCGCACCTACCAAGGTAGCTGTCGTGCTACGAACGGTTTTGACAGTGCGTTCGCTCCAAAACACGAGGCAGCTCCCCTATTTAAGGCCGCCGTGCTCCCTTTGCGCGAGCACGCCGCACCCCGTGCCTGGCTCGGCCGCTGATCCATCTTGTCCGCTGCCACTGCGGAACCCCGCCTTCGGCCGCCTCCACCGCCCCTAGCGTTCCAGAGCCTCCACTAGCACCCACTCGAGCTACCCTGGTCGCCAATTGCGCCGCAGTGCCACACCCCTCGCCGGAGCAGAGCTCCCGGCGTCCACCACCCGACCACGCCGCGGAACCCCAACACCGGCGCGACCCTGACCCCAACCAAGCACCCAAATCGAACGTTGGTGAGTCCCTAGTCGTTTTCCCCACCTTCCCCGGCCGACCCCGCCACCGGAGCCGCCCAATTCCGGCGAGCCGCGCCGCCCTCCATGCCGGGGACTACATTGCATCCTTTTCCTTCTTTCCGGGGTGATTTTCGTGAACCAGGGCCCTAGCTTTAATAGAGGGAAAAATTCCAGAGGCCTGCCGGTAAAAACTAATCTCAAATAGTAAAGTTCTTTTGCTGAAACTTTGAAAATCCATATAAAATCATAGGAAAATCAGAAAAATGCAACCCCAATTTTGTTGGATTCTTTCTGGAAACTCCTACAACTTTTGTTATTCTTTCCTGAGCCAGTTCCGGATAATTTTTGCATGAAAAAAAGAAATGTCAGAAGCCTAGATCTGTGATATCTCAAAATATACAAGTCCTCTGTATCTAATTTTTGGATATGTTGTGTACTAGGCTATGACTAGCTCCTGAAACAAAAATGACACAAAGTTATGTTGTAAGTCGTTTTATATAAATTGTTTTATATTCATGCAGAATCTGTCCAAATGATTTTTTTAGATAAAAATAATTAGATTTTTGTGCCCAACTTCTGCATGTTGTCCTCTTATGCCAAAATTCACCTCTGGTGAATTAATCACAATTTTATAATTGTCAGAAATATTTATTCTTAAAATATGCTTGTTTTTCTTGGTAATTGCATAACTCAAGATTCATAATAGTTCTAGGAGTATATGCTGCATCCCTAGGTTAGTTTTGGACCAAATAACATGTGTGAGAAAGTTAGGTTCATTTTGTTGAGTATTTATTTTTGTGTGCATTTACCTTGCCTTGCTAGCTAGTTTTTGTTATTTCCAAAATAATTAAATTCATGGCTTTCCTAAACATGCATGTGTTTTCAGTGACTTGTTGTAGGTGATTAGTGCCTAATGCACACTTCCACTTAATTTTAATTAATTTATTTATGAATAAAAGCTATGGAAGCAATTTAAGGCTTAATAGTCAATTAAATGGGAAACATCACCAACCCACCTTTGATGACCTTTGTGTGATGAAAATCATGTTAAAAAGCTAAATGTTACCAACCCATTGCTGTTGGTGGAGTTAAACTAAATTATTTACATATATATGTACACAGTCACCATCAAAAGAATAATTGATAAAGAGCTGCATATTGTTACTCTTTGGAAGAGTATGCTGAATGTATTTCTTATCTAGGTGAATATGGTCAACCATGCACCCCATGGTTGTCTTTTGTTGATTGTAATTAATTAAATTAAAATCTTCAAATAAATCTTGCATTTGCATCTCGTGTAGATCTTCCCGACGGTAGATATACGCTCGTGCCGGAAGGAGGAGACGAAGGTGCTGACGAAGGGCTGCAGTATGTGGACGTAGCTCAAGAACTGGACCAAAGTCCAGAAGGACCCAAGGCCAACCTTGCAGCGAAGGCAAGCCCTGGATGATTAATCCCGTCTTTAAAAAATTATGCAATTATCTTTTGCTATGATTGTGCATTTACGTTTCAGGAGTTGAATTGAAACCTGTTGACGGTTAATAGTTGTATCAAAGTTCGTTTAGACTTGCAAGCGGACAAGTCAACCGTCGTAGTCAAGGGACCCTTCTTCCCTCGAGTGGTGAACCCAAGGTATCGAATCCGTGGAACAAATGTGTGACGCAAAAGATGATCTAGTAAAGCCAAGTAACTTCAATCTTCGGTAAAGAGAAACCCTAATGCATCTAGATAAAGAACACAAAACTAATCTAATCTACTAAAGACTGGAGGTAATAAAGATAGATAGGGTAGATAAACCAATCTAGAGAGATCGGGTTAAGCCTTTTGTTGAAGTTCCAAGATTTTATATGGAGTTTTTTGGGAAAGTTTAGTCCAACCAAGATTTTATAAATGAGGTGTTGTCAAAACAAGACAAGCTTCTCATGGTCTTACCGAGACTCGTCAAAAAGGTCATTGGAAAATAATGTTATATCAATGAGGGGAAAAAGATAAATACACACACTTGAGATAGGTGGAAATGTGCAAATGGCAAAAAGTGATCCCGAGGCACAAAGGAAGTCCTCGTTATCGGATTGCACATGGTTGGAAAAATGAGTATGGATCTTTTAATCTTGAAGCCTTGAAATTGCTAATGCACTTTAGAGAACCGGGGAGTTCACTTTATTTTTATTTTTACACATACTCATATTTTTTCTCTTTTTCTCATATATATATATATATATATATATATTCTTTCTTTCTTTCTTTTGAATTTTTTTTATTTGCTCCCCTTTGAACTCTAAAATTACATCATACCTACCTCCTCCCCCATGCTTAGATGTTGCTCATCCTCGAGCAAAGAGGCGATAAATAAGGTAGGTACCGGAAATACTTTTCCTTTGAGAGATACTTGAATTCTTCAATGTTGGCACCGTCTTGCGATCTTCCTTGAATTGATGATCCATTCTCAATGATAGGTTGTGGTCAAGGAGGTACTCATGAAGGATGACATTTGGTTTTAAGGGTGGATATCCGGCGAGGTTTGTGAGATCTCCAATGTGGGTGTAACATCCTTGAATTTGCATGTATGTAAAAATAAGGGATTTCAAAAACTTGCCGTGAATTTGTGTGCTCATGAAATCAATTAAGGATGCCTTCCGTTTTCCTTTCCCTGATTCCTAGATTTAATTTAGTTCGACCTAAAATTTAGGACTTATAAAATGCTAGTGTGAGAAATTGGATTTTCATTTGAATTTTATTTGGGATTTTATTTGGGTGGATTCAAATTTGAATTGAAATTCAAATTTGAATCAATTTAAAAGCCTAAAGGAAATTGGTAAGCGTTACTATGCTGAGCGGGCCGCCAACCTCCAATTCCGCCCACGGCCGCTTTCGCCCACTGGCCGGCCTAGCCAACCGCCCCCGCGCCGGCCACCTACCACGCGCCGCTCGGGGACACCGCCAAGTGGGGCCGCCCCCGCATCATGCCGACGCCGTCGTCGTCATCCTCGCGCTTTCCCCTTGGCCGACGCCGAAAGGCCAAAGCGCGGCCGCGCCGGTCATGGCCGCCGCCGCGACGCGCCCCGCGGCCATCCGGTGCATCCCTGCCGTCCACGTACACCCCGCGCTACCGCCGCTATAAGAAGCCGCCACCGCGACCCCAATGGCTCTCCCAACCCTAGCCGCCTCGGGAGATTCAATCCCCTGCCCACCTACCCGCAAGCCGGAGGAGAAGGAGAAGGGGAAGAGAAGGAGGAGGACGGAGGCGCCCGGAGCAGCACCACCCGCCGCGAAGCCGGAGCCGCCCGCAAGGAGGAGCCGGAACCGCGGAAGCCAAGCACGCCTGCGACCCCCTGCTTCCTCGACTTCCTCTTCATCACGTCGTCAATCTGCTTCCCCTACCAGCGCCACCGCCTTCCTCGTCATTGCGTCGCACACCTCTTCACCGACGCCTTCACCACTGGGTCCCCTTGGACCATCGGTGAGCACCGCGATCCCCTTTTTCTCTGTAGTGCCTGGCCATCGAGCCGAGGCAGAACGTTCCGCTCCGCGCCACCGCACCGCCGCTGGTGATGCCGGCCATCGAGCCAGGCTGGGATGCAATCTTTTGCAGGTGCCGCCGCCTTCATCGACGCGCGCGCCACCCGCCTAGCCTACCCCCCTAGCCGTAGGACGCTGCCCCGTTTGGTCGCCGCCGCACCGTGTCCCGCGCGGCTCGCGTCACGTGCGCGCTCGCGCGCGCGCCCGTGGCGGGCCGTGGCGCTCGCGCGCGAGCGTGCACCCCGGCACACGTGCGCCGTAGCCTTGAAGGCGAGGCCGGGCCCTTGGCCCCTTTTTCGTGCCTACGCCACCGCTCGCCCGCCGTGCCTAGGACGGCCGCGCCGCCGTGACCCCGTCGTGGCCTTGTGGGACGCGCGCACGGCCGCCAAGAGGAAGGAACGCCACGCTCTCGGTCGCCCCGAACACACCGCCGTGCACCCCGTCACGTTCGCGCCAACCAACCGCGGGCGTCGTGCTCGCCGCCGCCCATGGCGACGAGCCGAGCTCCGCCATGCACCCGTGCGTGCCCCCGTCTCGGCCTTCACCTCACCCACCGGGGCTCGCCATGCACAAGCGCCACCCCGTGCGACACACACGGCCGCCCATCCATGGGACGCCCACACCCGGCACCGCGACGTCGCCGCCGAACCCGCGCCGCGCCGACCACGCCGCGAACGTCGTCGCCCCTATCGTGCGCGACCCGTCGAGTAAGCACCCTGGGGGAGACCGTGGACTACCGGGTGGAGTCCAGGCGCCAAGCGCTATGGAACCTCGCCGCCGGGAGGGCCGTATCCCGCCACCGCCACCGTAGGCACTTTTCGTCGAACACTTGAGCTGCCTCGAAAAACCGTAGGGGGGACCTAGGCACACCGGAGGCCACACGTGGGAGTGGCCGTAGCCGATCCGCCTGGATCCGGTGCGGCCCACCACTGTTTTCCAGGCCACACGCCGGCCCACACGGCAGCCGCCGCACCGCCCGCCACCGGATCCCGTGCGGGCGGCCGCAGCGGGGCCGCGCCGCGGCGCGGCCGCAGGGATCCCGCCGCACCCGCGATCCGGGATCCCGTGCGGCCGGCCCCGTTAAGGGAGGGTAATTGATTTATTTAAATTCCAGAAAATAGTTTTTCCCTTTGAAAAATCCTAGAAAATCCATTTTAACTCCAAAAATTGTAAAACCTCTTCCAGAAAATTTCTAAAATCTTAAACTCCAGGTTGGGTTGGTGTTTGCTCTCTTTTGGTTCTTCAATGCTCTTATTTGGATTTAAATTGCATTAGGACCGCTATTTATTTTTCCTTTCACGCTATTAGGAGCAGCAGGAGCCGGAGAGCTGATCCAGGAGTACGACTACGTCGACGACTTTGCAGCGGAGGACTACCCGACCCCAGGTTCACGCCCGACTGATTCTGAAATACCCATTAGGCATTGCTAAATAGTATTGCTAGCGCTTTACTTTATATATGCATGTTGATGAACCTTGCACTGCCTCTTTGTATACCCTGTCCTTGATTGCCCTACTACTATTATAAATATGCTTATGTGAGCGTGTATATACGCCGAGCTTCGCGATACATGTGTTGGGATGGGAATAGTGGTTCTTGGCGTGAGTGGGTTAAAAATCGGCAGGAGAAGGCGTTTTGGGTACTTCGGCGGGGGTGAGCTCGAAACAACCGATCTTGGATCGGGGATAGGGGTGCACTCCTCAGTGCATCCCTCCTGTTACAGTTTTCGGAGCCTAGGTGTTGGGGTTTCACGTGCGCTTGGAGGACATGAGCTCGCCCCGGTCTGAAACCGAGTGGATCAACTTGTTTATAGGACATCGTGCACACCACCCCGCCGAGAGTGGGGATAGGGCCGTGTTGAGCTCGGCAAGTGCGGAACCATACCTGCTTAGGAAGGATAGAGGGTATCTGTGGGGGAGCGGTGGAGGTGAGACCACCCTCTCAGAGCGTCTCCCGTGTGGCCACACGGGAGCATTTCACAGTTCCGGTGCTGTTCTCGCTGCGGGGGGGACCGCTTTGAGGGCCGGATGCAGGGTGGGACCGTAACTACCGAGAGTTCGCCGGTAGGATGGGCTCGGTCGGCCGTACACCGGCCGGGTACCATTCCGGGATGGGTACAGGTGTACACACTCTGCAGAGTTGTTCGATCTATAGCTATAGCCGCGTCCTCGGTTATGGGCACTGCCTAGAAGACATGTTTGTTCCTCATGTTTTGGGATTTCTACCTTCCCCCTGTAGGTGAGTGTGTGGTGAGCCGTGGTTGCAGCCGGCTAGAGGAGAGAGGCTCCATCTACCTCATCGATCCGGTTGTAATCATTGAGGTGCGAGGAGAGGAAGTTCTCGCACCGACCCTAGACAAGAGTAGGAGATGGAGACGGGTCTCCTGGGTAACCAGGTGATTCCGAGCTGTGTTGAGAGACTTGGGATTTGGGATTACCGATGGAGATACCTTGTTTATACTCTCCGTCGTCGCTCGCTCAAGAAACCAAAGCCGCTTCCTTGTCTACTTTCTTTTCCCTTTAGATGATAGGCCACTTAAAGCTGCATACAGTTGGTGATGTGGACCTATCCCACTCCCCGGGGATAGACTTTGGGTGTGCGGTGTTACGAGTCCGAGTTCGACCGCAACGCCGACGGATGGTACGACCGAGGGATTCGTCGCTTCGCTCGAGTTTGCCTGTGGCGGGAAGAATAAAGATGGAGACCCTTCTGAGAAGATACCTATCGTTGCGTAGAATTTTCACTACGATTCGGCCAAGAGGCTTGTAATGATGTACTCCATAATGGACTTGTAATAAATTCATGTACTATTAACTTTATGTGACGCGATGTGTGACTTTGTGTACCTATCTGTGAGACGATCTGTACGCGATAGCCACTGATCCAGGGACTATCGCGATGGTACAGGGATTCGGGTTTTCTACGAAAATCCGGCGTTTTATAGGTGGTACCAGAGCCATGCTTGACTGTAGCACGTATGCCTAGGAAAGGTCGATAAAGATAGGACCCTATACGCTCTGCCTTTATAGTTATATCCTTGAGCTATGTTATAAAACTCGTTCCCTCTTTGAAAACTTCTTACTCACCTACGCTGACAGAAATTTCTTGCGTTTCACAGGAGATGGAGCACCAGACCGCGGAGATCACCCCCGAGACGTGCGGGGCGTTCTGCCACTGGATGGAGAGGGCCCTTCTCAGGCTTGGAGTCCCTCTGACCTACGTGACGTACCGAGCCGAGTACGTACCCACCGTGACTGGGCGGATGGTGCTCTGCACGGTCGCTGTGCTCCCTCACCCGAGTCTCCCTGGGTTCAAGAGAGAGGTCTGCTTTGTCACACCCGATTTTACAAGGAAAACCGAATGCATCTCATATGTGCGCCAGGATCATTTACACAAACATGATAGACAAAACGAGAGTAATACCATTGCTGTAATAAAACGTACAAGAGTTTAAACCAGTATGATATCCATTATTACATCCAAAGGGGTGGACTCGAAGGTCCGAACACGACGATAACTAAACGACGACGAGCAACTCCATCGCCGACATCCACAGCATGATGACCGGGGGATCCGCATGCCTAGAACTCCTCGAAGTCACTCCAGTACTCGTCCTCGCCTCCGACGTTCTCCTCTGAACAGCGGTAAGCAAGGGTGAGCACACTTATGGTTGGAGCTCAGCAAGTGGGGGAAAAAATGCAAGGCTATCAAGGATAGGCTATGGTTCACAGCGGTAAGCATTTTATAAGTTGGTCAAGTTTTATTAGCAAGCACCTAATTACTAGGTGTAAGTGTATACCAACCCACTTAACCTTAAAAGAAACCTCAAACCAAACCACCAACCCATGATTTGCATTAGTCTTCAAGTTTATTAATCATGTGAGGGTCCAAGCCACTCATAACCGTGAGCACGGCTGATCGATCAGTTTTCACTCGCAGGGTTGTACACTTTACCCACGCTCGTGTTCCCCATCTTGCCCGGTTAGCCGTACCCTTAAACACTTCCAAGGTGAGTGGCTAGGGGTCCACTACGAAGCCTTTACAAAGGAAAGAAGAGAAACCAACAGCCCGCAACAAGCACGGCGGCGGAGCGGACCATAACCCTCCCTAGTGGTCAACACCTTAGCCAAGGCCGCTACCCCAAAAGGACCGGGCTATACCCCTTCAACTCCGGCCCCCTGTGCCCCTCTCGGAAAAGAGCTATCAGCTAACCCACTCTCCTAATTAATTGGCTAAGCCAGAGCCATGTGGACTGTGGTTGTACTGTTATCTTGGGTGGTTCTCCATGTTCCGATTATGAATCAAGTTATCTTGTTTTAAGCACAAACACATTATATAAGCAAAACTGAGATGTATAACATAAACAGAGCATAACCAACTCATGTAGAGCAAACTAAGCATTTATCTACCCCAAACATTTGTTTAAACAGGGTTGATCAAAATAAAGTGGTAAAGCATCTAGTCAAGTCCTTAGCTAGGTGTTTGCCCATCAGATTTATGCATAACAACAGGAATAGTAAACATTGTTTAGCATGCAGTGTCATAGGTTCAAAAAGATTATGCAGAGGGGGAAAGCCACTTGCCTTCCTCTACAAGCTGGGTGAAATCCTCCTCGAAGACAGGTTCTTCCTGATCACCTCCGACAGGGAGCTCAGACGAAACAGGCACGATATCTACGAGTCAAACATGGATAACAAACAATAAACAAAACAGTACACCAAACAGTAACAAAACTGGTAAATTTACTGTTTAAAAGATTCTACTCGTCGAGACGATCATTTCGGTATATAGAACGCTAAAAACGGAGTTAAAATGAGAAAGATATGATTAAAACAGTTTACAGGGGCCTATCTGCAAGAAAACTAAGTTTACAGGGCTGTTTATGAATAAAATCAGGGGCTAAAACATTTTTATAAATTAAATCAGAGGGGTCTAGGTGCAAAAAGGAGTGAAAAGGACCTAAAACAATATTATCCAGGGTAGACAGGGGCTAGATAGCAAAAATCAGGACCTATCCGTGAAGATTCTTAAAGGTGGAAGGACCGGCTTGCTAATATTTGAAAACTCAGGGGCTCTTAACCAAATCCGCCAACTCAGCACCGTGGATCTCAGATCCAACGGCGGGCGTCGCGCGCGCGCCCCGTGGACCTGGTCGTGGGCGCGGTCCACAAGTCCACCGTGGACCATCCCACTTAAACGAAGGGGTACGCGCCCCGGACCGTCCATCGCATCCAAGGGTCCCGGACGCGTGCGTGCGGCGGGCGGCGGCGGCGGCGCGGAGGCGGGGGCGGCGCGGCGGCGCCTCGCCGGGAACTCGCCCGCGTACCCCTAACTTGCCGCTCGGGCGCCATTTCGTGCGCACGTGGGCTCTACGCGTAGGCCGGGGAGCATGCGAACAAGCCTAGGGGGTCGGGGAGGTGGCGCGGGCATCCACGGCGGCCGGCGCGGAAGGGGGCGGATCGGCCTCGCCGGCGATCTCGCGGGGCGGCTAAAACGTGCAAGGAAGGGGAATAACGGGTGGGGGAAACCTTGCTCACCACGTGAAGAAGCGTCGGGGCGAGCTCATGGGTGAAGAGAAAGCGGCGGCCGACGGGGTTCGACGACGGCGGCGGCTCGGGCGGCGCTCCGCAGGGCGCGAGACCCAAGCTCCGTGGCGCGGCTCGTCTCTCGTGGCGGCTTCCCCTGGTCAACAAGCATCACGTGAGGGCCATGATCGTGTACGGGGAAGAAAAGAGCAAGGCGGCGATGCACTTCACCGATGCCGACATTTGCACGGCGGCGGGAAGGAGCAGAGGCGGCGGCGCTGGTGAAATTGGTGCTCGGCGTGTGCGTGTGTGCGTTGCAGAGGCAAAAGGGAGACACAGGGGTGCGTGCGCAAGCTAAAATAGGACCCGAGGATGGAAGGTGAGGCGTGTAAGGGACGGGGCGGCCGGCGGCTTGCCATTGATGGCCGGCGGGCCGTCCAGGCGTAAAGAAGGCAAGGGAAACGGCCGGGGGTTTTGGGTGGGGATTAATTGCCTTAATTGGCGTGCTCACAGAGGAGAGAAAGGAAGGGGGAAAGACGAGAGCGGGGCGGAATCCGCGCGGCTGCGGCGGCGGCCGGCGAGCGCGGGGAAGAAGAAAGGAAGGGGGAAGAAGAGAGGGCCGACGGTGGGACCCACTGTCGGCGCCGCGGTGAAAAAGAAAAAAAAAAAAAAAGAAGGGGGGAGCGGTGGGGGGGCGCGCGGGGGGGGGGGGGGGGGGGTTGGGCCGGGCCGCCCGGGCCGAAAGGAGCCGGGCTGGTTTTGTTTTTTTTTTTTTTTTTCTTTTTCCAAACTTCTTTTTCAAACCATTTTTCAACTCTAATTCAATTCAAACCTTGTCAAACTTTTCTCAAGAATTTTATAGACTTTTTAGAAACCACACAAGCAACCAAAAACCATGCAAGCCAGCTGATGATGCACATACACTTGTTGTCTCTAAGTTTATTAAATTATCTATAATATTTTTAGAGCTCAATTTAAATAGCAATTTATTCTCCTTAAATCCTTAAGACTAATTTAAGTTGCTAAGAAATTTTAGTGATGGAATTTTAGGGTGTCACATGCTACAGCGCTGCACTCACCGTCGCGACCGCGCTGGACGTCGCCTGCCGCCAGGCACTGGGCTGCCTTCTCGCACAGTACCGCGCCTCCTTCGAGACCGGGACTCTTCGACTGCTACCCCGGGACTACTGGCGCCTCGCACCGCTCGTCGACGGAGTTCCTTCGTACGAGGGGATCCAGGACGACGTCGACGCTGCTCCCTTCCGCGAGACCGACGAGACCCTAGTGGAGACCGCTAGCTACTTGGTCGACCTCGACAAGTACGCACGCCGACTGGAGGATGAGTCACGTACCCTCTACGGCCAGGTCAGAGACGCCACCATTGACGCCCTCCAGTACCAGCCCCGCTGTGCCGAGCTGGAGAGAGAGAACACCGCCCTACGCCACCGTGTTCGCCAGCTCGAGCTGAGCCTCGACCGTGCGACCACTATCCTGCTGCAGTCTGAGAGGGAGAGGGTGGACACCTGGGAGGAGATGCTGCACGCCAAGGAGGACTCGCGCGGGGGCGACGGCCGAGTCGAACAGCCGAAGGACGAGCTCGAGCGCAAGGACGACCTGCTCACGGTGCGCGCTCACTTGCTCGGGTGTGAGCGGCTCAAGGTGGAGAAGCTGGAGAAGAGCCGAGCAGACAACATCGCCAACATCGCGTGGTTCACGCGCACGGCCGTCTACCTGAGAGACAAGGCCGAGAGACTGAGGAGGACTTGGGAGGACGCCGACTCGCTTCGCGTGGACGAGCTCTTCGAGCTCAACGGAGAGCTACCCCCCGAGTCTCAGCGTGAGATCCGCACCGAGACCTTTGAGCTGCACCAGTCACGCCTCAAGCTTCACCTGTGCCTGATGGCCCATCTGCCGACCCCCGTCGAGACCGAGGAGGTTCGAGAGGCTCACACCTTGGTGTCCTGGATCTTTCCGCCGGACTACCCCACTGAGGACCGCTACCCCGTCACGTACCAGAGGGCACGCACTGAGTAGAGAGCTGAGCGAGGGGCATGACCTAGTATTGTGCTAGTAGTTTCCATGAGTTGTTCCATGCAGCCGCGAGCATGTTCCGGTGCATGAAGAGAGTCATGCCACACCATGTAGACACTACCCTTTTGAGTTTGTACCGATGTATTAAATCATTGACTTGTTGCTGCTACCCCAAGGTCTGAGTCAGCCTCAGGGGAGCAAGTGTATTATTCATGTTTGATGTGTGCTTGGATCTTAGTGGTGTTATTCGTGTCTTAATGCTTTTTCCCCTTGAGTGTAGGTTATACTTAGAACTATTTTCTTGATTGCTAAAGACTCATGTGTGAGTTGGTGAGTGATGTGTGTAAACTTTTCCCTTTTCCTTATGTTTTCAGAAGGATGTCGATCCGCCGCTCCAACCGGCTGATAGCCCGCCTCGAGGAGGCGGCTGCTGAGGAAGAAGCCCAGCAGGGGCGTGGACGCGGGCGTGGCCGTGGACGCCCACCCCTGTGTGGAGGAGCTTTGGGAGCTAGGGCCCGAGGTGACGGAGCACCGCCACCACCGCCCGAGAACCCTGAGGCCGAGGTTGAGCAAGGAGCGGCCGAGCAAGGCCAGCCTGAGCCGGACCAGCCACCACCACCCCCACCTAACTTGGTGGAAGTGATGGCGCTCCAGACTCAGCTGATGCAGAGGATGGCGGAAGCCATGGAGCACCGTGGCAACGGTGGGAACCGCGTCGCTCCGCAGGATGAGGACCTCACGAGGAAGATCGAGAGGTTCATCCGCCTGAAGGCCCCCACCTTCAGCTACTCGGATGACCCGCTCGAGGCCGACGACTGGCTGAGGGTGATCGAGACCAAGCTCGACCTCACCGTCTGCTCCGACGAGGAGTGCGTCGCTATCGCCGCGCACCAGCGGAGGGTCCCGCCAAGGCATGGTGGGACAACTACACTGCCACCCACCCGAACCCAGCTTTCATCACCCGGCCGGAGTTCCGCGAGGCGTTCCGCGAGCGCGGTACCTCCCCGATGAGCTGCGCGGTCCGGAAGGCGCGGGAGTTCCGCACCATGACTCGGGGTGCGATGAGGGTCGAGGAGTACGAGCGTCACTTCATGAAGATGATGCGGTACGCCCCCGACGACACCAACACCGACCGAAGAAGCGGTTCGGTTCTCCGCGAGGCCTCCACCACGGCCTTCGCCGGCGCCGAAGGCAAGTGAGCACAAGTCCCTTCGCCATCTCGTCAACCGCGCCATCGCGGTCGAGGATGAGAGGAGGGGCCACGAGGAACGCATGAGGGGCAAGAAGAGGATGGGAGATCGGGACCAGCCGACCGATCCTTCCGGAGCCGAGGAGCGGACCGAGCAACATGCCGAGGGGGGAGCTACCGCCCGGGCACAACCGGCTCGGGCGTGGCTTCGGAGGAAGTGGACGTAGCCCGTTCCCCGGAGGGAGGAACCCCAGCTACCCCCAGCAGACTGGAGGCTACACTCGTGCTCCACCGAGCACCGCAAGACCCGCCGCAGGAGGCTTCACCGTCACCTGCTTCGCGTGTGGCAAGCTAGGCCACAAGTCCTTCGAGTGCCCCGACAAGAAGACCGCTGCCACCCCCGCGAGGGCACTTGCTCCAGGAGGCCGACCTCCTCAGGCCGCGCCACCCCCGGCCGCTGGCCGTGGGAGGCTGAACCACCTCACTGAGGAGGAGGCTGCCGACGCCCCCGACGTCGTGATCGGTAAGTTTTTGGTTTGTGGTACTTCTGCATTGGTTCTCTTCGACACCGGTGCAACCGGGTCGTATATTACCTCTCGGTTCGTGAGTAAACTTTCCCTCCCTACAACCACCCGATCGATGCCCATTATCACGAGCTCTCCGCTCGGGGATATCCAATGCACCCTGTTGTGCAAAGGAGTGGAAGTGGTCATCCAAGATCACATGTTCTATGGGGATCTGACCGTGCTGCCTTCCCATGGTATCGACGTGATACTGGGAATGGATTGGATCACTGCCCACAAGGGTGTCATCTCCACTTCGCCGAGACTTGTGACTCTAGTGCACCCTGACGGGGCGAGAGTTACCTTCGAGCCAATGAAGTCTCGAGACATACCGGCAGTGTACAGCCTTCACACGAAGGCCATATCGGACGTGCCGGTAGTCTATGAGTATGAGGATGTGTTCCCGGAGGAACTGCTCGGGCTGCCTCCTGATCGAGATGTGGAGTTCGTGATTAACTTGGTGCCGGGAACGGCGCCGATAGCTTAGAGTCTGTACCGTATGGCAGAGGTTGAGCTGAAGCTGTTGAAGGCAGAGCTAGACTCACTACTCGAGAAAGGGTTCATTCGACCAAGTGCTTCACCATGGGGTTCACCGGCACTATTCGTTCTGAAGAAGGATGGAACTCAACGCCTGTGCTTCGACTACCTCGCCCTGAACGCGGTAACCATCAAGAACAAGTACCCACTGCCCAGGATTGATGATCTGATGGATCAGCTAAGGCAAGCCAAGTATTTCAGCAAGATTTATCTCCGGTCAGGTTATCACCAGATGAAGATCCGCCCGGAGGACATCCATAAGACGGCATTCGTAACCCGGTATGGGCAGTACGAGTACACAGTCGTGTCGTTTGGCCTGACCAATGCCCCGGCATGCTTCATGACATGATGAACAAGGTCTTCATGGATGAGTTGGACAAGTGCATCGTCGTCTTCATCGATGATATACTGGTCTACTCCCAGACAGCAGAAGAACACGAAGAGCACCTGAGGATCGTGTTAGGGAAGCTCAGGCAGCATCAGTTGTACGCCAAGTTCAGCAAGTGTGAGTTCTGGATGGAGGAAGTCGCGTTTCTGGGTCATGTGTTGTCAGCCAAAGGAGTTGCCGTAGACCCGAGCAAGATTGAGGCAGTGTCCAAGTGGCAGTCACCAAAGTCCGTAACAGAGATCCGCAGTTTTCTCGGTTTGGCCGGATACTACCGCCGGTTCATCGAGAACTTCTCGAAGATCGCCAAGCCCATGACAGAACTGTTGAAGAGCAACACACCGTATGTGTGGTCGGACAAGTGTGAAGCCAGCTTCCAGGAGCTCAAGACTCGTCTCACCACTACGCCGGTTCTAACCCTGCCCGATGCGAGCAAGGACTTCGTGGTGTACTGTGACGCGTCAAGGCAAGGACTCGGCTGCGTGTTGATGCAAGGAGGCAAGGTGGTAGCCTATGCCTCGCGAGAGCTAAGGAAGCATGAGGAGAACTACCCTACACACGACCTTGAGCTAGCCGCTGTCATTCACGCCTTGAAGATATGGAGGCACTATCTGATGGGAAACAAGTGCGACATTTATACTGATCACAAGAGTCTGAAGTATATCTTCACCCAGTCTGAGTTGAACCTGAGGCAAAGGAGATGGCTGGAGCTGATCAAGGACTACGACCTGAACATTCACTACCACCCTGGTAAGGCAAACGTCGTAGCTGACGCTCTTAGCCGCAAGCACTACCGCAACAACCTGATGGTGCGAGAGGAACAATCAGCCTTACACGAAGAGCTGGAAAAGCTGAGTTTAGAGATAGTAGAAGAGGGGCAGTTGAATGAGTTGCGGGTGAAATACACACTCGAAGACCAAATCCGTCAAGCTTATAAGGAGTGCCCAGAGATTCAAGAGGTAAAACGCCTGATGGAGAGTGGCAAAGCAGCTGACTATCGCCTCGATGAACAGGGTACACTGTGGCTGAAGGACCGCATCTGCGTACCTCAGAACAAGGAAATTCGGGGCTCGATCCTTAAAGAGGCTCACAATTCTAGATACTCGATCGACCCTGGTTGTACCAAGATGTACAAAGACTTGAAGATACGATTCTGGTGGGAAAAGATGAGGGAAGATATTGCAGAGTACGTCGCTCGATGCGACACATGTCAGCGAGTGAAGGCCGAACACCAGAGGCCTGCCGGACTGCTACAACCACTCGAGATACCCACGTGGAAATGGGACGACATCAGTATGGACTTTATTGTGGGTTTGTCGCGCACGCAGAAAGAAAATGACTCTATTTGGGTAATTGTTGATCGGCTGACCAAGGTAGCACACTTCTTGCCCGTGAAGACGAACTACAGCGTGAGCCGACTTGCAGAACTGTATGTGGACAATATCTTAAAGCTTCATGGAGCTACGAGGAGCATTGTGTCAGACAGAGGGCCTCAGCTCACAGCCCAGTTCTGGAAGAGTTTGCATGCCTCCATGGGCACCAAGCTAAACTACAGCACAGCATTCCACCCCCAGACTGATGGTCAGACAGAGAGAGTGAATCAAGTCCTAGAGGACCTGCTGAGGGCTTGTGTGTTGACCTACGGGTCTGATTGGGAAAAGAGCCTATCCTATGCCGAGTTCTCGTACAACAACGGCTACCAGGCCAGCTTGAAGATGGCTCCTTTCGAAGCCCTGTACGGCAGAAAGTGTCGGACACCGTTGATGTGGTTCGAGGTGGGGGAACGAACCTTTTTCGGTCCCGCCGCCATTGTTGAGGCCGAAGAAAATGTCACCAAGGTCAGGGAGAACCTCAAGATAGCTCAGAGCAGGCAGAAGAGCTACGCCGACCCGAAACGGAGGGACGTCTCGTTTGAAGTGGGGGATCACGTCTACTTGAAGGTGTCACCCCTCCGAGGTACGAAGAGGTTCCCATCAGGGGGAAGCTGTCCCCTAGGTACGTTGGCCCCTACCCTATTGTGGGAAGGGTCGGGAAGGTGGCTTATCAACTCGAGCTACCCTCGGAACTTGCCGGAGTGCATCCGGTGTTCCATGTATCCCAACTTCGGAAGTGTGTGGTCGTCGAGAAGAGAGTGCCCGCTCAGGCACTCGACGTCCAGGAAACCCTGGAGTACCTGGAGTACCCGGTTCAGATCCTGGACTAGGCGGAGAAGTCGACCAGGAACACCACCACGCGTTTCTGCAAGGTGCTATGGAGTAATCACTCCGAGCGCGAAGCTACGTGGGAGAAGGAGTCCGCGTTGAGGGAGAAATACCCTCATCTCTTCGAAACGGAGGTAACTTCTTAATCTCGGGGATGAGATTCTTTTGAGGGGGGGGGGAGTTCTGTAACATCCTTGAATTTGCGTGTATGTAAAAATAAGGGATTTCAAAAACTTGCCGTGAATTTGTGTGCTCATGAAATCAATTAAGGATGCCTTCCGTTTTCCTTTCCCTGATTCCTAGCTTTAATTTAGTTCGACAAATAATTTAGGACTTATAAAATGCTAGTGTGAGAAATTGGATTTTCATTTGAATTTTATTTGGGATTTTATTTGGGTGGATTCAAATTTGAATTGAAATTCAAATTTGAATCAATTTAAAAGCCTAAAGGAAATTGGTAAGCGTTACTATGCTGAGCGGGCCGCCAACCAGCCAATCGGCCCACGGCCGCTTTCGGCCCACTGGCCGGCCGGCCCAACCGCCCGCGCCGGCCACCTACCGCGCGCGCCGCCGGGACACCGCCAAGTGGGGCCGCCTGCGTCACGCCAACGTCGTCGTCGTCATCCTCGCTCTTTCCCCTTTGGCCGACGCCGAAAGGCCAAGCGCGGCCGCGCCGGTCATAGCCGCCGTCACGACGCGCCCCGCGGCCATCCGGCGCATCCCTGCCGTCCACGTACACCCCGCGCTACCGCCGCTATAAGAAGCCGCCGCCGCGACCCCCATGGCTCTCCCAACCCTAGCCGCCTCGGGGGATTCAATCCCCTGCCCACCTACCTGCAAGCCAGAGGAGAAGGAGAAGGGGAAGAGAAGGAGGAGGACGGAGGCGCCCAGAGCAACACCACCCGCCGCGAAGCCGGAGCCGCCCGCGAGGAGGAGCCGGAACCGCGGGAGACAAGCACGCCTGCGACCCCCTGCTTCCTCGACTTCCTCTTCATCGCGTCGTCAATCTGCTTCCCCTACCAGCGCCGCCGCCTTCCTCGTCACTGTGTCGCACACCTCTTCACCGACGCCTTCACCACTGGGTCCCCTTGGACCATCGGTGAGCACCACAATACCCTTTTTCTCTGTGGTGCTTGGCCATCGACCGAGGCAGAACGTTCCGCCTCGCGCCGCCTCGCCGCCGCTGGTGATGCCGGCCATCGAGCCAGGCTGGGATGCAATCTTTTGCAGGTGCCGCCGCCTTCGTCGACGCGCGCACCACCCACCTAGCCTACCCCCTAGCCATAGGACGCCGCCCCGTTTTGTCGCCTCCGCGCCGTGTCGGCGCGCTCGCGTCGCGTGCGCGTCCGCGCGTGCGCCCGTGCGGGCCGCGGCGCTCGCGCGCGAGGCCCGCACCCCAGCACACGTGCGTCGTTGCCTTGAAGGTGAGGCCGGGCCCTTGGCCCCTTTTTTTCGTGCCTACGCCGCCGCTCGCCGCCATGCCTAGGACGGCCGCCGCGCCGCCGTGACCCCGCCGTGACCCCCGCCGTGGCCTTGTGGGACGCGCGCATGGTCGCCAAGAGGAAGGAACGCCACGTTCTCGGTCGCCCCGAACACATCGCCGTGCACCCCGTCGCGTTCGCGCCAACCAACCGCGGGCGCCGTGCTCGCCGCCGCCCATAGCGACGAGCCGGGCTCCGCCATGCACCCGTGCGTGCACCGTCTCGGCCCGCACCTCACCCACCGGGGCTCGCCATGCACAAGCGCCACCCCGCGCACACACACGACCGCCCATCCATGGGACGCCCACACCGGCACCGCGACGTCGCCGCCGCACCCGCGCCGGCGCCGACCACGCCGCGAATGTCGTCGCCCCTATCGTGCGCGACCCGTCGAGTAAGCACCCTAGGGGAGACCGTGGACTACCGGGTGGAGTCCAGGCGCCAAGGGCTGTGGAACCTCGCCGCCGGCAGGGCCGTATCCCGCCGCCGCCACCGTAGGCACTTTTCATCGAACACTTGAGCTTCCTCAAAAAATCGTAGGGGGGACCTAGGCACACCGGAGGCCACACGTGGGAGTGGCCGTAGCTGATCCGCCCGGATCCGGTGCGGCCCACCACTGTTTTCCAGGCCACACGCCGGCCCACACGGCAGCCCGGCCCGTACCGCCCGCCACCCGATCTCGTGCGGGCGGCCGCAGCGGCCGCACCGCGCCGCGGCCGCAGGGATCCCGGCCGCACCCGCGATCCGGGGATCCCGTGCGGCCGACCCTGTTAAGGGAGGGTAATTGATTTATTTAAAGTCCACAAAATAGTTTTCCCCTTTGAAAAATCCTAGAAAATCCATTTTAACTCCAAAAATTGTAAAACCTCTTCCAGAAAATTTCTAAAATCTTAAACTCCGGGTTGGGTTGGTGTTTGCTCTCTTTTGGTTCTTCAATGCTCTTATTTGGATTTAAATTGCATTAGGACCGCTATTTATTTTTCCTTTCGCGCTATTAGGAGCAGCAGGAGCCGGAGAGCTGATCCAGGAGTACGACTACGTCGACGACTTCGCAGCGGAGGGCTACCCGACCCCAGGTTCACGCCCGACTGATTCTGAAATACCCATTAGGCATTGCTAAATAGTATTGCTAGCGCTTTACTTTATATATGCATGTTGATGAACCTTGCACTGCCTCTTTGTATACCCTGTCCTTGATTGCCCTACTACTACTACTATAAATATGTTTATGTGAGCGTGTATATACGCCGAGATTCGCGATGCACGTGTTGGGATGGGAATAGTGGTTCTTGGCTTGAGTGGGGTAAAAATCGGCAGGAGAAGGCGTTTTGGGTACTTTGGCGGGGGTGAGCTCGAAACAACCGATCTGGGATCGGGGATAGGGGTGCACTCCTCAGTGCATCCCTCCTGTTACTGTTTTCGGAGCCTAGGTGTTGGGGTTTCACGTGCGCTTGGAGGACATGAGCCCGCCCCGGTCTGAAACCGAGTGGATCAACTTGTTTATAGGACATCGTGCACACCACCCCGCCGAGAGTGGGGATAGGGCCGTGTTGAGCTCGGCAAGTGCGGAACCATACCTGCTTAGGAAGGATAGAGGGTATCTGTGGGGGAGCGGTGGAGGTGAGGCCATCCTCTCAGAGCGTCTCCCATGTGGCCACACAGTAGCATTTCACAGTTCCGGTGATGTTCTCGCTGAGGGGGGGGACCGCTTTGAGGGCCGGATGCAGGGTGGGACCGTAACTACCGAGAGTTCGCCGGTAGGATGGGCTCGGTCGGCCGTACACCGGCCGGGTACCATTCCGGGATGGGTACGGTGTACACACTCGCGAGTTGTTCGATCTATAGCTATAGCCGCGTCCTCGGTTATGGGCACCGCCAGAAGACATGTTTGTTCCTCATGTTTTGGGATTTCTACCTTCCCCCTGTAGGTGAGTGTGTGGTGAGCCGTGGTTGCAGCCGGCTAGAGGAGAGAGGCTCCATCTACCTCATCGATCCGGTTGTAATCATTGAGGTGCGAGGAGAGGAAGTTCTCGCACCGACCCTAGACAAGAGTAGGAGATGGAGACAGGTCTCCTGGGTAACCAGGTGATTCCGAGCTGTGTTGAGAGACTTGGGATTTGGGATTACTGATGGAGATACCTTGTTTATACTCTGCTGCTGCTGCTCAAGAAACCAAAGCCGCTTCCTTGTCTACTTTCTTTTCCCTTTAGATGATAGGCCACTTAAAACTGCATACAGTTGGTGATGTGGACCTATCCCACTCCCTGGGGATAGACTTTGGGTGTGCAGGTTACGAGTCCGAGTTCGACTGCAACGCCGACGGATGGTACGACTGAGGGATTCGTCGCTTCGCTCGAGTTTGCCTGTGGCGGGAAGAATAAAGATGGAGACCCTTCTGAGAAGATACCTATCGTTGCGTAGAATTTTCACTCTGATTCAGCCAAGAGGCTTGTAATGATGTACTCCATAATGGACTTGTAATAAATTCATGTACTATTAACTTTATGTGACGCGATGTGTGACTTTGTGTACCTATCTGTGAGACGATCTATACGCGATAGCCACTGATCCAGGGACTATCGCGATGGTACAGGGATTCGGGTTTTCTACGAAAATCCGGGGTTTTACAGTGGGGATACACAATGCACGGATAAAAGGCTAGCAAAAAGATAGATACGCAAAAACGAAATGACCATCTTCTTAGTCTCGGGCCAGAGAAATCATGGCCTGCAATAACTCACTCAAAAATAAATCTTGTACGCTAAGGTTTACTCAAATATATATAAGGCTCTAGATAGGTTGAGCAACACACAAGTGATATTCATGACAAGGTTAGTGATATTTTTGGGCATAAAAACCATCTTCAATCTATTCATAACTTGAGAGCACATAAAACACTATGGGTCTTTATTTTAATCATAACCTCCGCTAAAGATTAAGCTAGCATTTATATAAATTCAGATTCATATTTTAGGAGAGCACTAGCTTTAACATGCATAAATCAATTACAAAGATAAACAAAGCGGCAATTATAATCATATATCTTTATGACACAAATTTTTGTAACTTCTCCAATGATGTAAACAAGGTGGTGTCTTTATTAATGGTGAAAACAAACTGAAATACATGCTGAAAATAACAAACACACTTGCTGAAATTTAAATAAAAACTGAAAATATTACGCAAACACAAGCAAACAAAAGCTGAAAATTACAGAAAAAGGGAAAAGAAAAGAAAACTAAAGTTCCTCCTTCTTCCTAATCCTCCGCCGGTGGTTGGTGTTGATAATCTTGGTAGTTGTACCCTTGCTCGTAGTAGGGTTGGACATCCCCTCCAACGAATTGATCCGGCTGTACTAGGTGAAGGCGCCCAAGCTCATAGGCAATATTTGCATTGCCCTCACCAAGTTGAGCCGCGTTAGATTGGATGGCTGCGACGTTTTGCATGTTTCTCGCAATATACCCTCCAATTATGGCCATGCTTTGTTGTGGTTGGGGATATTGTGTGTAGGGCTCCGCGAAGGTTACGTTGGGCACCACATAATTTGGTGGGGGTACCGGTGCACCACCCCCCATGCTTGCATTTGTGGCCCTCCGTAATAACTTGGAGTAGGAATCCTGCCAAATGGTGGTACATAGTTGGGTTGTGCACCACCCGCTTGTGCGGAGGAGGATCCCTCCTCTACGATGCTTCCTCTTTTATTTTTCTTTGTCGGGACGAGGAGTCCCTATTCCAACCAATCTTCCCTACCTTGAATGAAAAGCCTAAGCCTTGGATCCGGAAGGGGTAGGTTCACCTTGGCTACATGAAAGCCTCCTCTCTCATCTCCACTAATATATTTACCTTGTTTCAAATACTCAAGGCCGAGAGAGGTCCCATGTAAAAGATATTCGGGGTTTCTTGTGATCCCCGGCCTTAGGGAGATGGCCAACATAGAGAGGTGGCACCCAGAACCAATATCTCCCGATCCCGATGTTGCCTCGCAACACCATCGGTTGATCATAAGGTATGAGGGGTCTATTGGCTTCTTGGCAATTAAAGCCGAGTAGAGCCAATTCAACTCCGTGTCGGTCACCTTCGTCTCCCTCATCCTCCCCAATATCCTCTTTCTCATCCAAGAGTGGAATACTTGGATAATGGGGTTACGGATGCAATTGCGTTGTTGGTGGGCTTCTCCGGAGATCAAATTCCAAAACCCATCTAGCAAGCCGTCCGGCACGTCGACTTTCTCCGGAGCTCCCTTTTGGAACCCAAGTAGCTCCCTAACATACTCATAGGGAACCACTTGTTGGATTCCCTCCAAACGGAATGATAAACTTTGCACCCCCTCGTCAAGGATAGGCGCAATAGTCATCAAGATTTCCAAGGCAAACTCCTTGTGGGTGTTTGCCGACACCCCATTGGAGAATTGCACCCATCCAAGGTTCCCCAACATATAATATATGTCCGTGCCGAAATCCAAATAGTTGAGTGCTTGATCATCGAAGTCGACGTTGGCCACAAGCCTCTTCTCAAGACGAGAGAGTTTCTTCTCCTCCTCCTCCGACAATATGATGAAGCCATATGTAGAATACGCGGAGTGTATGGAGGTGGTGCGGATGAGCGGGTCGATCGACGAGGTGGGACGGGAGGCTCCTCTGTACGCCCTTGAGGTTCGGTAAACCTCATGGACGTGCTCCTTGTTGCCCTCATGCCACCGAGGAGGAGAGTGTCGTTCCTCCTTGGCGGTGTCGTGTCCTCCTCCATGATCCGAGGAGACTCGGAAACCGAGTGCCTCCTCGAAGACGTCGTCGAAGACGGCTTGGATGACGATGACCCCTTCTTCTTGGTGAAGAGACTTGTGGTTTTCTTCCACATGATTGCAGCACTCTTCTCTCCACTAAAATTCCGGGTTGCAACCGGTAGCTAGGTACTTAAAAACTTACTTCGGAATGTGGACTTCGAGTGGATTAAGGGTGTGTATTGTTTGAGCTATCAAGCTTGGGAAGGTTGGCTATGTCTACGGTGGTTCTGGGCACAAAAACTTGAACACACAAACTGAGGAAGGAGAGGGATGCTTGCCTGCAGAAGACGGGAGCCGGGAGGCTCCTTTTGTTGGAGAGGCCGGCCGGCCTGGGCCGACCGGCCTGGGTGGCCGCGTGCTTCTCCCCGCCTCGGCTTTCTTCCAACACGATCATTTCTCCTTCATGACCTCCTTGCCCGCGTGCTCCACGAGTTGCACCACCCAAACGCTCTCGTCCACTCCTTTTCTTGCATTATTGGTCCTTCCACTTGATGCTTCATGCTTTGAGTCATGTCCATGCTCCCTTGCTCCACTTGCTTCACATGCCACCATGAAATTCCTGCAAAGTCATGCTTGCTGCCCACCCATGCTTGTCCTTTGCATGTGGTCTTGATGAAAGTTGATGAAAGGGTATCCAATGGTGCATGCATGATTAACTTAAACTAGATTGCCTCCCTTTAAGTATGTTTAAGGCTAAGCACTCCTCTAATTTCGAAAATTAAAAATATTTTCATAGCTACGGAAAAGCTCAAGCATAAATTTTGAGAAGTTTTTAAACCATTAAAAACAAGTGTAAGTCGAAAATATTTTCCGACTACGTTGATATCGGTCTCACCAGTATAGTTTGCCTTCATCGATTGAGAGCAAACTTTTCCCGGCTTGATCATGGGGGCATAGGTTTAGGTTCTAATTTTGGACAAATGAGAGAGATTTTGAATAAAATTAAATGAGGCTTATAAAAATTCTAATCTTAGAGAAACCAAGGATATAGATTTTTAAACCAACCAAAAGTTAATTTCTAGGTTCACGCGAGTCCTACCACGTGCTGAAATTTAATTAACACCTAAGTATAAGTCGTGGCTCCACTCATGTGTTTTTAGCATGAAAATCAAGTCAACCACAACACCATAACTAGAATTAATGGTTGAGTTAGGTTCTGAATTTATTTGGTTGTGGTTTCTCGAAAAGAAACAAACACACACATAGGAGGGTTCATGTAAAGAGTTTATGATCAAGCAAAATATTCAACCAAGAATTATGTCTCTAATATTGTTCAACCACTTCTAAGTATAATGTCTTTGCGTAATAAAATTTAAAACTGAATTATTAAAAAGACTCGAAAAACCTGGAATCGGGTTGTCCTCTCAGTAGCTTATTCTTGACTCGACGAAACAGGTTGCCTCCCGCCTAGCGCTTTGTTTATAGTCCATAGCTAGACTTCTTCACTTGATTACTTCGGATCAACACTCTTTACGGGCGTTGCAATCTTGGGTACCCACTTCCGCACCATCTTGGGCACGGGCTTATCTTCCGGCTTAGTCATTTTTTTGGTCTTCACAGGCGGCTTTTCTTCCTTTGTCCTGACGGATGCAACATCTTCCTTGACTTTCTTCACGTCCTTCTTCTTCGGCTCTTTCTTCTTTTTCAGCCCTTCCTTCTTCCTTGGTTCTTCCTTAACAACATGACGATGAGGTGAAACATCTTTAAATTCAATCATATTGCATGCCTCGAGTCGTGGTCGGAACTTGAAGGAACTCCTTTCTCTGTTAATATCGAACATGATCTCCCCCATGCCAACGTCAATAGTAGCTCCCACGGTCTTGAAGAAAGGCCTCCCAAGGATGAGCGGTGGCTTCTCCCTCTCTCCCATCTCGAGCACCACGAAGTCGACGGGGATGAAGTGGTGTCCGACCTTCACAAGTACATCTTCGGCAATGCCCAAGGGATAGCGAATGGAGTTATCTCCCAACTCCAAACACATACACGTAGGCTCCAACGGTAGGCGTAGCTTCTCGAACACATCTCTTGGCATGACGCTCACACGTGCTCCAAGGTCACACAACACCTTCTCGAAATTGAATGAACCAACGAAACATGGAATTGTAGGGCATCCGGGGTCCTTTTGCTTCTCTAGCCCATTAGCAATAGTGTCACTACACTCCTCGGACATCTTGACATGATCTGCCCCGAGTGTTGCTATCTCATATTTATTTGCAAGTATGTCTTTAAAGTAACGAGAATATGTAGGTACTTGTAGGGCATCTAATAATGGCATGTTGATGCTAAGTCCACGCACAACCTCCACAAACTTCTCAAAGTGATTGCCAAGTTTACCTCGGAAGTAGCGTGGCTTGAGTTGTGGTATCCTCGTGTCTTCTTCCGGCATCTCAAATTTGGGCTCTTCGGTGACGATCCCCGTAACCTTCTCCTTAGCAATTCCTTCCGTCTCGGCGGATGGTTTAGGCTTCCTTGCTCCCGCTCAACGTTCCGGATCTTCGGTCTCCTTTCCCGAACTTGTTTGAATGGCCTTCGCCGATTCGAGACCTTTAGGTTGTCTCGGAAGCTTCCCTTCATCACTAGTGAGGCGCCTGGCAAGTTGTCCCACTTGCGTTTCGAGCATCTTCATCATGTTGAGCACTTGATGGTTGGAGCTCCCGACCTCCGTCACTTTGCTATCGATGTTCTCCAACACCTTGTCTATGGCTTTGAACTTGGTGACGTTGTCCTTGTTGATCTTAGCTTGCTCTTCCATGAATTCCTTCAATTGTATACAAAGCGGAACCGAATTCGGAATGGATGAGCTTCCATTGAATTGAGGTCTACCTTGCCCATAGTGGAAGTTCGGCAATTCTCCCTTCCTCATGTAGTCGAGCACTTTGGCTTCCTCCGGACAGTCCTTGTGGACATGGTCATACTCTCCGCATTCTTCGCATGTGGATCTTTCTTTGGCGGCCTTCAAGTCTTGAGCCTCTTTCTTTTCTATCTCCATCTTCTCCAAGCTCCTCATGAGTGAATCAATCTTGCCTTCAAGTATGTTCTCCTTCTCCACTTGCAAGACTCCCTTGACTTTTCCCGTGGGTTGAACCGAATGTAGGCGTCCGAATGACGCCCATGTGTCATTATCTGCGACCTTCTTGAATAGAGTGAAAGCTTCCGTTGGTGTAAGCTCGATGATAGATCCTCCCGCTGATGCATCGATGATCGTCCTTGACGCCATGGTGAGTCCTTGATAGAACTTTTGCACGAGGGGCTTGTTCATGGTTAATAGTTGTATCAAAGTTCGTTTAGACTTGCAAGCGGACAAGTCTCCCGTCGTAGTCAAGGGACCCTTCTTCCCACGAGTGGTGAACCCAAGGTATCGAATCCGTGGAACAAATGTGTGACGCAAAAGATGATCTAGTAAAGCCAAGTAACTTCAATCTTCGGTAAAGAGAAACCCTAATGCATCTAGATAACGAACACAAAACTAATCTAATCTACTAAAGACCGGAGGTAACAAAGATAGATAGGGTAAATAAACCGATCTAGAGAGATCAGGTTAAGCTTTTTGTTGAAGTTCAAAGCAAGAGAAGAAGTAGCAAATCGAATCTTATTAGAAGCCTCTTTAAATCATGGTTTCCCGTCCGACTCCGAAAACGCCCGCCTTTCGGAACCTCCTTTCTGTCAAAACGTATTCCTATTCATGCAGGTAGTCTAGGGCGAGTCCAAGGACAAGTCGAGTTCATTCAGAAGATCCGACGTGTACCTCTAGCCACCGCAGCTACAAGAACACCCTATGTGATCTATCTCGAGAATAGATCTAGAATAAGCAAAGCCGATCGAAAAATGAAATCATCGAAGAAACGCTTGATCGCTAGAAATAGATTCAACTTGATAATTCAACTAATACAATGATACATAAACAAGATCACCACCGGGATCCTACCTTGGTCTTGCTTCTAGCTCCGAGAACTCCAACGTGGTCTTCCTTGCAAGGTTCCCACGTCGGCTAGGGAGACCCTAGTCAACTAGCTCGATCCTCTCCTCTCCGGGATGGTGTCCCTCTCTTCTCTGCTCCTCGGCGGCCGATGACGAATTGATTGATGCGTGGCTCTCGACCCCGGGGCTATAAATAGCTCGAATGGCGGCTAGGTCAAAGGAGGGGGCAAATGAGCCCTGGACTGGGCTGGGCCGGCCGGCCTGGGCCCATCCAGGCCCAGTTCCCAGCCTTCTTCGCGTGGTGTCGGTTCCCCAGTCTTCTGGATCCTTCCCCCTTCTGCATGTAGGCCCTTGTCGTCAGTTTCTCTCTGAGTTGGACGTATCTCCTTGTCCCGCAAGATTCAACACTTTTCTAGTTAGGTCCTCGGAGTTTGTCATCTTCTCGGGTTAAGTCCCTGGCTTCTTGGAGTCAAGTTTGCTTCATTGCATGACTTGTACGGGGCTTCAAGGTCTTGTCACAAGGTGCTTGATGAACTTATCCCGGAAGTCTTGCTTTCAACGCTAAAACCCTGCATAAACACTAAACTCCAAAACCGACATGCACAAGTGAACTTGTTATACCACGGGGGTTAGTACCAATGGATAAGGTATAAAACTTATGCCAACACTGAAGGTAAACTCATGGCTAGGTTGACGGATTTTCACCGTCAACAAAACCCTAGATGCATGATCCCTAGGTACATATGCTCTATCACTAGTATGGTGGGTCGATAGGTTCTACGCTATAGGACCCGGTAGAAGTCGAGTGATGTTCGTCACTCGCGAGAATAGGTTCCTATGTTGGAACCATAAGATCTTTATAAAATGGATTGCTCATGTGGTAAGAGCATGGGATTTGGGCTCCGGTCCAGTGGCTTTCGTGGGCTAAGCTTTTGAACGTACTAAGCACTTGTCGGGAATGGGACCGGTAAGCCTAGTACCTTAATGAGACCGGCAAGCCCCGGATCATTAACCCCGCCTTTTAAAATTATGCAATTATGTTTGCTATGAGTGTGCATTTACGTTTCATGAGTTGAATTGAAACCCTAGATGCATGATCCCTAGGTACCTATGCTCTATCATTAGTATGCTAGGTTGATAGCTGCTATGCTATAGGACCCGATAGAAGTCGAGTGATGTCCATCACTCGCGAGAATAGGTTCCTAGATAGGAATCATAAGATCTCCTTAAATGGATTGCTCATGTGGTAAGAGCATGGGATTTGGGCTCCGGTCCAGTGGCTTTCGTGGGCTAAGCTTTTGAACGTACTAAACATTTGTCGGGTATGGGACCGGTAAGCCTAGTACCTTAATGAGACGGTGCGGGAACTTACTATTACTACTCTTGAGTAATCACCTACCGCTTTGCATCCGGGAGGTGGGTACATGTGTGAGGCTGGGTGCACTGGGTGGGACATGCCAGATAGCCTTGTACCCGGGACTGTAAGATTCGATCCCAAACCGAGGACTTTTGGAAACCGCCTGGTCGGTGTCAGCTCTGTTGGGGCACCGCTCCGTGTGTTTAGGTCTACCTTGCAAGGTTATAAACCAATCGATTGTCGGCCTCTCACCGTTATCTGAGACTGCTTAATCAACTGGCCATGATATCCCGTAATGATGGAACTTGGTGAATATTACTACTTGAATTAATTGCTTGTGAAATTCTTGATTGAATTAGATGGCACACTTCGAAATGGTAATCAACTAGAACTGGTGCTAAAATATTGAAAGTAAGGACCTACTCTTCGAGGCTGTTCAGCAAAAGAAACCCCACCGGCCAAAAGCCTTTTCATGTCTAGAGTTTGGTGATGTAGTTATCACCCGACGGTTAAGTCTTGCTGAGTATTAGTATACTCAGTCTTGCTTTAAAAATGTTGTTGCAGGTGTTCTTTGGCCTTGTGAGATTCCACCCGGCTGGGAGCTGGAATGGGTGGAAGAGAACGAGTGATGGCATCACGGATGGCCTCCTGTGATGTGTATCGTCGCGCTAGTTTATTTATTTTCCGCTGTTTTCAAACTCTGAATCTTTATTTCCTACCATGAACAATGGTTGTAATAATTTGGATTTAATCTGTGTTGTACTCTGGACTCGCCTTCGTGTGAGTTTTTATGCATATGTCGATCCTCTGTATGATTTCCAAGTGATATACCGGGCGTTAACCCGGCAACTAACGACAGGATGATACTTTACAATTGCTTAATGACCAAAGAGGATTGGTTTTAGGCGATAGTACAGTATTTTCCTGGGAGAGTTGTCACAGACCTGGACACCATGGTCTGGCATTTGGGGGACCAAGAAATCTAGTTGTCGCCGAGGAAGACGCAGAAACTGGATGTCGAGCGTCGAGAGTCCAGACACTCAGCCCAATCTGCATCTGAATGTGCGGTCAAGGAATGAATAGGACCAGTGCCGATGTGAAGCCAAGAGGAGAGTGTACCCTTGACGTAGTGGAGAATATGCTCGACCAGCGCCAGGTCAGGCTCACACGGGGCATGCATGAAGAGGCACACCTGCTGAACAACATACAGTAGGTCGGGTCGGGTCAGGGTGAGGTACTAGAGTGCACCCACTAAACTCCGATTGTGAGATCCATCAGCCGCAGAGAGTAGGGCACCGTCAGAGGCCGAAAGTTTGGCATGAGTGTCAACAGGAGTCATCGTAGAATGACACTCAGCCATGCCGACCCGCTATAGGAGATCCACAACATACTGGCGCTGGGACAGAAACAAGTCGTCGGTGGAGCTGGTGACGACGATGTCGAGGAAGTGGTGGAGGTCACCGAGGTCAGTCATGGCGAACTCAGAGCTGAGTTTAGCCATGATGTGCTAAAGAAGAGCCGAAGACGAAGTAGTGAGGATGATGTCCTCAATGTACATCAGCAAGTAGGTGATTTGTGCACCCTCTTTGTAAACAAAGAGGGAGATGTCGGAGGTGGAGGCGACGAAGCTGAGCTGGCGAAGAAATGTGGCGAACCACTGGTACCATGCCCGAGGAGCCTGCTTGAGCCCGTACAAGGACTTTCGGAGCAGGCAGACGTGGTCGGGAGCAGCAGGGTCGACGAAACCAGGCGGCTGCTGGCAGTAGACAGTCTCCTCGAGGTGACCATGAAGAAATGCATTCTTCACGTCAAGCTGGTGAAGCGGCCAGCCACAGGACACATAAATACTCAAGATAGTCCGAATAGTCGCTGGTTTGACAACTGGACTGAAGGTCTCGTCGTAATCGATGCCAGCTTGCTGATTGTTGTCGCGGACCACCCAGCGAGCCTTGTGACAGGCATAAGTACCGTCGGAGTGGTACTTTGTTGACGGTGAAATTCCGTCAACCTAGCCATGAGTTTACGTTCGGTGTTGACATGAGTTTTATACCTTATCCATTGGTACTAACCCCCTTGGTATAACAAGTTCATTTGTGCATATCAGTTTTGGAGTTTAGTGTTTATGCAGGATTTTGACGTAGAAAGCAAGACTTCCGGGATAAGTTCACCAAGCACCTTGCGAGAAGACCTTGAAGCCTTGTACAAGTCATGCAATGAAGCAAACTTGACTCCAAGAAGCCTAGGGACCAAACCCGAGAAGATGACAAACTCCGAGGACCTATCCAGAAAAGTGTCGAATCTTGCGGGACAAGGAGCTACGTTTAACTCGGAGAGAAACTGACAACAAGGGCCCACATGCAGAAGGGGGAAGGATCTAGAAGACTCGGGAACCGACGCCACGCGAAGGAGGCAGGCAACTGGGCCGGGGTGGGCCCAGGCCGGTCGGCCTAGGCCGGCCGGCCCGGCCCATTCCAGGGCCCATTCGCCCCCTCTTTGACCTAGCCACCAATCAGGCTATTTATAGCCCCGGGTTCAAGAGCCACGCATCGATCAATTCGTCATCGGCCACCGAGGAGCAGAGAAGAGAGGGACACCATCCCGGAGAGGAGAGGGTCGAGGTAGTTGACTAGGGTCTCCCTAGCCGACGTGGGAACCTTGCAAGGAAGACCATGTCGGAGTTCCCGGAGCTAGAAGCAAGATCAAGGTAGGATCCCGGTGGTGTTCTTGTTCATATATCGTTGTACTAGTTGATGTATCAAGTGGAATCCAATTCTTAGCGACTAAGTGTTTCTCCAAAGTTTTCGTTTTCGATCGGCTTTGCTTATTTTAGATCTATTCTCGAGATAGATCACATAGGGTGTTCTTGTAGCCGTGGTGGATAGAGGTGCATGCCTGATCTTCCGAAAGAACTCGACTTGTCCTCGGACTCACCCTAGACTACCTGCATGAATAGGAGTACGTTGTGACAGAAACGGGGGCTCTGAAAGGCGGGCGTTTTCGGAGTCGAACGGGAAACCACGGTTTAAAGAGGCTTCTTATGAGATTCGATTGTTACTTCTTCTTTCGCTTGGAACTTCAACAAAAGGCTCAACATGATCTCTCTTGATCGGTTTATCTACCCCCTCTATCTTTGTTACCTCCGGTCTTTAGTAGATTAGATTCATTCTTGTGTTGATTCTTATGATTAGACGCATTAAGGTTTATCTAACGAAGATTGAAGTTACTTGGCATTACTAGATCATCTTTTGCGTCACACATTTGTTCCACGGATTCAATACCTTGGGTCACCACTCGAGGGAAGAAGGGTCCCTTGACTACGACGGGAGATTTGTCCGCTTGCAAGTCTAAACAAACTTTGATACAACTATTAACCGTCAACATACTTGAGCATGAAGATCCACTTGCCCGACACGACATTAGCACAGGAGGTCGAGGGATGAAACACCATCTGTTGTTGTCGAAGAGGGCCATGTACTCTCAGCCATTACCGCACGCAAGTTGGTGTCAGCCAGCCCACTCCAATAGTTAGAGGGGACCGGTGACGGAACTGTAGCGACGATGAGCCCCTTGTACTGTACGTGCGGTATGGTCCTGGTTTGTGTCCAGGTCATAGGTCGTACTACAACAGGAGGGTCAGCAGGAGCTGGGGTTGAAATGGAGACAACCGGTGGAGTCGGAGCCGAAGTGGCGACAACCGGCAGAGCTGTCGTCGCGGTGGATGAGACCGGCACAGCAGGGCGTTGCGTGTAGAAGTGCGGGAGGCTGGGCACCAAGCCAGCAGCATCCAGTGGAGCTATCAAGGACGTAGAAGGCGACCGCTCAACATCCTGGGCGGATGGAGCAACAGCTGAAGCACGTGATGTGGGTGGCGGTCGCTCGATGTGCTGGACAGACGGAGCAGCAGCCGGAGGGGGTGACGTAGAGAGCGGTCAAAGATGGCAACGGGTAGTATCCGCGCGGATACTACCTACACAAATCCGTGCCCGCATACTGAACTCTGCGCCCGCGCCCGCTATCCACAACGGGCACGTAGCCGCACCCGCGCCCGCTATCCGCGGATAGCTCATGCCCGCGGGCATATCCACGTGCCTGCAAAAACAAATATGCAGCAGCTCCAACAGATGTAAACACACATTTCAACACAATAATTGACAGATAACAGGTGCCAAGTAGATAGTACTAATCATAGTTGCAACAAATTAAAAATTACAGTACCACATGTCCAAAGAACTAATCATAGTCATCACAAATTAAAAATTACAGCACCAAATAAAAATTTCATGCATACATCTGACACAATGCACCAAAGGTTCAACCAAAGCAAATCACCAAACTCATCCATCAATCTGAATCTTCAGCTGTAGTGATGCATCTAACCTGAGGCATCTTCACTCTGAAGCAAATTTCCATGTCAAATTAGCATCTAACTATGCATCTAACCATGTCAAATTAGTGAGTAGTGAACAGTGAGTACTGAGTATCGTACCTAAGGCTTGGATGGGGGGTTCGGTAGGGTCGTAGGGACCAGGGAGTCCTGTACTCGTGTACGGTGTACCTCCGGCTAGACGGCGACGCTGGTACTGCTGGATGGCGACGCTGGAGTTCTTGTACTGCTGGACCGCTCGACGGCGTAGGAGGCAGGACCAAGCTGGTGGCTCGGCGCAGGAAAGCTGAACGGCAATGGCGGGATCTGGATCTCGGCCTCTCGAGCAGTTCGGCGATGGTCACGGGCGGCGGCAGGCCGATGACGGCGGTCTGGACTGGAGCTCCAGTCGGGGACTCGGGGTCACTCCTGAGTCCTCACAGGAACGGAACGGGAGCACGGTGCGGATCAGCAGAGCACGACTGCGCGACTGCGCGAGCGCCGTAGCGGTCTGGGGGGCTGGCAGCGGCTGGGGGGATTGGAATTGACCGGGGATGAGAGAAACCCTAGCAATTATATACACTTTTAGTTACTAGGGTCCACATGTCAGTAGTCTTAGAGGGTTCAGCGGGATTGCGGGCGCGGATAGCATTTTTCCAAATTCGTTAGCAAAGTATCCGCGGGTTTAGGGTCGTGCCCGCGCCCACACCCGTGGGCACAAACTTAGATCTTTATCCGTGCCTGTCGGGTTTGGTATCCGCAGGTCCGCGGATATTTCATGCCCGTTGCCACCTTCAAGAGTGGTTGCTCGACGTCCTGGGTGGATGGAGCAACCACCAAGGCAGGAAGGTGTCCTCGTGAATGAACAACTGCAGGGTTAGTAGAGCAATGCACAGTATCCTCATCAACGTCCAGCAAAAAATCTAAGATGGATGTATCGGTGGGAGGATCTGTCGAGGCAAAGGGAAAACTCAACTCATCGAAAATGACATGTCGAGAGATGATTATGCGGCGAGACGAGAGGTCGAAACATCGATAACCCTTATGCGAGAAGGGATAGCCTAAGAAAACACATGTTGTGGACCGAGCGGCAAGCTTGTGTGCAGAGGTGGCTTGGAGGTTGGGGTAGCAAAGGCACCTAAACACTCGAAGATGATCATACTGTGGTGGCTTGCCGTGGAGCCTAGTGAAAGGTACTTCATTATTAATGGAGGTGGAGGGGCGCATGTTAAGCAGATAGCATGCGATGGCCTGGGCTTCAGCCCAATATGATGGTGGGATGGATGCATGCAGTAGGAGGGTACGAATGGAGTTGTTCAGCGCATGTAGGACACGTTCGGCCTTGCCGTTTTGTGGAGAGGTGTAAGGGCAGGAGAGACATAGATGGATGCCACAGGCGGCTAGGTAGGTCGCAGTGGTATTGTTTACGAACTCCGTACCATTGTCAGCCTGGAAACACTTAACGACAGAACCAAATTGTGTGCTAGCATAAGAAACAAAATTGACCAGGTGTTGGTGCGCATCAGACTTGCGTCTGAGAGGAAAGGTCCAGCAGAAGTGTGTATAATCACCCAAAATCACCAAGTAATAAGAGAAACCTAAGATGCTAGTAAAAGGAGAAGTCCAAACATCATAATGAAGAAGTTCAAAAGGTGCAACGGTGTGTGAACTAGACAGAGTGAAAGGTAGACGCTTATGTTTGCCCAACTGACATGAGTGACAAATAGACCGCACTACTTTATAACAGGGAATGAGATGTTGTTTATTCAGACGTGCTAAAACAGCAGGCGCTGGATGCCCAAGGTGTTGGTGCCAAAGCGAAGAGTACGTAGCGATCAGTGCATGGGTGGTGGCCGCCGGTGTGGAAGAAGGCAAGGTGTAAAGATCCCCGTCACTATTGCAGCGAAGAATCACGCGCCGCGTTTGGAAGTCCTTAACAGAAAAACCACAAGCGTCAAACTCTATCGAATAACTATTCTTACATGTAAATTGTCGAACTGAAAGTAAGTTGCCAATGATAGAGGGTATGACAATAATGTTGTTGAGGGCAAAATTAGACGCATTGGTGGAAAGAATGGAATGACCTCTAGCCGTGATAGGAATACTGGTGCCATTGCTTACTATAATAGAGGAGTTTGAAGAAGGTAAGCGTTGTAGGAGTATACCATCAGAGGACGACATGTGTGAGGAGGCGCTAGTGTCGACCACCTAGGGCGTGTTGCCCAGCATAGACATCTGCTGCAGAGCAGCAATCAGTCCTGCCGCATCGACGCTCTGTCCTGTAGGGGAGACCTGGAGAGGTGCAAAGGCATTATGGGCTTAGGGGATGGAACACAGGAGTCCCTGGTCCAATCCACCTTGCCCAGACCATCCTTGGCCACCCCAATTCTATCCGCCAGTAGCACCCTACTGAGTCCACGGGGAGACGCAGATCCACGAACCAGCAAGTGGGCCGGAGGGAGCCACCGGGGAATGGAACTAACCACTGCCGCCACCTCCACCATAGTTGTTGCCACTGTAGTTCTTCTTGCCGCCACCACCTTTCTTGCTACGTCGCTGGCCGTCAGAGTGTGACTGCTGCTGTTGCTGCCTGCCGCCTGAGGAAGAGGAGCGGCAGCTAGACGAACCGCAGGACTGGGAGGATGCGGCAACGAGAGCAGAGGTAGAGGTCACCTTCTCCTCGTTCTTGAGCCTGAGTTCCTTGAGCAGAAGTTTGTTGAGGGCGGACGCGAATGTGAGGACGGCATCACCGACAATTTGGTCAGCGGTGTTGGAGTACGACTTATTTACACCACGCAGCAAGTGGAGCACCAAGGTGGTCTCAGAGACAGGCTGCCCGACATCACGCAGGGCGTCGGCAGCAGGCTTCATGCGGAGACAGTACTCGTCGATGGAGGAGTCCCCTGACTCATCGAATGGAATTCGTGACTCAGGAAGATGGCACGCGGAGCTTTGTTGGCCTCGAACAGGTTGGAGATGGCGACCCAGAGCTCCCGAGCCGTCTGCTCGGTCCCATCCATGGCGAATCCCAGTACAGCATCAGAGACGGAGCTGAACAACCAACTGTGAACGAGGATTCGACCTGTTCCCATGTCGAAGTGCGTGGATCAAGTGCAGGGGTGGTGATGTGTGCCAGCAAGCCAAATTTGCCGCACATGCCGTGAAAGGAGGACCACTTGTTGAAGTTGGTGGTCTGCAGCTCAAGCATCATCGAAACATGTGACTTGACGTTGACCGTGGCGTAGGAGTGGGTGAACATCAGGCCAGCATCACTGGTGCCACCGGAGGCCGAGTGGGAATTCAACAGCTCAGAGGTGGCAGACGAGGTGGCAGATGATGACATGGCGACGAAGATGTGCCGCTTCATAATAGAAATTGCAGAGGCGGCAGCAGGTCCTGGATCCTAGCAGACGGGATCGGGAATCAAGCTGAGGCAGATTGGCGGCGCACAGTGGTCAGGTGGGGCGCGGCCGGAGGTACCGAGGTGGCGGATGTTGACGGTCAATAGTTGTATCAAAGTTCGTTTAGACTTTCAAGTGGACAAGTCTCCTGTCGTAGTCAAGGGACCCTTCTTCTCTCGAGTGGTGAACCCAAGGTATCAAATCTGTGGAACAAATGTGTGACGCAAAAGATGATCTAATAAAGCCAAGTAACTTCAATCTTTGGTAAAGTGAAACCCTAATGCATCTAGATAAAGAACACAAAACGAATCTAATCTACTAAAGACCGGAGGTAACAAAGATAGATAGGGTAAATAAACCGATCTAGAGAGATCGGGTTAAGCCTTTTGTTGAAGTTCCAAGTAAGAGAAGAAGTAGCAAATCGAATCTTATTAGAAGCCTCTTTAAATCGTGGTTTTTCGTCCGACTCCGAAAACGCCCGCCTTTCTGAACCTCCTTTTTGTCAAAACGTATTCCTATACATGCGGGTAGTCTAGGGCCAGTCCAAGGACAAGTCGAGTTCTTTCGGAAGATTCGGCGTGTACCTCTAGCCACCGCGGCTACAAGAGCACCCTATGTGATCTATCTCGAGAATAGATCTAGAATAAGCAAAGCCGATCGAAAAACAAAATCATTGAAGAAACACTTGATTGCTAGAAATAGATTCAACTTGATAATTCAACTAATACAATGATACATATACAAGATCACCACCGGGATCCTACCTTGATCTTGCTTCTAGCTCCGAGAACTCCGACGTGGTCTTCCTTGCAAGGTTCCCACGTCGGCTAGGGAGACCCTAGTAAACTAGCTCGACCCTCTCCTCTCCGGGATAGTGTCCCTCTCTTCTCTGCTCCTCGGCGGCCGATGACGAATTGATTCCTGCGTGGCTCTCGACCCCCGGGCTATAAATAGCCCGAATGGCGGCTAGGTCAAAGGAGGGGGCAAATGGGCCCTGGACTAGGCTGGGCTGGCCGGCCTGGGCCCATCCAGGCCCAGTTCCCGGCCTCCCTCGCATGGCGTCGGTTCCCGAGTCTTCTAGATCTTCCCCCTTCTGCATGTGGGCCCTTGTCGTCAGTTTCTCTCCGAGTTGGACGTAGCTCCTTGTCCCGCAAGATTCAGCACTTTCCTGGGTAGGTCCTCGGAGTTTGTCATCTTCTCGGGTTAGGTCCCTGGGCTTCTTGGAGTCAAGTTTGCTTCATTGCATGACTTGTACGGGGCTTCAAGGTCTTGTCACAAGGTGCTTGATGAACTTATCCCGGAAGTCTTGCTTTCAACGCTAAAACCTTGCATAAACACTAAACTACAAAACTGACATGGACAAGTGAACTTGTTATACCACGGGGGTTAGTACCAATGGATAAAGTATAAAACTTATGCCAACACCGAAGGTAAACTCATGGCTAGGTTGACGGATTTTCACCGTCAACATCTACCCCATGCTTAAACCTTGCTCGTCCTCGAGTAAGCCTTCAATGGATATCATTGTTGCCCATCAATGTTTAAACCTTGCACTTGATCATACATGATAAAACATAATTCTCTCGAAATTTTAATTCGTTAAAGTTCCATAATGTACTAGCCTTCATCTCTATGGAGGGTAGATTCTTAATTAAGCTTACCCTACAAGTATTAACATGCTCCCAAAATTTAAATAGATCTCAGAAATTTTGAAAATAAAGAACTAGATGAAAAAGAGCTAAACCAAGTTCACAAATTTAAATCATCTTGCATATTGCTCATGAACTCTCATCTCATCTTGTTTCTCAAGCCTATATATTCTATTCCTTTCCCTCTCATAACATATATGTATGTGGCAGGCTTTATATGGAGCTTTTTGGGAAAGTTTAGTCCTACCAAGATATTACAAATGAGATGTTGTCAAAACAAGACAAGCTTCTCATGGTCTTACCGAGACTCGTCAAAAAGGTCATTGGAAAATAATGTTATATCAAGGAGGGGAAGGAGAAAAATACACACACTTGAGATGGGTGGACATGTGCAAATAGCAAAGAGTGATCCCGAGGCACAAAGGAAGTCCTCGTTATCGGATTGCACATGGTTGGAAAATGAGTATGGATCTTTTAATCTTGAAGCCTTGAAATTCCTAATGCACTTTAGAGAACCGGGGAGTTCACTTTATTTTTTATTTTTACACATACTCATATTTTTTTCTCTTTTTCTCATATATATATACATATATATTCTTTCTTTCTTTCTTTCTTTCTTTCTTTCTTTCTTTCTTTCTTTTGAATTTTTTTATTTGCTCCCCTTTGAACTCTAAAATTGCATCATACCTACCTCCTCCCCCATGCTTAGACGTTGCTTGTCCTCGGGCAAAGAGGTGATAAATAAGGTAGGTACCGGAAATACTTTTCCTTTGGAGATACTTGAGATCTTTAATCGTGGCACCGTCTTGCAATCTTCCTAGAATTGATGATCCATCCTCAGCGATAGGTTGTGGTCAAAAAGGTAATCCCGGCGAGGGTTGTGAGATCTCCGATGCAGGGATACACAATGCACGGATAAAAGGCTAGCAAAAAGATAGATACGCAAAAACGGAATGACCAACTTCTTAGTCTCGGGCCAGAGAAATCATGGCCTGCAATAACTCACTCAAAAATAAATCTTGTACACTAAGGCTTATGCACTCAAATATATATAAGGCTCTGGATAGGTTGAGCAACACACAAGTGATATTCATGACAAGGTTAGCGATATTTTTGGGCATAAAAACCATCTTTAATCTATTTATAACTTGAGAGCACATAAAACACTATGGGTCTTTATTTTAATCATAATCTCCGCTAAAGATTAAGCTAGAATTTAGATAAATTCAGATTCGTATTTTAAGAGAGCACTAGTTTTAACATGCATAAATCAATTACAAAGATAAACAAAGCGGCAATTATAATCATATATCATCATGGTACAAATTTTGTAACTTTTCCAATGGTGTAAACAAGGTGGTGTCTTTATTAATGATGACAACAAACTGAAATACATGCTGAAAATAAACTAACACACTTGTTGAAATTTAAATGAAAACTGAAAATACTAGGCAAACACAAGCAAACACAAGCTGAAAATTACAGAAAAAGGGAAAAGAAAATAAAACTAAAGTTCCTCCTTCTTCCTAATCCTCCGCCGGTGGTTGGTATTGGTGGTCTTGGTAGTTGTACCCTTGCTCGTAGTACGTTTGGACATCCCCTCCAACGAATTGATCCAGTGGCACTAGGTGAAGACGCCCAAGCTCATAAGCAATATTCGCATTGCCATCACCAAGTTGAGCCTCGTTGGATTGGATGGCTACGACGTTTTGCATGTTTCTCGCAATATACCCTCCAATTATGGCCATGCTTTGTTGTGGTTGGGGATATTGTGTGTAGGGCTCCGTGAAGGTTACGTTGGGCACCACATAATTTTGTGGGGGGCACCGGTGCACCACCCCCCATGCTTGCATTTGTGGCCCTCCGTAATAACTTGGCAGAGTAAGGATCCCGCCGAATGGTGGCACATAGTTAGGTTGTGCACCACCCGCTTGCGCGGAGGAAGATCCCTCTACAATTCTTCCTCTTTTATTTTTCTTCGCGGGGACAAGGAGTCCCTCCTCCAACCAATCTTCCTTCCCTTGAATGAAATGCCTAAGCCTTGGGTCCGGAAGGGGTAGGTTCACTTTGGCCACATGAAAGCCTCCTCTCTCATCTCCACTAATATATTTTTCTTGTTTCAAATACTCAAAACCGAGAGGGGTCCCACGTAAAAGATGTTCGGGATTTCTTGTAATCCTCGGCCTTAAGGAGATGGCCAACATAGAGAGGTAGCACCCCGAACCAATATCTCCTGATCCCGATGTTGCCTCGCAACACCATCGGTTGATCATAAGGTATGAGGGGTCTATTGGCTGGTTGGCAATTAAAGCCGAGTAGAGCCAATTCAACTCTGTGTCGGTCACCTTCGTCTCCCTCATCCTCCCCATAATCCTCTTGCACATCAAGAGTGGAATACTTGGATAATGGGGTTGAGGATGGAATTGCGTTGTTGGTGGGCTTCTCCGGAGATTAAATTCCAAAATCCATCTAACAAGCCATCCGGCACGTCAACTTCCTCTGGAGCTCCCTTTTGGAACCCAAGTAGCGCCCTAACATACTCATAGGGAACCACTTGTTGGATTCCCTCCAAACGGAATGATAAACTTTGCACCCCCTCATCAAGGATGGGTGCCATAGTCATCAAGATTTCCAAGGCAAACTCCTTGTGAGTGTTTGCTGACACCCCGTTGGAGAATTGCACCCATCCAATGTGCCCCAACATATAATATATGTTCGTGCCGAAACCCAAATAGTTGAGTGCTTGATCGTCGAAATCGACGTTTGCCACAAGTCTCTTCTCAAGACGAGAGAGTTTCTTCTCCTCCTCCTCCGACAATATGATGAAGCCATATGTGGAATACCGTGGAGTGTATGGAGGTGGCGCGGATGAACGGGTCGATCGACGAGGTGGGACAGGCGGCTCCTCCGTACACCCTTGAGGTTCGGTAAACCCCATGGACGTGCTCCTTGTTGCCCTCATGCCACCGAGGAGGAGAGTGTCGTTCCTCCTTGGCAGTGCCGTGTCCCTCCTCCATGCTCCGAGGAGACTCAGAAACCGAGTGCCTCCTCGAAGACGTCGTCGAAGACGGCTTGGATGACGATGACCCCTTCTTCTTGGTGAAGAGACTTGTGGTTTTCTTCCACATGATTGCAGCACTCTTCTCTCTACTAAAATTCTGGGTTTCAACCGGTGACTAGGTACTTCAAAGATTATTTCGTGATGTGGACTTTGAGTGGATTAAGAGTGTGTACTATTTGATCTATCAAGCTTGGGAAGGTTGGCTACGTCTATGGTGGTTCTGTGCACTAAAACTTGAGCACACAAACTGAGGAAGGAGAGGGATGCTTGCCAGCAGAAGACGGAAGCCGGGGGGCTCCTTTTGTAGTGGAGGCTAGCCGGCCTGGGCCGACCAGCCTGGGTGGCCCACATGCCTCCCCAGGATCTGGTTTTCCTCCAGCGTGATCATTCCTCCTCCCTGACTTTCTTGCCCGCGTGCTCCACGAGTTGCACCGCCCAAACGCTCTCGTCCACTCCTTTTCTTGCATTATTGGTCCTTCCACTTGATGCTTCATGCTTTGAGTCATGTCCATGCTCCCTTGCTCCACTTGCTTCACATGTCACCATGAATTTCCTGCAAAGTTATGCTTGCTGCTCACCCATGCTTGTCCTTTGCATGTGGTCTTGATGAATGTTGATGAAAGGGCATCCAAATGGTGCATGCATGATTAACTTGAACTAGATTGCCTCCCTCTAAGTATGTTTAAGACTAAGCACTCCTCTAATTTTGAAGATTAAAAATATTTTCAGAGCTATGGAAAAGCTCAAGCATAAATTTAGAGAAGTTTTTAAAAAATTAAAAACAAATGTAAGTCGAAAATATTTTCCGACTATATTGATATCGGTCTCACCGGTATAGTTCGCCTTCATTGGTCGAGAGCAAACTTTTCCCGACTTGATCATGGGGGAATAGGTTTAGGCTCTAATTTTGGCTAAATGAGAGAGATTTTGAATAAAATTAAATTAAATGAGGCTTAGATTTTTAGCGAGTCCTACCACGTGCTGAAATTTAATTAACACCTAGGTATAAGTCGTGGTTCTACTCGTGTGTTTTTAGCATGAAAAACAAGTCAACCACAACACCATAACTAGGATGAATGGTTGAGTTAGGTTCTGAATTTATTTGGTTGTGGTTTCTCGAAAACAAACAAACAAACACATAGGAGGGTTCATGTAAAGGGTTTATGATCAAGCAAAATATTCAACCAAGAATTATGTCTCTAATATTGTTCAACCACTTCTAAGTCTAATGTCTTTTCGTAATAAAATTCAAAACTAAATTATTTAAAAAGACTCGAAAAACCTGGAATCGGGTTGTCCTCCCGGTAGCTTATTCTTGACTTGACCAAACGGGTTGCCTCCCGCCTAGCGCTTCGTTTATAGTCCATAGCTAGACTTCTTCACTTGATTACTTCGGATCAATGCTCTTTAAGGGCGTTGCAATCTTGGGTACCCACTTTCACTCCATCTTGGGCACGGGCTTATCTTCTGGCTTAGTCATTTTTTTGGTCTTCACAGGCGGCTTTTCTTCCTTTGTCTTGACGGATGCAACAATTTCTTTGATTATCTTTACGTCCTTCTTCTTCGGCTCTTTCTTCTTCTTCAGCCCTTCCTTCTTCCTTGGTTCTTCCTTAACAACGCAACGTTGAGGTGGAACATTTTTAACTTCAATCATATTGCATGCCTCGAGTCATGGTCGGAACTCCTTTCTCCGTTAATATCGAACATGATCTCCCCCTTGCCAACATTAATAGTAGCTCCCACGGTCTTGAGGAAAGGCCTCCCAAAGATGAGCGGCGTCTTCTCCCTCCCTCCCATCTCGAGCACCACGAAGTCAACGGGGATGAAGTGGTGTCCGACCTTCACGGGTACATCTTCGGCGATGCCCAAGGGATAGCGAATGGAGTTATCTCTCAACTCCAAACACGTACCCGTAGGCTCCAAAAGTAGGCGTAGCTTCTCGAACACATCCTTGGCATGACGCTCACACTTGCTCCAAGGTCGCATAACGCCTTCTCGAACTTGAAAGAACCAACGGAACATGGAATTGTAGGGCATCCAGGGTCCTTTTGCTTCTCTAGCCCATTAGCAATAGCGGCACTGCACTCCTCGGACATCTTGACATGATCTACCCCGAGTGTTGCTATCTCATATTTATTTGCAAGTATATCTTTAAAGTAACAAGAATATGTAGGTACTTGAAGGGCATCTAATAATGGCATGTTGATACTAAGTCTACGCACAACCTCCACAAACTTCTCAAAGTGGTTTTCAAGTTTACCTCAGAAGTAGCGTGGCTTGAGTTGTGGTATCCTCGTGTCTTCTCCCGGCATCTCAAACTCGGGCTCTTCGGTGACGATCCCCGTAACTTTCTCCATAGCAATTTCCTCTGCCTCGGCGGATGGTTTAGGCTTCCTTGCTCCCGCGGAGCGTTCCGGATCATCGGTCTCCTTTCCCGAATGTGTTTGAATAGCCTTCGCCGATTTGGGACCTTTAGGTTGTCCCGGAAGCTTCCCTTCATCATTAGTGAGGCGCCCTGCAAGTTGTCCCACTTGCGTCTCGAGCATCTTCATCATGTTAAGTAGTTGATGGTTGGAGCTCTCGACCTCCGTCACTTTGCTATCGTTGTTCTCCAACACCTTATCTATGGCCTTGAACTTGATGACAGTGTCCTTGTTGATCTTAGCTTGCCCTTCCATGAATTCCTTCAATTGTATACGAAGCGGAACCGAATTCGGAATGGATGAGCTTGCATTGAATTGAGGTCTACCTTGCCCGTAGCGGAAGTTCGGCAATTCTCCCTTCCTCATGTAGTCAAGCACTTTGGCTTCCTCCGAACAATCTTTGTGGACATGGCCATACTCTCCGCATTCTTCGCATGTGGATCTTGCTTTGGCAGCCTCCAAGTCTTGAGCCTCTTTCTTTTCTATCTCCATCTTCTCCAACCTCCTCATGAGTGAATCAATCTTGCCTTCAAGTATGTTCTCCTTCTCCACTTGCAATACTCCTTTGACGTTCCCCGTGGGTTGAACCGGATGTAGGCGTCCGGATGACGCCCGTGTGTCATTATCCGCGACCTTCTTGAATAGAGTGAAAGCTTCCGTCGGTGTAAGCTCGATGATAGATCCTCCCGCCGATGCGTCGATGATCGTCCTTGACGCCATGGTGAGTCCTTGATAGAACTTTTGCACGAGGTCTTCCTTCGGGAACTTGTGATGTGAAACCGCCCGAGTGTACTCGTTGAAGCGCTCGAATGCCTCCGAGATAGTTTTTGTAGGATATTGAGCAAAAGTGTCAATCTTATTACGCAAGCTTTGAGTTTTACCCGGCAAGTAGTATTCCTTCATGAAAGCTTTCATCAACGTGTTCCAATTTTGCACTGTCTCCGCCGGTTGAGAGTGGAACCATTGAAAAGCCTTCCCGAGTAGTGAGAACGGAAGCTTTGCCCTCATTTGATCTTGAGTCACCCCATCCATGTTGAAAGTCTGACATAGTTGAATGAATGCTTGGAGGCGAAGGTTCGGATCCTCTTTACCGGTGAAGGGTGAATGTTGCACCATGTGGATTGTTGAGGTCTTGATCTCGAACAGTCTTCCGATCTCCTCAAGATTCAAGATTGGTAGGTCGATGATGTCCGGGGTGCATAGCTCCCCGATCTTGCGTTCTTGCGGTAGTTCACCCATCGGTGGAAGTCGATTCTCCCGAGGACTTTGAGGTGGTGAATTCTTTGGAGATTTCTTTGATCCCTTGTCTTCCGACTTTGAATCTACAAAATCCAGCTTTTTAGCTTGATGTGCTTCGTGTCTCCTTAGCCTGTAAAGTTTTTCTGGATCATCCACAAAATTATCGGGTTTGTTGGAGAGGTAGCCGTCCATCTCCTTTTAGGGTTAGCAATAAACAAAATATCCAAAAACTAGAAAGTAAAAACAAATCTATGAAAACTAGGATTAGACAAACTAGATAAGATTTATTTTGAGGGTGATCAAAGTTTAGTAGATGCAAAAAGAAAAACTAAAAGAAAACTGAAAATCACAAAAAAGCAATAAAAGATCAAATCTTGATCACTTGTGCCCCGGCAACGGCACCAGAAAAAGGGGCTTGTTGACGGTCAATAGTTGTATCATAGTTCGTTTAGACTTGCAAGCGGACAAGTCTCCCGTCGTAGTCAAGGGACCCTTCTTCCCTCGAGTGGTGAACCCAAGGTATCGAATCCGTGGAACAAATGTGTTATGCAAAAGATGATCTAATAAAGCCAAGTAACTTCAATCTTTGGTAAAGTGAAACCCTAATGCATCTAGATAAATAACACAAAATGAATCTAATCTACTAAAGACCGGAGGTAACAAAGATAGATAGGGTAGATAAACCGATCTAGAGAGATCGGGTTAAGCCTTTTGTTGAAGTTCCAAGCAAAATAAGAAGTAGCAAATCTAAGCCTCTTTAAATCGTGGTTTCCCGTCCGACTCCGAAAACTCCCGCCTTTCAGAGCCCCCGTTCTGTCACAACATACTCCTATTTATGCGGGTAGTCTAGGGCCAGTCCAAGGACAAGTCGAGTTCTTTCGGAAGATTCGGCGTGTACCTCTAGCCACCGCGGCTACAAGAACACCCTATGTGATCTATCTCGAGAATAGATCTAGAATAAGCAAAGCCGATCGAAAAACGAAGACATCGAAGAAACACTTGATCACTAGAAATCAGATTCAACTTGATAATTCAACTAGTACAATGATATATAAACAAGATCACCACCGGGATCCTATCTTGATCTTGCTTCTAGCTCCGGGAACTCCGACGTGGTCTTCCTTGCAAGGTTCCCACGTCGGCTAGGGTAACCCTAGTCAACTAGCTCGACCCTCTCCTCTCCGGGATGGCGTCCCTCTCTTCTCTGCTCCTCGGCGACCGATGACAAATTGATTCCTGCGTGGCTCTCGACCCCAGGGCTATAAATAGCCCGAATGGCGGCTAGGTCAAATGAGGGGGCAAATGGGCCCTAGACTGGGCTGGGCCGGCCTGGGCCCATCCAGGCCCAGTTCCCGGCCTCCTTCGCGTGGCGTCGGTTCCCGAGTCTTCTAGATCCTTCCCCCTTCTGCATGTGGGCCCTTGTTGTCAGTTTCTCTCCGAGTTGGACGTAGCTCCTTGTCCCGCAAGATTCAACACTTTTCTGGGTAGGTCCTCGAAGTTTGTCATCTTCTCGATCCCTGGGCTTCTTGGAGTCAAGTTTTCTTCATTGCATGACTTGTACGGGGCTTCAAGGTCTTGTCACAAGGTGCTTGATGAACTTATCCCAGAAGTCTTGCTTTCAACGCTAAAACCCTGCATAAACACTAAACTCCAAAAACCGACATACACAAGTGAACTTGTTGTACCACGGGGGTTAGTACCAATGGATAAGGTATAAAACTTATGCTAACACCGAAGTTAAACTCATGGCTAGGTTGACGGATTTTCACCGTCAACAGCGGCCGTAGCCAAAAGGAGGGCGGTGCGGAGGAAGGGGAATGCGCGGCACGAGGGCAGCGCGAAGGGGTGGAGGGGATTTCACGAGCATGCAGCAACACGAAGAGGGGAGGGGAAGGCGCGGCACGAGCGGCGGCGCGGAGAGGAGAGGGTAAGGCGTGACACGGGCAGCAGCGCGGGGAGGAGAGGGGAATCGCACGGCACGGGCGGCGGAGCGGGAGAGACAGAGTGTGCAGCGCACAGAACTCAGGGCAGCGGAAGCGAATCAGACAAGGCCTGGACTCGTGATACCATGTGGAGAGAAAGGATTTGGGGGAAACACCTCACACCCAAATGAGGGGGTGACCTTCATTATATAGCCTAGAAGGCTTGCAATACAAGGATACAAATAAGTATACAAGGCAAGTCTATCACCTATACAAGGTAATATATCTAGGATATCTACAATATCTCTAATACCTAGACCTGACTCGTATGTTGCCTCCTAAGCCTAGGACCTTTATAGAGAGAGTTTTTGTGTGTTCACACTACCAACTTATCTATCATACCTTACCCATGCACTTGAGTGCCCGGTTTGTTTCTGTTGACGGATAAAAGACATATCCACCTATGATCCGCAAGTGTACGGACCTACACCTTTTTCACCACAGGATTCCCTAGGTTCTTGTCAATCCGCGGAGCAAGGGGATTACAAGCGTTTGATCTACCTCTACTCACTACTACTCAAACCCTAATTATGATTAAACTAGAAAACGACTACACTACTAGAGATAATGATTAAGTTATCAAGAAAGGAGACACTCGCCCATGCGTCTACAATACTTGAACATGCAACCGCTTAAAGCACGAAAACCAATCTAATCTATCAGGGGTTGTGACCACGGTTTCGCCCTTTCCCTCCCCCCGTACTGTCACTACGCGAAGGTATTCGTGACTAGACCTATGATGGACACAGCGCATTGAATTGATCCAAGGGAGCATTGGGATCCATACTTCCTTTACGGCATGGTAGCTAACCTTAAGAATCTAAGCACATTCAACACAAAGATGATAGATAGATATTCCTAGACCTGACTCGTATGTTGCCTCCTAAGCCTAGGACCTTTATAGAGAGAGTGTTTGTGTGTTCACACTACCAATTTATCTATCATACCTTACCCCGGTTTGTTTCTGTTGACGGATATAAGACGTATCCACCTATGATCCGCAAGCGTACGGACCTACACCTTTTTCACCACGGGATTCCCTAGGTTCTTGTCAATCCGCGGAGCAAGGGGATTACAAGCGTTTGATCTACCTCTACTCACTACTACTCAAACCCTAATTATGATTAAACTAGAAAACGACTACACTACTAGAGAGAACGATTAAGCTATCAAGATAGGAGACACTCTCCCATGGGTCTACGATACTTAAACATGCAACCACTTAAAGCACGAAAACCGATCTAATCTATCGGGGGTTGTGACCACAGTTTCGCCCTTTCCCTCCCCCGTACTGTCACACACGGAGGTATTCGTGACTAGACCTATGATGGACACGACGCATTGAATTGATCCAAGGGAGCATTGGGATCCATACTTCTTTTACGGCATGGTAGCTAACCTTAAGCATCTAAGCACATTCAACATAGGGTGATAGATAGATATTCCAACAAAGTGCGATTACATCTCAAGACTGATTACAACCCATGGATGAATAAGAAGATTACCCCATCAAGGTGCTAGACATGGCACCGTTGATCATGGTGACGCTTCCGACGGTGTCTTCCTTCTTCTCCACTTGAGGGTGCTTCCTTCGAGATGGTCAATCCTCCTCTAGAGATCTCCCTTCTCCCTCTCTAGCTTGTGGATGGCCTCTCGGTGCAAATGGCTCTCTCTTTCATGCATGGCTCTCTCTTTCATGAATGGCGGTGACTCCAGGTCTTTAGTGTTGAAGATTCTTCGAGTGCAAGGAAAGGGGGCCGAACCGACGCTGGAAGTGGGCCAGGCCGGCTGGCTTGGGCCGACCGGCCCAGGCCCATCCCGGCTCGGCTCGGTCGCCCCTTCGCTCCCGTGGGTCCTCGTGTGATTATGTACTTTGCCCCCTCCATTTGCATCATTTTGACGTTGACATCCTCACATCCAAGATGGAGGTTCTTCGTGCATGAAGTTCGGTCTTTTACGCTTCGATCCTCAGGGATGTTCCTTTGTAACACTTCGGTCCTCGCCACCATTGGAGGTGATTTCATCAAGCTCATGAACACGAATAAGACTCCACAATTGCTCCTTTGACCTTGTTGTGAATCCGTCCTTTATGTCCATGTTTTCCTACATAAACACAACACTTCCAAATGCAAGCACAAAGATGAACTTGTTATATGATTAGTGTGCCTAGTGGCGGGTTAGTTCCATAAAAAAATCCAAACCAAAGTGTAATGAACATGTTTGGTGTACCAAAATACACCGTCAACAGTTTCCGTCTATGATTTATACTCATTGCAATAGTGTTGAACTTGTTAATCCACCCAGCCTTCCTTGGATTCGATACCCTTTGGAATACTCCTTTGGGGAAATGCTACAATGGTACTTCAGTGCGCTTGCGGACTCTTGTGCGCGTGCTCGCTTGAGTGCGCTAGGCTCGCGCACTAGTGTGGCCAAGAGCCCCTAAAGGCGATGCCTTGCCTCCAAGCGTGTGCACGTGCGCAAGCCAATGGCTTGACCTTGGAGGCGAGCTGGGCGGCGGCGCGTATACAAAGCACACAACAACACCTCAACCCGGCGAGCGCACGACAGCAAGACACGGAAGGAACTTCGGTTCAATTGGGTACGGAGAGCCAAAGGCAAAACCTTCTGTCTCCCTACGCGTGTGTGCATGCGTGTGCAAGCCGGCGGTTTGACCGCGACGGCGACACAAGTAGGGCGGCGCACTCGACGACGATAAGGACGTAAAGGTCAAGCGTGGCGCACGCGCGGATCGTCGGCAGCAGCACCTACAGGCGTAAGGCTCGACTCGATGGTCGGCACACAAGCGTCAGCGGTCGCTCGGTGGCAGCGGTGCGGTTCAACCAGATTAAAGCACAACACCATGAGCAATGCCCGAGTCTTCCCCTCGGCTCAAAGGCCGGGTTCCACAACAGTGAGGGGGAAACAACGACACTCACCTTGAGGCTCGGGTTGTGGTGGTGGATGGCGGTGAAGAAGCGGAGCAGAGACGGTGGTGCTGGTAGCAGACCGGTGACAACTATTGGTTTAGGCATACTATAGAGCACCTGTGCGCGTGCTCTTGGTCCAGAGTAGGAGGTCGCAGCTTGGCGACGGCCAAGCCACTGGCTCGAATCCTACAGGCATCGAACTCGGCACGAAGGCCAGTTTCAGAGACAGGAGCAAGGTGGTGGCTTGGTCCACCGTTTCATCGCACAAGATAAGAGAGAGTGAGGAGGGCAGTGCTCACCCTGGCGAGCGTGAAGGTGCGGTCGACGGGTCCGAAGGCCGGTGCTCCAGGTCTGTGGCGTCAACATGGAGGTCCCGGGCGGCGAGAACGTGAAGATGACAGTGTTCCCCCCATTGGTGCGGCGCGGTACGGCGGCTCCAAGGCGGCGAGGACCTCCTGGGCGCATCACGGCACAACGTTGGGGTACGGAGCAGGGGATGTAGGGGCGACGGCGCCTCCGGCTCGGCGACGCAGACGTGGCGCCGGCCGCGGCTCCTGGGCGGCGACGCGGGGCTCCTAGGCGGCAGCGTCGTGGGCGCACCTCCTGCCTCCTCTGGCTTGCGGAACAACAAGAAGAAAACCCCAAGGGGCACTTGGACAGGGGTGCGGCAGCGAAAGCCCCGAGGTGCTCGGCTTCCCTTCGACCTCCTCCTTTTCCCTCCTTCTCCTCCCTTCTTGCGGTGAGCAGGGGGGAATTCCCCGCGGACGGCAGCGCGAGGAAGGGGGCGCCTGCAGATGGATTTATAGGCGGCGGCGCTCTAGGGTTTGGGCGCCAGCGGATGGTGGAGATGCGACGTGGAAGGACGTGGCGGCCATCCACACGCGCCAAGATGGAAGAAGGCGGCGGCCATGGGGCCTCGGCGCTGCGCAGCGCCCGTCCCCATCGGGTGACACCCGCACGGGAAAAGGGAGAAGAAGAACAGGGGCTGAGGTGCTGACGAGCGGGGCCCACATGTAAGCGGTTGTGGCGGTTTGGTAGGTGGGAGCTGGGCTGCGGGTCAAGGTGGGCCGAAGGTTGGGCAGGCCGGCTGCTTTAGGGTGTCCAACGGACTTTAGCAGCCGCGATTACGGCCCAGCAGGGGTAGAGGTTCTTCCTATTTTCTATTTTTTTCCTTTTACCTTATACACACAATTCAAATTTGAATTTAGGATTCAAAGTTGAATCACACTCGAGTAAAATCCAAAGAAATTCCATTAAACTCCAGAGTTCTCACAATAGCATTTTATAACTCCTAAATTTTATTATTTTGCTCAAAATAAATCTAGGAATTTTAGGGAAGGATCAAAGATGACATCCTTATAAATTAAATGAGCACTTAAATTCAAACAAAAATTTTGAAATTCACATTTTCGCAAACATTAACATTCTGGGAAAATCCGGGATGTTACACACTGGGCAGACAGACTACCCTCAAATCAATACCTAGAAAAAGTGTCAAATATGACCATTACAGCGGTTGCGGACAGTCTGGTGCCAAAAGTTGGATAGTCTGCCTCTACATGAATTCAAATGGTTAGTAAAGGCGCCAAGTCGTTTCTTACAGTGGCGGACCATCTGCCATATGAAGTGTCCATAACGACCAAAACATGTTTCTGTCTAAACTGTCTGCGAGAACCGTCTGCCTCTCAAAAATTGAACCCAGACAGTCCGCCGACCAAACTCTCCGTAGGACCCATATGGGACTTAATCCTTTTCAGACGATGGAAAAGACCTATGGACTATCTGCCGGCCAAGCGCGGACTGTCTGCTACCCCTGGACAGTCCGCCCAATGGGCTGCAAATTGTCCGTAGTGCACCTATTAGCACTCGTCCAAAATAGTTTTTTCTCTTCTTTCTTTTGCACTTTCTCAAACATTGTAAACCCTCATGCATTCAATGCAATTATTTGAGCAAGTGGCACTATAGAACCGTCAAGAAAATGAAATTGAACCCTGTTGATAGTATGACTATCTAGCCTATAAATCCAGTCAATTTTCATGCTCTAATCACCTCTTAACCGGTAAAATAGAAAAACATATCTTATACCTTTGCCTTGGGCTCGCTTAGGTTCAACACGTCCAGGATATCGCCATGGAAACCTTTGAAGCTCAATTCATCTCCGGAACTAACCTATTATTATATCTTAATGAAATTGTTAGTCCACTATGATCGTCATTAATTACCAAAACACAAATTAGGGGCCTAGAAGCCTTCATAGTTGCACTGGGGTGGAGACTGGGTGCCTTCCCAGATGAAGTTGCCGCCTGTACTCCAGTAGTTGTCATCGTACTTTCGGCCATAGTCGCTATCGTCATCCCATCTCGATGGCTAGGTGAAATCCTGGTTCTTGCAGTTCTTGCATCCCAAGAGCACCCTACCACGTTCGCAATCATCACGCGGCATCGGGCACTCAGGGCATCTCGGTGCATTGTGCTTGTTGAGGTCGCAGTCTTATCCACGTGCACCGTACCGTCCGTGGTGCACGCTAGATTCTGGGAGATCCCGAGAGCCCCCGCCATCACTACCGGAATCTGGGCCTGTGCCGAGAGTGGGCTCCTCTCGGCACAGGCCCGATTACTCTTGGCACAGGCTGTGCCGAGAGTTCCCTCTCGGCACAGCCCACTCGTCACCGCTGGGCCGGCGAAGAGCCCTTTGCCGAGAGCCACGTCAGATACTCTCGTTACACGTGTGCCGAGAGTGGGATATTGCTCTCAGCAAATCAAATTTCATAAAACAAAAAAAAGAAATTCCAGGACGGCGGGCCCACCCGGCCGGCTGCCGCCCGGCCCCACCACCACCGCCCACCACCACCACCGGATCCGCCGCCACCACCACCGCGCCGCCCGCCACCACCGCCGCCGCCCGCCCACCACCGCCGCCGCCGAACACCGGCCACCACCAGAACCTCCACCACCACCACCACCACCGTCGTCGCCCCCACCACCACCACCACCACCGCCCGCCTCCCACCACCGCGCCTTGGTCGGCGCCACCACCACATCGACCTGCCACCACCAACAGAGAGGGAGGGAGGAAGGACCTGGAACCGCCGGCCCTAGATCCGGCCGCCCTAGATCCGGCTGCCGTCCCTGGCCGCATGGCGCCCCCGAGGGCCGGAGGAGACGGAGGCCGGCGCGGGTGGACGGAGGGCGGCGCGGGGTCGACGGGGGGCGGCGCGGGGTCGAAGGGGGGGCGGCGCGGGGTCGACGGAGGGCGGCGCGGCCACCCCTCAAGATGCGCCACCACCACACCTCACCCGCCGCCGCTCCTCACCGCCGGTGAGGGGCAAGCAGAGGGGGGAGGGGAGGCGAGGGAGGGGGTGCGCGCCGGTGTTGGGGAAGAGGAGGGGGCGCACGCGGTGTTTGGTGGAGGAGAGGAGGGGGCGCGCGTGGTGAGGGAGAGAAGGGGGCGGCGGCGGCGGTGGGGGAGAGGAGGGGGCGCGTGGTGGGGGAGAGGAGGGGGGCGGCGGCGGCGGGGGAGAGGAGGGGGCGGTGCGGCGGGGGGGGGGTGCTTAGGGTTAGGCGGGGGGCTTATATATGATTTCCATGGCGGTGACGGGCTGGTGGGCTGGTGGGCCAAATTTGGTTACTGGGCTGGCTCTGCCGAGAGTAGATTTTCGGCTCTCGGCAAAGAAACGCTCTGTGCCGAGAGTAAAGCTCTCGGCAGAGCTAATTTGAGTCAAAATTAGTTTTAAAAATAGCAAAATGATGTGAGAATTTTCCAAACCCTAACATAGCACCAATTATGGTGTATACTACTTGCAGAAAAAAATTTAGCCCAACTCAAATTTGAATTTCTCTAAGACACCAAATCTAGTCACATTAGTATAAATTCTCTTAAACTTCTTGTGAGATGTTCCGGTTTCTAAAGAGTGTACGTGTTCAAGTGTTCAAAACAGTCTCAATTTTTATCACAACCTCCACATGTGATATCATGAGCACTTGACAAATTTCGTGATTTTCAAACTTCATTTGAATTTTATGCAATTTAAATCCTTTCTACATCACGATCTCCATCATGCATATAGAACCAAATGCCAGAAATTTAACTTCGTTTCGTGTACATGGTCTTAGAGATGTCTCATGGATATGAATATCATTTTTCTAACAACTTTATTATATGATTTCATGCACTTGCAGTTCATATCGAACGCGTACGAAAAATACCTAGAAAGGAGTAAAATTTTTAAATATAGCAAATAGAGTTGAAATTGTGCCAAATTTGAGCATAAGTTTTGTATAAGCGTATGTTGAGAATAGAAAAAATTGGAGGCAAAAAAAATGATTTTTAAATTTTCTTTGCCGAGAGTTTTTTTGTTTGGCTCTCGGTAAAGAAATCTATGGCGAGTGTTTCTTTCTGTGCCGAGAGCTTTTTGTTTGGCTCTCGGCAAAGAAGCATGTTTGCCAAGTGTTTTTTCTGTGCCGAGAGCCAAATAAAAAACTCTCGGCAAAGAATTCTTTGCCGAGAGTTTTTTATTTGGCTCTCGGCACAGAACCAGACTCTAGGCAAAGACTGAAATTCCGGTAGAGCGGTTGTGTCGTCGTGGTCGGGTCTTGCATAGTGGCTGCTGCATTAGACGGTCCCAACACCAGCCTCTCTCGCGCGGCCTCCTGCTTCCGTGGCGTCTTCAGAAGCCACACCGGGAATCGAGAACGTGTACCACCGACGGTAGTGTGCCATCCACCAGTTCTTAGCACCAGTTGTACGGTTGTACCACCGACGGACCGACTTGAAGCGCTCAAGGTGGTTGATCACTGCCTGCAGATCATGAGTCGCTACCGTGTAGTCCTCCACCAGCGGCATTGCATGAAGACCTCGTGCTGATTGCCCTAGTGCCACACCTCTGGTGGAGGCGGATAATTTTTTAATATTAACCTTTTTTAAAAATTATTTTTAAAAATAACCCCCGGGCAACATTTTTTGCACCGGGTGACCCCGCCCGCGCCCGCGCGCGCGCGCGCGCGGCGCGCGCGCGCGCCACGCGCGCGCGCGCGCGGCCCGCCACGCGGCCGCCCGCGCGCGCGCGCGCGCGCGTGGGCCCGGGCTTGCCGCGCCACATGCGGCGGCGCGGCGGGCGCGCCGCGCCACCGCGCCCCGCGGCGCGCGCGCGCGCCGGGTCAAGAGGGCCCGCCGGCCCCCTTCTTCCTCCTCCTCCTCTCCCTTTCTTCTCCGGTAGGAGCCGCCCGGCGCGCACGGCGCGCGCGCCGCGGCCGCCGCCCCCCGTGTCCCGGCGATTTGTGGCGGGGATAGTGTGGGAAATCGATCCCTGTATCCTTGGAAGGTATTGCCCTTATTTAATCTCAGTTTTAGCACTTATTTTTGCCGTATTTTGCATGTATAGGTGAGCTAGGGTTTGACAATAATTTGAAATTGTGATGTGTTAGATGTTGGATGTGTTGAGAGTTATGCTTTGGGAAAGTTTCATTAGACAATGTGTCATCTATTGATATGTTGAAAATACGTTTCTTTACTACATGCTTTAGTGTAGGTTTGCTTTACTACATGCTTAATACAATGTTGCAAATATGTTGAAAGTGATTGTTCATTTTGATATCATTGGTTGCAGGATTAGTTGACATGAGCCACCAAAACCCACGTTCTTGTGCCATTGTTAGGGGTAAAGGAAGTTTTCCCGAAGAGTGGGATGAAAACGGTCCCGTGCCTCGAGCTCTCCCTGTACCCAATTGTTTATGTGGTGTGCCGGCTTATGTGAAACGGTCTAGGTGTGCCGGGATCGCGGGTAGAGCATTCTACTTGTTGTTGGATTAGGGAAGCACCACCCCCGGCAGCTCCTTGTTATTTTTTGCAGTGGATAGACGGGCACGACAAGTTTGATCCTAGGATACGTCTCTTCCCGTATGCGAGTCATGTGTTGAAGCCATATCATGAGTTTCAACGATGGGTTCCTCCTCCACCTAATCCTCCACCGATGACTTATGAGGAGAAGCAGTTGGCCGCCATTGAGCGAGTTAACAACCCTCCAGTGTGTGATTGTGGAGTGCGTGCGTATCTTCAACGACCAAACATTGAGGCCCTGTTGACGGTGAAAATCCGTCAACCTAGCCATGAGTTTACCTTCGGTGTTGGCATGACTTTTGTATCTTATTCATTGGTACTAACCCCCGTGGTATAACAAGTTCACTTGTGCATGTCGGTTTTGGAGTTATGTGTTTACGCAGGGTTTTAACGTTGAAAGCAAGACTTCCGGGATAAGTTCATTAAGCACCTCATGACAAGATCTTGAAGCCCGATACAAGTCAAGCAATGAAGTGAACATGACTCCAAGAGCCCAAGGACCAAGCCCGAGAAGATGATAAACTCGAGGACCGAACCGGAAAAGTCTTGAATCTTGCAAGACAAGGAATTGAGTCCAATTCGAAGAGAAACCGACGTCAAGGGCCCACATGCAAAAGGGGAGAACATCTAGAAGACGTGGGAAGCAACACGGGCGAAGCGAGGCGCGAGATGGGCCGACTGGGCCCGGGCCGGCCGGCCCGGCCCACCTCGGGGCCCAATCGGCCTCTCCTTTGACCTAATTGCTTCTCAGGCTATAAATAGCCCCCTGACCGAGAGCCACGCAGACACTACAAGAAACTATTTAATCTGTGACGTAATCATTCTGTCGCAGATTAAATAAAATTCGTCGCAAATCAGCATCCGCGACGATTTATATTTTCGTGGTGGAATGAGCGTCATTGATTAAATCTGTCGACGTTCCTTAATAAACATCACAGTCTGTGACGTATTTGGATCGTCACGGAGTAGCCCAAGACCCATGCAGCCCAACCCAAAGTCCAGTTTTAGTGACGAAAATAATCGTCACAGATTGCTGCTGACATGGATCATTACGTGGCTGCTGATATGGACGTTGACGTGACTGCTGATGTGGCTGCCTACGTGGATGACACATGGCAACCTGCATGGATGACACGTGGCAGCCTGCATGGACTACGATGATGTGGCAGCTTACATGGACGACGATGATGTGGCAGCCTACATGGACGATGATGATGTGGCAGCCTACATGGACAACAATGACGTGGCAGCCTACATGGACAATGATGACGTGGCAACCTACGTTACCACGGCCCAGTTCGGATTACTATTCCAGCCCACAAGGCCCATTTCAGAATTATAAGTACAGCATAAAATTGGCAAAAAAAGCCCATAACACCATCTTCATAATTTTGTACAATTTCTTCATAGTTTTGTACAGTTTTTGAATCAGAATTCGATGGCAATCAAATAAAAAAATCAATAATGTAACTTCATGTATCTGCCCAGGAAAATACATTGCAAGTATCAGCATCTATTGCAGCTAAAACCTTCATCTTGCAACACTTTCAATCTATTGAAGCACAGTTTCCTGCATCAATAACAAAGAAGCAATATCTTTAGAAAAAGATACATAGCTAGACAATTCAGATGAAAATAGATAGCATTAGGAAAATTCTAAAGTCAGGGCAGTTGTCATCTTTCATAAGTCAGAAGTAATAACAAATTCACTCATAGGCAAGTGCATAGTTATCATATATCTCTTCTAAATTATATAGGAAATCAATCAATAGGCAGTTACAAGAACATCATTAATGGTTGTTAATCTAGTTATCCAAAACAAAAACTAAGCAAACTCATGGATCAGACTTCCAGATTACTAAGCAAATAAAGTACTTGAGTGACAAATTTCTGAGGTCGTTCAGATCCAACGAGACTTAGCTAACAAGAACAAAAGACTCAAGCAAACAAGGATTCCATATCTATTTATTAAAAATACATGCAGCTATATTTCACATTAACAAATAGAACATGCTTTAGAGTATTTAATCTCAGTGCACTACCACAGTTATGAGTTCACTAACAACTGGAAATTAGTTGTGTACCCTTAGGATCCATTTGAGCTTCTGAAAGGTCAATCGCTCCCTCCTGGTCTACACACAGATAAGGATAATTATGTCAGCATTCAATACTAGTTCATTGCTAAACAGCTTGAATGATGATACATCAAAAACGATTGAGCAACAAACAATGCAACATCGTAATTTCTAATTTTCTGAAGCAATCCCTCAGTTTCTTTGGTCTGAGCTCTGTGATATTTTATCTGTACTAGGACTAGGACTTGAGTGATATTTTGTGCCAGACTATGAGATATAAGCAATTTTTCACCCAAAAATTAGCTATTTACAAGTACTGGGTTAATGCAAGTGCTAGTGTTAGCAGGCAGTAGCATACAAAACAAGGACCTATACACAACAAAAATTGACAGATCACACAGCAATACATATCTTCTGGACCTATGCAGACAACTACATACAGAACAAGGACCTATTTATCTGTACAACCAAGGAGCTACATATAGAACAAAAATTGACAGATCACACAACAATAGCTAAAGCAAGCAGCAAAGCCATCTCAAGGTAATTTAAAAGCATTAATAAATTACCATGCAAACGGAGATGACAGCACCACACCCAACCAATTAATCGATACCCGTACACTAACACTGACACACGTAGACGGAGCTGCTCGAATCAGCAGCATACACGGTACACCATGCGAAGCGGCAAGCCTGAGATCAACCCTGGCTGCTGACTGACCCCTGCCTGATTCTATACACCAATTCACTCAACTAGACAATTCGGCGCGCGTTGCGCGCCCTAACGATATCGTAATGAAGAAGTATACTTAAATGACAATCAAGACATAATAACACACATCCACATAGCAAATATTATAGCACATCGGTTCTCCATGCTACCGTATACATCAAATTTTAGGTGTCTAACCAGCAATTGCAGTCATTTGTGAACTCAAATAGGCCAGCAACTATGCGGTCTAACTGAGAAGGCAAAATATATCAGTAACTTGTGAACTCAAATAGAACAAAACCTTTTATATGAAATGGTGTCATCTTTTACGGAAAAATGTGTCTGGCTTGAGACAAATGTGTAGCAATACATTGACGACTAAGCAGTATCAGCACATTAATCACACACAATCAATGATCTTTTCTCACACAATTCAAGGATCTTCCATTTTTTGCTGATTAACATAAGAGCACAAAGCAATTGCAAACACATGAAAAAGATCAGAGGATGACCGAACTTACCCCTAAATCCTTCTGGTAGAGCTGTAGAACCACGACGCTCGCTGCAGGCACATGAAAGAAAACAATATGTAGTCAGCTTATTTCCACACCGATGAAGGCCACAACATCTGGAAATGTAGAGACACGGGAAAATTAGAGGAACAAGCTCACCGTGAGAGGCTGCTGGCCAACCCACAGACAATTAAAAGAAACATAATGCAGTGCTAGCCTTCTGAACTGTTTAGTAACTTTGACACAGACAATTTACATTGTTATAAATAACCTATGGTCCTAAGGTACAGTATCAAATTATGAGCTCAATGACCTCTCTTTACTGACGTCAAACACCTATCTTCAGTCTCAACAAAAAAAGACACCCAAATCATTCAGCAAGTAGCTCTGTAACCTCAGATCCCAAACAAAAATTCTCGCTAATAATCGACATGAGCTTCGTCTAACAAGCCTTCGTAACTGTCAATGTGTGCATATCATCCAATAATTCAAGTAAAATACACAACTTTGTGCTTGTATAAAACCAATGGTTACACACTAGTTGGCTAATTTACAAATCTGAAGTTCAAAGCTTTCCAAGACAATTGTTGGCCATATGATTGCTTCAACTTCTATCTTTTAGCCCTGAACATAATAGCAAGATAAAAGATTCATGACTTCGAAGGAGAAAGCTGCATCACAGGCAGCGACAACGTCATCCATCTATAATCTAATAAATCAAGACAAAATAGCAATCATTCAAAGGAATATATGGCAGCATCTTCAGATTCGATGGAAAATATACATTCAATTGTCAATTGCTCACATGCAAAACTGTGAAAACATCAACTAGTAGAATTATTCTAAAACAAACTGAGAGCTGTTTCATTTGAATTTCAGCAAAAATTCGCTTTAGAGGACTACAGATTCAGAAGGTCAGTGTCAAGGAACTAAAATTCTCCAAAATGTGCACCGAACTTTCATTGGACACTAATCATGTCAAGTGTGCAAGAGTCACATGCTAGAACTCCATCTGTCAGGAATCTGCTGTAATTTTTGTACAAAAGCCACCATGATATCTCACGCCAATCCTAACCTACACCCATTAATACCATGGCTATTCTGAAGGCTGCCTCCAATACTCATTCATATTTCATAACAGATACATGATTTCATCTGGCCTGCCTAAAAATAAATTTCAGAAACCCTTTTAATTAGGGAAGATCGCCAAAAATAAACAAATCCTAGCATGTACAACCTCTAGTAAAAAGAGAAATCGAAGATTCACTAGGACAAACATCTAGGTCCGTTAGGAGGGAGGAGAATCTTACACCATCACTGCTGATTCCCTGTTGTTCTTGCTGTCACGGTTGGGAAATCGAACGACAACAAGAGGGGATAAAGATGTAAGAAGGTAGCGTAGAGAGTACTGGATCCGTTGCCAGCAGCAATCCAGCAATTGGGAGGAAGGAGAACTAACCGAGAGATTGGTGGGGCTCGCCAGATCAATCAACGAGCGGGGAGGTGGCGGGTTGCAGTTCCCGTTGCCGTTGGCGGCGGCCGCGGCGGGGTCGAGCTTGCGCGGGACCGGGAGCGGTGCGGCGTCGCCGGTGGCCTCCCGCACCCAGTACATGTACGACGACGCCTTCTCCTCCGGCGCCGTCGCCGTCGCCGTCGCCGCCGCAGCCGCAGCCGTGTCCTCCATCTCTGCTCCTCCTCCTCTCCGCCCCCCGACGCCGACGACGCACGGACTCGGTGGTCGCCACAGATCTCTCAGCGAGGGTGCGAGGGACTTGAGCTCGCGAGGAGGAGCCGAGGAGGACGAGAACTGGGTGGCGGATTGGTGGAAGAGGAGGGGAGAATAAAGTGGAGGTGGTGGTGGGCATGGAGGGCATGGAGGTGGGGGCGGCTAAATAGGGGAGGGGGCGCGTCGCCATGGGAGCCGCAACGGCCGAGGAGAAGGCGCGTAGGGTGCGCGGGAGGAGCGCCAGCCGCGTCGTGCGCGGGAGGAGCGCCATGGAGTCCGTGGGGGGTTGCATCTGCTCCATGCGCAGTGGATCTGAGGAGGGAGAGGGAGAGGCGAGGAGGAGAGGGAGCGGGCGGCGGGAGGAGGCTGAGAGGAGGGGGAGGCAGCCGAATAGGGTTTGGGGATCCTTTTATACGAAGTAAACACAATTTTAGCCATCTATTCGCAGATGAACGGTCTAAAATGATTGAGGCATTTTGAGGCTTAAACGGCCATTACGTTTACATTTCTCCCCTCGCTTAATTTTTTTTTTTCTTTTTTTTCATTTATTTGAAATAAGAAAATAATTACAATTTGAACTATGTGTACCTCCAATAGGATTGGAAAAAATTCACAAAAATCATAATTAGGCTTCTATGGTCCATTCTAGGCCACATTTAGGAGATTGACGAAAACTTCAATTGACTTGTAGAAAAAACTCGAACTTCTACTAGTCACCTTGTTGTAAAATAATGATAATGATACTTAAATTTGTTCATTCTACAAATTGACATGAAACCATATTTTAAGCGTATAATGATCCTATAAAAAATTCATATGGTTTTGATAAAGTGAGATTATAGATGTTCACAAATAGGACACAAGACTCACATAGTTTCCTACAATTGAAAACAAACTTTGAGATTTGAACAACTAATAACGTGACCAAACTTGTATGCACCTCAATTTTTGACACCATCTCATGTTGACCATAACATCAGAGAATATTAAGTTATATTAGCAATTATTATGAAAAAATATGTTTTTTATATTCTCTTTGTAGTTGGAAAAGTTATGTTGTATGAAAAGCAACCAAGAAATATTAATTAAGATACAAACAAATGGCACTGAGTAACACATCTCGATTTTAGAAAAAATTAGGAAAAAGAATCAACCGATTTGGAGTTTGTATGAGGAATTAAAACAGTTTACATGTTTTATCCGAAGATTAAAAACAGAAATTGCAATTGCTATGAACTGAGATGAACAAGTGTGTTTTCTCTTTTTAATCTTTGATTAAAACTTGTAACTAGTTTTTCTGCCTCATACTAACTCCAAATTCGATGATTCTTTTTTCTAAAATTTTCTAAAATCATTCTTTACCAATATCTACAACTTTAACAAATGAAAGATGATTTGGATAGCAGTTTATTAGGAGTAATTCAAACTTACATCTCGAATTTACACTATCATAATTCAAATAATATCATAAAAAGCTCTGATGGTTCTACGAATTGACGTGGTAACATAATTTGGGTCCATAAACTTGTGATCAAAATTTCAAATGATTTTGGTAACATCGGAGCCTACATTGTTTAGAAATGGGTACATGTCTCACATAGTTTCATGAAACATTACTTGAACATTGAAGTGTATCATACCTTTCGAAATTTTTGAATTCATACGCACTTCAAACTTTTCCATAACCTTCTGTTTAGATTATTATTGCAAAATACGAAGTTACATTAGCAATGTTTGTTCAAAATGCATTTATTTATATTCTCTACATAAATGCATGAAAAGAAGCCATGTGAATAAGATTAAAGAAACAATAACCGACTTACAAAACAACACAACAACATGAAAGAACGTGATTTTAGAAAAAAATTGGAAAAAAGAAACACCAAATTTTGAGTTCATATGAAAGAGAAAAACCAAATGCAACTTTTAATTCAGGATTAAAAAGAGAAAGATGAACCATTTTGTCTATAAAATGCAACCTTAACCAAAGAGTTTTTAAACTATATAAGACTAAACGTCTGCAAACAAACATAGGTCCCACTTGTAGTGTAGTGGTAGCACACCTTACTTCTATACCACAGGTCGACTCCACCCCTTTCTTTTGGTTTTAGGTTTTATTCCTACTAATAAATATATAAATAAACTAAAATGTTAACAAAGGACACAAAACAGTGAGTGGCTCAGTGGTAAAACATGCATATGCGAACCTGGAGGTGTTGGTTTCGAGTCTCATCAAGCCCCTTTTTGTGCAGGATTAAATTATTAAAACCGAAAAATTCATTAAACAAATAGGCCACACACACATAGAAATCACAAATTGATTGGTAGCTCAACGGTAGGTGCTCTTGTTCTCTCCATGGAGGTCACGGTTCGAATCTTGCCACCTGCTGACTTTTTTTCCTTTTTTCAATTTTTTCCATGACTATTTATTATTAGTTGATATTTTTAGATTTTTTCCATTTTCAAATTTTTCCATTCATAACATGACTAAATTTATTATTTGTTGACTTTTTAGATTTTTTTAATTTATCATTTTTAGATTTTTAAATTTGTCATTTTTTCATTCCTAACATGACTATTTGTTATTTGTTGATCGCGACGAATCTGCTAAAACGTCACAACATTATGGGCTCAATTGCGACGAATTTGACAAATCGTCGTAATGTTCTGGGCTTTAATATCCATTAGTGCACATCTGTGACGAAAAACAGGAATACGTCATAGAATCGCGACGAATTTAACAAATCGTCATAGTGTTTTGGGCTTCAATGCACATCCGTGACGAAAAAGAGGAATACGTCATAGAATCGCGACGAATTTAACAAATCGTCACAGTGTTCTGCGCTGCTATGCACATTCGTGATGTTTTCTGAAAACGTCGCGGAGAATGCGTCACAGATTAAATAGTTTCTTGTAGTGAGAACCGAAGTCGTATTCCGCCGCCGAGGAGCAGAGAAGCTTGAGGGACACCAACTTGAAGATGAGGGTCGTGCTAGTTGTCTAGGGTTTCCCTGGCCGACGTGGGAACCTTGCATGGAAGACCACGTCGGAGCTCCGGAGCGAGGATCAAGATCGAGGGAGGGCCCCGGTGGTGATCTTGTTCATGTAATCATTCATGGTGAAGTTTGTAAGTGAATCCGATTTCTAGCGATTAAGTGCCTTCTCGATGATTTTGTTTTCTTCTTGGTTTTGCTTCTTCTACGATCTAGTTTGCGGCTAGATTACATAGGGTGCTCTTGTAGCCGCGGTGGCTAGAGGTGCATACGGACCGCCAAGTGATTTCAACTTGTTCTATCGAACTCGCCCTAAGCTCCCCGCATGAATAGGGATACGTTGTGACGAACGGGGGTCTCGAAAGGCGGATGTTTTCGGAGTCGGATGGGAAGGCCACGATTTAAAGATGCTTTTAATGAGATTCGCTTTGCTATCTTCATCTATCTTGTTTGGAGCTACAACATAAGCATGATCTAGATTCTCTAGATTGGTTATCTCTTGCTTTCTCTTGTTACCTCTTTAGTAGATTAGATTAGATTCGTTTTCTTTATGAGTTAGTAGATTAGATGCAACTTGTCTTCATTAGATAGCTTTACCTTGCTTTACTAGATTGAATCCTTGCGTTGCACATTGTTCCACGGATTCGATACCTTGGGTTCACCACTCGAGGGAAGAAGGGTCCCTTGACTACGACGGGAGACTTGTCCGCTTGCAAGTCACAAACGAACTTTGATACAACTATTAACCGTCAACAAGCCCCTTTTTCTGGGCGCCGTTGCTCGGGAACAAGCAATCAAGATCCGATCTAGTATCGCTTATCTTTCAGCTTTTTCTTTTGATTTTCTTTTGCATCTCTTATGTTTGATCATCCTGAAAAGAAAAAAAAAGAGTCAATCTAATCTAGTTTTGATGAACCCTAATTTTTCTTTTGTTAGATTTTTGTTTTATTACTAACCCTAACCGGAGATGGTTGGCTACCTCTCCAAGAAACCCAAACTTTTTTGTGGATGATCCAGGAAAACTTTACAGGCAAAGGTGACGTGCAACACAAGCTAAAGGGGTGGAAACCCTAGATTCAAAAGTTGAAGTCGAAGGACCGTCGAAATCTCCAAGGGAATCACCACCTCCAAGTCAAGACGCCGGAAGGCCATTCAATATCAAGAGGAGGATGGAGAAGATGGAGATGGAGAAAGAAGCTCAACACCTAAAGGCCGCCAAAGCAAGATCCACATGCAAGGAGTGTGAAGTGTTCATCGTGATGAAGATGCTAGACGCAAGTGGGACAACTTGCCGGGCGCCTGATGGGCAACAAAGAAGAATATCCGAGAAACTCCAAGGTCCCAAGACGGTGAAGGCTACTCAAGCTCATTCGGGAGAGATGAAGGATCACACTAGAGACCATGAAGATCACGACCGAAGGACCGGAGTTCGAGATGCCGAGCCACAAGGAAGATGTTGCATCCGTCAAGACCAAAGGACAAAGCCACTCGTGAAGACCAAAAAAATTGACTAATCCAAAGTGGGTACCCAAGATTGCAACGCCCGCAAAGAGCGTTGATCCGGAGTAATCAAGTGAAGAAGTCTAGCCATGGACTATAAACGAAGCGCTAGGCGGGGAGGCAACCCGTTTCGTCGAGTCAAGAATAAGCTACGGGAGGACAACCCGATTCCAGGTTTTTCGAGTCTTTTTAATAATTCAGTTTTGAATTTTACTACGCAAAACATTAGACTTAGAATGGTTGAACAATATTAGAGACATAATTCTTGGTTGAATATTTTGCTTGATCACAAACCCTTTACATGAACAATCCTATGTGATTGTTTGCTTCTTTTTCGAGAAACCACAACCAAAAAGAAAAAAATTTCAGAACCTAACTCAACCCTTCACCCTCATTATGGTGTTGTGGTTGACTTGTTTTTCATGCTAAAAACACACAAGTAGAGCCATGACTTATATCTAGATGTTATTTAAATTTCAGCATGTGGTAGGACTCGCGTGAACCTAGAAACTCGATTTTTGGTTGGTTTAAAAATCCATATCCTTGGTTTCTCTAAGATTAGAATTTTTCTAAGCCTCACTTAATTTTATTTCATTCAAAATCTCTCTCATCTAATCAAAATTAGGACCTAAACCTATGCCCCCATGATCAAGCCGGGAAAAGCTTGCTCTCAACTAATGAAGGCAAACTATACCGGTGAGACCGAAATCGACGTAAAAAAAAATATTTTCGACTTGCATTTGTTTTTAATGGTTTAAAAACTTCTCTAAAACTATGTTCGAGCTCTTGCATGGCTCTGAAAAATATTTTTAAATTTCGAAATTAGAGGAGTGCTCAACCTTAAAAAATGCTTAAAGGGAGGCAATCTAGTTAACCTAACCATGCATGCACCATGATACATCACGGGATGCCCCTCCAACATATTTAAACCACATGCAAAGTACAAGCATGGGGGGGCAGCCAAGGCTTTGTTTTCTAGGAATATCATGGATGCATGTGAGGCAAGGGAGTATGGAAGTGAGTCAAAGCGAAAACATCAAGTGGAAGGAGCAATAGTGCAAGCGAAGGAGTGGACGGGAACGTTTGGAAGGTGTACGCGATCACGAAGCAACATGAATGCACTAGAGAAGAACCGAGCCAAGAGGAGGAGAGAGGTAAGTCTTTCATCCAACTCTTTGTTCGTGTGCTCTAGTTTGTAGGCCGGAATCACCTTAGACTTAGCCATCCACCGCGTTTGTTTCGTGCAACAAATCACATCCTTAATCCACTCAAAGTCCAGACTCCAAAATAATATTTGTGTACCTTGTTACCGGGTGAAAACCCCGGATATTTATTTGTGAGGGAGAGTGCTGCAATCATGGAAGAAAACTACAAGCCTTTGCACCGAAGAAGAAGGGATCATCGTCGTCTAAACCATCATCGACAACCTTTTCGAGGAGGCACTCGTTTCCGAGTCTCCTTGGAGTATGGAGGAGGACACGGCACCACTGAGGAGGAACCACTCTTCTCCTTGGTGGCATGAGGGCCACACAAAACTCATTTATGAGGTTTACCAAACTTCAATAACATATGGAGGAGCCGCTCGTCCAACCTCGCCACTTGACACGATCATCCGCTCCACCTCCATATGCTCCGCGGTATTCCGAGGGGTATGTCATCATGACGGAGGAGGAGAAGAAGCTCGCTCGCCTTAAGTAGAGGCTTGTAGCGAACGTCGACATCGACGACCAAGCTCTCCACATATTGGGTTTCACACGGGACACCGGTGCAATTCTCTAGCGGAGTGTCGGCAAACACCCACAAGAAATTCTCCTAGGAAATTTTCATGACCATGGCGTATACCCTTGATGAAGGAGTGCTGAGTCTCTCATTCCGTTGGAGGGAGCCCACAAGTGGAGAAGAAGGAAGACACCGTCGGAAGGGTAACCTTGATCAACGATGCTATTTCTAGCACCTTGATGGGGTAATCTCCTTTCATCCATGGGTTGCAATCGATCTTGAGATGTAATCACACTTTGTTAGATTATCTATCTATAATCTTGTGCTGAAAATACTTTAATGCTTAAGGCTAGCAACCATGCCATAAAGGGAGTAGAGCTCCAATGCTTCCTTGGATCCATTCAACACAATCCCCGATAGATCAGATTGGTTTTCATGTTCGAAACGATTGCATGTTATAGTATCGTGGACCCTTGGGCGAGTGTCCCCTATTTTCAAAAGGGAGCTCCGGAACAAGTATGTGCATGAAGGCACATGGGAAGGCTTTTGGAGTATGATCACGGGAAGAGACCATCAACGAAAAAAATACTATCCGGAACCCATTATCCAAGTGTGTCACTTTTGTGCAAGTGGATTTTTGGGAGAACAAGAGAGACAAAGATAACCAACACGGAGTTGAATTGGCTTTACTCGGCTTTGATTGCCAAGTGGCCAATAGACCCCATTCACCTATGATCAACCGGTGGTGTTGTGAGCAACATCGGATTCGGGAGATCGGGTTGTTACCTCTCCATGTTGACTATCTCTTTAAAACCGGGTATTACAAGGAACCCAAATCATCTCCTACCCGGGACTTCCCTAGGAATATATGAAGAAAGGAAAATATAAGAGTGAAGATGAGAGAGGAGGCTTCCAAGTGGCTTAGGTGAATTTGCCCCTTCCGGATTTGAAGATTAAGACTTTTCTTGAGGGAAAGAAGATCGGTTAAAGGAAGGACTTCTTGTGCCGGCGAAGAAAAAAATAATAAAAGAAAAGAATTATAGGAGAAGGATCTTCTATGGCCCAAGAAGGAGGTGCACAACAAAATTATGTCCCACCATTGGGAGGAACCCCGGCGCCGCCGAGTTACTACGGTGGTGTACCAATGCAAGCATGGGGGAGTGGTGCAGCCATACCCCCACCATTTTTGCGGTGCCCAACGTAGCCTTTGCGGAGCCATTTGCACACCTTCCTCAACCACATCAAAATGGAGCCACCATTGGAGGATACGCTGCAAGGAACATGCAATTTATTGCAGCCATCCTGATATGCACACGCCAGTGTCATCGACCACTCCGACTACATTGCCGACCTCTACACCAACACCTACAGGACCAATCACACGTAGCCGAGCTAAAAAGATACAACAAGAGGTGCACGCGCTACTTTGTGAACTTAAACTCAATTCTAATGATAACTTTATGCTACCTAAGTCTTGTATGTTGATACTTCTCAGGTACGTTGAAGAGAATCATCAAGACGAAGGTCACGAAGCTAGAATCGGCAAAGTTCTCGTCACTCAGCAAGGCCATTCGGCAATCGACAATCCATTCGGCAATTTCCCGCTATTCGGCAATCCATTCGGCAATCCATTCGGCGGTTTTCCGGAGCATAACTTCGGGCATTAAACTGTACCAATCTACGAAGTTTCCCATAGCATGCTATACACCGTTGGAAAGATAATCGAGTTAGCTTTCCAACGCATCTAGTCCCACGTCATTTGAAGATTCCTAGAAGAAGTTATGATCAAAACATTGAAGACTGCTCAGCAGTCAAACAATCACGCGGAAACAACTCGAAGGTCATCTCGGGAGATCCTTTCACATTGGCGACGTATTCGGTTTGTTTTCGTGTTTCCACCCACCTAAGAGGGTTGTTCTTAGTATAAATACCCCCCATATGTAAGCTAAAAACAACTTTTGATGAATTGAGATAATCCAAGTGATTTCGCGGCAGCCGAGCCGCCCGAGTGCCTTACTCACACCCTTGTTCTTCCTTGTTCTACTTGGACTTGTGAAGAGATCTCTCGAGGTCCACTAGTTCGTGCTCTGTGAGTTCCAAGACGGCTGCCTCACCTTGTGTGGATTAGCTCCGGATGTGGTTCTCGCGGTCGTTTGGAGATCGAGTCGAAGTCCTCGTGGTTTCGGTGTCTCTCTCCCCGTCGTTTGGGTCGCATCCAACCTTGGCTAGGTATAAAGCTAGTTACCCGCTGATCTTCAGCAAGATATCTTCGAATTCCAGTAAGTTACCATCCTATTTCCGCTACCCCATTGTCGTTCGTCAAGTTCAAGACCTACTGCCGTGAAGATCGGGCCATCCTACGTTCTAACGCCGGGTTAGAACCTATCATCTGGTATCAGAGCTTTCGTTGCCACGGTAGGTCTTACCATCATCATACATTTATCCCTTTGATCATTTATCATATATATTTTGTTTTATCCTACAGTCCAGAGCCATAAAAAATTACCTATAACCCTTTGGCGGTACTGTTTTTCCTTGTGTTTGTGTTCATCTGGTTCATAGTCACCACCGTCTCTATATTGTGTTGTTCATTTGTTTTTTTTTTCGCATCCCTGTTAGTATTAAAAAAAAAGAAGCGAGAGTTCTGAAAAAAAAAAGAAGAGAAAGTAAAGAGTCAAAAAAAAAGAAGACAAAAAAAAAGAAAGAAGAAAAGAGTTTGAAGGGGAATCGTGTTGCTGTGTGTTGCTGAAATTGTCAGATTGCATATTACTAGTGGTGTTCTTGATAGCAGCATTTCATATCTTTTGAGCACAACAACCACTTGGTTTACAGTACCGTAAGCCCTCCTTGTTTAGCCACCTATAGCTCCACTTCAAATCTGAAACCAGGACATCTCAAATCGTAATCCTTACGACCTCACTACCACCTCCGTGAAGCTGCCAACACTAGCACAATCCCAGTCCTTGAGGGCAGGAAGAACTTGGGTAAGTAAGTGGTGAGTTTGAGTGTTTCCACAAATACTTCATTTTCCACATATTTCTTGCTGTCCCTAACATGGCAGGGTCAGATTCTAGTGTTCATGGTGAGCGCCATGAAGAGGATGAACGCCCAGTTTCTCGGGCTGAGATGCGTCGCATGGCGGACTCACTTATGGAGGCAATGGGAAGGATGTTCGATGCTCGCCTTCCAACGGCGGGAGGACGTGGACCACGTCGTGATCAAGGAGACCATCATCGGGAGGAGTCCGGAGATGAGAATTCGGTTTCGGCCATGGATTTGACCGGTCCGGTGATGGCCGAGGAGGACATGGTGGTGGTCGTCGTGCCGATTTCGATAATCGCGTGATGGTCACCGTGCCGACTTCCATAATCGGCGTGGCGGACGTCGTGCACACGAACGTCATGTAAGATTTGAAGACGAAGAGTTCGAAGATCGTGAGGAAGGGTCTAATGATGAAAATCCCTTTGGTCGTGGTGGGAGATTTGACCGGCGTCATCATCATCGACGTGCTGACTTTGAAGATAGGGGATTTCACCACGGTCGCCGTCAATATGACGACCCCGACAATATTGCTCGTGTCAAGTTGAATATCCCTAAATTCACTGGAAAGGAGAATGCAGATGAGTTCCTTGAATGGGCTGAACAATGCGATCGCATTTTTAGGGTGCATAATTTCTCGATCGCGCCGTGTTGATTTAGCCTCGCTGAGTTCTCCGGATATGCTCGGCTTGGTGGAATCAAGTGCAAGAGAATCGCCTTGAGTTGGGTCTTGGATACATCAATACTTGGGAAAGAATGAAGCAAGTAATGAGAAGGAGGTTTGTTCCATCTAGCCATCGCCGTGATCTTCGAAACCGATTGCGGATGTTGAAGCAAGAAAAGAGGACTCGTTGATGAATATTTCAAGGAGATGGAGTTGTCATGATACGGACGGAATCGAGAGAAGATGCGAGTTCAAGATGGCAAGATTTTTGGGAGGTCTTAATGAAGATATTGCTGGTTTTGTTGAGATGTTTCCGTATCGTACTTTGCAAGATCTAGTTGATCAAGCCATGCGTACGGAGAAGAAAATTCAGCAAGAGTCTCGGGGAAAATCTTATGGCGGTCAATCTATCGCTGCCCCATGGCGCAAGCAAGCAGTCCAAGCACTTCTTATGGCGGACACCGATCATAAGGGACTTCGACTAAACCTTCTACATCTCATGGTGTATCAAAGATGGTCAAGTTTTCTAGCGCATCTTCACCCGCAAATCAGCGAGCGACCCGTTGCCGGTTCGGCGGCCCCAACTCATGCTTCACTCGCTACATCATCTACCCGAAGCGGGAAATTGTATGCCATAAGTGCCACGGGCGTGGCCATATTGCTGCTCAATGTCCTAGTAGGAGGACAATGTTGCCGAATGATAAAGGAGAATGGGAGTCCGAAAGTGATCCGGAAGATGAGGGTCCAAAATTTGATGAAGAAATTGAAGAAGAGGAGAATGAAATTCAGCCCGACGAAGGGGAACATAATTGTTTTATTTCTCTTCGTGTGCTTAGTGTCACCGCCGAGAAGGAAAATAATGGACAACGACACAACCTATTCCACACCGGAGGCATGATCAAGGACAAGCTTTGCCGCATCATTGTTGATAATGGAAGTTGCAATAATATTGCTAGCCAAGAATTGGTGGACGATTGGGGCTGAAATCAAGACGTCATCCCATCCATATAAGATGCAATGGCCGAATGATTGTGGTGCGCCGCGTGTTAGTCATGTGGTGAATGTTCCTTTCTCTCGTTGGGAAGTATACGGATCATGTGGAGTGTGACGTGGTACCTATGCAAGCGTGCCAATTGCTGCTAGGAAGACCATGGTTATATGATCGAGATGTTCGCATTTTTGGAAGAACCAACAAGCCGTCTTTTGTGTACAAAGGAGATCGGATTTCTTTGCTTCCTTTGACCCCGAAGAAATATTGAAGGATGATCCGAAGAAGAAACGGCGAGAGAGTGAAAATCACCTTAGAGTGACCCACAAAAATGGTGAGGAAGAGTGTCCAAAGCCAAAGAAAAACCCACAGCCACAAATAACCCAACAACCGGAAAAGAGGGTTTAGTAATGATGGCTAGGAAGGGGGACTTAAAAGAATTGAGTGAACCTAATGCTATGTTCTTTGTACTCATGTACAAGGACACCCTTTTTTCTACTAACACCTTACCTTCTACTTTGCCAAGTGTTGTTCTTGATGTGTTACAGGGCTTTGAGGATGTTTTTCCAGATGAGGTGCCACCGGGTTTGCCACCCAAGAGAGGGATCGAGCATCAAATTGACTTGGTTCCCGGTGCTTCACTCCCAAACCGAGCGACCTACCGCACCAATCCCGAGGAGACAAAAGAAATTCGAGAGGCAAGTGGAAGAATTGATTAAAAAAGGGTATGTACGGAAAGTCTTTCACCTTGTCTTGTCCCTGTTTTATTAGTTCCTAAAAAGGATGGATCTTGGAGAATGTGTGTGGATTGCCGTGCTATTAATAACATTACAGTAAGGTATAGGCATCCAATTCCAAGATTAGATGACATGCTCGATGAGCTTAGTGGTGCTATCATTTTTACTAAGATTGATTTAAGGAGTGGATATCATCAAATTCGCATGAAAGATGGAGATGAATGGAAAACTGCATTTAAAACAAAATTTGGTTTATATGAATGGTTAGTGATGCCCTTTGGTTTAACCAATGCACCAAGTACATTTATGAGATTGATGAATCATGTGCTTAGAGCTTTCATCGGCAAATTTGTTGTGGTCTATTTTGATGATATCTTGATTTACGGTAAGTCTCTTGAAGAACATGTTGAACATATTCGGTGCGTGCTTGCTTGTCCTACGTGAGCAAAAATTATACGCTAACCTTGAGAAGTGCACCTTTTGCACCGACAAGGTAGTTTTTCTTGGTTTTGTTGTTTCGAGGTCAAGGAGTGGAGGTGGATGAAGAAAAGGTCAAGGCCGTACGAGATCGGACGCCTCCACGAACGTGAGCCAAGTACGAAGTTTCCTTGGACTCGCCGGTTTCTACCGGCGGTTTGTGAAGGATTTCAGCACTATTGCTGCCCCCATCAATGAGTTGACCAAGAAGGAAGTACCATTCAAGTGGGGAGATGTTCAACGAAAGGCATTTGAAGAATTAAAGATGAAGCTTACAACGCCCCCGTCCTTGCACTCCCGCATTTCGGCAAAACATTTGAAATAGAATGTGATGCAAGTGGAGTTGGGATTGGAGGCGTGCTGATGCAAGAACGAAGGCCAATTGCATACTTCGGTGAAAAGCTAAGTGGTCCAACTCTTAATTATTCGAGTTTATGGCAAAGAATTATATGCCCTTGTTAGGAGTTTGGAAACTTGGCAAAGACTATCTTTTTCCTAAAGAGTTTGTGATACATTCAGACCATGAATCTTTGAAACATCTTAAAGGACAATTAAAACTGAATAGGAGACATGCTAAATGGTGTGAATTTATTGAGTCATTTCCTTATGTTGTTAAATACAAGAAAGGAAAAGAAAATGTGGTAGCTGATGCCTTGTCACGACGCCATGTTTTATTAAATCAACTTGATGCTAAAATTCTTGGATTAGAAAGCATAAAAGAATTATACACAACTGATCCATGTTTTGCTGAGCCATATTCCAAGTGTCATGATGGCAAAGGATGGGAAAAATATCATGTACAAGATGGATTTTTATTTCGAGCTAACAAGCTGTGCATTCCAGATTGCTCTGTTCGTATTTTACTTGTACAGAAGCACATTCGGGAGGACTCATGGGTCATTTTGGAGCCAAAAAAGACGGAGCAAGTACTTGCCGACCATTTCTTTTGGCCAAAGATGAGAAGAGATGTGGAGAGGCATGTCCTTCGCCGCGAATCATGCCACAAAGCTAAGTCCCGTCTGAACCCTCACGGTTTATATACCCCTCTTCCTATTCCTAGTGCACCTTGGGAGGATATTTCTATGGATTTTGTTCTTGGTTTACCTCGAACCAAAAAGGGAAGGGATTCAATTTTTGTTGTGGTTGATCGATTTAGCAAAATGGCACATTTTATTCCTTGCCACAAAAGTGATGATGCTTCGCATATTGCTGAATTATTTTTTAGAGAAGTTGTGCGATTACATGGGGTGCCACGAACTATCGTTTCTGATCGTGACACAAAATTTTTGAGTTACTTTTGGAAAACTTTATGGGGAAAACTTGGAACACGCTTGTTATTTTCCACTACATGTCACCCACAAACGGATGGACAAACCGAAGTTGTAAATCGAACTTTGTCCATGTTGCTTGAGAGCTGTTCTCAAAAAGAATTTGAAACTTTGGGAAGAAAGTTTGCCGCATGTTGAGTTTGCCTACAATAGAGCCGTTCACTCAACCACTAAATTTTGTCCATTTGAAATTGTGTATGGTTACAAACCCACCGCTCCCATAGATCTTTTGCCTTTGCTCGTGCGGGAGCGAGTGAACTTTGATGCAAGCAAGCGAGCCGAGTTTGTGAAGAATCTCCATGATAGAGCTCGCACAAACATTGAGAAGATGACCAAACGGTATGAGAAGCAAGCCAACAAGGGAAGACGAAAGATGATTTTTGAGGAAGGTGACCTTGTTTGGGTGCATCTACGCAAAGACAGATTTCCCGAGCAACGCAAGAGCAAGTGCAGGCCCCGGCCGATGGTCCTTTCAGAGTGCTTCGCAAGATCAACGATAACGCCTATGAGATCGATTTACCAAGTACTTATGGAGTGAGTACCAGTTTCAATGTGTCCGATCTCTCTCCTTTCTTTGGATTGGAAGAGTCGAGGACGACTCTTTTTGAAGGGGGGGGGGAGGATGATATGCACACGCCAGTGTCATCGACCACTCCGACTACATTGCCGACCTCTACACCAACACCTACAGGACCAATCACACGTAGCCGAGCTAAAAAGATACAACAAGAGGTGCACGCGCTACTTTGTGAACTTAAACTCAATTCTAATGATAACTTTATGCTACCTAAGTCTTGTATGTTGATACTTCTCGGAGTACGTTGAAGAGAATCATCAAGACGAAGGTCACGAAGCTAGAATCGGCAAAGTTCTCGTCACTCGGCAAGGCCATTCGGCAATCGACAATCCATTCGGCAATTTCCCGCTATTCGGCAATCCATTCGGCAATCCATTCGGCGGTTTCCTGGAGCATAACTTCGGGCATTAAACTGTACCAATCTACGAAGTTTCCCATAGCATGCTATACACCGTTGGAAAGATAATCGAGTTAGCTTTCCAACGCATCTAGTCCCACGTCATTTGAAGATTCCTAGAAGAAGTTATGATCAAAACATTGAAGACTGCTCAGCAGTCAAACAGTCACGCGGAAACAACTCAGAAGGTCATCTCGGGAGATCCTTTCACATTGGCGACGTATTCGGTTTGTTTTCGTGTTTCCACCCACCTAAGAGGGTTGTTCTTAGTATAAATACCCCCCATATGTAAGCTAAAAACAACTTTTGATGAATTGAGATAATCCAAGTGATTTCGCAGCCGAGCCGCCCGAGTGCCTTACTCACACCCTTGTTCTTCCTTGTTCTACTTGGACTTGTGAAGAGATCTCTCTGAGGTCCACTAGTTCGTGCTCTGTGAGTTCCAGTACGGCTGCCTCACCTTGTGTGGATTAGCTCCGGATGTGGTTCTGCGGTCGTTTGGAGATCGAGTCGAAGTCCTCGTGGTTTCGGTGTCTCTCTCCCCGTCGTTTGGGTCGCATCCAACCTTGGCTAGGTATAAAGCTAGTTACCCGCTGATCTTCAGCAAGATATCTTCGAATTCCAGTAAGTTACCATCCTATTTCCGCTACCCCATTGTCGTTCTTCAAGTTCAAGACCTACTGCCGTGAAGATCGGGCCATCCTACGTTCTAACGCCGGGTTAGAACCTATCACATCCAAACCAATGCAAACCAAATGGGTGAAGGAAATGCAAACGTCGCTTATGTGCTTTGACACCTTCACCTAGCACCGTCGGACAATTCATAGGAGTAGTGGTGCATTCCTATTACAAGTAAGGGTACAACAACCAAGACTATCAATATCAACCACCGGCGGAAGATTAGAGAGAGGAGGAGCTTTAGCTATCTTTCCTTTACCCCCTTTTCTTTAATTTTCAGCTTGTTTGCGCCTATGTATGCGTAGTGTTTTCAGTTTTTTTATTTAAATTTCAGAAAGTGTGTTAGTTTAATTTTATTAGCATGTGTCTTAGTTTTTATTTTCATCATGAATAACGTCACCACCAAGTTTTTACCTTTGGTAAAGTTACAAAGTTTGTGCCATGATGATATATGATTATAATTGCCGCTTTGTTTATCTTTGTAATTGATTTATGCATGTTTAACCTAGTGCTCTCTTAAAAATACAAATCTGAAATTATCTAAATGCTAGCTTAATCTTCAGCGGAGGTTATGATTAAAATAAAGACCCATAGTGTTTTATGTGCTCTCAAGTTATGAATAGATTAAAGATGTCTTTTATGCTCAAAAATATTGCTAACCTTGTCATAAATATCACTTGTGTGTTGCTCAACCTATCCAAAGCCTTATATATATTTGAGTGCGTAAACCTTAGTGTACAAGATTTATTTTTGAGTGAGTTATTGCAGGCCATGATTTCTCTGGCCCGAGACTAAGAAGCTGATCATTCCGTTTTTGCGTATCTATCTTTTTGCTAGCCTTTTATCCGTGCATTGTGTATCCCCACATCGGTGATCTCACAAACTTCGCCGGATATCCACCCTTAAACCAAATATCATTTTTTTGTGATTACCTCCTTGACCACAACCTATTGTTGAGAATGGATCATCAATTCAAGGAAGATCGCAAGACGGTGCCAACATTGAAGATTTCAAGTATCTCTCCAAGGAAAAATATTCCGGTACCTACCTTATTTTTCGCCTCTTTGCTCGAGGACGAGCAACGCCTAAGCATGGGGGAGGAGGTAGGTACGGTGCAGTTTTAGAGTTAAAAGGGGAATATTTTAAAAAAAATGATGAAAGAAAAAAAAAATCCAGTGATACTCATGACTTTCAAGGTATAAAAAATCAAAACTTCGTTGTGGAAGTCATGGGCTGAATAAATGACGAGAAAAAAAATGAATGAATGAAAGAAAGAAAAGAATGAGAAATATATGAGAAAGAAAAAAAAGTATGTGCGTAAAGTAAACTCCCCGGTTCTCTAAGAGTGCAATCAAGGCTTCAAGTTAAAGAGATCCATTCTCATTTTCCAACCATGTGCAATCCGATAACGAGGACTTCCTTTGTGCCTCGGGATCACTCTTTGCCATTTGCACATGTCCACTCATCTAAAAGCGTGTGTATTTTTCTCTTTCCCCTCCTTGATTTAACATTATTTTCCAATGACCTTTTTGACGAGTCTCGGTAAGACCATGAGAAGCTTGTCTTGTTTTGACAACACCTCATTTATAAAATCTTGTTAGGACTAAACTTTCCCAAAGCTCCATATAAAGCCTACCACACATATATGTTATGAGAGGGAAAGGAGTAGAATATATAAGCTTGAGAGACAAGCGAGATGAGAGTTCATGAGCAATATGCAAGGTGATTTAAATTTGTGAACTTGGTTTAGCTCTTTTCTTTATCTTGTTCTTTATTTCAAAAATTCGAGATCTATTTAAACTTTGTGAGCATGTTAATACTTGTGGGATAAGCTTAATAAGAATCTACCCTCCGTAGAGGTGAAGGCTAGTACATTATGGAACTTTAACGAATTAAACTTTTGAGAGCATTATGTTTTTTTTCATGTATGATCAAGTGCAAGGTTTAAACATTGTTTGGCAACGATGATATCCATCGAAGGCTTACTCGAGGACGAGCAAGGTTTAAGCATGGGGGAGATGTTGACGGTGAAAATCCGTCAACCTAGCCATGAGTTTACCTTCGGTGTTGGCATGACTTTTGTATCTTATTCATTGGTACTAACCCCCGTGGTATAACAAGTTCACTTGTGCATGTCGGTTTTGGAGTTATGTGTTTACGCAGGGGTTTTAACGTTGAAAGCAAGACTTCGGGGATAAGTTCATTAAGCACCTCATGACAAGATCTTGAAGCCCGATACAAGTCAAGCAATGAAGTGAACATGACTCCAAGAGCCCAAGGACCAAGCCCGAGAAGATGATAAACTCCGAGGACCGAACCCGTAAAAGTCTTGAATCTTGCAAGACAAGGAATTGAGTCCAATTCGGAGAGAAACCGACGTCAAGGGCCCACATGCAAAAGGGGGAACATCTAGAAGACGTGGGAAGCAACACCGGCGAAGCGAGGCCACGAGATGGGCCGACTGGGCCCGGGCCGGCCGGCCCGGCCCCATTCGGGGCCCAATTGGCCTCTCCTTTGACCTAATTGCTTCTCGGGCTATAAATAGCCCTCCGACCGAGAGCCACGCGGAACCGAAGTCGTATTCCGCCGCCGAGGATCGAGAAGCTTGAGGGACACCAACTTGAAGATGAGGGTCGTGCTAGTTGTCTAGGGTTTCCCCGGCCGACGTGGGAACCTTGCATGGAAGACCACGTCGGAGCTCGGAGCGAGGATCAAGATCGAGGGAGGGCCCCGGTGGTGATCTTGTTCATGTAATCATTCATGGTGAAGTTTGTAAGTGAATCCGATTTCTAGCGATTAAGTGCCTTCTCGATGATTTTGTTTTCTTCTTGGTTTTGCTTCTTCTACGATCTAGTTTGCGGCTAGATTACATAGGGTGCTCTTGTAGCCGCGGTGGCTAGAGGTGCATACCGGACCGGCCAAGTGATTTCAACTTGTTCTATCGAACTCGCCCTAAGCTCCCCGCATGAATAGGGATACGTTGTGACGAACGGGGTCTCGAAAGGCGGATGTTTTCGGAGTCGGATGGGAAGGCCACGATTTAAAGATGCTTTTAATGAGATTCGCTTTGCTATCTTCATCTATCTTGTTTGGAGCTACAACATAAGCATGATCTAGATTCTCTAGATTGGTTATCTCTTGCTTTCTCTTGTTACCTCTTTAGTAGATTAGATTAGATTCGTTTTCTTTATGAGTTAGTAGATTAGATGCAACTTGTCTTCATTAGATAGCTTTACCTTGCTTTACTATATTGAATCCTTGCGTTGCACATTGTTCCACGGATTCGATACCTTGGGTTCACCACTCGAGGGAAGAAGGGTCCCTTGACTACGACGGGAGACTTGTCCGCTTGCAAGTCACAAACGAACTTTGATACAACTATTAACCGTCAACAGGCCCCAAATAAGTTTACACCATTCTTTCGTTGCTCCCTAAAGACTGTTGTAAGTAAAAAGCATATCCTTGTTATCATTTAAGTTTTATAAATGTCCATGACTCATTGCTATTAATGGTTGTTCTGCATTTCAGAGTGGGTGGCCTAGGTGTGACTTCAATGAATACATATATGGACCAAGATCGGAGTGGTCAACCGAATCGAAGTGAAAGAGTTCGAGTCCGGACGAAGGCTTGGCCTTGCCTTAGCTATCCACCTTCACGGTGCAAGTGTGGCATAGTAGCCACGGAAGGTGTTGTGCCATCTGAGCTCGGTTTTGGAATGTTTTGTGGCAATGCATATGGAGACTTTTGGGTGAGCACGATGTGAACTTCTTTGATTTAGGTAGCACTACCGTTGTGGTTGTCCTCATTTTGATTTAACTTTGTATGATACGGTCTTATATTTTGCGGGAGGGGCGGACTTGTGATTGGGAGCAATTTCTTGGTCGTCGTGAGTTAATGTTAGAGTTGGGACGAACTTCGAACCTCCGGGAGGAGGTTTAAAAGCGAATCTATTAAAAACAAGATAAGAGCAAAATATGGTGTGCCCTTACCGGAAGAGGAGGATCTAAGTGGTCCAATTTGTGATGAGATGGTTCGTGAACCTGGAGTGGAGCTAGAATTTGTAGTTGGTTACGCCAACTACGAGAAAGTTGTGGCATATTGGTGTTGTAACGGGGAGAAGTTCTTAGAACGGGGGATACGTCCGTTGATCGCAAAGGAGAAGAGTGAGAAGAAGAGGAAAAAGGAAGAGGAGTGGAAGGCATTGATGGATAGGTCCGGGGATAGGTCGAGGGATGAAGCGGCTAGAAAGGCGGAGAGGCCGACGAAAAGGTAAGAGGATTGTGGGAGGATGATGAATGGTGGTCAAGTGTCAGTTGCATGTGTTGCATTGTAATATTTTTTTCAATGAACTAGTGTGTTTGGTAGTTTTGTGTTAAGTGAACACTTTGTTATGTGACGTAGTTGATGATGAATGGTCCTTAAGAATCAGTTGTATGTGTTGTATTGAACAATTTTTTCAATGAAAAATGTGTTTGGTTGTGTTGCATGCAGATTTATTAATGGAGCAGGAGATTAGAAAAATAAAGAATTTAGGAATAATAGTTCCATTATTACAACACATTCAGGATGTAGTTTTCTTGGAACAATATAACACTACCATGGTGTAAACGAAATAGTAGCTCAAATATTACAACACCGCAAGGTCGAAGACAACGACCTCATACAAAGTTCCAATATTTAGCCATCCTTGTGATGTGATGACGAAGGTTTATCCTTCTTGGTACCTTTTTTAGTTGGTGGATTAGGAGCAGACGGGTTTGCTTCAGGACCGTAAAGACCACCCGGAGCATAAAGACCATTCCAAGGGGGGTCCTCTCCTCTTGCAATGGCATCTGCAGTTGTTCCTTGCATATAACGAAGCATGACTCTTTTAAAAGTGGTCATTTTCTTCGGATCAGGTGTTGTAGTTGTGTTTTTGCCCTTCGGATCACCACCACCATTACCATCCTGACCCCCTCCGGCAGCAGCCGTAGACATCTCTAGTTATTGTTAAAAAATGAACATTATTTTGAAGTAGTTAAACTGATTACATTAAATTAACAAAGAGAGGAACCGTACCTAAGATAGAAGATGAGCCCATGAGGAGAGGGAGGAGCCTGCAAGGTGTGGCGATGGTAGTGATCGCGGTCGCCGTCCCTCTTTATATAGCCGTGGCGAGGTGTAGGGTGTTTTTTCTTGTACTCACATCACATGTAGTAGGGTAGGGGGTAGGGTGTGTTTTCTCCCACGGATTGAATGGCCCACCACTTCTTTTCTTTCCCTATATATGTCACCCTTCGGGTAAGTTGTTCACAATAACCGGCAATGGATGACTTGTCGAGTGAGGATAATTCTCTCGGTCCCGACTTGTGGACGAACGGGATCCCGAATGTAAGGAGTACTTCCCACCAAGAGAGAAGAGTTATTTCCGATCTTTGCGGGATGTTAGACCATACGATTCGAAGAAATCAGTAAAGTGGCCAAGATGCATGCACAATGAGTTGTGTGTAATGCAAGTTTATGAGGGAGTTGGACTTTACTACTCTGGTCGTCGCTTTTGGCACTGTCCACGTGCCTGGGTAAGGAACACTAACACGAGTATGTCCATCAGTTTATTTAGGTAACTAACATACTATTGTTGCTTGCAGTACTCGTATGACCCTAACAACTGTGGTTTCTCGCAATGGGTCGATCCGCCAGCTATTCATCCATATGAAGAGTACATCACGTACCTAGAAGGACGCATCGAGAAGCTGAAGCATGAGCTCGCGGAGGCACTTACTCCTCCGGATCCACCATCTAGCGACGACGCGCTATGCACCCGCATGTCACATGAAGAACAGTCCACCGTCAAGTCCATCCCCGCCACCTCCACCCCCGTATGGGAACTACTACATGCCTTCCCAGGAATCGAGTGGTTTTGGCTCCATGTTATCCGGACAGTTCTCGTACAATAGTGTTGTAATTGTTGTGTAAACTACCTTATGCCATTTGCAGCTTTCAATTCAGAACCCCATGGTGATGGACCTGATATGTCATGTATGTGTGCGAAGAAGTTGGTCTGAGTCCTGAATCACAACCTGCTGTTAGAAGCCATCCTAAACAAAAGAATCCTTGTGTGTTCAACACTCCAAGCAATTATGTGCCTGAACCTAGAACACCAGTAGATAATGTTAATCTCCAAGGTGTTGTTGCTACTACCGCAACTACAAAGAATGTCAGCCTTTAAAATTTGAATTGACAACACTCTGAAAAAGCCTTTGCAGTCATGAAACAGTAGCCTACTTGGATTCCCTAGCCTTTTCAGTGAGCCATGTTGTCCTGTACAACAATTGATTTCACAACACCCTGAAAAAATCTATGCACTCCTGAAACCCTAGGGTCCTTGGAATCCCTAGCCTTTTCAGTGAGCCATGTTGTCCAGTACAACATTTGATTCGACAACACCCTGAAAAAATCTATGCACTCCTGAAACCCTAGGGTCCTTGGAATCCCTAGCCTTTTCAGTGAGGCGTCATTTCAACTGCAAAAACTGAAAATACTAAAGAACTACACATTGTTTTGTCAACACTGTGGCCATTGCTATTTCATTAGACATTTCTCTTACATAACAAGTTTGCAGTGGCATGCATGGCACATGTGCCACAACTAATCCTACCATGCCTTAGGGAATTTAAGTCACACAAGTTTGCAGTGGCATGCATGGCACATGTGCCAATACTAATCCTAGCACGCCTTAGGTAATTTAAATCACACGAGTTTACAATGACATGCATGGAACATGTGCCAATACTAATCCTAGCACGTCTTAGGAAATTTAAATCACACAAGCAATGGCACGTGTTACACATAACAACAATCATGCACCACTGATGAAGTCACCGCTCCACTTCTTGAAGTCCTCAAGTTCCTTCTTCAAAAGAGCTTCAGTGCTGGGGTCTCCATCGATTCTCTTTCCCCTCGCCGTAAAACGCGGCATCCGGACCACTAATGAAGTCGTCGATCCATCGCTCGAAGTGGCACGCCCTCGTCACCTTTGGAGCAACAGATCTCTTCGCTTCCCTTCAATATATGCCACGTAGATACAAAGTCGAAATGAACACCACAAAGTAGGTACAATGCTACTTAACGATCACTTACGCCAATGCCGCAAGCTCCTTTTTAGCTTGATCGATGTTTTGACAACACCAAAACCGCCTGCCAAACGTTTCATCTTCACGTGAGACCTTGCATCCCGCATTCATGCCACAATGGCACTCTGGGGGGATCTCGCCTTTCGGCCTCTTGTTCAAACTGAGTATGGATCTATTGGGATCATTTGGGTATGCCCCCTCCATGGCTTCCATGGCCCTCCTCACATCCATAAACCCCCACCCTGAGCCCATCTCGGACAACCAACACTCTCAAACGACTGGAGGAATGGAGGTGAGGTACGAGTGGATGTTGCCTGTGAGGATTGGAGGTGAGTGATGAGTGGAGGCTACCCCCCTTTATATAGAGAAGAGAAGGTGGGTGTGGTGGACCCCATTTCTCTAAATCGGTGTGGGATTGGATTCTCGGACCCCGGCATTCGATTACGCAACTAGGACGGAAGAGACGGGCATTTGCAGTTGCAAGGAAGCCTCACCTCATTTTTAGTTAGAACATGTTCATCATGTTCAGCTGAAAGCAAACTAAAAAATAAATTGGGTTTTAATCTGCCGCGCCACATGCTCCGACAAAGTTCGGCACACACAGTTCAACATCCTAAGGCGTAGACATGCCTCCGACATAGTCCGGCACACACAAACATCACATATCGTCCATACGATCAACGACGGCGGCGGATTTGGTCGTCGGGGCTGAAAATTTATTTAGGTCGGCGTTCCCTCCCCGGTTCTGTGTCCAAGACGTTGGCACTCCCAACTTCAGCGGGCCCACGTGGACGACGGTCGCGGGCTTTCTTCGCCGGAGGTGGGTGAGGCTGCAAAAATTGGACGAAACACTATAGAAGAGCAAGGTAATTTCAAATGCTGACTTGGATGGAAATTTTTGGATTCATTACCTGACTCGTCGACTCTCCTTGTGTTTGAGTTGCGGGTGGGGCATCAAACGAGACGTCCATCGGAATCTCGAGACGTACATGGGGTCTCCACGCTCACTACCACCGGTCGGTGAGGAGGAGGAGGAGTCTCCATCGTCCTCATCACCGGGCTCGGGGGTGGCGATTTCCTTACCACGACCACGGTCGGCACTAGCAACAACACGACCCGCCGATGCCGACGCGGTGCGAGCGGTGCTTCGAGATGGGGTCCTTGTCGAGCTTCTAGCCCCGTGGTGAACTGGAGTGCGGCGGGATCCTGAAGAAGTGGCCTGAACATTGCCGCCGTGGACAACATCTGGAGCCGCTATGCAGTTCAACTTCATTGCCATACGCCTGCAGCTCCTCCGGACCCTCTGCAACATGCAATTGGTACAAAATGAAGACATGTTGAAAATATGGATAAACCTAAGCATTTAGTTTTTGAAAAGTAATACTACCTCTGCAAAGTTGCGTAGGGCTCCACCTTCGGAAGCACTTGCATGTTCCATAGCCACTCCCGCCTCATTTGCAAGCCTTGCAAGTTGTTGTCCCTACAAAAAAAAATCTTATTATAGATACAAATTATTAGAAACCGAAGTGATCAAACAACATTGGCTTGGGATAAATTTACCAAGTAATCGTGCAAAGGTGCTCGCTCCGGGCCGTGTGCCCACACGTGTCAGGGTGTCGTACTCATCCGCTATGTCGTCGTCGGAGTCTGAGGGGGCATCTTCAATGTGCTCATCCGTCAAAGCTGGCTTGATCTTTGTTCTTGTAGAGGTATGGTACCACCTCATGTACTCTCTATGTGGTCCAGGACGCCAAGCGGTGGCCATCTTGATGATCCATCCTCTCGCCGATTGTTCCAAATGTCCAAGTACCTAGCATGCTTCACCGTCCAATCATTCTCCTTGTATCTTTTTTGCCTGTTCACCCTGAAATAACAAAATTGCTTGTCACATTATTTACAAACCAACTTATGCCATATGAGAATAATGAAAAATGCATCAAGTTGCTTTCTTACTTGTGCAAGGCTGGAACGGTGGACGTGTGCTCTGGAGGCGAAGGTCGAAGCCTCCCAAACCGGCGTAGCACCCTGTTTGGCAAATGCCACTCGACAACATAGTAGATGATGAGTGGCACTGTCGACCTCCACGAAGCTTCCGTCGTAACACATGGGTGAGAACTGGACGTGCTGAGGAAAGTCGCGGTCGTACGGTAGCCACTCAACCTACAAACGTATAACATGTTTAGAGAAAATGTGATGACACAAAATTTACAAATTGAACACGAACTAGTGGACATGGGCTTGTACCTGTGCCTGAGTAAGACAGTCCAACTCGTTTGTGTAGAACTTGTACCTCCTTCCCGGAGGACCACGTACGCATTGCCGTCGCCGTCTTCCACACAAACGCAAAAGTGGGTCGAGAATCTCGACGATTCCAAGCCCGCAAAATATAACCAAAATTTGAAAGATTAATAATTCATGAATATAAGTCCGCATGAATAGATAACAAGGATTCTTATGTACCTCAACCGGCCCACGGTGTGGTCGGCCCTCTTGGAAGACGCTCCCAAACCCAAATCCGCAGGAGGTAAGCGCATCCACCAAGGTTGGCGTCCCGTCCACTCCGCCTACAAGCATCACATAGCCGCCTATACGACCATGCCAAAACCGCCGAACCCCAACCGTAGCCACGGATGTTGTCCCAATCCCGACCCAAAAGTGGCGAACCATCCAAGAAACGGTGTTACCCGCAAAGATCCGGTAGCGGAACGTGGCAACAAAGTGCCAAAGCCACACACGTGCGTGCCTCTCTACAACGGCCGAGGAGCTCCCCGGGGGCAAACGGTGAAGTGCCGCCTCAACCAAACCGTGTTCACTCCGGAGGTCTTCTTCGACGCATCCCCCTCATCGCATCCGGTGGTCTCACCCCAATGTGCAACTCAACCATGTCTCGCCAACCAACACTCGAATGATCCCACTCACCGCGCCCCTCAAGTGGAAGACCAAGGATCATGGCGGTATCCCCGCAGTCACCGTCATCTCTCCGCACGGTAGGTGGAAAGAGTGGGTCTCCCGACGCCATCGATCCACCAAGGCCGACAACAACGGCCCGTCCATCACGAGGCAACCCACGAACCACGACCAAAGCAATGTCCAAGAACCCCGCTCTAGCTAAGTACGGGCGTATCTCTCGTCCCAAGGAAGTGGAAAGTGCTCTCGCACCCTCAACGGGTTCAAGTCCTGAAAAACAATAAAATTCAATAATTACAACATTAGCAATGTCTAGTCCTCAAAATGCAAGAAATATGCTTAGCTCACATATTAAACACAACTAGGAGGTACAATAACTAATAAATTTGGATCTTAAGTTCAGACTTTTGTAAATACCTCGTGAAGGTCGGCCAGAAGGTGTGCACGATGGCTGCCATCATATGCAGCCTCAAGGAGCGGGTACACTGGGTGCGCCATCCTGAAAAAATTTACTTGTAGTTAGTAACAATAATTAAAAATTGAAGGTAAGTATATAGAAATATAAAATTATTTAACTTGCATACAAAATTTCATAATTTTTCACCTACTAACGTACTACCATGACACCTACCCTCGAGTTGGAACCACCCATCCTTCTATTTGTCCCCGTTGCTTTTTTCTTGCCCTTCGATTTTCTTTTTCCGACACGTGCGCTTTTAATTTCTTTGTGACATTTTGAGCAAAGATACGTCATCTTGTCCGCATCGCCTTCAAAATCACCCATATCATAAGCAGCGGCAAACCTTCCTTGACACGCGTCCATGTCCCCTTTCAAACGCTTCTTTTGCCTCCTACCCTTTTTCAATTTCTTCAAAGACGGCAAGTGGCACGTACTCCGGGCCATCATATTCGTGCCATTGTGACAGATCAAGGTACGGCTCAAAGCCGGATTCCCAAATCTTAATGGTGTGTTCTCTATAGAACAAAGGAGACAAGTACATGGCATTTTCATAGTCTAGACCTCTAGCAAGTGCAAGCCTGTCATCAAGTGAGAACAAGGAAGATGCAACAATTGAGGACCGTTACAGTGTGCAAGTACGGCCGGAGGTCCACCCTATAGTGTCGACCGCCATGACTCTCCCCTCCAACATTAGTAGTAGAGGAACCTCGAATAGAATAAATCATTCTCGTCCGGACCATATGCTTCGCATGTTGGTTCCCGTATCTTAAACCACTTTATACATTATCTCATCCGCAAAGGATCCAATTCTACCCCCACTATCCAACAAATCACGTGCAATCCGCCATCTCTTCACAAAGTATTCATTGCATTTTTCAAATGAGTATTCAATGATCCCCGCGACGGGTCTACTTCTTATTCCCGTAAATATGTTGTTGTAACTTTCGGAATAGTTTGTTGTCATGATACCCCAACGCATACCCCCGCATCATATGCTTGAGCCCATTTGTCCTTATCCTCCATTTCATACTCCAACCAATCTTTAGCTTCCTCATTCAAGTTCTTAACTAAGTCCTTGTGCAGTTCCTTAAATTGGTCCTCTCGTATGTACCGATGCCGCAACTTCAACTGTCCTATTACCTCCTTGTTCTTTTGACGACGCCACAAATTGGCGGCAAAGTGCCTCATGCACCACCGATGAACAAGTGGTGGATACCCATCCAGGTGGTCGCTCGCACATTTGATGAGACCATGGTGCCGATCTGAGATCTTACATACCTGTCGCGTTGGACCAAGTACGTTAATGCGAAGGAGCCTCATGAACCATGACCAACTGTCGTCATTCTCACTCTCCGCCAAGGCATAACCTAAAGGCACAAGTTGTCGTTCGGATCTACAAGAATCGCCATCATGAGTGTACCTCCGTACTTGCTTGGCCAAGAAGGTTCCGTCAACAAGTATCACCCTAGACGACGTGTGTTGGAAAGCCTCTTTACATTGTGGAAAGCACCAAAAAACACGTAGAAGGACGGGCTTCAAAACACCACCGTCGAGAACACGAGAACCGGTCACGTAAGGGAACCATTTAACCCCGGGATTGAAGTGGTTCATGGCTCTCAAGACCCTTGGGATTTTTGCATATGACTCTTTCCAATCGCCCCATAGCAAGGCAATTGCATGTTGTTTAGCCCGCCATGCCTTAGAATACTTCACACGATATCCAAGAAACATCAATATCTGCTCTATCAAATTGCCGGCCGTCACCTCACTATTCTCACGAACAACGCCTAAGATACACCTTCCAATGTAACTTGCAAATAATTGTGCGTGAACTCCCTTCACCCGACTCGACCGACATGTGTGAGGTCCCACAACCTTTGTAATCTTCCATTTCCCCGTCCCTCTCTTCGCCGTGCCCATACACGCCACATGCACCCTTGTTTGCACATTACTTCATACCTAAGATTCCTCGTCCGAATGGACCACGGTGAAAGGCCTATAATGCTTCACCGCATAGTCGACAAGAAAAACTTAAGTTCATCCAGGGAGTCAAACATCATTTTCTCATGTATCTCAGGCTCCCTGGTAAAAATTATTCCTTCTGTGAACAACCTAGTAGAATCACAAATGGCTCTATCGATCCTACTCAAGTCTCTGTCATTGTGAACAGAAGGGATTCCAAATTGGTACTGAGCTTGGGTGTAGTGTTCAATACTCTCACCAATTCTAGTGTTGTCCGGGAACCTAGGCACGTGTTCTTCACTTTCACCATTTATAGTGTTCACTAGCGGCCTACTTATGTGCACTTCCCTTTCAAAGGTTGTATGGTTCACCGAGGGTCCTGCAACATAATCATGCTGAACACCATCCAAGTTAACCTCACTTAAACCAAGGAGTGCTTCGACCGCATGTGCATTGGCATCATTTTGCTCTTCCGCATGTTCCTCATCTGGACTCATCATCGAATCACCTTCTTCGTAGCCGTCGATATATCATCATCGTCCATGGTTTCTTCCTCCCGCTCAAAACAATCATTGGGAAAATCATCATTCACCATCCCAACATCCCGACTAGGTTCCCTACAACCAAAGTCCTCCTCCAAAATTGTAGACTCTTGTGTACCTTTTAGAACCTCAAACGGCACTTCCTCATTCATGTAAACATTACCACTAGGCCCATGAGTAATATCTACCACAACCTCCAGACATGACACATTAGCTTGACCAACTACCTTCTTATACCGATTCCAATTTTCTTCACTTGACAAGCTCATCAACACATAATGAGCTCTAGCCTTCCCACAATCAAAACGACCTCTAAATGACAACTCATGCATTCCAACTCCATAGTTGACCATTGCACAATCAACTACATCCTTAAAGCTTGGCGGACCATCAAATGTTTCTACCAACTCTATCATATTCTCAAACTCTCCATTTTCTTTAACTACGCCACCATGAAACATGCGAACTAAACAGTCCATCTACAAAATTTATAATATCATTAAATTATATCCATCTCGATTTGTTATATATATACACGTGCGATTACCCCTAATAAAATTGTTAGGTATTCAACAAAATTGTTAGGTATTACCACTAATAAACGTGCATCCATATAATAGCTACACCCATTATCAACTACCCTAAACATTTGACATCAATAATATCATTAAATCGATTCATGCAACAAGTTCTACACGTCAATAACACGGGCGAGAGAAACTACCGCGTATGAACTAATCATCATTTCCATTAAAACTAATTGCATTTGGTCTAAATTTCAAATTTCTATACCTAACCCTAGGTCACAAACATCTACTCCGATCTACACAATGCAACGGTAAAAGAGGGAGAGAAGTAGGTCAATACCTTCACAACGACGCGGGGAACAAATCCCCCCACTTTTTCCACCCCAAATCCGGCCGGCCGGAATGGGGGGGGGGGGGGGGCGGCCGGCGGCGCAAGGGGCGCGGCGGGCGGCTCGGGGCCGGAGGAGGAAGAAGGGAGGGAGGAGGAAGAAGGGGGGCCGCGCGGGCCCTCTAGGACCGGGCGCCGCCGCGCCACGCAGATGGCGCGGCGGCCCCCGCCGCGCCGGTGCATGTGGCGCGGCGAGGCCGGCCCACGCCCGGCGCGCGCGGCGCGGCGCCCGCCGGCCGTGGCGGGGGCGCGCGCCGCCGCATGTGGCGCGGCGGCGGGCGGGGTCGCCGCGCCACGCGCGCGCGCGGCCAAAAGGGTTACCTAGTGCAAATAAAGTTTCCCAGGGGTTATTTATAAAAATAATTTTTAAAAAAGGTTAAAATTAAAAAATTATCCAGTGGAGGCTACCTTGAGACGAAGAATGAGGATTTTGCAGATGGATGGTGAGTGAAGGTGAGACAGACCCGCATGGGAATCTTCCTGGGTCGCCATCCAAGCTCCACAGGTATGTGATGTGAGTCCTTGTAAGGAATTGGATGCTCGTAGTGTAAGAGGGGGAGGGGGTGAATTAGGCAACTTAAAAAAACTTAACCTATGGCTTCACTACTTTGCATAAATTAAAACTGGAACATACTACCTAGATGTGCAACTACGGTTGTTCTAGTGTGAAACTCCCATCTCAAAATAAGTTTTGCAACCTATAGCCAATCCTAGCATGATACTACTCTAGGAAAGTAAAGGCAAGTAAAGATTGCAAGAGAGTAATGCAGAAACGTAAAGAGGGATGAGAGAAAGCAAACTCTTGACACGCGATTTATCTCGTGGTATTGGTAGGCACTAAGCCACCCCTAGTCCACGTTGTTGAAGCACTCACACAAGAGTATTGCTTCCCGGTCACCAAGTCTCTCCCAAGAGAACCACTTGACTCGCCACAAAGGCTCGTCATTTAGGCACTCACCAAGCTCCCTTGGTCACCTTGATGTTGCCTCCACTAAGGAGTTTCTCCACTTAGGAAAGGGGTCTCCACGTCCCCTGCACAAAGTGTCCTCGCCACTCCACACCAAGCCGGAGGGTCGAAGACAATTGCCGGTGAGCCACTTAGGCTCTAAGGCTTCCAGCGCACCTTGTACAATTTGATTCACTCGAGAATTACCTCACAAGGTTGGCACAACCTTGCACTCACTCAGCTCTAAGCTAAGCCTAGTACTAAGCACACACACAAATCATGTGCAAGCCTATGGATAGTAATTTAGCAATTGGATGGATTGGATATGATCTTCTAGGTGTCTTACACTCATCTGCACTTCCACACAATCCAGTAACCCCAAATGACTGAGTGGATGGGGTATAAATAGCCCAATGCATCCAAAGAGTCATTGGCTAACGACCTCAAAAAAGTATAGCGTCGGATGAACCGATGCTCTCAAATTCGCCACCGTCGGTTCATCTGATGCCCCTCCACATCTGTATACAGTATAGCTCTGGATTGATTGGGTACGATTACAAGATGATGCAATCTTACGCCGTGAGATGAGATGATGAGAGAGGGGTCCCTGCCTCGCCTTATATAGTCTGAGAGGCAGGGTTACAAGTCGGTTTAGGGAGAGAGTACTAGCCGAGTACATCTAGGAGTCCTCTATACAGTGCGGGACATGTACAGCTTCCTAACCGAGTACTTATCCTCTGTAGTCCTTGTGCTTCACGCCATCAGGTACCGTGCAGCGCAAGTCAGGTAGTCCCAGGGGCCCACCGAGTAGTCGGCCCTGGTCCCACCGAGGAAGTGGGCCCAAGAGGTCCATACGACAAGCCCCCGAGTACTTTGTAGTCGAGAAGGATAGCTTCAAGTAGTCTTGACGGCCTTAACGAGTAGTCCCCGAGCGTCCCCGAGTACTACAAGTCAAAAGTCTTCAAGAGTAATCGAAGCATCCCGAGGCTGGAATGTACTCCAGCTGATGTTTGAGCAATCCTAAAGTCTTCTCGAGTAGTCCCAAGCGTCCTCGAGTGCTGCCCTTGAAGGTCTTCAACAATGCCCGTGTTGTCTTGAAGCCGAAGCTGATATAGAAGTGCGATTGCAAAATCGCACTCCATATGGAGTAGCCCCCGAGTCTTAGGTTGAGTTGTAGACTCTAGCTGAGGGTCCATCTGAAGTTTTGGCAAGAATATCCTGAAAAATCCGGAGAAAAAACCGAAGGACACGTGGCACGGAGCCCCCGAGCCTTGAATCGAGTACTTCCTCTCGAATTGAAGGGTCATCTTGTAGAATGTGTCCTGAGATGCTCTTGAATCTTGTCGCTTCCCAGGAAGTCGAGTAGAAGTAGCCGAGCCCCCGAGCTGAGGCGCGTCGACTAGTAGAATTCGAAAGGTCACGCGCGGCCGCTGAGTCAGCCGAGCGCGAACTTATCCATCCGGCCGTTGGAGGGCCGCGTTGACTTATAAATAGAAGCCAAAACCCTTGGGGTTTTTCACCCTACACAGCTGTAGCCATTCCCAGTAGATGTTGGCTAGAAATCGCCACCAGTGCACGCCGCCGCCGCTGAGTGAAGCGTAGATCCGAGTGCGCCGCCGCAGAGAGCCACCACAGTAGCCCCCGAGCGGATGCGCGTGAAGACACCATGCACCTGGAGGATGAAGCCATCTCAGTCGAAGACTGCAAAGGCCCCCGGTGGAAAGAAGAGGGGCCGTGAAGGGGCCGCCGGATCTGCCGCAAGGACATCACCGCCGGTGTCCCAGCCGCGGCCAGATCCAAACCGTGAGTGGAAGACATCCAAGGCGAAGACCGAAGACTTGCTCGCCCTTCTCAACAGCGGATTCCTGCGGGAGAAGGAGGTGGACATGTGTAACACCCTAAAATTCCATCATTAAAATAACTTAGCAACAAGTGGCTAGATTTAATTTCTTTAAAGACATAAATAAATTAATAAACAAATTGGCTTTTAAATATTTAAACATCACTAAAATAATCTAGAAATAATAAGTGTTTGTGCATCATGTCTCGAATGCATGGATTTCTGTTTGTTTGAAGTTTGAAAGTTTGAAAAACGAATTTGAAAAGAATTTAAAAAGAAAAAGAGAAAACCTCCTCCTTCTCCCTCTCTTTTCTATCCAACCGGCCCAACACCTCTTTCAGCCCGCAAACCCCTCAGGCCAGCGGCCTTTTCCCATGCGCGCGCAGACGGCCCGCGCGGCCCGGCCCCCCCCCCGCCCACCGCCGGCCTAGCACAGCGCCTTCCCCCTTTTCTTTTTGCGCCTGAGGCTGACAGCTGGGGCCCCGCGGTCAGGAGCTCCTTCAACCTCCAGCCGCGGGATGGCCGCGCCCCCCTTCAAGCCGTCGGTCGTTACCGGCCGGGTCCATCGCTCCCCCGCCATCAAACTCCCTTAATCAAGCGCAGTGATGCCCCTCCTTCATTTCCCCTCCCTTAATTCGGATGTTACCCTCCTTTAACCCCCTCCCCTCTTCACACTCCTTCAAGACCGGCCATTAATGGCCATGGCCGCCGGGGAACCGCCTCCCGGAGCCCCCCCCGAGCCTATTTAAGCAACCCCAGGACGCCACCGCACTCCCCCTTCGCTCAATTCAAGCTCACACGCCTCCCCGTGCCCTAGCCGCCTTTGCCACCGAGTTGGAGTGCCGGCCGCCACACCATTGCCGCCGCCCGAGCTCTCCCGTCGTCGGTGAAGCTCCTCAACTCCTCCCGTTCGCTTCCTCTTCGTATTTGTGAACTTATTTGTGCATCAATTGGAAACCGCAGGGTCCCTAGCACCTAATCCGCTCGCTGCCGTCGCCACCCATCGGAGCCGGCCGCCGGCGTTGATCTCCACCGCCGCCGCCTCTTCCATCAATTCTTCACTCACCGGAGCTCCTACGCACTGTAAGGATCGTTTCCCCGCCATCTTTTTCGCTTACACCGAACCATAAGGCACACCGCCGCACACCGGCCGCCGGCGACCCGCCCCCTTGCGATGTTAGCCACCACGGCCGCCGGAGCCGCCTGCCTAGCCACCCGAGAAGCTTGCCCGTCGCCTCCGACCTTCGTTTAGAGCCATTTCCCCGTCCAAAACCGTGGCCCCTAGCTCCTTTTAGTCATCGCCGGCGAACCTCCGCGAGGTTCCGGCCGGGCGCCGCCGCGGGCCGGCCCGGCGCCGCCGTCGGGCGCATGCGTGCGACCACGGCCGTAGATCACAGCAAACGGCCCAGATTAAATGGAGGAAACCCCCCCCCTGCTCGGTCCACCGTGAACCAGTGGACCTGGTCCACGGCGCTGGTCTACGACCGCACCCGCCGCCCGATCAAAGATCGACGGCGCAGATCGCGCCCAGCCGGTCCACGCAGTGGCAGCCGGCCATTTTATGAAAAACCCCCTGAACTCTTTAATATTCTGTCCGAACCCTTCCACCTTTAAAAGATCCTCGCATTTAGGTCCTGTTTTTATTGTTTTGACCCCTGTCTTATTAGGAAACCCTACCCAAGGTCCTTAGCACCCTTTTAATAATTTAAACCTTCTGTTTTTAAGTATAATTACGTTTTAGCCCCTGTTTTCTTGCTGTTAGGTCCCTGTAAAGTCTAGTTTATCGCAGATTAGTCCTTATACATTGTTTTTAGCATATCTTCTCCGTTATAGCTCCGTTTTTAGCGTTCTAGCAGTCCTTGCGATCGTCTCAGCGAGCCCGTCGCTTTAGTGGCATGTTTTCAGTCTTTAGGATTGATTGGTGATATGTTTTATTTATTGTATGCTTTATGTGTGAATTGTAGATATCGTGCCTGTTTCAACTGAGCCACCTCTCGGGGACGATCAGGAGCAGTTGTTTGAGGAGGAGGAAGTTTTTGCTCTAGCTGAAGAAGGCAAGTGGTCTTCTCCCCCTGCATGTTCTCTTTTTGTCCTATATAATTGCATTATAATTAAAGTTTACTTTTATGATATCATTGCATTAATTTGACGGGAAAACCTTTTTAAGGACTTACCTAGATCTTTTACCCTGATCCTTGGCCTAGCCCCTTTTAAATAAAGTTTTGGGTAGAAATCGCTAGTTGCTCAACATGGGTTGGATAAATGGGTCTTTTATGGAAATGATATATGTTTAATAGTTAATGTTTTGGGTAATGCAAGAACACTTGATTTAATCGGAACATGGAGAACCACCCAAGAAAACATGCGCAACCACAGTGTTACATGGCTCTGACCTTAGCCGAATAATTAGGTGTGCGATCGTACTAGTGGCCCTTTTCCGAAAGGAGCAGAGGGGGATCCGGGTTGCAGGGGTATAGCTTGGTCCTTTTGGGGTAGTAGCCTTTGCTAAGGTACTGACCACTAGGGAGGGTTATGGTCCGCCCTGATCTGTAATTATGCGGGTCGTTAATCTTTTGCATGCCTTTGTAAAGGCTTCGTAGCATCCCTATGCAATCACACCTCGGAAGTGTGGTATGGTGCTTGGCCAGCATCGCATGGTTGGGTTTATAGTTCTTCGGAGCTTTTACGCGAACTGTGGGTAAAGTGTGCAAACCTCTGCAGAGTGTAAAGCTGATCGATCAGCCGTGCTCACGGTCATGAGCGGCTTGGACCCTCACATGATTAATAAACTTAAAGACGAGATAAATCGTGGATGGTGAAGCTCGTTGAGCTTGGGCTGTTTTGTAATTAAGTTTTTCTTAAGTGGGATGGTACGAACTTACACATAGTAATTAGGTGTTCTCTAATTAAAACTTGACCAAAATTAAAATGCTAACCGCTGCAAAACCTTAGCCTATCCTTGATAGCCTTGCATTTTCACCCACTTGCTGAGCTCCAACCATAAGTGTGCTCAGCCTTGCTTATCTCTGTTCAGAGGAAAACTTTGGAGGGGAGTTCTATGACGACTACGATGAGATCTGAGGCTTGCGGACCCCCAGTCAAGTGCATGTGGGAGCGGAAGACGAGGACTCGTAGTTATCATTTTCCGTTGTTAAAGACCTTCGAGTCTCCCGCATGAGTGTAATAAGTGGTTAAACTCTGAAATACGTTTGAATACTGTTTATGATATTTCACTCATTTTCGTCTATCATATGTGTGAGAACTGATCCTGGCGCACATATGAGATGCACTTGGTTCCTCTTCGGAAATCAGGTGTGACAGAGTGGTATCAGAGCAGGTTGACTGTAGGAACGTAGCCTTAGTTAGAACTGGACGAAATTTAAGGATTCATGTTCTAGATCATTCTGTCATCTTTCAAAACCACTTTATTTTCGCATAAAAATCTAATTTGTTCTTGTTCTTTTTTTTGAAAATTGCATCATTTTGATTTCCTCTATGCTGAGTTCACTTTTTCTTAACAGATGGCCAGGACTCGTCGGGGACCGCCCGCAAGAGCACCGTGGTCGTCTTCCTTCGGGGCGCTTGGCTCCACGCTACCCGGCAGTCCGTGTGGAGGCACAGCTAGAGGAGATGCAGCAAGAGGTTGAAGACTATCCGGTACAGTTGCAGCCGGAGGCGGGGAGCGAGGATATCGGGCAAAGGCACCAAAGGGAAAATATTGAGGAAGATCCAGAGGAGATCGTGTTTGAGGATGATGAGGCAGAGGAACATCCACAGCTATATGATGGAGTTTTTCTTCGGGAGGTTGATGCGGATGGAGACATAATAATCCCACCGAGAGGTTGAAGCTGTGCCAGAACCAGATGTGGTAGAGGAAGAAGAGCTTGGACAAAATGCTGCAGGTAATGAACCGGATGACTCCGGAGATGATTCTAGTAGCAGTGAAGATAGTTCCAGTGAAGAAGAAGATGAAAATGAGGGTGAAGGTGAAGAAGAAGATGTGAACATAGAAGGACTGGAGGATGACAACAGCGCTGTAGGCAATGGAGAGGACAACAATAATAATTAGAATGGTGGCAACAACAATAACAATGAAGATGGAGACGAGCAAGGTGATGAGCATAGGTATCACAGAGCTGAGTATCATGAGCACACCTATGTTGGCCCGGACGCTCCGTTCTGTGAGCTATTGGAGGAACTGTTGCAGGAGATAGAACATGCAGTGAGACCATTGTACATCACCAGGCACTATGTAGAGCCTGGAATGAGGGATTACTACACTACAGAGGTCCACGTCAGGGTTGCCACGGCACAGGCAGGTAGATGGAGGACCCGTACAATCCACCCCAAAGACAAAGACATTTTGCTTCGTAAGACCCGCCTACTCAACGATGCCGCTAGAAGAGCACTATGGTCTATCAGCAACACATTCCGTGATCGCATAGAAGGCACAGACTTCCGGTTTGTTCCTAGCAGAGTCAGTGGTACAGAAAACACCGTGGTACCTATGGGGGACTTCCGAGATAGCCGTGTTGATATACTTGCTAGAGTGACTGCAGCTCTTAACACAGATTTGGAAGGAGCAACAGCAGAGTTGGATAGGACACATCGGGAGCTACAGAATGCACAGGCAAGAATAGCTCAGCTGGAAGCCCAGCTGGCAGGATAGCAACCACCCGAGGAAGCAGAAGCATCTTGTCCTTCCCATTCGCCTCCGCGCAAAAGACTTCGATACGGCACTCCAGCAGCGACCACTAGTCTTCAGTGGAATAGGAACTAGGATATCCACCCTCTTTTTGTTTTTCCGGTAGACGTTCCTGCGAGGACGAACGATTGTAATAAGTTGTTGATTGAACCATGTTTGATTTGGATCTTTGTGTGAGTGAGTTGTATTGTGGAGTGATGGCCACAAATGCAACAAGAAAAATCTCGTTAAGTTAATGATTAGTTGGGGTTCAATTCTAAGTTGTCTTCTACCTTACTTATCATACCAAATCAATCATACAAAATCTGTTCGCGCAGTTCCTTTGACAGCACAGCAATGTTTTAATCATAACTCAAGCTACAGAGCTCCGATTGACCTAAATACAGTTGGGTTGGTTCACGAATTTTGTGGATCAACCTCTGTCCAAAATTCAGCGCTATAGGATTAATACACAGAGAGTTATAAACAGAACAATGGGGCTAGGAGAATCTGTAAAACTATGCCAACATAGCTGCAGTGTTCGAATTTTATCTCAAGTTGTGGATCTCCAAATGAGATAAAAACAGTGGGGTTAGTTTCATAAATATGTTGTTCACAGCCTGGCAAAAGTTCATAATTTTTGGAAAAGGACACTATGAGATACAACTATTTTACCGAGATCAACTGAATCTGTCACAAAAAAAGAAAATCATGCTGATTCCTTAGTTCAAACTTACTTTATACATCAGTTCGATAATCTTATCTTAAATAACTTTCTCTAACAATCAGATGGTAAACACCAGGTCAGGAGGAGGACAGGACGTTCCACCAGTTGTTCGGGCACATATAGCCAACCAGCAGAACCCGGTGCCACCTCCCCCGCCCAATCCCGCAATGGATCCCGCTACCCAGCAATTCTTCGCTGCCCAGATGCAGCTAATTCAGAACCTCACCACCGCAGTGCAGAATCTACAAGCCCAGCAAAATCAGCCACATGCACCACCCCCACCACCACCACTCGCTCCCAGAGACAAGCATAAGGAGTTCATGAGCCACCACCCTCCCACTTACTCCCACTCAACCGATCCGCTAGATGCTGACGATTGGTTGAAAACCGTTACCAAAAAGTTGGAGAGAGGTCAGTGTAATGACCGAGAAATGATCCTTTATGCTTCTGGACGCTTGGAAGGGTAGGCATCGGATTGGTGGGATGCCTACACAGTCGCTCACCCTGCACCCAACACCATTACATGGCAGCAGTTCAGAGATGCTTTCCGCGCACACCACATCTCTGATGGGGTACTGAAGCTAAAGCACAGAGAGTTCCTTGCTCTGAAACAGGGCAATATGTCTGTAAATGAATACCTCGACAAGTTTACTCAGTTGTCTCGCTATGCTCCAGACGAGGTCAACACAGACCCAAAAAGGCAAGAACGCTTCCTGGATGGGTTGATAGGACCACTGAATTATCAGCTCCAGAGCCATACCTTTCCAGATTTTGCCACTCTGTTAAACAAGGCAATTGGCTTAGAAAACAAACGCAGAGAGCTTGGGGAGCGAAGCGTAAGTTTCGGTCCCGGGGACGATCCCAAAGAACCATACCCGTCCACGCTACGCCTACCAACGAATACACCATTCCGCTCTAGAGGACATGGTGGAAAGCACCCACGGAACATGCGATTGCGGCGTTCTTTCCAAAGAACCTCAACAATTCAACCCGCAAACTCCTCGCACCCCAAACTTCCCGGCGAAACCGCCCGGCTCTTACACCGGGTGCACCGGCGAGGAGCACCACTCCTGTGCAGCCTAATGGATGCTTCAAGTGTGGCGAGTTGGGACATTATGCTAATAACTGTCCTAAACATGGAATGCAGACTCCCCAGAGGAGTAATATTCAAAAAGTTGGACAGTCATCAACTCCAGCGCGTCCCGGAAATGCAGGTACCCTAGGCAACAAAGCACAGCAAAACTATGTGCGCAGCAGGGTGCACAACATGACTGTGGAGCAGGCGCAGGACGCTTCTGGGGTTGTGCTTGGTACGTTCCCTATCGACTCTGTACCTGCTACAGTACTATTTTATTCGGGAGCAACACATTCATTTATTACTGATCAGTTCGTAGCAAAGCATAATATGCCTGTGAGTCCAATGAAGAAACCGTTGCTTGTTAGTTCACCGGGTGGTGATATGAAAGCCAGTCATCTGTGCCCACAAGTAAATCTTAGAACTATGGGGGTAGACTTTCCATCTAACCTGGTAGTCTTAAAATCTTGGGGCATAGATGTGATCTTAGGGATGGACTGGTTAAGAAAGTATGATGGGGTCATCCAGTGCCGGGAGAAATCAGTTCACTTGACTAGTCCACAAGGGGGCAGAATAGAATTCATTGCAACACCATCACCTACTGGGAAGGAGATAGTGAATTCAATGAAAGGAAAAGTTCTGGAGGATATTAAAGTGGTGAATGAGTACCCGGATGTATTCCCTGATGACCTGCCAGGTATGCCACCTGACCGAGACATTGAATTCAGTATTGAACTCTTACCTAGTACTGCTCCTATATCTAAAAGACCGTATAGAATGGATGTTAAGGATTTGGCAGAATTAAAGAAACAAATAGAGGAATTGTTAAGTAAAGGGTTTATCCGTCCTAGTTCATCACCATGCGGAGCCCCCACACTCTTCGTAGATAAAAAGGATGGATCTAGGAGGATGTGTGTAGACTATCGATCTCTCAATGAGGTCACTATCAAAAATAAATATCCTTTACTCCGGATCGAGGATCTGTTCGATCAAATGAGAGGAGCGAAAGTTTTCTCTAAGATAGATCTGCGATCTGGCTACCATCAGCTGAAGATTCGTATGGAGGATATTCCTAAAACAGCTTTCACATCAAGATATGGTCTATATGAGTTCATAGTGATGTCTTTTGGATTGACCAACGCTCCAGCATACTTTATGTATCTGATGAACAAGGTTTTCATGGAATATCTTGATAGGTTTGTGGTAGTATTTATAGATGACATTCTAGTATTCTCTCAGAATGAAGTGGAACATGAGGAGCACTTGAGATTGGTATTGCAGAAACTTCGAGAGCATCAGTTATATGCCAAATTCAGCAAGTGTGATTTTTGGTTGAAGGAGGTCTCTTTTCTTGGGCACATTATCACTGACGGAGGAATTGTTGTAGACCCGAGTAAAGTTCAGGACGTGCTGAATTGGAATCCACCTAAAAATGTACCAGAGATCAGGAGTTTTCTTGGTTTGGCAGGCTACTACCGACGGTTCATAGAGGGATTCTCGAGGATTGTAAAACCCCTCACGTCTTTGTTGGAGAAGAGAAAGGAGTTTAAGTGGGATGATAGGTGCCAAACTAGCTTTGAAAAATTGAAGAAGAAACTGACCACCGCACCTGTACTGATAATGCCTGATATACACAAAGGATTTGATGTGTATTGTGATGCATCAAGACAAGGTCTAGGATGTGTTCTGATGCAGGAAGGAAAAGTGGTAGCATATGCTTCTAGGCAACTAAGGAAGCATGAACAAAACTACCCTACTCATGATCTAGAGTTAGCAGCTATAGTGCACGCACTGAAGATTTGGAGACACTATGATTGGAAATAAGTGTCAGATATTCACGAATCACAAAAGCCTAAAGTACATCTTTACCCAAAGAGATCTCAATCTCAGACAGCGAAGGTGGTTAGAGCTGATTAAGGATTACGACTTGGATATACAGTATCATCTAGGAAAGGCCAATGTGGTGGCAGATGCTTTGAGTCGTAAGAGTCAAGCAAACATGTTAGTAGCTCGATTAATGCCCCAAGAACTGTGTTGGGAAATGGCACGACTCAATCTAGGGATAGCTGCACAGAGTGAAAGTATGACCTTAGAGATTGAGTCAACTCTTGAACAAGAGATTAGAAAAGGGTAATTAGATGATGAAAAGATTAAGGGATATAAGAAGTTGATTGAACTAGGCAAAGTTCCGAAATTCAGAGAGGATGAACAGGGAACTATTTGGTTTAAGAACAGGATCTGTGTACCGGAAATCAAACATCTTCGTGAGTCTATATTGAAAGAAGCACACGATTCAGCCCTCTCTATACATCCAGGAAGTACCAAAATGTACCAAGATTTAAAGCAGAAATATTGGTGGTACGGTATGAAGAAAGATGTTGCAGCTCATGTGGCATTGTGTGATGTATGTCAAAGAGTAAAAGCGGAGCATCAAAGACCAGCAGGGTTACTACAACCATTGCAAGTACCTGAGTGGAAGTGGGAAGAGATTGGTATGCATTTTATAGTGGGATTACCACGTACACGTGATGGGTACGATTCGATATGGGTAATAGTGGACAGATTAACCAAAGTTGCACATTTCATACCAGTAAAGACCACCTACTCAGGAACAAAGTTAGCAGAACTATACATATCAAAGATAGTATGTTTGCATGGGGTTCCAAAGAAGATAGTTTCAGACCGGGGCACTCAGTTCACGTCCCGACTCTGGCAGAAATTACATGAGTCTATGGATACAAAGTTAAATTTCAGCTCAGCATATCATCCACAGACAGATGGTCAGACTGAAAGAACAAATCAAATCTTAGAGGTATGTTAAGGGCATGTGCCTTGAAACATGGTGGAAGTTGGGATAAAAGCTTGCCATACGCGGAATTCGCATACAACAATAGTTATCAGAGTAGTCTCAAGATGGCACCGTTTGAAGCTCTGTATGGAAGGAAGTGCAGGACGCCATTGTTCTGGAACCAGACAGGGGAGAGTCAACTCTTTGGCCCAGAGATAATAAAGGAAGCTGAAAGACAAGTGGAGATAATTTGAGAAAATCTCAAAATTGCTCAATCTAGGCAAAAGAGTTATGCAGATCCTAAGAGAAGAGAAGTAATATTTGAAGTCGGAGATTATGCCTATCTTAGAGTGTCACCTATCCGAGGTCTTCGAAGGTTTAATATCAGAGGGAAGTTATCACCTCGCTTTATCGGATCTTTTCAAGTCTTGGAAAGACGGAGCGAAGTAGCTTATCGGTTGGAGTTACCTGAACGCTTGGCCGGTGTTCATGATGTGTTTCATGTGTCGCAATTGAAAAAGTGTTCCAGTGAGGTCAGAATAGAGCATCTACCATTGGAAGAACTTGAGGTAAAGGATGATCTAACATACAAGGAACACCCTGTCAAGATTTTCGATACCTCAGAAAGGGCTACCCACAGCAAGGTCATTAGGATGTGCAAGGTGCAATGGAGTCATTCAGAGGATGAGGCTACTTGGGAAAGAGAGGACGAGCTTAAGGAAGAATTCCCTCAGTTGTTCTCTAATCTTCCTGAATCTCGGGACGAGATTCTCTTTAAGGGGGTAGGATTTGTAACACCCTAAAATTCCATCACTAAAATAACTTAGCAACAAGTGGCTAGATTTAATTTCTTTAAGGACATAAATAAATTAATAAACAAATTGGCTTTTAAATATTTAAACATCACTAAAATTATCTAGAAATAATAAGTGTTTGTGCATCATGTCTCGAATGCATGGATTTCTGTTTGTTTGAAGTTTGAAAGTTTGAAAAACGAATTTGAAAAGAATTTAAAAAGAAAAAGAGAAAACCTCCTCCCTCTCCCTCTCTTTTCTATCCAACCGGCCCAACACCTCTTTCAGCCCGCAAACCCCTCAGGCCAGTGGCCTTTTTCCCATGCGCGCGCGGACGGCCCGCGCGGGCCCAGCCTGCCTCCACCGCCGGCCCAGCACAGCGCCTTCCCCCTTTTCTTTTTGTGCCTGAGGCTGACAGCTGGGGCCCCGCGGTCAGGAGCTCCTTCAACCTCCAGCCGCGGGATGGCCGCGCCCCCCTTCAAGCCGCCGGCCGTTACCGGCCGGGTCCATCGCTCCCCCGCCATCAAACTCCCTTAATCAAGCGCAGTGATGCCCCTCCTTCATTTCCCCTCCCTTAATTCGGCCGCCCTCCTTCATTTCCCCTCCCTTAATTCGGCCGTTACCCTCCTTTAACCCCCTCCCCTCTTCACACTTCTTCAAGACCGGCCATTAATGGCCATGGCTGCCGGGGAACCGCCTCCCGGAGCCCCCCGAGCCTATTTAAGCAACCCCAGGACGCCACCGCACTCCCCCTTCGCTCAATTCAAGCTCACACGCCTCCCCGTGCCCTAGCCGCCTTTGCCACCGAGTTGGAGCGCCGGCCGCCGCACCATTGCCGCCGCCCGAGCTCTCCCGTCGTCGGTGAAGCTCCTCAACTCCTCCCGTTCGGTTCCTCTTTGTATTTGTGAACTTATTTGTGCATCAATTGGAAACCGCAGGGTCCCTAGCACCTAATCCGCTCACCGCCGTCGCCACCCATCGGAGCCGGCCGCCGGCGTTGATCTCCGCCGCCGCCGCCTCTTCCATCAATTCTTCACTCACCGGAGCTCCTACGCACTGTAAGGATCGTTTCCCCGCCATCTTTTTCGCTTACACCGAACCATAAGGCACGCCGCCGCACACCGGCCGCCGGCGACCCGCCCCCTTGCGGTGATAGCCACCACGGCCACCGGAGCCGCCTGCCTAGCCACCTGAGAAGCTTGCCCGTCGCCTCAGCTTCGCGTAGAGCCATTTCCCGTCCAAAACCTTGGCCCCTAGCTCCTTTTAGCCATCGCCGGCGAACCTCCGGCGAGGTTCCGGCCGGCGCCGCCGCGGGCCGGCCCGGCGCCGCCGTCGGGCGCATGCATGCGACCACGGCCGTAGATCACAGCCAACGGCCCAGATTAAAAGGAGGAAACCCCCCTGCTTGGTCCACCGTGAACCAGTGGACCTGGTCCACGGCGCTAGTCTACGACCGCGCCCGCCGCCCGATCAAAGATCGACGGCGCAGATCGCGCCCAGCCGGTCCACGCAGTGGCCGCCGGCCATTTTATGAAAAACACCCTGAACTCTTTAATATTATGTCCGAACCCTTCCACCTTTAAAAGATCCTCGCATTTAGGTCCTGTTTTTATTGTTTTGACCCCTGTCTTATTAGGAAATCCTACAGGAGGTCCTTAGCACCCTTTTAATAATTTGAACCTTTTGTTTTTAAGTATAATTACTTTTTAGCCCCTGTTTTCTAGCTGTTAGGTCCCTGTAAAGTCTAGTTTATCGCAGATTAGTCCTTATACCTTGTTTTTAGCATATCTTCTCTGTTATAGCTCCGTTTTTAGCGTTCTAGCAGTCCTTGCGATCGTCTCAGCGAGCCCGTCGCTTTAGTGGCATGTTTTCAGTCTTTAGGATTGATTGGTGATCTATTTTATTTATCGTATGCTTTATGTGTGAATTGTAGATATCGTGCCTGTTTCAACTGAGCCATCTCTCGGGGACGATCAGGAGCAGTTGTTTGAGGATGAGGAAGTTTTTGCTGTAGCTGAAGAAGGCAAGTGGTCTTCTCCCCCTGCATGTTCTCTTTTTGTCCTATATAATTGCATTATAATTAAAGTTTACTTTTATGATATCATTGCATTAATTTGACGGGAAAACCTTTTTAAGGACTTACCTAGATCTTTTACCCTGATCCTTGGCCTAGCCCATTTAAATAAAGTTTTGGGTAGAAATCGCTAGTTGCTCAACATGGGTTGGATAAATGGGTCTTTTATGGAAATGATATATGTTTAATAGTTAATGTTTTGGGTAATGCAAGAACACTTGATTTAATCGGAACATGGAGAACCACCCAAGAAAACATGTGCAACCATAGTGTTACATGGCTCTGACCTTAGCCGAATAATTAGGTGTGTGATCGTACTAGTGGCCCTTTTCCGAAAGAAGCAGAGGGGGATCCGGGTTGCAGGGGTATAGCCCGGTCCTTTTGGGGTAGTAGCCTTTGCTAATGTACTAACCACTAGGGAGGGTTATGGTCCGCCCTGATCTGTAACTATGCGGGTTGTTAGTCTTTTGCATGCCTTTGTAAAGGCTTCGTAGCGTCCCTATGCAATCACACCTCGGAAGTGTGGTATGGTGCTTGGCCAGCATCGCATGTTTGGGTTTAAAGTTCTTTGGAGCTTTTACGCGAACTGTGGGTAAAGTGTGCAAACCTCTGCAGAGTGTAAAAATGATCGATCAGCCGTGCTCACGGTCATGAGCGGCTTGGACCCTCACATGATTAATAAACTTAAAGACGAGATAAATCGTGGATGGTGAAGCTCGTTGAGCTTGGGCTGTTTTGTAATTAAGTTTTTCTTAAGTGGGATGGTACGAACTTACACATAGTAATTAGGTGTTCTTTAATTAAAACTTGACCAACATTAAAATGCTAACCGCTGCAAAACCTTAGCCTATCCTTAATAGCCTTGCATTTTCACCCACTTGCTGAGCTCCAACCATAAGTGTGCTCAGCCTTGCTTATCGCTGTTCAGAGGAAAACTTTGGAGGGGAGTTCTATGACGACTACGATGAGATCTGAGGCTTGCGGACCCCCAGTCATGTGCCTGTGGGAGCGGAAGACGAGGACTCGACGAGTAGTTATCGTTTTCCGTTGTTAGAGACCTTCGAGTCTCCCGCATGAGTGTAATAAGTGGTTAAACTCTGAAATACGTTTGAATACTGTTTATGATATTTCACTCATTTTCGTCTATCATTTGTGTGTGAACTGATCCTGGCGCACATATGAGATGCACTTGGTTCCTCTTCGGAAATCAGGTGTGACAACATGTGGAGGGCCGCCGCCGGGGATCCGTACCGCATGGAGAAAAATCCAGATGAGATCCCGATGTTCGCGCAATTCGCGGAGCGCGGACTTTCTCTCCCGGCGAGCGACTTCTTCAAGGGGCTCATGGGGTACTACGGCATCAAGTACCTCAACCTCAACCCCAACAGTTTCTTCCACACTGCTGTCTTCGTACATTTCTGCGAAGCCTTTCTGGGGATCAAGCCCCATTGGATTTTGTTTCAGAAATTCTTCCGGGTGAAGCCGCAACCCAGCGCCAGCAACCCGCGGGTAGTCGGAGGGGCGGGGATCCAGTTGAGGGAGGACACCGCCGAGCAGTACCTCTCGTACAAGCTCATAGACTCCAATCAAGACTGGAAAGCCAAGTGGTTCTATGTCACGAATCACCGCCCGGGGCTGCCGAAGCCCAGCGGGAAGCAACCCAAGCATCGCTCGTGGTGGAACTCAGAGCCGACCATGCAGGAAGGAATCTAGCTACCCGAGTTGTTGGCACGGATCAAGGCGCTGAGGGAAGCCGGGCTGAGGGCCGAGCACGTGGCCTTCAGCTTCATGAAGCGCAGGGTGCAGCCGCTGATGGCTCGCGACACCCTGGGGTACGAGTACACCGGGGACAACGACACGTCGCAGATGCTTGGAGACGAAGTCGACGACGACGATATTGTTGACAGGCTGGCCCGGATCTTCAAGGATATGCCGCCGTACACGGCGTGCCCCGTACCGGAGTACTCCGCCGCGTGCCCACCAAAAGAGGTAAGTAGCCGCATCCATAGCCAAGTACCCATTGCATGAGAGTAGTCGCACCAATGAGTTGTTCTTGCAGAATGACTTGAAGAAGTTGGTCTCCGAGCCGCCGCCACCCCCTCAGCTAGTCGAGGTCCCAGAGGAGGGGAAAGTCAAGGCCAAGGAGCGGTGTGAAGTCGGCGAAGGAGACGACACCGTTGTCGTAGAAGACACGTCCGAGGAGGAAGACGACGAGGAGACGTTTCAGGACCGCTTCCAGCTGCGGTCGAGGTTCAGCCGTCCTGGCTTACCTCACGTTCCTCTCATTCAGGATCAGCCGGCTAGCCTGGAGGCTAGTCTGGCCGCGCCGCCAAGGAGGCCGCACAATGCGTCGCGCAAGCTCGTGGCCAAGAAATTGAAGGTCACTGAGACCACGTCTCAGGAGGTAAGCCGTCTTCACTAATGTGGTCGAGTACTCGTGTCTCGAGTTCACTTGTTGATGAAGAAGTTTCCTTGCTTGCAGGAGTTGCCGCCTACGGAGCCCGTTGATCAGGGCGACGAAGGTGAGTGGGACACAGTGGGGGAGGCCACCGGAAGTCGTAGCCTAGCCCCTACTGTCGAAGAACTCTTGGCGCAGATGGAGCGCCAGCCCCCTGCTGCCCAGGGGAGCACGGAACCCGTTGCTGCTGCTGCGGAAGAGGCAACGGAAGGGGTAGCGGCCACAGAGGCGCAGGAGGAGGTGCCTGCCGAGGCTGGACTGGTGGACATCGCCAGCATCCTCGGCACCCCGACCGTGACGGTAGTCCGGTCAAGCCTGTAAGTGCTGAGTTTCCCCGAGTAGTACTTGATGTGGTAGTCGTACTTGATTGACAACCAGCTTGTGTACTCTGCAGGAAATCGACAGACCTGTCCTGGGAGGGGGATGAACCCTCTGCAGTGGTGGTGGAAGAAGAGGCCACGCCACCTGTTGAGGAGTCGGCTCCCGCCCCTCAGGCGGAGCCCGAAGTGTTGGCCGCTGAGGCTATGTTGCCCAAAGCCAGCGTAGTCGAAGGTGAGTACTCTACTATGGTTGAGGTGCCTTCGTAGAGTAGTCGTAGTCGCCATGTTGACTAATACACCTGTCTTCGTGTCGACAGGTGCTGAGACCGAAGGGAGCGAGATCCCGTCGGCAGTGCCCATGGAGGACGTGGCACCGGAGACTCATGAGGCAGCCGTAGAAGCCTCCGAGCCGATGGAGGTGGTCGCCGGGGGAGCCGTCACGACGACTGGAGGAGAGGAGGCCGCCACACGACCAGAACCCGCTCTGGAGGTGGTCGTCCGCTCGCCGGAGATCCAAGACGTGGAGCCAATCCGCTCGGCGCCAATGACCGAAGCCGCTACGAGTAGTCGTGGCGGGATCGAGTTGTTGGCGGACGACTTGGTCGATCCGGCAACGGTGGCTCGACACCTGGAAGCGGTGCGCCAAGCCGAATAGTGGATGAAGGTGAGTAGTCATCATCCTTGAGTAGTCAATCCTTTAGCGTTGAGTACCCATCTGATGTGTCTTGTGTGCGCAGGACGTCGCTGAGAGGTCCCGCTTGAAGTCGGAGATGCTTCAAGGGTACGGCGACGCTGTGCTTTGGGCCGAGACGCTGGAGGACCAACTTGTGAAGTCCCGGAAGCACGCCGCTGCCATGCAGTCAAAGTTGGATACCGCCTTCACCAAGTACCACAATGACATCCAGGAGATGTAGGCGAAGGGCGACGACTTGGTGCGGAAGAACAAGTCGCTCCGCAACAAGAACAAAGGTACACCACTTGTCTTGTTGAGTACTTGTTGGAGGTCGAGAGGTAGTCCAACCCGTTGCGCCTTGTTGTTTGCAGAGCTTGAGACTCGGGTAGAGCAGCTGAAGACTTCAGAGACTGATCTGAAGAATCTCTTCTACCGGGAGCAGGAGGCCCGCCAGGTACTGGAGTTAGATTATAAGGAGCTTGCTTACGAGTGTGACAAGCACATGGAGCTCCGTATTGCATCAGACTGTGACCTCGTCAACTGCTACAAATCATTGCAGAAGCTGAACGAGGATTGCGAGAAGCTGTGGGCCTAACTCAAGGAGCTTGAAGAAGTCGCGCTCCCCATCACGAGGCTGCTGATGCCTCACCCTAGCGGTCCCAAGATAGCGCCGCTGGTGGATCGGTTGAAGGAAGCCCCCAGCCGGCTGGCGGCCTACGTTAAGCACTTGGCGAAGTCAATCCCGAACCAAGTGCTGGCCTTCATGAAGTCGTACTTCCCGAAGGCTCCCGTAGACGTAGTCGCTGGCGGACTAGCCACCAACTGCACCGACGAGCAGTATGCGGAGCTGCTGGAGCAGATGGCGCCCATTGCAGATCAAGTCGCCAAAAATCTTAATCTCCAGTAGTCTTGTAATAGTTAGCTCGTAGAAGTAGATGTACAGAAACAATTGTAATGAAATTGTTTAAGTATTAATGAAGAAAAGTTTCCATCAACGAGTACTCGTAGTCGCGATCTTAGAGTGCGGAGTCCCATCGTGGAGTTGGCGCGAGTAGTCGTACTCGGCAATAGTCCCGCAGAGGGAAGAAGACAGTAAAGCAGTTGATGAACAATCAAACTTTATTACTGAAGAAGTACACCTGGATGGCCAGGGCCGTAGTTACAGAGTAGTCGCCAGGACCCGGAGGCGGCCTACGGCGAAGTAGTGCTAGGGCATGTAGCCGCTTACAGCAATAGATCCGTAAGTAGCCGTATAGGCTGGATCTAGGAGTACATGGTCTCTCAGTAGACCGTTGCTAGAGTCCTTTGTCGCTCGTCGCAGCCCAGGATCCGTAGGTAGCCGCACGGGCTGGATTCTGGAGAAGAGTAGTCCGGAGACTGGTGCCTGGATCCGGAGGCCGCTTACAGTGAAGAAGTAGTCCAGAGACTAGTGCCTGGACCCAGAGGCCGCTTACGGGGAAAGGGTCTTGATGTAGTCGCGTGGACTTGAGCCCTAGGGTAGTCGTGTAGACTAGGCGTAGAACCGACAGAGTTGGTCGACGTTCCACGAGTTGTTGACGTCTTCGCCTTCAAGTGTCTGGAGGCGGTAGGAGCCCGGCCCGGTCACCTTTGCGACTGTGAAGGGACCTTCCCAAGGGGAGCTGAGCTTGTGTAGTTCTTCCGTGTTCTGGATGCGACGGAGGACGAGATCGCCGACGTTGAAGGAGTGTTCCTTGACGTTGCGATCGTGGTAGCGTCGGATACCCTCCAGGTACCTTGCTGATGGGACGAGGGCGGTGCAGCGAGCTTCTTCGAGCCCGTCGATGTCAACTCATCTGCTGTCTTCAGAGACGCCTTCGTAGTAGTGCTCTACTGCTGGTGAATCCCATATGACATCAGCAGGGAGGATTGCTTCGGAGCCGTAGACCAGGAAGTAAGGGGATTGCCCCATTGGCTTGGAAGGCTGAGTACGTAGCCCCCAGATTGCATTGGGTAGTTCCTTGATCCACTTGCCTCCTTTAGAGTTAGCAGCGTCGTGTAGCCGCTTCTTGAGAGAGTCGAGCACCATCCCGTTGGCGCACTCGACTTGTCCGTTGGCCCGAGGGTGGGCAACTGAGACGTATCGGACGTCGATCCCGCTGTTCTTGCAGTACTCACAGAACTGGTGGTTGTTGAAGTTGGAGCCCAGGTCTATGATGATGCGATGGGGTAGTCCGTAGCGATGCACGAGTTCATCCAGGAAGTCGAGTACTCTGTCAGCCTTGGGGCATGTGACTGGCTTGACCTCGATCCACGTGGTGAACTTGTCGATGACCACCAATACTATGTTGAATCCACCTGGCGCAGTTGGCAGTGGCCCAATCATGTCGAGCCCCCAGCAAGCGAAGGGCCAGGTTGGCGGTATGGAGACTAGCTTGTAGGTTGGGACGTGTTGCTGCTTGGCGAAGTACTGGCACCCTTGGCACCTTCTGATGAGTTCTTCGGCGTCGCCCAGAGCTGTGGACCAGTAGAAGGCTCGCCGAAAAGCCTTGCTGACCAGCGTACGAGAGGACGCGTGGTTGCCGCAGACGCCCTTGTGGATCTCCTCCAAGATGTCCTTGCCTTCTTGTCTGGGGACGCACTTCATGAGTACTCCGGAAGATGCGCCCCGCCTGTAGAGCTTGTCTCCGACGAGGACGTAGGACTTGGCGCGGCGGAGGAGCTGCTTGGCCAAGTTCTTGTCCGAAGGAATCTTCTGCTCACTGAGGTAGTCGATGAAGGGTTGCCTCCAGTCCACGTCGATCATCATGACCTCCTGGCCAGCCGGGGGATGTGCCGGGACAGTGGTCAGTGGCGCCGGCTCCGGGATGGATGGCGCGTGAAGCTCGTGGACGAAGACACCCGCTGGTACTTGAACGCGAGTAGAGTCAAGCTTCGACAGGACGTCCGCTGCAACGTTGTTGTCGCGGACGATGTGGTGGAACTCGAGACCATAGAACTTGTTCTCGAGCTTGCGGACTTCTAGGCAGTAGGCATCCATGTTTTCCTTGTTGCGGTCCCAGGACTTGTTGACTTGGTTAATGACTACTGCGGAGTTGCCGTAGACTAGTAGCCGCTTGATGCCCAGTGAAGCCGCGAGGCGGAGCCCGTGTAGCAGAGCTTCGTACTCGGCTTCGTTGTTTGAGACCTTCCAGAAGATCTGCAGGACGTACTTGAGTTGTTCGTCTGTTGGAGAGATCAGGAGTACCCCTGCACCTGCACCCACGAGGTTGAGTGAGCCGTCGAAGTACATCACCCAGTGCTCTGGTCGCTCGGTTGGAGTAGGTAGCTGATTCTCCCGCCACTCCGCCATGAAGTCGACTAGTGCTTGCGACTTGATGGCTGTGGGTGGCTTGAAGTCGATGGTGAGGGCACCGAGTTCAACTGCCCACTTGGAGATTCTTCCAGTAGCATCTTGGTTCCGCAGGATGTCACCAAGCGGGTAGTCGGTGACGACGGAGATTGAGTACTCCTGGAAGTAGTGTCGTAGCTTCCGCGAGGTGATGAGTACTGCGTACAAGAGCTTCTGCACAGGCTGATAGCATGACTTGGACTCTGACAGGACCTCGCTGACGAAGTAGACTGGTCGCAGGACTGGGTAGGCGTGGCCGTCTTCCTGCCGCTCGACAATGATGGTAGTACTGACCACATGAGTAGTCGCAGCGAGGTAGAGCAGTAGTTGCTCGCCTTTGCGAGGAGCCGTGAGGACTGGTGGCATCGATAGGAAGTCCTTGAGCTAGGCAAGGGCTTGGTCCGCCTCTGGAGTCCACACGAACTTCTCTTGGTGCTTGAGTAGTTTGAAGAAGGGGAGCCCCCGTTCTCCAAGCTTCGAGATGAATCTGTTCAAGGCCGCCATGCACCCGGTCAGCTTCTAGACGTCTTTGATGGACGTGGGAGCCTTCATGCTGGTGATGGCGGAGATCTTCTCGGTGTTGGCTTTGATGCCGCGCTGGCTGATGATGAAGCCGAGTAGTTTGCCCGAAGGTACGCCGAAGACGCAGTTGTTCGGGTTGAGCTTCCAGCGGTACTCGCGCAGGGATGCGAAAGTCTCTTCGAGATCATCGATGAGAGTACTGGAGTTTCTGGTCTCGACGACCACGTCATCCATGTAGGCTTCGACGTTCTTGTTGAGTTGCCTTTTGATGCAGGCTTGGATAGCTCGTTGATATGTAGCGCCGGCGTTCTTCAACCCGAAGGACATGGTCGTGTAGCAGTACACGCCAAACGGGGTGATGAACGCGGTCTTCTCCTGGTCTTCTTCCTTGATCGCGATCTGGTGGTACCCGGAGTAGCAGTCGAGGAAGCAGAGCAGGTCGCAGCCCGCCGTGGAGTCGATGACTTGGTCAATCCGCGGCAACCCGAAGGTGGGGCAGTGCTTGTTGAGATCAGTGTAGTCGACGCACATCCTCCACTCATTCGAGTTCTTCTTGCGGACGAGGACGGGGTTGGCGAGCCACTCAGGATGGAAGACTTCTCTGATGAAGCCAGCCGCGAGTAATTTGGCGAGTTCCTTCTTGATGGCATCCCGTCTGTCGTCGGCGAAACGGCGGAGGTGTTGTCGCTTGGGGTAGCTTTAGGGTCGACGTTGAGGTAGTGCTCGATCAACTCCCTGGGCACTCCTGGCATGTCCGCTGGCTTCCACGCATAGATTAGCACGTCTTCCTATTTGGGGTCGAGGCCGGCCCCGATGGTGGTGGTCTTGCTGTTGTCACCCATCCCGAGGTCGATCGTCTTGACCAGAACCTCCTCAGCTGGCTGAGGCTTGTTGGCTTTGTCTGACTTCTCAGGGATGTCGAGTTCACTTGGGGCAAGCTTCTTCGACGCGGCGTAGACCTCCATCATTGCGTTGGGTACTTGGTTTGTGGAGGAGATCTCCACGGCTTCAGTGTCGCAGTCGTGCGAGATCTTCAAGTCCCCTTGCAGCGAGAGTACGCATGCTGGGCTTGGCATCTTGAGTACCAAGTAGGTGTAGTGGGGTACCGCCATGAACTTGGCGATAGCCGGTCTGCCGAGGATGGCATGGTAGGGCGGACTTCGAACTTGACGTATTCGGTACGGTAGTTGTCTCGAGATTCCCCAAAGGTAACTGGCAGGACCACTGAGCCTAGTGGGATAGCCGCGTTCCCGGGGACGATGCCGTAGAAGGGCGAGGCGCTCTTGGTGAGCATGTGAGTGATGTCGAGCTTCATCTTCTTCAAGGTCTTGGTGAAAAGAACGTTGAGCCCGCTTCCCCATCGATGAGGACCTTGTTGAGCCTGGAGCCCGCGATCACCGGCTTCAGGACGAGAGGGAACCGCCCTGGTTCGGAGAAGCTGGTTCATTGATCTGCGCGGGAGAAGGTAATGGGTACCTCCGACCACCTGAGAGGGGTCGGAACCGCTGGTTCAATGCTCATGACTTCTCGACGAGTAGCCTTTTGCTCCCGTCTGCTGGGTAGTCCACCGAAGAGGACGTTGACAGTCTTGTCGGGTTCCTAGAAGTCGTCGTTGCCTTCGTCGTTCTTCTTCTTGCCTTTCTTGTCATGAGGGTGTGGTGGCTCTGGAGTACTCTTGAGTGCTCGCCTGAGTTGGTAGCACTGCTCGGTGGTGTGGTTGCCATCCAGATGCCACGGGCACTTCTCTTTCAGCAAGCCTTTGAAGCCACCAGAGGCCTTCTTCGAGTTCTCCTTCGCAGGATGCTGGATAGCCGCGACAGTGTTGTATGGCTTGCGCTTGCGGTTGGGACCCGAGTAGTTGTTGTTGTTGTTGCGACCGCCTTGGTTCCCGTTGTTGCCGCTACCGCCGCCCGTGTTCTGCTTGCTTTTGCCACGGATGGCATCGTACTTAGCGTTGGCTTTGTCTTCTTCATCCGCCCAGGACGTGATCATGTCTTTGAGGTGGGGGGTGGACTTGGGGCGATGGCGACCGAAGTCTTCAAAGGTGCGGCGGTGGTAGAGGCCGTCTTGGAAGAGGTCGACGACCTCCTTGTCGGTGGCGTCGACTACGGTGGCGCACTTGTCGAAGAAGCGACACATGTACTTGCGGAGGGTCTCGCCTTGTTCCTTCTTGACCATGGCCAGGTCCATGCGGATACCCGATCGGCCCATGGCACCCGCGAAGTTGCTGGTGAACTGCTCCTTCAGCTGGTCCCACTTGTCGATCGAGTGCTTGTCCAGCGACTCGAGCCATGTGAGTGGGGCTTGGTCCAGGCAGAAGGGGAAGTAGAGGCACTTGGTGTCGTTGTTGCCGCCAGCGTTCTCGATGGAGAGGGCGTAGCATCTGAGCCATTGGATGGGATCCTGCTTCGCGTCGTACTTGGTGATCCCCAAAGGTTTGAACTTGTCGGGGAGGAGCAAGTTGCGAAGCCGAGGTGAGAAGGCGGGGAAGCCGTCGTTGTCGCCTGCAGTGGCGGACTTCTTCTTCCATAGCTCCTCAATCTTCTGGCGGGCGTCGTAGCCGCCCTGTGAGGCTCTGGAGGCGTGGCTATTCGCGTGGTCACGACCGCCGCGATTGTCGCCGCCGCCGGCCCTCCTGTTGGCTCCGTGGTTGGAGCTCCCGCCGTCGCTGCCGCCGCCGCCGTCGTCAGGGCCGCGGTGAGGGATGATCTCACGGTTGCTGTTGCCACCCTGTGAGGATCTGCCGGCATTTGCGAGAGTACGGTTGGGCTGAGCTGGCAGCTCGGCTCAGGTACGGTTGTGGCCGAGGTCAGCGTTGCGACTTGTAGCTTCGTTGTCGCGATTCCTGGTGGGGGAGGCTGGGTGACCCTGTTGTCGACCCGCATGAAGTAAGCATCTTCAGCGAGCTTGGCGATGACTTCTCCAGCGCGTATCCCCTGAGCTTGGCGTGCGATCGCTGTGATCGACATGAGGCATTGCTCGGGGGTGGTGTGTACTCTGCTCTCGACGACCTCGAGAGCTTCTGCGAGGTTGCGGATGGGGAGGTTGTCTCGGAGATGCCGGCGCCGTTCGTTGCGTTTTCTGTTACGCTCACGTCGAGCGTCCCTGTTGGCGTCGGTCTCATCCGCAGGTGCTTCAGCAGACAGCTCGTCTGCGGAGATGTCTTCAAGGTACTTGTCTTGTGCCGTCCCTGAAGGTCCTGGCGTGTCACCGGCAGCCATGAAGACTTGGCGATCGGGGTTGCCAAGACTGGAGTCGGAGCTCGCCACCTCAGTTGGAGTGTACGAGTCAGCTCGAGCAAGTGGTGTTCCCTCCTGGAACGGGAGCGAGTCGAGGTAGGCGACGTAGCGTGAGTCCCCGCTTATCAGGTCGGCGGGCTTGCGGTCTGGCCAGTAGACGAATCTCCCAGCCGGTGTGGACGTTATAACCAGCCCAGAAGCCGGCCCTGACAAGGGTTGCTTAGTAATGTTGTCTTCGGACTCAGGATCCTCAGGGTCCGACCCGAAGTCGAACTCGTACGCGGAGTTCGAGTAGAAGCCGGAGAGGGGGTTGGAGTCCGAAGCGTGGTCGGGGGCGGTGTCGGAGTCCGAGTTGTACTCGGGTACGGGCTCCTTTCCGGCTCGGCGCGCGGAGGGAGCCTCCGTGCGGGCCCTGTGGAGGTTGCGGGCCACACGTGGAGCGCTCGCATATGGTAGCCCACGGGGACGTCGAGTTCGAGTTGGAAGCGGATCCGAGCTCGAAGTCGGCGTGTTGGTCGAAAAGCAAAATTTCACCGAACTTGCCGGCGAGTTCGCCCGTGACTACTTCAGAAAGCGTCACGAAGCCGGTCTCCGGGTTGGGCGGCATGGTGAGGCGGCGCTGGAAGGACCCAACGCCGTCAGCAGTGCAGACCCAGACACCGAAGACGAAGGTGTCGCCGCGGTTGAAGGCGACGGTCGGCTTGATGTAGACAGGAGACGTCGAGTTCGCCATGTGATCTCGGGCGAGATCCCCAACCTGGCGCGCCAGCTGTCGGTGTTTTAGACCAGCAACCTACTAAGGGGAGTACCCGAAGTAGATGAATGTGGCCTTGCCGAGATCGGTAACTCGAAGGAAGAGACACGTGGCACACAATTTAGACAGGTTCGGGCCGCGAGGTGCGTAATACCCTACGTCCTGTATGCTGCGTAGCTCTGGATTGATTGGGTACGATTACAAGATGATGCAACCTTACGCCGTGAGATGAGATGATGAGAGAGGGGTCCCTTCCTCGCCTTATATAGTCCGGGAGGCAGGGTTACAAGTTGGTTTAGGGAGAGAGTACTAGTCGAGTACGTCTAGGAGTCCTCTATACAGTGCGGGACATGTACAGCTTCCTAACCGAGTACTTCTCCTCTGTAGTCCTTGTGCTTCACGCCATCAGGTACCGTGCAGCGCAAGTCAGGTAGTCCCAGGGGCCCACCGCGTAGTCGGCCCTGGCACCCACCGAGGCAGTGGGCCCAGGGAGGTCCACACGATAGGTTCCCGTGATGATTTTCGGAGTCATTTTTGTGCTATTTTCGTTCTTCACGCGATTCGTCGATTTGAGGGCGTTTCTCTCCAGATTTCTTTGAGGGGATCATGGGAGAGTGCCTTGTGCCTCTTTGTGGATGATCTTGACCCCTCAAACGCCGGATTTGGCCTTCGATTCGTTGACTTTTGGATGAACCCTAGGTCATTATGTTCTTGGCAAGGATTTGCAATTTTGGGAGTTGTAGGGAGTTTGAGACCATAATTTTTGGGACATAACCTCTCCTTGGGGTGTTCATCATCTCCCCAAAATTTCGTCTCAAGACTCCAAGTGGTTTGGGAGATCCTTTGATCAAAAGTTTGGGGCGATTTCGCGGTCAGTTTTCTGGGCTGTCCCGGGTGATCCGGTCACCTGTGCCGGGTGACCCAAGGGGGTAGGTTGATCCGGTCACTTGTGCTCGGGCGACCCGATGCGGCTCTGTAAGGCTCAAGGTGATCCGGTCACTTGTGCCGGTTGACCTGGTAGGTCTCAGCCTTCTTCGTTGATTGCTCAAGTTCTTTTGTGTTTGCTTCCACTTTGCTTCCTAGCCTTTCAAGCTTTGTTCCTAAGGTATCAAGGGAGGTTTGTGTGTGCTTCCGCTTGTTTGTGTGTGACTTAGAGTTGCGATTGGGATATAGCCCGAGTTCTTCTGAGAAAGAATTTTTATCGGCTCTCATTCACTCCCCCCTCTCTGGTTCGCCGTTTCGGTCCTTCAAGTGGTATCAAAGCTTGGTGCTGGATTCATGGTGACTTTGACAAGTCTTGAATCCTAATATGGCGTATGTTGAGCGGGGCGGTCCGCCGCACTTTGATGGGAAAGGTTACCACAAGTGGGCGGCCCGAACGATGATCTTTCTTCATGGCAAGTTGTTGGATTTCATTGTGCTTGACAAGACCTATGCTATTCTGGCGGATATCCATACTCTTATGGTGACCGATGCCGGTGCTAAGGCCAAGTATGAGGCAAATGCAAAATCCGTTTATCACTTGGTCCGAAGCTTGTGTGATCCTGAGTTTGAGCGTGTTCGCCATTTGAATCTTGCCTGGCAAATTTGGGAGAAGCTGTTGGTTGCTCACGGTGGTGATAACCATGTGAAGGCTCGCCTCTTTGTTTCTTACCGGATGCAATATGAGAACTTTACTCAACTTCCCGGTGAGGACATTGATGCGATGTTTCAGAGATTCACCGCCATCGTGAACAACATGAAGGCCAATGTTGAGGATTTCCCTTACACCGAGCATGATCAAGCTTTGAAGCTCTTGCATATCTTGGACCAAAATGTTTGGGGTGCTAAGGTTGAGGCCATCAAGGAGTCCGGGCAATACTTGACCATTGAGTTGGATGACCTCTTTTCTAAGCCCAAGTCGACTGAGGTTGACAGGAAGTTGCAATCCAAGCATGAGGGCTCGACTGATCATAGTCTTGCTCTTGTGGGCGGAGCAAAGGCAAAGCTAACACTAACCCTTCCTGTCGACAGTTTTCCTTGTCTTCTCTCATGTCTATTCTAGATGAGGAGTTCGATGTGCTGGGCGAGGAGGAACTGGCCTTGCTCTCAAGGAGGTTTGAACGACTACATGAGAACTGGAGGAATGCAAGGCGGAGCTCGGGGACATGCTACAAGTGTGGCAAGCGTGGAGACTTCATCGTCGAGTGCCCGGAAGCGGAGGAGAACAAGTACAAGATGAGCGAGTACAAGGCGCACTCAAGGCGTGAAGACAAGTACTCCAAGGGCAAGCACTACAACAATTCCAAGAGCAAGGACAAGGACAAGCGGCGATCGAGCAAGGGCGGCCACAAGAAGGACAAGGCAAGAGCCATGGTGGCCGGTGCAAGCGACGTCGACACAAGCTCAAGCGATGCGCATTCAAGCTCAAGCAGTGAGGATGAAGACGCCGGGAGGCGCAAGGGCAAGAAGAATGCAAGCCGGAACCTCAGTGGGTTGAGCTGTGTTGCACTTGGAGGCTTTTGTGGCATGGCCCATAGCTCAAGCAGCAAGAAGAGCAAGAAAGAAGACACCGACTCCGACTCAGAGGATGAGGTAAACCGTGACCCTGACTCTTTGCTTGATGAGATCACTAGGTTGAATGGCTTGATTGACAACCGTGATAGTGTGTTGAGAGATGCTAAGAAAATGAGGAGAGATCTTAGGGCTCAACTTGAGAATGCTTGTGAGAAAGTAGGAGAGTTAGAGTCTAAATTGCTTGAATTGAAACTTTAGAATGACTCTTTGAAACTTACTCCTACCATTTCTGATGATGTTGAATGTTCTGAATGTAATGCATGGTTAAATGAGATCAAGTTGCTTAATGAGAAGAATGCTTCCACTTTGGCTAAACTAGATGCTCTTAGGACTGAGTATGATGAGCTTAAGGCTAGACCCACTTTGCTTGGTGCTTGTAAATCATGTCCTACTATGCATGCTAAGCTTGTTGATGCTCGTTCTACCATTAGCACTTTGGAAGCTTCTTTGAAATCTCCCCGTTGTCAATGCATGCGTAGCTGTGTGATGAAGTTACTTTGCGCAATCTTGAACTTACTTCCCGTTTGGATGTCATCTATAAGGAGAATGATTATTTGAGGAAGGTGTTGGGTTGGTTGTCTGGGCAGGAACCTCAATTGAAAATCATGATTGAGGAGTTCAAGAGAGCGGATGGTCGTGGTTTGGGTTTTGAGAAGTTTGGTGAGAAAGTGGGAGAAAACAGTGGGGAGAGTGTGTATGAGAAGTGTGTCGAGTCTAACCCTGAGTTTGAGGTGATCGGAGACATCTAAGTCCCACTTCCAAAAGCACCCAAGATGTAACACCCTGAAATTTTCCAATTTCATGATGTTAATAGGGAAAATAATTAAACAATGATTTTCCCATAATTTTAAAATTTTGCCCAAGATTTATCTTCTTTACAGGAAATTTAGAATAAAAAATCAATTGATTGTTTTTATAAATTAAATAAAATAAATGTGTGTAAGTGTTGCATTTATTTTGTTGGATTTGTTTTTGGTTGATGTGTGTTGAAAAAGAAAGAAAAGAAAAAAACAAAGAAAACCCAAAGTCCCAAATCCACCCTCAAACTCCCCCTCCCTATCTCTCTTCACTACCTTTTCTTTAGCCCGGGCCGCGGCCCGCTTTGGCCCAATCGGTCCCCGCCGGCCCAGCACAACCTCCCTCTCTCTACCAGTCACCGACAACCGGGGGCCACTCGTCAGCTCCTTCTCCTACCTCCCACTGTCGCCTTCTCCACCATGGCCTGCCGCACCGCCGCTTCCCCGGCCTCCCCAACTCTCCCCCCTCCACTGAGCACGTCATTCAATGTTAGTGGAGCACGCACCCTGCCACCGCCTCTTCTCCTTCCGAAACCGCCCCACCGAAGCTCCCTGAGCTTTAATGGCCGCCGGCCACTGAGCTCCCTCCACTGCCTTAGCTGCGCCCCCTCCTCTTCCCTCTCCGCCCTACAAAAGCCACCCGGAGCCCCTGCTCCTCCCGCACCAATCTCCTCTCGCTCCTCCCCCGCTCGCGCGTAGCATTGTCGCCGTCAAAGTCCGGAGCGCCGTCGTCTCGTCCTCCCCATTGCGGCTTCAAAATTCGACCATCTCCATCCATCTCCATCGCCGGTGAGTGCATCTCTGAGGTCCCCTCCACTCCCTCTTTCTATTTTGCTGCTCTCGGGATCCTTAGGGCCGCCGACCACCACCATTTTGGATCGGCTAGAGCTGCGCAATCCGCCGGTCATGGTTGTACGAAACAACTCCGTGTTCTTTCCCGTGAAGATAAGGTGGCAAGATTTCCATTAGGTCCCTAGGGAATCCCCAAACAAAACCTTAATAATCTATGTCTTGAACCTTTTGTGGAAAACCCCCTAGAAATATCCCACCTTTTGCACATAAATCCCACCTTGGTTCTTTTACCCGCTAGCCCCTATCCTTTAATCTTTTCGCGAGCACCGTTTTGCGTGTCTCGCATCTTCCAATCTAACCCCCGCGGGCTATAGTTAATAGTGTTTAAATCCTTGCAACCTTGTTTAGTGCGTAGTTTTCACGTTTTAGCTCCGTTTCAGGCGTTTCAAATTGCGTTAGGTTCGTAATAACTCAAAGAACGTAATAGAGACAATGTTGAACCTGTTCCTTGCTTTATAATTTATTTAAATATTAAATATGGTTAAATCCTTATATACATGCTTTTCTAATTAAAATTTGATTAGAGATCAACACGTGTTTTTATAGGAAATATAATTTTATTAATATTTATTTTAACAATCTTTCCAATTAAAATCTAATTAGTGATATATCTCGGTTTTCATAATCAAACTTAAATTAATTAATATATATTCAATTTGCTTTCTAAATAAAGTAATATAGGTTTATCCCGAGTTTTCATAATTAAATATTAAATTGATTAATATGAACATGAATATGTTTCTAAATTATAATTTACTTAGTACAATTCGAAATGTAAAGATATCCGTTTAGATGCTTTACATGCTTCTTTTTAATTAAAATGTTTAATTTGAATAAAATAATACTTGAGCATTTATAAATAAAATTTGAATAAGTTATACATCGTTCCTTTTATATAAATATAACTTACTTAATTATTAAGGGTATTTCTCTGAAATAACCTATGCACCTTCTTTTGAATTAAAATTTACCAAGCACATAGCCTTGTGTGATATAATCCAAATCTTCCGATAGTTCCGAGTCTTTTGCGCTCGCGGCCCTAGAACCAAACCTTGTCCTCTTTTAAAGCTTTTCATGCTTGGTGTATTATTCTTAGTTGTTCTTGTTTGTCTGCCCTGCATGTTGTGCTCGATGTTTGCTTCGAGTAGAAGATCGAGCTGCTGATCTGAAGTCCTGAAGATCAAGAGTACCAAAAGAGCAAGAGCAGAAGAGCAAGAGTAGCTTTTTGTTGAGAAAGGCAAGTGACCCTAACCATCCTTCTACCTATTCTTTAATACAAGAACACTGTAAATTAATCGGAACATGGAGAACCACCCAGGAAAACAGTACAACCACAAGACATATGGCTCTGTCTTGGCCAATTAATTAGGGAAGTCTTGTGTGGCTATTAACCTTAGTAGCTTGGGGTACGGAGGAATGCTTTTATGACTCTTCTACTCTGGACAGGTTTTGGAACGGAAGTGCTCTTCTAGGCTAACCTGGTCCGAGGGTAGAAGGAGGGTACGAAAGATAGCCTCTAGGACGTGCTACTATAGACTAATACACATGGGAGGACTCTTTGTAAAGGCCTCGTAGCGTCCCTATGCAACCACACCTCGGAAGTGTGGTATTGTGCCTACTTTTGCACAACATGGTTGGGTTCAAAGTTCTTCAGAACTTTTACGCGACTTGTGGTGAAAGTGTACAACCTCTGCAGAGTGTTAAACTGTTATAACAGCCGTGCTCACGGTCAAGAGCGGCCTGGACCCTCACATGATTAATGAACTTAAAGATGGATTTAATATTGCTTTCCGGTTATTTCTGTGGCCTTGCCGAGTACCAACCATAAGTGTACTCATCCTTGCTTAAACGCTGCTCAGAAAAAGAAGAAGGCGCACGAAGTCTAGAAGATGGTGTTAGGCGTACGCAACCCCCAGTCGATTGCCTGTGAAGTTTGGAGCCTTTGCTTCCCAGGATTCCGCTGTAAATCTCTGATAATCTCTTTCTTTATGTGATATTGTTTCTGTTATTCACTATGATGTCACTATATGTATGAAACTTGATCCTGGCATACATATAGTTAAGCACTTGGTTTTCTTCGGAAAATCGGGTGTGACACAAGAACTCTTTCACACCAAAGCCCAACCACCTTTGCAACAAGCTTGACACAACCCAAGATCCACCCAAATTCCCAGCTAAAACAAATGACTTCCAGAAACCGGTGAAGTTTGTGAGTGAGAAGGGTGCGAAACCTAGAGAGAAGCCAGAGCCAAAACCAAAACCCATCCCCTTCAGGTGTGAGTATTGTGGCAAGGAGAAGCATCTAGCAGAGTTTTGCTACAAGAGGAAGAGGGATGAGAGGCTTGCTAGGGAGCAAGCAAACCAGGACAGGTATCACCAGTCTCATGGTATTCCTGAGCCTAGAGTGCCGCTTCCACGGGGTGTGGGAAATGTGAGTAGTGTTAGTAGAGTTGGAGCTCAGGGTGGTAGGTTCCCACAGAGAGGTGGTGGTGAGAGGTTTGATAGGAGAGATAATGGTGTGCGTGCTAGTGAGAGGTTTGGTCGGGCTCGTGGTGGTTTTGCTGGATGTCCCCCTACTCGTCCTCAATACAGGTTTAGGGGAGATGATCGCAGCTTTGGGTTACAGAGGAACTACGGACCACGTTTTCCCCCTCGTGGTGCTCGTACTCCTTCCATGGGACATGGGAAATTTGGTGGCAAGGAAATGATGTTTGCTAACCCCTCTTTTGAGCAGATGGCTCGACACTGGTTCAACTTTCTTTGTGCTAACCCTAGTGTCGAGTCATTGGCTTATTCTCGTTCTTGTTTCCGACTACAGGCAGGAGGCTTGGAGAACATTTGGTTGATCGACTCCGGATGTTCCCGACACATGACCGGAGACAAGAAGTGGTTCTCCAGCCTCACCCAGTGAAGGAAAAGATGTACATCACATTTGGGGACAACGGACGAGGAATCGTGATTTCTGAGGGTGTGGTGCATGTGAGTGACAAGGTAACATTGAAGAGGGTTGCTCTTGTGAAGTCTTTGGGTTTCAATTTGCTTTCGGTTTCTCAGTTGCTTGATGAGGGCTTTGAGGTGCGTTTCAAGTCTGGTGAGTCTCGTTTGCTGAATTCTCGAGGTGATCTTGTTTGTATGATCATCCCCGAGGGTCAGATTTTCAGGGCTGATTTCTCTCGTTATTTGGGTCCTGCTCGCTATTTGATGGCCGGTCCTTCTTCTGATTTATGGAAATGGCATAGGCAGTTGGGTCACTTGAGCTTTGATTTGGTTTCCCGCTTGAGTGGTCTTGACCTTGTCCGAGGATTGCCGAGGTTGAAGTTTGAGAAGGATTTGGTTTGTGCTCCGTGTAGGCATGGCAAGATGGTAGCCACTCCCCATCCACCCCTGACCGATGTCATGACCGTGCGTCCGACAGAGTTGTTGCATATGGACCTTGTTGGGCCAGCTCGAGTTCGCTCGGTGAGTGGGAAGTGGTATGTCCTTGTTGTGGTGGACGATTACTCTCGCTATGCCTGGGTGTTTTTCTTGGAGGACAAAAGTGAGACATTTGGTTTTGTTCGAGATCTGATCGTGAGGTTGAAGAACGAGAGGCATGGGAATGCCATTCGAGCTATCCGCAGTGATAACGGCTCAGAGTTCAAGAACTCTCGTTTTGATGCCTTCTGTCGTGATCTAGGTCTTGAGCATCAGTGTTCGACCCCTTTTGTGTCCCCTCAAAATGGAGTTGTGGAAAGGAAAAATCGGACTCTTTGTGAGATGGCTAGGACAATGCTCGATGAGCACAGGACTCCTAGGAGGTATTGGGCTGAGGCGGTCAATACGGCCTGTCATGTCTCCAATAGGATTTTATTGCGAGCTTTCAAAAGGAAGACCTGTTATGAGCTTATGCATGGTCGGGCACCCAAGGTGAGTCATTTTCGAGTCTTTGGCTGCAAGTGCTTTATTCTTAAGAAGGGAAAAGTCGACAAGTTTGAGGCTAGGTCTAGTGATGGGATTTTCTTTGGATATGCTAACCATTTTAGAGCCTATAGAGTGCTTAACCTTGAGACTAACAAAATCATGGAGACTTGCGAGGTAACCTTCGATGAGACAATGCCATGTACCTCTCTTGGCTTTGAATGTGCAGATGATGAGGAGATGGCTGAGGACCTCTTTGAAGAGGAGAAGGATGAAGCTGGAGATGATGATGGAGAGAACCATGTGCCTGAAGCTGAGTGTGTACCCACTACTTCCCCTACGATCACTACGGAGGGTGGACCGTCTACTTCATGGACAACGACAGTACGACAAGAGGACCAGGCGAGAGAAGCTGAAGTTGAGGGGGAGGTAGTCTCGAGGTGTGAGGCTCCCCGGCGGATTCAAGAAGTGCATCCCCTATCAAAGATCATTGGGGACATCGACGAACGTACCACGCGGTCAAGGTCCAAAAATTTCTCTCATTTCGCTCATGCTACATTTGTTGCCTCCTTTGAGCCCAAGGACATTGGACATGCTTTATCTGATGCAAACTGGGTTAATTCTATGCATGAGGAGTTGGAAAATTTTGAGAGGAACTAGGTGTGGGAGTTAGTTGAACCACCTCCAAATTGCCATCCTATAGGAACCAAATGGGTTTGGAAGAACAAAGAGGGTGAGAATGGGATGGTTGTGAGGAACAAGTCCAGGCTTGTTGCTCAGGGATATAGTCAGAAGGAGGGGATCGATTATGAGGAGTCCTTTGCTCCTGTGGCCCGTCTTGAGGCAATTCGGATCCTTCTAGCCTTTGCCGTGGCTAAAGGGTTCAAGTTGTATCAGATGGATGTGAAGAGTGCTTTCCTGAATGGGGTCATAGAGGAGGAGGTGTATGTGAAGCGATCCCACCGGGTTCGAGAGTGAGAAGTATCCACACAGGGTGTACAGGTTGAAAAGGGCTCTGTATGGTTTGAAATAGGCGCCCCGGGCTTGGTATGGGAGATTGAGAGGTTTTATGTTGAGCAAAGGGTTCGTGATGGGTACCGTGGATAGGACCTTGTTTCTCCTCAAGCATGGGAATGACTTGTTGGTTGTGCAGATATATGTGGATGATATTGTCTTTGGTGGCTCGTCACATAACCTTGTTGCCAAGTTTGCAGATGAGATGAGCAGGGAATTCGAGATGAGCATGATGGGCGAGCTGCAGTACTTTCTCGGGTTGCAGATCAAGCAAGTGAAGGACGGAACATTTGTACATCAGACCAAGTACACAAAAGACATGCTGAGGAAGTTCCAGATGCAAGATGTGAAGCCTATGTCGACACCCATGCGGAGTACGGCTACTTTGGACGCGGACAAGGACGAAGAACCAATGGACCAGCGGGAGTACCGGAGCATGATCGGCTCCCTCCTCTACCAGAGGGCGACGAGGCCAGACATACAATTCAGTGTGTGTCTGTGCGCTCGTTTTCAGGCCTCGCCGAAGACATCACATCGACAGGCCGTCAAGAGGATCTTCAGGTACCTACAGTCTGCCCCTGGTCTTGACCTTTGGTATTCTTCCTCCTCGACTCTTTCACTTCATGGTTTTTCTGATGCGGATTTTGCTGGTTGCCGAGTCGAGAGGAAGTCTACTTCTGGTACTTGCCAGTGTCTTGGGTCCTCGTTGGTTTCGTGGTCTTCCCGCAAGCAGTCTAGTGTAGCTCAGTCCACCACCGAGGCGGAGTATGTTGCAGCCGCGAGTTGTTGTTCCCAATACGTTGTGGATCTCATACACTTTGAGAGACTTTGGTGAGGAGTGCACCCGCATCCCACTTCTTTGTGATAGCACCGGTGCCATAAGCGTAGCAAAAAACCCAGTGCTTCATTCCAGAACCAAACACATAGAAGTGAGGTATCATTTCTTGAGAGACAATGTGGAGAAAGGGACCATTGTGTTGAGTCATGTCCCTACCAAAGATCAGCTTGCAGACATCTTTACAAAGCCTCTCGACCAAGCTACATTTGTGCGCTTGCGGGGGAAACTTGGGGTTTGTTGCCCTTTCTAGTTGATTCTTGGGGGATTCCCTTTTGTACCATATGTATCATACCATGTTTCCTTTGATGTATATACATACTTTGCTTGATGTATAAACCATGGTAGGTGTCACACCCGATTTTCCGTAGAAAACCGAATGCATCTCATATGTGTGCCAGGATCAAAATTTCACACATATGATAGACTCATGAGTGTAATATCACAAAACATTGCTCAAAACGTACAGAAAAGGTTTATTAACTTTTATTACACTCACGAAGGTAGACACAAATGTCTTTACACGAACATCGATAACTATGAAGACGCGACTCCATCTTCATCTTCCACGAGTATCCGATCGGTTGATCGCATCCTCAGAACTCCTCGTAGTCGGTGAAGTGCTCCACTCCAGGGTTCTTCTCTGAACAGCGTAAGCAAGGATGAGTACACTTATGGTTGGTACTCGGCAAGGCCACGAAATAACCGGAAAGCAATATTAATCCATCTTTAAGTTCAATTAATCATGTGAGGGTCCGGCCGCTCTTGACCGTGAGCACGGGCCGATCGATCGGCTTTACACTCTGCAGAGGTTGCACACTTTTCCCACGGTTCGCGTAAAAGTTCCAAAGAACTTTGAACCCAACCACGCATGTGCCGATCGGGCACAATACCACACTTCCGAGGTGTGATTGCATAGGGACGCTACGAAGCCTTTACAAAGGTATACAAAAGACTAACGACCCGCATAGTTACGGATCGGGCGGACCATAACCCTCCCTAGTGGTCGGCACCTTAGCAAAGGCTGCTACCCCAAAAGGACCGGGCTATACCCCCGCAACCCGGATCCCCCTCTCGCTCCTTTCGGAAAAGGGCCATCGGATCAATCGCACACCTAATTAATTGGCTAAGCCGAGCCATATGGACTGTGGTTGCACGGTTTTCCTGGGTGGTTCTCCATGTTCCGATTAACTTATAGTGTTCTTGATTAAAGCATAGGTAGAAGGGTGGTTAGGGTCACTTGCCTTTCTCCAACGATAAGCTACTTTCCTTATCTGCAAAGCTCTGCACTTGATCTTCCTCGAACGGCGCGTTGGCTACGATCATGCAAGAAAACATACAATAAATAAAACAATACATCAAACATTACCAAAAGACTAAAACAAGCTTTTAGAAATGACGGGCTCGGAGAGACGATCGCGTGGACACCAAGAACGCGTAAAATGGAGCTAGGATGAAAAAGTTATGGCTGAAACAAGGTTCAGGGACTAAATTGTGAATATCTGAAAGTTTTAGGGGTTTTCTGCAAGATTTCAGGGACCTAAACATAAATATGTGTGAAACTAGAAGGTCTAATATGTAAAAGGTCAAAGGGTAGGCTATTAAACAGAAAACCTAAGAGATCAGGGGCCTGGATATGAAAATCAGGACCTAGTTGTAAGGCTTTTATATAGGTGGAAGGGTTTATTTGTGAATTCTGAAATCTCGGGGTCCTTTTTGCAAAACAGCCAAGGCAGCCGGCGGGTGAGCCAAGGGAGCGACACGTGGCGGCTTGTGGTTGGACGTGCTGACGCAAGCGATGACGCAATGCTGACGCGGTCGTGGACCAACGCGGTGGACCTGGTCCATGGTCCACGGTGGACCGGGACCCAAGGGGTATACGGCCCTTTTAATCCGGCCGTCCGCCGGATCGGGCGGCCGCGGGTCGCATGTGAGCGGCGGCGGCGGCGGGCGGCCGGCGGCGGCGGCGCCGAGCGGCGGCGGCGGCGGCGGGCTCGCCGGAGAAGAGCCAATGTTGGCGTCCCGGCACCAAATCGCACGGGGAAAGCACCGGGACGAAGAGGAGAGCAAGGGGAAGCTTACCCCGGGGGGCGGAGAGAAGGGAACCGCGGCGGAGGAGGAGATCGGCGGCGAGGGGCGGCGGTGGCGGCGGTGCTCGTGGCGGCGCGCGCGCGGAGAGCGAGGAGGGAAGGGGAGGGGCGCGGGGTGAAGAGGAGATGGTGCCGCCTTTTATAGCTCGGAAAGGGAAGGGAGAAAGGCGCGGAGGCGGTGGAGTGGGAGCTCGCCGGCCGGCCATTAATGGCGGCGGCGGCTCGGCTTGGTGCGGGCAGTTACGGGTAGGGGAAAGGGCGGGGATGGCGGTGGGGAGGCGGAGCGGCGCGGGGGAAGCCGGGGAGGCGGCGCGGGGGTGCGGGAACGGCGGGATGGCGGCGGCGGCGCGGGGGAAGAAGGGGAGGGCGCGGCCGACTGGAGGTAGAAGGAGGTGCCGACAGGTGGGCCCCACCTGTCGGTGACCGCGTGAGAGAGAGGGAGGGAAGGGAGGCGGAGCGCTGAGTGGGCCGGCTTGGGCCGAGCGCGAGAGCTGGGCCGGTGGGTTGGGTTGGGCTGTTAGCTTAGTTTGGTTTTTTTTTCTTTTTCTTTTCCTTTTCTTTTCAAATCCTTTTCAAACCAAATTCAAACCTTGTAAATTCAAATCTTTTCATCTTTTCAAATTGAAATTTTAACACAAATTTCTCCACTATTTTAAAAGGCTTTTCACAAACTATTTGTAACAACTTTTGAAACATATTTTAAATTCAAACTTTCTTCTTCTTCTTTTTTTTTAATTCAAAGTTTTACACCAAATTCACAATTAATTTTAAGGACTTTTCACAAGTGTTTTTTAAAGATTTTTTTAAAAACCACACCACAACCAAAACTCATGCATTTCAACATGATGCACAATCACTTGTTTGATTCTAAATATTAAATGTTGTTTAATTTAATTAAAGGCACATTTATTTATTTAAATTCATTAAATCCTTAGAAAAATAAAGCTAAACCATGTTGCTAATAATATTTTATTGTGATGGAATTTTCGGGTGTTACAAATCCTACCCCCTTAAAAAGAATCTCGTCCCGAGATTCGGAGGGATCGGGAAACAAGAGGAGGGGATACAAGACGATCTTGATAGATGATGGGTTACTATCACAGAGCTTGTTCACTTCTCCTTCTTCTTCGGGCTTGTAGCGGCAAACTCAATCCTATCTCCTTGCGGGGTAGTTAAGAGCACCGACTTCTTGGCACACAAAATGATTCCATCATGCTTGCTTAACCAATCGATACCAAGGATCACATCTATTCCACTGGATGTTAGAATCACTAAGTCTCGCTTCAAAATCTATCTCTCCGATCTTAAGATTGACTCCGTGGGCATACATAGGTGGATTTCATTTCACCGTTTGGGGAACTGATTAGCAAATGTGTCTTCATGGAACTCTTGGGTACATCATGCTTTGTCACGAATCGTTCGAGTAATAAATGAATGCGATGCCCCGAATCAAATAAAGCTGTTGCGGGTACGAGTTGATAAGAAACGTACCAAGCACAACATCTTTGTCTCCTTGAGCTTCTTCGACCGTCACATGGTTCACCCTACCATGCATATTGTTCGTTGACCTCTGTTATCTCTCGGGGTGTCGGCATATTACGGCGAGGGCAAATGCGGCGTAGTGTCCCAATTCTCCGCGGTTGAAGCATCCATCGGGGTGAACCGGAGTAGTGTTCCTTCATCGGTGCACCCGAGCGATTCCGATGAGGATTTGGAGCCCGTGGTGTCATAGGGTTGGATTCTTCGGGTTCATCAAACGAACGATAGAACGGTTGATTCTCGTCCATGGCTTCGCCTTGTGTGCTAGAACGAAACCGAGAGTCTTGCGATGAGTTGTAACGAGGGCGGTGTTACCGCTAGATTGACCTTGAGGTTGAAACTTGCGCTTCGTTCACGAAGTTCCTTGCGTTTATTCTCCAAGCCTATAGCCTTATTGAGCAACATCTGAAAGTTAAGAAATGTGTGGCTCTGCAACTGATAGTTAAGTGGCCCTATCAAACCATCGAGAAAGCGTTCTTGTCTCTTTGCATACGTGTTGACTTCATCTGGTGCATAGCGGGACAAATGAGTAAACTGATCCAGATACTCACTAACGGTCATGTTGCCTTGCTTTAGAGCTAGAAATTCCTTCTTCTTCGGCCTTCTTCACACCAGCCGGGATGTGATGTGTACGAAAACTCTCCTGGAACTCCCTGCCCGGGTAATGGTGTCGGCAGCGGCATGTGCGACGGTGTAAGCATCCCCACCAATCGTAGGCCGCACCTTCCGGACGTCCTGAGGCATACAAAACCTTCTCACGATCATTACATTGGGTGATATTCAGCATCTTGTTGATGGTCTTCAGCCAATCATCGGCATCGAGGGGGTCCACTGAATGAGAGTAAGTGGGTGGGTTGTGGCTCATGAATTCTCTATGCTTGTTCACTGGTGGTGGAGGTGGTGGGGGTCCTTGTGGTGGTGGCTGGTTCTGCTGTGCCTGTAGATTCTGGACAGTGGCGGTGAGGTTCTGAATTAACTGCATTTGTTCCGTAAAGAACTGCTGCATCGCGGGATCCATTGCTAATTCTTGTAAAGGAGGAGGGAATTTGATTCAGCTAATTGATGACGAACGGAATATCCTGTCCAGCTCCTGACCTGATGTTTACCATTTGATTGTTAGAGAGAGAAGTTTTCCGATAGGAAGTTGAATTGATAAAGATGAATCAGAGAGAAGGGGCTAAGATTCAAATTTTTAGCTTTAATTATTTTATTGATGTATTTGTGGCCATCACTCCACAAAAACATTCCAATCAAGTCAAAGATCCAAATCATGCATGTTTACAATCAACAAGCATTAACATCGCACGCCCTCACAAGAACGGCTCTATCGAAACGAAACTGATAGGAGGGTAGGCAACCTAAGAATGTATCCTATAAAACACGTGTGGTAGTTCAAGGTGGAAGATCAAGAATCAGACTCAGTGTAGAAGAAAACAAAAGATTTGATTTTGTTTAGAGAATAAAGAATAAAATATTTTTTTAAGCGTAAATAAGATATTTTGAATGTTAGAAGGGCTTCCTAGAAAGAGAGTCCTTAATATCGACCATTTCTATCTGAGGCTGCGTCCTACGATCGCCGCAATGCTCGATACCACTCTGTCACACCCGATTTTCCGTAGAAAACCGAATGCATCTCATATGTGTGCCAGGATCAAAATTTCACACATATGATAGACTCATGAGTGTAATATCACAAAACATTGCTCAAAACGTACAGAAAAGGTTTATTAACTTTTATTACACTCACGAAGGTAGACACAAATGTCTTTACACGAACATCGATAACTATGAAGACGCGACTCCATCTTCATCTTCCACGAGGCATCCGACGGTTGATCGCATCCTCGAACTCCTCGTAGTCGGTGAAGTGCTCCACTCCGGGGTTCTTCTCCGAACGAGCGTAAGCAAGGATGAGTACACTTATGGTTGGTACTCGGCAAGGCCACGAAATAACCGGAAAGCAATATTAATCCATCTTTAAGTTCAATTAATCATGTGAGGGTCCAGGCCGCTCTTGACCGTGAGCACGGCCGATCGATCGCCTTTTACACTCTGCAGAGGTTGCACACTTTTCCCACGGTTCGCGTAAAAGTTCCAAAGAACTTTGAACCCAACCACGCATGTGCCTGATCGAGCACAATACCACACTTCCGAGGTGTGATTGCATAGGGACGCTACGAAGCCTTTACAAAGGTATACAAAAGACTAACGACCCGCATAGTTACGGATCGGGGCGGACCATAACCCTCCCTAGTGGTCGCACCTTAGCAAAGGTCGCTACCCCAAAAGGACCGGGCTATACCCCTGCAACCCGGATCCCCCTCTGCTCCTTTCGGAAAAGGGCCATCAGATCAATCGCACACCTAATTACTTGGCTAAGCCAGAGCCATATGGACTGTGGTTGCACGGTTTTCCTGGGTGGTTCTCCATGTTCCGATTAACTTATAGTGTTCTTGATTAAAGCATAGGTAGAAGGGTGGTTAGGGTCACTTGCCTTTCTCCAACGATAAGCTACTTTCCTTATCTGCAAAGCTCTGCACTTGAACTTCCTCGAACGGCGCGTTGGCTACGATCATGCAAGAAAACATACAATAAATAAAATAATACATCAAACATTACCAAAAGACTAAAACAAGCTTTTAGAAATGACGGGCTCGGAGAGACGATCGCGTGGACACCAAGAACGCGTAAAACGGAGCTAGGATGAAAAAGTTATGGCTGAAACAAGGTTCAGGGACTAAATTGTGAATATCTGAAAGTTTTAGGGGTTTTCTGCAAGATTTCAGGGACCTAAACATAAATATGTGTGAAACTAGAAGGTCTAATATGTAAAAGGTCAAAGGGTAGGCTATTAAACAGAAAACCTAAGAGATCAGGGGCCTAGATATGAAAATCAGGACCTAGTTGTAAGGCTTTTATATAGGTGGAAGGGTTTATTTGTGAATTCTGAAATCTCGGGGTCCTTTTTGCAAAACAGCCAAGGCAGCCGGCGGGTGAGCCATGGGAGCGACACGTGGCGGCTTGTGGTTGGACGTGCTGACGCAAGCGATGACGCAATGCTGACGCGGTCGTGGACCAACGCGGTGGACCTGGTCCATGGTCCACGGTGGACCGGACCCAAGGGGTATACGGCCCTTTTAATCCGGGCCGTCCGCCGGATCGGGCGGCTGCGGTCGCATGTGAGCGGCGGCGGCGGCGGCGGCGGGCTCGCCGGGAGAAGAGCCAATGTTGGCCTCCCGGCACCAAATCGCACGGGGAAAGCACCAGGACGAAGAGGAGAGCAAGGGGAAGCTTACCCCGGGGCCGGAGAGAAGGGAACCGCGGCGGAGGAGGAGATCGGCGGCGAGGGGCGGCGGTGGCGGCGGTGCTCCGTGGCGGCGGCGCTGTGGAGAGCGAGGAGGGAAGGGGAGGGGCGCGGGGTGAAGAGGAGATGGTGCCGCCTTTTATAGCTCGGAAAGGGAAGGGAGAAAGGCGCGAAGGCGGTGGAGTGGGAGCTCGCCGGCCGGCCATTAATGGCGGCGGCGGCTCGGCTTGGTGCGGGCAGTTACGGGTAGGGGAAAGGGCGGGGATGGCGGTGGGGAGGCGGAGCGGCGCGGGGAAGCCGGGGAGGCGGCGCCGGGGTGTGGGAACGGCGGGATGGCCGGCGGCGGCGCGGGGAAGAAGGGGAGGGCGCGGCCGGGCCGGAGGTAGAAGGAGGTGCCGACGGGGGGCCCCACCCCGTCGGTGACCGCGTGAGAGAGAGGGAGGGAAGGGAGGCGGAGCGCTGAGTGGGCCGGCTTGGGCCGAGCGCGAGAGCTGGGCCGATGGGTTGGGTTGGGCTGTTAGGTTAGTTTGGTTTTTTTTTCTTTTTCTTTTCCTTTTCTTTTCAAATCCTTTTCAAACCAAATTCAAACCTTGTAAATTCAAATCTTTTCATCTTTTCAAATTGAAATTTTAACACAAATTTCTCCACTATTTTAAAAGGCTTTTCACAAACTATTTGTAACAACTTTTGAAACATATTTTAAATTCAAACTTTCTTCTTCTTCTTTTTTTTTAATTCAAAGTTTTACACCAAATTCACAATTAATTTTAAGGACTTTTCACAAGTGTTTTTTTTAAGATTTTTTTTAAAACCACACCACAACCAAAACTCATGCATTTCAACATGATGCACAATCACTTGTTTGATTCTAAATATTAAATGTTGTTTAATTTAATTAAAGGCACATTTATTTATTTAAATTCATTAAATCCTTAGAAAAATAAAGCTAAACCATGTTGCTAATAATATTTTATTGTGATGGAATTTTCGGGTGTTACAGTAGGATAGCCATCTTGTTATATATCATGTTGCATTTGTATCATATTGCATTTTAGGATGATGAGCTTCTTTCATATGCCTTATTTGAGTTTCTTTGGCTACTTGTGAGATATTGGTCATGTGTGTGGAGAAATGGCTATGTGAGGCTATGCTCTTGGAATATTTGAGATATATGTGTTGTGAGATAGCCCTTTTTGAATCAAATGCTAATCTTGACTAAATTTGATGAAATGTCTTTGCGAGTAGTGTATCCATGTCACTTTTTGGTCTAAATGTGCCTTTCATGCTTAGATTGTGCTTGGATGTCTCTTTCTTGCATTTGGGCCAAAGGCCGATATCATTGTGAATGTTTAGCCTATGTTGCATTCATGGAGGAGCATAAGCTTCTTTTTGCCGCAAAGGCACTTCATGTACCATGAAATGAATTAATCTTGAAAAGAAGTGTGTATGCTTGAAAAATGTTTCATCCATCATGTTTATACTTAAAAAATGTCTTATCTTTCACACATGGGCGCAAAACATGTTGCATGATGTTCACCAGTGGAGAAGTCTCCCCGAAGTGGACACATGGCTCATGAGCTTTAACATGACATGCTTTGCTTTATTGGTGTTTGCAATGATCTCCTGTTGAGAATTTGATATCCTTGTATGATCTCTAGATGATATGCATGTTTTTGGCTAGAATATGACATGGATAGGCCTTTAAATTTGAAGTGAGCCATCTTTTGATAAAACTGCTCAAATCTGAAAATTTGCTTTGTCACATGCCTATATTTCCATATATTACTTGTGGCAATGCTTTGACTATGTTATGATCCATATGTGTGCTCTTTGTCTCATTTCTAGCCTTTGACACTAGATTTGGCCTATTTGAGAAGCTCATGTAGATGTTTATATGGTTTGTTTTACATTCATGCATTTTCACCTTGATTCATACATTTTCAACGAGGGGGAGAAGAGGTGAGCTTAATGAAAAATTCAGAAAATCTTTGCATCCACATGTTCAGGGGGAGCTTGCATTTGTTCAGGGGGAGCTTTCTTGTTGTTTTCAGTGTGGAGTTTGTGCTTTGCTCGGCTTGTGACCTTTCTTTGCCTTTCTTTGGTTTTGGTCATGAGTTGAGCTTCTTTGTTTTTCTTTCTTCTTACTTTCTTTATCTGAATTTCGTTTCTCGTTGTGTGTTGTCAATGCACTCATCAAGGGGGAGATTGAGGAACAGGAGCGTCCTGGTGGTCGATGGATGACCGCTCCTCAGTGATGAGTGATTGACAACGGGTGTTGGACTGAATCTTGGCTCAGTGCACAGGTGTAGGCTGCGGCCTAGTTCGTGTTGTTGCAGGTGAAGAATGGGCGCGAAAGGTCTTCAGCCTTGAGGGGACTCCGGGAGATGGAGATACAAGTAGGCTCGGTTCGAGGGACCCGGTGGACAGCGGGACTAGGTGCGGGCCACATGGTGGCGAGACGAGCAAGACAAAGTCGTGGACGATCGAGCCGGTGCACGGTGGCGGTCGAGTTAAGAGGCTTGGCAGGAGGCCGGGCCGAGCACTCGGGGTTTGGTGGTTTGCCCACAAAACCATCAGAGGACAGTTTCTTGGTTTGGGCCTCAAAATCAAGTCCGAAGGCCCAACACGACGGAGACGGGATCCGGGCGTGTCGGGAAGCTTCGAAGCGGAGGACACGCGGCGTGATCGCATGGCTTGCGTCGGGAGGACGCGGGGTGCGGCGAAGGCGTGGCCGTCCGATGTCAAGACCCACAAACATTACATAAATGCCCCTGCGTGGGTTGTATCGCCAGTAGTTGAGTTAGGGGTAGTTGAGTCATTTACCACACCGGCGGGACCCGATATATAAGCCATGAGTGTGAGTGGATGGCTCCCTCTCTGCGCGATCCAGGGTTTCATTTCCCCCCTCCTCTTTCTCTTTTTCCTAGACTATTTTCTCCTCTATTTTCTCTAGACTAGCATGAGAGCTTCATGAGAGATTTGTTGAGAGGGATGGATGTTAGGGCGGCATGCTAGACCTTGTGAATCTTTCCTGGTTTGTATAGAAGATTCGACGTTGTGGTTCCCGTGATGATTTTCAGAGTCATTTTTGTGCTATTTTCATTCTTCACGCGATTCGTCGATTTGAGGGCGTTTCTCTCTGGATTTCTTTGAGGGGATCATGGGTTAGTGCCTTGTGCCTCTTTGTGGATGATCTTAACCCCTCAAAGGCCGGATTTGGCCTTCGATTCGTTGACTTTTGGATGAACCCTAGGTCATTGTGTTCTTGGCAAGGATTTGTGATTTCGAGAGTTGTAAGCAGTTTGAGACCGTAATTTTTGGGGCATAACCTCTCCTTGGGGTGTTCATCATCTCCCCAAAATTTCGTCTCAAGACTCCAAGTGGTTTGGGAGATCCTTTGATCGAAAGTTTGGGGCGATTTCGCGGGCAGTTTTCTGGGCTGTCTCGGGTGATCCGGTCACCTGTGCCGGGTGACCCGAAGGGGGTAGGTTGATCCGGTCACTTGTGCTTGGGCGACCCGGTGCGGCTCTGTAAGGCTCAGGGTGACCCGGTCACTTGTGCCGGTTGACCAGGTAGGTCTCAGCCTTCTTCGTTGATTGCTCAAGTTCTTTCGTGTTTGCTTCCGCTTTGCTTCCTAGACTTTCAAGATTTGTTCCTAAGGTATCAAGGGAGGTTTGTGTGTGCTTCTGCTTGTTTGTGTGTGACTCGGAGTTGCGATTGGATATAGGCCGAGTTCTTTTGAGAAATAATTTTTATCGGCTCCCATTCACTCCCCCCCCTCTCTGGTTCGCCGTTTCGGTCCTTCAGTGTGCTTTCTCCAGGTGGTTGTCCTGTGGGTCCTTAGTTTGTTCCTCGGTGAACACGTGTTCTTGAGGTGGTTTAAGCGATACGGTGGGCCCATGGATCCATGTGAAGTCCACGTGTCATGCTCTGATTCGTCGGGGCTTGCCTCCCTTGGATCGGTGACATGTCATGCATGCGTGGCACCTGAGGTGGAAGCCCCTCCTTGGCTAAGGTGATGTGGCATGAATCATAGAAGGTGAGATTGCTACTTCTTTTGCACTTATTTTCTTGCAACCACAAGATCTCCAAGGACAAGTGGAACTACATTATTCTTAACTAAAATGCATGTAATAAATGCCTCTTGCTTCTTTATTCATGAGTACATTGATGGCTAAAGTAAGCACTTAACAGCCGTCAACAAGTCCCCCAAGCTAGCCTCTTGCTCGTCTCGTGTAAGACATTAAGGACTCTAGTTGGTTGATCAGGAGTTACTACGATGTTGTACTCCTAATTTATGACAAGCATACACCTAGGTACTCTATCAAGGATTGAATGAGTTGGCATTGATCTTACTCTATGCTCGATTGATATGGGGCTTGTAGCTTCACCTGCCTTGGGCGGTTGAAAGATAGAACGGTTGTATAGAAGTTGATAGTCACATGTACCTTGATCAGTTATCAATCTGGAGGTTTTGCAAATTTTCACAAAGAAATCAAAGTTCCTCAAATGATACACTCAGATTGCTCATTGTGTATGATTCCTCACCAAGGCATTGATTTGCCTTCTTTCACTACCTTCCCCTATACCTGATATGTGGAGGTGTAGGTAGGGAAAACATGTGGCATACCTATTTCTCATGTATTGTCGAGTCGAAGACCAGACCCTTGGGAGAAATAGTTCTTACAACCTGATCAAGATGTGCATATGTGTGTATATGGATGATGAACTCCTTTTTTGCATATGATTCTCTCTTCTCCTTTTGAGATTTTTGAGACTTGGGCTATGTCCCTTTATTCTTCTTTTTTCTTCTTTTTGCATGCCCTTGAGCATCTTTTTTTATACATAGCCCATAGTCCTTGCTGAATATTTTTTAGAGAGAGAGTAATCATGGTACAGTGCGCGGAGCTTTATTTGTGGAATGGTTGTGTACATGATCTTGATCAAGGGAGCATGACAAGTTTCTCGCTGAGGGTCACAACAATTCGACAAGACTCAATGAAGAAAACAAGTAGCATATGTGGAGGCTAACAAAAGCTAGAATCTACATATGGCTTTGGATAGAAATTTCTCATTGTTGATGAACTTATCATTTCACCATTTGTTTCAAAAGAAAAACTCCAGATATCAAACATGACTTAGCACTAGCTCATAGTTACCCTATTATACCATATCATACCTCACAACAACCTAGGCAAAGATCAAGCTTTTTGCTACCCACAAGTTTCAAGCTAAGGTTCGATCATACAAGCCAACAAACTCAAAACTAAAATAGGATACTAAGTTGTAAGCGAGGCATACAAGAGGAATAAACAAAGCAACTATTCATCATTTCAACCATGAAGAACAAAAGCATTCTTACCGCACATATGAAAGCAAACTAATTTAAGAGAGCAAATAAATATTTTTAGTCTTTTTAATTTTTATAGATTTTTATGTGTTTTTAGCTTATGAGGTTCAGAAAATAAAGATACAAGTTACCTCAGAGTGGGGGTCCTCCCCCAAGCTAGCTTCAGGTTCACTACTGTGGAGGGGGGAATCCCATCCACCGATAGTAAGCCCTCTGCTCCTCCAACTACCGCTACTTGTGTATCATGGTTCAAACTCAAAGGGGTTGTCCGGATGGACTCCCATGAGCTTAAATCCCAATAAGAGAACGAGCAAAATGGAGCAAGAATAGCTTGTTTCTCTTAAAAGTCAGAATCTTTTATTGAAGGAAGCATCTTACCGATCTTACCTGCCGGCATAGGGCTCTTTTATTCCAAGCCTTCTAGAGCCCTGACTTCCTTCCGATTACTTACCTTGGTGAAGGGTCCGCCTTTAAAGATGAGGGAGTCAGCTCCCTACCCACTCTTCTCTACACTTTCTTGATGTTTTATTGCTTTCTAGGTGTAGGATACTACTTAGATTGGGACGTAGACCCCCTATGTCGCTTCCGTTCTGCACTTAATTGCTCCGGCTTTTGTCTTCGAGAATTATCTGTGAGAGCAATGAGGTTGTCCACTTGTGTTTGTATCAGGTCAACATCTTGGGCAAGGGTGCCCCTCCTTGGCATACCTTTAACCATTGAGCATTGTTCTTTACACAGCCGGAATTCAAATTTTTCCTCCCGACCATTGTTGTAGGGACGGATTACTCCGACACCAACATCAATTTGCGCATCAGCCGTGCTCAGAAATGGACGTCCCAGGATGAGCGGTGTTTTGTCACCAATGTCCATGTTGACGACCACAAAATCCACCGGGATGAAACAATCTCGCGCTTTCACCGGGATGTTCACGGCTATCCCCGCTGGGTACTGTACTGATGAATTGGCTAGTTGCAGCCGCAAGTTGGTTGGGGACAATTTCGTATAATTGAGCTAGTCGAAGACTACCTTTTGGCATGACGCTAACACTGGCGCCCAGGTCACAGAGGGCATGGTCAAATCTTTGTGATCCAATCGTGCATGTGATCGTAGGGCACCCTGGATCCTTCTTCTTTTCTGGAAGATGATTGAGTATAGCTGCTCTACACTTCTGTTGACGGTGTATATGCGTATCAAACTTCGTTTGGACTTGCAAGCGGACAACTCCTCCGTCATAGCCAAGGGACCCTTATTCCCTCAAGTGTGAACCTAAGGTATTGAATCCGTGGAACAAATGTGTGATGCCAGAATGCTATTAAAGCCGAGAACTTTGATCTTCAAAGGGGAACTTATGCATCTAATCTAAAGAACATCATAAAACAAATCTAATCTATGAAAACCGGAGGTAGCATGAGATAGAGAGGGATAGGTAAAACCAATCTAGAGATATTGGATCAAGACCTTGTTGAAGTTCCAAGCAAAGAAGAATAAACTAAGATCATTCACAAAAAAAAGCTTCTTTAAATCGCGGCTTCCCATCCAACTCCGAAGACACACACCTTTTGGAGCCACCGTTTTGTCAAAACGCACTCTTATTCGTGTGGGTTGGCCTAGGGTGAGTCCAATGGACAAGTTGAAATCTCTTGGAAGGTCAGGCATGCTCCTCTAGCCACCACGGCATGCTCCTCTAGCCACCACTTTCAAAGAATGATCTATCTCGAGAAAGATCTTAAAGTAAGAAAAGTTAGTCGAAATCAAAGTCGTAGAAGAATCACTTGATCGCTAGAAATCGGATTGCAACTTGATAATTCAACATCATAAATGATACATGGACAAGATCACGACCAAGATCCTACCTTGATCTTGCTCCTAGCTCCTCAAACTTCGACGTGGTCTTCCTTGCAAGGTTCCCACGGCGGCTAGAGAAACCCTAGACAACTAGCTCAGCCCTCTCCTCTCTGAGATGGTGTCCCTCTCTTGTCTGCTCCTCGGCGGTGAATGACGAATGGGTTGATGCGTGGCTCTTGGCAGGGGTGCGAATGGGCCCTGAAATGGGCTGGGCCAACCGGTCAGGGCTGATTTCGGCCCACTTCGCGGCCTGTTTCATGAATGATGCTTCCCGAGTCTTATAGAGTGTTCTCCCTTCTGCATGTGGGCCCTTGGTGTTAGTTTCTCCGCAGTTCGGATAGAGCTACTTGTCCCGCAAGATTCAGTATTTTTTATTCAGGTCCTCGGAGTTTTCCATCTTCATGGGTTGGTCCTTGGGCTTCTTGTAGTAATGTTCACGTCATTGCTTGACTTGTGTCAGGCTTCATGATCTTCTCACAAGGTGCTAGATGAACTTTACCCGGAAGTCTTGCTTTCAACGCTAACTTCCCTCATAAACATCAAACTCCAAAACCAACATGCACGAGCAAACTTGTTATATCAAGGGGGTGAGTACCAATGGATGAGATATAAAATTTATGCCAACATTGAAGGTAAACTCATGGCTAGGTTGATGGAAATTCACCGTCAACACATATCCCCCATGCTTAAACCTTGCTCATCCTCGAGTAAGCCTTCGATGGATATCAGCATTGCCTTTCATTGCTCAAACCTTGCACTTGATCATACACGAGAAAACAAAATGCTCTCAAAAGTTTAGTTCGTTAGAGTTCCATAGAGTACTAGCCTTCATCCCTACGGAGGGTGGATATTAATTAAGCTCATCCCACAAGTATTAAACATGCTCCCAAAATTCAAATGGATCTCAGAAATTTTGAAATAAAGAATGAGATGAAAAAGAGCTAAACCAAGTTCAAAAATTTAAACCACCTTGCATCTTTCTCGTAAACTCTCATCTCATCTTGTCTCTCAAGCCTATTTATTCTACTCCTTTCCCTCTCAAAACATATATATGTGTGGTAGTATTTATGTGGAGCTTTTTGGGAAAGTTTAGTACTACCAAGATATTATAAATGAGATATTGTCAAAACAAGACAAGTTTCTCATGGTCTTACCGAGACTTGTCAAAAAGGTCAGTAGAAAATAATGTTATATCAAGGAGGTGGAGAGAAAAACATACACTTTGAGATAAGTGGACATGTGCAAATGGCAAAGAGTGATCCCGAGGCACAAAGGAAGTCCTTGTTATCAAATTGCACATGGTTGGAAAGATGAGTTTGGATATTTTAATCTTGAAACTTTTGAAATTCCTAATGCATTTAGAGAAGGGGGGAGTTCACTTTATTTATTTATTATACATACTCATATTTTTTCTCATACATATTTTTTCTTTATCTCTTTCTGTTTTCTCTTTTTTCTCTTTTTCATTATCCTCATTTTTTTATTTTACTCCCCTTGAACTCTAAAATTGCATTGTACCTACCGCCTCCCCCATGCTTAGGCGTTTGCTCGTCCTCAAGCAAAGAGGTGATAGAGATAAGGTAGGTACTAGAAATATTTTTCCTTTGGAAAGATACTTTGACATCTTCAATCTTGGCACCATCTTTGCGATCTTCCTCGAATTGGCGATCCATACTCAATCATAGGTTGTGGTCAAGGAGGTAAACACAAAAGATGATATTTTTGGTTTTAACGGTGGATATCCGGTGAGGTTTGTGAAATCTCTTATGTGGCAATGCACAATGCACGAATAAAAAGGCTAGCAAAAGGATAGATACGCAAAAACAGAATGACCAGCTTCTTAGTCTCGGGCCAGAGAAATCAAGCCCTGAAATAACTCACCCAAACAATAAACCATGTATACTAAGTTTTTGCACTCAAAATATATATGGCTCTAGATAGGTAGAGCAACATCCAAGTGGTATTTATGACAAGGTTAGCATTACTTTTAAGAACAAAATAAATCATCTTTAATCCATTAAAACTTGAGAGCACATAAAACACTATGGGTCTTTATTTTTATCATAACCTCCGCAAAAAAAATTGAGCTAGCATTTAGATAAATTTCAGATTTGCATTTTAAGAGAGCATTAGCTTAATCATGCATAAAACAAGTACAAAGTTAAACAAAGCGGCAACTATCATCATATATCAATATGGCACAAACTTTTTATCTTTGCCAAAGGTAAAAACAAGGTGGTGATTTTATTCATGATGAAAATAAAAACTAACGCACATGCTGAATATTAAATAAAAACTGAAAACACTACACATACATAGGTGCATACAAGATGAAAATTAAAGAAAAGAAAAAAGGAAAAAAATAAACTAAAGATCCTCCTCTCCCTAATGTTTCGTAGGTGGTTGATAATCTCGGTTGTTGTACCCTTGCTCATAATAGGATTGCACTGCTCCTCCTACGGATTGCTCTAGTGGTGCTAGGTGGAGACGTCCAAGCTCAAAGGTGATGTTTACATTTCCTTCACCCATTTGGTTTGCATTGGTTTGGATGGCTGCGATATTTTGCATGTTTCTTGCAGCATATCCTCCAATGATGGCCACACTTTGTTGTGGTTGAGGAAGGTGTGCATATTGCTCCGCAAAGGCTACGTTGGGTACCGCAAAATTTGGTGGGGGCATGGCTGCAACACTCCCCCATGCTTGCATTGGTACACCACCGTAGTATATTGGCGGTGCTGGAATTCCTCCAAATGGTGGCACATAATTTTGTGGTGCACCTTCTTCTTGGGCTGCGAAAGAAACCTCTTCTATAATCCTTCCTCTCTTATTTTTCTTCGCCGGCACAAGAAGTCCTTCCTCTAACCAATCTTCTTTCCCCTCAAGAAAAAAGTCTTAGTCTTGCATCTAGTAGGCGTAAATTCACTTAGCCAATTTGAAGCCTCCTCTCTCATCCCCACTTATATATTTGCCTTGCTTCAAATAATCAAATCCTAGGGAAGTCCCGACTAACAGATGCTTCGGGTTTCTTGGAATTCTCGGTCTCAAAGAGATAGCCAACATGGAGAGGTAACACTCTGAACCAATATCTCTCGATCCCGATGTTGCTTCACAACACCACCGGTTGATCATAAGGTGAGTGGGGTCGATTGGTTGCCTAGCAATCAAAGTCGAGTAAAGCCAATTCACCTCCATGTCGGTTATCTTGGTCTCTTTCACTCTCCCCAAAATCCTCTTGCTCATCCATGAGTGAAACGCTTGGATGATGGGGTTCCAGATACTATTTCTTTGTCAGTTAGCTTCCCCCATGATCATTGTCCAAAAACTTTCCAATGTGCATCCATGCACATCCACTTGTTCTGGGGCTCCCTTTTGAAAACTAAGCAACTCCTTAATATACTCATAGGGAACCACTTGTTTATCTCCCTCCAAATGGAATGAGAGACTCGGCACTCCTTCATCAAGTATAGGCACCATGGTCATGAGAATTTCCAAGGAAAATTCCTTGTGGGTGTTTGCCGGCACTCCGTTGGAGAATTGCACCCAACCTAGGTGTCCCAACATATACTAAATATTCGTATGAAAACCCAACACTTGGAGAGCTTGATCGTCGAGGTTGACGTTTGCCATAAGCCTCTTCTCAAAGCGAGTGAGCTTCTTCTCCTCCTCTTCCGTCTTGATAATAAACCCATACTTGGAATACCGCAGATTGTATGGAGGTGGAGCAGATGATCGTGTCGAGCGACGAGGTCGGATGGGCGGCTCCTCCGTGTGTCCTTGAGGTTCGGTGAACCGCATAGACGAGCTTTGTGTGGCCCTCATGACACTGAGGCGAAGAGTGTCGTTCCTCCTTAGCGGTGTCGTGTCCTCCATACTCTGAGAAGACTCGGAGACCGAGTGCCTCCTCAAAGAGGTTGTCGGTGATGGCTTGGACGATGATAATCCCTTCTTCTTGGTGAAAAGACTTGTAGTTTTCTTCCACATGGTTGTTGCACTCTCCCTCACAATTATATACTCTGGGTTTTCAACCAGTAACAAGGCACACAAATATTATTTTGAGTATGGAATTTGAGTGGTATTAGGATGGATTTTGTTGGACGAAACAAAACTCGAAGTGGAGGCTAAGTCTATGGTGGTTCTGGACTATGAGCTCATGAACAAGAACAAGGAACTGGACGAATGACTTACCTGAGGAAGACGGGCACCAGGGGCTTTAAAAGGGGGTGAGGCCGGCCGGCCTTGGCCGACCGTCCTGAGTGGCCTGCTGCTCCTCCCAGCTCCGGTTTTCTCCAGCGCACTCATGCTTGCTTTGTTGCTTTGTGACCGCATGCTCCACAGGGTTGCACCGCCCAAATGTTCTCGTCCACTCCTTTGCTTGCATTATTGATCCTTCCACTTGATTGTTTTTGCTTTGAGTCACTTCCATGCTCCCTTGCCTCATATGCCACCATGATATTCCTACAAAAAAAGCTTTGGCTTCCCAACATACTTGTCCTTTGCATATGGTTTGATGGTGAATGTTGGAGGGGTATCCCATGATGCATCATGGTGCACGTGTGGTTAACTCAATTGTCTCCATCTAAGCATGTTTTAATGCTAAGCACTCCTCTAATTTTTAAAAAAAATTAACTCAGAGCTTGCAATGAGTCCAAATGTATTTAGAGGAGTTTTTAAGCATTAAAAAACAAATGTAAGTCGAAAATGTTTTCCGACTACTTTTATTTTGGTCTCACCGGTATTGTTTGCTTCCATTAGTTGAGAGCAAGATTTTCCCGGTTTGATCATGGTGGCATAGGTTTAGGTTCTAATTTTGGTTAAGAGTGAGAGAGATTTTGAATGAAATAAAATTGAATGAGGCTTAGCATAATTCTAACTCTAGAAAAATTCTAACTCTAGAGAAAAGTTTCTAGGTTCACACGAGTCCTACCATGCGCTGAAATTTAAATAACATCTAGGTACATAGCATGGCTCTACTCATGTGTTTTTAGGATGTAAAAACATCATGAAGAGGATGAAAGGTTGAGGTAGGTTCTGAATTTTTTTGGTTTTGGTTTCTCGAAAAGAAGCAAATAACACATAGAATGGCTCATGTAAAGGGTTTATGATCCAAATGAAATATCGAAACAAAATTTATAACTCTAAACATTATCCAACCACTTTAAGAGTCTATGAATGTATTGCGTAGCAAATTTTAAAACTATTTACTTGAAAGACTCGAAAAATCTTGATCGGGTTGTCCTCTCGGTAGGTTATTCTTGACTCGATGAATCAGGTTGCCTACCGCCTAGCGTACCCACTTCTGCACCACCTTTGGCGCAGGCTTATTCTCCAGCTTAGTCATCTTTTTGGTCTTCACAGGCGGCTTTTGTTCCTTGATCTTGACGGATGCAACAACTTCTTTTATTTCCTTCGCTTCCTTCTTCTCCGGCTCTTCTTTCTTCCTTGGCTCTTCCTTACTAACACGACAATGAGGTGGAATATATTTAACTTTGATCATATTGCATACCTCGAAGTGTGGTCGAAACTTGAAGGAACTTCTCTCGCCGTTGATGTCGAACTTGATCTCCTCCTTGCCAACGTCGATCGTAGCTCCCAGGTCTTGAGGAAAGTCATCCCAAGAATACGTGGTGGCTTCTCCCTTTCTCCCATCTCAAGCACCATGAAGCCAACAGGGATGAAATGGTGTCTGACCTTCACAGGCACATCCACGGTGATGCTCAAAGGGTAGCGGATGGAGTTGTCACCCAACTCCAAGCACATGGCAGTAGGCTCTAGTTCAGGTAGGCATAGCTTCTTGAACACATGTCTTGGCATGACGCTCAAACTTGCTCCAAGGTTGCATAATGCATTCTCAAACTTGAATGAACCATTAGAACACGGAATCGTTGGGCATCTGGGGTCTACTTGCTTCTCTAGCACATTCGCAATAGTGGCGCTACATTGCTCGGACATCTTGACATGATCCACCCCGAGTGTTGCTATCTCCACACTCTTCACATGTGGATCTTGCTTAGGCAGCCTTTAAATCTTGAGCTACTTTCTTCTCTATCTCCATCTTCTCCAACCTCCTCATAAGAGAATCGATCTTGCCTTCAAGTATATCTTCCTTCTCTACTTGCAAGACTCCATTGACATTCCCTGTGGGTTGAACCAGAAGTAAGCGTCCAGATGACGCCCATGTGTCATTGTCCGTGACCTTCTTGAATAAAGTGAACGCTTGGGTCGGCGTAAACTCGATGATGGATCCTCCCATGATGCATTGATGATCGTCCTTGACGCCATAGTAAGTCCTTGATAGAACTTTGGAACGAGATCTTCCTTTGGGAATTTATGATGTGGCACCGCTTGAGTGTACTCATTGAAACACTCGAATACTTCTGATAGTCTCCGTAAGATATTGAGCAAAGGTAGCAATCTTATTGCGCAAGCTTTGAGTCTTACCTCGTGAGTAGTATTCCTTCATGAAGGCTCTCATCAAGGCATCCCAATTTTGCACTGTCTCCACCGGTTGAGAGTAGAACCATTGAAAAGCCTTTCCGGGTAACAAGAACGGAAAGAGCCTCGCCCCCATTTGATCTCGAGTCACCCCGTCCATGTTGAATGTTTGACAAAGTTGAATGAACGCTTGGAGGTGAAGGTTTCGATCCTCTTTACCGGTGAAGGGTGAATGTTGCACCATGCATATTGTTGAGGTCTTGATCTCGAACGGCCTTCCGATTTCTGCGAGGCTCAAGATTGGTAGGTCGACGATATACGGGGTGCATAGCTCCCCGATCTTGTGCTCCAGCTACGGTTGATCTCCCATTGATTGCGGTGGAGGTCGATTCGCCCTAAGGCTTGGAGGTGGTGGTTCCTTAGGAGACTTCGACGATCCTTCGGCCTCCGCTTTTAAATCTGTAAATTCCAGCTTTTTAGCTTGTGCTTCACGTCTCCTTAGTGTAACACTCCATGTTTTTGATAAATGGTAATTGGTGCTAATGACCCTCTTAATATCTTCTCTAACTACTCTTGGGAACCCTAGGTCAACCCTTGGTCAAACCCCTACCTTAAACCCTATTTTTCCCTCTTTGACCCCTTGTGCCACTCTAGAACTTTGGCACGTTCTCCAAAATTTCACTAAACACTTCCAAATCACCCAATGGAAAAATGTGCAATTTGTCAAGGCACACAACTTCTCTGTTGAGTGGCATTGCTAGTTTGGAGTGTAAGGTGGTGAAAAATGCAAATCAAGGTATTGGGTCACTGTTCACTAGCGCCGAGTTTTCAGTCAAGTTCCTTTGCAATTTGTGCTCGATCTGTTGATCAAACCACCCTAGAGCTTTTTGGCATTCTTGTAGGGGGTAATTTGCTTGACAACTTTGGTATTCAAAGTTTGGAGCACTTTTGTTTGGAATTTTGGAGAAAATTCAATTGCAAGAAGGCTAAATGAAACAGGTCGGTGCAACCGGCGCTCCCGCGCATGACGTCGCCCGCGCGCCGCCACGTCGGCCGTGTCATGCCCGGCTCGCGCGCGCATGCCGAGGCGTCTGAAAACCCCGCGGTCCGAGGCCCGTGCCGACGCCACTGTGCACTAGAGGCCGTGACGCTTGCGTGGAGGCCTAGGCCGGTACTACGCGGCCGGTGCACAATTGCCGGCGGGCGAATCACCTCTCCCCATTGGCCGATGGCGCCGCTGCACGTCGCCACCACCTCGTGCCCATGCTGGAGTCCCAGTAGGCCATGACGGTGAAGGTGAACCTCCTCTACGCGCCTATAAAACCCTCTCCTTCCTTTTCCCTCGTGCGCCCAAGCCACCGAGTTGTCCGCCGCCGGCGACATTGCTGCTCCGCTTGCTGCCGTGTTAAACGGTGACCCCTAGCTCTTCCCTAGTATCCACTCGAGCCCCCAAGCACACGTGATGGCCTAGCCTCACCGGCATTTGCCCGAAATCCGAGCTGCGGCGGCCGCACCATCACTACTTCGCCGCCGGCCATCGCCGGACCTCTCTCCGCCCGAGTCGCCGCCGCGAATCAGTCCCTTGTGAGTCAAATCGATCATCCCCCTTGCTTGTTTGCATTCCCCGGCCCTACCTCGCCGTCGGCGAGCCTGCTCCGCCGCGGGAGGGTAGAGTTGTGAAGGGGAGTTTTCCCCGGGGGCCTGCGTGTTAAATGCGAGGGCATGTTTGCGAAGGTTCAAAAGTCCCAAGGGGCTGAGTTCTAGTAGATTCTTCCCAGTTTTGTTAATTGACCCAATGACTTGTAAATTCTATATCAATTCACAGAAAAATCCAAAAATTGCAGACCCTATTTTTTGTGCTCTGTGTGACTAGACCTACAACTTACACAAAGCATGTATATACTTTTGAGCTTTAGTTTTTGCTTGAAAAATTGAAGTGTGAAATACCTAGATCTGTGTTTCTGCAAAATCCATACATGATATTGAGCTGGATTTTGGATATGTTGTAGACACTAGCATAAGTAGGTTCTGTGCCAAAATTTGCACAAAGTTACTGAAGGAATCTTTTATAAAATTTATCTTGTGATATTGACAAATCTGCCTAGATGATTTTTGTAGCTTAAAATATAATTATTTTTGAGCCCTACTTTTGGGTATTGTCATGTTATGCTAAAATGCACCTCTGGTGAATTTACCCTGATTTTATCTCTGTTAGAAATATTATTTCCAAATTTATTCTTGTTTTTATTCATAAATGTGTATCTCAAGATCCATCATAGCTATAAGTGTGTTTGTTGGTTCCTTAGGCTTGTTTTAGGCCAGAGCATGTGTAGGAGAAAGTTTGGGTTCATTTCTGTTATACTTATTCTAATATGCATTAATCCTCTATATGCTAATAGATATGCCTTTAGTTGTGTGCATTTAATTTTAGTGGTGCAAACTAGTTGCTTGCTGTCCAAATGAGTGTTTCCTGGTCATTAGGACTAGTGGGCATGGTTGGGCAAGTTTGAGGATTGATTGGTTGATTAAAGGTTGAAAACTAGATTAATCTAGTGAGGGAAAAATAGGAAAAACCAATTCTTTTGTGCTTAAGCTCTATAAATGGATTAGGAAGATAGTGTGTGGCATGAAAGTGCATTTACTTTCTGTTTTGCTTTTAAACTAATTAATCTTTTATAGATGTGCACACAATCACCATAAAGAGAAGACTAATTAAGCTTTTTGATTATCTTTTAAAGGGAAAATGTTTAAATACTTTTGTTGAGGTGAATATGGACAACCATAGAATTCTTGTGGCTGTTTGCTACTGTTTGATAATTAAATTAAATTTGTTTATTTATTATATGTACTCAGTCACTATTAATAAGTCTAGCTAGTAAGGCATCACAAAATGTTCCTTTATAGGAAAAGTATGCTGAATGTATCTTTATCTAGGTGAATGTGGTCAGCCATGCACCCCATGGTTGCCAAAAGTGGTTTTGTGATGAATTAACTCAATATGCCAATTAAGTCTTGCATTTGCATTCTCCGTGTAGAAGTCCCCGACGGTATCTATACGCTTGTGCCGGCTGACGAGGACGAGGGAGCAGGAGGAGACGTGCACTACGTGACCGTAGAGCAAGACCCGGACCAAAGTCCGGAAGGTTGTCTGCCTGCTTGTGCTGACGAAGGCAAGCCCCGGTTTAATCATTGACCTATGTGTTTCTTTCAAGTTTCTGAATTTATCATTGTTATCTTATGTGCATTTATGTTCAGGAGTTGGTTGAAACCCTAGTTGCATGATCCTTAATTACCCATGATCTTTTACTAGCAAGTTAGGTCGCTAGTTGCTATGCTTTAAGGATCTGGTGCAAGTCGAGTGATGTTCGTCACTCGCGAGAATAGGATCCCCTTTATGGAATCACTATATGTATAAATGGATTGCTCATGTGGTAAGAGCATGGGATTTGGGCTCCGGTCCAATGGCTTCGTTGGTTAAGTGTTTCAAAGTACTAAACACTTGTCGGAAATGGGTACGATAAGCCTAGTACCGAAATGAGGCAGTACGGGGTTCTACTATCACTACTCTTAGGGTTGCGGCCCGGGCTCACCACCCGAGTGCATGCGTGAGGCTGGGTGACCTTAGTGGTGTAGCCTAGATAAACCTTGTACTTAAGATTGTGAGCTATTATCCCCGAACCGAAGAATGACGGGAACCGCCTGGTTGGTGAACTCTTAGTGAGGGCACCTCCCGTGTGTTTAGGTCCACCTTGCAAAGTTTTGAATCAATTGATTGTCGGCCTCTCACCGTTATCTGAGACTACTTAATCTACTGGCCATAATATCCCTTTATGATGGAACTTTGTGAAGATTATTACTTTGATTAATTGTTTGCACAACTTTGATTGCAATAGTTGCTTATCTAGTAATGATTACTTCTACTAGAACATGAGCTAAAATGTGAAAGTAAGGATTCACTCCTTAGCAGCTTTTTGGCAAACAAACCCACTAGCCAAAAGCCATGCATGATTAGAGGTAAAGTCTTTCTTTTAGACGGGTAATCCTTGCTGAGTATTAGTATACTCAGCCTTGCTTTATAAATGTTGTTTCCAGGTAATGCATGTGATGTGTGGCCCGGAGAATTTCCACCCGGCTGGAAGCTGGAATGGGTGGATGGCGAGGAATGATTACATCATGGACAGGCCTCCTATGATGTGATCGTACCGTTTAGTTTCTTTCGCTGTTTTGAATAAACTCTGAACCATTTACTTTCATGTCAAAGGACTATGTTTGTAATAATGGACCCTACGGGAATTTGATGTAAAATTGTAAGGAACTCTGGACTCTCCTTCGTGGGAGTTTTAATGCATACGTTCGATCCTCTCTGTGATGTCAAGTGATTTACCGGGTGTAAACCTGGCAACACTCAACGGGATGATTCTTTATTATCACTTAATGACCAAATGGAGTGGTTTAGGCGATAATACGGTATTATCTCAGATGGGGTTGTTACACTTAGCCTGTAAAGTTTTTCTAGATCATCCACAAAATTTTCGGGTTTGTTGGAGAGGTAGCCGTCCATCTCCTGTTAGGGTTAGCAATAAACAAAATATATACAACAATAAAAAAATCTAAGAAAACTAGGGTTAGTCAAAAACTAGATTAGATTGATTTTTGAGGATGATCAAAAGTTACTAGATGCAAAAAGAAAAACCAAAAGAAAACTAAGAATATTCACAAAAAGCAGTAAAAGATCTAATCTTGATCACTTATCCCCCGGCAATGGTGCTAGAAAAAGGGGCTTGTTGACGGTGTATATGTGTATCAAACTTCATTTGGACTTGCAAGCGGATAAGTCCGCCGTCGTAGCCAAGGGACCCTTCTTCCATCAAGTGTGAACCCAAGGTATCGAATCCGTGGAACAAATGTGTGATGCAAGAACCGAACTAATGAAGTCCAGAACATCATAAGAACGAATCTAAACTATAAAAACTGGAGGTAGCAAGAGATAGAGAGGATAGGTAAAACCAATCTAGAGAGATTGGATCAAGCCCTTGTTGATGTTCCAAGCAAAGAAGAATAAACCAAGATCAATCTCATAAAAAGCTTCTTTAAATCTTATGCACTCATATTCATGCGCGGTGGCCTAGGGCGATTCCAATGGACAAGGTGAATTATCTAGGAAGGTCGGGCATGCACCTCTAGCCACCACGGATACAAGAACACCCTTTATGATCTATCTCTAGAATAGATCTTAAAGTAAGAAAAGCCAATTGAAATCAAAGTCGTAGAAGAAGCACTTGATTGCTAGAAGTAGGATGGGAACTTGATAATTCAACATCATAAACGATACATGGACAAGATCACCACCGGGATCCTACCTTGATCTTGCTCCTAGCTCCTAGAACTCCGACGTGGTCTTCCTTGCAAGATCCCCACGTCGGCTAGGGAAACCCGAGACAACTAGCTCGACCCTCTCCTCTCTGAGATGGTGTCCCTCGCTTTTCTGCTCCTCGGCAGCGAATGACGAACGAGTTGATGCATGGCTCTTGGTAGGGGTGCTATAAATAGTCCGAGAGGCGGCTAGGTCAAACGGGGATGCGAATGGGCCTAGAAATGGGCTGGGCCGACCGGCCAGCCTAGGCCCATTTCAGCCCACTTCGCGGCCTGCTTCATGGACGATGCTTCCTGAGTCTTCTAGAGTGTTCTCCCTTCTGCATGTAGGCCCTTGACGTCAGTTTCTCCGCGGTTTGGATAGAGCTCCTTGTCCTGCAAGGTTCAACATTTTCTGTTCAGGTCCTCAGAGTTTTCCATATTCACGGGTTGGTCCTTGGCTTCTTGGAGTCATGTTCGCATCATTGCTTGACTTGTGCCAAGCTTCATGATCTTCTCATGAGGTGCTAGATGAACTTTACCCGGAAGTCTTGCTTTCAATGCTAAATTCCTGCATAAACATCAAACTCCAAAACCAACCTCGAGCGAACTTGTTATATCAAGGGGTTAGTAGTAATGGATAAGATATAAAATTCATGCCAACACCAAAGGTAAACTCATGGCTTGGTTGACGGAAATTTGCCGTCAACAACTCCTTTGTAAGCTTTACCACCTCCGAAGTGGGTAGATATCATTTTTTGGTGAGTATATCCTTGAGGTAACGCGCGTATGTTGGCACACGCATTGCCTCAATGAGTGGAACATTGATGTGGACTTGTTGGATCATATCTACAAAGTGAGTGAATTGTTCATCCACGGTTGTCTTCCTGTTTCTCTGAGGGAATGGCAGTATATTTGTGTCGATAAACTCGGGTTTATCTGCCTTCTCTTCTGGTATTCTTTCTTGTGAAGGGTTCCTCGTGCCTAACGGCTAGTCGTGGTGATCTTCATCCCCTTTGTGCTTTTCTTGGTTCCTACATGATTAGGATTGGGCAGGTCACAAGTGGTCTTACCCCCTTTTGTGACTACCGCTTTTGCATTCTCAATTGGAGGAACCATAGCGACTAATTGAGCCAATTGGGTCTCAATCATTTTATTAAAGCTTACTTGGTCCTTAAAAGCAGAAGAAAGGCTATCAATTTTAACTTTAAGGCTTTCCAAAGCCTTATCATAGGCAGCTATTTTCTTGTTAAAACCATCGCTGATCTTAGCTTGCCCGAAAACCAGATCTCTTAGGGAAGGTTGGTTTGGGTTGAAAGAATTACCTTGATTACCTCTCTAATAAAAAGGCTATGATTGATTCCATGTTTGACCTCCTTGTGGACGATAACCATTGTTGTTGTCGTTCATGTACATCACGTCCTCCTGGGTAGTAGGGCAATAATTCCCTGAATGCCCAGTGTCACCACAGACTTCGCAAGTCATGCGAGAATCCGTAGCGTGAGTAGTGACGGCCATGGCAGCCTTCTCACTGGTTAGGTCATCCATTCTTTTCATGAGTAGATCCATCTTGGCGTGCAACATATCCACTTCCCTGACGGTATGTGTACCCCTCTGACATCGTTGGAGTCGATCATAACTCCACCTTTCGTTGGAGGCCATCTTCTCAATAAGTTTGGTTGCTTTAGTAATATTAAGAGAGAAGAAAGCCCCTCGAGCAGCATCAATATGGCCTTGGGCTATCGGAGTCAGCCCATTATAGAAACTTTGAAGAATAAGCTAGTTGTCCATCCCATGATGGGACAAGCTAGGATGTACTCCTGAAGCCTCTCCCAAGCTTCTGGGATAGTTTCATTTGTTGCTTGCTGGAAGCTTGAAATTCCTTATGCTTGTCTATAGGTGGATTGGGTGCAAGTGGTGGTGGCTGATTTTGTTGAGCTTGCATGTTTTGAATAGTGGTAGTTAGGTTTTGTATTAGCTGCATTTGAGCAGCAAGAAACTGCTGTGTTGCCGGATCCATTGCTGGGTTGAGGGGTGGGGTGGTGCTTGATTCTGCTGATTAGCAATATTAGCACGGACAACAGGTGGAATGTCTTAACCTCCTCTTGACCTGGTGTTTACCACATGATTGTTAGAGAAAGGTATTTCAGATAGGAATAGTGAACTAATGTATGAAGACATATACTCAAAAAGATGAAGCAACATGAACTTCCAATCTAAGACAGATTCTGATAGCTCCAAACCAACTTGAATGGCAGATAAGGATAACCTAGATTTGAACCCAAACTATCTTTATTAACCTAACAATTTATTTCTTGTTGCATTTGTGGCCATCACTCCACAACACAGCACACACAATCAAAACTCCAAATCAAACATGTGTTCAAACAACAAACATTTACATCGCATATCCTCAGGAGCGATTCTATTGAAGTTGATAAGAAGGTAGGCAATCTAAGAACTTATACTTGGAAACACCAGTGGTAGATCCAGCTGACAGAACAAGAACCAAACTCAGTATAGATAAAAAATAAATGATGGGTTTTGTCAAAGAACAAATGATAAATTAGTTTTTTATGCATAAATAGGATATTTTGAAAGATGACATGGCTTTCTAGAACATGAATCCTTAATTTTCGACAATTTCTAGCTAAGGTTGCGTTCCTACAGTCAACACTGCTCTGATACCACTTTCTCACACCTGATTTCCGAAGAGAAATCAAATGCATCTCATATGTGCGCCAGGATAAAGTTACACACATATGATAGACAAAATGAGTGTAATATCATAGACAATATTCAAAATGTAACATGGGGTTTAACTTCTTATTACACTCATACGGGAGACACGAAGGTGTTTAACATCGGAAAATGATAACTACACGAAGATTCTTCGTCTTCCGCTCACTCAGAACTTGACTGGGGGACAACGCATGCCTCAGAACTCCTCAAAGTCGTTGTAGAACTCTTCACCATTGTTCTCTTCTGAACAGCGATAAGCAAGGATGAGTACACTTATGGTTGGTACTCAACAAGTGGGGGAAGATGCAAGGCTACCAAGGGTAGGCTAAGGTTTTGCAGCGATTAGCATTTTAATGTTGGTCAAGTTTTAATTAAAGAACTCCTAATTACTAGGTGTAAGTATATACCAACGCACTTAAGAAACTTATAAACAACTTAGCTCAGAACTCATCGAACCACGATTTATTCTCATCTTTAAGTTTATTAATCATGTGAGGGTCCAAGCCGCTCATAACCGTGAGCATAGCTGATCGATCAGTTTTACACTCTGGAGAGGTTTGCACACTTTACCCACAGCTGCGTAAAAGTTCTGAAGAACTTTGGACCCAACCATGTGATGCTAGCTAGGCATCATACCAGACTTCTGAGGTGTGATTGCAAAGGGACACTACGAAGCCTTTACAAAGGCACGCAAAAGACTAACGACCCGCATAGTTACGGATCAGGGTGGACCATAACCCTCCCTAGTGGTCAGCACCTTAGCAAAGGCTACTACCCAAAAGGACTGGGCTATACCCCTGCAACCCGGATCCCCCTCTGCTCCTTTCGGAAAAGGGCCATCAGATCAATCGCACACCTAATTAATTGGCTAAGGTCAGAGCCATATGACACTGTGGTTGCACATGTTTTCTTGTGTGGTTCTCCATGTTCTGATTAAATCATATGATCATGTATTACCAAAAGCATCATCATCAAACATACAAGCCTTTGCCACGAAAAACAATTTTATCCAACCCGAGTTGAGCAACTAGCATATTCTACCCAAAAACATTTATTAAACAGGGTTGTTCCAAGGATTGTGGATAAAAGGTCTAGGTAAGTCCTTAAAAAGGGTGGTGTTCCCGTCAATTTAATGCAATAACAGAATAAATATAAACATAATTGTCATGCAGTTACATAGGATAAAATAGAATCATGCAGGGGGAGAAGACCACTTGCCTTCCTTACCTAAACACTAAGGTTCTTCTTTTTCAAACACTTGCTCTTGATCTGCTTCAACTGGCTGCTCGCTTGAAACTAGCATGATGTCTACGAGCACACAAGAATACATTCAATAAACAAAACAATACACCAAGCATAAAAAGCTTAAAGGTTTGCCTCTAGGAACGTGAATGTAAAAACACTCGGAACTATCGGGATATTTGGATGATCACATACAAGAGCTAGCTATGTGCTTGGTATCTTTTAATTAAGTAAAATCACGTGTATATGTTATTTCAGAGAAATACCCTATCTATAATTAAGCAAGTTACATTTGTATTTAAAGATGATGTAATCCTAGTACAATTTTATTTATAAATATCCAACTATAATTTATGCGAATTAAACATTTAATTTAAAAGAAGCATGTAAACGCATCTAGGCGTTTATCTTTATATTTCGAGTTATTCTAATCAAATTATAATATAAAAACACATTTACAATCATTTTAATCAAATTAACATTTAATTAAGAAAACTCAGGATATAGCCTATGTTACTTTTTAGTAGAAAGCAAATTGCATAATCATTAATCAAATTAAGTTTGATTACAAAAACTGAGGTATATATCTAATTAACTTTTAATTAAAAGAAATATTTAATTAGTATTAATCATATTAACTTTCTTATGAAAACACGTGTTGAACTCTAATTAGATTTTAATTAGAAAAGCATGTGTAATAGGATTTAATAATATTTAATATTTAAATAAATTATAAAACATTAGACATGTTCAACATTGGTCCTATCACATAGTTTGAGTTGATATGATCCTAACACAACTTTCAACTTTCAACAGCTAAAACGCAAAAGATACAGCCAAAACAAGGTTCTAAAACTGACGGGCTTGAAAAGACGGTCGCACGGACACCAAGAACGCTTAAAACGGATAAAAGACGGAAAAGATATGGCTAAAACAAGGTTCAGGGGCTAGATTGCAAGAAAACTTGGCTTTCAGGGGTTTAACTGCAAGAAATCTGGGACCTAAACATAATTATGCATATAAGCCAAAGGTCTATAGCGCAAAAGGTCAAGGTTGGACTTCAAGTGAGATTTCACAGAAAGATCAGGGGCTTAGATACAAAAGGAAGGACCTAACTGTAAGGATTCTAGTAGGTGGAAGGGCATCATTGCGATATTTAAAATAGCAAGGTTCTTTTTGTAAAGATGTGGCTGAAAGTCTTGTGTTGACCCTGTTGACCAGTATGTTGTGTGGATAGGAGTCGATCTCAGCCGTAGATCAAGCAACGGACGGCTGACAAGATAACTAAAAGCTCAGGGGGTCTATTCGTAAAAGAAAGGACATAACTAAAAGCCTTTTATATAGGTGGAAGGGTATAGTTATGATATTAGAAAGCTCAGGGGTTTTTATGTACAATGGCGGCGGTTAGCTTCTAGTTGACCGATACGCGGTCTAGTTGACTCACGATTGGGCGGATCTGGGCCGCTAGATCCAGATCCTGTGGTTGGGGCGGCCGAGGGCAGATGAGGGCGGCGGCACACGGCGGAGCTGGCGGTGGAGCTCGCTGGTGATGCTCGATTTCAAGCTCTCGATCACCAAATGTGACGCAGTTGGGCTCTATGTGAAGCTAAGGAGATGGGCAAGCTAACTAGGAGCATGTGGAGGTGAAATGGGTGACGACCATCGCATTGCGCCAATGGAGGCAGACGGTGGTCGGCCGGCGTGCGGTGGCGAGGGCTACGGCTCAGGATAAAAGAAAAAGATGGCGGGGGATGGTTTGCTCATCCCACGGCGACGGGTTGGAGATGGATTGGGTGACAGGGAGGCGGTGGCGGGTGAGATCGACGCCGATGGTCGAAGCTTGAAGACGACGACGGCGACGCTCAGTCAGCGAGGAGGAAGACCCGGCGGCGAGGAGCCCGGGCAGCCAGCAATAGTGCGGCGGTCGAGATTTCTCAACGGTGACATGTGTGGGAGTGAGGAGAGAGTGCGGGGGCTTGATTAGTGGGGAGGGGCACCTGCAGGACCCCTCGGGTCGGCTTTATAGAGCGAGAAGGGGGAAGAGGGGGCGACGGTCTGGAGCAATGGCCATCAATGCCATGGCGGCACCGGCGACTTCAAGACAATCAAGGGAGGGGGCTTTGATTAGGAGAAACGGAAGGAAATTAAGGGAGGAGAGTGTAGCCGGTGCTTCACTGCATCTTAATGGCGAGCTTGAAGGCGTGGAAGTGGAGGGTGCGAGGAGAAACAGACGGCGGAGGCGCGGTTGACGCGGCGCGGGGGAGGTTCCAGAGGTAGGGGAAGGGGCCGACAGGTGGGGCCGGCCTGTCGGTGACCAGAAGAGATAGGAGGAGGGGAAGGAGAGTTGGGCCGCGCTGTGGGAAGATGGGCCGGCGGCCTGCCGGTTGGGCGAGCGGGGCGGGGAGGAAAAACCGGTTGGGCCCAGGTGGGGGAGGTGGAGCGGTGGGCTTGAAAGGAAAGAGGAGTTTTGGGTTTTTTTTCAAACTCCTTTTCAAACTTTTAAATTCTTTTCAAACCTAAACACTACAAACCCTATTCAAATCATTTTAAAAACTTTTAAAACTTCACACAAACAAACAATAAACACTATGCAACCAAAATATGATGCACAAACACTTATTGCTTCTAAAATTATTCAAAAGTGATATTTAAATATTTCATGGCTCAAATTAATTGATAATTTATTTAAATCCTTAGAAAATTAATTCTAAACACCATGTTGCTTACATTATTTTGGTGATGGAATTTTAGGGTGCTACACCTAGGAAGCTGTATCGACTTTCGTACGTACACGCGAAGGAGAGCTGAAATGAATTTGTTCATTCCTTACAAGTGACTCAGGATCTTCAGTGAAATTTGGTGGTAAGTCGAAACTAGTCATACACTACTTGTCTTCAACATCAATAGACAAAGAAGACAATCAAGGTTAGCCTGCATTGAGAACGGTTTCATTCCTGTCATGATTATAGACATATGCAAAGTGTTGACATGTTATCCTTAGCCTTCCCCAACAATGGCGCCAGAAATGTTTGTTGTTATTCCTTAACATCGATGCTAAGTTTATGGGATCCTAGAATCGATGCCAGAAATGACCAAATGGTAATCCTAACGATTACAAGAGTTCGCAAGCGCACAGAAGTACCATTGTAGCTGTTGGGGGGTTACCCGAAAAATTCGGATGGATCCCCGAACACGTGAGAAAAAGAGAGAGAGTTCTTAGCATGTTGAAGCACAAAGTTAGAGCACAGAGAGACTGTAATCCTCTCCGCAGATTGCACGAGTTCCCAAAAATCTGAGTCCGTTTACACGTGCCCTCGCGCCCCCTTTTATAGGGAGATGAAGGGACTTTTACATGCCGAAAACACCCTCAGCCTCAGAGAATATTCCTAATGTGAACGCATATAAGAATGTCTTTTTCGTCTAACATATTTACAAGTCTGCCACTAGTTCACATTCTAAACCCGGACTTTTTGGGACAACTTTGACTTTGCCCCTTCTCAGGTTCGTGAATGTCTTCACGCGTAACCCCCGAACTGGGTCTTCGACAGATTCCCGAATCGGCCTTTGCTTCTTCATCGGTTCGTGCATGTTTCGCGCGTGACTTCCGAACTGGGTCCTCCACAGATTCCCGAATCGACCGTCCTCCGAAGTTCGCACTACCGCCAGCTCGAGGTTCCAGGCTTCCGCATGTCCGTGACCCCATTTCTCTACCGAATTAAGATTCCCGAACTTCGCACATTCACGAATTCGAGGCTTCACAGGTTCCCGGCTCCCAAAAATCGTGAGTTTCCTACTCCTGGAAAACATGTCTCAAGAACTTTGTCAAACTTAACGTTTCGAGGGTGACGGGTTTTCCTGAATTCCCGAACACTAGCCCCTCGGGGAAGCAGGTTGACTCCGACGATCCGTTCCACGAATCTTTCGGAAATTTAGTAACAAACGTCACCCTCGGAACGACGGAGGGGACACGCGTCGCCCGGGAACCCAACCTGAACAAAGCAACAGACCAAGCACCAGGGGAGGATTCAATCCCAGAGGAAGGGGGAGAGGCAGAGGACCCTCAGGACTCACGAACCACAACCCAAAAGATCCTCACTTCTATTGCTAGTATCATGGGAGGGGCCACAGCACCGAAGGATGCCCAGAAACAAAGAAAAACATGGCAAGAATTCAGCAAGAGAAGGCACTAATGAGCATCGCATCCTCAATGCCAAGCCAATTTCGTCCGAACTTCTGGCAGCCGCAATTCGCGAATCCACAATCGAGCTCGGTCTCAGTTCAGCAATTCCCACAACCACAGTCAGCATGGCAGCCGTCGCAGCAATTTTTCCCTCAGTCGCAAGCGATCCAGTCAATCCAGCAACCACAACCCATTCGGGAAATCTTGCCACCACCTCCAGAAGGTTCGTCAAGACCTCAGTCAAGTTTGGGACCTCAGAACTCTAAGGAATTGCCATCGTTCGGGACTATCATGCCAATCACGGGTGGATCTGCTATGGAATTCGAGACTAAGAAACAAAGAAGCAATTATTTCAGATCCGTAAACACCATTATCCATGACGGCCCAGCTGCTCGCCCAGAGTGGGCAAAGGTGCCAATCACCTTCACAGAGGAAGATTTCAGGCTGAAATCCGCGATTCACAATGACGCCATGGTCATTGAGGTGAATATTGCTGGGTGGGTCATAGGAAAAGTCCTAGTTGACAATGGGAGCTCGGCGGATATCCTGTTCTTGAAGACTTTCGAAAAGATGAATCTAAGCCAGCACATGTTGGACCCCCCAGAGTACCCGCTGCAAGGGTTCGGAGGAAAACCCATCAAGCCGGTTGGAAAAATTTCACTCCCAGTTTCATTCGGAGATCTCGAGAATGCCAGAACGGAGAGCCTCACTTTCGATGTAGTTGACATTTACCACCCATACCTCGCAATTTTCGGTAGAGGTTTTATGAACAAGTTTGACGTTGTCATAAGGCAGCAGTTCTTATGCATGAAGATGCCTGCGCCCAAAGGGGTCATCACGGTGTTCGGCAATAACCAAGAGGCCAGAAACATAGAAAAAGGCCACACGCCCGGCCAAATGAATGTGTACCAGCTGAAAGCAGCTGACGAGAAGAAGGAAACCTACGAAGAGCCTAAGCGGGACAAGGAAAAAAATGAGATAGCCGCAGAGGGTGAAACAAAGAAAGTGTATCTGGATGACATGCCCGATAGAGCAGTCACAATAGGAGCCAACCTCAGCGCCGAAGAGGACAAGGACCTCGTACGATTTCTGAACAGAAACAAGGATGTTTTCGCATGGTCAGCTAAGGACCTGCAAGGTGTTGATAGGGATATTATCGAACATGCCCTGGAAACAGACGAAAAAATACCACCCAAGAAGCAAAAACTTCGGAAAATGTCTGAAGAAAAGGTGAAAGCAGTCGAGGCAGAAGTTCAGAGATTACAGGATGCACAGGTAATCAGAGAAGTCAAGTACCCGGTCTGGCTAGCCAACACTGTGCTAGTCAAGAAAAAAAAATGGAAAGTGGAGAATGTGTGTGGACTTCACCGATTTGAACAAGGCATGCAAGAAAGACGATTTTCCCTTGGAGAGGGTAGACAAAATCGTGGATGATGCAGCCAATAGTGAGATGCTCTCGCTCCTGGACATGTTCTCTGGGTATCATCAGATCAGGGTTCGCAAAGAGGACGAAGAGAAAACAAGCTTCATCACTCCCTTCGGGACATTTTGCTTCGTAAGAATGCCAGAGGGGCTAAAGAACGCAGGATGTACATTTTCAAGAATGATAGCAATAGTATTACACCCGCAGATTCGGAGAAACATCTTGGCATATGTGGACGACATAGTTGTCAAAAGCGTTCAGAGGAAAGACCACATCAGTGACCTGGCGGAAACATTTGCGAACATGAGGGCAGCGAACCTGAAGCTGAATCCGGAGAAATGTGTATTCGGCATTCACAAGGGGAAAGTTCTTGGATGCCTAGTATCAACAAAAGGCATAGAGGCAAATCTCGACAAAAATCAAGGCTCTAGTGGCAATGCAAGATCCAGTTTCAGTGAAAGATGTGCAGAAACTGACAGGGAGAGTAGCTGCCCTTAACAGATTCATTCCCAGAGCCGCAGAAAGAAGCTTACTGTTCTTCCAAGTCCTCAGAAGTGCTAAGAAATTCCAGTGGTCTGAACCTCAGAAGCGAGCTTTCCAAGAATTGAAGGATTACTTGTCCACCATGACCAAACTCTGTCCCCCCGAACCTAAATCGCCGCTTCTTCTATATGTGTCTGCATCAAATTCGGCAGTAAGCGCAGTGCTAGTGCAAGAGAAAGAGGAAGAAGGAAAGCTCAGACAAATTCCCGTATACTTTGCTTCTGAAGCATTGTTTGGTTCCAAGATCTTCTACTACGAGCTGGAAAAAATCGCATATGCGGTCGTCATGGCAGCAAGGAAGCTAAGGCATTACTTCGAGGGTCACAGAATAAGAGTCATCACCAACCAGCCGCTGAATGACTTGTTCGCAAATAGAGAGGCATCCACCCGAATCATCAAGTGGGGCATTGAGCTTTCTGAGTACGTGGTAGACTTCGAGAGAAGAAGTGCAATAAAATCGCAAGTGCTGGCAGATTTTGTTGTGGACTGGACTTCACCCACTCAAAACCTTGAGGAAGATGCACCCGAACCTTGGATAGTACAGTGTGACGGGGCCTGGTGTTACAAGGGGGTTGGAATTTCGGCTGTTGTGACGTCCCCGACGGGCGTGGTCATAAGATACGCAGCTCGACTCGTATTCGCGAACAATGAGCATTCCACGAACAACACAACGGAATACGAAGCTCTTTTGTTGGCATTAAGGAAAATGAGAGCCTTAGGGCAACAGACTTTCATAATCAGAACGGATTCGAAAGTGATCCAAGAACATATCGAGAAAGAAAGCGAGGCAAGGAATCCTGTTCTCATGAAATATCTGGAAAAAGTCAGAGAAATGGAAAAACACTTCAAAGGGTACTCAGTTCAGCATATCCCAAGGGATGATAACAATGAGGCAGACAAACTGGCGAAAGCGGCAGCTAGAAATCAAGAGCTACCCCCAGATGTGTTCTTCGAAATCATCAGAGAACCATCCATCAAGGATTCGAGAGCTAAAATCGTGAATGTAGTGGAGACCCCCGACTGGAGCAGAAATCATGGCTTATCTGAGAGGACACTACGAACCACAAGATGAGTTAGAGGAGAAAAGATTGAAGCAAAGGGTTCGGGGATATACAGTAGTGAATGGAGAACTATACAAATCAAGAGTCATTGAGCCTTGGCTGCGGTGCATCACCTCCGAAAAAGGTCAGGAACTTCTAAAGGAAATTCACAGCGGATTTTGTGGGGCGCACATAGGCACCAGGGCTTTGGCAGGAAAGGCGATAAAGCAGGGATTCTATTGGCCCACCATAAACATTGATGCCAATACATTAGTTCGGCAATGTGAAGCGTGCCAGAAAACGGCAAATCAGCAGAATCTGCCTTCAATGCCAGTTCATCTAATCCCATCGACTTGGCCCCTGCAAAGGTGGGGAATGGACCTAGTGGGCCCATTGCCAACAGCTGAGGGCAACTGCCGATTCGCAGCTGTTGCAGTCGATTATTTCACAAAGTGGGTGGAGGCAAAACCGCTCGCCAATATCACAGCAGCAACAATTCAGAAGTTCTTTTGGCAGAACATAGTCTGCAGATTCGGGGTTCCTAGAGAACTAACTGTTGACAATGGAAAACAGTTCGACTGCTACACCTTCAAAGAATATTGCAAAACCTTGGGCACTCAAGCGAGATTTTCATCAGTCTATCACCCGCAGTCCAATGGGGCAGTTGAAAGAGCCAATGGCCTGATTTTTTCGGGAATCAAGAAATGCTTGTTCGACCAGAAAAATGGAAAGTGGGTGGATGAACTTCCGAGGGTATAATCTGGTCTCACAACACCACAGTATCATGAGCAACAAGTTTCACGCCTTTTCGCCTGCTTTTCGGCACTAAGGCTATGACACCGGAGGAAATCAAGAATGAAAGCATGAGGGTCTTGAAAGGAAAAGAGATAGAGGAAATTGATAAGAAGGTGGAAAAAGACATGATCGAGCTGACAATCCTTGAAGCCGCAGAAAACATTGAGAAATACCAGAGAGAAACAAGGGCGTGGAGAGACAAGAAGGTGGTCCGGAAGGACATTAAAACGGGCGATCTTGTGTTGAAAACGAAGAAAAATTGGGAAAACCCAGGAAAACTTCATGAGTCATGGGAAGGGCCTTACATCGCCAGAGAAACAGACATGCCAGGGGCTTTTCGCTTAATGGAGCAAACTGGCGAAGAGTTGCCGTATTCATGGAATGCTGACAGCCTAAAAAGGTATTATCCATGAAAACCCTAGTTGTAGCTAGATGTAACATATAGTAGTTTTTCAATTTTCATAAGTTTGTATACTAGAAAACTAAAAAATCCGAATCACGTGTCTATAAGTGATTTCGGGAGAAAAAAATTAGCTTTCCTTTTCATAGTTATGTTAGAATAAGAAGGATCGTACTCTTTTCCTTGCAAAGGGGGCTCTAAATTAAGAGGCAAGGTTTTTAATGAGGCGGATCCTATGTAAATACTCTTTGTGATATATGTATAAAAAGAGTCTTCCCCCAAATCGCGTATTTTCAGAATTCCATCATGAAAAAAAATGTTCGTGAAAAAGGCTTCGTGATAGCCAGAATTCCATCGTGAAAAAAGAAAAATGTTCGTGAAAAAGGCTTCGTGATAGCCAGCAAAGAAAAATATTCGTGAGAAAGGCTTCGTGATAGCCAGAATTCCATCGTGAAAAAAGAAAAATGTTCGTGAAAAAGGCTTCATGATAGCCAGAATTCCATCGTGAAAAAAGAAAAATGTTCGTGAAAAAGGCTTCGTGATAGCCAGAAAAGAAAAATATTCGTGAGAAAGGCTTCGTGATAGCCAGAATTCCATCGTGAAAAAATAAAAATGTTCGTGAGAAAGGCTTCGTGATAGCCAGAATTCCATTGTGAAAAAAGAAAAAAGTCGTGAGAAAGGCTTCGTGATACCAGAATTCCATCATGAAAAAAGAAAAAGTTCTTGAGAAAGGCCTCGTGATAGCCTGAATTTCACCGTGAAGAAAGAGGTCGAAGACAACAACAAGTTGTGGCCTAGAAAAATCCCATCCACGAAGGGATTCCCACCAAAAAGGCCTGAGACAACAACAAGTTGTGGCCTAGAAAAATCCAATCCACGAAGGGATTCCCATCAAAAAGGCCCGAGACAGCATTAAGCTGTGGCCTAAAATCCCATCCACGAAGGGATTCCCACCAAAAAGTTTGCATGATGATTTCGAGAAAGTGAATGCCTAAGAGGTTGTCTGCAAATTTTCACTTAGTGTAGTGTAAGGAAAGGGCAAGGGGCTCGTGCGGAGAATTGTAGAAAATCTTGGTTGAAGAAACTGAGGGTTGCAGTATCAACCGAGGCAAGTCTGCCGGTCGGGTCAAGTCCACAAAATTCAAAAACAAATTTTGTCGACTTGCGCAATGACGGTTGAAGTTTTCAAAAACTAACGAAGATTTCTCCTAAAAATATGCTTGAAATACGTGAATAGTAAGCTTCGTCAACCTGCTTTCAAGTTTTCATGCAAAACGGCAAGGTGGGGGAGGGTGACGTTTTTTCAAGAAAAAAACGTATTCATTGCCTTATTCGCATAAAAACTTCGGAATGGTTTATCAAGATTACAGCAGTTAGTACAAAAATTTAGAAGGAAAGCTCCACAACATGTCCTGGTTTACAATCATTGTCTTCGGCAATATCACAAGCATAAGCGAAGCCAGACGCGCCTGCTAAGGGGCTAAGGGGCTCCGTCTTCGGGATAGTCGTGGAGCGCGAAGAAGTGGATGCAAAGTGTTCCTTCTTACGAAACAAGAAAAAGGAAGAGAGATCAAAACAGCCCATAGAAAACTTAAGTGAGGCTTTGAGCCAAAAATCAGAGAAATCCTGTTCGGGATGAGCTCGCTTAAACAAGCGCCACGCTTCGCTGCTAACACACATCCTATCTCGATGAATTCGTAGCGGCATCACGTCCTGCGTAGGACCAGCTTGCAGGACCTGTGCAGGTTAAAAGTTTACAAAACACTTGCTCAGAAAAGCTAAGTAAATTTACAAAGTGTACAGACAGCCTCTGAGGGTGTGCAAAGTTCGGACAAAACATTTAATTCGTGACATCCACCTTCGGAGAATTGTCATCGCACCCGGAAGCTTGTCCGTCGCTGCCGTCCTCGTCGCTGCTACTACTGCTACTGCTGCTGTCGCTTCCCGAATTCCTTTCGCCTGAGTCGCTCGAATCTTCGCCGGAGGTTGACCCTTCGGGGGACGCAGCGACGTCCTCGCGATTCTCTTCCTCGTTCAGCTGAGAAGGAAAAGCAAATGTAAAGGAAAACTCGAGAAACTGAAACATCGATAGCCGCTGTAAGTGATGAAATCGTGCAAAAATTTACCTCAGTAAGTTTGGCGCGCGCAATGACCTTGACGGTCTCCTTCCCACTGGTCAACTAGAATTCCCTTGCGAACTTGTTCTTGATGGCCTGAACATCGGCATTAGCTCGAAGTATCGCAGTGCTTGTGGCACTGGGGAATTGGGAGATCTTCTCGCGAAACTTCTCCAAGTCAGCACAGTCGAAGTCATGAAGAATTTTCAAAATGCTCTCCACGGAGAAGGCATCCGCAAAGTCACTGGCGCCGGAGAACACCTCAGTAAGGGCCTTGAACTCGGTCTCCATCCAATCCATGAATTCGGGAATCTCGATGTTATCCGGGAGAGGAGCCGGACGAACGCCGAACTCGTTCAATGACTTCTTGTACTTCTCATAAAGAAGTTTCAGCTTTTCCAGAATTTCAGAAGTATTCCTCTTCGAAGCTGCATTCTCCTCCGCCAACGCTTTTTCAAGATCCTGGATCTTACGATCTTTTGTGCTCAGAGACTTAGCGAGGCTGGCGTTGTTGGTGCGAAGATCTTCGACAATTTTCATAGCCCTCTCGTGTTTTCCTCGAAGATTCTCGATCACACTGAGGTCATCTTCGTGGGATTTCTGAGTCTTTTCAAGTTCCTTTCTAGATTGCTCAAGTGCCGACTCCACGAGCTTCTTTTCGTCTTGACTTATCTTCAAAGCCTCCGCCAACTCAGCCACCTCCTTTTCAAGTTCTATGTTCGCGGATTGCACAAGGGCGAAGCTGCGCTTGAGTTCCTTAGATTTCTGGGAAAGCTGCTTGTTCACCTTCTCTTGTTCAACAAGCCGCTCTACGGCAACTTTCCCGAGCATAGAATGTTTAAGTGCATAGTCCTCTTGAAAGTGCGCTAGCTTCGAGGGAGAGTAGGAGTGCAAAAGATCCTTGAATTCTGAAAAAATTCAAGATCAAAGTATCAGATCAAAATTCAAGAATCGGAAAAAGCACGAAAAGGTAGTGAGAAGGAACGAACCTTGTTTACTGAAATGTTGCATGGTCACTTGTTTCGCCGAACCAGAAGAAGCCTTACCCTGAGGCGAAGGGGCGGCTTCGGGAGTAGGATGAGGCCCTTTATCAGAACCCGAAGCAGCTCCTTCAGGTTGTCCCGAGCTCTCCCCTCCTGATTCATCAACAGTCATAGATGATTTCCACAGTATTAAAATCTTAGAAGTCTTGCTCCCAACGCCAGTTGTCTCGAAGCCAACACTTAATAATTTGCCGCGATGAGACGTACCAAAACTCTTGTTGAAAGCAGCCAAAGAAGAAGAGGGAGTTTGATCTTCGGGAACAACCTCCTGAACTTCGACCAAGGGAGCATGTTCGGTAGGATTCCCCCCTTTGTACGGTGAGCTCAAGTTCCTTGGCGAATTCGGGAGAGGCTTCATCCCGAGAGCGAGCGGGTTGAGAGATATCGGCAGCAGAGGCTTCAGCAACAACGGGGGCTTCAGCGGGGACGGTAGCCGGCTCGGCGGTGGCCTCGGCGGCGAAGAACGGTACGGACTCCTTGCGAACTTCGGGAGCAGCATCTGAAAAGGAATCAACATCCACGAATTCATTCTCAGAACCTGACGGACAATTGTCTCGAAAGTTAAACAGAGGCCAGAAGCAGACACCTTTCTGGCTCACTGCTTCTACTAAGGCATCGTCGTCGAAGGCGGAGGGAACTCGCCGAACACCGACGGAAGAAACTTTCTTCACCGCCTTCTTCAAATTTTTGCGGCTCATCTGGGCCAGGCCCGAAGCCGCCTGAAGCTCTGCATCCGAAGTTCGTTTAGAAGTCTTGTGCTTGCGTTTCGATGATTCTAGGGATCTTGTTCTGGAGGGCTTAACTCCAGAGGAAGTGCCTTCGCTGACAGATGATGAGCCTCGCTTCGAAGACCTTATTCGTGGAGCGTTTATGGGGGCAGCCGAACAACTGGCCACGGCAACTGCGGGAACCTTTAGCTTGGGACCCGGGCCTCGAGAACTGAAAGATTTGTCCCCGCAAACTTCGGAAAACACGCGGTTGATCCTCCTCTTGTGCTTCACAAGAGCCTTGTACGCCTCATACTCGTTCATGGTGTACTCGCCGATCATGACGTTCACCCTTTTTTCTATCTCAACCATGAAGGCGTCGGCGCTCTGATTCTCACGAAGTTTAATCCCGAACTTCGGGAAAGGAACCTCTTGAGCGGCCCAGTTGACGTTGAAGTATACGATCTCAGTGGGAGACCAACCGCTTGAAATAGGCCAGACCCGGGCAGCCACGAACTCTTCAATGATATCGCGACCACCAAGTGTGTTACTGGCAAGGTGAAATGCACTTTCGCTGTTCCGAATCCCCAAGGCCCGCTGATTGAATTCGGCTGTGTTTACCGCTGTCAGGGGCGCAATCGGGCAAGACAAGGGGTGAGCCGGGCCAGTGTAGCCGGGAACTTCCAACATGTTGACCTTCAAGTAGAACCAATGAGAGTTCCAATCTTCGGTGAGGTTAGTCTTGCAGCAGGGAGCAATTTGAATTCGGGTAATCCCCTTTCGAGTGTTCTGCCGCCGAGTGTTGAAAGTGCAACACGCATGTTGGGTGTGATAGAACTCCCCGTCGCTGCCCTTGATAACTTTGGGGATAATCACCAGTTCGTAGAGTCTGGCAAAAGCATGGACACTGGGATTGCAGCCGAAGGTCTTCATGATCCAAATGAGTTTCGATATTTCAAGAAAGGAAGTCGACGAGAGTTGGTGGATCTTCACCGAAAAGGCGTCCAGGATGGCCGGCAGAATGGGATCGCAGGGGAACCGGAGTCCGCAGATGAAGAAGTCGCGAAAGACGACAACTTCTCCGTCTCTAGGGGTAGGGATTTGCTCATCAAGCGGAGCTCGCCCGGCGCCCGGAGGGAAGAATCCAGCCTTCTCGTGTTCCCGAATCATGTTAGTCGTGACCTTGGATTCTCCGAAGGCGAGTGAGGGTGGCAACGGTCCGGCAGTCTTCGCTTTAACCAAATCGCTGACACCGGCGTCCACATCCCCGATATCTTCATCATCATCAGACTGAACTTCCTCGTCTTTGCGACTTCTGGAGCCGCTAGGAGAACCAGCATCTTCGGTGGGTGCAGCATGTTCAGCACCCTCGACAACTGGGTCAATTGGGAGACCAGTTGTGATGAGTTCTTCGGTGGTCATGGGTCTAGCAGTGCTTTTAACTCGAGCCACCTAACCAACAAAGACAAACATGCGAACCAATAAAAACAACATTCGAGAATGAAGTTCGTAAAACAAAAATATCACTACATCAAAGTATGAAAAGCAAGAATCGAAAGAGAGAAATAAGATAATACCTTAGAGAGATGCGAAGAGAACCGGGAGTTCGCGAACTTTGCAGAAGAAGACGAAATTCCGCGAGCAAGAAAGATGCACGAATCGTAAAAAAAGCAGAAAAGCTGTAAAACTTTTTAATAGCGGCGGCCTTCTATTTATAGGGGCTGGGAGGGGTAGTTCCGCGAAACATGCCTCGATCCAACCGTTCTAGGGTTCCCGGGCGACGCGTGTCCCCTCCGACGTTCCGAGGGTGACGTTTTTTACTAAATTTCCGAAAGATTCGTGGAATCGGATCGTCGGAGTCAACCCGCTTCCCCGAGGGGCTAGTGTTGGGGAATTCAGGAAAACCCGTCACCCTCAAAACGTTAAGTTTGACAAAGTTCTTGAGACATGTTTTTCAGGAGCAGGAAACTCATGATTTTCGGGAGCCGGGAACCTGTGAAGCCTCGAATTCGTGAATGTGTGAAGTTCGGGAATCTTAATTCGGTGGAGAAATGGGGTCACGGACATGCGGAAGCCTGGAACCTCAAGCTGGCGGTAGCGCGAACTTCGGAGGACGGCCGATTCGGGAATCTGTGGAGGACCCAGTTCGGAAGTCACGCGCGAAGACATGCATGAACCGATGAAGAAGCAAAGGCCGATTCGGGACCCAGTTTGGGGGTTACGCGTGAAGACATTCGCGAACCTGAGAAGAGGCAAAGTCAAAGTTGTTGTCCCAAAAAGTCCGGGTTTAGAGTGTGAACTAGTGGAAGACTTGTAAATATGTTAGATGAAAAAGACATTCTTATATGCGTTCACATTAGGAATATTCTCTGAGGCTGAGGGTGTTTTCAGCATGTAAAAGTCCCTTCATCTCCCTATAAAAGGGGGCACGAGGGCACGTGTAAACGGACTCAGATTTTTGGGAACTTGTGCAATCTGCGGAGAGGATTACAGTCTCTCTGTGCTCTAACTTTGTGCTTGAACGTGCTAAGAACTCTCTTTTTCTCACGTGTTCGGGGATCCATCCGAATTTTTCGGGTAACCCCCCAATAGTAGCATTTCCCCAAAAGGAGTATTCCAAAGGGTATCGATCCAAGGAAGGTTGGGCGGATTAACAAGTTCAACACTATTGCAATGAGTATAAATCATAGACAAAAACAAACCGGACACTCAAGTGTAGGAGTAAGGTATGATAGATCAGTTGGTGGTGTGAACACAGAAACACTCTCTCTATAAAGGTCCTAGGCTTAGGAGGCAACATACGAGTCAGTTCTAGGTCTAAGGTACTATACACATGAAGTCAGCAAGACGAGTTAGAAACACACTAGCATTGCATGTCTATTGGCTTGAGCACCCAGGTACAAATGGGGAGCTAAACTCCCGCGTCGCGTACACACGACTCCGGTTGTTAGACTTTAGACTCCTACAGTGTATCCGAACGTGGGGGATTCAAGAAGGGTCCAATGGCTGTCACTACCGCAGCCTACCCCAAGACAAACCGTGGGATACACTCATAAGTAACATAGCTACGCAATCCAAGCACTATTCTTACGTTGTTAGCAGGACCCTGACCGGCCTAGGCTATTGTGACCCAGGTCAGCGCCACCAGATAAACCAGTTAGTTACACCGAGTACAGTAGCTCACCACGAACTTCATGCAACACGGACATGGAATCTAACTGGATCAAACTAGGCTAGGTACACAAACGGATTTATGATTTCCTATGTCTATTCAACAAGATCAAAGGGTCGTGTTCGCGAAGAACACAAGCCTTTAACTTATGAACAAACACCGAACACATGAGTAAGTCACTTGTTAACTGAATCAAAAGGCCTTGTTCATCAAGAACATGAGCCTCTAAATGATGAACAAGTGAAGAACACATAAACAAATCACCCATGTATACAAGCACAACTTTATATGAAATAGTTATATAACTGAAGTAGAGCAAAGTCATACAAAGAAATAAAGATACAAGAGAACTCATACGTAGATTCCAAAGTAAGCTTGGAACCTAAAGTGGAACTGCTCTAGCCTACCTCCTAGCCCTAGAAACCAAAAGTGAGAGAGGAGTAGTAAGGTGTGTTGGTAAGAAATGAACCCCCTCCCCTTCTATTTGTAGGCCTGAGCACCGACGTCAAGAGGAGCGAAACACCCCCAGGATGGAGTGAGGGACCAACTAGGAGCCACCACGTGGAAGCTCCTGAGTGGGCGCCACAAGGTCGGTTCGGCCGACCCGTGGGATTGACCGACCCCCTGTGGGCCCCACTCGGGGTGTGCTTTCTTCAGGTGGCTGTCTTGTGGGTCCTGTCGGTGTTTTAGACCGGCAACCTACTACGGGGAGTACCCGAAGTAGATGAATGTGACTCGCCGAGATCGGTAACTCGAAGGAAGATACACGTGGCACACAATTTAGACAGGTTCGGGCCGCGAGATGCGTAATACCCTACGTCCTGTATGCTGCGTAGCTCTGGATTGATAGGGCACGATTACAGGATGGTGCAATAATGCATCGTGGGTTGTATGAGATGAGATTGGATGAAGGGACCGGTCCCTGCCTCGCCTCATATAGTCCGGGAGGCAGGGTTACAAGTCGGAATAGGGAGAGAGTACTAGTCGAGTACGTCTAGGAGTCCTCTGTACAGTGCGGAACATGTACAGCTTCCTAACCGAGTACTACTCCTGTGAAGTCCTTGTGCTCCACGCCTTCAGGTGCCGTGTAGCGCAAGCAGGGTAGTCCCAGGGGCCCACCGAGTAGTCGGTCCTGGTACCCACCGAGGTAGTGGGCCCAAGGAGGTCCATACGACAAGCCCCCGAGTACTTTGTAGTCGAGAAGGATAGCTTCAAGTAGTCTTGACGGCCTTAACGAGTAGTCCTCAAGCGTCCCTGAGCGCTACAAGTCAAAAGTCCTCAAGAGTAGTCGAAGCATCCCGAGGCTGGAATGTACTCCAGCTGATGTTTGAGCAATCTTGAAGTCTTCTCGAGTAGTCCCAAGCGTCCTTGAAATCTTCCTTCGAAGGTCTTCAAGAAATGCCTGTCTTGTCTTGAAGCCGGAGCCGTCATGGAGATGCGACTTGCAGAATCGCACTCCACATGGAGTAGCCCCCGAGCCTCGAGCCGCGGGCTCTGGCTAAGGGTCCATCTGAAATCTTGGCAAGATAATCCCGAAAAACCCGGAGAGAAAAAACCGAAGGACACGTGGCACGGAGCCCCCGAGCCTTGAGTCGAGTACTTCCTCTCGAATTGAAGGGTCTTCTTGGAGAATGTGTCCTGAGATGCTCTTGAGACTAGCCGCTTCCCAGGTAATCGAGTAGAAGTAGCCGAGCCCCCGAGGTGAAGCGCGTCGACTAGTAGAATACGAAGAGTCACGCGCAGCCGCTGAGTCAGTCGCGCGTGGACTTATCCAGCCGCCCGTTGCGGAGGCGATTTGGCTTATAAATAAGAGCCAAAACCCTTAGGGTTTTTCACCCATTCGAGCCGCAGTGATTCCACTTGAATCTTGAAGCAGATCCACTCCAGCGCCTCGCCGCCGTAGTAGATCCGAGCGCATCGCCACCCGAAGCCTTTAGGGTAGCCCCCGAGCGGATGCGAGTGAAAACTCCTTGCACTTGGAGAATGAAGCCGTCGCCGTCGAAGACGTCCAAGGCCGGCGGGGAAGAAGAGGAGCCGTGCGAGAGGCCACCGCGGCCGCCACCGAGCGTCGCCGCCCCTGTCTCCACCGCGCGCTGACCCAAGCCGCGAGTGGAAAAAATCGAAGGTCAAGACGGAGGACCTGCTGACCCTGTTGAACAGCGGGTTCATCAGGGAGAAGGAAGTCGACATGTGGAGATCCGCCGCAGGAGATCCTTATCCGATGGAGAAAGCCGAAGACGAGTGAAACGACCCGGATTTCCGCGGACGGAATCCCGAATCTTAGCACCTCGGTGGTAGTCCCAGGAGGGCTACCACGTGCAATCCCTGTCTCAGCGATTCCAAAAAATCCATACAGAAAGATAAAAACAATAAAGTAGAGTACAACATTTATTTTATTACATTAATCAGATTACAACTCTTCGGCACATGCCGGGTACAAGTCCATCAGGACTGAATCAAACATGAATAAAACGTCTAACAGCGGCTCCATGAAAGCGCGGGAACTCCATATCCGCAGGCAGCTCAAGTGTAGGAAGAGCTCTAGTCCACCCAGCCGTCGTTGTCGAAGTCGTAGTCCGGCTCTGCGTCAGAGTCACCAGGGTCTACCCGATAAGCGGGTAGGTCATGTCAGCTTCCCAACAAAGAGGCAAAAGCGGTGTATATTCTACTATGCATGAGATAACCCTATTCTGGCTGTAGAAAGCTTAAGCAAAGCAGCAGTGCAACATACAAGGTAAGCAGAGTAGCGAGGAGGTCCACACCTCGGGGAAGCTTCCGCTTCCGAGGTCCACACCTTAGGGGTCCACACCCCGCTCAAGGAATACCACACCAAAGCACCGGATCTCAACCACGATCCAGAACCCAACCCTCATCTGCGATGTGGGGCCCACCGGCTCCTATCCCCACATCTCAACGGCCGAAGCCGGGCTCACACACTCGGGGGAGAGAAGAAGCACAAGAGAAGTGTAACTAGTCAGGTGAGAGATCGAAAGACTGTCCATAACCAGTGGACACGGACTATAGCTATAGGTTTAACACTCTGCAGAGGTTGTACAACTGTACCCGCCCGAATAGGTCCGGAACCGGCCGTCACCGGTGTCCGACCCTACCATACGGCCGAAGCCCAAGTAAGTGGATAGTACCCTTCGCATCTCCGAGCCCGGCCCCGGCCTCCGCGGCGGAGCTCATACTACCCGCGAGAGGTCCCTCGAAGCCGTGGAACCCTTCCCCGGCCTCGCCGGGGGCAAAGTCTACTAAGGAGGGAAAGACCACTCCCGACACGATCACACCGATCCTCCAACAGGAGGGGTGCTATCCACTACAAGTCTCACCCCGCACCCCCGCCCAAAACAAGGGGGGCGGTCTGTACGAAAATAGTCATCCGAAACAAGGTCAACTGACGATCGGTCCTTAAGGGGCCGAGAGCGAGCACTCAACATCTCCATCCCGCACGACACGACCCTCGGGTAAGAGGCCAGATCGCATCTTCCCTCGGCAGCCGTTCACAAGTAACCAGCGGCTCGCTCCCGCCAAAACACGGCAAGGAGATACACACCCAGAACTCACGCTAGAATCACACCGAGATCCCCACATCTCAGCTCAAACCCAGAGCACCATCCATAATCAAGCAACAAAAGTATGGATAGTTGAGGTAAGGGTCTAGCTAGGGGTCTGTAGCTAGTCCCGCAGGTAGAAGAACAAGGAGACAGGGTATAACAAAGCATCAAGGCATGGCTAATAAACGGGTTATGCAATTCAACAATTCCATGCATTAAAGTAAAGCACTAGCAGCTACATAGCAACATAGGATCTATATGGTTGGGAGTGACATGACACCTTCGTTGCCGTTGAAGCAGTCGCTGTCTGGAGCAGTGTACTCGGGGTCCTCCACGTCCTCCTGGTCGAAGCTCGGGTCTGTGGCACGAGATTCGACGCGAAATAAGATAACGGTGCACATCTAAGCAATAACTCCAAATAAAATCCAATTTAGAAGATCCAAATGATCCCAAACTACCTACATTCAGCAAGGTTTCGCAAATACGGATTTATAGAAATTAGTTTTGTATTTTTCTGAGCTCTCTATAATTTATTATGAATTTTTAAAGATCAAAAACATTTTCTGGAATTTTTAAACAGAAGAGAAATAGGTTTTTCAGAAAAAACGTTGCTGACGTCATTATGACGTCAGCCTCCTGGTTTTAAAGGGCTGAAAAGGCCAGAAGTGCTGCTGGGCCGTGGGCGGCCCAGCGGACTTGATTTCGCCCGTGGGTTGGTTTCGGCCCAAAACGGCCTGCACTGCACAGCCCACTAGAGGAGGCGTTCAAAGTCTAGTTTACCCCCTCCTGCTCTTAACCCGTGTCGGGCCGGCGGCCTGCCAGCAGCTCGCTGAGCTTTGGGCCCAAAACTGGCCGGCGGCCCGCTAAGCTCTTTTAACCCACGCCGTCCCGTCCGTTCGCCCACCAGGCGTTCGACGAAAGGACCAGGGCGCGGCGGACGCGCGGCGTGTCGCCGGCGCGCCGGCAACTACTCAGCGAGGTCCCCGCCAAGGCGCGCTGGGGTGCGGCCGGCTGGGTCACACGCACACACACTCCTGCAGAAACACGAACACGGCTCAAGGCCGGCGCAGCACAGCAAGGTTGGCGGCGTGGAACGCCTGCACGCGTAGCTCACCGGGCGGCGGGGCCACGGCCATGGCGCGCATGGGTGCGGCCGGCCGGCGCCCGCGCCCACCACCACCACGCGGCACACACCCACGGCACGAAGGCCGGGTCACGGCGGCGCGTCTCTCAAACCCCTCCCGCGACGGCTCGCCCGTGGACACGCCGCGGCGGAAAGGCAAACCTCCGTTCACCGGCCGGGCGGCGCGACGCGCGTTCGGCGCGGCGCACGACGGCGCGGCGCACGACGACGCGGCACGGGGTGTTCCCCAGCCCTACCTGCAGATGCTCCCTGAACCCAAAACGGCGACAGCACTGGGACGTCACGACTTGGGGTAGCCATGACCCCAGGCTGCCGCTGGCACGACGCGTCACGGCGTCGCCCATGGGGAGGCGGCGGCGCGACGCGCTCGGACAAAGGCGGCTCGACGGCACGCGCACAGGCAGAACAACTAGCGCGACCGGCGCAAGGAGAGGCGAGGGAAGACCACGGTGCTCACCGCGGGTCGGCGGTGTAGACGTAGCAGGCCTGGCGTGGGTGGCGGTGCGGCGTCGGTGTCCACGGCGTCGCTCGATCCCCTGCTCCGGTCCGGCTCCTCTTCGATCACGAACGGCGCCTTCCCCTCGTCCGGCTCCTCACGAACTCGTTCCGCCTCCGCGCCGACGCGCGGCGGCGGCGCGCGCGTCGGCTCCCCGCCTCGCCTCTTCTTCCCCAACTCCCCCTTTCTTCTTCCCCCCCCCCCCCCCTCCGGCGGAGCGGCACTGGCAAGGGGGCAAAACCCCAATGTGGGTTGGTAGCAGTGGTCGGTTGGCTCTGGCTCTCCTCCTCCTTTTGAATCCAAGGCGCCGCGAGGTCAAGGCGAGTTTCCGGTGCTGCCCCTCCGGCTTGGACCGCCTGGCGCCCGTGGCGGCGGCGTGCGCCCTCTCTCTTTGCTCTCGCAGCCATTGGGAAAAGGCACAGGGGTAAAATGGGTTTTCTCCTTCCCGGCCCAGGCTCGGTTCGCGCGCGGCGCCTGGCCCCCTCGGCGTGCGCGCCCGGCCGGCGGCTCGGCCGCGCCCGCGCCGCGCGAGCGGGGTGCGACGGACCGGCGGCGGCGGCGCGGTTGGGCCGGGCCGGGCGGCTGGCCGGTTGGTGGAAAGGGATAAGGATCGGCTGACAAGCGGGGCCCACGCGCCAGCGGGTGAAAGGGAGAGTGAAGGAGGGGCTGCGGTGCGGGTTAGCTGGGCCGGTTCTGGTCGCGGGCTGGGCTGGTTGCAACGCAAGGAATAGGAAGAATCGGCCCACTGCACCTGGCTGCTCTTTGCCTTTTAAAACAAATAAGTTTGATTAAGGGTTTGAATAAGGGTTTGAATTTGATTCCCTTTCAAATTCAAACATCACTCATATGAACTCCAAATAATCCAAAGAAAAGCCAACTCACTTATTATACCATATTTTAAATATAAATTTTATAAATAGGATGAATTAGTGGAGAATTTGGTGAGAGGCTAGCAATTTTGGCTCAAATTTTGATAGCACCCAAATGCAAGCAAAAAGTTTTAAATTTTCGCAAAATTTGCACACCTAAATTCCTGGGTTGTTACATTCTCCCCCACCACCGAGAATCTCGTCCTCGAGATTTAGTCCTCGTCCTCCACAGTGAACAAGTGTGGGTACTCTTTCCTGAGATCAGCTTCCTTCTCCCATGTTGCCTCTCGCTCTGTATGGTTGCTCCACAACACTCTACAGAAAGGAATGGTAGTTCTCCTTGTTTCCTTGACAGCTCTGTCCAAGATTTTCTCAGGATATTCTGTATACTCAAGGTTATCTTGCAAGTCAAGCAACTCCATGGGCACTTGCTTTGCCTCCACTGCCTTCTCGCTCTTCTTCAACCGTGACACGTGAAACACTGGGTGAACTCCTGCCATTGTCTCGGGTAGTGCAAGCTGGTAGGCCAAACTTCCAATCCTACGGGTGATAGGGTACGGTCCCACGTACCTCGGTGCAAGCTTTCCCTTCACCAAGAACCTCTTAGTTCCTCGGAGCGGAGAGACTTTCAAGTACACTCTGTCGCCAACTGCGAAGGCCAACTCTCTCCTTCTCTTGTCGGCATAGCTCTTCTGACGACTTTGAGCGATTTTCAGGTTCTCTCGAACTTTCTCAACTTTCTCCTCTGCTTCCTCAATGATTGCTGGCCCAAACAGAGTTCGCTCTCCAACCTCTGACCAAGCTAGCGGGGTCCTGCACTTTCGACCGTAAAGTGCCTCGAAGGGTGCCATCTGGAGACTTGCTTGAAAGCTGTTGTTGTACGAGAACTCTGCAAACGGCAAACTGCTCTCCCAATCAGAACCATAGGTGAGTGCACAAGCTCGTAGCATGTCCTCCAGGACCTGGTTGACTCTCTCTGTCTGACCGTCGGTCTGTGGGTGAAAAGCTGTGCTGTAGCTGAGGGTGGTGCCCATGAGCTTGTGGAAGCTCTGCCAAAACTTGGAGACAAACTGTGGCCCTCGATCAGATACAATACTTCTGGGTGCCCCGTGCAGCCTGAGTATGTGCTCTACGTACAGCTCTGCCAACTTCTCGGTTGCATACCTGGTCTTCACCGGCACAAAGTGAGCCACTTTGGTCAGTCTGTCCACTATGACCCAAACTGAGTCGTTTCCTCTTGGTGTTCTAGGGAGTCCCACCACAAAGTCCATGGAAATGTCCTCCCACTTCCACACTGGGATATCCAACGGCTTCAACAAACCAAAGAGGTTTCGATGTTCAATCTTCACTCTGCTACAGGTGTCGCAACAGGCCACGTAGTGTGCTATATCCTTCTTCATGTCCCTCCACCAGTACCTGATCTTCAGATCTCTGTACATCTTGGTGCTGCCTGGGTGAATCGAGTACCTTGAGTCGTGAGCTTCTCTCATGATCTGCTCCCGGAGTGCCTTGTCTTGTGGTACACAGATCCGTTCTTTCAACCACACAGTGCCTTGTTCATCTACCCGGTAGTCCTCTGCTTTGCCCTGCTTCATTAGTTCTCGCAGCACTTTGATTTCTGCACACTCTTTCTGGGTTGTACGGATTCGCTCCTCCAGGTCATAGGTCACTTGCATCACATTGGCTTGTCCTTGGTCTACAATTTCGATTCTCGGCTTCTCTAGCTCTTCATGCAGGGCAGGTTGCTCTTCTTTTACCATGAGGTTGTTGCAATATGTTTTCCGGCTCAGTGCGTCTGCCACGACGTTAGCTTTGCCTGGGTGGTAGTTGATCTCGACGTCGTAGTCCTTGATCAGCTCTAGCCACCGTCTCTGCCTCATGTTCAACTCTGTCTGTGTAAAGAAGTACTTCAGGCTCTTGTGGTCGGAAAACAATTCACACTTGTTCCCTATCAGGTAGTGTCTCCAGATCTTGAGCGCATGCACAACAGCTGCCAGCTCCAAGTCGTGGGTCGGGTAGTTTTCCTCGTGTTTCTTCAGTATCGTCCGGAAGCATAAGCCACAACTTTCCCTTCCTGCATCAGCACACAACCAAGTCCTTGCTTTGAAGCGTCACAGTAGACCACAAAGTCTTTCTTGATATCCGGCAAGGTAAGCACTGGAGCTGTGGTGAGCCTCTTCTTCAGCTCCTGGAAGCTCTTCTCACACGCTTCTGACCATTCGAACTTCGTGTTGTTCTTGAGCAACTCGGTCATTGGCTTTGCAATCTTGGAAAAGTTCTCAATGAACCTCCGGTAGTAACCTGCCAACCCAAGAAAACTTCTGACATCTATCACGTTTAATGGCTGCTCCCACTTGGTCACTGACTCAACCTTGGATGGATCCACGGCTATCCCCTCCGCTGACAACACGTGTCCCAAGAACGCGACCTTCTCCATCCAGAACTCGCACTTGCTGAACTTTGCATACAGTTTCTGCTGCCTCAGCCTCTCTAGCACGACTCTCAGGTGCTCCTCGTGTTCCTCAGTGGTCTCAGAGTAGATCAAGATATCATCGATAAACACCACTACAAACCTGTCCAACTCTTCCATGAAGACCTTGTTCATCAACTTCATGAAGTAAGCAGAGGCGTTGGTCAGCCCGAAAGAAACCACCACGAACTCGTACAAGCCGTAGCGTGTGGTGAAGGCTGTCTTGGGTATATCCTGCTCTCGGATCTTCATCTGGTGGTAGCCTGACCTTAAGTCGATCTTGGAGAAGAACCTTGCCTTTTTGAGTCTATCCAGCAAATCCTCGATCCTGGGTAGTGGGTACTTGTTCTTGATTGTCATCGAGTTGAGCGTGCGGTAGTCAATGCACATCCTCTTTGTGCCGTCTTTCTTCTCCACGAAGAGCACTGGTGAACCCCACGGTGAGGCACTTGGCCTAATAAACCCTTGCTCGAGCAACTTTTTGAGCTGTTTCTTCAACTCGTCCAGCTCGTCGGACGACATCCTGTACGGACTCTTTGCAACAGGCCCCGCCCCTGGCATCAGCTCAATCACGAACTCCACATCCCGGTCTGGGGGTAACTCCGTAAGCTCCTTTGGGAACACGTCCGGAAACTCACGGACCACGGGGATTTCTTCAATCTCTTTCCCACTCATGTTGCACATCATCGTAGCAACCTTCGGACTCTGTGGCTCGATCCGCACTGTAGTTCCGCTGGGGTGTTCTAGCTGTATCACTCTGGGGTTGCAAGAGACTATCCCGTTGTGCTTTGCCAACCAATCCATCCCTAGGATCACGTCAATCCCGGTGGACTCCAAAACTGTCAAGTCTGCCGTGAACTGTAGTCCCTCAAACACCATCCTCACTCCCCTGCACTCTAACGTACTCCTCTTCTCTCCTAGCGGAGAGCTAGTCAAGATAGGCCTTGGTCGAGGCTTAGTTGGTAAAGACCTTTCTTTAGCAAACTTGGTAGAAATATACGAAAACTGAGCTCCAGTATCGAACAAAACAGTTGCCAAAACAGAGTCAACAAGGAACTCACCAAGTGTGACGTCGGGTGCGGCTGCTGCATCCTCGGCGGTGAGGTGGTTCAGACGGCCTCGAGTAGCTGGCGGCTGAGCAGTCCTCTGCTGAGTACGAGGTGGCTGTCCTCCTGGTGCTGGTGGCTTGGCTGGGGTCTGGAACTGAGAGCTGCGGCTCTGACTCCCTGGTGGTGCCTGCTGGGGACACTCAAACGACTTGTGCCCAACCTGACGGCAGTTGAAGCAAGTCACCTTGGATCTGTCTGCTGACTGCGGTGGTGGCCTCGGTTTCCAGCTGTTCTGACCTCCACTCCCGCCTGGGTTGGCTCTGCTCTGCGGCTGAGACTGAGAGACGTGGTGCCTCTGCTGTGACTGGTGGCCCTGAGCGTAACCTGTCCTCTGCCTCTGAGGTGGTCCTGAACGTCCTGCCTGGTCTGAGCGCTTGGACTTGCTTCCACGAACCTCCATGTACTCAAGCCTTGACCTCTCCACGATCAGTGCCTTGTCAATAATGGAGCGAAGTGTCGGGCAGTCGTGCGCGGACAAGTGGTGTGCCATCCCCTTGTGCAGTCCCTTTACGAACCGCAGACCTTCTTCTTCTCTCCGTGTCGGTGTCTTCGGCACGTACCTCATCGGCTCCGGTAGCGGTTGGCGTACTCCCCACCGACATGTTTCCCATCTTGAGGTGCTCGAACTCGTCGGCCTTCCCGTCCATCACCGCATCCGGAATGTGGTGACTCCCCGAAGGCCTCCACGAACTCGTCCCCACCCGATGTGCAACGGGTCCCGGTGCGAGTCACGTAGTCGTCCCACCACGCACCGGCCGTGCCGATCGGTCGGTGCGCCGCCACGGTCACACACTCCTCCTCGGTAAGCTCGGTCAGCTCCAGCTTCTTCTCAATCTCACGTAGCCAGTTGTCTGCGTCCATCGGGTCTGCTGAGTGGTCGAAGGTAGGCGGTCGTAGCTTGTTGAAGTTCTCAACCTTCTTCTGGAAACCCTCTGGCGCGTAGCGGTTCTGACCCCTAGGGTTGTTGTTGTTGTTGTTCTGCGCTAGCATCTGGGTGATCGTCTGCATCAGCTGAGTCTGTACTGCCATCACGTCGGCCAAGTTCGGGGGAGGTGGCGGTGGTGGCACCTCGTGTCCCTGAGCCTGGCCTGCTCCTCCCTCGGCCGGGGTACCGCTCGTGCTCGAGCTCCTCGCTCTCCCGAGCTCCCTCGTCGTCGTGCGCGGCTCCTCGTCCGCCCACTCGGCCTCCTCGGCCTCCGCGGCCTGCCAAGCCCCCACGGAGCCCTCCTCGTGGCGTGTGACCTCCACGGCGCCCACGACCTCTCGCTCCCGCTGGGTTAGGGGCATCCTCCCCTCCGTCGTCCCCAGCGACCTCCTCGAAACGGGCCAGGAGTCGCCCGGACCTCCTTGCTCCCGACATCTGTTCCAGTTGCAAGAGTTAGTAGTGGTAGGGAGAATGTATTTAATCAGGTTATTAACTATAATGGAGTAATCCTGCTAACAGTCACAAAATTTCAGACAGACATAAAGAAGCATGAAAACCGAAAGAAACCATGAAGATCCATGTCACTCAATCAATGCCACCATACAAAAGGGGGTGTACCTCGAGGTTTACTCCGACAACCTTCGAGGATACACGGCAACACATCACGCTAACGCATGGTACATCATGGGGGTAGCCTCTACAAGCATGACAGCATCATATCTAACTTATTACAACATCTCAGAATCTACAGCGAAGACTCTACTCCCATCACGGAGTACACTGAGGTGCCTCGGGGCTGGCGTCGGGTGGAACTAAGTAGAACGGCGGTGAGTGTGCCCCTGGGTATCCCGGCACCCTGATCGCCGGTCCTCCGTAGTAGTCACAGGTATCCTGAAGAGCACGGTCCATCTCCGCTGTGTCCTGGGAACCTCTCGGGTACGGGCGTACTCGTGGTAGGTGCGTCGGCGGAAGCTCGAAAGTCTCTGTCCTCAGTCGGGGTCTCTTCTTGGGTGGTAGCTGTGCGGAGAGCGTCTCCAGCTCTGTCAGCCTCTGCTGGTCAGACCGCTCCCAAGCCGCGCGGGTCCTGGCTGCTCGGTCCCTCTCCTCGTAGACCAGTCCTCCAAGGTAACACAAGTGGTGGTAGTTGTGTCGACTCGCCTCCTCCGTAAATCCCACACCTTGACACTCGATAGTCGGCGGCCGGCGCCTCCGACCGACTCCAACCGATCTCTCGCCTCGCGCCCTCACCCCGTCCTCACGCGAGGCCTCCACTGAAGCCCGGTGCAGCTCCCGCTCTACCCTCAACCGCGCCTCCAGAGTAGCGATCCTCCGGGTGTCCCTCTCAGTGCTAGGCTGCGGCCGCCGCCCGCTCCCGGCTGCACTAGCTCTCCGTTCCTCACGTGCGACGCCTCCAGCTCGTCAAGTATATCCTCTCTCTCCACCTCCAGGTCTCGAACCTGCCGCAGGGCAGCGTCACACCTCCACCGAAGGTACACTATCTCCCCGTCTGCCCAGTACAGTGCCTGGTCCTGGGCCAGGATGCACCGCCTGGCCGCGAGCATCACCTGGTCCTCCCCCTCCACTGAAGTCACCTCCAGGTACCGTGCCCGGTCGCTCGAGTCCCAGCGACCCTGGTCGTAGATCTCTGTCGGAAGCACGCTGAAAGGAGTGTCCTTCAGCCTCTCCCTGAGCTGGACACAAACCTTCTTGAGAGCCCTGCGTGCGCCAGTCTGGTGTGCCTCCGTGACCGAACTCTCGAAGCAGTGCACCTCGACCTCCTCGAACTCCGGCACCCGTGGGTCTGCCGGCACCGTGACAGTCAGGTAAGTGGGGGTCTGCTCCAAGTGTCCCATGGCCCTCCCCTTGTAGTTGACTCCGTCGGTCTCCACTCCAGCTGCCTCCAGGCACTCTCTCAGCAAGCGGCAGAAGCCTCCGTAGCTCTTGCCGTCCGACTCCAAAGGAACCCACGTAGTCTCCGCCATCTGCACAACGTTGTTAGAGCGTAGTTAGTAAGGTAGTTAGTGAAAGTTAATGAAGGTAATGCATATATATAAGTATAGTTATATACATACGGAAACCAAGGGGTTTATATAAAGTTTCAAGGTTCAAAAACGGCTTCCTATACTATCGACCATTCCTGGGGCTCGTCCTACAGTCAAGCATGGCTCTGGTACCAACTGAAACGACCCGGATTTCCGCGGACGGAATCCCGAATCTTAGCACCTCGGTGGTAGTCCCAGGAGGGCTACCACGTGCAATCCCTGTCTCAGCGATTCCAAAAAATCCATACAGAAAGATAAAAACAATAAAGTAGAGTACAACATTTATTTTATTACATTAATCAGAGTACAACTCTTCGGCACATGCCGGGTACAAGTCCATCAGGACTGAATCAAACATGAATAAAACGTCTAACAGCGGCTCCATGAAAGCGCGGGAACTCCATATCCGCAGGCAGCTCAAGTGTAGGAAGAGCTCTAGTCCACCCAGCCGTCGTTGTCGAAGTCGTAGTCCGGCTCGCGTCGAGTCACTGTGGTCTACCCGATAAGCGGGTAGGTCATGTCGACTTCCCCAACAAAGAGGCAAAAGCGGTGTATATTCTACTATGCATGAGATAACCCTATTCCGGCGTAGAAAGCTTAAGCAAAGCAAAGCAGGCAACATACAAGGTAAGCAGAGTAGCGAGGAGGTCCACACCTCGGGGAAGCTTCCGCTTCCGAGGTCCACACCTCGGGGGTCCACACCCCCGCTCAAGGAATACCACACCAAGGCACCGGATCTCAACCACGATCCGTAACCCAACCCTCATCCGCGATGTGGGGCCCACCGCGCTCCTATCCCCACATCTCAACCGCCGAAGCCGGCTCACACACTCGGGGAGAGAAGAAGCACAAGAGAAGTGTAACTAGTCGAGTGAGAGATCGAAAGACTCGTCCATAACCAAAGTGGACACGGACTATAGCTATAGGTTTAACACTCGCAGAGGTTGTACAACCGTACCCGCCCGAATAGGTCCGGAACCGCCGTCACCGTGTCCGACCCTACCATACGGCCGAAGCCCAAGTAAGTGGATAGTACCCTTCGCATCTCCGAGCCTCGGCCCAGCCTCCGCGCAGGCTCATACTACCCGCGAGAGGTCCCTCGAAGCCGTGGAACCCTTCCCCCGGCCTCGCCAGGGCAAAGTCTACTAAGGAGGGAAAGACCACTCCCGACACGATCACACCGATCCTCCAACAGGAGGGGTGCTATCCACTACAAGTCTCACCCCGCACCCCCGCCCAAAACAAGGCGGGCGGTCTGTACGAAAATAGTCATCCGAAACAAGGTCAACTGACGATCGGTCCTTAAGGGGCCGAGAGCGAGCACTCAACATCTCCATCCCGCACGACACGACCCTCGGGTAAGAGGCCAGATCGCATCTTCCCTCGGCAGCCGTTCACAAGTAACCAGCGGCTCGCTCCCGCCAAAACACGGCAAGGAGATACACACCCAGAACTCACGCTAGAATCACACCGAGATCCCCACATCTCAGCTCAAACCCAGAGCACCATCCATAATCAAGCAACAAAAGTATGGATAGTTGAGGTAAGGGTCTAGCTAGGGGTCTGTAGCTAGTCCCGCAGGTAGAAGAACAAGGAGACAGGGTATAACAAAGCATCAAGGCATGGCTAATAAACGGGTTATGCAATTCAACAATTCCATGCATTAAAGTAAAGCACTAGCAGCTACATAGCAACATAGGATCTATATGGTTGGGAGTGACATGACACCTTCGTTGCCGTTGAAGCGCCGCCGTCCCGAGCAAAGCTGTACTCGGGGTCCTCCACGTCCTCCCCGGTCGAAGCTCGGGTCCGTGGCACGAGATTCGACGCGAAATAAGATAACGGTGCACATCTAAGCAATAACTCCAAATAAAATCCAATTTAGAAGATCCAAATGATCCCAAACTACCTACATTCAGCAAGGTTTCGCAAATACGGATTTATAGAAATTAGTTTTGTATTTTTCTGAGCTCTCTATAATTTATTATGAATTTTTAAAGATCAAAAACATTTTCTGGAATTTTTAAACAGAAGAGAAATAGGTTTTTCAGAAAAAACGTTGCTGACGTCATTATGACGTCAGCCTCCTGGTTTTAAAGGGCTGAAAAGGCCGGGAAGGCCGCCGGGCCGTGGGCGGCCCAGCGGACTTGATTTCGCCCGTGGGTTGGTTTCGGCCCAAAACGGCCTGCACAGCCCACTAGAGGAGGCGTTCAAAGTCTAGTTTACCCCCTCCTGCTCTTAACCCGTGTCGGGCCGGCGGCCTGCCAGCAGCCCGCTGAGCTTTGGGCCCAAAACTGGCCGGCGGCCCGCTAAGTCCTTTCAACCCACGCCGTCCCGTCCGTTCGCCCACCAGGCGTTCGACGAAAGGACCGTGGCGTGGCGGACGCGCGGCGTGTCGCCGCGCGCCCGGCAACTACTCGGGCCGAGGTCCCCGCCAAGGCGCGCCGGGGGTGCGGCCGGCCGGGTCACACGCACACACACTCCCGGCGCAAACACGAACACGGCTCAAGGCCGGCCAAAGACAAGGTTGGCGGCGTGGAACGCCCGCACGCGTAGCTCACCGGCGGCGGGGCCACGGCCATGGCGCGCATGGGTGCGGCCGGCCGGCGCCCGCGCCCACCACCACCTCGCAACAAGACACCCACGCACGAAGGCCGGGTCACGGCGAGCGCGTCTCAAACCCTCCCGCGACGGCTCGCCCGTGGACACGCCGCGGCGGAAAGGCAAACCTCGTTCACCGGGCTGGCGGCGCGACGCGCGTTCGGCGCGGCGCACGACGCGCGCGGCGCACGACGACGCGGCACGGGGTGTTCCCCGGCCCCTACCCGCATGCTCCCCGAACCCAAAACGGCGACAAGACCGGGACGTCACGACTTGGGGTAGCCATGACCCCCGTGCCGCCGGCCGGCACGACGCGTCACGCGTCGCCCATGGGGAGGCGGCGGCGCGACGCGCGCTCGGACAAAGGCGGCTCGACCCGCACGCGCACAGGCAGAACAACTAACGCGACCGGCGCAAGGAGAGGCGAGGGAAGACCACGGTGCTCACCGCGGGTCGGCGGTGTAGACGTAGCAGGCCTGGCGTGGGTGGCGGTGCGGCGTCGGTGTCCACGGCGTCGCTCGATCCCCTGCTCCGGTCCGGCTCCTCTTCGATCACGAACGGCGCCTTCCTCTCGTCCGGCTCCTCACGAACTCGTTCCGCCTCCGCAGCCGACGCGCGGCCGCGCGCGCGTCGGCTCCCCGCCTCGCCTCTTCTTCCCCAACTCCCCCTTTCTTCTCCCCCCCCCCCCTCACGGCGAGCGGCACCGGCAAGGGGGCAAAACCCCAATGTGGGTTGGTAGCAGGTGGCTCGGTTGGCTCGGCTCTCCTCCTCCTTTTGAATCCAAGGCGCCGCGAGGTCAAGGCGAGTTTCCGGTCTTTGCCCCTCCGGCTTGGACCGCCCGGGCGCCCGTGGCGGCGCGTGCGCCCTCTCTCTTTGCTCTCGCGCCATTGGGAAAAGGCACAGGGGGGTAAAATGGGTTTTCTCCTTCCCGGCCCAGGCTCGGTTCGCGCGCGGCGCCCTCGGCCCCCCTCGCGCGTGCGCGCGCGGCCGGGCGGCCGGCGCGCGCCCCGCGCGCGCGAGCGGGTGCGACGGGGACCGGCGGCGGCGGCGCGGTTGGGCCGGGCCGGGTCGGCTAGCCGGTTGGTGGAAAGGGATAAGGATCGGCCGACAAGCGGGGCCCACGCGCCACGGGGTGAAAGGGAGAGTGAAGGAGGGGCCGCGGTGCGGTTAGCCGGGCCGGCTCGGTCGCGGGCCGGGCCGGTTGCAACGCAAGGAATAGGAAGAATCGGCCCACCGCACCGGTCGCTCTTTGCCTTTTAAAACAAATAAGTTTGATTAAGGGTTTGAATAAGGGTTTTAATTTGATTCCCTTTCAAATTCAAACATCACTCATATGAACTCCAAATAATCCAAAGAAAAGCCAACTCACTTATTATACCATATTTTAAATATAAATTTTATAAATAGGATGAATTAGTGGAGAATTTGGTGAGAGACTAGCAATTTTGGCTCAAATTTTTATAGCACCCAAATGCAAGCAAAAAGTTTTAAATTTTCGCAAAATTTGCACACCTAAATTCCTGGGTTGTTACAACGAGATCCCGATGTTTTCGCGCTTCGTGGAGAGGGGTCTTGCGCTCCCAGCAAGCGACTTCTTCAAGGGGCTGCTCGGGTACTACGGCATCGAGTACCTCAACCTGAACCCCAACGGCATCTTCCACACGTCGGTCTTCGTCCACTTCTGCGAAGCCTTCTTAGGAATCAAGCCGCACTGGGTGCTCTTCCGGAAGTTCTTCCGCGTCAAGCCGCGACCCGCCGCCTCCAACCCCGCAGTAGTCGGAGGGGCCGGAATCCGCTTGAGGGAGGACGCCGCGGAGCGACACGGCGTACAAGCTCGTGGACTCCAACACCGACCGGAAGACGAGATGGTTCTACATCACGAACCACCATCCCGGACTACCGAAGCCGAGCGGACGGCGCAGCCCGTGCACCGAGATTGGTGGAACACAGAGCCCACCATGCAAGAGGGGATCCGACTCCCCGAGCCGCTAGCACGCATCAAGACTCTCGGGGATGCGGGACCGAGGGCCGAGCACGTGGCCTTCGCTTTCATGAAGCGCGAGGATCCGGCCCGCCGATGGCGCGGGATACGCCCGGGGCTTCGAGTACATCGGCGACGACGACACGTCGCGGATGCCGGGGGCGAGCCGGGACGACAACGACATCGTCGAAAGGTTGACGAGGATCTTCAAGGACATGCCGCCGTACACGGCGTGTCCGGTCGAGGAGTACTCCGCCGCGCGCCCGCCCAACGAGGTGAGTAGTTGTACCCCCTCGTCGAGTAGTGAGTACTTGTAGTAGAGTTGCCGACGCCTTGTGTCTTTGCGCGAGATGATGTGAAGCGGTTCGTCTCCGAGCCGCGGCCGCCACCGAGCGGAATCGAGATCCCGGTGGAGGGGAAGGTGAAGGAGCGCCGCGGAGTCGGTGAAGGCGACGACACCGTCATCGTGGAGGATACCTCCGATGACGACGACGAAGACGAAGAGACTCTTCGGGACCGCTTCCGCTCGGCGGTCAAGGTTTAGCCGCCCGGGCTTGCCTCATGTGCCGTTGGTACAAGACCCTCCGCCAGCTCGGAGGCTAGCCTTGCCGCGCCGCCACGGAAGCCACGCAACCCCGCCAAGAAGCGGGTGGCGAAGAAGATGAAGGTCTCGTGAGACCACGCCTCCGGAGGTAAGTTATCTTGAGCGGAGTAGTCGAGTTCCCGCTAATCGAGTACATTGCTCGACGAGTAGTCCTCCTTTGTGTGCGAGGAGGTGCCGCCGGCGGAGCCCGTCGAAGAGGGCGACGAAGGCGAGTGGGACCTCGGTGGGGGGACCCCGTCGGAAGCCGAAGTCCGGCCCCCCACCGTCGAAGAACTCCCGGCGCAGCCTTGAGCGCCGGCCCCTCGCTCCCGCGAGAGCGAGGACTCCGTGGCCGCCACCGTTGAAAAGGTGGTGACCTCTGGAGCGGAATGTGAAGGTGCGCCGGCCGCCGCCGCCGTGGAGGAGACACTAGCCGCAGAGGCGGAGGAGGAGGCGCCCGCCGAGGGTGGACTGGTTGATATTGCCAGCATCCTCGGTGCTCCGGCCGTGACCATCGCCCGGTCGAGCTTGTAAGTACCATGTCTTCATGAGTAGTACTTGATGTAGTAGTCGATGTTTGCCTGACGACCTTCTGTGAATACTTCTGCAGAAAATCCACAGATCTAAGCTGGGATGGAGACGAGCCCTCATCAGCGGTGGCGGAAGAAGCTGTGCCGCCCGTCGAGGAGGCTGCTCCCGAAGCCCAAGCCACGACCGAGCCCCCGGCTACCGAAGCGCCGCTGCCAGAGGCGATCGTAGTCGAAGGTGAGTACCCTTCTTGAAGCTGTAGAACTCCAGGACGAGTAGTCGTAGGCACTGATGCGCGTGTCGTTTGTTGGCGGTGCGCCGAAGGAGGTGAAATCCCGCAGGGGTGCCCATGCAGAGTTGACACCGAGAGGCCCCGAGGCCGCGGAAGGAGTCCCCGAGCCCGTGGGGGAGGTCATGGAGAAGACCGCCGGGGAGAGGCGGGCACCACGTCGCCGCAGATTGCTCCGGAGGTGGCCGTCCGCTCCCCCGAGATCCAAGACGCGGAGCCTATCCGCCGGCGCCGATGACGGAGGCTACGTCGAGTAGCCGCGGCGGGATTGAACTTCTCGCCGACGATCTCGTCGAGCCGGCAACGGTGGCCCAAGACACGGAGGCGATCCCGGCGAGCCGAACAATGGATGAAGGTACGTAGCCGTAGCCTCCCGAGTAGTCAATCCTCTACCGTTGAGTACTCTTCTTGACTTGAACTTGTCTTGTGCAGACGGCGCGGAGCGATCCCGCGAGAAGTCGAACTCCGCCGTGCAGGTTACGGCGACACCGTGCTCCGAGCGAGAGGCCCCGGAGGAGCAGCTCGTGAAGTCGCGGAAGCACGCGGCCGCCATGCGGTCAGAACTCGACGCCGCCTTCGCCAAGTACCACAACGATGTGATGGAGTTGCGTGCGAAGGGCGACGAGTTGGTGTGGAAGAACAAAGGCCTCCGCAACAAGAATAAAGGTATGTCCTTTGACTTGTTCGGGTACTTGTTGGAAGTCGTCAAGCCTCTGACCCGTTGTTGTGTTTCCGTGTTGCGCAACTCGAAGGCCGGGTGGAGCAAACGAAGGCCTCGGAGGTCGGCATGAAGAACCTCTTCTACCGGGAGCGAGGAAGCCCGCCAGGTACTTGAGCTCGACTACAAGGAGCTCTCCTTCGAGTGCGAGAAGCACATGGAGCTGCGGATTGCCTCTGACGGAGATCTCGTCAACTGCTACAAATCTTTGCGCGTGCTGAATGAAGATTGCGAGGCGCCCGGCCTAGTCGAAGGACCTTGCGAGAGGCCGCTCTCCCGATCGCGAGGCTCCCCGGTGCCGCACCCGGCGGCCCCAAGATCGCTCCTCCGGCGGATCGACTTCGTGAAGCACCAAGCCGCCGGCCGCCTACGTCAAGCATATGGCCAAGTCGATCCCGAAGCAAGTCCCGGCCTTCATGAAGTCGTACTTCCCCGAAGGCTCCAAGGGAGGTGGTCGCCGGCGGGGTAGCCGCCAACCGGCCGGATGAGCAAGACGCGTAGCCGTCGGGAGCGAGATGGCTCCCATCGCGGAGCGGTGTAGCCGAAAAGTCGAACCTCCAATAGCCCCCGCATAGATAGCTAGTAGCCGTAGTTGTACAGAAACACTTGTAATGAATTGTTCATGTATCAATGAAATGAAATTTTCCAGCAATGAGTACTCGTAGTCGCGATCTCGCAGTGTGGAGCGCCCATCGTGGAGTAGGTGCGAGTAGTGGTACTCGACTTCGGTGGTCCCGTTGTGGAGGTAGACAAGAAAGAAGTTGATGAACAATCAAACTTTATTATCGAAGAAGTACACCCCGGGTGGCCGGGCCGTAGTTACAAGTAGTCGCTCGGACCGTGAGGCCGCTTACGCCTAAGTAGCGCCGGAGCGGGTAGCCGCTGCGCCGAGTGATCCGTAGGTAGCCGTGTAGGCCGGATCGCATCCGTAGGTAGCCGCGCAGCCGGATCTTGGAGTGTGGTCTCTTGGTAGACCGCCGCTAGAGTCCTTGACGCTCGTCGCGGCAGCCCCCATGGTCCGTAGGTAGCCGCACGGCCGGACCCCGGAGGAGAGTAGTCCGAGACCGGAGCCGGGACCCGAGGGTCGCTTGCGGCGAGGGTGTGCCGATGTAGTCGATTAGACTTGAACCCCGAGTAGTCGTGTAGACTAGGTGTAGAATCGACGTAGTTGGTCGACGTTCCATGAGTTGTTGACGTCTTCGCCTTCAAGTGTTTGGAGGCGGTAAGAGCCCGGCCCTGGCCACCTTAGCCACGGTGGAAGGGGCCTTCCTGTGGGGAGCCGAGCTTGTGAAGTCCTTCCGTGTTCTGGATACGGCGGAGGACAAGATCTCCAACATTGAAGGAGCGTTCCTTGACGTTGCGATCATGGTAGCGTCGGATACCCTCCAAGTACCTTGTTGATTAGACGAGGGCGGCGCAGCGAGCTTCTTCGAGGCTGTCAATGTCAACTCGTCTGCTGTCTTCTGAGACGCCTTCGTCGTAGTGCTCCACTGCTGGCGAGTTCCATATGACGTCGGCAGGGAGGATGGCTTCAGAGCCGTAGACCAGGAAGTAGGGGGATTGCCCCGTTGGCTTGGATGGTTGAGTCCGCGCCCCCGCAGTGCGTTGGGTAGTTCCTTGATCCACTTGCCCCTTTGGGAGTTAGCGGCGTCGTGTAGCCGCTTCTTGAGCGCGTCGAGCACCATCCCGTTGGCGCGCTCGACTTGCCCGCTGGCCCGTGGATGGGCGACCGAGACGTATCCGACGTCGATCCCGCGCCGTTCCTCGCGCACTCCCGCAATCGGTGGTTGTTGAAGTTGGACCCCGGTGTCCGTGATGATGCGGTGGGGTAGCCCGTAGCGGTGTACGAGTTCATCCATGAAGTCGAGTACTCGTCGCCCTTGGGGCATGTGACCGGCTTGACCTCGATCCACTTGGTGAACTTGTCGATAGCCACCGCACCCCGTTGAATCCTCCCGGCGCGCTTGGTAGTGGCCCAACCATGTCGAGCCCCCAGCAGCAAGGGCCGGGTTGGCGGTATGGTGACCAGCTTGTAGGCCGGGACGTGTTGTCGCTTGGCGAAGTACCGACATCCTTGGCACCTTCTGACGAGTTCTTCGCCGTCGCCCGTGGCCGGGGCCGCAGAAAGCTCGCCGGGAAGGCCTTGCCGACCGCCGTGCGTGAAGACGCGTGGTTGCCGCGTACGCCCTTGTGGATCTCCTCCAAGATGTCCTTGCCTTCTTCGCGAGGGACGCACTTCATGAGTACTCCGTAAGATGCGCCCCGCTTGTAAAGCTTGTCTCCGACGAGGACGTAAGACTTGGCGCGGCGGGACGAGTTGTTCGGCCGCGTTCTTGTCGAGGGGACCTTCTCGCTCGCCGAGGTAGTCGATGAAGGGTTGCCTCCGACCACGTCGATCATCATGACCTCCCCCCGCCCCGGGTGGATTAGCCGGTACAAAGGGTCGCGGGCGCCCGCTCCGGATGGATGGCGCGTGAAGCTCATGGACGAAGACGCCCGCGGTACTTGGGCGCGGTGGGATCCGAGCTTCGAGAGGACGTCCGCCGCAACGTTGTTGTCGCGACGCATGATGGAACTCGAGACCATAGAATTTGTTCTCGAGCTTGCGGACTTCTAGGCGCAGGCGTCCATGTTCTCCTTGTTGCGGTCCCAGTGACTTGTTGACTTGGTTGATGACCACCGCAGTCGCCGTAGACTAGTAGCCGCTTGATGCCAAGTGAAGCCGCGAGGCGGGAGCCCGTGTAGAAGAGCTTCGTACTCGGCTTCGTTGTTTGAGACCTTCCGTAAGATCCGCAGGACGTACTTGAGTTGTTCGCCCGTTGGAGAGATCGGGGGTACCCCCGTGCCCGCGCCCTCGAGGTTGAGTGAGCCATCAAAGTACATCACCCAATGCTCGATCGCACCTGGGGGAGTAGGTAGTCGGTTCTCCCGCCACTCGCCATGAAGTCGACTAGCGCTTGCGACTTGATGGCCGGTGCGTGGCTTGAAGTCGATGGTGAGGGCACCGAGCTCGACGGCCCCACTTGGAGATTCTTCCAAAGGGCGTCTTGGTTCCTCGGGATGTCGCCGAGCGGTAGTCGGTGAAGACGGAGACCGAGTACTCCCGGAAGTAGTGTCGTAGCTTCCGCGAGGTGATGAGTAGAGCGCACAGAGCTTCGCACGGCCGGGTAGCGAGCCTTGGACTCGATAGAACCTCGCCGACGGCGAGACCGGGCGCCCGGACCGGATAGGCGTGGCCGTCTTCCCGCCGCTCGACAACGATGGCGCATCTCCAACGACGTGAGTAGTCGCAGCCTAGGTAGAGCAAAGGCCCGCTCGCCCTTGTGAGGAGCCGTGAGGATTGGCGGTTTTGACAGAAGTCCTTGAGCCGGGCAAGGGCTTGATCCGCTCGTGAGTCCACACGAACTTCTCGTGATGCTTGAGTAGTTTGAAGAAGGGGAGGCTCCCGTTCTCCTAGCCTCGAGATGAATCTGCTCAACGCCGCCATGCACCCCGTCACCTTCTCGGATGTCCTCGATGCTCGTGGGAGCTTTCGTCGGTGATGGCGGAGATCTTTCGGGTTGGCTTCAATGCCGCGCCGGCCGATGATGAAGCCGAGTAGTTTGCCCGAAGGGACGCCGAAGACGCACTTGTTCGGTTGAGCTTCCCGGCCGTACTCGCGTAGAGATGCGAAGGTCTCTTCAAGGTCGTCGATGAGGGTACTAGAGTCCCTGGTTTTGACAACCATGTCGTCCACGTAAGCCTCGACATTCTTGTTGAGTTGCCGCTTGAAGCAGCCCGGATGGCCCGTTGATATGTAGCGCCGCGTTCTTCAACCCGAATGACATGGTCGTGTAGCAGTACGCGCCAAACGGGGTGATGAACGCGGTCTTCTCTTGGTCTTCCTCCTTGATTGCGATCCGGTGGTACCCGGAGTAGCAAATGAGGAAGCGGAGCAGTCGCGACCGCCGTGGAGTCGATGACTTGATCAATCCGCCGCAACCCGAAGGGGTCCTTGGGGGCGTGCTTGTTGAGGCTCGGTGTAGTCGATGCACATCCTCCACTCGTTCGAGTTCTTCTTGCGACGAGGACGGGGTTGGCTAGCCACTCAAGATGGAAGACTTCTCCGATGAAGCCACCGCGAGTAGCTTGGCGAGCTCCTTCTTGATGGCGTCCCGTCCGTCGTCGGCAAAACGCTTCGGAGGTGTTGTCGCTTGGGGTGGCCTTTGGATCGACGTTGGAGTGCGTGCTCAATCGCCCTCCCCCGGGCACTCCCCGCATGTCCGTCGGCTTCCACGCGAAGATGTCGCGGTTGGGCCCGGAGGAAGCCGATGAGCGCGTCTTCCTATTTGGGGTCGAGGCCGGCCCCGATGGTGGTGGTCTTGCTGGGGTCGCCTGTTCCGAGGTCGACCGTCCTGACGAGTACCTCCTCAGGTGGCTGAGGCTTGTTGGCGCTGTCGAACTTCTCTGGGATGTCGAGTTCGCTCGTGGTGAGCTTCTTCGACGCGGCGTAGACCTCCATCATCGCGTTGGGTACTTGGTTTGTTGAAGCGATCACCACGGCCTCCCGTATCACGCCGTGGGAGATCTTCAAGTCCCCTTGGAGGGAGAGTACACCTACTGACTTGGCATCTTGAGTACCAAGTAGGTGTAGTGGGGCACCGCCATGAACTTGGCGATGGCCGGTCTCGAGGATGGCGTGGTAGGAATTCTCGAAATCCGCGACCTCGAACTTGATGTACTCGGTGCGTAATTATCCCGAGACGCCCCGAAGGTAATCGCGCACCACCGAGCCCGGCTGGGATAGCCGCGTTGCCCGGGACGATGCCGTAGAAGGGCGCGCCTGCTCTTGGTGAGCATGGGGGTGACGTCGAGGTTCATCTTCTTCAAGGTTTTGGTGAAGAGGACGTTGAGCCCGCTTTCCACCGTCGATGAGCACCTTGTTGAGCTTGGAACCCGCCACAGCGCTGGCTTCGGGACGAGGGGGAACCGTCTCGGTTCGGAGAAGCCGGCCCATTGGTCCGCGCGGGGAGAAGGTGATGGGTACCTCCGACCACCCGAGAGGGGTCGGGACCGCCGGTTCAATGGACATCACTTCACGACGGGTAGCCTTCGCTCCCGCCGTCGCGCTCCGCCGAAGAGGACGTTGACGGTCTTCTCGGTTCTTGGAAGTCGTTGTCGTCGCCGTCCTTCTTCTTGCCCTTTTGGTCGTGAGGGTGCGTGGCTCCGCGTATCCTTGAGTGCATGCCCGAGCCGGTAGCACCGCTTGGTAGTGTGGTTGCCGTTTGGATGCCACGGGCACTCTCCTTCGGCGAGGGTCCTTGAACCCGCCAGAATTCTTCTTCGAGTTCCCTTTCGTGAGGGCGCCGGATAGCCGCGACGGTGTTGTCTGGCTTGCGCTTGCGGTTGGAACCCGAGTAGTAGTTGTTGTTGTTGTTGTTGTTGTTGCGGCCGCCTTGCTTTGCATTGGCCGCTGCGCCGCCGCCGCCCGGTTCCCGTTTGGACTTGCCGCGGATGGCGTCGTACTTGGCGTTGGCCTTGTCCTCTTCATCCGCCCAGGACGTGATCATGTCCTTGAGGTGAGGGATGGACCTGGGGCGGCGACGGCCGAAGTCCTCGAAGGTGCGACGATGGTAGAGGCCGTCCTGGAAGAGGTCGATGACCTCCTTGTCGGTGACGTCGACGACGGTAGCGCGCTTGTCGAAAAGCGCGGCGCATGTACTTGCGAGGGTCTCGCCTTGTTCCCGCTTGATCATGGCAAGGTCCATGCGAGTACCCGAACGGCCCATGGCGCCCGTGAAGTTGCTCGTGAACTCGCTCCTTCGCCCTCGGTCCCACTTGTCGATCGAGTGCTTGTCCGGGGCCGACTCGAGCCACGTGAGTGGAGCTTGGTCCGGACGTAAAGGGAAGTAGAGGCATTTGGTGTCGCCGTTGCCGCCGCCGTTCTCGATGGAGAGGGCGTAGCATCGGAGCCACCGGATGGGATCCGCTTCGCGTCGTACTTGGTGATCCCCAAAGGCTTGAACTTGTCTGGGAGGAGCAAAGCTGCGGCCGGGTGAGAAGGCGGGGAAGCCGTCGCCTTCGGCCGGCGGTCGACTTCTTCCCCGCCGCAACTCCTCGATCTTCTCGGCGAGCATCGTACCCGCCATGAGAGGCACGGAGGCGTGGTTGTTCGCGTGGCCACGGCCACCGCGGCCGCCGCCGCCTCCGGCTCTCATGTTGGCCCCGTGGTTGGAGGCGCCGCCGTGCCGCCGCCGCCGTCGTGTCGTTGCCGCCGCCACCGCCGCGACACGGTGGGGAACAACTCGCTGCCGGGTCTTGCCGTGAGGGTCCGCCGCCGGCGGGAGCTGCCGACGGTTTGGGCCGGGCCGATGTCGCCCCGAGTACGGTTAGGACCGGGGTCACGCTGCGACTAGTAGCTTCGTTGTCGCGAGGCTTGGGCCGGGGAGGTCGGGCCGACTCTCTTGTCGACCCGCATGAAGTAGGCTTCTTCGAGCTTGGCGATGACCTCCTCAGCGCTCGTATGCCCCGAGCCTCGGCGTGCGATCGTTGTGATCGACATGAGGCATTGCTCGTGAGTGGTGTGGACTCGCTCTCAACCGCTTTCGAGAGCTTCTCCGCAAGGCTGCGATGGGAAGGTCGTCTCCGAGCCGCCGCGTCGTTCTGCTGCGTCTCCTCGTTACGTTCGGCGCCCGCGGCCCCTGGCGCCCTGGCCCGCGTCCGCAGGGGGCACGCGAGGATGTACTGTCTGCGGGGAGGATGTCCTCCGGGCACTTGTCTGCGGCCGTGCCCGAGGTTCCCGCAAGTCACGGCGGGGCCCATAAAGACCTGGACTGATTAAAGGCACCCAAGCTTGACTCGGGAAGGTGCCACCCCCGCTGGTGTGTTTGAGTCACTGGCTAGTGGTGTTCCCTCCGGAACGGCAGCTTTCTAGTCGATGTGGCGACGCAGCGGAGTCCCTCCTTGTCGCCCACAGGCTTGCTGGGCCCGCGCGCAGGACGTATCTTCCGGCCGGCGTCGATCTTATAACCAGCCCAAGGGGCCGGCCCCCGACAAGGGAAGCTCGAGGAGTCACTTCCCTTCTACCCCGGCTCCTCGTGTCCGACCCAAAGTCGAACTCGTAGTCCCGGTTCGAGCAGAACCCTGAGGAGAGGGCCGGAGTCCGAGATGTGGCCTGGGGACGGCGTCGGAGTCCGAGTTGTACTCGCCACGGGCTCCTTGCCGGCCCGGCGTGGTGTAGAGCCTCCGTGCGGGTCTCGCCGGGACGCGGGGCCACGCGCGACGCCGGCACAGGAAGGGACCGCCGCGATGGCTTGGTAGCCGCCGCAAGCATGGTCTATGGCGACGCTTCTGCTCCGAGTTGAGACTCGACTCGAGCTCGAAGTCGGCCTGATGGTCGAAGAGAGAAATTTCGCCGAACTTGCCGGCGAGTCCCCGTGGACAACTTCGGAAGCGCCGCCACGAGGCCCGTCTCCGGTTGGGCCGCATGGCTCCAGCGGCGCCGGAAGGAGCTCCGCGCCATCGGGCCGGGTGGTGGGACTCAAGCGCCGAAAAACGAAGGTGTCGCCGCGGTTGAAGGCAACATTGGCTTGATGTGGACGGGAAGCCGTCAGGCTCGCCATGTGATCTCGAGCGAGAGCCCCTACCTCGCGCGTCAAATCGTCTAAGTGTTTGGACCGGCAACCTACTACTTGGGAGTATCCGAAGTAGATGAATGACTCGCCGAGATCGCAACTCGAAGGAAGAGACACGTGGCACACAATTTAGATGTGCTCCGGGGCCGTGAGGTGCGTAATACCCTACGTCCCGTATGCCGCGTAGCTCGGATTGATAGGGCACGCACATGTGGATGGTGCAATAGTGCGCCGTGGGTTGTATGAGATCGGGATGAGGTGATCCCGAGATCGGTCCCCGCCGCCTTATAGTCCGGAGGTAGGGTTACAAGTCGGAGTAGGGGAAGGAGTACTAGCCGAGTACGTCTAGGAGACCTCTATACAAGCAAGTGCAACGTGTACAGAGTCCCCCAACCGAGTACTACTCCCGTGTTAAGAACCTTTGTGCTCCACGCCTTCAAAGCCGTGCGCCGTGCTTCAGGTAGTCCCAGGCCCACCGAGTAGTCGGTCCCGGTACCCACCGAGGTAGTGGGCCCAGGGAGGTCCATACGACAGTAGGCAATGACTCGGTTTTCTTGCATGAGCACGCAACCAAGACAAGTGCCCGAAGCGTCACAAAACACCTCAAACGGTTTGGACATATCCGGTTGAGTCAATACAGGAGCTGAGGTTAAGTGTTTCCTCAAGGTGTGAAAAGCTTGGTCACACTCCTCGCTCCACACGAACTTGACACCCTTCTTCAGAAGTTCCGTCATGGGTTTGGCTAGTTTCGGAAAATCCTGAATAAACCGACGCATAATAGCCTCGCTAGACCCAAAAGCTACGGGATTTGGTGTACCGATTTGGGTGGCTTCCAATCCATGACCTCCTTCACTTTGCTAGGATCCACGGAGATGCCATCCTGGAAATAGTATGACCCAAAACTTCACACTATCCAACCAAAATTCACATTTGGAGAATTTGGCATAGAGTTTGTGATCTCTTCAATCGCTGCAAAACAATACGAAGATGCTCGCATGCTCGGCTTCGCTTGTAATATATGAGAATATCGTCAATGAAGACCACTACGAACTTGTCCAAATACCATTCATGAAAACTGAGTTCACAAGGTACATGAAATAGGCAGTATTGAAAGAGACTAAAGGACATCACTAGGAACTTCATAGAGACCGTATCTCGGTGGAAAAGGTCGTCTTTGGTACGTCACTCGCTCGAATTTGATTTGAAGATCGAAGATCAATCTTGGAAAAGACTTTGGCACCAAATTTGATCAAAAAGAACGGCCAATGCGAGGCAATCGGTATTTATTCTTAATCGTCACCGCATTGAGGGGACGATAGTCAATGCACATCCGCAAACTACCATCTTTCTTTTCACAAACAGAGCGGGACTTCCAAGGAGACGAACTTGGGCGGATATCCCTTATCAAGCAATTCTTGCACCGAACCTTCAACTCGCCAGCTTCTTGGGTGGCATTCTAATGAGGGCCTTAGATATCATGCGTACCCGGGTTGAAGTTCTATGACAAATTCGACGTCTCGTCCGGTGGCATACTGTGCAAGTCGTCGTGGAAAACGTCATGGTACTCACACACCACCGGAATATCTTCTAGTTGGGTGGCTACGGCATAGGAACACAGATGGGTGTTTTCCACTTGGGGTAGGCACAAGATAGTATGACCACCGGTAGGGAAATGGATCTCATCATTCTGGCAGTGGCAATGTCCAAAACAACTTGATGTTGGGTCAACCAATTCATTCCTAGAATCAGATCTGAAACCTTGCTCGGCGAGGTAGTCGATGAAGGGTTGCCTCCGGTCCACGTCGATCATCATGACCTCCTGCCCGAGGTGGTGGATTAGGGCCCGAGTACGGTGGTCGGTGGCGCGCTCGGGATGGATGGCGCGTGAAGCTCATGGACGAAGACGCCCGCGGGTACTTGGGCGCGGGTGGATCCGAGCTTCGAGAGGACGTCGCCCCCCGCAACGTTGTTGTCGCGGACGATGTGATGGAACTCGAGACCATAGAATTTGTTCTCGAGCTTGCGGACTTCTAGGCGATGGCGTCCATGTTCTCCTTGTTGCGGTCCCGGGACTTGTTGACTTGGTTGATGACCCGTTGCGGAGTCGCGCGTAGACTAGTAGCCGCTTGATGCCAAGTGAAGCGCGGCGGAGGCCGTGTAGAAGAGCTTCGTACTCGGCTTCGTTGTTTGAGACCTTCCGGAAGATGCGGGACGTACTTGAGTTGTTCGCCCGTTGGAGAGATCGGGGGGTACCCCCGTGCTCGCGCCCTCGAGGTTGAGTGAGCCATCAAAGTACATCACCCAATGCTCGATCGCACGGTGGGAGTAGGTGGTGGCGGTTCTCCCGCCACTGCGCCATGAAGTCGACTAGCGCTTGCGACTTGATGGCCGTGCGTGGCTTGAAGTCGATGGTGAGGGCACCGAGCTCGACGACCCCACTTGGAGATTCTTCCGGTGGCGTCTTGGTTCCTCGAGGATGTCGCCGAGCGGGTAGTCGGTGAAGACGGAGGCCGAGTACTCACGGAAGTAGTGTCGTAGCTTCCGCGAGGTGATGAGTAGAGCGTACGGGAGCACGCACGGCCGGGTAGCGAGCCTTGGACTACGATAGAACCTCGCCGACGAAGTAGGCGGGGCGGCCCCGGACCGGATAGGGCGTGGCCGTCTTCCGCCGCTCGACAACGATGGCGGTACTAACGACGTGAGTAGTCGCGGCTAGGTAGAGCGATGGCGCTCGCCCTTGTGAGGAGCGGTGGGGATTGGCGGTTTTGACGGGGAAGTCCTTGAGCTGGGCAAGGGCTTGATCCGCCTCGTGAGTCCACACGAACTTCTCGTGATGCTTGAGTAGTTTGAAGAAGGGGAGGCCCCGTTCTCCTAGCCTCGAGATGAATCTGTTCAACGCCGCCATGCACCCCGTCAGCTTCTGGATGTCCTTGATGCTCGTGGGAGCTTTCATGCTGGTGATGGCGGAGATCTTCTCGGGGTTGGCTTCAATGCCGCGCTGGCTGATGATGAAGCCGAGTAGTTTGCCCGAAGGGACGCCGAAGACGCACTTGTTCGGGTTGAGCTTCCAGCGGTACTCGCGTAGAGATGCGAAGGTCTCTTCAAGGTCGTCGATGAGGGTACTAGAGTCCCTGGTTTTGACAACCATGTCGTCCACGTAAGCCTCGACATTCTTGTTGAGTTGCCGCTTGAAGCAGGCCTGGATGGCCCGTTGATATGTAGCGCCGGCGTTCTTCAACCCGAATGACATGGTCGTGTAGCAGTACGCGCCAAACGGGGTGATGAACGCGGTCTTCTCCTGGTCTTCCTCCTTGATTGCGATCTGGTGGTACCCGGAGTAGCGGTCGAGGAAGCGAGAAGCGGTCGCGGGCCCGCCGTGGAGTCGATGACTTGATCAATCCGCGGCAACCGAAGGGGTCCTTGAGGCGATGCTTGTTGAGGTCGGTGTAGTCGATGCACATCCTCCACTCGTTCGAGTTCTTCTTGCGGACGAGGACGGGGTTGGCTAGCCACTGAGGATGGAAGACTTCTCTGATGAAGCCAGCTGCGAGTAGCTTGGCGAGCTCCTTCTTGATGGCGTCCGTCCGTCGTCGGCAAAACGTCGGAGGTGTTGTCGCTTGGGGGTGGCCTTTGGATCGACGTTGAGGCAGTGCTCAATCAGCTCCCTGGGCACTCCTGGCATGTCCGGCGGCTTCCACGCGAAGATGTCGCGGTTAGCCGGAGGAAGGCGATGAGCGCGTCTTCCTATTTGGGGTCGAGGCCGGCCCCCCGATGGTGGTGGTCTTCTTTCGGGGTCGCCCGTTCCGAGGTCGACCGGTCCCGACGAGTACCTCCTCGGGTGGGTGAGGCTTGTTGGCGCTGTCGAACTTCTCTGGGATGTCGAGTTCGCTCGTGGTGAGCTTCTTCGACGCGGCGTAGACCTCCATCATCGCGTTGGGTACTTGGTTTGTTGAAGCGATCACCACGGCCTCTGTATCACAGTCGTGGGAGATCTTCAAGTCCCCTTGGAGGGAGAGTACACCGGCTGGACTTGGCATCTTGAGTACCAAGTAGGTGTAGTGGGGCACCGCCATGAACTTGGCGATGGCCGGTCTGCCGAGGATGGCGTGGTAGGAATTCTCGAAATCCGCGACCTCGAACTTGATGTACTCGGTGCGGTAATTATCCCGAGACGCCCCGAAGGTAACTGGCAGTACCACTGAGCCCAGTGGGATAGCCGCGTTGCCTGGGACGATGCCGTAGAAGGGCGCGCTGCTCTTGGTGAGCATGGGGGTGACGTCGAGGTTCATCTTCTTCAAGGTTTTGGTGAAGAGGACGTTGAGCCCGCTTCCACCGTCGATGAGCACCTTGTTGAGCTTGGAACCCGCCACGGTTGGCTTCAGGACGAGGGGGAACCGTCTGGTTCGGAGAAGGCGGCCCATTGGTCCGCGCGGGAGAAGGTGATGGGTACCTCCGACCACCTGAGAGGGGTCGGGACCGCTGGTTCAATGGACATCACTTCACGACGGGTAGCCTTCGCTCCGCTTTCTTTGGGCAATCCGCCGAAGAGGACGTTGACGGTCTTCTCGGGTTCTTGGAAGTCGTTGTCGTCGCCGTCCTTCTTCTTGCCCTTTTGGTCGTGAGGGTGCGGTGGCTCCGGCGTATCCTTGAGTGCATGCCTGAGCTGGTAGCACTGCTCTGTAGTGTGGTTGCCGTTTGGATGCCACGGGCACTTCTCCTTCAGCAGGTCCTTGAACCCGCCGGAATTCTTCTTCGAGTTCCCTTTCGGAGGGCGCTGGATAGCCGCGACGGTGTTGTCTGGCTTGCGCTTGCGGTTGGAACCCGAGTAGTAGTTGTTGTTGTTGTTGTTGTTGTTGCGGCCGCCTTGCTTTGCATTGCGCGCCGCCGCCGCCCGGTTTGTTTGGACTTGCCGCGGATGGCGTCGTACTTGGCGTTGGCCTTGTCCTCTTCATCCGCCCAGGACGTGATCATGTCCTTGAGGTGAGGGATGGACCTGGGGCGGCGACGGCCGAAGTCCTCGAAGGTGCGACGATGGTAGAGGCCGTCCTGGAAGAGGTCGATGACCTCCTTGTCGGTGACGTCGACGACGGTAGCGCGCTTGTCGAAAAAGCGGCGCATGTACTTGCGGAGGGTCTCGCCTTGTTCCTGCTTGATCATGGCAAGGTCCATGCGAGTACCCGAACGGCCCATGGCGCCCGTGAAGTTGCTCGTGAACTGCTCCTTCAGCTGGTCCCACTTGTCGATCGAGTGCTTGTCCAGCGACTCGAGCCACGTGAGTGGAGCTTGGTCCAGACAGAAAGGGAAGTAGAGGCATTTGGTGTCGCTGTTGCCGCCAGCGTTCTCGATGGAGAGGGCGTAGCATCGGAGCCACTGGATGGGATCCTGCTTCGCGTCGTACTTGGTGATCCCCAAAGGCTTGAACTTGTCGGGGAGGAGCAGGTTGCGAAGCGGGGTGAGAAGGCGGGGAAGCCGTCGCCTTCGGCCGGCGGCGGTCGACTTCTTCGCCGCAACTCCTCGATCTTCGGCGAGCATCGTACCCGCCATGAGAGGCACCGGAGGCGTGGTTGTTCGCGTGGCCACGGCCACCGCGGCCGCCGCCGCCTCCGGCTCTCATGTTGGCCCCGTGGTTGGAGGCGCCGCCGTCGCCGCCGCCGCCGTCGGGGTCGTTGCCGCCGCCACCCGGCCGCCGGCGCGGTGGGGAACAACTTCTCGGTTGCCGTGGTCTGCGTGAAGGTCCGCCGGCGTTGGAGCGGCGGCGGTTTGGATCGGCCGGGAGGTCGGCTCGAGTACGGTTGGGGGCCGGGGTCGGCGCCGCGACTAGTAGCTTCATTGTCGCGCGGGGTTTAGCTGGGAGAGGCTGGTTGACTCTGTTGTCGACCCGCATGAAGTAGGCTTCCTCAGCGAGCTTGGCGATGACCTCTCCAGCGCGTATGCCCTGAGCCTGACGTGCGATCGTTGTGATCGACATGAGGCATTGCTCAGGGGTGGTGTGTACTCTGCTCTCGACCGCCTCGAGAGCTTCCGCAAGGTTGCGGATGGGGAGGTTGTCTCTGAGCCGCCGGCGTCGTTCGCTGCGCTTCTTGTTGCGTTCGCGTCGAGCGTCCCTGTTGGCAGCGGTCTCGTCTGCAGGTGCGTTGGCAGACAGCTCGTCTGCGGAGATGTCCTCCAGGTACCTGTCTTCAGCCGTGCCTGAGGGTCCTGGGGTGTCGCCGGCAGCCATGAAGACTTGGCGATCGGGGGTACCCAAGCTGGACTCAGAGGGTGCCACCTCGGTTGGTGTGTTGGAGTCAGCCTGGGCCAGTGGTGTTCCCTCCTGGAACGGCAGTGAGTCGATGTAGGCGACGTAGCGTGAGTCCTCCTTTGCCAGGTCAGCAGGCTTGCGATGCGGCCGATGGCGTATCTGCGGGTAGGCGTTGATTTTATAACCGGCCCCGAGGGCCGGCCCGACAAGGAAGCTCGGTAGGGTCGTCCTCGGACTCGGAGCCCTCGGGGTCCGACCCGAAGTCGAACTCGTAGTCGGGTTCGAGTAGAACTCGGCTAGGGGGGCCGGAGTCCGAAGCGCGGTTGGGGACGGCGTCGGAGTCCGAGTTGTACTACGATACGGGCTCCTTGCCGGCCCGGCGTGGAGTAGGAGCCTTCGTGCGGGCCGGGCCGGGGGACGCGGGGGCCACGCGCGGAGTGCTGGCGTGGTGAAGGGGCCGCCTGCGATGGCTGGGCAGCCGGCTCGCATGCGATGGCCCATGGTGACGTCGGGTTCGAGTTGGAGACGGACTCGAGCTCGAAGTCGGCGTGGATGTTGGAGAGCGAAATTTCGCCGAACTTGCCGGCGAGTTCGCACCGTGACAACTTCGGGGGAAGCGTCCACAAGGCTCTGTCCTCGAGTCGGGGCTGCATGATCGGGCGGCGGCGGAAGGAGCCCGCGCCATCGGGTTGTGCGGACCCCGGGCGCCGAAGAAGAAGGTGTCGCCACGGTTGAAGGCGACGGTTGGCTTGATGTGGACGAAAGCCGTCGAGTTCGCCATGTGATCTCGAGCGAGAGCCCCTACGGGCGCGCCGGCTGTCGGTGTTTTAGACCGGCAACCTACTACGGGGAGTACCCGAAGTAGATGAATGTGACTCGCCGAGATCGGTAACTCGAAGGAAGAGACACGTGGCACGCAATTTAGACGAGGGTTCGGGCCGCGAGATGCGTAATACCCTACGTCCCGTATGTCTTTGCGTAGCTACGGATTGATAGGGCACGATTACGGGATGGTGCAATAGTGCGTCGTGGGTTGTATGAGATGAGATTGGATGAAGGGACCGGTCCCTGCCTCGCCTTATATAGTCGGGAGGCAGGGTTACAAGTCGGAATAGGGAGAGAGTACTAGTCGAGTACGTCTAGGAGTCCTCTGTACAGTGCGGAACATGTACAACTTCCTAACCGAGTACTACTCCTGTGAAGTCCTTGTGCTCCACGCCTTCAGGTGCCGTGTAGCGCAAGCCGGGTAGTCCCAGGGGCCCACCGAGTAGTCGGTCCTGGTACCCACCGAGGTAGTGGGCCTAGGGAGGTCCATACGACAGGTCCTCAGGTCGGTCCTTGGTGTACACATGTTCTTGAGGCGGTTTAGGCACTCTGGTGGGCCCATGGATCCATGTGAAGTCCATGTGTCACGCTCTGATTCATCAGGGCTTGGCTTCCTTGGATTAGTGACAGGTCATGCATGTGTGGCACCTGAGGTGGCAGCCCCTCCTTGGCTGAGGTGATGTGGCAGGAATCATAGAAGGTGAGATTGCTACTTCTTTTGCACTTATTTTCCCGCAACCCCAAGATCTCCAAGCACAAGTGGAACTACATTATTCTTAACTAAAATGCGTGTAAGAAATGCCTCTTGCTCCTTTATTCATAGTAAATTGACGGCTAAAGTAAGCACTTAACAGCCGTCAACACACCCACACTTAGAAAATCCCTCTTTTTGGCCACACTTCAATGACTGCATAGGAGCAATAGATAGAACCCATATCAAGATGGTGGTATCGAATAGGACCAAGATTCGACACTTGAACATGCACAATGAAACAAGTTAGAGTGTGATTTCGACATGAGATTTACCTTTGTTTTGGTGGGATGGCCTGGTTCAGCACATGACATGAGAGTTTTCAAAGATGTTATGACTCCTCATCATCACAAATTCTCTCATCCACCACAAGGTTTGCTTCTGTATTTGTAGATGTGTTTGTTTAAATTGCAATTGTTCATTTAAGTCTCAATGTTTAACTACCTTTTGTACTTGTAGGTAAGTACTACGTGGTTAATGCGGGTATCCAAACATGTTGGGGTACCTTTACCATATAAATGTACATTTTACCATGTCGAGTAATGGAAAAATAGCCATCCGTCACAAGGTATTGAGGAAACCTTTAACCATGCATATGCTCAAGTTAGAAATGCCATTGAACGATCTTTTGGAGTGTTCAAGATGTAATTTAGGATTTTGTTGCACATGCTAAGGTTTCTAAAGGGGGAAGCGAACTAGAATAATTGTTGCTTTTATGGCTCTTCACATTTTCATTAGAGAGCGGAATTGGGGATAGGGATTTCCAGAGATGTGATGCGGATGCAAATTATGATCCAATGCCTAACCATGATGATCCATCGTGGCCAAATGACGAACCTCTTGTTGAAGATGCCAACATGAATGCCTTCTGTGATGAATTTGCTAGTATGTTGTTTTGTTGAGTGTAAACATGTATAGATTGTAATTTTTATTTTTCCTTGAGCTTCTTCATATTTGTATGTTTGAGTGAGACTCATTTGTTTGAGACATATTTATGTGCATGGACATACTTTTTCCTTGAGCTTCTTCAATTCGCGCGTGGCCACATGGAGGCCAACGACGCCCCTTCAGCCCAAATCGTCCACCTACGCCCCCTTTTTATCCTCGAATGATTGTAAAAGTAGAATTAAATGCAAACTAACGCAGAGATCCAAAAACATTTGGTGTTAGTTTGTTACGTAAGAACGCCCCACGATTTTTCATTAAGAGAAGGGAACTGAATCCCGGCTTAGAAAACCTCCGAACCTCAGCTTCACCGGCGAGGGGATTTTTTTAACCAGTCTCATAAATTCGCTCCAATGAGTAATCAAACCCGGGTCTCCTCAAATTTCAATCATTTCTATTGGAATAGCCGAGAAAGCAACAACTGCTACTATTGACTTATCAAAACCTTTGTCCCGGGCCTTACCTCCAGTAGGAAATTGAACCGTACTTTCGGACTTCGCTTCGTTGACTTCCGCATTGCCGTGCTCTTCTCGGCCCTTGCCTCCTTTGCTTTTGCCGAGGGTGAGGATAGGAAAACCGCCACCTTTTAACGGAAGCATATGCTTGCCTCCGCCTACAACTAGAAAATTTCTCCGATGACAATACAGTACTACAAGCAGGATGTGTGGGGATACAAATCCTTTTGATTTCGCTAGTGCAACGCCAGTATTGACCTTTAGCTCGTGGGAATCAATCGTAGTTTTTAATTAATATCGTGCGTAGGACTAAGAATCGTACGTAGTATTTGCGTGGGCCTCGCTCGTATGCAAGGAATAGGTTTAGGAATAAGGCTAACGGAGGAAGGGACTAAGAAGGAAATCGTAACTTAAGCAGGAGCTCATAAGAGCATCTCCAAGAGAATGCCAAAATTTACTTGGCAAATCCTGTGTTTTGCCAACTTCTAAAAAGCTATGCAAAGTAAAAAAAGAATTCATCTCCAACAGTTTGGCATAATTCACTTGCCAAATCCAGATCTAACTTATATCAGGAATCCTGAGAGAAACAAAATTATGTATGTGCCCTTCCACCTCTTGAAAAACTTACATCAGGAATCCTTCTCTATTCTTTATTTCTTTTTCACCCTCCCACCTAGAGGGAAACAACGATGGGAACCACGATCCGCGCGCGCATATATGCGCGTGGGGAGGTGAGTTTTGCCAAGTTTCTATTTTTGCCAAGTTGGTTTGTCAAACTGTTGGAGGCCAATTTTTCTTGTTTTGCCAAAATTATATGGATGCCAAGTTGGTTTGCCAAACTGTTGGAGTTGCTCTAACTACTACAAATGGAAAGATTCCAGCTATTGAAGCTTAAAAGAAGAGTCATACCTCAACCCCCTCTAAAGGCTAGAGGACCTTTGGTGAAGGCTACTACCACTAACACTAACACCAAGGATCCAAACACGGCCATTGACTTCTACCACAGGTGTTGGCACTCAGTTAATTCGGCCGGTGCATTGTGGTCAAATGCAGATTTTGATTCAATGGCACATCGTGATCTGCGGCTGCGGCAGCAATAAAAGATTTTGGTCGGTGCTTGGTCGGTGGAATTGCAGATTTTATTCATCTTGAGCGAGATCCTCGTTGTCCGCAGACTTTGGCTAGGTTGTTGGGCTGTTGGCTATGCAGCCGTCAGCACGTGACATGGAAGTTTCGGTGTCCAATCATATGGAATTACATATTCACATGCACGGACCCAACAGCTCGATGGACACATCTACAGATCTCTGTGAGATCAGAGATCTGTTTCCTGAACCATGATAATGTTTTGTTTCTTTTGGCATCCGTTTCTTTTAAAACAAGTCTCGTACTTAGGTAGCCATTAAGGATCTGTCCCTCCCGTCTGCCCGATGAACACAGCAGGAGACCCTCAGGTCAATTCAGAAAAAAATATACAAAGGCATTCATTTCTGAATTATCAGCTGTGTTGTTACAGTGCGAAGACTGATATTGAGCTTCAGGTGATGGTGTTCTAGAGGCTGGCCATATAATCACAACATCATGTCATCATTATTACTACTACACAAAGCAAGATCACCACTATGCAGCGAAAGGACCTGTAGCCTAGTGGTTACAAGAGCCTTAGTAGCACCTCAGGTCCTAGGTTCGACTCCCTTGGGAGAGAATTTCGTCGATAGTGAGGCGCCTATGGTGACTTCGTCGATCTTGAGGATTTTTGCCGACCCAATCTTCGAAGATGCTCCTAGGGGTATCGTTTGTATGTGTTCTCGTTGACAGTGAGGTGCCTGTAGTGACTTTGTCAATCTTGAGGATTTGTCGGACCGGTCTTCAAAGATGCTCATAGAGGTATGGTTTGCGCGCTTGTTCATAGGGATAAGTGAGCATGCGTTGTGTCTCTGATGTACGGTGTAATTCAAAAAGATCACCGTTGTATTAATAAAAGCAGGAACCGTCGGGCACCGGCCGCCTAACTCACCATAACCACTGTTTTCAATGCAGTCACCTCCCGATCGGCAGTGATGGGGGTACCGATTTGGAACCGACGGTAATGCCTATTTAAAAATGGAAAAAAGTCACACTCGACTTGACCCTGCTTTGCTCCCTGCTGCCCCGTCGCCCCTCCTCATCGGTGTCGGCTGCCCTCCCCGCAACTTGCTGACCACCCATTCTTCCCTGCATACCACCTCTCCTCCTTACTGGACATATAAGGGCAGATTTGGTAAGGACGAGTGGCAGCCGGCCGGGACAGAGTGGACAGCTGGGATGAGTTGCGACGGGGCCTGTTCGCTTGGCTTATCAGCCACCATCCAACAGTACTTTTCTCTCACAATAAACCAGCCCACCAAAGACCCAACCAAGTAGAGATCTTTTCTCTCGGGAACAAACCAAGTACCATCAGCCACCAGCCAAACGAACAGACTTACGGTAGGGTGGTTGGGTGTCGTTGTGGAGATGCAGCCAGGAGAGGGGCAGCAAAAGGAAGGGGATAGGAGGAAAAGTAGAGGGAGAGAGACGGGGCAACTCTTTGGACTGGGACACCGTCGCGCCTGGCCCTCGCAGTCGGATTCACCTGAGATGCAGAGTAGTAGCCCCACTACCAGAACTTGTCGCGCCTAGACCCATCCCGTTGGCTATTGTCGCCACGCCTTGCACCACTGCCGCTCACCTTAGGCACGAGTGAGAGACGAGGACAAGGAGGAGGAGAGGGGGTCGGGGAGGGAGAGGGGGGCACGGTTGGGGGAGGGATGGGGGACAGAGGGCCGACGAAAAAATTCCAGGTCGATCACAAATCAATATCGGCAAGAGGTTCTCATATGATCAATCAAAAAGGTACTAGGAGATAAAGACCCACAGATAGAACTACAAAGGTCCCTAGAGTCAAATTTACAAAAGGAACAAACTATAAAGCGGGCCATCTAACGAATCACCTCCTCACACACTGACATGTGGGACCCACTCTTCCACCATCCTCTCCCTTTTCTCTCTCCTCCCGTGGTCCGCTAGCCTCACCGTCACCCTCTTCCACTGCAATCCCTCCCCTGGCGGTGCGATCATCCCCGCGTGCTCCCGGTGGCGGCACCTGCTCTGGTGATTAGCGCCGCCCTCACCCCTATTCGGTCCCCCTGCCGCAACATACACCCATCGCCATTTTTCCTTGAAAGAACAGAGATTGAGCTCCACCATCCGCCAACTAAATCCGGGCATCCTCTATCTCTGCTGAAGGACCGAATTAGCGATCAGAGGGGGGAGTGAATGGGAGCCGACAAAAATTATTCTCTCAATGTGCATGATCTCAGCATATATCCCAATTGGAACTCCAAGAGTCACCCACAAGAAAAGGGAGAGGATGGTGCAACAGAGGGGTTGACAAATCAACAGACTCATCACTATGCCAAGGTAAACGTCAGTCCACACCACATTGTCAATCACTCAACACTATGAAGCAACCATCCACTGGTCCTCATCCACCCAAAAGCCACTACCAGTAACTCGAGAAGTTCCCTAGCTTTCCTCCTAGCACCACCTCGTCGCCTCAAAGCCACTAGGTTGTCGGAATTTAAAATCTCCCGACCATCCGAGCACCACGGTCACCGCAACCACCTCACTATCGTTGGTCATATTCATCACTAGTGGTAAGCCTCCGCCCAATTCCTCGCCACCATAGGTTTTCCACAACCCCCCGCATGCATTTAGCTACTCACTGGCATTTACACTGTGCAAAGCTCTTCGCGACCGCATCCATCCGCCGGTCTACCGCCGCCCATGGAGCTACACTTCGTCGTGCTAACGACCCTCCCTACCTTCTCAGTGATCTCAACTTAAGCACAAGCGAGCCCTCTGGTGTGTGGTCGCAGTGCTCCATGGTGGTAGAGTGCGATGTCGGGACAGTGCAGGTGCAGTACTACACGACGGCGGTCCACACCAGGATGGGCTGACGCTTGGGCAGGAGTTCGCATCAAGGTTGTACAACACAGGAAATCTATGGTGGGATTGCGGCGCCACAGACACTACCAGACTATCATCCTCTGCCACAACGTACGGCCCACGCCTCGCCACCCTGCCCACACACTGACCCTACCGCTGGTCCGGCAGCCTCCCGACAATCCCCTTAGGTCCGGCAGCAATGGAAGATATCCTCAAACCCAAAAACCCAAGGTCTAACCCTATCCCAAATGTCGCCACACTCCACTGCTGCCCCTGCCCGATGGCGACCTGCTGTCGGCCCCTCCACCAACCAACCTCCAGAGTTGGAGAAGATGACCAATTTGGGGGTGGGGGGGGGGGGGGCTCCACTGCACTTAACTCTAAATGGAGTGGGCTCTCCCTTTAGGATTTATGTTGAATCATATCGCTTTCAAATTGCCACTGTGGAAGTAGCAGCAATAATCCAAAAAACTTTAATGAACCCTAAGGATGAAGTGGTTCCTAAAAAATAAATTCTTCACAAAAAAAGGACAAAGTGCTGATTTGGGTTTGTCTTCTGGATATAGTGAAGCTTGATATCAAGTTCTATAACGAACATCATGCGTGCAAAGATGCAGGCCGGGCACCGTGATTTGGATGGTAGACCGACCCCACGTGCTATTATTCCTTTATTAGTCAGCTGCAGGAAAAAAAAATGGTGCTTGGCACAAGCTATAGGGCCTTAAGCCACTGCCTTACATTACATTGGTTTTTATATTCCTGTTAATTAAACTGATTTACAGAAAAAAAAGGTACTAATCTGATACCATCTGCCTATAAAAACCCATCCACAGCTATACATGATACATAGGGGAGTCGGCTAATAAGAAGCTTGCCGCGCCTATCGATCATCTAGATAGCATCTAGTGCTGCCATAACCTTCTCCTGCTCTGTGACTCTGTGCTCTTGCTTCGACAACTAAGTTGATGGCTTCTGTTGCCAGCACCCTGCATCCGAAGGCGGTCGTCGCCGTCTGCTTCATGTTGATCCTGCTGTCCAACGGGCCATCGGCGATGGGCTACGTGCAGCCAAATTGTGCCGGTGACTGTGATGCTGCGTGCAGGGCCTACGGACGGGCGGCGTGCTGGAGCAACAACGGCGCCTGGTGCCAGAAACTGCAGGACTGCCAGGATAAGATCTATTTACCCTGTTCCATCACCTGCATCCAGCGCTGCAGCGGCCAGCCGATACAGTGCTGAGAATGCGCGTTGTTGGTCGTGGTTGCTTGGATCGATCGATTCGGTTCGCATGCTTTATGTGTTGGTCTAGTACTTGATTCGTATTACTGTTGGCATTCCTGCTAGCGTACTGAGGTGTCGTGTACTTCTGCGTGAAATTTGTGTCTGCTTGCGTTTCTCTGATTCTCTCTACCAACATAAGAGGATCCAGATCTGTCGTCTTCCCATGTGTTACTCTGGGCTCACTGTAATTCATTGTTATAATAAAATGTTTCATCCCCACCTGAATAATTTCATTGGCCTTTAACTGAAGCCAAAAGGTCTAGTACAAGCTTTTCAGAGTAAGGAAAAAACAGGGGGGAGAAGAGTGTTTCTCGGTGGTTTACATTGAAGAAAACAACTGACACCAGAACTCTACTTCTACTCTGCCATCTCTCCGCCATCGACAGCTCCAGAGACGGGCCTCTTCTTTGCAAGTAGCCCAGAAACGCGCTAGGGATGGCGTGGCGGCGTTGAACACAACATCATTACGATGTTTCCACAAGTGCCAGGCGATCAGCAAAATGACGTTGTAGTGCTTCACAGGGATACCGGGAGGCCGGGGGAGTAGCCAGAGCTGGGAGACGTCGCACCCGGCGGTGCAGACGCCCAGCGAGCTCCAGACCTGAGCAGCGAAGGGACAGAGCAGGATGATGTGATCACAGTCTTCAACGGCATGCGCACAGAGCTCACACGAGGGATCGTCGAGCACAGGCTTCATATGCAACGCCTTCGCCTTATCAGCCAGGTCAAAGCCGTAGATCTTTCTCTCGGGACAAACCAAGCACCGCCCATCGCCCATCGCCCAGGCCAGCCCAAACGAACAGGCTGCAAGTTGGCCCTGCACTGAATCCGTTTCTGCACCAGGAGCCAAGCAAAGAATTGGACTAGAGGGGGAGCTCTGTTCCCCAGACGAACTTGGAGAAGTCACTGTTAGATTGATCTTCTCGTCAGTGGGCCCAACGGCCCACTGGGCCCTTAATCTCGCGCCCTGATCGGGGGCGCCCAACCCTAAATGGTTGGTGGGCCCCTGTCGCACTGCGCTATAAAAAGGAGGTGGGGGCCGCAGGCTCGCGTCACGAGGTTCGCCGCCAGCCACACTCCCCACCTACATTCCCTAGTCCGATCTACAGGGAGCGCAGTAGTGACGGGAAGTTCCGCCGCCGCCGCCGCCACTGCCTCGACTGTCGCTGCCCTAGCGCAGATCTCCTACATGGCTAGCGGCTCCAGCAGCGCCCCTGCCAGAGATGGTACATTCCCCTCTCCCATTTCTCTGTGCACACATGCATCACATTTGTACATACACACAGTCACAGTTTTGTACCCGGCTAGATCCGCACCTAGTAGATCCGTATAATCTATCAATGGTATCAGAGCCACACTAGGTCGTAGATCTAGTCTCGGGTAGATGAAAAGGAGAAAGAACTCGATCTCGAATCGAAAAGGCAAATGCAAATCCGAAACCCTAACCCTAGTAGATCTAAAAAAGTGCAAAGGACGCTGGGAAGGGGACCTACTATTGGGCCACTATCTCACCGTCACCACCGCCGCCGGCGCCGCCGTTGGGTGCGCACCAGTCGGACAGGCAGTGCGGGCCGCGCACTCATAGGGTCACTGCCGCTGTGCGGGTTTTGGGCCAGAGGGCACCACCGCGAATCTGCTCGACGGCGGCGCGCACTCCCTCGAGGGAAACGCGCTCACCGGCGAGGAGAACCCCAGCGGCGCCGGCCACTGTACCTCTCCGGTCACAACAAATCTTTGGATCTCGTGTTTTGAGGTGCTAGAGAAAGAAAGAGGTGGAAAGAAAGCAAAGAAAGGGAGAAGACGGGACGGCCGACGGCCTCGTGCCGGGCGACGCCCGACTTTGTCGTCGCCGGTGGCCTCGCCGGCCACGGGCTCTCCTACCGGCCGCCGCCACACTGCGGCGAGACAGGATCGGAGAGACAGAGGAATGAAGCTGGTGTTTCAGGGATTGATGCGGGAGGCGGTTTTGTTCCTGCGAAAAGTGAGGACGGACGTTGGATCATGTCCAGCAGAGATGGACGGCCGCGATCAGTTGATGGCCGGTTGGGCCGGCTTTTGGCCCAGGCAAGCGACGCGCGCGGGCCTCTTAGGCGGCCTGCCTGTCGGTTTTTGGGCCGCCGACCCAGGCGGGCGCGTGGAGACGGTCGTGGGCCGGTTTTCGCCACGGTCCGTCATGAACAGTGACATTTGTGATTTGTTTTGGTGGATTTCAGAAGCAATTTTGCTATTGATTTAGTATGTATTTGATATCTATTCAAATTTGAACCAACGGGATAATTTGTTTAGAGAGAAAGTGAATTTTAACAGAAATATTGCTTCTGAACAGAAAGTTTTCCATGAATTTTATTCATGTTTCCGCTGCAAATTGTTTAAAGTTATGCTTGTTTTTTAAATTTAATTGGAACCAACGAGAAAATTAAATTTAAAGAGCATGTTAAAGTAATTTTTTCTGGTAATTATGGTGCTGTTATTTACTGACCAACGTTGTTAATAACACTATCATGATTAAATGGATGTTTTGTGCATTTATTTCTATTTTCTGCCCAACGGTGATATAGATTTAATTGCATAAACAGTTGTATGTTTTAATTTTGACCAACGTTGGATTAATGCATGCAATTGTTATCATGGATCTCACTTGTTGTGGTTTACAGGAGGGTACCACTTGATGGGAGGCATCAAGGATATTCCTATCCTCAAAGGTGACAACTACAGTGAATGGCGTAAAGGGGTTGCTTTGACTCTCGCGTGTGGTGATGTTGACTGGGTAGTCACCACACCACAGCCTGTTAAGCCAAAGGAACCAGAAAGAGCTATAACTGATGACGATGCTACATGGGAGGAAAAGATGAGGGATTATGCTTTTTTGAAAAAGTCATATGACCTCAATAGTAAAAGGTGGATCGCTGCCAACAAGAAGTGTATGGACTACTCAATTGAAGAGTGTGATTCTGTTGGAGAGTACCTTGAAAAGATAAAGAGTCAGTTTATTAGCTCTAGGAGATAGTAAAAAGTGGTGAGACCATTGTTTCATTTGTAAATGAATCCTTGTATCCACAGTTTTTTCCGGATCTACTTAGTAGATTGACTATGGTGCAACTATCCGTGTTGCAAATTCGTTATAAAGATTCCATTTGACCCGGATAATGAAAAAGTGAAAGATGTGTTGAAATCGCAAATAGAGTCTAAGCAGAAGTTGAAACTATTGGCTATCTCTTGAGCTAGTTGATGGTATTATGCCTTTGCTTAGAAATGTTTTCTGTTCTTTCATTGAACGGAAACTTGTTTTTTCACCTTTGGACAAAGATGGTTTTGAATGTTATTTTTTGGACAGGGCCATTGTGCCATTTGATGTAATAATGCTTGTGTTGGTATTGCTTACCTTCAAGACAAGCTTGATCTATTATCCTTGCGTGAAAAGTGAACTTGTATGCACATTATTCTATGTGTGTTATATGAATGAGCATATTCACATTACAGAATGTGCGAAAGAAAATAAATGGAACTTACATTGTCGAAATTATGGCGCTATCATTTAGGCCATTTTTTTGCATCAGAGAATGTATAAAAGAAAAGAAAAAGAGAACTCATGATACGTCGTCGAAATTATGGCACTATCGTTTAGGCCATATTTCGAGGGGGAGAATAGAGAGCCTCGTTAAAAATGAAATTCTTCCTCCATTAGAGTTCTCTAACTTAGAGCAATGTGTAGATTGCGTTAAAGGAAAGTATGTAAAGCAAATTAAAAAGGTGCAAAGCGAAGCACAAAAACTCTAGAGATAATTCACACTGATATTTGTGGACCGTTTCCAGTGAAAAGTATGGATGGCTATGACTCGTTCATAACATTCACAGATGATTACTCCCGTTATGGTTATATTTATCCAATTAAAGAAAGATCGGAAGCACTGGATAAATTTAAGATATTCAAAGCTGAAGTTGAAAATCAACTTGATAAAAGAATTAAAATAGTAAGATCTGACCGTGGGGGGGTACTATGGTCGTCACACCCCATTTGACCAAGTTCCTGGACCTTTTGCAAAGTACCTACAGGAAAATGGCATAGTAGCCCAGTATTCAATGTCGGGCGAGCCTCATCAAAATGGAGTAGCTGAAAGGCGTAACCGCACACTGATGGATATGATGCGCAGCATGATGAGTTACTCCGCCTTGCCATTGAGTTTGTGGATGGAGGCATTAAAAACCGCTATTCACATTCTTAATAGAGTACCAAGCAAGTCGGTGCCGAAAACACCGTAGGAGCTGTGGACGGGAAGAGTCCCCTCTCTACACCACTTGCGTGTGTGGGGAAGTCCGGCTGAGGCCAAAGTGTTTAACCCAAACATTGCAAAGTTAGATTCCAAAACAGTTAGTTGATTCTTCATTGGGTATCCTGAAAAGTCAAAAGAATTTCGTTTCTACTGTCCAGACAGATATACAAAGTTTGTAGAAATGAGACATGCTATCTTTCTAGAAGATGAAATGATCAGGGGGAGCACGGTAGTTCGGAAAATTGATCTTGAGGAGAAGAGGGTGTGTGCACCCAATCCGATGATTCAGGAGCCATATTTCTCACTACCTGTTGTACCTTCATCGACAGCCCCTGAGGTTGTGGTGCAAGCACCTATTGCAACTCCGCCCGTGGCAACAATGAGTGAAGATCTGGAACCTGTCCTTCAGGATCTGATTGAATCCACTGTTGCGCATGAGGATGAGACACAGCAGCCACCTGTCGATGATGTGCCAACAGAAGTTGAGGCACAGGATGTGCCGACAGTAGAGGCCCCTCGTAGGTCTCAAAGAGTTAACAGATCAGCTATTCCTGATGATTATAAAGTTTATAATACAGAAATATCTCATATGGAGGGTGATCCCGCTTCATATGAAGAGTCCATGAGAAGTGCTCACTCATAGAAATGGTTGGAGGCCATGGAGGATGAGATGAAATCAATGAGTTCCAACGATGTATGGGACTTGGTAGAAATTCCTAAAGGAGCCAAAACAGTATGCTGTAAATGGGTCTACAAGATTAAACGTGACTCTAGAGGGAATATAGAAAAGTATAAGGCACGACTCGTGGCAAAAGGCTATACACAGATAGAAGGAGTAGATTACAATGAGACATTTTCTCCAGTCTCATGTAAAGATTCCTTCAGAATAATTATGGCATTAGTGACACATTTTGATTTAGAGTAACATCAGATGGATGTAAGTACAGCTTTTCTAAATGGTGATCTGGAAGAAAATGTTTACATGAAACAACCGAAAGGTTTTGTTGTAAACGGAGAAGAACATATGGGATGCCGCCTAAAGAAATCCATTCATGGATTAAAGCAAGCATCCAGACAGTGGAATCTAAATTTTGATGATACAATTAAAAGTTATGGGTTTGAACCGAATATAGAGGACAACTGCATTTATGCAAAGTTTTAAAATGGGAAAGAGTTTCTTAAAAGAGAAAAATGTAGACAGAAGGTGTATCTTGAAGAAGTTCAAGATGAGCCGCTTGGGCAAGATTTCACAAGTGATGCTAATGTAGCTGAACGAGTTGAGATGCTCGTGGCAAGAGAAGCACCACCACAACCACAAAGGTCTGAAAGGGCACGTCGCGTAACTGATAAGCTCAATCTCATGATCGCGGGAGAGCGCGACATATTGTTGTTAGACAATGATGAACCTATGACATATGCAGAAGCAATGATGGACCCAGATTCTGAGAAATGGCAAAGTTCCATGAGATCCGAAATAGATTCCATGGATGACAATCAAGTTTGGAACTTGGTTGACCCGCCAGATGGTGTTAAACCCATAGAGTGCAAATGGATCTATAAGAAGAAAAGGGACATGTATGGAAATGTTCACATCCATAAAGCTCGACTTGTTGCAAAAGGTTTTCGATAAGTTCAAGGAGTTGACTACGACGAGACATTCTCACCCGTAGCGATGCTTAAATCCATTCGGATCATTCTAGCTATAGCTACATATTTCGATTATGAGATATGGCAGATGGATGTCAAAACAGCTTTCCTAAATGGAAATCTGACTGAGGACGTGTATATGACACAACCCGAGGGATTTGTTGATCCAACCAATGCTGGAAAGGTGTGCAAACTTCAAAAGTCCATTTATGGATTGAAGCAAGCATCTCGGAGTTGGAACCTTCGCTTTGATGAAGTGGTCAAAGGGTTTGACTTCATTCAGAGTGAAGAAGAGCCTTGTGTTTACAAGAAGGCAAGTGGGAGCTCTGTAGTATTTCTAATCTTGTATGTGGATGACATATTACTGATTGGAAATGACATTCCTATGCTTGAGGCCACTAAGACCTCATTGAAAAATAGTTTTTCAATGAAGGACTTAGGTGAGGCGGCATACATTTTGGGCATCAAAATCTATAGAGATAGATCAAAAGGGCTTTAGGATTAAGCCAAGACACTTACATTGGTAAAGTGTTGAAAAGGTTCAACATGGAAGAGGCGAAGAAAGGGTTCTTGCCTATGTCACATGGCATACATCTTAGCAAAACTCAGTGTCCTTCGACAACTGATGAGCGGGAACGCATGAGTAGAATACCGTATGCTTCGGCCATCGGATCTATTATGTATGCAATGATATGTACACGTCCAGATATTTCGTATGCACACAGTGTTACAAGCAGATACCAATCTGATCCAGGTGAGGGTCACTGGACAACGGTTAAAAATATTTTTAAGTACTTAAGAAGGACTAAAGGCATGTTCCTAGTCTATGGTGGTGAGGAGGAGCTCGTTGTAACGGGTTACACCGATGCTAGTTTCCAAACTGACCAAGACGATTCAAAGTCACAATCAGGATACGTTTTTACGAAAACGGTGGAGCTGTGAGCTGGAAAAGTTCCAAGCAGGAGACATTGGCTGATTCTACAACAGAAGCCGAGTACATCGCGGCTTCAGAAGCTGCAAAGGAGGGTGTTTGGATAAGGAAGTTCCTTTCTGAACTTGGTGTTTCCGAGTGTCTCTAGCCTATTGGATCTTTATTGTGACAACAATGGGGCTATTGCGCAAGCAAAGGAGCCAAGGAACCACCAAAAGAATAAACATGTACTACGGAAATTTCATCTAATACGAGAGATCGTTAGACGAGGTGATATCAAGATATGCAAAGTACACACGGATTTGAATGTTGCAGATCCTTTGACAAAACCCCTTCCACAGCCTAAGCATGAGGCGCACATGAGAGCTATGGGTATTAGATATATTCTAGATTATCTCAAGTGCAAGTGGAAGAATGTTAGAAATATGTCGTATAAGGAATCATAGAGATGATTATATTTCATTATATCCATGTCACTTGGTTCTTTTATTGAATATCTATGAAAGGCGACTTGTATTTGATTGGCAATTATGTGAATTGTTTGTGAAACTCTTTTACTTGTATGGTTATTCAAAAGTTGTCCCTAGTATGAGTTAATGACTAGCACATGAATTAGTTGATGACTATGTTTCACAAGTCATGAACATGGAGATGTATAACTAATAATGTGGGCACATGTATGACATGGGGCTGGACTGACCCAATTTGAGACTTTGTTCTCTATTTACACAATGTATACGCTATGTCCTTAGACTTGAGATTGTCGCATGCATTGAAGATGTGAATTGACCTACTTAGGGGCCATCAACCGCTACTCCGTAACTGGTTAGTCATAAAGGTGGCTTTCGGGTTTGTCAGGAAGCATGCTGTGAGGCATGGTCAATCAAGATAGAATTTGCCCCTCTACTTGAGAGAGATATCTCTGGGCCCCTCGAGTTATCGGATCAAGAAATGCATAGCCGTGCTGGGTTAAGGGTTAACCCCCTTTTGATGATCCGAATCACAGTGTCGAGAAAGAGAGGTCAGCTTGGAGCTAGACCAAATATCGTGAGGCTAAGGGAATAGCATGTATGAAATGTTGTGATGGTTTGTCTGATAAGATTTTTACGTATGCATAGGAGTTGACACATCTTGCTAGAGGCCGCTATCAACTATTGATCGAGTAAAGTACTCGGGTCAAGTCTATGTGTACGTGAACCTATAGGGTCACACACTTAAGGGGTTGGAAGCCGAATGAGGATGAATATACTTGCATAGTTGACTCTAGTGCAAGTGGGAGACTGTTGGAAATATGCCCTAGAGCCAACTGGATTTGATCCACTAGTGGGCTCAGATGGATTTGATCCATTATGGTGTAAAAGTACTAATGGGCCACAAATGTCGTAAAGCCCATTAGAGTTGGAAGGGGTACACCATCTATTAGTCCCGTATTGCTGATGGACGATGGTGTGGGGGGTTTTCCTCCCAATAAATATGGACCACACCCCTCCTGAAAAGGCATGACTTTTTCAAGTAGCAGCCACGCCGCCAACGCTCTCTCCTTGTCGCACTCGCGGACCTAGCAGTCTGGTGTGCGTCCCTTCCTCCTCTGTACGTGTGGATACCTTGGAGGTGCTGCATCTGGAGCACTTGGATCGGACAAGCCACACATGCAAGTCAAGAAGGACGTGAGCAACTACACTGTCGGCTAACCTCGACGAGTTCGTCTACATTGAGACGGTTCCGCTGCATCTGCGCGTCTAGTGGTAATCCCGTGATCTCTGACAGCAGCAGTTCCTGTTTTGTGGGGAATTTTTTTTGCGCTAGCGTAGCCACCCCGTATACCTTCAGTGGTACCAGAGCCGTAGCTGCTAAGTTTTAGATTCGGGATGTGTGCATATGGAGATATGCAGATGTAGATCAAAGTTTTGATCGGCTTTATGTTCTTGACGTGATGGTCATGTAACGAATTACTCCTACCGATCGGAATTCCGCCATCAGAGTTAAGTGATACACGTAAACCCAGTCACAACGAGAAGGGGATCAATTGGATTGGTCGAATCGAAGCTATATCAAGTGCTAGGCGCATGGGATGCGTGGCGGCGGCAGATTGGATCTGCTACCGGCCTGGGAAAACCAGAAAACATACTGTTCGGTAAAACAGCCATAACTTTTCGTGGTTAACTCGGATGAAAACGTTTTCTATGCGAAAACTGATCTACAGAAAATTTTACACATGTGATAAACCAGCTTTGCTGGTCTTGGTGAAATTAGTTTTGCCAAATTCGGCTTGCAAGATGGGTTTTCGGGTGTTTTAAGTTTGGACGTCGGAATTGCGATAATCTATTTTGCAGGTTTTGTGATCGGTATGGCCTATAAGTGTATGTGATGCATGTGTGTAATTTTTTCGTGACCTGCGTGTCACACGTACGGCAATACAGCTGGAGCCACATGTATTGTCAAAAGTAATGTAATGGTCTACGTACCAATTTGTGATGATCTAATACGCGATTGTGTAACTTTCATTACTAGCACGCGTTAGATAGTTATTGGAGGACTCATCACATGGAGGATGGCACACACAGATCATGGAGATGGAGATCAACATGATGTACAGGTCAATGGAGATGGAGATCACCATGTGACAAAAGGCCATACCATGTTACAACTGTGTGAATGTCGTTCTTACCGTTCTACTTTTACATGCGACAATGTTATTTTCTTGCATGTGATGTTACGAGTAGAACTATCCCTTTGGAATTTTAAGTTAACATGCCCTCCCAACACTTGCCACCATCCCACGTCTCGTACAATTAGTGGTGGGTCTATGAAATTAGGGTGCCACTAGTTTTCCTTGACTAGACGGGTTTGTGTCGGATACTTACACGCATAAGTGTTGGTTTGCTTATCAAAGTCATCTTAACGGTTAAGGACTTTGGGGCATAAAGGTTGGGAGCCTAGACATAGAGATGTCACCCAACAAAAGGAGTCATATGTGATATGATTAGCAAAGAGTTGCTTACCGATCTACCTTGTTTACCAGCGGTGACGCAAAAGCTCACTAGTAGACTTGTTAGTTGTGGATTCTAAATCACTAAGTATCAATGTGGGGATATTGATTTTAGTGGGAGTAAATTCTTTTATTTTACTCAGTCATGGATATTTTGTCTTAGTATTTTGCATTTATTATTCTGTTGTAGATTAATGGCACCTAGCAACACCACATCGTTTACCTTGCATTCGGTCCTTGAGAAGGACAATTTGACTGGAACAAACTTTACGAATTGGATTCATAATCTGAGAATTGTTATCAGAGCTGAGAAAAGGGAAGGAGTTCTAGGCACCCCATTACCAATAGATGGTAACGTTAAGAAAAACACGTTAAGTAGTGAAAGGACCTTGTGATGCCTAGAGGGGGGGGGTGAATAGGATCACTTCAAATTTCTGAAACAAAAGCAGCGGATTAAAACTCCTGTCGGTACTACCGACGTGGTGCGGTTCTCTACCGACGGGTCGGTACTACCGGTACCAGGTCGGTACTACCGACAAAAGTAAGAAACTTAAAAAGAAATTTGAATTCTGTGCGATTTCTAGCAATTCTACTTGAATCAAAGTTTAAGTTTAGATGCTAAGAACCACCTGCAACCACAGAAACAAGTTGGATAGCAACCAAATGATAGATCAGGCTAAAACAAGTTCTAGGGTTAGTTAGAAACGAAGAAATACAAGCAAGCAATAGAGACACAGAATTTAATCCGAAGTTCACACCCACAAAGGATGCTACGTCTCCGTTGAGGATCCCACAAAGGGAGGGCTATCACCGAGAGCCTCTTTTCCTCTTCCAACCCCCACAAAGGAAGATTGGTGCTCACTAAGATTTCTCCACGAAGGAGAGGGCAATACAAACGATCCCGGGTGCACCACACCAAGAGGGCACTCGCGGCGACGCCTAACCGTCTAGAAGCAAGCTTCAAGAGTAACAAATGCAACACAACAACCGGAGATGCTTCAAGTGCTCTTGAGAAAGGGAAGAACGATGGGGCTCTCAAAGCTTGGTCACACTTCACTAGAATTCACCTCTCTTCTCAAGTCCTAGCTCAAGGGAACCAAGGATTAGCTCTAGAGGAGGTGAGGGAGGTGGAGTGAATGCTCAAGGAAGTGTTTGTCCCGTGGTTGGTCAGCAATGAGTGAGGAGGGAGAAGAGGGGTTAAATACTAGGGGCTGAAAACTAGCCGTTACTGTGCAAAGTCGCATAACCTCGGTACTACCGACATGGTGTCGGTACTACCGAGGGGGTGCTTTTTCTGAAGAAAAACAGTACGGCACCGGTAGTACCGACACAGGGTCGGTAGTACCGGCCCCCTGGCTAAAACTTGACAGAGAGTCGATATCGGTATACCGGCCCTGCACCGGTACTACCGAGGGGCTCTGGTCGGTAGTACCGACATGGGGTCGGTACAACCGGCCAGGGCTGAGAATTTTAGGAAAGATAAGCATAAGTGCACGTGTCAACTCTCAACTCTTCTCACTCACTTAGAATACCTTCTAGAGCACTTTAAGCATCTCTTGGCTATCAAACTGCATCCCCCTTTATAGTACGGTGTTTCCTATACTCAAATTCAAAAGAAAAAATAAATTAAGCCTTGATTCGAGTAGAAAGCATCGTCTTGAAATTGGGGGCCTTCCTTTGATCATATAAAAGAATTTCATTCATTTAAGTCCAGCACACATCTTGTCAAAGCATTAAATACCTCAAATCATGCTTGTCATTATCACCAAAATAATTAGGGGCCAAGATGCACTTTCAAGTAGTCATGTGATGGCGATCCAAAACAGCTGACCTTTAAAAGGAAGGGCGATTCTTGGAAGAAGAATGGTAAGGCCAAGGATAAGATCCCAATGCCAAACTAGGCACCCAAGGCTAGTCCAGCTGCCAAGGCTGAATGTTTTCGTTGTAAGGAAATCGGTCACTGGAAAAGAAATTGCAAGTTGTACTTAGCTTCTATGAAAAGCAAGGGAAGTAAGGGTACTTTCACTTTAGGTACACTTAATGTTTATGTTACAGATATTTTCCTCGCTGATTCTTATATTAATTCTTGGGTATTTGATACCGGATCGGTTGCTTATATTTGCAACTCGATGCAAGGAATGATAAAAAGTAGAAGCGTGGAATGAGGAGAAGTTGATTTCCGTGTAGGCAATAATGCAAGAGTTGTTGCATTGAGCGTCGGAACGATGCAACTATACCTCCCCCGTCGGTATTTATATTGGAATTGAATAATTGTTATTTTGTTCATAGTTTGAGTCGAAACATTTTATCCCCTTCATGTTTGATGAAGGATGGTTATTCATTTGCGAGTGAAAATAATGGTTGTGTGATCTCTAAGGATAATATGTTTGTGGCTTGTGCATCCATTGTGAATGACTTATTTGATTTAAATCTTGATGATTCGCCTATCTGTAACATAAGTGCTAAAAGGTCTCGACCTAATGCTTTAAGTCCTACCTACATATGGCATTGTCGTTTGGGTCACATCAATGAAAAACGCATGAAGAAGCTCCATAACGATGGACTTTTAACTTCGTTTGATTTTGAATCCTACGAGACATGTGAAGCTTGTTTGCTAGGCAAGATGACCAAGATGCCTTTCTCAGGTTTTCCTGAGAGAGCCTCAGACTTACTGGAACTCATACATACGGATGTGTGCGGACTAATGAATACGAAAGATAGAGGTGGATACCAATACTTCATAATGTTCACTGATGATTTAAGTAGATATGGTTATGTCTATTTAATGAAGCACAAGTCTGAAACTTTTGAAAAGTTCAAAGAATTTCAGAGTGAAGTAGAAAATCAACGTGGCAAGAAAATCAAGACCTTGCGATCTGATCGTGGAGGTGAGTATTTGAGCCATGAGTTTAGCAGTCATCTAAAGAGTTGCGGAATTGTTCCACAACTTACGCCACCAGGAACACCTCAAAGAAACGGTGTATTCGAGCGACATAATCGAACCTTGTTGGACATGGTCCGATCAATGATGAGCCAGTCGGACCTACCATTATCATTTTGGGGTTATGCTCTAGAAACCGCAGCTTTCACTTTAAATAGGGTACCTTCTAAAGTCCGTAGTTAAGACACCATATGAGATGTGGACTGGTAAGATTCCCACTTTGTCTTTTCTGAAAATTTGGGGTTGTGAGGTTTATGTGAAGAAACTTCAATCAGATAAATTAACACCTAAATCGAACAAGTGCATATTCGTGAGATATCCAAAGGAAACCTTGGGATATTATTTCTACAACCGGTCAGAAGGCAAAGTGTTTGTCGCTCGGAACGGTGTTTTCTTAGAGAAAGAGTTTCTTAAAAGAGAAAAATGTAGACAGAAGGTGTATCTTGAAGAAGTTCAATATGAGCCGCTTGGGCAAGATTTCACAAGTGATGCTAATGTAGCTGAACGAGTTGAGATGCTCGTGGCAAGAGAAGCACCACCACAATCACAAAGTTCTAAAAGGGCACGTCGCGCAACTGATAAGCTCAATCTCATGATCACGGGAGAGCGCGACATATTGTTGTTAGACAATGATGAACCTATGACATATGCAGAAGCAATGATGGACCCAGATTCCGAGAAATGGCAAAGTTCCATGAGATCCGAAATAGATTCCATGGATGACAATCAAGTTTGGAACTTGGTTGACCCGCCAGATGGTGTTAAACCCATAAAGTGCAAATAGATCTATAAGAAGAAGAGGGACATGGATGGAAATGTTCACATCCATAAAGCTCGACTTGTTGCAAAAGTTTTTCGACAAGTTCAAGGAGTTGACTACGACGAGACATTCTCACTCGTAGCGATGCTTAAATCCATTCGGATCATTGTAGCTATAGCTGCATATTTCGATTATGAGATATGGCAGATGGATGTCAAAACAGCTTTCCTAAATGGACATCTGACTGAGGACGTGTATATGACACAACCCGAGGGATTTGTTGATCCAACCAATGCTGGAAAGGTGTGCAAACTTCAAAAGTCCGTTTATGGATTGAAGCAAGCATCTCGGAGTTCAAACCTTCGCTTTGATGAAGTGGTCAAAGGGTTTGACTTCATTCAGAGTGAAGAAGAGCCTTGTGTTTACAAGAAGGCAAGTGGGAGCTCTGTAGTATTTCTAATCTTGTATGTGGATGACATATTACGGATTGGAAATGACATTCCTATGCTTGAGGCCACTAAGACCTCATTGAAAAATAGTTTTTCAATGAAGGACTTAGGTGAGGAGGCATACATTTTTGGCATCAAAATCTATAGAGATAGATCAAAAGGGCTTATAGGATTAAGCCAAGACACTTACATTGATAAAGTGTTGAAAAGGTTCAACATGGAAGAGGCGAAGAAAGGGTTCTTGCCTATGTCACATGGCATACATCTTAGCAAAACTCAGTGTCCTTCGACAACTGATGAGCGGGAAGGCATGAGTATAATATCGTATGCTTCAGCCATCGGATCTATTATGTATGCAATGATATGTACACGTCCAGATATTTCGTATGCACATAGTGTTACAAGCAGATACCAATCTGATCCAGGTGAGGGTCACTGGACAACGGTTAAAAATGTTTTTAAGTACTTAAGAAGGACTAAAGGCATGTTCCTAGTCTATGGTGGTGAGGAGGAGCTCGTTGTAACGGGTTACACCGATGCTAGTTTCCAAACTGACCAAGATGATTAAAAGTCGCAATCAGGATACGTATTTATGATAAACGGTGGAGCTGTGACCTGGAAGAGTTCCAAGGAGGAGACAGTGGCTGATTCTACAACAGAAGCCGAGTACATCGCGGTTTCGGAAGCTGCAAAGGAGGGTGTTTGGATAAGGAAGTTCCTTTCTGAACTTGGTGTGTTTCCGAGTGTCTCTAGCCTATTGGATCTTTATTGTGACAACAATGGGGCTATTGCGCAAGCAAAGGAGCCAAGGAACCACCAAAAGAATAAACATGTACTGCGGAAATTTCATCTGATACGAGAGATCGTTAGATGAGGTGATATCAAGATATGCAAAGTACACACAGATTTGAATGTTGCAGATCCTTTGACAAAACCCCTTCCACAGCCTAAGCATGAGGCGCACATGAGAGCTATGGGTATTAGATATATTCTAGATTAGCTCAAGTGCAAGTGGAAGAATGTTAGAAATATGTCTTATAAGGAATCATAGAGATGATTATATTTCATTATATCCATGTCACTTGGTTCTTTTATTGAATATCCATGAAAGGCAACTTGTATTTGATTGGCAATTATGTGAATTGTTTGTGAAACTCTTTTACTTGTATGGTTATGCAAAAGTTGTCCCTAGTATGAGTTAATGACTAGCACATGAATTAGTTGATGACTATGTTTCACAAGTCATGAACATGGAGATGTATAACTAATAATGTGGGCACATGTATGACATGAGGCTGGATTGACCCAATTTGGGACTTTGTTCTCTGTTTACACAATGTATACGCTATGTCCTTAGACTTGAGATTGTCGCATGCACTCAAGATGTGAATTGACCTACTTAGGGGCCATCAACCGCTACTCCGTAACTGGGTAGTCATAAAGATGGCTTTCGGGTTTGTCAGGAAGCATGCTGTGAGGCATGGTCAATCAAGATAGAATTTGCCCCTCTACTTGAGAGAGATATCTCTGGGCCCCTCGAGTTATCGGATCAAGAAATGCATGGCCGTGCTGGGTTAAGGGTTAACGCCCTTTTGATGATCCGAATCACAGTGTCGAGAAAGAGAGGTCAGCTTGGAGCTAGACCAAATATAGTGAGGCTAAGGGAATAGCATGTATGAAATGTTGTGATGGTTTGTCTGATAAGATTTTTACATATGCATAGGAGTTGACACATCTTGCTAGAGGCCACTATCAACTATTGATTGAGTAAAGTACTCGGGTCAAGTCTATGTGTACGTGAACCTATAGGGTCACACACTTAAGGGGTTGGAAGCCGAATGAGGATGAATATACTTGCATAGTTGACTCTAGTGCAAGTGGGAGACTGTTGGAAATATGCCCTAGAGCCAACTGGATTTGATCCACTAGTGGGCTCAGATGGATTTGATCCATTATGGTGTAAAAGTCCTAATGGGCCACAAATGTTGTAAAGCCCATTAGCGTTGGAAGGGGTACACCATCTATTAGTCCCGTATTGCTAATGGACGATGGTGTGGGGGGTTTTCCTCCCAATAAATATGGACCACACCCCTCCTGAAAAGGCACGACTTTTCATGTAGCAGCCACGCCGCCAACGCTCTCTCCTTGTCGCACTCGCGGACCTAGCAGTCCGGTGTGTGTCACTTCCTCCTCCGTACGTGTGGATACCTTGGAGGTGCTGCATCTGGAGCACTTGGGTTGGACGAGCCGCACATGCAAGTCAAGAAGGACGTGAGCAACTGCACTGCCTGCTAACCTCGACGCGTTCATCTACATCGAGACGTTTCTGCTGCATCTGCGCATCTAGTGGTAATCCCGTGATCTCTGACAGCAGCAGTTCCTGTTTTGCGGGGAAAATTTTGTTTTGCGCTAGCGTAGCCACCCTGTATCCCTTCACACACGAGTAAAGCAACACCTGCTCCTATAGTAAAGGGCGATAGTTTTGGAGAATTCCAATGTCCCAAGAATCAATATGAGCTCGATCAAATGAAAGCGGTACCATATGCTTCAGCTGTCGGAAGCTTACAGTATGCACTAGTGTGCACTCGCTATGATTTAGCATTTATCACCGGAGTACTCGGTAGATATCAAGATAATCCAGGCATAGAGCACTGGAAGATGGCAAAGAAAGCAATGCGTTATGTGCTAGGCACAAAGCATTACATGCTAACATATAGAAGCTCTGACTGCCTAGAGATAAAAGGGTATTCAGATGTAGACTATGCAGGAGATAAGGATGAAAGAAAATCCACGTCTGGTTATATATTCACTCTCGCAGGGGGAGCTATTTCGTGGAGAAGCTCCAAACAAAAGTTAGTTTCATCATCCACGATGCACGTAGAGTTTATAGCATGTCATGATACTATTGGACAGGTGATATGGTTAAAGAAATTTGTACCTGACTTGAGAGCGGTAGATTGTATTAATAAACCACTAAAGATGTACTGCGACAATCAGCCAGCAGTATACTATGCTCACAACAACAAGTCGAGTAATGCTTCCAAACCTATTGAGGTAAAGTTTTATGTTGTGAATGATAGAATCCGGGATAAAATCATAAGTCTCGAGCATATAGGGACAAAGAACATGGTTGTGGATCCGCTCACGAAAGGCTTACCACCCAATGTGTTCAAGGACCACTTAGCCGGCATGGGTTTAAGGGAAAGCCTATAACTCCTGGATTATGAAGTGGCCCAAAGTAAATAGAATTTATTCCAAAACGGAGAAGTATGTTGTGGTTGTTTGAGTCTATCGGCAATTGAGCCGTGACAATGAAGCGTGCACTATGTACCAATCTGTGATGGAACGAATAAAGTGGAAAAGTTAAAGTTAAAAGTATGTGATGAGATCAAAGGGGAGAATGTTAGATTGATCTCCTCATCAGTGGGCCCAACGGCCCACTGGGCCCTTAAACTCGCGCCCTGATCGGGGGCGCCCAACCCTAAATGGTTGGTGGGCCCCTGTCGCACTGCGCTATAAAAAGGAGGTGGGGGCCGCAGGCTCGCGTCACGAGGTTCGCTGCCAGCCACACTCCGCACCTACATTCCCTAGTCCAATCTACAGGGAGCGCAATAGTGACGGGAAGCTCCGCCACCGCCGCCGCCATTGCCTCGACCGTCGCTGCCCTAGCGCAGATCTCCTACATGGCTAGTGGATCCGGCAGCGCCCCTGCCGGAGATGGTACATTCCCCTCTCCCATTTCTCTGTACACACTTGCATCACATTTGTACATACACACAGTCACAGTTTTGTACCCGGCTAGATCCGCACCTAGTAGATCAGTATAATCTATCAGTCACATGGCTGGTTGTCGTTGCCGTCATAATAGCTTTATAGACGGGGCCTGCTTTCAGTTCGCCAACTTGATCGAGAAGAGGGGAGGTTCGTCGGTCGTCGCCTTCAGTGAGAACGAGCCGCTCCAGGAGTCCCTAGAGTTGCTCCAGTTCAGCAATAGCATCACGACTGAGGCGTGGCACTAGGTATCTGATGAGGCCACCCGCCATGACCTGTGTGACGGAAATGCCCTCCGCTGTGGAATGGCTGAAGAGCAAAGAAGTGATGAATCGGTTGCTAGCTTTATACAAAGGTTTAGAGAGGTCAAGAACAACTGCTGCAGCTTGCCCCTGAGTGATAAGTTGTAACATCCCTGATGTTTAGAAAGCCATATAATCCAAGTTTAAGAAAAGTGATTAAACACATACTAATGGACATGATCAAGTTCTCAAGTCATTAAACCCTTTTTCATGGCTCATCTTAAACTCCAAATTTTATATAACAACTTAAAAATCTGCCAATACGAAAGTTGTTTGTTATCTGGAACACAATTTTCTCAATTGGTGGCATTTCAATTTTTGAGCGGAAGGCTTTCAAAAACTCAGTCAAAGATATTTTGCACAGTTCTACCGAGCTCTGAATCCTGCAAACTTCTGCTCTCATTCTCGGCCAAACCAAATATATTTTCCTTTGTCAACCTTTACCAAAGTTGTTGCCTGATGAACCAGCTCAAACTTTTGTATTTGAAGATTTTGAACTTAAGGGCAGTCAAACCAGGCGTTGACTTTAGGTGCATCGTGCTCGGCGCTCTAAAGCACGCCCCAACGCGCTGAGCTGACTGCTGACGCTCGCCCCGATGTCCATGCCATCTTCCTCTAGGCCCCACTGATGTCGTCAGGCGCGCCACATCGGCCGACCGGATACACTTTCCAAAGGGGAGCTTGGCCCAGCTCGCACACACCATGTGGTTGTGTTGTAGGCGCTGTCCGCCATGCAGCAAGTGTCACTGCCGCTGCTCCCCATGGTAACGGCCACACTGGGAGAGAGAGGAGGCCATTGGTCGTCGTCCCATTGTGTTGCCAGCACCGACATAACCCCGGTCGCGACACCTCGCCCTCCTAAACCGCCATGCGATGCGCCTCCGCGTGCCACAGCGATGAGCCGACCAGAAATTGGTACTGGCCAGCTGGCTACCACGGCTGTTGACGGTGAATTTCCGTCAGCCTAGAGTACTTGTTATACATTGGTTTCGATTATGATTTGCAACTAATCCGCCACTAGGCATAGTAATGATGTAACAAGTTCACACTTGCATGTCGATTTTGGAGTTTGTTGTTTACGCAGGAATTTAACGTTAAAGAGGAGACTTTCGGGATAAGTTCATCAAGCACTTCAAGATAAGATCATGAAGCCCGACAAGAGTCAATACACGCGATGAACATGACTCCAAATGACCCGAGGACCGAAGCATCAACGTGCAAATCTTCAGGGACTCAACCAGAAAACAGCGAAGCTTGCATAGCAAGGATTCAAGCCTTAACCGTGAAGGAAACAACGTCAAAGGCCCACATGCAAGTGCATGCAAATAAGGAATCGTGCAAGAAGCAATCGAGGAAGAACACGGGCCCGAACCGGTCTAGAAAGGGCCTGGGTCGGTCGGCCTAGTCGGATCGGCCCAGGGGCCTATTAGCCCGGTTCGCGACGCCCTTTGCCCTAGGTGTTTGTCTATTTATTGCCTCCGCCGCCGTCGGACGCCACATCGAACAAATCATTCTACCGACGCCATTCACCAGAAAACCACCGCCGCAAGATGAGGGAGAGAGTTAGATGAGCTCGTCGCAAGGATCAACGCTGGTGGAGAGAAGGAAGAAAGAGGAGGACTCCAAGTCGCTGTCCTAGGGGTGTTCCCAAGCTTCATCGACGCCATCTTCATCGACGACGTTCTCCGGAGTCTCCATCGCCCCTATGTGCTTCAATCCATGTAATATGATGGGGTAATGTCTCCGTTCATCCCTAGGGTTAGATGGATGCATGCTATGTGATCGCTACTTGATTCGTGGTTTCAATCTATTGCTTTCATGTTGATGATACTTTGATGATTAAGGTTAGCTACTGTGTTTTTCGGGCGTATGATATCCGCTACTCCCATAGATTCCATCAACATACCGTGTCCATCATAGGTCTAGTCACGATTACCTTCGCGTAGTGACAGTACGAGGGGAGGGAAAGGGCGAAACCGTGGTCACAACCCTCGGTAGATTGGTTTACCACTCTCGTGTAGTAGATGCATATCCATGTTATCCTAGATCCTAGGGAGGGAACGCTTATCTTTCTTAATCACTCTCTTGTGTCCAACCTTTACCATCTAGTTCAACCCTAGATTTGTTTGATCAACTTAGATTAACTTAGGTTAGATTGTCTTTACCTTTAGATCAATACTCTCTTTAAAGGTTTCCCTAGTCAACTAGATTAGAGCTTGGTTAAGTGCTAGCAATCCCCTTGCTCCGCGGATTGACAAGAACCTTGGGAATCCCCGTGGTGAAAAAGGTGTAGGTCCGTACGCTTGCGGATCGTAGGTGGATACGAGTTTTATCCGTCAACAAGCCCCTTTTTCTGGCGACGTTGCCGGGGAGCAAGCCAATTTGCTACATTTAATCTAGTATTGGTTTTGTTGATTACTAACATCTTACCCTTATTTTCTAGAAAAAAATCTTTTTTTGTTTTTATTTCTACTTTTCTTGTGCCTAGATGGATTTTTTCACCTCACCATTGGAAGACGAAGAGATGTCGCTAAGGGAGCTAGCAATGCCGTCAATGGAAGACATTGAGATGCAAAAATCAGATTTGGCGCTTGCTACAACCCACTATGAAGTGAAGCTTAGAATCATCAATTTAGTGGCGACAAAACCATTTAGAGGATTGGAGGATGACAACCCATATAGACACATTAAGGAATTCACGATGATATGCAACACGGTGCAACAAGAAGGGTCACTTGGTTCAAGTGGAATCTTTTTCCATTCTCTCTCGAAGATGAAGCGCGAAGATGGTACACACTTGTGTCCTTTGAAGCAAAAGGAAATTGGGATGAGCTAGTGTAGAAGTTTCTTTTGAAGTTCTTTCCCATAAGCAAGGTCCAAGACTTAAGGAGGCAAGTGCTCACTTTCAAGCAAGGAGAGGATGAAGGAATTGATGAAGCATGGGACCGTTTTAATGAACTACTTGAGCGAGGCCCGAACTTGGGATTTTCCGGAGACTTGATGTTGCATACCTTTTATTTTTCACTAATCCCTAACTCGTCTCGTTTTGTAAGCATGTGTGCAGGTGGTGATATAATGGATAAAACAATTAGTGAAGCCACACAAATCTTACAAAGGATAAGCAATGGACAAAGAACGCAATGAGATTGGCAAAGACGTTGTCGAGAGGAGCAAAACGACAAAAGCAAGCTCGAGGTGCTTGCTGAAATTTCTGAAAAAAGATGAACTCGAGGTCAAGGAAGATGAACCCACCATACAAGAAATTGAAGATCCACTTCCCAAGGTAAGAGAAGTCATTTCGGATGTTAAAAATGTTGAAACTAACATGAATGTAGGCCGAAGTATGTGGAATGCTAGACCATTGGTGGAGTTCAATCAATCCGGTTGGATTCAAGTTGATTTTGCCCCACTAATCAACTACCGAAGGAAGGAGGAACGCCGACATGTTGCCAAACTAGTTGAAGATATATTTGATCAAGAGATGAGTGGAGAGTCGATCCAAAATATATTTGAAGAAGAAAGAGGAGAAGGAGATGAAGGATGGATCGACCGGTTTGACAACTCAAGGATTTATGATGAAGAAAGAGAAGAGTACAACCGTGACGAGCCTAGTGACTCAAAGGGTAAATGGGAGAAGAAAGGACTCAAGTTAGAAGGTTATAGCTTATGTTATTGAAGCCCACACAATAGCAAGGCAAGACATGGAAGTACTCAAAGATGAAGAAAAGAGTGAATCAACGATGAGGGATCTTGACGACATGTGGTACGCGGGAGATAAAGAAAGTAACATACAAGACTTTGAAGACGAAGATTGGGATGACAATGAAGACTTCAAAGAAGAGACAAATGCAAATGTAGTTGATGTATTACACGTTCCACATGATGAGATGGAGGGGGTGCAAAAAGGTAACAAAGAGACACCTTCACTCGTTGAGATTGATTCGCCTTCAACACCGCTAGATGAACCAAATATCACTCTTGTTGAAAAATCTCTAAGGCCAAGGTACGCGCTGAAATCTAAAGATATTATTGGTATTGATGTTTATAAATTCAAATACTCATGCTGAACCAATGGTATGAATGATAGTTTAAATTCTATGCCTTGTTCCAATAATGATCATGTTGATAGGCTAGATTTTCTTGAGAATGAAAAAAAGGAAACATTTATGTTTGATCCAATTAATCTCACACCTAAAGAACCTTTGCCTAATGATGATCTAAGTGCTATGCATGAAACATATGCTTCTTTTATTTACACCTTGACTTGTTGCTACAATTCACATGTGGTGTTAATTATGGACGCGTATGTTTACAATAAGTTTTGTAAATCTCGATCATGCTTTGCGATTGGTCAAGCTAATGACCTTAAAGAAGCACATGTCGGGAGAAGGCCCAGTTTTCACTAACCATGTATACAAGGCTTGAATAATGAAAAGAGAAGTCATGCTTAAAGAGTTGCAAGATAAATCATCAACCACTCCAAATCCCGCAATGGATGCTGCTGTCTTCATCAATTTGAGAGCTTGTTCAGAGGTGTACAAATGGAGAAAATGAGATATCCAGAAGCTCCATCAAGTTACCATTCCAACGCATCAAGAACCAATGAGTTTGAAGACCCGTGCAAGGAGTTATGGAGAAAACATTGAGCGTTGCGCGTTCTGAAATTTCAGGACAGATTTCATCGCCGAAGTAAAACGGATGTAACTCTCTTGTCCGGAGTCCGATTTGGGCAAATAAAGACTCGTTGGGAAGGAAATTTTGTGCACTGTGAAATGGAATAGAGCTTGAGTATACTTTCTGTTCTGGACATTAAAAAAATTCATGGAGTGAAGGCAGCACCGAAGGATGATAAAGAAGGAGATAGCGATGAAACAAAAGGATGCTTTGGGCAAGTCTTCTATAAGTGATCAAGCACAACATGGGAAGTAAATTAAATCTGCTTTGGTACCTTTTCTTTTTGCATGAATAGCCATGGCTATGTGACGAAAACAAGGTATGTGAGAAAGTCGAGCTCTATGACTTTAAATGAAGCACTTTTCGGGAGGCAACCCGTTTCTTTATGTTTTTATTCCTTTTTTAGAGAGAATAAAGAATGGCACCATATTATGATAATCAACTTGTGGTTATTAATCTAAGTTTAGTTTTATTTTTAGAACCACCATCATGTTCATGCTCATATTTATTTATTTGCATGCATTGCATTTTGTTATCAACGTGATGATGCTTTGCGTATACATGTTTTGTACATAGTTGGCTTGGTTGTTTTATATACTTAATGATGTATGCTTCATTTTCCATGTTAATGCTTCATAAGGCCTTATGAGTATTTTCCTTTTATGATCTTGTGTAAACGTGGTGTTTAAACATGATTGCGGACTATCATCGTTAAGTTTGATAAACCTAGCTAGTTTTTCATATGTTTTCATGTTGCATTGGTTAGTTTATAAGCTCTGCAATGCGCTTAATTTTTCTTGTGCTATAAGAGTTATTGATTTAGGGATAGAAATGGTGTTTTAACCCTAGATTTATTAACCTTTGTGGCTATGGAGAATTTCGGCAACCTAGTTGTAAACATGGTGTTTAGAACTAGGTGAAAACATTGTCTTTGTTTATATGCTTTCCTATCATGTGCATACACACCTTGCACCTCGTACACTCATTAGGTTTTTATTCCTCATTAGACTAATTATGCCACAAGTTGAGAGTCCTAGGAAACATTTGTGACGCCCCAGGTTTTTAATTGACCCTAATAGCCGGTCAAAGTAGTCAACAGTGGTCAAATCACGGTCAACATGGGCCATCACCTCGAAAAACTCACTAACCTCCCCTAGTGACCCCTCTTGACTAGTAAACAAACTTGTGGGGCCAACCCATGGTCAAAAGCTTGGTCAAACCCCTTGTCACCCTAGTGTCCACAGGTGTATGCCGGAACTTTTGCCGCGTTCTCCAAAATTCACCTAAACACTTAAAATTCTACATTTATGAAAGTTGTCCATCTTGATGAGGAACACAACTTTCATGTTGATTGGCATTTCAAATTTGGAGTGGAAAAGCTTGAGAAATCAATTGCAAGACAGGAATTACTGTTGGCCAAGACAGGCTGACATTCACTTTTGGCATTCAAATAATTCCAATTCTGTGCAGAAAAACCCTATATAGCCTTTGTAGGAATTGTCAAGGGTAGCTAGATCTACAACTTTGGTATTCATCACTTGGTCGACTCCTATACAAAAATTTAGAGCAATTTTATTTCAAAGACAGCACCAGTGAAATAACTTGGGCCAGAGCGCCGCGCGCCGCGACGTCCCGCACCCCCGCGCGCCGCCCGTCGCCGGTCGCGCGCCGCCGGCCCCCGCACCCGCGCCCACGCATCCCGAGGCCGCGCACGGCCCAAGGCGCGCCTCCGCCCGAGCCGCTCGCTCCCCAAGGAGTTCCCCGTCCCTAGGCGCGTCGAGTCCGCGCGCGCGCGCGCTCTACACGCGCACGCTCCACGGACTGGCGGTCCGTCGGCGGCGTCTCCGCCGTACGCGCGTTGCCCGAGCCTCCGTAGCACGGCGGGCATCTCCGCCGTCATACACCGACACCCACGGACGCCCCGAGCCGCTTATAAAAGCCAGTTGCTCCCCTCCGCGCGCCACTGCGTGCTCCTCCCCGCCATTGCCACTGCCGCACGGAGCTAGAGCTCTCCACTCGTGCTAGCCGTCGGCCAGCTGCCCCGGTAGTTTCCCTAGCCCCTAGTGTAGCTCACACGCTCGCTTGTTGCCCAACATTTCACTTCCTTACCGCCATTCCCCGAGCCGCCACGGCCACCGCCGCCGGCCACCGCCGAAACCCGTCACCGGCCACTCCTCCGCCCCAACACCGGCATCCCACAGCTCCTAGGTGAGTGCCCGGTCGAGCACGGCCGCTTGCCCGCCACCACCGCCGCCGGTTCGCCGGCGTTGGCTGCGCCCGCGCCGCCATCCCCGGCCAAGGGCCACATTGCTACAATTTCAGTCTTTGTAGGGTGTTTTATGCAAATAGCAGGACCTGGTTGCTTGAAAGCTTATCTAACTTTTATTACAAGTCAGTCCAGAGCCTTAGAAAATTCCTATAAAATTGTAGAAAACTCGGAAAAATGCCAAACCGATTTTTTTGGGTTCAGGGAGAGAAATCCCACAACTTTTGTTATTCTCACATGGCTTGATTCTCAATATTTTTAACATGCAAAATACAAATGTGAAAAACCTAGATCTGTCATAACTTTAAATCTACAACTCCTCTGTATCTAATTTTTGGATATGTTGTGTGTTAGATTATAACTAGCTCCTGTGCCAAAAATTGCACAAAGTTATGAAGTGGATCTTGTTAAATAAATTGTTTCCCCTTTCTGCAGAAACTGCCTAGATGATTTTTCTTGCTAAATATATTTATGTTTTTGAGCTCAACTTGTTCACACTGTTTTGTGATGTCAAAATACACATCTTGTGAATTAATCATGATTTTTGGCTTAATAGAAATATTTATCCTCAAGTTGTGCGTGAATTCCTTTGTAAATTAATGAACCAAGATCAGTAGGGTTCCTAGGTGAACATGCTGGTCCTTTAGGCTTGTTTAGGACCAGAGAGCATGCATGAGAAGGTTTGGGTCATTTTGATGCTTATTTATTTTTGTATGCATTTAATTCGAATCATTAGCTAGCCTTTGTTATTTTCAATAGTATTTAATTTCCTAGCATCCAACACTTACATGTGGGTCCAATGGACCAGGATAGGTGCTGATATGCATAAGAAACACTCCTTTAATTTTTGGTAATTTTATTGCTTAATAAAAGCTTAAAATCCCTTTTAATATTAAAGAGAAATAAATAAAGGAAAGCCCCTAATTAATTCTTTTTCCTTTTTGATAGTATTACCTAATTTAATTAAAAGATAATTAATTATCCTTGCTGATAAGAAATTAATTCATGAATAAAAATATTATTCATACCTTTGCTTGTGAAAGGAAAAGGATTAAAGCCTTCACATGGAATAACAAGTATAATAAAAACCTTTATTCAAATGAACAATAAAAGAGTAACCCATGTACGACTGATAACCTTCCTAAAAGAGAAATACTATCTAGATGCTTGCTAAGGTGAATATGACCAACAAGAGTTGGGCAAGATAACGACCTATCACATCACCTAAACCTTGCATTGCATTCCGTGTAGATCTTCCGGACGGTGATTACTCGCTTGTCTCGGAAACCGAGGAAGGAGGAGCGGAAGCTTCGCTGCAGTACGTGGAAGTGCTCGACACCGAGGGTGCCCAGGCTAACCTAGCTGATGAAGGCAAGCTCCGGTGCATCTAACCTAGTTTTCAAATTCTTTATTCAATTATCTATGGATGATTGTGCATTTAAGTTCAGGAGTTGAATGAAACCCTAGATGCATGATCCCTAGGTACCTTTGTCCATACTAGTATGATAGGTCGATAGTCGCTAAGCTACGAGACCGTTACAAGTCGAGTGATGACCTCACTCGCGAGAATAGGTTCCTAGATAGGAATCACAATACATCCTTAAATGGATTGCTCACGTGGTAAGAGCATGGGATTTGGGCTCGGTCCAGTGGTTATGTGGGTTAAGTGTTTGAACGTACTAATCACATGTCGGGTATGGGACCGGTAAGCCTAGTACCTTAATGAGGCGGCTAGGGATGGAACTGTCACTACTCTTGGGATTCGCTCTCACGGCTAGCTACCGGTGGTGTATGGTGATTCCGGGTATCTTGCGGGGTATTCCGGATAGCCTGCACCAAAGACTGTGGCCTTTCATCCCGACCCGAGGATTTTTGGAAACGGCCTGGGAAAGTTGTCCTTTTGGGGGCAGCCTATCGTGTGTTTAGATCCACCTTGCAAGGTTTAATCAATCGATTGTCGGCGTCTCACCGTTATCTGAGACTACTTACTCCACTAGTCATGAGATCCCTAATGATGGAAGTTGATGAACTTTATGCTTGATTAATTGTATTGTACAACTTTGTTTGTACTAGTTGGCTAATGTAGTAAAGATTAAACCTACTAGAACTTGTGCTAAAATCTTGAAAGTAAGGACCTACTCTTTGTTACTTTTCAGCAAAGCAACCCAGTAGCCAAAAAGCCTTTCATGGTCTAGAATTGGTGAAGTAGTTATCACCGACGGATAAGTCTTGCTGAGTATTAGTATACTCAGCCTTGCTATAATATGTTGATCCAGGTAATGCATTCGGTGATGTGTGGCCCGGAGAGATCCCGCCCCGCTGGGAGCTGGAGTGGGTGGAGGACGACTACTGAAAGCATCATGGATGGCCTCCCATGGTGTCTTCGCTTCCGTTAGTTTATTTCCGCTGCTTTCAAAACTCTGAACTATTTCGGCATGGCAAACACTATGGTTTGTAATAATTTAACCCCTCGGGGTACTCATTTGGATGTTAATGTTGATGTATCTCTGGACTCGCCTTCGGGTGAGTTTTAATGCATATATTCAATCCTTGTTGCTATTCAAGTGATTTACCGGGCGTTAACCCGGCAACTAATGATAGGATGATACTTTATTATCACTTAATGACCAAAGTGGATTGGATTAGGCAATAGTACGGTATTTTCCTGGGCGGGTTGTCACAGTTGGCATCAGAGCAATTATATGCACCAGAGATTAATTAAAAACCTTAATCATTGATTTCTGAATAAAATATGCCAAGATTGTCTGATTTTCCAAAATACGTTGGTCCGCTAAGGATAAACTAGACTGAGAGGCCCTAGAGGGAATTTTGGGTTCTTTCAGGTGGCTTAATTAACCTATGGTTTATTTTGCTAACTTCCAGCACATTACTTTATGTCAGACTTACTTTCTTGCACAACCAAACTAGATGAGCCACGTGTTTTATACGTGTGTTATTCCGCATCACGGGAATTACGAGGGTTGATGGAGTGATCCATTCCACGGATCCCATCTTCGCGTCTGTTTATGAGTTGTGTGTCGCCACGTGTTTCATACGTGTGCATTCTGCACGTCGCTCGTGCGAGGCAAGGATACACTCCATTCAAACGGAGGGTGTCCGAGGTTAGACGCTGTCCATGCAGCGGCTTAACGCATGGATGTCGTTTCTATAGTGAACGGTAATGTATGTGGACGCTTTCGTGACGTGCTGGCACAAAAGGTTCGTTTTCTGCAGGTACATAACAGCGCTTCATTTGTCGTTAAGCGAGTACCGTATAGCTCTCGACTAGATATTATAGGGAGAGACGAATAAAAGCCTTGCCACCGGCACTAACTCCGATTTTTGGCTTGATTGCCATGTGAGGACGGATAGGACGTCTTGCATGCATCTAAAAAATCGAAACAACTAAAATGGACCCCAAAAAACCGAACTTCTATATGCTCTCTAAGGAAGATTTTGCTAGTGTGTGCTTTTTATAAACTAGAGTACCTCTCATACCTAGCCGTCATGCTGCCGAAATTTTTGAAAAAGTTTGTTTACCTTGTGCTAGGTTAATTAAACCAAATTGTTAAAAACAATTGCTCCTTAACTAGTTACCTTGTAATCGCAAGTCTCGATCCTAGTTCCTTTTGGGTGGGTTTACACTTTCCTAGGCACATCTAGGTTCTGTACTGTCCACCTTGTTTCCTTGTTTGATGCTTAACCTTAAAAATTAATTAGATGTTAAAGAATTTATTTTTGAACCGGGAAAACTTGGGAAAGTTTTGAGGTTTCTGGATTTTTTGTTATGAATTTTTATTCACAGCTGCCAGAACTTCACCATTTGACACGCCGTTCTCTTTGAGATCTGACATGAGTTACATTTTTGTACAGATGGCTTTCCCCGTGTTTCACGAGTTCGACGCTGACGGTACGATCCGTACCAACGGGTTGCACTGCGAGGGTTTTCCACGCCTTGCGTGGGAAGCACTCAGCGCCGCAGGCTACCTCACACCACCGACTTACGAGGTGTCCGAGTTCGAGCGCTATGGCGTCCCCTGTTGCAGAGTGATCGTCACTGTTCTGCCACACCCGGACCACACTGACTGGTTCTACTTGAGTTTTATCTACTAGGGATTTATCACTCACGAGGCCGTCGAGTCAGCCGCCCTCAGAGTGCTGACAGACTTCTGTGACCACAACCCCACTGTGGTAGCTCTCTCTCCGTTTGGATTGTTTCCTGCTGTGAGTCCTCACGACCCAGCATGGTTGGACCGTATGGATCACCTACAGGAGCTGTTGACACTAGCAGAGCCATTGGATGTTACTCAGACGCTAGCTCGTTGTCTGAACGTGGTCTTCACACTTCAAGGGCTGCGCTATAATACCGCGGCGATTATTGGGCAGCGTTTGGAGGCATCTAGGCGTGATTGGCAGCAGCTATCAGCAGCACACCAGCAGCTGAACTTTACGCTTACTCAGGTGCAGCAGGAGAATGACAGGATGCGTGCTAGGAGATTCCAGTTAGAGCTAGAAAGAGGCGACCGCCTGCAGAGGATTGTAGATTTGGGGGCAGAGAATCATACACTAGAGGAGAATGCCGATGTGCATGAGATTGAAAGGTTGATGCTACTTCAGAACATCGCTGATATGCAGCAGCAGGTGGAGGAAGCCGAGGTACAGGTGGCAGCCTTGCAGGCTATAGTGGCCTTACGACCCATCGCCCCCAAGACAGGCACACCGGAGGAGCAAGCGGGGGTTTGTCCGGTCTGGATCAGACGAGCCAGGCAGGACCACCGTTGCCGACTCCCCCAGCTTCGCCTATGTACAGTGGTGATTCAGTGGGCAACTAGGTTGCCGGCAGCAAGAATAAGAAGAATGTCGATCCTGCTGAGTTATCTTTGAGATGTTTAGAGTAGTTGGCTTGTTAGCACGTTTTCGTGCCGAGTAACTGCTTGTATCGTGTCATGCCATGTTGTTTTCAAAATTCGAGAGTTGTAATGTCCTTGGACTTGTTCTATCTTATTGTACTAATGAATGCTTAAGCATGTGTGCTTCAAGTGAAATTCGTTTGTCATTTAGAAATTGGAGTTTTCTTGCTCTTGATTACCCCATTTCGTGGATAAATCATTGCAAATAACCACACTTGTCAAATTTGCATTTTCACCTAAAAGCGTTGGTAAAGCAAAGCATTTCCAGGGGATTCACCCGTTGCCCAGTGATTAAGTGCTCGTTCGTATACCACCTTCGTTGGTTCCCGTAGTGACAGAAATTGTCCGAGGGTGAATGTGGGCCGCGCATTCGAGAGCTCGCATTCCTAACCGTGATAAAGAACGATTCTATGAGTCCTGGTGGCTATGGAATATTTGTTCGACTGTTGTTGTCCTCGTCATTTAAGTGCTAATGAGTTGTGGTTATCTATGATCATGCTTGTCTTCACTTCGGAGTAAGCTTTTGATTATGTAACTAATAAGGCTCAAATTTCAGATGGTGGGAACCACGCGCAGCTCACCCAACGGTTTCGGAGCAAGTGGTAGCAGTGACTTGCCGCCACCCCCGCCCATGACGTTGTCGGAGGCCTTCATGGCCACCCAAACCGAGGTGTTGCGCCAGAACCTGCAGACGCAGCAGCAGATCGCCCAGCAGATGAACCGAGGGCCGCCACACGGGGCCAACCACGAGGGGCCTAATTAGGTCACCACGTATGCCCAATTCATCGCTATGAAGCCGCCGACCTTCGCTAAAGCAGAAGACCCCCTGGAAGCTGAGGCTTGGATCAAGGCCATAGAGGCAAAATTCTCTGCCTTTGTGCTGCCTTGCTCTGAGGAGAACAAAGCTAACTTCGCAGCGCTGCAACTGTGAGGAGAAGCTTTGATGTGGTGGGACCATTTCAAGTCAATGCAGCGAGGGCACGCTGTGACTTGGGATGAGTTCAAGCAAGCTTTCAAGAGCCACCACATTCCCAAGGGACTGATGGATAGGAAGATGAGGGAGCTATTGGCCCTCAGGCAGGGATCTGACACAGTGTATCGCTATGCTCAGAAGTTCAATAGCTTGTGCCAATATAGCGGGCATCACGTTGATACTGATGCAAAGAAGATGGAAAGGTTTCACGATGGGCTTGATGGCAAGTTGTACGAGCGTTTGAACCTTCTCGAGCCCGCAAACTTTCATGAGCTAGTGAACAAGGCTATCTCCCAAGAGGATGCTATGAAGAAAGCCCACGGGGACAAGAAGAGGATGCCTGGTTTCACCCCGGGTAGCGGAACGGGCAAGAAGTTTCGCTTTGTGAAGAAGAATGCTCCCGGCCCATCCCAGCAATCTTCAACTGGACGCTGGACGATGAAGCCACCTCAGAGCAAACCCGTAGGGAACTTCCAGTTCCGCAATGCTCCGCAGCAGGCTCCAAAGCCTAATGCACCTCCTCGCAACGTTGGTGATCGTCGTTGCTACAACTGTGGCCAGCCCGGACATTACATCAACGAGTGTCCCAAGCCCAGGCAGATCAAGCCCAACCCGCAGAATCAGGGTGCAGGAAACAAGCCTGCCACCCCGGCCAAGAAGCCCATGGTTCAAGTATGCCAGGGCAAGCTAAACTTCACCTCCATGAGTGATATTCCAGAAGGAGCTTCAGTGCTCACGGGTACATTCTCTATCGGCGACACTCCTATTAAGATTTTATTTGATTCAGGAGCTACCCATACTTTCATTAGTGAAAGACTAATAAGCAAATTGGGTTTGAAGGGTTCTCATACCACTTCCGCTTATAAGATAATTACTCCCGGAGGGCAAATCACCTCTAATATCTTAATCCGTGGAGTAAGTTTGGGTTTAGGTAGTAAAGTCATTCCAACAAACCTTATCGTCATAAACTTGGTTGGTATGGACGTGATCTTGGGTATGGAATGGATGAATCAACATAAGGTAATTCTAGATATATCAGATAGGGTCGTAGAGATCAATTCTCCTACGGTCGGGCACACTACCTTGTACCTACCTTTCAAGGACGGTACCAATTCTTGTGCCTATGTGACCATTATCTCCCCTCTTGATGACATTCCAGTAGTGCGCGAGTATCCAGATGTCTTTCCCGATGAGTTGCGTGGTATGCCACCAGACAGAGATGTCGAGTTTGTGATCGAACTCCAACCCGGTACCGCACCCATTTCCAAAAGACCTTATCGTATGCCACCCAAAGAGTTAGCCGAACTAAAAACCCAACTCCAGGAATTGTTAGATAAGGGGTATATTCGCCCGAGCTCTTCCCCTTGGGGTTGCCCTGCTCTCTTTGTCAAGAAGAGAGATGGTAGCTTGAGAATGTGCGTAGATTACCGACCGCTCAATGCAGTCACCATCAAAAACAAATACCCGCTTCCCCGAATCGATGTTCTTTTTGATCAATTGGCTGGTGCCAAAGTCTTCTCTAAGATTGACCTTCGTTCTGGCTACCACCAAATCAAGATTCGACCTTGCGACATTCCTAAAACCGCTTTTTCCACTCGTTATGGTCTTTATGAGTTCTTGGTAATGTCTTTTGGACTCACAAATGCCCCAGCCTACTTCATGTACCTCATGAACTCCATGTTCATGACGGAGCTCGATAAATTCGTCGTGGTCTTTATCGATGATATTCTCATCTATTCCAAAAGCGAGAAAGAACGCGCCAAACATCTCCGAGTTTTCCTTCAGCGTTTGCGAGATCACAAGCTTTATGCTAAGTTCTCCAAATGCGAATTCTGGTTGAAAAGTGTGAAATTCTTAGGGCACACCATTTCCCATGATGGTATCTCCGTCGATCCTAACAAAGTCCAAGAGGTGATGGAGTGGAAACCACCCAAGTCCGTACACCAAATCCGCAGTTTCCTAGGGTTGGCGGGATACTACCGTCGATTCATTCCTGACTTTTCTAGAATCGCAAAACCCATGACCGAATTACTCAAGAAAGGAGTGAAATTCGTGTGGAGCGAAGCATGTGAGAAAGCTTTCCACACCCTGAGGCAACATCTAACTTCAGCCCCAGTGTTAGTGCAACCGGATAATTCCAAACCGTTTGAAGTCTTTTGTGACGCATCAGGCACGGGCCTCGGCTGTGTCCTTATGCAAGAGGGCCGAGTCATTGCCTATGCTTCACGGGAACTTCGACCTCATGAGCTAAATTATCCTACCCATGATCTTGAGTTAGCTGCTGTGGTCCATGCCCTCAAGATATGGAGGCATTATCTAATGGGTAATCGTTGCAATATCTTCCCTGATCACAAGAGCCTCAAATACATCTTCACCCAGTCAGAGTTGAATATGAGACAGAGAAGATGGCTTGAATTGATTAAGGATTATGATCTAGAAGTACACTATCACCCCGGCAAGGCAAATGTTGTTGCGGATGCTCTTAGCCGCAAAGATCACTGCAACCACCTAGAGTTGGAGCCAGTTAGTGAACCGTTGTGTGAAGAAATGAGAAGGCTCAACTTAGAAGTGGTACCACAAGGAAATCTTTATGCCTTGACGGCAGAGTCCGACCTTTATGATAGAATTGTCACTGCTCAGAGCGACGATGAAGACATTCAAACCATCAAACAGAAGCTAGCAGAAGGAGACCCCAAGTACACTTGTTTCCAGAAGGATCACCAGGATGTGGTCTAGTTTGGGAAACGCCTAGTGGTCCCCGTTGATCCGGAAATTAAGAAGATCATCCTAGATGAGGCTCACAAGTCCAAATTATCTATTCATCCTGGCAGTACCAAGATGTACCAAGATCTGAAACAGAACTTTTGGTGGTCCAATATGAAGGTGGATATAGCCAAGTATGTGGTCGAGTGCGACACTTGCCACCGAATGAAAGCAAGTCATTTGAAATCGGCGGGTGTACTCCAACCCCTGTCGATACCTATGTGGAAGTGGGACGATATTAGTATGGATTTCATTGTGGGATTACCCCTAACAGCTAGAAAGAAAGACTCTATTTGGGTAATCGTAGACAGACTCACCAAGACCGCTCACTTCATTACCGTGCACACCACTTACTCCGTACAACAATATGCAGAGTTGTACATGGATCACAGAGTTCGTTTGCATGAAATCCCAAAGACTATAATCTCTGATAGAGGGACTCAGTTTGTGGCTCGTTTTTGGGAGCAATTGCATGAGTGTTTGGGAACCCAACTAATCCGCAGTTCCAGTTATCATCCGCAGACCGATGGTCAGACGGAAAGAATAAATCAGATTTTGGAAGATATGTTGAGAGCAAGCATCTTGCACTTCTATAAGAGTTGGGACAAGTGTTTGTCCTTGGCAGAGTTCTCCTACAATAACAGCTATCAAGCCAGTTTGAAAATGGCACCGTTCGATGCTCTTTACGGACGTAGATGCCGCACTCCGCTGAATTGGTCCGAAGCCAGAGAGAGAACACTCTTTGGTCCGTAATTAGTTAAAGAGGCCGAAGAAAGAGTGCGAGTGATAAGAGAGAACTTGAAGTTGGCACAGATGAGGCAAAAGAGTTACCATGACAAGGGAACCGCACCTCGACACTTTGAGGTGGGAGATTACGTATATTTGAAAGTGTCCCCCACCAAAGGTGTGCAAAGGTTCGGAGTCAAGGGAAAGATATCCCCATGCTACATTGGACCATATGAAGTTATAGAAGTATGTGGACCCGTGGCTTACCGTATCCAATTGCCAGAACGTTTTTCCGCAGTTCACAATGTGTTTCTTGTAACTCAATTGAAGAAGGGAATGACTGTGCCGAAGAATGAAATCATCACAGAAGCTAATGCTTGGATTGAGCCGGATTTCTCGCTCATCGAGCACCCATTGAAAGTGCTAGACCAAAAAGAGCGAAAGACCCGAAGGCAGACCGTACGAATGTACAAGATCCAATGGAGTCATCACACGGAGGAAGAAGCAATGTGGGAGACGGAGGACTATCTTAACACTAACTATCCAGGTTTTCTACAATCTTGAAACTGTGAGTCCTTCTCCCCATCTCTTCGTTATCAGATCGAATCTCGGGACGAGATTCTGTTTAACGGGGGTAGGCTGTGACGCCCCAGGTTTTTCATTAACCCTAACAGCCGGTCAAAGTAGTCAACAGTGGTCAAATCACGGTCAACCTGGGCCATCACCTCGAAAAACTCACTAACCTCCCCTAGTGACCCCTCTTGACTAGTAAACACACTTGTGGGGCCAACCCATGGTCAAAGGCTTGGTCAAACCCCTTGTCACCCTAGTGTCCACAAGTGTCTGCCGGAACTTTTGCCACGCTCTCCAAAATCACCTAAACACTTAAAATTCTACCTTTATTAAAGTTGTCCATCTTGATGAGGGACACAACTTTCATGTTGATTGGCATTTCAAAATTGGAGTGGAAAAGCTTGAGAAATCAATTGCAAGACAGGAATTACTGTTGGCCAAGACAGGCTGACATTCACTTTTGGCATTCAAAAAATTCAAATTCTGTGTAGAAAAACCCTATATAGCCTTTGTAGAAATTGTCAAGGGTAGCTAGATCTACAACTCTGGTATTCATCACTTGGTCGACTTCTATACAAAAATTTAGAACAATTCTATTTCAAAGACAGCACTAGTGAAATAACTTGGGCCGAGCGCCGCCCGTCGCCGGCCGCGCGCCGCCGGCCCCCGCACCCACGCCCACATCTCCCGAGGCCGCGCACGGCCCAAGGCGCGCTCCGCCCGAGCCGCTCGCTCCCCAAGGCATTCCCCGTCCCTAGGCGCGTCGAGTCCGCGCGCGCGCGCGCCGTATGCGCGCACACGCCACGGACCGGCGGTCCGTCGGCGGCGTCGCCGCCGTACGCGCGTTGGCCGAGCCGCCGTAGCACGGCGGGCATCTCCGTCGTCATCAACCGTCACCCACGGATGCCCCGAGCCGCTTATAAAAGTCGGTTGCTCCCCCTCCGCGCGCCACCGCGTGCTCCTCCCCGCCATTGCCGCTGCCGCACGGAGCTAGAGCTCTCCGCTCGTGCTCGCCGCCGGCCAGCTGCCCCAGTAGTTTCCCTAGCCCCTAGTGTAGCTCACACGCTCACTTGTTGCCCAACATTTCACTTCCTTACCGCCCTTCCCCGAGCCGCCGCGGCCACCGCCGCCGGCCGCCGCCGAAACACGTCCACCGGCCACTCCTCCGCCCCAACACCGGCATCCCACAAGCTCCTAGGTGAGTACCGGTCGAGCACGGTGCTTGCCCGGCCCGTAGCGCCGCCGGTTCGCCGGCGTTGGCCGCGCCCGCGCCGCCATCCCCGGCCAAGGGCCACATTGCTACGATTTCAGTCTTTGTAGGGTGTTTTTTGCAAATAGCAGGACCTAGTTGCTTGAAAGCTTATCTAAGTTTTATTACAAGTCAGTCCAGAGCCTTAGAAAATTCCTAGAAAATTGTAGAAAATTCAGAAAATGCCAAACCAATTTCGTTGGGTCCAGGGAGAGAAATCCCACAACTTTTGTTATTCTCACATGGCTTGATTCTCAATATTTGTAACATGAAAAATACAAATGTGAAAAACCTAGATCTGTCATAACTTTAAATCTACAACTCCTCTATATCTAATTTTTGGATATGTTGTGTGTTAGATTATAACTAGCTCCTGTACCAAAAATTGCACAAAGCTATGAAGTGGATCTTGTTAAATAAATTGTTTCCCCATTCTGCAGAAACTTCCAAGATGATTTTTCTTGCTAAATATATTTTTGTTTTTGATCTCAACTTGTGCACACTGTTTTGTGATGTCAAAATACACATCTTGTGAATTAATCATGATTTTGGCTTACCAGAAATATTTATCATCAAGTTGTGCGTGAATTCATTTGTAAATTAATGAACCAAGATCAGTAGGGTTCCTAGGTGAACATGCTGGTCCTTTAGGCTTGTTTAGGACCAGAGAGCATGCATGAGAAGGTTTGGGTCATTTTGATGCTTATTTATTTTTGTATGAATTTAATTCGAATCATTAGCTAGCCTTTGTTATTTTCAATAGTATTTAATTTCCTAGCATCCAACACTTACATGTGGGTCCAATGGACCAGGATAGGTGCTGATATGCATAAGAAACACTCCTTTATTTTTTGGTAATTTTATTGCTTAATAAAAGCTTAAAAGCCCTGTTAATATTAAAGAGAAATAAATAAAGGAAAGCCCCTAATTAATTCTTTTTCCTTTTTGATAGTATTACCTAATTTAATTAAAAGATAATTAATTATCCTTGCTGATAAGAAATTAATTCATGAATAAAAATATTATTCATACCTTTGCTTGTGAAAGGAAAAGGATTAAAGCCTTCACATGAAATAACAAGTATAATAAAAACCTTTATTCAAATGAACAATAAAAGAGTAACCCATGTACGACTGATAACCTTCATAAAAGAGAAACGGTTTCTAGATGCTTGTTAAGGTGAATATGACCAACAAGAGTTGGGCAAGATAACGACCTATCACATCACCTAAACCTTGCATTGCATTCCGTGTAGATCTTCCGGACGGTGATTACTCGCTTGTCCCAGAAACCGAGGAAGGAGGAGCGGAAGCTTCGCTATAGTACGTGGAAGTGCTCGACACCGAGGGTGCCTAGGCTAACCTAGCTGACGAAGGCAAGCTCCGGTGCATCAAACCTAGTTTTCAAATTTTTTATTCAATTATCTATGGATGATTGTCCATTTAAGTTCAGGAGTTGAATGAAACCCTAGATGCATGATCCCTAGGTACCTTTGTCCTTACTAGTATGATAGGTCGATAACTGCTAAGCTATAGGACCGTTACAAGTCGAGTGATGACCTCACTCGCGAGAATAGGTTCCTAGATAGGAATCACAATACATCCTTAAATGGATTGCTCACGTGGTAAGAGCATGGGATTTGGGCTCCGGTCCAGTGGTTATGTGGGTTAAGTGTTTGAACGTACTAATCACATGTCGGGTATGGGACCGGTAAGCCTAGTACCTTAATGAGGCGGCTAGGGATGGAACTGTCACTACTCTTGGGATTCGCTCTCACGGCTAGCTACCGGTGGTGTATGGTGATTCCGGGTATCTTGCGGGGTATTCCGGATAGCCTGCACCAAAGACTGTGGCCTTTCATCCCGACCCGAGGATTTTTGGAAACGGCCTGGGAAAGTTGTCCTTTCGGGGGCAGCCTACCGTGTGTTTAGATCCACCTTGCAAGGTTTAATCAATCGATTGTCGGCCTCTCACCGTTATCTGAGACTACTTACTCCACTAGTCATGAGATCCCTAATGATGGAAGTTGATGAACTTTATGCTTGATTAATTGTATTGTACAACTTTGTTTGTACTAGTTGGCTAATGTAGTAAAGATTAAACCTACTAGAACTTGTGCTAAAATCTTGAAAGTAAGGACCTACTCTTTGTTACTTTTAAGCAAAGCAACCCAGTAGCCAAAAAGCCTTTCATGGTCTAGAATTGGTGAAGTAGTTATCACCGACGGATAAGTCTTGCTGAGTATTAGTATACTCAGCCTTGCTATAATATGTTGATCCAGGTAATGCATTCAGTGATGTGTGGCCCGGAGAGATCCCGCCCGGCTGGGAGCTGCTTTCAAAACTCTGAACTATTTCGGCATGGCAAAAACTATGGTTTGTAACAATTTAACCCCTCGGGGTACTCATTTGGATGTTAATGTTGATGTATCTCTGGACTCGCCTTCGGGTGAGTTTTAATGCATATATTCGATCCTTGTTGCTATTCAAGTGATTTACCGGGCGTTAACCCGGCAACTAACGACAAGATGATACTTTATTATCACTTAATGACCAAAGTGGATTGGTTTAGGCGATAGTACGGTATTTTCCTGGGCGGGTTGTCACAACATTGTTGGATTGTTGGCAATTCTATCTACTCTCAACCGTCACCTTGGGGGTAGAATGTGCGTAAAATGTCTTGCAGGCAAGATAAAGACTCTCACTACAAGGAAATTGAAGGATGGCTAAGATAAAAATGCTTTGTCTTCTTCTTCCATGACTAGCAAAATGCTAAGCATGGGGGAGACCCTGAATCTTCAACACAGAAGTGCAACATGATGTTCTAGAAGATAGAATGATCAAGATCGTTAACATCACCGGATCAATGCGCAAGAAGTCACCGATCTCATCAAAATTCTGCATGGTCTCGAAGGGAAAACACTGGGTATTTTTGGATATTTAGAAGCCCCATGAAGTTACGATTCCAACAAATCAAGAATCAAGACAATCGGAGGTTCCTACAAGCGGTTATGCCCGAATCACCGAGTGCAACACGTCCTGAAATCAGTTTTGGACAGCACACAGCGCTGAAGTAAAACGGACATAGCTCCCTTGTTTGAACTCCGTTTTCGATGAATGACCACACGTTGGAAAGGTAATTTCATAAACTTTTCAATATAGCTATATTTCAATATATGTTCTGTTCTGGACAGAGGGGGAATCCATGAAAAAGAGACAGCAAGGAGATGATGAGAACAAGAAAGAGGAGATGGTGATGACAACATTGAAGAGAATGGCGACCAATGACTCCATTAAGCGTACAAGATTAAATTCAGAAGTTTAGGAGTGTTGATAAATCAAGACAAAAGCAAAATCCATGCCGATATATGGAGATGTCGGAAGAAGGCAACGAAGAACTACAAAGGATGGTAACACCTCCATACACCTTCTATTTTCCAAACACAAATGCTTGTAAGTATGCCTTCAACCTCAACTAGGTGCAACCTTTTGTTTTTCTCTTCCAACAATAACATGTCTACTAGGAGGACAACCTAGGTTTCTTTTTACTTTCAATAGATAGGCATGACCATGTGTTCACCTCGACGTTTTATATTGCCTATGCTTACGGAAAGATGATGAAAGTTGTCACTTTGTTTTACCTACATGAAGTTATACATGTCTTGGCTAATTGCTCTCTATAATACGATCTAAAATTAATTTAAATACCGGCTCTTTTATTTGTGGAGGTGAAATGACTATGTTCTAGACCCACATACATACCTTTGCTCTTTGATTTATGTTTATAATAGCCGGATAACTTGTTGTTTTTATGAAAACTTAACTTTTATGCTATCTACATATTTGTGATGCTCTTGCAAAGTTCTACCTACCAAAGCCATATACATATATGTTTTATGATAACAAAACCCGTAGATTGCAAATATATGTTTTGATCAGTTGGATTAGGATTGATTTCTATGGTTCGAGACTAAGAAGCTGGTCATTCCTTTGTGTAACTTTTTCATGCTAGACTTTTTGTCCATGCATTGTGGGTTTTCACATTGAAAATTTCACAAACTTCGCTGGGCCTCCACCCTAAACCAAAAACATCTTTTTGTGATCACCTCCTTGTCCACAACCCAATTTGAGTATGGAGTAAAATTCTCGATGGAGATTCAAATATTCCGCAAGATTATAGAATTTATACTTACTTTAGTAGTCATTTCCCCTCTCTTTTATGATCGAGGACGAGCATCATTCAAGCATGGGGGAGGAGTCATTACATCATCTCTGACAAATGCTATGTAAGTATTATGTTGCAAAAGTTCTGAGGAGCAAAAGCAAAAAAATGAAAAAAAATATGATGAGAAGAAAAGAAAAGTAAGAAAAAAGGAAGAAGAAAGAAAAAAAGAAAGAGAAAAAAATGAGAAGGAAATAAAATAAAATAAAGAAAAATAATAAAGATGCTCCTTGGTTCTTTTTGCTTGATAAGTTCTCAAGTGCCTTGATGACAAATTCATACTCAAATCTTCCTACCATGTGCAATCCGATAACGAGGACTTCACTCGTGCCTCGGGATCTTCCATTTGCCACTTGCACATTTCCACCTATCTAAATATGTGTGTTTCATCCCTCTCTCTTTCCAATATTTTTTTCCATGGCCTTTTTGACGAGTCTCGGTGATTCCAATAGACCTCTCTCTTAATTTGACAATATTTCGGATGTATGTTTTGCTAGGATTGTTATTAACCTTCCAAGCTCCACATAAGCCTTCCACTATAACATATGAGTAGAGTAGGTTGAAAATAATCTAGTATAGGCTTGAGTGACTTGATGAGATGAGTGTTTCCATGAGCTTTTGCAAGAGATTTTCACTTATGTTGGATATGCATCTTTTTGAAAATCTTCCATGTGACAAGGTAATGGTTTGAAGTTCACTTAAGTTTGAGAGCATCGTGTTAAATGTGGCTTGTTCTTTATTGTTAGTCTATCTTCCATAATGAAAAAGAAGTCGGTCACAACTTGAACTTTAAAAATAAATTCTTAAGAGAGAGCAATTTGTCTCGTCATGAATGACTAAGTGCAGGGATAACATTGGAAGGCAACGTTGATTTCCCTTTTAAGTGAGGATCACTTACTCGAGGACGAGCAAGGTTTAAGCATGGGGGAGATGTTGACGGTGAATTTCCGTCAGCCTATAGTACTTGTTATACATTGGTTTTGATTATGATTTGCAACTAACCCGCCACTAGGCATACTAATGATGTAACAAGTTCACACTTGCATGTCGATTTTGGAGTTTGTTGTTTACGCAGGAATTTAACGTTAAAGAGGAGACTTTCGGGATAAGTTCATCAAGCACTTCAAGAGAAGATCATGAAGCCCGACAAGAGTCAAGACACGCGATGAACATGACTCCAAATGACCCGAGGACGAAGCGTCAACGTGCAAATCTTCAGGGACTCAACCAGAAAACAGCGAAGCTTGCATAGCAAGGATTCAAGCCTTAACCGTGAAGGAAACGACGTCAAAGGCCCACATGCAAGTGCACACACATAAGGAATCGTGCAAGAAGCAACCGGGGAGGAACACGGGCCTGAACCGGCCCAGAAAGGGCCTGGGCCGCTCGGCCCAGTCGGATCGGCCCAGGGGCCTGTTGGCTCGGTTTGCGACGCCCTTTGCCCTAGGTGTTTGTCTATTTATTGCCTCCGCCGCCGTCGGCGGCCACATCGAACAAATCATTCTACCGACGCCATTCACCAGAAAACCGCCGCCGCAAGATGAGGGAGAGAGTTAGATGAGCTCGATGCAAGGATCAACGCCAGCGGAGAGAAGGAAGCAAGAGGAGGACTCCAAGCCGCTGGCCTAGGGGTGATCCCAAGCTTTATCGCCGCCATCTTCATTGACGATGTTCTCCGGAGTCTCCATCACCCCTATGTGCTTCAATCCGTGTAAGATGATGGGGTAATGTCTCCGTTCATCCCTAGGGTTAGATGGATGCATGCTATGTGATCGCTACTTGATTCGTGGTTTCAATCTATTGCTTTCATGTTGATGATGCTTTGATGATTAAGGTTAGCTACCGTGTTTTTCGGGCGTATGATATTCGCTACTCCCATAGATTTCATCAACATACCGTGTCCATCATAGGTCTAGTCACGATTACCTTCGCGTAGTGACAGTACGAGGGGAGGGAAAGGGCGAAACCGTGGTCACAACCCCGGGTAGATTGGTTTACCACTCTCGTGTAGTAGATGCATATCCATGTTATCCTAGATCTTAGGGAGGGAACGGTTATCTTTCTTAATCACTCTCTTGTGTCCACCCTTTACCATCTAGTTTAACCCTAGATTTGTTTGATCAACTTAGATTAACTTAGGTTAGATTGTCTTTACCTTTAGATTAATACTCTCTTTAAAGGTTTCCCTAGTCAACTAGATTAGTGCTTGGTTAAGTGCTAGCAATCCCCTTGCTCCGCGGATTGACAAGAACCTTGGGAATCCCCGTGGTGAAAAAGGTGTAGGTCTGTACGCTTGCGGATCGTAGGTGGATACGAGTTTTATCCATCAACAACGACCGAGCCTTTGGTGGAGAAGGATCACCACTCACCACTTCCTCTAGCCGCCTATAAAAGCGGGAAGCCCAACTGGTCCCTGCGCGCCAACTCTGCTCTGTCGGCTGCCATTGTTGCGCCGCCGTGGAGCTCCACTTTCCGCTTGCCACCGCCGCCCGTTGAGCTTCCTAGCAACACCCCACGACCTCATTGAAGCTCCCCGAACCACACATTGCCCCTCATTCCCCTTCTCCTCGCCGGAGTTGGAGTTGAGGCGGCGCACCACCTCTGCCACTGTCGGCGATCGCCGGATCCCTCTCCTTCTCGACCAAACCCCTACATTGTCCCATGGTGAGCCCCTAGTTGACCTTAGGTGTTTCCGCGGCCAAGTCCAGTGATGACGCCGCTCAAGGACCTATTGCGTATATTGCTCATCTTAAACTCCAAATTTGATATGACAATTTTAAAATCTGTCAATACGAAAGTTGTTTGATATCTTCGGGAACACAATTTACTCAATTGGTGGTGTTTCAATTTTTGAGTGGAAGGCTTTCAAAAACTCAGTCAAAGATCTTTTGCACAGTTCTACCTACGAAAGTTGTTTGATATCTCCGGGAACACAATTTACTCAATTGGTGGTGTTTCAATTTTCGAGTGGAAGGCTTTCAAAAACTCAGTCAAAGATCTTTTGCACAGTTCTACCGAGCTCTGAATCCTGCCCGATGATGACCGGAGAAAAGAGATAGCCGATTATTGGAGGGATCCGTCGAATAAAGTCGATCGGCAGTTGAGTATGTTGTTGGGGAGCATGGATGATGGAGTGATCTTTTCCATCTTGCAACTGGAGAGGATGTGACTAGTTGCAACCACTCGGATTCGTAATTAGACTATGTGACATGTGCACGTCCTATGTGGTTGTAACCGAGTTATTGTCTTAGTTGCAACTTGAAGACATTAGTTGTTGCAATTGTTTTGGTTGTAACTCGATTATTATGGATCTCATTGAAAACAACTTGGGTGGCTGGGGGTGTTTGAGGTGCCATGCTCGTGGGATGGTCTTGCCGATCAGTTGCAAACCATTTCATTACCTCGTAATTGTGCTATTCCCCTAGTTGTAATTGATTTTTCAATGACATGGTAACTAGCTTGTTACTCTTCTCTTCATTGATTTTTCTTCTCTTCTTCTCTTCTATGTTCAGCTTCATGAGTATTTTTTATAGTTCGGTAATTTCACATATCATTAGTACTTTTTGTTAGCGCAACATTAGTGCTTAACAATTTTTCCCTTGTTCTCTCGCACTTCTTTTCTTCCTTTTCTCTTCAGTAATTTTCTTTTTTACTATTACTTTTATACATATTCTACCTTCTGTTGGGATCACTTCATCGATTCAGTAATTCAGATGGTATCCATCATTTAGTGAACCGAAATTAAACGAAATAGGGGCTGTGGCTGTTGTCATGTTGTGCTCCTCTGAATACATATTGTTCCATCATAAGCATATACCGTATAAACATTTTCAATCCACCAGAACTGATTCAATGGCCAGTTGCCCCTGTAACTTATCCAATTCCTCTTCTCAAACGAACAGCCTTCCTACCCAACAAAAAAAATGGATTAATTGTCTGCTACTTGCAGCATTTTTCTCTTTTCTGATGTAGTATCAGTTGACAGTAGCTACGAATTAGTGAGAGGGGACAGAGATGGCGAGAATCATGGGGCAGCGGCGCAGCGCGTTATTTCTCGTATGGGTTTGGTTTGAGCTCGACGCCCTTCGTGTGCTTGCGCAGGTGCGCGGGATTCCGTGCTTGCCTCGCTCCGCGCCTGATATGTAGGTGGATCATGGATGCTAACAGCCAGTTCGTTGCTGGTTTGTTCTGAGAGAAGAGTACTGCTGCCTGGTTGCTGGTTTGTTCTGAGAGAAAAGTACTGCTAGCTGATGACTGATAATCCAAGCGAACAGGGCATGTCTGGGACTCCGTATCTATGCATTTGCTATATTGTACGCCACGGAGGGAGGATCCCGCTCACTGCACCCTCTGATTTTCTTTGCACCCTCTGAACTTGAGATGAATCAGTTAAAAGAGACCTTAAGATCTGGATAAAAGTTATCTATGGATAAAAGTGCTTGAAGACTAACATTCAATGTACCTGAACCATAATCTTTGTTTCTTCCTTTCCTATATATCCGTAACTCTACATGCTATATTGTGCTTTTGTGTTTCTCCTACCCTTTGTTTCCTATGAGTTTAATCTCTAACCTACCCCAAGTTGCTTGGGACAAAAAGCTATGTTGTTGCTGCTGCTGCTGCTGTTGTACTGTCAACATATTTGGCCCCCAAGCACATATAAATGTTCCTTTTCAAGTAAATAGCTTATGTACATCATCACGATTCACAGACATCTCCAGCTCATACAACAACCTTCATGTTTGATTCAACCATAAGTGACGAGGTTTGCGGAGAAAACAGCGACTACACTAATCACTTGTGTACAGTTACAGTGTTATTCTGGACAGCTTGCAAGCATATGGGCAATTAAAGGTTGTTTCACGCTTCCCTGTACTTAGTCAGGTCGAAGGTGAGTGTTCTCGAGCAGCTGCAAAATGAATCTCTGAGTTGGGTAATGCCAGAAAGATTGCACTTTAAAGTAGGGGCAAGATCACCAAAAAATCCAAAGAGTAATTATTTCCTGATTACCTTCGTTCTGAATCCCTATAAACGCCGACCAGTGCTTCAGCTTTGTCATAGAAACTATCCTTCAACGATATGACTATACTTTGGAATCCACATTCTCCATTCCTACCTTGTTCATCAGCAACACGCTCACATGACTTTGATCTGATAAACCCAGCAACCTTGGCAACATTTAAATTGTCCAGAGCTGCATCTACTTCATCCAATATGAAGAAGGGTGATGGCCTGAAACTGAAAATTGCCACAAAACTTTATGACACAACATGAAGCAAGACAGGCCTGAACTAGATGCGCAGTCAGAGGTAACCCTAATACAGCACAGCATCCAGATTAGATTTCCTTTTGATCTATATATAACTGTGCTTTCCCCACAGCAAACATTAAGGAAAGGCCAGGAAATGCTGATTCTCATACGTTGCACTAATTTATTGGCCTTGGTATTCCAAGAGGTTCTCCGGAAGCACAGGGCATGGGAAACAGTAAGTAATCAGATTGTCTGAAGATGAATTTGTGACACTTTGCTGATAAAACTATTAATAATAGAGGAACCTGACATTTGCAGTCACTAAGCCATGATGAAGGAAAATTACTAGAAACAGTATACCTGTGAATAGCAAAAAGCAAAGCCAATGCTGCGACAGTCTTCTCCCCACCGGATAACTGTTCCATATCTCTAAACCGTTTGGTAGGTGGCATAGCTGTGTACTTGATTCCATGTAGAAAGGGTTCGTCTTCATTTTCTAGGTTTAAATATGCTGTTCCTCCAAGTGGATGCGTATGACTTTTTGTCAACTGCTTATAGATTTTGTCTATGCCTTTAGATATGTGATCAAAGGCCTCCATGAACAGTTCATACCTAAGCACAAATAGAAATAATAATGAGTGAGATACAAGCCTCCAAGAAGCCGAATCCACAGTATCATATAGGGCGAAAATAAATAAATAAATAAAAGCTGTTTGGGAACAGCTAACATTTGTGCATAAAAAAATATAATTTTTACTTTGCTTATGACCATTTTATTTTCTATTTTTTTCATTTCCTATGACAGGTCCAAGTGTTTAAAAGTGACGAGCACACTTAAAACTATCAGTTTTAAACACAGTGATCAAATATTTCACCTTTGTGAGACTGGCCGTAGTACCAATGCTTAAAAGCCAGTATCACAAAATTTTATGCAAATAGGAGTGATGTTCTATGATATTATTGTTTAGCGTAGCTTTACAATGAGTTTTACTAAGTGTAACTTTGTGGTATTTACTCAAAGACATAAATATACCTAAACTCACAAAAACGCTGACCAAACACATTCTGAAGTTAGATTTAACTGGAACCAATGATGCATTCATGTTCGACTATTTTTAAAAAAGAAAGAGCACAATGCAAGAATATTGGCAAAATTTCACATCAGTGCAGACAACTTAAGAAATAGACAGAAGGAAATCACTTTAGGTACTTAGAGCTTTTTTCTAGCTATCAAATTCACCAAAACTGTTTATTTCACATAACCAGACAATAAACTCAAAAACAAAAAGAACTTCAGATCAATACAAAAAATAGCATGGGTCCTCCAAAGAACAAGGAAATGGAAGAAATCTTGCTAATTCCTACCTTAGATAGAACATCCTAGAAAATAACTTACGAAGACTGTAGAAAGGCAGAATTGGGGGAAACACCACACACCCGAATGAGGGGGGGGGGTTGACCTTCATTATAGAGCCAAGATGGCTTAGAGTACAAGAATACATTCAGGTAGACAAGGTAAGCTATAATCAGCTAAGATATCTACAATGTCTCTAATAAGAACACTAATGTACCTCTTTAAAAAAACTATACGAAAAATAGTACCACACTAGGGGTCTACTGTACTATTGTATTTCCCTAAAAAAACTATGTATGGTGGACACGTGAGCATTTTTCGGGCCGGGCTGAAAAAAATTTGTTATTTCGGGTCAAAAAATCCTGCCCATGACCATCCCACTAGCCGCGTCAGGCCTCAATTTTCGGGCCGGGCTCGGCCGGGCCTGGGCTTGGGCGGGCTGCCCGCGCATTTTATAGTGTAAAACAACTAAAAACAGCATTTCGGGCCGAGCTCGGGCCAAAAAAATTTTCGCGGGCTTCAAGATCTCTGCCCACGCCTGTCCAGTAAGGTTCGTGGGCGGGCCTGGTGCGGGCCGAGCTCAAAATGCTCAGGTATAATGGTGGATCAGAAAAATGCATGGGCGCATACCTCCTTTGCTTGATGGAGTTATATTTATCAGATATCTCTCGCTCTTCTTTCCTAGTTGCCTCAAACTTTTCTGTAACCTCCTTTTCCTTTCTTTGGAGCATATCATATTGATCCAATGCTTTTAGATTGGGAGCAGTGCGCTCGATCTCAGCTAACAGTGCACCTGTTCTTTGTTTGAACTCTGCCTCATGTTTGTCACGTTCAGACGGTCGCATATCCTGCAGATAGATTTCGCTGAGCTGGCTGTAATCAAGGACCGGTTCTTGTGAGGATGGCTCGATATCCATTGGATCATTCACTGTAGGAAGCTTCAACTGCTCCAGTTCACACTTCTCGTGAATATCCTGTTGGCGTGACATCAGTTGCAGGAGTTGCCCCTCCTACAAGTCCGCAGATGGTTTCACCATAATATCAGCCTTGTTAAACTTTTACACATAATAGCATTACCATCAATTGATCAAACAAACAAATGGAGCAAACAATGTTTTAAGAGACTTCAGTCATGACTGCTAAATGTTCATAAAAGAAATCATGACGAAAGATGACACAGCTGTTAGAAAAGTGTATCTTTGACTTCACTTGACTCTGTAAAAGTGCATAAAAGAAATCATGATTAAAGAGGACAACTGTTAGAAAAGTGTACCTTTGACTTCACTTGGCGATCCAGCTTTGCCAATGTAGATGCAACATTACCATTCTGCTCCTTTAGTTCATCAATAACCTTCTCACATTCATCTGACTTCGATTTCCAGTCTGTGTAGGGTATAAATACAAGCAGAAGTATGAACGTAATGGCCTGTATCATACGAGTCCTAAAAGCAGAGCAGTATCACAATGAACAGAATCAAAGTAACAGTTGATGGACTCAAATATTTTGTGGTCATTCATAGGGAAAATATTCTTAGTTTCTTTGAGTTGCAACAACTATTGCATCGAAATAGTTAAGTTTAAAAGTTAAACCACGACGTGGCATGTATGCACGAAACATCAGTACCTACTATAGCTACTTTTGAGAACCAAGTACTATCAAGAAAATAGGAAAGACGCCTCAAGTGTGCACCTTCGGCCTCAGCTTTCAGTTCATCCATCTGAGTCAAAATTTTGTCAAGTTCAGCATTAGCACCAGACTCTCTCTCCTGTAAGCCCTTAAGCTCTTTCTCTAGAGACTCGTATGTCTCCCTTAACTTCACAATTGGTGCTTGCATATCTCGCTGTTGTTCATATTCAAGCCTGCGGAACAAGATGTCGTATATACTCAAAACTGTTTGTGCAGTCAAAGCAAAATTTAGTCGACGGTAATTGTGTCACTTTCACATACTGATATTTCAATTTTGACATTTGGGTGTTTAGGGTCAGTTTCCTCTCCTGCAGTGCTTGAGCATCTTTTAGTTGCCTTTCTTCATACTCACGGATATTCTTCACACCAACTGAAATGCTAAAATCTCTGTACACCTTATCCACAATCTCATTGATTTTTTTCTCAAGCTTGGTTACTTCTGCTTCTTTCTCAGCAAGACGGGTCTCGAGCTAAAGAAAAAAAAAGAGTGACAAATGCAATAGTAACAGTTCAGACTTGACGAAAACAACAGGTTTCATCTTCAAGAAGGTATTACCTCCTCCTTTTCAGGCTCCAGACGATTAATCTCTTCCTCAATATTATTCCTCTCCGATGCCACTTTGTGTAGCTTTGCTGTGAGTTTACTCTGCACAAATTATTCACTTTTAACAAAAGTGAAAGTCTAATAATTAATTAAGGAAAAGAAGCAATCCCCCATTACAACAGGGATGAGAGCTGATAGTTAAAGAGCTTTCAGCTCATACAGGATAGCATTTGCATAGAATCCTTATCTTAAGCTAGAAGTATTGGGTTGGAATATCAATTAACAGTGAGATGGACAGTCAATCAATTTGGTAAGTCATGTTTCCCAGGAAAATCAAGCTAAAAGCCTAAAACTACAAAAAGTATTTTCTTTTAAAAGGGAACAATATCTAAGAGCCAAGTGATCACATTTGTCAAGACCAAAGAGTTGTGTAAACAAAAGGAAAGGAAAAATGAGAGAAAGTTGAATAAACAATGACTAGCCTGCTCCCTCTATGAAAGTCTCCACAATAGGTTGGGAGCACTTTCTCTACAGGTATCAACTTAGATGACAGAAAAATAACACCATTCTTTATTTCGTCTTAGTAAAAAATATCAACCTACATGTTCAACATTCGAGTAATGCAACTTTTTCTCAAGTCCAGTTATTTTCTCAGATATGGCAAGCTCCTTTCTCTGCAACTCCCTGGGGGACCCAAGCTCTGACATTTCAGATTCCAGCTGATTTTTTTTCTTCTTCAGAGCTGCAACACAAATTGCATGAAGAGCCAATAAGACATTAGCAAATAGTAAAAATCAATTTATATATATGTAATAAGAAGATAAGGCAATACAGACATTCTATTCTGCTATCATCCCATTTGTTTGATCTAGCTTCCATTCCCCCACTTATTCCACCAGTCATAGTGCCAGATTTAGTCAGCAGAATCCCATCAACGGTAACAACTAAATGCAACACAAGATAGCACAAATAAGCATAAACATAACCAAATAATGAAACAAGGAAAAAAAAGATGCTTCTTAAAAGCAGAAGATACCCTTACCTTTATACCTTTCACCACTCCAACTTAAGGTTTTAGCTTCGTCGAGTTTATCACAGACAAGTGTATTTCCAACAGCATACAGAACTGCTTTCTCCAAAGCTCGGTCAAACGTAAAATGTTAAGACACAAAATATAGCATGACAAAGAAAATAGTACAGTTTAAAGAGCAATTAATTGTTCTCCACAAGCTATAATTGCAAAAATGGCAGCGTGAGCAGGCATGCACGACGAAATTAAAAAAAGCAGGCAAGGCTGTGAATGGCTGCAATCATGTCTTTTTAGTAAAAAGAAAATGGATGTTTATCTAGGAGGCAAAAGACTGATAGAGCATTTGGTGGAAGTGACCAGGTGGGAAGTAAAATGTAGCAACAGTTTTTCCTACCTCTATCATACTTGTCATGCCAAGAGATTGATTCACAACAGCATGACAATACATTGCATGCAACAGTAGTAATAATGTACATTCTTGAAGGATTGCACAGAAGCACATGTCTTTAGTGACGGATGCATTCACATCTTTTTTCCAAAAACAGCAGAGGACCTTAATCTACAAAGAGGGGGTGGAGGTGCGGGGTATAGATGGCCAAAAGATGGATAGCACATCTAATGGAAATGACCTAGTCAGGGGCTAAAAACAATAGCACTTTTTTTCTAATGCGCCTCTGCTTGCAATGCTGAGAGAATGATTCACAACAACATTACTATTTAGGCAGTGGTGGGGGAACAAATTAATGCTTGAAGGGTTGCATGGAAACACAACTGTATTCCTACTGTCGGACATGCACCATTGATCATGAGCATGTGTATATGAGTTTCTTGAGAATGTTAAATATAATATAATTTAATAAACAAAAATAAATTTAAGATGTGTCGCTTTAAGACTACTGCATCAATCTATTGCACATAAATGTATGTACATATCAAAGATAAACAAGATTTGACCAATCGAAAGAAATCATCTCAAATTAAATAAAACTAAAATAATTTGTGGGGGCAGAAATTAAGACAAAAGGATATTGAATGACATCAAAAACCAACTGTGCAGATCCACCAAGGGTTCGCAGCTTCTCAATTATTGGCTTCACACGAACTGATTGCAAGGGAATAAATGTCTGAGGAGGAAGCCGCTGCTCCTTCAGGTACTGTGGCAGAGAAAAGAAAAGGTTACTTTGCCTATTCCAATAGATATTGTGGAAAATAAAGAACCAGATCACATGAGTACCAGTATAATTTAACCATCATAAGTTGCATAATGTGATCAAAGCTTTAAAAGCATGCCTTGTCAAAGGACATATAACCAAACTAATAACTGCAAAACAGCTGGTGGAGGAAGGAAAGGAAAAAAGGAGATAGAATTAGGAGGACATAGCCCAGCCCACCAGCCAGACCATATAGCCTCCCCTCCCTCCACATGTGCTGCTGCTGCCCGCAACCACTCCTCCCTGCCGCTTTCCTTTTCTTTCCTCATTGCTCAGCGCCCTCAGATTGACAGCTGCTGTAACCCCCCTTCCATATTGACCTTGCCACAACTGACTGGAGTCCTGCACCAGAGCCAGCGAGGACAGCAGCAAATGCAGGTTATTTGCCTCGCTGACCGTCTCCTCACACATTCTCCCTCCCTAACTCTAATTTGCTGGTTTTTTTGTTGTGGCAGCCGAGACACCCAGAATCCCAGCACACCTTCAAAACCATGTCTAATCCAAGTGGATATGAAGATGCATGATACTGCAATCTCTAATTGATAAATTATATGGATCCATCAAATTGTACAAACTCACACCCAATTTGAATATAATCCATCCAAGTATATTCCAATAGTTCACATGAGGAGTTGGCAGACCACCAACAATTATATGGGGTTTCCCCTTTTGCATGCCCAATTTTTATCCATTTAAGATGTACAGTATTTCTAGAAAATGCATTTTGAATTATGCAGGAAAAAACGGGACAACAGATGGTACGATATGCCTTCCTGTAATAACTAAGAAAAAGGTAGAATAATTAGCCAACAAAAAATCATAAGAGCACCTTAATGCATTCCTTTCCCGTGTTTTCATCTTCCACTACAACTGCATCCATGAATTTCCCCATGGCAACGGTGACAGCAAGATTATATTTCTTCTGTGAGGGCCTACAAAGTTCATGCATGCGACCATGGACTCCAGGGAATAACCGCTTTAGACTACCAACAGTTTCCTTCAATCGAGCGTCACGCTCACTTTCATGCTTGTCAGCTTTAAGCTCCCGTAGTTGTGTATCAATTTCATCCACCCTCTGCTTCAGTGTTTGGTACCTAGATCTGCACAAAATTTGTTAGTTTGTTAGTACTTACATTAAAAAAATATGGATAGAGGAAAAGAATTGTTGCAATAAAAGACACAATATCAAATCAAAGAAGTTAGTCTAACCCTGAAGATTGGCGTTCCTTTGCAATTCTGTGATGTTCCTCACGCAATTGTGCAAGCTCATTTTCATATTTTGGGATGGAATGAAGAATCTTGTTAAGTCTTGTCTGCAATTCACGCTCTTGTGATGATATCTCTTCCTCACGGCTATGCAGCTGCTGCATATTCTCCTCTAAATTCTTTTTTGCTTCAACGTCAGCATTTAACTTTTTGTCTATAACTTCCTTTTCATCTCTCAACTTTGCTGTCTTCATTCCTGCATCCTCCTTACTGTAATGAAAACAGTCAGAATCCCAACAGCAATGAAGCCCAAGGATTCATAAGGAAAAACAATATGATAAGAAGCTTCAAGTTAGCCATTTTAGCCACGAATGAGTAATGACGACGGCAGTTAAAAACAAGCTACTTAAGACAAGGACCACCAATGTGACACAACGGAAATTTTATTGAGCTGAACGCTGAAACTCAAAAATCATCAGCGAGATTGTCGTTTTATCTAGTTGCTCAAGGTTATCAAATATTAAATACTCACAGTTATCTTGATAAGATCATAATAAATTGAGAAGAAACAAAGTTATGTATTTCCAAAGCACCCCTATGACATCAAACAGAAAAGAAGAGTGACTGGAAGTGTATAATGAAGATGGTGTGCATGGCTTTTATTTTACAAGGTCACTAACCATACCGAATAGGAATAAGACATAAAGTAGTGGAGATACATTTTAGAACAATTGCAATATGCAATAAGATATTTCCGAAGAGAGTGCACCCCAGGTTTCTCTCTCTTGCCTCAGGGGCAATTCGTCATATTTTTATAAGGCTATTGAATTTAGAGTAACCACAACTTCAAGGTCTCCAGTTTAAATAGTTTTGACAAAAATCATTCAACAGCCAGGTGCTAGTGCTGGCTGTCCTGAACCTCGCCCAAGTTCAAAAGTAAGGGACAAAACCAAGTCTCTAGTGGAAGTTAGATGACAAGATTTGATGTTCCACCATCAAAAAACATAGGCTGCCGAGGGAGGCCTAGCACCTAGCAACATTTGAAACACTAGGATTGCACTGTGGCACTGTCTTGCAACCTACTGCCACTCTTTCAATTCCTCTTCCCAACGAGATAAGCATTTGATGGAGGCAACCGCCAATGTTAAGGTATTTGTGTTGATATAGTATGTTATTGTGGCTCTCTAGCATATTGGTGTGTACCAGAGTCATTTTCACACTATAAATAAACTACAATACACATCTAATGTGTAACAGTAATCTGTCTGCACGCACATGTTCTTCCCAAAAATAATACAGAGAAGACGTCATAATGTCTAGATGGACTAATCAAATCAAAACCACACATAAATGTCGGATCAAACTCACATTCTATGATACTCCTGGAGCTGGTCATCAGCTAACTGCAGTTTTCCACTTTTATCTTGTCCTTGCTCATTCAATTCCTCAAGAGCTTTTGTGACATCAACTAGAGAACTTTGCAGCCTTCTCATCTCTTCCAGATGCTTCTTGTTATCATCCTTCTTTTTGTCAATCTCTTTCTTGCAACTTTTGATTTTTGATTTGATCCGAGATATTTGTTCTTTCAATTTGAGAAGCTCAGGTTGCTGAAAATAAAGATATAATTACATTATACAATTTTACTAGCATGACCACTTCAACGAAGTCCTAAGATACCGGTACATCACTTAAAATTCTACATGGCAAACCTCCTATTAGCTACTATTATCAAGGGTTCCTAGCAAAAACTTCTCTGCAGCAAACTTCACTGAACTAGTGCAAAGCAGGGTTCCCCAAACCGGACCCGGTCCGGTTTGCACGGTTCAAAAAAAAACCGACCGGAAAACCGGGCAAACCGGCCGGTACACCGGACGGCTCGGTTTGCCCTGGTTCCTTAGGTCCGGTTAGGGACCGGTTCCCGGTTATATTTCGAACCGGGCCGGACCGGTAGGACCGGGAACCGGTCGAACCGGCCCGGTTCCCACCGGTTCGGGGAACCCTGGTGCAAAGCATGGAGGTCTTAACAAAGAGAGCAAGAATGATGAATTACAAGCAAAAGATACATTCAGTAATTTCATCATTATTATGTTTGTACGAGCACCCAAGTCATTTATTAACAAATAGCATAAAATTGACATATGCAAAGAACTAAGCTAAAAGAGCATTAAATGGCAGCATAAAGTTACCCTGAACCCATTCACCAACAACAACAACGCAAAAGTCCCAAGCAAGCTGGGTAGGCTATCATTGAACTTGCAAAACATATAAAAATCCATGATATTATACATGTCCACAACGGAAGTTTTGGTGGAGCAAGAGTGAATAGAAAAGCACATACCTTCTTGTCATGTTCAAGCTTTTTCTTGGCTATACTCTTCTCGCACAATGTCATTTTCTTCAGAAAACCACTTTGCTCCTTCTTTTTTGCAGTTAGTTCATTTTCAGCAGATTGATTCTCTTCCTGCACTTGCTGAAGAGACTCTCTGTCCGCTGCAAGCTCAGCCTCCACTTTCTCTCTGTCTTTTTCGATGGTATAGAGTTGCCACAGGGAATGCTCTGTCTTCAACAGTTTCTGGGGGGAGGAATCAAGGAGTGAGCATAATTAATCAAATAAACTGCAGGCAAAGCTTGCGCAAAGACTAACAAACCAGGTCCTGCTGGAGGCGTAGATGCTTCTCTGCCTCTTCTTTTTGCGCCTTCTTCTGCTTCCGCTCCATGACAATGGTCCTTTTCTCTTGATAGACAAGCGCAGAATTCTCTTCGGCCCTGGCTTTCTGCTCCTCGAGCTCGTCGTACTCCCTCCTAAGCTCATCGGAGCCTGAGATCTGCTCCAGTAGCGCGGTGAGCTCCTTGGGGTTCTTGGAGGCGATGGATTCCACGTCACCCTGCAGTGCCCATCGTCAGTGGCCACAAGTAAACCCTAGAAAGCGCAAATTATTAGGGAGATGCAATGACTGAAGCGAATAAATGGAGAGACCTGGAAGACGAGGAAGTTGCGGGCCTTTACGAGGATGCCGAGGGATCTGAGCTTGGCGTTGTAGTCGTCCCAGGAGACAAGGCGGCCGTCGATGCGGTACTCACTACCACCGGCGCCGGTGATGGTGCGGGTGAAGTGGAGCTCCTCCTGGTTGGGTTGGCGGTAAACGAGGCGGACGGAGGCCCTGCGGCCCTTGGCCTCCTTGTCACGGTCGTCGAGGGCGTAGATGAGGTCCTTGAGCTGCGCGCCGCGGAGGTGCGCTGAGCGCACGCCGAGCACGAAGCTGATGGCATCCATCAGGTTCGACTTGCCGGCGCCATTGGGGCCGATGATGGCCGTGAAATCGAAGAAGGGCCCAATCGTCTGCGTACCCTTGTACGACTTGAAGTTCTCCACCTCCAGCCGGTGGATCCGACCGCCGCCACCGTTGCCCCTGGCCCGGATATCGCTGGTGCGCCCATCCGCCGGCACCGCCGCCGCCGCCATCTTCTACCCTTCACCTTCAAGCTAGGGTTTTGGTCGGACCGGAGGCATTCGAAAACAGACAGACGGGGAGGAAAGGGGAGGAAGACGAAGAGGAGGGAGCGCGCAGAGCAGATCGGGTCACCCCGGCCCCGGGTACGGTGCTCCCTTCCCTTGGATGCAGAAGCAACGGTCCTGCCGCACCGCAATTTTTCTGGACAACGAACATTTCATTAAGGGCATGTTTGGGAGAGCTCCACGCAGCTCCATATCCACAAAAACAGCTCCACTCCAACTTTTTCGTGCCAAACACCCAGCTCCAAAAACTCCAGATCCACCAAATCCATGGATCTAGCTCCCAACTCCACCAATTCCATGGAGTGCCTCAAGGGGTACTCTGCGAACACGTTTTGGTAAACAACTCGTGGAGTTGGGGGGTAATTACCCACCACTGCCACCGATTACACACATACCGGTTCGATTTCTTTTTTCCCGAACAGGAGGCCGCGCCCCACCCCCTCGCGACGCATCGTCTCCCCCACGCACTGTTCCTCCGCCGCCGCCGGTCATCAACAGGAGCCGCGGCCGCCCTTGCCTCCTCCCGGCGGCCGGCCGGGCCGCCCGAATCGCCGCAGATGAGCCGTCCGCCCCCTCCTCCGCCTCCTCCTATCAATTCCGGGCGTCGAATTGGCCTTTCCCGTCCTCCTCCTCCAACCCTAGACTCCATGGATGGCAATGGAGCGGCGGCCGCCGGAGATGAGGAAGAAAACGGAGCTCATGGCGCTACCTGTCGGTGTTTTAGACCGGCAACCTACTACGGGGAGTACCCGAAGTAGATGAATGTGACTCGCCGAGATCGGTAACTCGAAGGAAGAGACACGTGGCACACAATTTAGACAGGTTCGGGCCGCGAGGTGCGTAATACCCTACGTCCCGTATGCCGCGTAGCTCGGATTGATAGGGCACGATTACGGGATGGTGCAATAGTGCGCCGTGGGTTGTATGAGATGAGATTCGATGAGGTGATCCCGAGATCGGTCCCCGCCTCGCCTTATATAGTCGGGAGTGCGGGGTTACAAGTCGGAGTAGGAAGAGAGTACTAGTCGAGTACGTCTAGGAGTCCTCTCGCGCGGTGCGGAACATGCACGCCTTCCTAACCGAGTACTACTCCTGTGTAGTCCTTGTGCTCCACGCCTTCGGGGTGCCGTGTAGCGCAAGCCGGTAGTCCCGGGGGCCCACCGAGTAGTCGGTCCCGGTACCCACCGAGGTAGTGGGCCCGGGGAGGTCCATACGACAAGCCCCCGAGTACTTTGTAGTCGAGAAGGATAGCTTCAAGTAGTCTTGACGGCCTTAACAAGTAGTCCTCAAGCGTCCCCGAGTGCTACAAGTCAAAAGTCCTCAAGAGTAGTCGAAGCATCCCGAGGCCGGGAATGTACTCCACTCGATGTTTGAGCAATCTTGAAGTCTTCTCGAGTAGTCCCAAGCGTCCCTGAAATCTGCCTTCGAAGGCCTTCAAAAAATGCCTGCCTTGTCTTGAAGCCGAAGCCATCATGGAGACGCGATTTGCAGAACCGCAATCCACGTGGAGTAGCCCCCGAGACTCGAGCCGCGGGCTCTGGCTGAGGATCTATCCGAAATCTTGGCAAGAAAATCCCGAAAAATCCGGAGAAAAAACCGAAGTACACGTGGCACGGAGCCCCCGAGCCTTGAGTCGAGTACTTCCTCTCGAATTGAAGGGTCTTCTTGGAGAATGTGTCCTGAGATGCTCTTGAGACTAGCCGCGTCCCAGGTAGTCAAGTAGAAGTAGCCGAGCCCCCGAGGTGAGGCGCGTCGACTAGTAGAATACGAAGGGTCACGCACAGCCGCTGAGTCAGCCGCGCGTGGACTTATCCGGCCGCCCATTGCGGGGGCGATTTGGCTTATAAATACAAGCCGAAACCCTTAGGGTTTTCACCCAAGTGAGCCGTAGTCATTTGCCACTTGAATCTTGAAGTAGATCCACTCCAGCGAGCGCTGCCGCCATAGTAGATCCGAACGCATCGCCACCCGAAAGCTTTAGGTTAGCCCCTGAGCGAATGCGAGTGAAGACTCATTGTACTTGGAGAATGAAACCATCACCGTCGAAGACGTCGAAGGCCGGCGGGAAGAAGAGGAGCCGTGCGGAGGCCGCCGCGGCCGGCACCGGAGCGGCGCCCACATTTCCACCGCGCGCTGACCCAAGCCGCGAGTGGAAAAAGTCGAAGGTCAAGACGGAGGACTCCGCCGACCCCGTTGTTGAACGGCGGGTTCATCGGGGAGAAGGAGATCGACATGTGGAGATCCGCCGCGAGAGATCCTTATCCAATGGAGAAGGCCGAAGACGAGATCCCGATGTTCTCGCGCTTCGTGGAGCGCGGTCTTGCGCTACCAGCAAGCGACTTCTTCAAGGGGCTGCTCAGGTACTATGGCATCGAGTACCTCAACCTGAACCCCAATGGTATCTTTCATACTTCTGTCTTCGTCCACTTCTGCGAAGCCTTCTTGGGAATCAAGCCGCACTGGGTTCTCTTCCGGAAGTTCTTCCGCGTGAAGCCGCAGCCCAGCGCCTCCAACCCCAGAGTAGTCGGAGGGGCCGGGATCCAACTGAGGGAGGATGCCGCGGAGCAGTACCTGGCGTACAAGCTCGTGGACTCCAACACCGACTGGAAGACGAGGTGGTTCTACATCACGAACCACCATCCCGAGCTACCGAAGCCAAGTGGACGGCAGCCCGAGCACCAAGAGTGGTGGAACACGGAGCCCACCATGCGGAGGAGGGAATCCGGCTCCGGAGTTGCTAGCGCGCATCAAGACTCGCGGGATGCGGGACCGAGGGCCGAACACGTGGCCTTCGTTTCATGAAGCGCCGGATCCGGCCCGCCGATGGCGCGGGATACGATGGGCTTCGAGTACACCGGCGACGACGACACGTCGCGGATGCCGGGGGCGAGTTGGACGACAATGATATCATCGAGAGGTTGTCGAGGATCTTCAAGGACATGCGGAGTACACGGCGTGCCCCGTCGAGGAGTACTCCGCCGCGCGCCCGCCCAACGAGGTGAGTAGCCGTACCCCCTCGTCGAGTAGTAGGCACTTGTAGCAGAGTTGCTGACGCCTTGTGTCTTTTGCGCAGGATGATGTGAAGCGGTTTGTCTCCGATCCGCAGCCACCACCGAGCGGGATCGAGATCCCGGCGGGAGGGGAAGGTGAAGGAGCGCCGCGTCGTTGGAGAAGACGACGATCCCGTCATCGTGGAGGATACCTCCGATGACGAAGAAGACGAGGAGACGCCGCAGACCGCTTCCGGTTGCGGTCGAGGTTTAGCCGTCCGGCTTGCCTCACGTGCCGCTCATCCAAGACCCTCCGGCTAGCCTGGAGGCTAGCCTTGCCGCGCCGCCGAGGAAGCCGCGCAACCCCACCAAGAAGCGAGTGGCGAAGAAGATGAAGGTCTCAGAGACCACGCCTCCGGAGGTAAGTCATCTTGAGCAGAGTAGTCGAGTACCCGGTGATCGAGTACGGTGCGACGAGTAGTCGTCCTTGTGTGCGGGAGGTGCCGCCAACCGAGCCCGTGGAGGGAGGGCGACGAGGGCATGTGGCCCACGGTGGGGGAACCGGCGGGGAAGCCGAAGTCCGGCGCCCCCCGCTGTCGAAGATCTTCGGCGCGGTCGGAGCGCCGCCCCCTCGCTCCGGTGGAGAGCAGAGTACCCGCGGCCGCCGCCGTTGAAGAGATGGAAGCCGCGGGGACGCGAGGAGACCCCACGCGCCGGCCGCCGCCACCGTGGAGGAGGCGGTAGTCGAAGAGGCGGAGGAAGAGACGCCCGCCGAGGGTGGACTGGTTGACATCGCCAGCATCCTCGGTGCTCCGGCCGTGACTATCGTCCGGTCGAACTTGTAAGTACCACGCCTCATGAGTAGTACTCGTTGTAGTAGTCGATTTTGTCTGACGACCCTCTGTGGATACTTCTGCAGAAAATCCACGGACTTGAGCTGGGACGTGGAGGAGCCCGCGACGGTGGAGGCAGAAGAGGCCGCGCCGTCCGTCGAGGAGCCCGCTACTGAAGCCCAAGTCGCGACCGAGCCCCCGGCTGCCGAAGCACCGCTGCCAGAGGCGGTCGTGGTTGAAGGTAAGTACTCTTCTTGAAACTCTAGAGCTCCAGAAGGAGTAGTCGTAGGCACTGATGCGCGTGTTCCTTGTTGACAGGCGCTGAAGGAGGTGACATCCCTGCAGGGGTACCCATGCAGGAGCTGACACCAGAGGTCCCGGAGGCCACAGCAGGAGCCCCCGAGCCCGAGAAGGAAGCCGTCGAGAAGTCCGCCGAGGGGGAGGCGGCTGCCACGTCGCCAGGGGTTGTCCTGGAGGTGGCTGTTCGATCCCCGGAGATCCAAGACGCGGAGCCTATCCGCTCGGCGCCGATGACAGAGGCTACGTCGAGTAACCGTGGCGGGATTGAGCTGCTTGCCGACGATCTTGTTGAGCCGGCGGTGTTGGCGCAGCACTTGGAGGCGATGCGGCGAGCCGAACAGTGGATGAAGGTACGTAGCCGTTGCCTCCCGAGTAGTCAATCCTTTGCGTTGAGTACTCTGCTTGACTTGAGCTTGTCTTGTGCAGGACGTCGCGGAGCGATCCCGCGAGAAGTCTAATCTGCTGCAAGGTTACGGCGACACGGTGCTGCGAGCCGAGGCCCTGGAGGAGCAGCTCGTGAAGTCGAGGAAACACGCGGCCGCCATGCAGTCGAAGCTTGACGCCGCCTTCGCCAAGTACCACAACGACGTGATGGACTTGCAGGCGAAGGGCGACGAGCTGGTGCGGAAGAACAAAGGCCTCCGCAACAAGAATAAAGGTATGTCTCTTGACTTGTCGGGTACTTGTTGGAAGTCACCAAGCCCTGACCCGTTGTTGTGTTCCGGTGTTGCAGAACTCGAAAGCCAGGTGGAGCAGCTGAAGGCCTCGGAGGTCAGCATGAAGAATCTCTTCTACCGGGAGCAAGAAGCCCGCCAGGTACTTGAACTCGACTACAAGGAGCTGGCCTTCGAGTGCGAGAAGCACATGGAGCTGCGGATTGCATCTGATAGAGACCTCGTCAACTGCTACAAATCTTTGCAGAAGTTGAACGAGGATTGCGAGGCGCTCCGGGCCCAGCTGAAGGATCTTGAAGAGGCTGCTCTCCCGATCGCGAGGCTCCTGGTGCCGCACCCGGGCGGCCCCAAGATCGCTCCGGCGGATCGACTTCGTGAGGCGCCAAGCCGGCCGGCCGCCTACATCAAGCACATGGCCGGGGTCGATCCCGAGCGGTGCCGGCCTTCATGAAGTCGTACTTCCCGAAGGCTCCGGTGGAGGTGGTCGCGGCGGGGTAGCCGCCAACCGCTCGGATGAGCGCAGCGCGAGCCGTTGGAGCGAGATGGCTCCCATCGCGGAGCGAGGTAGCCGAAAAGTTGAACCTCCGTAGCTCGCATAGATAGCTTAGTAGCCATAATTGTATAGGAAACGAGCTTGTAATGAACTTTTCATGTATCAATGAAATGAAGTTGTTCCAGCAATGAGTACTCGTAACCGCGATCTCAGAGTGCGGAGCGCCCATCGTGGAGTAGGTGCGAGTAGTAGTACTCGGCTTAGTAATCCCGTAGCAGGGAGTGGACAGTAAAGAAGTTGATAAACAATCAAGCTTTATTACTGAAGAAGTACACCTGGGAGGCCAGGGCCGTAGTTGCAAGTAGTCGCCTGGACCCGGAGGCCGCTTACAGCTAAGTGGCGCTGTAGCGGGTAGCCGCTTGCAGCGAGTGATCCGTAGGTAGCCGTGTAGGCTGGATCGCAGATCCGTAGGTAGCCGCGCGGGCTGGATCTTGGAGTGTGGTCTCTTGGTAGACCGCTGCTAGAGTCCTTGATGCTCATTGCAGCCCAGGGTCCGTAGGTAGCCGCACGGGCTGGACCTGGAGGAGAGTAGTCCGGAGACTTGGAGCCAGGACCCGGAGGGTCGCTTGCGGCAAGGGGTGTTGATGTAGTCGCGTGGACTTGAACCCCGGAGTAGTCGTATAGACTAGGCGTAGAATCGACAGAGTTGGTCGACGTTCCACGAGTTGTTGACTTCTTCGCCTTCAAGTGTTTGGAGGCGGTAGGAGCCTGGCCCGGTCACCTTGGCCACGGCGAAGGGGCCTTCCCAGGGGGAGCTGAGCTTGTGGAGTCCTTCCGTGTTCTGGATACGGCGGAGGACAAGATCTCCAACGTTGAAGGAGCGTTCCTTGACGTTGCGATCGTGGTAGCGTCGGATACCCTCCAGGTATCTTGCTGATTGGACGAGGGCGGCACAGCGAGCTTCTTCGAGGTCGTCGATATCAACTCGTCCTGTTGTCTTCCGAGACGCCTTCGTCGTAGTGCTCCACCGCCGGCGAGTTCCATATGACATCGGCGGGGAGGATGGCTTCGGGAGCCGTAGACCGAGAAGTAGGGGGGATTGCCCCGTTGGCTTGGACGGTTGAGTCCGCAGCCCCCGCAGTGCGTTGGGTAGTTCCTTGATCCACTTGCCCCCTTTTGAGTTAGCGGCGTCGTGTAGCCGCTTCTTGAGGGCGTCGAGCACCATCCCATTGGCGCGCTCGACTTGTCCGTTGGCCCGTGGATGGGCGACCGAGACGTATCCGACGTCGATTCCGCCGTTCTCGCGGTACTCCCGGAAGCGGTGGTTGTTGAAGTTAGACCCCGGTGTCCGTGATGATGCGGTGGGGTAGCCCGTAGCGGTGTACGAGTTCATCCAGAAGTCGAGTACTGGTCGGCCTTGGGGCATGTGGCCAGGCTTGACCTCGATCCACTTGGTGAACTTGTCGATAGCCACCGGTGCCCGTTGAATCCTCCTGGCGCGGTTGGCGGTGGCCCAATCATGTCGAGCCCCCGGTAGGCAAAGGGCCGGGTTGGCGGTATGGTGACTAGCTTGTAGGCCGGGACGTGTTGTCGCTTGGCGAAGAACCGACATCCTTGGCACCTTCGACGAGTTCTTCGGCATCGCCCGGGGCGCGGGCCGGCAGAAAGCTCGCCGGAAGGCCTTGCTGACCAGCGTGCGTGAGGACGCGTGGTTGCCGCAGACGCCCTTGTGGATCTCCTCCAAGATGTCCTTGCCTTCTTCGCGAGGGACACACTTCATGAGTACTCCGGAAGATGCGCCTCGCTTGTAAAGCTTGTCGCCGACGAGGACGTAAGACTTGGCGCGGCGGATGAGTTGTTCGGCTGCGTTTTTGTCGGAGGGGACCTTCTGCTCGCTGAGGTAGTCGATGAAGGGTTGCCTCCAGTCCACGTCGATCATCATGACCTCCTGTCCAGCTGGGTGGTTAGCTGGGACAGTGGTCGGTGGCGCCGGCTCCGGGATGGATGGCGCGTGAAGCTCATGGAGGAAGACGCCCGCGGGTACTTGGGCGCGGGTGGATCCGAGCTTCGAGAGGACGTCCGCTGCAACGTTGTTGTCGCGGACGACGTGATGGAACTCGAGACCATAGAATTTGTTCTCGAGCTTGCGTACTTCTAGGCAGTAGGCGTCCATGTTCTCCTTGTTGTGGTCCCAGGACTTGTTGACTTGGTTGATGACCACTTCGCGGAGTCGCCGTAGACTAGTAGCCGCTTGATGCCAAGTGAAGCCGCGAGGCGGAGCCCGTGTAGGAGAGCTTCGTACTCGGCTTCGTTATTTGAGACCTTCCGAAGAAGATGCGGGACGTACTTGAGTTGTTCGCCCGTTGGAGAGATCAGGAGTACCCCTGCGCCTGCGCCCTCGAGGTTGAGTGAGCCGTCAAAGTACATCACCCAATGCTGCGGTCGCACGGTGGGAGTAGGTAGTCGGTTCTCCCGCCACTCCGCCATGAAGTCGACTAGCGCCGCGACTTGATGGCGGTGCGTGGCTTGAAGTCGATGGTGAGGGCGCCGAGCTCGACGGCCCCACTTGGAGATTCTTCGGTGGCGTGCGGGTTCCTCGAGGATGTCGCCGAGCGGGTAGTCGGTGACGACGGAAACCGAGTACTCCCGGGAAGTAGTGTCGTAGCTTCCGCGAGGTGATGAGTAGAGCGTACGGGAAGCTTCGCACGGCCGGTAGCGAGCCTTGGACTGCGATAGAACCTCGCCGACGAAGTAGACCGGGCGCCGGACCGGTAGGCGTGGCCGTCTTCCCCGCCGCTCGACAACGATGGCGTGCCGACCACGTGAGTAGTCGCAGCAAGGTAGAGCGATGGTCGCTCGCCCTTGTAGGGAGCCGTGAGGACCGGCGGCTTCGACGGGGAAGTCCTTGAGCCGGGCAAGGGCTTGGTCCGCCTCCGAGTCCACACGAACTTCTCGTGATGCTTGAGAAGTTTGAAGAAGGGGAGACCCCGTTCTCCTAGCCTCGAGATGAATCGTTCAACGCCGCCATGCACCCCGTCGCTTCGGACGTCTTTGATGCTCGTGGGAGCTTTCATGCCGGTGATGGCGGAGATCTTCTCGGGGGTTGGCTTCAATGCCGCGCCGGGGCGATGATGAAGCGAGTAGTTTGCCCGAAGGGACGCCGAAGACGCACTTGTTCGGGTTGAGCTTCCAGCGGTACTCGCGCAGCGATGCGAAGGTCTCTTCAAGGTCGTGGATGAGGGTACTGGAGTCCCTGGTTTTGACAACCACGTCATCCACGTAGGCCTCGACGTTCTTGTTGAGTTGCCGCTTGAAGCAGGCCTGAATGGCCCGTTGATATGTAGCGCCGGCATTCTTCAACCCGAATGACATGGTCGTGTAGCAGTACGCGCCAAACGGGGTGATGAACGCGGTCTTCTCCTGGTCTTCTTCCTTGATTGCGATGCGGTGGTACCGGAGTAGCGGTCGAGGAAGCAGAGCAGGTCACAGCCCGCCGTGGAGTCGATGACTTGATCAATCCGTGGCAACCCGAAGGGGTCCTTGGGGCAGTGCTTGTTGAGGTCGGTGTAGTCGACGCACATCCTCCACTCGTTCGAGTTCTTCTTGCGGACGAGGACGGGGTTGGCGAGCCACTCAGGATGGAAGACTTCTCTGATGAAGCCGTCTGCGAGTAATTTGGCAAGCTCCTTCTTGATGGCGTCCCGTCTATCGTCGGCAAAGCGTCGGAGGTGTTGTCGCTTGGGGGTGGCCTTTGGATCGACGTTGAGGCAGTGCTCGATCAGCTCCCTGGGCACTCCTGGCATGTCCGCTGGCTTCCACGCGAAGATGTCGCGGTTAGCCCGAAGGAAGCTGACGAGCGCGTCTTCCTATTTGGGGTCGAGGCCGGCCCCGATGGTGGTGGTCTTGCTGGGGTCGCCTGTTCCGAGGTCGACCGACTTGACGAGTACCTCCTCAAGTGGCTGAGGCTTATTGGCGCTGTCAGACTTCTCTGGGATGTCGAGTTCGCTCGTGGCAAGCTTCTTCGACGCGGCGTAGACCTCCATCATTGGGGTGGGTACTTGGTTTGTTGAGGCGATCACCACGGCCTCTGTGTCGCAGTCGTGGGAGATCTTCAAGTCCCCCTGGAGGGAGAGTACGCCGGCTGGACTTGGCATCTTGAGTACCAAGTAGGTATAGTGGGGCACCGCCATGAACTTGGCGATGGCCGGTCTGCCGAGGATGGCATGGTAGGAAGTCTCGAAATCCGCAACCTCGAACTTGATGTACTCGGTGCGGTAGTTATCCCGAGACGCCCCGAAGGTAACTGGCAGTACCACTGAGCCTAGTGGGATAGCCGCGTTGCACTGGGACGATGCCGTAGAATGGCATGCTTGCTCTGTCGAGCATGGGGGTGACGTCGAGGTTCATCTTCTTCAAGGTCTTGGTGAAAAGGACGTTGAGCCCGCTTCCACCGTCGATGAGCACCTTGTTGAGCTTGGAACCCGCCATCGTTGGTTTCGGGACGAGAGGGAACCGTCCTGGCTCGGAGAAGCTAGTCCACTGGTCCGCGCGGGAGAAAGTGATGGGTACTTCTGACCACCTGAGAGGGGTCATGACCGCTGGCTCGATGGACATCACTTCGCGACGGGTAGCCTTCGCTCCCGCCTGCGGGCGTCCGCCGAAGAGGACGTTGACGGTCTTCTCGGGTTCCGGAAGTCGTCATTGTCGCCGTCCTTCTTCTTGCCCTTTCGGTCGTGAGGGTGCGGTGGCTCGGCGTATCCTTGAGTGCATGCCCGAGCCGGTAGCACTGCTCTGTAGTGTGGTTGCCGTTCGGGTGCCACGGGCACTTCTCCTTCAGCAGGTCCTTGAACCCGCCGGAGTTCTTCTTCGAGTTCCCTTTCGGAGGGCGCTGGATAGCCGCGACGGTATTGTCTGGCTTGCGCTTGCGGTTGGAACCCGAGAAGTTGTTGTTGTTGTTGTTGTTGTTGTTGTTGCGGCCGCCTTGGTTTGGATTGCTGCCGCTGCCGCGGCCCTGGTTCTGCTTGGACTTGCCGCGGATGGCGTCGTACTTGGCGTTGGCCTTGTCCTCTTCATCCGCCCAGGACGTGATCATGTCCTTGAGGTGGGGAATGGACTCGGGGCGGCGACGACCGAAGTCCTCGAAGGTGCGGCGATGGTAGAGCCCGTCCGGAAGAGGTCGATGACCTCCTTGTCGGTGACGTCCACGACGGTAGCGCGCTTGTCGAAAAAGCGGCGCATGTACTTGCGGAGGGTCTCGCCTTGTTCTCGCTGATCATGGCAAGGTCCATGCGAGTACCCGAGCGGCCCATGGCGCCCGCGAAGTTGCTCGTGAATTGTTCCTTCGACTGGTCCCACTTGTCGATTGAGTGCTTGTCCGGGCGACTCGAGCCACGTGAGTGGGGCTTGGTCCGGGCGAGAAGGGGAAGTAGAGGCACTTGGTGTCGCCGTTGCCGCCGCCGTTCTCGATGGAGAGAGCGTAGCATCGGAGCCACTGGATGGGATCCTGCTTCGCGTCGTATTTGGTGATCCCCAAAGGCTTGAACTTGTCGGGGAGGAGCGAGGTTGTTGAAGCCGTGGTGAGAAGGCGGGGAAGCCGTCGCCTTCGGCGGCGGTGGTCGACTTCTTCTCGCCGCAACTCCTCGATCCTCTCGGCGAGCATCGTACCCGCCATGAGAAGCACCGGAGGCGTGGCTATGCGCGTGGCCGCGGCCGCCGCGGGCCGCCGCCGCCTCCGGCTTTCTTGTTGGCCCCGTGGTTGGAGCTCCCGCCGTCGGCCGCCGCCGCCGTCGGGTCGTTGCCGCCGCCACCGGCCGGAGCACGGTGGGGGACGACTTCTCGGTTGCCTTGCTCTTGTCGTGAAGGTCCGCCGGCGGTGGAGCGTCGACGGTTTGGGTCGGCTGGGATGTCGCCCCGAGTACGGTTAGGACCGGGGTCAGCACTGCGACTAGTAGCTTCGTTGTCGCGAGGCTTAGCTGGGGGAGGTTAGCTGACTCTCTTGTCGACCCGCATGAAGTAGGCTTCTTCGGCCGAGCTTGGCGATGACCTCCCCGCCGCGTATGCCCCCGAGCACGGCGTGCGATCGTTGTGATCAACATGAGGCATTGCTCGGGAGTGGTGTGGACTCGCTCTCGACCGCTTCGAGAGCTTCCGCAAGGTTGCGGATGGGAAGGTTGTCTCCGAGCCGCCGGCGTCGTTCGTTGCGCTTTCGTTACGTTCGCGCCGGGCGTCCCCGTTGGCGTCGGTCTCGTCCGCGGGGGGCATCGACGGACGGCTCGTCTCGCGGAGATGTCCTCCAAGTACTTGTCTGCGGCCGTGCCTGAGGTTCCCGGGGTGTCGCCGGCAGCCATGAAGACTTGACGATCGGGAGTGCCGAGGCTGGACTCAGAAGGCGCCACCTTAGTGGGTGTATTGGAGTCAGCCTGGGCCAGTGGTGTTCCCTCCTGGAACGGTAGTGAGTCGATGTAGGCGACGTAGCGTGAGTCCTCCTTTGTCAGTTCAGCAGGCTTGCGGTCTGGCCAGTAGACGTATCTTCCGGCGGGCGTTGACCTTATAACCAGCCCAGAGGCTGGCCCTGACAAGGGAAGCTCAGTGGAGTCATCTTCGGACTCGGGCTCCTCGGGGTCCGACCCGAAGTCGAATTCGTAATCCGGGTTCGAGTAGAACTCGAAGAGAGGGCTGGAGTCCGAGACGTGGTCGGGGACGGCGTCGGAGTCCGAGTTGTATTCGGTTACGAGCTCCTTGCCGGCCCGGCGTGGTGTAGGAGCCTCCGTGCGGGCCCGGCTGGGGACGCGGGGGCCACGCGCGGGCGCCGGCATGGTGAAGGGACCGCTCGCGATGGCCGAGGAGCCGGCTCGCATGCGATGGCCCATGGCGACGTCGGGTTCGAGTTGGAGACGGACTCGAGCTCGAAGTCGGCGTGGATGTTGGAAAGCGAAATTTCGCCGAACTTGCGGCGAGCTTGCCCGTGACAACTTCGGGAAGCGTCACAAGGCCCGTCCTCGAGTCGGGTTGCATGATCGGGGCGGCGCCGGAAGGAGCCCGCGCGCCGTCGCGCGTGCGGACCCGGTGCGCCGAAGACGAAGGTGTCGCCGCGGTTGAAGGCGACGGTTGGCTTGATGTGAACGGAAGCCGTCGAGTTCGCCATGTGGTCTCGAGCGAGAGCCCCTACCCGGCGCGCGCCGGTGTCGGTGTTTTAGACCGGCAACCTACTACGGGGAGTACCCGAAGTAGATGAATGTGACTCGCCGAGATCGGTAACTCGAAGGAAGAGACACGTGGCACACAATTTAGACGAGGTTCGGGCCGCGAGGTGCGTAATACCCTACGTCCGTATGCCGCGTAGCTCGGATTGATAGGGCACGATTACGGGGATGGTGCAATAGTGCGCCGTGGGTTGTATGAGATGAGATTCGATGAGGTGATCCCGAGATCGGTCCCTCGCCTCGCCTTATATAGTCGGGAGGCGGGGTTACAAGTCGGAGTAGGAAGAGAGTACTAGTCGAGTACGTCTAGGAGTCCTCTCGCGCGTGCGGAACATGCACGGCTTCCTAACCGAGTACTACTCCTGTGTAGTCCTTGTGCTCCACGCCTTCAGGTGCCGTGTAGCGCAAGCCGGTAGTCCGGGGGCCCACCGAGTAGTCGGTCCTGGTACCCACCGAGGTAGTGGGCCCAGGGAGGTCCATACGACACTACCTGGGAGGATTCAATCGATCCGTTTTCGCAAGAATTTGGTGCGGTTGGTGACCTTGGGGACGACGCTGGCGGCACAGCCGACCCCTTGGCTAGGGGCGCGCCTGGTCCGGCCCCGGGAGCGGCCGGCGGCCTAGGGCAGGGGCGCCACCGCCCTAGGCCCGGCCGGGGGCGTGGCGGCCGGCCGCCCCACCGGTGCTCGGCCGGGGGGCTCGCCGCCCTGGGCAGGGGGCACGGCTAGCCGCGGCCCGGCCGGTGCCTTGCCCGACGGCCGTGGGAGGGGCCCGGCCGGCCATGGCGGGCCCGCGGTCGCCCGAGGCCGGGGGCGCGGCCGGCCATGACAGTGGCGCGGCCGACCTCTCCAGCGGCCCTGCCGGTCTGGGCAACGAAGGAGACGGTCTGGGGAGCGGCATGATCGGGCGTTTTGAAACGGATCCCTCCATCGGCGATGCGTTTTTGGCATCTCAAGCATCAGCTACCTCCGGTGCTCAGAGAAGGAGACGTGCTGCATCAAGCAAAAGGATCAGAGATGATGAGGTATAATTCGATGTCTTTGTCTTGTTCTTTGTTTTAAAATTTGTAGATATAAATTGGACTGTCATAAATCATGTATAGGGAGGAGATTATATTGATTGGACTGATGAGAATACCACCCTAGTTTGCCAATTGTTTGCTGATCAGAAAAGGAAAGGAAATAGACCAAACACACTTGAATAATGTGGGGTATGATGAGGTTATCAAAGGGTTTTTCCAGTCCACCGGTATCATGTTGAAAAGAAGTCAGCTTAAGAACAAATGGGATAAGTTGAAGAATGATCTGTCTGTTTGGAGAAAATTGATGAGGAAACAAACTGGAACTGGTTGGAGTTGGAGCACAGGAAGTATCAACATGGATGCCGAGTGGTGGAAAAAAATCAAATCTGTGAGCACCTAACATTTGCTTTCATTTATAGTTTGTTGGTAAATATGCACTTGCTTACTGTAATTTAATTATGTAGGAGATACCTGGTGTTGGAAAATTTAAGAATAAGCCGCTTCAAAATGAAGAATATTTGAAGGTGATGTTTGGGAACATCATGAATGAAGAGACTGATCATTGGAATCCTATGTCTTCCAACCCAATTATACCACCTAATACTGTTCAGGATGATTTCGACTTGGAGAATGAAGGTGAAGAGAATGGTGAGGGGAATGGTGAAGAGATCGGTGATGATATTGGTGAAGAGAATTTGGAAGTCTCTCCCGCACCTAGCAACAAACCTAAGAGGAAGCCTCAAATTATTTTAGATAAACCTAACAAGAAGCCTAAGAGTAGCACTGCAATAGTTATACAACAGAATATGACAAAGATAACAGAGAGTGCTCAGGCTTTTGTTGCAGCTAGGTTTGGAGGGATCAGTATTGAGGAAGTCATGGGGCATGGCATTGCATGTGGGGCTGATCTTGGGAGTGATGAGCACTTTGTGGCTACTGAGTTGTTTGTCAAAAAGGAACATAGGGAGATGTTTATGACTATAGCCACCAATGAGGCTAGGTTGAATTGGCTGAAGAGGAAGTTTGACATGATGTTTGGAAAGTGATCAGTCTAGTGTCATTTTATCAGTGTCATGTAAACTTTTGTTTTTTGTCATGTCAGTTTCGTTTATTTATGTCAAGTGGACAAGTTATCTATCTGTGTCACGTGGACAAGTTGTTTATTTATGTCATGTGGACAATTTGTTTATCTATGTCATGTGAACTTCTTATTTTTTACCTCGATAAATTATTTGTTCTATGTCATGTGAACTTCTTATTTTTCACCTCGATAAATTATTTATCTATATCATGTATGCAGCTATCTAGCGATGATGATTCTGACATTGATGAAGAGGATGAGGATTTTTTTAAAATGATCTATTCTGCTGCTATGCTGGGACAAACATATCCTGACATGTTTGTTAAGAAAAATCCTCCAAGGACGTCTACAACAAGTGGAATGGGGTATATGATGGAGCTATTCAACACTCCGGGAGAATGTCATAGGCAATTGCGCATGAGCCCGAGAGATTTTTTCCGACCTACACAAGTTACTTGGTTCGGAGGTATGGGTTGACCTCATCACCGCATATGTCTACTATTGAGAGTCTTGGTATTCTCGTTATTCATTTGTTCGGGGAATGAGTCCAACGGCGAGAAGTCAAAATAGATTCAAGCACTGCGGTGAAACCATTAGTCGTAAATTTGAGGAGGTTTTGTTCAGTTTGATGAGCATGGCAAAGGATTTCATTAGGCCAAAAGATCCAAATTTTCACACAATCCATAGAAGGATAAGGGATGACAAACGAGCCTATCCATATTTCAAAGATTGCATTGGAGCATTAGATGTCACACATATTCGTGTGACACTTCCACCTGATGAGCAAGTGAGGTACATTGGAAAAACAGGGATACCCACCCAAAATGTATTAGCAGTTTGTGATTTTGACATGCGATTCACATATGTGTCAGCGGGCCAACCTGGATCTATGCATGACACAAGTGTGCTATACAATGCATTGAGTGTCGACAAGGACTTCTTTCCACATCCTCCACAAAGTAAATAGTTGTCAATAATTAATTTCATTGAGTTGACCATCAAAATATTTTAATTTCTTTTATTATTTGCAGGAAAATATTATGTTGTCGATGCTGGATATCCTAATCGGCCCGGTTACCTTGCTCCATACAAGGGTGAGAGGTATCATATGCCTGAGTGGCATAGAGGTATGGAACCTAATACTCCGAAAGAAAAGTTCAATCGTAAGCATTCATCTATTCGTAACGTGATTGAGAGATCTTTCGGTTTATTAAAAATGAAGTGGGAAATTCTATATAGAATAAAGAAATACCCCATGTGGAAGCAAAAGATGATAGTTGTCGCTTGCATGGTTCTTCACAATTTCATTCGTGAGCATAACAGTGAGGATGCTGACTTTGCTCGGTTTGATCGTGATCCCAATTACATGCCAACAATACCAGAACGTTATAAACGAGATGCCGTCCTAGCAAATGCATCAGATACATCTACTCCGGAAGCGAGTTGGACTTGCATGGATACTTTTCGAGATGAACTTGCCACATCTCTCGCTCTCGGTTGGCACTAGCTTGTAATCGACATTGAATTTTTATATCTCTTATCGTTGGAACAATTCGTCTGTGTAAACTTTTATATGCATCTGAACAATTTCTAATTATCGGATACTCGGAGTCCTGGAGATGTGTGTTGATCAAAATCTTTAGTTGTTTGTTGAAATTTAAAAAAAATGCAGCACACACCACACCACACACGCACGCACAGCACACATGCATGCACACCGGACACGCACACACCACACATGCACACACATGCACACAGCACGCACCCGTACACACCCATGCACCCGTACACATCCATGCACACAGCACTCACACACACCACGCACACAGCACCCACACACCATGCATGAACACAGCGCCCACACGTGCACATGCATGCACACAGGACACGCACACACACATGCACAGCACATCACGTACATGCAAGCAAAACAAAAAATTGAGGGCATAAGAGGGTAATCTATTCAAATCTTCATTTTCGGAGCTGGAGTTGTTGTCTCAGCCAAACACATCTCCTCAGCTCCAATGGGAGAGTCCAGCTCCACGGTGGAGCTGCAAATTGGTGGAGTTGCTACTCCAGAGTTGGTTTGGTGGAGCTGGAGCTCTCCCAAACACGCCCTAACAACATGAAGCTGTTAGAACCCATTAATATTACAAGTTGGAGTGCACACAGTACTCATGAGCATGACTAGGGTTACTACATAAAAGTGGTGAGGCAACATAATGAAATTAGGACGTGTTTGGCAAAGCTCTACGCAACTCCAGATAAAAAACAACTCGGCTTCAAATTTTCTCAGTCAAACACACCCAACTCCAGCAGCTCTACCGTGGATCTGCTAAACAAATGGTGGAGCAGGGCCCAACTCCATGATTTTTATAGAGTACCCCACCAAATCCAAGTTTCCTGGAGTTGGGGGTACATTACTGTCGGTATTTTAGACCGGCAACCTACTAAGGGGAGTACCTGAAGTAGATGAATGTGGCCTCGCCGAGATCGGTAACTCGAAGGAAGAGACATGTGGCACACAATTTAGACAGGTTCGGGCCGCGAGGTGCGTAATACCCTATGTTGACGGTGTATTTTGGTGCACCTAGCATGTTCATTACACTTTGGTTTGGATTTGATTATTGAACTAACCCGCCACTAGGCACACTAATCATATAACAAGTTCATCTTTGTGCATGCATTTGGAAGTGTTGTGTTTATGTAGGAAAACATGGACATAAAGGACGGATTCGCAATAAGTTCAAAGGAGCATTCATGGAGTCTTATTCGTGTTCATGAGCTCGCTGAAATTACTTCCAATGGTGGTGAGGACCGAAGTGCTACGAGGAACACCCCCGGGGATTGAAGCGTAAAAGATCAAACTTCATGCAAAGAGAGCCTCCATCTTGATCGTGAGGATAACAGCGTCAAAATCATCCAAGTGGAAGGGGCAAAGTAGATAAGTGCACGAGGACCTACGGAGCAAAAAGGGCGACCGAACCGGGCCGGGCCCGGGCTCCGGGCCGGCCGGCCCGGTCGGATCGGCCCGGCCCACTTCGGGCACCGGTTCGGTCCCGTCTTCCTTGCCCTCGAAGGATCTTCGACCCTAAAACCCCCGACGCGCCGCCAACGGACGAGAGAGGAGTTGATTCGCACCGAGAAGGCCATCTACAAGCTAGAGAGAGAGGAGGAGGATCTCCGGTGGAGATCAACCACCTCGAAGGAAGCACCCTCTCGTGGAGAAGGAGGAAGTCACCGGCGGAAGGGAAACCATGATCAACGGTGCCATGATCAGCACCTTGATGGGGTAATCTTCTCATTCGTCCATGGGTTGTAATCGATATTGAGATGTAATCGCACTTTGTCGGATTATCTATCTATCATTTTGTGTTGAACATACTTTAATGCTTAAGGCTTGCAACCGTGCCGTAGAGGGAGTAAGAGCTCCAATGCTTCCTTGGATCCATTCAATACGCCGTGGCCATCAAAGGTCTAGTCATGAATACCTTCGCGTAGTGACAGTACGAGAGGAGGGAAAGGGCGAAACCGTGGTCACATCCCCGATAGATTAGATTGGTTTTTCATGTCTTTAAGCGATTGCATGCTCTAGTATCGTAGACCCGTGGGCGAGTGTCTTCTCTCTTGATCGTTTACCATTCTCTCTAGTGTAGTTAAGTGTTTTCTAGTATAATAGTAGTTAGGGTTTAGTAGCTAGTGTGTCGTTGTTGATCGAACGCTTGTAATCCCCTTGCTCCGCGGATTGACAAGAACCTTGGGAATCCCGTGGTGAAAAAGGTGTGGGGTCCGTACGCTTGCGGATCGTAGAGGGATACGTCTTTTATCCGTCAACAAGCCCCTTTTACCGGCGCCGTTGCCGGGGAGCAAGTTAGTTTACATCGTTTGATTTGCATCTAACTTAGTTTTATATTTTAGTTTATCTTTTATTCGCTATATCTAACATTTATTATCGGAAAAACACTTGTTTCTTTTTTGTTTTTGTTTTTATCTTATTGTCTAGATGGAGTTCGTTAATCAACCCGTGGAAGAACCGGAGAAATCATTAAGGGATTATGCTAGCCCTCGATGTGAAGACATAAAGGTACAAGAGTCGGATTCGAAGCTCGAAGCGACCAAGTATGAAATTAAATCCAAGATCATGAAGATGGTGGCGGAAAACCCATTTGAAGGGATGGTTACGGAGAACCCATATAGACACATAAGGGATTTCACGACAATATGCAACACGGTGCGTCAAGAAGGAGTTCCCGATGAATGGTTCAAATGGAATCTCTTTCCCTACTCACTTGCCGGCAAAGCAAAGACATGGTATTCGGTTGCGTCCTTTGAAGTTGAAGGCAATTGGAACAAGTTGACAAAGAAGTTTTGCGAGAAGTTCTTTCCAATGAGCAAGGTTCAACATCTAAGGAGGCAAGTGATCAATTTCATGCAAGGAGAAGAGGAAGGGATAGACCAAGCACTGGGATAGGTTTAATGAATTAATCGAACAAGGACCAAAACTCGGCTTCACCGGTGACGTACTCTTGCATACATTTTTCTTTTCCCTAACCCCTAGTTGCATGCGACACGTCGAAATGTGTGCGGGTGGGGATCTCATGGAGAAAACACTCACGGAAGCCGCCCAACTTCTACAAAAAGTTAGCAAAGCGGCTGCCATGCGAAGAGATTGGGAAACGAGACTTGCGGAAGAGCCGGAATTCAATTCAAGGAAGAAAAAGCTTGCTGATTTTTCTAAAGAGGCAACCCGGAAGTCACAAAAGAGGAGCCAATCATGGAAAAGCTTGAACAAGAACACATCAAGTCAAGAACTACACCAAACGTCGACTTCGCCGCACCAGATGAGACGAACAAGAGAAGCATGTCAAGCGCGAAGCCACTAAGGGAGTTCGAGCCAATGGATTGGGTTCCTATTGATTACGGAGAAGTATTCGACAAGAGAAGACCGTTCCCTAATCAAAAGGGAATGGCAAGAGCATTGGAAGTCGATTTCCCACCGGAGAGGAAAGCTGAAAATTCATACGACCTCGAAACCACCGGTGAGATTTTTGAAAAGCTCTTTGGAGATGACGTGGTGGATCGGAACATATTGCCGAGGTGAAGAGGATCATGGGAATCAAGCCCGAAGCATCACCATACGCTCGCCTTGCTGAAATTTATTCAATCGGATCCGAAGAAGAAGAGAAGATGACGCCGCACTTGAGTTGCGAGATCAACGGAGTTCAATGCAAAGCTTTATGCGACATCGAGCCCAAGTAAGTGTTCTATCTTCTAAAATTTACGATAAAGTTCAATACCACAACCTAGACTTAGCTCCAACATCAACGAAATTAATTATGGGAGATGGTAGAACTATCAAACCTCTAGGTATTGCTTGCAACATGAAAGTAAAAATCTCTAGAAACTACATACCAACCGATTTCTTTGTTATTGATGCTTACCATAGTAATTCTGATCATATAATCTTAGGTAGGCCTTTTCTTAAGTTGGTTGATGCCGTGTTAGATGCGGAGAAGGCAAAGTAACAATGAACCTTAATGGAACAAAGTACACATATAACTTTCTTCGTGCTTCTAAACACCTTACTCCTTTTCCTCCCGAAGATGAAGAAATAGAAGAGATAGATAGTCTTTGTTTTGTTGAAACCCTTAGAGACCCGCTGCAAAGAGCGATGGAAAATCAAATTAGTAATCAACAAGATGAAGAACTAGAGGAAGCAACAAAAGGCTTAGAGCCGCATGATGGTAGCGTGGAGGAAGAGAAGTTCGAAGACATATGAGAAATCAAACCCGAGGAGCCACAAGTGCCCGAAGTAGACCTTACACCTTTGCCCAAGGGATTAAAATATGAATTTTTGGGGCCAGACAAAACTTATCCAGTCATTGTGAGCGACGAGTTGAGCCCCGAAGAAAATGAAGCGTTGCTGATTTTATTAAAAAAACATAGGAAGGTGATTGGATATTCAATCAATGATCTCAAAGGTATTAGCCCAGCCTTTTGCACTCATCGTATACCAATGGAAGACCAATGTAAGCCTGTAGTAGACCATCAAAGGAGGCTAACCCATGCCATGCGAGAGGTAGTAAAGAAAGAGGTTATCAAGTTACTTGATGCCGGAATCATCTACCCGGTTCCACATAGCGAATGGGTGAGCCCGGTACATTGTGTACCGAAGAAAGGAGGTTTGACCGTGGTGAAGAATGAGAAGAACGAATTGATACCGCAAAGAACCGTGACCGGGTGGCGGATGTGTATTGATTACCGTAAGCTTAACAAAGCGACGAAGAAAGATCACTTCCCCCTACCGTTCATAGACGAGATGCTTGAGAGGTTAGCAAACCACGCTTATTTTTGCTTTCTCGATGGAAACTCGGGGTTCATGCAAATTCCCATTCACCCGGAAGATCAACATAAGACAACATTTACGTGTCCTTACGGAACGTTTGCATATAGGAGGATGCCCTTCGGCCTATGCAACGCTCCGGCCTCTTTTCAACGTTGCATGATGGCCGTGTTTTCGGAATTCATCGAAGAAACTGTTGAAGTGTTTATGGATGATTTTTCCGTTTACGGGAAGACGTTCATGGATTGCTTAGCAAACTTAGAAAAGGTCCTTACAAGGTGTGCGGAGGTAGATTTGGTTTTAAATTGGGAAAAGTGCCACTTCATGGTTAAGCAAGGCATAGTGCTCGGACATGTTATATCCGAGAGAGGAATTGAAGTGGACAAGGCTAAGGTAGAGACGGTTGAGCAACTCCCACCTCCTACGGATGTTAAGTCCTTAAGGAGCTTTCTAGGCCATGCCGGATTATATAGAAGATTTATAAAGGACTTCTCGAAGATCACTAAGCCTTTAACACACCTTCTTCAAAAGGATGTGGCTTTCGACTTTGATGAGAAGTGTCTAGCGGCATTCCGGACCTTGAAAAATGCGTTGGTGAGTGCTCCTATCATCCAACCTCCGGATTGGAGCCAACCTTTCGAGATCATGTGTGACACAAGTGACTACGCCGTAGGCGCGGTCTTGGGACAAAGAAAGGAAGGCCGAGTTCATGCCGTTTACTACGCTAGCAAAACTCTTAGTGGGGCACAATTAAATTACGCTACTACGGAAAAAGAATTGCTAGCGGTGGTATTCGCTTTCGAAAAATTCAGATCTTACATCGTGAACTCGAAAGTCATTGTTTACACCGATCACGCAGCCATAAAGTATCTCTTGGCTAAGAAGGAAGCTAAACCACATTTGATTCGTTGGATCCTTCTTCTCCAAGAGTTCGATGTTGAAATTCGTGATAAAAAGGGGGGTGGAAAATGTTGTGGCCGATCATTTGTCTAGGATGAATCGTGGGCAAGATGATAAAGAGCCCATAGAAGATAAGATGAGAGACGACCACCTCTATAGAGTGCTTGATAAAGATACTTGGATGATCGACATCATTCGAGCAATTCGAAAGATGCCCCTCGATCATCTAGACAAAAACACTCAAAGGAAGATAATTTACGAAAGTAAGAAATATTTTTGGGATGCACCATACCTCTTCAAGCTTGGCAATGATGGAGTGATGAGAAGATGTGTGCCAAGAGAAGAGAGGCTTGAGATTCTAAGGAAGTGCCACTCGGCGGAGTACGGTGGGCACTATAGCCATTTTCGAACCGAAGCCAAAGTATGGTCGAGCGGATTCTATTGGCCGGAGATGCATGAAGATACTAAAAGATATGTTGCGTCATGCCCCGAATGCCAAAGAACCGGAAACATCTCTCAAAGAAATTCTATGCCTTTGAAATACAACTTGCAAATCGACATATTCGATGTATGGGGCATAGACTTCATGGGGCCTTTTAAAAACTCATTTGGATTCGAGTATATACTTGTTATGGTTGATTATGTATCCAAGTGGGTAGAGGCTATACCATGTCGTAAAGCTTCCACGGAGGAGTCCATCACTATGATCAAGAACGTGATTTTTCCTCGTTTCGGTACACCGAGAATCTTGATAAGTGATGGAGGAACTCATTTCACCGGGAAGAACTTCAAAAAGTGCTTGTCCAAGTTGGGAATTGAGCATAGGGTCTCCACGGCCTATCACCCACAAACCAACGGACAAGCGGAGACGTCAAATAGGCAATTAAAAAGCATACTTAACAAGACCATAGAGAAGGGAGGCAAGGATTGGTCAAAGAAATTAGACGGAGCTTTATGGGCTTATCGAACGGCGTTTAAAACACCGATAGGTATGACCCCCTATCAATTCGTCTATGGAAAAGCTTGCCACCTTAGGTTGAGTTAGAACATAAAGCCTATTGGGCGATTAAAGAGATGAACCTTGATCTCGATGCCGCGGTGGTGAAACGGAGAATTCAAATAAGCGAGCTAGAGGAGTTGAGGTTGAAAGCTTATGAAAACGCAAGCATATACAAGGAGAGAATCAAAAGGTGGTATGATAAAAGATTGAAGAAAAAAGAATTTAAAGAAGGAGATAAGGTCCTCCTCTACAATTCGAGGTTTAAAACCTTCGGAAAGGGGAAATTGCAAAGCAAGTGGGACGGACCTTATGTTGTGCATTCGGTGTTCTCCAACGGAGCGGTAACCATTATGGATATAAACGGCGATCAATTTGTGGTGAATGGACAGCGGCTTAAGGTCTACTACGAACCCGATGTCGTGCCCATTCATCATGTTGACGTCTTTACCATGGAGGAAGAGCCCGAACGTCCCGCCTAGGACGAAAAACAAGGCACCAACTTCGTAAATAATTTTTCTTTTAGTTCTCCGGGAGTTTTTCGCGAAGATTTCCGGGCCAACTTTTTCCCATGGGGCGAGGACGAAAAAATAGGGCGGTGTGCAAAAAAAACGGGACCGGCCCGGCCCCGGGCGGGGGTGGGCCGGCCGGCCCGATCGGATCGGCCCACGGGTGGCCCGACGCCCGATGTCCCCGAATTTCGCCGAATTGCTCCTTTTTGACTTCCTTGTTTGGTCGGGAAATTTTAAGGGAAGTGTAAAAAAGGAAAATAAGGTTCCCGGTGGCTTTTCTCTCGGGACTATATATTTGGCCGAATTGGGAGCTCGAGAATCAAACCTTTCAAGCAATGTGTTGCACCCTTGTAGCGACCATTGAGCCTCCAAAAAGCTTAGAGTTGAAGGTAGAAGCCAAGAAGCCATCGATGGAGGAGGCGATGCGATGCGAGGTCAAGCTACCCGTCAAGAGGACCGCACGTATCCGTTGCGGAGGACGTGTCCCGACCGGAGCTCTTGCATCTCGCAACCCCGTCAAAGGAGAGAAGGTCCCTACACCCGTTCGAAGGTCGGCACGTCTCCAAGGCATCAAGCGCAAGGATTACAAGGAGGTGTCGCCGGAGCCTAAGGATTATGGGGATAGCGACTACTCCGATGATCGTAGTCCGAGCTCGTGGGCGGGCTGTAGGTAGAGATGATGATGATTGGGGTGAGCAACCCTATGAAAGGACTCCCGAAGGCCCCAACGGCGACGGCAACGGCGGTGGCGAAGGCGACAACAATGGAGGTGGCGACGACGGTGGTGACAACGGTGGAGATTATGGCGACGAAGACCCCTTCGGATTGCATCCGGTGTCTTTGTCGAGTTTGCCGTCAATCCATCGCGGACTCTCTACGCGTCGGCCGACGAATGTCTTCAAACCATGGAAGCGATGAAGCAGCGTATGGAGGACTTGGAGCGCGTAGTTGAAGATGACTACAAGTTCCTTAACCGTAACGTGCGCAAGCTTTTCGGCATGGTTGGAAACATGAGAGGCAAGTGGTGCAAAGCTTGCTCAAAGTACCATTAGATCTAGTTTTCCCCTTTGGTTTTTGTAAGATACGACGAGGACGTCGTATGTTTTAAGTGTGGGGGAGAGCTAGCTCGCTAGCCTTAGCTTTTGAACTTCAAGTTTAGGTTCGGTTTAATCTTCGTGTGAGAGTCTTAGCGTTTTAATGAGTCTTTAGTTTTTGAGTCTGAGTCTGTTTTAAAAATTTTTGCAAGCGTCTTAAATTAGTGTTGAGTCAAGAAAACCAAATAAAAAGAGTCTTTATATATATCTTTGCGTTTTTTTGTATCGTTTATCTTTATTTACTTGTTTGTCTAATCTTCGATTCTTGATATATGAACACAAGTATGTGGTTTGAAAATCGTTTACCGTGGTGCTTAGTGGAATCGCTACTACTTAAAGTACCCATACCGCACTTCGATCTTGAGCTTCACATGCTAGTTGTGCTATGTTCGATGCTAAAAATTGGAGGATTTCAGTTCTGAAAATTATATTAAAACCCTTGTAATAAAGGTTAGCAAAATCTCTTTTTCCAAGTTGAGAGTATAAAAAAAAAATTCCTATCCAAAGCCAAGTTTGTTTTTTTCGCTCCACCATAAGTGTGATTAGTACGATGAGTTAGGCTAGGACCCTTCTCTCTTGGTGAGTTTTAATTTCAAGCAATGATCATGTCCTTGTGCTTATCTTTTGTTGCTAGCCTCGTCATTTATTCAGTTCATGACTTTCATAACGAAAGTCATGTATATCACTGGATTCCATACCCAACCCTATACATCTCTTTTGAACATCGTATTCCTTGAACACAACCTATTTTCAAAGTTTCGTCTCGTCTCTAGCATGATTTATTTAAAAATTTCAGATTGTATGCATGTGAGGAAAGAGAGAATTGAAAGCTTTGAAAAGTTGTCAAGAGAGAGAAAAATAAAGAGAAAAAAGTATGTGTATGGAAAAGAAAGAAAGAAAGAAAAATCATATGTGAATGAAAGAAGAAAAAAAAGGGAGAAAAAGATGAGTTAGCAATGAAGATATGAGAAGGATGGATCAAGTGAAAGAAAAGAAAAATAATAAAGTGTAAGGAAGGATGTCACGTTGATTGTGAGACGAAACTTTTACTCTATTTCCAACCATGTGCAATCCGACAACGAGGACATCATTGGTGCCTTGAAGTCACAATTTTCTTTTGCCCTTGCACATGTCCACCATTCTAAATCTTCTCATCCTTGATATCCCTACATATGGTTAATTCTCATGATCATTGGCTTTGAAAGGTAGACAACCATTAGAGGAAGTTCTTAGTTTGACAATACTTGTGTTGATTGCACTAGCCCTACCTATAGCTCCACTTTTACATGATATATGAGAGATTAATGGGAGGTGAGAGTTTTATAAAATTTGGTTAGGATAGACACTTCATATGAGTGACTTGAGAGAGCTTGGAGAAAGGTTTTTGTCTAATACTTGTTGCGGGGAATTTTTGTTTTGAAAACCATAAAAACCCTCCGATGGAAGCAAAGAAGTAAGTATGGCTGAAATTGAAAGCTTCGAGTGAAGAGTTTGAGTTGTGGGGTAAATCTTGACGTGGTAAAAATTCTAAACGCCCATGTTTATGATTGATTATCATTACTTTGTGTTTATGTATTAAAGATGAAGGGATTGACTAACTTGTGAAGAAGGATAAGTGGTACACGATTACACTCCTTGGACGAAGTTCTTTTGCGAGTACTTGCTCGAGGACGAGCAAGAGCTAAGTGTGGGGGAGATGTTGACGGTGTATTTTGGTGCACCTAGCATGTTCATTACACTTTGGTTTGGATTTGATTATTGAACTAACCCGCCACTAGGCACACTAATCATATAACAAGTTCATCTTTGTGCATGCATTTGGAAGTGTTGTGTTTATGTAGGAAAACATGGACATAAAGGACGGATTCGCAATAAGTTCAAAGGAGCATTCATGGAGTCTTGTTCGTGTTCATGAGCTCGCTGAAATTACTTCCAATGGTGGTGAGGACCGAAGTGCTACGAGGAACACCCCCGGGGATTGAAGCGTAAAAGATCAAACTTCATGCAAAGAGAGCCTCCATCTTGATCGTGAGGATAACAGCGTCAAAATCATCCAAGTGGAAGGGGCAAAGTAGATAAGTGCACGAGGACCTACGGAGCAAAAAGGGCGACCGAAGGCCGGCCGAAAGCGGGCACGGGCCGGCCGGCCCGGTCGGATCGGCCCGGCCCACTTCGGGCACCGGTTCGGTCCCGTCTTCCTTGCCCTCGAAGGATCTTCGACCCTAAAACCCCCGACACGCCGCCAACGGACGAGAGAGGAGTTGATTCGCACCGAGAAGGCCATCTACAAGCTAGAGAGAGAGGAGGAGGATCTCCGGTGGAGATCAACCACCTCGAAGGAAGCACCCTCTCGTGGAGAAGGAGGAAGTCACCGGCGGAAGGGGAAACCATGATCAACGGTGCCATGATCGGCACCTTGATGGGGTAATCTTCTCATTCGTCCATGGGTTGTAATCGATATTGAGATGTAATCGCACTTTGTCGGATTATCTATCTATCATCTTGTGTTGAACATACTTTAATGCTTAAGGCTTGCAACCGTGCCGTAGAGGGAGTAAGAGCTCCAATGCTTCCTTGGATCCATTCAATACGCCGTGGCCATCAAAGGTCTAGTCATGAATACCTTCGCGTAGTGACAGTACGAGAGGAGGGAAAGGGCGAAACCGTGGTCACATCCCCGATAGATTAGATTGGTTTTTCATGTCTTTAAGCGATTGCATGCTCTAGTATCGTAGACCCGTGGGCGAGTGTCTTCTCTCTTGATCGTTTACCATTCTCTCTAGTGTAGTTAAGTGTTTTCTAGTATAATAGTAGTTAGGGTTTAGTAGCTAGTGTGTCGTTGTTGATCGAACGCTTGTAATCCCCTTGCTCCGCGGATTGACAAGAACCTTGGGAATCCCGTGGTGAAAAAGGTGTGGGGTCCGTACGCTTGCGGATCGTAGAGGGATACGTCTTTTATCCGTCAACACCCTACGTTCTTGCGTAGCTCTGGATTGATTGGGTACGATTACAAGATGGTTCAATTGTACGCCGTGAGATGAGATGATGAGAGAAGGGTCCCTGCCTCGCCTTATATAGTCCGGTAGGCAGGGTTACAAGTCGGAATAGGGAGAGAGTATTAGTCGAGTACGTCTAGGAGTCTTCCATACAGTGCGGGACATGTACAGCTTCCTAACCGAGTACTTCTCCTCTGTAGTCCTTGTGTTTCACGCCATCAGGTAGCGTGCAGCGCAAGTCGGGTAGTCCCAGGGGCCCACCGAGTAGTCGGTCCTGGTACCCATCGAGGTAGTGGGCCCAGGGAGGTCCATACGACAAGCCCCCGAGTACTTTGTAGTCGAGAAGGATAGATTCAAGTAGTCTTGACGGCCTTAACGAGTAGTCCTCAAGCGTCCCCGAGTACTACAAGTCAAAAGTCCTCAAGAGTAGTCGAAGCATCCCGAGGCTGAAATGTACTCCAGCTGATGTTTGAGCAACCTTGAAGTCTTCTCGAGTAGTCCCAAGCGTCCTCGAGTGCTGCCCTCGAAGGTCTTCAACAATGCCCGTGTTGTCTTGAAGCCGAAGCCGATATGGAAGTGCGATTGCAAAATCGCACTCCATATGGAGTAGCCCCCGAGCCTAAGGTTGAGTTGTAGACTCTGGCTGAGGGTCCATCTGAAGTTTTGGCAAGAATATCCCGAAAAATCCGGAGAAAAAACCGAAGGACACGTGGCACGGAACCCCCGAGCCTTGAGTCGAGTACTTCCTCTCGAATTGAAGTGTCATCTTGTAGAATGTGTCCTGAGATGCTCCTGAGTCTTGTCGCTTCCCAGGTAGTCGAGTAGAAGTAGCCGAGCCCCCAGGTGAGGCGCGTCGACTAGTAGAATACGAAGAGTCACGCGCGGCCTCTGAGTCAGCCGAGCGCAAACTTATCCATCCGGCCGTTGGGGGGCGCGTTGACTTATAAATAGAAGCCAAAGCCCTTAGGGTTTTTCACCCCACGCAGCTGTAGCCATTCAAACACATCTTGGCCACAAAATCACCACCAGTGCGCGCCGCCTCCGCTGAGAGAAGTGTAGATCCGAGCGCGCCGCCAAAGAGAACCACCGCAATAGCCCCCGAGCGAATGCGCGTGAAGACCCCGTGCACTTGGAGGATGAAGCCATCTCCGTCCAAGACCGCGAAGGCCGCCGACGGGAAGAAGAGGAGTCGCGACGAAGCCGCCGGATGCGCGCAGGGGGGCAGCGCCGCCGATGTCTCCACCGTGGCCAGATCCGAACCGCGAATGGAAGAAGTCGAAGGCGAAGACCGAAGATCTGCTAGCCCTCCTCAACAGCGGATTCATTCGGGAGAAGGAGGTGGACATGTGGAGAGCCGCCGCCGGGGATCCGTACCCGATGGAGAAGAGTGAAGACGAGATCCCGATGTTCGCGCGATTCGCGGAACGCGGGCTCTCTCTTTCGGCGAGCAGCTTCTTCTAGGGGCTCATGGGGTACTACGGCATCGAGTACCTCAACCTCAACCCCAATGGTATTTTCGATACCGCCGTCTTCGTTCATTTCTGTGAAGCTTTTCTGGGGATCAAGCCCCATTGGATCTTGTTCCGGAAGTTCTTCCGGGTGAAGACGCAACCAAGCGCCAGCAATCCGCGGGTAGTTGGAGGAGCAGGAATCCAGATGCGGGAGGACGCCGCTGAGCAGTACCTCTCGTACAAGCTCATCGACTCCAATCAAGACTGGAAAGCCAAGTGGTTCTACATCACGAACCACCATCCGGGGTTGCCAAAGCCGAGTGGGAAGCAGCCCAAACATCGCCCGTGGTGGAACACAGAGCCCACAATGCAGGAGGGGATCCAGCTCCCCGAGTTGTTGGCGCGGATCAAGGCGCTGAGGGAAGCCGGGCTGAGGGCCGAGCACGTGGCCTTCAGATTCATGAAGCGCAGGGTGCAGCCACTGATGGCTCGCGGCACCCTTGGATTCGAGTACACCGGCGACGACGACACGTCGCGGATGCCTGGAGACGAAGTCGATGACGACGACATTGTCGACAGGCTGGCGCGGATCTTCAAGCACATGCCACCGTACACAGCGTGCCTCGTCCCGGAGTACTCCGTCACGCGCCCGCCGAAGGAGGTAAGTAGTCGTACCCGCATGTCGAGTACCCATTCCGTGTGAGTAGTCGCACTGATGAGTTGTGTCTTGCAGGACGACTTGAAGAAGTTTGTCTCCGAGCCGCCGCCGCCCCCTCAGGAAGTCAAGATCCCGGAGGAGGGGAAGACCAAGGCCAAGGAGCGGCGGGAGGTCGGCGAAGGAGACGACACCATTGTCGTGGAGGACACGTCCGACGAGGACGACGACGAGGAGACGCTGCAGGACCGCTTCCAGCTGCGGTCGAGGTTCAGCCGTCCTGGCTTGCCTCACGTTCCCCTCGTGCATGATCCACCGACTAGCCTAGAGGCTAGCCTGGCCGCGCCACCGCGGAAGCCGCACAATGCGTCCCGCAAGCACATGTCGAAGAAGTTGAAGGTCACTGAGACCACGTCCCCAGAGGTAAGCCATCTTGAGTAGTGTAGTCGAGTACTTGTGTCTCGAGTCCACTTGTTGATGAAGAAGTTTCCTTGCTTGCAGGAGTTGCCGCCTACGGAGCCCGTAGAGTAGAGCGACGAAGGCAAGTGGGACACGGTGGGGGAAGCCACTGGGAGTCGTAGCCCAGCCCCCACTGTCGAAGAGCTCTTGGCGCAGATGGAGCGCCAGCTCCCTGCTCCTCAGGGGAGCACGGAGCCCGCTGCTGCTGCCGCAGAAGAAGTGGTGGCCGCAGAAGCGCAGGAGAGCGCTACACCGGCTGTTGTTACTGCAGAAGGGGCAGCGGCCGCAGAGGCGCAAGAGGAGGCGCCCGCTGAGGCTGGACTGGTGGACATCGCCAGCATCCTCGGCGCCCCGACCGTGACGGTAGTCCGGTCAAGCTTGTAAGTGTTTAATCTCCCCGAGTAGTACTTGAAGAGGTAGTCGTGCCTGACTGACGACCGACTTGTGTACTCTGCAGGAAGTCGACGGATCTGTCCTGGGAGGGGGATGAACCCTCTGCGACGGTGGCGGAAGAAGAAGCCACGCTGTGACGCCCCAGGTTTTTAATTACCATCGTTAATGTTAATGACCGGGTTAGCTGGTCAAATGGTCAACCCTAGGTCAACCTGGGCCCTCACCTATGAAAACTCCCTAACACACCCCTAGAGACCCCTAGTGAATAGTTCTTACACTTGTGGGCCAACCCATGGTCAAGGGGTGGGTCAAACCCCCTTGCCATCCCATGTCCACAGGTGCCTGCCGAAACTTTTGCCGCGTTCTCCGAAATTCACCTAAACACTTAAAATTCTACCTTTAGGAAAGTTGTAGGTCTTGTTGAGGGACACAACTTTCATGTAGAGTGGCATTGCAAATTTGGAAGGGAAAATTGTGAAAAACCCCTTGCAAACCAGCTTTTCTTGTTGCCAAGCACGGCCGACATTCAAAGTTGGCATTCCCCACCGATTCAAATCTAGAGAGAAAAACCCCATACAACCTTTGTGAAAGTTGTAGCCGGTACTTAGATCTACAACTTTGGTATTCATTGCTTGGTTAGGTTTTATTCAAAATTTTGGAGAAACAAGTTGCTCAAACATAGCCCCCGCTAGCAACCCCGCCGGGGCCGGTGCGCGCCGCGCGCGCGACGTCGTGCGCGACCCGTGCACCGCGCGTCGCCGGCCACCGCCGCCCGCGCTCCGGCGTTCGCGCCCGCACGCCTCCCAACACCCGCCGCCCGAGGATGACCGCGCCCCTAGGAGCGCCCGTGCCGAGGCGACCGCGCGCCCCGCGACGCGCCGGGGTCGCCGCCGCACCACGCGCCGACGCGCCGCGCGCGCCGTGCGGTGGCCGGGACGCCCCCCCTTTGGACCGGCGGTCCGTTCACGCCCCCTCGCCCGCGTGCGCCGTACTACGGCCAAGGGTCACGCCGCCGTCATCGCCGGGCCGCCCCGGGGCTATTTAAGCGCCGTCCTTCTCCCCCCCCGCGCGCCACCCGAGCCGCCCCGCCGCCATTGCCGCCGCCGCCGCTGCCGGAGCTCGCCGCTCGCTCTCCCCACTGGCCAACCGCACCACGAGCTTCCCTAGCCCCTACTACAACTCCCAGGGTCGCGTGTTGTCCAAGCCCGCGCTCTCCTCGCCGGGAACCCGAGCCGCCGCAGGTGTGCTCGCCGGCCGCCGTCGAGCGCCGCCGTGCGGGGGTCTCTCCGCCCCAACCGCGCCTACCCGGCCACCCTAGGTGAGCACGTGGTCCTCCACGGCCGCTTGCCGGCCGGGATCGCCGCCGGCTCGCCGGAATCGGCCATGCCCGCGCCGCCGACCTGGCCAAGGACCCAATTGCAGGGATTCATTTCTTGTTAGGGTGCTCTGAGTAAAAAGGCAGGACTAGTTTGTGAAGAGCCTATCTAACTTTTCTTACAGATCAGTCCAATGTCTTAGGAAATTCCTAGAAATTCACAGAATTGGCAGGAAAATTATAAATGTGTTATACTTGGATATGTCATAACTTGAAATGTATAACTCCTCTGTAGCCAAGTTTTGGATATGTTGTGTGTTAGGATATGACTAGATGCTGTGCCAAAAATTTCACAAAGTTATAATGTAAATCTTTTTCTAAAAATGTTTTTCTATTTCCGGCGGAGAATTTGGATAAATGATTTTTCATGTTAACAATATTTATGTTCTTGAGCCCAACTTGTGCGCACTGTCTTGTAATGCCAAAAGGCACATCCTGTGAATTAATCATGAATTTTGGATTAACAAAAATAATTATTCTTGATTAATGCATGTTTTTCTTTGTAAATTAATAAACCAAGTTCAGTAGATATTCCATGCAAACATGCTTGATTCTCTAGGCTTGTTTAGGGTCGGAGAACATGCACAAGAAAGTTTGGATCATTTTGATGCTTAATTATTTTTATATGCATTTAAATTGAATCACTAGATAACCTTTGTTGTTTTCCATAATATTTATTTTCCTAGCATCCAACACTTACATGTGGGTCCAATGGACCAGTATAGGTGCTAGTAGGCTTAAGAAACACTCATTTAATTTTTGGTAATTTAATTGATTAATAAAAGGCTTAAATGCCCTTTTAATATTAAAGGGAAATTAAATAAAGAAAAGGCCTTAATTAAATATCTTTCCTTTTTTGGAAGTACTATTTAATATAAATAAAAGAAATTTAATTAACATTACTGATAGGAAATTAATCCATAAATGAAAATATCAATTACACCTTGTTGGTAAAGATGAACTAAAATAAAGCTTTCACATGAAATGATAAGCTTAAATAAAAACCTTTATTCAAATGTGGAATAAAAGAGTAACCCATGTACAACCAATGACTTCCTCAAATAGAAACCTTAGATGAATGCTTGTTAAGGTGAATATGACCAACCCAGAGTTGGATGAGACAACAAACTATCACATCACCTAAATCTCGCATTGCATTCCGTGTAGATCTTCCGGACGGAGATTACTCCCTCGTCCCGGAAACCGAGGAAGGAGGAGCGGAAGGTTCTCTGCAGTACGTGGAAGTACTCGACACCGAGGGTGCCCAAGCTAACCTAGTTGACGAAGGCAAGCTCCGGTGCATCTAACCTAGTTTTAAAGTTCCTTATTCAATTATCTATGAATGATTGTGCATTTACGTTCAGGAGTTGAATGAAACCCTAGATGCATGATCCATAGGTACCTTTGTCCCTACTAGTATGATAGGTCGATAGCTGCTAAGCTATAGGACCGTTACAAGTCGGGTGATGACCTCACTCGCGAGAATAGGTTCCTAGATAGGAATCATACTATATCCTTAAATGGATTGCTCACGTGGTAAGAGCATGGGATGCGGGCTCGGTCCGGTGGTTATGTGGGTTAAGTTTTTGAACGTACCAAGCATATGCGGGTATGGGACCGGTAAGCCTAGTACCATAATGAGGCGGCGAGGGATCCTACTATTACTACTCTTGGGATTCGCTCTCACGGCTAGCTACCGGTGGTGTATGGTGACTCCGGGTATCTCGCGGGGTATGCCGGATAGCCCGCACCAAAGAGCGTAAGATTCGATCCCAACCCGAGGATTTATGGGGACGGTGCGGGGAGTTGTCCTCGCGGGGGCGGCCGACCGTGTGTTTGGGTCTACCTTGCAAGGTTTAAATCAATCGATTGTCGGCCTCTCACCGTTATCCGAGACTACTTACTCCACTAGTCATGTGATCCCTAATGATGGAAGTTGATGAAGATGATGTTTGATTAATTGTATTGTACAACTTTGTTTGTACTAGTTGGCTAATGTAGTAAAGACTAAACCTACTAGAACTTGTGCTAAAATCTTGAAAGTAAGGACCTACTCTTTGTTACTTTTTAGCAAAAGCAACCCAGTAGCCAAAAAGCCTTTCATAGTCTAGAATTGGTGAAGTAGAAATCACCGACGGGTAAGACTTGCTGAGTATTAGTATACTCAGCCTTGCTATAATGTGTTGATCTAGGTAATGCCTTCAGTGATGTGTGGCTTGGTGAGATCCCGCCGGCCGGGAGCCGGGAGTGGGTGGAGGACGACTACTGAAGCATCATGGATGGCCTCCGTGGTGACTTTGCTGCCGCTAGTTAATTTCCGCTGCTTTTCAAAACTCTGAACTATTTCGTCATGACAAAAACTATGGTTTGTAATAATTAAACCCTTCGGGGTACGAATTTGGATTTGAATGTTGTTGTATCTCTGGACTCGCCTTCGAGTGAGTTTTAATGCATATATTCGATCCTTGTGCTCTCAAGTGATTTACCGTGCGTTAACCCGGCGACTTACGACAGGATGGTACTTTATTATTGCTTAATGACCAAAGTGGATCGGTCTTAGGCGATAGTACGGTACTTTCCTGTGCGGGTTGTCACAGTTGGCATCAGAGCGTATATGCACCAGAGATTAATTAATCAACCTTAATCACTGGTTTTTGAATAAAATATTCCAAGATTTTCTGATTTTCCAAAATACGTTGGTTCGCTAAGGATAAACTAGACTGAGAGGCCCTAGAGGGAATTTTTTTTGGGTTCTTTCAGGTGGCTTAATTAACTTATGATTTATTTTGCTAACTCCCAGCACATTACTTTATGTCAGACTTAATTTCTTGCGCAACCAAACTAGGAGCCACGTGTTTTATACGTGTGCTGTTCCACATCACGAGAATTGCGAGGGTTGATGGAGTGATCCATTCCACGGATCCCATCTTCGCGTCTGTTTATGAGTTGTGTGTCGCCACGTGTTTCATACGTGTGCATTCCGCATGTCGCTTAGGCAAGGATACACTCCATTCAAACGGAGGGTGTCCGAGGTTGGACGCTGTCCATGCAGCGGCTTAACGCATGGATACCGTTTCTATAGTGAACGATAATGTATGGGGACGCTTTCGTGACGTGCTGGCACGAAAGGTTCGTTTTCTGCAGGTACATAACAGCGCTTCATTAGTTGTTAAGCCAGTACCGTATAGCTCTCGACTAGATATTATAGGGAGAGACAAATAAAAGCCTTGCCACCGGCACTAACTTCGAATTTTGGCTTGATTGCCATGTAAGGTCGAATAGGACGTCTTGCATGCATGTTAAAAATCAAAACAACCAAAATGGACCCAAGAATCGAATTTCCATGTGTTCTCTAAGGAAGTTTATGCTAGTGTGTGCTTTTTATAAACTAGAATACCTCTCATACCTAGCCGTCTTGCTGCCGAAATTTTGTGAAAAAGTTGTTTACCATGTGAAAGGTTAATTAAACCAAATTATTAAAAATAATTGCTCCTCAACTAGCTGTCTTGTAGTAAGCAAATCTCAATCCGAGTTGTTGGGTTGGTTCACTTTTTCCCCTAGGCACATCCAAGTTAAGGACCCTTCATTTGTTTCCTTGATCGACGCTCAACCTTAAAAAGCTTAATTAAAAGTATTAGAGGTTAAATTGAAAACTTGGGGAAAATTTTGAGGCTTCTGGATTTTTGGTTATGAATTTTGTTCACAGCTGCCAGAACTTCACCATTTGACATGCCGTTCTCTTTTGAGATCTGACATGGGTTACCTTTGTGTACAGATGGATTTCCCCGTGTTTCACCAGTTCGACGCTGACGGTACGATCCGTACCAACGGGTTGCACTGGGAGGGTTTTCCGCGCTTGGCATGGGAAGCACTCAGTGCCGCAGGCTACCTTACCCCACCGACGTACGAGGTGAAGGAGTTTGAGCGCTTTGGTGTTCCCCGCTGCAGGGTGATCGTTCGTGTCCGCCGCACCCAGACCACGCCGACTGGTTTGACCTGAGTTTTATTTACTGGGGATTTATCACGCACGAGTCCGTGGAGTCAGCCGCCCTCAGAGTGCTGACAGACTTTTGTGACCACAACCCTACCGTGGTAGCTCTTTCCCCGTTTGATTTGTTTCGCCGTGAGTCCTCACGACCCGGTTTGGTTGGACCGTATGGACCATCTACGGGAGCTACCGACCCTAGCGAGCCGTTGGATGTTACCCGGACACTTGCCCGTTGTCCGAACGTGGTCTTCACACTCCGGGGGCGCGTTTTAACACCGCAACGCAATTATTGCACGGCGCTTGGAGGCATCTAGGCGCGATTGGGAGCGGCCTTTCGGCAAAGACACCGGCGGCTCGAACTTCACGCTTACCCGGGTGCAGCGGGGGAGAACGACGAGTCGCGTGCTAGGAGGTTCCGTTGGAGCTTGAGAGAGGTGACCGCCTCCGGAGGATCGTGGACCTAGAGGCGGAGAACCATGCACTAGAGGAGGATGCCGACGCACACGAGATAGAGAGGCCGACCCCGCTGCGGAACATTGCGAGAGATGCGGGAGCACGTGCGGGAGGTCGACGTACGGGTGGCCGCCTTACGGGCTATAGTGGCCTTACGGCCCACGCCCCCGCGAGTGCACACCGGAGGAGCAGCAGGGCGTGTCCGGTCCGGATCGGACGAGCCGAGCGGGACCACCGCTACCGACTCCCCCAGCTTCGCCTTCGTACAGTGGTGCTTCAGTGGGCAACTAGGTTGCCGACAGCGGGGAGCAGCAGGATATCGATCTTATCGAGTTGTCTTTGAGATGTTAGAGTAGTTGGCTTGACAGCACGTCTTCATGCCAAGCAACTATTGTATCGTGTATTTGTCATGATGTTTCAAAATCGAGTTGTAATGACGTTGAACCTTGTTCTGTCATGTTGTAATAAGAATGCTTAAGCTGGTATGCTTTAAGTGAGTTTCGTTGTCTTTCAAATTGAATTTTCTTGTGCTGAATACCAGATCCTTGGATAATTCGTTGCGAATGATCACGCTTGTCAAAGATTGCATTGTTTATCTCCTACGAACGTTGGTAAAACAAAGCATCTTTACGAACATCACTCGTTGCTAGAAAATAAGTGCTCGTTCGTATACCACCTTCTTTGGTATTCGGACTAACGACGATCGTTCGGAAGTGATTATGAGCCGCGCAACTGAGTAGTCACCGTCCCAACGGATCGAGAAGAACGATTCTATGAATCTTGGTGGCTATAGAATGTTGTGCTTGTTGCTGTCCTCATTATTTACTAATGAGATGTGATAATGCATGATCGTGCTTGTCATCATTTGGAAGTAAGCTTTCGGTTATCTCACTAATGACGCTCACTTTTCAGATGGTGGGAACCACGCGCAGCTCTCCCAACGGTTTTGGAGCGAGTGGTAGTGGTGACTTGCCGCCACCCCCGCCCATGAACCCGACGGAGGCTTTCATGGCCACCCAGACCGAGGTGCCGCGCCGGATCCTGCGGACGCGAGCAGCGGATCGCCCCGGCAGATGAACCGAGGGCCGCCACATGGGGCCAACCACGAGGGACCTAACCGGGTCACCACGTATGCCCGGTTCATCGCCATGAAGCCGCCAACTTTCGCGAAAGCAGAAGACCCTCTGGAAGCTGAGGCTTGGGTCAAGGCCATAGAGGCAAAATTCTCTGCCTTTGTGCTGCCTTGCTCCGAGGAGAACAAAGCGAACTTCGCAGCACTGCAACTGCGAGGGGAAGCTTTGATGTGGTGGGACCACTTCAAGTCCATGCAGCGAGACCACGCCGTGACTTGGGAAGAGTTCAAGCAGGCCTTCAAAAGCCACCACATTCCCAAGGGTCTGATGGACAGGAAGATGAGGGAGCTGTTAGCCCTTCGTCAAGGATCTGACTCCGTGTACCGCTATGCTCAGAAATTCAATAGCTTATGCCTGTACGGTGGGCATCATGTGGATACTGATGCCAAGAAGATGGAGAGGTTCCGCGACGGGCTTGATGGCAAGTTGTATGAGCGCCTGAATCTACTCGAGCCCGCGAACTTCCATGAGCTCGTGAATAAAGCTATCTCGCAAGAGGATGCTATGAAGAAAGCCCATGGGGATAACAAGAGAGTGTCCGGTTTCACCCCAGGTAGCGGAACAAACAAGAAGTTTCGTTTTGTGAAGAAGGAAGCTCCAGGCCCATCCCAGCAATCTTCAACTGGACGCTGGACGATGAAGCCATTCCAGGGCAAACCTGCCGGGAACTTCCAGTTCCGCCGTGCCCAGCAGCAGGCTCCAAAGCCTAATGCACCCCCTCGTGATGTTGGAGATCGTCGTTGCTACAACTGTGGCCAGCCAGGGCACTACATCAATGAGTGTCCTAAGCCCAGGTAGATCAAGCCCAACCCGCAGAACCAGAGCACGGGAAACAAGCCTGCCACTCTGGCCAAGAAGCCGATAGTGCAAGTGCGCCAGGGCAAGTTGAACTTCACTACCATGAGTGACATTCCCGCAGGAGCTCCAGTACTCACGGGTACCTTCTCTATCAATAACACTCCTGTTAAGGTCTTATTTGATTCGGGAGCCACCCATAGTTTCATGAATGAGAGTCTATTAGACAAATTGGGTCTAAGAGGAGTACCAACCAAATCTACTTATAAAATTACCACACCCGGTGGAAACATCACGTCTCAGTTAGTGATTTTTAGAGTTCCCCTAAGACTAGGAAGTCGGGTCATTCAATCTAATCTGATAGTCATCAAATTATGAAGCATGGATGTTATTTTGGGTATGGAATGGATGAATCAACATAAGGTGGTTCTAGATATATCAGATAGGGTCGTAGAGATCCACTCCCCTACGGTCGGGCACACTACCTTGTACCTGCCTTTCCGGGACGGTACCGACTCTTGTGCCTATGCGACCATTATCTCCTCCCTTGATGAGATTCCAGTAGTGTGTGAGTACCCGGATGTATTTCCTGACGAGTTGCCTGGTATGCCACCAGACAGAGATGTCGAGTTTGTGATCGAGCTCCAACCCGGTACCGCACCCGTTTCCAAAAGACCTTATCGCATGCCACCCAAAGAGTTAGCCGAACTAAAAACCCAACTCCAAGAATTGTTAGATAAGGGTTACATTCGCCCGAGCTCTTCTCCTTGGGGTTGCCCCGCTCTTTTTGTCAAAAAGAAAGATGGTAGCTTGAGAATGTGCGTAGATTACCGTCCACTCAATGCAGTCACCATCAAAAACAAATACCCACTTCCTCGAATTGATGTTCTGTTTGATCAATTGGCTGGTGCCAAAGTCTTCTCTAAGATCAACCTTCGTTCTGGCTACCACCAAATCAAGATTCGACCATGCGACATTCCTAAAACCGCTTTTTCCACTCGTTATGGTCTTTACGAGTTCTTGGTCATGTCCTTCGGACTCACTAATGCACCTGCCTACTTCATGTACCTCATGAACTCCGTATTCATGACGGAGCTCAATAAATTTGTCGTGGTCTTTATCGATGATATCCTCATCTATTCTAAAAGCGAGGAAGAACACGCCAACCATCTCCGAGTTGTCCTTCAGCGTTTGCAAGATCACCATCTTTATGCTAAGTTCTCCAAATGCGAATTCTGGTTGAAAAGTGTCAAATTCTTGGGGCACACCGTTTCCCACGATGGTATCTTCGTAGATCCTAGCAAAGTTCAGGAGGTAATGGATTGGAAACCACCCAAATCCGTACATCAGATCCGCAGTTTCCTAGGATTGGCGGGATATTACTGTCGATTCATTCCTGACTTCTCTAGAATCACAAAACCCATGACCGAATTGCTCAAGAAGGGAGTGAAATTCGTGTGGAGTGAAGCATGTGAGAAAGCTTTTCACACCCTCAGACAACATCTAACTTCAGCCCCAGTGCTAGCTCAACCCGATAATTCCAAACCATTTGAAGTCTTCTGTGACACATCAGGCACCGGTCTTGGCTGTGTCCTTATGCAAGAAGGCCGAGTCATTGCCTATGCTTCACGAGTCCTTCGACCCATGAGCTCAACTATCCTACTCATGATCTTGAGTTAGCTGCCGTTGTTCATGCCCTCAAGTTATGGAGACATTATCTAATGGGCAATCATTGCAATATCTTCACTGATCACAAGAGCCTCAAATATATCTTCACTCAGTCAGAATTGAATATGAGGCAGAGAAGATGGCTTGAGTTGATCAAGGATTATGATGTAGAAGTGCATTATCATCCCGGTAAAGCAAATGTTGTTGCGGACGCTCTTAGCCGCAAGGACCATTGCAACCACCTAGAGTTAGAGCCAGTCAGTGAACCCTTGTGCGAAGAAATGAGAAGGCTCAATCTAGAAGTGGTACCGCAGGGAATTCTTTATGCCGTGACGGCAGAGTCAAGCCTTTATGACAGGATTGTCACTGCCCAGAGCAATGATACGGATATCCAAACCATTAGGCAGAAACTAGTGGAAGGAGACCCGAAGTACACTTGTTTCCAGAAGGATCACCAAGATGTGGTCTGGTTTGGAAAACGCCTAGTGATCCCCGTTGACCCAGAAATCAAGAAGATCATTCTAGATGAAGCTCACAAATCCAAGTTCTCTATTCACCCTGGTAGTACCAAGATGTACCAAGATCTAAAGCAGAACTTTTGGTGGTCTAATATGAAGGTGGATGTAGCCAAGTATGTAGCCGAGTGCGATACTTGCCACCGGATGAAAGCAAGTCATCTGAAATCGGCAGGAGTACTTCAACCCCTGACGATACCTATGTGGAAATGGGACGACATTAGTATGGATTTTATTGTGGGTTTACCCCTGACTCCTAGAAAGAAGGACTCTATTTGGGTAATCGTGGATAGACTCACCAAGACCGCTCATTTCATTGCCGTGCATACCACTTACTCCGTGCAACAATATGCAGAGTTGTATGTAGACCACGTAGTTCGTCTACATGGAATCCCAAAAACTATAATCTCTGATAGAGGGACTCAGTTTGTAGCCCGTTTTTGGGAGCAGTTGCATGAGTGTTTGGGGACTCAGTTACTCCGAAGTTCCAGTTATCATCCCCAGACCGATGGTCAGACGGAGAGGATAAACTAGATCCTAGAAGACATGCTGAGAGCAAGCATCTTGCACTTTGACAAGAGTTGGGACAAGTGCTTGTCCTTGGCAGAATTCTCCTACAATAACAGCTATCAGGCCAGCTTGCAAATGGCACCGTTCGATGCTCTATACGGACGCAGATGCCGCACCCCACTGAATTGGTCAGAGACCGGAGAAAGAACACTCTTTGGACTAGAGTTAGTTAAAGAGGCCGAAGAAAGGGTGCAAATGATAAGAGAGAATTTGAAGATGACCCAGATGAGACAAAAGAGTTACCATGATAAGGGAACCGCACCTCGACACTTTGAGGTGGGAGATCATGTGTATTTGAAAGTATCCCCCACCAAAGGTGTGCAAAGGTTCGGAGTCAAAGGAAAGTTAGCCCCGCGCTACATTGGACCCTACGAAGTAATAGAAGTATGTGGACTCGTGGCCTACCGTATCCAATTGCCAGAACGGTTTTCCGCGGTTCACAATGTATTCCATGTAACTCAGTTGAAGAAGGGAGTGCCTGTTCCGGAGAACGAGATCATCACAGAAGTTAATGCTTGGATCGAGCAGGATTTCTCGCTCGTAGAGTATCCTTTGAAGGTACTAGATCAAAAAGAGCGAAAGACCCAGAGGCAAACCGTGCGAATGTACAAGATCCAATGGAGCCACCACACGGAAGAAGAAGCCACGTGGGAGACGGAGGATTATCTTAACACCAAGTATCCGGGCTTCCTCCAATCCCGAAACAGTGAGTCTTTTTCCCCATCTCTTTGTTATCAAATCGAATCTCGGGACGAGATTCCTTTTAAGGGGGGTAGGCTGTGACGCCCCAGGTTTTTAATTACCATCGTTAACGTTAATGACCGGGTTAGCTGGTCAAATGGTCAACCCTAGGTCAACCTGGGCCCTCACCTATGAAAACTCCCTAACACACCCCTAGAGACCCCTAGTGAATAGTTCTTACACTTGTGGGCCAACCCATGGTCAAGGGGTGGGTCAAACCCCCTTGCCATCCCATGTCCACAGGTGCCTGCCGAAACTTTTGCCGTGTTCTCCGAAATTCACCTAAACACTTAAAATTCTACCTTTAGGAAAGTTGTAGGTCTTGTTGAGGGACACAACTTTCATGTGGAGTGGCATTGCAAATTTGGAAGGGAAAATTGTGAAAAACCCCTTGCAAACCAGCTTTTACTGTTGCCAAGCACAGGCTGACATTCAAAGTTGGCATTCCCACAGATTCAAATCTAGAGAGAAAAACCCCATACAACCTTTGTGAAAGTTGTAGCTGGTACTTAGATCTACAACTTTGGTATTCATTGCTTGGTTAGGTTTTATTCAAAATTTTGGAGAAACAGTTGCTCAAACATAGCACCAGCAACACTGCCAGGGCCGGTGCGCGCTGCGCCGCGACGTCGTGCGCGACCCGTGCACCGCGCGTCGCCGGCCACCGCCGCCCGCGCTCCGGCGTCCGCGCCCGCACGCCTCCCAACGCCCGCCGCCCGAGGATGACCGCGCCCCTAGGAGCGCCCGTGCCGAGGCGACCCGCGCCCCGCGACGCGCGGGGGTCGGCCGCCGCGCCATGCGCCGACGCGCGCGCGTGCGCCGTGCGGTGGCCGGACGCCCCCCTTTGGACCGGCGGTCCGTTCACGCCCCCTCGCCCGCGTGCGCCGTACTACGGCCAAGGGTCATGCCGCCGTCATCGCCGGGCCGCCCCGGGGGCTATTTAAGCGCCGTCCCTCCTCCCCGCGCGCCACTCGAGCGGCCCCGCCGCCATTGCCGCCGCCGCCGCCGCCGGAGCTCGCCGCTCGCTCTCCCCACCGGCCGCCCGCACCACGAGCTTCCCTAGCCCCTACTACAACTCCCGGGGTCGCGTGTTGTCCAAGCCCGCGCTCTCCTCGCCGGGAACCCGAGCCGCCGCGGATGTGCTCGCCGGCCGCCGTCGAGCGCCGCCGTGCGGGGGTCTCTCCGCCCCAACCGCGCCTACCCGGCCCACCCTAGGTGAGCACGTGGTCCTCCACGGCCGCTTGCCCGGCCGGGATCGCCGCCGGCTCACCGGAATCGGCCATGCCCGCGCCGCCGACCTGGCCAAGGACCCAATTGCAGGGATTCATTTCTTGTTAGGGTGCTCTGAGTAAAAAGGCAGGACTAGTTTGTGAAGAGCCTATCTAACTTTTCTTACAGATCAGTCCAATGTCTTAGGAAATTCCTAGAAATTCACAGAAAAATCAGAAAATTCCCAAACCAATTTTGTAGGTTTCAGGATGTTAAACCCCACCTCTTTGTTGTACACTTATGGCTGGATTCAAAATAGTTTTGGCAGGAAAATTACAAATGTGTTATACTTGGATATGTCATAACTTGAAATGTATAACTCCTCTGTATCCAAGTTTTGGATATGTTGTGTGTTAGGATATTGCTAGATGTTGTGCCAAAAATTTCACAAAGTTATAATGTAAATCTTTTTCTAAAAATGTTTTTCTATTTTTGGCAGGACTGGATAAATGATTTTTCATGTTAACAATATTTATGTTCTTGAGCCCAACTTGTGCGCACTGTCTTGTAATGCCAAAAGGCACATCCTGTGAATTAATCATGAATTTTGGATTAACAAAAATAATTATTCTTGATTAATGCATGTTTTTCTTTGTAAATTAATAAACCAAGTTCAGTAGATATTCCATGCAAACATGCTGGTTCTCTAGGCTTGTTTAGGGTCAGAGAACATGCACAAGAAAGTTTGGATCATTTTGATGCTTAATTATTTTTATATGCATTTAAATTGAATCACTAGATAACCTTTGTTGTTTTCCATAATATTTATTTTCCTAGCATCCAACACTTACATGTGGGTCCAATGGACCAGTATAGGTGCTAGTAGGCTTAAGAAACACTCATTTAATTTTTGGTAATTTAATTGATTAATAAAAGGCTTAAATGCCCTTTTAATATTAAAGGGAAATTAAATAAAGAAAAGGCCTTAATTAAATATATCTTTCCTTTTTTGGAAGTACTATTTAATATAAATAAAAGAAATTTAATTAACATTACTGATAGGAAATTAATCCATAAATGAAAATATCAATTACACCTTGTTGGTAAAGATGAACTAAAATAAAGCTTTCACATGAAATGATAAGCTTAAATAAAAACCTTTATTCAAATGTGGAATAAAAGAGTAACCCATGTACAACCAATGACTTCCTCAAATAGAAACCTTAGATGAATGCTTGTTAAGGTGAATATGACCAACCCAGAGTTGGATGAGACAACAAACTATCACATCACCTAAATCTTGCATTGCATTCCGTGTAGATCTTCCGGACGGAGATTACTCCCTGGTCCCGGAAACCGAGGAAGGAGGAGCGGAAGGTTCTCTGCAGTACGTGGAAGTACTCGACACCGAGGGTGCCCAAGCTAACCTAGTTGACGAAGGCAAGCTCCGGTGCATCTAACCTAGTTTTAAAGTTCCTTATTCAATTATCTATGAATGATTGTGCATTTACGTTCAGGAGTTGAATGAAACCCTAGATGCATGATCCATAGGTACCTTTGTCCCTACTAGTATGATAGGTCGATAGCTGCTAAGCTATAGGACCGTTACAAGTCGGGTGATGACCTCACTCGCGAGAATAGGTTCCCAGATAGGAATCATACTATGTCCTTAAATGGATTGCTCACGTGGTAAGAGCATGGGATCTGGGCTCCGGTCCAGTGGTTATGTGGGTTAAGTTTTTGAACGTACCAAGCATATGCCGGGTATGGGACCGGTAAGCCTAGTACCATAATGAGGCGGCGAGGGATCCTACTATTACTACTCTTGGGATTCGCTCTCACGGCTAGCTACCGGTGGTGTATGGTGACTCCGGTATCTCGCGGGGTATGCGGATAGCCTCGCACCAAAGACCGTAAGATTCGATCCCAACCCGAGGATTTATGGGGATGGTCCGGGGAGTTGTCCTCGCGGGGGCGACCCGACCGTGTGTTTGGGTCTACCTTGCAAGGTTTAAATCAATCGATTGTCGGCCTCTCACCGTTATCCGAGACTACTTACTCCACTAGTCATGTGATCCCTAATGATGGAAGTTGATGAAGATGATGTTTGATTAATTGTATTGTACAACTTTGTTTGTACTAGTTGGCTAATGTAGTAAAGACTAAACCTACTAGAACTTGTGCTAAAATCTTGAAAGTAAGGACCTACTCTTTGTTACTTTTTAGCAAAAGCAACCCAGTAGCCAAAAAGCCTTTCATAGTCTAGAATTGGTGAAGTAGAAATCACCGACAGGTAAGACTTGCTGAGTATTAGTATACTCAGCCTTGCTATAATGTGTTGATCCAGGTAATGCCTTCAGTGATGTGTGGCTTGGTGAGATCCCGCCCGGCTGGGAGCTGGAGTGGGTGGAGGACGACTACTGAAGCATCATGGATGGCCTCCCGTGGTGACTTTGCTGCCGCTAGTTAATTTCCGCTGCTTTTCAAAACTCTGAACTATTTCGTCATGACAAAAACTATGGTTTGTAATAATTAAACCCTTCGGGGTACGAATTTGGATTTGAATGTTGTTGTATCTCTGGACTCGCCTTCGAGTGAGTTTTAATGCATATATTCGATCCTTGTGCTCTCAAGTGATTTACCGGGCGTTAACCCGGCGACTTACGACAGGATGGTACTTTATTATTGCTTAATGACCAAAGTGGATCGGTCTTAGGCGATAGTACAGTACTTTCCTGGGCGGGTTGTCACACCGCCCGCTGAGGAGTCCACTCCCGCCTCTCAGGCGGAGCCCGAAGCGTCGGCTGCTGAGGCTACATTGCCTGAAGCCAGCGTAGTCGAAGGTGAGTACTCTGCTGGGGCTGTAGTATCCCTGAAGAGTAGTCGTAGTCACTGATGCGCTTGTCTTCCTAGTGACAGGCGCTGAGGCCGAAGGGAGCGAAATCCCCGCGGCGGTGCCCATCGAGAGTTTGACACCAGGAACTTAGGAGGCTACTGGAGGAGCCCCCGAGCTGACGGAGGTGGCCGCCGGAGAAGCCGCCGCGACGACCGAGGGAGAGGAGACCACCACACAGCCAGAACCCGCTCTGGATGTGGTCGTTCGCTCCCCGGAGATCCAAGACGCGGAGCCCATCCGATCTGCACCGATAACCGAAGCCGCCACAAGTAGTCATGGCGGGGTAGAGTTGCTGGCGGACGACTTGGTCGACCCGGCAACGGTGGCTCGGCATCTGGAGGCGGTCCACCAAGCCGAGCAATGGATGAAGGTGAGTAGCCGTAACTCTTGAGTAGTCAATCCTGTAGCGTTGAGTACTCATCTGATATATTTTGTCTGTGCAGGACGTCGTGGAGAGGTCCCGCGAGAAGTCCCATATGCTTCAAGGCTTCCGCGACGCGGTGCTTCGGGCGGAGGCGCTGGAGGACCAACTTATGAAGTCCCGGAAGCACGCGGCCTCCATGCAGTCCAAGCTTAATACCGCCTTCGCCAAGTACCACAACGACATCCAGGAGATGCAGGCGAAGAGCGACGACTTGGTGCAGAAGAACAAGTCGCTCCGCAACAAGAACAAAGGTACACCACTTGTCTTGTTGAGTACTTGTTGGAGGTCGAGAGGTGGGCTAACCCGCTTTTCCTTGTTGTTTGCAGAGCTTGAAACCCGAGTAGACCAGTTGAAGACTTCAGAGACGGATCTAAAGAATCTCTTGTACCGGGAGCAGGAGGCCCGCCAGGTACTCGAGTTAGATTATAAGGAGCTTGCCTACGAGTGCGACAAGCACATGGAGCTTCGTATTGCCTCCGACTGTGACCTCGTCAACTGCTACAAATCGTTGCAGAAGCTGAACGAGGACTGCGAGGGGCTGCGGGCCCAGTTGAAGGAGCTTGAAGAAGCTGCGCTCCCCATCGCGAGGCTGCTGGTGCCTCACCCTGGCGGCCCCAAGATAGCACCGCTGGTGGATCGACTGAAGGAAGCCCCCAGCCGGCTGGCGGCCTACGTGAAGCATCTGGCGAAGTCGATCCCGAACCAGATGCCGGCCTTAATGAAGTCCTACTTCCCGAAGGCGCCCGTGGATGTAGTCGCTGGCGGGCTAGCCGCCAACTGTACCGACGAGCAGTATGCGGAGCTGCTGGAGCAGATGGCGCCCATTGCGGAGCAAGTCGCCGACAAGCTTAATCTCCAGTAGTCCTGTAATAGTTAGCTCGTAGCAATAGATGTACAAAAACAATTGCAATGAAATTGTTTAAGTATTAATGAAAAGAAGTTCCATCAATGAGTACTCGTGGTCGTGATCTCGGAGTGCGGAGTCCCATCGTGGAGTTGTGGCGAGTAGTCGTACTCGGCAGTAGTCCCGTTGAGGGAAGTAAACAGTAAAGAAGTTGATGAACGATCAAACTTTATTACTGAAGAAGTATACCTGGATGGCCAGGGCCGTAGTTACAGAGTAGTCACCAGGACCCGAAGGCCGCCTACGGCTAAGTGGTGCTAGGGCGAGTAGCCGCTTACAGCAGTAGATCCGTAGGTAGCCGTGTAGGCTGGATCTAGAAGTACATGGTCTCTTAGTAGACCGCTGCTAGAGTCCTTTGTCGCTCGTCGCAGCCCAGGATCCGTAGGTAGCCGCATGGGCTGGATTCTGGAGAAGGGTAGTCCGGAGACTGGTGCTTGGACCTGGAGGCCGCTTACAGCGAAGGAGTAGTCCGGAGACTGGAGCCAGGACCCGGAGGCCACTTACGACGGAGGGGTCTTGATGTAGTCGAGTAGACTTGAGCCCCAGGGTAGTCGTGTAGACTTAGGCGTAGAACCGACAGAGCTGGTCGACGTTCCACGAGTTGTTGACATCTTCGCCTTCAAGTGTCTGGAGGCGGTAGGAGCCCGGCCCGGTCACCTTTGCCACGGTGAAGGGACCTTCTCAGGGGGAGTTGAGCTTGTGCAGTCCTTCCGTGTTCTGAATACGACGGAGGACAAGATCGACAACGTTGAAGGAGCGTTCCTAGACGTTGCGGTCGTGGTAGCGTCGGATACCCTCCAGGTACCTTGCTGATTGGACGAGGGCAGCGCAGCGAGCTTCTTCGAGTCCATCGATGTCAACTCGTCTGCTGTCTTCAGAGACGCCTTCGTCGTAGTGCTCCACTGCTGGTGAGTTCCATATGACATCAGCAGCGAGGATTGCTTCGGGGCCGTAGACCAGGAAGTAAGGGGATTGCCCCATTAGCTTGGAAGGCTGAGTACGTAGCCCCTAGAGTGCATTGGGTAGTTCCTTGATCCACTTGCCTCCTTTGGAGTTAGCAGCATCGTGTAGCCGCTTCTTGAGAGCGTCGAGCACCATCCCGTTGGCGTGCTCGGCTTGTCCGTTGGCCCGAGGATGGGCAACCGAGACATATCGGACGTCGATCTCGCTGTTCTCGCAGTACTCCCAGAACTGGTGGTTGTTGAAGTTGGAGCCCATGTCCGTAGCGATGCACGAGTTCATCCAGGAAGTTGAGTACTCTGTCAGCCTTGGGGCACGTGACCGGCTTGACCTCGATCCACTTGGTGAACTTGTCGATTGCCACCAATACTCTGTTGAATCCACCTGGCGCAGTTGGCAGTGGCCCAATCATGTCGAGCCCCCAGCAGGCAAAGGGCCAGGTTGGCGGTATGGTGACTAGCTTGTAGGCTGGGACGTGTTGCTGCGTGGCAAAGTATTGACATCCTTGGCACCTTCTGACGAGTTCTTCAGCGTCGCCCAGAGCTGTGGGCCAGTAGAAAGCTCGCCGGAAGGCCTTACTGACCAGCGTGCGAGAAGACGCATGGTTGCCGCAGACGCCCTTGTGGATCTCCTCCAAGATGTCCTTGCCTTCTTGCCTGGGGACGCACTTCATGAGTACTCCAAAAGATGCGCCCCGCTTGTAAAGCTTGTCTCCGACGAGGACGTAGGACTTGGCGCGGCGGATGAGCTGCTCAGCCAAGTTCTTGTCTGAGGGAACCTTCTGCTCGCTGAGGTAGTCGATGAAGGGTTGCCTCCAGTCCGCGTCGATCATCATGACCTCCTGGCCAGCTGGCGGATGCGCTGGGGCAGTGGTCGGTGGCGCCGGCTCCGGGATGGATGGCGCGTGAAGCTCGTGGACGAAGACACCCGCTGGTACTTGAGCGCGAGTAGAACCGAGCTTCGACAGAACGTCCGCTGCAACGTTGTTGTCGCGGACGATGTGGTGGAACTCGAGACCGCAGAACTTGTTCTCGAGCTTGCGGACTTCTAGGCAGTAGGCGTCCATGTTCTCCTTGTTGCGGTCCCAGGACTTGTTGACTTGGTTGATGACCACTGCGGAGTCGCCGTAGACTAGTAGCCGCTTGATGCCCAGTGAACCCACGAGGTGGAGCCAGTGTAGGAGAGCTTCGTACTCGGCTTCGTTGTTTGAGACCTTCCAGAAGATCTGCAGGACGTACTTGAGTTGTTCGCCCGTTGGAGAGATCAGGAGTACCCCTGCACCTGCGCCCTCGAGGTTGAGTGAGCCGTCGAAGTACATCACCCAATGCTCTGGTCGCACGGTTGGAGTAGGTAGCTGATTCTCCCGCCACTCCGCCATGAAGTCGACTAGCGCCTGCGACTTGATGGCCGTTCGTGGCTTGAAGTCGATGGTGAGGGCGCCGAGTTCGATTGCCCACTTGGAGATTCTTCCAGTAGCATCTTGGTTCCGCAGGATGTCGCCGAGCGGGTAGTCGGTGACGACGGAGATCGAGTACTCCTGGAAGTAGTGTCGTAGCTTCCGCGAGGTGATGAGTATCGCGTACAGAAGCTTCTGCACAGGCTGATAGCGTGCCTTGGACTCTGACAGGACCTCGCTGACGAAGTAGACTGGGTGCTGGACTGGATAGGCATGCCCGTCTTCCTGCCGCTCGACAACGATGGCAGTACTGACCACGTGAGTAGTCGCAGCGAGGTAGAGCAGTAGCTGCTCGCCTTTGCGAGGAGCCGTGAGGACTGGTGGCTTCGATAGGAAGTCCTTGAGCTGAGCAAGGGCTTGATCCGCCTCTGGAGTCCACACGAACTTCTCTTGGTGCTTGAGTAGTTTGAAGAAGGGGAGCCCCCGTTCTCCAAGCTTCGAGATGAATCTGTTCAAGGCCGCCATGCACCCGGTCAGCTTCTGGACGTCTTTGATGCACGTGGGAGCTTTCATGCTGGTGATGGCGGAGATCTTCTCGGGGTTGGCTTCGATGCCGCGTTGGCTGATGATGAAGCCGAGTAGTTTGCCCGAAGGTACGCCGAAGACGCACTTGTTCGGGTTGAGCTTCCAGCGGTACTCGCGCAGGGATGCGAAAGTCTCTTCAAGATCGTCGATGAGGGTACTGGAGTTTCTGGTCTTGACGACCACGTCATCCACGTAGGCTTCGACGTTCTTGTTGAGTTGCCTCTTGAAGTAGGCCTGGATAGCTCGTTGATAGGTGGCGCCGGCGTTCTTCAGCCCGAAGGACATGGTCGTGTAGCAGTACACGCCAAACGGGGTGATGAACGCGGTCTTCTCCTGGTCTTCTTCCTTGATCGTGATCTGGTGGTACCCGGAGTAGCAGTCGAGGAAGCAGAGCAGGTCGCAGCCCGCCGTGGAGTCGATGACTTGATCAATCCGCGGCAACCCGAAGGGGTCCTTGGGGCAGTGCTTGTTGAGGTCGGTGTAGTCGACGCACATCCTCCACTCGTTCGAGTTCTTCTTTCGGACGAGGACGGGGTTGGCGAGCCACTCAGGATGGAAGACTTCTCTGATGAAGCCAGCCGCGAGTAGTTTGGCGAGTTCCTTCTTAATGGCATCCCGTCTGTCGTCGGCGAAACGGCGGAGGTGTTGTCACTTGGGGGTGGCCTTAGGATCGACGTTGAGGCAGTGCTCGATCAACTCCCTGGGCACTCCTGGCATGTCCGCTGGCTTCCATGCGAAGATGTCGCGGTTAGCCCGGAGGAAGCTGATGAGCGCGTCTTCCTATTTGGGGTCGAGGCCGGCCCCGATTGTGGTGGTCTTGCTGCTGTCGCCTGTCCCGAGGTCGATCGTCTTGACTAGCACCTCCTCAGTTGGCTGAGGCTTGTTGCCTTTGTCAGACTTCTCAGGGATGTCGAGTTCACTTGTTGCAAGCTTCTTCGACGCGGCGTAGACCTCCATCATCGCGTTGGGTACTTGATTTGTAGAGGCGATCTCCATGGCTTCGGTGTCGCAGTCGTGCGAGATCTTCAAGTCCCCTTGGAGAGAGAGTACACCCGCTGGACTCGGCATCTTGAGTACCAAGTAGGTGTAGTGGGGCACCGCCATGAACTTGGCGATGGCCGGTCTGCCGAGGATGGCATGGTAGGATGTCTCGAAGTCCGCAACCTCGAACTTGATGTACCCGGTACGATAGTTGTCCCGAGATTCCCTGAAGGTAACTGGCAAGACCACTGCGCCCAGCGGGATAGCTGTGTCACCGGGGACGATGCCGTAAAAAGGCGTGTTGCTCTTGGTGAGCATGTGGGTGATGTCGAGCTTCATCTTCTTCAAGGTCTTGGTGAAAAGGATGTTGAGCCCGCTTCCACCGTCGATGAGGACCTTGTTGAGCTTGGAGCCCGCGACCACCGGCTTCAGGACGAGAGGGAACCGCCCTGGTTCGGAGAAGCTGGTCCATTGATCCGTGCGGGAGAAGGTAATGGGTACCTCCGACCACCTGAGAGGGGTCGGGACTGCTGGTTTGTTGACGGATAAAAGACGTATCCCTCTATGATCCGCAAGCGTACGGACCCCACATCTTTTTCACCACGGGATTCCCAAGGTTCTTGTCAATCCGCGGAGCAAGGGGATTACAAGCGTTCGATCAACAACGACACACTAGCTACTAAAACCCTAACTTACTATTAAACTAGAAAGCAACTAAACTACACTAGAGAGAATGATAGACGATCAAGGTAGAAGACACTCGCCCACGGGTCTACGATACTAGAACATGCAATCGCTTAAAGACATGAAAACCAATCTAATCTATCGGGGTTGTGACCACGGTTTCGCCCTTTCCCTCCTCTCGTACTGTCACTACGCGAAGGTATTCATGACTAGACCTTTGATGGACACGGCGTATTGAATGGATCCAAGGAAGCATTGGAGCTCGTACTCCCTTTACGGCATGGTAGCTAACCTTAAGCATTAAAGTATATTCAACACAAGATGATAGATAGATAATCCGACAAAGTGCGATTACATCTCAATATCGATTACAACCCATGGACGAATGAGAAGATTACCCCATCAAGGTGCTGATCATGGCACCGTTGATCATGGTTTCCCTTCCGCCGGTGTCTTCCTTCTTCTCCATGAGAGGGTGCTTCCTTCGAGGTGGTTGATCTCCTGCCGGAGATCCTCCTCCTCTCTCTCTAGCTTGTGGATAGCCTTCTGGTGCGAATGACTCCTCCCCCCGGTGTTGGCGGCGCCTCGGGGCTTTGTAACGACCCGCCTCCCCGAGGCCGGGCCCGCCTACACCTGGCAGCTTTCTAGGACTCCAAGAATATTCTCACAGACCAACACATGTCTTTCCTGCGCACTTTGTCCTCACTCATGCGCACCCGGGAAGGACTTCCCGGTCGGTCACCCATCGACCCAAGCCAAGCACGCTTAACTTTGGAGTTGTTTTGTGATGGGCTTCCGGAAAAGAAGTTGCAACTTGTTGATATGAGTATCCTTATCAATCCTATTAAGCCTTGGGCCGGGATGTCACATACACCCCCCTTAGAAGATCGACGTCCTCGTCGATCAACCCCAAGCCAGGAACGTCCTCTCTTGGCCACGTCCGTGGGTCCAGTGCCAGCGCATGTGCCATGCTGTGTGACCACTCAGGGCCCACACCAGCCATGCACACCATGCCCGCGCAACTGCGACCACACGCGCCCGTGAAACCGCGAGAGTCGGCTCTGATACCAATTGTAACGACCCGCCTCCCCGAGGCCGGGCCCGCCTACACCTGGCAGCTCTCTAGGACTCCAAGAATATTCTCACAGACCAACACATGTCTTTCCTGCGCACTTTGTCCTCACTCATGCGCACCCGGGAAGGACTTCCCGGTCGGTCACCCATCGCTCCAAGCCAAGCACGCTTAACTTTGGAGTTGTTTTGTGATGGGCTTCCGGAAAAGAAGTTGCAACTTGTTGATATGAGTATCCTTATCAATCCTATTAAGCCTTGGGCCGGGATGTCACAGGCTTTTAGGGTTGAAGATCCTTCGAGGGCAAGGAAAACGGGACCGAACCGGCCACCGGAGTGGGCTGGGCCGGCCGGCCTGGGCCGACCGGCCCAGGCCCAATTCGTCCCGGTTCGGTCGCCCCTTTTGCTCCGTGGGTCCTCATGCACTTATGTACTTTGCCCCCTCCACTTGCATGATTTTGATGATGTTATCCTCACGTCCAAGATGGAGGTTCTCTTCACATGAAATTCGATCTTTTACACTTCAATCCCCGGGGGTGTTCCTCGTAGCACTTCGGTCCTCGCCACCATTGGAAGTGATTTCATCAAGCTCATGAACATGAACAAGACTCCGTAAATGCTCCTTTGAACTTGTTGCGAATCCGTCCTTTATGTCCATGTTTTCCTACATAAACACAACACTTCCAAATGCATGCACAAAGATGAACTTGTTATATGATTAGTGTGCCTAGTGGCGGGTTAGTTCCATAATCAAATCCAAACCAAAGTGTAATGAACATGCTAGGTGCACCAAAATACACCGTCAACATCTCCCCCACGCTTAGCTCTTGCTCGTCCTCGAGCAAGTACTCGTAAAAGAACTTCGTCCAAGGTGTTGTAATCATATACCACCTATCCTTCTTCACAAGTTAGTCAATCCCTTCATCTTTAATACATAAACACAAAGTAATGATAATCAAACATAAACATGGGCGTTTAGAACTTTTACCACGTCAAGTTTTACCCCACAACTCAAACTCTTTACTCGAAGCTTTCAGCTTCAGCCATACGTACTTCTTTGCTTCCATCGGAGGGTTTTTTATGATTTTCAAAACAAAATTCCTGCAACAAGTATTAGACAAAAAACTTTCTCCAAGCTCTCTCAAGACACTCATATGAGGTGGCTATCCTAACCAAATTTTATAAAACTCTCACCTCCCATTAATCTCTCATATATCATGTAAAGTGGAGCTATAGGTAGGGCTAGTGCAATCAACACAAGTATTGTCAAAGTAAGAACTTCCTCTAATGGTTGTCTACCTTTCAAAGCCAATGATCATGAGAATAAACCATATGTAGGGATATCAAGGATGAGAAGATTTAGAATGGTGGACATGTGCAAGGGCAAAAGAAAATTGTGACTACAAGGCACCAATGACGTCCTCGTTGTCGGATTGCACATGGTTGGAAATAGAGTAAAAGTTGCGTCTCACAATCAACGTGACATCCTTCCTTACACTTTATTTTTTTCTTTTCTTTCACTTGATCCATCCCTCTCATATCTTTATTGCTACCTCATCTTTTTCTTTTTCTTCTTTCATTCACAAATTTTTTCTTTCTTTCTTTCTTTTCCATACACATACTTTTTCTCTTTATTTTTCTCTCTCTTGACAACTTTTCAAAGCTTTCAATTCTCTCTTTCCTCGCATGCATACAATCTGAAATTTTAAATGAATCATGCTAGAGACGAGACGAAACTTTGAAAATAGGTTGTGTTCAAGGAATACGATGTACAAAAGAGATGTATAGGGTTCGGTATGGAATTCGGCGATGAACGTGACTTTCGTTGTGAAGGTCACGTAACCGAATATATGACGAGGCTAGCAACAAAAGATAAGCACAAGAACATGATCATTACTCGAAATTAAAACTCACCAAGAGAGAAGGGTCCTAGCCTAACTCATCGTGCTAATCACACTTATGGTGGAGCGAAAAAATAAACTTGGCTTTGGATAGGAATTTTTTCTTACTCTCAACTTGGAAAAAGAGGTTTTGCTAACCTTTATTACAAGGGTTTTAAGATAATTTTCAGAACTGAAATCCTCCAACTTTTAGCATTGAACATAGCACAACTAACAAGTGAAGCTCAAGATCGAAGTGTGTTATGGGTACTTTTAGTAGTAGCAATTCCACTAAGCACCACGGTAAACGTTTTTCAAACCACATACTTATGTTCATATATCAAGAATCGAAGATTAAACAAACAAGTGAATAAAGATAAGCAATACATAAAACACAAAGATATATATATACTCTTTTTATTTGATTTTCTTGACTCAACACTAATTTAAGACACTTGCAAAATTTTAAAACACACTCAAAAACTCAAAAACTAAAGACTCATTAAAAACACTAAGACTCTCACACGAAGATTAAACCGAACCTAAACTTGAAGTTCAAAAGCTAAGGCTAGCGAGCTAGCTCTCCCCCACGCTTAAAACATACGACGTCCTCGTCGTATCTTACAAAAAACCTAAGGGGAAAACTAGATCTAGTGGTACTTCAAGCAAGTATTGCACCACTTGCCTCTCATGTTTCCAACCATGCCGAAAAGTTTGCGCACGTTACGGTTTAGGAACTTGTAGTCGTCTTCGACTACGCGCTCCAAGTCCTCCATACGTTGCTTCATCGCTCCATGGCTTGGAGACATTCGTCGGCCGACGTGTAGAGATCCGCGATGGATTGACGGCAAGCTCGACAACACATCGGATGCAATCCGAAGGGGTCATCGTCGCCATTATCTCCACCATCGTCACCACCGTCGTTGCCACCTCCATTGTCGTCGCCTTCGTTGCCATCGTTGCCGTCGCCGTTGGGGCCTTCGGGAGTCCTTTCCTTGGGCTGCTCATCCCAATCGTCATCATCTCTTTCGGCCGCCCACGAGCTCGGGCTAAGATCGTCGGAGTAGTCGCTACCCCCATAATCCTTAGGCTCTGGTGACACCTCCTTGTAGTCTTTGCGCTTGATGCCTTGGATGCGTGCCGACCTTCGAACGGGTGTAGGGACCTTCTCTCCTTCGACGGGGTTGCGAGATGCAACAGCTCTGGTCGGGACACGCCCTCCGCAACGGATGCGTGCAGTCCTCTCGACGGGTAGCTTGAGCTCGCATCGCATCGCCTCCTCCATCGATGGCTTCTTGGCTTCTAGCTTCAACTCTAAGCTCTTTGGAGGCACAATGGCTGCTACAAGGGTGCAAAATATTGCTTGAAAGGTTTGATCCTCGAGCTCCCAATTCGGCCAAATAAATAGTCCTGAGAGAAAAGCCCTGGGAACCTTATTTTCCTTTTTTACACTTCCCTAAAAATTTTCGACCAAACAAGGAAGTCAAAAAGGAGCAATTCGGCGAAATTCGGCGTCATCGCCCGCCGGGACCCTGCGGGTCGGTCCGCCGGGCCGGCCGGCCCACCCCCGCCTCGGGGGCGGGCCGGTCCGGGTTTTTGCAGACCGCCCTATTTTTTCTTCCTTAGCCCATGGGAAAAAGTTGGCCCAGTAAATCTTCGCGAAAAACTCCAGAAAACTAAAAGAAAAACTATTTACAAAAGTTGATGCCTTGTTTCTCGTCCTAGGCGGGACGTTCGGGCTCTTCCTCCATGATAAAGACGTCAACATGGTGAAGGGGCACGATGTCGGGTTCGTAGTAAACCTTAAGCCGCTATCCATTCACCACAAATTGATCGCCGTTTATATCCATAATGGTTACCGCTCCGTTGGAGAACACCGAATGCACAACATAAGGTCCGTCCCACTTGCTTTGCAATTTCCCCTTTCCGAAGGTTTTAAACCTCGAATTGTAAAGGAGGACCTTATCTCCTTCTTTAAATTCTTTTTTCTTTAATCTTTTATCATACCACCTTTTGATTCTCTCCTTGTATATGCTTGCGTTTTCATAAGCCTTTAACCTCAACTCCTCTAGCTCGCTTATTTGGATTCTTCGTTTCACCATCGCGGCATCGAGATCAAGGTTCATCTCTTTAATTGCCCAATAGGCTTTATGTTCCAACTCAACCGGAAGGTGGCAAGCTTTTCCATAGACGAATTGATAAGGGGTCATACCTATCGGTGTTTTAAACGCCGTTCGATAAGCCCATAAAGCTCCGTCTAATTTCTTTGACCAATCCTTGCCTCCCTTCTCTATGGTCTTGTTGAGTATGCTTTTTAATTGCCTATTTGACGTCTCCGCTTGTCCGTTGGTTTGTGGGTGATAGGCCGTAGAGACCCTATGCTCAATTCCCAACTTGGACAAGCACTTTTTGAAATTCTTCCCGGTGAAGTGAGTTCCTCCATCACTTATCAAGATTCACGGTGTACTGAAACGGGGAAAAATCACGTTCTTGATCATAGTGATGGACTCGTCCGTGGAAGCTTTACGACATGGTATAGCCTCTACCCACTTGGATACATAATCAACCATAACAAGGATATACTCGAATCCAAATGAGTTTTTAAAAGGCCCCATGAAGTCTATGCCCCATACATCGAATATGTCAATTTGTAAGTTGTATTTCAAAGGCATAGAATTTCTTTGAGAGATGTTTCCGGTTCTTTGGCATTCGGGGCATGATGCAACATATCTTTTAGTATCTTCATGCATCTCCGGCCAATAGAATCCGCTCGACCATACTTTTGCTTGGGTTCGAAAATGGCTATAGTGCCCACCGTACTCCGCCGAGTGGCACTTCCTCAAAATCTCTACCCTTTCTTCTCTTGGCACACATCTTCTCATTACTCCATCATTGCCAAGTTTGAAGAGGTATGGTGCATCCCAAAAATATTTCTTACTTTCGAAGATTATCTTCTTTTGAGTGTTTTTATCTAGATGATCGAGGGGCATCTTTCGAATTGCTCGAATGATGTCGATCATCCAAGTATCTTTATCAAGCACTCTATAGAGTTGGTCATCTCTCATCTTATCTTCTATGGGCTCTTTATCATCTTGTCCATGATTCATCCTAGACAAATGATCGGCCACAACATTTTCCACCCCCTTTTTATCACGAATTTCAACATCAAACTCTTGGAGAAGAAGGATCCAACGAATCAAACGTGGTTTAGCTTCCTTCTTAGCCAAGAGATACTTGATGGCTGCGTGATCGGTGTAAACAATGACCTTCGAGTTCATGATGTAACATCTGAATTTTTCGAAGGCGAATACCATTGCTAGCAACTCTTTTTCCGTAGTGGCATAATTTACTTGCGCCCCACTAAGAGTTTTGCTAGCATAGTAAACGGCGTGAACTCGGCCTTCCTTTCTTTGACCCAAGACCGCGCCTACGGCGTAGTCACTTGCGTCACACATGATCTCGAAAGGTTGGCTCCAATCTGGAGGTTGGATGATGGGAGCACTCACCAACGCATTTTTCAAGGTCCGGAATGCCGCTAGGCACTTCTCATTAAAGTCGAAAGCCACATCCTTTTGAAGGAGATGTGTTAAAGGCTTTGTGATCTTCGAGAAGTCCTTTATAAATCTTCTATAGAATCCGGCATGGCCTAGAAAGCTCCTTAAGGACTTAACATCCGTAGGAGGTGGGAGTTGCTCAACCGTCTCTACCTTAGCCTTGTCCACTTCAATTCCTCTCTCGGATATGACATGTCCGAGCACTATACCTTGTTTAACCATGAAGTGGCACTTTTCCCAATTTAATACCAAGTCTACCTCCGCACACCTCGTAAGGACCTTTTCTAAGTTTGCTAAGCAATCCATGAACGTCTTCCCGTATACGGAAAAATCATCCATAAACACTTCAACAATTTCTTCGATGAATTCTGAAAACACGGCCATCATGCAACGTTGAAAAGAGGCCGGAGCGTTGCATAGGCCGAAGGGCATCCTCCTATATGCAAACGTTCCATAAGGGCATGTAAACGTTGTCTTATGTTGATCTTCCGGGTGAATGGGAATTTGCATGAACCCCGAGTATCCATCGAGAAAGCAAAAATAAGCGTGGTTTGCTAACCTCTCGAGCATCTCGTCTATGAACGGTAGGGGGAAGTGATATTTCTTTGTCACTTTGTTAAGCTTACGATAATCGATACACATCCGCCACCCGGTCACGGTTCTTTGCGGTATCAACTCGTTCTTCTCATTCTTCACCACGGTCAAACCTCCTTTCTTTGGTACACAATGTACCGGGCTCACCCACTCGCTATGCGGAACCGGGTAGATGATTCCGGCATCAAGTAACTTGATAACCTCTTTCTTTACTACCTCTCGCATGGCATGGGTTAGCCTCCTTTGGTGGTCCACTACGGGCTTACATTGGTCTTCCATTGGTATACGATGAGTGCAAAAGGCTGGGCTAATTCCTTTGAGATCATTGATCGAATATCCAATCACCTTCCTATGTTTTTTAATAAAATCAGCAACGCTTCATTTTCTTCGGGACTCAACTCGTCGCTCACAATGACTGGATAAGTTTTGTCGGGGCCCAAAAATTCATATTTTAATCCTTTGGGCAAAGGTTTAAGGTCTACCTCGGGCACTTGTGGCTCCTCGGGTTTGATTTCTCCTATGTCTTCGAATTTCTCTTCCTCCACACTACCATCATGCGGCTCTAAGACTTTTGTTGCTTCCTCTAGTTCTTCATCTTGTTGATTACTAATATGATTTTCCATTGCTCTTTGCAGCGGGTCTCTAAGGGTTTCAACAAAACGAAGACTATCTATCTCTTCTACTTCTTCATCTTCAGGAGGAAAAGGTGTAAGGTGTTTAGAAGCACGAAGAAAATTATATGTGTACTTTGTTCCATCAAGGTTCATTGTTACTTTGCCTTCTCCGGCATCTAACACGGCATCAACAAACTTAAGAAAAGGCCTACCTAAGATTATATGATCATGATTATTATGGTAAGCATCAATAACAAAGAAATCGGTTGGTATATAGTTTCTAGAGATTTTTACTTTCATGTTGCAAGCAATACCTAGAGGTTTGATAGTTCTACCATCTACCATAATTAATTTCGTTGATGTTGGAGCTAAGTCTAGGTTGTGGTATTGAACTTTATCGTAAATTTTAGAAGATAGAACACTTACTTGGGCTCCGATGTCGCATAAAGCTTTGCATTGAACTCCGTTGATCTCGCAACTCAAGTGTGGCGTCATCTTCTCTTCTTCTTCGGATCCTATCGCGTAAATTTCAGTGAGGCGAGCGTATGGTGATGCTTCGGGCTTGATCCCCATGATTCTCTTCACCTCGGCAATATGTTCCGGATCCACTATATCATCTCCAAAGAGTTTTTGGAAGATCTCACCGGTGGTTTCAAGGTCGTATGAATTTTCAGCTTTCTTCTCCGGTGGGAAATCCACTTCCAATGCTCTCGCCATTCCCTTTTGGTTAGGGAAAGGTCTTCTCTTGTCGAATACTTCTCCGTAATCAATAGGAACCCAATCCATTGGTTCGAACCCCCTTAGTGGCTTCGCGCTTGACATGCTTCTCTTGTTCGTCTCATTTGGTGCGGCGAAGTCGACGTTTGGTGTAGTTCTTGACTTGATGTGTTCTTGTTCAAGCTTTTCCATGATTGGCTCCTCTTTTGTGACTTCCGGGGTTGCCTCTTTAGAAAAATCAGCAAGCTTCTTCTTCCTTGAATTGTATTCCGGCTCTTCCGCAAGTCTTATTTCCCAATCTCTTCGCATGGCAGCCGCTTTACTAACTTTTTGTAGAAGTTGGGCGGCTTCCGTGAGTGTTTTCTCCATGAGATCCCCACCTGCACACATTTCGACGTGTTACATGCAACTAGGGGTTAGGGAAAAGAAAAATGTATGCAAGAGTACGTCACCGGTGAAGCCGAGTTTTGGTCCTTGTTCGATCAATCCATTAAACCTATCCCAGGCTTGGTCTATCCCTTCCTCTTCTCCTTGCATCAAAGTGATCACTTGCCTCCTTAGATGTTGAACCTTGCTAATTGGAAAGAACTTCTCGCAAAACTTCTTTGTCAACTTGTTCCAATTGCCTTCAACTTTAAAGGACGCAACCGAATACCATGTCTTTGCATTGCCGGCAAGTGAGTAGGGAAAGAGATTCCATTTGAACCATTCATCGGGAACTCCTTCTTGACGCACCGTGTTGCATATTGTCGTGAAATCCCTTATGTGTCTATATGGGTTCTCCGTAACCATCCCTTCAAATGGGTTCTCCGCCACCATCTTGATGATCTTGGATTTAATCTCATACTTGGTCGCTTCGAGCTTCGAATCCGACTCTTGTACTTTTATGTCTTTACATCGAGGGCTAGCGTAATCCCTTAATGATTTCTCTGGTTCTTCCACGGGTTGATTAACGAACGCCATCTAGACAATAAGATAGAAAAACAAAAACAAAAACGAAACAAGTGTTTTTCTAGATAATATATGTTAGATAAAGCAAACGAAAGATAAACTAAATATAAAACTAAGTTAAATGCAAATCAAACGATGTAAACTAACTTGCTCCCCGGCAACGGCGCCAGAAAAAGGGGCTTGTTGACGGATAAAATACGTATCCCTCTACGATCCGCAAGCGTACGGACCCCACACCTTTTTCACCACGGGATTCCCAAGGTTCTTGTCAATCCGCGGAGCAAGGGGATTACAAGCGTTCGATCAACAACGACACACTAGCTACTAAAACCCTAACTTACTATTAAACTAGAAAACAACTAAACTACACTAGAGAGAATGATAAACGATCAAGGTAAAAGACACTCGCCCACGGGTCTACGATACTAGAACATGCAATCGCTTAAAGACATGAAAACCAATCTAATCTATCGGGGTTGTGAACACGGTTTCGCCCTTTCCCTCCTCTCGTACTGTCACTATGCGAAGGTATTCATGACTAGACCTTTGATGGACATGGCTTATTGAATGGATCCAAGGAAGCATTAGAGCTCGTACTCCCTTTACGGCATGGTAGCTAACCTTAAGCATTAAAGTATATTCAACACAAGATGATAGATAGATAATCCGACAAAGTGCGATTACATCTCAATATCGATTACAACCCATGGAAGAATGAGAAGATTACCCCATCAAGGTGCTGATCATGGCACCGTTGATCATGGTTTCCCTTCCGCCGGTGTCTTCCTTCTTCTCCACGAGAGGGTGCTTCCTTCGAGGTGGTTGATCTCCCGCCGGAGATCCTCCTCCTCTCTCTCTAGCTTGTGGATAGCCTTCTGGTGCGAATGACTCCTCCTCCCGGTGTTGGCGGCGCCTCGGGGCTTTTAGGGTTGAAGATTCTTCGAGGGCAAGGAAAACGGGACCGAACCGGCCACCGGAGTGGGCTGGGCCGGCCGGCCTGGGCCGACCGTCCTGGGCCGACCGGCCTAGTCCCAATTCGGTCCGGTTCGGTCGCCCCTTTTGCTCCGTGGGTCCTCATGCACTTATGTACTTTGCCCCCTCCACTTGCATGATTTTGATGATGTTATCCTCGCGTCCAAGATGGAGGTTCTCTTCACATGAAATTCGATCTTTTACGCTTCAATCCCTAGGGGTGTTCCTCGTAGCACTTCGGTCCTCGCCACCATTGGAAGTGATTTCATCAAGCTCATGAACACGAACAAGACTCCGTAAATGTTCCTTTGAACTTGTTGCGAATCCGTCCTTTATGTCCATGTTTTCCTACATAAACACAACACATCCAAATGCATGCACAAAGATGAACTTGTTATATGATTAGTGTGCCTAGTGGCGGGTTAGTTCCATAATCAAATCCAAACCAAAGTGTAATGAACATGCTAGGTGCACCAAAATACACCGTCAACATGGTTCAATGCTTATGACTTCTCGACGGGTAGCCTTTTGCTCCCGCCTGCTGGGTAGTCCGCCGAAGAGGACGTTGACAGTCTTGTTGGGTTCCTGGAACTCGCCATTGTCTCCGTCGTTCTTCTTCTTGCCTTTCTTGTCGTGAGGGTGCGGTGGCTTTGGAGTACTCTTGAGTGCTCGCCTGAGTTGGTAGCACTGCTCGGTAGTGTGGTTGCCGTCCATATGCCACATGTACTTCTCCTTCAGCAAGTCTTTGAAGCCGCCGGAGTTCTTCTTCGAGTTCTCCTTCGCAGGGCGTTGGATAGCCACGACAGTGTTGTCTGGCTTGCGCTTGCGGTTGGGACCCGAGTAGTAGTTGTTGTTGCTGCGACCGACTTGGTTCCCGTTGTTGCCGCCGCCGCCGCCCGCGTTTTGCTTGTTCTTGCCACGAATGGCGTCGTACTTGGCATTGGCCTTGTCTTCTTCATCCGCCCAGGACGTGATCATGTCTTTAAGGTGGGGGATGGACTTGGGGCGGCGACGACCGAAGTCTTCAAATGTGCGGCGGTGGTAGAGGCCGTCTTGGAAGAGGTCGATGACCTCCTTGTCGGTGACGTCGACTACGGTAGCGCGCTTGTCGAAGAAGCGACGCATGTACTTGCGGAGGGCCTCGCCTTGTTCCTGCTTGACCATGGCCAGGTCCATGCGAGTACCCGATCGACCCATGGCGCCCGCGAAGTTGCTGGTGAACTGCTCCTTCAACTGGTCCCACTTGTCGATCGAGTGCTTGTCCAGCAACTCGAGCCATGTGAGTGGAGCTTGGTCCAGGCAGAAGGGGAAGTAGAGGCATTTGGTGTCATTGTTTCCGCCAGCGTTCTCGATGGAGAGGGCGTAGCACCTGAGCCACTGGATGGGGTCCTGCTTTGCGTCGTACTTGGTGATCCCCAAAGGCTTAAACTTTTCGGAGAGGAGCAAGTTGCGAAGTTGAGGTAAGAAGGCGGGGAAGCCGTCGTTGTCACCTGCAGTGGCTGACTTCTTCCGCCGCAGCTCCTCAATCTTCTGGCGGGCGTCGTAGGCGCCCTGTGAGGCACCGGAGGCGTGGCTGTTCGCGTGGTCACGACCGCCGCGATTGCCGCTGCCGCCGGCCCTCCTGTTTGCTCCGTGGTTGGAGCTTCCGTCGTCACTGCCGCCGCCGTCAGGAGCACGATGAGGGACGACCTCACGGTTGCTGTTGTCACCCTGTGAGGGTCCGCCGGCGTTCGCGCGAGTACGGTTGGGCTGAGCCGGCAGCTCGGCTCGAGTACGGTTGCGGCCGAGGTCAGCGTTGCGACTTGTAGCTTCGTTGTCACGGTTCCTGGCGGGAGGAGGCTGGTTGACCCTGTTGTCGACCCGCATGAAGTAGGCGTCTTCAGCGAGCTTGGCGATGACTTCTCCGACGCGTATTCCCTGAGCCTGGCGTGCGATCGCTGTGATCGACATGAGGCACTGCTCGGGGGTAGTGTGTACTCTGCTCTCGACCGCTTCGAGAGCTTCCGCAAGGTTGTGGATGGGGAGGTTGTCCCTGAGACGCCGGCGCTGTTCGTTGCGTTTTCTGTTATGCTCACGTCGAGCGTCCCCGTTGGCAGCGGTCTCGTCTGCAGGTGCATCAGCGGACAGCTCGTCTGCAGAGATGTCCTCAAGGTACTTGTCTGGAGCCGTCCCTGATGGTCCGGGGGTGTCGCCGGCAGCCATGAAGAATTGGCGATCAGGGTTGCCAAGGCTGGACTCAGAGCTCGCCACCTCAGTTGGAGTGTACGAGTCAGCCCGGGCAAGTGGTGTTCCCTCCTGGAACGGGAGCGAGTTGAGGTAGGCGACGTAGCGTGAGTCTCCGCTTATCAGGTCCGCGGGATTGCGGTCTGGCCAGTAGACGAATCTTCCGGCGGGCGTGGACGTTATAACCAGCCCAGAGGCCGGGCTTGATAAGGGATGCTCAGTTGTGTTGTCCTCGGACTCGGGATCCTCTGGGTCCGACCCGAAGTCGAACTCGTATGCGGAATCCGAGTAGAACCCGGAGAGGGGGTTGGAGTCCGAAGCGTGGCCGGGGCCGGTGTCGGAGTCCGAGTTGTACTCGGGTACGGGCTCCTTGCCGGCCCTGCGCGAAGAAGGAGCCCCCGTGCGGGCCCTGCAGGGGTTGCGGGGGCCACGCGTGGAGCGCTCGCGGGATCTGGCGACCACATGCGATGGCTGAGCAGCCGGCTCGCATGCGATAGCCCATGGAGACGTCGAGTTCGAGTTGGAAGCGGACTCGAGCTCGAAGTCGGCGTGATGGTTGAAAAGCGAAATTTCGCCGAACTTGCCGGCGAGTTCGCCAGTGACAACTTCAGGAAGCGCCACGAAGCCGGTCTCCGGGTTGGGCTGGATGGTGAGGCGACGGTGGAAGGATCCCGCGCCGTCAGCAGTGCAGACCCAAGCGCCGAAAACGAAGGTGTCGCCGCGGTTGAAGGCGACGGTTGGCTTGAAGTAGACGGGGAGGCTGTCGAGTTCGCCATGTGATCTCGGGCGAGAGCCCCTACCGGCGCGCCGACCGTGTCGGTGTTTTAGACCGGCAACCTACTAAGGGGAGTACCCGAAGTAGATGAATGTGGCCTCGCCGAGATCGGTAACTCGAAGGAAGAGACACGTGGCACACAATTTAGACAGGTTCGGGCCGCGAGGTGCATAATACCCTACGTCCTGTATGCTGTGTAGCTCTGAATTGATTGGGTACGCTTACAAGATGGTGCAATTGTACACCGTGAGATGAGATGATGAGAGAAGGATCCCTGCCTCGCCTTATATAGTCCGGGAGGCAGGGTTACAAGTCGGAATAGGGAGAGAGTACTAGTCGAGTACGTCTAGGAGTCTTCCATACAGTGCGGGACATGTACAGCTTCCTAACCGAGTACTTCTCCTCCGTAGTCCTTGTGCTTCACGCCATCAGGTACCGTGCAGCGCAAGTCGGGTAGTCCCAGGGGCCCACCGAGTAGTCGGTCCTGGTACCCACCGAGGTAGTGGGCCCAGGGAGGTCCATACGACAATTACCCACCAATGCCACTGGTAAGTGGAAAATGACCGGTTCGTTTCTTTTTTCGTCGCTCGAGAAGGCCATCCGCCTGTGTCGTGCTGCCATGTCTCTCTGCCCCGCGCACCCATCCCTGCCACCGCCTCCTCCATGGATCGAATTGAGCTCCACTAGGCACCGGCTAGCCCAAATCTATAAATGCCAAAATGGGTTCAGCCCATTGGGCCGGCACGAACACGGTCGTTTAAACACGACCCACGAACGACACGGGCACGGCCCGCTCCAACGGCCGGCACGGGGGCAGGCACGATAGCCGTTGGATCCCGCCGCCCCTCCCTCGTGACCATTGGATCCCGGCCTCCCCTCCCCTCCTATATAAAGGAGAGCGGCAAGCGGTCGTTCCCCGAACAACCCTAGTTCATTTCGATCCCCCTCGTCTCTCTCCTCTCTCGCTCCACTCTCTCGCGGCGGCTGATTTCCCTCATCCTCCACCACCGGCACCGGCGTGGATCGGCATCTTCCACCACTCACCGTCGCTCCTCACCGGCGATGTAGCCTCATCCTCTCCACCTTTCCCTCATCCTCCTCATCTCTGCCTCGTCGACGTGCTCACCGGGATTCGGGAACCTTGGGGCTCCGTGACCGTGACTATGCGTTGAGGTACCAGGATGCTGGATCTGGGCGTCGACGCTATCACTGATGTCGCTGGCATCTCTAGTGCTTCGGTGAAAGAGGTAAGTTGTAACCCTAAACTAACCCTACTGCTTCTTCTTGAACCGTAACCCCTAGATCTGGAACTAACTCGAGCTTCTGTGCAGCCGTTGAGGGACCAGAGGCCGGCGACAGCGAGATGTCGGACGATGAGGTGGAGGAGATCGATCAGTCTATGACCGCGAACGACGAGCTCCACCTCTTTGGCATGCGCAGAGATGACGAGGAGGATCTTCTTGGGGATGCTGAGGCTCTCCTTGGCCGCTCTTGCAGCAGAGGAGATCCTGGGCCTGACGCGCGCAGCCGGCAAGGCCGCTACTTCTGCTGGCATGGCCGCTGCTACCGCCACCGGTGGCAGCTCCATCAAGCCTTCTTCTAACCACTCCTTTATTTTGTTATCTCTGTGTATGTTTTGTGTTTTGTTTCTGTGTTGTGATCTTTGTGAATGTTCTGTTTGAACACTTGGTGAATCTGTGTACCGTGTTCTGTTTGAAGAATCTTTTACCTGTGTGCCATTACAAAAGTTACTCAAGACATGTGTGCCACTAAAAAGTTCGTCCGCACCTGTGTGTCATCCACCTAAACTCTTTTGTCCTCCACGCCATTCCATCTGGTTTTCCATCCGATTTCCACCGTTAACTGACCTGATATGTGGGCCCAACAAGTCATGATGTCCAAAATACCCCTGCATCTCCCTTATCCCGCAGAAGCTCATCCGAGCTCGCCTGCGCCCATGGTGGCGGGCGTTGGGCACTCTTGGGCTCCCCTACGCACGCCCGTGGCGGGCGGGGTAGAGTTCACCGGCGTGCGCCCGCACCTCGGCAGCCAGGATTGACCTTGCCCGCGGCGGCACCATCCACGCCTGGCACTCGGTCCCAACGATGCATGGCGCAATAGGAACGCGGTGGCACGGCGGCTCCGATGGTGACAAAAACTTGAGCTTCCTTGCAACCTTGCGCACCTCCCCCCAAGCTCTTGTCCCTGGCACCGAACTCAAGCATGATCGCCCTCACGACGGCGGTCATGGCAGCGCCACGCTCTGGCTAGGTGTCAGTGTTTTAGACCGGCAACATACTAAGGGGAGTACCCGAAGTAGATGAATGTGGCCTCGCCGAGATCGGTAACTCGAAGGAAGAGACACGTGGCACACAATTTAGACAGGTTCGGGCCGCGAGGTGCGTAATACCCTACGTCCTGTATGCTGCGTGGCTCTGGATTGATTGGGTGCGATTACAAGATGATGCAATCTTAAGCCGTGAGAGAGAGAGGGGTCCCTACCTCGCCTTATATTGTCCGGGAGGCAGGGTTACAAGTCAGTTCAGGGAGAGAGTACTAGTCGAGTAAATCTAGGAATCCTCTATAAAGTGCGGGACATGTACAGCTTCCTAACCGAGTACTTCTCCTCTGTAGTCCTTGTGCTTCACGCCATCAAGTGTCGTGCAGCGCAAGTCGGATAGTCCCAGGGGCCCACCGAGTAGTCGGTCCTGGTACCCATCGAGGTAGTGGGCCCAGGGAGGTCCATACGACAAGCCCCCGAGTACTTTGTAGTCGAGAAGGATAGCTTCGAGTAGTCTTGACGGCCCTAACGAGTAGTCCTCAAGCGTCCCTGAGTACTACAAGTCAAAGGTCTTCAAGAATAGTTGAAGCATCCCGAGGCTGGAATGTACTCCAGCTGATGTTTGAGCAATCCTGAAGTCTTCTCGAGTAGTCCCAAGCGTCCTCGAGTGCTGCCCTTGAAGGTCTTCAACAATGCCCGTGTTGTCTTGAAGCCGAAACTGATATGGAAGTGCGATTGCAAAATCGCACTCCATATGGAGTAGCCCCCGAGGCTTAGGTTGAGTTGTAGACTCTGGCTGAGGGTCCATCTGAAGTTTTAACAAGAATATCCCGAAAAATCCGGAAAAAACCGAAGGACACATGGCACGGAGCCCCCGAGCCTTGAGTCGAGTACTTCCTCTCGAATTGAAGGGTCATCATGTAAAATGTGTCATGAGTTGCTCTTGAGTCTTATCGCTACCCAGGAAGTTGAATAGAAGTAGCCGAGCCCCCGAGATGAGGCGTGTCGACTAGTAGAAGTTGAAGAGTCAAGCACCGTCGCTGACTCAGCCGAGCGCAGACTTATCCATCCGGACATTGGAGGGGCCGCTGTTGACTTATATATAGAAGCCAAAACCCTTAGGGGTTTTCACCCCACACATTCGCAGCCATTCCCAGCAGAGCGGGCTAGAAATAGCCACCAGTAGGCACTACCGCCGTTGAGAGGATTGTAGATCCGAACGCTCCGCCGTAGGAGACCACCGCCGTAGCCCCCGAGCGAATGCGCGTGAAGACGCCGTGCACTTGGAGAATGAAGCCCTCGCCATCGAAGGCCCTGAAGACCGGCGGCGAGAAGAAGAGGGCTCGTGAGGAGACTGTCGGATCCGCTGCGGGGACATCACCGCCGGTGTCTCCACCGCGGCCAGATCCGAATCGAGAGTGGAAGAAGTCCAAGGCCAAGACCGAAGATCTGCTGGCGCTGCTCAACAGCGGATTCTTGCGGGAGAAGGAGGTGGACAAGTGGAGAGCCGCTGCAGGGGATCCGAACCCCATAGAGAAGAACCCGGACGAGATCCCGATGTTCACCTGGTTCGCGGAGCGGGGTCTGTCTCTTCCGGCCAGCGACTTCTTCAAGGGGCTGCTGGGGTACTACGGCATCGAGTACCTCAACCTCAACCCCAATGGTATCTTCCACACCTCAGTCTTCGTACATTTCTCCGAAGCCTTCTTGAGGATCAAGCCCCATTGGATCTTGTTCCGGAAGTTCTTCCGGGTGAAGCCTCAGCCCAGCGCCAACAATCCCCGAGTAGTGGGGGGAGCTGGGATCCAGATGAAGGAGGACGCCGCGGAGCAGTACCTCTCGTACAAGCTCATCGATTCCAACCAGGATTGGAAGGCGAAGTGGTTCTACGTCACCAACCACCACCCGGAGCTGCCGAAGCCAAGCGGGAAGCAGCCCAAGCACCGGCCGTGGTGGAACTCGGAGCCAACGATGCAGGAGGGTATCCAGCTACCCGAGCTGCTGGCGAAGATCAAGGCGCTGAGAGAAGCCGGGCTGAGGGCCGAACATGTGGCCTTCAGCTTCATGAAGCGTAGGGTGCAGCCGCTGATGGCCCGCGACACCCTAGGGTACCAGTACACCGGCGACGACGACACGTCGTGGATGCCCAGTGATGAAGTCGACGACGACGACATCGTTGATAGGCTGGGCAGAATCTTCAAAGACATGCCGGCGTACACGCCGTGCCTTGTGCCCGAGTACTCCGCCGCGCGCCCACCAAACCAGGTCGGTAGCCTTCGGTCTTGTCAAGTACTCATTACAGAAGAGTAGCCGTACTGACGTATTGTGCTTATTGCAGGATGACTTGGTGAAGTTCGTCTCCGAGCCGGCGTCGCCTCCTCAACTTGTCGAGGTCCCAGAGGAAGGGAACGCCAAGGCCAAGGAGCGGCGCGAGGTTGGAGAAGGAGACGACACGGTTGTCGTCGAAGACACGTCCGAGGAGGACGACAATGAAGAAACGCTGCAGGAGCGCTTCCAGCTGCGGTCAAGGTTTTGCCGCCCTGGATTGCCGCATATCCCTCTCGTTCAGGATCAACCGACTAGCCTGGAGGCTAGCTTGCCCGCGCCACCAAGGAAGCCGCGCAACATGGCCCACAAGCGCGTGGCCAAGAAGTTGAAGGTCTCGGAGACCACGTCCCAGGAGGTAAGCCGTCTTGAATAGGGTAGTCGAGTACTTATGTCTCGACGTTGTGTATTGACGACGAGATTCCCTTGCTTGCAGGAGATGCCGCCTTCCGACCCCGTTGAGTAGGGTGACGAAGGCGATTGGGACACAGTGGGGGAGCCAATTGGGGGTAGTCGTAGCCCAGCCCCCACCATGGAGGAGCTCTTGGCGCAGATGACGCGCCAGCCCCCTGTTGTTGAGGGGAGCACAGAACCGGCCGCTGCTGCCACTGAAGAGGCAATAGCTACTGAGGCGCAGGAGGAGGCACCTGCCGAGGCTGGTCTGGTTGACATTGCCAGTATCCTCGGCGCCCCAACCGTGACGGTTGTCCGTTCGAGCTTGTAAGTGTTGATCCTTCCCGAGTAGTACATTAGATGTGGTAGTCGTACTAGGTTCACAACCAGTTTGTGTACTCTGCAGGAAATCGACAGACTTGACCTGGGAGGGGGATGAACCCTCTATAGAGGTGGCGGAAGAGGAGACCGCGCTGCCCGCTGAGGAGTCCGCTCCCGCCCCTCAGGCAGAATCCGAGGCGCCGGCCACGAAGGCTACATTGCCTGAGGCCCGCGTAGTAGAAGGTGAGCACTTGTTCAGGTGCAAGTAGCCCCGAAGAGTAGTCGTAGCCGCCATGTATGACTAATCCAGTTGTCCTTTTGTTGACAGGTGCTGAAGCCGAGGGAAGTGATATCCCGTCGGCGGTGCCGGTTGAAGATGTGACACCGGAGGTTCATGGAGCTGCCGGAGGAGCCCCCGAGCTGATGGAGGTGGCCGCCGGAGAAGCCGTCGCGACAACTGGAGGAGAGGGCGACGATGCGCTACCAGAACCCGCTCTGGAGGTAGTCGTCCGCTCGCCAGAGATCCAGGACGCGGAGCCAATCCGCTCGGCGCCAATGTCCGGAGCCGTGACGAGTAGTCGTGGCGGGATCGAGTTGTTGGCGGATGATCTTGTCGACCCAGCGACGGTGGCTCGGCACCTGGAGGCGGTGCGCCAGGCCGAGCAATGGATGAAGGTGAGTAGTCGACACCCTTGAGTAGTTAATCCTCTAGTGTTGAGTACCCATTTGACATGTGTTGTCTGTGCAGGACGTCGCGGAGAGGTCCCGCCAGAAGTCCGACATACTTCAAGGATATGACGACGCAGTACTCCGGGCAGAAACCTTAGAGGAGCAGCTTGTGAAGGCCCGGAAGCACGCCGCCGTGATGCAGTCGAAGCTGGACACCGCCTTCACCCAGTATCACAATGACATCCAAGATATGCAGGCGAACAGCAACGATCTGGTGTGGAAGAACAAGTCTCTCCGCAACAAGAATAAAGGTACGCGACCGCCTTGTCGGGTACTTGTTGATAGTAGCTTGAAGTAGTCTGACCCACTTTGCCTTTGTTGATTGCAGAGCTTGAGACCCGCGTCGATCAGTTGAAGGCTTCAGAGACCGACATGAAGAACCTCTTCTACCGGGAGCAAGAGGCCCGCCAGGTACTGGAGTACGATTATAAGGAGCTTGCTTACGAGTGCGACAAGCACATGGAGCTCCGTATTGCGTCAGATCGTGACCTCGTCAACTGCTACAAATCCTTGCAGAAGCTGAACGAGGACTGCGAGAGGCTGCAGGCTCAACTCAAGGAATTAGAGGAAGCCACGCTCCCCATCGCGAGGCTGCTGGTGCCCCACCCTGGCAGTCCGAAAATTGCACCTTTGGTGGATCGAGTGAAGGAAGCCCCCAGCCGCCTGGCGACCTACGTCAAGCACTTGGCGAAGTCGATCCCCAACCAGGTTCTGGCCTTCATGAAGTCGTACTCCCCGAAGGCTCCTGTGGACGTCGTCGCCGGCGGGCTAGCCGCCAACTACACTGACGAGCAATACGCGGAGCTGCTGGGGCAGATGGCGCCCATTGCTGAACAAGTCGCCGAGAAGCTCAATCTCCAGTAGTCCCGTAAAGTTAGCTCGTAGCTGTAGTTGTGCATAAACAGTTGTAATGAACTTGTTTAAGTATAAATGAAGGAAACTTCCATAAAATGAGTACTTGTTATCGCGATATGTGAGTGCGGAGTCCCATCATGGAGTCGTCGCGAGTAGTCGTACTCGCCGGTAGTCCCATTGAGGGAAAGAGGCAGTAAAGTAGTTGATATATAATCAAACTTTATTACTGAAGAAGTACACCTGGGTGGCCAGGGCTGTTGTTATAGAGTAGTCGCCAGGACCCGGAGGCCGCCTACGGCTAAGTAGTGCTAGGGCGTATAGCATCTTACAGCAGTAGATCCATTAGTAGCCGTGTAGGCTGGATCTAGGAGTGCTTGGTCTCTTAGTAGACCGCTTCTGGAGTCCTTTCTCGCTCGTCGCAGCCCAAGATCCATTAGTAGCCGCGTGGGCTGGATCCTGGAGTGGAGTAGTCCGGAGACTAGAGCTTGGACCCGGAGGCCGCTTACGACGAAGGGGTCTTTGAGTAGTCGTATAGACTGGAGCCCCCGGTGTAGTCGTGTAGACTAGGTGTAGAATCGACAGAGTTGGTCGATGTTCCACGAGTTGTTGACATCTTGGCCTTCAAGCGTCTCGAGGCGGTAGGAGCCTGGTCTAGTCACCTTTGCAATTGTGAAGGGACCTTCCCAGGGCGAGCTGAGCTTGTGTAGTCCTTCTGTGTTCTGGATGCGACGGAGGACAAGATCACAAATGTTGAAGGAGCATTCCTTAACGTTGCGGTCGTGGTAGCGTCGGATACCCTCTAGGTACCTTGCTGATTGGACGAGGGCGGCACAGCGAGCTTCTTCGAGTCTGTCGATGTCAACTTGTCTGCTATCTTCGGAGACGCCTTCGTCATAGTGCTCCACTGCTGGTGAATCCCACATGACATCAGCAGGGAGGATTGCTTCGGAGCCGTAGACCAGGAAGTATGGAGATTGTCTCGTTGGCTTGGAGGGTTGAGTACGTAGCCCCCAGAGTGCATTGGGTAGTTCCTTGATCCACTTGCCTCCTTTGGAGTTGGCAGCGTCGTGTAGACGCTTTTTGAGAGCGTCGAGCACCATCCCATTGGCGCGCTCGACTTGTCCATTGGCCCGAGGATGGGCAACTGAGACATATCGGACGTCGATCCCGCTGTTCTCGCAGTACTCTCAGAACTGGTGGTTGTTGAAGTTGGAGCCCAGGTCTGTGATGATGCGATGGGGTAGTCCGTAGCGATGTACGAGTTCATCCAGGAAGTCGAGTACTCTGTCAGCCTTGGGGCATGTAACCGGCTTAACCTCGATCCACTTGGTGAACTTGTTGATGGCCACCAATACTCTGTTAAATCCACCTGGCGCAGTTGGTAAGGGCCCAATCATGTCGAGCCCCCATCAGGCGAAAGGCCAGGTTGGCGGTATGGTGACTAGCTTGTGGGCTGGGACATGTTGCTGCTTGGCGAAGTATTGGCACCCTTGGCACCTTCTGACGAGTTCTTCGGCGTCGCCCAGAGCTGTGGGCCAATAGAAAGCTCGTCGGAAGGCCTTGCTGACCAGCGTGCGAGAGGACGCGTGGTTGCCGCAGACGCCTTTGTGGATCTCCTCCAAGATGTCTTTGCCTTCTTGTCTGGGAACGCACTTCATGAGTACTCCTGAAGATGTGCCCCACCTGTAGAGCTTGTCTCCGACGAGGACGTAGGTCTTGGCACATCGGATGAGTTGCTCGGCCAAGTTCTTGTCCGAAGGAACCTTCTGCTCGCTGAGGTAGTCGATGAAGGGCTACCTCCAGTCCACGTCGATCATCATGACCTCTTGGCCAGCCGGGGGATGCGCTGGGACAGTGGTCGGTGGCGCCGGCTCCGGGATGGATGGCGCGTGAAGCTCGTGGACGAAAACACCCGCTGGTACTTGAGCGCGAGTAGAACCAAGCTTCGACAGGACGTCCGCTGCAACGTTGTTGTCGCGGACGACGTGGTGGAACTCGAGACCATAGAACTTGTTCTCGAGCTTGCGGACTTCTAGGCAGTAGGCGTCCATGTTCTCCTTGTTGCGGTCCCAAGACTTGTTGACTTGGTTGATGACCACTGCGGAGTCGCCGTAGACTAGTAGCCGCTTTATGCCCAGTGAAGCCGCGAGGCGGAGCCCATGTAGCAGAGCTTCGTACTCGACTTCGTTGTTTGAGACCTTCTAGAAGAGCTTGAGGACGTACTTGAGTTGTTCGCCCGTTGGAGAGATCAAGAGTACTCCTACACCTGCGCCCTCGAGGTTGAGTGAGCCGTCGAAGTACATCACCCAGTGCTCTGGGCGCTCGTTTGGAGTAGGTAGCTGATTCTCCCGCCACTCCACCATGAAGTCGACTAGTGCTTGCGACTTGATGGCTGTGCGTGGCTTGAAGTCGATGTTGAGGGCGTCGAGTTCGACTGCCCACTTGGAGATTCTTTCAGTAGCATATTGGTTCCGCAGGATGTCGCCGAGCGGGTAGTCGATGACGATGGAGATCGAGTACTCCTGGAAGTAGTGTCGTAGCTTCCGCGAGGTGATGAGCACTGTGTACAGAAGCTTCTGTACTGGCTGATATCATGCCTTGGATTCTGACAGGACCTCACTGACGAAGTAGACTGGGCGCTGGACTGGATAGGCGTGATCGTCTTCCCGCCGCTCGACGATGATGGCAGTACTGACCACGTGAGTAGTTGCAGCGAGGTAGAGCAGTAGTTGCTCGCCTTTGCGAGGAGCCGCGAGGACTGGTGGCTTCGATAGGAAGTCCTTGAGCTGGGCAATGGCTTGGTCCGCCTCTGGGGTCCACACGAACTTCTCTTGGTGTTTGAGTAGTTTGAAGAAGGGGAGCCCCCGTTCTCCAAGCTTCGAGATAAATCTGTTCAAGGCCGCCATGCAGCCATTCAGCTTCTGGACGTCTTTGATGCACGTGGGAGCTTTCATGCTGGTGATGCGGAGATCTTCTCGGGATTGGCTTCGATGCCGTGATGGCTAATGATGAAGCCGAGTAGTTTGCCCGAAGGTACGCCGAAGACGCACTTGTTGGGGTTGAGCTTCCAGCGGTACTCGCGCAGGGATGCGAAAGTCTCTTCAAGGTCGTCGATGAGTGTGCTGGAGTTTCTGGTCTTGACGACCATGTCATCCACGCAGGCTTCGACGTTCTTGTTGAGTTGCCTCTTGAAGCAGGCCTGGATAACTCGTTGGTATGTAGCGCCGGCGTTCTTCAACCCGAAGGACATGGTAGTGTAGCAGTACGCACCAAACGGGGTGATGAACGCGGTCTTCTTCTGGTCTTCTTCCTTGATCGCGATCTGGTGGTACCCGGAGTAGCAGTCGAGGAAGCAGAGCAGGTCGCAGCCCGCCGTGGAGTCGATAACTTGTTCAATCCACGGCAACCCGAAGGGGTCCTTGGGGCAGTGCTTGTTGAGGTCGGTGTAGTCAACACACATCCTCCACTCGTTCGAGCTCTTCTTGCGGACGAGGACGGGGTTGGCGAGCCACTCAGGATGGAAGACTTCTTTGATGAAGCCAGCCACGAGTAGTTTGGCGAGTTCCTTCTTGATGGCGTCCCGTCTATCGTCGGCGAAGCGGCGGAGGTGTTGTCGCTTTCGGGGTAACTTTAGGATAGACGTTGAGGGAATGCTCAATCAACTCCCTGGGCACCCCTGGCATGTCCACTGGCTTCCACACGAAGATGTCGCGGTTAGCCCGGAGGAAGTTGATGAGCGCGTCTTCCTATTTGGGGTCGAGACTCGCCCCGATGGTGGTGGTCTTGCTGCTGTCGCCTGTCCCGAGGTCAATTGTCTTGACCAGAACCTCCTCAGCTGGCTGAGGCTTGTTAGCTTTGTCCAACTTCTCTGGGATGTCGAGTTCACTTGGGGCAAGCTTCTTTGACGCAACGTAGATCTCCATCATTGCATTGGGTACTTGATTTGTGGAGGCGATCTCCACAGCTTCCGTGTCACAGTCATGCAAGATCTTCAAGTCCCCTTGCAGTGACAGTACACCTGCTGGGCTTGGCATCTTGAGTACCAATTAGGTGTAGTGGGGTACCGCCATGAACTTGGCGATAGCCGGTCTGCCGAGGATGGCATGGTAGGAGGTCTCGAAGTCCGCGACTTCGAACTTGATGTACTCGGTATGATAGTTGTCCTGAGATTCCCCGAAGGTAACTGGCAGGACCACTGAGCCCAGTGGGATAGCCGCGTTCCCGGGGATGATGCCGTAGAAGGGCGAGGTGCTCTTGGTGAGCATGTGGGTGATGTCGAGCTTCATCTTCTTCAAGGTCTTGGTGAAAAGGACGTTGAGCCCGCTTCCACCGTTGATGAGGACCTTGTTGAGCCTGGAGCCCGCGACCACCGGCTTCAGCACGAGAGGGAACTGCCCTGGTTCAGAGAAGCTAGTCCATTGATCTGCGCGGGAGAAGGTAATGGGTACCTCCGACCACCTGAGAGGGGTCGGAACCGCTGGTTCAATGCTCATGACTTCTCGACGGGTAGCCTTTTGTTCCCGTCTGCTGGGTAGCCCACCGAAGAGGACGTTCACCGTCTTGTCGGGTTCCTGGAAGTCACCATTTCCTTCGTCGTTCTTCTTCTTGCCTTTCTTGTCATGAGGGTGCCGTGGCTCTGGAGTGTCCTTGAGTGCTTGCCTGAGTTGGTAGCACTGCTCGGTGGTATGGTTGCCGTCCAGATGCCACGGGCACTTCTCCTTCAGCAAGTCTTTGAAGCCGCCGGAGGTCTTCTTCGAGTTCTCCTTCGCAGGGCGCAGGATAGCCGCGACAGTGTTGTCTGGCTTGCGCTTGCGGTTGGGACCCGAGTAGTTGTTGTTGCTGCGACCGCCTTGGTTCCCGTTGTTGCTGCTGCCGCCGCCCTTGTTCTGTTTGCTTTTGCCACGGATGGCATCATACTTGGCGTTGGCTTTGTCTCTTCATCCGCCCAGGAGGTGATCATATCCTTGAGATGGGTGATGGACCTGGGGCGGCGTCGACCGAAGTCTTCGAAGGTGCGACAGTGGTAGAGACTGTCTTGGAAGAGGTCGATGACCTCCTTGTCGGTGACGTCGACTATGGTGGCGCGCTTTTTGAAGAAGCACCGCATGTACTTGCGAAGGGTCTCGCCTTGTTCCTTCTTCACCATAGCCAGGTCCATGCGAGTACCCGAGCGGCCCATAGCGCCCGCGAAGTTGCTGGTGAACTGCTCCTTCAGCTGGTCCCACTTGTCGATCGAGTGCTTTTCCAGTGACTCGAGCCATGTGAGCGGGGCTTGGTCCAGGCAGAAGGGGAAGTAGAGGCACTTGGTGTCGTTGTTGCCGCCAGCGTTCTCAATGGAGAGGGCGTAGCACCTGAGCCACTGGATGGGGTCTTGCTTCGCGTCCTACTTGGTGATTCCCAGAGGTTTGAACTTGTCCGGGAGGAGTAAGTTGCGAAGCCGAGGAGAGAAGGCGGGGAAGCCGTCGTTGTCGCCTACGGTGGCGGACTTCTTCCGCTGCAGTTCTTCAATCTTCTGGCGGGCGTCGAAGCCGCCCTGTGAGGCTCCGGAGGCGTGGCTGTTCGCGCGGCCTCGGCCGCCGTGATCGCCTCCATCACCGGCCCTCCTGTTGGCCCCATGGTTGGAGCTTCCGCCGTTGCTACCTCCGCCACCAGGGTCGCAGTGAGGGACGATCTCGCGATCGCCGCGAGCAGCTGCAGCGTTGTTGCCACCTTGAGAGGGTCCGCCGGTGTTTGCACGAGTACGGAAGGGCTGGGCCGGCAGCTCGGCTCAAGTACGGTTACGGCCAAGGTCTGCGCTGCGACTTGTGGCTTCGCTGTTCCTGGCGGGGGGCGGCTGAGCGACCCTGTTGTCAACTCGCATGAAGTAAGCGTCTTCTGCAAGATTGGCGATGACTTCTCCGGCGCGCATCCCCTGAGCTTGGCGTGCGATCGCTGTGATCGACATGAGGCATTGCTTCGGGGTGGTGTGTACCCTACTCTCGACTTGGTCGAGAGCCTCTGCGAGGTTGCGGATGGGGAGGTTGTCTCGAAGACGCCAGCGCCGTTCGTTGCGCTTTCTGTTACACTCACATCGAGCGTCCCTATTGGCGTCAGTCTCATCCGCGGGTGCTTCAGCAGACAGCTCGTCTGCAGAGATGTCTTCGAGGTATCGGTCGTCTGCTGTTCCTGAGGGTCCTGGCGTGTCGCCGGCGGCCATGAAGACTTGGCGGTCGGGGTTGCCAAGACTGGAGTCAGAGCTCGCCACCTCTGTTGGGGTGTACTCCTCGGCTCGAGCAAGTGGTGTTCCCTCCTGGAAGGGAAGCGAGTCGAGGTAGGCGATGTAGCGTGAGTTCCCGTCTATCAGGTCAGCGGCTTGGGGTCTGGCCAGTAGAAGAATCTCTCGGCGGGTGTGGATGTTATAACCAGCCCAGAAGCTGGTCCTGATAAGGGTTGCTCAGTAGAGTTGTCCTCGGACTCGGGATCTGTCGTATGGACCTCCCTGAGCCCACTACCTCAGTGGGTACCAGGACCGACTACTCGGTGGGCCCCGGGGGCTACCCGGCTTCGCCTCAACGGAACCTAAAGCGTGAAACCCCAGGAATACCAGAGGAGAAGTACTCGGTTAGGAAGCTGTACATGTTCTGCACTGTATGGAAGACTCCTAGACGTACTCAACTAGTACTCTCTCCCTATTCCGACTTGTAACCCTGCCTCCCGGACTATATAGGGCGAGGCAGGGACCCTTCTCTGATCATCTCATCTCACGGCGTACAATTGCACCATCTTGTAATCGTACCCAATCAATCCAGAGCTACGCAGCATACAGAACGTAGGATATTACGCACCTCGCGGCCCGAACCTGTCTAAATTGTGTGCCACGTGTCTCTTCCTTCGAGTTACCGATCTCAGCGAGGCCACATTTATCTACTTCGGGTACTCCCCTAAGTAGGTTGCCGGTCTAAAACACCGACAGCTGGCGCGCCAGGTAGGGGCTCTCGCCCGAGATCACATGGCGAACTCGACGGCTCCTGTCTACTTCAAGCCAACCGTCGCCTTTAATCGCGGCGACACCTTCGTTTTCGGCGCTTGGGTTGCACTGCCGACGACGCGGGATCCTTCCAGCGCCGCCTCACCATGCCGCCCAACCTGGAGACCGGCTTCGTGATGCTTCCTGAAGTTGTCACAGGCGAACTCGCCGGCAAGTTCGGCGAAATTTCGCTTTTCAACCATCACGCCGACTTCGAGCTCGAGTCCGCTTCCAACTCGAACTCGACGTCTCCGTGGGCTATCGCATGCGAGTCGGCTGCTCAGCCATCGCATGTGGTCCCCCCACCCCGCGAGCTCTCCACGCGTGGCCCCCGCAACCCCTGCAGGGCCCGCATGAGGGCTCCCTCTTCGTGCCGGGCCGGCAAGGAGCCCATACCCGAGTACAACTCGGACTCCGACACCGCCCCCGGCCACGCTTCGGACTCCAACCCCCTCTCCGGGTTCTACTCGGATTCCACATACGAGTTCGACTTCGGGTCGGACCCAGAGGATCCCGAGTCCGAGGACAACACTACTGAGCATCCCTTATCAGGGCCGGCCTCCGGGCTAGTTATAACGTCCACACCTGCCGGAAGATTCGTCTACTGGCCAGACCGCAAGCCCGCAAACCTGATAAGTGGAGAATCATGCTTCGTTGCCTACCTCAACTCGCTCCCGTTCCAGGAGGGAACACCACTTGCCCGGGCTGACTCGTACACTCCAACTGAGGTGGCGAGCTCTGAGTCCAGCCTTGGCAACCCCGATCGCCAAGTCTTCATGGCTGCCGGCGACACCCCCGGACCATCAGAGACGGCTCAAGACAAGTACCTCGAGGACATCTCTGCAGACGAGCTATCGGCTGATGCACCTGCAGACGAGACCGCCACCAACAGGGACGCTCGACGTGAGCATAACAGGAAGCGCAACGAACGACGTCGGCATCTCAGAGACAACCTCCCCATTCGCAACCTTGCGGAAGCTCTCGAGGCGGTCGAGAGCAGAGTACACACTACCCCCGAGCAGTGCATCATGTCGATCACAGCGATCACACGCCAGGCTCAGGGAATACGCGCCAGAGAAGTCATCGCCAAGCTCGCTGAAGATGCCTACTTCATGCGGGTCGACAACAGGGTCAACCAACCTCCTCCTGCCAGAAACAGCGACTACGAAGCTACAAGTCGCAATGCTGACCTCGGCCGCAACCGTACTCGAGCCGAGCTGCCGGCTCAGCCCAACTGTACTCGCGCAAACGCTAGTGGATCGTCACAGGGTGGCAACAGCAATCGCGAGGTCGTCCCTCACTGCGCTCCTGACGGCGGCGGCCGTGACCCTGACGGCGGCGGCAGCGACGACGGAAGCTCCAACCACGGAGCCAACAGGAGGGCCGGCGGCGGTGGCAACAGCGGCGGTCGAGACCACGCGAATAGCCACGCCTCCGGTGCCTCACAGGGCGGCTACAGCGCCTGCCAGAAGATTGAGGAGCTGCGGCGGAAGAAGTCAGCCACTGCATGCGACAACGACGGCTTCCCCGCCTTCTCACCTTGACTTCGCAACTTGCTCCTCCTCGACAAGTTCAAGCCTTTGGGGATCACCAAGTACGACGCGAAGCAGGACCCCATCCAGTGGCTCAAGTGCTACGCTCTCTCCATCGAGAATGCTGGCGGCAACAACGACACCAAGTGCCTCTACTTCCCCTTCTGCCTGGACCAAGCCCCACTCACATGGCTCAAGTCGCTGGACAAGCACTCGATCGACAAGTGGGACCAGCTGAAGGAGCAGTTCACCAGCAACTTCGCGGGCGCCATGGGCCGATCGGGTACTCGCATGGACCTGGCCATGGTCAAGTAGGAACAAGGCGAGACCCTCCGCAAGTACATGCGCCGCTTCTTCGACAAGGGCGCTACCGTAGTCGATGTCCCCGACAAGGAGGTCATCGACCTCTTCCAAGACGGCCTCTACCACCGCCACACCTTTGAAGACTTTGGTCGTCGCCGCCCCAAGTCCATCCCCCACCTCAAGGACATGATCACGTCCTGGGCAGATGAAGAAGACAAGGCCAACGCCAAGTACGACACCATCTGTGGCAAGAACAAGCAAAACGCGGGCGGCGGCAGCGGCAACAACAGAAACCAAGGCGGTCGCAGCAACAACAACAACTACTCGGGTCCCTAGCGCAAGTGCAAGCCAGACAACACTGTCGCGGCTATCCAGCGCCCTGCGAAGGAGAACTCGAAGAAGAACTCCGGCGGCTTCAAAGACATGCTGAAGGAGAAGTGCCCGTGGCACCTGGACGGCAACCACACTATCGAGCAGTGCTACCAACTCAAGCGAGCACGCAAGAGTACTCCAGAGCCACCGCACCCTCACGACAAGAAAGGCAAGAAGAAGAACGACGGAGACAACGGCGACTTCCAGGAACCCGACAAGACTGTCAACGTCCTCTTCGGCAGACTACTGTTGGCGGTGAAAATCCGTCAACCTAGCCATGAGTTTACCTTCGGTGTTGGCATAAGTTTTATACCTTATCCATTGGTACTAACCCCCGTGGTATAACAAGTTCACGTGTGCATGTCGGTTTTAGAGTTTAGTGTTTATGCAGGGTTTTAGCGTTGAAAGCAAGACTTTCGGGATAAGTTCATCAAGCACCTTATGACAAGACCTTGAAGCCGTGTACAAGTCATGCAATGAAGCAAACTTAACTCCAAGAAGCCAGGGACTTGATCCGAGAAGACGACAAACTCCGAGGACCTAACCAGAAAAGTGCTGAATCTTGCAAGACAAGGAGTTATGCCCAATTCAGAGAGAAACTGACGACATGGACCTACATGCAGGAGGGGGAAACATACAGGAAGCAAGGGAACCGACGTAGAGCAAAGGAGGCCAGGGCCCGTTTGCCCCCTCCTTTGCCCTAGCCGCCAATCAGGCTATTTATAGCCCCCTGACCGAGAGCCATGGATCATCTAATTCGTCATCGGCCGCCGAGGAGCAGAGAAGAGAGGGACACCATCTCGGAGAGGAGAGGGTCGAGCTAGTTGACTAGGGTTTCCCTACCCGACGTGGGAACCTTGCATGGAAGACCACGTCGGAGTTCCCGGAGCTAGAAGCAAGATCAAGGAAGGATCCCGGTGGTGATCTTGTGTATGTACCATTGTCATAGTTGAATTATCAAGTTGAATCTATTCTTAGCAATCAAGTGTTTCCTTGAAGATTTCATTTTTCGATTGGTTTGCTTATTCTAGATCTATTCACGCGATAGATCACATAGGGTGTTCTTGTAGCCGCGGTGGCTAGAGGTACACGCCGGATCTTCCGAAAGAATCTCGACTTGTCTTTTGACTCGCCCTAAGCTCCCCGCATGAGTAGGGATACGTTGTGACAGAACGGGGGTTCCGAAAGGCGGATGTTTTCGGATTTGGACGGGAAACCACGATTTAAAAAGGCTTCTTATAAGATTCGATTTGCTACTTCTTCTCTTGATTGGAACTTCAACAAAAGGCTTAACCCGATCTCTCTAGATCGGTTTATCTACCCAATCTTACTTTGTTATCTCCGGTCTTTAGTAGATTAGATTAGTTTCATGTCTTTTATCTAGATGCATTAGGGTTTTACCGAAGATTGAAGTTACTTGGCTTTACTAGATCAACTCTTGCGTCATACATTTGTTCCACAGATTCGATACCTTGGGTTCACCACTCGAGGGAAGAAGGGTCCCTTGACTACGACGGGAGACTTGTCCGCTTGCAAGTCATAAACGAAATTTGATACAACTATTGACCGTCAACAAGCCCCTTTTTCTGGCGCCGTTGCCGGGGAACAAGTGATCAAGATTTGATTTTTTATTGCCTTTTTGTAATTTTCAGTTTTCTTTTTGTTTTTCTTTTTGCATCTACTAAACTTTGATCATCCTCAAAATACATCTAATCTATTTTGTCCTACCCTAGTTTTTATAGATTTATTTGTACTTTCTAGTTTTTGCATACTTTGTTTATTGCTAACCCTAACCGGAGATGGTTGGCTACCTCTCCAAGAAACCCAACCTTTTTTTGTGGATGATCCAGGAAAACTTTACAGGCAAAGGAGACGTGCAACACAAGCTAAAGGGTTGGAAACCCTAGATTCAAAAAGTCGAAGTTGAAGGACCGTCGGAATCTCCAAGGGAATCACCACCTCCAAGTCCAAAGGAAGCTCAACCTAAACCAACATCGTTGATCTACCTATCATAAACCTTCAAGACGCCGGAAGGCCGTTCAAGATCAAGGTCTCAACTATCCGCATGATGATTGCGGGAGCTTTGGAGCGTTTCAATGAATACATACGAGCTGGATTCCTTGAGTGGCAAATCGGTTTACTTAAGAGGAGGATGGAGAAGATGGAGATAGAGAAAGAAGCTCAACACCTAAAGGCTGCCAAGGCAAGATCCACATGTGAGGATTGAAGTGTTCATCGTGATGAAGATGCTAGAAACGCAAGTGGGACAACTTGTCGGGCGCCCGATGGGTAACAAAGAAGAATATCCGAGACAACTCCAAGGTCCCAAGACGGCGAAGGCTACTCAAACTCATTCGGGAGAGAAGGAGGATCACACTAAGGAGACCATGAAGATCACAACCGAAGGACCGGAGTTTGAGATGCCGAGCCACTACATGAAGGAAGTTGTTGCATCCGTTAAGACCAAAAGACAAAGCCAGCCTGTGAAGACCCAAAAGAAATTGACTAAGCCAAAGAAGAAGCCCGTGCCCAAGATGGTGCGGAAGTGGGTACCCAAGATTGCAACGTCCGCAAAGAGAGTTGATCCAAAGTAATCAAGTGAAGAAGTCTAGCTATAGACTATAAACGAAGCGCTAGGCGGGAGGCAACCCGTTTCGTCGAGTCAAGAATAAGCTGCCGGGAGGACAACCCGATTCCAGGTTTTTCGAGCCTTTTTAATAATTTAGTTTTGAGTTTTATTACGCAAAGACATTAGACTTAGAAGTGGTTGAACAATATTAGAGACATAATTCTTGATTGAATGTTTTGCTTTATCATAAACCCTTTGCATGAACCCTCCTATGTGATTGTTTGTTCTTTTTCTTTTCGAGAAACCACAACCAAATAATTTCAGAACCTAAATCAACCTTTCACCCTCATTATGGTGCTGAGGTTGACTTATTTTTCATGCTAAAACCACACGAGTAGAGGCACGACTTATATCTATGTGTTAATAAAAATTCAGCATGTGGTAGGACTCGCGTGAACCTAGAAATCAAAACTTTTGGTTGGTTTAAAAATATATATCCTTGGTTTCTCTAGGATTAGAATTTTTCTGAGCCTCATCTAATTTTGTTTTATTCAAAATCTCTCAGGTGGTCGGAGGTACCCATCCCCTTCTCCCGCGCGGATCAATGGACCAGCTTCTCAGAATCAGGGCGGTTCCCTCTCGTCCTGAAGCCGGTGGTCGCGGGCTCCAAGCTCAACAAGGTCCTCATCGACGGTGGAAGCGGGCTCAACGTCCTTTTCACCAAGACCTTGAAGAAGATGAAGCTCGACATCACCCACATGCTCACCAAGAGCAACACGCCTTTCTACGGCATCGTCCCCGGTAACGCGGCTATCCCGCTGGGCTCAGTGGTTCTGCCAGTTACCTTCGGGGAATCTCGGGACAACTATCGTACCGAGTACATCAAGTTCGAGGTCGCGGACTTCGAAACATCCTACCATGCCATCCTCGGCAGACCGGCCATCGCCATGTTCATGGCGGTGCCCCACTACACTTACTTGGTACTCAAGATGCCGAGTCCAGCAGGTGTACTCTCTCTCCAAGGGGACTTGAAGATCTCGCACGACTGCGACACGGAAGCTGTGGAGATCGCCTCCACAAATCAAGTACCCAACGCGATGATGGAGGTCTACGCCGCGTCAAAGAAGCTTGCAACAAGTGAACTCAACATCCCAGAGAAGTCTGACAAAGGCAACAAGCCTCAGCCAGCTGAGGAGGTTCTAGTCAAGACGATCGACCTCGGGACAGGCGACATCAGCAAGACTACCACCATCGGGGCTGGCCTCGACCCCAAATAGGAAGACACGCTCATCAACTTCCTCTGGGCTAACCGCGACATTTTCGCGTGGAAGCCAGCGGACATGCCAGGAGTGCCCAGGGAGTTGATCGAGCACTGCCTCAACGTCGATCCTAAGGCCACCCCAAGCGACAACACCTCCGCAGTTTCGCCGACGACAGACGGGATGCCATCAAGAAGGAGCTCACCAAACTACTCGCGGCTGGCTTCATCAGAGAAGTCTTCCATCCTGAGTGGCTCGCCAACCCCGTCCTCGTCTGCAAGAAGAACTCGAACGAGTGGAGGATGTGCGTCGACTACACCGACCTCAACAAGCACAGCCCCAAGGACCCCTTCGGGTTGCCGCAGATTGATCAAGTCATCGATTCCACGGTGGGCTGCGACCTGCTCTGCTTCCTCGACTGCTACTCCGGGTACCACCAGATCGCGATCAAGGAAGAAGACCAGGAGAAGACCGCATTCATCACCCCATTTGGCGCGTACTGCTACACGACCATGTCCTTCGGGTTGAAGAACGCCGGCGCCACCAATCAACGAGCTATCCAGGCCTGCTTCAAGAGGCAACTCAACAAGAACGTCGAAGCCTACGTGGATGACGTGGTCGTCAAGACCAGAAACTCCAGTACCCTCATCGACGATCTTGAAGAGACTTTCGCATCCCTGCGCGAGTACCGCTGGAAGCTCAACCCGAACAAGTGCGTCTTCGGCGTACCTTCGGGCAAACTACTCGGCTTCATCATCAGCCAACGCGGCATCAAAGCCAACCCCGAGAAGATCTCCGCCATCACCAGCATGAAAGCTCCCACGTGCATCAAAGACGTGCAGAAGCTGACCGGGTGCATGGCGGCCTTGAACAGATTCATCTCGAAGCTTGGAGAACGGGGGCTCCCCTTCTTCAAACTACTCAAGCACCAAGAGAAGTTTGTGTGGACTCCAGAGGCGAACCAAGCCCTTGCTCAGCTCAAGGACTTCCTATCGAAGCCGCCAGTCCTCATGGCTCCTTGCAAAGGCGAGCAGCTACTCCTCTACCTCGCTGCGACTACTCACGTGGTCAGTACTGCCATCGTTGTCGAGCGGCAGGAAGACGACCACGCTTATCCAGTCCAGCGCCCAGTCTACTTCGTCAGCGAGGTTCTGTCAGAGTCCAAGGCACGCTATCAGCCTGTGCAGAAGCTCTTGTACGCAGTACTCGTCACCTCGCGGAAGCTACGACACTACTTCCAGGAGTACTCGATCTCCGTCGTCACCGACTATCCGCTCGACGACATCCTGCGGAACCAAGATGCTACTGGAAGAATCTCCAAGTGGGCAGTCGAACTCGGCGCCCTCACCATGGACTTCAAGCCACGCACAGCCATCAAGTCGCAGGCACTAGTCGATTTCATGGCAGAGTGGCGGGAGAATCAGCTACCTACTCCAACCATGCGACCAGAGCATTGGGTGATGTACTTCGACGGCTCACTCAACCTCGAGGGCGCAGGTGCAGGGGTACTTCTGATCTCTCCAACGGGCGAACAACTCAAGTACGTCCTGCAGATCTTCTGGAAGGTCTCAAACAACGAAGCCGAGTACGAAGCTCTCCTGCACGGGCTCCGCCTCGCAGCTTCACTGGGCATCAAGCGGCTACTAGTCTACGGCGACTCCGCGGTGGTCATTAACCAAGTCAACAAGTCCTAGGACCGCAACAAGGAGAACATGGACGCCTACTGCCTAGAAGTCCGCAAGCTCGAGAACAAGTTCTACGGTCTCGAGTTCCACCACATCGTCCGCGACAACAACGTTGCAGCGGACGTTCTGTCGAAGCTCGGTTCTACTCGCGCTCAAGTACCAGCGGGTGTCTTCGTCCACGAGCTTCACGCGCCATCCATCCCGGAGCCGGTGCCACCGACCACTGTCCCAGCGCATCCGCCAGCTGGCCAGGAGGTCATGATGATCGACGCGGACTGGAGGCAACCCTTCATCGACTACCTCAGCGAGCAGAAGGTTCCCTCGGACAAAAACTTGGCTGAGTAGCTCATCCGCCGCGCCAAGTCCTACGTCCTCGTCAGAGACAAGCTTTACAAGCGGGGCGCATCTTCTGGAGTACTCATGAAGTGCGTCCCCAGGCAAGAAGGTAAGGACATCTTGGAGGAGATCCACAAGGGCGTCTGCGGCAACCATGCGTCTTCTCGCACGCTGGTCAGCAAGGCCTTCTGGCGAGCTTTCTACTGGCCCACAACTCTGGGCGACGCTGAAGAACTCGTCAGAAGGTGCCAAGGATGTCTATACTTTGCCAAGCAGCAACACGTCCCAGCCTACAAGCTAGTCACCATACCGCCAACCTGGCCCTTCGCTTTGCCTGGGGGCTCGACATGATTGGGCCACTACCAACTGCGCCAGGTGGATTCAACAGAGTTTTGGTGGCCATCGACAAGTTCACCAAGTGGATCGAGGTCAAGACGGTCACATGCCCCAAGGCTGACAGAGTACTCGACTTCCTGGATGAACTCGTGCACCGCTACGGACTACCCCACCGCATCATCACAGACATGGGCTCCAACTTCAACAACCACCAGTTCTGGGAGTACTGCGAGAATAGCGGGATCAACGTCCGATATGTCTCAGTTGCCCATCCTCGGGCCAACGGACAAGTCGAGCGCGCCAACTGGATGGTGCTCGACGCCCTCAAGAAGCGGCTACACGACGCTGCTAATTCTAAAGGAGGCAAGTGGATCAAGGAACTACCCAATGCACTCTGGGGGCTACGTACTCAGCCTTCCAAGCCAACGGGGCAATCCCCCTACTTCCTGGTCTACGGCTCCGAAGCAATCCTCCCTGCTGATGTCATATGGAATTCACCAGCAGTGAAGCACTACGACGAAGGAGTCTCTGAAGACAGTAGACGAGTTGACATCGATGGACTCGAAGAAGCTCGCTGCGCTTCCCTCGTCCAATCAGCAAGGTACCTGGAGGGTATCCGGCGCTACCACAACCGCAACGTCAAAGAACGCTCCTTCAACGTTGGCGATCTCGTCCTCCGTCATATCCAGAACACGGAAGGACTACACAAGCTCAGCTCCCCCTGGGAAGGTCCCTTCACCGTGGCAAAGGTGACCGGGCCGGGCTCCTACCGCCTCCAGACACTTGAAGGCGAAGATGTCAACAACTCGTGGAACGTCGACCAACTCTGTCGGTTCTACGCCTAGTCTACGCGACTACTCCGGGACTCAAGTCTACACGACTACATCAAGACCCCTCCGCCGTAAGCGGCCCCCGGGTCCTGGCTTCAGTCTCCGGACCACTCCTTCGCTGTAAGCGGCCTCCGGGTCCAGGCACCAGTCTCCGGACTACTCTTCTCCAGAATCCAGCCCATGCGGCTACCTACGGAACCTGGGCTGCGACGAGCGACAAAGGACTCTAGCAACGGTCTACTGAGAGACCATGTACTCCTAGATCTAGCCTACACGGCTACTTACGGATCTACTGCTGTAAGCGGCTACTCGCCCTAGCACCACTTAGCCGTAGGCGGCCTCCGGTCCCGGCGACTACTCGCGTAACTACGGCCCTGGCCATCCAGGTGTACTTCTTCAGTAATAAAGTTTGATCGTTCATCAACTTCTTTACTGTCTACCTCCCTCAACGGGACTACTGCCGAGTACGACTACTCGCGGCAACTCCACGATGGGACTCCACACTCTGAGATTGCGACTACGAGTACTCATTGATGGAACTTCTCTTTATTAATACTTAAACAATTTCATTACAATTGTTTTTGTACATCTACTGCTACGAGCTAACTATTAAAGGACTACTGGAGATTAAGCTTGTCAGCGACCTGCTCCGCAATGGGCGCCATCTTCTCCAGCAGCTCCGCATACTGCTCGTCGGTACAGTTGGCGGCTAGTCCGCAAGTGACTACATCCACGGGCACCTTCGGGAAGTAGGACTTCATGAAGGCCAGCACTTGGTTCGGGATCGACTTCGCCAGATGCTTCACGTAGGCCGCCAGCCGGCTGGGGGCTTCCTTCAGTCGATCCACCAGCGGTTCTATCTTGGGGCCGCCAGGGTGAGGCACCAGCAGCCTCGCAATGGGGAGCACGGCTTCTTCAAGCTCCTTCAGCTGGGCCCGCAGCCTCTCGCGGTCGTTCAGCTTCTACAACGATTTGTAGCAATTGACGAGGTCACGATCGGAGGCAATACGAAGCTCCATGTGCTTGTCGCACTCGTAGGCAAGCTCCTTATAATCTAACTCGAGTACCTGGCGGGCCTCCTGCTCCCGGTAGAAGAGATTCTTCAGATCCGTCTCTGAAGTCTTCAACTGCTCTACCCGGGTTTCAAGCTCTGCAAACAACAAGGAAAAGCGGGTTAGACTACCTCTCGACCTCCAACAAGTACTCAACAAGACAAGTGGTGTACCTTTGTTCTTGTTGCGGAGCGACTTGTTCTTCCGCACCAAGTCGTCGCTCTTCGCCTGCATATCCTGGATGTCGTTGTGGTATTTGGCGAAGGCGGTATCAAGCTTGGACTGCATGGCGGCCGCGTGCTTCCGGGACTTCACGAGTTGGTCCTCCAACGCCTCAGCCCGAAGCACCGCGTCGCCGAAGCCTTGAAGCATGCTGGACTTCTCGCGGGATCTCTCTACGACGTCCTGCACAGACAACATATGTCAGATGGGTACTCAACGCTAAAGGATTGACTACTCAAGAGTTACAACTACTCACCTTCATCCACTACTCGGCTTGGCGGACCGCCTCCAGATGCCGAGCCACCGTTGCCGGGTCGACCAAGTCGTCCGCCAACAATTCGACCCCGCCGCGAATACTCGTGGCGGCTTCGGTCATCGGTGCAGAGCGGATGGGCTCTGCGTCTTGGATCTCCGGGGAGCAAACGACCACCTCCAGAGCAGGTCTAGGCTCCGCGGTGGCCTCCTCTCCCCCGGTCGCCGCGGCGGCCTCTCCGGCGGCTACCTCCATCAGCTCGGGGGCTCTTCCAGTAGCCTCCTGAACTTCTGGTGTCAAGTTCTCCACGGGCACCGCCGATGGGATGTCGTTCCCCTCGGCCTCAGTGCCTGTCGACGAGAAGACAAAAGCATCAACGTTATCTGATGACTACGACTACTCTTCGAGGATACTATAGCCTCAACAGAGTACTCACCTTCGACTACGCTGGCTTCAGGCAACGTAGCCTCAGCAGCCGGCGCTTCGGGCTCCGCCTGGGGGTGGGAGCGGACTCCTCGGCGGGCGGCGCGGCTTCTTCTTCCGCCACCGCTGCAGAGGGTTCATCCCCCTCCCAGGACAGATCCGTCGACCTCCTGCAGAGTACACAAGTCGGTTGTCAGTCAAACACGACTACCACATCAAGTACCAATCGGGAAGATTCGACACTTACAAGCTTGACCGGACCACTGTCACGGTCGGAGCGCCGAGGATGCTGGCGATGTCCACCAGTCCAGCCTCGGCAGACGCCTCCTCTTGCGCCTCTGCGGCCGCTGCCTCCTCTGCAGCAACAGCGGCAGGCGCAGCGCTCTCCTGCGCTTCTGCGGCCACCACCTCTTTCGCAGCAGTAGCTGCAGGCTCCGTGCTCTCCTGAGGAGCAGGGGGGCTGGCGCTCCATCTTCGCCTGGAGTTCTTCGACAGTGGGGGCTGGGCTACGACTCCCAGCAGCTTCCCCCACCGTGTCCCACTCGCCTTCGTCGCCCTGATCAACGGGCTCTGTAGGCGGCACCTACTGCAAGCATGGAAGCTCAGTCGTCAACAAATCAACTCGAGACACGAGTACTCGACTACACTACTCAAGACGGCTTACCTCCGGGGACGTGGTCTCGGTGACCTTCAACTTCTTCGACACGCTCTTGCAGGACGCAATGCGCGGCTTCCGCGGCGGCGCGGCCAGACTAGCCTCTAGGCTAGCCGGTGGATCCTGAACAAGAGGAACATGAGGCAAGCCAGGACGGCTGAACCTCGACCGCAGCTGGAAGCGGTCCTGCAGCGTCTCCTCGTCGTCGTCCTCGTCGGACGTGTCCTCCACGACAACGGTGTCGTCTCCTTCGCCGACCTCCCGCCGCTCCTTGGCCTTGGTCTTCCCCTCCTCTGGGATCTCGACTTCCTGAGGGGGCGGCGGCGGCTCGGAGACAAACTTCTTCAAGTCGTCCTGCAAGACACAACCCATCAGTACGACTACTCACACGGAATGGGTACTCGACACTGGGTACGGCTACTTACCTCCTTTGGCGGGCGCGCGGCGGAGTACTCTGGGACGGGGCACGCCGTGTACGGTGGCATGTCCTTGAAGATCCGCGCCAGCCTATCGACAATGTCGTCGTCGTCGACTTCGTCTCCAGGCATCCGCGACGTGTCATCATCGCCGGTGTACTCGAACCCAAGGGTGTCGCGAGCCATCAGCGGCTGCACCCTGCGCTTCATGAAGCTGAAGGCCACGTGCTCGGCCCTCAGCCCGGCTTCCCTTAGCGCCTTGATCCGCGCCAACAACTCCGGGAGCTGGATCCCCTCCTGCATCGTTGGCTCCGTGTTCCACCACGGGCGATGCTTGGGCTGCTTCCCGCTCGGCTTCGGCAACCCCAGATGGTGGTTCGTGATGTAGAACCACTTGGCCTTCCAGTCCTGGTTGGAGTCGATGAGCTTGTACGAGAGGTACTACTCGGCGGCGTCCTCCCGCATCTGGATCCCCGCTCCTCCGACTACCCGCGGGTTGCTGGCGCTCGGTTGCGGCTTCACCCGGAAGAACTTCCGGAACAATATCCAATGGGGCTTGATCCCCAGAAAAGCTTTGCGGAAATGTACGAAGACGACGGTGTGAAATATACCGTTGGGGTTGAGGTTGAGGTGCTCGATGCCGTAGTACCCCATGAGCCCCTTGAAGAAGTTGCTCGCCGAGAGCGAGAGCCCGCGCTCCGTGAATCGCGCGAACATCGGGATCACGTCTTCATTCTTCTCCATCGGGTACGGATCCGCGGCGGCGGCCCTCCACATGTCCACCTCCTTCTCCCGGATGAATCCGCTGTTGAGGAGGGCTAGCAGGTCTTCGGTCTTCGCCTTCGACTTCTTCCATTCGCGGTTCGGATCTGGCCGCGGTGGGGACATCGGCGGTGATGTCCCTGCGGCAGATTCGGCGGCCTCGTCACGGCTCCTCTTCTTCCCGCCGGCGGCCTTCGCGGTCTTGGACGGAGGTGGCTTCATCCTCCAAGTGCACGGGGTCTTCACGCGCATTCGCTCAGGGGCTATCGCGGTGGCTCTTTCCGGCGGCGCGCTCGGATCTACACTTCTCTCAGCGGAGGCGGCGCGCACTGGTGGTGATTCCTGGCCAAGGTGTGTTTGGAATGGCTACAGCTGCGTAGGGTGAAAAACCCTAAGGGATTTGGCTTCTATTTATAAGTCAATGCGACCCCCAACGGCCGGATGGATAAGTTTGCTCTCGGCTGACTCAGCGGCCGCGCGTGACTCTTCAACTTCAACTAGTCGACGCGCCTCACCTCGGGGGCTCGACTACTTCTACTCGATTACCTGGGAAGCGGCAAGACTTAGTAGCATCTCAGGACACATTCTACAAGATGATCCTTCAATTCGAGAGGAAGTACTTGACTCAAGGCTCGGGGGCTCCGTGCCACGTGTCCTTCGGTTTTTTCTCCAGATTTTTCGGGATATTCTTGTCAAAACTTCAGATGGACCCTCAGCCAGAGTCTGCAACTCAACCTAAGGCTCGGGGGCTACTCCATATGGAGTGCGATTTTGCAATCGCACCTCCATATCAGCTTCGGCTTCAAGACAACACGGGCATTGTTGAAGACCTTCGAGGGTAGCACTCGAGGACGCTTGGGACTACTCGAGAAGACTTCAAGATTGCTCAAACATCAGCTGGAGTACATTCCAGCCTTGGGATGCTTCGACTACTCTTGAGGACCTTTGACTTGTAGTACTCGGGGACGCTTGAGGACTACTCGTTAAGGTCGTCAAGACTACTTGAAGCTATCCTTCTTGACTACAAAGTACTCGGGGGCTTGTCGTATGGACCTCCCTGAGCCCACTACCTCGGTGGGTACCAGGACCGACTACTCGGTGGGCCCCTATGACTACCCGGCTTGCGCTGCACGACACCTGAAGGCGTGAAGCACAAGGACTACAGAGGAGAAGTACTCGGTTAGGAAGCTGTACATGTTCCGCACTGTATGGACTGCTGCTGGATCGATTGCTGCTGCCAGCTCGTCGTCCACAGTGGCGGCGACGGTCTTCTGCATGACGTCGTAGCTGGCGATGACCTTGCCATGGAGCCATGGCGTCTGGGTGGCTGCAGGGACGTCGGGGACACGGCCGCGAACGGCGTGACGACGAGGAGGTTCTGAAGCGTCGAACTGGTCCACGTCTTCGGCGTTTAGGAAAGACGAGTGAGGGGCAGGGATCAGCGCCGGGCGCGGCGACCCGGCGTAGGAGCTCCTCTCTTGGACGCTTGTACCGGTGGATGCCGCGGAGGCGCGGACAGGGGCTCCTCTAGACCTCTTGTGCCTGCGCCCCCGGCCGCGCAGGGGCAGGGGCACGGCCTGCCATGTGGCTCGGCAAAAGGCCGCGACGGTGGAAGCAGGGGCATTTCAGAGACGGGAGGTGGTTAGGCCTGCATGTTAGGTCAGTTAACGGTGCAAACTAGATGGAAACGAGACGGAATCGCGTGGAGGACAAAAGAGTTTAAGTGGATGACACATAGGTGCGAGTGAACTTTCTAGTGGCACATAGGTTGTGAGTAAATTTTGTAATGGCAACGTGCCTGGGCTAGCACGGGCACTGCTGGGTCGACGTGCCGAGTAACACGACACGACACGCTCCAGCTTCCTTAGTGTCGTGTCTGGGATGTGATGCCGGCACGCCAGCACGTCTAGGCACGGCACGCACGCGTGCCTGATAGTATTGTGCCTAGCCATGCCGTGTCGCGTCGTGTTCATGCTCGTGTTGACACGGCACGCACGTTTGGCCATCTATACCCGAATCGAGCATCTCCTCTTCCACCTCCGGCCGGCGGAGTTCCTGTCCCCGCAGGAGCGAGCCCAAATCGAGCACCTCCGAAATCGTGAACTACTATGGGCGGACACGAACTACTATGGCCGGAGGAGGCCGCGGTGGAGGCAGAGCTCGCCGTCTCCCACGCGCCTACAGCAGAGGCGGAGCTCGCCGTCTCCCGCGAGGCCGCGGCGGAGGCCGAGCTTGCCGGCTCTCACGGGGCCGCGGCGAAGGCGGAGGTCGTCGTCTCCCACGAGGCCACCGTTGGAAGGTCACGGTAGGGAGGTGCTACCCGGCGGCGATGCCGAGGCCACATGCGCCGCCTCGGCGGTGAGGCCGCAAGGGCTTGCCTCGACGGCCGCGAGGGCCTGCCCCGGCGGCGGCGTCATGCCTACTTGCCCCCGAATCGAGCTCCATCGTATGGTACATGGCATAATCGAATGAGGAAGAAGTTAGATTTTTTTCCTAATCTTCTGACATGTGGGCCCTCGGTGTCATAGGGATGATGAGGAATATGGAGCTGTATCAAACGTTTTCAGGTGGGGCTACTCCATGGTGGAGCTGCTCCACGGTGGAATTTCGTGGATCTACAACTCCAGAGCTATTTTTTCAGAGTTGGAGCTTTGCAAAACACGCCCTGAATATCACAAAGTGCTCTTTTTGTCAGGGAATGAGCCATCTGGTTTTGAGTTCTTGAAATCTTGTGGACGCCATAGGAATCTTGCAAAGAGACAACTATTGTTTGGGTGAAGGGATTGATCCTCCAATCCGGTGGGTTAGAGAGCTTTTCTCCATTAATACAGTTGACTAACAACTAATTATCTGTGAAGAAATTGATGTGTTGAAGACCCATGTTCCTACATAAAGAGGTAGCCAAAGCAAGAGCTACCGACTCGACCTATCCAGGTAGAATCCTGCATAGTACATGTGATGAACATACTAAAAGGAGGTTCAATATCAGGGTTAACAATAAAGACCCCTCGTAATTTTTAACGGCGGGAAAAGAATCGTGCCCTTGTTGTTCCTCGAGCCAAGCGCGACGCAGCCCGTTTCTCCTTATCACTAGCTTGCTACAGGCGCACAATATTTAAAAAACGTAATTACTATTTCAAAAAGAAAATCTTATGAAAGAATAGGTAATGAATCAACACTACACCTTGGCAATTTCAATCCTTCAAAAGTGCGCTTGTTAGTGAGATTATACTAATATATTTCATAGTACTATTCAACATATTTGGAAACTTTTGGCAGGTGAACGGCTCGATGTTCATTTTACCGAACGAGAGAGTGCCTGAGCAAATCGCTAGCCAAAGTGCCTAACAGGTGAAAATAAGATCACTAATTGATGGAGAATTATAGATGATTTTTTGGAGGAAGAATCACTCAATTTTGAATCATTATATTTTTTATATACAATATATACTACACATAAGTTGTTATTTTGAAGTTTTGATATTTAGTGACCAATCTACTATTTTAATAAGTTTAAATAATTAAAAATTGAACTACATGTAACTCAAATCATATTTTAAAAATTCTCAAAAAATATATTTGAAGTGCCTCATTAGAGCTCATATCTTGAAACTAGTTGAAAAGTTCAATAGTTTGCTAGGATAATTCAAACTTCTACTTGCAATATTATTATAAAATAGTATTTGTAATACCTAAAAATTATCCAATAATACTAAAAGTTGACATGGAATCATTTTGTCTATAAGCTTGACATAAAAATTTCATAAGATTTTAAAGTTGATATCTACATTGAACATAAAATGAATAATCTTAAACATAATTTCTTATAACTTCAAGTCAAACTTTGAGATTTGAATACCCTATAACATGTTTCTACTCATATGCACTTAAAATTGAATAACATAATACTTTTATCATGTTATTAACATTTTTGGATTTACACTTACACTTGCACTTGTTGTGAAAAAAGTTGTTTTTCTATTTTTTTAAATCACTAATGAATACACCCTTGTGATGTAAGTTGCACAATTGTTATTTTATAAGCCCCAATAATTTTTTTCACAGGTAACAGACAACATATAAATTGTCATGTAGAAGTTTCAAGAATTTTCAAGTATATTTGCTATCTCCCAACATAAATGAATTTCTACATGTTTGTCAATACAAATTCTAAATTGACCCATACATACATATGATGAGATTACAAAAATCCCAAAAAATTGTATCACTCCATTGTAGCCCACATCTAAGAGATTGACAAAAAAATTCAATTGACTTGTAGGGAAAACTCGATCTCTACTAGTCACCTTGTTATAAAATAATGATAATAATAACTAAAATTTCTCCAAAAAATATGTAAATTGGCATAAAATCATTTTATGAATGTAAAATCTTGACAAAAAAGTTTCATAAAATTTTGTAAAAATTGGAGTATACGTTATTCAAAAACTAGATAATTCTCTCACATTGTTTCATACAACTCAACTGAAACTTTGAAGTTTGTAAATCTTAAAGTATTTTCTTACTCATGTACACCTCAACTCTGGACATAACCTTAATTACTCTTCTATTAACATATGGGAATTCATGTTGCCATTTTTGTGAAAAAATACTTTTTCAATTTTTTAACAACTAATGAATACATCTTTGTCAAGTAAGCTGCAAAATCGTTATTTTATATGCCTCAAATATATTTTTCGCATGTAACATACAACATATAAGTTCTCAGGTAGGAGTTTCAAGAATTTTCAAATAGATTTGCTATTTTTATAATTTAAATGAATTTATGTGTATTTACTGAAAATAATTCTAAACTGACTTATGTGTACCCCAATAAGATTTAGAAAATTTAGAAAACTATATTTAGGCGCCTATGTTCTATTTTGTCCCATGTACTGGAGATCGATGAGAAAATCAACTAACTTATAAGGAAAGTTCAAACTTCTACTTGCAACCTTATGGTAAAATAATGATAATAATACCTAAATCTTCTCCAAAAATTATAGAAAATGACATAAAATCATTTTATGCATGTACAAGCTTGATATAATAGTTTCATAAGATTTACGAAAAAGAGTATACATTGTTCACAAATAGATACAACTCTCACATAATTCATCTTTGTCTGATAGTATAAATAGTATAGTACCAACATTCTTAACAACTGAAGTCGTAGTGTAACAATAAGACGTGGGAGTTTGAATCCCTCTGTGCAATTTTTTTCCTTTAGTCTGGAGAGCGGTTGCAGCCGGTCTGGCAGCGTCGGGGAGCGGCCCTAGCGCGGCCGGTTGTGGAGTGACAGTAGAAAAACTGACTGCAAAAATATTGAATGAAAAGAAAAAAACTCAAAATAGTATGTAGCATAGTGGCAACATTGTTTTAGTTGAAGTAGGAGGTGCACGGTTCGAATCGGGACCTGCATCTTTTCCACTTTCTTGGTTTTTTAATACATCAATCTATATTTTCCAAATTTTTATTTTATTAATCATGATAATCTATATTTTTAATTTCATACGTTACATGAATTATTTTCAATTTATTGTCATGACAAAATGGTGAAACGCATCGTGGGTCAAATTATGATGAAATTGGTACAACATCATAGTGTTTGGGCTTCATATCCAACAATGTGAGTCTATGATGAAAACTGACTGTTTGTCTTGGATAGTGTGATCTGTAATGAAATCTATGACAAAAATAGCACAATGTCGTAGTGTTTGGACTTCATATCGAGCTTCGTAGCCAACACTGCAAATCTATGAAGAAATTTGAGAACGTCATGAGGATTTCGTCATGGATCACAAGATTTTTTTAGTGCAGCTATATATATATTGATTGATTGGTACATTGGTATAGTGGGGGGCTTTAGTCCCGATTGGTAGAGGCCTTAGGTCTCTCCAGTCCAACCGGAACTAATGATAAGAGACAATAGGACTCCCCCTTAGTACCGAGTGAATGAACCTGGACTAAAGGGGGGCCTTTAATACCGGTTGGTATTACCAACTAGGACTAAAGAATTTTATGAAAAACAAAAAAAACTTCGTAGTTGCCTGCGTCGGCAAGCCTGCTCCAAGCTCTGCTGCCGCCATTGCTAATAACAATTGTAGCAAGAAAACAAACAAGAAGTTCGATTCGATCTCTATTCGATCTCAAAGTTCATCACACAATAACCATCACAACAAGTCATTCAATTTCACCACTAGCACACCACAAGTTCGAATTGATTCAACACATTCACTAGCAAAAATACACAAGTTTCATCCGATTTCGATCCACAAATAAAAATCAAAGACAATCACATAAATTACAAGCGAACCCCGTCCGGAGGAAGGAGAGAGGGCGAGCACCACACGAACTCGCCCGCTGTCGGGGGCGTGGCCGTGCTGGCTGCCCGCGGAACCACACCCACGCCGGGGGCCTAGGACACCGAGAGTCGCACGCACCATGTCGCGTCGCCCTCCACACACCCTGCGCACCACGTCACATGTCACGCCATGTGTCGGGGTCCCATATTAGGGGTACCCAAACACAACGAATCAATGACAATGGCCCCTGAGCCAAGTAAACTGTTGTTTCTAAAGGACCGAAACGACGAACCAGAGAGGGGGGGTTGAATGAGAGCCGATAAAGATTCTTCTCGAAGGACATAGAGGCTCTAACAAGATGAACACGGCTTCCAACACACGTCTTCGACTTACTACCCAAGTTGGCCAATACCACACAACCCTGGAGTGCTACTGGTCCTAGGAACCAACAACTAACTTCACGGACCCGAGAACGCAGCGGAACACCAACTCGAGACTCACTGACCTACACCGGTCAGGCCGGTGAGCACCACCGGTCAGACCGGTCCCTGCTGGTGAAACCTGGGAACTTCCACAGAAAGGCCCCTAGCCCCCTACACCGGTCAGGCCGGTGTACCTCACCGATGAGACCGGTTCAAGCCAAAAAACCCCAAATCTACCAAACATGCCTGCCGAGCTCCAAACTGACCCAAACTCGAAACAGCAGCAACACGGGACAACAACGAACTCACCCAGACGTTCACCTGAGCAAAACTCAACATGAGTCTACACCGGTCAGACCGGTGAGAGGCACCGGTCAGACCGGTGTGACCTGAGCTCTCGGGATGAACAACACCTGCAGGTCAACTCCTCCTTATCAAACTCTCGATCTCCCGAATCGCTCCACGGATTTGTGCAGGACTTTGGGGATAGTAGGAACACCTCATGGGCACTCCATAGCCAAGATTTTGTCCACCAAAACTTGCTAAATCAAGAGGAATCGAAGAAATTCCGCCAAGAACTCCTCTAACCCTAGAACACCAAAACCCCCCAAAATCGAGCCCCTTTGCTCACTGATTTGGGAGGGGGATCAAAGGGAAAAGAACCACGAAAGGGTTCATGCATACATCCCCCACCAAATCCCAAAGAGAAAGGCCTCGAAATCGCTCCAAGAAAATCACCAAGAAAAGGCTCTGAAAATCACCATAAAGAACGAACAGGAACAACACATCCAAGCCTTGAGGAACCACGCCGAATCATCTATACATCACAAAGAGGGTCATACAAGGTCTAGCTTGCCGCTCGATCATCCATCCTTCTCACAAGATCTCACCATGAAGCTCTCAAGCTAGTCCTATAGAAATCCTCGGGAAAATAGGAAGGGAAAAATAGGAAAACCAAATGAGCTAGGGTTCCAAGAGTTTGCTGCCATCCTCTCACCTCTTGGGTTATATGGAGGCAACCGAAAGTCTAAAATGCCCTTACTAGGTAATTAGGGATACATTCCCCTCGAGAGCGAAATCAGAAATCTTTGTCATCGCTCCATCAGACGGATGGCCAGTGACCGCAAACTTGCTTAGCCTCGACGCAAGCCTTGCGATCCCGACGCGTGTCCTCCGCTTCGAAGTCTCCAGACTGCGTCGTCGCACACCGGTCAGACCGGTGCTCCTCACCGGTCAGACAGGTCCGATGCTGTTGCACCTCCGTCTTCGGTTCTTCGGTCTTGTCTTTGTGGATCAACCAAGGAACCCAGTGGTTTTCTGGTGAACCACCAGAAATCCTGCGAACTCGGTGTAGACTCCGCCAATCGCCACTCATGACTCGGCTCCCATGTAGTCCCGGCTCGACCTTGGTTTTGAGGCTCAACCAAGAAACCGTCCATGACTTCATCTTGTCATTCCTGCCACCATGCGGCCCGCACTTTACTCCACTGGCCACCGGGTCGCTCGAACGAAGCCTACTTGTCTTCTCCACACCTGGAGGCCTCACCGACGACGACCTTTCACGCTTGTTCTTCACCTGCACCAACACCAGTCAAGCCGCAACCTGCACCTGCAATACTTAGCTAAGAATCAGTCCACACAACATTGTCAATCACTCATCACACCAGGAAGCGACCATCCACCGGTCCTCGAACCACACATAGTCCTCAGTTTCACCCGACTCGGTCAACCAGCAGTGTGAAAACGTGATTCACCCAACTCCTACTAAAACACGTATGGGATGCTTTGGTTTTTTATCAAACCCACATGCGAACGTGTTGCGTGCATGCATTTGCACACTCGAGTGCCTACTTCACCTACATGCATGAGTGCCTACATCACCTACATGCATGCACACCTAAAGCACTTGAGTACCTACCCTACTCATACAAGGCTACAAGTCAGGCATGCAAAGTCACCCGCATGCAAACCATGCATGCATAGGTCGGAAGCTCCCCCGAGCTAACTTGTTCGACCTATTAAAACTTTGCCTCGCACGACCTGTCTGTTTCTGCTTCCTACGAACTACTGAGCTTCGAGTCTCCGCCTCCGACCAATTGCTTCTTCGCAGCTAAGGAACTCCTCGAAGCTCCCAACTTGCCTGACAAGTTTACTGTGCCAGCTACTCCTGACAACCACGGAGGTAGCGAAGGGGCGGAGGGGGATCCAACCCCCCTATTTCCTTCAAACTCCATTAAATCTCCTTATTTTGTCTAGTTTTTTTTTGCCATAGATATAGTAGAAGGACTGCATTCTGAGGTAGAAGATGATGATTTTGTGATTTTTGATCAAAAAAGATTTTTAAGTCCAGGTCTGACTCCTGGGGACAGCGGGGCCCATGGCATGGGCAAAAGCTCTTCCCTGTACTCTCGAAAACCGTGTACTCTCTTTCTTGTTGCCTTCATGTGTAAGTCTTGTCTTCTCTTGGCTTATAAAAGCGAAGGCACCAAAGGTAATAGGGGAGATTTTCTTTTTTCTCACTCCACTCTGATGAAGCTCTCTCTCATTGTTTCTTCTTCTTCCTCCAGCCAAACTTGGCTCCCACACACACGTATGCCGACTTCTACTACAAGAACCACATACACATAGCACAGAGACTAGGGACCAAGCTCCCTCTCTCGCCAGTTTGTATCGCCCCACTACAAACCAGTGCAAACAACATGAGCAGCACGAACTGGACGTAGGGTATTACTCCACGGAGGTCCGAACCAGTATAAATCCTTGTGTCCCTGTTTGCACACCATCCGAGGCTCGATGTGCAATCCTTAATTTTATTTGTCGGCGGTTTCTAAACCACGACACCACGCGCCAGTGGCGGCCCTCCACGCGCCGACTAGCCTGTGTAAGAGAAGAGAAGAGATGAGATTGAGGAAGAAAGAAGGAAGGGAGAAGAGGTAAGGGTGTTGCGGTGTGGGTGGAGGAGATAAAAGGAAAGAGAGATAAGGAAGAGAGAGAAGAGGAGGGAGGCCAGCGCTGGTGGGAGAGGCTTTAGTCCTGGGTGGTGGTGTTTCCACCCGAGACTAAAGGCTCTCTTTAGGCTTTAGTCTCAGATGGAAACACCACCTCAGACTAAAGACTTTTGTCCCTCGGACTAAGCCTGACACCAATTATTGCCTTAAAATTGCAGTTCGATGCCCCCCTTAGTCCCGGTTGGTGCTCCCACAGCCATTTCGGGGCATGTCTACGAAACTCCTTTAGTCTCGGCTTCAAAGTTGAATACTAGTGGTATCCAACATCGTGAAAGGTCAGACTGGGTCTTATCAAAGGTTATTGATAGCATAAGTTTACATACAGGTCATGCTTGAGGCCACATAAATTAGATGTTCTCAAACACTACACTTGCTAAGGCAAAATCAATTAATACGGAGTAAGCAACAGAAAGGAAATCCATTTCATGGCAGAATTTCTCTTACAATATTGAACCTATATATTGGGATAAAATCAACGCCACAATATGAAATATCATAATTTGCTATAGCTGTAAGATCAATAGTTAAACTGCTAATAGTTGTTCAAACGAAAAGGTTTGGCGACTTTAATTATATATAATATATAAAGGATCTTATCTTAATACGTACGTCAATGGAAGGATGGAATGGAACAAGCAGTGTCAGTAATCCTGGCTCTGGAGCTGCAGCTTCTTGGTGGTTGGCCTTCGTTGCTCGGGTTGCGACAGGCTCTGGAAACCGGACGCCCTGCTGCCCAAGGAGGCGAGCAACCTGCTGGTGGTGGTGCTGCTGCTGCTTACTTGGTCCACAGCTAGCAGTCCCTCTCCCGTGTGGTGGTCCCAGCAGGAGGCGTCGTCGGCGACTGGTGCGTCGTCGGCGACTGGTGCTTCGTCTACTACCGTGGGTGGAGGCCACCACTTGCAATTGGTGAGGGTCGCCGTCGTCTTGTTGGACGAATGGTCGTCGTCGTCGTCGGCCGTGTATGCGTCGCACTTCTTGTCGTGGCGGTAGTCGGTGTCGGAGGCGCAGGTGAGGCACATGGTGGGGGTGTCGGAGTAGGGGGAGGAGCCGCCGGCGAAGGACCAGGTGCGGGAGGAGGCGGAGTTGGAGGAGGAGGCGGAGGACGGGGAGGTGGTCGTCGGGCTGGCGACGGCGAAGGCCCTGCGGCGCGCGTCCCTGAGGCGGCGGGCGTCGGTGAGGAGGGCGAGGATGCTGTCGGTCCGGCGCTGCATGCAGGCGCCCCAGTCGAAGCCCCTGTCATCGACGTAGTGGAAGCTCCGGAGGTCGCGCATGGCGGGCATGTCGGGCAGGAAATCGCGGGGCAGGTCGTCGGGGCCGTGCGTGAGGAGGAACTCGAGCACGACGAGCGCCTTGTAGACGGGGCGCCACTCCTTCCAGTCGGCGGCGCGGCTGAGGCGCTGGTGCAGCACCTTGGCGATCCTCCAGCAGTCGTCCATATCGAAGGCGGCGTCGGCGATGCAGGCCAGCGTCTTGGCGTCGGGGACGCAGGGGTCGTTGTTGGTGGCGTCCTGAACAAGCCTGTGCATGCAGGTGATTGACGATCACGACATGGATCAATATATATATTATATTGCAATGGACGATATGATGGACTGATCGATGAATCGAGGAAGAAGACGATCGATCGATCCATATATTGTACAGCAAGCTAGCTAGCGGCGACCGTACGTACAGCTCTGCCGGCGTGACGTCGCCCAGCGCCAGCCTCGCCTGCTTGTACTTGTCCTGCAGGAACCCCGACGCCTGCCGCTTCACCTCGCCGGCAAGCAGCTGCCACCGCGCCGTGCTTGCGGCCATTGTTTATTGTTAAGCTGTTGTTGTGTGATATGATTAATGCGGAGACTACTGCAGATGCAAATGCAAATCCAAAACTGATGAGTGATTTAATCTGCAGCAACAGGATAGGTAGGAGAAGGAAGGAGATGGATCGATGACAAAGGCGAGGGATGGTGGATGGCCGGCCGTGATTGCATGCATGCATGCTACCCTTTAATTTGCTTGGCTTCTCTCTCTCTCTCTTTTGTTGGCCTCCGCCTTGCCATTGCCAGACACCGACCGGATCTCTCGCCGCCGCAGCCCTCCGCCTTGCCTTGGACCGCGTCTCTAGCCACCGCACCTGCCGTGCTCCGAACTTAATTACCACCACCAGTGTTCAGTAGCAAATTAGCAATGTAGCATGCATGTCCGTCTTGGGAGATTGATCGGCCGGCGATACCACCTACTCGATCGCATGAAAGGAATCCAACGGCAGAGAGTACATCCCATAGGCCATAGTGGCACTCTTAATAGGCAGATGAAATATATAGCGATTCACAGATTTATTTATTATTCATACAAGGCAGGAGCAACAATCGTAGTGTCTTGAACCACTCCCCTACTCCCCTGGTTTATTTACCGGAACCCAACAACAAATTAAAACAGCCGATACAGGTTTTCTTCTTCACAAAAATGAAAAAAAGGGGGTCGTTTTGTCTCTATCCAAACCAGCCCATAACTACACAAGCCAATGCAAAGCCTGTCGATAGCAGCATCCCTTCCCTCCAAACTAATCAATCTTGACATTTGCATACAGGAGGGTGTCCCTGGTGAGTGGCATGTTCATCAGCAAGCATACCTGCACAATAGTAAACACGGTTTAGGGTAAATAAGTTTAGGCAGCCAAAACAAGTAATAATGTATATCAAACAATCTTCCGGCTCACCCCTATGAGAGTTGAAACCAGCAGAATGATCCCTGTAATCCATGCCAAACTCTTTCGAACAAGTACAATAGAGGCTATTGTAGCATTAGTTTGGCTTGCTTCTTCTAGTCGTCTCGAAATGTGCAATGAAGACGGTGCCTCAATTATGGACCCAAGGAATGATGAGGCCTCCTGTGTGGATACCACCAGCCCAACAATTTTCCCTATTCAGTTGTTACAGCCAAAACCAGATGGTCATTAGTGTACGCATACCCTTTTCCTTTTGCAGGTAGCAACAAGTACAAATTTCGAAACAAGGAACCAGCTTCTTGATTAGCATAGAAGAAGAGTTCCTTATGGGATAGTCCCAACAGAGGAAATGTGCATGTCGTATTCACTGGTACTTGTACATTACCTTTATATGCTCCATGTAGGGACTGGAATGCTTTGGTGACAGCTCTCCGAACTATTTTGGTTCCCTGCTTAACAACTTCCGTGGAATATTCATTCTCCAGAGCCTACAGAAACCATAAACTTAGTGAGTGCATGTATCGATACTATCACAAAGCCATATTCATCCTTCAGAACTGTAACTTCATATCACTAACACAGGAAACTCATATTAGTGACTAAAGATTCATGTTTACATGAGATGGAGTTAGATCATGGATGGCATTAAGTGTGGACAATGGCAAGGTTCATTGTTTTGCACGCACTTAGTAGAAATCAGTTACCCAATTTCAAATTACAAACTAAGAATTTATGTGTTACCTTTATCCCAGTGAAGTGGCATACTAATAACTCTGCAGGGCTGAGTACACCTGAGAAGTCTTCATGGACCTGAATAGCTCTTTCTACAGTTTTAAGAAGGGAAGCCAAGCTGGACACAAACTCCAAGTCTGCTTCCTGTAAATAAATGCATGGCAATAAAGCTGAGCCTAGAGATATCAAGAATGCAAGTGCAGTACTTTTTTTCGTTTGAATAGAATGTAAATGCAGTTAGGTACTTAGTTTGCCATGGTAAAAAACCATGACTGGATCCCATCTTAACAGAATAATGCAGTCCAAACAAAAGGGGGGGGGGGGGGGGGGGGGCAGGAGGCAAGTTCAGAGGGAGAAAGAGGGTGGGAACATTTTTGTGCGCACAGAAGGGATGCTCACCTTATGAAGTAGCAAAGTAAGACTATTTCCACTCTCCAAGGGAATGACTACTTTACCACTAGACTTCTCATACGATCCCTCCAGCCAGTTTGCCTGACAGAATTTTTCAACTTTTAGTTTTAAATAGGAAGGTTATGATATAGTACTACATTTCCCTTACCAAGCTGGAAAGTTCACTATCAGTAAGATCTGATCCAGTATGATCTAGAGATTCATCTGAATGAATGATAATTAGTTCATCCTTATCTGCAAAATAAATCATGGATAAAGAGAGTATGTCTGAGCTGCAGAGAGGGACGCTAAAATCCACAATAATAATGTGCTAGATGTCCATTATACCTGTAAGCCCTGTAGCAGCATTGTTTGCACCTTCAATCCTTGTCTTGAAAATGCTGCCGGCTTCAGATACGAAGCTATCAGCTGAGTCTGACACACAAGCAACAGGGAGAAATCCAGTCACAAAATTAAAACTGGTAAATACTTAAAAGCACTACAGAAAAGACGGCATACCACTGGACCCAGCAATTTGCACGAGGAAAACAGCACGAGGTCTATCGAATGGATTGGGAAGAAGCACTTTGTTTAACTGAGAATGAAAAGAACAAAGGCTGAAGCATTCTGGTAGAGCAGCAGGAAGCATGTAGAGGTTAGCTCATTCCGGGGGGAGTATAAATAACCTGAGAAGAAGAAAGCGCCGGTAGGGAGGTTGGAGGTGCAAAACCAAGCAAGACGGAAACTGTAGCAGAAACTTCATTTAATGACATTGAAGCCTCCTGCAGTAACACAGTGATGCAATTGTATGTTACACACTTAGCAAGCAATGGTAAAAAGAGAGGCTGAATAAAGATCTTTTAGAAGGCACAAACTCTTTTAGAAGCCATCATACAAATTAATAATTTGATTCCTTTTCAATAAGGTCTTGTTCTAACTTCCTTAGGGGTTATTACTTAGCAGCTCAACATATGAGCAGGGTTAACAAAACCGCCAGGGAGCGGTACCCACGAATCAAAAAAACCGGGCGGCTTACCGGTCAAACCGACCGGTTTACCACTCTCAAGAATTTGTATGCTCGGTTTTGGGGTGGGAAACCGGACCGGTTCCCACCGGTTTTGCGAACCCTGCATATGAGCTCTTTGCCTGCTTATACATTTATAGCACGAGACTTTACTACTCAAGCTGCTTTATATACTCACGGAGCTATTTTTTTCAAATTACGGATTACAGTCCGGAACATAATGCACCCAAGAGTAACCAGTGACTAAACTAGCTACGCAATGGTCGTTTTAAGCACGACAGGCAGGAAGCTAAACAGATCTTAGCAGATTCGTTGGTTCGGGAAGGGGAAATTTGGAGCGGCACCTGGTCGTCGGCTGGCTGATCCCGCAGGTAGCGGTGCGACGCCGCATCGATGAAGACCGCGGATGCTTCTCCATGGAGACCCTGCCTCTGCCACATGACAGCGAACGAGCATCAGGGGAACACGCACCGGAAGAAGGGAATGAGAAAGAAGAAGGTAAGATCTTACCGGAGCAGCAGCCGCCAAGCCAAGAAAGAGGGAGAGGAGGAGGAGGAGGAAATGGTGGCAGCGAGCCATGGTCGCCGACCTTGCTCGAGATCGATGGGATCGTCGAGCGGCAGCAGCGAGATTGGATCTTGGTCCCTCTGGCCCTTGCCCTGGGGGATTGATTCGATGATGACAGGGAGGGGAGAGGAGGGAGACCGACTCTACACGAGATCAGGGAGACACGACTACACCTCCACGGCTCCACCACGCACGATTGCTTTGTTGGGCTTTATATCTACTTTGGCCCAGCAACACTAAGGCCTCATTGGTTTGAACCGGATTAGATTCCAACATAATTGATAAACTAGTTAAGTGCCCGTGCGTTGCTACGGGACACATAGTACTATAATGACATATGTATAAGCACAAGAAACATTTAAATATGAAACATCAACTTCATTTAAGAACATATACTGCAGCCGTGATGATAGAAACATAATATTACATAAATCTCAAATAAAGATAAATAGTTACAACGCCATAATGTAAGAACATATATAATCATTTAATGATTCCGATGCACGAGAAACAAGATTACAAAGGACACAAACGTAAGGATGTAATAGTTGTGCAAAACATAAGATAATACCTAGTCATCAAGTGAGGACCTCTCTATAAACAATATTTTTAGTATAAGTTGGATTAACTGTTTTATTTTTTCTCTTATCTTTCTTATCACCGGGTGGGATAGCAAGGATCTTAATGTTAGATCTAGCAAAGTGGCCCTAGATAGCGCAACATATAGCCGGCCATGGGAGAACACCGGTTCGGTGCAAATAGACACCAACATTGGGGATAGTCCGCCCTTGAGCCTTGTTTATTGTCATGGCAAACCGAGTCTAATAGGGAACTCGCTTCCTCTTGAACTTGAACGGGAACATATCGTCATCCGATGGGCATAACGGAATCCGTGGTAGGAAGATTCGTTTTCCGGCATGGTCTCCAACCATAATTTCGGCATCGATGATATTTCTTTGGAACCTTCTAACCACCGATCCGGTTCCATTACAAAGTCCGATCGCAGGGTCGATATTCCTTAGCAATATGACTGGGCACCCAACTTTGAGCTTTAACACATGTGGCGGGAGACCGCTAGGGTTTAAAGTGTTGAGGAACTCAGATGGGTAGTAGTTGTGTGGATCATCCACCGCACTGTCAAAGCTGTGGTACACCACCTCATCCCCTTGGAAACGGCTTACCATCTTCATGTTAATCTTATCAACCGAGTCATTCTTTGGCGATAATATCGCTCGTGAGGTGATATAGCTCTTGTTTGACATATTGTCATTGAGTGCAGGGAATATGGAATCAATTAGCATATCAAGATCATCGTCTTCCCCGTCCGCGGTATGCATATTTCTTTAGGAAGGAGGATTTGACCATCGGCATTAGCCTCCTCAGTGCCTCCCCCGATACGTAGTAAGTATGCCGCAAACCATGGGTCGGCCTTTGCCCTCATGTTGCGCACCAATCTTAGATGTCGCATTGAACTCCAAAGGTGCGACATCCGTAGAGAGGCACCGACTACTTGTGCCCTTGATCCTTTCCGAACAACCGGGAGAACCCGCCTCGAAGTCTCCACCAAACACAATAGTCTTTCCCCCAAACGGCACATCCCAACGGTCCATGAGATCACGAAGGCTGTAGTCTAGCGCCTCGACACCTTGCCTCCTCATCATCGTCACCTCATCCCAAATAATAAGGGATGCAATATGAAGCAGACTCACTGGGGTACCACTCGTTTTGTGAAGGAACAACGGTCCCCATCTTCAAGGCTGAGAGGAACCCCAAAGCGCGAGTGGGCAGTTCTGCCACCAGGCATTATTGAGGCCGCAACTCCGTGTTGCCGTTGCCACCGCAATTTTATTCCGAGCACGTATAGTAGCGAGCGGGGCTCTATATAGATAAGTCTTTCCAAGTGCCGCTGTGTCCATCCACAAAGAACACACCACCACACTCACTATCAACAACAGACATAATCTCATTGTAGGCAACGTGTTGCTCCTCGTTAAGGGTTTTTGATAGTTCCAAGTCTTCAATGCTCGCCTCAATGTTAGCCTCTTCAAAAATCTCTCTAGGAATATTGCCAGACGGATCATATGTATCATCGATTTTAGGAAGTGGAAACTTTGTTATTTCCTTCCCCATGGATTCTAACTTCTTCCGAATTTCTATGAGGACCATCTGGTCCACTTTGAAGCTAGACTGGTTGGTGCGCCTATAGTCCTCTCCCATTGCATCCTTGTGCTTTTCCCAGAGATCAAACACATTACTTGGCTCACAAAATACCAAGATACTTGCAAAGAGCGTTCGTAGTTCAAATGGCATCATCCAATGAGTACCTTCGTAAGACAATCATGCAATGTTTTGTCCGCTTCAATAAGGCCCCTTTTTTCTCGCAGCCTTCGCGAAAAGTCGGCAGGAGTGTGCCGTAAACCGTCCTTAGATCGGTGAAGGAGGTTGCACCGGCCACATTGTGTAGAAGAACACGGAGGTAATAACGCTCCCCTTCACCGGATTGGCACCTACAACTCTTCCGACCCGTCTTAAAGCCCTTTGTGCCCTCCGAATCCATATTTTGCCCTGTGAGTCCCACCTATAGTACTCAGGAAAGTCTGGATACAATATACCACGGGCATGTTCAGATGTCCTGTTCTTTTCAAAGTAGGCTTTAAGCATCGACATTTCAACACCTGGACGATTAAGCACATGTCGAATACCCTCACGCCGCAAAATGACACCATGTGCATGCCGGGAAGATGGAGCCGCAAGGCCAACACCGAAGGGGACCTATCACTTAAATCAAAACCATATATCCTCCACAAGGCTTCTGGAGGAGTTATCCATCTAGCATCCCTATATAGTTTGATCTCATCAATGTTTCCTTCATTACCCTCCTTGGAAGCCTCTCTCACAGCAACAGATGCACGGTCATGACCCTTGTGAATGTACTTAAATAAATACTTGACGGACTTGATGCTCCCACATGCCTCAACATTTATGTGGCAATTGAACAGACGGAGGAGGTACGGGTTGTAAGGCACAACCCATCTGTTGTCAAGGTCATGCCCACGAACCTTCTCTTTTCTACCATCATCACGCCGTCTGTAAATCGGGTATGAATCCTTGCCCTGTAATGTGGCATCACAGAAAGGTCGTGGGTAATGGTTCTTGCATTCTTTACGGCCCTTTGTGCATGGGCAGTTGCGATTAAGTGATCCACAAGGCCCATGCATCATATGCTTTGTAACCATTTTATACGCTTCGGATATTTCTTCTTGTTTGGGAGCTCACCGAGATTAGAAGATCATACCGCTTCGGGCACATGAGTTTATAGTTTCTTTCCATGATTAGCAAAAAATGTGCGTGTGGTAGTCCCCTCTTCTGGAACTCAACAACATACACATGTGCGCGTACCTTTCCGAGAATGTCCTTTTTTAGCAACTTGTCCTTAACCTCTTCCAGTTTTGCCCTAAAGACCCGATCAATAAGGTCCGGACGGTCCCGTGTCGTTTGTCCAGGGTACGGCTCACGCGTGATCTCCTCCCACTTTGGATTACATGTCGGGGTTAGGAAGATGTCCGGTTTCCCAAACCTTCGCACCGGTGCCATGGCATCCAAGTACTTACGCCTCATATCCCTCGGGCCTCCAATAAACGACGAAGGCATCACCGTACGCTTTCCAACCATCTCGGTTCTCCCCTCACCAAAGATGCGTGCTATCAACCAATCCTTGGTAGAGGTCGGCCCTGATCTCTTTTTGATGATTTCGTATATAATCCAACCGAGAACTCTCGATTTTGATGTACGTGTCCACAAGCAAATTGTTGGAAAAGGCGCCGGCCATAAATAATGGGATTGAAGATTCCCGCCGTATCCGAAACTTATAACAAGTAGTAGTCACGCACGTAAACACATAAGTTTCCCGGAGATTCCGCAAAAGTAACATGTTATTAGAGTTATTTCTATGACAACGTGGTTACGTATACATGATAGTATAAGGAGAAATAAACCCGTTTCTTCTTCCTCGCATTACTACGAGCCTTACGCAGGCACGAGCCGTGTTGACATCCTCCATAGTAACACCTCTCTTTGGGATATCCATATGCCATCCAAGCTCACCCTTAGGGAAGAATAATGGATATGAAAGAGCATCGTAGCACCCATGGTATGATCGGATGCCATGTCCGCTCCTATCTTTTCCATGGAGAACAACACTATTTTGAAATTGGCCCAGGAGTTCACTACCCTCGATCCAAACGGCCCACCTCCTTAGCGATCGGCTCATTGTATGTCCTTTGGTCCAATCGTTGATCAAGATTAAGTTCGAGACAATAGTCATCAAGTTGTCCGACTTCGCCCCATACTTCTCAAATGTTGTGAGTACGGGTTGTGACGAAGGATGGCCACCAATCTGTCTATAACTTCTTTATCTTTTTGGTACTTCTCTTCACGGCACCTTCGGTAACGATACTCAAGGCTCGGATCATCATCATAGAAGTAAAGCTCAAGATGCCTAGGCTCCAAGCCCTCCACTCTCCCAAATGACCTTATGTTGTGATACATCATGCCATGTGCACGGAAGGTATATATGCCGGTGTTCCTCATGTTAGCAAGTAGCACCATCTAGACGACAATAGAGGGAAGTGAAAGAGAAGTGACCATTGAAAAACCTAATATTGCTACGAAAGTGCCTAGCATCTTCATCGAGCTCGTATAAAGCCTTATGAGTTGGTCCGTATCACCGGTTCATTCAGCTCGATCTTCCCGTTGCGGCAACAGAACCCAGGTGGTTCTTTCGGAAACCTCTTCGCATGACAGTGGTGGCAATTAGGGACATGTTTTAACACATGTGTCTCCGTAGGCATGTTACTGTACACCTTTTCATACGGGTCAGGTTCTTCAGGGATAGAAGTCATGTCGTCCTCAGGAGTATCACTTTGGACATCATCATCATCTGATTCCTCTAATGAAATGACATGATCAAACAAAAAAGGTTAGATAACGTAGTGGATATTTAGGAAGGTATTTGGTTCAGTACAAATACCTTGCCCTGCAAATAGGTATCCCTCGTCTTCTTCCTCACCATCTTCAAATTTGTCACCCTCGTCATCGTCTGTGATCACCACATTGTCATGTGACATTATAGTTTGGGTAACAATAAAGGAAAGAAAACACAGTCAAGAATGTTAAAAGTTGTGAGCATCACCGATCTCATCAAATAATGGTTGTTCAGGCGCAGATGATGCATTTTGATTGCTTGGTCCTGCGTTTTCTACATTTTGATAACTTGGTCCAATGTTTTCTGTCAACCATATAATGGAAAAGTAAGATAAAGGAGTGGATGTTCAGAAAGCTATTCGGTATTTTTTACAAATACCTAGGCCAACAAACATGTATGCCTCGTCCTCTTCCTCATCATCATCAAATATGTTGCACTCATCATCTTTTGTGATCGTCACCGTGCCATCAGATATTATAGCTGGGTAAAAATAAAGGAAAGAAAATGTCGTAAAGAAATTTTAATAATGGTTTTTTCCTTGGTCTAGCGTGTTTTGTTAATCACATAATGGACATGCATGGTTGAGATAGGAATAAAGTTGTTTCATGAGAAGGAATGAGAAAAGTGAGGTCATGTTATTTACCGTTGTTTGTCACGGTTGATTGTGGTAAGGGTGTATTTTCATCCGCATGTTCTCCACTCGTATGATCGGGAAATATATCACCGCAATCATCCTTATCATGATCATCATCATTAGTCTCATTTGTAGCTTGCGGGTAACGAATAGGTGTTGCCGCCGATTCCGGGATATCCCACTCATCGGGGCTTGTTCCGGGGCCCATGAGGACCAGATGAGTTTGCAGTGGGCAACTCCGTCGTTGGATTAAAGAGTGGATTCTCCATTGCAATGGACTCACTATTTAAGATATGTTTATGTGCCTCCCTAGAGCGGCTTGTAGTCGCTTTCATCGCCTTTTTTCGGGATGGAGCTTGATTGTAAAGCCTTTGTTGTTTGCGTCTTTGTTCCCGTTGGTCAGGTGTCATGTTTTCATATGCCATCCTCTTCCTTGCACGAGCAGAGATAACATGGTTCTGTCTGTCACGTGAATTGCTGGTGCACTGTGACTGTAGTTCTTGATTAATTATATTACGAGTATTAGTTACATCATCACCTACATAGTTGTGTTTTAGTTAAAACAGTAGCAATATAACAAAAACACACCAGTTATGCTCAACGATACTCCGATTGTATTTTAAGCTAATCACTGTTTCACCAACCCAAAAATATTAGTCATTCGTGTCATATTAGCTACAGTCAAATTACCTGATAACTCATTCGATATATTATCAACATTGTCTGCATGGAATGAATCATTCCTATGAAACCAATCATCTGTTTCATTAGGATCCACATTTTCCTTGTTTGGTGTGTCCCGGCCATCTACCAATTGATATAGCACATGTGAGAAACATCAATAGCAATATTTCTATATATATTATAATAAACCAACGTTTCTATTAAGCAACCATTGTTAGCTTCGACATGTAGTCGTTGCTCCCTTGTTCTTTTATATGCTTCTCGTCGTTTTCTATTTCTTTCATCCTTCTTCTCTTGAGACATGTGGAGCCACCGAGCCCTCGTCTTTTTCTCTCTTACGTTCTCTAGCATGGTTTCTCGTATCATCGTTGCTCGTAGTATTTCATCCATATATATAATGTATAATCCATTAATATTGTAAGCAATACGTTGAATCAATAACATAATGTCCCATGTCTTATTGTTTTTACCTCCATTCGTAGTATTAGTCTTGTCACCCAATGGTGTACGAGTGCCACAATTTTCCATTGACTTAACCCTCAATTGTCTCCTTGTATTATCTAGAGTCAAACGATAAAAATTAGAGCTAGTAAGTCTAAAAAAAAGCTCAAACGAACTAAAGATAACATATAATCTCTCATGACATATCCTACAACTAACAAAAGGTATATCCTCCTTGTTCTAGTGACATACGACTCAGTCAGTCAAATCCATCAACTGAAAGAGGGAGCACTGACAGTACGAAGGAAACCTGAACTTTTTGCAAGTACAAGAGGTATAACCTGAAAACTGAAGGTATGACATTCAGAGGAAAGAAGATCAAATCAATGGATGTAGTAAACTGGATGTGCACATTTAGACAACCGAAAGGGATGAAGGTTATTAATTCGGATCTAATATCAAATGAGGACGAGCAGGATAGCAATTACATAAAACTGGTCTTGAATTAATCAAATAATTATATATCAAGTCAAGAATCTGATAACATCATATTTCATAATAAGAAATAATAAACAATATGAAGTTATGCACATGCTCTAATAAGCCCTTTTGAACTAAATAAGTGGATACATGCTCTAATAAGCCCTTTTGAACTAAATAATTGGATGAGTGGAGCAACTTACTTATCTCTACACAAGTAGTGTGTCAAGCACTTCCGGTTAGGGCCGATCGCGTAGCATCATGGTGTCACCGGAAGTTTAAAGCCGGCCAAGTAATCAAATCAACTTTGTTAAAGTACTACTCTCTCCATCGCATTATTATTCATTTTGGTTTTTCTAGATGCACATCTTCCGACATGCATCTAGATATACACTTATGTTTGGATATATAGCAAAACTTGTATCCAGGAAAAAAAGAATAGTAACTTGGGAAAAAGGGAATACATTTCGGTGCGGCAAAAGGATGCGCAAAATTATGTTTAATCAAATGTGGTTGAAATAAAAAGGAGCCGTGTGTGTGTATATATATATTTCACCGGAGCTTAATGTAGTATCTCTTAGGACCGAGGTGGATTTCACATGCAATTAAAAAATGATTTATTTTTCTCGTTAGTACGACCGCCGTAAACCATGGCGCTTCAAAAAAATGTGCCGATTCAACACAAATTTGCTAATAACCACGATAATAATTTCAGTGGAAGGAACATTCATGTATTTCATATTTTTATTACAGAGAAACACTCGTTACACCATATGGTGATAATTCCGTTTTCTTAAAAAAACACCAAATGGTGATGCTTGATCATCAAACAACTTCATGTTCTCTCATATGTATATATATAGTCATATCGCATCAAAAAAATATATTCTCTATAGGAAAAAATCTTCCAATTTAACGATTGTGCCAAAAGTAAAATACATATACAAGTCCATGCAGCAAGAAGAGATATATATATACAAAGTCTGGATTGTGTCCTACAGAGGAAACATATCTAATGTTATTGTGTGTGCATTCGAGTAGTGACCTTCTCTGAAATATTAAAAAGGGCATTTCAATCATAGATGCCAGAGAGATGACATTTTTAACTCACAAAAAAGGTCCACAAGAATCATTTCTAGGGAGACTTTCAGTGAGCCTAAAGGGATATATGTTTTTACTGGTAACATGTTGGTGAATTAGTTTCTGCAAAGAGTTTTCAAAGCACTTGTCTACTTAATTCAGATCAGCAGTTGAGAGTCACCACTTGCATCATTCATCTGTCCTAATATTCCACCAACATAAAGCTTAACAACAGTTCAAGAGCGAGCTATGAGCATCTTAGAAAATGAGCTCATGCCCTGCCACATGCAATGCATGATAAATGTACTTGTTAACGCACATGAGGTGCTTCCCACACAGCAATATAATCCAGTTCTCCATTTAATCTTCAAACCAACCTATGCCCAAAATTTACAAGCCTTTAAGAAGTGTAAGGTTCAGATTTTCGATGAACTGACCAAAGAAAACAAAAAATATAATGACTGGCATGTTATAGGGCACAACCGATCAACATAAAGACTAAAAAATCTGCATCGGGTGTACTAATCCTAAGATATTACATGCATTGATGCGGAAAAGAAATCCTTCCAATTCAACAACATTCATGATGTGTGTTGAATACCGTAAAAATAAAATGGGCAACATTCATTTATCCATACCGGAAAAATTCAAATGGTGTCGAAAAACCTTCATTTTCGGCTTGTGCTTTCAAACGACGACCTTTTAACTTTGTTGTAAGCTACTACGAGTTTTTGTTTAGAGTATCCCACAAGTGTCACCTAGAACCAAAACCGGATATATTGTTGAGGTAAAAGCTTACAAGCAATGACAAAATTTGTTATGAAGTTCAAGATGGTTAACTACTAATAATGGATACTACCAAACTCGATAGACATACGTCGTTCAAGTACATCGGCTTTTCGCTTCATGTCTACTAAGTAGTATGTAAGGCAACAACTCGAAAATTAAAACGAGAAAAAAAGGACCACCTATTTCAATATTAGCCAAGCATTTGACCAAAATAAATTAATGATAAATTTGGTGTGATCAAGTCATGCTGCACATCTGAACATATATGATGATTTGCTAGCATATAAAGATGTCATATAGGTTATCTATGATGTAAGCATGTCCTTCTCTTCCGGAATAACTTGTTCAAATTCTATACTCTCTTTATCTCTAAGTGCAAGTGCGTGCAAAACCCATAGAATTTTGGCATGAGAATGGACCATGTTCATACATAAACTTGCCGATTCGTAGATCATATTACACATATTTGAAAACGTGAGAATTCTCACTTTTGGTTGTTTGGGACCTTGCAATTGACATGAAAGTAGGTTAAAAAGTGACACCGTGAGCAAGTTTGCAATGGAAACATTAGACAATCTCATTAACATAAATGAAATTGTTGCCGCCCAACTTATCTGTTTTATCCGATTGGTTAAATGGTCGAATATTTGAAAACATCATAAAACATTCCATGTCCACTAAGCATTTACATTCATGTCCGTATGCGGGAAAATTAATCCAAGGATTCGGATGGTGGTTAATGGAACAATTACAAATGAATTTCTCCCAAAGTGCAATATCTTAGCGAGGAAAAACGACATGATAACCGAAACAATATGGTGCAACATTCAAAGCTTGATTATGGTTTGGTCTCATCGGAACTCAAGACTTAAGCTCACATCGAATGGTTTCCCATTTCGGGAAAGCAAATGTTATACTCGAAGGGATGTGACATGTTTGTCGGCCTAGGTCCATTTTCTATCCCAAATTTCGCTCAAAAAGGATGTCTTGTGAACACAAATTACTTGAACTCAGACTCAAAGAATGAACAGGTGCAAAATGCTTCACGATTTATCACAAACAACCAAAAAATGATATCAACAAATTGACTTGGGAAATAACTTTGAACAATACATCATCTGTAAATGACGCAAACTCACTGATATGGGTGCATCTCATGAACAAACAAAATATCCAATACACAAATCACAGGAAAAAGATGGAGAATCAATTTTGGCATTTTAGGGCCCTCATAATAAGCACCGCCTACTCTCCTAATCACTCCCACCACCATCCCCCGATGTGCCCTTCCTCATCTACCTACCCTCCAAAGCATAGTCCAAGGGTGCGGATTTTTTACAAGTACTACAACCTAGGACTACATGAACTCAAGCATCCACGCCCCTAAGCAAAATCAATAGCCATCGCACGATGAGGCAAACAACCCATCCCACGGTGAAGCAAAACATAGATCTCCCGAGCACACATCCGTTCTTACCTTGAAAGAGAGCGCGTCCTCCGGCTCCTTTAATCTTTATTATGGAATAACCGTACCGCACGACGAGCCGGCGGGGAGGGCCGCGACGGCGCGGAGCGCGGGGCGGCGGGGGGGGGCGGAGCGGGACGGCGGAGTGAGGAGAGGGGGGTGCGCACCGGCCGCACTCCCTCCCGCACGGGCCGCGGCGGGGGCGGGGCGCGCGCGGCGGCGCCGGGGCACGGCGGAGGGGCGGGGCCGCGCCGCGCGGCGGGGCGGGCGGGGCCGGCGCGCCGCGGTGGGGCCCGTGCGCGAGGGCGGGGCGGCGGGGGAGGTCCCGGATGGCGCGGCGAGGGGCGGCGGGGGCGAACCGCGACGACGCGGAGCGCGGGGCGGCGGGGGAGGGCCGCGACGGCGCGCGGAGCGCGGGGCGGCGGGGGCGGAGCGGGGCGGCGGAGTGAGGAGAGGGGGGGGGGTGCGCGGTGGAGGCGGAGGCGGAGAGGGAGGGGAGGTGGAGCCGGTTCGCGTGGATTAGGATGGTGGGGGTCCGAACGACGATAACATGTCATCTTTTTTAGCTGTAGGATATGACAAGAAAACCATGATAGCTACTATGAGAGATCCATAATTATTCCAGGTCGAAAACTAATTTACTCATGATGAGTACACCAAGAGACTCAGAATCAATTCACTAGTCAAGAGATATGTGAGGACCATGTGTGGTTCGAGGACCGGTGGATGGTCGCTTCCTTGTGTGATGAGTGATTGACAACGTTGTGTGGACTGATTCTTGGCTAAGTATTGCGAGTGCGAGGTTGCGGCTTGACCGGTGTTGGTGCGGGTGAAGAACAAGCGCGAAAGGTCGTCGCGGTGAGGCCTCCAGGTGTGGAGAAGACAAGTAGGCTTCGTTCGAGTGACCCGGTGGCCAGCGGGGTCAAGTGCGGGCCGCATGGTGGCATGAACAACAAAATGAAGTCATGGACGGTTTCTTGGTTGAGCCTCAAAACCAAGGTCGAGCCTGGACTACGTGGGAGCCGAGTCATGAGTGGAGATTGGCGGAGGCTACACCGAGTTCGCGGGGTTTCCGGTGGTTCACCAGAAAACCACCGGGTTCCTTGGTTGATCCACAAAGCCAAGACCGAAGAACCGAAGACGGAGCCGCAGAGGCGCCGGACCGGCCTCGACCGGTGGGGACCGGTCTCGACCGGTGAGGAGCATCGGTCCGACCGGTGCGCGACGACGCGATCCGGAGACTTCGAAGCGGAGGACACGCGTCGGGATCGCATGGCTTGCGTCGAGGCTACGCGAGGGTGCGGTCGCCGGCATCCGTCTGATGGTGAAGACATGAAGACTTCCAAATCCGCCCTTGAGGGGCTTGTATCCCTAGTTATTAGGAAAGGGTATTTTAGACTTTCGGTTGCCTCCATATAACCCAAGAGGTGAGAGGATGGCAGCCAACTCTTGGAACCCTAGCTCATTTGTTTTCCCATTTTTCCTTCCTATTTTTCCTTAGGTTTTCTATAGGACTAGCTTGAGAGCTTCATGGAGAGATCTTGTCGAGAGGGATGGATGATCGGGCGGCTTGCTAGACCTTGTATGAACCTTTGTTTCATGTATAGATGATTCGGCGTGGTTCCTCAAGGTTTGGATGTGTTTTCGCCGGTTGTTCTTGGTGGTGATTTTCGGAGCCCTCTCTTGGTGATTTCTTTGGGTTGTTTTCGGGACCTTTCTCTTGGGGATTTGATGGGGGAAATTTGTGGGAACCCTTCGTGGTTCTTTGGGCTGTGATTCCCCTCCCAAATCTGTTAGTAAAGGTGCTCGATTTTGGGGTTTCTTGAGTTCTTGGGTTGGAGGTGCTCTTGGCGGGATTTCCTTGGTTTCTCCTTTTTGGACGAGTTTTGATGGGATTAAACTTGGCTATGGACTCCTCATGAGGTGTTCCTAATATCCCCAAAGTCTTGTTCAAGTCTGTGGAGCGATTCGGGAGATCGAGGTTTGAATTTGGGGGAGTTGACCCGCGGGTGCTGTTCATCCCGAGCCGCCCAGGCTACACCGGTCTGACCGGTGCTCTTGACCGGTCTGACCGGTGCAACCCTCGGTGGGATTTTGCTCGGGTGAACGTTTTGGTGTGTTCGCTGTTGTCTTGTGGTGCTGCTGTTTCGAGTTTGGGTCAGTTTGGTGGTCGGTTGGACTGTTTGGTGCCTTGGGGGCTTTCAGGCTGTGATCGGTCTGACCGGTGTGTCTCACCGGTCTGATCGGTGTAGAGCCACTTAGTGAAAGTTGCTCAGTTTCACGCGACAGGGACCGGTCTGACCGGTGGTGCTCACCGGTCTGACCGGTGTGGGTCTGTAGACTCGAGGTTTGGTGTTCCGCTGCATTCTCGAGTCGGAAGGTTGTGTGTTGGTTCCTAGGTCCAGTGGCACTCCAGTGGCTACGTGGGCTTGGTCAACTTGGGTAGTGAGTCGGAGACGTGTGTTGGAAGCCTTGTTCATCTTGTTGGAGTTTTCATCTCCTTCGAGAAGAATTTTTATCGGCTCCCATTCACTCCCCCCCTCTCTGGTTCGCCGTATCGGTCCTTCAAGTGGTATCAGAGCCAGTTCGGGTCTTTATTGACTCTAACCAGTATAAGATCCAAGGATGGCGTATCAGGAATGGGGTTCGGGTCCTCCACACTTCGATGGCAAAAACTACCAGATGTGGAGCAAGCGGATGGGTGCGTTCCTCCGCGGAAAGGGTCAGATCCTTTGGGATGTCACGGTGGACACAGGCTATGTCCAGCCGATGTACTTCCTCGCTCCAGGATCGAGGGACAGATTCGACGCCAATAATAAGGCGGTCGACTACTTGTTTCGTGCTTTGTGTCAGCCTGAGTTCGATCGGGTGCACACCGACACTTGGCTTGTAGAATTTGGACGGTGCTGAAGGAGGCTCATGTTGGGAATGCCCAGGTTCAAGCACGGATGTATGCGACCTACCGGAGAGAGTACAAGAACTTCACTCATCTCCCCGATGAGTCCATCGATGCCTTGTTTCAGAGGTTCACGGTGGTTGTGAACAACATGAGGGCCAATGTGGACGTGCTCCCGTACGATGATCATGATAGAGCGGTCAAGCTCTTACACTCTTTGGATCGTACGATTTGGGGCGGAAAGTTCGAGGCCATTGTGGAGTCAGAGAAGTATGACACTCTGACGGTGAACGAGCTGTTCTCGAAACTCAAGTCAGCTGAGGTGGATAGGGGCATGACTGCCAAGCTCGAGGGACCGTCTGATTCCCATTGTCTTGCCCTCGTTGGTGGTTCGAAAGGAAAGGCTAACACTAACCCATCCACCAGGACGTTCTCTTTCTCCTCTTTGATGTCTATGCCAGATGAGGAGTTCGACGAGCTTGGAGAGGACGAGCTGGCGCTCCTGACGAGGCGGTTCGAGAGGCTGCACGAGAACCGGGTGAACATGAGGAGGAACACGAGGACATGCTTCAAGTGCGGCAAGACTGGACACTATTTCACCGAGTGTCCGAAGGTGAACAACCACGACAAGCACAAGTTCATGGACAAGAGGAAGAAGTCCAAGAAGAAGGATCATGGACATGGGAAGAAGACACGGTCTCGAGAGAAGATGAAGAGATCAAGCGACATCGAGTCCGATGCCGAGGACACGTCTTCAAGCTCAAGTGATGAAGACGAAGAGGATGACAAGAAGAAGAAGAAGAAGAAGAAGAAGAAGAAGAAGAAGAAGAAGAAGAAGAAGAAGAAGAAGAAGAACCTCGGCAAGTATCTCAACGGCCTTTGTGTGATGGGCCTAAGCCTCAAGGACAACTTCTGCGGCATGGCTCGCAGTTCGAGCAAACAAGAGAAGCGGAGAAGGACGCCTCGGACTTGGATTCCGAGGATGAGGTATGTGATGAGCTCTCTTCTTTGCGCAAGGAGAACGAGGAGTTGGTTGACTTGCTTGATAATCGCGATCACATGCTTAGAGAGGCTAAGAAGCTTAGGAAGGAGCTTAGATCTTTGCTCGAGGATGCTAGGACTAGAGTGGGCCGAGCTAGAAACACGGGTTCTTGATAGCAAGCTTGAAATTGATTCTCTTAAGGCTAGCCCCGTTGTTTCGATGAGAACGATTGTGCCGATTGCTCGCTTTCTGGGCCGACTTGGTCGATCTTAGGGAGAAGTATGCCTCCAAGTGTGAGGAACTAGATGTGCTTAGTGTTGAGTTGGCTGAGCTACAATCTAGACCCACTTTGCTTGGTGCTTGCACTTCTTGCCCTAGTTTGCATGAGAAAATTGCTGAGCTCCGTTCTCGCATTGTTTCGCTTGAGGCTGATTTGAAAGTGCCTATTCCTACTTCTTGATCTACATGTGAGTTGCATGCTATGAAGAATTTGGATCTTGCAAAATGTGTTGGTCACTTGCAAGATGAGAATGATAAGTTGCGTGAAGCGCTGAGTTGGTTGTCGAGTCAAGAACCTCAGCTTGGTATGATGATTGCTAGCTGTAAGCGCTTTGACGGTTGGGCTTTGGGAATGGATAAGGTTGGTGAGGGCAGTGGTGAGAGAGAAAGGAAATTTGGGAATGTTTCAGTTCCACCACAACCCACACCCAAAGACAAGTTTGCATCCAAGCCAAACCAACCAAGAGAAAAACCGAGTGAGAAGGCAAGTGAAATGCCTAGTGAGAAACCAAGTGAGAAGCCTTGTGAAGAGCCTCATCCCAAGCCTAAGCCCAGATCGATCTGTTTCCATTGTGAGTTTTGTGGAAAGGATGGTCATAAGAGAGCGTTTTGCTTCAAGAGGAAGCGTGAGAAGAGAATGGCGAAGGAGTGGGCTAACAAGGACAAGTACCACCCTTTCGATGGTGTACTTGAGCCTCGTGTACAGTTGCCCAGGGCCAAGGCGAGTGTGAGGTCAGTTCGGGCTTGGGGAGAGCGGAAGGCTGTTGGAGGTGCTGCTGCCCAGACTACACCGGTCAGACCGGTGAGGGGCACCGGTCAGACCGGTACAGGCCTGGATAGGCAGCAGTTTGGGTTTCGTGCTCGTACAGGTGCGAGGTTTGGTTCTGGAGTTCGTGGTTCTGGTGGTTGGGCTGGAGAGTTTGCAGGAGGTGAGTTTGCTAGGCATTCTCCTCCTCGTACTCAATACGGGGATGGGAGGATCCGTAGTTTTGAGAAGGAGAGGAGGGACAGTCCACATGTTTTCTTTCGTGGTTTTGGTCCTCCTCCAGGCAGAGAGGGGTGGTTCCCTCAGGGTGGTTACCGTGGTGGTGTTCGTGGAGGTAGCTTTGGTAGGAAAGATGGTTTGGTTTGTGCTAACCCCACTTTCGAGCAAATGGCTAGGCACTGGTTTTACACATTTGGAACTAACCCCAGTGTTGAGTCGTTTGCTCGCTCTCGCTCTTGGTTTTGAGTTGTAGGTGGATGGCCCGGAGAACATTTGGTTGATATCGGGGGTGGTTCTTCGGCTTCATATCCCGGTGGTGACATGTAGGTGCATCACTTTCGGGGATGGTGGAGAAGGATGAGTGAATTGTGAAGAAATGATAAAGGTAAGTGTATTTGTGACCTTCGAGTGTGTGGCCTTGGTCAAGCCACTTGGTTCGTTTTGCTCCTTCTCTATCTCATGTGTGTAGGGTGAGCTTTGTATGCTCTTTGGCCCTAGTGCATGTGTTTAGGGGGAGCTTGTGAGTTTTGTGCTCCTTTGCTCTTTTTTCGGTGGTGTCGAGCCCTTTTTACCTCCCCTCGAGGAGCCGGTGGTTTGGGAGCTTTGTGTGGGAGCCCTCTTTGTAGCATATGTATAGCTTTCCTTTGTGCATTTCTGGCATTTGGCATGGCATATGTAACATGATGTATAAGCATCCTTGTATCTTAGATTGCATGCATTTTGTATCATATGCATTGGTTAGGAAAAGCTTCTCTCATATACATTGTTCACCATGGAATGCTATATATGTCTTTGTGAGCTTGTTTGGTATGCTATGGTTAGTTTGGCTTAGCTCTTGATGATCTTGATGAATAATCCATGGTTGATAGCTATGTTTTTGAAAAATGTCACATATATGCTCTCTCATGTGTAAATGCCTTTATATGCTCTTGACATGTTTTAGTGGCTTGGTTATGCTTAATTTGTGGTTGGATGGCTAGTTTATTGATCATATGGGGCCAAAGACTCATTTGCCATCATGAATGTTTAGCCCTCTTGCTTCATCTTGTGGAGGGGCATAAGTTCCTTTTTGTCGCAAAGACATTTCATGTACCATTTATAAATCTGAAAATGGAATGAAAAATGCTTGGAAAATATGCTCCCATGTCATTTGTCCTGAATTTAATTGGCTTTGGGTGCTAAACTGTTGCATGATGCTTACCAATGAGAAGTCTCATACATAGAAGTAGGCACATGGCTCGGTGGCTTTGACATGACATGAGGTGCTTGTGGGTGTTTGTGATGGTCTTATGATTAGAATGGCTGTCCTAGCATGAAGTTTGTGTGGCTTTGCCATTTTGATATGCTTTGATCATGTTTAGGACTTTGCTCATGAGAGGCAAGTTTTTCGCAAAATTGCCCAAATCCATCTTAGCTTCGTCCAATGGTTGTGAAACTTGGTGATCATGTAGTTGAGATCGATACGAAGCCGCCGAGTATCTAACTTGCTCATTTGGACATGTGTAGCATTCTTTGTTGAATTTTGTCTATTTGAGAAGCTCTAGGTTGAAAGTTTTGCATTTTTGGCTTGATTCATGCATTGCCAACAAGCGGGAGAAGTTTGAGCTTGAAATGGCTTACTGGACGCATTTAGAAGGTTTTCAGGTGGTTTCGAGCCATTTCTGGGCTCTGTTGTACACCGGTCTGACCGGTGTGAGTGCTGGTCCTGTACACATCTTAGGCACCGGTCTGACCGGTGGTGATGACCGGTCTGACCGGTGTGAGCTGAAGTTGTTGCAGCTGCCCTGTTTTCAGCTGGTTTGCATGCATTCGTCCAGGGGGAGGTGCATTGGTTCAGGGGGAGCTTGCATGTGTACAGGGGGAGCTCTTTGTGGTCTTTCGAGCTTTGCTTTGGTGGTTTGCGCTCTTTGCTTGAGCTTTGTTTTGTCTCGGATGTGTCGAGCCGTTGCCCTTGCCTAAGGGGCCCGAGACTTGTCTTCTTCAAGTGATCTTCCTCTTTGCCTTTGTTCGGCTTTCGATCGCTTGTTGGAGTTTCTTTTTGTTTGTTTCTTTTCTTTTTCTTTTCTCTCTTGTTACTTTCGTGTGGGTGTTGTCAATGCACTCATCAAGGGGGAGATTGAGGACCATGTGTGGTTCGAGGACCGGTGGATGGTCGCTTCCTTGTGTGATGAGTGATTAACAACGTTGTGTGGACTGATTCTTGGCTAAGTATTGCAGGTGCAGGTTGCGGCTTGACGGGTGTTGGTGCAGGTGAAGAACAAGCGCGAAAGGTCGTCGCGGTGAGGCCTCCGGGTGTGGAGAAGACAAGTAGGCTTCGTTCGAGGGACCGGTGGCCGGCGGGGGTCAAGTGCGGGCCGCATGGTGGCATGAACAGCAAGATGAAGGCATGGACGATTTCTTGGTTGAGCCTCAAAACCAAGGTCGAGCCGGGACTACGTGGGAGCCGAGTCATGAGTGGAGATTGGCGGAGGCTACACCGAGTTCGCGGGGTTTCCGGTGGTTCACCAGAAAACCACTTGGTTCCTTGGTTGATCCACAAAGCCAAGACCGAAGAACCGAAGACGGAGGCTGCAGCAGGCGCGGACCGGTTTGACCGGTGGGTCCGACCCGGTCGATCGGTGGGGACCGGTCCCCGACCGGTGAGGAGCACCGGTCGACCGGCCGTGCGACGACGCAGTCCGGAGACTTCGAAGCGGAGGACACGCGTCGGGATCGCATGTCTTGCGTCGAGGCTACGCAGGGTGCGGTCGTCGGGCATCCGTCTGATGGTGAAGACATGAAGACTTCCAAATCCGCCCTTGAGGGGCTTGTATCCCTAGTTATTAGGAAAGGGTATTTTAGACTTTCGGTTGCCTCCATATAACCCAAGAGGTGAGAGGATGGCAGCCAACTCTTGGAACCCTAGCTCATTTGTTTTCCCATTTTCCTTCCTATTTTGCCTTAGGTTTTCTATAGGACTAGCTTGAGAGCTTCATGGAGAGATCTTGTTGAGAGGGATGGATGATCGGGCGGCTTGCTAGACCTTGTATGAACCTTTGTTTCATGTATAGATGATTCGGCGTGGTTCCTCAAGGTTTGGATGTGTTTTCGCCGGTTGTTCTTGGTGGTGATTTTCGGAGCCCTCTCTTGGTGATTTCTTTGGGTTGTTTTCGGGACCTTTCTCTTGGGGATTTGATGGGGGAAATTTGTGGGAACCCTTCGTGGTTCTTTGGGCTGTGATTCCCCTCCCAAATCCGTGAGTAAAGGTGCTCGATTTTGGGGTTTCTTGAGTTCTTGGGTTGGAAGTGCTCTTGGCGGGATTTCCTTGGTTCCTCCTTTTTGGACGAGTTTTGATGGGATTAAACTTGGCTATGGACTCCTCATGAGGTGTTCCTAATATCCCCAAAGTCTTGTTCAAGTCTGTGGAGCGATTCGGGAGATCGAGGTTTGGATTTGGGGGAGTTGACCCGCGAGTGTTGTTCATCCCGAGCCACCCAGGCTACACCAGTCTGACCGGTGCTCTTGACCGGTCTGACCGGTGCAACCCTCGGTGGGATTTTGCTCGAGTGAACGTTTTGGTGTGTTCGCTGTTGTCTTGTGGTGCTGCTGTTTCGAGTTTGGGTCAGTTTGGTGGTCGGTTGGCCTGTTTGGTGCCTTGGGGGCTTTCAGGCTGTGATCGGTCTGACCGGTGTGTCTCACCGGTCTGACCGGTGTAGAGCCACTTAGTGAAAGTTGCTCAGTTTCACCAGCAGGGACCGGTCTGACCGGTGGTGCTCACCGGTCTGACCGGTGTGGGTCTGTAGACTCGAGGTTTGGTGTTCCGCTGCGTTCTCGAGTCGGAAGGTTGTGTGTTGGTTCCTAGGTCCAGTGGCACTCCAGTGGCTACGTGGGCTTGGTCAACTTGGGTAGTGAGTCGGAGACTTGTGTTGGAAGCCTTGTTCATCTTGTTGGAGTTTTCATCTCCTTCGAGAAGAATTTTTATCGGCTCCCATTCACTCCCCCTCTCTGGTTCGCCGTATCGGTCCTTCAATATGGAATCAATCCGGCTCTTCGGTCTCTTGTTCTACATATTAAGATGAGTAAATTAAATCTCAATCCGAAATAAATCCGGGTCTGATTCATAATTTTCTTCACTAGTCCGATAGAAACGAACAAGCCCTAAATAAGAAAACTTCAGCCCCATCAAAATGCATCTAAGACTATTGATTATTTATTTTACAACCATCTCAACTTATGGTTATAAATTTAAAAATTGTTACAATTTTTAAAAAATCATCATTTTCAAATAATGCTGATAAATTAAAAATATTAAAACATTTTTAAAAATATCACATCATTTTCAAATAAAAAATTGAACCATTATTTTTCAAAAAAAGGCTGAACCAATATTTTTAAAATAGTTGCACCAACATTTATTTAGGAAAAATGTTGAATCTAACATTTTTTCAAAATATTTTCAACAACATTTTTAATGGCAATGTTGATCAACATTTTTAAAAAAATGTTGTAACATGTTTCTTTAAGAAAATTCAACATTTTGTTTTCCTTTCTTCCTTCTTCTCAAAGGTCGGTTGCCGCTGGCCGGCGGCGCACTAGCGCGCGGGGCCGCGTTGGTGGAGCCTACCAGCTACCGGCACTGTTCGGGGTGGCGCATATGGCGTCAGCGATGACAACGCTCAGCTGATTGCGGCAGCAACGCATGGTGGAGATGCCACATGGTGGGAGGAGCAGCGAGGGCGGCAGGAGGCCCAACAGTGCGTGAAGGTCGACGCGGGCAACCCTAGGAGCACGCAGAGGCATGTGACGGCAGCCTCGACGACGAGTGACTGACAAGTCGACAAGGGACATGCATGGTAACGAGAGGGTAGGAGCAGTGGAAAGGTGAAAGGTTAGGGTTTGGATGGAATCCAACGAATGTTGGCCTTGTTTTGTGTGGCTTATCACCCATCGGCCAGCAATATTTTCTCTCATAACAAACTAGCCACCAACCACCAATTAGTAGTACTTTTCACTCAGAATAAATCAACACCAACAATCAGCCACTAGCCAAACGAACAAGGTTGTTGTTGTTTGCACAAATCTCAAATAGTGGAAGTTTCATTTCTTTTCATTGTTCTCCACCATTGGATCACCCACAACCCTAACCCATACAATCTCATCCTCACGCGCCTTCCTCTTCCTGACGAGTGACGCCGCCCACCCATGGGAACTAGCATAGACACTTCTTGCCGCTTCTTACCACCGACAAACCTCTTGTGCCGCCTCGCGGGGGCTAGGGCCGCTATGCTTCCCAGTGACCCTCGTCGCGTCTCGCGCGCGAGCACACCTCCACTGTCACGCCTCCGTGCCGACCCACCCCGTGTCCTCGTGCCAGCGCACCAGTTGACCCCCATGCGACCTCCCTGTTGGGCCGTCGTGACCCGGATTTGCCGCGGTCAGCCGGTCCTATGCCGTTTCACGTGGGAATTGTTGCGACCGCCGTGCATCAATGGCTGGTGCTCGCCTGTTGGTGCGCCGCCGGCTTTATAGACCATCCACACTCGTGGTACTTCAAAACCTCATTCGAAACATAATATTCCGTCCTCGTCATTGAGATTCTCTCCTTCATATCCACTTTTCCCGCATCCATCTTCCTTCATATCTCTCCTCCATCCCAACCACCGAGCCCACACGTTGATTTTTTATCAGCCTCTCCCTCCCCACCCACGTCTCTCTCCCTCCTCTGCTCTCTCTCTCTCTCTCTCCTACCCGCTGATTTTTTTTCTCGTCTTGCTCCCTCCATCAACCGCCGACGCGCCCTCCTCCTCCTCCCTATCCAACTCGCGCGCATGCCGAACGAGCTCGGGGCGGCCTCCGGCACGGGTGGAGCTCCCTACCGGAGCGGGAAGAAGCGGTCAATGGTGACGTCGGCCGTGGTTGACTCCGGCATGTGGCGAGGCACCAGATCCGGCGTGGGGGCGGCCTTCGCGACGCAACAGATCTCGTTTGCTGCCAACACGGGCCCCTCCCTTGTTCTCTTTCTCTGGTTGCGAGCAAGCAAGACAGAGTAGGGGCGGTCGCGTCGTGGTGGAGGCGGCGTGAGGCAACCGGCGGCGATCCTCCTCCCCTGCGTCAACGGAGCGAGCCTCGCCCGCTGCCCCTCGGGCCGGTCTCTCCCTAATCGCATCATGATGCACACGGTGTTGTAGACCGACCTCTGCTTCGGCGTCGTCTTCGCAGGCTCCAGCGGCTCAACCGCTGAGGTCAGGTGCATCGGCGAGTGTCGTATGGACCTCCCTGGGCCCACTACATCGGTGGGTACCAGGACCGACTACTCGGTGGGCCCCTGGGACTACCCGACTTGTGTTGCACGGCACCTGCTGGCGTGAAGCACAAGGACTGCAGAGGAGAAGTACTCGGATAGGAAGCTGTACATGTCCCGCACTGTATGGAGGACTCCTAGACGTACTCGACTTGTACTCTCTCCCTGAACCGACTTGTAACCCTACCTCACGGACTATATAAGGTGAGGCAGGGACCCCTCTCTCTCTCACGGCTTAAGATTGCATCATCTTGTAATCGCACCCAATCAATCCAGAGCTACGCAGCATACAGGACGTAGGGTATTATGCACCTCGCGGCCCAAACCTGTCTAAATTGTGTGCCACGTGTCTCTTCCTTCGAGTTACCGATCTCGGCGAGGCCACATTCATCTACTTCGGGTACTCCCCTTAGTAGGTTGCCGGTCTAAAACACCGACAGCTGGCGTGCCGGGTAGGGGCTCTCGCCGAAGATCATATGGCGAACTCGACGGCTCCCGTCTACATCAAGCCAACCGTCGCCTTCAACCGCAGCAACACCTTCGTCTTCGGCGCCTGGGTCTGCACTGCTGACGGTGCTAGGTCCTTCCAACGCCGCCTCACCATGCCGCCCAACCCGGAGACTGGCCTCGTGACACTTCCCGAAGTAGTCACGGGCGAACTCGCCGGCAAATTCGGCGAAATTTCGCTTTTCGACCAACACGCCGACTTCGAGCTCGGATCCGCCTCCAACTCGAACTCGACGTCCCCGTGGGCCATCGTATGCGAGCCGGCTACTCAGCCATCGCATGTGGACAGCCCACCCCATGAGCGCTTCGCGCGTGGCCCCTGCGACGTCAGCAGGGCCCGCGCGAAGGCTCCCACTACACGCCGGGCCGGCAAGGAGCCCGTACCCGAGTACAACTCAGACTCCGACACCGCCCCCGGCCACGCCTCGGACTCTAACCCCTTCTTCGGCTTCTAGTCGGATTCCGCGTACGAGTTCGACTTCGGGTCGGACCCTGAGGATCCCGAGTCCGAGGATAACTCTGCTGAGCAACCCTTGTCAGGACCGGCTTCTGGGCTGGTTATAACATCCACACCTGCCGGGAGATTCGTCTACTGGCCAGACCGCAAGCCCGTCGACCTGATAGACGGGAACTCATGCTATGTCGCCTACCTCGACTCGCTTCTCTTCCAGGAGGGAACACCACTCGCTCGAGCCGAGGAGTACACCCCAACAGAGGTGGCGAGTTCTGACTCCAGTCTTGGCAACCCCGACCGCCAAGTCTTCATGGCTGCTAGCGACACGCCAGGACCCTCAGGAACAGCAGACGACCGATACCTTGAAGACATCTCCGCACACGAGCTGTCTGCTGAAGCACCCGCGGATGAGACTGACGCCAACAGGGACGCTCGACGTGAGCGTAACAGAAAGTGGAACGAACAGCGCCGGCGTCTTCGAGACTCCCTCCCCATCCGCAACCTCGCGGAAGCACTCGACCAAGTCGAGAGCCGGGTACACACTACCCTAGAGCAATGCCTCATGTCTATCACCACGATAGCACGTCAGGCCCAGGGGATGCGCGTGGGACAGGGCATCGCCAAGCTTGCAGAAGACACTTACTTCATGCGAGTCGACAACAGGGTCGCTCAGCCGCCCCCCGCCAGGAACCGGGACAACGAAGCCACAAGTCGCAGCGTGGACCTCGGCCGTAACCGTACTCGAGCCGAGCTGCCGGCCCAGCCCAACCGTACTCGTGCAAACGCCGGCGGACCCTCTCAAGCTGGCAACAGCACCGCAGCTGCTGGCGGTGATCGTGAGATCGTCCCCCCTCGCGACCCTGGCAGCGGAGGCAGCGACGGCGGAAGCTCCAACCATGGGGCCAACAGGAGGGCCGGTGGCGGAGGCGATCGCGGTGGCCAAGGCCACGCAAACAGCCACGCCTCCGGAGCCTTACAGGGCGGCTTCGACGCCCGCCAGAAGATTGAAGAACTGCGGCTGAAGAAGTCCGCCACCGTAGGTGACAACGACGGCTTCCCCGCCTTCTCTCCTCGGCTTCGCAACTTACTCCTCCTGGACAAGTTCAAACCTCTGGGAATCACCAAGTACGACGCGAAGCAAGACCCCATCCAATGGCTCAGATGCTACGCTCTCTCCATCGAGAACGCTGGCGGCAACAACGACACCAAGTGCCTCTACTTCCCCTTCTGCCTGGACCAAGCCCCGCTCACATGGCTCGAGTCACTGGACAAGCACTCGATCGACAAGTGGGACCAGCTGAAGGAGCAATTCACCAGCAACTTCGCGGGTGCTATGGGCCGCTCGGGTACTCGCATGGACCTGGCTATGGTGAAGCAGGAACAAGGCGAGACCCTTCGCAAGTACATGCGGCGCTTCTTCGACAAGCGCACCACTGTAGTCGGCGTCACCGACAAGGAGGTCATCGACCTCTTCCAGGACGGTCTCTACCACCGTCGCACCTTCGAAGACTTCGGTCGACGCCGCCCCAGGTCCATCACCCATCTCAAGGATATGATCACCTCTTGGGCGGATGAAGAAGACAAAGCCAACGCCATGTACGATGCCATCCGTGGCAAGAGCAAACAAAACACGGCTGGCGGCAGCAGCAACAACGGGAATCAAGACGGTCGCAACAACAACTACTACTCGGGTCCCAACCGCAAGCGCAAACCAGACAACACTGTCGCGGCTATCCAGCGCCCTGCGAAGGAGAACTCGAAAAAGACCTCCGGCGGCTTCAAAGACTTGCTGAAGGAGAAGTGCCCTTGGCATCTGGACGACAACCACACCACCGAGCAGTGCTACCAACTCAGGCGAGCACTCAAGGACACTCCAGAGCCACGACACCCTCACGACAAGAAAGGCAAGAAGAAGAACGACGACGGCAATGGCGACTTCCAGGAACCCGACAAGACGGTGAACATCCTCTTCGGCGGGCTACCCAGCAGACGGGAACAAAAGGCTACCCGTCGAGAAGTCATGAGCATTGAACAAGCGGTTCCGACCCCTCTCAGGTGGTCGGAGGTACCCATTACCTTCTCCCGCGTGGATCAATAGACTAGCTTCTCGGAACCAGGGCGATTCCCTCTCGTCCTGAAGCCGGTGGTCGCGGGCTCCAGGCTCCACAAGGTACTCATCTACGGTGGAAGCGGGCTCAACGTCCTTTTCACCAAGACCTTGAAGAAGATAAGCTCGACATCACCCACATGCTCACCAAGAGCACCTCGCCCTTCTACGGCATCGTCCCTGGGAACGCGGCTATCCCACTGGGCTAAGTGGTCCTGTCAGTTACCTTCCGGGAATCTCAGGACAACTATCGTACCGAGTACATCAAGTTCGAAGTCGCGGACTTCGAGACCTCCTACCATGCCATCCTCGGCAGACCGGCTATCGCCAAGTTCATGGCGGTACCCCACTACACCTACTTGGTACTCAAGATGCCAAGTCCAGCAGGTGTACTCTCACTGCAAGGGGACCTGAAGATATCGCACGACTGCGACACGGAAGCCGTGGAGATCGCCTCCACAAATCAAGTACCCAATGCAATGATGGAGATCTACGCTGCGTCGAAGAAGCTTGCCCCAAGTGAACTCGACATCCCAGAGAAGTCGGACAAAGCTAACAAGCCTCAGCCAGCTGAGGAGGTTCTGGTCAAGACAATCGACCTCGGGATAGGCGACAGCAACAAGACCACCACCATCGGGGCGAGTCTTGACCCCAAATAGGAAGACGCGCTCATCAACTTCCTCCGGGCTAACCGCGACATCTTCGCGTGGAAGCCAGCGGACATGCCAGGGGTGCCCAGGGAGTTGATTGTGCATTCCCTCAACGTCGATCCTAAAGCTACCCCGAAGCGACAACACCTCCGCCGCTTCGCCGACGACAGACGGGATGCCATCGAGAACTCACCAAACTACTCGCGGCTGGTTTCATCAAAGAAGTCTTCCATCCGGAGTGGCTCGCCAACCCCGTCCTCGTCTGCAAGAAGAACTCGAACGAGTGGAGGATGTGCGTCGACTACACCGACCTCAACAAGCACTGCCCCAAGGACCCCTTCGGGTTGCCGCGGATCGACCAAGTCATCGACTCCACGGCGGGCCGCGACCGCTCTCGCTTCCTCGGACCGCTACTCCGGTACCACCAGATCGCGATCAAGGAAGAAGACCAGGAGAAGACCGTGTTCATCACCCCGTTTGGCGCGTACTGCTACACGACCATGTCCTTCGGGTTGAAGAACGCCGGCGCTACATACCAACAAGCTATCCAGGCTTGCTTCAAGAGGCAACTCAACAAGAACGTCGAAGCCTACGTGGATGACGTGGTCGTCAAGACCAGAAACTCCAGCACGCTCATCGACGACATTGAAGAGACTTTTGCATCCCTGCGCGAGTACCGCTGGAAGCTCAACCCGAACAAGTGCATCTTCGGCGTACCGTCGGGCAAACTACTCGGCTTCATCATCAGCCATCGCGGCATCGAAGCCAATCCCGAGAAGATCTCCGCCATCACCAGCATGAAAGCTCCCACGTGCATCAAAGACGTCTAGAAGCTGACCGGGTGCATGGCGGCACTGAACAGATTTATCTCGAAGCTTGGAGAACGGGGGCTCCCCTTCTTCAAATTACTCAAGCACCAAGAGAAGTTCGTGTGGACTCCAGAGGCGGACCAAGCCCTTGCCCAGCTCAAGGACTTCCTATTCAAAGCCACCAGTCCTCACGGCTCCTCGCAAAGGCGAGCAACTACTGCTCTACCTCGCTGCGACTACTCACGTGGTCAGTACTGTCGTATGGACCTCCCTGGGCCCACTACCTCGGTGGGTACCAGGACCGACTACTCGGTGGACCCCTGGGACTACCCGGCTTGCGCTACACGGCACCTGAAGGCGTGGAGCACAAGGACTACACAGGAGTAGTACTCGGTTAGGGAGCTGTACATGTTCCGCACCGTATAGAGGACTCCTAGACGTACTCGACTAGTACTCTCTCCCTACTCCGACTTGTAACCACCGCCTCCGGGACTATATAAGGCGAGGCGGGGACCGATCCCCTCATCCAATCTCCTCTCATACAACTCACGACGCACCATTGCACCATCTTGTAATCGTGCCCTATCAATCCCGAGCTACGCGACATACGGGACGTAGGGTATTACGCACCTCGCGGCCGAACTGTCTAAATTGTGTGCCACGTGTCTCTTCCTTCGAGTTACCGATCTCGGCGAGTCACAATCATCTACTTCGGGTACTCCCCGTAGTAGGTTGCCGGTCTAAAACATCGACAGCTGGCGCGCCAGGTAGGGGACCTCGCTCGAGATCACATGGCGAACTCGACGGCTTCCGTCTACTTCAAGCCAACCGTCGCCTTCAACCGCGGCGACACCTTCGTCTTCGGCGCACGGGTGCACGCTGGCGATGGCGCGGGCTCCTTCCGGCGCCGCCCCGATCATGCGGCCCGACTCGAGGACGGGCCTTGTGGCCGCTTCCCGAAGTTGTCACAGGCGAACTCGCCGGCAAGTTCGGCGAAATTTCGCTCTCCAACCACCACGGCCGACTTCGAGCTCGAGTCGCGTCTCCAACTCGAACCCGACGTCGCCATGGGCCATCGCTTGCGAGCCGGGCCATTCGGCCATCGCGAGCGGCCACCTCACCACTCGAGTCCCCCGCATGCGGCCCCTGCACCCTCAGCCGGGCCCGCACAGGGGCTCCCACTTCGCGCCGGGCCGGCAAGGAGCCCGTACCCGAGTACAACTCGGACTCCGACGCCGTCCCCAACCGCGATTCAGACTCCAGCCCTCTCTCCGAGTTCTACTCGAACCCAGACTACGAGTTCGACTTCGGTTCGGACCCTGAGGACTCCGAGTCCGAAGACGACCCTGCCGAGCTTCCCTTGTCAGGGCCAGCCTCGGGGCTGGTTATAAAATCCACGCCGGCCGGGAGATACGTCTACTGGCCTGATCGCAAGCCTGCTGACCTGGAAAAGGAGGACTCACGCTACGTCGCCTACATCGACTCGCTACCGTTCCAGGAGGGAACACCGCTAGCCCGGGCTGACTCAAACACACCAACGGAGGTGGCACCCTCTGAGTCCATCCTTGGCACACCCGATCGCCAAGTCTTCATGGCTGCCGGCGACACCCCGGGACCTTCAGGCACAGCTGAGGACAGATACCTGGAGGACATCTCCGCAGACGAGGCCGTCCGCCAATGCACTGCGGATGAGACCGTCGCCAACGGGGACGCTCGACGCGAACGCAACGGGAAGCGCGGCCGAACGACGCCGGCGGCTCGGAGACAACCTCCCCATCCGCAACCTTGCGGAAGCTCTCGAGGCGGTCGAGAGCGAGTACACACCACTCCCGAGCAAGGTGCCTCATGTCGATCACAACGATCGCACGTCGGGCTCGGGGCATACGCGCCGGGAGAGGTCATCGCCAAGCTCGGCCGAAGAAGCCTACTTCATGCGGGTCGACAACGAGTCAACCAACCTCCTCCGGCCAAACCCCGCGACAACGAAGCTACTAGTCGCGGCGCCAACGGCGGCCCCAACCGTACTCGAGCCGACCTTCCGGTCGATCCAAACCGACGCCGCTCCAACGCGGCGGACCTTCCTTGCAAGACCAAGGCAACCGAGATGTTGTCCCCCACCGCGCTCCGGCCGGTGGCGGCGGCAACGACCCACGACGGCGGCGGCGGCCGCGGCGGCGGCTCCAACCACGGGGCCAACGAGAAGAGGCGGAGGCGGCGGCGTCGCGGCGGCCGAGGCCACGCGAACGACCACGCCTCCGGCGCCTCCCCACGGCGGGTACGACGCCCGCCGAAGATTGAGGAGGCCGCGGCGGAAGAAGTCGACCACCGCCGCCGAGGGCGACGGCTTCCCCGCCTTCTCACCTCGACTTCGCAACTTTGCTCCTCCCCGACAAGTTCAAACCTTTGGGGATCACCAAGTATGACGCGAGCGAGGATCCTATCCGGTGGCTCCGATGCTACGCCCTCTCCATCGAGAACGGCGGCGGCAACGGCGACACCAAATGCCTCTACTTCCCCTTCGTCCGGACCAAGCACCACTCACATGGCTCGAGTCGCCGGACAAGCACTCGATCGACAAGTGGGACCAGGCGAAGGAGCGAGTTCACGAGTAACTTCGCGGGCGCCATGGGCCGTTCGGGTACTCGCATGGACACCGGCTATGATCAAACGAGGAACGGGGGCGAGACCCTCGCAAGTACATGCGCCGCTTCTTCGACAAGCGCGCTACCGTCGTCGACGTCACCGACAAGGAGGTCATCGACCTCTTCCAGGACGGCCTCTACCATCGCCGCACCTTTGAGGACTTCGGTCGTCGCCGCCCCAGGTCCATCCCCCACCTCAAGGACATGATCACGTCCTGGGCGGATGAAGAGGACAAGGCCAACGCCAAGTACGACGCCATCCGCGGCAAGACCAAGCAGAACCAGGGCGGCGGCAGCGCGGCAGAATGCAAACCAAGGCGGCCGCAACAACAACAACAACAACAGCAACTACTCGGGTCCCAACCGCAAGCGCAAGCCGAGACAACACCATCGCGGCTATCCGGCGCCTGCGAAAGGGAACTCGAAGAAGAACTGCGGCGGGTTCAAAGACACGCTAAAGGAGAAGTGCCCGTGGCATCCAAACGGCAACCACACCACCGAGCGGTGCTACCGGCTCGGGCATGCACTCAAGGATACGCGGAGCCACCGCACCCTCACGACCAAAAGGGCAAGAAGAAGGACGGCGACAACAACGACTTCCAAGAACCCGAGAAGACCGTCAACGTCCTCTTCGGCGGAGCGCCGGCGGCGGGGAGCGAAGGCTACCCGTCGTGAAGTGATGTCCATCGAACCAGCGGTTCCGACCCTTCTCAGGTGGTCGGAGGTACCCATTACCTTCTCCCGTGCGGACCAATGGACCAGCTTCTCCGAACCAGGACGGTTCCCCCTCGTCCTGAAGCCAACGGTGGCGGGCTCCAAGCTCAACAAGGTGCTCATCGACGGTGGAAGCGGGCTCAACGTCCTCTTCACCAAAACCTTGAAGAAAATGAAGCTCGACATCACCCCCATTCTCACCAAGGGCAGTACGCCCTTCTACGGCATCGTCCCAGGCAACGCGGCTATCCCACTGGGCTCAGTGGTACTTCCAGTTACCTTCGGGGCATCTCGGGACAACTACCGTACCGAGTACATCTAGTTCGAGGTCGCGGACTTTGAGACCTCTTACCACGCCATCCTCGGCAGGCCGGCTATCGCCAAGTTCATGGCGGTGCCCCACTACACCTACTTGGTACTCAAGATGCCAAGTCCAGCCGGTGTACTCTCCCTCCAAGGGGACTTGAAGATCTCCCACGACTGCGATACAGAGGCCGTGGTGATCGCTTCCACCAACCAAGTACCCAACGCGATGATGGAGGTCTACGCCGCGTCGAAGAAGCTTGCCACGAGCGAGGTCGACATCCCGAAGAAGTCCGACGGCGCCAACAAGCCTCGCCCGCCCGAGGAGGTACTCGTCGGGGACGGTCGACCTCGGAACGGGCGACCCCGGCAAGACCACCACCATCGGGGCCGGCCTCTACCCCAAATAGGAAGACGCGCTCATCAGCTTCCTTCGGGCTAACCGCGACATCTTCGCGTGGAAGCCAGCGGACATGCCAGGAGTGCCCAGGGAGCTGATTGAGCACTGCCTTAACGTCGACCCAAAGGCCACCCCTAAGCGACAACACCTCCGAAGCTTTGCCGACGACAGACGGGATGCCATCAAGAAGGAGCTCGCCAAGCTACTCGCATCCGGCTTCATCAGAGAAGTCTTCCATCCTGAGTGGCTCGCCAACCCCGTCCTCGTCCGCAAGAAGAACTCGAACGAGTGGAGGATGTGCGTCGACTACACCGACCTCAACAAGCACTGCCCCAAGGACCCCTTCGGGTTGCCGCGGATTGATCAAGTCATCGACTCCACGGCGGGCTGCGACTGCTCTGCTTCCTCGGCGCTACTCCGGGTACCACCGGATCGCAATCAAGGAGGAAGACCGAGGAGAAGAAGACCGCGTTCATCACCCCGTTTGGCGCGTGCGCTACACGACCATGTCATTCGGGTTGAAGAACGCCGGCGCTACATACCAACGGGCCATCCGGGCACGCTTCAAGCGGAAACTCAACAAGAACGTCGAGGCTTACGTGGATGACGTGGTTGTCAAAACCGGGGACTCCGGTACCCTCATCGACGACCTTGAAGAGACCTTCGCATCGCTACGCGAGTACCGCTGGAAGCTCAACCCGAACAAGTGCGTCTTCGGCGTCCCTTCGGGCAAACTACTCGGCTTCATCATCGGCCCAGCGCGGCATTGAAGCCAACCCCGAGAAGATCTCCGCCATCACCAGCATGAAAGCTCCCACGAGCATCAAGGACGTCCAGAAGCTGACGGGGTGCATGGCGGCATTGAACAGATTCATCTCGAGGCTAGGAGAACGGGGCCTCCCCTTCTTCAAACTACTCAAGCATCACGAGAAGTTCGTGTGGACTCCAGAGGCGGATCAAGCCCTTGCCCATTTCAAGGACTTCCTGTCAAAGCCTCCAATCCTCACGGCTCCTCACAAGGGCGAGCAACTACTGCTCTACCTAGCTACGACTACTCACGTGGTCAGTACTGCCATCGTTGTCGAGCGGCAAGAAGACGGCCACGCCTACCCGGTGCAGCGTCCAGTCTACTTCGTCAGCGAGGTTCTATCAGAGTCCAAGGCTCGTTACCAGCCCGTGCAGAAGCTCCTGTATGCTCTACTCATCACCTCGCGGAAGCTACGACACTACTTCCAGGAGTACTCGGTCTCCGTCGCCACCGACTACCCGCTCGGCGACATCCTGAGGAACCAAGACGCCACGGAAGAATCTCCAAGTGGGGCGGTCGAGCTCGGCGCCCTCACCATCGACTTCAAGCCACGCACGGCCATCAAGTCGCGAGCACTAGTCGACTTCATGGCGAGTGGCGGGAGAACCGGGGACTACCTACTCCCACCGTGCGACCGAGCATTGGGTGATGTACTTTGACGGCTCACTCAACCTCGAGGGCGCGGGGCGCGGGGGTACTCCCCGATCTCTCCAACGGGCGAACAACTCAAGTACGTCCTGCAGATCTTCTGGAAGGTCTCAAACAACGAAGCCAAGTACGAAGCTCTCCTACACGGGCTCCGCCTCGCGGCTTCGCTGGGCATCAAGCGGATACTAGTCTACGGCGACTCCGTAGTGGTCATCAACCAAGTCAACAAGTCCTGGGACCGCAACAAGGAGAACATGGACGCCTACTGCCTAGAAGTCCGCAAGCTCGAGAACAAATTCTATGGTCTCGAGTTCCATCACATCGTCCGCGGCAACAACGTTGCAGCGGACGTCCTTTCGAAGCTTGGATCCACCCGCGCTCAAGTACCCGCGGGCGTCTTCGTCCATGAGCTTCACGCGCCATCCATCCCGGAGCCGGCGCCACCAACCCATTGTCCCGGCCCCCCATCTACCAGCTGGGCAGGAGGTCATGATGATCGACGTGGACTGGAGGCAACCCTTCATCGACTACCTCAGCGAGCAGAAGGTCCCCTCCGACAAGAACGCAGCCGAACAACTCGTCCGCCGCGCCAAGTCCTACGTCCTCATCGGAGACAAGCTTTAGAAGCGGGGCGCATCTTCTGGAGTACTCATGAAGTGCATCCCTCGCGAAGAAGGCAAAGATATCTTGGAGGAGATCCACAAGGGCGTCTGCGGCAACCACGCGTCCTCATGCACGCTGGTCAGCAAGGCCTTCCGGCGAGCTTTCTACTGGCCCACAGCCCTGGGCGACGCCGAAGAACTCGTCAGAAGGTGCCAAGGATGTCAGTACTTCACCAAGCAGCAACATGTCCCAGCCTACAAGCTAGTCACCATACCGCCAACCTGGCCCTTCGCCTGCTGGGGGCTCGACATGATTGGGCCCGCGCCAACTGCGCCGGGAGGATTCAACGAGTGGTACCGGTGGCTATTGACAAGTTCACCAAGTGGATCGAGGTCAAGCCGGTCACATGCCCCAAGGTCGACGAGTACTCGACTTCTGGATGAACTCGTACACCGCTATGGGCTACCCCACCGCATCATCACAGACCTGGGGTCCAACTTCAACAACCACTAGTTCTGGGAGTACTGCGAAAACAGCGGAATAGACGTCCGGTACGTCTCAGTCGCCCATCCACGGGCCAACGGACAAGTCGAGCGCGCCAATGGGATGGTGCTCGACGCCCTCAAGAAGCGGCTACACGACACTGCTAACTCCAAAGGGGGCAAGTGGATCAAGAAACTACCCAACGCACTGCGGGGGGCGCGGACTCAACCATCCAAGCCAACGGGGCAATCCCCCTACTTCTGGTCTACGGCTGCGAAGCCATCCTCCCCGCCGACGTCATATGGAACTCGCCGGCGGTGGAGCACTACGACGAAGGCGTCTCGGAAGACGACGAGACGAGTTGGCATCGGCGACCTCGAAGAAGCTCGGCCGCGCCGCCCTCGTCCAATCGGCAAGGTACCATGGAGGGTATCCGACGCTACCATGATCGCAACGTCAAGGAACGCTCCTTCAACGTTGGAGATCTTGTCCTCCGCCGTATCCCGAACACGGAAGGACTCCACAAGCTCGGCTCCCCACAGGAAGGCCCCTTCACCGTGGCTAAGGTGACCGGGCCGGGCTCCTACCGCCTCCAAACACTTGAAGGCGAAGACGTCAACAACTCGTGGAACGTCGACCAACTCTGTCGATTCTACGCCTAGTCTACACGACTACTCCGGGGTTCAAGTCCAACCGATTACATCAACACCCCTCGCCGCAAGCGACCCTCCGGGTCCTGGCTTCAGTCTCCGGACTACTCTTCTCCAGGGTCCAGCCCGTGCGGCTACCTACGGACCCTGGGCTGCGACGAGCGTCAAGGACTCTAGCAGCGGTCTACTAAGAGACCACACTCCAAGATCCAGCCTCCGCGGCTACCTACGGATCGCGATCCGGCCTACACGGCTACCTACGGATCACCTGCCGCAGCGGCTACCCGCTCCCGGCGCCACTTAGGCGTAAGCGGCCTCACGGTCCGGGCGACCACTTTGTAACTACGGCCCGGCCACCCGGGGTGTACTTCTTCGGTAATAAAGTTTGATTGTTCATCAACTTCTTTCGTCTACTCCCTACAACGGGACTGCGAAGTCGAGTACCACTACTCGCACCTACTCCACGATGGGCGCTCCGCACTCCGAGATCGCGACCACGAGTACTCATTGTGGAAAATTTCATTTCATTGATACATGAACAATTCATTACAATTGTCTTCTCGTACAACTATGGCTACTAGCTACCTATGCGGGGCTGCGGAGGTTCGGCTTCTCGGCTACCGCTCCGCGATGGGAGCCATCGCTCCAGCCGGCTACGCGTCTTGCTCATCCGGCGAGTTGGCGGCTACCCCGCCGGCGACCACCTCCCTTTGGTGCCTTCGGGAAGTACGACTTCATGAAGGCCAAGACTTGTCTTGGGATCGACTTGGCCATATGCTTGACGTAGGCGGCCAGCCGGCTTGGTGCTTCACGGAGTCGATCCACCAGAGGGGCGATCTTGGGGCCGCCCGGGTGCGGCACCAGAAGCCTCGCGATCGGGAGAGCGGCTTCTTCAAGATCCTTCGAGTTCGGGCCCGCCGGCGCCTCGCAATCTTCATTTAACTTCTGCAAAGATTTGTAGCAGTTGACGAGATCTCTGTCAGAAGCAATCCGCAGCTCCATGTGCTTCTCGCACTCGAAGGCGAGTTCCTTGTAGTCGAGCTCGAGTACCTGGCGGGCTTCCTACTCCCGGTAGAAGAGGTTCTTCATGCTCAGCTCCGAGGCCTTCAGCTGCTCCACCTGTCCCTCAAGCTCTGCAACACAGCAACGCAACAACGGGTCAGACGCCTCTCGGCTTTCAACAAGTACTCGACAAGTCGAAGGATGTACCTTTATTCTTGTTGCGGAGACCCTTGTTCTTCCGCACCAAGTCGTCGCCTTTCGCCTGCAGCTCCATGACGTCATTATGGTACTTGGCGAAGGCGGCGTCGAGCTTCGACTGCATGGCGGCCGCGTGCTTCCGCGACTTCACGAGCTGCTCCTCCAGTGCCTCGGCTCGGAGCACGGTGTCGCCGTAACCTGCGAGCGGGGTTCGACTTCTCGCGGGATCGCTCCGCGACGTCCTGCACCAGACAACTCAAGTCAAGAAGAGTACTCAACGACAAAGGATTGACTACTCGGGAGGCTACGGCTACGTACCTTCATCCATTGCTCGGCTTGACGGATCGCCTCCAAGTGCCTGGCTACCGTCGCCGACTCGACGAGATCGTCCGCCAGAAGTTCTATCCCGCCGCGGCTACTCGACGTAGCCTCCGTCATCGGCGCAGAGCGGATGGGCTCCGCGTCTTGGATCTCAGGGGACCGGATAGCCACCTCCAGAGCAATCTCTGGCGACGTGGTGACCGCCTCTCCCCCGGCAGACTTCTCGACGACCTCCGCCACGGGCTCGGGGGCTCCCTCTGCAGCCTCCGGGGCCTCTGGCGTCAACTCCTGCATGGGCACCCCTGCAGGGATGTCACCCCCTTCAGCGCCTGCCAACAAACGACACGCGCATCAGTGCCTACGACTACTCATCCTGGAGCTCTGTAACTTCAAGAAGGGTACTCACCTTCGAGTACGACCGCCTCCGGCAGCGGCGCTTCGGTAGCCGGGGGCTCAGTCGTGGCTTGGGCATCGGGAGTGGCCTCCTCGACGGGCGGCGCGACTTCTTCCTCCACCGCTGACGAGGGCTCGTCCCCATCCCAGCTCAGATCTGTGGATTTTCTGCAGAAGTATTCACAGAGGGTCGTCAGGCAAACATCGACTACTACATCAAGTACTACTCGTGAGGATACGGTACTTACAAGTTCGACCGGACGATGGTCACGGCCGGAGCACCGAGGATGCTGGCAATATCAACCAGTACACCCTCGGCGGGCGTCTCTTCCTCCGCCTCTGCGGCTACTGCCTCCTCCACGGCGGCGGCGGTCGGCGCAGATGTCTCCTGCGCTCCCGAGGCCACCTCCTCTCCAACGGCGGCGGCCACGGGTCCTCTGCTCTCCTGCGGAGCGAGGGGGCGGCGCTCCCGGGCGTGCCGGGGAGTTCTTCAACGGTGGGGGCTGGACTACGGCTTCCAGCCGGTTCCCCCACCGGGTCCCACACGCCCTCGTCGCCCTCCTCAACGGGCTCCGATGGCGGCACCTCCGCACACAAGGAAGGCTACTCGTCAGCAATGTACTCGAAACAACGGGTACTCGACTACTCTGCTCAAGACGACTTACCTCCGAGGCGTGGTCTCAGAGACCTTTAGCTTCTTCGTCACCCGCTTCCTGGCGGGGTTGCGCGGCTTCCATGGCGGCGCGGCAAGGCTAGCCTCCGGAGCTGGCGGGAGGGTCTTGAACCAGCGGCACGTGAGGCAAGCCCGGGCGGCTAAACCTCGACCGCAGCTGGAAGCGGTCCTGAAGAGTCTCTTCGTCTTCATCGTCGTCATCGGAGGTATCCTCCACGATGACGGTGTCGTCGCCTTCACCGACTTCGCGGCGCTCCTTCGTCTTCCCCTCCACCGGAATCTCAATCCCGCTCGGTGGCGGCTGCGGCTCGGAGACGAACCGCTTCACATCATCCTGCGCAAGACACGAGACGTCAGCAACTCTACTACAAGTACTCACTACTCGACGAGGGGAGTACGACTACTCACCTCCTTGGGTGGGCGCGCGGCGGAGTACTCCGCGACCGGGCACGTCGTGTACGGCGGCATGTCCTTGAAGATCCGCGACAACCTCTCGACGATGTCGTTGTCGTCCAGCTCGCCCCCCGGCATCCGCGACGTGTCGTCGTCGCCGGTGTACTCGAAGCCCAGAGTCTCCCGCGCCATCGGCGGGCCGGATCTGCGCTTCATGGCGAAGGCCACGTGTTCGGCCCTCAGTCCCGCCTCCCTGAGCACCTTGATGCATGCTAGCAGCTCGGGGAGCTGGATCCCTTCTTGCATGGTGGGCTCCGTGTTCCACCAATCACGGTGCCTGGGCTGCCGTCCGCTCGGCTTCAGCAGGCCAGGGTGGTGGTTCGTGATGTAGAACCATCTTGTCTTCCAGTCCGTGTTGGAGTCCACGAGCTTGTACGCCAGGTACTGCTCCGCGGCGTCCTCCCTCAGCTACATCCCGGCTCCTCCGACTACTCTGGGGTTGGAGGCACTGGGCTGCGGCTTGACGCGGAAGAACTTCCGGAAGAGCACCCAGTGCGGCTTGATTCCGAGGAAGGCTTCGCAAAAGTGGACGAAGACCGACGTGTGGAAGATGCCGTTGGGGTTCGGAGTTCGGGTACTCGATGCCGTAGTACCCGAGCGACCCCTTGAAGAAGTCGCCGGGCCGGGAGCGCAAGACCGCGCTCCACGAAGCGCGAGAACATCGGGATCTCGTCTTCGGCCTTCTCCATCGGATATGGATCTCCTGCGGCGGACCTCCAAATGTCGACTTCCTTCTCCCTGATGAACCCGCTGTTCAGCAGGGTCAGCAGGTCCTCCGTCTTGACCATCGATTTCTTCCACTCGCGGCTCGGATCAGCGCGCGGTGGAGACATGGGCGGCGCCGCTCCGGTGGCGGCCGCGGCGGCCTCTGCACGGCTCCTTTTCTTCCCGGCGGCCTTGGACGCCTTGGACGATGACGGCTTCATCCTCCAAGTACAAGGTGTCTTCACTCGCATCCGCTCGGGGGCTACCCTAAAGCTCTCGGGTGGCGATGCGCTCGGATCTACTACGGCGGCAGCAGGCGCTGGGAGTGGATTTGCTTCAAGATTCAAGCGGAATCTCTGCGGCTCGAATGGGTGAAAAACCCTAAGGGTTTTGGCTCTTATTTATAAGCCAAAACGGCTCCGTAACGGGCGGCTGGATAAGTCCATGCACGGCTGACTCAGCGGCTGCGCGTGACTCTTCGTATTCTACTAGTCGACGCGCCTCACCTCGGGGGCTCGGCTACTTCTACTCGACTACCTGGGAAGCGACTAGTCTCAGGAGCATCTTAGGACACATTCTCCAAGAAGACCCTTCAATTCGAGAGGAAGTACTCGACTCAAGGCTCGGGGGCTCCGTGCCACGCGTCCTTCGGTTTTTTCTCTCCGGATTTTTCGGGATTTTCTTGCCAAGACTTCAGATGGACCCTCAGCCAGAGCCCGCGGCTCGAGGCTCGGGGGCTATTCTATGCGGAGTGCGGTTTTACAAGTCGCACCTCCATATCAGCTCCGGCTTCAAGACAAGACAGGCAGTTTTTTGAAGACCTTCGAAGGCAGTTTTCGAGGACGCTTGGGACTACTCGAGAAGACTTCAAGATTGCTCAAACATCAGCTGGAGTACATTCCAGCCTCGGGATGCTTCGACTACTCTTGAGGACCTCGACTTGCAGCACTCGGGGACGCTTGAGGACTGCTTGTTAGGGCCGTCAAGACTACTTGAAGCTATCCTTCTCGACTACAAAGTACTCGGGGGCTTGTCGTATGGACCTCCCTGGGCCCACTACCTCGGTGGGTACCAGGACCGACTACTCGGTGGACCCACGGGACTACCGGCTTGCGCTACACGGCACCCGAAGGCGTGGAGCACAAGGACTACACGGGGAGTAGTACTCGGTTGGGGAGGCGTACATGTTCGCACCGTATAGAGGACTCCTAGACGTACTCGACTAGTACTCTCTCCCTACTCCGACTTGTAACCACCGCCTCCCGGACTATATAAGGCGGGGCGGGGACCGATCCCCTCATCCAATCTCCTCTCATACAACTCACGGCGCACCATTGCACCATCTTGTAATCGTGCCCTATCAATCCAGAGCTACGCAGCATACATGACGTAGGGTATTACGCACCTCACGGCCCGAACCTGTCTAAATTGTGTGCCACGTGTCTCTTCCTTCGAGTTACCGATCTCGGCGAGTCACAATCATCTACTTCGGGTACTCCCCGTAGTAGGTTGCCGGTCTAAAACACCGACAAGTACTGCCATCGTCGTCGAGCGGCAGGAAGACGGCCACGCCTACCCAGTCCAGCGACCAGTCTACTTCGTCAGTGAGGTCCTGTCAGAATCCAAGACACGCTACCAGCCAGTGCGGAAGCACGTACGCAGTGCTCATCACCTCACAGAAGCTACGACACTACTTCCAGGAGTAATCAATCTCCGTCGTCACCGACTACCCGCTCGGCGACATCCTGCGGAACCAAGATGCTACTGGAAGAATCTCCAAGTGGGCAGTCGAACTCGACGCCCTCAACATCGACTTCAAGCCACACACAGCCATCAAGTCGCAGGCACTAGTTGACTTCATGGCGGAGTGGCGGGAGAATCAGCTACCTACTCCAACCGTGCGACCAGAGCATTGGGTGATGTACTTTGACGGCTCACTCAACCTCGAGGGCGCAGGTGCAGGGGTACTCCTGATCTCTCCAACAGGCGAACAACTCAAGTACGTCCTTCAGATCTTTTGGAAGGTCTCAAACAACGAAGCCGAGTACGAAGCTCTCCTACACGGGCTCCGCCTCGCGGCTTCACTGGGCATCAAGCGGCTACTAGTCTACGGCGACTCCGCAGTGGTCATCAACCAAGTTAACAAGTCTTGGGACCGCAACAAGGAGAACATGAACGCCTACTGCCTAGAAGTCCGCAAGCTCGAGAACAAGTTCTACGGTCTCGAGTTCCACCATGTCGTCCGCGACAACAACGTTGCAGCGTATGTCTTGTCGAAGCTCGGTTCTACTCGCGCTCAAGTACCAGCGGGTGTCTTCGTCCACGAGCTTCACGCGCCATCCATCCCGGAGCCGGCGCCACCGACCACTGACCCAGCGCATCCCCCGACTGGCCAGGAGGTCATGATGATCGACGTGGACTGGAGGTAGCCCTTCATTGATTACCTTTGCGAGCAGAAGGTTCCCTCGGACAAGAACTTGGCCGAGCAACTCATCCGCCGCGCCAAGTCCTACGTCCTCGTCGGAGACAAGCTCTACAGGCGGGGCGCATCTTCAGGAGTACTCATGAAGTGCGTCCCAGACAAGAAGGCAAGGACATCTTGGAGGAGATCCACAAAGGCGTCTACGACAACCACGCGTCCTCCCGCACGCTGGTCAGCAAGGCCTTCCGACGAGCTTTCTATTGGCCCACAGCTCTGGGCGACGCCGAAGAACTTGTCAGAAGGTGCCAAGGGTGCCAATACTTCGCCAAGTAGCAACACGCTCTAGCCTACAAGCTAGTCACCATATCGCCAACCTGGCCTTTCGACTGCTGGGGGCTCGACATGATTGGGCCACTTCCAACTGCGCCAGGTGGATTCAACAGAGTATTGGTGGCCATCGACAAGTTCACCAAGTGGATCGAGGTCAAGCCGGTTACATGCCCCAAGGCTGACAGAGTACTCGACTTCCTGGATGAACTCGTACATCACTACGGACTACCCCATCGCATCATCACAGACCTGGGCTCCAACTTCAACAATCACCAGTTCTGGGAGTACTGCGAGAACAGCGGGATCGACATCCGATATGTCTCAGTTGCCCATCCTCGGGCCAACGGACAAGTCGAGAGTGCCAATGGGATGGTGCTCGACGCTCTCAAAAAGAGGCTACACGACGCTGCAAACACCCAAGGTGGCAAGTGGATCAAGGAACTACCCAATGCTCTCTGAGGGCTACGTACTCAACCCTCCAAGCCAACGGGGCAATCTCCATACTTCCTGGTCTACGGCTCCGAAGCAATCCTCCCTGCTGATGTCATGTGGGATTCACCAGCAGTGGAGCACTACGATGAAGGCGTCTCCGAAGACAGCAGGCGAGTTGACATCGACGGACTCGAAGAAGCTCGCTGTGCCGCCCTCGTCCAATCAGTAAGGTACCTAGAGCGTATCCGACGGTACCACGATCGCAACGTCAAGGAATGCTCCTTCAACGTTGGTGATCTTGTCCTCCATCGCATCCAGAACACGGAAGGACTACACAAGCTCAGCTCGCCCTAGGAAGGTCCCTTCAGAGTTGCAAAGGTGACCGGGCCGGGCTCCTACCTCCTCCAGATGCTTGAAGGCGAAGACGTCAACAACTCGTGGAACATCGACCAACTCTGTCGATTCTACACCTAGTCTACACGACTACACCAGGGGCTCCAGTCTCTACGACTACTCACAGACCCCTTCGCTGTAAGCGGCCTCTGGGTCCAGGCACCAATCTCCGGACTACTCCTCTCCAGGATCCAGCCCATGCGGCTACTAATGGATCCCGGGCTGCGACGAGCGACAAAGGACTCCAGCAGCGGTCTACTGAGAGACCATGTACTTCTAGATCCAGCCTACATGGCTACTAACGGATCTACTGCTGTAAGCGGCTCTACGCCCTAGCACTACTTAGCCGTAGGCGGCCTCCGGGTCCTGGCGACTACTCTGTAATAACGGCCCTGGCCATACAGGTGTACTTCTTCAGTAATAAATTTTGATTATCCAATCAACTATATTACTGTCTACTTCCCTCAACGGGACTACTAGCGAGTACGACTACTCGCGATGGATCCACGATGGGACTCCGCACTCACAGACCGCGATAACGAGTACTCATTCATGGAAGTTTTCTTCATTCATACTTAAATAAGTTCGTTACAATTGTTTATGTACAACTACTGCTACGAGCTAACATCACAGGACTACTGGAGATTGAGCTTCTCGGCGACTTGTTTAGCATTGGGCGCCATCTGCTCCAGCAGCTCCGTATACTGCTCATCCGAGCAGTTGGCGGCTAGTCCGCCGGCGACTACGTCCACAGGAGCCTTCGAGAAGTACGACTTCATGAAGGCCAGAACCTGGTTGGGGATCGACTTCGCCAAGTGCTTGACGTAGGTCGCCAGGCGGCTGGTGCCTTCGTTCAACCGGTCCACCAGTGGAGCTATCTTCGGACCACCAGGGTGAGGCACCAGTAGCCTCGCGATGGGAAGCGCGGCTTCCTCGAGTTCCTTGAGTGGAGCCCGCAGCTTCTCGCAGTCCTCGTTCAGCTTCTGCAAGGATTTGTAGCAGTTGACGAGGTCACGATCTGATGCAATACGGAGCTCCATGTGCTTGTCGCACTCGTAAGCAAGCTCCTTATAATCATACTCCAGTACCTGGCGGGCCTCTTGCTCCTAGTAGAAGAGGTTCTTCAAGTCGGTCTCTGAAGCCTTCAGCTGATCGACGAGGGCCTCAAGCTCTGCAATCAACAAAGGCAAAGTGGGTCAGACTACCTCAAGCTACCATCAACAAGTACCCGACAAGGCGGTCGCGTACCTTTATTCTTGTTGCGGAGAGACTTGTTCTTCCGCACCAGATCGTCGCTCTTCGCCTGCATCTCTTGGATGTCATTGTGATACTGGGCGAAGGCGGTGTCCAGCTTCGACTGCATCGCGGCGGCGTGCTTCCGGGACTTCACGAGTTGCTCCTCTAAGGCTTCGGCCCGGAGCACCGCGTCGCCGTACCCTTGAAGCATTTCAGACTTCTGCCGGGACCTCTTCGCGATGTCCTGCAACAAACAACACATATCAACTGGGCACTCAACACTAAAGGATTGACTACTCAAAGGTGTCGACTACTCACCTTCATCCATTGCTCGGCCTAGCGCACCGCCTCCAGGTGTTGAGCCACTGTCGCTGGGTCGACTAGATCATCTGCCAACAACTCTGTCCCGCCACGACTACTCGTCGCGGCTCCGGTCATTGGTGCTGAGCGGATTGGCTCCGCATCATGGATCTCCGGTGAGCGCACGACTACCTCCAAAGCGGATTCTGGCAGCGCGTCGCCGCCCTCTCCTCCAGTCGTCGCGGCGGCTTCTCCGACGGCCACCTCCATCGGCTCGGGGGCTTCTTCAGCAGCTCCCTGAGTCTCCGGCATCACGTCTTCGACGGGCACCGCCGACGGGATATCGCTTCCCTCGGCTTCAACACCTGTCATCAAACGACAACTGGATCAGTCATACCTGGCGGCAACGACTACTCTTCGGGACTACTTCCACCTGAGCAGGGTACTTACCTTCAACGATGCTGGCCTCAGGCAACGTAGCCTCAGCAGCCGGCACCTCGGACTTTGCCTGAGGGGCGGGAGCGGACTCCTCAGCGGGCGGCGCGGCTTCCTCTTCAGCCACTGCTGTGGCGGGTTCATCCCCCTCCCAAGTCAAGTCCGTCGATTTCCTGCAGAGTATACAAGCTGGTTGTCAACCTAGTACGACTACCGCGTCCAATGCACTACTCGGGAAGGATCAACACTTACAAGCTCGATCGGACCACCGTCACGGTTGGGGCGCCGAGGATACTAGCGATGTCGACCAGTCCTGCCTCGGCAGGCGCCTCCTCCTCGCGCCTCGGCAGCCGCCGCCTCTTCGGGGGTAGCGGCGGCCGGCTTCGTGCTCCCCCGAGCGACGAGGGGGCTGGCGCTCCAACTGCGCTAAGAGCTCTTCTACGGTGGGGGCTGGGCTACGACTACCCCCATCTGGCTCCCCCACTGTGTCCCAATCGCCTTCGTCACCCTGCTCAACGGGGTCGGAAGGCGGCATCTCCTGCAAGCAAGGAAACTTCGTCGTCAACACACAACATCGAGACATAAGTACTCGACTACCCTATTCAAGATGGCTTACCTCCTGGGACGTGGTCTCAAAGACCTTCAACTTCTTGGCCACGCGCTTGCGGGCCACGTTGCGCGGCTTCCTTGGCGGCGCGGGCAGACTAGCCTCCAGGCTAGCCGGCGGATCCTGAACGAGAGGAACGTGCGGCAATCCAGGGCGGCTAAACCTTGACCGCAGCTGGAAGCGCTCCTGCAGCATCTCTTCATCATCATCCCCATCGGACGTGTCTTCAACGACAACTGTGTTGTCTCCTTCGCCCACTTCTCGCCGCTCCTTGGCCTTGGCCTTCCCTTCCTCTGGGACCTCGACAAGTTGAGGAGGCGACGCTGGCTCGGAGACGAACTTCACCAAGTCATCCTGCAAGATGCACAATATATCAGTACGACTACTCTTCCGTAATGAGTACTCGACAAGACCGAAGGCTACCGACCTTGTTTGGTGGGCGCGCGGCGGAGTACTCGGGTACCGGGCACGGCGTGTACGCCGGCATATCCTTGAATATTCTACCCAGCCTGTCGACGATGTCGTCGTCGTCCACTTCGTCACTGGGCATCCGTGATGTGTCGTCGTCACCGGTGTACTCGTACCCTAGGGTGTCGCGGGCCATCAGCGGCTGCACCCTTCGCTTCATGAAGCTGAAGGCCACATGTTCGGCCCTCAGCCCGGCTTCTCTCAGCGCTTTGATCTTCGCCAGCAGCTCGGGCAACTGGAGACCTTCCTGCATCGTTGGCTCCGAGTTCCACCACGGCCGGTGCTTGGGCTGCTTCCCGCTTGGCTTCGGTAGCTCCGGGTGGTGGTTGGTCACGTAGAACCACTTCGCCTTCCAATCCTGATTGGAATCAATCAGCTTGTAGGAGAGGTACTGCTCCGCGGCGTCCTCCCTCATTTGGATACCGGCGCCCCTACTACTCGGGGACTGCTGGTGCTGGGCTGAGGCTTCACCCGGAAGAACTTCCGGAACAAGATCCAATGGGGCTTGATCCCCAAGAAGGCCTCGCAGAAATGTACGAAGACTGAGGCGTGGAAGATACTGTTGGGGTTGAGGTTGAGGTACTCGATGCCGTAGTACCCCAACAACCCCTTGAAGAAGTCGCTGGCCGGAAGAGACAGACCCCGCTCCGCGAACCGGGTGAACATCGGGATCTGGTCCGGGTTCTTCTCCATGGGGTACGGATCCCCTGCAGCGGCTCTCCACATGTCCACCTCCTTCTCCCGCAAGAATCTGCTGTTGAGCAGCACCAGCAGATTTTCGGTCTTGGCTTTGGACTTCTTCCACTCTCGATTTGGACCTGGCCGCGGCGGAGACACCGGCGGTGATGTCCTCGCAGCTGATCCAACGGCCTCCCCGCGAGCCCTCTTCTTCCCGCCGGCGGTCTTCAGGGCCTTCGATGGTGAGGGCTTCATTCTCCAAGTGCAAGGTGTCTTCACTCGCATTCGCTCGGGGGCTACGGTGGTGGCTTCCTACGGCGGCGCGCTTGGATCCACAACCTTCTCAACAGCGGCTGTGCGCACTGGCGGTGATTCCTGGCTCGATCTGCTAGGAATGGCTGCGAATGCGTAGGGTGAAAAACCCTAAGGGTTTTTGCTTCTATTTATAAGTCAACAACGGCCCCTCCAACGGCCGGATGGATAAGTCTGCGCTCGGCTGACTCAGCGGTGGCGCCTGACTCTTCAACTTCTACTAGTCGATGTGCCTCATCTCGGGGGCTCGGCTACTTCTATTCAACTTCCTGGGTAGCGGCAAGACTCAAGAGCAACTCAGTACACATTTTACAAGATGACCCTTCAATTCGAGAGGAAGTACTCGGCTCAAGGCTCGGGGGCTCTGTGCCACGTGTCCTTCGGTTTTTTCTCTGGATTTTTCAGGATATTCTTGCCAAAACTTCAGATGGACCCTCAGTAAGAGTCTACAACTCAACCTAAGGCTCGGGGGCTACTCCATATGGAGTGCGATTTTGCAATCGCACTTCCATATCAGTTTTGGCTTCAAGACAACACGGGCATTGTTGAAGACCTTCAAGGGCAGCACACGGGCATTGTTTAAATTGTGTGCCACGTGTCTCTTCCTTCGAGTTACCGATCTCGGCGAGGCCACATTCATCTACTTCGGGTACTCCCCTTAGTAGGTTGCCGGTCTAAAACACCGACAGCGAGGTCCCTTTTACATACGACGAGGTCGTCAAGCATGAGTGCCTCGCCGACGACTGATTCTTCCTCATCTGCAAGGGTCATCGATTCGGGCGAGGCTGTGCTCGATTCGACACTCGGTGACAGCAACCATGGCTCTGCCGCCCTCTCCCCTACTCCGACGAGCCCCTCCAGCTCTCTCCTCCCTCGAGCTCCTCCCGCTTCTCCCAACCTCCGCCGTTGTTGACATTTCATAGTGCATCTATCAAGAGTGGAATAAATCCCAACCCTGAAGATGGCACCAGAGAATGCTAGTACTATTAGTATATCAGATGTTGCTCGAATATCATTTCCATGGGTGGAGTTAATCTCACCCACGATATGGTCAAAGATAAATCCGCTACATAACATAGCACTACTCAATCTAGGTTGTCATCCCTGACAGTAATGCCACTAAAATGCATGGATTGGTACTCGTACTAAGCCTTGGATCTCTTGATATATATATATACATATATATATAGACACACACACACACACACACACACACACACACACACACACACACACACACACACACACACACACACACACACACACACACACACACACACACACACACACACACACACACACACACACACACACACACACACACACGGAGAGTATACTCCATGGCCGGCCATAGAATAAGTTATTCTGTAGCCAAACCATCCCACCGATCCAACCCGCACGGCCTCATCCGACCTGCGCGAGGGCTGGCTCTAGTTGTGACCGTAAGTATACTCCGTGGCCGGCCGTAGAATAAGTTATTCTGTAGCCAAACCATCCCACCGATCCAATCCGCACGGCCTCATCCGACCTGCGCAAGGGCTGGCTCTAGTTGTGACCGTAATTAATAGGAGCCATGCATGATGGGTGAGCCAGCCATTTACTAAATGCATTTCATATTTCCGTAAAAAAATCCATGAGCATTTACTTCCGTCCATGATCGGCGGCATTTGGTAGCTAGCATGCCTGTTTATCTACACGTGCATATGAAACTTTGAAACAGTTCAATGCAAAATTGTGGTAACTCTGTATGCTAAATTGCTAATTATCATCTGGTATGGTGATATCTGAATTCTCAACGCAAAATTGTGGTAACTATGCATCCTTATTATAGTAAATGATTTTTAGAACATCTTCACAACCAATTGTGGTAACACATGATCCTATAATCTCATTGAGTCTTCTAAATATTGTAACTAGTATAACATAGTAAATGGCCTGATCATCGTAACAATAAGATTTTAAAGTGATCCAGTAATAAGTAAATATCAAGATATTGGAATTATCGTAATTAAATCTTACATGGTAAACAGTGTCGGTGTTTTAGACCGGCAACCTACCAAGGGGAGTACCCGAGGTAGATGAATGTGGCTTCGCCGAGATCGGTAACTCGAAGGAAGAGACACGTGGCACACAATTTAGAAAAGGTTCAGGCCGTGAGGTGCGTAATACCCTACGTCCTATATGCTGCGTAGCTCTGGATTGATTGGGTGTGATTACAAGATGATGCATAATGAGAGAGAAGGGTCCCTGCCTCGCCTTATATAGTCCGGGAGGTAGGGTTACAGGTCGGTTTAGGGAGACAGTACTAGTCATGTACGTCTAGGAGTCCTCTACACAGTACAAGGCATGTATAGCTTCCTATCCGAGTACTTCTCCACCGTAGTCCTTGCGCCTCATGCCATCAGGTGCCGTGTGGCACAAGCCGGGTAGTCCCAGGGGCCCACCGAGCAATCGGTCCTGGTACCCACCGAGGTAGTGGGCCTAGGGAGGTCCATACAACAAGCCCTCGAGTACTTTGTAGTCGAGCAGGATAGCTTCGAGTAGTTTTGACGGCCTTGACGAGTAGTCCTCAAGCGTCCCCGAGTACTACAAGTCGAAAGTCCTCAAGAATATTTGAAGCATCCCGAGGCTGGAAGGTACTCCAGCTGATCCTTGAGTAATCCTTAAGTCTTCTCGAGTAGTCCCCAAGCATCCTCGAGTTCTGCCCTTGAAGGTCTTCAACAATACTTGTGTTGTCTTGAAGCCAAAGTTTATATGGAAGTGCGATTGCAAAATCGCACTCCATATGGAGTAGCCTCCGAGCCTTAGGTTGAGTCGTAGACTCTGGCTGAGGGTCAATCTGAAGTTCTGGCAAGATTATCCCGCAAAATCCGGAGAAAAAACCGAAGGACACGTGGCACGGAGCCCCCGAGCCTTGAGTCGAGTACTTCATCTCGAATTTAAGGGTCATCTTGTATGTAGAATGTGTCCTGAGTTTCCTTGAATCTTGTTGCTTCCCAGGGAATTGATTAGATGTAGACGAGCCCCCGAGATGAGGTGCATCGACTACTGGAAGTTGAAGGGTCAAGCGCTGCCGCTGAGTCAGCTATTTTGAAACATATCCATCCGACCATTGCGGAGCCGCCTGTTGACTTATAAATAGAAGCCAAAACCCTTAGGGTTTGTCACCCCCCCACACTTGCAGCCATTCGTAGCAGATCTCGCTAAGAATCCTCCACCAGTGCACACTGCCACCTCAGTGGAAATCGTATATCCAAGCGCGCCGCCGCCAGTAGCCACCGCCGTAGCCCCCGAGCGAATGCGAGTGAAACCCCGCTGTACTTGGAGAATGAAGCCCTCACCATCCAAGAGCATGAAGACCGCCGGTGGGAAGAAAAGATCCCGGGAGGAGGCCGCTGGATCCGCCGGAGGGTCAACACCGCCAGTGTCTCCCCCGCGCCCGAATCCCAACAAAGAGTGGAAAAAATCGAAGGCGGAGACTGAGGACCTGTTGGCCCTGCTGAACAGCGGATTTCTCCGGGAGAAGGAGGTCAACATGTGGTGTGCCGCCGCGGGAGATCCATACCCGATGGAGAAAAATCCGGATGACATCCTGATGTTCACGCGATTCATGGAGCGCGGGTTGGCTCTCCCAGCAAGCAACTTCTTCAAGGGGCTTCTGGAGTATTACGGTATCGAGTACCTCAATCTCAACCCCAACGCCATCTTCCACACTTCTGTCTTCGTCCATTTTTTGTGAAGCGTTCTTGGGGATCAAGCCCCATTGGGTACTGTTCCGGAAGTTCTTCCGCGTGAAGCCCCAGCCGAGCACCAACGACCCACGAGTAGTTGGAGGGGCCGGCATCCAGATGCGCGAGGACGCCGCTGAGCAGTACCTGGCATACAAGTTGATCGACTCCAACCAGGACTGGAAGTCGAAGTGGTTCTACGTCACCAATCACCACCCGGAGCTGCCAAAGCCCAGCGGGAAGCAGCCGAAGCACCGGCCCTGGTGGAATACGGAGCCGACGATGCAGGAGGGAATCCAACTACCCGAGCTGCTGGTGAAGATCAAGGCTTTGAGGGAAGCCGGGCTGAGGGCCGAGCATGTGGCCTTCAGCTTTATGAAGAGGAGTGTGCAGCCGCTGATGGCTCGCGACACCCTCGGCTACCAGTACACCGGCGAGGGTGACTCATCGCGGATGCCCGGCGGTGAGATTGATGATGACGACATCATCGATAGGCCACGCAGGATCTTCAAGGACATGCCGGCGTACACGCCCTGCCCGGTCCCCGAGTACTCCGCCGCTCATCCGCCGAACGAGGTCAGTAGCCGCACTCAGTGTACGAGTACTGATTATGTAGTAGTAGTCGTGCTCACCCAATGTGCTTGTTGCAGGATGACATAGTAAAATTTGTCTCCGAGCCGGCTTCTCCTCCCCGACTTGTGGAAATCCCAGAGGAGGGGAAGGGCAAGGCCAAGGAGCGCCGCGAAGTCGGCGAAGGTAACGACACTGTTCTCGTCGAAGACACATCAGATGAAGATGACGAGGAAACGCTTCAGGAGCAGTTCTAGCTACGGTCGAGGTTCAGCTGCCCTGGACTGCCCAATGTTCCTCTCATCCAAGATCCTCCGACTAGTTTGGAGGCCAGTTTGCCCGCGCCGCCGAGGAGGCCGCGCAACATGGCACACAAGTGCGTTGCCAAGAAACTAAAGGTCACTGAGACCACGTCTCAAGAGGTAGACTCCTCGATTAGAGTAGTCGAGTAACTGTCTTTCAATGTTGTGTATGCTGACAACAAAATTCTGTTGCTTGCAGGAGATTCCGCCTTCCGACCCCGTAGACCAAGGGAACGAAGGCAACTGGGAGAAGGTGGGGGAGCCGGCTGGAACAAGCCACAGCCCAGCCCCCGCCGTGACAGAGGTCGAGCCGCAGGCACCAGTTGCTGAGGGCAGGACTGAGCCAGCCGCCACTCCTGCTGATGAAGAGCCAGCGGCTACTGAAGCCGAAGAAGAGGCGTCTGCTGAAGCTGGACTTGTCGACATCGCCAGCATACTTGGTGCCCCAACCGTGACAGTAGTCCGGTCGAGCTTGTAAGTGAAGATCTTCCCCGAGTAGTACGTGTAGTTTGGTAGCCGTACTTGGTTGACAACCAATTGTGTACTATGCAGGAAATCCACAGACTTGTCCTGGGAGGAGGATGAACCCAGAACGACAGTGGCTGAAGAAAGTTCCCCGCCAGCCGCCGAGGAGTCCGCTCCCGTCCCCCAAGCAGAGACCGTGGCGCCGGCCGTAGAGGCTACGCTGCCAGAGGCCAGCATTGTAGAAGGTGAGTACACTGCGCAGACGCAGTCTTCCTCAAGGAGTAGTCATGGCCGCCGAGGGAGACTAATCCATATGTCTTCTGTTGACAGGGGCCAAAGCTGAGGGAAGCATCATCCCTGGTGAAGGACCGATACGGCGAACTAGAGAGGGGGGAAGTGAATGGGAGCCGATAAAAATTCTTCTCGAAGGAGATGGAAACTCCAACAAGATGAACACGGCTTCCAACACACGTCTCCGACTCACTACCCAAGTTGGTCAAGCCCACATAGCCACTGGAGTGCCACTGGGCCTAGAAACCAACACACAACCTTCCGACCCGAAAACGCAGCGGAACACCAAACCTCGAGTACACTGACCAACACCGGTCAGACCGGTGAGCACCACCAGTCAGACCGGTCCCTGCTGGTGAAACTTGGCGACTTCCACTAAGTGCCTCCACACTGGTCAGGCCGGTGCCACACACCGGTCAGACCGGTCACAGCCAGAAAGCCCCAAATCACCAAACAGGCCAACCGACCTCCAAACTGACCCAAACTCGAAACAACCCCGACACAGGACAACAGAAAACTCACCCAGACGTTCACCCGAGCACAAAGCCATTAAGGGTTGCACCCGGCCCGGTACCGGTCAAGAGCACCGGTCGACCGTGTAGTTCGGGCGGCTCGGGATGAACAAAGACCCGCGGGTCAACTCCCCCAAATCCAAACCTCGATCTCCCGAATCGCTCCACAGACTTGAACAAGACTTTGGGGATATTAGGAACACCTCATGAGAAGTCCATAGCCAAGTTTAATCCCACCAAAACTTAACCAAAAAGGAGGAATCGAAGAAATCCCGCCAAAAACACCTCTAACCCTAGAACAAAACCCCAAAATCGAGCCCCTTTACTCACAGATTTGGGAGGGGAATCACAGCCCAAAGAACATGAAGGGTTCCCACAAATTTCCCCCATCAAATCCCCAAGAGCAAGGTCCCGAAAACAACCCAAAGAAATCACCAAGAGATGGCTCCGAAAATCACCACCAAGAACAACCGGGAACAACACATCCAAACCTTGAGGAACCACGCCGAATCATCTATACATGCCACAAAGATTCATACAAGGTCTAGCTTGCCGCCCGATCATCCAATCCTCTCAACAAGATCTCACCATGAAGCTCTCAAGCTAGTCCTATGGAAATCCTAAGAAAATAGGAAGGGAAAATAGGAAAGCAAATGAACTAGGGTTCCAAGGGCTTGGCTGCCATCCTCTCACCTCTTGGGTTATATGGAGGCAACCGAAAGTCTAAAATACCCTTTCCTAAACAACTACGGATACAAGCCCCTCAAGGGCAGTTTTGGAAGTCTTCAAGCTTTCTCCATCGGACGGATGCCCGGCGACCGCAACCTGCTTAGCCTCGACGCAAGCCTTGCGATCCCGACGCGTGTCCTCCGCTTCGAAGATTCCGGCATCGCGTCGCCGCACACCGGCCGACCGGTGCTCCTCACCGGTCGAGGACCGGTACCCACCGGTCGGGACGGGCCCGCGCTCTTTGCGGCTGCGTCTTCGGTTCTTCGGTCTTGGCTTTGTGGATCAACCAAGGAACCCAGGTGGTTTTCTCGGTGAACCACCGGAAACCCCGCGAACTCGGTGTAGCCTCCGCCAATCTCCACTCATGACTCAGCTCCCACGTAGTCCCGGCTCGACCTTGGTTTTGAGGCCCAACCAAGAAACCGTCCATGACTTCATCTTGCTGTTCATGCCACCATGCGGCCCGCACTTGACCCCGCTGGCCACCGGGTCCCTCGAATGAAGCCTACTTGTCTTCTCCAAACCTGGAGGCGTCACCGGCAACGACCTTTCGCGCTTGTTCTTCACCTGCACCAACACCTGTCAAGCCGCAACCTGCACCTGCAATACTTAGCCAAGAATCAGTCCACACAACGTTGTCAATCACTCATCACACAAGGAAGCGACCAACCACCGGTCCTCGAACCACACATGGTCCTCAATCTCCCCCTTGAAGAGTGCATTGACAACACCCACAAAAAGTAACAAGAGAGAAAAGAAAAGGAAAAGAAACGAACAAAAAGAAACTCCAACAAGCGATCGAAAGCCAAACAAAGGCAAAGAGCAAGATCACTTGAAGAAGACAAGTCTCGGACCCCTTAGCAAAGGGCAACGGCTCGACACATCCGAGACAAAACAAAGCTCAAGCAAAGAGCGCAAACCACCAAAGCAAAGCTCGAAAGACCACAAAGAGCTCCCCCTGCACACATGCAAGCTCCCCCTGAACCAATGCACCTCCCCCTGGACGAATGCATGCAAACTAGCTGAAAACGAGCCGCAAAGAACTTCAGCTCACACCGGTCAGACCGGTCATCACCACCGGTCAGACCGGTCACCACCACCGGTCAGACCGGTGCCCAACATGTGCACAGGACCAACACTCTAACCGGTCAGACCGGTGACCTCGACCGGTCAGACCGATGCACAACAGAGCCCAAAAATGGCTCGAAACCACCTGAAAACCTTCTAAATGCATCCAGCAAGCCATTTCAAGCTCAAACTTCTTCCCCTTGTTGACAATGCATGAATCAAGCCAAAAATGCAAAGCTTTCAACCTAGAGCTTCTCAAATAGACAAAATTCAACAAAGGATGCTACACATGTCCAAATGAGCAAGTTAGATACTCTATAGCTTTGTATCGACCTCAACTACATGATTATCAAGTTTCACAACCATTTGATTAAGCTAAGATGTATTTGGGAAATTTTGCGAAAAACTTGCCTCTCATGAGCAAAGTCCTAGACATGATCAAACCATATCAAAATGGCAAAGCCACACAAACGTCATGCAAGGACAGCCATTCTAATCATAAGACCATCACAAACACCCACAAGCACCTCATGTCATGTCAAAGCCACCGAGCCATGTGCCTACTTCTATGTATGAGGCTTCTCATTGGTAGGCATCATGCAACGGTTTAGCACCCAAAACAAATTAAATTCAGCACATATGACATGAGAGCACACTTTCCAAGCATTTTTCATTTCATTTTCAGATTTATAAATGGTACATGAAATGTCTTTGCGACAAAAAGGAACTTATGCCCCTCCATAAGATAAAGCAAGAGGGCTAAACATTCATGATTGCAAATGAGTCTTTGGCCCCATATGATCAATAAACTAGCTATCCAACCACAAATTAAGCACAACCAAGCCACTAAAACATGTCAAGATCATATAAAGGCATTTACACATGAGAGAGCATACATGTGACATTTTTCAAAAACATAGCCATCAACCATGGATTATTCATCAAGATCACCAAGAGCTAAGCCAAACTAGCCATAGCATACCAAACAAGCTCACAAAACATAAATAGCATTCCATGGTGAACAATGTATATAGGAGAAGCTTTTCCTAACCAATGCATATGATACAAAATGCTTGCAATCTAAGATACAAGGATGCCTATACATCATGTTACATATGCCATGCCAAATGCAAGAAATGCACAAAGGAAACTATACATATGCTACAAAGGAGCTCCCACACACCCAACTCAAGAGATCAAACACACACCAAGTTCCCCCCGCAAACGAGTGAAAGTTGCTTGATCTAGTGGTTTGGTGAAAATATCGGCTAGTTGGTCATGTGTGGGTACATGGATCAAAGCAATCTTTCCTTTCTCTACGTTGTCTATCAGAAAATGATACCTCACTTCTATGTGCTTGGTTTTGGAATGGAGCACTGGGTTCTTTGCAACGCTTATGGCACTGGTGCTATCACATTGAAGTGGGACATGGGTATACTCCTCACCAAAGTCACTCATGGTGTATGAAATCCAAAGGAGCTGAGAGCAACAACTAGCAGCAGCAACGTACTCGGCCTCGGTAGTAGATTGAGCAACACTCGACTGTTTGCGGGAAGACCAAGACACCAAATAAGAACCTAAAAACTGGCAAATCCCAGAAGTGGACTTCCTATCCAACCGACACCCGGCAAAATCCGCGTCCGAAAAACCATGAAGCGCCAAAGAAGAGGACGCGGAGTACCAAAGGCCGAAGTCGAGAGTGTGACGCAAGTACCTGAAAATTCGCTTCACCGCTTGCCGATGCGAAGTCCTTGGAGACGCTTGAAAACGAGCGCATAGACATACCGAGAACTGGATGTCCGGCCTCGTCGCCGTCAAGTAGAGGAGTGACCCGATCATGCTTCGGTACTCCTTCTGGTCCACATGTTCACCTTCCTCTTCCGCATCAAGGGTTGTAGTCGTACTCATCGCCGTCATCATAGCCTTGGAATCCTCCATCTTGAACTTCCGCACAATGTCCTTGGTGTACTTAGCTTGGTGCACAAATGTTCCTTCCCTTGATTGCTTGATTTGTAGCCCGAGGAAGAATTGCAACTCGCCCATCATGCTCATCTCAAATTCCCTGCTCATATCCTCTGCAAACCTTGCAACAAGAGAGTTAGATGAGCCGCCAAAGACAATATCATCCACGTACACTTGCACAATCAGGATATCCTTGCCCTGCCTCAGTAGAAACAAGGTCTGATCGACCTTCCCCATCTCAAAACCTCTCTCAAACAAGAACCCCCTCATCCTACCATACCAAGCTCTAGGCGCCTGCTTCAACCCATAAAGCGCCTTCCTCAACTTGTGCACCCGGTGGGGGTACTTATCACTCTCAAACCCCGGAGGTTGCCTCACATATACTTCTTCCTCCAACACACCATTCAGGAAAGCACTCTTCACATCCATTTGGTGCAACTTGAATACTTTAGCCACGGAAAAGGCTAGAAGGATCCTAATCGCCTCCAAACGAGCTACGGGAGCAAAGGTCTCCTCGTAGTTGATCCCCTCCTTCTGATTGAACCCCTGAGCAACAAGCCTCGACTTGTTTCTCACAACTTCACCTTTCTCTCCCTCTTTGTTCTTCCATACCCACTTTGTACCAATCGGCTTACACCCTGGGGGAGGGTCAACCAACTCCCAAACCTGATTCCTCTCAAAGTTCTCCAACTCCTCATGCATCGAATTAACCTAATTGTAATCAGGTAGCGCGTGTCCAATGTCTTTGGGCTCAAAAGTAGCAACAAATGCAGCATGAGCGAAATGAGAATTGTTCCGAACCCTCGACCGTGTAGTGCGTTCATTCATGTCGCCGATGATCCTCGAAGCTGGATGATCCACTTGAACTCGCCGGGGAGGTTCTCGCCTTGATGCTACCTCCCCCTCAACAACAACTTCTCCTCGTTCTTGATTTGTCGTCGTAGGTGTAGGAGAGGGTCCGTCCACCACCGTAGTCGAAGTAGTGGGTACATGTTCAGCCGGGGGCACCACACCGCCATCTTCATCGTCTCCATGTTCGTGCTCCTCCTCTTGAAAGATCTCCTTGCCAAGCTCATCATCACCTGCACACTCAAAGACAAGATGACTACATGGCTGTGTCTCGTCGAAGGTTACCTCGCAAGTCTCCACGATTTGGTTAGTTTCAAGATTGAGCACACGATATGCTCTAGAATGAGATGCATAACCAAAGAAAATACCATCGACAGACCTAGCCTGAAACTTATCCAACTTCTTCCCTTTCTTCAGAATAAAGCATTTGCAACCAAAGACATGGAAGTGACTCACCTTGGGTGTGCGGCCGTGCATCAACTCATAGCATGTTTTCTTCTTATGCACTCTGAGGTAGATCCTGTTTGACACATAGCATGCGGTATTCACCGCCTCAGCCCAATACCTTCTCGGAGTCCTATGCTCATCAAGCATCGTCCGATCCATCTCGCACAAGGTCCTGTTCTTCCTTTCCACAACACCATTCTGGGGAGGCGTATACGGACTCGAAAACTGGTGTTCAAGACCCAAGTCATGGCAAAAGGTTTCAAAATGAGAGTTTCTGAATTCCGAGCCATTGTTACTGCGGATCGCTCGTATGGCATCTCCGTGCCTCTCGTTCCTCAACCTCAAGACCAGATCTCGAACAAAACCAAACGTCTCCCCCTTATCCTCGAGAAAGAACACCCACGCATGCCGAGAGTAGTCGTCCACCACAACAAGGGCATACTACTTCCCACCCGTAGATCGCACACGAGCTGGGCCAACAAGGTCCATATGGAGCAGCTCGCATGGACGCTCAGTCATCACATCGGTGAGAGGTGGGTGAGAAGAGGCTGCCATCTTGGCATGCCTACATGGCGCACAAACCAACTCTTTCTCAAGCCTCAACCGTGGCAATCCTCGGACCAAATTGAGCTTACTCAAGCGAGACAAAAGGTCAAAGCTCAAGTGACCCAACTTCCTATGCCACTTCCACAACTCACTCGAAGAACCAGCCAAGAAACAACGCTCCACACCCCGAAGACTGAGAAAAATCAGCATGAAACACCTGACCCTCGGGAACGACCATACATACAAGGTCACCTCAAGAGTCCAAAATCCGAGAACCACCAGGCCGAAACAATACCTCAAAACCCTCATTCAACAGCTGGGACATAGAAAGCAAATTGTACCCTAGAGATTGAACAAGAGCAACACGCCTGAGAGTGATCTTGTCACTCACCTTAATCTCACCTTCTGAAAGCACACGCCCACGCCCATTGTCCCCAAAAGTGATATACCTCTTTGTCACCACCGGGATGAGACTTGAGAACCACCCCCTGTCTCCGGTCATATGCCTCGAGCAACCGGAGTCAATCAACCAAATGTTCTTCAAGTCTCCCACCTAAAATTCAAAAACGAGCACGTGAGTGAACAAACGACTCAGCACTGGGGTTAGTACTAAAAGAGCAAAACCAGTGCCGAGCCATTTGCACGAAAGTAGGATTAGCACAAACCAAACCATCTCTCCTACCAAAACTACCTCCACGAACACCACCACGGTAACCACCCTGAGGGACCCTCTCTGCCTGGAGGAGGACCAAAACCACGAAAGAAGGCCCGTGGACCGTCCCTCCTCTCCTTCTCAAAGCTACGACTCCTCCCATCCCTGTAGTGAACTCGAGGGGGAGAATGCCTAGCCACCTGACCACCTGCAAACTCTCCAGCCCAACCACCAGAACCACGACCTCCAGAAACAACCCTCGCACCTGTACGAGCACGAAACCCAAACCGCTCGCCCTCGTCTAGGCCCGCACCGTCCGACCGGTGTAGCACGGGTAGCAAGCACCTCCAATGCCTCCTTCGCTCTCCCCAAGCCCGAACTGTCCTCACACTCGCCTTAGCCCTGGGCATCTGCACACGAGGCTCAAGTACACCATAGGAAGGGTGGTACTTGTCCTTGTTAGCCCACTCCTTCGCCATTCTCTCCTCTCGCTTACTTTTGAAGCAAAACTCATCCTTATGGCCATCTCTCCCACAATATCCACAATGGAACCTCACAAGCTTAGTCTTAGGCTTGGGCTATGGCTACTCACTTGGTTTCTCTCCACTCAACTTCTCCACCAGTTTCTCCTCACTAGCCTTCTCACTTTCTTTCCCAAAGAACACTTTCCCCGAAGTGCTCACAAACTTGATAGGCTTTTGGAGATCATTTATAGGTGTAGGCAACATGGGTGGAGCTGGGGTTGTGTCTAGTCGGTTCCTAAGATGGTTAGGTTTTGGGGGGAAATCATTTTTGTGGTGGGTTTTTGGTGGCTCTGGCTTATTCTCTCCACTTCCCTCACCAACCTCGTTTGCCCCAAGTCCCTCACCATCCTGCCTCTTAAATGCCTCGATCATCATCCTCAACTAAGGCTCATGACCAGACAACCAACCCATCAACTTTCTCAGCTCATCATTCTCATCCTGCAAACGATCAGCATACTGTGCAAGTTCCAAATTTTTCAAAGCATGCATTTCACAGGTAGAGCATGATGTAGGCATGGGTTCTTTCAGCTTAGCCTCAAGAGAACTAGTGTAAGCATGCATCTCATCAATTTTAGCATGTAAAACAGGGCAAGAAGTGCAAGCACCTATCAAAGCAGATCTAGATTTAAGCTCAACCACTTCAACCCTAAGCACATCTAGTTCCTGAGGACCATGTGTGGTTCGAGGACCAGTGGATGGTCGCTTCCTTGTGTGATGAGTGATTGACAACGTTGTGTGGACTGATTCTTGGCTGAGTATTGCAGGTGCAGGTTGCGGCTTGACTCGTGTTGGTGCAGGTGAAGAACAAGCGCGAAAGGTCGTCGCGGTGAGGCCTCCAGGTGTGGAGAAGACAAGTAGGCTTCGTTCGAGGGACCCGGTGGCCAGTGGGGTCAAGTGCGGGCCGCATGGTGGTATGAACAGCAAGATGAAGTCGTGGACGGTTTCTTGGTAGAGCCTCAAAACCAAGGTCGAGCCAGGACTACGTGGGAGCCGAGTCATGAGTGGAGATTGGCGGAGGCTACACTAAGTTCGCGGGGTTTGCAGTGGTTCACCAGAAAACCACTGGGTTACTCGGTTGAGCCACAAAACCGAGGCCGAAGACTCGACGAGGAGGTGCGGCCACCCCAGGCCGGTTCAACCGCCCAAGAGGGGCGGTCAGACCGCCTGGGGCTGGTCAGATCGCCCGGGTCGGTCCTAACCGCCCGGGGGGGGGGGGGGGGGCGATCCGGCCGGCGCACGGGCCGCCGCACCAAGATGCTTCGAAGCGGAGGACACGTGTCGGGATCGCAAGGCTTGCGTCGAGGCTAAGCAGGTTGCGGTCGCCGGGCATCCGCCCGATGAAGAAAATCTGAAGACTTCTGAATTCGCCCTCGAGGGGCTTGTATCCCTAGTTTTAAGTAAGGGTAGTTTAGTCTTTTGGGTGCCTCCATATATACTCATTGAGTGGATGGATGGCAGCCAACTCTTGGAACCCTAGCTCATTTGTTTTTCCATTTTCGTTCTCCTTTTTTCCCTAGTTTTTCCTAGGACTAGCTTGAGAGCTTCATGTGAGATCTAGAGAGAGGGATGGATGTTTGAGTGGCAAGCTAGACCTTGTACGAACCTTCATGGTATGTATAGATGGTTCGACGTTGTTCCTCAAGGTGGTTTTCCCGTCCTCCTTTGTGTTGATTTTCGGAGCTCTTTGTTGGCGATGTTTTGAGAATGATTTCTTAGGGTCTTTGGTGGGTGTCACGTATGAGGATCTTGTGCCTCTTTGGCTGGTGACTTTGCCCTCAAATCTCTCTTGAATCGGACTCGATTTGGTGGTTTTTCGAGTTGGGCGAGTTCTTGACCAAGAGAAGCGATTTCATCGATTCCTCTTGATTGTGAGCGTTTCGGGTCGATTCCTTTGAGGTAGAGGTTGCCCAGGAGGTAACCCAGCTATTCCCGAAGTTTTGCTACAATCCGTGGAGTGATTCGGGAGATCGGGCGCGAGGAAGTTGAGGTTTGACCCGCGGGTTCGTTTTCTAGAAGGGGCGGTCTAACCGCCTGGGGGGGGCGGTCTAACCGCCCTGGGGTTTCCAGGTCAAAGTTTTGTTTCACTGAATTTTCCTCTGTGAGTTTGTTCGCCTTGATCAGAGGAGTGTCTGGGTGAAACTTCGGGTCGTTCTCGTGCCGTTTGCTAGGTGTTCTTGGTTGGAGTTCGTTGCTGGGTACAGGAGGTTAGATCGCCCCTGGTAGCCGGTCTAACCGCCCCTAGGCCCCTGGGTGGAGTTTTGGTTTTCGCCAAGATTTTCTGGTAGCTAGCATGACCTTGACCAGAGATCTTTGTTGGTGAAACCGTGGTGCGTTTTGGTGCTCGGAAGAGATGTTTCGGAGGATTTCTTGGTTGCCTGGTGGAGGCGGTCTAACCGCCCCCTATACCCGGTCTAACCGCCGCCTCTGGACAGCTGGCTTTCGAGTTGTTTCCGCTGTCGTGGGTGCGTGTGTGTTGAGGTTGCTGGTAGTGTTTGTTCCTAGGACCAGTAGCACTCCAGTGGCTACGTGGTTTTGGCAAACGGAAGGTAGAAGTGCGGAGCGTGTGATTTTGGGGGTCATACCGAGTGAGTTCATCTTGTCGGAGTTTCAACCTCCTTCAAGAAGAATTTTTATCGGCTCCCATTCACTCCCCCCTCTTTGGTCGCCTAATCGGTCCTTCAAGTGGTATCAGAGCCGGTTCGGGTCTTTGTTGACTCTAACCAGTCTAAGATCCAAGGATGGTGTACCAGGAACGAGGTTCAGGTCCTCCACACTTCGATGGCAAGAACTACCAGATGTGGAGTAAGCGGATGGATGTGTTCCTCCGTGGAAAGGGTCAGATCCTTTGGGATGTCACGGTGGACACAGGCTATGTCCAGCCGATGGACTTCCTTGCTCCAGAATCGAGGGACAGATTCGATGCCAACAATAAGGCGGTCGACTACTTGTTTCGTGCTTTGTGTCAGCCTGAGTTCGATCGGGTGCACACCGAGCACTTAGCTTGTAGAATTTGGACGGTGTTGAAGTAGGCTCATGTTGGGAATGCCCAAGTTCAGGCACGGATGTATGCGACCTACCGGAGAGAGTACGAGAACTTCATTCATCTCCCCGGTGAGTCCATCGATGCCTTGTTTCAGAGGTTCATGGTGGTTGTGAACAACATGAGGGCCAATGTAGACGTGCTCCCGTACGATGATCATGATAGAGCTGTCAAGCTCTTACACTCTTTGGATCGTACAATATGGGGTGGAAAGTTCGAGGCCATTGTGGAGTCGGAGAACTATGACATTCTGACGGTGAACGAGCTGTTCTCGAAGCTCAAGTCGGCTGAGGTGGATAGGGGCATGACCGCCAAGCTCGAGGGTCCGACTGATTCCCATAGTCTCACCCTCATTGGTGGTTCAAAAGGAAAGGCTAACACTAACCCATCCACCAGGATGTTCTCTTTGTCCTCTTTGATGTCTATGCCAGATGAGGAGTTCGATGTGCTTGGAGAGGATGAGCTGGCGCTCCTAATGAGGCGGTTCGAGAGGCTGCACGAGAACCGAGTGAACATGAGGAGGAACACGAGGACATGCTTCCAGTGCGGCAAGCCAGGACACTTCGTCGCCGACTGCCCGGAGAAGGTCGAGAACAAGGACGGCTACAAGCACAAGCCGAGGAATGATGGCAAGTACCGATCGAGGCGCGACCACAAGAGCAAGTACAAAAACAAGCACAAGGACGAGCGACGATCGAGGAAGAAGGAGAGCCGAGGCAAGGCCCGTGCGATGGTTGGTGCGAGCGACGTCGACTCCAGTTCCGTGTACTCCACCTCGAGCTCGAGTAGCAGTGAAGACAAAGGTGATCGTCGCAAGGGCAAGAAGGCGTCCAAGAACTTGAGCGGGCTGAGCTGCTTCGCTATAGACGGCTTCTGCACCATGGCGCTGAGCTCCGGCAGCAAGAAGAGCACACAGAGCGACTCAGACTCTGAGTCCGACAAAGAGGTGAGTGATGAGCTTCCCTTCTTGCACCAGGCTTGGTACTTTGCTTGATAATCGTGATGACATGCTTAGAGAGGCAAAGAAAATGAGAAAAGAGCTTAGGGCTTCACTCGAGGATGCTAGGACTAGAGTGGCTGAGCTAGAAACACAGGTGCTTGCTAGCAAGCTTGAGATCGATTCCCTTAAGGCTAGCCCTGTTGTTTCAGATGAGGTTGATTGTGTTGATTGCTCCATCTTTCTTGCTGATCTTGCTTTGTTCAAGGAAAAGCATGCCTCCAAGTGTGAGGAACTAGATGTGCTTAGGGTTGAAGTGGCTGAGCTTAAATCTAGATCTGCTTTGCTACGTGCTTGCACTTCTTGCCTGTTTTGCATGCTAAGATTGATGAGATGCATGCTTACACTAGTTCTCTTGAGGCTAAATTGAAGGAACCCATGCCTACATCATGCTCTACCTGTGAAATGCATGCTTTGAAAAATTTGGAACTTGCAAATTATGTTGATCGTTTGCAGGATGAGAATGATGAGCTGAGAAAGTTGATGGGTTGGTTGTCGGTCATGAGCCTCGGTTGAGGATGATGATCGAGGCATTTAAGAGGCGAGGATGGTGAGGGACTTGGGGCAAACAAGGTTGGTGAGGGAAGTGGAGAGAATATCCCAGAGCCACCAAAAACCCACCACAAGAATGATTTTCCCCCAAAACCTAACCATCTTAGGAACCGACTAGACACAACCCCAGCTCCACCCGTGTTTCCTACACCCACAAATGATCTCCAAAAGCCTATCAAGTTTGTGAGCACTTCGGGGAAAGTGTTCTTTGGGAAAGTGAGTGAGAAGGCTAGTGAGGAGAAACCGGTGGAGGATTTGAGTGGAGAGAAACCAAGTGAGCAGCCCCAATCCAAGCCTAAGACTATGCTTGTGAGGTTCCATTGTGGCTATTGTTGGAAAGGGGGTCACAAGGATGAGTTTTGCTTCAAGAGGAAGCGGGAAGAGAGGATGGCAAAGGAGTGGGCGAACAAGGATAGGTACAACCCTTCCCATGGTGTACCTAAGCCTCGTATGCCAGTGCCCAGGGGTAAAGCTGTGGTGAGAAGTGTTCCGGCATGGGGAGATGCAAGTTCCTGCAACTGAGGAGATGTTCTGGAGGGGGCGGTCAGACTGGCCTGGCTAGGCGGTCAGACCGGCCCTGCCCAGAGGGGGGGCGGTTAGACCAACCTGGCTAGGCGGTTCAATCGCCCCCCCAGAATTCTGGGCGGAGTGGTTTTCGAGGTGGTGAGTCGAGAGGTTTCAGTTTTGGAGGTGGTGTTGCTGGTGGTTGGTCTGGAGAGTCTGCAGGTGGTAAGTTTGCTAGGCATTCTATCCCTCGAGTTCACTACGGGGATGGGAGGAGTCGTAGCTTTGAGAAGGAGAGGAGGGACGGTCCACGAGTCTTCTTTCGTAGTTTTGGTCCTCCTCCAGGCAGCGAGGGGCGGTTTCCTCGGAGTGGTTACCGAGGTGGTGTTCGTGGTGGTAGTTATGGTAGGAAAGATGGCTTGATGTGTGGTAACCCCACTTTCGAGCAAATGGCTCGGCACTGGCTTTACTCTTTTGGTACTAACCCCAGTGCTGAGTCGTTTGTTCGCTCACGTGCTCGTTTTTGAATTTCAGGTGGGAGACTGAAGAACATTTGGTTGATTGACTCCGGTTGCTCGAGGCATATGACCGGAGACAGGGGGTGGTTCTCAAGTCTCGTCCCGGTGGTGACAAAGAGGTACATCACTTTTGGGGACAATGGGCGTGGGCGTGTGCTTTCAGAAGGTGAGATTAAGGTGAGTGACAAGATCACTCTGAGGCGTGTTGCTCTTGTACAATCGCTGGGGTACAATTTGCTTTCTGTATCCCAGTTGTTGGATGAGGGTTTTGAGGTGTTGTTTCGGCCCGGTGGTTCTCGGATTTTTGACTCTCGAGGGGACCTTGTTTGTATGGTCGTTCCCGAGGATCAGGTGTTTCGTGCTTATTTTTATAAGTCTTCGGGTGTGGAGTGTTGTTTCTTGGCTGGTTCTTCGAGTGAGTTGTGGAAGTGGCATAGGAAGTTGGGTCACTTGAGCTTTGACCTTTTGTCTCGCTTGAGTAAGCTCAATTTGGTCCGAGCATTGCCACGGTTGAGGCTTGAGAAAGAGTTGGTTTGTGCGCCGTGTAGGCATGCCAAGATGGTAGCCTCTTCTCACCCGCCTCTCACCGATGTGATGACTGAGCGTCCATGCGAGCTGCTCCATATGGACCTTGTTGGCCTAGCTCGTGTACAATCTGTGGGTGGGAAGTGGTATGTCCTTGTTTTGGTAGACGACTATTCTCGGTATGTGTGGGTGTTCTTTCTCGAGGATAAGGGGGAGACGTTTGGTTTTGTTCGAGATCTAGTCTTGAGGTTGAGAAACGAGAGGCACGGAGATGCCATACGAGCTATCCGCAGTGATAATGGCTCGGAATTCAAAAACTCTCATTTTGAAACCTTTTGCTATGACTTGGGTCTTGAGCACCAGTTTTCGAGTCCGTATACGCCTCCCTAGAATGGTGTTGTGGAAAGGAAGAACAGGACCTTGTGCGAGATGGCTCGGACGATGCTTGATGAGCATAGGACTCCGAGGAGGTATTGGGCTGAGGCGGTGAATACCGCGTGCTATGTGTCAAACAGGATCTACCTCAGAGTGCACAAGAAGAGAACATGCTATGAGTTGATGCATGGTCGCACACCCAAGGTGAGTCACCTCCATGTCTTTGGTTGCAAGTGTTTCATTCTGAAGAAAGGCAGGAAGTTGGATAAGTTTGAGGCTAGGTTTGTCGATGGTATTTTCTTTGGTTATGCATCTCATTCTAGAGCATATCATGTGCTCAATCTTGAAACTAACCAAATCGTGGAGACTTGCGAGGTAACTGTCGGTGCGGAATATGGTCCCGACACTAACCAGTAGATAGCGCCTAAGTTTATCCCTCTATGGTCGATGCCAAGCAACAAATGACACAAAGATTATCCTGGTTCCGGCCGAGGGGGCCGTACGTCCAGCAGCGGCGTGCTCGTGGCACTATATTGCTCAGCACCGGGGGTGCTTGTAGTGGGGCAAGTACAAGCAAGGCGGGAGAGGAAGCGTGGCTCCCAAGTCCCTAGTGGGTGGTGAAGATGTTGTGGGGGAATAAGAGAGTGAGTGTACAGTGTGTTATGTTCTTCTGGACTTGTTCGAACCTGTCCCCCCGCGGCTGGGGGCTCGCCTCCCCTTTTATAGGCCAAGGGGGCGGCGAGTTACATGCACGCCGCGCTACCTAGCTACGTGTGGGAGCACGTCGTGCTATGGTGTAGAATGGGCGGCTGTCCGGTTGATCTTCGCTGCGATCCGGCCATGATGGCCTACCTTGTACCCGAACAGTGGCGGTTCGAGGGTAGGAGGCGGCGGACGGTGATGGCGTTCTCGATAGGCTTCGAGGGAGGTGCGTGACGGCCAGGTACGGGATACGGGGAGCGGGCGAACGGCGTTCCTTCCCAATGAGCTGCGGTGGCGGAGTGGTTGGCTGCCGGCGCTTGGGCGTGCCCCTGTGGAGCCGGGCGTGCGCCCGCACGCGTGGGTACGGCGGCCGCGCCGTTTCGGTGGCCGGGATGGCCACCCACGGCCTAGCGCCCCTCACCTAACCGCAAGGTCACGGGGAAAGTGGAATCGAGGGTGCGCCGGCCCCCTTTCGAGGGGTCGGGCGCGTTAGCCGTACGGCGGCGTGCGCACGGTGTCACGGGACGACACCCGGCCGTGCGCACGGTCCATCCCACGGTGGCGGGGATGGGCTCTTTCCTGGGGAGTTGGTGCGGCGGCACGGGGCGTGAGCCCGGGCGCATGATGGCGGCGTCCCCGCGGCGTCGGGGCGTTAAATGCCCAAGTACGGGACCGGCGCGCGCGTGCGGGGCGCCGTGATCGTGGCGGGCCCCGGCGAGGGCGGAGCGGACCCTCGAGCGAGGGCGGGATTCGCTCGAGGGGGAGCGCGCCCTCGGCGGGGGCGGGGCCGCTCGAGGGAAGGGTCGCCCCTCGGCGGGGGCGGAACTGTTCGAGGAGGGAGTTGCCCCTCGAACGGGGCGGAGCCGTTCGAGGGAGGAGCATGCCCTCGGGCGGGCGGAGCCCGCCCAGGGGTCTTCCTAGGCGGGCCGCCTTGGTGGGCCTCGGAGTCTGTTTGCATGGGCCGTGTCTGCGGGGTTAGTTTCTGCATGGTTAGGCTTAGTTTATATTGATGCGGGGAATTTAAGTAGGGGTTCCCCCCTTGTTTTAGGGGGCCCCTAGGGCGGTCCCCGACGGTGGCCCCGAGCATGCGGGTTTGCCTTTGAGGCTCCCGCGGTGCGGAACCTGCGATAGGACGTTCTTCCCTCCTTGTTTGCGAACGCTTTCGGGGGGCCGCGCTAGCGGGCCCGCGGGTCTAGCCCCGAAGCCCTGCGGGGGTGTGGGTTCTCTGCGGGGGGGTTAGCCGCGAGCAATTCGGTCGAGAAAGGCGTGGCACATATGCCAACCGGCATCGGCGGTGTTTCGGCCGGCATCGGGGGGTGGCACGCTCCCCTGTCCTTTGTCTCGGGCGGGTGCAATTCCAAGGAGGTGTAGCCGTGCGTCGAGCCCCCGAGCCTTGGCTGTTCGAGGCGATCGGGTCGAGCCCGACGACTTGTTTTTTATCGCGCCCTCGCCGTCCCTCCGCGGGTCGGGAGGTGAGGTTTCCACGACTCCCATCGAGCGGGTCGCGAATCGCGGATTCCTCTTCGAGGCTGCTAGCGGGTAGTTCAAGTGGACGTCCATGCCCCGTTCGATAAGGGTAGGGCTGCGCGGTCCGGAGACACGTCCATGGAAGCGCTTGCGTGGGTTTGCTAGGTGGGGCTCGGTCCCGTTCGCTAGGGACCGAGGGCGCGGAAGCTCTCCCTCGGTGGGATCCCCCCGGCTAGGCGCCCTCGGCGGCTCTCGAACACGACATGTGGGGCACCCTCGAGCCGACGGGCTCGAGGAACGGCTCGAATGCGCGTGCCCTCGTCGTCCCTAACTGCGAGATGCGGGGCGCTGTTCGAACCCGTCGAGGGTCGGGCTTCGAACCCACGATCGGTAAGGCCGTGCGGGGGCGTGCATGGACGGCTCGCGTCTTTTCACGTTTGCGGCCGTCGAGGGGTGCGGGCGTGCCGATCCTCGAGGTGCTTGTTGGCGGCGTGGCGCGGTATGAGTGCTTTCGGTGTCGCTCTATTTCAAGCGTGACACGGGCGATCCTCTTACGCGCGTGCCTTCTTTCGGAGGGTTGACATCATCTCGAGTTGGGGGTCATGCCGCTCGAGGGTCCTACGTGGCATGGGTGCCCGCGGTGGTGCGCTCTACATCGAGCGAGGTCCGGGCGACCTTCTCACGGCCCGACATCCCATCGAGGGTCGCCTTGTTTCGAGTTGAGGGTCATGCCGCTCGAGGGTCCTACGTGGCATGGGTGCCCGCGGTGGTCCGCTCTACATCGAGCGAGGTCCGGGGCGACCTTCTCACGGCCCGACATCCCATCGAGGGTCGCCTTGTTTCGAGTTGAGGGTCATGCCGCTCGAGGGCTTCACGTGGCATGGGTGCCGCGGTTGCCTACTCTACACCGAAGCGGGTCCGGGCGACCTTCTCACGGTCGTCGTCCATCGAGGGTCACCTTTGTCTCGAGCGAGGATTCGCCTCGCTCGAGGGCTCTCCTTGCTTGGCAAGGGGCCGGGCATTTAAATGCCCGCGGGGGCGTGACCGCGGGTTTCGCGGCGCGGGCGCGCCTTTTAGGCGGCGGCGGCGCGCGCGCGCGTAGTGGGCGACGTGGCGGCGGATGTGACGGTTTCGCCTCGGTTACTGCCGGTCTCGCCGTAATGATGACCCGCTGCGGGGGTTAGTCGCTGCGATCGTGGTGGGGCCCGCCCGTTGACGCGATGGAAAGATTCCTGCAGTTACTGTTGGCGGGGCGCGCGCTCCGGAGAACTCGCCCGTTGCCTATAAAACTGCGGGGGGGGAGTAGGTGGCGGTTTTTACCTTGGCTCCTCACCATTTTCAATCCTCGTCGCTTCGTCTTCGTTTTGCTCTTGCCACGCGCGGTTTCGTTGCTTAGAGCTTTCTTCTCGCTTCCTTGTCCTCCGCCCCCGCGCTCGTTCGTCCCTGCTTATGGCGCCGCCTCGGCTTCCGATCGGGGGTCTTGGAGCCGTACGCACGGGAGAAGTCGACGGTGACCGGCTCGCCACGGGCGGCGGTCGCCGCCGGCCAGCTCTCGGCCAACGAAGATGGGCGCCCGGCGGAGTGGATCGTGCCGCCATCGTCGCACCTCGAGCCCAATCCGCCGGAGGGATACGTGGTGAGCTTCCTCCGCTACCACGAGCGCGGCTTCAACGCGCCGGCGAGCACATTTATGAGGGCGTTGTGCTTCCACTACGGGGTGGAGCTGCACAACTTCGCCCCCAACGCTATCTCGCAGGCGGCCACATTCGTGGGCGTGCGAAGGGTACACAGGGATCCCGATCAGCGGGAGCTGCGGGTGCACCTCTTCCGCGCGGAGCTCATCACGCGGCCTACGACGGAGCGGGGACCCGCCGCGCGGTGCGCGCGGCGGGGATGTCGCTTCGTTGTGCGGGGGCAGCTCAAGAACTCCTACATCCCCTGCACCATGACGACGAACAATGCCGGCTGGGAGCGGGGATGGTTTTACCTGCGCAACGCCGAGCCCGGCCTCCCTCCCTACACCGGGCGGGTGTTCAAGGAGAGGCGGACGGGCGGGGCTACGGGTTGCCTACGGCCAACCACCGGGCGCGCCAGGACTCCATCCTCGCCGCCTTGCAGCGGCTGGCGAGGGAAGGGCTCAACGCGATGGGCGTCCTCGCCTTCCTCCATCACCGGCGTATCGTGCCGTTGATGCGAGGCCGCTCCGCATCTTCGAGATGACGGAGGGCGGCCAACCCATGTCGACCTGGCGAGGTCGCGGATGCTCCCCGGCCGCCGCCGGAGCGGCCGTACGCGCTCACCGGGCGCGGAGCGCCGTCGACACCCGGACGCGGCGCTGCGGGTCGGACCCCGTGGGACCTCGAGATGCTCCCCCACCGGCCCGTTGGTGAGTGGAGCTTTTCGATTACGTTTTAGTTCTTGTTCTTGATTCCGTTTCTTCGATGTGCCGCCGTCGTCTTCGTGCGCGGTGGGTGCGGTTCACCGCCCGCCAAGGCCGTTCCACCCACCCCCGACTCCCGTGCGCTCGGCCGGGCGGCGCGGCGGGAGCCGGCGGGGAGCGGGCGGCGCGCAAGAGGGAGCACGCAAGGCGGCGCCAAGCGCGCCGCGGCCGCACGGGCCGCCGAGTACCGGCGGCGGGAGGAGCCGGGGCTCTCCTCCCCCGAGCATCGACGAGCCCTCGTCCTCGGATCGGGATGAGGAGGAAGAGTCGAGGGGGGAGGGCCCCTCGGACGGGTGGCGAGCCGCGGCGCCCCCGTCGCCGGATCTTGCGCCGGCGTCGGGGGCGGCTTCGTGCGGGGCGGGCGCGTCGGCGCCGCGCCGCCGGGCGTCGTCGTCGGGGGCGGCACGCGCGCGCGGGGTGCCGGCGCGTGCCACGGAGGCGCGCGCGGCGGACGTGCGCGCGCGCGCGTCGGCGTGCCCGCACGCGGCGGGGGCGCGCCGCGCGCGCGCGTCCTCGTCGAGGGGCGCGTCGGTGGGGGCGCCGCGCGCGGGACAAGCGTGCCCCCGCGCGCTGTGGCGCCGTCGGGTGCGCCTATGCGTGAGGCGGGCGTGCCCGCGCGTGCGGCGGCACCGTCGGGGGAGCGCCGCGGCGGGTGCGGCCCCTGCGCCGGCCTCGTCGGAGGCCTCGAGGAAAAGGAAGCGGGCCTTTTCCTCCGCGAGGTAAGGAATCTGTTCTTCCTTTGCTTGGCATTAATTTGTTGGGTTATTAGACGCTCTAATCCTCCGTTCGCGTTTCCGCAGGGCGGTGCCCACCGTCCCTCCTCTTGCGCGGCCAAGGTGCGAGGACGGATGCGTCGATCCCCACCGGCGGCGTTCGTCGAGGGGGCGCGCCCGGGGGCGGGCGCGGCGGCGGGCACGAGCGCGCAAGGCCGGCCGGGGCTTCGAGGCCCCGGCCGGTAGATCAACCCGCCGCGTCGCGGCCCGGAGGTCGCGGGGGCGGCGGGCGCCGGTCGCCATGGAGGCGCGGGCCGCGGCGGCGGCTACGGTGGAGGTGCCGCCGCGGTGGCGGCCCTTTGCGGGGGGCGGGCGCGCGCGGCTTGCGGGAGCGCCGCGGACGTGGCGGCGCGGACGGAGGTGGCGGCAACGGCGCCACGGCGGGCGCCCGCGGCCGCGGAGCGCGGGTGGGGGCGCCGGGCGGCGGAGCGAGGGGCGGCTCCGCCCCGCCGGCGGTCCCCGAGGGGCGGAGGTGGTGGAGCTCTCGGACGACTCCTCGCCGCCCGGGTGGAACCGGTGGGCCGGGCGGCCCACGAACTCTCCCCGAGCCCCGGGGGAGGGCCCTCGTGAGGCGTCACGAGGGTCGTATGATAGTGGGGGGCCGAGGGCACGACGCCGAGGCCTCGTCCTCCCGTGCGGTCGCCCCGCCCGGGGTGGGGGGGGCCGTGGAGGATCCCCGGCGTTCGGCGACGCCGCGGGGGAGCGGGGGCTGCGGGGCGAGCTCGCGAGCCACGGCGCCACGCTCAGCCGCGCGTTGAACGAGGCGGCGCGGGTTCCACGGCGGCCGGCCTTTGGATCGTCTTCCGGGTGAGCCACGGTTGCTTTTCTTCTTTCCCTTTTCGCTTTCGCGCGGCGTACTCAAGACTTGGTGCGACGAGGCTCGATGCGTGGATTCCGGGAGCTTGAGCGCCGCGCCCGCGAGAAGTACGGCGCGTTCGACCGGGTGAACGCCGAGGCCCGCCGGCCCCGGGAGCGATGCGGCGCTTTCGACGCGCTTGCGGAAGCTCTTAGGACGCCGGACGGTGGGCCCCGGTCTGCCGGGCGTTGGCGTGGTGTGACGTGCTTCCCGAGAGCTCGGGGGCAAGACGCGGCGCGTGACTCGAGCCTCGGGCGCATCCGCGCGGCCCTCGTCGATCGTGAGCGAGGCGGCGTGGACCGCGCGCGAGGACATGGAGAAGACGCGGACGTTGGCCGCCACGGGAGGCGGAGGGGGGCCACCGCTCGCGCGCGAGCCCGGGAGGCTCCGCACGTCGCTCGAGAGAGCGCGGGGGCGCGGCGGCGCCGGGGCGAGGAGCGGGCGCGCGGGATGGAGCGAGCGCGCCAAGGAGGCGGATGACACGAAGGCCGCCCTCGACGCCAAGGTTGCGGCTCACGTCGCCGGCGAGGGGCGGCTCCGGCGGGGAGCGCATCGCCGCCGAGAGGGGCGAGGGGCGGCTCCGGCGGGGAGCGAGGCCGCCCTTCGCGGCCGCCGGGACGGCGGCCCGGAGCGGGGAGCGCGTTGCTCGCGAGGGGGGGTGGAGAAGTCGGCGGAGGAGCGGAACGCCGCATTCTGCGAGGGTCGAGGATGAGGCGTTGACGCTCGGCATCGGCGCAACGCCGCCCAAGAGATGGCCCTCGTCGAGCAAGGCGAGACCGTCGGGGCCTCGAGGCGGCGCTTGAGTCCGTGCGCCACGACCTCGACTCGGGGAGGAGGCAAATCGAAGGTAAGCTATTGCACGATCCCGCTCGTTGGTTTTTTGCCTTAGAGGGTTCGTCTTCCCCTTTTCGATTTCTGTCGTCTTGTCGCTTCCGGGCTTGCGCACGCACGGGACACGCCGGCCGGGCGGGCCGAGGCTGCGGGCCTCCTACAACTCCTGCGAGCGGGGAGGCTGCGGGGAGGGGGGCTGCGGGACGCGGCCCTCGTGACTGTCACGCCGTCGAGGAAGGCGAGGTCCGGGCGGCGGCTCGGCGGCCGGCCGCCTACGCGCCCTTGGCGGCCACGTCACGGGGCGGATGCGTCGGGCGTTGCACACGGGCGTGCGAGAAGGCCCTCGGAGTGGTGCGATCCCACTACGAGGTCAACCTCGAGGCGGTAGCGGAAGGCTACATCGTGCCGAGGGCGTCGAGGACGAGGTGGCCATGGAGCGTGCGGACGCGCTTGCTGGCGACGCCGGCCAGGAGTCGCTCGCCGAGGCCTTTGAAGAATTCCTCTTCCGGGACGGCTGGCCTGCCGCCGCTCCGCCCCGCACGAAAGTACCTGGGCGCTAGGCCCGTTTTTTGTTTACATGTATCAGAACTCTGGCCTCGTGGCCTCTTGTAAAGAAACAAGTAATTTCGTGAATCATAGACAGTTTGTAAATGAAATCGCTTGTTTATCGCGCTTTTTGCTTCTTCTTCCTCCTGAGTAGATTCTAGTTAGGGAAGTCCGCCTTTCGCAGGGGCCCGCCAGGTTGGAGGCGAGAGAAACGGGCCATAGCCACGCGGCGTAGGGGCGTCTCGGCTCGCGCGCTCCTTCCATTGTGCCGCCTACGCCCTTTTCGAACCGTGGCTCGTGGTTGAAGTAGGAAACAAACTTAGCGCGTGTTATTACGTTTTTTGCGCGAAAAAATGGGACCATTTGGGGGGGGGGGTGCCCCCCCCCGCGGAGGCCCCCGAGGGTAACTTGGGTTTTCGGGGGAAAGCCGAGTTGCCCTTTTATTATACTTGGAGTATTTACATAGGTGACACCAGCGGGGTGTTGGCCGTGTGTTTGTACAACGAGAAAATACTTGGAAATCCTAGCTAAGGGTAGAAGCGACGTAGGCGTTGGATGTTCCAAGCGTTGGTGAGTTCTTCGCCGTCCTCGTTGGCCGGCTTGTACGTGCCTGGTTTGAGCACCTTCACCACGACGTAGGGTCCCTCCCATGGGGGCGATAGCTTGTGGCGCCCTCGATTGTCTTGGCGTAGCCTTAGGACCGAGTCCCCCTCGGCGAAATCCTGCCGGCGTATCTTGCGCGCTTGGTAGCGCCGTAGGGACGGCTGATACCTTGCGGAGTGCATCAACGCCACGAGGCGTACTTCGTCTGGGCGATCCGGTGAGTCCTCGCGGGCTCGGCGGTTAGCGTCCCTCGTTGTAGCCTCGAACCTTGGGCGACCCGTATTCCGGATCCGTGGGGAGGGACGGCCTCCGCGCCATGGACTAGGAAAAACGGGGTGAACCCGGTGGCTGCGCTTGGGGTGGTCCTTAGGCTCCACACGGCTGGCGGTAGTTCCTGGAGCCATTTCGACCGGATTTGTTGAGGTGGTCGAAAATTCTGGGCTTGAGGCCACGTAGGATCATGCCGTTGGCGCGTTCTACTTGGCCGTTGGTACGTAGGTGTGCCACGGTGCCCAATCCACACGGATGTGGAATTTGTCCTGAGAACTCCAAGAACTTCCGCCCGGTGAGCGGGACCCGTTGTACGTGATGATGGAGTTTGGCACTCCAAAGCGGTAGACGATGTCGGTGAAGAACGAGACCGCTGCTCGGACCCTCAAATTCGTAATGGGGCGCACCTCCACCCACTTGGAGAACTTGTCAATTGCAACCGGCGAGGTGGGTGAAGCCCCGGCGCCTTCGCGGGGGCCGACGATGTCCAACCCCCACACGGCGAACGGCCATGTCACGGGGGATTGTTTGCGAGCGTGAGGGCGCCAAGTTGGTTTTGCGGGCGTAGGGCGGCACCCTTCGCAAGTGCGCACGATTTCGTTGGCGTCCGCGACCGCGGTAGGCCAATAGAAGCCTTGGCGGAACGCGTTGCCGACGAGGGTGCGCGGCGCGGCGTGGTGGCCACGGATCCCCGCGTGGATGTCCCGTAGGAGCTCGCGCCCCTCGGGAATGGGTATACACCGGCGGAGTATGCACGACGCGGCGCGCTTGTACGGCTCACCGTCGACCGGGGTGAACGACTTGGCCATCCTGGCGATGCGCCTGGCAGTGGCTCGGTAGCGGGGAGCTCCCCTCGAGCAATCCGGGCGATGTACTTCTCCCGCCGGTCCGTGCGGCGGGAGGGCGGCGGCTCGATGTCCATCGCGGCCGGCCCTCGTGGGAGCCGTACCCCTCGAGAAGGGGAGAGCACGTACGCCTCGTTCGAGGGGTCCTCTTCCATGGGTTCCGCACCCGGCGGGTTCGAGGGAGCCCCAGGGTCCGGCGTCGCTCGAGGGGGTAGGGCTCGAAGGCGGCCAGGTGGGCGCGCGATGTCGCGCGCGCGTTCGGGGGGAACGGTGATCCGCCGGACGCGATCTTGGCAAGTTCATCTGCCTCCTCGTTGTCGCGGCGGGGTACATGATTGAGCTCGATGCCGTAGAACTTGTCTTCGAGGGCCCGCACGGCCTTGCAGTAGGCCTCCATCTTGTCGTCGTGGCGGCTCGCGTTCTTCATGACTTGGTCGATCACGAGCTGCGAATCCCCTCGCACGTCGAGGCGCTTGATGCCCAATTCAATGGCGATTTTGAGGCCGCGAGAGGAGGGCCTCGTATTCCGCCATGTTGTTGGACGCGGGGAAGTGGAGGCGCCTTGCGTAGCGCATGTGCTCCCCGAGGGGTGACACGAAGAGCGGGCCCGCGCCGCTCCCGTCTTCATCACCGAGCCGTCGAAGAACGAGAGTCCGGCCACTGCGCTTGAATTTGAGGGGGCGGCAGCTGTGTGTCTGTCCACTCAGCGACGAAGTCTGCTAAGATTTGCGATTTGATGGCTTTGCGCGGAGCATAGGCGAGCGTTTCGCCCATCAACTCCACGGACCACTTGGCAGTCCGCACGCCGCATCGGGGTTGCGAATGATCTCTCCTAGCGGGAAGGAAGAGACCACCGTAACTGGGTGGGCCTCGAAGTAGTGGCGGAGCTTGCGCCGCGCGAGGGACCCTTGCGTACAACGGCCACGGACACGAGGGGTAGCGCGTCTTCGTGTCCGACGGGACCTCGGCGATGTAGTAGACCGGCCTCCCCGCACGGGCGGGGGCATGTCCTTCCTCCGTGCGCTCCACAACGATCACGGCGCGACCACACGGGTGGTCGCGGCCACGTAGAGTTGGAGGGGTTCGCCGTCTTGCGGCGGCGTAAGGATTGGGGCGTGCGTCGGAGATGCTTTTAGCTTGTCGGCGCTTCTGGGCCTCGGCGGTCCAAGAGAAGCGCTCGTGCTTCTTGAGCGGCCCGGTAGAGGGCGAGGCCCTTCTCACCGAGCCTCGAGATGAAGCGGCTCGGGGCGGCAAGGCACCCCGGCACCTTCCCGCACCCCTTTGAGGTCTCGAATTGGACCCATTCGCTCGAGGGCCGCGACCTTTTCGGGGGTTGGCCTCGATTCCTCGTTGTGAGACAATGTATCCTAGGAGCATGCCCCCGCGGCACTCCAAAGACACATTTTTCGGGGTTGAGCTTGACCCCGTTGGCCGCAGAGCAAGCCGAATGCGATGCCAAGATCGGCCGACCGGAGTCGTCGCCTTCCTGGGTTTTGACGACGATGTCGTCTACGTAAGCCTCGACCGTCCGCCGATATGGTCCCCAAAAACGTGCGCATGCGGCGGCCCCGATAGGTTGCGCCCGCGTTTACGAGGGCCAAAGGCATCGTGACGTAACGAACGTCCCGAACGGTGTGATGAACGAAGTCGCGAGCTGGTCGGACTCCTTCATTTTTATTTGATGATATCCCGAATAGGCATCAAGGAAACGAGTAGTTCGCACCGGCGGTGGAATCAATGATGCGATCTATGCGCGGCAAAGGAAAAGGAACTTTTGGACACGCTTTATTGAGACTTGTGTAGTCAATGCACATCCTCCACTTCCCATTTTTCTTTTTTACAAGCACGGGGATTAGCTAACCACGTCGGGTGGAACACTTCCTTGATGAATCCGGCCTCGAGGAGCTTCCGCGGCTCCACTCCCGATCGCCGTCGCCGTTCCTCGTCGAAGCGGCGCGGCCGGCTGGCGAACGGCGCGAGCATTAGGCGGGATATCAAGGGAGTGCTCGGCGACCTCCCTCGGAATGCACGGCATGTCCGAGGGGCTCCACGCGAAAACGTCGGCGTTGGCGCGGAGGAAGTCGACGAGCACGCGCTTCCTATTTAGGATCGAGGGTCGGCCGACCCCTCAAAGCCTTGCTCTCGGGGGCTGATGGGTCGAGGGGGACCCCTTTGGTTTGCTCGGCGGCCTCGAACGTGCCGACGTGCTTGGTGGCGGAGCTGAGGTCGTCGTTGACCATCTTCTCCAGTGTGTTCACCAGCGCTTCATCCAGCGCTAGCGCCTCTGCATGCTCCACGCACTCGACATCGCAGTCGAATGCATGCTCGATCGACGACCCGACGGTGATGACGCCGTTTGGACCCGGCATCTTCATCTTCAGGTACGTGTAGTTTGGGACCCGCCATGAACTTGGCATAGCATGGTCGCCCAAGGATGGCATGGTAGGCCCCTTTGAATCCCACCACCTCGAAGGTGAGGGTTTCCTTGCGGAAATTCTTGGGGGTCCCGAACCGGACGGGCGGTCGATCCGCCCGAGGGGTTGAACACGCTTTCGAGGGCGCGATGCGCGTGAAACGGCTTCGTCTTCGGGGCTGGCTGGTCCCGGCCCGATCCCCATTAGGCGCAGTGTATGCGCGAAGAGGATATTGAGGCTACTGCCTCCGTCCATAAGGACCTTCGAAAACCGGGCGCTCCCAATGATGGGATCGACCACCAGGGGGTACTGGCCCGGGTTCGGGATGCGGTTTGGGTGATCATCCCGGCTAAAGGTGATGGCATCCTTCGACCAGTTGAGAAAGGCCGGAGGTGCCCTCTCTGCGGCGAGGACTTCGTGCCGCTCCTTCTTGCGCCGGGTTGACATGTCGACAGTGGATCCCCCAAAAATGAGGAACACATTTTCATTTGCGGGGAAGCCACTGCGTCGCCGTCGCCCCCATCCTTCTTGGCCTCTGCCTCCTTCGCGGCGGCACGGCCATAGAACTTCTTGAGCATGTCGCATTGCTCAAGAGTGTGATTCACGGGGGTCTTGTGGTAGGGGCACGGCTTCTTCATCATGTCGTCGAAAACCCCCGGGCCTCGAGGAGCCGGTCGAGGGCCCCGTCGGGCCGGGTCAACGGCGAGGGCCTCGGCGTTGCCGCCGTTGCGCCCCGCTCGCGCGCCTCGCGGCGCGGCTTCTTCCCCTTCTTGCCCCGCTTGTCGTTGCGGCGCGGCTCCTTGGACCCCGCCCCGGGCCCTCCGCGGGCGTGTCCTCGGAGCGCTTTCCCCTCTTGCCATCGAAAATTGCCCCCACGGCCTCCTCTCCCGGAGGCGGGCGGGTGGCAATGTCGAGCGGCTCGTTCGAGTCCGTGGGCGGGCGGCGTCCCGGCTCGCGCACAAGGTCCGGCACGTGGTGCCCTCGAGGAACGCGTGCACGATCTCGGATTGTGCCACGGCGGGGAGCTCTGTGCGGCGCTTGGAGAAGCGCCGTATGAAGTCCCGCGGCGGTCGCGCCCGGCTTCGCGTGCGGGGAGCGCAGATCCCAGGAGTTCCCGGGGCGCACGTATGTGCCCTGGAAGTTGCCCACGAAGGTGTGGACTAGATCGTCCCAGTCGTGGATCTGGCTGGCGGGCAAATGCTCGAGCCATGTCCGGGCCGCGTCGCCCAGATGCAGGGGCAAGTTGCGGATGATCACTTCGTCGTTGGTGGCCCCGCCCAGCTGACAGGCCAGGCGGTAGTCGTTTAGCCAGACACGAGGGTCCGTCTCCCCGTTGTATTTGGTGATCGTCGAGGGTTGACGGAAGCGCGCGGGGGAACGCCGTGCGGATCTCCCGGCCGAACACGCGGGTGCCCGGGGGCTCCGGCGTTGGGGAGCGATCCTCACCGCTGTCGTAGCGTCCACCCCTTCGAGGGTGGTAGCCCCCGGCCGCTCGCGCGTCCGCCTTGCCGGTGCGCCCGGCGTTGATGACGTTGCGGGCGTCGCCATCCGGCGCCCGCGTGTGTCGAGGAGGCGTTCCTTGGCCGGCGTGCGTCCCCGGTCGGCGGAGTCGACCCGCATGCACCGAGGGTTCGCCCCCCGGTGCTTGGGATCATCACCCCCGCGCGTCCCCTCGTTGGCGGATGCGTGAGGCCGAGCTTTCGGCCTCGCCGGAGCGGCCGCTTGCTCAAGGAGGGTTTGCACCTCGCGGTGCATTTCTCGAGCCTCGGGGGTCGAGGGTGCGGCATGGCGCGCGGTAGTGTCGCGGCGGCGATGAGCTTTTGGCTCGCTCGCGGTGGAGTATCCGCGTTGTCGACGTTGGGGACGGGGTTGAGGCGGTCGCGGACTTGACGGCCCTAACTCCCGTGCGCGTTCGCCGCGCGCGGAGGCCTCTCCCGCCATCGATGCGCGGAGCGCCCGCACCGTCCGTACTCCTCTGCCAGCTTGGCCTCGAGCTCACGAGCTTGGGCCAGCTGCGCGTCGACGTCGGCCCCGGCGGGTGCGCTTGGCCCCGCGGCCGGGCGCGTGGCAACCCCCGGGGGTGGCGTGACTTCCCCATCTCCGCGCCGCCGCCGCACCGGCGGCGTTGGCGGGTCGTTGGTGATGACAGGCGCGGCATTCCCGCGTGGGGTCGTAGCTCCCGGTGCTAGAGTCGTCGGAGCGACCGAACCGGTAGTCCGTGGCGTCGAGGAAGCGCCCCGAACGCGCCCGGGTCCGGCACACCGAGAGAAGTCCCACTCCGCGTACCCGTGACGGTTGGCGGGTGGCATCGTGTCGACGGAGCCCGGGGACGACTCGTCCGCGGGGCCGAAGCGCCGGGATCCCTGGCGACGAAGACGTGCCGACCGAGGGCGGAACCTCGCGCATCGTCGTGTTGACGTTGGCGTTGTAGGCCGTGGTGGCGCCACGCGGCCGATGGGGACGCGTGGTCGGAGACCGCGCGGTCCCGCCGGGGGCGGTGGCGGCCGTCGTGACGGTGGGCGCACCGCGCCGGGCGGCGCGCGCGCTCGGCCCCCGCCGCCGCTCGGACCGTGCCCCGACGCGAGCGCGGCCCGGAGCGGTGACGGCGTCGTGGCGTCGACGGACCCGCGGCATCCGTGCTCGAGTGCACCCGCGCGCGCGGTGTCGTGCGTGCGGCGGTGACCAGAGCGGACCTGGCCTCCCGCTGCGCGCGTAGCTCCTCACGGTTGGTGAGGCGCATGAGATAGCCATTCCCCGTGGCCTGGAAGTTCAAGTCCCCGAAGCGGATCTCGAGCCCGGCTGGAAGGGGGTCAGAGCTACCCATGTTGTAGCGAGTGCTACGGTACTCAGTGCGAATCACCATGGAGGGAGTCAGCGAAATGACCTTAGGCGCTCGGATGCCCCACGGTGGGCGCCAGCGTCGGTGCGGAATATGGTCCCGACACTAACCGATAGATAGCGCCTAAGTTTATCCCTCTATGGTCGATGCCAAGCAACAAATGACACAAAGATTATCACGGTTCCGCCGAGGGGGCCGTACGTCCCGACGAGCGGCGTGCTCGTGGCACTATATTGCTCAGCACCGGGGGTGCTTGTAGTGGGGCAAGTACAAGCAAGGCGGGAGAGGAAGCGTGGCTCCCAAGTCCCTAGTGGGTGGCTGAAGATGTTGTGGGGGAATAAGAGAGTGAGTGTACAGTGTGTTATGTTCTTCTGGACTTGTTCGAACCTGTCCCCCCGCGGCTGGGGGCTCGCCTCCCCTTTTATAGGCCAAGGGGGCGGCGAGTTACATGCACGCCGCGCTACCTAGCTACGTGTGGGAGCACGTCGTGCTATGGTGTAGAATGGGCGGCTGTCCGGTTGATCTTCGCTGCGATCCGGCCATGATGGCCTACCTTGTACCCGAACGGTGGCGGTTCGAGGGGTAGGAGGCGGCGACGGTGATGGCGTTCTCGATAGGCTTCGAGGGAGGTGCGATGACGCCCGAGTACGGGATACGGGGAGCGGGCGAACGGCGTTCCTTCCCAATGAGCTGCGGTGGCGGAGTGGTTCTTTGCGGCGCTTGGGCGTGCCCCCTGTGGAGCCGGGCGTGCGCCGCACGCGTGGGTACGGCGGCCGCGCCGTTTCAGTGGCCGGGATGGCCACCCACCGGCCTAGCGCCCCTCACCTAACCTGCAAGGTCACGGGGAAAGTGGAATCGAGGGTGCGCCGGCCCCCTTTCGAGGGTCGGGCGCGTTAGCCGTACGGCGGCGTGCGCACGGTGTCACGGGACGACACGGCCGTGCCGCACAGTCCATCCCACAGTGGCGGGGATGGGCTCTTTCCCTGGGGAGTTGGTGCGGCGGCACGGGGCGTGAGCCCCGGCGCATGATGGCGCCGTCCCGCGGCGTCGGGGGCGTTAAATGCCCAAGTACGGGACCGGCGCGCGCGTGCGGGGGCGCCCGTGATCGTGGCGGGCCCCGGCGGGGGGCGGAGCGGACCCTCGAGCGAGGGCGGGATTCGCTCGAGGGGGAGCGCGCCCTCGAGCGGGGCGGGGCCGCTCGAGGGAAGGGTCGCCCCTCGAGCGGGGGCGGAACTTGTTCGAGGAGGGAGTTGCCCCTCGAACGGGGGCGGAGCCCGTTCGAGGAGGAGCATGCCCTCGGGCGGGCGGAGCCACGCCCGAGGGGTCTTCCTAGGCGGGCCGCCTTGGTGGGCCTCCGGAGTCCTGCTGCATGGGCCGTGTCCTGCAGGGTTAGTTTCCTGCATGGTTAGGCTTAGTTTATATTGATGCAGGAATTTAAGTAGGGGTTCCCCCCTTGTTTTAGGGGGCCCCTAGGGCGGTCCCCGACAGTAACCTTCGACGAGACAGAGCCACGTATTCAGCTTGTCTTTGAGTGTGCAGGTGATGATGAGCTTGGCGAGGAGATCTTTCAGGAGGAGGAGCATGAACATGGAGACGATGAAGATGCAGTGCGGTGCCCCCGGCTGAACATGTACCCACTACTTCGACTACGGTGGTGGACGGACCCTCTACTACACCTACGACGACAAATCAAGAACGAGGAGAAGCTGATGTTGAGGGGGAGGTAGCATCAAGGCGAGAACCTCCCCGGCGAGTACAAGTGGATCACCCAGCTTTGAGGATCAATGGCGACATGAAGGAACGCTCTACACGGTCGAGGGTTCGAAACAATTCTCATTTCGCTCATGCCGCATTTGTTGCTACTTTTGAGCCCAAAGACATTGGACACACACTATCTGATCACAATTGGGTTAATTCGATGCATGAGGAGTTGGAGAACTTTGAGAGGAATCAGGTTCGGGAGTTGGTTGACCCTCCCCCAGGGTGTAAGCCGATTGGTAGAAAGTGGGTGTGGAAGAACAAAGAGGGAGAGAAAGGTGAAGTTGTGAGGAACAAGTCGAGACTTGTTGCTCAGGGGTTCAGTCAGAAGGAGGGGATTGACTACGAGGAGACCTTTGCTCCCGTAGCCCGTTTGGAGGCGATTAGGATCCTTCTAGCCTTTCCCATGGCTAAAGGGTTCAAGTTGCACCAAATGGATGTAAAGAGTGCTTTTCTGAATGGTGTGTTGGAAGAAGTGTATGTGAGACAGCCTCCGGGGTTTGAGAGTGAGAAGTACCCCCACCGTGTGTACAAGTTGAGGAAGGCGCTGTATGGGTTGAAGCAGTCGCCTAGAGCTTGGTGTGGTAGGTTGAGGGGGTTCTTGTTTGAGAGAGGTTTTGAGATGGGGAAGGTCGATCAGACCTTGTTTTTGCTGAGGCAGGGAAGAGATATCCTGATTGTGCAGGTGTACGTGGATGACATTGTCTTTGGTGGCTCGTCTAACTCTCTTGTTGCAAGGTTTGCAGAGGATATGAGCAGGGAATTTGAGATGAGCATGATGGGCGAGTTGCAGTTCTTCCTCGGGCTACAGATCAAGCAATCAAAGGAAGGAACATTTGTGCACCAAGCAAAGTACACCAAGGACATTGTGCGGCAGTTCAAGATGGAGGATTCCAAGGCTATGACGACGCCGATGAGTACGACTACAGCTCTTGATGCGGACGAGGAAGGTGAACACGTGGACCAGAAGGAGTACTGGAGCATGATCGGGTCACTCCTCTACTTGACGGCGACGAGGCCGGACATACAATTCTCGGTGTGTCTGTGCGCTCGTTTTCAAGCGTCTCCGAGGACTTCACATCGGCAAGCGGTGAAGCGAATTTTCAGGTACTTGCGTCACACTCCCGACTTCGGCCTTTGGTACTCCGCGTCCTCTTCTTTAGCGCTTCATGGTTGTCCTAGCATGAAGTTTGTGTGGCTTTGCCATTTTGACATGTTTTTCTCATGTTTAGGTTTTTGCTTATGAGAGAGTAACTTTTCGCAAAATTACTCAAATCCTTTTTAGCCTTGTCCAATGGTTGTGAAACTTGGTGATCATGTAGTTAAGGTCATTACGAACCTGTAGAGTATCTAACTTGCTCATTTGGAATTGTGTAGCCTCTTGTGATGAATTTTGTATATCTGAGAAGCTATATGTTGAAACTTTTCACATTTTGCCTTGATTCATGCATTGTCAACAAGGGGGAGAAGTTTGTGCATGCTTTGGGCACCTGGGAGTGTTTGGAAGGTGTTCCAATTGGTTCGGGCAAATTTTGAGCAGTTTGGTGCAGGGCCGGTCACATGGGGCGGTCTAACCGCCCCCAGGCGGTCAGATGTGTGGTAGGCGGTCTAACGCCTGGGGTAGGCGGTCTAACCGCCCTGGGCAGAGTGAGCAGGTTTTTTCTCTTTGTTGTATTCCCGTGTTGCATTGCTGCATTTGTTCAGGGGGAGTGTGCTTTGGCTCAGGGGGAGCTTACATATGTGCAGGGGGAGCTCTTTGTGTTGTTCGAGCTTTGGTTCGGTAGTTAGCACTCTTTGTTTGAGCATGGTTTTGTCTCGGATGTGCCGAGCCGTTGCCTTTGCCTAAGGGGTCCGAGACTTGTCTTCTTCAAGTGATCTTGCTCTTCGCCTTTCTTTGGCTTTCGATCGCTTGTTGAGCTTTCTTTTTATTTGTTTCTTTTATTTTTTCTTTTCTCTTGTGCCACTTCATGTGGGTGTTGTCAATGCACTCATCAAGGGGGAGATTGAGGACCATGTGTGGTTCGAGGACCGGTGGGTGGTCGCTTCCTTGTGTGATGAGTGATTGACAACGTTGTGTGGACTAATTCTTGGCTGAGTATTGCAGGTGCAGGTTGCGGCTTGACTCGTGTTGGTGCAGGTGAAGAACAAGTGCAAAAGGTCGTCGCCGATGAGGCCTCCAGGTGTGCAGAAGACAAGTAGGCTTCGTTCGAGGGACTCGGTGGCCAGTGGGGTCAAGTGCGGGCCGCATGGTGACATGAACATCAAGATGAAGTCGTGGACGGTTTCTTGATAGAGCCTCAAAACCAAGGTCGAGCCAGGACTATGTGGGAGCCGAGTCATGAGTGGAGATTGGCGGAGGCTACACCGAGTTCGCGGGGTTTGCAGTGGTTCACCAGAAAACCACTAGGTTACTCAGTTGAGCCACAAAACCGAGGCCGAAGACTGGACGCGGAGGTGCGGCCATCCCAGGCCGGTTCAATCGCCCAGGAGGGGCGGTCGGGACCGCACGGGGGCTAGTCGGATCGCCGGGGCCGGTCCTAACCGCGCGGGGGGGGGGGGGGGGGGTCTGACCGCCCTTGCCGCCGGCGCCGAGATGCTTCGAAGCGGAGGACACGCGTCGGGATCGCAAGGCTTGCGTCGAGGCTAAGCAGGTTGCGGTCGCCGGGCATCCGCCCGATGAAGAAAATTTGAAGACTTCCAAATTCGCCCTCGAGAGGCTTGTATCCCTAGTTTTAAGTAAGGGTAGTTTAGTCTTTTGGGTGCCTCCATATATACTCATTGAGTGGATGGATGGCAGCCAACTCTTGGAACCCTAGCTCATTTGTTTTTCCATTTTCGTTCTCCTTTTTCCCTAGTTTTTCCTAGGACTAGCTTGAGAGCTTCATGTGAGATCTAGAGAGAGGGATGGATGTTTGGGTGGCAAGCTAGACCTTGTACTAACCTTCATGGTATGTATAGATGGTTCGACGTTGTTCCTCAAGGTGGTTTTCCCGTCCTCCTTTGTGTTGATTTTCGGAGCTCTTTGTTGGTGGTGTTTTGAGAATGATTTCTTGGGGTCTTTGGTGGGTGTCACGTATGAGGATCTTGTGCCTCTTTGGCTGGTGACTTTGCCCTCAAATCTCTCTTGAATCGGACTCGATTTGGTGGTTTTTCGAGTTGGGTGAGTTCTTGACCTAGAGAAGCGATTTCGTCGATTCCTCTTGATTGTGAGCGTTTCGGGTCGATTCCTTTGAGGTAGAGGTCGCCCAGGAGGTAACCCAGCTATTCCTGAAGTTTTGCTACAATCCGTGGAGTGATTCGGGAGATCGGGCGCGAGGAAGTTGAGGTTTGACCCGCGGGTTCGTTTTCTGGAAGTGGCGGTCTAACCGCCCGGGAGGGGTCTAACCGCCCTGGGTTTTCCAGGTCAAAGTTTGGTTTCGCCGAATTTTCCTCTGTGAGTTTGTTCGCCTTGATCAGAGGAGCGTCTGGGTGAAATTTCGGGTCGTTCTCGTGCCGTTTGGTAGGTGTTCTTGGTTGGAGTTCGTTGCTGGGTACAGGAGGTTAGACCTCCCCTGGTAGCCGGTCTAACCGCCCCTAGGCCCCTGGGTGGAGTTTTGGTTTTCGTCAAGATTTTCTGGTAGCTAGCATGGCCTTGACCAGAGATCTTTGTTGGTGAAACCATGCTGCGTTTTGGTGCTCGGAAGAGGTGTTTCGGAGGATTTCTTGGTTGCCTGGTGGAGGCGGTCTAACCGCCCCCTATACACGGTCTAACCGCCCCCTCTGGACAGCCGGATTTTGAGTTGTTTCCGCTGTCGTGGGTGCGTGTGTGTTGAGGTTGCTGGTAGTGTTTGTTCCTAGGACCAGTGGCACTCCAGTGGCTACGTGGTTTTGGCAAACGGAAGGTAGAAGTGCGGAGCATGTAATTTTGGGGGTAAGACCGAGCGAGTTCATCTTGTCGGAGTTTCAATCTCCTTCGAGAAGAATTTTTATCGGCTCCCATTCACTCCCCCCTCTCTGGTCGCCTAATCGGTCCTTCAGTTCCTCACACTTGGAGGCATGCTTTTCCTTGAGCAAAGCAAGATCAGCAAGGAAAATGGAGCAATCAGCACAATCAACCTCATCTGAAACAACAGGGCTAGCCTTAAGGGAATCAATCTCAAGCTTGCTATCAAGAACCTATGTTTCTAGCTCAGCCACTCTAGTCCTAGCATCCTCGAGTGAAGCCCTAAGCTCTTTTCTCATTTTCTTGGCCTCTCTAAGCATGTCATCATGGTTATCAAGCAATGAGCCAAGCCTCTCATTCTCCTGGCGCAACAAGGGAAGTTCATCACGCACCTCGTCGTCGGACTCAGAGTCCGAGTCGCTCTGTGTGTTCTTCTTGCTGCCGGAGCTCAGCGCCATGGTGGAGAAGCTGTCTCTAGCGAAGCAGCTCAGCCCGCTCAGGTTCTTGGATGACTTCCTGCTCTTGCGACGATCACCTTCGTCTTCACTGCTGCTCGAGCTCGAGGTGGAGTACGCGGAACTAGAGTCGACGTCGCTTGCTCCCACCATCGCTCGGGCCTTGCCTCGGCTCTCCTTCTTCCTCAATCGTTGCTCGTCTTTGTGCTTGTTCTTGTGCTTGCTCTTGTGGTCGCGCCTCGACCGGTACTTGCCTTCCATCCTCGACTTGTGCTTGTAGCCGTCCTTGTTCTCGACCTTCTCCGGGCAGTCGGCGACGAAGTGTCCCGGCTTGCCGCACTGGAAGCATGTCCTCGTGTTCCTCCTCATGTTCACTCGGTTCTCGTGCAGCCTCTCGAACCGCCTCGTCAGGAGCGCCAGCTCGTCATCTCCAAGCACATCGAACTCCTCATCTGGCATAGACATCAAAGAGGACAAAGAGAACATCCTGGTGGATGGGTTAGTGTTAGCCTTTCCATTTGAACCACCGATGAGGGCGAGACTGAGAGTCAGTCGGGCCCTCGATCTTGGCTGTCATGCCCCTATCCACCTCAGCCGACTTGAGCTTCGAGAACAGCTCATTCACCGTCAGAGTGTCATACTTCTCCGACTCCACAATGGCCTCAAACTTTCCGCCCCATATTGTATGATCCAAAGAGTGTAAGAGCTTGACGGCTCTATCATGATCATCGTACGGGAGCACGTCCACATTGGCCCTCATGTTGTTCACAACCACTGTGAACCTCTGAAACCAGGCATCGATGGACTCACCGGGGAGATGAGTGAAGTTCTCGTACTCTCTCCGGTAGGTCGCATACATCCGTGTCTGAACCTGGGCATTCCCAACATGAGCCTCCTTCAGCACGGTCCAAATTCTACAAGCCAAATGCTCAGTGTGCACCCGATCGAACTCAGGCTGACACAAAGCACGAAACAAGTAGTCGACCGCCTTATTGTTGGCGTCGAACATGTCCCTCGATCCTAGAGTGAGGAAGTTCATCGGCTGGACATAGGCTGTGTCCACCGTGACATCCCAATGGATCTGACCCTTTCCTCGGAGAAACGCAGCCATCCGCTTACTCCACATCTGGTAGTTCTTGCCATCGAAGTGTGGAGGACTCGAACCCCGTTCCCGGTATGCCATCCTTGGATCTTAGATAGGTTAGAGTCAATAAAGACCCGAACCGGCTCTGATACCACTTGAAGGACCGATACGGCGAACCAGAGCGGGGGGGGTGGGGGGGGGGGGAGTGAATGCGAGCCGATAAAAATTCTTCTCGAAGGAGATGGAAACTCCAACAAGATGAACATGGCTTCCAACACACGTCTCTGACTCACTACCCAAGTTGGTCAAGCCCATGTAGCCACTGGAGTGCCACTGGACCTAGGAATCAACACACAACCTTCCGACCCGAGAACGCAGCGGAACACCAAACCTCGAGTCCACTGACCAACATCGGTCAAACCGGTGAGCACCACCAGTCAGACCGGTCCCTGCTGGTGAAACTTGGCGACTTCCACTAAGTGGCTCCACACCGGTCAGGCCGGTGCGACACACCGGTCAGACCCACCGGTCAGACCAATCTGGCGCTGCTGCAGCTCCGTCTTCGGTTCTTCGGTCTTGGCTTTGTGGATCAACCAAGGAACCCAGTGGTTTTCTGGTGAACCACCGGAAACCCCGCGAACTCGGCGTAGCCTCCGCCAATCTCCACTCATGACTCGGCTCCCACGTAGTCCCGGCTCGACCTTGGTTTTGAGGCTCAACCAAGAAACCGTCCATGACTTCATCTTGCTGTTCATGCCACCATGCGGCCCGCACTTGACCCCGCTGGCCACCGGGTCCCTCGAACGAAGCCTACTTGTCTTCTCCACACCTGGAGGCCTCACCGGCAACGACCTTTTGCTCTTGTTCTTCACCTGCACCAACACCAGTCAAGCCACAACCTGCACCTGCAATACTTAGCCAAGAATCAGTCCACACAACGTTGTCAATCACTCATCACACAAGGAAGCGACCAACCACCGGTCCTCGAACCACACATGGTCCTCACTTGAGGCTGTACCCGTTGAAAGCGTGGTTCCAGAGATCCCAGAAGCCATCGAAGCAGCCCCCGAGCCGGCGGAGTAGCCAGCGGAGGAGCCCCCGCGATGGTCGAAGAGGAGCGCGACGAGGTACTGCCAAAGTCAAACCTAGAAGTAGTCGTCCGTTCGCCAGAGATTCAGGATGCGGAGCCGATCCGTTCGGCACCGATGTCCGAGACCGCCACGACTAGTCGTGGTGGGATCGAGCTTCTGGCGGACAATCTCGTCGACCCGGCGGTGGTAGTGCGCAACATGGAGGCGATGCGCCGGGCCGAGCAATGGATGAAGGTAAACTTTCAGTACCCTTGAGTAGTCAACTGCCATAAGTGCTGAGTACCCGAATAACAGTTGTTGCCTGCTGCAGGATGTTGTGGAGAGATCCCGACAGAATTCTGAGATGCTCCAAGGATACGACGATACAGTGCTCCGGACGGAAGCATTGGAGGGAGAACTCATGAAGGCCAGGAAGCACTCCACCATGCTTCAGTCGAAGCTTGACAGCGCCTTCGCCCAGTACCATAATGATGTCCAGGACATGCAGGCGAAGAGCGACGAGTTGGTGCGCAAGAACAAATCGCTCCGCAACAAGAACAAAGGTACGCTGCTGTCTTGTCGAGTACCCATTGGAAATACCTTGTAGTGGTCTAACCTCGCCTTTTTTGATTGCAGAGCTTGAGACCCGGGTCGAGCAACTGAAGGCCTCAGAAGTCGACATGAAGAACCTCTTCTACCGGGAGAAAGAGTCCCGTGAGGTACTTGAATATGATTATAAGCAGTTGGCTTACGAGTGCGATAAGCACATGGAGCTCCGAATTGCCTCAGACTGTGACCTCGTCAACTGCTACAAATCCCTGCAGAAGTTGAACGAAGACTGCGAGAAGTTGCGGGCCCAGCTCAAAGAACTTGAAGAAGCCGCACTTCTCATTGCGAGGCTACTGATGCCTCATCCGGGCGGGCCGAAGATAGCTCCGTTGGTTGACCGGCTGAGAGAAGCTCCTGGTCATCTGGCGACGTACGCCAAGCATCTGGCGAAGTCCATCCCCAATCAAGTCTTAGCGTACATGAAGTCGTACTTCCCCAAGGCTCCGGTGGACGTAGTCGCGGGTGGACTAGCCGCCAACTATACTGATGAGCAGTACGCGGAGGTTTTGGAGCAGATGGCGCCAATAGCTGAACAAGTCGCCGGAAAGCTGAACCTCCAGTAGTCCTGTAGGGTTAGCTTGTAGCAATAGTTGTGTATAAACAAAGTTGTACTGAACTTGTTTAAGTATGACTGAGAAAACTTTCATAAATGAGTACTCGTTGTCACGAGATATGTATGCGGAGTGCTCATCGTGGAGTTGTCACGAGTAGTGGTACTCGCCAGTGGGCCTGTTGAGGGAAACACAGTAAGTTAGTTGATAGATAATCAAACTTTGTTACTGAAAGAGGTACACCTGGATGGCCAGGGCCGTTTTACACGAGTAGTCACCAGGACCCGGAGGCCGCCTACGGCTAAGTGGTGCTGGGGCGCGTAGCCGCTTACAGTAGTAGATCCGTTAGTAGCCGTATAGGCTGGATCTAGAAGTACATGGTCTTTTAGTAGACCGCTGCTGGAGTCCTTTGTCGCTCTGAGCAGCCCGAGATCCGTTATTAGCCATGAACGCTGGATCATGGAGTAGAGTAGTCCGGAGACTAGTGCCTAGACCCGGAGGCTGCTTACAGCGAAGGGGTCTTGGAGTAGTCGTGCAGACTTGAGCCCCCAGGGTAGTCGTGAGACTAGGCGTAGAATCGACAGAGCTGGTCGACATTCCACGAGTTGCTGACGTCTTCGCCTTCAAGGGTCTGGAGGCGGTAGGAGCCTGGTCCGGTCACCTTTGAAACTGTGAAGGGACCTTCCCAAGGCGAGCTGAGCTTGTGTAGTCCTTCCGTGTTCTGAATGCGACGGAGGACGAGATCACAAACGTTGAAGGAGCGTTCTTTGATGTTGCGATCATGGTAGCGTCGGATACCTTCAAGGTACCTTGCTGATTGGACGAGGGCGGCGCAACGAGCTTCTTCGAGTCCATCGATATCAACTCGTCTTCTATATTCAGATATGCCTTCGTCGTATTGCTCTACTGCTGGTGAATCCCACATGACGTCGGTAGGGAGGATTGCTTCGGAGCCATAGACCAGGAAGTATGACGATTGTTCCGTTGGCTTGGAGGGTTGAGTACATAGCCCCCAGAGCGCATTGGGTACTTCCTTGTGTGACAGAACCGCCCAAAATAATTCCGTATTATCGCCTAAGCCGGTCCACTTGGCCATTAAGCAATAATAAAGAATTATTGAGTCACTTCCGCCGGGTAAAGCCCGGTAAATCACATACAACAGGATCACTGATATGCGCTAAGCCCACACGAAGGCAAGACCAGAGTACCACATTACATTACATAAAGGTTCACAAGTTCTTAAGTACTTAATATTACAAACCAGGTTTTTCGTACATGAAAGTAAAAGTGATTCAGAGTTTAAACAGCGGAAATAAAACTATCGCATGATACACACAGGAGGCCATCCATGCATATCACTCCTCATCATCGTTCTCCCATTCAAGCTCCCAACCATCTGGGATAGAACCAGGCCAGATGGGATTACCTGAAATAAACAAATTAAGCAAGGCTGAGTACTAATACTCAGCAAGACTTACCCGACAAAAATAAAGTACAGCTAGACATGCAAGGCTTTTTGGCTGCTGGGTTTGTTTTGCCAAAAGCGACTAAGGGTGGATCCTTATTTTCAAGTTTTAGCTCATATTCTAGTATGTTAATCAGTCTAGGTGAGCACCTGTACTAAACAAGCATGTTGTGCAAACAATATTAAACAAGTAACAATATTAATCCAAAATGTTCCATAAATAAACATGGGGTAGCCAGTGGTCAAGCCGACTCAGATAACGGCGAGTGACCGACGATCGATCGATTTGTATCCTTGCAAGGCAAACCCAAGATACACGGAAGAATGTATACCAAGTGCAGTGTCTACCCCAACCAGGCGGTTCCCAACATCCCACAGTTTAGGATCAGACGCTACAAACTCTGGTACACGGTTATCCGGAGGGTCTAACCCGACCAGTCCGGACTCACACACAATACCACGGGTAGCTAGCCCGGAGACACATCCCAAGCGGGTAGCTAGAAAGATCCCGCCCCGGTTCGAAGGTACTAGGCTTACCGGTCCCATTCCCGACAAGTACTTGGTACGTTCAATAGCTTAGGACCAGCACCATGCTACTCGGTCGAGACCGAACCCATTGCTCTTACCACATGAGCGAGTCAATTTAACCAACTTATGATTCCAACATAAGCATTCTATATCTCGCGAGCAATGAGTCATTACTCGACTTCTACCGTATCCTTAGAGCATGGCACTAGCGTTCCTAATATACTAGTAAAAGAGCATAGGAGTCCTAAGGATCATGCAACTAGGTTTCAAAACAACTCCTGAAACTTAAATGCACAAGTAAAGCAATAAAGTACTGAAAAAGTAAAAGACATGGTTTTCATTTATAAAAGATGGGTTAGATGACACCGGTGCTTGCCTTCCTCTGACTCAACACTAACGCTAGCCTTGGGCTCTTCTGGACTTTGGTCCAGGTCTTGCTACACACTCAACTGGTTCAGTTCACCAACAACGGTCCCGTCTTCCTCCTGGGTGAGTGTGTACGTACCGCCCGGTAAATCTACACGTATACATGCATATGCATTAATTATAGTTAATCTTGATGGTGACTGTGTACATATAAGCAAGTTAAGTTACTTAACTTCACCAAACAGCAAGGGGGTGTGTTTAATTTAATAAAAACAGAAACAAACATGATTTCACAATTTAGCACTTTTAATTTCCATTTCTTTCTTTAATTATTTACAACAAGCCTTTCAACCATACATCCAAATTAAATAAAAAACACTTCCAATGAACCTAAACTTTTGCACACAGAAACATATGCTTAGTTTAAGCTCTCACACCAAAATTTGGCCTAAGATCATTTATAAATTAATTTATACGAAAAAGACAAATTGCAGCCTAGTAAATCAACATTAATTCATATAAAAAGATTTAATAAACTTTTTGATCTCAACTTTCTCCTGCAGGTCATGTATGCCAAAAATGAGCTTCTGACCAAAGCATGGTTGCAGATTCAAATTATTTTTCAGATTTTGAATTTAAGCTCTTACACAAGATTAAATCCAAAACATCTATTAAACAATTCCCTAAAATCACATCCATCACACCAGGTGTGCTAATCATCAAGTCAAAGCCCTAGGGTGCACTTGTGCTCAAAGAAAAGTTCATTAAAGGGGCTATAAAAAGCATCAAACTTATTCTAGCATAAAGCTTAAATAAATCATAACTGAAAATATATACATCAAAATCATGCAAACTTTTTCCAAAGATCTAGACATGCCATAAAGAGTAACATATCAAAAATTCAAGTTCATAGCATTTGTATTTTTGAAACTGCACCAAAAACATACCAAACTGAGTTTGAATTTTTAATTCAAAAACTGTACAGAAAAACCCTATACATCTTTTCTAGAAAAGATAGGTTTCTTCACCAGGAAACCAACAAAATTGGTTTTGCATTTTTCTGATTTTTCTACGATTTTTAACGATTTTTCGAAGTTGCAGCTGAAACCCTAATAACACAATTGCAGGGGGGCCCTCGAACTTATTTTCCGAAATTACGCAGGGGTCCCTGGATTACGGAAAACTCCCTGGAAAGACTGAAATCGAAGCAATGTGACCCCCGGGCGCCATGGCCGGTGTTGAGGACCAAAATCCGGCTAGCCGGCGGCGGGTTTGGTCGGGGAAAGTGCGGGGAAGTTGCTTAGGCTTACCTAGGGTTCCGTTTCGATGGTTGGACGGGTTGGAGAGAGGTTCGGCAATGGCCAGCGGCGATGGCGGCGGCGGAGCACCCGCCTTGGCTCCAAAGCCGGTGGCCACGCAGTGTCTCCAGTCAAGCCGGTGCACGGGATGCCTCGGGGGCTCGGTGGGACGTTGCTGAAGTGGTTGGTGCTCGGTGGTGAGGCGTGGGAGAGCGAGCTCGTCGGCGCTCTACGATGGCGAGGCAGCGGAGCGGACAAGGCAACCACAGCTCGGCTCGGTTCGGTGCAGACCAAGGGAGAGGGGCACGGGATGTGGCGACCCAGGAGCTGTTAGTTCGCGTGTGGGGAACCAGCTGGCATGGCCAACTGCGTCGCATCGACGACACGAGATTGTGTCGACAGCGTCGCATGGCGTGTGGCGCAAGGCCGCATGGTCCGCCTCCCCCTGAGCATGGTGCATGGCCTACGGGCCTTCGAAGTCCTCCAGGCCTGCGCGGTCCAGTGCGGATAAGCCGAGGCATCCGTACGCCGGAGGGCGCGGATGGCGACGCGTGGCAGGCAGTCCAGGCACGCGCGCCCGATGCGAGAGCGCGGCGACGCCAGCGCCCGGCGCCCATTTTATTGGTTTGCGCCTTTTCAAAAATGTGGAACTCACTTTTCTTGTACGTATCTTGAAAATCTCCAAAAATGAAAGTTGTAGAGCAACTATAGGGCTACAACTTTTCCAAAGGGCGGCATATGTTTTGATCAACGGTTTGTCTGGGAACGTAGGCCGAAGTTGGCAGAATTCTCGGCTCGAGTTACTATTCACAGCACGTTCAACTCGATTTTTGGCCAATTTGCACTCAAAATTGGAATGTCCGCCAATTACGAAAAATGTGTTCCCGGAAATAACGAATAACTTTCGTATTGGCCAATTTTGAACTTCTATAGTGAAATTTGGAGAACGCGCAATAAAACCATTTCAGCCTTAACGGAGATCTAGGGTTTGACCGTGATTTGGGACTTTGACCAAGGTCTTTTGTGCAAATTTGTGACAAAACATGTCAAACATGTTTAGAAGCTAATCAACCTTGATTAACACAACTAGTTGAGTTAGTTATCTTTAATAAACACCTGGGGTGTTACAGTCTACCCCCGTTAAAAGAAATCTCGTCCCGAGATTAGGAATTTAAAAGGCTAGCTTAGGGAAGGTTGTTCTAAAATAGAAATGTGTACCCGTGAAGTTATGTTTGCCTTGTTTCACTTCGGGTTTTGGTCATTTGCCTTGACTTCCCTGCTTGGCTCTTGAGCCTCGACCGTGCAGATTTGGCTTGTTCTGCTCAGTTTTCGGGCACTCCCTGACAAAATGCCCAGGTTCTCTACAATGGAAGCAGAGACGAGGTGTGGGTGTATTGGACCTTGTGACCCACTGGGTTTTGATGGGCTGATCCACAACACTAGCTGGGTTGCTTGGCTTTTTCTCACGGGAGGGAAGTTCGGTGCTTGTAATTTCCCATCCATTTAAATCAATCTTTGGCAAATCTCGCTTGTGACTCTTACTCCTTCTTTCTTCCTCCCTAAGGTCCATAGGAAGTTGAGACGGTGACATGAGTGAATCTAGGAGTTTCTGATTGGAATGTTGGTTCTGTTGATTTTGAGCTTCATGATTCATCAATAGATTGAATAGATAGACTTGCTCCATAATAGATTCTGATATTGCTTGGGAAAGACTGTCGCATAGACTAGTTTGCGATAGCCCTTGATAATGATTATGGATGACATTTTGCACCAGTTGGCTTAACACCAAATTTTGGCCCTCCAAAATTTTCATGGTGTTGGCAAATATATCCACCACCTCCTGTGTTGGTGTAAGAGACGGGAACATCTCATTGGGTCGAAGATTGACCGGATCTCTTGTGGTGGATTCCATTTCCCTAAAATTCCATGAGGATCCAATCAGTTTTCCCCAAGAGAACAACAATCCAACTATAGAAACAATTAATAAGGAAACGTAGCAATAGATCGGGAGGTCAGAGAACTGAACCCGTGGATGTGATAAGGATTTCCTTAACTATAGGATTGTCAATAAACACGTTTTGCAAGGGCTCTAAGATTTCCAAAATTTTCTTTTGAGAGTAACCAGAAGTGTGGTGGTAACTCCAAGAGTCAAAAGTTAACTTAAAAGAATATTTTAAGGATACCTAAACTATAGAGAGCATTTAGCAACAAGTTTCCTATGAGTAGCAAAAACGGAAGATAGGAAAAAGGCACATGGAGGCCAAAAATCTCAAAACAAACTTGCTCATAGTTTATTGGGTTAGTGATTTAGTGTGATATCCTTCCTGTTATTAATGTGCAATGGTTTTATTTTATTTTATTTTTTTGAAAAGAAGCACCGATCAGGTAGGATTGCAATATTGATGCATATAAATGATTGGTGCACCATGGGATGGTGCACATGATGATGCTCAGTTGATGAGTGCATGGGAATGATGCTCGTGCATATGATGATTGTGCATATGATGAATATGCATACACACATATGGTGCCGATATCATGATGCCTAAGGAGAGATGCACATGATGTGGGCATGATGCAGTGCACACATGATGATGCCCATGTTCATGAATGCGTGATGCATACGCTCATGAGATATGTTGCTCATGGTGCATAGTCAGTATGCTTTATTGTACCCATGGAGTTAGTTAAGAAAGGGAAGCAATCAAAGAGTAGGGAACAAAATTGTGGTGAGTCATTTTCCATAACCCAAGATACCCAGCGCTCCTTGTGATAATCACATGGCTGCAGACCACATGATACCCTAGGTTCCGTCGCGGCACCTTTAGTTAGGGAAACATCATCAACCACAATGAATGTAGAGTTAAAGGATTTTTTTTATACCTATGCAAGTTAGTCACTCAAGATTTCCCAAATGCACAAGTTATATAATGCGCAATGAAACTGTGTTGTTAAGGTATGCATATGCATCATGATAAAATGCTCCAATTTGCATGCCACATGATTCTTCACACTTATAAACATGAATTTATTTATTTGTTTGTGAGCAAGCATAGGAAAAAAAATCAAGTTTGAGGCAAGGAACTTTAGAGCGAGAAAAGTAGGGATACCAACGCCAGAAAGTTGTGGGACCAACGTTTCATGGCTATAAGGAGTTGAAGGGTTGTCTACTATCTAGAGAAAGTGTGGGGAAAACGACCAAAGAAAAAGAGCACAACGGAGTTTTAGTTGACTTGACAAAAGATATGATATGTTCCTTATGTAGGTAAGAAGGTGTCGATACTTCGTATTCATTTTATTGCCCTCGAAATCGATAAGCAAGGTCAAAAAGAAACATTTTCAAGGTTGGGAGATCAATAGTGATCGAACCCATGATGTCAACAACCAGGAATAGTTGAGTGCTTCAGAGAGCATACCCACATGATACGGGAGTGAACACGTCAGCTAAGAAATCATACTCACGAATCCGAAAACCTCTACTCTACCTTGGAGGTTGTGCAGCAAGCCAAGGTTCACAAACATATTTACAACTCTTAGAGTAGGAACACGAGGAGGCTGAATTTCGATGAGCGTGTCGAATACAAAGTTTCCACCCACACTTGTAGTTTTAATTAGCCCAAATTTTCAAGGAAATTAAAAGAAGATCTTATCACGATGTCGCTGGAAGAAAAATCCTAGCTATCAAATCATTTCATTTGGTATCCAATGCTTGGGCCATGCTCTCATGGTGCTAATCAAGCACTTGCCAAGTGAGAGCAATTTCAAGTTGGGCTAGCCTCATGCATGGATCACCACACCAAATGGGAGGCAATAGCCACATGCATGGCACAAGTTCGATGGCGGTGACGGATTGTTACCGCTTGACTCTATATCAACTACTCCTCTGAAATAGAGGAGGATTTCCGTCCATCGAAACCATGTGATATTCCATTAGATATGCATCCATAGTTTTGCCAACAAAATGGCAAATAGGTATGTCTAAGGAGACTTCAATTGGAAATTTTCCGAATTTGGACAGCAACAGCTCTTAGAAATAAATTCATATCTCTCGCCTCAAGTGTTGAAAATTTATAAATTTTGGTAAGCATGTGTAGAATTTCATAAGCCACAACTTTGGTATTCAACTCTAGGACAGATTCAACTTTTACCGGGGTCGAAAGGTTCGTTACCAAAGCTCTGTCTAGCAGTTTTTACAGCAAACAGGGGCTTACTAAAAATTCGATATTTCTCAATATACACATGCAAAAATGCTGAATTTTTGTGGGCATGACCATCACAAAATTATGAATCATTTTGATGTTCAAGGTTTTCTCTATACCCTATGACCTAAAAATTTGAATTTCAGAGATCACTAGTTCTGAAATTCAGCAGGACAGAGACCTAAAGTTTTGGGCATAACTCCCAAACTAAAAATCTAGTGACCTTGAGATTTCTACAGGAGGTAGATAGATACCTAAGGAGCATTTTTGGTATTCAAAGGTCGAATCAAATCAGATTGTAAAAGGGTGCAAAAGGTCCATTTTCAGAGTGTTGTTGCCCAGAAATTTCAGCAGAGCAACACTTCACTAAAAAGATCATATCTCGAAGATTAAGAACCCGAGGACCATGAGATGTTGACAACACAAAGTATGCTATAAGAAACATTTTTGGTTTAGATTCTCTGGTCAAATTCTTTTTGGAACTATAGGTAAAAATTCGAGTTTTCTGCCTAACTCAGGATTTTGACAGCATTTCAGCATGACCTTGTCTAGCAATTCTAATCCTAACTGCAGTTTTAAGCATCCTAAAATCATGAGAGATTCAGGGAGCAAACTTAACTAGGTGATGAATAATTTCCCTAAAGAGCACCTAGCCAGAAATTTTCTAGATAATCCTTAGGAAGATTTGGACAACAGCTAGTTAAATTTTGCTTATTCACACATCAAAGCATCAAACTAGCATGATTGGTCCTTAAGAAACACAATTTAACTAAAGACCAAACGTCACATGATTTAAGTTCATTTTTTGTTCAATAGCTTTTACATGATGCAAAAAGCGTCCTAAACTTCCTCACAAAGCTTTTAAGCTTAAAAACGAAGTTAGTGCCGGTGGCAGGGCATATATAAACGTCTCTCCCTATAATAACTAGTCGGAAGCTATTCGTTTCTTAATTACCGTGCCTAACAACCGTGGTTAGTGTACCCGCCGAAAATCATAGAACATTCAGAACCTTTCGTGCCAGCACTCACGAAAGCGTCCCCATTCATTACCGTTCACTATAGAAACGGTATCCATGCATAAAGCCGCTGCATGGACAGCGTCCTAATTAAGACTCTGACGCGACGTGAGTGTCCGTTGGAATAGGCCTCACTCATCCCTCACGGACTTTCCGTGGTACCATCACGTATGGCAAAACGTGATGAGACGCAGACGCGACATGACACCCATTGGAATAGGTCCCACTAGTCCCTCACAGGACTTCCCTGTGGTACCACCACGTATGGCAAAACGTGATGAACTAGTATGGTTGTGCATGAAAGTAAGTTTTGACAGGAATAAATGTGCTGGAAGTCAGACTAAATACACCATAGAATACTAGCCACCTGAGAGAACCCAAAAATTCCCTCTAGGGCCTCTCGGACTAGATTAAACCTTAACGTCCTACTCTTTTAGCAAGATTATTAATCTTGGCAAATTTTATTCCAAAAACAAGTTTGTTAAGGTATTTTAATTACTCTGGTGCATATCATCGCTCCGGTACCCATTTGTGACGGAACCGCCCAAAATAATTCTGTATTATCGCCTAAGCCGGTCCACTTGGCCATTAAGCAATAATAAAGAATTATTAAGTCGCTTCCGCCGGGTAAAGCCCGGTAAATCACATACAACAGGATCGCTGATATGCGCTAAGCCCACATGAAGGCAGGACCAGAGTACCACATTACATTACATAAAGGTTCACAAGTTCTTAAGTACTTAATATTACAAACCAGGTTTTTCGTACAGGAAAGTAAAAGTGATTCAGAGTTTAAACAGCGGAAATATAACTATCGCATGATCCACACGGGAGGCCAACCATGCATATCACTCCTCATCATCGTTCTCCCATTCAAGCTCCCAATCATCTGGGATAGAACCAAGCCAGATGGGATTACCTGAAATCAACAAATTAAGCAAGACTGAGTACTAATACTCAGCAAGACTTACCCGACAAAAATAAAGTACAGCTAGACATGCAAGGCTTTTTGGCTGCTGGGTTTGTTTTGCCAAAAGCGACTAAGAGTGGATCCTTATTTTCAAGTTTTAGCTCATATTCTAGTATGTTAATCAGTCTAGGTGAGCACTTGTACTAAACAAGCATGTTGTGCAAACAATATTAAACAGGTAACAATATTAATCCAAAATGTTCCATAAATAAACATGGGGTAGCCAGTGGTCAAGCCGACTCAGATAACGGCGAGTGACCGACGATCGATCGATTTATATCCTTGCAAGGTAAACCCAAGATACACGGAAGAAAGTAGACCAAGTGCGGTGTCTACCCCAACCAGGGCGGTTCCCAACATCCCACGGTTTAGGATCGGACGCTACAAACTGCGGTACACGGTTATCCGGAGGGTCTAACCCGACCGATCCGGACTCACACACTATACCACGGGTAGCTAGCCCGGAGACACATCCCAAGCGGGTAGCTAGAAAGATCCCGCCCCGGTTCAGAAGGTACTAGGCTTACCGGTCCCATTCCCGTCAAGTACTTGGTACGTTCAATAGCTTAGGACCAGCACCATGCTACTCGGTCGAGACCGAACCCATTGCTCTTACCACATGAGCGAGTCAATTTAACAACCTTATGATTCCAACATAAGCATTCTATATCTCGCGAGCAATGAGTCATTACTCGACTTCTACCGTATTCTTAGAGCATGGCACTAGCGTTCCTAACATACTAGTAAAAGAGCATAGGAGTCCTAAGGATCATGCAACTAGGTTTCAAAACAACTCCTGAAACTTAAATGCACAAGTAAAGCAATAAAGTACTGAAAAAGTAAAAGACATGGTTTTCATTTATAAAAGATGGGTTAGATGACACCGGTGCTTGCCTTCCTCTGACTCAACACTAACGCTAGCCTTGGGCTCTTCTGGACTTTGGTCCAGGTCTTGCTGCACACTCAACTGGTTCAGTTCACCACCAACGGTCCCGTCTCCCTCCTGGGTGAGTGTGTACGTACCGCCCGGTAAATCTACACGTATACATGCATATGCATTAATTATAGTTAATCTTGATGGTGACTGTGTACATATAAGCAAGTTAAGTTACTTAACTTCACCAAACAGCAAGGGGGTGTGTTTAATTTAATAAAAACAGAAACAAACATGATTTCACAATTTAGCACTTTTAATTTCCATTTCTTTCTTTAATTATTTACAACAAGCCTTTCAACCATACATCCAAATTAAATCAAAAACACTTCCAATGAACCTAAACTTTTGCACACAGAAACATATGCTTAGTTTAAGCTCTCACACCAAAATTTGGCCTAAGATCATTTATAAATTAATTTATACGAAAAAGACAAATTGCAGCCTAGTAAATCAACATTAATTCATATAAAACGATTTAATAAACTTTTTGAGCTCAACTTTCTCCTGCAGGTCATGTATGCCAAAAATAAGCTTCTGACCAAAGCATGGTTGCAGATTCAAATTATTTTTCAGATTTTGAATTTAATCTCCTACACAAGATTAAATCCAAAACATCTATTAAACAATTCCCTAAAATCACATCCATCACACCAGGTGTGCTAATCATCAAGTCAAAGCCCTAGGGTGCACTTGTGCTCAAAGAAAAGTTCATTAAAGGGGCTATAAAAAGCATCAAACTTATTCTAGCATAAAGCTTAAATAAATCATAACTGAAAATATATACATCAAAATCATGCAAACTTTTTCCACAGATCTAGACATGCCATAAAGAGTAACATATCCAAAATTCAAGTTCATAGCATTTGTATATTTTAAACTGCACCAAAAACATACCAAATTGAGTTTGTATTTTTTATTCAAAAACTGTACAGAAAAACCCTATACATCTTTTCTAGAAAAGATAGGTTTCTTCACCAGGAAACCAACAAAATTGGTTTTGCATTTTTCTGATTTGTCTACGATTTTTAACGATTTTTCGAAGTTGCAGCTGAAACCCTAATAACACAATTGCAGGGGGGCCCTCGAACTTATTTTCCGAAATTACGCAGGGGTCCCTGGATTACGGAAAACTCCCTGGAAAGACTGAAATCGAAGCAATGTGACCCCGGGCGCCATGGCCGGTGTTGAGGACCAAAATCCGGCTAGCCGGCGGCGGGTTTGGTCGGGGAAAGTGCGGGGAAGTTGCTTAGGCTTACCTAGGGTTCCGTTTCGATGGTTGGACGGGTTGGAGAGAGGTTCGGCAATGGCCCGCGGCGATGGCGGCGGCGGAGCACCCGCCTCGGCTCCAAAGCCGGTGGCCACGCAGTGTCTCCAGTCAAGCCGGTGCACGTGATGCCTCGGGGGCTCGGTGGGACGGTGCTGAAGAGGTTGGTGCTCGGTGGTGAGGCGTGGGAGAGCGAGCTCGTCGGCGCTCTGCGATGGCGAGGCAGCGGAGCGGACAAGGCAACCACAGCTCGGCTCGGTTCGGTGCAGACCAAGGGAGAGGGGCACGGGATGTGGCGACCCAGGAGCTGTTAGTTCGCGTGTGGGGAACCAGCTGGCATGGCCAACTGCGTCGCATCGACGACACGAGACCGTGTCGACAGCGTCGCATGGCGCGTGGCGCAAGGCCGCATGGTCCGCCTCCCCCTGAGCATGGTGCATGGCCTACGGGCCTTCGAAGTCCTCCAGGCCTGCGCGGTCCAGTGCGGATAAGCCGAGGCGTCCGTACGCCGGAGGGCGCGGATGGCGACGCGTGGCAGGCAGTCCAGGCACGCGCGCCCGATGCGAGAGCGCGGCGACGCCAGCGCCCGGCGCCCATTTTATTTGGTTTGCGCCTTTTCAAAAATGTGGAACTCACTTTTCTTGTACGTATCTTGAAAATCTCGGAAAACGAAAGTTGTAGAGCAACTATAGGGCTACAACTTTTCCAAAGGGCGGCATATGTTTTGATCAACGGTTTGTCTGGGAACGTAGGCCGAAGTTGGCAGAATTCTCGGCTCGAGTTACTGTTCACAACACGTTCAACTCGATTTTTGGCCAATTTGCACTCAAAATTGGAATGTCCGCCAATTACGAAAAATGTGTTCCCGGAAATAACGAATAACTTTTGTATTGGCCGATTTTGAACTTCTATAGTGAAATTTGGAGAACGCGCAAGAAAACCATTTCAGCCTTAACGGAGATCTAGGGTTTGACCGTGATTTGGGACTTTGACCAAGGTCTTTTGTGCAAATTTGTGACAAAACATGTCAAACATGTTTAGAAGCTAATCAACCCTGATTAACACAACTAATTGAGTTAGTTATCTTTAATAAACACCTGGGGTGTTACACCTTGATCTACTTGCCTCCTTTTGAATTAGCAGCATCGTGCAGTCGCTTCTTGAGAGCGTCGAGTACCATCCCATTGGCGCGCTCGACTTGTCCATTGGCCCGAGGATGGGCAACTGAGACATATCGGATGTCGATCCCGCTGTTCTCGCAGTACTCCCAGAACTGGTGATTGTTGAAATTGGAGCCCAGGTCTGTGATGATGCGGTGGGGTAGTCCATAGCGATGCACGAGTTCGTCCAAGAAGTCGAGTACTCTGTCGGCCATGGGGCATGTGACCGGCTTGACCTCGATCCACTTGATGAACTTCTCGATGGCCACCAAAACTCTGTTGAATCCTCCTAGCGCAGTCGGGAGAGGCCCAATCATGTCGAGCCCCCAGCAGGCGAAAGGCCAGGTTGGCGGTATGGTGACTAGCTTGTAGGCTGGGACGTGTTGTTGCTTGGCGAAGTATTGACACCCTTGGCACCTTATGATGAGTTCTTCGGCATCGCCCAGAGCTGTAGGCCAGTAGAAAGCTCATCGGAAGGCCTTGCTGACCATCGTGCGTGAGGACGCGTGGTTGCCGTAGACGCCTTTGTGGATCTCCTCCAAGATGCCCTTGCCTTCTTCTCGGGGGACGCACTTCATGAGTACTCCGGAAGATGGGCCCTGCCTGTAGAGCTTGTCTCCGACTAGGACGTAGGACTTGGTGCGGCGAATGAGTTGCTCGGCCAAGTTCCTGTCCGAGGGAACCTTCTGCTCGCGGATGTAGTCGATGAAGGGTTGCCGCCAATCCACGTCTATTATCATGACCTTCTGGCCAGTTGGGGGATGTGCTAGATCAGTGGTCGGTGGCGCCGGCTCCGGGATGGATGGCGCGTGAAGCTCGTGGACAAAGACACCCACTGGTACTTGAGCGTGAGTAGAGCCAAGCTTCGACAGGACGTCTGCGGCAACATTCTTGTCGTGGACGACGTGATGGAACTCTAGATCGTAGAACTTGTTCTCGAGCTTGCGGACTTCTAGGCAGTAGGCGTCCATGTTCTCCTTCTTGCGGTCCCAGGACTTGTTGACTTGGTTGATGACCACTGCAGAGTCGCCATAGACTAGTAGTCGCTTGATGCCTAGTGAAGCTGCGAGGCGGAGCCCGTGTAGTAGAGCTTTGTACTCGGCTTTGTTGTTTGAGACCTTCCAAAAGATCTGCAGGACATACTTGAGTTGTTCGCCCATTGGGGAAATCAGGAGTACCCCTACACCTGCGCCTTCAAGCTTGAGCGAGCCGTCGAAGTACATCAGCCAGTGCTCTGGGCGCTCAGTTGGAGTAGGTAGCTGATTTTCTCGCCACTCCGCCATGAAGTCGACTAGTGCCTGCTGTCGGTGTTTTAGGCCGGCAACCTACTAAGGGGAGTACCCGAAGTAGATGAATGTGACTCGCCGAGATCGGTAACTCGAAAGAAGAGACACATGGCACACAATTTAGACAGGTTCGGGCCGTGAGGTGCGTAATACCCTACGTCCTGTATGCTGCGTAGCTCTGGATTGATTGGGTACGATTACAGAATGTGTAATAGTACGCTGTGAGTTGATGTTCGATGAGATGATCCTAGAGATCGGTCCCTGCCTCGCCTTATGTAGTCCGGGAGGCAGGGTTACAAGTCGGAGCAGGGAGAGAGTACTAGTCGAGTACATCTAGGAGTCCTCCATACAGTGCGGAACATGTACAGCCCCCTAACCGAGTACTACTCCTGTGTAGTCCTTGTGCTCCACGCCTTCAGGTGCCGTGTAGCGCAAGCCGGGTAGTCCCAGGGGCCCACCGAGTAGTCGGTCCTGGTACCCACCGAGGTAGTGGGCCCAGGGAGGTCCATACGACAAGCCCCCGAGTACTTTGTAGTCGAGAAGGATAGCTTCAAGTAATCTTGACGGCCTTAACGAGTAGTCCTCAAGCGTCCCCGAGTGCTACAAGTCAAAAGTCCTCAAGAGTAGTCGAAGCATCCCGAGGCTGGAATGTACTCCAGCTGATATTTGAGCAATCTTGAAGTCTTCTCGAGTAGTCCCAAGCGTCCTCGAGCACTGCCTTCGAAGGTCTTCAAAAAATGCCCGTCTTGTCTTGAAGCCGGAGCTGATATGGAGGTGCGATTGCAAAATCGCAATCCATATGGAGTAGCCCTCGAGCCTTAGGTTGAGTTGTAGACTCTGGCTGAGGGTCCATCTGAAGTCTTGGCAAGAAAATCCCGAAAAATCCGGAGAGAAAAAACCGAAGGACACGTGGCACGGAGCCCCCGAGCCTTGAGTCGAGTACTTCCTCTCGAATTGAAGGGTCATCTTGAAGAATGTGTCCTGTGATGCTCTTGAGACTAGCCGCTTCTCAGGTAGTCGAGTAGAAGTAGCCGAGCCCCCGAGGTGAGGCGCGTCGACTAGTAGAATACGAAAGGTCACGCCGAGCCGCTGAGTCAGTTGCGCGTGGACTTATCCAACCGGCCGTTGCGGAGCCAGTTTGTCTTATAAACAGAAGCCCAAACCCTTATGGTTTTTCACCCATTCGAGCTGTAGCCATTTCATTTCCATCTGAGGTAGATCTACTCCCAGCGCACGCTGCCGCCATAGTAGATCCAAGTGCGCCGCCACCCAGAGCTTTTAGGGTAGCCCCCGAGCGGATGCGCGTGAAGACGCTTTGTTCTTGGAGAATGAAGCCGTCACCGTCCAAGTCGTCGAAAGCCACCAGGAAGAAGAGGGGCCTCGAAGAGGCCGCCGCGGCTGCCACCGGAGTAGTGCCGCCAATGTCTCCACCGCGGGCTGATCCAAGCCGCGAGTGGAAGAAGTCCAAAGTGAAGACGGAAGATCTGTTGGCCCTCCTGAACAGCGGGTTCATCCGGGAGAAAGAGGTCGACATGTGGAGGGCCGCTGCTGGAGATCCATATCCAATGGAGAAGGCCGAAGACGAGATTCCAATGTTCGTGCGGTTCGTGGAGCGCGGGCTTGCGCTCCCGCCGGGCCGATTTCTTCAAGGGTCTCCTCGGGTACTATGGAGTCGAGTACCTGAATCTGAACCCCAACGGTATCTTCCACACCGCGGTCTTTGTGCACTTCTGCGAGGCCTTCCTTGGGATCAAGCCGCACTGGGTCCTTTTCCGGAAGTTCTTACGGGTCAAGCCGCAGCCAAGTGCCACCAACCCAAGGGTAGTCGGAGGAGCCGGCATCCAATTGAGAGAAGACGCCACGGAGCAGTACCTGGTGTACAAGCTTGTTGATTCCAACACTGACTGGAAGACAAGGTGGTTCTACATCACGAACCACCACCCTGGCCTGCCGAAGCCGAGCGGAAGGCAGCCCAAGAACCGCGAGTGGTGGAACACGGAGCCCACCATGCAAGAGGGGATCCAGCTTCCCGAGCTGCTGGAACGCATCAAGGTGCTCAGGGAAGCGGGACTGAGGGCCGAGCACGTGGCCTTCAGTTTCATGAAGCGGAGGGTGCAGCCGTTGATGGCTCGAGACACCTTGGGCTTCGAGTACACCGGCGACGACGACACGTCGCGGATGCCCGGAGACGAGCTAGACGACAGCGACATCGTCGAGAGGCTGTCGTGGATCTTCAAAGATATGCCGCCGTACACAGCGTGCCCTGTCCAGGAGTACTCCGCCGCACGCCCGCCAAAGGAGGTGAGTAGTCGTACCCCCTTGGTCGAGTAGTCATTGCTTGGTATAGACTTGCTGACGTCTTGTGCCTTTGCAGGATGACTTGAAGAAGTTCATCTCCGAGCCTCAGCCGCCCCCAAGTGGGATCAAGATCCCGAAGGAAGGGAAGGCCAAGGACAAAAAGCGGCGAGAAGTCGGTGCAGGCGATGACACCGTCATCGTGGAGGACACCTCCGACGACGATGACGACGACGACGACGACGAGACGTTGCAGGACTGTTTTCAGTTGCGGTCGAGGTTTAGCCGCCCAGGCTTACCTCATGTGCCTCTGGTGCAAGACCCCCCGACTAGCCTGGAGGCTAGCCCCGGCCGCGCCGCCACGGAAGCCGCGCAACCCCGCCAGGAAGCGGGTGGCAAAGAAGCTTAAGGTCTCAGAGACCACGCCTCAGGAGGTAAGATGTCTTGACTAGAGTAGTCGAGTACCCATCGCACGATTACCCTTGCTGATGAGTAGTCTTCCTTTTATGCAGGAGGTGCCGCCAACGGAGCCCATCGAAGAGGGCGACGAAGGCGTGTGGGACACTGTGGGGGAGCCAGCCGGAAGTCGTAGTCGAGCCCCCACTGTAGAGGAGCTCTTGGCGCAGCTGGAGCGCCAGCCCCCTGCTCTACAGGGGAGCACGGAGCCCGTAGCCGCCGCCGTTGAAGAGGTGGTGGCTTCAGGAGCGCAAGAGGGCACTGCGCCGGCCGCCGTTGCTGTAGAGGAGGCGGTAGCCGCAGGGGCGCAGGAGGAGGCGCCCGCCGAGGGTGGACTGGTCGATATCGCCAGCATCCTTGGTGCCCCGGCCGTGACAATAGTCCGGTCAAACTTGTAAGTACTGCATCTTCGCGAATAGTACTTGTTGTAGTAGTTGAGGTTGACTGACGACCAGTTGTGTGTGCTTCTGCAGGAAATCCACGGATCTGTCCTGGGAGGGGGATGAACCCTCTTCAGCGGTGGAGGAAGAAGTCGCGCCGCCCGCCGAGGAGTCCGCTCCCGCTTCCCAGGCGGTGCCTGAGCCGTCGGCTGCCGAAACGCCGCTACCAGAGGCCAGCGTAGTCGAAGGTGATGTCGGTGTTTTAGACCGGCAACCTACTAAGGGGAGTACCCGAAGTAGATGAATGTGACTCGCCGAGATCGGTAACTCGAAGGAAGAGACACGTGGAACACAATTTAGACAGGTTCGGGCCGCGAGGTGCGTAATACCCTACGTCCTGTATGCTGCGTAGCTCTGGATTGATTGGGCACGATTACAAGATGGTGCAATAGTGCGCCCTGGGTTGTATGAGATGAGATTGGATGAGATGATCCTAGAGATCGGTCCCTGCCTCGCCTTATATAGTCCGGGAGGCAAGGTTACAAGTCGGAGTAGGGAGAGAGTACTAGTCGAGTACGTCTAGGAGTCCTCCATACAGTGCAGAACATGTACAGCTCCCTAACCTAGTACTACTCCTGTGTAGTCCTTGTGCTCCACACCTTCAAGCCCCGTGTAGCGCAAGCCGGGTAGTCCCAGGGGCCCACCGAGTAGTCGGTCGTGGTACCCACCGAGGTAGTGGGCCCAGGGAGGTCCATACGACAAGCCCCCGAGTACTTTGTAGTCGAGAAGGATAGCTTCAAGTAGTCTTGACGGCCTTAACAAGTAGTCCTCAAGCGTCCCTGAGTGCTACAAGTCAAAGTCCTCAAGAGTAGTCGAAGCATCCCGAGGGCCGGAATGTACTCCGGTCGATGTTTGAGCAATCTTGAAGTCTTCTCGAGTAGTCCCAAGCGTCCTCAAGTGCTGCCTTCGAAGGTCTTCAAAAACTGCCCGTCTTGTCTTGAAGCCGGAGCTGATATGGAGGTGCGATTGCAAAATCGCACTCCATATGGAGTAGCCCCCGAGCCTTAGGTTGAGCCGCAGGCTCTGGCTGAGGGTCCATCTGAAATCTTGGTAAGAAAATCCCGGAAAATCCGGAGAGAAAAAACCGAAGGACACGTGGCACGGAGCCCCCGAGCCTTGAGTCGAGTACTTCCTCTCGAATTGAAGGGTCATCTTGAAGAATGTGTCTTGAGATGCTCTTGAGACTAGCCGCTTCCCCGGTAGTCGAGTAGAAGTAGCCGAGCCCCCGAGGTGAGGCGCGTCGACTAGTAGAATACGAAGGGTCACGCACAGCCGCTGAGTCAGCCGCGCGTGGACTTATCTAGCCGCCCGTTGCGGAGCCGGTTTGACTTATAAATAGAAGCCAAAACCCTTAGGGTTTTTCACCCATTCAAGCTGCAGTCATTTCGATTCCATCTGAAGTAGATCCACTCCCAGCGCTTGCTGCCGCCGTAGTAGATTCAAGTGCGCTGCCACCCAAAGCTTTTTAGGGTAGCCCCCGAGCGGATGCGCGTGAAGACGCCCTGCACTTGGAGGATGAAGCCGTCACCATCCAAGACGTCGAAGGCCGCCAGGAAGAAGAGGGGCCGCGAAGAGGCCGCCGCGGCTGCCACCGGAGCAGCGCCGCCCATGTCTCCACCGCGGGCCGATCCGAGCCTCGAGTGGAAGAAATCCAAGGTGAAGACGGAGGATCTGCTGACCCTCCTGAACAGCGCGTTCATCCGGGAGAAGGAAGTCGACATGTGGAGGGCCGCTGCTGGAGATCCGTATCCAATGGAGAAGGCCGAAGACGAGATCCCCATGTTCGCGCGGTTTGTGAAGCTCGGGCTTGCGCTCCCAGCCAGCGATTTCTTCAAAGGGCTGCTCGGGTACTACTGGATCGAGTACCTGAATCTGAATCCCAACGGCGTCTTCCACACCGCGGTCTTCGTGCACTTCTGCGAAGCCTTCCTTGGGATCAAGCCGCACTGGGTTCTTTTCCGGAAGTTCTTCCGGGTCAAGCCGCAGCCAAGTGCCACCAACCCAAGGGTAGTCGGAGGAGCCGGCATCCAGTTGAGAGAAGACGCCGCGGAGCAATATCTGGCATACAAGCTTGTCGATTCCAACACTGACTGGAAGACAAGGTGGTTCTATATCACGAACCAGCACCCTGGCCTGCAGAAGCCGAGCGGACGGCAGCCTAGGCACCGCGAGTGGTGGAACACGGAGCCCACCATGCAAGAGGGAATCCAGCTTCCCGAGCTGCTGGCACGCATCAAGGTGCTGAGAGAGGCGGGACTGAGGGCCGAGCACGTGGCCTTCAGTTTCATGAAGCGGAGGGTGCAGCCGTTGATGGCTCGAGACACCTTAGGCTTCGAGTACACCGGCGACGACGACACGTCGTGGATGCCTGGAGGCGAGCTGGACGACGGCGACATCATCGAGAGGTTGTCGCGGATCTTCAAAGATATGCCGCCGTACAAGGCGTGCCCTGTCCAAGAGTACTCCGCCGCGCGCCCGCCAAAGGAGGTGAGTAGTCGTACTCTCCTGGTCGAGTAGTCATTGCTTGGTGTAGACTTGCTGATGTCTTCGTGTCTTGCAGGATGACTTGAAGAAATTTATCTCCGAGCCGCAGCCGCCCCCAAGTGGGATTGAGATCCCGAAGGAGGGGAAGGCGAAGGAGAAAGAGCGGCGAGAAGTCGGTGCAGGCGATGACACCGTCATTGTGGAGGACACCTCCGACGACGATGACGACGACGAGACGTTGCAGGACCGCTTCCAGCTGCGGTCGAGGTTTAGCCGTCCGGGCTTGCCTCATGTTCCTCTGGTGCAAGACCCCCCGACTAGCCTGGAGGCTAGCCTGGCTGCGCCGCCACGGAGGCCGCGCAACCCCGCCAGGAAGCGGGTGACGAAGAAGCTTAAGGTCTCGGAGACCACGCCTCAGGAGGTAAGTTGTCTTGACTAGAGTAGTCGAGTACCCCGTCGTGCGAGTACCCTTTTGCTGACGAGTAGTCTTCCTTGTATGCAGGAGGTGCCGCCAACGGAGCCCATCGAAGAGGGCGACGAAGGCGTGTGGGACACAGTGGGGGAGCCAGCTGGAAGTCGTAGTCCAGCCCCCACCGTCGAGGAGCTCTTGGCGCAGCTGGAGCGCCAGCCCCCTGCTCCACAGGGGAGCACGGAGCCTGTAGCCGCCGCCGTTGAAGAGGTGGTGGCTTCAGGAACGCAAGAGAGCGTTGCGCCAGCCACCATCACAGAGGAGGCGGTAGCCGCAGGGGCGCAGGAGGAGGCGCCCGCCGAGGGTGGATTGGTCGATATCGCCAGCATCCTTGGTGCTCCGGCCGTGACAATAGTCCGGTCGAACTTGTAAGTACTACATCTTCGCGAGTAGTACTTGTTGTAGTAATCGAGGTTGGCTGACGACCAATTGTGTGTGTTTCTGCAGGAAATCCACGGATCTGTCCTGGGAGGGGGATGAGCCCTCATCAGCGGTGGCGGAAGAAGTCGCGCCGCCCGCAGAGGAGTCCACTCCCGCGTCCCAGGCGGTGCCCGAGCCGCCGGCTGCCGAGGCGACGTTGCCGGAGGCCAGCGTTGTCGAAGGTGAGTACTCTTCTGAAGCTATGGAGCTTCTCTAGGAGTAGTCGCAATTGCTAATACACTTGTCTTCTCTTTTGACAGGGGCTGAAGCTGAAGGCAGTGACATTCCTGCGGGGGTGCCGATGCAGAAGTCGACACCAGAGGCCCCGGAGGCTGCGGCAGGAGCCCCCGAGCCCGTGAAGGAGGTCGTCGAGGAGGCCGCCGTGACGGCCGGGGGAGAGGGCGTCACCACGTCGCCAGAGGTTGCTCTGGAGGTGGCTATCCACTCCCCGGAGATCCAGGATGCAGAGCCCATCCGCTCTACGCCGATGACAGAGGCCACCGCGAGTAGTCGCGGCGGGATAGAGCTGCTCGCAGATGATCTTGTCGAGCCTACGACGGTGGCGAAGCACCTGGAGGCGATCCGTCAGGCCGAGCAGTGGATGAAGGTAAGTAGCTGTAGCTTCTGAGTAGTCAATCCTCTGTTTGTTGAGTACTTTTGTGACTTGAGTTGTCTTGTGCAGGACGTTGCGGAGCGGTCCCGCGACAAGTCGAACATGCTGCAGGGCTATGGCGACGCGGTGCTCCGAGCCGAAGCGCTAGAAGAGCAACTTGTGAAGTCGCGGAAGCACGCGGCTGCCATGCAGTCGAAGCTCGACGCCGCCTTCGCCAAGTACCACAACGACGTCCAAGAGTTGCAGGCGAAAGGCTACGACTTGGTGCGGAAGAATAAGGGCCTCCGCAACAAGAACAAAGGTATACCCCTCAACTTGTCGGGTACTTGTTGGAGGTCGAGAAGTCTCTGACCCGCTGTTGCGTTGCTGTGTTGCAGAGCTTGAGGGCCAGGTGGAGCAGCTGAAGTCCTCGGAGACGAGCATGAAGAACCTCTTCTACCGGGAACAAGGAGCCCGCCAGGTACTCGAGCTCGACTACAAAGAACTCGCCTTCGAGTGCGAGAAGCATATGGAGCTCCGGATTGCTTCTGACCGCGATCTCGTCAACTGCTACAAATCCTTGCAGAAGTTGAATGAAGACTGCGAGGCATTGCGGGCCCAACTAAAGGATCTCGAAGAAGCCGCACTGCCGATCGCAAGACTCCTGGTGCCGCACCCGGGCGGCCCCAAGATTGCCCCGCTGGTGGATCGCCTCAAGGAAGCTCCGAGCCAGCTGGCGGCCTACGTGAAGCACATGGCGAGGTCGATCCCAAGACAAGTCTTGGCCTTCATGAAGTCGTACTTCTCGAAGGCCCCAGTGGAGGTAGTCGCCGGCGGGGTAGCCGCCAACTGCACTGATGAGCAGTATGCAGAGCTGCTGGAGCAGATGGCTCCCATCGCGGAGCAAGTAGCTGAGAAGCTTAACCTCCAGTAGCCCTGTAATAGATAGATAGTAGCCAGGGTTGTACAAAAAACAATTGTAATGAATTGCTTAAGTATCAATGAAAGAAATTTTCCAGCAATGAGTACTCGTAGTCGCGATCTCAGAGTGCGGAGCCCCCATCGTGGAGTGGATGCGAGTAGTAGTACTCGGCAGTACCGGCCTTTGGACTCGTAGGGTGTGCCCTTCCTCTGCTCGTTCTACTACGATGACCACGCTGACATCCTGGGTGGTTGCCGCGACGTAGAGGTACAGAGGCTCGCTGTCTCGAGGCGGTGTGAGGATTGGCGTGTGCGCGAGCATCGCCTTCAGCTTGTCCAGCGCGTCCTAGGCCTCGACGGTCCCGGAGAAGCGCTCGTGCTTCTTCAGGAGTTAGTAGAGGGGCAGGCCCTTCTCGCCAAGCCGTGAGATGAAGCGGCTCAAGGCGGCCAGGCAGCTCAGCACCTTCTGCACCCCTTTCATGTCTCGAATAGTACCCATCCGGTCGAGGGCAGAGACCTTCTCGGGGTTGGGCTCGATGCCCCGCTAGGAGACGATGTGCCCCAGCAGCATGCCGCGCGGCACCCCGAAGACGCACTTTTCGGGGTTCAGTTTCACCCTGTTGGCCCGCAGGCAATCAAACGCAACGCGCAAGTCATTAACCTAACCAGGCCATTCGCCTTCCTAGTTTTGATGATGATGTCATCTACGTATGCCTCTACGGTCCACCTGATGTGGTCCTAAAAAACGTGCTGCATACATCACTGGTACGTAGAGCCCGCATTCTGAAGGCCAAATGGCATCATTACGTAGCAAAATATATCGAATGGCGTGATGAAAGAGGTCGTGAGTTGATCAGACTCCTACATCTTTATTTGGTGGTAACCCGAATAGGCATCAAGGAAACATAAAAGTTCACACCTCGCGGTGGAATCCACAATTTGATCGATTTGTGGCAAAGGAAAAGAAACTTTTGGACATGCTTTATTCAAACCGGTGTAATCTACACACATCCACCACTTCCCATTCTTTTTCTTAACTATTACATGATTGGCTAGCCACGTGGGGTGGAAAACTTCCTTGATGAATCCGGCCTCGAGGAGCCTTTGTAGCTCTACTCCGATCGATCAGTGCCTCTCTTCGTCAAAGAGCCGCAGCCATTGTTGCACGACTCTGGAGTGAGGTAGGATATCAAGGGAGTGCTCGGCGACCTCCCTCGGGATGGCCCGCATGTCCGAGGGGCTCCACGCAAAGATGTCGGCGTTGACGCGGAGAAAGTCGATGAGCACCACTTACTGTTTCGGGTCGAGGGTGGAGCTAACCCTCAATACCCTGCCCTCGGGGGCAGCGGGGTCGAGAGGTACATCCTTGGTCTGCTCGGCGGCCTCGAAGCTGCCTGTGTGCTTGGCAGAGGAGTCGGGGCCCTCTTTGGACAACTTCTCCATGTCTGCGACAAGCGTCTCGTCAAGCGCGAGGGCCTCGGCGTGCTCGACACACTTGACGTCGCAGTCGAATGCGTGCTCGATCGACGAGCTCACCATGATGACGCCTTTTGGCCCCGACATCTTCATCTTGAGGTAGGTGTAGTTCGGGACCGCCATGAACTTGGCGTAGCACAGACGCCTGAGGATGGCGTGGTACGTACCCTAAAATCCCACCACCTCGAAGGTGAGGGTCTCCTTGCAGAAGTTGCCCGGCGTGCCGAACCAGACCGGTAGGTCGATCTGCCCGAGGGGCTGGATGCACTTGTCCGGCGCAACACCATGGAACAGCGTCATGCTGGCCGCAGCTGGTCCAGGCCGATCCCCATCAGCCGTAGGGTGTAAGCGTAGAGGATGTTGAGGATACTGCCGCCATCCATCATCACCTTGGAGAACCACATGTTGCCGATGACGGGATCAACGACCAGTGGGTACTGGCCCGGGTTGGGGATGCGGTTCGGGTGATCCTCGCGGCTGAAGGTGATGGCCTCCTCTGACCAATCAAGGAAGGAAGGAGGGGCCTTCTCGGTGGAGAGGACCGTGTGCCACTCGTGCTTGCACTGGCTGCATGTCCACTATTGCCCCCCTCCCCCGAAGATGAGGAAGACGTTCTCCACGGCAGGGAAACCGCCGGCGCCCCCGTCACCACCGTCCTTCTTGGTCTCATCCCCCTTCGTGGTGACGCGATTGTAGTACTTCTTGAGCATGTTGCATTGCTCGAGGGTGTGGTCAACAGGGGTCTTGTGGTATGGGCATGGCTTCTTCAGCATGTCGTCGAACACACCGGGGCCTCGAGGGGGCCCTTGAGGGTCCTTGCGGGCGGGGTCGACAGCGACGGCCTCGTCATCGTCCTCGTCGCGTCCCTACGCACGCGTGTCGTCGTGGGGCTTCTTGCCCTTCTTGCCTCACTTATGTTTCTTCGTGGGCTCTTTGGACTTGTTGCCCTCCATGGGCGCGTCTCCACGCGCTTGTCCTTCTTCCCGTCGAAAATGGCCCCCACAGCCTCCTCTCTAGAAGCGAAGCTGGTGGTGATGTCGAATAGCTCATTGGAGTTAACCGGCGGGCTCCGTCCAAGCTCGCGCACAAGGTCCCTGCAGGTCATGCCCTCGAGGAAGGCGTGCACGATCTCCGACTGAGCGACGCTCGGGAGCTCGGTACAACGCTTAGAGAAGCGTCGTATGAAATCCCAGAGCGACTCGCCGGGCCTTTGGGTGCATGCCCGCACGTCCTAGGAGTTCCGGGGGCGCACGTATGTGCCCTGGAAGTTCCCCACGAACGTGCAGACCAAGTCATCCCAGCTATGGATTTGGCTGGGTGGCAGGTGCTCGTTCCATGTCCGAGCCGAGTCTGCGAGGTGCAGTGGCAGGTTGCGGATAATCACAGCGTCGGTGGTAGCACCGCCCAGCTGGCAGGCCAGGTGGTAGTTGTTGAGCCATACCCGAGGGTCCGTCTCCCCTGAGTAGTTAGTGATGGTGGTGGGCTGGCGGAAGCGCTGAGGGAAGCTTGTCATGCGGATCTCCCAGCTGAACACACGGGTTCCCAGGGGTTCCGGCGTTGGTGAGCAATCCTCTTGGCTGGCGTAGCGACCACCCCGCCGGGGTGGTAGCCTGCCGCCGCTCGTGCCTCCGCGTCGCTCCTCCTCTTGGCGTTCAAGACGTTGCGAGCAGCACCGTCGTGGGCTTGGCCGCGCGTGTCAAGGATCCACTCCCTGATCGACGTCGTGCCCTGCTTTGCCGGTTGTCCCCCTGCACCATCCACGTGGACGGGTGCTTCCTGGTCCCGTGCATCGCCGTCACCCTGTGCACTAGACTGATTGTGTATGCGGGATGTGGAGCTCTCGGCATGCTGCACGACTGCTTGCTCGATACGGGCCTACGCCTCGCGGCACAGGTTGCATGCTTCGGGCGTCGATGGTTCGGGCATGGACCGGAGCAACGTCGCCTGCGATGAGCTTCTGGCTTGCCCGAGGCGGTGTGTGCGGGTCGTCAACATTGAAGTCGGTGTTGATGCGCTCGCGGGCCTGCCTGCCTAACTCTCGCGTGCGCTCGCCGCGCGCCTATGCTTCTCCCACGATGAGTGCATGCAAGAGCCACACTTGCCAGTACTCGTCCGCGAGCTTGGCCTCGACCTCGCGCGCCTGGGCCAGCTGTGCGGCGATGTCGGCACCTCCCGCTGGCGGGGTGGAATGTGGGTTCTCCCTCGGGTTCTGGGCGCGTCTCCGTCACCCGCTCCGTTCGTGCCGTCAGCGTGCTCGTCGATGACGACCACAAAGCACTAGCGCGCGAGGTCATAGCTTCCGATGCTGGAGTCATCGGAGCAGCCATACCAGTAGTCTGCGGCGTTGAGGAACCGCTAGAACATCACGGGGTCCGGTACACCGGAGAAATCCCACTCAGTGTAGCCGTGTGAGATCGCGGGTGGCAGCTCACTGGCCGAGCCGTAGTACGACTCGTCGTTGGTGGTAGCGATGAGGTTCCGGACCACCAGCAAGTGGTGGCCTAGAAGATCCTCGTACGCGGCCATGTCGATGCTGACGGATGAGGCGTACGTTGTGGCAGCGTTGCGCATCCCGTAGGGAATCGCGACCTCACGGCCGCGTGCTCCTCCGCGGGCGGCGTTGCTCCGTCAGTGGGAGTGTCCCTTCGTGTCGCGACGCGTGCGGCCCGACGCCGCTCCATGCATGCCTGGCGTGAGCATTGGCCTGAGCGCTTGCAGCACCGAGGTGTCGAGGTGCTCGCAGCAGCCGCCTGGGTGGGTGCTGGAGCGTCCGTCGCAGGTGTGGCGGGCATCGAGCCCGGCCCGGTTGATCGCCATGGATGGAGCTCGTCACGGTTGGTGAGACGCATGAGATAGCCGTTCCCCGTGGCTGAAAGTTCAGGCTCCCGAACCGAATTTCAAATCCGGTGGGGAAGGGGTCGGAGCTGCCCATGGCGTACCTCTGGGACGTGATCTCGGTGCGAATCACCATCGAGACTGCTGTGGGGAGCTGATCTCAACATGACCCCCCTACCTGGCGCGCCAACTGTCAGTGCGGAAAGTAGTCCCGACACTAACTAGTAGATGTGCTGAGATCGGTCTCTCGATGGGCGGTGCTAAGCAACAAAGGGACAAGAGGTTTATCTTGGTTCCGGCCGTGGGCGTACGTCCAGCAGGGGTGCGCTCGTGGCACTGTATTGCAAAGCACCGTGCTGCTCGTAGAGGGGGGCTACAAGCAAGGCGGGAGAGGAGGAGAAGCCTCCAAGTCCCTGCGAGTTGATTGAGGCAAATGCCAATATCTTGGATGAGGGTGGAAGAGCGAGTACTTGTGTTGCTTGTCGTTTCTGCGGCTAGGGGGCCGCCTCCTCCTTTTATAGACTAAGGGGAGGCGATTTACAGTTGTGCCGCATGGCTTTAGGTGTAGTGTGGCGGCATGGTGCACAGTGCTTACGATTTGATAGCCATCTTTGCGAATCTCGTCCCTGTCACGCATCGTGGTGGCTCTTGTGCTTGTCCAGGGGTGGCTTCGAGGGTGGTTGTGCTCGAGTTCTTGCTCGGTCGTCCGTACGCCAGCTCAAGGGTCTGGCTGACGGGGGATCGGGAGCTGTACAACAGTCGGCATGGCGGCGTCCCGTTAGCTCGGGTTCCCATGGTGTTGGGGATGGCCCTGCAGTTCCCGGGATAGTGGCACAGCGACGGGGATGGCCGCACAGGGCCGGGGTGACAGAGGAGATGCACTCCATCATCATACGCCACGGCGTCGTCCTAGACGGGCGCTGGGTTGATGGCAGTACACCTCTTGAGGGTATTACCGTCCTCCTTCGAGGGGCGTGGCATGGGAAAGGACGGAGTGGGCAGTACAGTGCCACAGAGTGACGCCGGCCATCCCGCATAGCACAGGTACAACACCTTGGATGGCTGCACAGTGGCGGGTTGGCCGCACAGCGCCGGGATCTGATTCCCAGGCTGTGTCAGGAGGTTGGCGCGATGGGGATTCGCTTTTGACCCAGGCACCCGCGGTGTGTCTGAGCATTTATTGCCCCGGTCTGAGGAGCAAGCGGGACGCCGCGGGCCGAGGGAGACCTCGAGCGAGGCGGGGGCCTACTTGAGGGGTTGGGACCCTCGAGCGAGGTGAGAACTCGCCCGATGGTCCAAGGCCCGCGGTCGAGGGGGAGATGCGTTGCAGGGGCGCCACGCCCTCGAGGCGGGGGGTTCGCGATGCTGCACCCGCCCCTCGAGCGAGATGGAGCTTCGCCGGAGGGGTACCGGGGCTGGCGGTTTGATGGCCCGCTCACTACTAGATTTTCCCCCTAAAGCAACGCACAAAATGTGTTGCAATATGCCATATTTGGTTGCAATAGACACAATTGCAACCAAACTGTTCTGTGGACCGTGGGCTGCGAAAAGCCGCGTTGCATTAGGTTATTACGACGTTGTCCATCTAGTGGTTGCCAAAGTTTTTTTGTTGCAACGTAACGCAACGTTGCAATTAGGTTTTTTTACAACGCTTGTTCTGGTTGCAAAGTGTACTATTGTGACACATCTGTGGTGTTGCCAAAGGTGCAATTGCAACGTTTCTGTTTCGTTGCAAGTTATAGTATTGCTACGCACTGACTTTGGTTGCTATTGGTTGAACCTCGTCTATTACCACGAAAGTAATTTGGTTGCAATATGTAGTATTGTCTGGTACCACGAAATTGGTTAGTTGCTATAGGTGGTCTCCTCTATTGCCAAAAAAGTTGATTTCGATGCGATAGGTAGAATTGTCTGATGCCACGATATTGGTTACGTTGCTATAGGTGGTATCCTCTATTGCCACGTAAATTGATTGGTTGTAATATGTGGTCCTCTATTATTGCTTTGAAATTTGGTTGGTTGCCATAAGTTAAAGTCTTTATTACAACGTTTCTATTAGGGTTGCTACAAGTGCACTATCTATGGCCACGTTCCTTTTGTGTTGCTACAAGTTGAACTTCTTATTACCACGTTCCTATTAAGGGTTGCTACAAGTACACCAAACTATTGCCACGTTCCTTTTGTGTCGCTACAAGTTGAATTTCTTATTACCACATTCGTATTAGGGGTGCTACAAGTGCACCTTACTATTGCCATGCTACTTTTTGGCAACGAAAAACACTGGTTGTGATATCATGATTTATCATTTGCAACATATGTTGTATTCTGCCATGCTCATTTATGTAGCAGCACTAATTGCAACATTAATTAACATCAGCAGATTAATATAACTATGCATCTATAGTTAATTAACCAACATTGAACCATCCACTGAGTTAATTACATGACGCATGAAGTACTTAAATACTGAAAAGTTTGGCACAGGACATTGTTTCAACACATAGTAGACAAATTTGCTAGCACATGAAGAACTTGGTCTGCCAATTGTGACTTGGAGATGATCCCAACACTTGATTAGCAAAGGGGGATTCAATGCAAGGAGGTCGCATCACCTGTAAAGAATCAACAAAATTTTTAAGCTAGCATCAATTAATCTCTAATATTGGAATTTGTGAAACAACAACATATAGCAAACCAAAGATTGATTGTGATTCATAAAAATATCTTAATGACATCAAATAATTACCACAACCATAAACACACTTTGACAAATTTGAAACATGAATTACATTCACGGCGGAAGAGTTGTTGAAAAAAGCTTCACCTCATGTCTTTTTGGTGCTTTGTCGTCTCCTTTGTGCAACTTGTACCTGTAGCTGTTGAGAAGAAATTTGTCTAACGGTGGATTGTGTTTCAGGATTGTTAACACCACCTTTAGTGCTTCTGGTTTTGCGAAATACTTGTTTTCGAACTTCTTCAGATTCCTTCTCCTATGAACCAATCATATGCAAGGACAAGATTACGCGTAATTTCATCAGTAACTGATGATATGTACTAGTAAAAAGTTGTGAATTTGAGAACAACCTGAGTACACGAGAGCACATTCCTAGAGTCTGGCTGTACATTCCCAGATGTAGGAATTGATGGTTCCGCCGCCACGTTGTCTGCGGATTCAGCGACAAGGTTGTTTCTTCGGGTGATTGATGCAACCGCCGCCACGTCGGTAGATTTAGTGACATTGTTGCTTGGGCTTGGTTGCACAGATATTGGCTGGTCAACCTACGAAAGGATACAAACATTCATATATAGAACCCAAGGAAAGAAACCCATTCATGCAAATAGCTTGACCAGTACCTGTGGAACTTGTGATTGTCCATTTGATGCTTGCAGCATTGATAGGAACTCTTGCCTAAGCCGTTGTAGATCCGCTCGCCTTCTCTTTTCACTTTCTTCAAGTTGGCGTGCATGTTCTCTCCTTTTTGCTTCCCCTTCTTCTTCCCATCCTGACATTTTTTCTTGTAGCTGCCCAAATGCGTCCATGAGCTCGACGTGTTCCTCATGCTGTAGCTCTTCCCTACGAATTTTTTCCTCGCGCTCCGCATTGAGCAGCTGCCTTCTAGTTGGGTTTTTTGCCAGGTGCTCGTTTCCATGCAACTTGGTTGATTTGCACCTCATGACTTCTTTGTAGGCTTTTTGGAACATCTCGTTTTTTCCTTTTGGGAAACAAAGTTGTTCTCTGCATTTGATTCCGCCTCAGCAATAACGCTGCTTGCGGTGTCCTAACATTTGCAAGGCACAGGTGGAGGAGTTAGTAGAACAAGAGATTGGTTGCATTCTATACTTGCATAAGCCTATGTATAGTAATGTATGTACTAATTCATTGAGAACTCACATAGACATTTTTAGATTGTTCGTCTGTTCAAGACCCCTGGTTAGTGTGAGTTATCCACCAAAGTTCCATATCATCGGGCTCTTCACCAATTTATGCATCTCTCTGTTATGCCAAGAAAATAACAAATTAATGTTCTTCATCCTGTAAGATAGATTGGAGATGTGCTTCTCAAGTTATTACCTTCTCATAGCTGCGCTGAGAATAAGGCTTAGCGCCTGACAAATGTCTTGTCATTTGTTGGCATCGAATCGCAGAATTTTGTGTGCTCCTTTCCTATACAATGTAAAGTTATGAACAAAAATCTTAAAGACTCAGACATCGCCATTTGAATGAAAAATGTAGTGGTCAGAAATCGTAATTAACGATGTGGAACAAACCTTGAATTTAGCAGTACTGAAATACTTCAACAGATAGTGTCATTCAACAATATCTAATTCTGTAGGCTTATGTAACATTCTCCGGTGGTAGTCGTTGTATGTCTTGGCCGTAGCACCGAAAGTTGAACGCCATCCTTTGTAACGCTCCCTAGCAATGGCCCATATCTTTTCCCTTGATTCGACATTATCCTCCATGTCCCACTTTGCCCGTTATATAATCACAATAGCATTCAAATATTATGTGAGTTGATATGTTAGTTTTTATTTGAATTGTCTCGAAAAGCAAAGTCTATTATTACCAATACATCAGTTGCTATTGCGTTTCTGACTTCTTCCCTAACATTTTTCCATGATTTCACTCCAATGATAGGAGCCATTTTCCTTGTATACATGACCACTTCATCAACGAATGAGCGGTAGTTATCACCTACCGGTCCTCCATGTTTAGAGAATTGAATGTCCAACTGCTGCTTGCCCGCCTTGATTCTCTTGGCGATTACCGTCAATGCTCTTACGGGACCGCGTCCTCTTTTCTTAACTTTTTGTGAGCCTATTCCATGCGAACAACATGCATGTGATAATACCCAAAAAATAATTGTATGCACAGACAGTAATTTCTATGGAACACATGTTACCCGATCCTTGCTCCTGCTGTTTCCAATGCCGAGCATGAGATGGAGGCTGCACTGCAGGTGTTGGGTTCATTTCATTCCTGTGTTGCAAAATGAAGGTGGGGTCCACGTACCGTTCTGCAGAGAATTTAGTGGCATATGATGACCGATCATATTTTGTAGTCTGAGAAAAATGGTAATTTGCTTGCAAATTAGGAGAGGGATATTACCGATGTCTTCAAGTAGTCCTGCAACATTCAGATATTCTCTGTATGTATCGATTGTGTCATCTCTAAAAATGTCTTCTAATTCTGAAATATAATCCATAATTAATTTCATTCATGTGACTGAACATGCAAATTCAGGAGTATAAGTACACAAATATTTGGCTGAAGCATATCTTACCCAAGGCTTTCTTCTCTTGATGCAAATCAGCTAGCCAAAGTTTGTATTCATCTAAGTCACGTTCTTCTACTTCTTCTTCATCATCAGCATGTATGTAAGCACTTTTGGATTTCAAAGGTGTTATGGCCATGGTATGGTTTATAGGTATTGGCTCTCTGGAGATAACTAATCTGATCTTCATCTCCTCCTCGTGAATCTGTTTCATTCTTTATATGTCGACGTTGTAGTCGATCTCAGTGAGTGTTGCTTCCGCAGGAGAGTCAGGAATTCTAGTCTTGTAGTAAACAATGTCCCTCATCCTATACCCCAGTTTTTGTTTCAGGTTGTTCATAGTTTGTAGGGTGATTTGTGAACCACGAGGGTGACAAGTATGTGTTGTATCTGGCTCCCCATCTATACCCTTCTCAATCATATATACGGTCCAAGACTGATCATCTAATGATCTGTGCATTCATTTCGATGTCATATCAATAACATGTGAAGAAATTTGGTGTGCAAATCGCGTGATCAAATGCATGAAATCTAGGGTACCAGTGCGTGCACAGATGCATGAGATGTTGGAAGCAGTACGAACGAGGGGAAAGATCGAACCACGATACAGCGTACCTGGCCTCGGTCGTCTCGTCCTGAGATGAAGGTAAAACATCAGGGTCTGCATCTATGTCCACGTCGACGCGTGCTTCATCGTCGCCCGAAGGTGATGATGACCCAAAGAGCGCCCCCGTCGCCCTAGGCCTGGGGGCCATGGTGGCGGTAGGTTCACCAATCGCCGCACCAGGGGTTGTTGTGAACATTTTAGGTAGCATGGCCGACGACAGTGTGCGTTGCGCTTCAGAGGATGTAGGGGCCACCCTTGCCGGCTCCCTCGACGACGGCATCCTCGTGTACGGCGAGAAGCAGCTTGGCGGCGGCAGCGGTAGTCGTATCGTCTACCCAGCCCCTAACTGACCGAGATGTAGATTTGTTTTGCGAGGGGATTCAGGAGGGAAAGTAAAGACACGCGACTTTTTACTCTTGTAACCGGCGTGGTGGCCCCAGTCATGGTTGCGCAGTAGTTTGGGCGAAATTTAAATAATTCGGATGGGAAAAAACTGGCACCACATTCCAAATCGCTGGCTACCCATTTTTTCTGAACGGTTGGCGTATTTGAGGGATGCGTTTTGGTGTGGCCAGCTGACGGGTGGGTCCCACAAAGTTTACTCCTTGTTTACCACAAAGTTATTGTATATTGGTTACACATTTTTTGATGTGGTCAGAGTAAATTTACGAATGTCATATTTGTATAAACTTTAGCAGACTACCATAAACTCTTTATCAAATTTGTACCAGAGTAAAATGCATCACACAAATATGTGTAACAAACATAAAGATCGGGTAGCAATGGGTAAGATTTATGACAAGCGAGTTTACACGGGCTAGCTACCCGAGTCACGTTGACACCACACCAACTAAGGATCATCAAAAACATGCTCTACAAGGACACAATTGTAAAGACACATACATAGTCGAAAGACACAACTTGAGAGACATGCTTTGTGTTTATTAGCTGGATTTCTTCAAAGATGTGACTGTAATGACGCCAGAGCCTCTCTGCAAGGTCCCTCGTCAGTGGCAGATAAATTTCCTAAAAATGAAGAAAGCATTAAACGAACTGTCAGAACAAATGATAACTGAAATCCTGTGCACTGAAACAATGTTAGCAATCAGCTGAACTTGTAAAACACAAGAAAGAACGCAAACATGTAAACTGAAATCCAGAATGTCTTTTAGGGTGCATCATGTGTGGAACAAATTTATCAAGAAATATCAGCAATCACAACTTTTATACCTTCTTTCAGATCATTGATGCTTCCTTGAGTGTGTAGAAGAACCAATCACACTCGTTTCGGATCCTACCCTCCTCGTTGCAGAACCTACGCCATGAGTACCAAGCATGCCATCCTGTGTGGTCGCCACACCCGCGACCCGCACACTGTAAATCGTCGTGGTGAGGTACGAGCGCCGGCACCGGCGACACGGCAATCGCATTCGCATCTGTAAGCAGGTAGTCCCATGTCGACGCAATGATCCTGGAGCGGCATTTTGTGCAAGTCAAATTTATCCAAGGAAGCATCGTCGCCCCCTCTTGGGGTGCCTTGACCAAGCGCATTAGCCGCCTGGCCTCATCGGCGGCAGCCTCGCCGCTGTTGGGTCTGTAGAGGAAGAGGGAGAGGGCATACATCGATTCCTTGTGGCCCGCCTCCGCGGCGCGCCGTAGCTAGTCGAGGCACGGCGTGATGACGCCACGCGTGTTCCCCAGTACTGCGCGGCGAAAGCCTCTCTGGAACAAGGCCTCCAGGTTGCCGACGTTGGCCAGTGTGTTGACGAGCGCCACGCGATACATGTGGCCGAGGTAGAATCGACGCCGCAGGACGCGTTTCAGGGCTAGGCGTCGTCCGACCGTGGCGGCGCCGCCCACCACGCACATTGCCTTGCATGTTGCGTGCAGGTTGCGGAGATCCACAATGGCATCCTCTGACTGCGCAGTGACGCGGGAGACGATGTCAATCGTCAGCTCCGTCGGCAGTTCCAGCAGCCTCGACGACGCCTCATAGCGAGCCGCGGAGATCTTTTCCATGGAGTGGTTGCAGTTCGTCACGCGCGGTGGGTAATTGGATGTGCGATGTTGTTATCCCCGGCGAGGATGAGGGGAGATGGAAAAGAACCGCCGCCTCGAGATCATGTTGTAGATTGAATTTGGGAGGTCTCAGGGTTCATTGGGTTTTAAGGAAACTGCGCTTTCGTAGGGAGGACGAATCACAGGGTCAATGACAGGTGTACCCAGCCAGTTGTTGGCCCACAAATCAGTCTTGACGGAAATTTGACTCTGGGTGACCCCATCTGTGGACGGAGTTGCGGGTCCCACCTGTAGGATTGTTGCGCCAAGCGTCGGCTTTGAACCCGCGAGAGATTTCCCCATTGGACAGAGTTGTGGGCCCCACCTGTCGGCGCCCAGATTGGGATGTGTTCTTGAGTTGTTCATGTTCATAATGAACTTGATGATTTGTATCGTTTAATCATAACTTCAAAGTTGTTTATATTTGTCAAATGACGTCCAAATTAGGAAATTTTTTCCTACATTCTTATGACAACATAATCTAGATCATGGTGTCCACTGCATATCGTGTAACAGCGTCTGAGCAATCATAATATAAAAATAGAACGTTTCATGACTAGATTCAAGATTTTCAATCAGTAGACGACGTCAATTTGAAATGAGATGAATACCAAAGTTTCATAGCTCGTCGAGATGAACAATCTTTATATTGGTTGGATTCTCATTTGAAGAAGGGGTACGATCACGTAGAACAAAAATGACATGTCTCCAACCAAGTTTCTTGAACAATGAGAGTGAACCTAGGATTAACGAACAATGTGTAGTACCACTTCGTCAAATCAAAATCCGACAAATATAAAGATTGTTCATCTCGACGAGCTATGAAACTTTGGTATTCATCTCATTTCAAATTGACGTCGTCTACTGATTGAAAATCTTGAATCTAGTTATGAAATGTTCTATTTTTAAATTATGATTGCTCAGACGCTGTGACACGATATGCAGTGGTCACCATGATCTAGATTATGTTGTCATAAGAATGTAGGAAAAATTTTTTTTGATTTGGACGTCATTTGACAAATATAAACAACTTTGAAGTTATGATTAAACGATACAAATGATCAAGTTCATTATGAACATGAACAACTCAAGAACACATCCCAATCTGGGCGCCGACAGGTGGGGCCCACAACTCTGTCCAATGGGGAAATCTCTCGCGGGTTCAGGCCGACAGTTTGGCGCAACAATCCTACCGACAGGTGGGACCCGCAACTCCGTCCACAGATGGGGTCACCCAGAGTCAAATTTCCGTTAAAGACTGATTTGTGGGCCAACAACTGGCTGGGTAGACCCGTCATTGACCCTTGGTAACCGCCCCACCCCGCCGAGTGAGTGGGGTCGTGTCCCTGCAATGGGATATTCTGCCTTTTAGTCATTGATCTGTCGGCCCCACACGGCAGTGGTACGAATGCAGTTGCCAAACAGAATAGGAACCGCTTCACCCGACGCGGGTTATATAACCGCGGGGTCTCGCTGTGTTTTCCAATCCCGCTCCTTTGCACCGCGCCGCTCTCGTCGATCTTGAGTAGCCGCTCGTCTCCCCCCTCGACTCCCTGCGCGCAGCGATGGCCGGAGAGAAGCGCCCCGCAGAAGAGGCCCCTGGTGGTTCATCGCCGTCGGTCCCGCCACGTCTCCGTCGGTTGATTTCTCGCCGGGGGTGGGTGTCTTCCTGTCTCCATAATTTCCTGTGCTTGCTGAGGATCTGATGCTGTCATTCTTCTTCTGTTTCCTAGTGCGACATTTGGCCCGGGTCCTTCAACCGGCGCGGCGCCTCCGTCCGGTGGATCTTCGTCGTCGGAATCCTGGAGCATGTCTTCTTCCTCGTCTCGTGGCGATGCCCCCGTTCGTTAGGAGGCTCGGGACTCGGCAGAGGAACTGGCGAGGACGAGGCGTCGTCTAGAAGTCGCGCTGCGCAAGGTACGGGACCTGGAGGGGACCCGGGATGCGATGCATACCGCCCTTCAGGCGGCTGAGACGGAGACAGCCGAAGTTCGCAGCACCAAGGCCGATGTGGAGGCCCGCTGCTTTGGTGAGTTCCTGTATTCCGTCAGTGCACGCCGCCCACTAGGCTCTTGTTTGACTCGTCGCCATTCTTTCTTGCGTCAGTCGAGGAGGCGGAGGCGTCTTTCCGCCGCGAGCGGGGCGGAGGGGGCGCGCGCCGCCTCGAACGATGCGGAGGATCGCCACGATGAACTTACGCGCGCGGCGGAGGTCGCCGTCGCGGTGGTCGGTCCGGGGCTCCGGGGCCCGCCGCCCGACCGTCTTCGCGCGCTCCCCGGGCGTGTCCGGGGAGGCGGTGCGTGCGGCGCGCACCGGTGCGTGCCAGGGAGCCGCCCGCGCGCTCGCGACGGCGGACATTCAAGTCGAGTTTCCCTTGGCTGATCTGCAGCCGGAGTGGTCATTACCGCCGGATTAGCACCGGCACTACGCGTTGCACTTCCCCATTGCGGCCGATGCCGCCGCCGCGGGGGTTGACATCGACGGTGTCCTTCGCGACGGCGCTGCCGCCGACATTGGCGGCCTGTAACTCACCTTTGATTAATCTGTACCGGCCCCTCGTGGCTGAGGAAATCGAACTTCGTCGCATTGTTCCTTGTTTGTGCCATTGCGATTTCTTGTTGACTGCTTCGAGGTGGGCGTGGTCGGGTGTACAAAGCAAACTCTGGCCCCCCGTGCCGTCTTGTCACCCGTCACAGCACCTGACGCGTGCTCAGTAGGAGGCTAGGAGCTTCGTCCAGGGTACTCGAGTAGTGTACGTACGACTGAACGCATGGGAGATCGCGAGGCGCAGCGCTGCGTTCCTTCTTCCGTTCGCATCTAAATAAAATTAGCCCCAAGAATCTTTCATAAATGGAACACTAAATAAAATTTATTTGTAAAACCTTTTCACGTGTAAGCGTAACTTTGTGTGACGAATCTAATGAACCTACTTAATCCATATTTAGCTACAGATTTTAAAAGTAGTTTTGAAAATAACTTACTTTAATATTTGTAATTAATGGTGCACATTCATGGAGTAGTAAATGTAGATGAAATCTAAAACTAAATACATAGTTTGGATCTACTTTGCGATACAGAGCTTTTCGCAAACCTTTTCAGACATCACACCCTTAGTGTGATTTTGCATGCAACTATCTGGTGCAGGTGAAGCATTGTGGCCAGACGACGACTCCCCAGGCACGCGTGCGTGTAGCAGTTAATTAGGAACCGCCGCCCCTTCGTCTTGCCGGTTGTCTTCAAATCTTGCCATGCCCATTGCTTCGGCAACCACCACGTCGATTTGACCTGTATATGAAGCCGAAACGACAGCATAGAATATACTAGTTTAGCCTCTTCCCTACCCCGCCCCCCCCCCAAGCTTGTCTTATCGAAGGAGAAGGGGTTTTCTTGCCTGCCGCCATTGCCGGCGACCCCCGAAGCTTGCAATCTCGGCAACCGCCATCGCAAGCGACCTCCAAACGGCGGCGATGACCCGAAGCGACGCATCGGGTGACGGCGGCGCCCCACAAACGAAGGGGGATGCCGTAGAGGCAACCGCCGCCGCCGGCCTCCACAGTAACCTAGGTGATGCGGGCGGAGCAATCCCGGCCGCGTCAGCAGAGAGCGTCGCTTCGAAGGTTAGTCCTGCAAGGCACAATGAGTTTCTAGTCGTGGATTTGTCACGAGGTTGAAGTTTCGGAACTTTGTTTTCTTGGATTGGGACTGCAGGGTGGCAAGCGTGCCGTCGTGAACCCGTGGGAGGCCGCCGTTGATCCAGCCGACGTTCGAGATCGCAGCGGCTGGGAGTGGGACGAATGGCGCCCCGCCGTCGTCCGTCCACGACTTTCGGAGAAGTAGGGACCGCCCCCAACTACGATGCACGAGGTTGAATTCTTCAAGGAGCGGTACCCGAGCATCAAGACCACTGTCACTTGCGACACGGGAGTAGTGGCGGAGTACATCAACGAAATCAAAGGTAGCCCACCTCCAGAACGTTTGCTCGTTGGATTGGACACCGAGTGGATTGAGCTTCGCAGTGGCGGGTACAAGCTCGCATTGTTGCAATTGTGTGTCGGGTCGTGCTGCCTTATTTACCAGGTGCACCATGCCGGCTACAAGCTTCCTGATGTCCTGAGCAAGTTTCTCAGCGAGGAAGGCCACATCTTTGTCGGAGCGCATATCACCAACGATGTTGAACGCCTACAGGAGGACTGCGACGTCAAGATTTCTAATTGGAAAGACCTTCAACTGGTTGTTTCTGACGTTGATGACAAGTATAGCCATCTGTACCAAAATGGTTACAGGTCTTCACTGGAGAAGATTGGAAATCGAGTACGGAGCTACCTCCGTACAAGGACAGAAATGTGGACCACAGGCATTGGGGTTTGAGGGTGTTGCACGAATGGCAGGTGAAATACACCTCCAAGGATGCATTTCTGTCTTTTGAGATTGCTAATCAGCTTGAGATCAAGCATGGTTACTGATTTCTGCCAGATGCTAATTTGTAGAATCATGTAACTAATGTACTAACCAAAAGTAGCAACTAGAATTTCTTGGTTTTCGGAACAAGTATCTGTGTACATATTTCTAGTAATTCAGTGATGGATTGAAACTAAGAGGCCTTGTTTATTTGGGCAATTTTGACAGATAATTTCCATATTACTCTAATTATTTGTTGATTTACTAAAGATTATTTTTTATCATTTGTGAGTCAATTTTTTATTTTCTATATCAACATATTAAAAGGAACAAAGACATATGCAAATTATCAATGTGCACTTTTGTTAGAAAAGATTGCGGTCGAGAGTGGGCGGCCCATTTGTCCTTATTACTTCCGGTGTGTGGGAAGCGCGCGACGAAAGCACATCAGCATAATCTTTAGTGCCACACCGCTACCTCAAGCGGGCGCACCACAACTTAAAAGGGGAGGCGTGCTTGCCATCCCGAACTCCTCCGAACTTGCTTCCTCTCTACTAACCTCGGGCTTGTTGGGCCGGCCGGCCCATCGGGCTCCCGCTCGCCGGGCTTCACGCTCGCGGTAGAGCTGTTGGTGACCTGGCCTGCCCTACAGCCCCCTTTTTTTGTTTGTCATACCAATACCAATTTTTAGATTCATATTTTAAATATTAAAATTTATGCAAAAGTCTTCCAGAAGTAGTAAATAATGGCAACATAGAAGTCATGACTACGGTCGAGTAAGTATCAATTGAAAAACTCAGCATCTTGGGCATCTTGAACTATTGGTGCAACAATTCCATCATCAATGTACGTGTCATCTGCATCATGTTCATCATCAACATCAAATACTTCATCGTTTGGTTCATCAACCGCCTCGGCCCGAACCTGATTAATAACTGAGACATCGCCGGTTGTGCCTTCCTTGTCCGATCTAGACCAATTTGTCAAAACCTGGTGTTCACCAAGCAAATTAATACCTTCGATACCCACAGCAAGTGAGTCCTCGAGATCTAATTCAGGCATGGCAAACAAGTTCCTTGGTTTCATTGAAATAACACTGCTCCAGCCAGGTTTGTTCACCAGATTTACATAAAACACTAGTTCTGCCTGTGTTGCCAGAATATAAGGTTCATTGCTAAACTTGTGTTGAGTAGTATCGATGTCAATGACCCCATATTTATCTTTACTGTATACTTTGCCTCTGTTGGTACTTGTGACAAGAGACACATCAAACCAGTCACACTGGAACAGAATAACTTCTTTTTGTCCAGGGAATTCCAGTGAGATCATTCTTTTAATCACCCCATACCAATTTGTGCCTTCTGCCTCACCCTTGACAAGCACACCACTGTTTTGTGTCACAAGGGTTCTCTCGATGTTAACGGTACGAAACAGCCAATTGTTGATATGACATCTATTCAATGTACGAGGTCGGGGATCCGGTCATTGAGCAAGTGCAAACAAATCTGAACTTACTTCCCCTCTAGCATGTAAACCTGTGATCTTGCTTTCAAACCATCTTACGGGTTGAGCCTCATGTCGCTTATCAAGATTTCTGGATCCATGTGCCCTCAGTTCTTCCAAATGCTCGTTGCACACAAAAGAATATTACCGTTAGTTTGATATTTAAAATTAAAAGCAATAATGATGTTGAGTAGTGCATCTTACTCGACATATGGTCTAGCTTCATCACAATTGCAAATTATGTAGTGCCTCATCTTCCGAAACTCATTTGGTGGTATTTCTTCAACCGTCTGTCCTCTCCTCTTGTAATCCATTTCGAAAAAATGCTTAAACCGAGATGGTGGCTCATTAACAAGAATCGTTTCTTGTCGATCAACACGATTGTCTTTGGTGTCCACGTCCAAGAATCTTGAGCGAGAATGTAAGGCACTCCTCGAGTATGTATCCCTCGGCAATTGAACCTTCGGGGTGAGCCGTGTTCCTCACATATCCTTTCACGGTGCGTAGGTACCGTTCCACCGGGTACATCCATCCGTAACACCGGCCCCCCAAGTTTAGCTTCTTCGGCTAGATGAACGAGCAAATGGATCATGATATCAAAAAATGCGAGGTGGGAATATCATCTCAAGTCGACAAAACGCCTCCCTAATTGAACAAGCTAAGCTCGTCCAATTCGATTCCACCAACTCCTTTGAACATAGTGCATCGAAGAAATTACTAAGCTGAATCAATCCAATGACAACAAAACCTCTCCGGCAAAATCCTACGCACCACTAAGGGTAAAAGTTTCGTAGAATTAGATGGTAGTCATGCGTTTTCAAGCCCGACACCTTACGTGACTTTACATCAACACATCTTCTTATATTCGAGGAAACCCCATCGGGCATCTTCACTCCATATAGAAATTCACACAAACTTTCCCCGGCATCCTTATCTAACTCGTACAAGGCTGATGGCAAGGTATACTTATCATCTTTAATCACAGGGTGCTGATCTGGTCGTATCCGTAGATGCTCCATGTCAAGCCGAGCATTCTCCCCGTCCTTACATTTGCCATCCAATTTAAGCAGAGTGCCTAGTATGCTCTCGCATATATTTTTCTCAATGTGCATCACGCCCAAATTATGCCTGATGAGCAAAGAAGACCAGTAAGGGAGCTCAAAAAAATACTCTTCTTCCTCCAGTTGTGCCATCTGTTGTCTTCGTCACGCTTCATTTTTTGATAACAATGTCTTTCCAAATTCAACTTGTTCAAAAGTAGAATACTGCTCAAGTACCTGTGCACCAGATAGTGGTTCTGGTGCCTCCCTGGTTTCGACCTTGTTGTTGAAGCTGACCGCATTGTTGCGCCATGGATGGTCAGGGGCCAAAAAACATCGATGTGCCATGTAGCAGTGCTTCCGCCCATGTTTCAACCACAAATACTCAGTATGTTTGTGGCAGTATGGACATGCAAACTTTCCTTTAGTGCTCCAACCAGACAGCATAGCATAGGCTGGGAAGTCATTAATTATCCAAAGAAGTATAGCACGCAATCTAAAATTCTTCTTAGTCCCTGCATCTCTTGTGTTAACACCATTATTCCAAAGCTCCTTGAGCTCCAGTATCAGGAGCCTCAAATATACATCAATATCCATTCCAAGAGATTTTGGACCAGGAATCAACATTGACAAAATCCAGTTAGATTGTTTCTGACACATCCATGGAGGAAAATTGTAAGGAACCAGGATGACAGGCCAAATGGAATACGTAAGACTTTGCATGCCAAAGGGATTGAACCCATCAGAAGCAAGACCCAGCCTAACGTTACGACCTCCTCCTTCTGAAAACCATTTAAACTCTGAATCCACGTGCTTCCATGCCTTTGAGTCAGCAGGGTGACACATTTTCCCATCATTCACCAATTCATTCTTGTGCCACTGCATATCCTTTGACATTTGCTTTGACATATACATTCTTTGCAGCCGAGGAATAAGAGGAAAGTATCACAGGATCTTAACTGGTAACCGCTTCTTAACAGAAGTAGCACCCACTGCACTGCAATTATTATCAGAGGTTTTATCTACAACTTTCCACCTTGACTCCTTACAAATGGGACATGTTTCCAGAATTGCGTATTTATCAAAAAATAACACACAATCATTTCCGCATGCGTGTATCTTGACATAGTCCAAGCCCAGGTCTCGAATCACCCTTTGCACTTTATCCAAGGAGTCAGGAATACAATGCCGATCAGGGCGAACCTTTCCAAAGAGCTTAAGTATGGCCTCCAATGACGCGTTACTTAAGCCATGCATGCACTTTATCTGAAAAAGCTCCACAATAAAAGAGACCTTCGTTGCATTTTTGCATCCTGGATACAATTCCTTCTTTGCCTGCTCTAATAGTTTCAAAAAGATCTCTGCCTGCTTATCTGCCTCTTCCTCATCTCTGGTTTGTCCATGATGTATAGTGCCACCGATAATGTTTCTAATCGAGTATTGGTGGCGAGCAGGGTTATCATCCAAACCATCTTCTTCATCGTCTTCTACAAATAAATGTGTTGTATCATCAGCTGTAGGTACTGCATCATGATTATTGAGATCACCAGTAACATCTTGATTCACAGGACCCTGAGATGAAGTATTAGTTTGGTCTTGAATGTTACCACCATCGATGAAACAATCAGCAAACCCTCTATTTAGTAAATGAATTTGAATGGGACCCACAGTGGAATGTCTGATCATGCATTGACACAAATTACATGGACACGCAATAGATCCACCTCGCGCTGATGAGGCCGTAAATTTTTGCAAAAAAATCGAAAATTGTTCTGCCAATCCGCGGAGTGTCGAGGCAAGCGCATCCAACTGCGATCTTCGTCTGATGCCATTAGTTAATCTGCATTGTTCATGTTTCAATCGACCTTGATCATGATATATATACCAATATGCATATATATATGCAGCGAACGATTGAATATATATACGAGATCAAGACATCAGTACGTACCGGCCGTGGCCATAGCGCCGCTCAGATCTCCGCAACAAGAATCACGTGGAGATCGCCGTGGAGATCGATCCCCTAGAGGCCCTCGTGGAGATCTCCGCAACAAGAACCAGGTTGTCGAAGACGGAATTTTGGAATGGTCCAGATCGGAAGAGCCCCTATCTGATCGTGGCAATACATACAGGATAGACAAAATTTTAGTACAACCAAGGAATACCTCGTTTCAATATTTCTGAGGTTGTACGTAGTATGACCTTTCTCAGGGTTCACATTATGTGCCCCGGTTTTCAACATATGCGTAATTCATTATTTTTCTTTTCTGATCGGCTACTATAGAGGCTAACAATAATACACAAAATTCAGGAGTTCTAGTGAAGAGTCTCCAAATTGTTGATCACAATGCTTTGTGAATATACACATGAATAGCATAAACAATAGCATGTCGCAATTCTGAAAACAGACAGATGGTTAGTCCAAATATGCATGACAAGACCCAACAGATTTCAATTTGTGTCACTCATAAGTTCAAATATTTTGCAAGGGCTCATCCAGATCCAAACACATAGACATACGAAGATGCATATATAAAGGTTCAAAGTTATTACTTAGATGTTGGCATACTTAGATGTTTCCACATACACATCCATTCTTAGACCATTCACCAAAGCATCCGCATAACATTCACCTAGGACCGGTTATGTTACGTACTAAGCTAGATTACTACTACTTGCGATTGACTTTATCCCGAAGCTTGCGGATCTTCTTCGCCATCACTTCTAACTTGTTAGCAACAAGTCTCCATGAATTCCTTCAGGGGTCATCTCCATGTCTTCTCGCGTTCCAAAGCAATGTCGATGTTTAGGTTCTCAATCGCTCCCGCAAATCATCATAGCGCTCCTTCGTTGAACCATTTGGCGCAAGGGCATTTGCTATGGCGGACAACAAACACAAGTTACTAACATGAAATGTGTTACAACAAATTTGTGGCCAATGCAAAGCAAAATAGTCAAAAAATGCACCTTTCTTTTCGATGATCCCGAAGCTTTCGATGGAGACGGTTTCTTGCTATTGTCCTGCTCATCATCCGAGTCCGGAATGATGATCCTCACCGATTAGCAAGTGTTCACTAGCCTCGACCAAACAAAACAATTTGTCGTTTTTCGATTTAAAACAGCCTATTCAATCTCTTGACTCATAATGTATACCAATTTACCCGTGATCCCCCGACTACCTGCCAGAAAAGGCCTAACCTACTAAATGGGACAACCTGCTTTCATTTGGCTGGTTTTGTTTTTAGGATTGTGATCAAATGTACACAGGTCAGATTCACAGCAAAAGATGGCAAGAAATCAAGCCAACTATCATTATCATTATCTAGTATGGGGTGAGATGGATCCACACAAAAACACAATTATCATTATCTAGTATGAAATTTTGATTACTATGAACTACTAACATTTTTCCAATTGCAAAAGGAGTCACACGATTCTTGGAAACTCAAAGAGGGTAGGGCAGTGTACCTCACTTCTCTTCCGGAACGCTTGCATCCGACTAGGGCATGCTTACCCTTACCGGATGGATCGACTTGGCGATGCGGGCCGTCAGACGACGACGAGGAGGTGGCGGTGTCGTCCGTACCAGAGGACGACAGGGTTGGGGTGCCGCCGACCATACCGGAGGACGACGAGGTAGGTGGTGTGGAACACTTCTGCGTGGTGGAGGAGTGGCACCTCCGTACGCCGCCGCCGCTCGCCTGAAAACCCTCGGTGCGGCCCCGCCGTCCGCTGCCGCCGCTCTCCGGGATCCCCTCGATGCGGCCCCGCGCCGCCGTGGCGGGCGCTCGGGCCGTGTTACGGCGCCGCGGCCCCTTCGTCCGCGCCCGCCGCTAGTCTGGGAAGGCTCGATGCGGCCACTCCGGCCGCCGCCGCCGCTTGCCGCGGGGAAACCGCGATGCGGGGCATCTCGATGTGGACGCGACGGTCGAGCCGACGAGGGGGGATGGTTGGGAGCAACAGTGTATTGGGGGTGGGGAGCTGAAAGTTATAGACGATTTGGGCCGGCATATCCTTGTTTTTATTACTCTCATCGCCCCATTTGACATTTTCACATCCTAGTCTCTAGTACCTTTAGTGCCACCCCGTAAACTGAGAAGGGGGTATCCCAGCTTAAAAGGAGAGGCGTGCTCGCGCTTTCGAACTCGTATTACCATCATCAACTAATGCTTGCTACTTGCGCTATGGGGCTTAATGGGCTGGCCGGTCCACTCGGGCTCCCGCTCGCTGGGCTTTACGCTCGCCGGTTGAGCCTATTGTGGTCTGGCTTAGCCCACATCCCCATAGCACACAATTTTTTCATCTAAACAAATCCTCTCTTTTTTCATGGTACATATAGTCTATACCATATTGTTAAAATTCAGATTTTTCATAATAAAATTTATTTATTAAATCGCATTTTAAATTTCACTACAACCCCATAGCAGATTTTTTTCATCAAAACAAATTTTGTGGCAATACATACACAATATTCCTCCTTGAGGCTAGAAACGAAGCAGTAGCCTTCCTTGTATTGCAACAACGCAAAGAGAAATTTGCAACCCAAATAAGACGTTGCGTAAGGCCGTTCAAACGCAACCAACCCTAGTATGGTAGCCATAGCAAGTTTATATTGCAACACCCGAATTTCTAGTGCAACGCAGAAATAGGGTAGCAATATATCCTACCAAATGCAACACAATTCTGAATAATGGGTGCATTAGCGCCAACTTGTTGCAACATCGCAAAGATATATTTGCAACCAAAATTCTACGTTGCGACATACTTGTTCAAACGCAACCATCCCTAGTATGGTGGCTATAGCAACTTTCTGTCGCAACGTAAGGAATGCTAATGCAACACAAAATTGGGGTGGCATTATTTCCAACCAAATGCAACGGAAATCCTAAAAAAGGGTGCATTAGCGTCAACATGTTGCAACCGAACAAATAAATAATGCAACTCAAATTTTGTGTTGCAATAGACACACAAATTGCAACCAAATCACCGTTTCGGTGCAATAGTACCCCCCTATTGCAACCGAAATAGTGGTGTTGCCTAAGGGATTTGTTGCAATAGGGGGAAAACCTTGTAGTGGTTGAGGCTTTTTGGGCCGTGGGCCTTTTTTGCTTTGGGTCGTGGGCATTTTTTGCTTTGGGCCGCAACCGTGCGGGGCATGATTTGTAGTGGTGTGTTTGTTCATTTATTTTTAGGCAGGGGTGATTTCCCCCATTATTATGGGACCCCTATGGTTGTCCCCGACACTTACACCATCTCTACCACTCACCCATGTTAACAAAAGATCTAGATGAGTGCTATACGAATCCATGCATGAATATAAGAACAAATCTACTATGCTAAACATGTAATCATAATAAACACTAAACCACATAATGTCAAATATAAGCAATGATATGGATCGAATGTCTTTATAACAATTGTAGAAAAACTTACAATGAAGAACTTTCAAGAGCGAAGCTAGATCTGTATCTTGACCAACTTCTAGGCGATCGGGAGCCATGTAAACATTTTGCCTCCTCCTAGATCTAGACTAGTTAGCTACTTGCACTATATGGTGTTTTTAGGGTGTAGGATCTTGACTTGATCTGAAGATGCGATGTATGAGATTCATTGATGTTCTGATCTAGGGGGTCTGGGTTGGGTCTGCTTATATAGTCTGAAGGAGGTGTCACATCACTGTAGGATCAAACCGACCTCAATATACAGTTTAGATTGATTCTCATAGGCAGTGGAGGAAGGTTCCAAAAGCAGGACTGACGTGGCGATGTTGGTGGGCCGACCGACCCCACCACAGGGCCGATCGACCTGTGGTGGGCCCACTCGGGCTCCGCCTTCGCGTGGTGTCTTCTCGTCCCTTCTGGATGCGTCTTTCTTGTATGCTAAGTCACATTGGGTTCAGGAGTGTTCCGGAGCCTTCTAGACTTATTCCTTTCACTATTATTCCGGTTAGTCCCTGCAATACATAGAATTCTCCAAAACTCCAGGAAAACTGTTAGTGACACCCTATTACATGTTGGTATTATCAATTATGCCCTTTTCTCATGTTTGGTTGACTTAAAAATATATAAGATAAAATATGTCAACAGATGCCCGGATCCCGCACACAGTGCTGCAGACCGACCCCACCGGCCTCTATCGCCACAGAGATGATGAGGAGCAGCGTCGTGGGTGGTGAGGAGTAGCGTCGTGGGATGAGGCGGGTTCCGAGCAATGGTGCAAGGCCGTCGGGGGTGGCGGCAGCAGGACAATGGTGGGGCCGGCGGAGGATGGAGGAGGCTCCTGTATCCCTTTGGATCTAGAGGATACGAGAGGGGTCCTTGTTTTTCCCGTGAGCCTCTAGTAGACCGCTGCAACACCAATTCCTTTATCGCCTTCCTTCAGGAGGTTATCCAGTGCACCGGTGCGGGTGGTCTTAAGAAGGAAGAGGAGAAGAAAATGTTGAAAACCTATTTTCAAAAAATATTGAAACATTTCCACATAAAATGTTAGTGCAATCGTGTTGAATAATGTTGGATCCAACATTCTTCCTAAACAAATAAATCCTGGTAAAATTTTTTTTCAAAAGTGTTAGTTCAACATTTTATGAAAAAAATTAGTCAACTTCTTGCAGATTTTTTTTTAAAAAAAAGTGTCCTAACATTTTTATTTGAGGATCATGATGTGGTAGGGTTGGGAAAATAAAAAGAAGCAATTTAAATAGATTTTTGTGGACTCGAAGTTTCAACCCTTATTGATTTTGCGTTAGCCGTATAAGAGCCCTCGAAGATTATAAGAGCCCTCGAAGTTTGGTTTCCGCGCGAACGATACAACATTTAAGTATGGTAGCGCAATTTGTCACTGTTAAACTATAAAGTTGTACTTTATCCGTTCCAAAATATTTGTCTTTTTGCTTTTGTAGATACAATTTTTTATGTATCTAGACATAAATATATATAGATATAGATACAAATATATATATCTTGCATAACAAAAAAATAAAAAAAATCAAGATGACAAGAAATTTAAAACGGAGAAATTATGTTAACCAAATAAATTGAGGGATTTTTGGCCAACTTTCACCCTTTTCCTTTTCTCCGAAATACAGGAAGACAGCACATGCCTGTGCGGCTCTGCGCCCAACTACAAGCACATCACCTCTACTACTAAAAAACGGTAATGCTTCATATGGTCCGACGCGCGGCTCCTTTGCCGGACGGCTACGTGGCCAATTTGTCATCCACGCAAAATAAAATCTAGACATGGGCCCCGCCAACACATTCCCAACCTTAGGCTCAGTCCAACAGCGGGAGGTGTCGGTGTTTTAGACCGGCACCCTACTAAGAGGAGTACCCGAAGTAGATGAATGTGGCCTCGCCGAGATCGGTAACTCGAAGGAAGAGACACGTGGCACACAGTTTAGACAGGTTCGGCCAGCGAGGTGCGTAATACCCTACGTCATGTATGCTACGTAGCTCTGGATTGATTGGGTACGATTACAAGATGATGCAATCTTACACCGTGAGATGAGATGATAGAGAGAGGGGTCCCTGCCTCGCCTTATATAGTCCGGGAGGCGGGGTTACAAATTGGTTCAGGGAGAGAATGCTAGTCGAGTACGTCTAGGAGTCCTCTATACAGTGCGGGACATGTACAGCTTCCTAACCGAGTACTTCTCCTCCGTAGTCCTTGTGCTTCACGCCATCAGGTGCCGTGCAGCGCAAGTTGGGTAGTCCCAGGGGCCCACCGAGTAGTCGGTCCTGGTACCCACCGAGTTAGTGGGCCCAAGGAGGTCCATACGACAATCCCCCGAGTACTTTGTAGTCGAGAAGGATAGCTTCAAGTAGTCTTGACGGCCTTAACAAGTAGTCCTCAAGCGTCCCCGAGTACTACAAGTCAAAAGTCCTCAAGAGTGGTCGAAGCATCCCGAGGCTAGAATGTACTCCAGTTGATGTTTGAGCAATCCTGAAGTCCTCTCGAGTAGTCCCAAGCGTCCTTGAGTGCTGCCCTTTAAGGTCTTCAACAATGCCCATGTTGTCTTGTAGCCGGAACTAACATGGAAGTGCGATTGCAAAATCGCACTCCATATGGAGTAGCCCCCGAGCCTTAGGTTAAGTTGTAGACTCTGGCTGAGGGTCCATCTGAAGTTTTGGCAAGAATATCCCGATAAATCCGGAGAAAAAACCGAAGGACACGTGGCACGGAGCCCCCGAGCCTTGAGTCGAGTACTTCCTCTCGAATTGAAGGGTCATCTTGTAGAATGTGTCCTGAGTTTCTCTTGAGTCTTGTCGCTCCTCATGAAGTCGAGTTGGAGTAGCCGAGCCCCCGAGGTGAGGCGCGTCGACTAGTAGAAGCTGAAAGGTCGCGCGCTGCCGCTGAGTCAGCCGAGCGCAGACTTATCCATCTGGTCATTGGGAGGCCGCGTTGACTTATAAATAGAAGCCAAAACCCTTAGGGTTTTTCACCCCACGCAGCTGCAGCCATTCCCAGCAGATCTAGCTAGGAATCGCCACTGGTGCAGACCGCCGCCATTGAGTAGAGTGTAGATCCAGGTGCGCCGCCGTAGGAAGCCACCACTGTAGCCCCCGAGCGAATGCGCGTGAAGACACCGTGCACCTGGAGGATGAAGCCGTCTCCGTCGAAGATGTGGCCTTCAGCTTCATGAAGCGGAGGGTGCAGCCACTGATAGCCCGTGACACCCTGGGGTACGAGTACACCGGCGACGACGACACGTCGCGGATGCCTAGAGATGAAGTCGACGACGACGACATTGTTGATAGGCTAGCCCGGATCTTCAAAGATATGCCGGCATACATGTCGTGCCCCGTACCAGAGTTCTCCGCCGCGCGCCCACCAAATCAAGTTAGTAGCCGCGTCCGTAGCCGAGTACTAATTACGTAGGAGTAGTCGCACTGATGAGTTGTGCTTCTTGCAGGATGACTTGAAGAAGTCCTTCTCCGAGCCGGCGTCGCCTCCTCAGCTAGTCGAGGTCCCAGAGGAGGGGAAGGCCAAGGCCAAGGAACGACGCGAAGTCGGCGAGGGGGACGACACAGTTGTCGTCAAAGACACGTCCGACGAGGAGGACGATGAAGAGATGCTGCAAGACCGCTTCCAGCTGCGGTCGAGGTTTAGCTGCTCTGGCTTGCCTCACATACCTCTCGTTCAGGATCAGCCAGCTAGTCTAGAGGCTAGCTTGCCCGCGCCGCCGAGGAAGCCGCGCAATGTGGCCCGCAAGCGCGTGGCCAAGAAGATGAAGGTCACGGAGACCACATCCCGAGAGGTAAGCCATCTTGAAGAAGGTAGTCGAGTACTGATGTCTCGAGTTTGTATGTTGATGACGAAGTTTCCTTGCTTGCAGGAGATGCCACCTTCCGAGCCCGTTGAGCAGGGCGACGAAGGCGTCTGGGACATGGTGGGGGAGGCAGCTAAGGGTAGTCGCAGCCCAGCCCCCACTGTAGAAGAGCTCTTGGCACAGATGGAGCGCCAGCCCCCTGCTGCCCAAGGGAGCACGGTACCTGCCGCTGCTGCTACGGAAGAGGCAGCGGCCACAGAGGCGCATGAGGAGGCGCCTGCCGAGGCGGGACTGGTCAACATCGCCAGTATCCTCGGCGCCCCAACCGTGACGGTAGTCCGGTCGAGCTTGTAAGTGTTGATTCTTCCCGAGTAGTAGTTGATGTGGTAGTCGTACTTTGATTGGCAACCGGCATGTGTACTCTGCAGGAAATCGACGGACCTGTCCTGGGAGGCGGATGAACCCGCTACAGCGGTAGCGGAGGAAGAAGTCGCGCCGCCCGCTGAGGAGTCCGCTCCCGCCCCTCAGGTGGAGCCCGAGGCGCCGACCGCTGAGGCTACGTTGCCTGAGGCCAGCGTCGTCGAAGATGAGTACTCTGCTGAGGTTGAAGTACCCTCGTAGAGTAGTCGTAGTCACCAGGTATGATTGATGCACTTGTTCTCTTGTCGACAGGTGCTGAGGCCGAGGGGAGCGACATCCCGTCGGTGGTGCCCGTTGAGGATGTGGCACCAGGGACTCAGGAGGCTGTCGGAGAAGCCCCCGAGCCAATGGAGGTGGCCGCCGGAGAAGCCGCCGCGGCGACTGGAGGAGAGGGCGACGACGCGCGGCCAGAACCCGCTCTGGAGGTGGTCGACCGCTCGCCAGAGATCCAGGACGCGGAGCCAATCCGCTCGGCGCCGATGACCGAAGCCGCTACGAGTAGTCGTGGCGGGCTCGAGCCGCAAGGGATGATCTCGTCGACCCGGCGACGGTGGCTCAGCACATGGAGGCGATGCGCCAGGCTGAGCGATGAATGAAGGTGAGTAGTCGACACTCTTGAGTAGTCAATCCTTTAGTGTTGAGTACCCATTTGACATGTGTTGTCTGTGCAGGACGTCGCGGAGAGGTCCCGCCAGAAGTCGGAGATGCTTCAGGGGTACGGCGACGCGGTGCTCCGGGCCGAGACATTGGAGGAGCAACTCGTGAAGTCTCGGAAGCACGCCGCCACCATGCAGTCAAAGCTGGACACCGCCTTCGCCGAGTACCACAATGACGTCCAAGAGATGCAGGCGAAGAGCGATGATCTGGTGCGGAAGAACAAGTCTCTCCGCAACAAGAACAAAGGTATACCTTGGTCTTGTTGAGTACTAATTGGAGGTCGAGAGGTAGTCTGACCCACTGTGCCTTGTTGATTGCAGAGCTTGAGACTCGAGTAGATCAGCTGAAGGCTTCGGAGACTGATCTGAAGAACCTCTTCTACCAGGAGTAGGAGGCCCGCCAGGTACTGGAGTACGATTATAAGGAGCTTGCTTAGGAGTGCAACAAGCACATGGAGCTCCATATTGCATCAGACCGTGACCTCGTCAACTGCTACAAATCCTTGCAGAAGCTGAACGAGGATTGCGAGAAGTTGCGGGCCCAAGGAACTTGAAGAAGCCGCGCTCCCCATCGCGAGGTTGCTGGTGCCTCACCCTGGCGGTCCGAAGATAGCACCGCTGGTGGATCGGTTGAAGGAAGCCCCCAGTCGGCTGGCAACCTACGTGAAGCATTTGGCGAAGTCGATCCCTAACCAAGTGCTGGCCTTCATGAAGTCGTACTTCCCGAAGGCTCCCGTAGATGTAGTCACCGGCGGGCTAGCCGCCAACTGCACTGACGAGCAGTACGCGGAACTGCTGGAGCAGATGGCGCCTATTGCAGAACAAGTCGCCGAGAAACTTAATCTCCAGTAGTCATGTAATAGTTAGCTCGTAGCAGTAGTTGTACAGAAACAATTGTAATGAAATTGTTTAAGTATGAATGAAGGAAAACTTCCATGGATGAGTACTCGTTATCGCGAGCTTTGAGTGTGGAGTCCCATCGTGGAGTTGTCGCGAGTAGTCGTACTTGGCAGTAGTCCCGATAAGGGAGGAAGACAGTAAGTAGTTGATGAATAATCAAACTTTATTACTGAAGAAGTACACCTGGATGGCCAGGGCCGTAGTTACAGAGTAGTCGCCATGACCCGGAGGCCGCCTACGGCTAAGTAGTGCTAGGGCATGTAGTCGCTTACAGCTGTAGATCCGTAAGTAGCCGTATAGGATGGATCTAGGAGTACATGGTCTCTCAATAGATCGCTGCTAGAGTCCTTTTTCGCTCGTCGCAGCCCAGGATCCGTAGGTAGCCGCATGGGCTGGATTCTGGAGAGGGGTAGTCCGGAGACTGGTGCCTGGACCCGGAGGCCGCTTACAGCGAAGGAGTAGTCCGGAGACTGGTGCCTGGACCCGGAGGCCGCTTACGGCGAAGGGGTCTTGATGTAGTCGTGTAGACATGAGCCCCCAGGGTAGTCGTGTAGACTAAGCGTAGAACCGACAGAGTTGGTCGACGTTCCACGAGTTGTTGACGTCTTCGCCTTCAAGTGTCTGGAGGCGGTAGGAGCCCGTTCCGGTCACCTTTGCAACTGTGAAGGGACCTTCCCAGGGCGAGCTGAGCTTATGTAGTCCTTCCGTGTTCTGGATGCGACGGAGGACAAGATCACCAACGTTGAAGGAGTGTTCCTTGACGTTGTGATCATGGTAGCGTCGGATACCCTCCAGGTACCTTGCTGATTGGACGAGTGGGCGCAGCGAGCTTCTTCAAGTCCGTCGATGTCAACTCGTCTGCTGTCTTCAGAGACGCCTTCGTCGTAGTGCTCCACTGCCGGTGAGTCCCACATGACATCGGCAGGGAGGATTGCTTCGGAGCCGTAGACCGAGAAGTATGGAGATTGCCCCGTTGGCTTGGAGGGCTGAGTACGTAGCCCCCAGAGTGCATTGGGTAGTTCCTTGATCCACTTACCTCCTTTAGAGTTAGCAGCGTCGTGTAGCCGCTTCTTGAGAGTGTCGAGCACCATCCCGTTGGCACGGTCGACTTGTCCATTGGCCCAAGGGTGGGCAACTTAGACATATCGGACGTCGATCCCCCTGTTCTCGCAGTACTCCCAGAATTGGTGGTTGTTGAAGTTGGAGCCCAGGTCTGTGATGATGTGATGGGGTAGTCCGTAGCGATGTACCAGTTCATCCAGGAAGTCGAGTACTCTGTCAGCCTTGGGGCATGTGACCGGCTTGACCTCGATCCACTTGGTGAACTTGTCGATGGCCGCCAATACTCTGTTGAATCCACCGGCGCGCTTGGTAGTGGCCCAGTCATGTCGAGCCCCCAGCAAGCGAAAGGCCAGGTTGGCAGTATGGTGACTAGCTTGTAGGCTGGGACGTGTTGCTGCTTGGCGAAGTACTGGCACCCTTAGCACCTTCTGACGAGTTCTTCGGCGTCGCCCAGAGCTGTGGGCCAATAGAAAGCTCGTCGGAAGGCCTTACTGACCAGTGTGCGGGAGGACGCGTGGTTGCCGCAGACGCCTTTGTGGATCTCCTCCAAGATGTCCTTGCCTTCTTGTCTGGGGACGCACTTCATGAGTACTCCGGAAGATGCGCCCCGCCTGTAGAGCTTGTCACCGACGAGGACGTAGGACTTGGCGCGGCGAATGAGCTGCTCGGCCAAGTTCTTGTCCGAAGGAACCTTCTGCTCGCTGAGGTAGTCGATGAAGGGCTGCCTCCAGTCAACGTCGATCATCATGACCTCCTGGCTAGCCGGGGGATGCGCTGGGACAGTGGTCGGTGGCGCCGGCTCCGGGATGGATGGCGCGTGAAGCTCGTGGACGAAGACACCTGCTGGTACTTGAGCGAGAGTAGAACCATGCTTCGACAGGACGTCCGCTGCAACGTTGTTGTCGCGGACGACGTGGTGGAACTCGAGACCGTAGAACTTGTTCTCGAGCTTGCGGACTTCCAGGCAGTAGGCGTCCATGTTCTCCTTGTTGTGGTCCCAGGACTTGTTGACTTGGTTGATGACAACTGCGGAGTCGCCGTAGACGAGTAGCCGCTTGATGCCTAGTGAAGCCGCGAGGCGGAGCCCGTGTAGCAGAGCTTCATACTCGGCTTCGTTGTTCGAGACCTTCCAGAAGATCTGCAGGACGTACTTGAGTTGTTCGCCCGTTGGGGAGATCAAGAGTACTCCCACACCTGCACCCTCGAGATTGAGTGAGTTGTTGAAGTACATCAGCCAATGCTCTGGTCGCTCGGTTGGAGTTGGTAGCTGATTCTCCCTCCACTCCGCCATGAAGTCGACTAGTGCCTGCGAATTGATGGTTGTGCGTGGCTTGAAGTCGATGTTGAGGGCGCCGAGTTCGACTGCCCACTTGGAGATTCTTCCAGTAGCATCTTGGTTCCGCAGGATGTCGTCGAGCGGGTAGTCGGTGACGACGGAGATCAAGTACTCATGGAAGTAGTGTCGTAGCTTCCGCGAGGTGATGAGCACTGCGTACAGAAGCTTCTGTACGAAATGGTAGCGTGTCTTGGATTCCGACAGGACCTCGCTGACGAAGTAGACTGGTCGCTGGACTGGGTAGGCGTGGCCGTCTTCCTGTTGCTCAATGATGATGGCAGTACTGACCACGTGAGTAGTCGCAGCGAGGTATAGCAGTAGCTGCTCGCCTTTGCGAGGAGCCGTGAGGACTGGTGGCTTCGATAGGAAGTCCTTGAGCTGGGCAAGGGCTTGGTCCGCCTCTGGAGTCCACACGAACTTCTCTTGGTGCTTGAGTAGTTTGAAGAAGGGAAGCCCCCGTTCTCCAAGCTTCGAGATAAATACAGTTCAAGGCCGCCATGCACCGGCCGACTTCGGACGTCTTTGATGCACGTGGGAGCTTTCATGCTGGTGATGGCGGAGATCTTCTCGGGGTTGGCTTCGATGCCGCGGTGGCAGATGATGAAGCCGAGTAGTTTGCCCCAAGGTACGCCGAAGACACACTTGTTCGGGTTGAGCTTCCAGTGGTACTCACGCAGGGACGCGAAAGTCTCTTCAAGGTCGTCGATGAGGGTACTGGAGTTTCTGGTCTTGACGACCACGTCATCCACATAGGCTTCGACGTTCTTGTTGAGTTGCCTCTTGAAGCAGGCCTGGATAGCTCATTGGTATGTGGCGCCGGCGTTCTTCAACCCGAAGAACATGGTCGTGTAGCAGTACGCGCCAAACGGGGTGATGAACGCGGTCTTCTCCTGGTCTTCTTCCTTGATCGCGATCTGGTGGTACCGGAGTAGCGGCCGAGGAAGCAGAAAGCGGTCGCAGCCCCCGCCGTGGAGTCGATGACTTGGTCAATCCGCGGCAACCCGAAGGGGTCCTTGGGGCAATGCTTGTTGAGGTCGGTGTAGTCGACGCACATCCTCCACTCGTTCGAGTTCTTCTTGCGGACGAGGACGGGGTTGGCGAGCCACTCGAGATGGAAGACTTCTTTGATGAAGCCGGCCGCGAGTAGTTTGGCGAGTTCCTTCTTGATGGTGTCCTGTCTGTCGTCGGCGAAGCGGCGGAGGTGTTGTCGCTTCGGGGTAGCTTTAGGATCGACGTTGAGGGAATGCTCGATCAACTCCCTGGGCAACCCTGGCATGTCCGCTGGCTTCCACGCGAAGATGTTGCGGTTAGCCCGGAGGAAGTTGATGAGCGCGTCTTCCTATTTGGGGTCGAGACCCGCCCCGATGGTGATGCTCTTGCTGCTGTCACCTGTCCCGAAGTCGATCGTCTTGACCAGAACCTCCTCAGCTGGCTGAGGCTTGTTAGCTTTGTCCGACTTCTCTTGGATGTCGAGTTCACTTGGGGCAAGCTTCTTCGACGCAGTGTAGATCTCCATCATTGTGTTGGGTACTTTATTTGTGGAGGCGATCTCCACAGCTTCCGTGCCGCAGTCATGCGAGATCTTCAAGTCCCCTTGCAGTGAGAGTACACCTGCTGGGCTTGGCATCTTGAGTACCAAGTAGGTGTAGTGGGGTACCGCCATAAACTTGGCGATAGCCGGTCTGCCGAGGATGGCATGGTAGGACGTCTCGAAGTCCGCGACCTCGAACTTGACGTACTCGGTACGATAGTTGTCCCGAGATTCCCCAAAGGTAACTGGCAGGACCACTGAGCCCAGTGGGATAGCCGCGTTCCCGGGGACGATGCCGTAGAAGGGCGAGGTGCTCTTGGGGAGCATGTGGGTGATGTCGAGCCCCATCTTCTTTAAGATCTTGGCGAAAAGGACGTTGAGCCCTCTTCCACTGTCGATGAGGACCTTGTTAAGCTTGGAGCCCGCGACCACCGGCTTCAGGACTAGTGGGAACCGTCCTGGTTCAGAGAAGCTTGTCCACTGATCCGCGTGGGAGAAAGTAATGGGTACCTCCGACCACCTGAGAGGGGTCGGAACCGCTGGTTCAATGCTCATGACTTCTCGACGGATAGCCTTTTGTTCCCGTCTGCTGGGTAGTCCACCGAAGAGGACGTTGACTGTCTTGTCGGGTTCCAGGAAGTCGTCATTGCCTTCGTCATTCTTCTTCTTGCCTTTCTTGTCATGAGGGTGCGGTGGCTCTGGAGTACTCTTGAGTGCTCGCCTGAGTTGGTAGCACTGCTCGATGGTGTGGTTGCCGTCCAGATGCCACGGGCACTTCTCTTTCAGCAAGTCTTTGAAGCCGCCAGAGGTCTTCTTCGAGTTCTCCTTCGCAGGGCGCTGGATAGCCGCGACAGTGTTGTCTGGCTTGCGCTTGCGGTTGGGACCCGAGTAGTTGTTGTTGTTGCGACCGCCTTGGTTCTCGTTGTTTGCGCCGCCGCCGCCGTTGTTCCCGCTTGCTCTTGCCACGGATGGCATCGTACTTGGCGTTGGCTTTGTCTTCTTCATCTGCCCAGGAGGTGATCATATCCTTCAGGTGAGTGATGGACCTGGGGCGGCGTCGACCGAAGTCTTCGAAGGTGCGACGGTGGTAGAGACCGTCTTGGAAGAGGTCGATGACCTCCTTGTCGGTGACGTCGACTACGGTGGCGCGCTTGTCGAAGAAACGCCGCATGTACTTGCGAAAGGTCTCGCCCTGTTCCTGCTTCACCATAGCCAGCTCCATGCGAGTACCCGAGCGGCCCATGGCGCCCGCGAAGTTGCTGGTGAACTGCTCCTTCAGTTGGTCCCACTTGTCGATCGAGTGCTTATCTAGCGACTCGAGCCATGTGAGCGGAGCTTGGTCCAAGCAGAAGGGGGAGTAGAGGCACTTGGTGTCGTTGTTGCCGCCAGCGTTCTCGATGGAGAGGGCGTAGCACCTGAGCCACTGAATGGGATCCTGTTTCACGTCGTACTTGGTGATTCCTAGAGGCTTGAATTTCTCTGGGAGGAGGATGTTACGAAGTCGCGCAGAGAAGGCGGGGAAGCCGTCGTTGTCGCCTGACGTAGAACCCTTCTTGCGCCGTAGCTCCTCAATCTTCTGGCGGGCATCGTAGCCGCCCTGTGAGGCTCCGGAGGCGTGGCTGTTCGCGTGGTCTCGACCGCCGCGACCGCCTCCTCCACCGGCCCTCCTGTTGGCCCCATGGTTGGAGCTTCCGCCGTCGCTGCCGCCGCCGCCAGGGTCGCGGTGAGGGATGATCTCACGATTGCCGCCAGCCACTGCAGCGCTGTTGCCACCTTGAGAGGGTTCGCCGGCGTTTGCAAGAGTGGGGTTGGGATTAGCCGGCAGCTCGGCACGAGTACGGTTACGGCCGAGGTCAGCGCTGCGACTTGTAGCTTCGTTGTCGCGGTTCCTGGCGGGTGGCGGCTGGGTGACCCTATTGTCGACTCGCATGAAGTAAGCGTCTTCTGCGAGCTTGGCGATGACTTCTCCAGCACGTATCCCCTGAGCTTGGTGCGCGATCGCTGTGGTCGACATGAGGCATTGCTCCTGGGTGGTGTGTACTCTGCTCTCGACGGCTTCGAGAGCTTATGCGAGGTTGCGGATGGGGAGGTTGTCCTCGAAGACGCTGGCGCCGTTCGTTGTGCCTTCTATTACGCTCACGTCGAGCGTTCCTATTGGTGTCGGTCTCATCCGCGGGTGCTTCAGCAGACAGCTCGTCTGCGGAGATGTCTTCGAGGTACTTGTCATGTGTCGTCCCTGAAGGTCCTGGCGTGTCGCCGGCAGCCATGAAGACTTGGCGGTCGGGGTTGCCAGGACTGGAGTCAGAGCTCGCCACCTCAGTTGGTGTGTACTCCTCAGCTCGAGCGAGTGGTGTTCCCTCCTGGAACGGAAGCGAGTCGAGGTAGGCGACGTAGCGTGAGTCCCCACTTATCAGGTCGGCGGGCTTGCGATCTGGCCAGTAGACGAATCTCCCGGCGGGTGTGGACGTTATAACTAGCCTAGAAGCCGGCCCTGATAAGGGTTTCTCGGTAGTGTTGTCCTCGGACTCGGGATCCTCAGGGTCCAACCCGAAGTCGAACTCGTACGCTGAGTCCGAGTAGAAGCCGGAGAGGGGGTTGGAGTCCGAGGCGTGGCCGGGGGTGGTGTCGGAGTCCGAGTTGTACTCGGGTACGGGCTCCTTGCCGGCCTGGTGCGAAGAGGGAGCCTCCGTGCGGGCCCTGCTGAGGTTGCGGAGGCCACACGTGGAGCGCTCACGGGGTGGTGAAACCACATGCGATGGCTGAGTAGCCGGCTCGCATGCGATAGCCCACGGGGACGTCGAGTTCGAGTTGGAGGCGGATCCGAGCTCGAAGTCGGTGTGTTGGTCGAAAAGCGAAATTTCGCCGAACTTGTTGGCGAGTTCGCCCGTGACTACTTCAGGAAGCGTCACGAAGCCGGTCTCCGAGTTGGGCGCCATGGTGAGGCGGTGTTGGAAGGATCCAGTGCCGTCAGTATGTAGTCCCAGGCGCCGAAGACGAAGGTGTCGCCGCGGTTGAAAGCAACGGTTGGCTTGATGTAGACAGGAGCCGTCGAGTTCGCCATGTGATCTCGGGCGAGATCCCCTACCTGGCGCGCCAGCTATCGGTGTTTTAGACCAGCAACCTACTAAGGGGAGTACCCGAAGTAGATGAATGTGGCCTCGCCGAGATCGATAACTCAAAGGAAGAGACACGTGGCACAAAATTTAGACAGGTTCGGGCCGCGAGGTGCGTAATACCCTACGTCCTGTATGCTGTGTAGCTCTGGATTGATTGGGTACGACTACAAGATGATGCAATCTTACGCCATGAGATGAGATGATAGAGAGGGGTCCCTGCCTCACCTTATATAGTCCGGGAGGCAGGGTTACAAGTCGGTTCAGGGAGAGAGTACTAGTCGAGTACGTCTAGGAGTCCTCTATACAGTGCGGGACATGTACAGCTTCCTAACCAAGTACTTCTCCTCCGTAGTCCTTGTGCTTCACGCCATCAGGTGCCGTGCAGCGCAAGTCGGGTAGTCCCAGGGGACCACCGAGTAGTCGGTCCTGGTACCCACCGAGGTAGTGGGCCCAGGGAGGTCCATACGACAGGAGGCAAAACATTTTTCCTTACGCTCGCAATTGTGCCTTCAACTCTCCTCCTCCAACAGCTTAGACAAAATGAGAGGCAAATTGCCTTCCGATAAGAGAGGAGATGCAAAGATGCACTCCCTCTCTCCTCGAAGGCAAACGGCAAGAGAGTTGGGCGAGCAACGTGTGGCAGTGGCTGGTGTGGCGGTGGTCGGGCGGAGCAAAGGAGCAGGGGGAGCCGGGGAGAAGAAAAAATGGCGGCGACCGAGTGTGGGGCTGACCATGTGAGATCCGGGAGGCCGCGGAGAGGAGGGAGCTCAGGTGCAGGGAGGAGGGAGCTCTGGCGCAGGGAGGAGGGAGCTCCGGCGCCGCTGCGATGAACTCCCCCACCGTCGAATCCATGGTTGGCGCCCGCCGCCCCTCGCCAGCAACGACCGCCCCACCACCAAATCGAGGAGGCCGCCTCTCGCCACCGCCTCAGCCCACCGCGAGGAGACCACCCCCTCGTCGCCTCCTCCTCAACCCACCGCGAGGAGACCTGTGACGCCACAGGTTTTTAATTAACCTTAATAGCCGGTCAAATGGTCAACCATGGTCAAACCTAGGTCAACCTGGGCCCTCACCTCGAAAAACTCACTGACCCACCCTAGTGACCCTAAATGACTAGTAAACACACTTGTGGGGCCAACCCATTGTCAAAGGAGGGTCAAACCCCCTTGCCACTCTAGAGTCCCCAAGTGTCTGCCGGAACTTTTGTCGCGTTCTCCAAAATTCACCTAAACACTTAAAATTCTACCTTTATGAAAGTTGTAGATCTTGATGAGGGACACAACTTTCATGTAGATTGGCATTTCCAATTTTGAGAGGAAAAACTTGAAAAATCCACTGCAAGCCAGAATTCACTGTTTGCAAAACCCTGCTGACATTCAAAGTTGGCATTCAAATAACTTTTGATCTGGGCAGAAAAACCCTATATGGCTTTTGTAGAAATTGTTGTTGGTAGCTAGATCTACAACTTTGGTGTTTACCACTTGGTCGACTTCTATTCAAAAATCCAGAGAAAAATCGGTTCAAACTTAGCCCCAGCGAAATGATTCAAACCAGAGCGCCGCTCGCCGCGACGTCGTGCGCCCCGCGCGCCGCCCGTTGCCGGCCGCGCGCCGCCGGCTCCGCGTCCGCGCCACCGCTCGCCCGAGGCCCCACCGCCCGAGGCACGCCCCGTCCCGAGGCCCCGCGCCCCAACGCACGCCCGCCCAAGGCGCCCGGCCGCCGCCGGCGTCGTCGCACGCGCGCGCACGCCGCGGACCGGCGGTCCGTCGGCCGTGTCGCCGCCGTACGCGCGCGCGCCCGAGCGCCGTAGTACGGCGAGGCATCTTCGCCGTCATCCGTTCGTCACTCCGGGACGCGCCCGGTCCCATATAAAAGCTCCCCCTCGTCCCACACGCGCCGCCCCGAGCCGCCCGCCGCCATTGCGCGCCGCCGCCCGTGCCGGAGCTCGCCGCCGGTGCTCACCGCCAACCGAGCCGCCCTATTAGCTCCCCTAGCCCCTAGTGAAGCTCACGCAAGCCGCTTGTTTCCCCGCATTTCGCCTCCACGCCGTCGTTCACCGAACCGCCGCGGCCGCCGCCGCCGGCCGTCGCCGAACCTTGCCGCCGCCAACTCCCCCGCCTCCACTCTCGTGCCCTACGGCTCCTAGGTGAGCGGTTAGTCGAGCTCGGCCGCTGCCGGCGACGGCCGCCGCCGCTCGCCGGCGTTGGCCGTGCCCGCGCCGCCCGGCAGGCCAAGGGTCGGATTGCATCGATTGCGTTAATTCCAGGGTGTTTTGCGTAAAAGTTCAGGGCCTAGTTGTTAAGAACCCTATCTAGTTTTTCTTGCAGTTTAGTCCAGTGTCTTGTAAAATGCCTAGAAATTCATAGAGAAATCAGAAAAATCCCAAACCAATTTTGTAGGGTTTAGGAAAGGAAATCCCACCACTTTTGTTATTTGCACATGGCTGGATTCTAAATAGTTTTAGCATGAAAAATACAAATGTGAAAAACCTAGATCTGTCATAACTTGAAATCCATAGCTCCTCTGTATCTCAATTTTGGATATGTTGTGTGTTAGGATATGACTAGATGTTGTGCCAAAAATTGCACAAAGTTATGCAGTAGATCTTGTTAAATGAATTGTTTTCCTTTCCTACAGAGACTTCCTAGGTGATTTTTCTTGTTAAATATATTTCTGTTCTTGAGCTCAACTTGTGCACATTGTCTTGTAATGTCAAAATGCACATCTTGTGAATTAATCATAATTTTTGGATTAACAGAAATAATTATTCTTGATTTATGCATGTTTTCCTTTGTGAATTAATAAACCAAGTTCAGTAAAGTTCCTAGGTGAACATGCTAGTTCATTATACTTGTTTAGGACCAGAGAGCATGCATAAGAACGTTTGGATCAATTTGATGCTTATTTATTTTTATATGCATTTAAATGGAATCACTAGCTAGCCTTGGTTATTTTCTATAATATTTAATTTCCTAGCATCCAACACTTACATGTGGGTCCAATGGACCAGGATAGGTGCTAGTAGGCTTAAGAAACACTCCTTTAATTTTTGGTCATTTAATTGCTTAATAAAAAGCTTAAAAGCCCTTTTATTATTAAAGGGAATTTAAATAAAGGAAAAACCCCTAATTAATCCTTTTTCCCTTTTTGGAAAGTGTTGTTTAATATAATTAAAAGCTAATTAAATATCATCGCTGATAAGAAATTAATTCATAAATAAAAATATTAATTATACCCTTGCTTGTGAAAGGAAAAGGAATTAAAGCCTTCACATGAAATGACAAGTACAATAAAACCTTTATTCAAATGTGCAATAAAAGAATAACCCATGTACACCAATAACCTTCCTAAAAGAGAAACCCTATCTAAATGCTTGTTAAGGTGAATATGACCAACCCAGAGTTGGATAAGACAACGAACTATCACATCACCTAAACTTGCATTACATTCCGTGTAGATCTTCCGGACGGAGATTACTCCCTTGTACCGGAAACCGAGGAAGGAGGAGCGGAAGCATCGCTGCAGTACGTGGAAGTACTCGACACCGAGGGTGCCCAGGCTAACCTAGCTGACGAAGGCAAGCTCCGGTGCATCTAACCTAGTTTTAAAGTTCTTTATTCAATTATCTATGAATGATTGTGCATTTACGTTCAGGAGTTGAATGAAACCCTAGATGCATGATCCATAGGTACCTTTGTCCTTACTAGTATGATAGGTCGATAGCTGCTAAGCTATAGGACCGTTACAAGTCGGGTGATGACCTCACTCGCGAGAATAGGTTCCTAGATAGGAATCACGATGTATCCTTAAATGGATTGCTCATGTGGTAAGAGCATGGGATCTGGGCTCCGGTCCAGTGGTTATGTGGGTTAAGTTTTTGAACGTACTAAGCACATGTCGAGTATGGGACTGGTAAGCCTAGTACCTTAATGAGACGGCTAGGGATGGAACTGTCACTACCCTTGGGATTCGCTCTCATGGCTAGCTACCGGTGGTGTATGGTGACTCCGGGTATCTCGCGGGGTATGCCGGATAGCCTGCACCAAAGACTGTGGCCTTTCATCCCGACCCGGGGATTTTTGGGGACGGCCTGAGACAGCTGTACCTTGTTGGGCAGCCTACCGTGTGTTTGGGTTTACCTTGCAAGGTTTGAATCAATCGATTGTCGGCCTCTCACCGTTATCCGAGACTACTTACTCCACTAGTCATGAGATCCCTAATGATGGAAGATGATGAATATTATGTTTGATTAATTGTATTGTACAACTTTGTTTGTTCTAGTTGGCTAATGTAGTAAAGATCAAACCCACTAGAACCTGTGCTAAAATCTTGAAAGTAAGGACCTACTCTTTGTTACTTTTTAGCAAAAGCAACCCAGTAGCCAAAAAGCCTTTCATGGTCTAGAATTAGTGAAGTAGATATCACCGACGGGTAAGACTTGCTGAGTATTAGTATACTCAGCCTTGCTGTAATGTGTTGATCCAGGTAATGCCTTCAGTGATGTGTGGCCCGGTGAGATCCCGCCTGGCTAGGAGCTGGAGTGGGTGGAAGACGACTACTGAAAGCATCATGGATGGCCTCCCGTGGTGTCTTCGCTTCCGTTAGTTTATTTCCGCTGCTTTAGAAAACTCTGAACTATCGCTTCATGGCAAAAACTATGGTTTGTAATAATTAAACCCATTGGGGTATGAATTTGGATATTAATGTTATTGTATCTCTGGACTCGCCTTCGAGTGAGTTCTAATGCATATATTCGATCCTTGTGCTTTTCAAGTGATTTACCGGGCGTTAACCCGGCAACTAACGACAGGATGATACTTTATTATTGCTTAATGACCAAAGTGGATCGGTCTTAGGCGATAGTACAGTATTTTCCTGGGCGGGTTGTCACGAGACCGCGTAGATCCTGGCGGAGCAGAGAAGCGGGGAGGGGTTGTGGTGGCGGAGGAGCCACAGAGAGAGCAAAGGAGGACCACGGTGGCGTCGGGGCAGAGCGGCGTGGCGCCGCGGTGTGGGGCGGGCCGAACCAGACGAAGCAGGGAGGAGATGCATTTGCTTGTTGAAGACGCTGTGATTCCAAGTCAGGGCAAAGTATTGTGAACGAGAGGCAAAGCTGAATTTGCCTCTCCAAATTGCAATGTGTTGTTGGGGTCATACTTATCTCTTCACCTACCGCAGGGAGCAACGAGGGTGAGGGCGGGACGGCCGACACACCAGATGTCGTGTCGCCTGCCAACCAGGAGCTCGACGACACCACGGTCCACTGCTCCTGGCGGCGGATCTCTCTACGAAGAGGCTATCGTCGGTTCCCGCCCCTCCTCCTCCCCTCCATCTCCAGTTGCGGCTGCTGGTCCTGGCCCCCGCCCCTCTTTCTCCTTCCGCTGTTGCCGATCTCACCCCGTTCCGTCCTCCTGTCGCAGCCACCGGTGGTCGTCCCCGGCCCCTCCCTTCCTCCGGCCAGATCTAGCATTGCGCCCCCTTCACCTCCCTCTCTCGTCGGAGCGAGCGCAACTGGCTCGAGCTCATCTCCCTCGAGGTCCCTTAGCAGTGCTTAATCCAAGCGACCTGGACGCACGATGGTCGTGGGAGGGGTTGCTCCCCGTGGCGCGGCGGGGAGGTCTAGCGTCATCGGCTCCGACCCCCTCGCGTTGACGAGCGTTGTCGGCTCTTGCTCCATCGCAACATCCCCTAAAGCCTTTTGATGTCGTGCCCCTGAAGCTCACCGCCGCCCAGCCCTTCTCCTTCCTTGGAGCTCGTCGCAGATCGACCCTCTACTGAAGCCCTCGGAGGAGCTTGTGCGGCGCCTGTGGCGTCCGTCCCGCGCCGCCTCAACCTGCGGTTGGGGGTACGGGGTGAGCCCCTGCTGGGGCGGCCGCGCCTCTCGTATGCCTGGTGCAGGAGGACGGGGGCGAGCTCACCGGGTGCACCGCCGCTCACCTATGGTTGAGGGCGGGGCCAAGCTACGCGCAGGTGCGCCGCGGGGGCACTCTGCCATGCTCCACGAGCCTGCGAGCGCCTGCCAGGTTCAGCGAAGTGGGCATGTTGCAAGCCGATGTTTTCAAGTGTTTCACATATCATTGAAAAATGTTGCAAGTTTTTTCATGTGATGTTACATAGTAGATTTAGATGTTGCACATGTTGCAAACATGTTATTTAAATGTTGCTAGTATTTTATCTGAATGTTGCATTTTTCATCGAGAGATTTCAATGTTTCAATCAACATGAAACATATGTTGCGACGGGTTTGCACCTCATTTTCGATGGATGATTATCAACATTTTTAACATATTTTTTACGTTGCAAATATTAATTTTCGATGTTGTGGATGTTGAGTTTCAATGTTGCAGAGATATGATGGAGGGTTTTGTGTCGAGAAGGAGGGGGAGAGCTCCTGATGTTGGATATTACACGCAACACGGGTCGCAACAAGGGTTGCTTGAGTGTTGTACCAGTGAGGAGGGGAGGGAGGAGGCCCCTAATGTTTGATGTTGCATGCAACATGGCTCGCAACATTTTTCCCTGGATCGCAACATGCTCTCAGCGTTTGCTCTCGGGACCTTGACATCAGATTCGCCAACGTTTGCTTTCGGAACCTTGACAGCTGATTCGCTTCCCATCCTGTCGGGGACAGCCATTAGGGTCCCCTAAACAACCAGGGAAGACCCGCTTACCTTCTTAAAAAACAAACGCAACCGAACCTAAAAACACGCGTGAGATAAACCCACGGGCCCACAGCCCACCAGACAGTCGGCCTAACCACCCTCGGGCGGAACTCCGCTTCGCTCGAGGGGCACGGTGCGGCACTGTTAAAACTCCGCCTCGCTCAAGGGTTGGTCGCCCCCTCGAGCAGGATTCCGCCTCGCTCGGGGGCTGGACGCCCCCTCGAGCGGGATTCCGCCTCGCTCGGGGGCTGGATGCCCCCTCGAGCGAGGTCCCGTCTCGATCGAGAGCTGAACGCCCCCTCGAGTGAGATTCTGCCTCGCTCGAGGACCTCACGGGCCCGCTGCCTCCATACCTGCCCCCGACAGGGGCATTTAATGCACTGACATTCGCAGGCGCCCAGGTCACGAATCCAACCCACGACGCGCCTGGGAATCACACCCCGGCACTGTTCCTCCAACTCCCCCGGTGAGGCCATCCCCACCACTGTGCGACGCTGTGCGGCATGGCCGGCGACACTCCCGTGACACTGTCCCGCCCACTCTCGTACGGCTGACGCGCCGCGCCCTCGAAAGAGGACGGCGGAGCCCTCGAAAAGGAGATGGACGACTACTTCACGCCCGCACAGGACTACGCCGTGACGTCAGGCCAGCGAGATCGGTCACCTCCGTCGCCATCAGCCCTGTGCGTCCATCCCCGCCGTCCCGACACCATCCCAGGCACTGCATCACCATCTCCTACATTGTGGGGGAACGGGGCGACAAGACGCCGCCACGCCGGCTGCTGTGCGCAGTGCGGCCTCCCGTCAGCCGCACCCTCGAGCCAATGTACGGACGGCGACCAAACAAAAAGCCCCTACACCGCCACCCTCGAAGCCGTTCCCGGACAGATACAGGGCGTGCCATGACGTCCCGCCAGAATCACCAGGACGGTCGTCTACTCCACGGCACTGTATGACATACCTCCACACGTAGATAAAACAGTGCGGCACGATTGTAAACCGCCTCCTCCTTGGCCTATAAAAGCAGGGGCAGTCCCCCAGCTGTAGGGGGACGACAGGGAGCACTCACTCGCACGCTTTCTGCCTTCACCACGGTATCAACACTTGCCTCAATCAGTACCTCTAGGACCTGGAGGCCCGGCCTCCTCTCCCGCCTTGTAGCCCCCCTCTGCAAGCACCACGGTGCAACGCAATATAGTGCCCCGAGCACACCCCTGCTGGACGTACAGCCCCGGCCCGAACCAGGATAAAACCCAGTGTCACTAGTTGCTTAGAACCGGCCATCGAGAGATAGATCTCAACGCTTCTTACTAGTTAGTGTCGGGACTACTTTCCGCACTGATAGTTGGCGCGCCAGGTAGGGGCAATCGCGCGCTGAAGATCAGCTTCCACCAGCCATCTCAATGGTGATTCGCACCAAGTACCGGGGCCACAGGTACTCCATGGGCAGTTCGGACCCCTCCCAGCCGGATTCGAAATTCGATTCAGGAGCCTGAACTTTCAGGCGACGGGGAACGGCTACCTCATGCGCATCACCAACAGCGACGAGCTTCACCTGTGGCGGTCGACCGAACCAGGACCGGTCCCCGTCATGCCCGGTGCTGAGGCACCGGCGCCCGCCCAGGCGGACACCGCGGGCCCCTCGGCACCGCAACGCCGCCGACGCTCCGGCCAACGCTCTCGACAGGCGTGGATGGAATGACGTCGGGCCACGCGCGTCGCCTCAGAACGTGACACACCCACTGGCGAGATGGCGACCGCACCCGCGGGGGAGCGCACGGTTCCGGAGCCACGGTTCCCCCACGGCATGCGCAATGCCGCGATGGCATACGCCTCATCCGCCAGCACCGACGTGGCGGCGTGCGAGGGCCATCCCGGCCGCCACCTCCTGGCGGCCAGGAACCTCACTGCCACCACCAACGACGAGTCCTACCACGGCTCCGCCAGCGAGCTGCCACCCGCCACTTCGCACGGGTACGCGGAGTGGGACTTCTCCGGCGTGCCGGACCCGGTGATGTTCCAGAGGTTCCTTGACGCCGTGGACTACTGGTTTAGCTACTCCGCCGACTCCAGCGCTGGAAGCTATGACCCCGTGCGTGAGTGCTTCGTTGTGGTCGTCGACGACCAGGCGAATGGCGCGATCGCGGCAGGAGCTGGCGACGGAGAAGCCCCCCTCAACCCGGGAACTGGACCACTCCAGGGCTCGGGGCCAAGTGCACCCCCACCTCACCGGCGAGGGACGCCGACATCAACGCGCAGCTAGCCCAAGCGCGCGAACTCGAGGCCAAGCTTGCGGAGGAGTACTGCGCGGTGCGACTGCTTCTCGCCTCCATCGCTGGAAAAGCTTCCGCGCGCGGCGAGCGCACGCGCGTGTTGGGCAGGCAGGTGCGCGACTACATCAACGCTGACTTCGACGTCAACAACCCGAACACGCCACCGCGAGTGAGCCAAAAGCTCATCGCAGTCGCGATGCTGCTGCGGGCCATGCCCGCTCCCTTGACACCCGAGGCACAGAACCTGCACCGCGAGGCGCAGGCGCTCATCGAGCAGGCAGCTATGCAGCAGGCCGAGAGTTCGGCGTCCCGCATTCGCTAGCAAGGCAGCGTGCGGGACGACGGTGGCGCGCCGGGCCCCGAGGTGTCAGTTCACACGGGTGGTGCAACGAGACAACCTGCCAACCAGGGTCAAACGCCGGTCAGGGAGCGAATCCTTGACACGTGCGGGCAGGCCCAGGATGGCGACGCCCGTAATGTCATCAACGCCCGGCGGACGGGCAACGCGGAGACACGGGTGGCGGTAGGCTACCACCCATGGCGGGGCGGGCGCTACGATAGTAGCGAAGACCGCTCACCAACGCCGGAGCCCACGATATGGACACAGAGCCAGTCCCCCACGCGGAGGACTGGCGAGACAAATACATTGCCTGGATGAATCGAGGGGAACTCCCAACAGATCGATCCAGGGCCACGTGCATCGCCAGAATAGCCAAGTCGTTCACCCTCGTCGACGACGAGCTGTACAAGTGCACCGCATCGGGCGTCTTGCAGCGGTGCATACCCATTCCTCAGGGGCGCGAGCTCCTTCGAGACATTCACGCGGGCGTGTGCGGCCACCACGCGGCGTCGTGCACCCTCGTGGGCAACGCATTCCGCCAGGGCTTCTATTGGCCCATCGCGGTTGCTGATGCCAGCGAGATCGTGCACACCTGCGAGGGGTGCCAATTTTACACCCGCAAAACTAACCTCCCAGCACACGCCCTCCAGACGATCCCCGTCACATGGCCTTTTGTTGTGTGGGGGCTGGACATTGTCGGGCCCTTTCGAAAGGTGCCCGGGGGCAACACCCACCTGCTGGTTGCCATCGACAAGTTCTCCAAGTGGGTCGAGGTGCGCCCAATCACGAATCTCAGGGCGGAGCAGGCGGTGATGTTCTTCACCGACATCATCTACATGTTCGGGGTGCTTAATTCCATCATCACCGACAATGGGTCTCAATTCACCGGCAGGAAGTTCCTGGAGTTCTGCGACAAGTTCCATATCCGCGTGGATTGGGCAGCCGTCGCACACCCACAAACCAATGGTCAAGTGGAGCGGGCCAACGGCATGATTTTGCAAGGCCTCAAGCCCAGAATTTTCGACAGACTGAACAAGCCCGGCCGAAAATGGCTCCAGGAACTACCGACAGTCGTGTGGAACCTCAGAACCACCCCAAGTAGGGCCACGGGATTCACCCCATTTTTCCTTATCTATGGCGCAGAGGCCGTTCTCCCCACGAACTTGGAATATGGGTCGCCCAGAGTTCAGGGCTACGACGAGGGCACCAACCAGCGAGCCCGCGAGGACTCGCTGGACCAGCTGGACGAGGCCCACGCTATGGCCTTGATGCATTCAGCGAGATACCAGCAGGCTCTGAGGCGCTACCAGGCCCGGAAAATACAGCGTCGAGACTTCAACGAAGGGGGCCTAGTCCTAAAGTTGCGCCAAGACAATCGAGGCCTCCACAAGTTATCAGCCCCATGGGAGGGACCCTACGTCGTGGTCAAAGTGCTCAAGCCCGGCACCTACAAGCTGGCCAATGAGGATGGTGAAGAACTCACCAACGCTTGGAACATCCAACAGCTACGTCGCTTCTACCCTTAGAAAGGATTTCCAAGTTCTTTTTGTTATTTACGCACCAACACCCCAGTTGGTTGTACGAATGTAAATTCCATCGAATTAATGAAATCAAAGGGCAACTCGGCTTTCCCCTAAAAACCAAGTCACCCTCGAGGGCTACTGCGGGGGGCATCCCCCCCAAAAAATGGTCCCATTTTTTCGCAAAAATTTGCCACAAAATGTGCTAAGTACGCCTCGACCCAAATTCTAGATGAACCTACGCGGGACGCGAGCGGCCAAATAGGCGAAGAAGCGCGAGTCGGGGATAGCCTACGCCTCCGGCAGGATACGGCCCTTCCCCCTCGCCACATCGCCTACAAGCTACTCGTGCGAACGAACCCTTCCCAGCCAAGGCTCACCAAAGGAAATTGGGAGGTAGAACAATACAATTGCCGGAGTAAACAACGACTATTTCAATTTACAAGCATTCAAATGTTTTAAACCATAATTGTTTATTACACAGCCACACGGCTCGAATGCTAACACCTAAAACGACAAGGGCACAAACGCCCAGTGATCTTCAGGCTTGGGGGTCGCCTGCCGCGGGAGCATCCGGGAACAGGAAGTCTGTGAAGTCCTCGGCGAGGATGTCGGTAGCAGGAGCGGTGAGCACGTCCGCGCGGTTCATCACCACCTCGTCGTCGACGCTGACAGGGAAAACATAGCCCGTAGAGACGGCTTCGAGGTCGACCTGATAGTGGGAGGCCACCACACCAAGAGCCTTCTTGACACCCAGGTGAAGGGCGCGGCGCATGCGCCGGGTGACGTGCCCACCGAGGGCGCGGAGGCGGCTCGCCATCGAGCTCCCAGCCTACGCCTCGCCTTCCTCGACCTCCTGGCAGGCCTCGAGGGCGGCAGCCCGCAGCTCCTCCAACTCCTGTTGAGAGGAGTTATTGGCCGTCTGAACAGCCTGAGCCTGGGTCGTTGAACTCCCCAAGGCGGTCCGCAAGCCTGAAAACCATAAACAAAAAAAGTTGGGAGTGGATCCCAAACAAGTAGAACCGACAAGCAAAAGATAGGCGAAAAAGCGACTCACCTTCGACCTGCCTCTTCTCCGCCTCGAGGGCCTTGCGCGCGTCCTCAGCCGCCTGCCACAGGCCGAGAACCATGGCTTACTGCTCCTCGAGGGACTGGCGCTGGTCCTCGTGCGAGACGCTGAGTTGGGTCAGCTCCCCGTTGAGCCACGAGACTTCTTCGTCCCGCTGCTTGAGGGTTGCCTGCGCCCCCTCGAGTGCGGTGCGCTCTTGCTGGAGTCGACCCTGGGCCTCTTCCCGCGCTAGGCGCTCGCGCTCGAGGGCGGCCCAAGCCTCAGCGAGGGCGGCCCGCTCCTGCTGAAGCTGAGCGTCCGCTTGTTGGCGCGCGTACCGCTCCCGCTGAACCTGCTCCTCCGTCGAGGCGAGAGAAGCGGCCTTGTCCGCCAAGCTGGTCCTCAGCTGCTCGGCCTCCTTGGCTCTTTCCTCGGCTTGGCTTTGCCAGGACCGCGCTCCCTCGAGGGTTGCACGGTCATGTTCAAGCTGGGTACGAAATGAGGCCACCTCTGTCTCCCACTCCGTCGCCACTGTCCGCATCGCGGCTGCGTCCTCACGCGCCTTCTGCGGCACCTCGTCCCGCTCCAGGAGCGCTGTCCACACCTTCGCGACCGCGGAGATGTCTTCCGCAGCCTGGGCATCCTGCTCCAGGAGCTCGTCCCGCACGACCTGCAGCCGGTACTCAGCCACCCGCCGTCGGTTCGCAGGGCCTCGGCGAGAGCGTCCAGGGCGTCATACTGGTCCCGGTACCAGTCGCGCTCGGAGCTCAGCTAGTCCCGGTACCAGTCGCGCCCGGCCCTCAAGCTCCTGTCAGTGGTGAACAAGATGCAGGAGAAGGCGGAGTCAAGGGACGCGCGAACGCAAAAGCAATAGGAAGGAGCCTCGAATTTGATGATGAGAGCACGTACCTTAAAAATTTGCCACACAGGGCCAGCATGGATCCGCAGGGCTTCGTTTAACGTGTTGTTGAGCGAGGCCCCATGGTCTCGGAATTCGTGCCACAGCGCCTGCTCAGCCTGGGCTTCATTGAAGTAGGCCGGCGGCGCGCTGGCGCGCTCCCGCTCCTGCTCCGGGCGCGCCACGCCGGTATTTGGGGCGGGGGGCGGCATGTGACGACGAGGCCTCGGCGCCATGCGTCGGACGCCGCGGCACCACGCGGCCGTCTTCCCGCACCACCGGTACCCCCACCACGAGCTCGAGGGCCGGCGCGGGCCGGCTCTCCCCACCGGCCCCATCCGGCGGCGGGGCGTCGTCGTCGGGGAATTTCTAACACGGCCCGCCTTAGCGACCGCGGCAGGGGCGAGGCACCGGGGGGAGCCTCCGTCACGGCGACCACCGCCGTCGTTACCGCCACCATAGTCGCCGCCTCTGCCGTGGCCCCGTGGCCTCGGCCACGGGCGCGACGGCTCGTTTGCCACCGCTGCACTCTCCGCCCTCGACGCCCTCGACGAGCGTCGCCTCGTGGGCACGGATGTGCCCGACCTTAGCACCATAGCAGGCGCGAGGTCGGGGACGATCGGCACCGCCCTGTCAACACGGAGACAGGAGTTTGAGCTCCAACCCCTCGAAACCCAAGCATCCGGAGAAGTGACTGCTTACCTCAAGGTGGAGAAGCCCCGCTTTCTCTTCCTCAAGGGCTCGACGGACGCTAAGGTGGCGGCCGACGTCGCCACTACAGCGCTCCCAACCGCCTCCGCGGTGCACCGGCACCTCCACGGTGCGCGCCGCCTCTTACGTAGACCGCCTGGCGGCGGGCGCTTCCGCGCCCCGCCCGGTGCACTTGCTCCTCTACCGCTTCCGCGGCTCTTGGTGAGGGGGCGTAGGATCCCACCTCTCAGGAGGGCCTGCCCCCTGTCGCTCTCTTCTCCTTCTCCTTCTCCCGACGATGAGTACTCCGAGGTCGCCGGGGAAGAGAGCCCCTGCTGCTCGCGCAGCCGGTACTCCTCGTCCCGCTGTTCCCGGCGCTCCCGCCGCTGGATCCTCCGCTCCTTCTTGCGTGCCGCCCGCTCTTGCTCCCGGGCCGCGCGCGCGCGCGCGCTCGGGCTCGGGGCGTGGGCGGGTCGGACCGTGCGGCGTTCACGGCCACCCTCTGCTAGAAAGAGCGAAATGTCAGAATTGCATCGGCGCATCGCGAGAAAATAAAGGAAGGGGGGAGCCTACTAACCGCCGGGGCGTCGGGAAGCATAACAAACGACCAGAGGTCGTCATTGCTGTGCCTGACGGCCTTGAGGCTAATGGCGCGCCTCGCCCTCGTGGCCGCGTACTTCGGGGGGGAAGCGGTCGTTCAACAACCGCGAACGCCCCAGCGACACAAGGTCGGCCGTCTCGCCCATCTCGTAGATGTGGAGCTCCCACTCCATGAGGGGGACGATCCGCGTGTGGTGGAGGTTGGCGAGGACCGAAGCCTCGCCCAACCCGGCGTCCGCCAGGCCCTTCAACGCGAGCAGGACTGACTCCAGCCGATCCTGGCGCGAAGAGGGGGACAGGCCGTGATGCCAGGAGTCGGCCTTCTCCTTCAGCACCTTGCCAGTGTAGGGGGAGGTCGGGCCCGTTGTTGAGGAGGTAGAACCATCCCCTCTCCCACTCCGTGTTGTTGGAGGTCATCGTGCAGGGGATGTAAAACTCCCTGCGCGAGTCCCGCAGCGAGATCGGCAGGCCGCCGCGCGCACCGCGCGGCGCACCCGCGGTTCGTGCATGGTGAGCATGTGCAGCTCCGCGCGGAAGAGGTGGACCCAGAGATCCCAGTTCACTGGGATCCCCAGGAACCCCTCGCAGACGTCGACGAAGGTGGCCGCCTGCGAAATCGCGTTGATGGCGAAGTTGTGCAACTCCACCCCGTAGTGATAGCATAGTCCGCGCATGAAGCGGCTCGCCGGCGCGGTGAAGCCGCGTTCGTGGTGCCGGATGAAGCTGACCACGTAGTCGAATGGCGGGTTGGGCTCCCGGCCCGCCGTCGGCGGAACGATCCACGCCGGAGGCTGCCCCTCCACATTCGGCGCCAGCTGGCCGCCGTTCACGAGCTCGTTCAGCGCGAAGTCCGTCACCGTTGAGCGATGCCACGACAGCGGGTCCAGCACCTGGATTCGCTGGGTGGGAGCCATTGCAATTGGCGGAGGAGCGCGGAGGCGAAGCGAGCACTAGGCGGAAACGAAGGGGCGCGCGGCGCTCTGGAGCAGAAGCAAGGAGCAAGGGGCGACGCGTGCTAAGTGTTGAGGTAAGGGACTCCCCCTTCCCTCCTCTTGGATTTATAGATCTAAGGGAGCCACGCTCCCCGAACCGCGCGCGCCGCGCGCATTAACTGCAGGCAACGGCGCCCGTCACCGAAGAGCGAGCCCCACCACGACCGAAACGGCCAGGCGTGCGCACACGCGCGATCATTACGGCTCAGCGACTCAAGAGCCGCGGCGGGCCATCACGTCCGCCCCCACGACACAAACTACGCGTGCGGCTGCGTCACCTAAAAAGGTGCGCCCGCGGCGCACAACTGCAGTCACGACTATGGGCGTTTAATGGCTCGGTCCCTTACCATGTAAGCGTGACCCTCGCGCACCCCGAGCCCAGGGCTCGAAAAATGAAAACCTCGAAGGGTACAATTACTGACCAGTGGCCTCGAGACTCATTCAGCGAGAGCGGGCGCCACGGGTGCCCCCGATTCCAGAGAACTACTGATCAGCAGCTCGAGGGCCGGCCTGACCGCGAGCCCATGAACCCTGCAGATGTAAAAAAGACGGGGGCACCTATCTGCCACCCCCGCAATGGCCCTACTGATCAGGGGTTTGAAGCCTGACCCTCGAAGGGTTCGAACAGGCGCCCCAGATCAATAGAGTCAGGGACGATGAGGGCGCGCGAAGTCGAGCCTATCCTCGAGCTCACCAGCTCGAGGGCGCCCCACAGGTCGTATTCAAGAGCCAACGAGGGCAGCTAGTCGAGGGATCCCATCGAGGGAGAGCTTCCGCGTCCTCGGTCCCCAGCGAACGGGACCGAGCCCTACCTAGCAAACCCACGTAAGCGCTTCCATGGACGAGCCTACGGACCACGAGCCTACCCTTATCGAATGGGGCATGGGCATCCACTTGAAACACCCGATAACAGCTCAACGAGGAATCCGTAATTCGCGACCCGCTCGACGGGAGTTACGGAAACCTCACCCTCTGTCCCGCGGAGAGACGGCGAGGGAACGTACGAAACAAGTCGAAGAGCTCGTCCCGATCGCCTCGAACGGGCCCAGGCTCGGGGGCTCGACGCACGGCTACACCTCCTGGGGTGCACCGAACGCAGACAATGCCAAATACATGCGCATGGCACCGCCGAGGCCGGCTGGAATATTGCCGATGCCGGCTGAAACTAACACCCCGCACACCGGCAGATCCTGTGAAAAAACCTTGCAGGAGTAACCACGCTCCTGCAAGGCTTCGGGGGCTAGACCCACGGGTCTGCTAGCGCGGCCCCACGGAATAGAACCAGCAACCAGGGGGAAGAAAGTCCCATCAGCAAGCGTCAGCATCTGCGGGATCCTAATGGATACACCCACAGATGCTCAGGAACTACTGTCGGGGACAGCCATACGGGTCCCCTAAACAACCAGGGAAGACCCGCTTACCTTCGTAAAAAAACAAACGCAAACAAACCTAAAAACACGCATGAGATAAACCCACGGGCCCACGGCCCACCAGACAGTCGGCCTAACCACCGTCGGGCGGAACTCCGCTTCGCTCGAGGGGCACAGTGCCGCATTGGTAAAACTCCGCCTCGCTCAAGGGCTGGTCGCCCCCTCGAGCGGAATTCCGCCTCGCTCGGGGGGTGGACGCCCCCTCGAGCGAGGTTCCGTCTCGATCGAGAGCTGGACGCCCCCTCGAGCGAGATTCCACCTCGCTCGAGGACCTCATGGGCCTGCTGCCTCCATACCTCCCCCCCCCCCCCCACAGGGGCATTTAATGCACTGACATTCGCAGGCGCCCAAGTCAGAGACGAATTCACGCCACGACGCGCCTAGGAATCACGCCCCGGCACTGTTCCGCCAACTCCCCCGGTGAGGCCATCTCCGCCACTGTGCGACGCTGTGCGGCATGGCCGGCGACAGTCCCGTGACACTGTGACACCCACTCCCGTACGGCTGACGCGCCACGCCCTCGAAAGAGGACGACGGAGCCCTCGAAAAGGAGACGGACGACTACTCCACGCCCGCACAGGACTACGCCGTGACATCAGGCCAGTGGGACCGGTCACCTCCGTCGCCATTGGCCCTGTGCGGCCATCCCCGCCGTCCCGACACCATCCCAGGCACTGCATCACCATCTCCTACATTGTGGGGGAACGGGGCGACAAGACGCCGCCACGCCGGCTGCTGTGCACCCTGCGGCCTCCCGCCAGCGGCACCCTCGAGCCAATGTACGGACGACGACCAAACAAAAAGCCCCTACACCGCCACCCTCGAAGTCGTTCCCGGACGGATACAGGGCGCGCCATGACGTCCCGCCAGAAGCGAGAATCACCAGGACGGCCTTCTACTCCACGGCACTGTACGTCATACCTCCACACGTAGATAAAACAGTGTGGCACGATTGTAAACCGCCTCCTCCTTGGCCTATAAAAGGAGGGGCAGTCCCCCAGCCGCAGGGGGGGCGACAGGGAGCACTCACTCGCACGCTTTCTGCCTTCACCACGATATTGGCACTTGCCTCAATTCCCAATCAGTACCTCTGGGACCTGGAGGCCCGGCCTCCTCTCCCGCCTCGCTTTTAGCCCCCCCCCCCCCTGCAAGCACCACGGTGCAACGCAATATAGTGCCCCGAGCACACCCCTGCTGAACGTACGGCCCCGGCCGGAACCAGGATAAAACTCAGTGTCAGTAGTTGCTTAGCACCGGCCATCGAGAGATAGATCTCAGCGCTTCTTACTAGTTAGTGTCGGGACTACTTTCCACACCGACACATCCGACGGTCACGAAGGTGTCCGATGCTAACGCCTGGAGCGTCCGGGCTCTAGCAGTTCGGAAAAAAATAGGCCTCAACACAAAAAAAAAGAATAAATAAAGAATAATTGGTCCGAAGAATGCAAACGTGCATGCTTAAGCCTGGGATGGACTCAAATCCATATACTAGTAGGTTATACCGTAAAATAACCTGGCCAACTGAGTTTTGCACGACCCAATTATTTGATGCGGAGTACATATATGGTTCAAATGCAAATAAAGAGTCTTTTTTTTGGCGCACAAACCATGTTATTATCTTTAAAATACATACCACTGACATCAACAAGAAGAGCAAACAACAATTTTCCGAAATGAAAAGGAACAAACTAACAAACTACTCACAGCAAACAATTCAATTCCATTTCCCCCCTCCTTAAAAGAAAATTAAGGCCTAGTTGATATACATGGTTTTGTTTTCACGTAGCAATTCAGATCATGACATGTCGTCGACAGCTAGCTGCCTTTATGCCTTCTTAGTATTTGTGATGGACCTCGCTGCCTTGAGGTTCAGAAACACGGCCCTACGATGGTAGATTGGTAGATTCAAAACAAAAGAAAACCAAGCATCAATTCTCACACGCCAAAAATGGCACAAAATATGCTACCCATTCATTTTAAATTGCAGTTTTCATCAATATCTACCGCAGCAAATGAGATAAATTGAATCTACCATATGCATTTCTTTAGTATTGTAGGTATTATCATATTTTTCTACAAATTTTAAAAATAATTCTAGACTTAGTACGAAGCTTAAGTATAATTTGAAATGGGGTGGGGGTAAATGCTAATAAATACATATACACTAGCCCTTACCAACAGGATGCGACGAAGCTGTGGAAAAGAACTCGGAGCTGGAGTGGCATGTACTCATAGTTGATCCAACTTACAATTGGCCAGAACTGCAGATGTTAACCCCAAACATGTCACTAGAAATTTAAAAAAAATGGATTGAAACATCAATTTCCAACAACAAAAAAATGCCTACCTTCCAAGCTGTCAGTTGGACAGATGCATAATCCTTCTTCACCTTGCTCTTTACCTGTCCAAATGGTCTCCCTGGAAGTTATAAAAATTACAAAGACTGATTATTTCCCATAACAAACAGTGGCATGCTCATGCCTGTAGCCAGGTAAGTCGCATCTAGGTGCTTAGTTTTCTTCTTCTGTTGATGTGTACGACTGATTTGTTGTGATAGGAAAATACTGCACAAGAAGCCGAAATAAGCCGAGAATAGACCAGCCGAACAGGCTCGAAGCCTGTTCGGCTTGTTTCAGCTTATGCCTGTATGTGCTTTCTGCTTTGTCAAGAAAATCTGTTTAATGCGTGTTTTGTCAGAACTTGCAGTTAGGGAAAATTTCCCTTTGGTAGTAGTTGGATCTGGTTTCGACAGAGGAAGAAAACTCGAACAATTGACAGAAACTTCTTTTATGGGAATATACAATGAACTTTCCAGTGGATACCTTCAATCACCAGACCATAATACATCATAAACATCATATTATTCCATGGAGATGCAGTCAGCTGTTCTACTAAGACCTGCACATGGCAGATGGGTAAAACAGAGCTACCTCATCAGGTTAGGACTTTGGAATAAAAGGACACACAAGCTGCATAAAAGAAAACATGGCGAAAAGAGGAACAGTTACATGCCTTCTTGGCTGTCGTTTCTTTTCCTTTCTTTCCCTTGAAAAACCTATCCATGAGCTTATGAAGGAAATGTCCAAAGGGTCCAGCATATGCAAATCCATATAGCTGTTTGAATCGCCAACAAAATCAGAAGCGCAGCAGCCGAACTATTCAAACAGAATTGGTTATATGCAATTTTCGCACTTGGCCTAGTTTGCACAAGTAGTGGTGGCCTCTAACTGTCAGAGAGCGAGTTTTCTTTGCACGAGAAAATAAAATTTCCTAAGCATACAGGTGATAACATGACCCTTTTTTTATAAAGGAAGCTTTATTAATTTTCAAGGTCTAACTGGCCTATTTTTCGATAACATGACCTAAGGTCTGCCAATCAGTTGTTGGTGACCCGTGGATGTATACAGTAGCAGTTGCTATCTTTCGCACACAGTACTCCTGCTTTTGTTGGTTTCCCAAGGGTCCTATGACTATGAGGCCGCTCAGTAATTAAATCTCCCCTATAATCATCAGTAATCAAATCCAAGAACGTACGCCTGAAAGAGAAAAAAAAACAGAGAACAGGGCACCGATCGAACCGCGATGAGGAGGAGCCTCCTTAGTTGGAGCTTGGTGACGCCGGAGATCTTCTGGGCGACGGCGTCGCTGCAGCCGGCCAGGACGCCGGAGGTAATGGCCTTGGTGCGCAGCGGGTGGGTCTGCAGCTGCTTCATGTACGCCTGCCCCGCCATCGCCACCACCTCAGACATCTTGGCTTCCTCCTCCGATCCCTCCTCTAACTAATCGTGGCGAGGCGATGGAAGAGCAAGTCAACTGACCAAGACGAGCTAGGAGCAAATGATGAAGAAAGATTGGAGCAGGTTGCGAATCAGTCAGATCTTGACTAATCTAATAATGACTCTTCTGACCGGCAGCTACCTCCTACCTGCCTGCCTGCAGGGTAGGTGAAGCCGGCGGCTTTCTGAGTAATTACAATTAGTTTTAGTTTCGTAAAAAAAGCAATTTACCATGACCAGAGCTCTTCTTCCTCTGATCCCACAAAAAAAACGCGTTAATATACGATCGCGCAAAAAAGGACTCTCTCTGATGTGCCGTTTGACATAGGCATACGGACCCACATGTCAGTAAGCACAGCGTCGTGCGGACGCCAGGAGTTATTTACCCATACTGCCACTTATGCCTGTGCGTTGCAACAGGGAGAAAACATTGCTCACTTCTTTGTCATTCGCCCCTCAAACCTCACCATCGTCCGATCAACATCATCTTCCTCGTTTGCAGTATTTTCGTCCGCTTAACCTCGCTGTCGTCCGCTTAACATTGTGTTCCTCATCCGCAGCACCATAGATCCTCGCCTTGTACCACCACCTGGCCACCCCGTGTCGCCTAGGTTTTTTTTGAACTTACATCGTTCAGGTTTTCTCTTCTGCGGATCCATCTACCCCCGACGCCATTGCTTGCAGCACGCCAGCACCGCCTGGCCTTCCTAGTTCCCACGTCTGCTGGCATCTCGTCCTGGCCTCCTCATCACCGGATTTGCTTGCCTTGGCCACCCTCGCCTACACACCCGCTCGAACCTTCTCGATGCAACCTCGTCGTCCTCATCGTCCAATTTTGATGCCTCATGGATCGTTGCGGTCGTGCAGAGGATGACGTTCTCTTGGCCAACGTGGAGGACGACGTTCTCTTAGCCAACGTGGTGATTCACTTATTCCCCTATTTAGTTCGCGGAATGAAACTTTTGGGTTCCCTTTCAAGGTCTATTAGGTGTATTGAACGCACATTATTTACAAAAATAATTACACGAATGGACCGGAAATTGCGAGACGAATCCATTAAGTATTATTAATTTGTCGTTAGAGATTGGTTACTGTAGCAAGACTCGTTAGATTCGTCTCAAAAAATTAAGGTAGGAGTCGTGCAATGAGTTTTGTCATTAATCTGTATTTAATACTCCAGATTAGTGGAAAGAAGATTGATGTGACGGGTAGTTGGTGAATATTTAGGTAACTAAACTCAAGTCTACTTGTCCTCCTGACCTTCGTGGTCTTTGCGTTGTCTTTGAGATTTTTTTTGTTTGTGTGTTTCATTGTGTCCGTCCACTTTCTTCCCATAAATGAAACTTCTTTTCTTTGATCTTCTAGCTCAACACTTGTGGCGTATATATTAATCTTTATCTTCTTTCTCTACAGGGTGCAGCAGTGGCGCGAGTTCGTTGACGGCCTTGGTGATGCAGCAGTGGAGCATGAGTACTACAGAGTGAGAGAGAAGAGGGGGGCAGATGTAACGCCCGCGTTCTTAGCTCCTAATAAATCATCTAATAAATCACGCGTGATTTCAAAAAAATATCCAGCTGAGCTCATTGCCCCTTCAAAATCCGGGTCACCGTTTCCCTCTTTCACCCCCGGCGCGCGTGCCGCGAATCCCGCCGGCACCGCCCGCACCGGGCCGGCACCCACGCGTGCCTCCCCGCCGCGCGGTCGGCCACCGTGCCGGGAATCCCGCGCACGCCGCGGTCCCGCCGGTCGGTCCGCCTCGTCATCACCGCCGTCCCGAAAATCCCGCTGACGCCCGAAAAACCGGAAAATCCACAAAAAAAACCCCCTTCTCCTATTTTTCCTAGAAATTCTCCTAATTCTCTACATCCCTTTTCTATTTTCTTCCCTTATTTTTCCTTTTTCTATTTTTCTTTTTCCTTTTTTCCTTTTCCTTTTCCTTTTTCTCCTTTCCTTTTTTCCCTTCTTTTTCCCACCTTCTTCTTCCTTCGGTGGGTTCCAGGCCGCGACCCCCCCTCCTGGCCGCGACCCCTCCTCTTCGCGCGACCTCCCAGCGCGCCCCCCTCCAGGACCGCCCCCCTCCCTTCCCTCTCCTGCACCGGCCGACCGGACTCACCAGGTCAGCACGCAAGGCGGCCCCGCGCCTACAGCAGGTAGCAGCACCTCCCCCTCCATTGCTCTGACAAACGAAGACCGAGCGGCCGAGCCGTCACCTCCAAACCGGCCACCATTACTCCCCCGACGGCCTCCCCTCCACGGCCACAGCAGCCCTGCACGATGAGTCAACTCACACAGCAGCCAATCGACCGAGAATCCCGCTGGCCGGAGTCCACGCCGGGATTTTTCCCGAACCTCCATTGCCGGCCATTGGAGCTCCGCGAAGCTCAAAATATCTTCGCCCGAACCGCCTTTCCGCGCCTATAAAAGGGCCAGACCGGCTCCCCACCTCGCCCCGCACCTCCACGACCAATTCCCCTCCTTCCCGAGCCCTCCATCGCCACCACCAGTGCCGCTCCGGTCACCACCGCGAACAGCCCCACTGCCGGCCGTCGATCCGCCTCTCCGGAGCACCCCAGCCCGAGGTAAGAAGCGGAATCGGTTGCCCTCGACCTCCTCGTTTCGCCCCAATTCCCGGCCGTCGCCGTGCACCAGGTCGCCGACGCCCCTCCCCCCTTCCGCGGTCGGCCTCCTGTCTCCTGCGTTCTGTGTCGTGGGGGAGGGAGGAAGAAGAAGGGCTTTTTGCCCAAAACCCCCTACCCTTTTCCCACTTATCCAAAACCGACCCCCCTCTATTTCCCTCACTCTTTTCTTTCAAAACAGACCCTATTCTTTAAATTAAACCAAAAAAACAACCCTGTCCCTTTACAATTATGCCCCTGGACTATTTAGTAACACCCCCGCTAGGTTTAAATATTATAATTAGGTCCTTTTCTTTTATAATAAAATACTAACAGGCCCCTAATTAACCCTAAACACCTCCTTTAACCCGTCATTTCCTGCGCGATTTTAAATCGCTCCCAAACTTCCTCACACCCGTACCGGGTATACCGCCACCCATCCGTCACCCAAAACCCCTACATAATATTTATTTCCCCTATTTTATTTAATTACCTCCCGCGAGCTCAGCCGGAGAAATTGTGTGTGCTTATATTGATTGCATGCTTGCCTGTGTGTGCGCTATAGCCGACGAAGTAAACGAAGGAAGGTACCCCGAGCCGGAGAACGGAGCCGACTACTGCGAGCAGGAGCCCGAGGTCCCGAACGCCGAGCCGGCACTCCCCGAAGACTTCGAAGACGGCAAGTTCAATCTCACCCTTTGATGCATGCTTCTGTCCTAGTTTTATAAATATAACCTATACCCATTTTATAAATTGCATATTGTTTTACTGCAAAAACATGGTAGGATAGCCACCCTTAATTGCTATGATTGAACCTTGTTTTGGCCTAAACGAGTGCTTTGAAAATGTGTGAGTGCTTTCAAAATGTGTGAGTGCTTTAAAAATGGAAATGGGATATGTTTGGAATATGAGTAAAGAACTGGGTAGACGGGATGGACGCGTCTGTCAGGAGTATGGGTGAGCTCGTACCTGTGTGGTTGAGCGTGTTGGGAGTTGTCCATCTTGTCGGTTAAGGACCGGGTTGCGTGACATCTCACCTGACCCAAATCATCGTACAACCACTCGACTGTTGTATGTGGCAACGGCTTAGCATAAACCCCACTAGTTAAACTACTTGCCATCTGGTGTGCGGGTGAGCGGCGGGAGACCAAGGAGTAGGGGTACGATCTGTGTGAGGTACGCCCTGGTTATGTGGGATAACCCCTTGGTTGCTTCCGTGGTGGCTCGTAGCGTTAGCTAAGGTGGGTAATGGCTTTGATAGGACCCGTACCGACACTAAGGTGTCCGTGTGACGGTACCCTACTTGTGGGTAAAGTTGTACAACCTCTGCAGAGTGTCAAACCTATTCGAATAGTCCTGTCCACGGTATTGGACGAGTCACGGTGTGGTCACAAAAACTAGTGTTTGGTTTGGGATGGGGTGATTTCTGGTGTGAGTTGTTTTCCGGGTGAAGTGTGTGGCTGTGTGCCTGGGCTACGACGGACGGGGAGCCTGGTAGTTCCACAGTGGTTTTCCTAAAATCGATTGAGTCACTTTGGTTATGAAAATGTTTGCGAAAACCTTTTTGAAATGAACCCCTGCATGAGTAAGTTTGCAAAATGAACCTTAACCTAATCCTTGTTATACTTTATGCATGATTCTGTTTATAAGCCCCTCCGTGGGTGGGGTTGGATTTGCTGAGTACGTTTGTGCTCTCCCTTGTTGTACTAACTATTTTTCAGAGGAGGATCCCGATTACATTCCCGAAGACGTCGAGTAGGTCGCTGCCCTACACCCAACCGTGCCTGTGTACCCAGGGCCTCCACAGAAAGCTTCCATGGTGTGGTACTCTGAGGAGGCTATGGAAGCCTTTGCTATCGTAGTGTGGTCGTTAGCGTTTGTGTTGTTCCTTGTAGCGTTGGCACTGTCGTGCCCTCTGTGTCGCCGTGATGTAAAAGAATGATCCACCTGTTGTAATAAATGTGTTACCAGCCTCCTGGGACTGGTATTTGTGTCACATTTAGTCACCTCTGATGAGGGGACGCTTCAGGTGGTATCAGAGCCGTAGGTTGGCCGTAGGACACGACCCCTAGGATACGAGACCTCCTCTGGCCCTCTCTAACCTTTCCTTTGCTGAGCTCATCTTTTCCCAAATCCTTACCTTGATACTTGCCTGATTCCAGAAGGCTAACCCGGAATGGAACCGAGGAGTGTACCCCAACCTTGTTACTAAATAAAGCTATCTATCTTTTGTACCATACCACAACCTGTTCAACTCTACCTTTGTTTTCAGATGGCGGAAGATGGATGGACCCAAGGCGTGTGCCAGGAGGAGCCTGGTTTTGCTCGCCTTCTTATCAACTCCCTGGAGCGCCTCGGTATCACTGAGCGCCCTAGGTACTACAGCAGAGAGTACGAGCAACTCGGCACTCTTCGCTGTAGGGTGGTCCTCTCCGTCGCTAGAAGCAACCGCCACACCAACATTGAGCCGTGGCGCGTGACCGCCACAGGGTTTCGACACCGAGATACCTATCCCTTGGCCCTCAGAAAAGCCCTCCGCTACCTGTGCCAGATCTACGAGGAACACCTCGTCCCCACACCAATGAGGTACTTTCCCCCGCCATCAAAACCCCAGTTTGGCAAGCCCGCATGAGAAACCTGGAACGACGCCGCCACCAAGAGGACCTGTTGTACCATGTAGTTGCCTACCTTATCTCCCTGGATAAGCTTTTCGATGACCAAGCCAAGCACTTGAGGGAACAAATCAGTCGGGCCGAGCAAGCTTAAGTCACAGTGAGGATGCACCAAGTCCGAGTGGCTCAAGCAGAAGCAAGGACCGCAGCTGCCATAAGCAGTGAAGCCGTTGCCCAGGAAAGCCTCAGGCGAATCCAGGACCAACGCATGCAAGAATGGACCAACGGCGGAACACCCGTTCCAGCCATTGGAGAAGCTCAAGTCCTGCTGGGAACACCCCTTGTAGGATGGGGAGGAACTATCGAAGTCCCGCAAGCACCACCAACAGTCACCGAACCCTCAACGACGACCGCCGAAGCCGCAGCACAGCCCCAGGAAAATGGAAACCCCGAAGGCGAGAATGATGACGAGCTGCTCATTCCGCTGGAAGAACACTCGACCCCGGAAGATGGCTCTCCTCGTGAGTAGCATGCCCCAGTGACCCTGACCCAGGGAATGAAGCCGTACTGGTCCAAGTCGCGCCCTTAGTCCTTAGTCGTGTAGGGTGTTCGCGTAGTCGGGATGTATCCTCCTCATTGGTTTGTAATAAAAACTTGTCTGTGCTTGCTTGTTTGCTATGTGCTTGTTGTGTGCTTGCCGGCGGGAGTAGACCCTGCCTTTTCAAAAACAAATCCGATATAATCCACTTGAACATCACATAAAAGCTATACTTCTTAGAAAACCCACTTCTTTACAGATGGTTTCCAGGCGCCCTGTCAGGACCCACCAAGGCCCCGGCCGATCGGACGCTGAAGGGTCGCAAGCCGATCAGAGGGAGCGTCTTCACGACCAGGAAGTTAACCAAGACGAAGATGGAGGAGAGAACGTGGTCCTGCCGCCGCCACCCCCTCCCATTGACTTGGCACAAGTCTTGGCCAACCAGACTGTCCTGATGGAGGCCATTTTCAACGCCGTCAACCGCCCAAGACCCCGAGTTCTGGGCATGAACGAGAAGCTGATAGAGTTCCTCAGGACGAAGTCGCCCACCTTTGGCGGGTCGGTGAATCCTTTGGATGCTGACGACTGGCTGAGAGCCATTCTGAGGGAACTAGAGCCCTTCAACTGTGAGGACCGCGACAAGGTTCTCCTGGCAACTCACCAGCTCACTGGGACAGCCCTAGCCTGGTGGGAGAATTACTACGCAGCAGCCAAGGATCCCTCCGCTATCACCTAGGATGAATTCGTGGAAGAGTTCTGCCGCTACCACATCCCGGAAGCCACACTGAAGCGGAAGGCGGATGAGTTCCGTGAACTCCGCCAAGGCAACATGTCCGTGGAAGAGTACACGTACCAGTTCATAGAGCTGGCTCGCTATGCCCCTGAGGAAGTGGACAAAGATTCCAAGAAGCAGGAAATGTTCAAAAGGGGCTGACTCCGGAACTGAGGACCCTGCTGACTCCTCAGATCTACCCGGACTTCAACACCCTCATGAACATGGCAATACTCACAGAAAGAGCGAGGGCAGAAGAGAAGAAGGAAAACAAGCGCAAGTTTATGGAGCACAAGGCCAAGCAGCAAGAATGGTCCCAGAGGCTGAGAAACTTTGGACACCCCATGTCCAGGTTCCAAGCTCCCATGCAGTACAGAACCCAATCCCAAGCCACGGGCTCGCAAGGCCCCAGAACCCAGTTCAAGCCCTACAACAACCAGAGTGCCATGAAGCCCCCACAGAACAACACCAGCCAGATCACTGCCAACAACAACAATAGCTCCCGAGTGTGTTTCAACTGCCGAGAAACCGGACACTTCATCGCCAACTGCCTGTATGCCAAAAAGCCAACCACTACCACCTACTCCAACTCGGTGAACGGGCCGAGGCCACTTGTGTCTGGAGCCAACCACATGCCAGTACGCAGCAACAATAACTTCGGCAACAACAACAGCAACCAGCAGATGAGGCAGCCCCAGCAGTCGTATGGACGAGCCCGAGTCAACCACATCAATGCGCAGGAGGCACAGGAAGCACAAGGCGTAGTGCTCGGTGAGTTCCTGGTCAGCTCAGTCTTGGCTACCATATTATTCGATTCGGGAGCATCGCACTCATTCATATCCTCAAGCTTTGTGGAAAAGCATAGCATACCCACAGTACTACTAAAAGCACCCCTATTAACTCGAACGCCCGGAGGTGACATTAAGTGTCAACTGGGATGCCCCCGGGTAAGGATTATTTTAAGTGGGGTAGAGTTCCTAGCAGATCTAGTAGTACTGAAGTCCAAGGGGATAGATGTGATCCTTGGGATGGACTGGCTAAGCCAACATCAAGGCCTTATAAGTTGTGCCGATAAAGTAGTGCACTTAACCAACCCAGACGGGATACAAGTGACCTGCCACACCCAAGGACACAGGCCGGACATAATGATTTTCAACATAGAAGCCAAGTCCATAGAAGATGTCCCAGTAGTGCGAGAATACCCAGATGTGTTCCCCGAAGAACTCCCTGGAATGCCACCAGATAGGGATATAGAGTTCGTCATCGACCTTATTCCTGTAACCTCTCCCATAGCCAAGAGACCCTATAGGATGGCAGCCCCTGAGTTGGCAGAATTGAAGAAGCAGCTAGCAGAACTCCAGTGAAGTGGGTTCATTAGACCGAGCTCATCAACATTGGGAGCCCCAGTGCTTTTCGTGGAAAAGAAGGATAAGAGCATGAGGATGTGCGTGGACTATCGCTCGCTGAACGAGGTCACCATCAAAAACAAGTACCCTCTCCCCAGAATAGATGATCTGTTTGACCAACTGAAGGGAGCCAAGTATTTTTCAAAGGTGGATCTAAGGTCAGGATACCACCAACTCAAGATTAGGGAAAGTGACATCCCCAAGACTGCCTTTGTCACTCGCTACGGGCAGTATGAGTTCACAGTGATGTCCTTCGGACTCACCAATGCACCAGCATACTTCATGAACCTCATGAATAAGGTGTTTATGGAAGAGCTGGACAAGTTTGTCGTAGTCTTTATTGACGACATACTTTTTTACTCCAAGAGCGTGGAGGAACACGAGCAGCATCTTCGAGTAGTGCTGGGGAAATTGAGGGCACACAAGTTGTACGCCAAGTTCAGCAAGTGTGAATTTTGGCTGGAGAAAATATCTTTCCTTGGGCATATTCTGACTGCAGAAGGAGTAGCTGTAGACCCCAGGAAAGTTGAAACAGTCTCCAACTGGCAACAACCGACCAACGTAAGCGAGATCAGAAGTTTCCTTGGTTTAGCAGGGTACTAGCGGAGGTTTATCGAAGGATTCTCCAAGATTGCCCGGCCCATGACAGAGTTTCTCAAGAAGGAGAAGAAGTTCAACTGGACCGAGTCCTGCGAGAAAAGTTTCCAAGAGTTGAAGAGAAGATTGACCACAGCCCCGGTGTCGACCCCCCAGACATTCAACGGGACTTTGTCGTGTATTGCGACGCCTCCCGACAAGGGTTGGGATGTGTTCTCATGCAGGATGGGAAGGTAGTGGCATATGCTTCCCGCCACCTCAAACCCCATGAGCAGAATTATCCCACCCATGATCTAGAGTTTGCAGCCGTAGTGCATGCCCTTAAGATCCGGAGGCACTACCTGATTGGGAACAAGTGCGAAATCTACACAGACCACAAGAGTCTAAAATACATCTTCACCCAGCCCGACCTGAACCTAAGGCAAAGAAGGTGGCTAGAGTTAGTTAAGGACTATAACCTAAAGATTCACTACCACCCAGGGAAAGCCAATGTAGTAGCAGATGCCCTAAGCCGGAAATCCTATGAGAAGGCAGCACCCAAGAGTGCCCAGTTGCAAGAGGAGATGGCGTGGCTCAACATGCACGTTGTCCCCCAAGGCTACGTCCGCCAGCTGAGTGTTCAGCCTACCCTAGAGGAAAAGATCCGGAAGGCCCAAGAAACCGACGAGAATCTGATGAAGATCCGCAAGCATACAGGAGAGAACAAGGCCCCTGATTTTAGAGTGGATGACCAAGGCACCCTGTGGTACAAAAATAGGATACGCGTGCCTGAAGGCGGAGATTTCCGACAGACCATCATGGATGAGGCACACAACTCAGCATACTCCATTCACCCGGGATCCACCAAGATGTACATGGACTTAAAACAGAAGTATTGGTGGGATGGGATGAAAGCAGATATTGCCCGATTCGTCGCCCACTGTGATACGTGTCAGAGGATCAAAGCCGAACACCAGAAGCCCGCAGGACTGTTTCAGCCCTTACCAATCCCAGTATGGAAATGGGACGAGATCGGCATGGACTTCGTAGTAGGGTTGACAAGGACTCAGAAGGGACATGACTCCATATGGGTGATCGTGGACCGACTCACTAAAGTCGCTCACTTTCTACCTGTACGGACCACTTATGGTGGAGAGAAGTTGGCAAAACTCTACATAGAGAATATAGTAAAGCTGCATGGAGTGCCTAGCAGAATAGTCTCAGATAGAGGGACCCAGTTCACCTCTAGGTTTTGGAAAAGCCTGCATAAAGCCATGGGTACCAAGCTGGATTTCAGCTCAGCATATCACCCGCAGACAGACGGACAGACCGAAAGGGTGAATCAAATTTTGGAAGACATGTTGAGAGCATGCGTCCTCACATATGGCAAAGATTGGGAGCAGAGTCTATCGTATGCGGAATTCTCCTACAACAACGGCTACCAAGCAAGCCTAGGAATGTTGCCGTTTGAAGCCTTATACGGGAGGAAATGTAGGACACCCCTGATGTGGTCAGAAGTAGGAGAGCGTGCCCTGGTTGGGCCCGCACTTATAAAGGAAGTCGAAGAGCGAGTAGCCGACATCCGAGAAAAGTTGAAAGCCGCCCAATCCCGATAGAAGAGCTACGCAGACAAGAAGAGGCATGAAGCAAGCTTCAATCCAGGGGATTTCGCCTACCTCAAGGTTTCACCTATCCGAGGGACTCGGAGATTTCAAGTGCACGAAAAGTTGGCCCCTCGGTACATCGGACCGTATAAAGTACTAAAGAGGGTCGGAGCAGTAGCATACCGGTTGGAGCTACCCGAAGAAATGTCAGATATACACCCAGTGTTTCATATCTCCCGGCCTACGCGAGTGTTTGAAGGTTCTTGAAGAAAAGCGAGTACCGGTAGAAACCATCGATCTACAGCCAGACCTTAGGTACCAGGAGGTGCCCGTCAAGATTTTGGACACAGTGGTCAAGCGGATGAGAACATCAGAAGTACTGGTGTGCAGAGTCCAATGGAGCAGACACGGAGTGGAAGAAGCCACGTGGGAACGAGAAGACGCGTTGAAGAAAGAATTTCCTCACCTGTTCGAAACCTAGCCGAATCTCGAGGACGAGATTCATTTTAAGTGGGTAGGTTTGTAACGCCCGCGTTCTTAGCTCCTAATAAATCATCTACTAAATCACGCGTGATTTCAAAAAAATATCCAGCTCAGCTCATTGCCCCTTCAAAATCCGGGTCACCGTTTCCCTCTTTCACCCTCGGCGCGCGTGCCGCGAATCCCGCCGGCACCGCCCGCACCCGGCCAGCACCCACGCGTGCCTCCCCGCCGCCGCGGTCGGCCACCGTGCGGGAATCCCGCGCACGCCGCGGTCCCGCCGGCCGGTCCGCCTCGTCATCACCGCCGTCCCGAAAATCCCGCTGACGCCCGAAAAACCGGAAAATCCACAAAAAACCCCTTCTCCTATTTTTCCTAGAAATTCTCCTAATTCTCTAAATCCCTTTTCTATTTTCTTCCCTTATTTTTCCTTTTTCTATTTTCCTTTTTCTTTTTTTCCTTTTCCTTTTCCTTTTTCTCCTTTTCTTTTTTTCCCTTCTTTTTCCCACCTTCTTCTTCCTTTGGTGGGTTCCAGGCCGCGACCCCCCCTCCTGGCCGCGACCCCTCCTCGTCGCGCGACCTCCCCAGCGCGCCCCCTCCGAGGACCGCCCCCCTCCCTTCCCTCTCCTTCACCGGCCGACCGGACTCACCAGGTCAGCACGCAAGGCGGCCCCGCGCCTACAGCAGGCAGCAGCACCTCCCCCTCCATTGCTCTGACAAATGAAGACCAGGCAGCGAGCTGTCACCTCCAAACTGGCCACCATTACTCCCCTGACGGCCTCCCCTCCACGGCCACAACAGCCCTGCACGACGAGTCAACTCACACAGCAGCCAATCGACCGAGAATCCCGCTGGCCGGAGTCCACACCGGGATTTTTCCCGAACCTCCATTGCCGGCCATTGGAGCTCCGCGAAGCTCAAAATATCTTCGCTCGAACCGCCTTTCCGCGCCTATAAAAGGGCCGGACCGGCTCCCCACCTCGCCCCGCACCTCCACGACCAATTCCCCCTCCTTCCCGAGCCCTCCATCGCCACCACCAGTGCCGCTCCGGTCACCACCGCGAACAGCCCCACTGCCGGCCGTCGATCCGCCTCTCCGGAGCACCCCAGCCCGAGGTAAGAAGCGGAATCGGTTGCCCTCGACCTCCTCTTCGTTTCGCCACAATTCCCGGCCGTCGCCGTGCACCGAGTCGCCGCCGCCCCTCCCCCTTCCGCGGTCGGCCTCCCGTCTCCTCGCGTTCGTGTCGTGGGGGGAGGGAGGAAGAAGAAGGGCTTTTTGCCCAAAACCCCCTGCCCTTTTCCCACTTATCCAAAACCGACCCCCCCCCCCCTCTATTTCCCTCACTCTTTTCTTTCAAAACAGATCCTATGCTTTAAATTAAACCATAAAAACAACCCTGTCCCTTTACAATTATGCCACTGGACTATTTAGTAACACCCCCGCTAGGTTTAAATATTATAATTAGGTCATTTTCTTTTATAATAAAATAATAACAGGCCCCTAATTAACCCTAAACACCTCCTTTAACCCGTCATTTCCTGCGCGATTTTAAATCGCGCCCAAACTTCCTCACACCCGTACTGGGTATACCGCCACCCATCCGTCACCCAAAACCCCTACATAATATTTATTTCCCCTATTTTATTTAATTACCTCCCGCGAGCTCAGCCGGAGAAATTGTGTGTGCTTATATTGATTGCATGCTTGCCTGTGTGTGCGCTATAGCCGACGAAGTAAACGAAGGAAGGTACCCCGAGCCGGAGATTGGAGCCGACTACTGCGAGCAGGAGCCCGAGGTCCCGAAAGTCGAGCCGGCACTCCCCGAAGACTTCGAAGACGGCAAGTTCAATCTCACCCTTTGATGCATGCTTCTGTCCTAGTTTTATAAATATAACCTATACCCGTTTTATAAATTGCATATTATTTTACTGCAAAAACATGGTAGGATAGCCACCCTTGATTGCTATGTTGAACCTTGTTTTGGCCTAAATGAGTGCTTTGAAAATGTGTGAGTGCTTTCAAAATGTGTGAGTGCTTTAAAAATGGAAATGCGATATGTTTGGAAAATGAGTAAAGAATTGAGTAGATGGGATGGACGTGTGTGTCAGGAGTATGGGTGAGCTCGTACCTGTGTGGTTGAGCGTGTTGGGAGTTGTCCATCTTGTCGGTTAAGGACCGGGTTGCGTGACATATCACCTGACCCAAATCATCGTACAACCACTCGACCGTTGTATGTGGCAACGGCTTAGCATAAACCCCACTAGTTAAACTACTTGCCATCTGGTGTGCGGGTGAGCGGCGGGAGACCAAGGAGTAGGGGTACGCTCTGTGTGAGGTACGCCCTGGTTATGTGGTATAACCCCTTGGTTGCTTCCGTGGTGGCTCGTAGCGTTAGCTAAGGTGGGTAATGGCTTTGATAGGATCCGTACCGGCACTAAGGTGTCCGTGTGACGGTACCCTACTTGTGGGTAAAGTTGTACAACCTCTGCAGAGTGTCAAACCTATTCGAATAGCCGTGTCCACGGTATTGGACGAGTCACGGTGTGTTCACAAAAACTAGTGTTTGGTTTGGGATGGGGTGATTTCTGGTGTGAGTTGTTTTCCGGGTGAAGTGTGTGGCTGTGTGCGTGGGCTACGACGGACGGGGAGTCCGGTAGTTCCACAGTGGTTTTCCTAAAAAGAATTGAGTGCCTTTGGTTATGAAACTGATTTGCGAAAACTTTCTTTTAAAATGAACCCCTGCATGTGTAAGTTTGCAAAATGAACCTTAACCTGATCCTTGTTATACTCTATGCATGATTCTGCTTATAAGCCCCTCCATGGGTGGGGTTGGATTTGCTGAGTACGTTTGTGCTCACCCTTGTTGTACTAACTATTTTTCAGAGGAGGATCCCGATTACATTCCCGAAGACGTTGAGTGGGTCGCTGCCCTACACCCAACCGTGCCTGTGTACCCAGGGCCTCCACAGAAAGCTTCCATGGTGTGGTACTCTGATGAGGCTATGGAAGCCTTTGCTATCATAGTGTGGTCGTTAGCGTTCGTGTTGTTCCTTGTAGTGTTGGCACTTCCGTGCCCTATGTGTCGTCGTGATGTAAAAGACTGATCCACCTGTTGCAATAAATGTGTTGCCAGCCTCCTGGGACTGGTATTTGTGTCACATTTAGTCACCTCGGATGAGGGGACGCTTCACTAGATAAGGATCAGCTCTTTTTTCTCATAGTACGGTGCTTGGTGTTGGGCTATAGTGCTTATATCGAGCAAATTCAAGGGCGCTAGGGCAGGTGGGCCTTGGACTTGGTTTTACGATAGAGAGGATGAAGCGACGTGCACGCCTAAGAGCTCGGCCACGATGGCGCGTTCGAGTACAGCTCGGTCTAAGTCCATGGAGGGACGGACGAAAAAATGAGTGTCGCTCGACGGACGAAACCAGAAGCTAATTAGGCAGGCAGAACGTGTGAAGGATTTGTTCCTTACTTTAATATTAGGTAGAGATTAAGAGCAACTCCAAATCAACTTGGCATCCATATAATTTTAGCAAAACGAGGAAAATTGCCCTCCAATAGTTTGGCAATAGTTTGGCAAACCAACTTGGCAAAACTCACCTCACCATGCGCATATATGCGCACGCGTATCGTGTTGCCATCGGCGTTTCCCTCTAGGTGAGAGGGTGAAAAAAATAAAGAATAGAGAAGGATTCCTGATGTCTCTACTCCTAAAAAGTGTGGAAGTAAGACAATCCAATGGGTTCACCTTTCACCCTCCACATCCGTCACCCCCCCTCCGCACGTCGCCGCCGTCGCCTGCCCGCCGCAGCCGCGCCCCCCTTCCGTACGCCGCCGCCGCCTCCCGCCCGCCGCGGCCGCGCCCCCCCCGCCCCCAACCGCACGCGCCGAGCCCACGCACCGACCGGCCCCCAACCCCCCAACCTTAACCGCGCACGCGGAGCGGGCGCCGGCCACCCGTCCGACCCGCGGCCGCCGTCGTCCTCCCCATCTCCTCATCCCCCTCCCCGCACGGTCCCCCCCCCCGGCGGCGGCCACTCCGCATCTTTAGCGGCGGCCGGGACCACGGCCGCGGCGAGGCGGACCACGAGCACCACCACGGCCATGGGCACGGGCACGACCGCGCGGCGGCGGGGGGATCACGGGCACCATGACCACGGCCACGACGAGATCCACCACGCCCCCAAGCACCACACGGTACACGCAGAGAACGCGCTTAGCCATTGCTACGGATCTTGTTTGGAACTCGCTCATTGTGAACGGCCTTGACAGGTATTTGTGAAAAAATGATACTCTCTTAGTTCCAAATTGTAGGTCGTTTATGGACTTAGAAAAAACAAAATGACCTAAAAATTTGGAATGGATGGAGTATTAAATGCCTGCCGATTTTTATAGATTCCATTTTCTTATGCCATTTCATGCCCCGCAATTTTTGCAAGTAATTTATTCGCCTTCTATGTGGTTAGCATTGCCCTTTCGGTTGCATATACACGAAAGCCAAGAATTACCCTCGTGAACCAGCTGCTCACGTGGCAATTAGTGAGTTCGCTGACTGATATTTGCCTTTTGCTCTTGTATGACTGATGGACTGAAACATGAGTTATTTAGTGCAGTGATTTACATATTGCAGACTTTTTTTTATTCTAACTCATGCCCTTTGGTTGAGATTGAGCAAGAACTGTGAGACGTTTTCTAGAAAAGCAAAAGGACAAAATAAGAGCTATTGTCTTTTGTACAACATCATCATCTGACACAGAGATATATAAGAAGTTTGTGGCCCAAAGTGCACTGTGGTTAATTAATTGTGATAATGTTCTTGTGTTGGTTGATACTGTTTCATTCATCAGATTGCTTCCACTATATTTCCCTCGGGATAAGCAGGAAGAAGAGATAGCTGCATTGAAACTTCCTGCTGATGTTGGGGATGAGAATGGTGAGACAATAATAGATGAAAGGAAAATAAGAATAAAACCCTTGCCTCGCCGGGTGCAAGCAAATAGCAAAACACCAATTCCTACACTTGCAAATATCCCTCTTCCCGATTCCGGATTGACACGCGAAGGTGAGGTTACAAATAGTTATATATTTCTTGATTCCGATGGATCGACAACAATTACTTGAAATATATCTCCGTATGTTTGATGGTCATTAATTAAGAGGTTACCTGATTATAGATGGCTTATCTTACCAGGAACTCTTTCAAGTTGGACTCATATTTGGATCCTGCCTTTATGTCAATAATTAAAGATCCTGATCTCCGACGGAAGGAGCAATGGGAAAAATCTGCTAAGGCAAACAAGGGAATTAACTTTGCTAACTTGCTCGGGTTTGGTGATCTTGGCAGCCCACCATTATCTGCTGTTGAAGAATATTCACTTCATTCACGATACCTTGCTAAAGCAAATTCTATGAATCTTTCAGATATTGCTGAAATGAAAATAATGTACGCAAAATTCTCTAATTCTTGTCCTTTTGGATGCCCTTTAGTTTGCATTGATTTACCTTTGTGATAATGATGGATCTCAATCAATCATCATTTTCATATTATTGCTGTATTGTTGCTTCTATTTTGATGGTCACTACCACCTGCAGTTACCGTGGAGGAGTTGATAGTGAAGGGCGTCCAGTTATGGTGGTTGTTGGTGCTCACTTTCTTCTTCGTTGTTTGGATCTTGAGCGATTTGTTCTATATGTAGTAAAGGTGATTTTTCCTGAACACACTAATTGGACATGTTAATGAGTGTCTATTTTGTTTTCTTTCCACCAATGTAAATAATCTTGCAAATGCCCCTAGTGATCAGCTATGAATTTCTTGCATTGCATTTCTCAGTTATGGTGTTCCAACATTTATGTATTGTTCTGCTTGCTCAACCATTTTTTGTTCTATCATGAGCCATGCATGCATATTCCAATTTTGTTATCTTTTTTCCTAAGGAATTAATTTTGTATTTCTTATTATTGTGAATCCTATTGATAAGATTTTTAAATTTTAATTAAACTTTGGGGGGACAAAAAGCTTGATTGCGCATCATGATGCTTTGCGAATCGGACAACACAATAGTGAACGTTGTTGCAGACAACTGGTTAGTGGATTTCGACGAGCACGACCACGCCCACCACCACCACCACGGCCACGGCGACATCAAGGCATCCCCCATGGGTTAGGCATTTTCGCTCCGATTTTAGGCGCGGTTTTCTGCGCGCGATTTGATTTACTCTGAGGCGATCGAGTGATTTGGGGATTCGATGGGGCAGGTGTGTGGCTGAGCGCGATGGGGTGCTCGCTGCTGGTCAGCATGGCGTCGCTCGTCTGCCTCGTCCTCCTCCCGGTCATCTTCTCGTAAGTGTCCCCCTCGCTTGGCCCATTGAAATCCCGAGATTATTTGCTTGCGCTTCGCGTAGGATCCGATTGTTATTTTTTTCTTCACGGTTTTGCGGTTCGGGGGGAAACCGTCAAAAGCAATGGTGGATGCGCTTGCGGTGTTTGGGGTAAGTATGCAGGGTGGAGCTGTTATAGGATTTTTGCTAGCAGATGGATATGCCTGCAATCTACACAATTCTGTGTTATTTGGGTCTTTTATTATTCCTAACAAAAGCTAATAGTTACCTAGCCAATCTGAACAATTGTTCCTGTTACATTCGTAGCTTCAGATTAATTTACGTTCTCTGCCAAGGTGATCTTCAGCAATTTGCATTCACGGAAAGTCACAAACATGAACTATCTGTTGTCTGAATCTACTTCATGTGTTGACGGTTGGCTCTACATTTGAAATTACTGAAAGTCACGAAACATGAACTATCATATTATCTTATGAATTAGTTTCATGTGTGAACAATTGGCTCTACATTTTTTTATTGTGCAGCACCCTCCAGTTCGTGCAAAAGCAAGGTGACCAGGTGAACGCATGGTCCATGACGGTAAGATGTTTGATAAAATGCCTTGAAGACATAGCAGTTGTTCTTCAGTTGACTTTTCTAGCAACTTGATCTTTTCTCATGGAGATATAGACCATTCCATTTTATCAGATTCTTATTAATCGCCTCTTATGAACTACTCAGGACATGTTTTTGTGAAGATACCTATTCAAATTTGCTCTCTTTCTTATGATATCTTTACCTGTACTGAAAATGCACATAATAAATATACATTGCTCAGTAGTGTTGGTAATGCACAACAATGTACTTTTGTTGTTTATTTCCTTGATGAACTGCTCACCAGAAATGTTCTGATGCAAAATCGATTGGGTTGAAGATATGTAACAGTTTGTGGATTTAACCACATATACTTGATCCATATTATGATCTTAATTCTGAGGTGTCATGACATGCATAAAAGTAGACTCATCTTTTTAATTAAATGTTGTTTGTAGGACACTAGGAACCTAGGAAAAGCTGATGAATCAAGAGGAAATTAAATGTTGGTATCAGCTAGCAAGCAGTCATTTTTTATCTGGTTCAGATGGAAAGAACGCTGAGTTCAGTTGATGTCTCGACAGTAAGGATCATACCTTGATAATACAAAATTTGACTGTTAAGTTTGCATGAATATGACCAATATGCACTTGTCTTTAAATCAATGGTACAGAGCTCCTGCCCTTCGTTAACAAAATGAGGTATCCCTTGACTTGGTTCAACTTGCAGTTGTGAAATGCATAAGAAGGAAATTTCATGGTGATGGGTTAATATTTGTTGTAATTAAAAATTCAAGCATTGCAATTTATAAGCTTTCGATCTTGCGCAATGTCATTGATCTATTGTTACTGGATTGACATCATGCATGATATTGACCATAATGTTTGTCATTATACTTTGCATTACATTATTTATGACCATCATGCGTGACATGATTTTTAGAATAATGATTATTTTGTTCAAATTAGTATGCCCGTGGCAACGCACGGGCACTTTCCTAGTAAGTTTCCAAGAGGTGGAAGGGCATAAAATAAATTTTGTTTCTTTCAGGATTCCTGATGTAAGTTAGATCTGTGTTTGGCAAGTGAATTATGCCAAATTGTTGGAGATGAACTCTTTTTTTACATGACATACCTTTTTAGAGGTTGGCAAAACACAAGATTTGCCAAGTAAAATTTAGCAAATTCTAGGAGATGCTCAAACTGGCTGCTGAAAATTCACCACAGTCTACTGTTGAGCCCTTTTGGTTGCCTAGCTTAGCAGCCTGCATGCTTCTCTCCTTTCGATCAATAGATCTTGCTTGCATCGAGATCACCTGAACCTGAACAACCGGCCACATCAACACCTTAATCCATCATTAGCCCTTGCAAAAGGCAAACTCATCAGGTAGCAAAGGCGAGCCATATGTTGTTGATACATGGCGAGATATACTATGGCCGGCCGGGCGCCGGCAGCGATTGGATATCCATCTCGTAGTCGCCGTCGCTGCCGTCCGTCCGTCTCAACTCTGAATAGCCATATATTCAGAGGTCCTACTGGCCAGCAGCCAAGCTGCTAATAAATAAAGCCATATATTCTTTATTTGCTTCCACCGATCTATCGCCATGGCGTCTCTAAGGAGGCATCGCCGCGGAATCGCAGAGGCGGAGGACTACGACGACGGCAGCACTGACACCACCACCGCCCCGGATGAAGAGGAGGAGGAGGAGGACCACCGTAGCCTGCACCTGGGACTCCACTCCATGACTGCAAAGGTCCATCTTGTTACTACAGTTCCCACTAATGCGTGCCACCACGGCGACAATAATTCGTCGTAAAAGTAATTAAGTAGATGCATGGATTCCTGACGTGTTGGAAGCAATTCAATAAATTGCTGCAGGGCATACAACACCTGTGCTCTGAGCTCCTGGAGATCAAGAAGGCCTCGGAGCAAGACTTGCGCGCTAATGTCTATCTCAGCTACCTCTCCTTCGTTAGGACGTTCCACCAAGCTGGTGATCTGGACAAGCACGTCCACCGCCTGAAACGTCAGGTCGTGGCACACAGGCGGCTGATCCAGCATCTGATGACCAGCGGCAGCTTGGATCGGGACCCGCTGCCTGATTGTTCCGGCGGTGCCAAGGGCCAGGAGCCCGACATGATGGACATGGCCGACATGGGCGTGGTCGTGGACGAGTTGGAGCTGGACGTGCTTCTGTCGGAGCAGCGGATGGAGCAGGCCCTGGAGCTCGTCCTGGGGCAGCCGCAGCAGGGTCAGGGGAATGCGCGGGTCGCCGAGCGCTTGGCTTCCGTGGCCGGCAACCCGCGGACGCCACGGCCGGAGCTCCTCAGGGCGCTCTCCGGCCTGTGCAAGCTCGGCGAAGCGGAGCAGGCCAGCCAGCTGCTCTTCAACTGGCACCGCGCGAGCGTCGTCCGGGGAATTGACGGATGCTGCATCAAGGAGCTCGCGCGCACCGTGTTCTCCTCCATTTTCCAGGCGTCGAGGAGCTTCGTGGCGCTGCACGGGCACCCATCCCCCCACACCCCTCAGCTACTCCGGTGGGCGAGGGAGGAGATGGAGGATTTCAGCGTCGCCTTCTCCGAGTACGTGAGGTCGTCGTCGCAACAGAGCCTGGCTCCGGCACTGGAGGTCGCCGAGTGTGCCATCTCCTACGCTTCCCTGCTCAGGCCTCTCGGCGTCAGAATCTCCGAAGAAGATGTGCGTGGCCTCGTGGCGCCCTGCATCCGGGAGGCCCTGGCCACGTACGCCAGGCATCTCAAGGAGGTGGTCCGGCTGCTGGTGGCTTCCGATGACTGGGTGCTCGGCAGGTTCCTCATGCCGCCATTGTTTGCTGCTGCTGCTGCTGCTGAGGAGCATCACCGCTACTGCCTGCTGACCGCCGGCGGGAGGAAATTCGTGACCCTCGTAGGGGAGGTCGTGGACGACGTCGTCTGCCCGTCGCGACGTGTTCTTGGGACGGATGATTCGGCAGCCGTGCAGCTTGTCGCCGACTTGTTCGGGGAGTACGTCACGCACTCCGCCATTATTAGTCAGCAGCAGGAGGATCAACAACAGCACATCTCCATGCTCGTCAACTGCACCACGCTGGTGTCCCTGCTCCCCACCATCGGCGGCGCATGGTCAGCATCAGCACAGAGGCAAGTGGGCGGCCTGATCAAAGAAGCGGCCGGGCAGGTGTGGAGCAGCTTCTGCCACCAATTCATACGAGACACCATGGCGGCGAATTCAGCTTCAGCATCACCACCACCATCAGCACAGGGGCAGATGACGCCCTCTCCGGCTTTCCAGGTGGTGTTCCTTCGGGTGAGGCGGCTCAAGGACGCGTATGGCGCCATCCTGGGCAGCGACGATGGGACCATGAAGAAACTTCTGCAGGAGCTCATGGAGGAGGTCATCTCCTGGCTCTCTACCAAACCGCCGGACTCGTGGATCGGCCATGGCGCCCAGGCCCAGCTGGACGTCCATTTCCTCCTAGAAATTGCGCGGCTCGGCGGCTTCGACATCACAGCCAGCGCGCTGGGCTTGCTTCGGAACAAGATGGTGGAGGTCGACGGTGGCGAAGGACCTTGGGCTGCCGATGCTGCAAGGCATGCCGTGCAGGTGTTGCTGCTGCACAACATGAATTCCAATGGAGACGCAGAGGAAGAAGAGGAGGAGGAGAATGGAGATGCAGCAGCAGTGGACGCTGCGGAGGAGCTCGAATCAGAATCCGGTGACATGGCGAGCTCGGCAGCTGGGGACGATGACGGCATGGCGAGCAGGAAGTCCAGCGACGAGTTCATAAGCATAGAGGACGACGATAATGGAGATAGGCTTACTCTGGGCAGCGAACAAGCCGCGCCTCAAAATCCAGGGAATGACGACGACAGCAGTAGGCGGCGGCAGGCAACTCCTCTTGCGGCAGCAGAGAAGGACGACGCTCCCAGAGGCCGGAGCAGCAGGAAGAAGGCGGCGACGGCGGTGAGTGCAATCAGCAGGCCCAGATGGCAGTGAGCAGCATGCGCGCATTGCATCACCAGATGCATATACTCCTATATGGAATAATAAAATAAATACTGTCTATAACTGACCATCAATCAGGTATATATAGGTCCTGAACGAAATGAAATGTTTCATGTTTTTTGTTTTCCCCCATCAATGCATCTCAACAGTCAACGACAAATGTCTGTCCAAGAACAAGCAAATGGGTGCAGGAATGAAGAAGAAAGATGCAAGCAGATAGATGGATACCATCTTACTACGAAGCATCTGAAACTGAATGGACGAAGCATCAACGACATGCGTGTGTACTAGCTGCTACTACTACTCGACATTTTTCTTTATGATGGATGGATGGGGTACTTGTACTTGGCTTATATGTATATATACTTGTATAGAAAGAGCTAGCTTCTCGATCCCCGTTCCTGCTTGAGCTTCAAGCGAGGAATCCGAGCTTCTCCCCGTTCTTCTTGGCGAGGCGGATGAGGCCCTGCCGCTGCTTGGCGTCGGCGCCGATGGTCTTGCAGAACTCGGTGATGACCTGTGCACATACATGGATATATTGGATGGATTGATTACTACAAGAGGTTGGAGGTTGGAGCAGGCAGCAGCAAAGACAGATCGATCCAAGAGAGACGCCGACCGACCTGCGAGTGCAGCGCGATTGCCTTCCCCCTCAGCTGGTTGAAGCGCTTGCGGCCGATGATGTTGCGCGCTACCACCACCAGCGGCGCGAACACCCCCTTGCCGGCGTTCACGTTGCCCATCATCCGTGTCGGCGACCGGAGCGGCCGCGCGCTACGGGGCCGCGCCTGCATGGCCAGCATCACGGGGTGGGAGTGGTGGTGGTCGTCGCCGGAGCCGGACACGGAGCTGGACCACGTGGGGAGGGCCTGAACCCTGGAGAAGGACGCAGCGGCAGCCATGCCTCCTCCTCCTGCTCCGGTGTACGTACTGTCCTCCCTTCTCCTTGGATGGCACAACAATGGTGCTGATTGATGGTCTGGTGAGAATAATAGCTAGCAACGAGAGGACTCTCAAGAGACGAAGCAGCTGTGCTGTTGGTGGTCTGGCCTAGGTGGGTGTGGTCGTCCGACTCCGAGCAAGCTAAGGATGGAAGAGATGCAGAGTGCTTTGTGCTTTGTGGTGGTGAGCAAGCCACACCCGCCATCTCTCCTCCAAAGAAACAAAGGGGTTGTGGTCTTGGCCAGCAGTAGCAGATGAGGAGTTCCTGGGCAGCAACAAAGAGCCAATGCCGTGCTGACACGTCAGACTCTGCCCAGCCACGTGTCAACCTGCAGGCCACTCTCTCAATAGTCCATAGGCAGTAATACTGAGTACTACTACTTTGCTATTCAGCTCAGGCTTGTATGGTTGCTGCCTGCCAAGCAGCAGCATCCAACCCCAACCCCCAGCCAAGAAAATCTCCCAGGACATGGAGCAAACAACAAGCTCGTTTGCAACACGGCATGATGCCAGGTAACATTATGCATACGTGGCAGCATAAGTTGCTACATGCCAATAAGAAACCAAAACAGGTTGCTGGTCCCCTCAGCCTCAGGCTGAGGCATTTGCATCATCCAAATTCCAAAGTTCTCCTCAGTCATCCCCTTCCATCTACATTCTACAGTCCACTAATAAGGCTTAAGGCAAGGCACTGCACATCTTCAAGCCCCCCACCAAGCAAATGTCGTTATTCCAGGCGCTTCCCCACTAGATTCGCCCAGCTGATCTACCCACCCTCCCTGCCAAAACAAACCATACATGAATCCATATTTGCATCCAAAGGAAATGCTGCTTGAGGAAGCACTAAATTGGCTACGTACTCGAACTCCTCGGGTCACGGCAGTATCTGCTTCCGCACATGCATCGGAATGCTTTACTGGGACCATCCACATCATCAAAATCAATGCCATAATCCTGAAATCAGAATTCCAAAGATTCTACGTCAGCACACTAAGCATGTCCGTCTAAACTGATGGTCAAAATGCATGGAAAAGAAAAGAACAACCCATTCCAGATGCAATATTTATCAACCTTTTTAACTAAAACACAAGACACATACCAATGTTAACTCCTCAAATGCCTCCACTTTCTTCGTTGTGAAAAGTGCCAGCTGCACGATATCAATTATTCAATCGTTAGCATATGGCACTCTTACTCTTTTCACACATTAACATCAAGAGCTGCACACCACTCACATGATAATAATGATGATCTGGCGTCTCAACTTCAACTGGGATCTGAACTAAATTTGCATCATAGCATCTAGTCATATAGTTTTAGTTAGTTACCAAAAATGTATTAGCGATCAGCAGAAAGCGAATACACAAACTATGGCAACACATTTACAACCAAATATGTACCTGTGGTTGATGAATCGGCCGACATTCCCATAAAACGTCCCATCAAGGGCAAGAGCCTCTTCATCCCTCAATACACTTTCTGAACCCCAATCAGCATCCAGGAGCACTTGATGCATATGTCTACCATTTCTTGCATTTTCAATTGCTCTTTCGTACAATTCAGTGCTTGTTAGGACCTCCCCAGCATATTCACAGACAAATGCACCTTTTGGGAGATCCTCAAGGGTGCGTAGTCCCCATCCCTTCCCCTCGTTTGTAAAAAATACCTATGCCATTGAATAAAGCGACATAAAGGAATAGTCATGTTCATGCAATGAAACGGAAGCCTAAGTTGCAGGAGGGGAAACAAATGAACCTTCAACTAGATAAAATTCAGGAACAAATGGTAAGTTTTGATACGTGTTTGGGAAGAACTAAGCAATATACACGGTAAGCTTATAGCACAAAAAAGAATGCATTTCAATACAATGGTCATTCTTCAGAGTAGACAGGAACGAGCAAATATTGCAGTGTAATAGCTATTAGTAACTACCATCTACTCCCTGCTTCCCCAAAACAAGTCACACTAGAAATTATCAGACAGATTAACAAGGAGCTGAAATGACTCTACTACCCCTCATTATTAGTTCATGTTCCTATAAAAATAGCTGTCATTTGGATTTGCGCTGCGTGCAGCCATGCAGGATCACAAATTTGTCAATTTGGACTCAGCTAATTTTCCTGCATGCAGCCATGCAAAGTAGCTGGTGCCACCCAACAAAAGAACAGGCATGCACTCACCGTTTAATTGGCAGGGAACTAATGTTCATGAGACCCACTACTTGTCCAAATGCTACAATGACATGTTTTGCAGGACAAATTTTGAATCCTAAAACGACTTGTTTTTTTGGGACGGCTGGAGTAGAAAGGAATGGCAGATAACTAATGTTTGTGGAACCCACTACTTGTCAAAATGCTATGATGACATATTTTGTAGGACAAATTTTGAATCCTAAAATGACTTGTTTTGGGGGGAAGGCTGGAGTAAAAAGGAATGCCATAGAAGAATTAAAAGCAGTGTACGTCTGCAAGTCTCTTCAAAATATACCTGCAATCTGCAAGTTATACCACGCTGAATCACACGGTTCCCACACTGCATGCCACACCCACATTTACTCCAGCATTCTTTAATGAATTTTCTGACAAGATGACCTTTACAGGAACCCGGTGAGGCAGCATTCTTAGATCTTTTAAGAGGGCAAACTTTACAATAGAACCTTTGATCATTTTTTGGGAAATGATTAACCGAAGTGCATTCATCAAGAAATGCTGTCTTAACCAGGCCCTCAGGTGTATACACGAAATCACCGCCATTTGCTCTTGCACAAGCACATGGAAGCAGCGCTGACAAACAGTTGCCAGAACAATCAGCACAGCAGTCTTCATCACCAATCCGAGCAATGGAGATGTTGACGTAAGCACTTTGAAAGACAAGATTCCTTGGTATGTAATAGAAGGATGGAGGACAGGTCTCACTGCCAAATTCATTTACTACAGATATTCTTACCCGCTCTTCCCCTCTGGATATATCAGTAACATCATGTGTTGTCCTACGCTGTGCTAACTCAGGATCCCAAGCAACGATTGAATTCTGCAAACAAGGTTCTGAGGATTCGAGCACTGATGATCCTGCAGCGCCATTACCATTTTTACTCACAGCAGCCTTGCAAGCAATTGGCTTCACAAAAGGAGCAACATCCTCTTTATGCAAGTTGCCATCGTCTCTGTGAACATCAGAACACATAGTACCCAACTGTGCAACAGATTGGCATACCTCACTCATCAGCTTGCCAATAGAAAAATCTGGAGGTAGCACCTTGTATGAGTGAAGGCACTTCTCCTCCACCATTTTGAAAACCTCCTCCATACTAATGCTGAATTTTGAAGGATCGATGTTGCATTTCAGAGACATCTTCACCTCACCATTGGTGGAAGAAGCCACATTAAACTCCACAAGAGATGCCTCCTGAGTATTTTGAACTGAAGACCAAACCCCATTGTTGCACATTGGGACCACCTGTTGGGGCTGATGAGTATTTTGAATTGTAGATCTTACCCCAGCTGTATCAATTTGTGGCTCAGGCTTGGGTTGAGCATCATTGATAGCTGAGGGATCTCCATGGTCAGCAGCTTGCTGCGCTAGTCTCACAGACCTAGTCTGCCTACGGCTGGTTTGTGGTGAAGTAGGCAGAGCACCCTGGGTGGAAACAATGGATCGCTGTGCTCCAGGTTGCCGTTCTTGTCCAAAGTCAGCCACTCCCATCCTGGGCCTCTTGACTAGGGGGGTTTCATTATCATCTTCGCCTGCAGAATCATAGCTGTGCCGATCATCCCTTGTTGTGCCACGAGGATCCGAGTCCTCATTGGCTGCTTGCATCCCCTGATACAAAAGACCGAGAATGTACAGACAGTAAGTTGATAAGGTAGGCAAGATGATATGATACAGTTGCGTAGAAAGGAGACCTGTGAGGTATCGGGAGTTTGTTTGTTGTCTTGCGCATCGAGGATGGCATCCGCGAGGGCGCGGTAGCACTCATCCTCAATGGGCTCCCAGTTGTTGTTGAAGGTTTTGAGGAGCTGCTTGAGCACAGGGGTAGCCTGCTTCCTGGAAATGCCAAGCTGCTTCATGGCTTCCAAGGCCATCTTGGCCCTAGCCGTATTGTCACCCATGCTGGATGAATGATATGGGTGAAGGTTCGCCTGTGGCTCGCCAGTTGCGCTGAGTGAGCCTGTGCAGAGCAGAATGGAAAATAAAATGGTGATCCACTCAATCGCGGCAAGTAAACTAATGACGGTAATGCACACAGCACATGACAGTGGACAGCAGTATGTGATGCAAAACCAAAACAAGAAAGAGATCCCCAGTCCTAATAGTGAGAAAGGCGTGATTTTTGCATCATTTTTTTGGGAGCAAATAACCAAAGGAAGATACGAGTCCCCAATCTGCGAACTGAACGGCTGGAAGTTTATTGCCCCTCGAGGAACAGAAAAAAAAAACAGATCGCACCAAAAAAACCCTAGTTTTTTTTTTCTTAACCTAGCCAAGTTCTTGTTTAACCAAAATAAATAAATAAAAACGTAGAGAGGGATTTGGATGCAGGGAGGAACAGTGCCAATGAATGGATGTGCCTAAATGCAAGATTTCGTGAAACGCCATACGAAGCCACTGCATTGAATCCGCAAGACAACAAGACGAGTGAGTGCTAAGACAAGAGGGGGAAGAAGAAGACGACGCAACTGACCTGGGTGGAGGAAGCGGGGTGATTTCCTTGTTGAAATCAGGACTTAGGATTATGAGGGGGAGGCATTCAATCCTCTACTAGAGCTGAGCATGAACGATTCGCTCACAGATTCGTCGCTCCATCTTCTCTTTCCTCTTTCCGGGAAGAAGAAGAGGCGGAGGCCGGAGGAGACGAGGAGGTCGGGCTTCCCCGTGTCTCTCTCTCGCTGGCTTCTTTGTGCTGCTGCCTGCTGGGTTTTCTCTCTGCCCCCGGTATATTTAAGTAGTTGCCACTATTAGTTAGGGTCAATTAATCCCTCTCACATTCACTCATCTCTCATGGATGGCAAATCTATTGTCACTCACTCTCATATGATGGCAATAGGTTAAATATTCCCTCGCGGCGGCGTGTGGTGAATTGGGCCGTACAAACCAAAGCCCATCCAATGAAAAGCCCAACCCAGGCAAGCGGCCCAGATGGCAGCAGCATACAAGTAGCAAAGCAGATGGGCGCCGCCGCCCCTCCCCACCCAGCCCGCCCCATTCCCTCGGCTCCTGCTCAGAGAGACGACTAACCCTAGATCTCTCTCCATGCCGCCGTCTTCGGCTCTCGGCAAGCGCAACGGCGGGGAAGGCATCCTCGCCGCCCTCTCCCGGTCGCAGGTGGCGGCGCACGGGCGCGAGGCTGCCGCCGTGGCGAAGAAGCTGCTGCGGAGCACGGGCAAGGCGGCCTGGATCGCGGGCACCACATTCCTGGTGCTGGTGGTGCCGCTCATCATCGAGATGGATCGCGAGCAGCAGATCAACGACATCGAGCTGCAGCAGCAGGCACTCCTCGGAGGCCCGCCGGCGCCCATCAAGTAGATTAGATTAGCATCCTCCCCCTCCTCCCCCTGTGGTGCCTGCCTGCCTGCCTGCGGCTTTATAATTTGTTTACTATATACTCCTAGTACTCTTATCATATTACTGCTGCCATGATCAAGTAGTTCTAGCTGAGAATGAGGGAGGGATGCAGTCGTCGTATCGAGATTGTGCATGTTTTGGTTCTAATCAATCAATCAACCAATCTGTTGGTATGCGTTCCGATTGATCAATTGTGCCTGCTTTGCTTGTGTTTGTTATGTAGTACACCATAATAATATTCTGCTGCTTGTTATTTTTATACAGTAGTTGGTATGCTTGCGATTGAATTTGACTAGTCTAGATGTTCTGCTGTATCTGCATCTCAATTTTTGCCACAAATCAGTTGAAGCTGCACTTCATCTTATTGGATCAACAACTACGCACATGTCATCATTCTGCTCGCTGCTGCATCAAATTGCTCCTCTGCCTTGCTCAATGTCATCAAATTGCTTTTCCACGGTTGTCATTCTCCTCTGCTGCCCACACTACCTCCTGAGTTTGCTCAATGTCAATGCTAGCTTCTCCACTTTGGCGAGTTCACAGCACGCGGCGGGTCTTTTCTTTCTTGGATATCAGTTATCTGCTACAAATTTATTTACTTTCTTGGATATCAAATGTCTGCTACAAATTTATTCACTTTCCTGGACATCAAATGTCTTGCCACAAATTTAATTACGGCAAAGTTTCTTTCATATGTCCTATCCACATCAAGCATGAAGCAATATTGCACTTCACTTTCATAACCAGTTGAGACGATGAAAGCTGGTGAAAATGCCAGCAAGGTGCACAAGATTCACAATAAGATCTGCATCAACTTGCTTCAAATCAGGCGCCATTCCTGAATTCTGATCAATAGTCGGCCAGGCATGGGTCTGTGCGACAAGGAAGCCTGATTCGAGCCCCCAAACCTCTGCAACAGCAGCCAGCGTGCAATTAAAACTTCCATTTGTAGGGAAGCAATCTTGTACTGCAATGTGTAATGCCTTGTACTGCAATGTTTAATGCCTTCCTCTTCAACTAATTTTTCATTTGGTGAGACTGGAATTTTTTTGTAAAAATGCCTAAACACTTGCGCTAGCACCGTCCTCTCCGGTGGCATGCTGGTGCATAAATCTAATACCAAGAAAAAAAAGGATTTCAAAACTGTCTCAGTAGCCTGCAATCTGCAACCATCTCACCATACAGATGCATCTCCACCGGTTGTATGTCCTCGGCAGTACCTAGCAGTAGCCTGCCACTTATTGACCCTACTCCATCTGCACTTTCTCAAATTTGCCTGAAAACAAGGGCAGAAGCAGATTTATTAGTTAAATTACTATCCAAAATTATAAATTCAAACATAATCAGTTATGAATTTCGAATCAGATTGCCATTTGATGGAGCTCTAGACAGTGTCAGAAACGAAAATTCGGATGCGTGTATTGACACTTATTTCAAATTAATATTTGTTTTAATCAAGGCACTTAAGTTTATTTACAGCATGTTAAGCTTCTTTTATTTTAGTGTACTGCAGTTCCGACCCTGTGATTATAGATTAATAAGCTCCAAGATGGCAGAGAAATAGACTCAGTATGGGAAAGCACACCTTTTAAAAAAAAAAATTGAGAGCACACCCATACCATGTTATTATACCTTTGGAAGTAATGCAGTTTGGAGTTGTACAAGAACTCTTCTCAATTTTCTTCTCCATCTTCTCTTGCGAGTCCAGGAGAGCTTCTACATCTATTTCCTCTGTCTCAAGAATCTGCAGTTCAAAAAGGTGAAAAAAAACATTGAATAAATTGCTGGCAAAATGCATAGCCACAGTTATCTAACTATATCTATGCAATACCTGAAATGGTTAGCTAGTACAGTATTGACAAGCAGGCCTACAGTGAAGTTACCTATCATGCTTCTTTCAAGCATTAAGCAACCTTTCTCCCCTAGGGTTACAATAGCAAATTTGGTTACACTACGGAGCCTAATGTTATGAAAACAAATAAAGATTTTTCCTAAGCCATGAGAAATGTAAGCATTCTATTACATGGAGTAAGTGGTGAAGAATAACACCGGTGGAAAAACTTGGCAATGGTCAGTTGGAATTCAGTAATTATACATTTCTGCAACGGAACAACTTATCTGGATCTGGGGAAACTTTGCAGAACATACAACATAAGATACAAAATTAAGAAGCTCATCCAGTCCCTCCCTCTTTTTGTCAGCATCAATCAAAATAGGGATTTTTGTTTCACTTGCCTGCGCTGGATTGTTCCATAAATTAAGATGAGCCTCAGTATAGCAGCATGGAGAAAAATTGGCCAAGAGAGGCTTTTGTATGACGTCAGAAGTCAGGCCGTTGAAGTGGCAAAAATAACAACGTTCCTATTTGGAGCCACATCTCAGATATGCATCCTATTTGGTTTCCATAAGTAGAGTGATTTATAAAGTGCAAAAATGAAAATAAGTCATTTGTGTGAACAAAGAGTCCTAACTTATTTGCACTTTAAGTCCTTTGACTTACAAGTATCATAAGTAGCTCCACTCCTACTTAAAGTGACTTATTTCCATGTTTTCCTCTCTTACCTTGGTTGGAGCCCACTGACTTATAAGTCATTGCAACCAAACAGAACTAAATTAAATCCAACTAACTTATAAGTCGAGTGACTTATGAGAACTAAATAGGACCTAAGCTATTTTTTTGCTGAATGATGAGATGGTGAGGTAACTAGTAGGGAAATATTATTACCTCTTGTGCAACAACAAAAGCGGTGTCATGCAACCTCACATCAAAATAGACAATGTGCGCACCGTCCAAAGCGGCGGACAAGTTCTCCTTTGCGAGCACCTCTGGCGACATTGGAGTGAGAATACAAGTATGAGTTTTCCAAAACTAAGCCGGTGGGGGTAAGATCGCCCCACGGTTTTCATTAAGAAGAAGAAATCTTCTCCCGGTTTAGAAAACCCCCGAACCCCGGTTTCACCGGTGAGGGGATTTTTTAAAATCAACCCCATGATTCGCTCCAACAAGGAATTGAACCTGCGGTCGGTTTGAGGAAAAAAACGAGCAGTAAACCGCAAAAACCGAGCGGTAAACTGTTGACACCGATTTGGTAGGTTCGGTTTGATACTTTTTACCGCAGTTTTTTTAAACTGGACCGCAGCGGTTTGAACGATTACCGCGGTATAAATTGCAGTTTCGGTCGCATAAAAAAATCATGAGCTACACTAGCCAACTAGGACTGTAGAGGTTTGGTCAAGTATGAGTTTTCCTGAGGACACACAAGGGGAGTGCTCCGACCCAATGAGCAGCATGGCAACGAAAAAAGATGTGTGTCTGTGAAAAAACTAACGTTTGGTTATCAACAATGTCGTAGGTGAAGGGCGTATTCCCGTCCTCGGCAACCTGCACATTCAGATAGCGGCAGTAAGAAGTGGTGACGTGACGCAATTCAATTCTTACCAGCATGAAGGATGTGTCGATGCCATCGTCTTGCAGCTCCTTGAGAACGTTTCTTCCCTGAGCATCGTTGGCTACCTGGATCCGATTCATGGATTGGAACTTGGAAGCAAGTCGAGTCTCTGTTGGATATGATAAGATCCTTGGGCTGAGGCCGAAGCGTGCCGATGGAGTGAGTGCACCGGGGATATTTAACTATTTACCACTTTTAGCTATGGTCAATTAATCCCTCTCACATTCACTCCTCTCATGGGTGGCAAATCTGTTGCCACTCACCCCCACATAGTGGCAACCAGTTAAATATTCCCCAAGGAGGAGGAGATTCCAATCGAAAGGGAAGGGGAGGAGTTTGGATTGAGGGTATCAGTGTAGGAGGCGGATGCCATGACGGCGACGGGTGGGCGGTGGCGGTGTCGACGAAGAGAAAGGGTGGGGAAGGAGGAGCGGGCAGCTGCAGCGGCAACAAGAAAGGCACCATTTTGGGTCAGGTGTTAACTTCTGACTAGAGTTTTTTTACCGACCGTTAGTACATAACCGCCAGTCTCCGGTAACGGTTTACTAGAGCGGTTTAAGCGGTTACTAAAAAACTGCTCAAACTCAAATTTTCAAACCAAACCCTTGTCAACCGGTTTCTTGCGGTTAACCGGACGGTAAGACCGGTAAAACAAACCGGTTTGATCGGTCTCTGGGACAAAAAAATCGGTACAGTAAAGAATTTGATGTGTTTTAAAATTTTAATTAAAAATTGGAAAATACAAGAAAGATTTCTAAAAATATTTTAAGGTGTGTAGAATCTAATAGTGTCAAAAAAATTCAAATATTAGTGTATTCCATGTTTTTCGGGCATTAGAAGTTCAACCAGCCAATACTGATGAGCGACGTTTCAATCCTTCCTAAGGTCCAGTAGCAAAGGACTCTGGTCCCTTCCTTCCTCTCGAAGCATCCCAACCTCGCTCCGTCGGCCAGCCAAGCTCGGGCCCCTCCCTCTCTCCTCTCCGGCGTCCTCGCCGGCGGCGAGTAGAGGGTAGGGTCCCCCAATCCTGTAGATCTAGTTCTTATCTATCTTTTTTAGTTTGCAGTTGCCTCTATGGCTTTTCCCTTCGTGGTCAGTACCACCGTGGTTGCGTCGCCGCCGCCGCTGTCATCGGCCTTCTTGGCCTCCTCGTCGCCGTCGTCTTCGCTGCTCAGGTGTGTTTAAATAAAGTTCTACCGCCTCTCCACCTCGTGGATCTCTCCTTTCCATCTCCGCCGCCCCTACCGCTTCGACCGAGAGATCTGCTCGTCCTCGACTTCACATCACCGCCGCTCCCCTCCGCCACGCCGTCCACCGGGCGGCCTTTGTTACCGCAGATCCCGACTCACTCCGGCACTTCGTCACCGGATGTCGGCTCCACGACCTCGCCTCCCCCAGGGATCCGACCGCGAGCTTCATCTTCTACCTCCGGGCCGACGGCAAGCAACTTATTCTTCGGTCTTCCGGAATATGCTACATCGGCTCGGTCGCCCCATCTACAAGCGCCTTGAGCAGTCCTTCCGCCCCGCTGTAAGCGCCTCCGGCGCCCCTACAGCTCATCGCCGGCGAAGTCGTCATAGCTACCTCATCCGTTGTGGTTGTGCTTATCCGGTCTTAGGACCTGTTTGTAATTTCGTCTTCTTCGGAGGACTGGCTTGTAACTTGGCTGCTTAATATATTATGCTTGCAGTTGTCAAAAAAAACAGCCAATACTGACAAAGTATACTAAACGAATGAATATTTGAAAAAAATTTACACCATTAGATTCGTGGCAACTTGAACTATTTTGACACTTTTTTGGGATTTTTTATTCTTTAATTCAAGTTAGAAATTTAAAATTTGGGCGGGTTGCAACCGGTCGGACCGGCTCCAGCGGTAACCGACCCGGTTACGATAGGTAAATTTAACCCTACTTCCGAGTGCAGTCGAGTGTTGACAGGGCTTAGCTAGCACAGCGTTTTGCTCCAACTCCAAGCAAAGCCCATCGTTTCTTCCTTCCAAATTCCATTTTTTTAAAAAAAAACAAAAAATAATTCTCTTTCCTTCCACCTATCAACAATATTTTTCTCTCAAAACAAACATCAGCACCTGCCACCCGTCACCAACCTAACAGGTTTACAATACCGTAGCAGATTTTTTTGAGATACATAACGCACTCTAAACAACTAAAGCTGTAGAAGTACAAACGCCCGAGGGCGACTGACTAGCCATACATACATGTCGATTGGATCAAAGAGGGAACTACAAGCCAAGTTGTACGCATTGAAGTTGACCTCTCGCCGCTCATGGACGAACTCCATTGTCAGGAAATCTTCCTCTCGAGCCTTGATCTCCGGGATCACATAGCTGTAGACACCATTGAGCCAGAATGGATGCTTTTGATTACATTAGCGCAGTCATTAGCAATACGCACCCGGCGGAGGAGAGTATCACTTGTTAGGCTCACACCTTACCGACATGCTGCCATTGTCTCCAAAGACTTAGGACCCGTAGCATCACTACCACTATAAGGCCAGTCTCAATGGGAGTTTCATGGGTGTTTCATGCACATTAAATACAATGCCACATCAGCAAAATTTCACTTTTTGCCATGCAACTTATGCAATTAAACCATCCAATGAGAGAGAAGTTGTGGGACCCTTGAGCCTATGAAACTGTGCAATGAAACTATGCATTGAGGGAGACATCTATTTCATACCAAAGTTTCACATCTTGGAAACCGGGACGGTGAAACTCACCATTGAGACTGGCCTAAAATGCACCAGTTTATTCTTTCCTAAAGCCACACAAACAAAACACCCCAACAATCATTATCAAATTAAGTACACCCAACTAATTGTACCAGCAAACCTCCAATTTCTCTAACTCGCCCACGATCGAACTTCAGCCCCTCCCACGGCCCCATGTGCCCCACGCGCCTTGGAAAAAAAGTCGACCCGGGGACTCCGGGAGGAAATCGAGGAGACGCGCGAGAGAAGAATACGAGAAGACGCGGCGTGCTCCTACGATCAGCGAGTCATTTACGCACATGCCATTAAAAAAGTTACCAGTTACGTACACGCCATAAAAAAGTTTCTCAGCACCTACATGCCATGCACCCGAAATTCATTGACACACATGCCATTTTGGATGGATTCTGTTAGGACTTAACGGTTCCACCCATCTGACATGTGGGACCCGCGTTTGGAAATGACTATTATACCCCTATCCCTTAGAAGAAGAAGCACGCTACTGGAAGAAAAACAGCACCGCTCCTCCGAATCGACACAGCACATCGCAAAAAAAACAGCACCGAACCCTACCCCGCGACCGCCGCTGGCGACCGCCGCCGGCCGAGCTCCGCGCCCGCGCCGCGCCGCGCGCCGCCGCCAAGCTCCGCCCGCGCCGCGCGCCCCGCCCGCGGCCGGCGGGCGGCGGCCCCGCGCGGCCGCGCCGAGCGAGGGGCGGCGGCCCTCGCGCCCGCCCGCGGCTCGCGCGCGCGCGCCCGCGCGCCGCGGGCGGCGTCTCGGCCGCGCGCCCGTGCGCCCGCTCGCCGCGCGCGCGCGCGCGCCGCGCGGCGGCGGCTCGGCTGCGGGGCCGCGGGCGGCGGCTCGGCTGCGGGCGGCGGCTCGGCACGCAGCAGGGGTGCAGGCAGGCACGCGGCCAATCTTGTTGCAGGTAAAATTCTTCAAATTTCCCTTGTTTATCCCTTCTTTGCTCGCATATATGTGATGTATGCATATGTGCTGAGCATGCCCTGTTGTTCATCTGTAGGATGGACGCCCGCTTGGGTAGTGAACCCCCTGACATTTCAGAGTGGGAAATTGGCATTGGTCAATCAGTTCAACCAAGCATAGGGGAATCGGTCTTACTAAATGCAGATAGTGATTTTCTTGCTAACCCAAACCCATCGAATGAGCATGCGGGTATTGATGATGAATGCTTGTATATTGACATTGGTCCTGAACATCGAGCACCTCCCATTCCCACTAGTCAAACTGAACCAGACACATTGGTAGATGATGTAGAGGGTGATGAAGTAGAGGAAGATGAAGTAGAGGAGGTTGAGGAGGATGAATCTTTGTCTGATGATGAAATAGAGGAAGATGACATTGTAATAGATAGAGAGCCTGCACAGAAACCTGATGCACACTATGACAAGAATGATCCTCCTATGGCAGTAGGCACTATGTATTCAGATCAGAATGCTTTTAAGTTGGCTTTAGCTACACATGCTACCAAGTATGAGTTCCAATATAACATTGAAAAGTGTGATAAATCTCGGTACAGGGTGTATTGCAGTGGCAAGGATGTGGGTTGTAGGTGGAGAATTCACACTGCTACTTTGAGTGATGGAGTTACAGTGAAGGTAGATTTTGTAACACTTTTTATGTAATGATTTTTTAACACTCTTTATGCAATGATGTTTTAACACTCTTTATGCAATGATTTTTTAACACTGTTTATGCAGATCACAAGAAACCCATACAAGCATGAGAATTGTGAGAGCAAAAGAAGGAAAGGCAGTTGTGTAGGAGTGACACAATATTGGGTGTGTGACCAAGTGCTTGATTGGTTGAAGGAAAATGGAACAGTGGGGGCCAAAGAGCTGAAAAGAAGGTTGAAGGAGAGACACAAAATTGATGTGACCTACAGAAAAGTATATCTAGGTAAGCAACTTGCTATGGACAAAATTTATGGACCTTGGGGTGAAAGTTTTGACAACCTATACAACTTTAAGGCTCAAATAGAGGATAGTAGTCCTGGATCCTTTGTTGTGATTGATCATCATACCATCAACAACAAAAAAAGGTTTAATAGGCTGTTTTTTGCTTTGAAAGCTTGTGTTGATGGTTTCCTACAAGGTTGTAGGCCATATCTTGCAGTAGATAGCACATTTTTGAATGGAAGGTTTAGGGGTCAGTTGTGTGTAGCTTGTGCAGTTGATGGTCACAACTGGATGTACCCAGTAGCGGTTGGTGTTATTGACTCAGAAACAAATCCGAATTGGGAGTGGTTTATGGAGAGGTTGAAAGAAGCTATAGGTAATCCAGTTGGTCTTACATTCAGTACTGATTGTGGGCAGCCAGTGATGCAAGGGGTTAGTAAAGTTTTTCCAGATGCTGAACATAGAGAGTGTATGTACCATCTAACACAGAATTTCAAGAAACACTATAGTGGACAAATTTTTGATGATCACTTGTGGGCATCTGCATATTCTTGGAGCCCTTACATGTTTGAGAAACATTATCAAGCCATGGCTGCAGCCAAACCAGAGGCTATGAAATGGCTTCAGGAAAATCATAAGAAATTGTGGACTAGGAGCCAGTTTTCCACATTATCAAAAGTGGATTATGTTACCAATAACTTGGCTGAGACATTCAATAAATGGGTAAGATTACCTTGTTTACCTTTGCATTGATTATGTTATTTTATTTCATGTTTTGTTGAAAATTGAATTTCTATGTTGGCAGGTGAAGGATATGAAGGGCATGCATCCGGATGAGTTGATGGATAACATTAGACAGAAGATCTTAATTAAATGGAACCTTAGAAAAAGGGTTGCCCAAAAGTTTGAAGGAAAGATCTTGCCTCATATAGTGCAGAAGTTGAGAGGAGCTAGCTATAACCTGGACATTGAAGTAATCACAAGCTCACCTGATGGCATTGCAGAAGTTTGTGCTAAGGGAAGTTCTGCTAGTAGCTTCAGGTTTGTAGTGAATACAATTGAGAGAACATGTTCATGCAGAGCTTGGCAAGGGTCAGGAGTACCATGCAAGCATGCCATTGCCTACATCACATCAATCCCTGGGGCCAAACTTGAAGATTATGTAGATGAGTGCTATTCAGTTGAGAAATTCAAACTTGCATATGCAGGTTCTATGCCCTTTATTCCTGACAAGTCCATGTGGCCCAAACCCACCCATGGCTTCTTCATGCATCCTCCATTGCTTAAGTCAGCTGCAGGGGGAAGGAGGAAGAACGAGGATGAAATCGGCTTTGGAGGGAGGCGTAGTAGGAAGAAATCAGGCAATGAGGAAGGTACCGGCAAAAGACAACATCAGTGCCCAATATGCCATCAGTTAGGACACCATTGGTACACATGTAAGAATGGCAATCCAGATGACATAGCTGCATTTGAGGCTGAGAGGTAAACTTTGTAGACATAGCTACACAATGGCAACACTTTTTGTTTAGCTATGCAAATTAATAATTTTCCACAATTTATTTCAGGGGTCCACCAAAGAAAAGGCAGAAGAAAGCATCGTCCACAAGCACAGTGACTAGCATTGTTGTGGCCACTACTGGATCAGGCATGGTGTTTCCATACAATGAGGCGGTGGCTAATGCTACACATAAGCCAAAGAGAGTGAAAAAAGGTGCCACAAAAAGGGGGCCACCACCAACAACAAGTACTAGCAGGTTGATCTTTCACTTTTCTACATCTAGTCATTTACAATCTACAACCTACCTGATTTTGTCATTTAACCTAGCTGATTTTGTCATTTAACCTAGCTGATTTTGTCATTTAACCTAGCTGATTTTGTTATTTAACCTAGCTGATTTTGTGTCATCTAACCTAGCTGATCTTGTCATTTAACCCTAGCTGATTTTGTCATTTAACCTAGCTGATTTTGTCATTTAACCTAGCTGATTTTGTCATTTAACCTAGCTGATTTTGTGTCATCTAACCTAGCTGATTTTGTGTCATCTAACCTAGCTGATCTTGTCATTTAACCATAGCTGATTTTGTCATTTAACCTAGCTGATCTTGTCATCTAACTTAGCTGATCTTGTCATTTATAATCTAGAACCTAACTGATCTAATTTGCACACAAGGTCTGGAAGTGGACATGGATCCAATGAGCCCTTTCCTCTCCAAATTGAGCACCCTCCTGCCGTTCATGAAGAAATTGCATCCTATGAAGTCTCTGCACCAATTGCATCCTATGACATAGCTGCATTTGAGGCTGAGAGGTATACTTTGTAGACATAGCTACACAATGACAACACTTCTTGTTTAGCTATGCAAATTAATAATTTTCCATAATTTATTTCAGGGGTCCACCAAAGCAGAAGCAAGCCATCATGAAGAAGTGTACACCAAGGAGGGCTCCTGTTGAAGTGGTCAACCCATCCAGCCCAGCTTCTAATACCAGAAGCAAGAAGAAACTCCAGCTTGAATAAATTATGAGGAACTGTTACTTTTGATGTCATTTGAGACATGTCTGGTTTGGTGTGATGTCATGCAAAGTAGTGAACTGTACTTTCTATGTGTGGACTAAGTGTGATGTCTATGTGTGGACTAAGTGTGATGTCTATGTGTGGACTAAGTGTGATGAAAACTAGTGAACTTATCTGTTTAAATGTTGGTGATATGAACTTGTTACTATGCAATGGTCATGCCTAATTTTTTGCCATGTGATATGTACATTTGATTGTTTGCAATGGTCATGCACCTATTTTTCCCTTTTAAAAAAATTAATGTCTAATTTTTTCTTATTTTTTGCAACCCTTTTCTAATTTTTTCCACATTTATCTAATTTTTTGTAGCATTTCTCTCGATTTTCCCAGATTTTTTAACCATTTAAATTTTTTTTCCACTTTTACAATATTTTTTACGATTTTTAAATCATTTTTATAATTTATTTTCGCTTTTCTGATTTTTTAATCATTTTTATAATTTATTTTCGCTTTTCTGATTTTTTAATCATTTTTATAATTTATTTTCGCTTTTCTGAATTTTTTAATCATTTTTATAATTTATTTCCACTTTTCTGATTTTTTACGATATTTAAATCATTTTTCCCACTTTTCTGCCATTTTTAAACCTTTGATTGCACATAAGGGCAAAACAGTCTTTACACACTCTCTAACACCTCTGTTAACTCTCCATCCATCCAAAATGGCATGTGTGTCAATGAATTTCGAGTGCATGAAATGTAGGTGCTGAGAAACTTTTTCATGGCATGTACGTAACTGGTAACTTTTTTAATGGCACACACGTAAATGACTCACGATCAGCGGGCTGCCGGGCTCTTCCCGACCCCTCCCATTCTCTCGCTGGTCTCTTCCCCTCCCTTCCCTACCCACCCGCGCCGCACCTCCCGTCCCCGGTGGCGGCCGGATCTCCGAGGGCGCGGCGGCGAAGCGTGCCGCCCGCTGCCGGGTGAGGCGCTGCTCGGCTGCTCGTCGCCCCACCACACCGCCATCTCCTTCTCCACCACCGTCTGACGCCGCCCGTAGATATCCTCGGCCACCGCCACGGTCCACCGCCGCGCACGCAGCCACCCCCGCACAGGCCGATCCCTCATCCCCTACTCTCTTTTCTCTTTCCTCTACTTGAGGATCTCGCACTCCTTGCACTCCCATGTGGCGGCGGCCCCCGCCCCCGCGAAGGAGGAAGCTTGGGGGCGACTCACGCATGCGCCATGGTGCGGCGTGCACGGCGACGACGTCGACGCCAGTGCTTGGGAGCATTAGCACCTGGGAATGGATGCGGCACCCACAGGCCCCAAGAGCGGCGACGGCACCTGTGCGTCCCGAGGAGCGGTGACGACACCCGTGGCAGCCTCTTCCCCGCAGGTTCGCGTCCGCCTCTGCTACCGACCATGCCGCCATGGCCACGCCAACTGTGCTACTGCTGAATCACCTTAGCTTGTGTTCCAGTCTGGCAAGCGGGCGATGAGGGGGGCGGCAACCGGTGTGTAAGTGCAGCCGGCGGCTGCGGGGAGGCCCGCTTGGAGTAGGGGAGGGCTGGCTGGCCTGCGCAGCGGTGGAGAAGCAGGAGCGCGGCAGGAGTCAGTGGCAGCGGTGGAGGAGGGGTGCGCTAGCCGGCCCACGCGGTTGAGCGGTGGCGTCACGGGCAATCCCTACATGCAGCAGGAGGGCCATAGCAGGGGCTCAGGTTATTCTCTTCCTCCAGCATCACGCTCTTTCTTCTCTGTTCTTGCACCATGGCAGCTGACGGGAATGGTCCCGGCCCTTATTTGGCAGGCGAGGAAGGGGCGACATGGACGGATGTGTCCGCACCAAAGAGCAATCGCACGGCGGGACGGAGGAGAGAGGGCGGCGAGGCCAGAGTCGAGTCGTTTGGTAGAGGAGCAGGGGGTGCACGACCAGAATCGATGGGGGACGAGGAGTTGTGTTGCTTCTTCTAATTTGCTTGCTCGAGAGGAGCTTCTGCTTGCTTGAGAGGAGCTTCTGCTTGCTTGCAGTGGAGAAAAGAAGCAGATGATTTTTGGTTGTGCTTGCTCTTTTGATTGTCGAGCTGTTTTGGTGCTCTGTTCTTGCCAATTGTGGAGAAAGAAAGAAGCTTAGCTGCTGGTTGTTGCTTCCATGAAGAACAGAGGAGGGAGAAGGTACATGTGAGTGAATAAGCTTCTTTTCTTGTTTTTGCTGGTGGATGCAATGGGGGATTCAGGGTGTGAATTTTCTACTACTCCTGCCTCCCACTGCCCAGGGCCTTGTAATTCAGTATCGCATACATTAGCTGCCATGGGATTATAAGTTATAACTATGAGCCAAATCCTTTGATTTGGCTTGTATCTATACCATGCAAGGAAAAGGACTGAAGAAATTAAACCAATGTGCAAAGAGAAGAGAGGATTAGGAAACATGAGGATTAGTTTTACTTTAACCTCAAACTTTCAGACCCCAGTTTTAGATATCTTTAATTTTTCCTGCCTTGAATATCTGCATACAAAGTTTTAATTTGATTTCTTTAATATATTCTACCCTGAATATCTGTTGTTTCCACGTTTGCTCCAGTCAGGATCCAAGAGAGGAATGTGAAGATAGCTAAGTTGCTACATGCTCAATATGAACTTTTGGGAAAAAAGATGGAGAAAAAAAATGATGAACCGGGCTCCAAGGTAATTCCACCTCATTAGTTCTCATTCATCCCTATCATGTGAAAACTCAGTAGTGTGAAATGAATTGGTGAGAAAAGGGTAACTGTTCAGAATATGTACTAGCAAAGTGATGTGGGCGCAAACTATATGCCTTTTGACATCCAATCATGGGTATTGGATGCTTGAAACAGTTAAGTTGGAATTAGGTGGAACTAATATTTTATTTTTTCTGCAACACAATGTTAACTCCTTGACTTGCTAGAATTGCTAAAAAAAATCTATTTTTACAGTGAGACAGGTTGTATTCATGTCACCATTTAGTTTGTGATTTTTATTTTTAAATTATCTCACCTCTTTTTGCAGAATTATGGAATCACTACCACTATAAAACTGATTCTCCTATTTTCTCAGGTATGTGCCATTCGTCCTGCCTTTCTGTACACTCAATAGCCATTTTAACAGTAATCATGTACTGACATTTCTTCAAAGCAAAGACCGTTGTATAATGATAGCTACATGTGTGGGATGTAGAGTTGGATGCCTCCACCTTTTCCTTCCTTTTGTGTGTGTGTGGGGGGGGGGGGGGGGTCAAGAGTTCTGTTATCTACACCTTGTCTTATATCCTTCTGATTTGTTGAACTTATCTGTTTTGTTTAATATTGAGAAAGAGAAGAAATGGTCTGCATATTGTCAGTATGAGCACAAAGAGAGCTAAATATCATGTAGTATCTCCATTAAAAATCTTGTAGTGTTCCTTTGTCAATTCTCTTCTTTTGCTATGACTGAATATCTGTTCATGATTCATGGTGCACGTTCAAATATTTCTGGGACTTTTTGTGTGCTTCTTGCAGGCCAGAGTCACAGTAAATTGTTTCCTTTCATGCAAATTCTTTTGGGTGCACTGGGTCCAGTGGCTGTGCGGTCAGCTCATGCTCATGCTAACGGCGGTGTCAGTGGAAGTGGGAGAGGACCAAGGGGTTGCTGACACTGTCAATGTATCATCTCCTAATCTGCAGGCTGCCATGTGCATTGCCCTGAGAAGCTGGCTGGCAAAATCGTCGGTGAGGCATGTTGTATGTCAAAAGTTGCTGCAAAATAACATGAAATGAAAGCTAAATAGGGAAGTGAGCAGCCCTTATATGGCCATCTATATATGAAGCCACAATAAGGCATGTGCATCTAAACAATGAGTTGATGTTTACATATTGTTTGTTTGGCTGTGCAGGAATTCATGTCAATGGCTTATGTGCAAACTTACAAATTATAATGACTGAATGTCAGGTCTATAATTACAAATAGGGAACAAAGAAATTTCTCTAATTTAGTGCCCTAACCTTTGAAATAGACACAAGAGAGACTGTAAAATGCTGAAGATACTAACTTCCGAATTATTATTTAGATACTAACTTCCATCCTTTCTTCAGAATAGGGACTGTAAAATGATGAAGAGGGACTGTAAATGGCAGTGATGTTTCTCCGCCTTTTGACATTTTAATCATGGGTATTGTATGCTTGGAACTATTAAAAGCTTAAATTAGGTGGAACTAATATGTTGTTTGCTCTACAACACAATGTCAAACTCTTTGACTTGCTAGAAATTGCTAAAAAGGGAAATTATATTTTGTACAACGAGACAGGTTGTATGTAGTTGCATGTCATCTTTAGCTTGTGTTTTCTGTTTCAAATTATCTCATCTTTTTGTGCAGAATTATGGAATGGAGAAGAAAGAAGGATAAAAGAATGGAGCATATCAAAGCAACCAGTGAGCAAGCACAATTGGCGACCCAAATTTCCATCCTGTAGCCTCCCTGCATGTTGCATGTATAGAATTCCAAATGGGCCAGGCACGATTGTCGGCCCGAGGCACGACCCTAAAAAGCACGGTACTAGCCCGGCCCTAAGCACGATCAATAGTGCTTAGTGCCGGCGCGACACGATAGGTTGATAGTGCCTGGGCCGCCACTCCGGCCCATAGTGCCGGCCCGAGGCACGGCCCGATTTTTGCCTGCCCGATAGGTGGCCTGATAAAAAAATTCTCATCTCATATAAATACCATCAAAACCCTAATTTTCCTTTCCCAAATCCCACCTGCAGCCGCCCCTCTCTTCTGGTCCCCCTCTCGAGTCCATCCCGCCGCCGCCCCTTCACGCTCTTCATCTGGATCCCGCCGGCGGTCTCTCCCCAAGCGCCTCCCTCCAGCCTCCGGTGCTGCCCACCCTCCCGCTCCTCCGTCCTGCATCCGCCGCCGCTCGCCTCCCTCAACATTCGCCGCCGCCCAGCTACCCGCGTGGGGGCGGAGCACCAACCGTCGTGGCTTGCTCGGCTGCGCCACCTCCGCCTCAACATCTTTAACCATGGGCGAAGCTCCGGCCTGTACCGTCCCCTCCCTCAACATCCGCCGCCGCGCAGCCGCCCGCGTGGGGGCAGAGTTCCAGCCGCCGTAGCCTGCGCGGCTGCGCCACTGGAGGCTCTGCCTGCTGTGCCGCCTGGATAGTGCCGGGCCAGCTCGCGGCCCATTGGGCCGTCTTCGGCGCCGTGCCGGCCCGGCCCGAAAAATCGGCCATAGGGCCGTGCCTGGGCCGCCAGTCAGGCACGACGCCCGACACGGCCCGGCACGAAAAGTCCATCGGGCTGCATAGTGTTGGGTCGCTTAGTGTCGGGCCATTTAGGGCTAGGGGCGGGCTAGGGCCGGGCAGCCCGTTTGGAATTCTATAGTTGCATGCTACCAGTGTTTGAGAGTTTGAAGTCTGTTTTAGGATATTGAACTCTATTTTGTAGTGTGACATATCTGTGACTTTGGTTAGGTTGGGAATCTTTTAAAATTGAAGATGAATTTTCCAAATTCAGATACACTATTATTTTTTATTAATATTCATTCTGAATCATGACTGAAAAACATTGGATATGCTGGATAATTCATTTTTGCCAACATGTATAGGCTGCCCAGTACATTGGTGCTTTAAAATGTTTTATTTGCCAACATGTATGTCAATTGTCCTTTATACCTTCCTTGGATTGAAAGCATGTCGTTGTTTGATAGTTTCATTTGAATTACCACTTGTCACTGTCAGCAAGTCGTTGGTGATTTTTGGCAGTCGTTGGTGATTTTTGGCACCTAGCTCATCAGGAAGCAAAGGGATCACCACGTCTTCAACAATGACAGCCGTCCATTCAGCGGTTCTCCAGGTTGAAGAAGATGCACTGCACCTTTAGCCAGTGGGAGATTGGTAGGCCTGGATCGTAGCGCAGTTGTTGGTAGTCTATTGTTTGATGGGCAAATGTAAAAATGATGAAGGTGTCTATAACTTATTCATTTTTAATGTTTTGAGACCGTAGGAAATGAAAAAAAATCCGTAGAGTTAGCACGGGTATTACACTAGTATAATATAAAAGCACACGGATGTAGGCCTAATTTCCAGGCCCAGCCCTGCAGGACTCGATTGGGCTGCAGCCTGCAGGAAGCATCATCACCATTCGCAGCCCTTACATGAACATGATCATCCATCATAGTTGGAGGGGGACACACAATCAATTAAATAGCATCCACAAGTTGTGATTTTGGGGAACGGCCGAACGTGGAAGAACTCTAATTCGGGTAGTCTACATCAAATTTTGTTTTTTGCCAATTGATAACAACCAAATATGTATGAATGTCAGTAACCTGAGATCAAAACAAGATTTGATTTCTCTCGACTTATTTCCTCTCACACAACACTGTTTAATCTACTGACTCATATTAATTATTCGAATCAAATGAATAGGCTCAATCAGGTTTGACAGAAGGTAAGCGCCAAACATTTCTTCCAGTTGCCTCCATAGCAAGCCTATCTCGATGGGTCAGAGTTGACCTCACTACAATAAATACACACTAACACACATGTCACTCGCATGTGTCCAGGATGTTTGGTATCAATATCTCATGGGTACATGTATCGGGGTCACCAACAATGTCATTTGCCCCTATACGGTGGTGTGTAGTTCGTCAAATTTAAGTGAATAAATAGTACTGAAATAGTGCACTGAGGTGACAAGTTATGAAAAAAACGTATTAAAATGCGTATTGTGAGAGAAGATGTGAGTGAAGGGTGAACAATGAATTGGAATCAAATCAAAGGAAATGGGTTTCAAGGTCAAGAAAAATGTCAACTGTCGGTGTGACACAGACTCTGACAGCCTATTTGTTTGGTGGGGTGCTGATTGCTTCTTAGAGAAAAGTATTATTCATTGGTCGATGGTGGTTGGTTTCTTCTAAAACAAAATTACTGAAAGTAAAATAGCGGTGACTGATAAGCCAAACGAACAACGAGTACGCTGGTGTCATACAAATATGATATGCAATGCATGTCATGCACAAATATTCAGCAAGCCATGGATCGAGATGGATTTCTCTCCTCTCCTCTCCTCTCAAATTTTTTAGGTCCTCTGAATGAATGAGCCTGCCCAGGCCTGCCTCATCTCATCATACGCGCGCGGGGCAGCTGCATGCGGAGCAGAGCATAGTGTCCTGCCGGCCTTGTGGTTGCTGTTGAAATTGAATTCACATCAGTGGCAGGGGCGGAGGCAGAGGCCCGGTAGGTGGTCAACATCGAATGCACATTCACAGTTAACTTGGTGCTTGCATTGGCAGGGCAGGCTGGCCGTGGTGTAGAGTTCTGGTGTGTGGACCAACAAGCAGAGCACGCAGACGCAGCCACCCTCGGTCTCCCTCGGCTCCCTCTTCATTCAGCAGCTTATCACTTCATCCATCCAAGCTTCAGCTTCCTCCTCCCCTCCTCGGATCCTTTCCCCTGCATTGCATGCAGATCAAGTAGCTAGCCTGCTTGCGTTGTGTTGCGTTGGTCATCCCTCCCACTCCACCCCCCTCTCCCGGATAACTCATAATATAATGCAGCAGCACACGGCGGACGGCAGCAGGAAGAAGAAGCGGAGGAGGAGGAACGACTGGTTGCTGCCATCAACGAGATCTGCTGCTGGTGCTGGTCAAGAAGAAACAGGAGAAGGTCAATGCTGCTGCTCCTCCCATTCTCATTCCCATTCCCAGGGGCACAGAAGCAGGCAGCTGATGATCATGTCCCCGCCGCTCCTGCTCCTCGCGCTCCTCCTCATCCAGCTCGCTCCTCCTCTGGCGCTCGCGGCGTCGCCCCGGAGGATGGCGAGGATCCAGTGCCATCTGGACAGGATCAACAAGCCCGCAGTGCGCTCCATACGGGTAACTCATCTATTGTGTGTATATACATATCTATATATGTATATCGGCGTGTCCTAGCTACTACTATGTGATATGCATCGATCGATCGATTGATCCGCATGGATATGGGGCATTACAGAGCTCCGACGGCGACACCATCGACTGCGTGGCGGCGCAGTCGCAGCACGGTCTGGAGCATCCGCTGCTCGAGGGGCACGCCATCCAGACGGAGCCGCCCGAGGTGCCCAGAAGCAGAGGAGGAGCCTCCTTCTTCCGACGATTCCCAGCAGCAGCAGCAGCAGCAGCTGATGGTGCTTCTTCAACAACAAATCTGACCATCAACAAGCAGCCGCGGAGCAGCTGCTGGCAGACCTGGCACCACGGCGGCCACTGCCCCCCGGGCACGGTGGCCGTCCGTCGGACCACCGCCGAGGACGTGCTGCGCGCTAGGTCCTTGGCCCGCTTCGGCCGCAAGAAGAAGAAGAAGAGATCCGTATCCCTGGACGCCGCCCGCGCGGCCAATGCGCCGGACGTCGTCTCCGGCAACGGCCACGAGGTACTACGTCTTTTTTTGGTTGCTTATCTATATTGCATTCCATGGCGTTTGCTTGAGAGTTTGAGGGTGGGATTGAATTGAATTGCATTGCATCTGCATGCGTGGGTCCGATCCTGCCTGCGGCATGGTGGGTGGCGCGCAATAAGTGACAAGGTACCACCAGCAGCAGGGAGATGGAGTGGCAGTGGCCATCATCATTCACAGTCAGTCTCAGTTCACATGCATCTTGCAATTAGTTGGAGGGGATGGATCAGATCGATGATCCATGATCCATCCTTAGATTATTCATCATCAGAGCTAGAGAGGTAGTAGTAGGAGTAGTATGTACGTAGAGTGGTGTGAATGTGTGATGGAGTGCTCTCGACTCAAAGTGGCCACCGACCGATCATGGCATATTGCTTGGCATGCCCATATCCCCCATTATTAGTACGCATGCGTGCTTTATAGTATTAATCGTTGGAAAATTAAAGCTGACGGATCACTCTAGATCGATCATCCTAGATAGATAAGTGCACACTGCACGCAGTGCAGTAAAAACAAACATTTCCATCTACCCTTCGGTAAATCTAGAGTAGTGCACTGCCCTGCCATTATTCATTATTCTGCTGCTGCACAAACAAGGGTGAGTGAATGAATGAATGCGCATGCGGCATGCACCTGATCGCCCTCTATCAGCAGTTCAGCACTAGCTGAATGCCTGAATTCAATTCAATTCGCAGCACGCCATCGCGTACACGTCGCCTTCTTCATCCTCGCAGCAGCAGCAGCAGCCGCCGGTGTATGGCGCCAGGGCCACCATCAACGTCTGGGATCCGGCCATCCAGGAATCCAACGGCTTCAGCCTCTCGCAGCTCTGGATCCTCTCGGGCTCCTTCAACGGCTCAGACCTCAACAGCATCGAAGCAGGATGGCAGGTCAGGTCCCGATCGACCATTTGCCTTGCCTGTAATTTCTGAATTTACTTACTTAACCTCATGCGTGCATGCATGGTCAAACTCGATCGGGAAGGCCATTGCATATTTGGCTATTTGCAATGCAACCACATGGCCTTCATAAATGCCGCTTGCGTCGATCAAGATCAAGCATCATGACTTTGCATTGCTCGAGGTCAACCCATTCACGTTTGCATCTGATGTTAATCTATTTTTTCTAGTCAGGTCAGCCCTGAGCTGTACGGGGACAGCAGACCCAGGCTCTTCACCTACTGGACAGTGAGAATCCTGCGTCTTGTTGCTTGCTGGAAATTCAATTATTCAAATACTCCGTATATATTATTGCTCGAGATCGTCGAATACTACTGTACTATTACAATAATAAACAACCATTATGCATTGCAGAGCGACGCTTACGAGGCGACTGGTTGCTACAACGCTCTCTGCCCGGGCTTCGTGCAGACGAGCTCCCGCATCGCCATCGGTGCGTCCATCTCGCCGGTGTCGTCGCCCGGCGGCGCGCAGTACGACATGACGCTGCTGGTGTGGAAGGACCCCAGGCTCGGCAACTGGTGGCTCAGCTACGGCGACCAGCTGGTGGGATACTGGCCCGCCCAGCTCTTCACCCACCTCTCCGACCACGCCACCATGGTCGAGTGGGGCGGCGAGGTCGTCGACACCAGGCCCGCCGGCGTCCACACAGCCACCCAGATGGGCTCCGGCCGCTTCGCCGCCGAGGGCTTCGCCAGGGCCAGCTACTTCCGCAACCTCGAGACGGTCGACGCCGACAACAGCCTCGCCGAGGTGCCCCTCGACGCCATCCAGACGCTCGCTGAGAACGCCGCCTGCTACGACATCAGGAAGGCCTACGACGACGCCGGGCACACGGGAGCCGGCTGGGGCACCCACTTCTACTACGGCGGCCCGGGACACAACCCGGCATGCCCGTGAATTTAATTTGATTCATTCTCATCATCTTAGGTTGGTAGCTAGCTATATCTGGTACGTAGTATTTCGATCACCATATGCTTGCATGCATCAAACTAATCGATTAAGCTAGCACGCACGTACTAGCACTGTTTAACTCTAAGCTGTAATTAATTAATTCTTGGTTTCTTGTAGCTAGTGTCTGCCCGTGGGTGTGATCTGAACACGTGTCTGTTTGTAGATTTACATCTTATTCGCTGAAAGTGATTTTTGCTTATTATTCAGCATAAACTCGATCTCTTAAAATCAGGATGGAGAATTAATTCCTGAATCAGGAGATGATACTTTTTCCAGCTTCCAGCCTCTTGGTTCATTTTAAAGAATATAAATACATAGAATCAGCAAAGAACCACTTTTTTTTGAGAAATTATTCGGCAAAATTCCTGCTAGAATCAGTAGAGAATAGAGCTCTACTGAACGCACCATATGGAATGGAATGCCGCCCAAAAAGGAGGAATGGTTGCGTTAAGCCCGCAAGAATTGCGGGCTGCTGGACCCAAAAACACACACCAGCAAACAAGCCTCGAGCCCAAAAATCCTGCGGCCCGGTCCATCAACGGAAATTTATTAGTAGCAAAGCAGACATTTCCTCATCTACTGTTTCCCCCCCCTTTGCTACTGTGTGTAATGGACCATGCCTATATGGACTGTTTTTTGTCAAATTATTATCCAATAATGCAACTTTTGTCGCACACCTGATTTGACCATTTACCTTTTTGTTTGACCTAGTAACACTTTTTTAGAATAATTATAATTGCAAATGTCGTTTTGACCCTGTTTCAAATCATTTCATTTTGTCACATGCTCACTGAATTAGTACCAACGTAAGTTGACACTTTCATGCATTCCCACGATGTAGAGTTGTATGTGTGTGGTTCTATGAGTATGCGTGTGGTTTGTGCATCTACATTTATACAATATTTTGTAAAATAAATAGAAAAAATACATCGAGTCTTTGTATTTTGTTGACAATATTATAAAACTTCTTTTTGAGGAATTGTGTATGGATTATTATTGGATCAAGTTTGTCCATGAATGGGATTGGATTGGATTTGCATTGCTAGCGGAGGAAAAAGGGAGAAAGAAGGGGAGCATTTGCCGGCCACTTTTCAGTCTTGGTCGCCCTCGTCCTCGTCGTCTTCCGTCCTCTAGTCCTAAGTGCGGGGAGGATTGGCCGGCCGGCGGCGAGGCTCCTCCTTCTCCTTCTCCCTGCGTACATACATACAGATACGTCGTATATGCTTGTTCTCCGCCGCTTCCGCCTCCCGCTGCCACGCCCTCTTCTCGTCTCCTCCTCCTCCTCCTCCTTCCCATCCTGTTGGTCGTCGACAACCCGAGGGAGACCCGCCATGGCGTCATCCTCTTCTTCCGCTTCCGCCGCGGTTGTTGCCGAGGGCTCGGCGGCGCGCCGCTTCTGGATCGCTGCCTCCACGCGGGAGGCCGCCTTCGCCGCATACACGCCCTTCCTCCTCTCCCTCGCCGCCGGCAACCTGCACCTCGACGCCTTCCGCCACTACATCGCGCAGGACGCGCACTTCCTCCACGCCTTCGCGCGCGCGTAAGTCCAATTCGTCCCCCCATTCTCCTTCCTGATTCTGTCCGATTGGATTCGCCTAACCACCGACAGGGCTGGGCTGGGTTGGATCTGATCCGATTCTTCCTTTCCTCCTGCGACAATCAATCAGCTACGAGATGGCCGAGGACTGCGCCGACGACGACGACGACAGGGCCACCATCGCCGCCCTCAGGAAGGCCATCCTCCAAGAGCTCAACCTCCACGCCTCTGTCCTCAAGGTTCTCTTTTTCTGCTGTCAGTCTTCTCTTTTACCTGCCCTACTTTCCCATGGATAATCATCTATTAATATGTTTTATTATCAACTGCTCTACTGCACGTGTATTTGTTTTGTTTTGTTGTTTTCACACCAATTTCATCTTAACAACACCAGTCTCTACAGTGCAGTCCTATATGCAACCTTGCTACTCTGCTATTGCCGGATCACTCAACAATTTAACCCCGCACCTATTTCTACAGTAATGAATTTTGAAATCTAGAGCTAAAATGCTTATCATACAGTTCAGTATATATTTAGACTTGTATAAGATATTCCTAACAACTGAATATTGTCTGTCCTGTTTGATATTAACTTGTGATTACATTAGCTTACTTCCATCCTAGTTTCATTCATGAGAGTTTTCAGATTCAGACAGTTGCCTTGAAGTTGACCGAATGTTAGTCTTTACTTCTTTCAGCTGCCCTTGCCTTCTCTGAATGGATTTACTTGTAGTCCTGTCCTCTTGCCACTCAGTAGATTGCTTATGGCAAGCTGACGCTGTTAAATTCAAAGCTTGCTATAAATGCTTGATGTTATTTTTTAAGGTATTTTGGGTGTTTCAATCTAGAAAAGGGCTTTTGTATGTGCTCACTGGTATTTCAATTATTACAACCCTCCGCTTGTGATTTTTGACCACAACAGAAAGAAGTTAACCACACACTTTTTAGCAAATTCTGGCCATGCATTCTTATACAACCAAACTGCTTACGAGCCGACATATTGTCCCACTCTAGGACTATTGCTAGAGGAGACTCATCCTGCTAGAGATATATGTATACTGTCCTTAAAACTGAAATTTTCCAACTTAGAATCTTCTTTTCCAAATACAAAATTAGCTATCCTGAATATTCAAATTTTCAGGAGTGGGGAGTTGATCCTACCAAGGAGATCCCTCCAAGTGCAGCAACAACCAAGTACACTGATTTTCTACTTGCAACTGCCGCTGGAAAAGTTGATGGTGCAAAAGGTTCTGACAAAATGGTCACACCATTCGAGAAGACTAAAATTGCTGCATACACTGTTGGGGCCATGACTCCATGCATGAGGCTGTATGCATATCTAGGCAAAGAGCTCACGGTTTTCCTTAAACAGGATGAGAACCACCCATACAAGAAATGGATCAACACATATGCATGCAGTGATTTTGAGGTATAAAACTGCCATCTGTCTGTAATGGACGCTCTTGCATCTTAGTGTAGTACTTGCTTGTGCTTCATGCAACTGGTTCATGTGCTGAATCATATATCCTTTTTCTTGCTTTGCTGCAGGATAATGCACTCCAAATAGAAGAGTTGCTGGACAAACTGAGTGTCTCATTAACTGGTGAGGAGCTTGAGATAATTGGCAAGCTCTACCAGCAAGCTATGAAACTGGAGGTGGAGTTTTTTTCAGCTCAGCTTGTAGACCAACCTGTTATAGCTCCACTTTCAAGATATTGTGATCCAAAATATAAACTCTTGGTCTTTTCTGATTTTGATTTGACATGCACTGTTGTCGATTCATCTGCCATTTTGGCGGAGATTGCAATTTTGTCATTCCAAAAATCAAGTCAAAGTGGGATTGATAATACCCTTGACCGTACGAAATCGGCAGACCTGCGAAATTCGTGGAACATGCTTTCTAAGCAATACATGGAAGAGTATGAGGAATGCATGGAAAGGCTACTTCCCCCAGAAGAATGTATACACATCACTGCCTCTGTTTCATTTATTTCCTTTAGTTTGTGACTTAGCAAAAGTCATGCCTGAATGATTTGCTGACCGTTATGTATTTTTTTTTTGAAAAAAATTACAGCACAGTCATTAGATTACGATCAACTGTACAAAGGCCTGGAGGTGCTAGCAGAGTTTGAGAAACTTGCAAATTCTAGAGTTGTCGACTCTGGTGTCCTTAGTGGAGTGAATTTAGAAGATATCAGGAAAGCTGGAGAACGGCTTAGTCTTCAAGATGGCTGTAAAAATTTCTTTCAGAAGATTGGAAGAACAAGGGAGAGCCTCAATTTGGATATCCATATTCTTTCCTATTGTTGGTGTGCAGAACTAATAAGGTCTACCTTTTCGTCAGGTAATCTTAGTCTCGATTAATCTAATTTTCTTGCCTGTGCTGTTGGAATAAGCATGCGATCAGCATCTCAGTTTGTTTTGAACAGACAGTTCTAAGTGGTGATTTACTTTCTTCTGCATTGTTATGCTTTCATGCAGTTGGTTGTCTAGATGGTCTGAACATACATTCCAACGAGTTTGCTTTTGAGGGATCTGTTTCAACTGGTCAGATTGACATGAAAATTCAGTCTCCACTAGACAAAGTTGAAAAGTTCAAGTGCATCAAGAGTGGCACGGACAGTGCAGCTCCATTACTGTCTGTGTATATTGGAGACTCAGTTGGAGATTTGCTCTGCTTACTGGAGGCAGATATTGGTATCGTTGTTGGGTCAAGCACAAGCTTGCGGAGAGTGGGCAAACAGTTTGGTGTTTCTTTTGTCCCCCTGTTCCCTGGTCTAGTGGAGAAGCAGAGGCAGCTGACAGAGCAAGAAGCATCCGTGTTCAAGGCACGTTCTGGGGTCCTTTATACCGTTTCAAGCTGGTCCGAGATACATGCTTTCATTCTGGGAAGTGATTTCAGCTGATGGATGTGCTGCTTCTTTTCTTCTGTTTTTGTTTCCCCCTTGAGAAGCAAGAACTTTTGCCTGTTCATGCACATGATACACGAATCCCCGATGTGGTGATTTTATGAAAGCCACATTTCAATCCTGGCCCGTGCCCGCAGTATGTACGAATGAATACCAATACCAGCTTGTGTTGTGTGCAATGGCTTCAGTCTGTACTACCAGTGATCAATGTTTCATTGATTATTCGATTTGGGATTAATTTCTGGAGTGGCATTATACTGCAGTGACTCCGGTATACATAATAATAGGGATGGAGTGGTCTGGTCTGGTCCAATTGTAACAGCAAGTGCTGCTTGAAGAGATGTTTGTTTCCGGTTGGTAATAAATTAATGATGAGATTTGCTTGCTGCAACTTTTGAATCTTCATTAGACATATGCTTGACCTTGGAGTGATTGACATCAATAGCCGCCTGAGACTGTCCCCGCGTCGCTCCCGCGTGGGCGACCCGAGAGGGCGAAACCCTAGCGTCGCCGCCCTGCTCCTGCAGTTCTCCACCGTTGTCGCGCTGTCGCCGAGGGGGGCTACGAGAGTGAGGCCCCTGATGACGCTGGTGGCACGACCATCTCCCCCTCCTAGAGCGGGTGCGGCTGCCACGGCTCCTCCAGGAGCTCGCCGACGCCGACGTCTTCGGCGGGGGCGGGCGGCGGGGGGGGGGGGGGGGGCTCGGGTCCACGGATCCGGGACGCTCCTATCTGGATATGGCAGCTGTGTGGTCGGGGGCAGCTCAGGGTGCGTGGAGGTGGTGGTTGGTGTCGCCGATGTGGAGGCGCGAGGGACGGTGGTGGTCCGGACGGCGGCGGTGGAGGCCTGCGTGGGGGCATGGGGGATGACGTCGGTGCAACCACTGCAGTGTGTGAGTCCACAACGACGTCGGCGGCGGGCGGTGCGGGGCCGGGCCGGGCGGCGGTCACGGGCGGCCATGGCCGGCCCGGCCGTTGGCTGCTGCCTCCCACGGCCGGGCGTGGTGGCCGGCGGCTTCCTGCGTTCCCCTTCGTCGGTTCTTCACGTTTGGCGCCCAATGGAGGGGGCCAGGGGGCTCCGGTGTGTGATGGTGGCGCCGAGGTGGTGCTAAGGGCTGTGTTGGGTCTCTTCTGGTGGAGGTGGCGGGGAGCGGGCTACGAGCGTGCGGCAGACATGGTGCAAATTGGACGAAAGCCTTCATCGACGCTCTATCGGTGGGCATGATGGCGACGCCCTTGTGGCGTCGGTCTCCCGCTGGGGGCATCAAGGTGAGGCACCATGCTCTCCGCCGCGCGGGGCTCTCAAGGTGAAGGCCTCATATGTAACATACCAGAATTTTGAATGATTTACCATGTGTGAATTTTCGCAAAAATTTAAAACTTTGTTTGGGCATGTGTGCTACCAAATTTTAAGCCAAATTGCTAGCCTCTCACCTCTCTCACCTTTTATCCCTTATAAAATAAACTATATATAAATCATCTTCAAACTATGGTATAAATTGTAATTTGGAGTTCTTGGATTTTAATTTGGAGTTTCAAATTGTGAGCAGTTGAATTTGAAATGTATTCAAATTCAAACTATATGGTTTAGGTAAAATACAAAACCTATTTTGAAAAACCTTTAACTAACTCAGCTTCTAACCCAACCCATCTAACCTAAACCAGCCCGACATTCTAAACTACCAGACCGGCCACCTTTCTCCTTCACCGCGCAGCCCAAGTCAACCCAGCAAGCCGCTAGCCTCCTCCCTCTCCTTTCTTTCACCGACGTACGGGCCCCGCCTGTCAGTCGCCTTCCCTATTTTCCTTTCTTCTTCCCCGTCCGTACCGCTCCTCAAGCGCTGCGCGTGTTGTTGACGTTCCTTAGCCTCACTACTAAGATGGTACAAACGGAAACGGTGACAGAAATGCTTGTTGGCGCCTACAAGCGTCACCGCCGGGTTCACACCTCTAGTAATGGGACCAGGGGACGTCGGGGGTAAAACACACGATCACATAAAGGTTCGCAAGCACACGAATTACCGTTGTAACACTTCACCCGATGGTATTCGGGTTGTCGATTTATATTTTCCCAAGGGAGGCACGACGACAAAGATGATCGAGTAAACGGTGGAGAAAGACCAAGGCTTGGTAAAGAGCTATAGCGGGGGATAACGAATAAAGATTAAAGATATTCGGGGATAGCTTGACACACGCTAGGAGATCTATATAAAAGACTAGAGAGGATAGCGAGCTGGGAGGACAACGAGACGAGAAAGGATCCTAACACAATCTATCTATTCTTGTCAACTCTAGGCAAAGGGCTAAAGCAAAGGATAACCAAGGTAAGCTAACTCAACAAGCTCTTCTAGTGTTGCAGGGGCATGCAAAGCCGCACCCTCAGACAGGGATGAGAAGGGAGGATGAGACGTGCCGAATCCTACCGTCCCGAACTAACGTGGTGGACTGCAGAGCCCGTCCGGAGCTGTCACCTCCTTAGGGTACCACAACTATTCCGTTGCGCGAGACATCAATCTAAGACTAAGGTAAGCTCTAAGCACCGTGCTCACAACGAACCAAAGAACCTTTCCACAGGTACCACGAAGGAAGGTCTCTCTCTCTCTCCGATGAAACACCAGAGATCAAGCGAAGAACGACCACAACACTATAGGGTTCAAGAGAGCTATGCTAACCAAGACTAAACTAACTTTAGGCTAAACCAAGAATAAAGCTTCTAGTGCAAAGTAAAAGCTGAATGTAATTGACTCGAAAAGTAAGATAGAAAGATAACTTGAATTGTACTTGAGTCTAAACAAAGAAAGGATACAAGAGCAATACCGGAACTCTGAAGAAGACTCCTCCGGAACCCCGAAACTTGCTCGACTCGACTCTAACTCCCAAGCTACACTAATCCTACTCTAAGTGAACAAAAGAGTGGAAATGAGATGCTCCAGCGTGGTGTGTGTGATCCAGCGGGTGTGAGGCTCCTTTTATAGGTAAGTAAGGTCGGTTGAGGGCGTGGGCCCATTTTCATAGGTGCGTCTGACCCTATGATCCACTGCCTCTTGACTTGGACGCTCCTGATCCTTGCTCCTGTGGCGGTTGAGGGTCGATTCCTTGCGTCGGTTTTGGCCGGTATGGCGGTTGGGAGGTGCGGCCGGTCCACCCCTAAGCCGTGGGATGAACTGCCTTTGCTTGGTGACGCTCAGGATGCTCTTGGAATGACGGTTGTGGCGGTTGATCGGCCGGAGAGGTGGACCCATTGATCCAAGTGATCACAACTTTATCCATTCGATCAAACCGATGTTTCCTTGATAGATCTCGTTCATCCAAGTTGTGCATGCGGGGAAGGAAGTGTTCGGGACCGAGGACGTGGCACGAGACAGGGCCGACCGCAAGCGCGGTGCCGGCCCGCGCGCACGGGGGCCGGCCGTGCCTGGTGGTGCGGCCGTGCCTGGCTCGTGTGGCACGTTGGCTCCATTTCTCCCCTAAATGTGTACCTGTCCATAAAATTTGCAACACAACTCGTGGAACTTTATTAGTATAAAAAATGTGCATGAAACTTGTTGTATACTCCTCTCGAACCCGAGGTTTTGACGGTCAGATCTTTGTTGTAAGGACTGTCAACAAACTCCCCCAAGCTAATCGTTTGCTCGTCCTCGAGCAAAGCCTAGACTTGGCCTCGGTGGATCAGGGGTTGCAAGATGTTATCACTCGGCAAGTACCTGCGCACAAACTCCATGCTCTTCTTGCAAATTTGAAAAGGTTGGTACGAGAGAAACTTAGCCTTACTTTACCTGTGGGGCTTTTAGCTTTCCACCTTGTCTTCGGAGGTTGAAAAGTAGAATGGATTTTGACTTTGCATCTCTCACTCTCCTCCTTTTCTAGATCCTATCTCGGAGTTTTTGAAAATTTTGCAAGGAAAGACAAGGTTTCTCGGATGGTTCCCTCGATCGCTCAAGTGGTATTTGTTACCTCACTAAAGGCTTTAACCGAGCCTCAACTTCCTACTTCTATGGCTTGTATGTGGAGCTTTGGGTAGGATACGTACGAGGCTCATTTGTGCCACGTGATGTTGTTGAGCCAAAGACCGGATCCAAGAAGAAACTAGTCATGCAATTTGATCGAGATGTGCTAGTGTGTGGAATATATTTTTGTGTTTTTTCTAAACACTTGTTGCTTGGAGATCTCCTCTTGCTTTTATTTTGGAGGGGGGTCATGCTTTCTTTTTCTCTTTTTTTCTATGCTCTTTGATTGGAGCAAATTTTTTCTATGCTTCTTGAGCATATACTTTTTTTCTATGACCCCTCTCTCCTTTTGCAAGAATACAAGAAGAGAAATCTCTTTGAACTTTGGAGTATTTATTTTTGGTGGATGGATGGCATGTTTTGCGTAACTCCCGATGTAGGAGTTAGCATGTATATGTGGGTGTACGTGATCTCGATCATGGAAGCATGAAAATATTCTACCAAGGGTCACAACAATTTGGCAGAACTCAATGGGTCACAAGCAAGCATATGTAGAAGGTTTGAACATTGATGTTGACATATGGCTTTGGTAGGTAATATGACCATCGAGGAACTTGATTTGTTTTATTTTCAAAAAGAAATCGTCCAAGATTTTCACCATACTTTGAGATAGAGCAGATTAACATTGTCGCACCATATCATACTAGTCAACAACCTAGATTTGGTCATATGCATTTGCTTCCCACAAAGTTTTATTTCCGGCTTTTGTTCTCAAAATATACCAACAAGTTCAAAAAGGCATAGAGCAAAAAGATATGCACTAGATTCTTGCAAAGTTTTAACTTAGCAACCATTCATCACTTCCAAAGTGAGGGTATAGACAAGATTTCGAGCACATGGTTGAAGCAAACATTTCTTTTATTCTAAAGAGATAAACAAGATGTAAAAGAGTAGTTTGGATGGACATACCTTCCTTGATTGAAAATGGGGTCTCCCCCAAGCTAAATTTTGGCCCTCTGGTTGGCCTGTCTTCATTTTGGTGATGGGACGAGCACCTGGACGCTTGTAGTGGCTGTCTTGATGGATTTGTGAAAAATCATAGGTACAGCCGTATCACCTGGTACGGTCAGCCCTACTAAATTTTTCTCAGGCACTCGTGTTCCCTCCTAATAACATTCTGCACAAAAATTTTGTCGAGGGGAGGTACGACCGTACCACCAAAAATATCCAAAACTGCTTTTCTGTCTTGTTTACTTACTAAATGCAATGATGAAAACAAATTTGGAATCTAAACATGATTGATGCACGAAATAAAATAATTGAAAGGGAAATATGAGATAATTACCAGTTTACCTCTCGGTGAGGGCTCGTCGTTTAGAGTCCGTGAGCAGGAATCCCCCGGTTGCTCAATTAATCTTAGGCTCCTCCAGTCCCGGAGTGGAAGACTCGAACGATGCTCTCTTTACTCGCCACACCTTCTTTGTTTTCTTCGGTGGCGATGAAGTCAGTGAAGCTTTACCGGGGGTGTTCTTGATTTCCATCTTCTTGTCCCCCTTAACTTTGTTGATTGGCCTTGACTTTTTGGGTTGGTGGCGCCCATTGAATGATTTCACCTTGGGTTTGGTCGGGGCCGCCTCATCTTTCTTATGTTGGGGTCGTAGCCCCTTACACCTTCTAGCTTCCTCATCTTGCACTAGGTAAAATTTCTCTTCATTTGCTTGGAATTTGAATGTCATGTTCCTTCGCCCTATGCGGAAATGGATCTTCCCGGCTCCGACATCAATCCTTGAATTGACATCTCTTAGGAATGGTCGCCCGAGAATTAGCGGAATTTCTTCTTGTGTGTCGAGGACCATGAAATCCGCAAAGACATACGAGCCTCTGACATTTACCAAGAGGCTTTCTACTATGCCTTCTGGATATTTGATCGATGAATCGGCAAGTTGGATTGTCATTGTTGTCGGAGAGATAGCTGGATATCCTAACTCCTCAAACATGGCTTTGGGCATGAGGTTGACACTCGCTCCAAGGTCACAAAGAGCATTCTTGATCTCTTGATAGTAGATTGTGCATGTGATGCACGGATATTCATTGTCTTTCTTGTGCAAGACGGGTGATTCGTCCCATGGGTCTTGGATTTGATGTATAAGCTTCCCTACATGGTTAGGTGCATATGTCCTCCTAGGTGGCTTACCCCATCTAGTGGATATGGTGCTAACATGCTCTCGGGTAGGCTCGGGTTGCCCCGGGATCCCACTCGACTCAGAAGAAGGTAAAGAAGCAGCATGCTGAGCTAGTTGAGTTTCGATCATTTTATTAAAGCTAAGCTAATTCTTCATGGCAGAGGTGAAAGATTCTATGGTGGAATTAAGATTTTCAAGAACTTTCTCATTGGCGGCTAGCTTCTTGTTTAAACTTTCATTAATTCTAGCTTGGCCAAAGACAAGATCTTTAATGGAAGGCTGATTATTGAAAGAGTCAGAATAGTTACCTCCATTTTGATTGTTGAACGGGAAGTTGGGCCTTGAGTTCCACCCTTGATTGCTATAGTTGTTGTTGCGGAACCTGTTCTTGTTGCCATTGTTGATGAAGCTGGCTTCTTCCCTTGTTTCGAGACAATCATTGCCCGAATGACCGTCATTACCGCAAACTTCGCACATCATGTGTGCGTCCATGATCTTGGCGATTTCCATGTTGGTCGATGCCTCCAATTTTTTCATGAGGAGGTCCATCTTAGCGACGATCATGTCGATTCCCTCGACTTGGTGAACACCGCGGGTACGGGGTTGGAGACGATCTCCATCCCAACCTTGATTTGCCACCATCTTCTCGATTAATTCCTTAGCGGCTGGTACTTGTAGCGAGAAGAAGGCTCCTCCAGCAGCCGCATTTAGGTGCTCACGGGTCGTACGCTTGAGCCCGTGATAGAAGGTCTGAATTAAGAACCACCCTTGCATGCCATGGTGTGGGTACGCGGTGATGTACTCCTGGAAGTGTTCCCACGCTTCCGGGATACTTCATCATTCTGCTGTTGGAAACCCAAAATTCTTGCGAGGAGGGCATTGGTTTTGCCCACCGGGAAGAACTTTGTGATAAATGCCTTTGAGCACTTATCCCATGTGTTAATGGCATCTCGCTCCACATAAAACCATTGCTTCGCCTTGTAAGTGCAATCAAGCCCTAAGTGGGTTTTGGTGAATTAAGTGACAACTTGATTAAAACACTAACACTCTTGTGAAGCATGTGAGCAGGTTATTGATGAATGATATTTATGTGTAAAATCATGCATTTGGCTCATATTACTAATAAGACAAGGGTGGATCATGGCAATGTCCATGGAATGATTACAAGCATGCTATGGATGAATGTCATGATAAGGATAGGATGTTCTTCCCATTGTACTTTACATAAGATATACAACAAGTGATCCTAAGCTAAAGAAAAGCAAATTTAGAGGCATGATTATATATGGTACTTGGTTGGCATCTCTATGCTGAGCAAAGCCTATTGTGAAGAAAGGAGAAGCTTGTGGTATAATAATGGGAGAACTAAATCAAAATTGGGTATGGCACCAAAGGATTTCACCATTGACACATGATAGAACTTGATGACCAATGTTGTGAGTGTTATCAAATAAAACATCAAGGGATTTCACTATTAATACAAGATGGAACTTGCTGACCTAGACAATGAGTTTACCAAGTTCAATATCAAATGGTTGTCACTCTTACATTTTATGAAGATTATTGACTTGCTCAAAGAAGCTATTTGCAAGACTTCAAGTTGAGCATTGACAAGAGTCATGTGGTTATCTCTATTGTTTTGGACCTACAAATAGAAGTTTGCAAAAGCAAGAATAAATAATATCAATCAAAGGACAAACTAATTGAGTGACATCTCAAATGGTTTTCTCTCTATGGTGCAAGGCTTGACTCAATTGTGGCAAGGATAAGTGATGAAGAGATCAAGATGGCTAGAACGAGGAACTAAGCAAAGGCTATGGATAGCGACCATAAGGAAAGTGGCTAGGGTGAAGTTGAGAGCGTCAAGAATTTCGAAGTATCAAGCCTACCGAGGAAAGTGATAAATTGCATCTAATGTCATGATTGATAAATTGGAGTGGCTTAAGAATTCAAAATGATTGATCTCTACTCTATGGAAGAATTCTAAGTCACTAGCTCAAGGTGGACATGCTCAAGCACATGCATATATTTGTTCATCTACAACATGTGCTCAGTTGGTATACAATATTGGAAGCCCTCAAATCATTGAAGATCAATTACCAACATACCTTGGTGGTTGAAGCTCAAGTTGCTTAATTAGATTTATCTTTTATCTTGAGTTTAGATATGCCGTACTATCAAAAGGGATGAATCATTGGTTGGACAACAAACATCAAAAAGTGCCTCAAGTGAAACCAAGAGAGACTAACCCGTGAGATCAAAACCTTAGTAGAGCTCTCTGGCCAAAACCGGCCTGACCGGTTTGGGCACTGACACCGTCCAACGGCTAGTTGGTTTGAAAACCGGCCTGACCAGTTTGGCAAATCGGTCTGACCGGTTTTGTTTGAAAGACTAACGGCTAGTTTTGTGTGTGGTGGGTATTTATACCCATGAGCTCCTCTTTGAGGGGCTGCTGGTTCTCTACACTCCTAACACCTTCCAGAACTCCAGCTAAGCTCTCCCCAACCTCTCTAAGTGAGATTCAAGCCTTTAGTGCCTTATCCTTGAGTTGGGTTGAGAGAGTGACTTGTGTGAGTGCTTTAGGGAGCTTTGAGAAGCCTAGTGAGCATCCCACACTTGAGCACCTGTTGGTTTCGTTGAAAATCTTTTGAAGCATCTTTTACTCTTGGAGCCCTTGGCTCCTAGACGACTAGAGGTCGCTTGGAAGCTCCCAATCGTGTTGTGGTAGCTCCAAGAAGTTTGTAATTGCAAATCAAAGATAGTGGAACACTCCATCTATTGCCTTGGCGATAGGTGTGAGGGAGGAGCGGATTGAAAGGGATCCCAAAGCCCTTGCGACTTACCTCAACAACGTGGACGTAGGCCAGCCGTAGTGGCGAGCTGAACCACGGGATAAATTCGGTGTCTTTGTACTCTTACTTGCTTTACATTCACTTGATTTACCTCAAGTTATTTCTAGCTTAATCTTGGTGCTTCCGCTTCGATCTATCTTGGTGTGCTTGTATTGTGTGCAGGGACTTCATTGACACTCTTGGAAACACCTGTGGAAGTCCTACACCAAGTTTGGTTTGAGCTAGAACTCGTAGAGGGCTTTTACCTATACTGTTGGTTTGCTGTCTAGCAAAACTGGTCTGACCAGTTTTGGAAACCGGTCTGACCGGTTTTGGTTCTAATAGAGGGTTGAAGTTTTTAATTAGTGCAGATTCGTCTATTCACCCCCTCTAGACGACATCAAGATCCTTTCAATTGGTATCAGAGCGGGGAACTCCGATTCGAGCTTAACCTCTTGGAGAAAAGATGTCGACAACATATGAGGTATCTTTTGAGCCATTAACTCTAGGTGGCTCAAACTATGATTCTTGGTCAGCTCATGTATTTGAAAGAATTAGGACCTTTGGTCCACATGCCGAGCAGGTTGTGGTTGTTAGTATTCTTCCTCCTCACACTAGAGTAGACAACATTGACTTGTCGGGCTTATCTATAGAGGAGTTAGAATGTTGGCAACTCAACACTCAAGTTACTAATTACATTCGTAGTACCTTGAGTTGTGATGTGCAGGAATTAATTTGTGATGACATAATTGATGCACATGACATTTGGGAGATTTTTCAAGATCTCTATGATGTGCCCAAATGTGAAGATCAAGATCAAAGAGCAAGCACGCTAAGTGAAGCCACAACTGCGAACCACTCATCTTCATGTGCTCATGATGACATCTCGGTCGAGAGTATGAGAAAAGAGAAATCAAAGGCCAAAATGAAGAATTGGGGTTTGAGCATGACAAGTCGTCAACTAGTGAGGATCAAGGTGCAAATGTGCCTTCGGAAGAGTGTTCTACCTCAGAAGCACACACTGATCTAGTAGTGACCACACCCAAGGATCAACAAGACAAGAAAAGCAAGTCGGGTTACCCTGTGGGGAAACTGGTCCAACCGGTTTCCAAAACCGGTCTGACCGGTTTTCACACGATGAACACAACGAAGAGCAACAAGTGTTCAAGAAGGCGATCAAGAAAAGCACCGACAGTTTCTAGGTCCTCAACTCTCAGTGTTGAGGATCACAAGTGCTTGATGGCCAAGAAAAGCAAGGAAACCAAGGACAATCAAATGACAAAGAGAGTTGAAGATCAAGTTGACACCATAAAGTCTTTGACTCAAAAGCTTGAAGCCTTCAAACTCTCACACTCTACCTTGGTCAATAAATATGATGTCTTGCTTAATAAAGTTGCTTGTGCTACTAACTTATCTACATGTGTAGCATCTTTGGAGCAAGAAAATAAGGTGCTCAATGAAAAGCTTGAAAAGCTCATTAGTGAGCATGTGGCTTTGCAAGCATGTCACAAAGAGCTTGAGTGCTCTCACGACAAGCTTGTAGAATCATATACTTGTCTAGAAGTAGCTCATGAGGTTGCACTTTCATCGGTAAAATTCACTCAACCTCTCTCACACACATGCACATGCTCACATATCAATATTGAATTGTCTTGTACTAAACCTTGTTGTTCTCAAGTATTGAGCATGTATTTGTAGAGACTTGTGATGACCTCATTGCAAAAGAAAATGATCATCTCATGCAAGAGGTTGAAAAGCTTAAAGAAGACTTGAGTAAGTTGAAGGGAAAAATTCAAGTGCAACCTTGTCAAGATAACCGTGAAAACATGGTGAAGAAGCTTGAGAAGGGCTCAAACCACATTAGTTCAACCCTTCAACCGAAAAAGCAAGGCAACAATCACAAGGCTCAAGAAATCAAGAAAAAGGAGCTTGATCACATACAATGCTTCAAGTGCTCAAAGATGGGGCACTATGTGAGGACCATGTGTGGTTCGAGGACCGGTGGATGGTCGCTTCCTGGTGTGATGAGTGATTGACAATGTTGTGTGGACTGATCCTTGGCTAAATATTGCAAGTGCAGGTTGCGGCTTGACTCGTGTTGGTGCAGGTGAAGAACAAGCGTGAAAGGTCGTGGCCGGTGAGGCCTCCAGGTGCGGAGAAGACAAGTAGGATAGGTTCAAGGGACCCGGTGACCAGCGGGGTCAAGTGCGGGCCACATGGTGGCAAGAACAACAAGTTGAAGATGGTGGACGGTTTCTTGGTTGAGCCACAAAACCAAGGTCGAGCTGGGACTTTGTGGGAGCCAAGTCATGAGTGGTGATTGGCGGAGGCTACATCAAGTTCGCGGGGTTTGCGGTGGTTCACCAGAAAATCACCGGGTTACTCGGCTGAGCCACAAAGCCAAGGCCGAAGACTGGGCGTGGCTGTCTGGCAAAAACCGGCCTGACCGGTTTGGAGAACTAGTCTGACCGGTTTGGGGTCGCAGGGCGCCGGAAGCTTCGAAGCGGAGGACACGCGTCGGGATCACAAGGCTTGCATCGAGGCTACGCGAAGTGCGGTCGTCCGGCATCCGTCCGATGGAGAAAATCTAAAGACTTCCAAAACCACCCTTGAGGGGCTTGTATCCTTAGTTATTAAGTAAGGGTATTTTAGACTTTTGGTTGCCTCCATATAACCCATGAGGTGAGAGGATGTCAACCATCTCTTGGAACCCTAGTTCATTTGCTTTCCTATTTTCCCTTTCTATTTTCTTAGGATTTCCATAGGACTAGCTTGAGAGCTTCTTGGTGAGATTTTGTGAGAGGGTTGGATGATCGGGCGGCAAGCTAGACCTTGTATGAACCTCCTTGGTATGTATAGATGATTCGGTGTGGTTCCTCAAGGCTTTGTTGTGTTGTTCCCGGTTGTTCTGGGTGGTGATTTTCAGAGCCCTCTCTTGGTGGTTTTCTCGGTGTGTTTCTGGGACCTTGTTCTTGGGAAGGGGAAATTCGTGTGAACCCTTCGTGGTTCTTTTACCTTTGATTCCCCTCCCAAATCCGCAAGTTAAGGGGCTCGATTTTGGTGTTCTCGGAGTTCTAGGGTTAGAGGTGTTCTGGAGGATTGACTTTCGATTCCTCTTGATTGAGTGGGTTTTGGGGACCGAGCTTCTAGCCAAGGGTAGCCCATGAGGTACCCCAACTATCCCCAAATTCTCACTTTGATCCGTGGAACGAATCAGGAGATCGATTGGTGGAAGGGTTGAGTTTTTCCCGCGGGCTGTGTTCTTCCCGACTGTCCAGGCGAAAACTGGTCTGACCGGTTTCCCAAACCGATCTGACCGATTTCGCCCTATGGGCTGTCGAGAAGGGTTTTCGAGCAAGAAAGTCTCTATTGCGCTATGGCTTTTTTTGTTTAGATGTGGAAAGGCTCTTGAAGTGTTTTGGGTTTTTGGGGAGTTTCTGGACAAAGTCGGTCTGACCGGTTTGCCAAACTGGTCTGACCGGTTTCCCCTGCCTGCGTGAGGCTAAGTTCAACAGAAGCGGTCTGACCGGTTTCAGGAACCGACTTGACCGGTTTGGGCTGCCAGCAGCCTTGTCGTGTGTGTTTCCGCTGCTTGTGTGCTGTGGCTGTTGAGTCTTGCTCCTAGGTTGAGTAGCACTTCAGTGGCTACGTGGACTTGGCAAGAGGAGCTTGCGGAGGTGCACGAGTGAAACCGGGTTCATAGGCCGAATTCTTGAATAGAATTTTTATCGGCTCCCATTCACTCCCCCCCTCTCTAGTTCGCCATTTCGGTCCTTCAAGTGGTATCAGAACCGGTTCGAGTCTTTATTGTCTCTAACCAGTCTAAGATCCAAGGATGGCATACCAGGAACGGGGTTTGGGTCCTCCACACTTTGATGGAAAGAACTAACAGATGTGGAGTAAGCGGATGGCGGCGTTCCTCTGCGGAAAGGGTCAGATTCTTTGGGATGTCACGGTGGATACAGGCTATGTCCAGCTGATGAACTTCCTTGCTCCAGGATCGAGGGACATGTTCGACGCCAACAATAAGGCGGTCGATTACTTGTTTCGTGCTTTGTGTCAGCCTGAGTTCGATCGGGTGCACACCGAACACTTGGCTTGTAGAATCTGGTCAGTGTTGAAGGAGGCTCATGTTGGGAATGCCCAGGTTCAGGCTCGGATGTATGCGACCTACCGGAGAGAGTACGAGAACTTCACTCATCTCCCCGGTGAGTCCATTGATGCCTTGTTTCAGAGGTTCACGGTGGTTGTGAACAACATGAGGGCCAATGTGGACGTGCTCCCGTACGATGATCATGATAGAGCGGTCAAGCTCTTGCACTCCTTGGATCGTACGATTTGGGGCAGAAAGTTCTAGGCCATTGTGGAGTCGGAGAAGTATGACACTCTGACGGTGAACGAGATGTTCTCGAAGCTCAAGTCGGCTGAGGTGGATAGGGGCATGGCAGCCAAGCTCGAGGGCCCAACTGACTATCATAGTCTTGCCCTCGTTGAAGGACCGATTAGGCGACCAGAGAGGGGGGGAGTGAATGGGAGCCGATAAAAATTCTTCTCAAGAACTTGGCCTATGCCCCCAAATCACTTCCGAAGAATCTCGCACACACTTGCCAAGATCACGTAGTCACAACGGACCTACTGACCGTAGGAACAAGTTAGATCAAGCCTAAGAACAAAGCGGAAGCAAGCACCAAACGAACCGAGAGAAAAAGCTAGCGCGAGGCAAACTGCAGCAGAAATTGTCGGTACTACCGGCCCCAGGTCGGTACTACCGATATGGGCTTACTGGCACCTAAAAACCAGGTTATCGGTACTACCGGCACTGGGTCGGTACTTCCGACTATCGGTACTACCGACCTTGTGTCGGTACTACCGATAAGGACTCTCTGGCAGCTGAAAATAAGGTCATCGGTACTACCTGCATAGTGTCGGTAGTACCGCCCCCTAAAAATCAGCCCGCGAAACAGCCCCAAACTTTCGATCGACGGAACTCCCAAACCACTTGGAGTCTTGAGACGAAATTTGGGGGAGATGTTAAGCACCCCTAGGTGAGATTATACCCCAAAAATCTCGTCTCCAAACCCACCAAAACACCGGGAATCGCGGATCACACGAGCTCAAGTTCTACTCACGAGTTCATCCAAAGAATCACGAATCTAGGACGATTTGAGGAGTTTGGGGGCAAGAAATCACTGGGAAAAGAGGCACAAGGCACTCATGGATGAATCCTCCAAACAAATCCGAGCCAAAACCGTCTAGAAAACGAGAATCAGGACGAGCACGAAAATAGCACAAAAATGACTCCGAAAATCATCACGGGAACCACAACGCCGAATCTTCTATACAAACCAGGAAAGATTCACAAGGTCTAGCATGCCGCCCTAACATCCATCCCTCTCAACAAATATCTCATGAAGCTCTCATGCTAGCCTAGAAAATGGAGAGGAAAATAGTCTAGGAAAAACAGAAAGAGGAAGGGGGAAATGAAACCCTAAGTCGCGGAGAGAGAGAACCATCCACACACACTCATGGCTTATATATCGGGTCTCGCCGGTGTGGGAAATGACTCGACTACCCCTAACTCAACTACTGGCGATACAACCCACGCAGGGGCATTTATGTAATGTTTGTGGGTCTTGCCATCGGACGGCCACGCCTTCGCCGCACCCCGCGTCCTCCCGACGCAAGCCATGCGATCCCGCCGCGTGTCCTCCACTTTGAAGCTTCCCGACACGCCCGGATCCCGTCTCCGTCGCGTTGGGCCTTCGGACTTGGTTTTGAGGCCCAAACCAAGAAACCGTTCTCCGATGGTTTTGTGGGCAAACCACCAAACCCCGCGTGCTCGGCCCGGCCTCCCGCCAAGCCTCTTGACTCGACCGCCACCGTGCACCGGCTCGATCGTCCATGACTTCGTCTTGCTCGTCTCGCCACCATGTGGCCCACACCTAGTCCCGCCGTCCACCGGGTCCCTCGAACCAAGCCTACTTGTCTCTCCATCTCCCGGAGGCCCCTCAAGGCTGAAGACCTTTCGCGCCCGTTCTTCACCTGCAACAACACGAACTAGGCCGCAGCCTACACCTGCGCACTGAGCCAAGAGTCAGTCCAACACCCGTTGTCAATCACTCATCACTGAGGAGCGGTCATCCATCGACCACCGGGACGCTCCTGGTCCTCACTCGTCGGTGGTTCGAAAGGAAAAGCTAACACTAACCCATCCACTAGGATGTTCTCTTTGTCCTCTTTGATGTCTATGCCAGATGAGGAGTTCAACGTGCTTGGAGAGGACGAGCTGGCGTTGCTGACGAGGAGGTTTGAGAGGATGCATGAGAACCGGGTGAACATGAGGAGGAACACGAGGACATGCTTCCAGTGCGGCAAGCCGGGACACTTCGTCGCCGACTGCCCGGAGAAGGTCGAGAACAAGGATGGCTACAAGCACAAGTCAAGAACTGATGGAAAGTACCGGTGAGGCGTGACCACAAGAGCAAGCACAAGAACAAGCACAAGGACGAGTGACGATCAAGGAAGAAGGAGAGCCGAGGCAAGGCCCGAGCGATGGTTGGAGCGAGCGACGTCGACTCCAGTTCCGTGTACTCCACCTCGAGCTCAAGCAGCAGTGAAGATGAAGGTGATAGTCGCAAAAGCAGGAAGTCGTCCAAGAACCTGAGCGGGCTGAGCTGCTTCGCTAGAGACGGCTTCTGCACCATGGTGCTGAGCTCCGGCAGCAAGAAGAGCACACAGAGCGACTCGGACTCTGACTCTGACGACGAGGTGCGTGATGAACTTCCCTTCTTGTGTCAGGAGAATGAACGACTTGGGTTGTTGCTTGATAATCGTGATGACATGCTTAGAGAGGCTAAGAAAATGAGGAAAGAGCTTAGAGCTTCACTCGAGGATGCTAGGACTAGAGTGGCTGAGCTAGAAATACAAAATTTGGATGCTAAGCTGGAAATTGATTCTCTGAAAGCTTCACTTGTTGTTTCTGATGATGTTGAATGTGCTAATTGCTCTATTTTCCTTGATGATCTTGCCTTGTTTAAGGAAAAGCATGCCTCTAAGTGTGAGGAACTAGATGTGCTTAGGGTTGAAGTGGTTGAGCTTAAGTCTAGATCTGCTTTGCTAGGTGCTTGCACTTCTTTCCCTGTCCTGCATGGTAAAATTGATGAGATGCATGCTTACACTGTTTCTCTTGAGGCTAAGTTGAAAGAACCAATTCCTACATCTTGCTCTACCTGTGAAATGCATGCTTTGAAGAATTTGGAACTTGCACATTATGTTGATCGTTTGCAGGATGAGAATGATGAGTTGAGAAAGTTGATGGGTTGGTTGTCTGGTCATGAGCCTCAGTTGAGGATAATGATCGAGACATTCAAGAGGCCAGATGGTGAGGGACTTGGGGCAAACAAGGTTGGTGAGGGAAATGGAGAAACCATTCCAGAGCCACCAAAAACCCACCACAAAAATGTTTTCCCACCGAAACCTAACCATCTCAGGAACCTACTAGACACAACCCCAGCTCCACCTGTGTTTCCTCCACAAACAAATGATTTCCAAAAGCCTATTAAGTTTGTGAGTACTTCCGGGAAAGTGCTCTTTGGGAAAGAAAGTGAGAAGGTGAGTGAGGAGAAACCGGTTGCGAAGTCGAGTGGAGAGAAACCAAGTGAACAGCCCCAACCTAAGCCTAAACCCAAGCTTGTGAGGTTTCATTGTGGCTATTGTGGGAGAGATGGCCATAACGATGAATTTTGCTTCAAAAGGAAGCGAGAAGAGAGAATGGCGAAGGAGTGGGCTAACAAGGAAAGTACCACCCCTCCAGTGGTGTACTTGAGCCTCGTGTGCAGATGCCCAGAGCTAAGGCGAGTGTGAGAACAATTCCGGCTTGGGGAGAGTGAAAGGTTGCAGGAGGTGCTGCTGGAAGTGTGAAACCGGTCAGACCGGTTTGGGGTCTGCAGGGGGCAAGTTTGGTTTCCGTGCTCGTGAGGAGTCTCGGTTTGTCTCAGGTGGTCGTGGCTCTGGTGGTTGGTCTGGAGAGTCTACAGGTGGTCAGTTTGCTAGGCATTCTCCCTCTCGTGTTCAATACGGGAATGGGAGGAGTCGTAGCTTTGAGATGGAGAGGAGGGACGATCCACGGTTCTCCTTTCGTGGTTTTGGCCCTCCTCCAGGCAGAGAGGGTTGGTTTCCTCGGAGTGGTTACTGGGGTGGTGTTCGTGGAGGTAGTTTTGGTAGGAAAGATGGTTTGGTTTGTGCTAACCCCACTTTCGAGCAAATGGCTCGGCACTGGTTTTACTCTTTTGGTACTAACCCCAGTGCTGAGTCGTTTGTTCGCTCACGTGCTCATTTTTGAATTTCAGGTGGGAGACTTGAAGAACATTTGGTTGATTGACTCTGGTTGCTCGAGGCAAATGACTGGAGACAAGGGGTAGTTCTCAAGTCTTGTCCCGGTGGTGACAAAGAGGTACATCACCTTTTGGGACAATGGGCGTGGGCGTGTGCTTTCAGAAGGTGAGATTAAGGTGAGTGACAAGATCACTCTGAGGCGTGTTGCTCTTGTTCAATCGCTTGGATACAATTTGCTTTCCGTGTCCCAGCCGTTGGATGAGGGTTTTGAGGTGTTGTTTCGGCCTGGTGGTTCTCGGATTTTGGACTCTCGAGGGGACCTTGTCTGTATGGTCATTCCCGAGGGTCAGGTGTTTCAAGCTGATTTTTCTCAGTCTTCTGGTGTTGAGCGTTGTTTCTTGGCTGGTCCTTCGAGTGAGTTGTGGAAGTGGCATAGGAAGTTGGGTCACTTGAGCTTTGACCTTTTGTCTCACTTGAGTAAACTCAATTTGGTCCGAGGATTGCCACGGTTGACGCTTGAGAAAGAGTTGGTTTGTGCGCCGTGTGGGCATGCCAAGATGGTAGCCTCTTCTCACCCGCCTCTCACCAATGTGATGACTGAGCGTCCATGCGAGCTGCTCCATATGGATCTTGTTGGCCCAGCTCGTGTGCGATCTGCGGGTGGGAAGTGGTATGTCCTTGTTGTGGTGGACGACTATTCTCGGGATGCATGGGTGTTCTTTCTCGAGGATAAGGGGGAGACGTTTGGTTTTGTTCGAGATCTTGTCTTGAGGTTGAGGAACGAGAGGCACGGAGATGCCATACAAGCAATCCACAGTGATAATGGCTCAGAATTCAGAAACTCTCATTTTGAAACCTTTTGTCATGACTTGGGTCTTGAACACCAGTTTTCGAGTCCGTATACGCCTCCCCAGAATGGTGTTGTGGAAAGGATGAATAGGACCTTGTGTGAGATGGCTTGGACGATGCTTGATGAGCATAGGACTCCGAGAAGGTTCTGGGCTGAGGCGGTGAGCACCGCGTGCTATCTGTCGAACAGGATCTACCTCAGAGTGCATAAGAAGAAAACATGCTATGAGTTGATGCACGGTCACACACCCAAGGTGAGTCACTTCCATGTCTTTGGTTGTAAGTGCTTTATTCTGAAGAAAGGGAAGAAGTTGGATAAGTTTGAGGCTTGGTCGGTCGATGGTATTTTCTTTGGTTATGCATCTCATTCTAGAGCATATCGTGTGCTCAATCTTGAAACTAACCAAATCGTGGAGACTTGCGAGGTAACCTTCGACGAGACACAGCCACATAGTCAGCTTGTCTTTGAGTGTGCAGGTGATGATGAGCTTGGCGAGGAGATCTTTCAGGAGTAGGAGCATGAACATGGGGACGATGAAGATGGTGGTGTGGTGCCCCCGGCTAAACATGTACCTACTACTTCGACTACGGAGGTGGACGTACCCTCTCCTACACCTATGATGACGAATCAAGATCGAGGAGAAGCTATAGTTGAGGGGGAGGTAGCATTGAGGCGAGAACCTCCCCAGCGAGTACAAGTGGATCACCCAACTTCAAGGATCATCAGCGACATGGATGAACGTACTACACGATCGAGGGTTCGAAACAATTCTCATTTCGCTCATGCTGCATTTGTTGCTACTTTTGAGCCCAAAGACATTGGACACACACTATCTGATCATAATTGGGTTAATTCGATGCATGAGGAGTTGGAGAACTTTGAAAGGAATCAGGTTTGGGAATTGGTTGATCCTCCCCCAGGGTGTAAGCCGATTGGTACAAAGTGGGTGTGGAAGAACAAAGAGGGAGAGAAAGGAGAAGTAGTGAGGAACAAGTCAAGGCTTGTTGCTCAGGGGTTCAGTCAGAAGGAGGGAATCGACTACTAGGAGACCTTTGCTCCTGTAGCCCGTTTGGAGGCGATAAGGATCCTTCTAGCTTTTTCCGTGGCTAAAGGGTTCAAGTTGCACCAAATGGATGTGAAGAGTGCTTTCCTGAATGGTGTGTTGGAGGAAGAAGTGTATGTGAGGCAACCACTGGGGTTTGGGAATGAAAAGTACCCCCACCGGGTGTACAAGTTGAGGAAGGCGCTGTATGGGTTGAAGCAGGTGCCTAGAGCTTGGTATGGTAGGTTGAGGGGGTTCTTGTTTGAGAGAGGTTTTGAGATGAGGAAGTTTGATCAGACCTTGTTTCTACTTAGGCAGGGCAGAGATATCCTGATTGTGCAGGTGTATGTGGATGATATTGTCTTTGGTGGCTCGTCTAACTCTCTTGTTGCAAGCTTTGCAGAGGATATGAGCAGGGAATTTGAGATGAGCATGATGGGCGAGTTGCAGTTCTTCCTCGGGCTACAAATCAAACAATCAAAGGAAGGAACATCTGTGCACCAAGCTAAGTACACCAAGGACATTGTGTGGAAGTTCAAGATGGAGGACTCCAAGGCTATGACGACGCCGATGAGTACGACTACAGCTCTTGATGCAGACGAGGAAGGTGAACACGTGGACCAGAAGGAGTACCGGAGCATGATCGGGTCACTCCTCTACTTGACGGCGACGAGACCGGACATCCAGTTCTCGGTATGTCTGTGCGCTCGTTTTCAAGTGTCTCCGAGGACTTCACATCGGCAAGCGGTGAAGCGAATTTTCAGGTACTTGCGTCACACTCCCGACTTCGGCCTGTGGTACTCCGTGTCCTCTTCTTTGGCGCTTCATGTTTTTTCGGATGCGGATTTTGCCGGGTGTCAGTTGGATAGGAAGTCCACTTCTGGGACTTGCCAGTTTTTGGGATCTTCTTTGGTGTCTTGGTCTTCCCGCAAACAGTCGAGTGTTGCTCAATCCACTACCGAGGCAGAGTACGTTGCCGCTGCTAGTTGTTGCTCTCAGCTCCTTTGGATCACATACACCATGAGTGACTTTGGTGAGGAGTATACCCATGTCCCACTTCAATGTGATAGCACCAGTGCCATAAGCGTTGCAAAGAACCCAGTGCTCCATTCCAAAACCAAGCACATAGAAGTGAGGTATCATTTTTAGATAGACAATGTAGAGAAAGGAAAGATAGCTTTGATCCATGTACCCACACATGACCAACTAGCCGACATTTTCACCAAACCCCTAGATCAAGCAACTTTCACTCGTTTGTGGGGGGAGCTTGGTGTGTGTTTGATTTCTTGAGTTGGGTGTGTGGGAGCTCTTTTGTAGCATATGTATAGTCTCCTTTGTGCATTTCTTGCATTTGGCATGGCATATGTAACATGATGTATAGGCATCCTTGTATCTTAGATTGCATGCATTTTGTTTTATATGCATTGTATAGGAAAAGCTTCTCTCATATACATTGTTCACCATGATGTGCTATATATGATCTTGTGAGCTAGTTTGGTATGCTATAGTTAGTTTGGCTTAGCTCTTGATGATCTTGATTTATATCCATGGTTGATGGCTATGTTTTTGAAAAATGTTACATATATACTCTCTCATGTGTAAATGCCTTTATATGATCTTGACATGTTTTAGTGGCTTGGTTATGCTTAATTTGTGGTTGGATAGCTAGTTTATTGATCATATGGGGCCAAAGGCTCATTTGCCATCATGAATGTTTAGCCCTCTTGCTTTATCTTGTGGAGGGGCATAAGTTCCTTTTTGCCGCAAAGACATTTCATGTACCAATTATGAATCTGAAAATGAAATGTAAAATGCTTGGAAAATGTGCTCCCATGTCATATGTGCTAAAGTTAATTTGCTTTGGGTGCTAAATCGTTGCATGATGCCTACCAATGAGAAGTCTCATACATAGAAGTAGGCACATGGCTCGGTGGCTTTGACATGACATGAGGTGCTTGTGGGTGTTTATGATGGTCTTATGATTAGAATGGTTGTCCTAGCATGAAATTTGTGTTGCTTTGCCATTTTGACATGTTTTGCTCATGTTTAGGACTTTTCTCATGAGAGGGTAAATTCTCGCAAAATTGCTCAATTCTATCTTAGCTTCGTCCGTTGGTTGTGAAACTTGGTAATCATGAAGTTGATGTCATTCCAAAGCTGTAGAGTATCTAACTTGCTCATTTGGACATGTGTAGCATCTTGTGATGAATTTTGTATACTTGAGAAGCTCTAGGTTGCATATTTTCAAATTTGAGCCTTGATTCATGCATTCGCAACAAGGGGGAGAAAGAAAGGTGAAGAAAACTTGCATTGCATCCCTAGAACCTATCCCAAGAGTCAAGGGGGAGCTTGTGCATTTCTTTTGCATTTTTGGCTTTTGGGGGTGTGGTCTGCTGTTTGAAATCGGCCAGACCGGTTTTGGGAACCGGTCTAACCAGTTTTGGTGGAACCAGTCTGACCGGTTTTGGGAACCGGCCTGACCGGTTTGTGCCCAGAGTTGGCACTTGTTCAGGGGGAGCTTGCATATGTGCAGGGGGAGCTCTTGCATGCTTTGGTGGTTTATGCTCCTTGCTTGAGCATGGTTTTGTCTCGGATGTGTCGAGCCGTTGCCCTTGCCTAAGGGGTCCGAGACTTGTCTTCCTCAAGTGATCTTGCTCTTTGCCTTTCTTCGGCTTTCGATCGCTTGTTGGAGTTTCTTTTATTCGTTTCTTTTCTTTTTCCTTTCCTTTTGGATTACAAAATGTGTGTGTTGTCAATGCACTCATCAAGGGTGAGATTGAGGACCATGTGTGGTTCGAGGACCGGTGGATGGTCGCTTCCTAGTGTGATGAGTGATTGACAACGTTGTGTGGACTGATCCTTGGTTAAGTATTGCAGGTGCAGGTTGCGTCTTGACTCGTGTTGGTGCATGTGAAGAACAAGCGTGAAAGGTCGTGGACGGTGAGGCCTCCAAGTGTGGAGAAGACAAGTAGGCATGGTTCGAGGGACCCGGTGGCCAGCGGGGTCAAGTGCGGGTCGCATGGTGGCAAGAACATCAAGTTGAAGATGGTGGACAGTTTCTTGGTTGAGCCACAAAACCAAGGTCGAACCAGGACTTCGTGGGAGTCAAGTCATGAGTGGTGATTGGCGGAGGCTACATCAAGTTCGCGGGGTTTGCGGTGGTTCACCAGAAAATCACCGGGTTACTCGACTGAGCCACAAAGCCGAGGCCGAAGACCGGGTGTGGTTGTCTGGCAAAAACCGGCCTAACCGGTTTGGAGAACTGGTCTAACCGGTTTGGGGTCGCAGGGCGCCGGAAGCTTCGAAGCGGAGGACACGCGTCGGGATCGCAAGGCTTGCGTCGAGGCTACGCGAAGTGCGGTCGTCAGGCATCCGTCCGATGGAGAAAATCTGAAGACTTTCAAAACCACCCTTGAGGGGCTTGTATCCCTAGTTATTAAGTAAGGGTATTTTAGACTTTCGGCTGCCTCCATATAACCCATGAGGTGAGAGGATGGCAACCATCTCTTGGAACCCTAGTTCATTTGCTTTCCTATTTTCCCTTTCTATTTTCTTAGGATTTCCATAGGCCTAGCTTGAGAGCTTCTTGGTGAGATTTTGTGAGAGGGTTGGATGATCGGGTGGCAAGCCAGACCTTGTATGAACCTCCTTGGTATGTATAGATGATTCGGCGTGGTTCCTCAAGGTTTTGTTGTGTTGTTCCTGGTTGTTCTGGGTGGTGATTTTCAGAGCCCTCTCTTGGTGGTTTTCTCGGCGTGTTTATGGGACCTTGTTCTTGGGAAGAGGAAATTCGTGTGAACCCTTCGTGGTTCTTTTGCCTTTGATTCCCCTCCCAAATCCGCAAGTTAAGGGGCTCGATTTTGGTGTTCTCGGAGTTCTAGGGTTAGAGGTGTTCTTGAGGATTGACTTTCGATTCCTCTTGATTGACTGGGTTTTGGGGACCGAGCTTCTAGCCAAGGGTAGCCCACGAGGTACCCCAACTATCCCAAAGTCTCACTTTGATCCATGGAACAAATCGGGAGATTGATTGGTAGAAGGGTTGAGTTTTTCCCGCGGGCTGTGTTCTTTCCGACTGTCGAGGCAAAAACCGGTCTGGCCGGTTTCCCAAACCGGTCTGACCGGTTTCGCCCTGTGGGCTGTCGAGAAGGGTTTTCGAGCAAGGAAGTCTCTGTTGCGCTATGGCTTCTTTTGTTCAGATGTGGAAAGGCTCTTGAAGTGTTTTTGGTTTTTGGGGAGTTTCTGGACAAAGTCGGTCTGACCGGTTTGCCAAACCGGTCTGATCGGTTTCCCCTGCTTGCGTGAGGCTAAGTCCAACAGAAGCGGTCTGACCGGTTTCAGAAACCGGCCTGACCAGTTTGGGCTGCCAGCAGCCTTGTCATGTGTATTTCCGCTGCTTGTGTGCTGTGGCTGTTGGTTGTGTCTTGCTCCTAGGTTCAGTAGCACTTTAGTGGCTACGTGGACTTGGCAAGAGGAACTTGCGGAGGTGCACGAGTGAAATCGGGTTCATAGGCCGAATTCTTGAATAGAATTTTTATCGGCTCCCATTCACTTCCCTCCTCTCTGGTTCGCCGTTTCGGTCCTTCACTATGCTTGCATGTGCTCTCCTCAGCTCAAAGACAACAAGAAAAGGCAAAGGAAGCTAAGGAAAAGGATATGCTACAAATGCAAGCAACATGGACACTTCATTGATGACTGTCCACAAGTCATCGTCGTCTTTGCTCCAAACCCGGCTCCGACCGGTTTGGGAAACCGCCAGATGCACTTTGGCAACAATGGCACCTCAAGAGCATATCAAGCGCAATCAAGCTTCTATAGCAAGCCACAAGACCAAGAAGCAAAAAGTGAGCAAAAACAAGTGCAATGCCTCATCAAGCAAGACCAAAAACCGTATTTGCTACAATTGTCGGTCAAAGGGACATGAGAGTAATAATTGTCCAAATGGTAACATTCCCAAGTCAAAACTCGTTGATTATGCATTTTCTAGACTTAGGGATGACAAGAATGGTATCTGTGCTACTAGAGTGATTTGTTCACCTCAAACTAGCATAAAAGCTATTTGGATTCCCAAATCTCTTGTGACTAACCCTAAAGGACCCAACATGGTTTGGGTACCAAAAAGAGCTTGCTAAAATTGCAGGAGCATGGAGATGCATTGGAGTCTTGGCAAAACTCAAGAGGAGGACTATGAACTAGAATAATGCCAAGCATCAAGCCTAAACTTTTATATCTCTACTCCAATGACATCTCGTTAACATAAGCCTCATTTATCATCTTGGTCAATTGATCCTAGGTGGATACTTGTGCTCAAGGATTTTGGTTTTAAGCACTTGGCTTGACTAAGTACTTTGGTGTACATATATGCTCCTCTTTCCATATGATGCTTGTAACTGCTCTCTAGTAGAGCATTTTGGTTTAATTGGTGCAGGTTCAAAAAGGACGCAAAATTGTAAGTCAATCAAGTGATTGGCCATAGGTGATGTTAGACCAAGTTGAAGCATATGAAAAGATGAAGAAAAATTCCAATCTTTAACGCAAACTCCAAGGGCCACACACATCCCTGTTTCTCTAGAAGTACAGACCTCAAAGGTTCCGGGAAATTCACCGGAGGTTCCGAGAATTGCTGCAGGAACCCAACCTCCGAGAAATTCTTCGGAGGTTCCGGGTTTTTGAAATTCAAACCTATAAAGCTTCTAGAATCTGGGTGATTGTCTGCAATTAAAGATTGATGAAGATATGCTTGCATCGAGAGCCGATGGAGTCTTGAAGAAGAGTGTTGGTTGGACTGACTGGCAAAATCAGTCTGACCGGTTTGCCAAACCGGTTCCCACGGGCTGCCGGTTTTGTGAGATTGGACTTCAAGATAAGCTCAAGAATTCCATATATTTATATATATATATATATATATATATATATATATATATATATATATATATATATATATATATATATATATATATATCCTCAACTTCTGTTTAGCATCATACACACACTATCTTGGTGATAGTAAGTACTTTTGGCACAATTTCAATATTTGTAAATTATTTTTCTCTTCTGCCTAGAGCAAATTGTGAAGTGACCTCTCCTAGTTTATTAATTTGACTAAGTGCTCGTCTCATGCAACTCAAATTCATAATGCACCTATTTAGGGGGAGATCACTCTACAATTTGTGTCTTTGAGACTAATGCTTCCATCTAGTAATTTTTGTAGTCTCAAATTGAGAGATCGTCTCTCTCTCCTTGGAGTATGTTATGATTCTTGAATCCAATGTGGTAATATTGAGCAAAGCTTTCTCTTTGGATTATGAAACTAACCTTAAATTCCTCAAGTTGGACTTAACTGTCAAAATGGTGCATGTGACCCTAGTCGTTCACATTAATTCATATGCTCCATAAACAAAGGGAATTTGATCTATATTGTGAGGTTTCAATTTTTGGTGGACCTCTTGTATCTCTAACCCAAAAGGTCACTAAGGATTGAAACTAGTACTTGTGATATTTAAGTGTCTCTCTCTCGTGTTGTGCATAAAAGGTCTATCAAAATGAGAGCTAGAACTTGGACCTAACATGGTAATGCACAAGTCAAGGAAAATCACAATTCACCAATGTGAAAATGTGATAAGCTAGAGGAAAAGGTATGGTTCACACTTATTTCTTTCTCTACCTTTATCATCTAGGTTTTATTCATGCTAGTGTGTGCATTTTCTTAGCATGTGGTCTATGCACGGTCTCTTGTGGGTGCCAATTGGATATTTAATTGATGCCTACCTTTATATTGACTTTATGTCAAATGTTTGTTGTAATGTGAGAGGCATGAGTTAAATATACCAACGTGGTCCTAAAACTAGTTTAGCCACATGCTTGCGTGACATAGGTTAGATTTTTGGAAAAACTCAACTAGCATGATAGGACTTGTGTGAATTTTGAAAATATTTGGATTTTGGTCCTTATGACCTGAGCGACCCACTTGTGACTATAGTTAACCTTGCTTGATTGATGGCTAGTCACAAGTGGTGAGATTCTCTTAAGTCCAACATATCTTCATATCTATCTCTCTCTAAGTTTCTTGGAAGTGTCAAGGAGCTTTTGGATCTAAATGGAAAAATCTTTCTAAGGGTATCATCTAGTGACCGAAGTTCAGTGCTTTATCTATTCATCTCACTAGATTTATATTAAAAGGAAAAGGAGCAAAATTCTTTCAATATCTTATCTTTTCCTATTCACCTCTCTCGGAGAAAAGGAGGTTTGTGGATAAAGAGTCGAAGCTTCAGGTTTTTCTGTGAAAGAACTAGTATCTGGACTAATCATGAACTTATCTCTTATATTAGTTCTCAAATCTAGCTTCAAATCTCAAATCTTAACTTCAGTTGGTTTCCTGAGGGAGGTCCAAGTTAAGATTTTCCCCGGGGCCACTCCTTAAAGGGTATCCCGGGTGGAATATTCCTTATCCATCCCCATTTCACTCCTCACCAACTCTAGTCCATGGTCCTCTTCCCAAACCCGTGTCTTCTTTCTCCACTCACTCTCCCACCATGAAATCTTGAGAATGGACCAAGGAAAGGCTTCCCCCTTTGGAGATTAAGAGTTTGGGGTGTGTCGTATCGACCTCCCTGAAGCTGAAGGCCACATGCTCTTCATGAAGCTGAAGGCCACATGCTCGGCCCTCAGTCCGGCCTCTCTCAAGGACTTGATCTTCTGCATCAACTCGGGTAGTTGGATACCCTCTTGCATCGTCGGTTCTGTGTTCCACCATGCCCGATGCTTTGGTTGTTTCCTGCTTGGCTTCAGCAGCTCTGGGTGATGGTTAGTGATATAGAACCATTTGGCCTTCCAGTCTTGGTTCAAATCAATGAGCTTGTAAGACAAGTACTGGTCGACCGCATCCTCTCGCATCTGAATGCTAGCCCCTCTGACTACTCGTGGGTCGTTGGCGCTTGGCTGCGGCTTCACACGGAAAAACTTACGGAACAAGATCTAGTGGGGCTTGATTCCCACGAATGCTTCACAGAAGTGCACGAAGACAGAGACGTGAAAAATACCATTGGGTTCAAGTTCAAGTACTCAATACCGTAGTACTTGAGAAGACCCTTGAAGAAATCCGAGGCCCGGAGTGCTAGTCCGCGCTCCACGAACCTGGCGAACATGGGGACTTCATCGGGATTCTTCTCCATGGGGTACGGATCGCCCGCGGCGGCGCACCACATATCCATCTCCTTCTCCCGAAGGAACTCGCTATTCACCAAGCCAACAGATCTTAGGTCTTCATCTTGGATTTCTTCAACTCCTCGGCTGGATTGGGATGCGGGGGAGAAGTTGGCAGCGATGACCCCTGAGCAGATCCATCTGCTTCGCTTCGGGACCTCTTCTTTCTGGCACCAGCCTTCGAGCCCTTGGACGGCGTGTAGCGAACATGGCCTCACATGCCATTAGTTCGGAGTTTGATTTTGGTGATTCATGACAACATGATTATTGGGACTAACCCTATTGTTTTAGCATGTCTTTGTAGACACTTCTAGGTCCCAAGGAAGCAAGAAAACCATATGCCAAATTGAGAAGATAGTGTATTTTTCAAGGGTCAAAACCGAGCAAGAAAAGGAAAAAGGAAGACACCGTCGGATGAACCGACGGTCCCTCAATTACAAGCATCGGTGCAATCGTCGGACGAGTTGGTGCACGGGGGTGAAACCCTAGGTACCGTCGGATGAGCCGACGGTCCATTTTCTACATGCGTCGGACGAGTTGCGGAGGAAGAGCAAGGAAGACGAGTAGCACCGGATGATCCGACGGTCCGAGTGGGGACCCCGTCGGTCTATCCGACGCTCAGTTTGAATCAAGACAGAGACGCGCCAAGACGAAGCCTTCAGCACCGGATGATCCGACGCCTTGGTCAAGGCATAGCGTCGGTCTATCCGACGGTCTGTTAGAAGCTAACGATGCGATCGACCCGGACGCGAGGCCTTCGACCCGGATGATCCGACGTAGCGTCGGAGCATAGCGTCGGAGCAGTTGTGTCAGAGAACCTCAACGGCTACGTGACGTGGGAGGGGCACCGGATGAACCGACGCCCGGAAAAGCATAGCGTCGGATCATCGGACGGTACCTTTTTCAGTGGACGTTAGCCAACGGCTAGTTTGATGCCTTGGGCTATTTATACCCCCTCCACTCACTCATTTGAGGTTGCTGGATTGTGTGGAAGTGCAGAGGAGTTCAAGACACATTCAAGATCATATCCAATCCATCCAAGTGCTTAATTGCTCATCCTTAGACTTGCATATGCTTTGTGTATGTGTTTAGTGCTAGGCTTAGCTTAGAGCTGAGTGAGTGCAAGGTTGTGCCAACCTTGTGAGGTGATTCTTGAGTGAATCCAGTTGTACAAGGTTCGCCGGAAGCCTTGGGGCCTAAGTGGCTCACCGGCAATCGTCATCGACCCTCCGGCTTGGTGTGGAGCGGCGAGGACACTTTGTGCGGGGGACGTGGAGACCCCCTTCCTTGGTGGAGAAGCTCCTTAGTGGAGGCAGCATCAAGGTGACCAAGAGAGCTTGACAAGTGCCTAAGTGGCTAGCCTTTGTGGCAAGTCAAGTTGGTGCTCTTGGGAGAGACTTGGTGACCGGGAAGCAATACTCTTGTGTGAGTGCTTCAACAACGTGGACTAGGGGTGGCTTAGTGCCTACCGATACCACGGGATAAATCGCGTGTCAAGAGTTTGCTTCCTCTCATCCCCTTTACGTTTCCGCATTTACTCTCTTGCAATCTTTGCTTGCCTCTACATTCCTAGAGTAGTATCATGCTAGGATTGGCTATAGGTTGCAAACCTTCTTTTGGGATGGGAGTTTCACACTAGAACAACCGTAGTTGCACATATAGATAGTGTGTTCTAGTTTACCTTTGCGCAAAATTAGTGAAGCCATAGGTTAAGGTTTTTAGTTGCCTAATTCACCCCCTCCCCCTCTTAGGCTAACGGGCATCCGATTCCTTACAAGTGGTATCAGAGCCGGGACTCACTTCCTTCACAAGGATACGCCAATTCAATTGGTAAATTGTGAAAACCGGCTCATTGGAACGGTTAGGCTTCACCGCCTAGTGAGTTGCTCTATAGAGGAATGAAAGGGGTGGATACCTTAGGTTTGGCTCCAGATGGCACGGGCTATCCTCGGTGGAAGGTTCTCATGGAGGCCTATCTCCAAGCAAGGGACCTTGATGTTTGGAGAGTCACCGATGAGGGCATGAAAAATGGTACTAGAAAAGAAAAGCAATTTGATGTGATTGCTAAGAGTATCATTTTGTCCTCACTAGATGTAGGCGTTTTCAATAGAGTTTTTACTTGTGAAAATGCTCATGAGCTATGGAAAACCATCAAGGAGCAAAATGAGGGTTCAAAAGAAGTTGCTAATGAACGCTACGGTTGTCTCCTTGAGGAATTCAATAGCTTTAAGCAACTTGCTAATGAAAATGCCGAATCTATGTACTCACGCCTAAATGTGCTTGTCAATGAGATTAATGCCTTAGGTGTGAAGGACATCACGGACTTGAACATCAACCGCAAGATCCTTCAAAGTCTCCGGAAGCCCGACTATGACTTGGTGAAAGCAATCATCTACGAGAAGAAGCTCGAAGATTTGAAGCCATCGCATATCTTGAGCAAGATCATGGCACATGAGCTTCAACTCATGCCCAAGTCAAAGAAGGCGCCCCAAGAAAAGCCCCAAGAACCATCCTCTCCAACAACAAGCCATGCTCTCTCAAGCCGACAAGAGAAGGTGTTGAGTAGAATGGCTACTCATGGAAGCTCAAGTGAGGATGATGGTGATAATGAAGATTCCTCAAGTGATGAAGAGGTTGAATCTATGGTGGCCGAGTACGTGAAGAAGATCTTCAAGTATGTGAAGAAAGTCAACATGTACGGCTACAACATCCACTTGAGAGAAGGGCGTCATCATCAACATATCAAGTTCACCAAGATCAAGCACAAGCCCAAGAAGAAGGTGGTCAAGGAGAGAAGATCAAGGCAAGAAGCAACCTTCGCCGTCCGCGAGTGGACAAGTGGTGGATCAAGTTCTTCTAGCTCAAGCGATGAATCAAGAAAGAACTTCACCACCCGCTTCATGCAAGGTCCTTCATCATCACACATGTGCCTTATGGCCAAAGGTATGGAAAGCAATGTAAGTGATGACGAATCCGACACCACCTCTCTCAATGATCTTGTTGAGCTAATCCATGAGCAAAAAGGAATGCTTGAACAACAAGCTAATGAAATCAAAGAACTCAATGCTCTCAATGATCTTAGTGACACCCTTGCTACAAATTATGAACATTTGTTGTGCAAATTCAAAATGCTTAGCAAGGAGTGTGATGAGCTAAAATCTAAGCTTGAGAGCAATGAGACTAAAACAAGTAATTCCTTTGAGCTTGATGAAACATCTATCCCTTGTGCAATTCCTATCTCCAAGGTAGATGCTTCAACTTCTTGCATTGATTTAATTGATGAATCTTGCTCACCATCTTGCCATGAGAATGTTGTTGTAGAATCATGTGATTGTCTCATAGGCAAGGAAAATGATGAGCTCAAGCAAGAAGTGAAATGGCTCCGAGAGAGGTTGGCAAACTTGATGGGCAAGGGCAAGAATGATGAAGAACAAGTGGACATCTCTCAAGACATGAAGAGCCAAGTCCAACCTTCTCAAGATAACCGTGATCACATGGTGAAGAAGCTTGAGAAGGGTGCAACCGTGACTTGCTACAAGTGTCATGGAGAAGGGCACAAGTTCTACAAATGCCCTCAATTTGTCAAGAAGATGGACAAGGGCGCAAAGAAGAAGTTGAAGCCCACCATCAAGAGCTCCCTCATCTACACCAAGCCCAACCGCAAGAACAAGACCAAGAGCAACACCTACGTCATCAAGAAGAAGGCTAATGGCAAGGTGGTTGCACACAAGGTTGGGAAGATGAAGGAAGAGCGGGGTTGGAACCAACCTATTTGGGTGCCCAAGGAAGTCATCACCAACATGAAGGGGCCTCAAATGGTTTGGGTTCCAAAGGCCACTTGAACGCCTTAAGAGCGGGGACTTGGGAGGCTTGGCACAATCAAGATGAGAAGATTCAAGCCTATAAGCCAAGCTTGCAAATTGGACATGTGTTGCCCAAGTTCCCCGATTAAGGTAATGGAAACTAGAACCCATCTCTTGTATCATTGTAGCTCCATTGCCTTATTTAGGTTGCATTTGTTGCAATGTTTACATATGGTAGGTTGCTTGTGTCATGTGCTAACCCATGAGCAATCTACATGGTTTGATTAGTGTGTAGGAAAGCTACACTTGTTCTTTCATGGTGCATGTTTTCATATATATCTTTTTGCATCATGAGCAAGCTATAGGGTAAGCTTCCCTTTGTTGTCATAAACAATGTGCATACATTTGGTTGGTGATTCAAACACTAAATGCACACATTTAGGGGGAGCTCATCCTATGGTTTGATTATGGGACTAACATTGTTTCAAGCTTATCTTATGTAGTCCCTTAGCGACGCATTCCGGTGCGGTGTTTCATTCTAAGAGAATGCTATTTCACTCTCAATGTGATCTAACATCTCTAAAAGAGTGAATATAGCAATATGAGCTTCATGCTATTGAGTCATGTCCTTGCGAGCTTATGTCTCTATATAAGTTCAAAGGCAATGTACTCATACATTCCTAATCCTTGTGGTACCCCAAGTGTCTTCTATGCAAGCTTCTTCCAAGTGGTGTCACCTAGTGATATCATTTCCAAGTGGCTCATCTCAATGTGGTGCCAACAAGGTAGAGAGGATCAATCCCCCGGAGGGATGCAATGATCAAAAGACTACAAGTGATATCTACAAGTGGTAATGTAACAAGAACCCATTTGTCTTATCTCTTGTCCCTTAAGCTACCTCCTTGCATGATATGCTCTAAGCTTCCTTGTCTTTCAAGTTTGTAGTTGTGCACTTGTTTCTCACTACCCTTGTCTTGCAAGTGGTATTCTTTTTATGCACACACTTAGGGGGAGCTTAGTTTGTATCATGTTAGTCTCATGAGCTTGTGATCCACCTTAGTTATTCACACATGTGGTATCTTCATTGATATCATACTTATGGATCATGGTTCATGCGGCTTTCTCCCTTGCATTTAACATCTCTCCTTTGAGCTATGGTTGCTAGATCTTGCTAGTTTCCTTGGACCCGTTTGCTTTGGACTTTTTGGAGACTTTATTCCAAAGGGGGAGAATGTGAGACCAAAGCAAGCGTGTGGCGTAAGCTTACAAGTGGGCTCAAGGATGCTTACAAGTGATTTCAAGGATTTGAGACCAAAGGGGGAGAATGTGAACATAAGAGCAAAAAGGGGGAAGTTTGATCTAGGGGGAGTTTGGATGATGGTAAGCATCCAAGCAAGTGTAAGTGGTTCTAATTTTGTCAATTCTTGCAAATTATGCTTGCTTTGGTTGTGTTGTCATAAATCACCAAAAAGGGGGAGATTGTAGCGAACATGGCCTCACATGCCATTAGTTCGGAGTTTGATTTTGGTGATTCATGACAACATGATTATTGGGACTAACCCTATTGTTTTAGCATGTCTTTGTAGACACTTCTAGGTCCCAAGGAAGCAAGAAAACCATATGCCAAATTGAGAAGATAGTGTATTTTTCAAGGGTCAAAACCGAGCAAGAAAAGGAAAAAGGAAGACACCGTCGGATGAACCGACGGTCCCTCAATTACAAGCATCGGTGCAATCGTCGGACGAGTTGGTGCACAGGGTGAAACCCTAGGTACCGTCGGATGAACCGACGGTCCATTTTCTACATGCGTCGGACGAGTTGCAGAGGAAGAGCAAGGAAGACAGTAGCACCGGATGATCCGACGGTCTGAGTGAGGACCCCGTCGGTCTATCCGACGCTCAGTTTGAATCAAGACAGAGACGCGCCAAGACGAAGCCTTCAGACCGGATGATCCGACGCCTTGGTCAAGGCATAGCGTCGGTCTATCCGACGGTCTGTTAGAAGCTAACAGTACTGACCTGGACGCGAGGCCTTCGAAGACACGGATGATCCGACGTAGCGTCGGAGCATAGCGTCGGAGCAGTTGTGTCAGAGAACCTCAACGGCTACGTGACGTGGGAGGGGCACCGGATGAACCGACGCCCGGAAAAGCATAGCGTCGGATCATCCGACGGTACCTTTTTCAGTGGACGTTAGCCAACGGCTAGTTTGATGCCTTGGGCTATTTATACCCCCTCCACTCACTCATTTGAGGTTGCTGGATTGTGTGGAAGTGCAGAGGAGTTCAAGACACATTCAAGATCATATCCAATCCATCCAAGTGCTTAATTTCTCATCCTTAGACTTGCATATGCTTTGTGTATGTGTTTAGTGCTAGGCTTAGCTTAGAGCTGAGTGAGTGCAAGGTTGTGCCAACCTTGTGAGGTGATTCTTGAGTGAATCCAGTTGTACAAGGTTCGCCGGAAGCCTTGGGGCCTAAGTGGCTCACCGGCAATCGTCATCGACCCTCCGGCTTGGTGTGGAGCGGCGAGGACACTTTGTGCGGGGGACGTGGAGACCCCCTTCCTTGGTGGAGAAGCTCCTTAGTGGAGGCGGCATCAAGGTGACCAAGAGAGCTTGACAAGTGCCTAAGTGGCTAGCCTTTGTGGCAAGTCAAGTTGGTGCTCTTGGGAGAGACTTGGTGACCGGGAAGCAATACTCTTGTGTGAGTGCTTCAACAACGTGGACTAGGGGTGGCTTAGTGCCTACCGATACCACGGGATAAATCGCGTGTCAAGAGTTTGCTTCCTCTCATCCCCTTTACGTTTCCGCATTTACTCTCTTGCATTCTTTGCTTGCCTCTACATTCCTAGAGTAGTATCATGCTAGGATTGGCTATAGGTTGCAAACCTTCTTTTGGGATGGGAGTTTCACACTAGAACAACCGTAGTTGCACATATAGATAGTGTGTTCTAGTTTACCTTTGCGCAAAATTAGTGAAGCCATAGGTTAAGGTTTTTAGTTGCCTAATTCACCCCCTCCCCCTCTTAGGCTAACGGGCATCCGATTCCTTACACGGCGACGGCTTCATCCTCCAAGTGCACGGGGTCTTCACTCGCATTCGCTCAGGGGCTACGCTGGTGGCAAGCGGTGACGGTGCACGTGGGCTTTCAAACTAAGGCGCGATAGCAGAAGCAACAGTGGATGCACACTTGGATAGATCTATTCCAGTGGCTGCTACCACGGGGAATGAAAAAACCCTGAGGGTTTCAGCGTCTATTTATAAGCCAACCAGCGGCTGAACAGATAAGTTCCAGTGGGTGACTCAGCGGTGAGGGTCTGACCTTTCACCTTCTAGTACTCGATGCGCTCCATCTCGGGGGCTTAGCTACATCTGCTAGATTTCCTGGGTAACGACAAGACTCAAGAGCAACTCATGACACATTCTACAATCAAGATGACCCTTCAATTCAAGAGGAAGTACTCGACTCAAGGCTCGGGGGCTCCGTGCCACGTGTCCTTCATTTTTTCTCCGGATTTTACGGGATAATCTTGGCAGAACTTTAGATTGACCCTCAGCTTGAATCTACGATTCGACCTAAGGCTCGGGGGCTACATTCCATATGGAATGCGATTCTTTGAATCGCATTTTCCATATGGTTTCTTCTTCAAGACAGTGCGAGTACTATTGAAGACCTTCAAGAGAAGACCTCGAGGACGCTTGGGAACTACTCGAGAAGACTTCAAGACTACTCAAGGATCAGCTGGAGTACCTTCCAGCCTCGAGATGCTTCAAGTATTCTTGAGGACTTTCGGCTTGTAGTACTTGGGGACGCTTGAGGACTACTCGTCAAGGCTGTCAAGACTACTCGAAACTATCCAGCTCGACTACAAAGTACTTGGGGGCTTGTCGTATGGACCTCCCTGGGCCCACTGCCTTAGTGGGTACCAGGACCGACTACTCGGTGGCCCCCTGGGACTACTCGACTTGGGCTGCACTGCACCAATTGGCGTGAAGCGCAAGGACCTTGGTGGAGAAGTACTTGGATAGGAAGCTATGCATGTCCTGTACCATGTAGAGAACTCCTAGACGTACACGACTAGTACTCTCTCCCAAACCGACTTGTAACCCTGCCTCTCGGGCTATATAAGGCGAGGCAGGGACCTTTACCTCTCTCATACGCATCATCTTGTAAACACACCCAATCAATCCAGAGCTATGCAGCATACAGGACGTAGGGTATTACGCACCTCGCAGCCCAAACCTGTCTAAATTGCGTGCCACGTGTCTCTTCCGTCGAGTTACCGATCTCGGTGAGGCCACATTCATCTACCTTGGGTACTCCCTTGGTAGGTTGCCGGTCCAAAACACCGACAAGGTGCTAATCTTCGGCTTGACCGGATTAGAGACCGTTTTTGAAGGTTTAATCGTCCTCTCCCATCCTCTCAAGGTATTCAAAGGTTCTCTTTGCCCGATCTCTTAGCTTCATGCATTTCTCTCGGATTCCTTTAAGCAATCATCAACTAGTATGCCCAGGAAGCTATCTTTAAGTTTTGAATCAATTTGGATGGCTACATTTCAAATTCCATAATCTAGGGTTTCAGCCGACAAAACCGGTCTGACCGGTTTCTGAAACGGTCTGACCGATTTTGCCTGGATAGAAACCCTGATTTTCCTTAGATTCTTCAAATTCCTTTCTCGTCAAGTCCTAAATCAGTTCCTATGTTCCTGATACATACGTTGTCACTTATTCTTGGTCAGGAACAAAATGTCGGACTTCTCGAGGACCTATACAAGGTGGAAGAAGAAAAGGAGGGTTGATGAGCCCGAAGGCGATCCCGATCCGATTGAGCCGTCCGGTGCCTCCAGTGGGCCTACTTCGAGTCCTAAGATGTCTAGGGCACCTCATCCCACCGTGGACGAGATCGTGGAATAAGAAGAAGGGTATGAGACGTCTAGTGATGATAATGAGAGTGAAGAGAATTACCGAATGCAATTCATGCATGGGAAAGGACCAGCAGATGATGATGATGATGACGACGATGATGATGAAGAGGAAGATTATGGTGATAGGGAAAGAGGTGTTGAAGGGGAAGAAGAAGACGAGGAGGTGATGCTTGAGATCAGAAGGCCAGTCAATCTCAGCTCTCATCGCATTGTGAACTATCTTGGCATGGGTAAGACAGATGCATCTAGGAAGAAGAGAAGGGAATGGCCCTATGGTGAGCCTAAGGATATGGCTAGTGGGATAGATTACAAGTTTCATACCTTCTTTCAGCAGGACTACTACTCCACTGCCATTATAGCTAAGAAGAAGGGCATAGTTGCAAAGGCTCGGTGGATAGATTGCGGCTATATGGAGAAGACCCACAATGCTGTTTTCAGAGATATCATTGATGTTTGTACTTCTCTAAGGATCAAGCCTCTGATGGGTTTCAGGCATAGTTGGAACATGGAGGTAATTGCTCAATTCTATGCCACTGTCGCTTTTGAGGAGCATGAGAGTGCTAGGAAGATGCATTGGATGACCGAGGGGACTAGATACTGTGTCACTTTCACACACTTTGCTAGGTACCTTGGAGCTAGCCCGGCGGATTTGACTTTACCATGCATTCACTGAGGCACTCGTCCTATGGAGCCGTCTGCAATGAAGTTCATGTATCCTAGAGATAAGCAATCCAATGCGGGTTTTGCAGTGGGACTTTACTCCTATTACTGCGTGCTGAACCGTATCGCTTGACCCTCACACCTAGGGGTGGAAACTCAGCGGATATCTCCAACTTCGCTAAGGACTTGCTCGTTCACATGAGGCCTCCTGGACTTCCATTCTCTATGAGTGACTTTATTTGGGAGGAAATCAAGTCAATTAGCGAGAGTCCCCAGAGGTTGTGTGGGTATGCACCGTACATCATGCATATCATTGAAAAGGTGTCTAATAGGAAGTTTCTAAAGGATACAAAGCATGAGCCTTTCAAAGTCCCGGTACCCAAGAGGATGAGGATACCTTCACCTGGAAGGTATGATGAGGTAATGAAGGAAGGAGAAGGACAGCAGTAGGAGCAGTACCAGCCAGCTGCTGCCTCTGGTCAAGGCCAAACCGGTCTGACCAGTTTGGGGCTGGTAGCAGCAGCCAACCCAGGGACAAGCCTCCCTCTCCCATTCGTAAGCTCTTGAACTTTTTCACTTCCATGTGTAAGAGCCAGAGGGATGTATTGGTTGAGTAGCAGAGGTCTAGGAGAGAGAGGAAGCAAATGAAGGACACTCTCAAGCTTTTACATAATCATCACGAATTTGAGCCTCCTAGATCTCCACCCTCTCCCGAGACGGAGGAGCCCAAGATTCCTTCAGTGGATAGCATGGTGGCACAACTGGGCTCTGAGGGATACTTTCAACAATATGCTCATCACTATGGATATCAAGTACCTAATCCTCCACCTCCTCCAACGGGACTTCCTACTAGCGGTCAAAGTGTAGTATCTCAAGCTTATCAGTCACTCTTTGGCAACATTGATGGTAAGATGTGTCTCAATTTCTTATTCTTTAGCATCTACCATTCTTTCTCAAGTTCTAAATTTCAAATTCTCTCTTAGACTACCCTCCTCCACATGGTGGCGCCCTTCCGGAGTATGGTGGTCAGTGATGCTCAGCAACACCTCTTCTCCAAGTTTTTAGTGACGAATGACAAAGGGGGAGAAGAAAAGACGATTAAAGCTTATCTGTCTGTGTGTTGTGGTGGTGAAACCGGTCTGACCGGTTTGTGCTGAGCAATCCCAGGCTCCTATGTATCCAGTTATCTTTTATCTTAGAGACTTGTTGAGAGATTTGGATCTGTAATAATTATCTATTGAACCTTATCTATGTGTTGGACTTGAGAACGCTTGTATTGTGTGCTACAATGTGTGTAATGTACTCTAAATGTTTCTAAGTGACTTAATGTTAGTTTGTGATGCATGTGTGTTTGGTGAATGAGTTGGCTTTTGAGTTTCCCTATTTTGTGGGCTGACTGGGTGAAACCGGTCTGACCGGTTTCTAAAATCGGTCTAACCGGTTTTGCCCCAGACAACACACACCTCGTTGTGTTTTGTCTCTTGTTTGTGATAACTAATGCCATATGCATCACACATTTATTTTATCTTGTCACACACACTTGTTGCACCCCACTTTGCTAAGATTCAGGGGGAGCTTCATGTCTTTCTTGAAATATGTGCAAATTGGCATTTTTAGGCCAAATTAATGAATTCCACTCATTGCACACATTAAGGGGAGCTCTACCTAAATCTTAGTCCTTATAATCTTTATTTTTATATCCTTAGAAAGCTTAAATCAAGGTTGTCATCAACCACCAAAAAGGGGGAGATTGTAAGTGCAATCAAGCCCTAAGTTGGTTTTGGTGAATTAAGTGACAACTTGATTAAAACACTAACACTCTTGTGAAGCATGTGAGCAGGTTATTAATTATTGATGAATGATATTTATGTGTAAAATCATGCATTTGGCTCATATTTCTAATAAGACAAGGGTGGATCATGGTAGTGTACATGGAATGATTACAAGCATGCTATGGATGAATGTCATGATAAGGATAGGATGTTCTTCCCATTGTACTTTACATAAGATATACAACAAGTGATCCTAAGCTAAAGAAAAGCAAATTTAGAGGCATGATTATATATGGTACTTGGTTGGCATCTCTATGCTGAGCAAAGCCTATTGTGAAGAAAGGAGAAGCTTGTGGTAAAATAATGGGAGAACTAAATCAAAATTGGGTATGGCACCAAAGGATTTCACCATTGACACATGATAGAACTTGATGACCAATGTTGTGAGTGTTATCAAATAAAACATCAAGGGATTTCACTATTAATACAAGATGGAACTTGCTGACCTAGACAATGAGTTTACCAAGTTCAATATCAAATGGTTGTCACTCTTACATTTTATGAAGATTATTGACTTGCTCAAAAAAGCTATTTGCAAGACTTCAAGTTGAGCATTGACAAGAGTCATGTGGTTATCTCTATTGTTTTGGACCTACAAATAGAAGTTTGCAAAAGCAAGAATAAATAATATCAATCAAAGGACAAACTAATTGAGTGACATCTCAAATGGTTTTCTCTCTATGGTGCAAGGCTTGACTCAATTGTGGCAAGGATAAGTGATGAAGAGATCAAGATGGCTAGAACGAGGAACTAAGCAAAGGCTATGGATAGCGACCATAAGGAAAGTGGCTAGGGTGAAGTTGAGAGCGTCAAGGATTTCGAAGTATCAAGCCTACCGAGGAAAGTGATAAATTGCATCTAATGTCATGATTGATAAATTGGAGTGGCTTAAGAATTCAAAGTGATTGATCTCTACTCTATGGAAGAATTCTAAGTCACTAGCTCAAGGTGGACATGCTCAAGCACATGCATATATTTGTTTATCTACAACATGTGCTCAGTTGGTATACAATATTGGAAGCCCTCAAATCATTGAAGATCAATTACCAACATACCTTGGTGGTTGAAGCTCAAGTTGCTTAATTAGATTTATCTTTTATCTTGAGTTTAGATATGCCGTATTATCAAAAGGGATGAATCATTGGTTGGACAACAAACATCAAAAAGTGCCTCAAGTGAAACCAAGAGAGACTAACCCGTGAGATCAAAACCTTAGTAGAGCTCTCTGGCCAAAACCGGCCTGACCGGTTTGGCAAACCATTCTCATCGGTTTGGACACTGACATCGTCCAATGTCTAGTTGGTTTGAAAACCGGCCTGACCGGTTTGGCAAACCGGTCTAACCGGTTTTGTTTGACAGACTAACGGCTAGTTTTGTGTGTGGTGGGTATTTATACCCATGAGCTCCTCTTTGAGGGGTTGCTGGTTCTCTACACTCCTAACACCTTCCAGAACTCCAGCTAAGCTCTCCCCAACCTCTCTAAGTGAGATTCAAGCCTTTAGTGCCTTATCCTTGAGTTGGATTGAGAGAGTGACTTGTGTGAGAGATTTAGAGAGCTTTGAGAAGCCTAGTGAGCATCCCACACTTGAGCACCTACTGATTTCGTTGAAAATTTTTTGAAGCATCTTTTACTCTTGGAGCCCTTGGCTCCTAGACGGCTAGAGGTTTTGACGGTCGGATCTTTATTGTAAGGACCGTCAACACGCGTGTGCCCCTGATGGGACGGGCTCACCGGTCGAACCGCGTGGGCGCGCACGCCAAGCCGCACGCTCGCACGCCTAGGCCGCCTCGGATGCTCATCCAAGTGGGATTTGACCCCTTTGACCCCTTTGCCCCTAGCGCTGCACCCTCGAGGAGGCCATGGAGCCCCTGCGTCTTGCTAGACCGCATTCTCACCGTCAAGGACATCGACGCCCCACACCGCGACGCCGAGCCAGGGGAAGAGGAGCACCACGACGATGAAGACCCTGGCATCACGATATGTCGTGTTGTGCCTAGGAAGCGCTCGCCGCCCTGGAGCCACTGTACCGCGCCGCACCAGGGGGAACGCCGTCGTCGCTGTGTCTTCGTCTTCAGCGACCTGCTGCCGTCGCCCGGGACAAGGATGACCGTGTCGTCACTGAACCGAGCAGGAGTGGGGCAAGGACCGGGGGAACGCCAAGGATGTCGTCGCCACCAGGGACGCCATGAACGCCTTCAACACGACGTCGCCCCGTTTGGGCCGCGAGGTGCGTAATACCCTACGTCCTATATGCTGTGTAGCTCTGGATTGATTGGGTGCGATTACAAGATGATGCAATCTTAAGCCGTGAGAGAGAGAGAGAGAGGGGTCCCTGCCTCGCCTTATATAGCCCGGGAGGCAGGGTTACAAGTCGGTTCAGGGAGAGAGTACAAGTCGAGTACGTCTAGGAGTCCTCCATATAGTGCGGGACATGTACAGCTTCCTATCCGAGTACTTCTCCTCTGCAGTCCTTGTGCTTCACGCCAGCAGGTGCCGTGCAGCGCAAGTCGGGTAGTCCCAGGGGCCCACCGAGTAGCCGGTCCTGGTACCCACCGATGTAGTGGGCCCAGGGAGGTCCATACGACAAGCCCCTGAGTACTTTGTAGTCGAGAAGGATAGCTTCAAGTAGTCTTGACAGCCTTAACGAGTAGTCCTCAAGCGTCCCCGAGTGCTACAAGTCAAAAGTCCTCAAGAATAGTCGAAGCATCCCGAGGCTGGAATGTACTCCAACTGATGTTTGAGCAATCCTGAAGTCTTCTCGAGTAGTCCCAAGCGTCCTCGAGTGCTGCCCTTGAAGGTCTTCAACAATGTCTGTGTTGTCTTGAAGCCGAAACTGATATGGAAGTGCGATTGCAAAATCGCACTCCATATGGAGTAGCCCCCGAGCCTTATGTTGAGTTGTAGACTCTGGCTGAGGGTCCATCTGAAGTTTTGGCAAGAATATCCCGAAAAATCCGGAGAAAAAACCGAAGGACACGTGGCACGGAGCCCCCGAGCCTTGAGTTGAGTACTTCCTCTCGAATTGAAGGGTCATCTTGCAAAATGTGTCCTGATTTGCTCTTGAGTCTTGCTGCTACCCAGGAAGTTGAATAGAAGTAGCCGAGCCCCCGAGATGAGGCGCGTCGACTAGTAGAAGTTGAAGACACGTCCGATGAGGACGATGATGAAGAGACGCTGCAGGAGCGCTTCCAGCTGCGGTCAAGGTTTAGCCGCCCTGGATTGCTGCACGTTCCTCTCGTTCAGGATCCGCCGGCTAGCCAGGAGGCTAGTCTGCCCGCGCCGCCAAGGAAGCCGCGCAACATGGCCCGCAAGCGCGTGGCCAAGAAGTTGAAGGTATCAGAGACCACGTCCCAGGAGGTAAGCCGTCTTGAATAGGGTAGTCGAGTACTTATGTCTCAATGTTGTGTGTTGATGACAAAGTTTCCTTGCTTGCAGGAGATGCCACCTTCCGACCCCGTTGAGCAGGGTGACGAAGGCGATTGGGACACAGTGGGGGAGCCAGCTGGGGGTAGTCATAGCCCAGCCCCCACCGTAGAAGAGCTCTTGGCGCAGTTGGAGCGCCAGCCCCCTGCTGCTCAGGGGAGCACAGAACCGGCCGCTGCTGCCACTGAAGAGGCAGCGGCTACTGAGGCGCTGGAGGAGGCGCCTGCCGAGGCAGGACTGGTCGACATCGCTAGTATCCTCGGCGCCCCAACCGTGACGGTGGTCCGATCGAGCTTGTAAGTGTTGATCCTTCCCGAGTAGTGCATTGGACGCGGTAGTCATACAGGCTTGACTTGGGAGGGGGATGAACCCGCCACAGCGGTGGCTGAAGAGGAAGCCACGCCGCCCGCTGAGGAGTCCGCTCCCACCCCTCAGGCGGAGTCCGAGGCGCCGACTGCTGAGGCTACATTGCCTGAGGCCAGCATCGTTGAAGGGTAAGTACCCTGCTCAGGTGGAAGTAGTCCCGAAGAGTAGTCATTGCCGCCAGGTATGACTGATCCAGTTGTCATTTGATGACAGGTGTTGAAGCCGAGGGAAGCAATATCCCGTCGGTGGTGCCCGTCGAAGACGTGATGCCGGAGACTCAGGGAGCTGCTGAAGAAGCCCCCGAGCCGATGGAGGTGGCCGTCGAAGAAGCCGCCGCGACGACTAGAGGAGAGGGCGGCGACGCGCTGCCAGAACCTGTTCTGGAAGTAGTCGTGCGCTCGCCGGAGATCCATGATGCGGAGCCAATCCGCTCAGCACCAATGACCGGAGCTGCGACGAGTAGTCGTGGCGGGACAGAGTTGTTGGCAGATGATCTAGTCGACCCAGCGACGGTGGCTCGTCACCTGGAGGCGGTGCGCCAGGCCGAGCAATGGATGAAGGTGAGTAGCCGACACCTTTGAGTAGTCAATCCTTTAGTGTTGAGTACCCAGTTGATATGTGTTGTCTGTTGCAGTACGTCGCGGAGAGGTCCCGGCAGATGTCTGAAATGCTTCAAGGGTACGGCGACGCGGTGCTCCGGGCTGAAGCCTTAGAGGAGCAACTCGTGAAGTCCCGGAAGCACGCCGCCACGATGCAGTCGAAGATGGACACCGCCTTCGCCCAGTATCACAATGACATCCAAGAGATGCAGGCGAAGAGCGACGATCTGGTGCGGAAGAACAAGTCTCTCCGCAACAAGAATAAAGGTCCACGACCGCCTTGTCGGGTACTTGTTGAGGGTAGCTTGAGGTAGTCTGACACACTTTGCCTTTGTTGATTGCAGAGCTTGAGGCCCGCGTCGATCAGCTGAAGGCTTCAGAGACCGACTTGAAGAACCTCTTCTACCGGGAGCAAGAGGCCCGCCAGGTACTGGAGTACGATTATAAGGAGCTTGCTTACGAGTGCGACAAGCACATGGAGCTCCGTATTGCATCAGATAATGACCTCATCAATTGCTACAAATCCTTGCAGAAGCTGAACGAGGACTGCGAGAAGCTGCGGGCTCAACTCAAGGAACTCGAGGAAGCCGCGCTCCCCATCGCGAGGCTACTGGTGCCTCACCCTGGCGGTCCGAAGATAGCTCCACTGGTGGACCGGCTGAAGGAAGCCCCTAGCCGCCTGGTGACCTACGTCAAGCACTTGGCGAAGTCGATCCCCAACCAGGTTCTGGCCTTCATGAAGTCGTACTTCCCGAATGCTCCTGTGGACGTAGTCGCCGGCGGACTAGCCGCCAACTACTCGAATGAGCAGTATACGGAGCTGCTGGAGCAGATGGCGCCCATTGCTGAACAAGTCGCCGAGAAGCTCAATCTCTAGTAGTCCTGTGGTGTTAGCTCGTAGCAGTAGTTGTACATAAACAATTGTAATGAACTTGTTTAAGTATGGATGAAGAAAACTTCCATGAATGAGTACTCGTTATCGCGGTCTGTGAGTGCGGAGTCCCATTGTGGAGCCGTCGCGAGTAGTCGTACTCGCCAGTAGTCCTATTGAGGGAAGTAGATAGTAAAATAGTTGATTGGATAATCAAACTTTATTACTGAAGAAGTACACCTGGATGGCCAGGACCGTTATTACAGAGTAGTCGACAGGACCCGGAGGCCACCTACGGCTAAGTAGTGCTAGGGCGTAGAGCCGCTTACAGCAGTAGATCCGTTAGTAGCCGTGTAGGCTGGATCTAGAAGTACATGGTCCCTCAATAGACCGCTGCTGGAGTCCTTTGTCGCTCGTCGCAACCCGGGATCCGTTAGTAGCCGCATGGGCTGGATCCTGGAGAGGAGTAGTCCGGAGGTTGGTGCCTGGACCCGGAGGCCACTTACAGTGAAGGGGTCTGTGAGTAGTCGTAGAGACTGGAGCCCCCGGTGTAGTCGTGTAGACTAGGCGAAGAATCGACAGATTGTGACGCCCCAGGTTTTTAATTAACCTTAATAGCCGGTCAATTAGTCAACCGTGGTCAAACCTAGGTCAACCTGGGCCCTCACCTCGAAAAACTCACTAACCCACCCTAGTGACCCTAATTGGCTAGTAAACACACTTGTGGGGCCAACCCATGGTCAAAGGTTGGGTCAAACCCCTTGTCACCCTAGTGTCCACAGGTGTCTGCCAGAACTTTTGCCGCGTTCTCCAAAATTCACCTAAACACTTAAAATTCTACCTTTATGAAAGTTGTAGATCTTGATGAGGTACACAACTTTCATGTAGATTGGCATTTCAAATTTTGAGAGGAAAAACTTGAAAAATCAAGTGCAAGCCAGGAATCACTGTTTGCCAAACCCTGCTGACATTCAAAGTTGGCATTCAAATAACTTTTGATCTGGGCAGAAAAACCCTATATGGCTTTTGTAGAAATTGTTGTTGGTAGCTAGATCTACAACTTTGGTATTCATCACTTGGTCCAGTTCTATTCAAAATTTTTGAGAAAAATCGTTTTGAACCGGGCACCAGCAACACGTTGAACACAGAGCGCCGCCACGCGCGACGTCGTGCGCACCCGCGCGCCGCCGTTGCCGCCCGCCGCCGGCCTTGCCCCGACGTCCACGCCCGCGCCGCCCGAGGCCCACACCGGCCGAGGCACGCGCCATCCCGTGATCCCGCGCCCCCAATGCGCCCCGTCCCGAGGCGCCCCGAGGTCGCCGCCGCCGCACGCGCGCGCACGCCGCGGACCGGCGGTCCGTCGGCCGTGTCGCCGCCGTACGCGCGCCGCGCGCGCGCCGTAGTACGGCGGAGCATCTCCGCCGTCACGCCTCATCACCCGCGGACGCGCCGGGCCGCATATAAAAGCGCCCCGCGCCCTCCCGCGCGCCGCGCCCCGAGTCGCCGCCGCCATTGCCGCCGCCGCCCGCTTCGGAGCCCTGCGCCCGCGCTCGCCGCCGTCCTACTGCTCCAGTAGCTTCATTAGGCCCCCGAGAAACTCCCAGGCTCGCTTGTTGCCGCCAATTGCACCCCCTTGCCGTCGTTCACCGAGCCACCGCGGCCACCGCCGCTGGACCTCGCCGCCGGCCACCTCCCTGCCTCCCCTCCGGTTCCCTGCCACCCCTAGGTGAGCTGTTGGTCCCACCCGGACGCTTGCCCGGCCGGGAGTGCCGCCGGCTCGCCGGATTGGCCGGACCCGTGCCGCCCCTCCCCGGCCAGGGATCTAATTGCTTGGATTCAAATTTTGTTAAGGTGTTTCGTGTAAAACTACAGGGCTTGGTTGTAAAATGCCTAGAAATTCGTAGAAAATTCAGAAAAATCCCAAACAAATTTTGTAGGGTTCAGGAAATGAAATCCCATCACTTTTGTTATTTACTCATGGCTGGATTCTAAATAGTTTTAGCATGAAAAATACAAATGTATTAAACCTGGATCTGTCATAACTTGAAATCCATAACTCCTCTGTATCTCAATTTTGGATATGTTGTGTGTTAGGATATGACTAGTTGCTGTGCCAAAAATTGCACAAAGTTATGCAGTAGATCTTGTTAAATAAATTACATTCTTGCAGAAACTGCCTAATTGATTTTTCTTGTTAAATATATTTATGTTCTTGAGCTCAACTTGTGCACACTGTCTTGATATGTCAAAATGCACATCTTTTGAATTGATCATGATTTATGGATAAACAGAAATGATTATTCTTGAATTATGCATGTTTCCTTTGCAAATTAATAAACCCAGATCAGTGAAGTTCCTAGGTGAATGTGCTGGTTATTTAAACTTCTTTAGGACCAGAGAGCAGGCATGAGAAAGTTTAGATCATTTTGATGCTTATTTATTTTTGAATGCATTTAAAATGAATCACTAGCTAGTCCATGTTATTTTCTCCAATATTTAATTTCCTAGCATCCAACACTTACATGTAGGTCCAATGGACCAGGATAGGTGCTAATATGCATATGAAACACTTCTTTAATTTTTGGGAATTTAATTGTTTAATAAAAAGCTTAAAAGCCCTTTTAATATTAAAGGGAAGTTAAATAAAGAAAACCCCTAATTAATTCTTTTTCTTTTTGAAAGTATTATTTAATTTCATTAAAAAGGTAATTAATTATCATTGCTGATCAGAAAGTAATTCATGAATAAAAATATTATTTACACCCTTGCTTGTGAAAGTAAAAGGATTAAAGCCTTCACATGAAATGACAAGTACAATAAAAACCTTTATTCAAAAATGTAATAAAGAATAACCCATGTACACCAATAACCTTCCTAAAAGGGAAACCTTATCTAAATGCTTGTTAAGGTGAATATGACCAACCAAGAGTCGGATAAGACAACAAACTATCACATCACCTAAATCTTGCATTGCATTCCGTGTAGATCTTCTGGACGGAGATTACTCCCTTGTCCCGGAAACCGAGAAAGGAGGAGCGGAAGCGTCGCTGCAGTACGTGGAAGTGCTCGACACCGAGGGTGCCCAGGCTAACCTAGCTGACGAAGGCAAGCTCCGGTGCATCTAACCTAGTTTTAAAATGCTTTATTCAATTATCTATGGATGATTGTGCGTTTACGTTCAGGAGTTGAATGGAACCCTAGATGCATGATTCCTAGGTACCTTTTGTCCCTACTAGTATGATAGGTCGATAGCTGCTAAGCTATAGGACCGTTACAAGTTGAGTGATGACCTCACTCGCGAGAATAGGTTCCTAGATAGGAATCACAATGTATCCTTAAATGGATTGCTCACGTGGTAAGAGCATGGGATCTGGGCTCCGGTCCAGTGGTTATGTGGGTTAAGTCTTCGAACGTACTAAGCACATGTCGGGTATGGGACCGGTAAGCCTAGTACCTTAATGAGGCGGCAAGGGATCCTACTATTACTACTCTTGGGATTCGCTCTCACGGCTCGCCACCGGTGGTGTATGGTGACTCCGGGTATCTCGCGGGGTATGCCGGATAGCCTGCACCAAAGACTGTAAGATTCGATCCCAACCCGAGGATTTATGGGGACGGCCTGGGAAAGTTGTCCATTTGTGCGCAGCCTACCGTGTGTTTGGGTCTACCTTGCAAGGTTTAAATCAATCGATTGTCGGGCTCTCACCGTTATCCGAGACTACTTACTCCACTAGTCATGAGATCCCTAATGATGGAAGTTGATGAAGATGATGCTTGATTAATTGTATTGTACAACCTTGTTTGTACTAGTTGGCTAATGTAGTAAAGATTAAACCTACTAGAACTTGTGCTAAAATCTTGAAAGTAAGGACCTACTCTTTGTTACTTTTTAGCAAAGCAACCCAGTAGCCAAAAAGCCTTTCATGGTCTAGTTTTGGTGAAGTAGTTATCACCGACGGGTAAGTCTTGCTGAGTATTAGTATACTCAGCCTTGCTATAATATGTTGATACAGGTAATGCCTTCAGTGATGTGTGGCCCGGAGAGATCCCGCCCGGTTGGGAGCTGGAGTGGGTGGAGGACGACTACTGAAAGCATCATGGATGGCCTCCCGTGGTGTCTTCGCTTCCGTTAGTTAAATTCCGCTGCTTTTCGAAAACTCTGAACTATTCTGTCATGACAAAAATTATGGTTTGTAATAAATAAACCCCTCGGGGTACGAATTTGGATATTAATGTTGTTGTATCTCTGGACTCGCCTTCGAGTGAGTTTTAATGCATATATTCGATCCTTGTGCTTTTCAAGTGATTTACCGGGCGTTAACTCGGCAACTAACGACAGGATGATACTTTATTATCGCTTAATGACCAAAGTGGATTGGTTTAAGCGATAGTACAGTATTTTCCTGGGCAAGTTGTCACACAGGTGTAGACTAGGCATAGAATCGACAGAGTTGGTCGATGTTCCACGAGTTGTTGACGTCTTCGCCTTCAAGCGTCTGGAGGCGGTAGGAGCCCAGTCCGGTCACCTTTGCAACTGTGAAGGGACCTTCCCAGGGCGAGCTGAGCTTGTGTAGTCCTTCCGTGTTTTGGATGCGATGGAGGACAAGATCACCAACATTGAAGAAGCGTTCCTTGACGTTGCGATCGTGGTAGCGTCGGATACCCTCTAGGTACCTTGCTGATTGGACGAGGGCGACACAGCGAGCTTCTTCGAGTCCGTCGATGTCAACTCACCTGCTGTCTTCGGAGACGCCTTCGTCGTAGTGCTCCACTACTGGTGAATCCCACATGACATCAGCAGGGAGGATTGCTTCGGAGCCGTAGACCAAGAAGTATGGAGATTGCCCCGTTGGCTTGGAGGGTTGAGTACGTAGCCCCTAGAGAGCATTGGGTAGTTCCTTGATCCACTTGCCTCCTTTGGTGTTTGCAGCGTCGTGTAGACACTTTTTGAGAGCGTCGAGCACCATCCCATTGGCGCGCTCGACTTGTCCGTTGGCCCGGGGATGGGCAACTAAGACGTATCGGACGTCGATCCCGCTGTTCTCGCAGTACTCCCAGAACTGGTGGTTGTTGAAGTTGGAGCCCAGGTCTGTGATGATGTGGTGGGGTAGTCCGTAGTGATGTACGAGTTCATCCAGGAAGTCGAGTACTCTGTCAGCCTTGGGGCATGTAACCGGCTTGACCTCGATCCACTTGGTGAACTTGTCGATGGCCACCAATACTCTGTTGAATCCACCTGGCGCAGTTGGAAGTGGCCCAATCATGTCGAGCCCCCAGCAGGCGAAAGGCCAGGTTGGCGGTATGGTGACTAGCTTGTAGGCTGGGACATGTTGCTGCTTGGCGAAGTATTGGCATCCTTGGCACCTTCTAACGAGTTCTTCTGCGTCGCCCAGAGCTGTGGGCCAATAGATGGCTCGTCGGAAAGCCTTGCTGACCAGTGTGCGGGAGGACGCGTGGTTGCCGCAGACGCCTTTGTGGATCTCCTCCAAGATGTCCTCGCCTTCTTGTCTGGGAACGCACTTCAAGAGTACTCCTGAAGATGCGCCCCGCCTGTAGAGCTTGTCTCCGACGAGGATGTAGGACTTGGCGCGGCGGATGAGCTGCTCGGCCAAGTTCTTGTCCGAGGGAACCTTCTGCTCACTGAGGTAGTCGATGAAGGGCTGCCTCTAGTCCGTGTCGATCATCATGACCTCCTGGCCAGCCGGGGGATGCGCTGGGACAGTGGTCGGTGGCACCGGCTCCGGGATGGATGGCGCGTGAAGCTCGTGGACAAAGACACCCGCTGGTACTTGAGCGCGAGTAGAACCAAGCTTCGACAGGACGTCCGCTGCAACGTTGTTGTCGCGGACGACATGGTGGAACTCAAGACCATAGAACTTGTTCTCGAGCTTGCGGACTTCTAGGCAGTAGGCGTCCATGTTCTCCTTGTTGCGGTCCCAGGACTTGTTGACTTGGTTGATGACCACTGCGGAGTCGCCGTAGACTAGTAGCCGCTTGATGCCCAGTGAAGCCGCGAGGCGGAGCCCATGTAGCAGAGCTTCGTACTCGGCTTCATTGTTTGAGACCTTCCAGAAGATCTGCAGGACGTAATTGAGTTGTTCGCCCATTGGAGAGATCAAGGGTACTCCTTCACCTGCGCCCTCGAGGTTGAGTGAGCCGTCGAAGTACATCACCCAGTGCTCTGGGCGCTCGGTTGGAGTAGGTAGCTGATTCTCCCGCCACTCCGCCATGAAGTCGACTAGTGCCTGCGACTTGATGGCTGTGCGTGGCTTGAAGTCGATGTTGAGGGCACCGAGTTCGACTGCCCACTTGGAGATTCTTCCAGTAGCATCTTGGTTCCGCAGGATGTCGCCGAGCGGGTAGTCGGTGACGACGGAGATCGAGTACTCCTGGAAGTAGTGTCGTAGCTTCCGCGAGGTGATAAGCACTGCGTACAGGAGCTTATGTACTGGCTGGAAGCGTGCCTTGGATTCTGACAGGACCTCGCTGACGAAGTAGACTGGTCGCTGGACTGGGTAGGCGTGGCCGTCTTCCTGCCGCTCAATGACGATGGCAGTACTGACCACGTGAGTAGTCGCAGCGAGGTAGAGCAGTAGCTGCTCGCCTTTGCGAGGAGCTGTGAGGACTGGTGGCTTCGATAGGAAGTCCTTGAGCTGGTCAAGGGCTTGGTCCGCCTCTGGAGTCCACATGAACTTCTCTTGGTGCTTGAGTAGTTTGAAGAAGGGGAGGCCCCGTTCTCCAAGCTTCGAGATAAATCTGTTCAAGGCCGCCATGCACCCGGTCAGCTTCTGGACGTCTTTGATACACGTGGGAGCTTTCATGCTGGTGATGGTAGAGATCTTCTCGGGATTGGCTTCGATGTCGCGGTGGCTGATGATGAAGCCGAGTAGTTTGCCCGAGGGTACGCCGAAGACGCACTTGTTCGGGTTGAGCTTCCTGCGGTACTCGCGCAGGGATGCGAAAGTCTCTTAAAGATCGTCGATGAGCGTGCTGGAGTTTCTGGTCTTGATGACCACGTCATCCACGTAGGCTTTGACGTTCTTGTTGAGTTGCCTCTTGAAGCAAGCCTGGATAGCTCGTTGGTATGTAGCGCCGACGTTCTTCAACCCGAAGGACATGGTCGTGTAGCAGTACGTGCCAAATGGGGTGATGAACACGGTCTTCTCCTGGTCTTCTTCCTTGATCGCGATCTGGTGGTACCTGGAGTAGCAGTCGAGGAAGCAGAGCAGGTCACAGCCCGTCGTGGAGTCGATCACTTGGTCAATCCGCGGCAACCCGAAGGGGTCCTTGGGGTAGTGTTTGTTGAGGTCGGTGTAGTCGACGCACATCCTCCACTCGTTCGAGTTCTTCTTGCGGATGAGGACGGGGTTGGCGAGCCACTCAGGATGGAAGACTTCTTTGATGAAGCCAGCCGCGAGTAGTTTGGCGAGTTCCTTCTTGATGGCGTCCCGTCTTTCGTCGGCGAAGCGGCGGAGGTGTTGTTGCTTCGGGGTAGCTTTAGGATCGACGTTGAGGGAATGCTCAATCAACTCCCTGGGCACCCCTGGCATGTCCGCTGGCTTCCACGTGAAGATGTCGCGGTTAGCCCGGAGGAAGTTGATGAGCGCGTCTTCCTATTTGGGGTCGAGACCCGCCCCGATGGTGGTGGTCTTGCTGCTGTCGCCTGTCCCGAGGCCAATTGTCTTGACCAGAACCTCCTTAGCTGGCTGAGGCTTGTTAGCTTTGTCCGACTTCTCTGGGATGTCGAGTTCACTTGGGGCAAGCTCTTCGACGTAGCGTAGATGTCCATCATTGCGTTGGGTACTTGATTGGTGGAGGCGATCTCCACGGCTTCCGTGTCGCAGTCGTGCGATATCTTCAAGTCCCCTTGCAGTGAGAGTACACCTGCTGGACTTGGCATCTTGAGTACCAAGTAGGTGTAGTGGGGTACCGCCATGAACATGGCGATAGCCGGTCTGCAGAGGATGGCATGGTAGGAGGTCTCGAAGTCCGCAACTTCGAACTTGATGTACTCGGTACGATAGTTGTCCCAAGATTCCCCGAAGGTAACTGGCAGGACCACTGAGCCCAGTGGGATAGCCACGTTCCCAGGGACGATGTTGTAGAAGGGCAAGGCGCTCTTGGTGAGCATGTGGGTGATGTCGAGCTTCAACTTCTTCAAGGTCTTGGTGAAAAGGACGTTGAGCCCTCTTCCACCGTCGATGAGTACCTTGTTGAGCCTGGAGCCTGCGACCACCAGCTTCAGGATGAGAGGGAATCGCCCTGGTTCGGAGAAGCTAGTCCATTGATCCGCGCAGGAGAAGGTAATGGGTACCTCCGACCACCTAAGAGGGGTCGGAACCGCTGGTTCAATGCTCATGACTTCTCGATGGGTAGCCTTTTGTTCCCGTCTGCTGGGTAGCCCGCCGAAGAGGACGTTCACCATCTTGTCGGGTTCCTGGAAGTTGCCATTGCCGTCGTCGTTCTTTTTCTTGTCGTGAGGGTGCCGTGGCTCTGGAGTGTCGTTGAGTGCTCGCCTGAGTTGGTACACTGCTCGGTGGTGTGGTTGCCGTCCAGATGCCACAGGCACTTCTCCTTCAGCAAGTCTTTGAAACCGCCGGAGGTCTTCTTCGAGTTCTCCTTCGCAGGGCACTGGATAGTCGCGACAGTGTTGTATGGCTTGCGCTTGTGCTTGGGACCTGAGTAGTAGTTGTTGTTGCGACCGCCTTGGTTCCCATTGTTGTTGTTGCCGCCACCCGTGTTCTGTTTGCTCTTGCCACGGATGGCATCGTACTTGGCGTTGGCTTTGTCTTCTTCATCTGCCCAGGTGGTGATGATATCCTTGAGATGGGTGATGGACCTGGGGCGGCGTCGACTGAAGTCTTCGAAGCTGCGACGGTGGTAGAGACCATACTGGAAGAGGTCAATGACCTCCTTGTCGGTGACGTCGACTACGGTGGCGCGCTTGTCGAAGAAGCGCCGCATGTACTTGCGAAGGGTCTCGCCTTGTTCCTGCTTCACCATAGCCAGGTCCATGCGAGTACCCGAGCGGCCCATAGCGCCCGCGAAGTTGCTGGTGAACTGCTCCTTCAACTGGTCCCACTTGTCGATCGAGTGCTTGTCCAGTGACTCGAGCCATGTGAGCGGGGCTTGGTCCAGGCAGAAGGGGAAGTAGAGGCACTTGGTGTCGTTGTTGCCGCCAGCGTTCTCGATAGAGAGGGCATAGCATCTGAGCCATTGGATGGGGTCTTGCTCCGCGTCGTACTTGGTGATTCCCAGAGGTTTGAACTTGTCCGGGAGTTGTAAGTTGCGAAGCCGAGGAGAGAAGGCAGGGAAGCCGTCGTTATCGCCTACGGTGGCGGACTTCTTCCGCCGCAGTTCTTCAATCTTCCGGCGGGTGTCGAAGCCGCCCTGTGGGGCTCTGGAGGCGTGGCTGTTCGCGTGGCCTCGGCCACCGCGATCACCTCTGCCACCGGCCCTCCTGTTGGCCCCATGGTTGGAGCTTCCGTCGTCGCTGGCTCCGCCGCCAGGGTCGCGATGGGGGACGATCTCGCGATTGCCGCCAGCAGCTGCGGCGCTGTTGCCAGCTTGAGAGGGTCCGCCGGCGTTTGCACGAGTACGGTTGGGCTGGGCCGGTAGCGAGGCTCGAGAATGGTTACGGCCGAGGTCCGCGCTGCGACTTGTGGCTTCGTTGTCGCGGTTCCTGGCGGGGGGCGGCTGAGCGACCCTATTGTCGACTCACATGAAGTAAGCGTCTTCTGCAAGCTTGGCGATGACCGGTCCCGCGCGCATCCCCTGGGCCTGACGTGCTATCGTGGTGATAGAAATGTGGCATTGCTCTGGGGTAGTGTGTACCCGGCTCTCGACTTGGTCGAGTGCTTCCGCGAGGTTGCGGATGGGGAGGGAGCCTCGAAGACGCCGGCGTCGTTCGTTCCGCTTTCTGTTACGCTCACGTCGAGCGTCCCTGTTGGCGTCAGTCTCATCCGCGGGTGCTTTAGCAGACAGCTCGTCTGCGGAGATGTCTTCGAGGTATCGGTCGTCTGCTGTTCCTGAGGGTCCTGGCGTGCCGCCGGCAGCCATAAAGAGTTGGCGGTCGGGGTTGCCAAGACTGGAGTCAGAACTCGCCACCTCTGTTGGGGTGTACTCCTCAGCTCGAGCGAGTGATGTTCCCTCCTGGAAGGGAAGCGAGTCGAGGTAGGCGACGTAGCGTGAGTTCTTGTCTATCAGGTCGACGGGCTTGCGGTCTGGCCAGTAGACGAATCTCCCGACGGGTGTGGATGTTATAACCAGCCCAGAAGCCGGTCCTGACAAGGGTTGCTCAACTGAGTTGTCCTCGGACTCGGGATCCTCAGGGTCCGACCCGAAGTTGAACTCGTACGCGGAGTCCGAGTAGAAGCTGAATAGGGGGTTGGAGTGCGAGGCGTGGCCGGGGGCGGTGTCGGAGTTCGAGTTGTACTCGGGTACGGGCTCCTTGCCGGCCCGGCGTGTAGTGGGAGCCTTCGCGTGGGCCCTGCTAACGTCGCGGGGGCCACGCGCGAAGCGCTCACGAGGTGGGCTGTCCACATGCGATGGCTGAGTAGCCGGCTCGCATACGATGGCCCATGGGGACGTCGAGTTTGAGTTGGAGGCGGATCCGAGCTCGAGGTCGGTGTGTTGGTCGAAAAGAAAAATTTTGCCGAATTTGCCGGCGAGTTCGCCCGTGACTACTTCGGGAAGTGTCACGAGGCCAGTCTCCGGGTTGGGCGGCATGGTGAGGCGGTGTTGGAAGGACCCAGCGCCGTCAGCAGTGCAGACCCAGGCGCCGAAGACGAAGGTGTCGCCGCGGTTGAAGGCGACGGTTGGCTTGATGTAGACGGGAGCCGTCGAGTTCACCATGTGATTGTTGACGGTGAAAATCCGTCAACCTAGCCATGAGTTTACCTTCAGTGTTGGCATGAGTTTTATACCTTATCCATTGGTACTAACCCCCGTGGTATAACAAGTTCACGTGTGCATGTCGGTTTTGGAGTTTAATGTTTATGCAGGGTTTTAGTGTTGAATGCAAGACTTTCGGGATAAGTTCATCAAGCACCTCATGACAAGACCTTGAAGCCCCGTACAAGTCATGCAATGAAGCAAACTTAACTCCAAGAAGCCGGGGGACTTGATCCGAGAAGACGGCGACTCCGAGGACCCGACCGAAAAGTGCGTCGAATCTTGCAAGACAAGGAGTTGTGTCCAATTCGGAGAGAAACTGACGACATGGCCTACATGCAGAAGGAGGAAACATCCAGGAAGCAAGGGAACCGACGTAGAGCAAAGGAGGCCTCGGGCTGGGCCTGGATGGGCCCAGGCCGGCCGGCCCAGTCCGGTCGGCCCAACCCATTCTAGGGCCCATTTGCCCCCTCCTTTGCCCTAGCCGCCAATCGGGCTATTTATAGCCCCCTGACCGAGAGCCACGCAGAGAAGAATTCGTCATCGGCCGCCGAGGAGCAGAGAAGAGAGGGACACCATCTCGGAGAGGAGAGGGTCGAGCTAGTTGACTAGGGTTCCCCTAGCCGACGTGGAAACCTTGCACGGAAGACCACGTCGGAGTTCCCGGAGCTAGAAGCAAGATCAAGGAAGGATCCCGGTGGTGATCTTGTGTATGTATCATTGTTATAGTTGAATTATCAAGTTGAATCTTTTCCTAGCGATCAAGTGTTTCCTCGAAGATTTCGTTTTTCGATCGGCTTTGCTTATTCCAATTCTATTCTCGAGTAGATTACTTAGGGTGTTCTTGTAGCCGCGGTGGCTAGAGGTACACGCCGGATCTTCCGAAAGAATATCGACTTGTCTTTTGACTCGCCCTAAGCTCCCCGCATGAGTAGGGATACGTTGTGACAGAATGGGGGTTCCGAAAGGCGGATGTTTTCGGATTTGGACGGGAAACCACGATTTAAAGAGGCTTCTATTAAGATTCGATTTGCTACTTCTTCTCTTGCTTGGAGCTTCATCAAAAGGCTTACCCCGATCCCTCTAGATCGGTTTATCTACCAATCTTACTTTGTTTTCTTCGGTCTTTAGTAGATTAGATTCGTTTCGTGTCTTTTACTTAGATGCATTAGGGTTTCTTTTATCGAAGATTGAAGTTACTTGGCTTTATTAGATTAAGTTTTGCGTCACACATTTGTTCCACGGATTCGATACCTTGGGTTCACCACTCGAGGGAAGAAGGGTCCCTTGACTACGACGGGAGACTTGTACGCTTGCAAGTCACAAACGAACTTTGATATAATTATTAACTGTCAACAAGCCCCCTTTTCTGGCGCCGTTGCCGGGGAACAAGTGATCAAGATTTGTTTTTTTATTGCCTTTTTGTAATTTTCAGTTTTCTTTTTGTTTTTCTTTTTGCATCTACTAAACTTTGATCATTCTCAAAATACATCTAATCTAGTTGTCTAACCCTAGTTTTTATAGATTTGTTTTTACTTTCTAGTTTTTGCATACTTTGTTTATTGCTAACCCTAACAGGAGATGGACGGCTACCTCTCCAACAAACCCGATAATTTTGTGGATGATCCAGAAAAACTTTACAGGCTAAGGAGACATGAAGCACATCAAGCTTGTCGGGGACCGCCCTAGGGGCCCCCTTAAACAACGGGGAAACCCTCACTTAAACCCCAGTACCGAAATGCGCCAAGCCTAACCATGCAGGTGACTAACCATGCAGGACACGGCCCACGCCGCGGACTCCGACGGCCCGCCAAGACGGCCCCCTTAGAAGTCCCCTCGAGCAGGCTCCGCCTCGCTCGAGGGTGCACTCCCCCTCGGGCGGGCTCCGCCCCGTTCGAGGGACAAATCCTCCCTCGAAGTGGTTCCGCACCCGCTCGAGGGCTCACTCCCCCTCGAGCGAGTCGCGTCTCGCTCGAGGGTCCGTCCCGCCCTCGGCCGGGGGCCCGCCACGCTCACGGGCGCCTCGCACGCGTGCGCCGGCCCCGTACACGGGCATTTAATGCCCCGACGCCGCGGGACGGCGCCATCATGCGCCCGAAGCTCGCGCCCGGTGCCGCCGCACCAACTCCCCGAGCGGCGCCCATCCCCGCCACCGTGGGGAAGGGACCGTGCGGTACGGCCGGTGTCGGTCCCGTGACACCGCGCGCCCACTACAAAGACGGCGAACGCGCCCGACCCTCGAAGGGGGTCGGGGCGCACCCTCGATTTCACTTTCCCGTGACCTTACGGGGTTAGGGTGAAGGCGCTAGGCCGGTGGATCGCCATCCCGGCCGGCCGTGACGGCGTGGCCGCCGTACCGCGCGCGTGCGGGCGCACGCCGGGCCGTAGCAACCACTCCACTACCGTGAAGCGCGTTGGGAAGGAACGCCGTTCTGCCTGCTCCTGTACCCCGTACCAGCCATCATCAGCACCTCCCTCGAAGCCTACCGGAGGACGCCACCACCAGCTGCCGCCATCCTACCCTCGAACCGCCACTGTTCGGGTACGAAGTAGGCCATCATGGCCAGATCGCTGCGAAGATCGTCCGGACGGCCGCCCACTCTACAGCGTAGCACGACGTGCACCCCCACGTAGCTGGATAGCGCGGCGTGCATGTAACTCGCCGCCCCCTTGGCCTATAAAAGGGGAGGCGAGCCCCCAGCCGCGGGGGGAGACGGGGGACAAAAAAAAGAAGACGAACAACACGGACAACAGAGAACACTTCGCACACCACGCATACACTTCTCATTCTCCCACAACATCTTCAGCCACCCTTCCAGGGACTTGGAGGCCACGCTTCCTCTCCCGCCTTGCTTGTATTTGCCCCACTACAAGCACCCCCGGTGCTAAGTAATATAGTGCCCCGAGCACGCCTCTGCTGGACGTACGGCCTCGCGGCCGGAACCAGGATAAAACCTTTGTGTCACTTGTTGCTTAGCATCGACCATTGAGGGATAGACCACGGCGCTATCTACTGGTTAGTGTCGGGACCATATTCCGCACCGACAGTTGGCGCCCACCGTGGGGCAAACGAGCGCCTAAGGTCATTTCACCAACTCCCTCCATGGTGATTCGCACCGAGTATCGTGCTACACGCTACTGCATGGGTAGCTCGGACCCCCTCCCGGCCGGGTTCGAAATCCGCTTTGGGGACCTGAACTTTCAGGCCACGGGGAACGGCTATCTCATGCGCCTCACTAACCGTGAGGAACTCCGCGCGCGGCGTCAGGCCAGGTCTGCTCAGACCCCTGTCGCACGCACGACCACGGCGCAGGCGCCCGCAGGCACGGATGCCGCGGGCCCGTCGGCGCCGCGACGCCACCGTCGCTCGGCGCGCGCTCGCGTCGGGCGCGGTCGAGCGGCGGCAGGCGAACGTGCCGCCGCCCGGCGCGGTGTGCCGAACACAACGATCGCCACCGCCCCGGCGGGACAGCGCGCAGTCTCCGGACCGCGCATCCCCATTGGGCTGCGTGGCGCCACGACGGCCCATAACGCCAACGTGAACACGACGATGCGCAGGGTTCCGCCTGGCCGCCACGTCTTCGTTGCCAGGGACCCTGGCACCTCAGCAGCAGACGAGTCATCCCTGGGCTCCGTCGACACGATGCCACCCGCCAACCGCCACGGTTACGCGGAGTGGGACCCTACGCGGCGTTCCCGACCCCGGTTGCGTTCGGCGCTTCCTCGACGCCGCGGACTGCGGTTCGGGCGCTCCGACGACTCACAGCACCGGGAGCTACGACCCCACGCGGGAGTGTTGCGCCGTCATCACCAACGACCCGGCCAACGCCGCCGGCGCGGTGGGCGCGGGAGACGGGGAGGTCACACCCCGCCCCGAGGGGATCGCCGCGCGCCGGCCGCGGGGCCAAGCGCTCCCGTTGGGGCCGACATCGACGCACAGCTGGCCCAAGCCCGCGAGCTCGAGGCCAAGCTGGCGGAAGAGTACCGAACGGTGCGATTGCTCCGCGCCTCAATGGCAGGGGAGGCACGCGCGCGGCGAACGCGCGAGGGAGCTGGGCCGACAGGTCCGCGACCACATCAACGCCGTCCCCAACACCGGAAACGCGGACGTACCCCCGCGGGCGAGCCAGAAGCTCGTCGCTGCCGCGACGCTGCTGCGGGCTATGCCAGCACCCTCGACCCCCGAGGCTCGAGACATGCACCGCGAGGTGCAAACCCTCATCGAGCAAGCGGCCGTCCAGCAGGCCGAGAGCTCGGCCTCACGCATCCGCCAGCAGGGGGATGCCCGCGCCGACGAAGCTGCACCGGGAGGCGAACCCTCGGTGCACGCGGGGGCACAAGTGGGGCAACCCACCGAACAAGGGCGCACGCCGGCCAAGGAGCGACTCCTCGACGCGCGCAGGGCATTGGATGGCGACGCTCGCAACGTCATCAACGCCCGGCGCACCAGCAAGGCGGACGCACGAGCGGCAAGAGGCTACCACCCTCGACGGGGTGGGCGCTACGACAGCGGCGAGGACCGCTCCCCGACGCCGGAGCCCCCGGGCACCCGCGTATTCAGCCGGGAGATCCGAGCGGCAGCGTTCCCCCAACGCTTCCGCCAACCCTCGACGATCGTCAAGTACAACGGGGAGACGGATCCCCGTGTCTGGCTCAACGACTACCGCTTGGCTTGCCAGCTGGGCGGGGCCACTAACGACGAGGTCATCATCCGCAACCTGCCCTTACATCTGGGCGATGCGGCCCGGACATGGCTCGAGCACTTGCCCGCCAGCCCGGATCCATGACGCGGGACGACCTAGTCCACACGTTCGTGGGCAACTTCCAGGGCACATACGTGCGCCACGGGGAATTCTTGGGACTCGCGCTCCTGCACGCCGAAGCCCGGCGAATCGCCGCGGGACTTCATACGGCGCTTCTCCAAGCGCCGCACGGAGCTCCCCGGTGTGGCGCGATCCCGAAATCGTGCACGCCTTCCTCGAGGGCACCACGTGCCGGGATCTCGTGCGGGAGCTGGGACGCAGCCCGCCTGCGGACTCCAACGAGCTGTTCGACATCGCCACCAGCTTCGCCTCCGGGGAGGAGGCCGTGGGGGCAATCTTCGACGACAAAAAAGGCAAGCGCCCTGAGGACGAGCCCGCAGAGGGCAGCAAGTCAAAGGGGCCGCACCGCAACGACAAGCGGGGCAATAAGGGGAAGAAGCCGCGCCGCGAGGCGCGCGAGCAAGGGCGCGACGGCGGTAACGCCGAGGCCCTCGCTGTCGACCCGGCTCGACGGGGCCCTCGTCCGGCCCCTCGAGGCCCGGGAGTGTTCGACGACATGCTGAAGAAGCCATGTCCCTACCACAAGACCCCAGTGCAACACACCCTTGAGCAATGCGACATGCTCAAGAAGTTCTATGGCCGCGCCGCCGCAAAGGAGGCAGAAGCCAAGAAAGACGGGGGCGAGGGCGACGCCGGCGGCTTCCCTGCCGTCGAGAATGTGTTCCTCATCTTTGGGGGGCCTACCGTCGACATGTCGACCCGGCAGCGCAAGAAGGAGCGACACGAAGTCCTCGCCGCGGAAAGGGCGCCTCCGGCCTTTCTCAAGCGGGTCGGAGGATGTCATCACCTTTAGCCGGGAAGACCACCCGAATCGCATCCCCAACCCGGGCCGGTACCCACGCGGTGGTCGATCCCATCATTGGGAACGCCGGTTCTCAAAAGTCCTTATGGACGGAGCGCGGTAGCCTCAACATCCTCTTCGCGCATACATTGCGCTCGATGGGGATCGGGTTGAACCGAGTTGCGGCCCCGGCACGAAGCCGTTCCACGGCATCGCGCCCGGCAAGCAGGTTCAGCCCCTCGGGCAGATCGACCTGCCAGTCTGGTTTGGCACCCCTAAGAACTTCCGCAAGGAAACCCTCACCTTCGAGGTGGTGGGGTTCAAAGGGCCTACCACGCAATACTTGGGCGACCCTGCTATGCCAAATTCATGGCGGTCCCCAACTACACATACCTGAAGATGAAGATGCCGGGTCCAAACGGCGTCATCACCGTCGGGTCGTCCATCGAGCACGCATTCGACTGCGACGTCGAGTGCGTGGAGCACGCAGAGGCACTAGGCGCCGGACGAAGCGGGTGAACACGGCGGAGAAGATGGTCAACGAGGACCTCAACTCCGCCGCCAAGCACGCGGGCACCTTCGAGGCCGGCGGAGCGAACCAAGGGGTCCCCCTCGACCCTTCGGCCCCCGAGGGCAAGGCGTTGAGGGTCAGCTCCACCCTCGACCCCAAATAGGAAGCAGTGCTCGTCGACTTCCTCCGCGCCAACGCCGACATCTTCGCGTGGAGCCCCTCGGACATGCCAGGCATCCCGAGGGAAGTCGCCGAGCACTCCCTTGACATCCTGCCAAATGCTCGCGCCATACAGCAACGGCTGCGCCGCTTCGACGAGGAGCGGCGACGGGCAATCGGAGCGGAGCTGCGGAAGCTCCTCGAGGCCGGATTCATCAAGGAAGTGTTCCACCCGACGTGGCTAGCTAATCCTGTGCTTGTGAAAAAGAAAAATGGGAAGTGGCGGATGTGTGTAGACTACACTAGTCTTAATAAAGCATGTCCCAAAGTTCCTTTTCCTTTGCCACGCATTGATCAAATTGTTGACTCAACTGCTGGGTGCGAACTGCTCTGTTTCCTTGACGCTTATTCCGGATATCACCAAATAAAAATGAAGGAGTCCGACCAGCTCGCGACTTCGTTCATCACGCCGTTCGGGACGTTTTGCTACGTCACGATGCCATTTGGCCTCAGAAACGCGGGGGCAACATACCAACGTTGCATGCAGCACGTTTTTGGGGATCACATCGGGCGGACGGTTGAAGCATACGTGGACGACATCGTCGTGAAGACCAGGAAGGCGGACGACCTGGTTGGCGACCTTGGCATCGCGTTCAACTGCCTACGGGCCAATGGGGTCAAGTTAAACCCCGAAAAATGTGTCTTTGGAGTGCCGCGAGGCATGCTCCTGGGATACATCGTCTCCCAACGAGGAATCGAGGCCAACCCTGAAAAGGTTGCGGCCCTCGAACGGATGGGTCCGATCAAGGACCTCAAGGGGGTACAGAAAGTATTGGGGTGCCTTGCCGCCTTGAGCCGCTTCATCTCGCGGCTCGGCGAGAAGGGCCTGCCCCTCTACCGCCTACTCAAGAAGCACGAGCGCTTCTCCTGGACCACCGAGGCCCAGGACGCGCTCGACAAGCTAAAGGCGTCACTGACACGCGCCCCGATCCTCACGCCGCCGCAGGGACGGCGAGCCCCTGCAGCTCTATGTGGCCGCGACCACCCAGGTGGTGAGCGCCGTGATCGTTGTGGAGCGCACGGAGGAAGGACACGCCCTGCCGGTGCAGCGGCCAGTCTACTACATCAGCGAGGTCCTCTCGGACACGAAGATGCGCTACCCACAGGTCCAGAAGCTGCTGTACGCAGTGGTTCTTGCGCGGCGCAAACTCCGCCACTACTTCGAGGCCCACCCGGTCACGGTGGTTTCCTCCTTCCCGCTAGGAGAAATCATCCGCAACCCCGACGCCGCGGGTAGGATCGCCAAGTGGTCCGTAGAACTGATGGGCGAGACGCTCGCCTACGCCCCGCGCAAGGCCATCAAATCGCAAATCCGGCGGATTTCGTCGGCCCGAGTGGACGGACACACGGCGCCGCCCCCACAAATCCGGGCGAGTCTTTGGACTGCGTTCTTCGACGGCTTAGTGATGAAGACGGGAGCGGGCGCGGGCCGCTCTTCGTGTCACCCCTCGGGGAGCACATGCGCTACGCGGTGCGCCTCCACTTCCCCGCGTCCAACAATATGGCCGAGTACGAGGCCCACGCTCGCGGCCTCAAAATCGCCATTGAGTTGGGCGTAAAGCGCCTCGACGTGCGCGGGGACTCGCGGCTCGTGATCGATCAAGTCATGAAGAACGCGAGGCTGCCATGACGACAAGATGGAGGCCTACTGCAAGGCCGTGCGGGCCCTCGAAGACAAGTTCTACGGCATCGAGCTCAACCATGTGCCCCGCGGGCCACAATGAAGAGGCGGACGAACTCGCCAAGATTGCGTCCGGGCGGATCACCGTTCCCCCGAACGTTTTCGCGCATGACATCGCTCAACCCTCGGTCGTCTTCGAGCCCTACCCCTCGAACCGCAGCGAACCCTAGGGGCTCCCTCGAGCCCAGCGGGTGCGGAGCCCATGGACGAGGACCCCTCGAACGAGGCGTACGTGCTCTCCCTCCTCGAGGGGTACGGCTCCCACGAGGCCGAGGCGATGGACATCGAGCCGGCTCCCGCCCAGGCGGACTGGCGGGAGAAATATATTGCCTGGATCGCTCGAGGGGAGCTCCCCGAAGACCGAGCCGCGGCCAGGCGCATCGCCAGGATGGCCAAGTCGTTCACCCTCGTCGACGGCGAGCTGTACAAGCGCGCCGCCTCAGGCATCCTACAACGGTGCGTGCCCATTCCCGAGGGGCGCGAGCTCCTACGGGACATCCATGCGGGGATTTGTGGCCACCACGCCGCACCCCGCACCCTCGTCGGCAACGCGTTCCGCCAAGGCTTTTACTGGCCTACCGCGGTCGCGGACGCCAGCGAAATCGTACGCACCTGCGAAGGGTGCCAGTTCTACACCCGCAAATCCAACCTGCCCGCTCACGCCCTGCAGACCATCCCCGTCACATGGCCGTTCGCCGTGTGGGGGCTGGATATCGTCGGGCCCCTGCGGAAGGCGCCCGGGGGCTTCACCCACCTACTAGTTGCGATCGACAAATTCTCCAAGTGGGTGGAGGTGCGCCCCATCACGAATTTAAGGGCTGAGCAGGCAGTCACGTTCTTCACCGACATCGTCTACCGCTTTGGAGTGCCAAACTCCATCATCACAGACAACGGGTCCCAGTTCACGGGCCGGAAGTTCTTGGAGTTCTGTGATAAGTTCCACATCCGCGTGGATTGGGCGGCTGTGGCACACCCACAGACCAACGGCCAAGTGGAGCGTGCCAACGGCATGATCCTACAGGGCCTCAAGCCCCGAATTTTCGACCAGCTCAACAAATCTGGGCGAAAATGGCTCCAAGAACTACCAGCGGTCGTGTGGAGCCTAAGGACAACCCCAAGCAGAGCCACCGGGTTCACCCCGTTCTTCCTAGTACATGGCGCGGAGGCCGTCCTCCCCACGGACTTGGAATACGGGTCACCCAGGGTTCGAGGCTACGACGAGGATGCTAACCAGCGAGCCCGCGAGGACTCGCTGGACCAGCTGGACGAGGCACGCCTCGTAGCCTTGATGCACTCCGCGAGGTATCAACAGTCCCTAAGACGCTACCAAGCACGCAAGATACGTCGACGGGATTTCAGCGAGGGGGATCTGGTCCTAAGGCTGCGCCAAGATAACCGAGGGCGCCACAAGCTATCGCCCCCATGGGAGGGACCCTACGTCGTGGTGAAGGTGCTCAAGCCGGGCACATACAAGCTGGCCAACGAGGATGGTGAAGAGCTCACCAACGCTTGGAACATCCAACAGCTACATCGCTTCTACCCTTAGCTAGGATTTTTCCAAGTACTTTCTGTTGTAAAAACACATGGCCAACACCCCAGTTGGTGTCAACTATGTAAACGCTCCAAGTCCAATAAAAGGGCAACTCGGCTTTCCCCTGAAACCCAAGTTACCCTCGGGGGCTACTGCGGGGGTCATCCCCCCCAAAACGGTCCCATTTTTTCGCGCAAAAAACAAAACAACACGCGCTAAGTTTGTTTCCTACTTCAACTTCGAGCCACGATTCGAACAGGGCGCAGGAGGCACAGCGAAAGGAGCGTGCGAGCCAGAGATAGCCTACGCCGCGTGGCTATGGCCCTTCTCTCTCGCCTCCAACCCAGCGGGCCCCCCTACGAAAATCGAACTTCCCTAACTAGAATCTACTCAGGAAGAAGGAGAAACAAAAAGCGTAATAAACAAACAACTTCATTTACAGCAACTGTTTATGTTCACGAGACAACTTGTCTATTTACAAAAGGCCACGAGGCCAGAATTCTGATACACGTAAACAAAAAATGGGCCTAGCGCCCAACTGCTTTCAGGCGGGAGGGGCAGCAGCATCGGCGGCGTCCGGGAAGAGGAATTCTTCGAAGGCCTCGGCGAGCGACCCGGCGGCGTCAGCAGCGAGCGCATCCGCGCGCTCCATGGCCACCTCGTCCTCGACGCCCTCGGGCACGACGTAGCCTTCCGCCAGCGCCTCGAAGTTAACCTCGTAGTGGGATCGCACCACTCCGAGGGCCTTCTGGACACCCAGCTGCAACGCCCGACGCATCCGCTCGGTGACATGGCCACCGAGGGCACGCGGGACGGCCGGCCGGGGAGGCGGCCGGCATGGGCTTCACCCTCCTCGACGACGAGGCAGGTCTCGAGGGCCGCATCGCGCAATTCCTGCAACTCCCGCTCGGAGGAGTTGTAGGAAGCCTGCAGCGCCTCAGCCCGCTCAGACGCGTGCCCCAAGGCGGTGCGCAAGCCTGGGATCGACAAGACAAGAAGAAATCAGAAAAAGGGGATGCGAATTCCCAAACGAAAAGCCAACGAGCAAGTGTCAAACAGTGGCTCACCCTCGACTTGCTTCCTCTCCATCTCGAAGTCCCGGCGCACGGCCTCGACCGACAGCTCGAGGCGCTGGACGGTTTCGCCCTGCTCGCGGAGGGCCAGCTCCTGGTTGGCGTTGCTGATGCTGAGCACGAGCGCCTCGTCCTCGACCTTGGAGAGCGTGGCGGTTCCGCTCCTCCAGCGACTTCCGCGTCACCTCGTGGGCGGCGCGCTCCCGCTCCAGCGCCGCACGGGCGTCGACGAGGGCGGCCTGCCCCTGCTGCAGCCGCTCCTCAGCCCCTTGGTGGGCGGCGCTCTCTTGCTGGAGCTGGTCCTCAGCGGTGACGAGGGCCGCGGCCTTGGCGTCGAGGGCGGCCTTCAGGTCATCGGCCTCCTTGGCGCGCTGCTCCCGGCCCGCGCGCCCGCCTCCTCGGCACGGCGGCCCCGGCCGCCGCGCCCCCCTCAAGCTACGTGCGGAGCTCCCGGAGCTTCGGCGCGGCGATGGCCACCTCCGCCTCCCGGTTGGCGGCCGGCGTCGCGCCTTCTCTAGGTCCGCGCGCGCATTCCACGGCGCCTCGTCACGATCGACGAGGGCCGCACGAATCCGCTCGAGGCTCGAACGCCGCGGGGCGTCTGTCCCGAGCTCTCCGGGAGCTCGTCGCACCATGCCGTCGCCCGGTAGGCCAGCCAGCCGTCCGGCGTCCTGAGAGCATCCGCAAGCGCGTCGAAGGCGCTGCACCGCTCCCGGAGCTGGTGAACCTCGGCGTTCACCCGGTCGAAGGCGTCGTACTTGTCGTGGGCACGACGCTCGAGCTCCTGGCAATCACAGAATCGAAGCCCGTAAGCACCGAGACTCGAATGCAGTGTACGAAAACGAAAGGGGAAAAGGACGAGCGACCACGGCTCACCTGGAAGACGAGCCAGGCCGGGCCGCCATGGACCCGCAGCGCCTCGTTCAGCGCTCGGTTGAGCGTGGCGCCGTGGCTCCGGAGCTCGCTCCAGAGCTCCTGCTCCCCCCGGCGTCGGCGAACGCGGGGGGATCCTCGGCGACCCCCTCCACCGGGCGGGGCGGCCGGCGCGGGAGGGACGAGGCCTCGGCACCGTGTCCTCGTCCCCCCACCACCGAGGTGACCCTCGTGCCGCCTCACGAGGGCCCCCTCCGGGGCTCGGGGGAGCTCGTGGGCCGGGCGGCCCACCGATCCCACCCGGGCGGCGGGGAGTCGTCGAGACCTCCACCACCTGCTTGGAGATGGGCGGCGGACGCCGCCGCCGCGCCGCCTCCGCCGGCGCCTCCACTTGTGCCACCGCGGCCGCGGCGCGCGGCGCGGCGCCACGGCCGCCGCCTCCGGCCCCGCTGCCGCGTCCGTGGGCGCCCCCGTAGGATGCACCCGCTCCACCTCCACCACGGCCGCCGCGCGTGGCCCGTGTCTCCGCGGCGGCCGGCGCCGGCCGCGGCCCCCCGGCGGCCTGCGGCCGCGCGACGGCGGGGCGACCCGCCGGACGGGGCCTCGAGGCCCCGGCCGGGCTTTGCGAGCTCGTGCCCGCCGCCGTGCTTGTCCCCGGGCGCGACCCCCTCGACGAGCACCGCCGGGTGGGGATCGACGCGTCCGTCCTCAGCACCTTGGCTGGTGCAAGAGGGGGAACGGTTGGCACCACCCTACATAGGCACGAATGGAGGGTCAGATCACCTGATCACCAACGAGCCAAACCAAGCGAAGAAAGATGAGCTCCTTACCTCGAAGAGGAAAAGGCCCGTTTCCTTTTCCTCGAGGCCTCTGCGGACGAGGCCGGTGCGGTGCGGCACTCGCGGTGGCGCCTCCCGGCCGGCGCCGGCCGTCCGCGCGGTGCGCCCGCCCCGTGCGCGGGCGCGACCGACGCCGCGCCGCCCGAAGGCACCACCGCGCGCGGGGGCACGCTCGCCCCGCGCACGGACACGGCCGCCGTCGCACCCCCCGACGATGGTGCCGCGCGTGCGGAGCACGCTCGCCCCGCGTGCGGGCACGCTCGACGCGCGCACGGGCGCACCCGCCGCGCGCGCGCCTCCGCGGCGCGCGCGCGCATCTCCGCGGCACGCGCCGCTCCCGATGTCGATGCCACGGCGGCGGGCGCGGCGCACCCGCCCCCGGGCGATGCCGCCCTTGACGCGGCCGCGCGGGTTCCGACGATGGGGGCGCAGGCTGCCACCTGTCTGAGGGGTCCTCCCCCTCAGCCTCTTCCTCTTCGTCCTCCTCCGAGGACGAGCACCATTCGGTCCCCGGGGAGGAGAGCCCCAGCTCTTCACGCCGCCGGTACTCCGCAGCCCGCCGGTCGCGACGCGCTTGACGTCGCTTCGCGCGCGCCTTCTTGCGCGCCGCCTCCTCTCGCTGCCGCTGCTGCGCCGCCCGGCCCAGCGCGCGGGAATCGGGGGTGGGCGGAACGGACTTGGCGATGGTGAACTCCACCAGCTGCACGCAGAAGCGGTAGTGGCACGTCAGAAAACGAAAGCAAGACCAAGAACTAAAACGAAATCAAAAGCCAGACTCACCAGCGGGCCGAGGGGGAGCATCTCGAGGTCCCACGGGGTCCGGCCCTCGAGCATCGGCGGCGTCGGGTGTCGACGGCGCTCCGCGCCCGGGTGAGCGCATACGGCCGCTCAAGGGGCGTCGGGAGCATCCGAGACCTCGCCAGGTCGACGGGGTTGGCCGCCTCCGTCATCTCGAAGATGCAGAGCGGCCTCTCCATCAGAGGCACGACCCGCCGATGGTGGAGGAAGGCGAGGACGCCCATCGCAGTCAGCCCGTGCTTCCTCAGCCGCTGCAGCGCGCCCAACACCGACTCCTGCCGCGCCCGGTGCTGAGACGTGGACACCCCGTAGCCCCAGGAGCCAGGCCTCTCCTTGAACACCCGGCCGGTGTAGGGGGGAAGGCCGGGCTCGGCGTTGCGCAGGTAGAACCATCTCCGCTCCCAGCCGGCGTTGTTCGTCGTCATGGTGCAGGGGATGTAGACGTCCTTGAACTGCCCTCGCAGGGCAAGCGACATCCCGCCGGCGCGCATCGCGCGGCGGGTCCTTGGCTCCGTCGTGGGCTGCATGATGAGCTCCGCGCGGAAAAGGTGTACCCAGAGCTCCCAATTAACTGGGATCCCCAGGTACCCTTCGCAGACGCCCACGAATGTGGCCGCCTGCGAGATCGCGTTGGGGGCGAAGTTATGCAGCTCCACCCCGTAGTAGTAGCACATCGCCCGCATGAAGGTGCTCGCCGGCGCGGTGAAGCCCCGCTCGTGGTAACGGGTGAAACTCACCACGTAGCCCTCCCGGCGGGTTGGGCTCGCGGTCCGCGGCCCGGCGGCACGATCCACTCCGCGGGGCGTCCGTCTTCGTTGGCCGCCGGTGGCCGGCGGCGGCGACCGGCTCGCCCGGGGGCGGCGGGTCACCGTCGACCTCTCCCAGGCGTACGGCTCCAAGATCCTAAGGGGAGGCTGAGGCGGCGCCATGAAGAGGACGAGGGCGAACAGAAGCGGAGGACAAGGAGCGGAGGAAAAAGCTCTAACAGCGAGCCCGCGCGGTGGCAAGAGCAAGACGAAGGCGAAGGGGCGGGGGACTGAAAACGGTGAGAAGCTAAGGTAAAAAACCGCCGTCCCTTCCTCCCCGCAGTTTTATAGGCCGACGGGCGAGCTCTCCGGAGCGGACGCCCCGACTAGCGTTGCTTGCGGGGAATCTTTCCATCGCGTCGACGGGCGGGCCCCACCACGACCGCAGCAGCCACAGCACTGCAGGCGGGTCATCATTACGGCAAAGACGGGCAGCAACCGAGGCGAAGCCGTCACGTCCGCCCGCCGCGCCACCCACTACGCGCGCTCGCGCGCGGCGCGCCGCCTAAAAGGCGCGCCGCGGCTCGCAAAACCGCGGCCACGACCGCAAGGCACTTAAATGCCCGGGTCCCTTGCCAAGCAAGGGGAACCCTCGAGCGGGGCGAACCCTCGGCTCGAAACAAAAGCGACCCTCGACGGGATATCAGCGTGAGAAGGTCGCCCGGGACCTGCTCGATGTAGAGCAGGCGACCGCGGGCACCCATGCCACGTAAAACCCTCGAGCGGCACGAGCCCTTGGCTCAAGATGACGTCAACCCTCGATGGGATATCGACGTGAGAAGGTCGCCCGGGACCTGCTCGATGTAGAGCAGACGACCGCGGGCACCCATGCCACGCAAAACCCTCGAGCGGAGCGAGCCCTGGCTCGAGACAATGTCAACCCTCTACGAGAAGGCACACGCGTGAGAAGGTCGCCGGGACCCGCTCGATGTAGAGGGCGGCAACCGCGGGCACCCATGCCGCGCCGCACCACCAACTCGCACCTCGAGGGCTGGCTCGCCCAGACCCCTCGACGGCCGCAAACGCGAAAAGACGGGGCCGCCCAGGCGCCACCCCGCACGGCCCTGCGATCGGAGGTTCGAAGCGACCCTCGACGGGTTCGAACAGGCGCCACGGATCGCGAGTTAGGGACGACGAGGGCACGCGCATTCGAGCCGTTCCTCGAGCCCGTCGGCTCGAGGGTGCCCCACATGTCGTGTTCGAGAGCCAGCGAGGGCAGCTAGCCGGGGGGATCCCACCGAGGGAGAGCTTCCGCGCCCTCGGTCCCTAGCGAACGGGACCGAGCCCCACCTAGCAAACCCACGCAAGCGCTTCCATGGACGTGTCTCCGGACCGCGTAGCCTACCCTTATCGAACGGGGCATGGGCGTCCACTCGAACCACCCGCTACCAGCTCGAAGAGGAATCAGCAATTCGTGACCCGCTCGATGGGAGTTGCAGAAACCTCACCCTCCGTCCCGCGGAGGGACGGCGAGGGTGCGTCAAAAAACAAGTCGTCAGGCTCTACCCGATCGCCTCGAACGGGCCAAGGCTCGGGGACTTGACGCACGGCTACACCTCCTTGAAATTGTACCCGCCCGAGACAGTGTCAGCGGTGCGTGCACCCCCGATGCCGGCTGAAATACTGCCGATGCCGGTTGGCATATGTGCCACGTCTCTCTGACCTCTCGCGGTTAACCCCTGCAGGAGAACCCACACTCCTGCAGGGCTTCGGGGGCTAGACCCGCGGGTCCACTGACGCGGCCCCACGGAAAGCGTTCGCAAACAAGGAGGGAAGAACGTCCTATCAGTAGGTTCCAGCATCTGCGGGGGCCTCAATGGCGAACCCGCAGATGCTCGGGGGCTACTGTCGGGGACCGCCCTAGGGGCCCCCTTAAACAACGGGGAAACCCTCACTTAAACCCCAGTACCGAAATGCGCCAAGCCTAACCATGCAGGTGACTAACCATGCAGGACACGGCCCATGCCCCGGACTCCGACAGCCCGCCAAGACGGCCCCCTTAGAAGTCCCCTCGAGCGAGGCTCCGCCTCGCTCGAGGGCGCACTCCCCTCGGGGCGGGCTCCGCCCCGTTCGAGGGACAAATCCTCCCTCGAAGTGGTTCCGCACCCGCTCGAGGGCTCACTCCCCCTCGAGCGAGTCGCGTCTCGCTCGAGGGTCCGTCCCGCCCTCGGCGGGGCCCGCCACGCTCACGGGCGCCCGCACGCGTGCGCCGGCCCCGTACACGGGCATTGACCGCCCGACGCCGCGGGACCGGCGCCATCATGCGCCCGGGGCTCGCGCCCCGGTGCCGCCGCACCAACTCCCCGGGGGAGGCGCCCATCCCCGCCACGCGTGGGAAGGGGCGTGCGGTACGGCCGGTGTCAGTCCCGTGACACCGCGCGCCCACTACAGTACGGCTAACGCGCCCGACCCTCGAAGGGGGGCGGGCGCACCCCTCGATTTCACTTTCCCCGTGACCTTACGGGGGGTTAGGTGAAGGCGCTAGGCCGGTGGATCGCCATCCCGGCCGGCGTGACGGCGTGGCCGCCGTGCCCGCGCGCGTGCGGGCGCACGCGGGGTCTTCGTAGCAACCACTCCACTACCGTGAAGCGCGTTGGGAAGGAACGCCGTTCTGCCCTCGCTCCCCGTACCCCCGTACCGGCCATCATCGGGCACCTCCCCTCGAAGCCTACGGAGGACGCCACCACCGGTGCCGCCATCCTACCCTCGAACCGCCCCCTGTTCGGGCACGAAGTAGGCCATCATGGCCGGATCGGCTGCGAAGATCGTCGGACGGCCGCCCACTCTACGGCGTAGCACGACGTGCACCCCCACGTAGGCCGGATAGCGCGGCGTGCATGTAACTCGCCGCCCCCTTGGCCTATAAAAGGGGAGGCGAGCCCCCGGCCCGCGGGGGGAGACGGGGGGACAAAAAAAAGAAGACGAACAACACGGACAACGAGAGAATACTTCACACACCACGCATACACTTCTCATTCTCCCACAACATCTTCGACCACCCTTCCGGGGACTTGGAGGCCACGCTTCCTCTCCCGCCTTTCTTGTATTTGCCCCACTACAAGCACCCCCGGTGCTAAGTAATATAGTGCCCCGAGCACGCCTCTGCTGGACGTACGGCCTCGCGGCCGGAACCAGGATAAAACCTTTGTGTCACTTGTTGCTTAGCATCGACCATTGAGGGATAGACCACGTCGCTATCTACTGGTTAGTGTCGGGACCATATTCCGCACCGACAAAGCTAAAAAGCTGGATTTTGTAGATTCGGAGTCGGAAGACAAAGGATCGCAGGAATCTCCGAAGAATTCACCACCTCAAAGTCCTCGGGAGAATCGACTTCCACCGATGGGTGACCAACCACCGCAAGAACGCAAGATTGGGGAGCTATGCACCCCAGACATCATCGACCTACCAATCTTGAACCTCGAGGAGATCGGAAGACCGTTCGAGATCAAGACCTCAACAATCCGCATGGTGCAACATTCACCCTTCACCGGTAAAGAGGATCCGAACCTTCACCTCCAAGCATTAATTCAACTATGTCAGACTTTCAACATGGATGGAGTGACTCAAGACCAAATGAGGGCAAGGCTTTTTCTGTTTTCACTACTCGGGAAGGCTTTGCAATGGTTCCACTCTCAACCGGCGGAGACGGTGCAAAATTGGAACACGTTGATGAAGGCTTTCATGAAGGAATACTACTCACCGGGTAAAACTCAAAGCTTGCGTAATAAGATTGCCACGTTTGTTCAATATCCTACGGAAACTATCTCGGAGGCATTCGAGCGCTTCAACGAGTACACCCGGGCGGTTCCACATCACAAGTTCCCGAAGGAAGACCTCGTGCAAAAGTTCTATCAAGGACTCACCATGGCGTCAAGGACGATCATCGATGCATCGGCGGGAGGATCCATCATCGAACTTACACCGACGGAAGCTTTCACTCTATTCAAGAAGGTCGCGGATAATGACACATGGGCGTCATCCGGGTGCCTACATCCGGTTCAACCCACGGGGAACGTCAAAGGAGTCTTGCAAGTGGAGAAGGAGAACATACTTGAAGGCAAGATCGACTCGCTCATGAGGAGGTTGGAGAAGATGGAGATGGAAAAGAAAGAGGCTCAAGACTTGAAGGCCACCGAAGCAAGGTCCACATGCGAAGAATGTGGAGAGTATGGCCATGTCCGCAAAGATTGTCCGGAGGAAGCCAAAGTGCTCGACTACATGAGGAAGGGAGAATTGCCGAACTTCCGCTATGGGCAAGGTAGGTCTCAATTTAATGCAAGCTCATCTATTCCTAACGCGGTTCCGCTTCGTATACAATTGAAGGAGTTCATGGATGAGCAAGCTAAGATCAACAAGGACACCGTCACCAAGTTCAAGACCATAGACAAGGTGTTGGAGAACATCGATAGCAAAGTGATGGAGGTCGGAAGTTCCAATCATCAAGTGCTCAACATGATGAAGATGCTCGAGACGCAAGTTGGACAACTTGCGGGGTGCCTCACTAATGATGAAGGGAAGCTTCCGGGACAACCCAAAAGTCCCGAATCGGCGAAGGCCATTCAAACACGTTCGGGGAAGGAGACCGAAGATCCGGAACGTTCCGCGGGAGCAAGGAAGCATAAACCATCCACCGAGGTGGAAGGAGTTGCTAAAGAGAAGGTTACGGGGATCGTCACCGAGGATCCCGAATTCGAGATGACGGAGGAAGACACGAGGATACCGCAACTCAAGCCATGCTTCTTCCGAGGTAAACTTGACAACCACTTTGACAAGTTTGTGGAAGTTGTGCGTAGACTTAGCATCAACATGCCATTACTAGATGCCCTACAAGTACCTACATATTCTCGTTACTTTAAAGACATACTTGCAAATAAATATGAGATAGCAACACTTGGGGTAGATCATGTCAAGATGTCCGAGGAGTGTAGTGCCGCTATTGCTAATGGGCTAGAGAAGCAAAAGGACCCCGGGTGCCCTACAATCGCATGTTCGGTTGGTTCTTTCAACTTCGAGAAGGCGTTATGCGACCTTGGAGCTAGTGTGAGCGTCATGCCGAGGGATGTGTTCGAGAAGCTACGCCTACCAATGGAGCCTACGGGAATATGTTTGGAGTTGGGAGACAACTCCATTCGCTATCCCTTGGGCATTGCTGAAGATGTACCCGTGAAGGTCGGACACCACTTCATCCTCGTCGACTTCGTTGTGCTCGAGATGGGAGAGAGGGAGAAGCCGCCGCTCATCCTAGGGAGGCCTTTCCTCAAGACCGTGGGAGCTACTATTGATGTTGGCAAGGGGGAGATCATGTTCGATATCAACGGAGAAAGGAGTTCCTTCAAGTTCCGTCCAAGAATCGAGGCATGCAACATGATTGGAGTGAACGGAGAACCAAAACAAACGGAAGGGCTGAAAAAGAAGGAGCCGAAAAAATGAACGTAAAGAAAATCAAAGAAGGTTTTGCATCCGTCAAGACAAAGGAAGAGAAGCAGCCTGTGAAGACCAAAAAAATGACTAAGCCGGAAAACAAGCCCGTGCCCAAGATGGTGCGGAAGTGGGTACCCAAGATTGCAACGCCCGCAAAGAGCGTTGATCCGGAGTAATCAAGTGAAGAAGTCTAGCTATAGACTATAAACGAAGCGCTAGGCGGGAGGCAACCCGTTTCGTCGAGTCAAGAATAAGCTACCGGGAGGACATCCCGATTCCAGGTTTTTCGAGTATTTTTAATAATTTAGTTTTTGAGTTTTATTACGCAAAGACATTAGACTTAGAAGTGTTTGAACAATATTAGAGACATAATTCTTGATTGAATGTTTTGCTTTATCATAAACCCTTTGCATGAACCCTCCTATGTGCTTGTTTGTTCTTTTCTTTTCGAGAAACCTCAACCAAATAATTTCAGAACCTAACTCAACCTTTCACCCTCATTATGGTGCTGAGGTTGACTTATTTTTCATGCTAAAACCACACGAGTAGAGCCACGATTTATATTTAGGTGTTAGTAAAATTCAGCACGTGGTAGGACTCGCGTGAACCTAGAAATCAAAACTTTTGGTTGGTTTTAAAATCTATATCCTTGGTTTCTCTAGGATTAGAATTTTTCTAAGCCTATTCTAATTTTGTTTTATTCAAAATCTTTCTTATTTAGCCAAAATTAGAACCTAAACCTATGCCCCCATGATCAAGCCGGGAAAAGTTTGCTCTCAACCGATGAAGGCAAACTATACCGGTGAGACCGAAATCAACGTAGTCGAAAAATATTTTCGACTTACATTTGTTTTAATGGTTTAAAAACTTCTCTAAAAATATGTTTGAGCTCTTGCATGGCTCTGACAAATATTTTAAATTTCGAATTAGAGGAGTGCTTAACCTTAAACACACCTTAATGGAGGCAATCTAGTTTGAATTAATCATGCATGCACCATTGGATTCCCTTTTATCAACTTTCACCAATTCCACATGCAAAGGACAAGCATGGTGGGCAGCAAGTATCAACTTTGCAGGAATTTCATGGTGGCATGTGAAGCAAGTGGAGCTAGGGAGCATGGATATGACCCAAAGCATGGAGCATCAAGTGGAAGGACCAATAATGCAAGAAAAGGAGTGGACGAGAGCGTTTGAGCGGTGCAACTCGTGGAGCACGCGGGCAGGAAAGTTGCAGAGGAGAAATGATCGTGCTGGAAGAAAGACGAGGCGGGGAGGTGCACTGAGGCCCCCAGGCCGGCCGGCCTCCCCTACATAAGGAGCCCCCGGCTCCCATTTTCTGCAGGCAAGCTTCCCTCTCCTTCCTTTGTTTGTGTGTTCAAGTTTGTGTGCTCAAAACCTCCGTAGACATAGCCAACCTTCCCAAGCTTGATAGCTCAAGAAAAAAACCACATCCTTAATCCACTCAAAGTCCACATCCGAAGCAAAGAGTTTAAGTGCCTAGTTACCGGTTGCAACCGGAGTTTTAGTTGAAGAAAAGAGTGCAGCAACCATGTGGAAGAAAACCACAAGTCTCTTCTCCAAGAAGAAGAGTTCGTCGTCGTCCAAGCCGTCATCAACCACGTCTTCGAGGAGGCACTCGGTTTCCGAGTCTCCCCGGAGCATGGAGACGGATACGGCACCACCGAGGAGGAACGATGCTCTCCTCCTTGGTGGTATAAGGGCTACAAGAAGCATGTCCATGATGTTTACCGAACCTCGTGGGCACACAGAGGAGCAGCCTGCGCCACCACGACGATCGACCCGTTCAACTGCGCCACCTCCCTACACTCCGACATACTCTTCGTACGGCTTCATCATCTTGTCATCGGAGGAGGAGGAGAGGCTCTCTAATCTTGAGAAGAGGCTTGTGCCCAACGTCGAGTTCGACGACCAAGCACTCTACACCTTGGGTTTTGGCACCGACATATACTATATGTTGGGGCACCTTGGATGGGTGCAGTTCTCCAACGGAGTATCGGTGGACACCCACTTGGGGTTCGCCTTGGAAATTTTAATGACTATTGCACCTATCCTTGATGATGGGGTGCAAAGCTTGTCATTCCATTTGGAGGGAGTCCAACAAGTGGTTCCCTACGAGCACGTTAGGGAGCTTCTTGGATTCCACAAGGGAGCTCCGGAGAAAGTTGACGTGCCACCCGGCATGTTAGCGGGATTTTGGAATATGATCTCTGGAGAAGCCCATCAACAACACAATTGCATCCGCAACCCCATTATCCGGATATTTCACTCTTGGATGTGCAAGAGGGTATTGGGGAGGATGAAGGAGACAAAGGTGACCGACATGGAGTTGAATTGGCTATACTCGGCTTTAATTGCCAGGCAGCCAATAGACCCCTCTTACCTTATGATCAACCGTTGGTGTTGTGAAGCAACATCGGGGGTGGGTAATATTGGTTCGGGGTGCTACCTCTCCATGTTGGCCTTCTCCTTACGGCCGGGGATCGCAAGGAACCCCGACCATCTTTTGCGTGGTACCTCTCTCGGCATTGAGTATTTGCGGCAAGGCAAATACATTAGTGGAGATGAGAGAGGAGGTTATCGGTTGGCCATAGTAAACCTACCCCTTCCCAATGAGAGGCTTAGGCTTTTCACCGAAGGGAGAGAAGATTGGTTGGAAGAGGGACTCCTTGTCCCTGCAAGGAAGAACAAAAGAGGAAGAATCGTAGAGGAGGGAACATCCTCCGCACAAGCGAGTGGAGCACAACCCAATGTGCAACCATTCGGTGGGATCCCTCCTCCGCCAAGTTATTACGGAGGGCCACAAGAGCAAGCATGGGGGGGTGCACCGGTACCCCCACCAAATTATGTGGTGCCCAACGCTAACTTCGCGGAGTCCTACGCACATCATCCCCAACCACAACAAAGCATGGCCATAATTGGAGGGTATGCTGCAAGAAACGCCCAAAACATCGCAGCCATCCAAGCTAACGCAGCTCAACTTGGTGAAGGCAATGCAAATATTGCCTTTGAGCTCGGACGCCTTCACCTTGTGGAGCCAAATCAATTCGTCGGAGGGAATGTCCAATCATATTATGAGCAAGGGTATTATTATCAAGATCATCAACATCAACCACCGGCGGAGGACTAGAAGATTTAGGAAACTTTAGCTTTCTTTTCTTTTTCTCTGTAATTTTCAGCTTTTGCTTATGTGTGTTTGCGTAGTATTTTCTGTTTTTATCTAAATTTCAGCAAGCATGTTTGTTTATTTTCAGTTTGTATTTAAACTTGATATCATCATTAATAAAGACACCACCTTGATTATATCATTGGAAAAGTTACAAAGATTTGTGCCATGATGATATATGATTAAAATTGCAGCTTTGTTCATCTTTGTAATTGATTTATGCATGTTTAAGCTAGTGCTCTCTTAAAAATACAAATCTGAATTTATTTAAATGCTAAATTAACTTTCAGCAGAGGTTATGATTAAAATAAAGACCCATAGTGTTTTATGTGCTCTCAAGTTATGAATAGATTAAAGATGTCTTTTATGCTCAAAAATATCGCTAACCTTGTCACAAATATCGCTTGTGTGTTGCTCAACCTATCCAAAGCCTAATATATATTTGAGTGCATAAACCTTAGTGTACAAGATTTATTTTTGAGTGAGTTATTGCAGGCCATGATTTCTCTGGCCCGAGACTAAGAAGCTGGTCATTCCATTTTTGCGTATTTATCTTTTTGCTAGCCTTTTATCTGTGCATTGTGTATCCCCGCAATGGAGATCTCACAAACTTCGCCGGATATCCACCCTTAAACCAAATATCATCTTTTGTGATTACCTCCTTGACCACAACCTATCGTTGAGAATGGATCATCAATTCAAGGAAGATCGCAAGACGGTGCCGACATTGAAGATTTCAAGTATCTCTCCAAGGAAAAATATTTCCGGTACCTACCTTATTTTTCGCCTCTTTGCTCGAGGACGAGCAACGTCTAAGCATGGGGGAGGAGGTAGGTACGGTGCAGTTTTAGAGTTAAAAGGGGAGTATTTTTAAAAAAATGATGAATGAAAAAAAATTCGGCGATGTACGTGACTTCCAAGGTGAAGGTCTCACAAGAAGAAAGAAAATATATATATATATAATGAAAGAAAGAAAGAAAGAAAAGAATGAGAAATATGAGAAAGAGAAAAAATATATGCGTAAAGTGAACTCCCCGGTTCTCTAAGAGTGCATTCAAGGCTTCAAGTTAAAAAGATCCATTCTCATTTTCCAACCATGTGCAATCCGATAACGAGGACTTCCTTTGTGCCTCGGGATCACTCTTTGCCATTTGCACATGTCCACTTATCTAAAGTGTGTGTATTTTTCTCTTTCCCCTCCTTGATTTAACATTATTTTCCAATGACGTTTTTGACGAGTCTCGGTAAGACCATGAGAAGCTTGTCTTGTTTTGACAACACCTCATTTATAAAATCTTGTTAGGACTAAACTTTCCCAAAGCTCCATATAAAGCCTACCACACATATATGTTATGAGAGGGAAAGGAGTAGAATATATAGGCTTGAGAGACAAGCGAGATGAGAGTTCACGAGCAATATGCAAGATGATTTAAATTTGTGAACTTGGTTTAGTTTTTTTCTTTATCTCGTTCTTTATTTCAAAAATTCTGAGATCTATTTAAACTTTGTGAGCATGTTAATACTTGTGGGATAAGCTTAATAAGAATCTTCCCTCCGTAGAGATGAAGGCTAGTACATTATGGAACTTTAATGAATTAAAATTTTGAGAGCATTATGTTTTCTCATGTATGATCAAGAGCAAGGTTTAAACATTGTTTGACAATGATGATATCCATCGAAGGCTTACTCGAGGACGAGCAAGGTTTAAGCATGGGGGAGATGTTGACGGTGAAAATCCGTCAACCTAGCCATGAGTTTACCTTCGGTGTTGGCATGAGTTTTATACCTTATCCATTGGTACTAACCCCCGTGGTATAACAAGTTCACGTGTGCATGTCGGTTTTGGAGTTTAATGTTTATGCGGGGTTTTAGTGTTGAATGCAAGACTTTCGGGATAAGTTCATCAAGCACCTCATGACAAGACCTTGAAGCCCCGTACAAGTCATGCAATGAAGCAAACTTAACTCCAAGAAGCCGGGGACTTGATCCGAGAAGACGACGGACTCCGAGGACACGACCGTTAAAAGTCTTTCGAATCATGCAAGACAAGGAGTTGTGTCCGATTTGGAGAGAAAGCGACGACATGGACCTACATGCGAAGGGGGAAACATCCGAGAAGCAAGGGAACCGACGTAGAGCAAAGGAGGCCTCGGGGGCCGGGCTCCGGATGGGCCCGAGCCGGCCGGCCCGGTCCGGTCGGCCCACCCCCATTCCGGGGCCCATTTGCCCCCTCCTTTGCCCTAGACGCCAATCGGGCTATTTATAGCCCCCCGACCGAGAGACACGCGAGAGAAGAATTCGTCATCGGCCGCCGAGGAGCGAGAGAAGAGAGGGACACCATCTCGGAGAGGAGAGGGTCGAGCTAGTTGACTAGGGTTCCCCTAGGGCCGACGTGGGAACCTTGCACGGAAGACCACGTCGGAGTTCCGGAGCTAGAAGCAAGATCAAGGAAGGATCCCGGTGGTGATCTTGTGTATGTATCATTGTTATAGTTGAATTATCAAGTTGAATCTTTTCCTAGCGATCAAGTGTTTCCTCGAAGATTTCGTTTTTCGATCGGCTTTGCTTATTCCAATTCTATTCTCGAGATAGATTACTTAGGGTGTTCTTGTAGCCGCGGTGGCTAGAGGTACACGCCGGATCTTCCGAAAGAATCTCGACTTGTCTTTTGACTCGCCCTAAGCTCCCCGCATGAGTAGGGATACGTTGTGACAGAACGGGGGTTCCGAAAGGCGGATGTTTTCGGATTTGGACGGGAAACCACGATTTAAAGAGGCTTCTATTAAGATTCGATTTGCTACTTCTTCTCTTGCTTGGAACTTCAACAAAAGGCTTACCCCGATCCCTCTAGATCGGTTTATCTACCCAATCTTACTTTGTTTTCTCCGGTCTTTAGTAGATTAGATTCGTTTTGTGTCTTTTACTTAGATGCATTAGGGTTTCTTTTATCGAAGATTGAAGTTACTTGGCTTTATTAGATTAAGTTTTGTGTCACAAATTTGTTCCATGGATTCGATACATTGGGTTCACCACTCGAGGGAAGAAGGGTCCCTTGAGTACGACGGGAGACTTGTACACTTGCAAGTCACAAACGAACTTTGATATAATTATTAACCGTCAACAGTGATCTCGGGCGAGATCCCCTACCTGGCGTGCCAGCTGTCGGTGTTTTAGACCGGCAACCTACTAAGGGGAGTACCCGAAGTAGATGAATGTGGCCTCGCCGAGATCGGTAACTTGAAGGAAGAGACACGTGGCACGCAATTTAGACAGGTTCGGGCCGCGAGGTGCGTAATACCCTACGTCCTGTATGTTGTGTAGCTCTGGATTGATTGGGTGCGATTACAAGATGATGCAATCTTAAGCCGTGAGAGAGAGGGGGTCCCTGCCTCGCCTTATATAGTCCGGGAGGCAGGGTTACAAGTCGGTTCAGGGAGAGAGTACAAGTCGAGTACGTCTAGGAGTCCTCCATACAGTGCGGGACATGTACAGCTTTCTATCCGAGTACTTCTCCTCTGCAGTCCTTGTGCTTCACGCCAACAGGTGCCGTGCAGCGCAAGTCGGGTAGTCCCAGGGGCCCACCGAGTAGTCGGTCCTGGTACCCACCGATGTAGTAGGCCCAGGGAGGTCCATACGACAGACGGATGGCATCATCCGTAACTCCACGGATAGTGAAAGTCCTACACACCTCCAAAAAGTGCTAGAGATGTGCATTGGCATCTTCATTTGGCTTGCCGGAGAACGGATTTGCTTGCACCATGTTGATCAATGCCGACTTAAGTTAAAAGTTTCCGTCTCCCACCGTTGTGGTTGGTCCGGTTGGGACATTGGTGTTGGATGGAGCCGAAAACTCGCGGATCGTCCTCTCGGCCATTGGTGCTGACGAGGTGCTACCTACGGGATCGACAGTGTTCATCTCTTGAGTCGAGAAAAACTTCTGAGGGATGATGGCACAGGGTCGCACTCTCCTCACAAGTTACTCTGGATTGTCGTTAAAGTTGGACGGTAGGTCAAAACCGGTCATGCCCTACTCTGCGTACACGAGAGTAGAGCAAGGGTAAACCCACTCAAAATAGCAGTTCACCGAACCTTTATAATTCTACCACGATGTCTAAACGATATCTTATGCCTATTGCCTCCCCGACAACGGCGCCATAAATGCTTATTGACGTTCCTTAGCCTCACTACTAAGATGGTACAAATGACAACGGTAATAGAAATGCTTGTTGGCGCCTACAAGCGTCACCGCTGGGTTCAAACCTCTAGTAATGGGACCAGGGGACGTCAGGGGTAAAACACACGATCATAGAAAGGTCCACAAGCGCACGGATTACCGTTGTAGCACTTCACCCGGTGGTATTCGGGTTGTCAATTTATATTTTCCTAAGGGAGGCATGACGGCAAAGATGATCGAGTAAACGGTGGAGAAAGACCAAGGCTTGGTAAAGAGCTATAGCGGGGGATAACTTGACACACGCTAGGAGATCTAGATAAAAGACTAGAGAGGATAGTGAGCTGGGAGGACAACGAGACGAGAAAGGATCCTAACATAATCTATCTATTCTTGTAAACTCTAGGCAAAGGGCTAAAGCAAATGATAACCAAGGTAAGCTAACTCAACAAGCTCTTCTAGTGTTGCAGGGGCATGCAAAGCCGCACCCTCAGACAGGGATGAGAAGGGAGGATGAGACGCGCTGAATCCTACCGGCCCGAACTACCATGGTAGACTGCAGAGCCCGTCCGGAGCTGTCACCTCCTTAGGGTACCACAACTATTCTGTTGCGCGAGACATCAATCTAAGACTAAGGTAAGCTCTAAGCACCATGCTCACAACGAACAAAAGAACCTTTCCCCGGGTACCACGAAGGAAGGTCTCTCTCTTTCTCTGATGAAACACCAGAGATCAAGCGAAGAACGACCACAACACTATAAGGTTCAAGAGAGCTATGCTAACCAAGACTAAACTAACTTTAGTCTAAACCAAGAATAAAGCTTCTAGAGCAAAGTAAAAGCTGAATGTAATTGACTCGAAAAGTAAGATAGAAAGATAACTTGAATTGTACTTGAGTCTAAACAAAGAAAGGATACAAGAGCAATACCGGAACTCTGAAGAAGACTCCTCCGGAACCCCGAAACTTGCTCGACTCGACTCTAACTCCCAAGCTACAATAATTCCACTCTAAGTGAACAAAAGAGTGGAAATGAGATGCTCCAGCGTGGTGTGTGTGATCCAGCAGGTGTGAGGCTCCTTTTATAGGTAAGTGAGGTCGGTTGAGGGCATGGGCCCATTTTCATAGGTGCGGCCGGATGGGGAGGTGTGGCCGGCCCTATGATCCACCGCCTCTTGACTTGGACGCTCATGATCCTTGCTCCTAAGGCGGTTGAGGGTCGGTTCCTTGCGTCGGTTTTGGTCGAAATGGAGGTTGGGAGGTGCGGTCGGCCCACCTCTAAGCCGTGGAATGAACCGCCTTCGCTTGGTGATGCTCAGGATGCTCTAGGAATGACGGTTGTGGCGGTTGATCGGCCGGAGAGGTGGACCCATTGATTCAAGTGATCACAACTTCATCCATTCGATCAAACCGATGTTTCCTTGATAGATCTCGTTCATCGAAGTTGTGCACGCGGGGAAGGAAGTGTTCGAGACTGAGGACGTGGCACGGGGCAGGGCCGGTCGCACCTGGCAGGGCCGGCCGCACCTACCAGGTCGGCCGCACCAGCAGGGCCAGCCGTGCCTGGTGGTGCGGCCGTGCCTAGCTCTTGTGGCACATTGGATCCATTTCTCCCCTAAATGTGTACCTGTCCATAAAATTTGCAACACAACTCGTGGAACTTTATTAGTATCAAAAGTGTGCATGAAACTTGTTGTATACTCCTCTCGAACCCGAGGTTTTGACGGTCGGATCTTTATTGTAAGGACCGTCAACACAAGTGCACCCCTGATGGGACGGGCTCACCGGTCGAACCGCGTGGGCGCGCACGCCAAGCCGCACGCGTGCACGCCTAGGCCGCCTCGGATGCTCATCCAAGTGGGATTTGACCCCTTTGACCCCTTTGCCCCTAGCGCCGCACCCTCGAGGAGGCCATGGAGCCCCTGCGTCTTGCTGGACCGCATTCTCGCCGTCAAGGACATCGACGCCCCACACCGCGACACCAAGCCAGGGGAAGAGGAGCACCACGACGATGAAGACCCTGGCATCACGATACGTTGTGCTGCGCCTAGGAAGCGCTCGCCGCCCTGGAGACACTATACCGCGCCGCACCAGGGGGAATGCCGTCGTCGATGTGTCTTCGTCTTCAGCACGACCTACTGCCGTTGCCCGGGACAAGGATGACCGTGTCGTCACTGAACTGAGCAGGAATGGGGCAAGGACCGGGGGAACGCCAAGGACGTCGTCGCCACCAGGGACGCCATGAACGCCTTCGACACGACATCGCCCCGTTCTGCAACCATGCCGGCCGGAGCTTCTGTACCATCACGCCAAGTCCGGCACTCCACCAGACACCACGACCGCTTTGCGCCCTACCCTGCCTTGACCACCGACGAACCCATGGTGAGCTCACAGCCAAACCTCTTCCTTGCCCCTCAACTGCTCGGTGAATTGCCTGAACCGCGAGATGTTGTTACCCTTCATCTATCTCTGAAGCCGGTCTTCGTGCCGTGTACGTTTCTTGCAGGACCTAACCTAGCTTCACTTCCCATCTCCAAGTTGTGGCCTTCTATCCTTGACCCAAGGGCACACACACAAGGTGCTCGACAGTATGTGTCAGCCAAGCTGCGACCTTCATCCACATCGCACTTGTCGTCGAAATGTCTGAACGGCCATAGCAAGCCACGCCACCTTGGACCGTCAGCAGCAAGGGAGAAGATTGAAGGGAGCCAGATGCCGCTCTCACCAAGGACCCCGTCAGCCTCGACCCATGTCGTCATCACCGGGAACGTCTACATCAAGACCACGCTGCTACCTTGAAGCTGTACCGCGAGCCTAAGCCCGAGGAAGACGTGGGACACACCGCCAAGCCAAGCTGCAAGCACGACCACGAACCCGTCCAAGCCACCGCTCCCTTTTGTTCGATGCCCATCACGTGTTTGATGTAATGCTTGACCACCTGCTTCGAGCCCCATGGTGAGCCGCATAACCAGCCCTACCTCATGTTCCCTAGTAATTCGATGGAATGCCTGACCGGCCTTTGAGCCGCATGTGTCTAGTCGTAACCTTGACGCTCCTTTGTGTATCGGCCTTCATGCCGGGATGTTTCCCTTTGTTGCGTCTCTTGCATCCCCGTCGCCTTGTGTTGCCGATCTCCAAGTCATGCCTTTTCTTGCAGGTGTCGCTTGCCATCACATCTTTCTTGCTTGTCACCTTGGTCGCAATCGACCGAAAGGTTGTGGCATGCTTTTGCCATGAAACGCGTGCCGCCTTATCATTCTCTACCTCACAACCCCCACACACTACCGCACCTACGCTCTATGCTTGCCGGTCGACAAGTCGTTGAGCATTGCGGAGGCACTGGGACGCTAGTGCCCCACGCACGCTGTGAACATGTCGTGAACATGGGACACTGTGGACACGCACGTGTGAGCGACCTCGTCGCCCAGACAAGCCAGGGACCTTTGTCACTCCTCCTTGCACCTGCTTTGCTACAATCCGCATATTCTCTCTCGCCTTACTTTGCTTTGTATTGCGAAGAGTGTTCCGCACCATGTGCTCGAAACTAAGATGTCACGCGTGATGGACGGCCGTGCTGTGAGCAGAGGCCTCTGCTTCACACACAGCAACCCCGCGTTGCAACCTAGCTACTTAGCAATGGCCGTTGCCGCATCGCTAGTACATGCTCTTGGCGCATTTGAGCACGCCTTGCTGCATCATCCCCTTTTATCGATGCTAGTCGATCCTCTCATCCTCTCTATGCTATCGCCGCATATCTTAGCATGATAATGCCTTTCCTAGATTATCTCCATCTCGCTTTGCTATCATCATCCTTTGCACTACCGGTTTAACCATCCGGGAGCTAGTACCTTGCAAGTGCTTGATCTCAGCCTCTCCACTTCTCGACTGCGGACAGGATCACCTATGGATCTTAACCTTGAGACCTTTAACCCGACCATGAATTAACCCTGGTTCCTACCCTGTTCTCTAATATAGAAAACTAACTTGTTTAAACTGCTTTTGTTATCAAAACCAATTGCTTTATTTTCATTATTTAAACCAGTGCTGCTTTTATTTACTCTGAAGTTTATTTGGATCTTCTAAATTGGTTCTTATCGGTGTTTTTGCATTAGATAAATGGTCGTTATTTATTTCCGCGTCACATCTCGTGTAGGATTGTGTTCTTGTTTGAAGATCCGAGCTGCAACGACTGAGGAGACACGTCTACCCCGACTTTGCCCGAGAGGATGCTCAACCTCTACTACTCTACGTCGACTACCGTGTGTGACAACCCCACCCGAGATAATTCCGTACTATCGCCTAAACCACTCCATTTGGTCATTAAGCGATAATAAAGAATCATTGCGTTGAGTGTTGCCGGGTTAACGCCCGGTAAATCACTTGACAACACAGAGAGGATCGAACGTATGCATTAAAACTCCCACGAAGGAGAGTCCAGAGTGCCTTACAAATTAACATCAAATCCCCGTAGGGTCCATTATTACAAATATAGTTCTTTGACATGAAAGTAAATAGTTCAGAGTTTATTATAAACAGCGGAAGATAACTAACGATACGATCACATCATAGGAGGCCTGTCCATGACGCAATCACTCGTCATCATCCACCCATTCCAGCTCCTAGCTGGGTGGAAGTTCTCTGGGCCACACATCACATGCATTACCTAGAAACAACATTTATAAAGCAAGGCTGAGTATATTAATACTCAGCAAGACTTACCCGTCTAAAAGAAAGACTTTACCTCTAATCATGCATGGCTTTTGGCTAGTGGGTTTGTTTGCCAAAAAGCTACTAAGTAGTGAATCCTTACTTTCACATTTTAGCTCAAGTTCTAGTAGAAGTAGTCATTACTAGATAAGCAACTATTGCAATCAAAGTTGTACAAACAATTAATCAAAGTAGTAATCTTCACAAAGTTCCATCATAAAGGGATATCATGGCCAGTCGGGTAAGTAGTCTCAGATGACGGTGAGAGGCCGACAATCGATTGATTCAAAACCTTGCAAGGTGGGCCTAAACACACGGGAGGTGCCCTCACTAAGAGTTCACCAACCAGGCGGTTCCCGTCTTTCTTCGGTTTGGGGATAATAGCTCACAGTCTTAAGTACAAGGTTTATCTGGGCTACGCCACTAAGGTCACCCAGCCTCACGCATGCACTCGGGTGGCGAGCCCGGGGCCGCAACCCTAAGAGTAGTGATAGTAAAAGCCTGTACCGCCTCATTTAGGTACTAGGCTTACCGTGCCCATTTTCGACAAGTGTTTAGTACTTTCAAACACTTAACCAACGAAGCCATTGGACCGGAGCCCAAATCCCATGCTCTTACCACATGAGCAATCCATTTAAACATATGGTAATTCCATAGAGGAGATCCTATTCTCGCGAGTGACGAACATCACTCGACTTGTACCGGATCCTTAGAGCATAGCAACTAGCGACCTAACATGCTAGTAAAAGATCATGGTACTTAAGGATCATGCAACTAGGGTTTCAATTCAACTCCTGAACGTAAATGCACATACAATAACAATAAGTAAATTCAGAAGTGTAAAGAAACACATAGGTTAATGAATAAACCGGGGCTTGCCTTCATCAGCACAAGCAGACCCACAAACCTCCGGACTTTGGCCCTGGTCTTGCTCTACGGTCACGTAGTGCACGTCTTCTCCTGCTCCCTCGCCGTCGTCAGCCGTCACAAGCGTATAGCTACCGTCGGGGACTTCTACACGGGGAATGCAATGCAGTGATTAGGAGTGCAATTATTTTTATTTTAATTCAAAACAGTACCAACAGCAACAAGGAGTGTGAGGTTGGTCATATTCACCTTAAGAAAAGTATTTAAACATTTCTCCTTTCAAAGGTAATCAAAAAGCTTATTTAGCCTTCTCTTTAGGGTGATTGTGTGCACATCTATTAAAGAAATATTTAATTTAAAACAAACAGCAAGGAATTTACTTTGGCACCACCATTTTACTTTCCTAACTCATTTATGTGACTTATGCACAAAAGAAAGTATTTTTCCTATTTTCCTTTACTAGATTAATCTAGTTTGAACTCTTTTAATCAACTAAAAACATAACAACCTTATCCAACAGTACCTAATAGTCCTTATGACCAGGAGGCACACCTCTGGACATCAAGCATTTGATTTGCACCACTAAAATTGAAATGCACAAAGGCATTTCTAGCTAACATATGGAAGATTAATGCATATTAAAATAACTATAACAGAAATGAAACCAATCTTGTTCCTACACATGCTTTGGCCCAAACCAAACCTAAAGAACCAATAAACACACCTATAGCCTTTGTAGATCTTGATCTACACATTACAAGCATAAATAATGAAATAATATTTCTAATAGATATAAAATCATGGTAAATTTACCAAGGATGCATTTTGATATAACATGACAATAGACAGAAGTTGGGCTCAAAAATAATTATATTTTTAGCTACAAAAATCATCTCTGCAGATTTACCAATATCACAAGATAATTTATACAGAAAGATCCCTTTAGTAACTTTGTGCAAATTTTGGCACAGAACGTAAACAAGCTAGTTCCCACAACATATCCAAAATCCAGCTCAAGATCTTGTGTGGATTTTGTAGAAACACAAATCTAGGTATTTTACATTTCTATTTTTCAAGCAAAAATTGTAGCTCAAAAGTATATACATATTTGGAGAAAGTTGTATACTTTGTTACACTGAGCACAGCAAAATTGAGTTTGCTATTTTTTGATTTTTCTATGATTTGTAATTGATTTTACAAGTTGCTGGACCAAACCACAAAACAGGGAACAATCCTTATGCACGAAAGACCCTAAAACTTTTAAAATCTTTCACAACCATACCCTTGGTTCCCCCCCCTTCGGTCCCGACGGCGATGGCAAGCTCGCCGGTGGCGAGGTGGAGCACGGGCAGGCAAACAAGCTACGGGGATCGTCGATTGGACTCACCCGTGAACGATTGGTGGAGGAGGATCGGCCGGGGAAGTCACCGACGAGCGGCGGCGGCGGAGCAGCGGTGGCGCGGCCACGGGAACTCGGACGGTGGTGCGGGAAAAGCTGATGCTCAACAATGCGCTGCCCCGGGAGCTTCCATGTGGCCTAGGGAAGACGCTAGGCGGTGTCCGCCGGGCGCGGAGGATCGGCGGAGAGGCGAGCTCGGCGGCAGCGGTCCGGCGGCGGCCGCGGGAACTCGGGCTCCAGCGATCGTGGGGCTCAGCTTGATCAACACGCAGCTCGAGGAGCTCTTGTGACGCACAAGAAAGGGTTTAGGAGCTTGCGTGGGCGAGGGCTTCGACTGGAGGGAGGTGCGCACCGGCGGCGCCAATGGCGGAACGGCGGTGGCTCGGGGCGGATGCGCGTGCGCGCGAGGAGCGACCGGGGCTGGCTTATAAGCGCGGGTGAGGTCGGTTGGGATAGGTGGGGTCACGCCGGTGCCACTTGCACGCGTGGAGAGGCTGGGGGCATGGCCGGCGACGTGCGCCGCTCCGGCGGCCAATGGCGCGCCACGGGCGGTGCGTCGGGCCGGTGGATCGGCGCCACACGGCGCGGCCCACTTGCCACGGACGGCATGGGTGTGCTCCCGCCGGCGCGGCCGGTGACCAATGGTCACTCCGGTCCCTCGGCGTCCGCGCCCGACGCGGGTACGACGCGTATGATGGGTTGCCGACATGGCCGCGCACGACGTCGCGGCGAGGCGTGTCTCGGGCGTTCCCGGCGTTTTCAATTTGCTGAAGCAGTTTTAAAAATGAATTTTCTCTGGATTTTCAAACTAAAGTGCACCTTATGGTCTAAAGCAAAGTTGAAGATCACACACCCTTCTACAACTTTCACAAAGGTTGGTAGGGGTTTTATGCAAGGGATCGAGCAGGAACGGCATGCCAAGTTGGCCAATTTCTCGGCGCCGCTAAACAGTAACCCAACACCTTGATTTGCCATTTCCACTACCCTACTCTCCAAATCAACAATGCCACTCAATAGCAAAGTTGTGTGCCTTGAAATTCTGCACATTTTCCCTTTGGATGATTTTGAAGTGTTTAGGGAAATTTTGGAGAACGTGCACAAAGTCTACACTGGCATTAGGGGGTCAAAGGGACATTAGGGTTTTTGAGTTAGGGTTTTGACCATGGGTCAACCTAGGATTTTTCATGGGTGGTTAAGGAGGTGCTAAGATGGTTATTAGCACCAATTACTACTGAGCAAAAACACGGGGTGTTACAGCCTACCCCCCTTAACGGGAATCTCGTCCCGAGATTCGAAATTAAAGAGTACGGGAAAAGGTTCACTCACGAGTTTGACTTGCAAGGAAGTCGGGGTACTTGGTGTTTAGAAATTGCTCAGTCTCCCATGTAGCTTCCTCTTCGGTGTGGTGACTCCATTGTATCTTGTACATCTTCACCTTTTGTCTCCTAGTTTGCCTTTCTTTATGATCCAATACCCTCATTGGATACTCTTCTAGGGATAGATCTGGTTCTATTTCTGTATTTGTTTCTTCAATTATTTGTGCCTTTGGGACTTGCTCACACTTCTTCAATTGCGAGACGTGAAACACATCGTGCACTGCGGATAGTCGGTAGGGAAGTCGAATAAGGTAGGCAACTGTACCAAACTTCTCGGTGACTTCATAAGGACCAATATAGCGTGGAGCCAATTACCCTTTTACTCCAAAGCGTTGTACGCCTTTGGTCGGAGATACCTTTAGGTATACATAAACACCAACTTGAAACTCTCGGGGAGCTTTAGCTTTATCATGGTAACTCTTTTGCCTCATTTGAGCTGCTCTCAAATTTTTTCTAATCACACTCACTTTCTCTTCGGCTTCTTGTACTAATTTAGGACCAAACAAGGTTCGCTCACCCGCTTGTGACCAATTCAAAGGGGTATGACACCTTCTTCCATACAAGGCTTCAAACGGGGCCATCTTCAAACTAGCTTGATAACTATTGTTATAAGCAAACTCTGCTAGGGCTAGGCATTTCTCCCAAGATTTGTCAAAATGGATGACACAAGCTCTCAACATATCTTCTACTATTTGATTTACTCTTTCGTCTGACCATCAGTCTGAGGGTGATAGCTGGAGCTATGGATTAGCTTGGTTCCCAAAGATTCGTGCACTTGTGCCCAAAAGTGAGCAACGAATTGAGTGCCTCGATCTGACAGGATAGTCTTGGGAACACCATGTAAGCATACTATGAGATCAATATAGATTTCCGCGTAGCGCTCAGCTGAATAGGTAGTGTGAACGGGGATAAAGTGAGCGGTATTGGTAAGTCGGTCCACTATTACCCAAATGGAATCATGCTTTCAGGGTGTGAGATGTAATCCGACAATGAAATCCATGCTGATATCGTCCCACTTCCATGCAGGAATGGACAATGGTTGCATTTGACCTGCGGTCTTTAGGTGACTAGCCTTGATTCTCTGGCATGTATCACAACTGGACACATACTCGGCTATTTCACCTTTCATATTTGACCACCAAAAGTTTTCCCTAAGATCTCGGTACATTTTGGTACTTCCGGAGTGAATGGTGAACTTAGAGAGATGGGCCTCATCTAAAATTTCCTTCTTTAGGTCTTGATCCCGAGGTACCACTAGTCTTTGTCCGAACCAGACAACTCCCTTGTCGTCCCTCTGGAAACAATCATACTTGGGGTCTTTTTCTTCCAATTTCTGTTTGATTTTCTGAACCTCTTCATCAATGAGTTGAGCTATAGCAATTCTCTCATGGAGAGGAGATTTGATCGAGACAGCATGAAGCTTGCCATGCTCGACCACTTCCAAACTAAGCTTCCTCATTTCTTCACATAAAGTTTCATTCTTCGGCTCTAACGTCAAATAGTTGCAATGCTTGCGGCTAAGCGCATCCGCAACCACGTTAGCTTTGCCTGGATGATAATGGACTTCCAAGTCATAATCCTTGATTAATTCCAACCATCTTCTTTGCCTCATATTCAAATCGGATTGAGTGAAAATATATTTGAGACTCTTGTGGTCGGTGTAGATATTGCAGTGATTACACATCAAGTAGTGCCGCCAAAGTTTTAAGGCATGCACGACTGCTGCTAACTCAAGATCATGAGTAGGATAATTCTTCTCGTGTGGTCGAAGTGCCCGTGAGGCATAGGCAATGACTCGGTTTCCTTGCATAAGCACGCAACCAAGACCAGTGCCCGAAGCATCACAAAACACCTCAAACGGTTTTGACATATCCGGTTGAGTCAATACAGGAGCTGAGGTTAAGTGTTTTCTCAAGGTATGGAAAGCTTGGTCACACTCCTCACTCTACACAAACTTGACACCCTTCTTCAATAATTCAGTCATGGGTTTAGCTATTCTGGAGAAATCCGGAATAAACCGACGGTAATAGCCTGCTAGACCCGGAAAACTACGGATTTGATGTACCGACTTGGGTGGCTTCCAATCCATGACCTCCTGCACTTTGCTAGGATCCACGACGATACCCTATTTGGAAATAGTGTGACCCAAAAACTTCACACTATCCAGTCAGAACTTACATTTAGAGAATTTGGCATAAAGTTTGTGATCTCTCAATCTCTGCAAGACAATACGAAGATGCTTCGCATGCTCGACTTTGCTCTTGGAATAAATGAGAATATCATCGATGAAAACCACTACGAACTTGTCCAGTTCATTCATGAAGACGGAGTTCATAAGGTACATGAAATAGGCAGGTGCATTGATGAGACCAAAAGACATCACTAGGAACTCATAGAGACCGTATCGGGTGGAAAAGGTTGTCCTTGGTACGTCACTTGCTCGAATCTTAATCTGGTGATAGCCCGATCGAAGATCGATTTTGGAAAAGACATTGGCACCAGCCAATTGATCAAAGAGAACATCAGTGCGGGGCAACGGATCTTTATTCTTAATTGTCACCGCATTGAGTGGATGATAGTCAACACACATCCGCAAACTACCATCTTTCTTTTTCACAAAAAGAGCAAGGCTTCCCTAAGGAGAAGAACTTGGGCGGATATACCCCTTATCAAGCAATTCTTGCAACTGAACTTTCAACTCAGCCAGCTCTTTGGGTGGCATTCGGTAAGGCCTTTTAGATATAGGTGCGGTGCCTGGCTGAAGTTCTATGACAAATTCGACGTCCCTGTCTGGTGGCATACCAGGCAAGTCGTCGGGAAAGACATCTGGATATTCGCACACTACTGGAATGTCTTCTAGTTGGATGGTTACGGTAGCATAGGAACAAGGATTTATGCCCTCTACCTTGGGTAGGTACAAGGTGGTATGACCACTGGTAGGGGAATGGATTTCTATCATCCTAGTGGCAATGTCCAAAACAACTTGATGTTGGGTTAACCAATTCATTCCTAGAATCACATCTAGACCTCCCAACCCCAAATGAATCGGGTTGGTTAAGAAAGTTTTGCTGCCAAGCTGCAAAGGAACAACTTTGGTTATAGTGTTGGAGAGGATTCTTCCTCCCGCCGTGGCTACGACGAAAGAATCTTTGGTATGACAAGAGTGTAATCCCAACTTGCTCACTAGACTTTCACTAATGAAACTATGGGTTGCTCCAGAATCAAACAAAATTCTAACGGGGTAATCACGGATAGAGAATGTACCCGTCAGCACTGCTGCTCCCTCTGGGACGTCAGCCAAGGTAGTGAAGTTGAGTTTACCCTGCTTGACTTGCACCATGGGCTTCTTGCCTTGGTTCCCCTGACGGAAGCCTGAGCTTTCACCCTGCTTGCTCTGTTGGGGCTTAGGGCACTCATTGATGTAATGTCCGGGCTGCCCACAATTATAGCAGCGACGATCCTTGATAGCACTGTTGTTATTGTTGTTAGCCGGGGGTGCACTAGGCTTGTATAGCTGCTGTTGTGCCTTACGGAACTGAAAGTTCCCAGATGGCTTGTTCTGTGACGGGGTCACCCTCCAGTGTCCAGTTGAAGATGACTGGGGAGGACCCTGAGTGCCTTTCTTGATAAAGCGGAATTTCTTGTCTGACTCACCAGTAGCAGTGAATCCAGCCTGCCTCTTTCTATCCATCTGGGCTTTGGACATGGCATCCTCTTGGGAAATGGCCTTGTTCACAAGGTCCTGATAACTGTTAGGCTCATAAAGATTAAGCCTCTCATAGAGATCCCCGTGTAACCCATCACGGAAACGCTCTATCTTTTTAGCATCATTGTAAACATGATGCCCACCATACTGACACAAGGCATTGAATTTCTTCGCATACTCATACACCGTGTCAGAGCCTTGCTTTAGAGCAAGCAACTTCTTCATCTTTCTATCCATGAGACCTTTAGGAATGTTATGTTCCTTGAAGGCCTGCTTGAATTCAGCCAATGTGATTTGATGTCCGGCAGTAATCATGGTCTTGAAGTTCTCCCACCATATCAACACTGCACCACAGAGTTGTAGAGTAGCGAAGCTGGCCTTACGCTCCTCAGAGCAGGGCAAGGTGAACACCGAGAACTTGGCCTCAATGGCCCTGATCCATGCATTGGCAGCCAGTGGCTCCTTGGCCTCTTCGAAAGTCGGGGGCTTCATGGCATAGAAATGCTCATACTTAGTGACTCGAGGCTGGCCGTCGATGTTTTCCCCACAGGGATTGTTCTGCAGCTGCTGAGCAAGCTGCTGCTGCGTTTGCAAGAGCTGCCGCATCAACTCAGTTTGGGTGACCATAAACTGCTCTTGAATGGTCATGTTGGGAGGAGGAGGTGGAGCGTCACTCCCAGTTGCACCAAAACCATTGGGAGAAGTACGAGTTTGTCCCACCATTTGAAATCCATGAGATTTTCATTAGTTACATATTCACAAGCTTGTTTACATCCTCCACAAGAAGAATATGCAAAACGAAAACTCATAGCATCAATTTGGTAAAAACCGGGCAGCACAGCTTAGTTACTAGAAAATTCATAACTCTCTGCCCTTAATAGCAAAAATTCTCATTTTTGGTCAGAGTGCAAAACTTAATTAGCTTCAACATTGGTATTCAACCCGAGGTCCAATTCCAACGTTAACATGCCCGAAAAATTCCAACACCGATATTCTGCCTAGCTGTTTTTGTTGTAGGCCGAACTGCACAATTCTCGCTATAATTCTCGGTATGCTTATGCAATGGTGGTGAATTTTGGTGAGCATGAGCACCACAACCTAACACACAAGATTGGTATTCGGCACGAGGTGAAACTTTGATCACAACAACCCTAATTTATTCATTGAAACATGACAACATCGAGATGTCCATCCAAGCATTACATGATGCGGAGTCTTTTGGACCGCTTACAAACTTATGTACAACAAAAGGTCATCCATCATACTCTCTGAGCAGCCTCTACCCTTACACAAAAGCTAGCTGAGGAGGCTAAACTAAAAGTACATGATTTCCTTCCAAAAGACAACTGCTAACACCACTAATAGCCTGCAGCGGAGCCAGCGCTAGTGTCCGGAGAGTCGGGTGGGGGACCACCAACTCTGTCCTCGCTCAATCCTGAAACTCCTTGTAGCTCATCTGGAGCGGCAAGTGTGGCTGGTGGTGCGATCGGCGGCTGCTGCCCCTGCTGGGCCATCACCTGCCAAACCTCTACCTCTATCTCCATCTCAGCTACCTGGTTCTACATCTCAACCACGTTCTGCACCAAGGGAAAACACTAGGCCTCAGTGTGAGCTAGCTGCACCTGAGTCATCTCAAGAGCGTGCTCTCGGGCGAACGGCTGCTCCGTGAGCTCGGCACGCTCCTGGTGCCACTGGATACGCTCGTCCTGAAGCGTAACGAAGCGTAACAATCTCCTGCTAGAGGTGAGCAACGGTCTGTCGCTCGTACTGAAGGTCGAGGGTGAGGATATCTCTTATCGCTGTGGAGTCCATCAACACAACTAAGAGCATACCCTGGGTAGAAAGACGAAACACCTGCATGTTGTACACCGCCTCCAAGAACCTCAGAAGCTGGCACACAACAACCGCTGGAGGGTCTGCCGTGAGCAACACGTGGGTGAGCGAGAGACGCTCACGCCAAGTAGGGTCGAGTGGGTCCATGGCCGGAAACAAACCCAGCGCAGTGAGCATCACCTCGTCCGGGTGCTGCTCGCAGAAGGTGTGAAGGATCTACATGGCCGCGGACTCAACTGACTCGACACCGCGGTGGGCAAAGAACATCAAGCTCAAGTCCGCCCACTCCAGGTGAAACGACCCGAATTTCCGCGAACGGAAACCCGACTCTCTGCACCTCCGTGATAGTCCCAGGAAGAGGCTATCACGTGCAATCCCTGTCTCAAGTGGTACAAATCCATACAACACGGGAATAAAAGGAGAAATACATCATATTATTATTACAACATCAGAGTACAATTCTTCGGCACAAGCCGGGTACAAGTCCAACAGGACTGAATCAAGAAAGGTAAAACACCTACGCAACGGATCTACATAAGCGAAGCGTCTCCAGCCCCACAGGCAAACTCGAGCATAGGACCAGCTCTAGTCTTCACACCTTCGTCACAAAAGTTGTAGTCGTAGACGGTCGCCGAGTCTGAAATGCCAGCATCTACCCGATAAGCGGGTAGGTCATGTCAGCTTCCCAACAAAGAGCAAAAGCGGTGGTTGAATCTAGTATGCATGGATAAAACCTATATAGGGCTGTAGAAAGTTATGCATGCAAACGTAGCCGCGGTAGCAACAATCAAGGTATGCGAGAATAAGCGCCGAGGTCCACACCTCCGGGAGGTCCACACCCTCGAGGTCCACACCTCTGAGGTCCACACCTCCGGGGTCCGCACCCCTCAACAAGGATGTCCACACCAAAGCACCGAATCACAACCATGATCCAGCTCCCAACTCTCATCTGCGATGTGGGGCCCACCTGCTCCTATCCCCACATCTCAACGGCCTCAGGCCGGGCTCACACCCTCGGGGGAGAGAAGAAGCACAAGAAAAGAGTCTAGCCAGGTGAGAGATCGAGGAGCGTCCATAACCAGGTGGACACGGACTATAGCTATAGGTTTAAACACTCGCGAGAGGTTGTACAACCGTACCCGCCCGAGTAGAGCCGGAAACGGTGGCCGCCGTCCCAAACCCTACCATACGGCCGGAGTCCAAGTAAGTGGATAGTACCCTCCGCGTCTCCGAGTCCGGCGCAGCCCCCCGCCGTAGAGCTCATCGCCGGCCGAGGGGTCCCTCGAAGCCGTGGAACCCTTCCCCCGGCCTCGCCGGGCGAAGTCTTCTAAGGAGGAAAGAGCCGTCTCCCGACACGATCACACCGATCCGCCTACAGGAGGGACGCTATCCACTACAAGTCTCACCCCGCACCCCCGCCCAATACAAGGCGGGCGGTTTGTACGGTAAAAGTCCACTGAAGCAAGGTCAACTGACGATCGGTCCTTAAGGGCCGAGAGCGAGCACTCACTATCTCCATCCCGTCCGACACACCGCTCGGGCGAGAGGCCAGATCGCATCTCCCCGAGGTAGGCGTTCTCAAGTAACCAAACGACTCGCTCCCGCCAGTAACACATCAAGGAAGAACACACCCAGAACTCACGCTAGAACACACCGAGATCTCCCACATCTCAGTCCAAACCCAGAGAACCATCCATAATCAAGCAACAAAAGTATGGATAGTTGGTATATAAGACTAGCTAGGGGTCTGTAGCTAGCCCCGAGGTAGGTAAAGCAAGGATCAGGATATATCAAATAACAAGGCAAGGCTAATCAAATGGCTATGCAATACATCAAATCAAGTAACATAAATGTAGCACTAGCAACTAATAGCATGCATGGGTTCTACATGGTTGGGAGTGACATGACACCTGCGCGGTAGTCGTCGTAGAGTAGTAGAGGTTGAGCGTCCCCTCGGGCAACGTCGGGGTAGTCGCGTCTCCTCAGACGTCGCAGCTCGGGTCTTCAACAAGAACACAAGCCTACACGAGATGCGACGTGGAAATAAATAACGAGCATTCATCTAATGCAAAAACATCAATAAGAACCAATTTAGAAGATCCAAATAAACTCCAGAGTAAATGCAAGCAGCACCAGTTTAGTTAATGAATATAAAGCAATTGGTTCTAAAACAAAAGTAGTTTAAGCAACTAGTTTTATACACTAGTAAACAGGGTAGGATCAAGAGTTAGTTCAAAGTTAGCTTACGGGTCTTGCGGCTAAGATCTTAGGTGGACAAGCTTGCAAGCGAGAAGCGGAGAGGTTGAGATCAAGTACTTGCTAGGTTTTAGCTCTTGGATGATCAAAGAGGTAGCGCGAAGGGTGATGATAACGGAGCGAAGCAAAGTTAACTAGAAAAGGCATTATCGTGCCAAGATATGCGGCGACAGCTCAGAGGAGATGCAAGGATCAGCTTGTGACTGATATCGAGTGGCGATGAGGTAAGGTGTGCTTAAAAGAGCTACGGGGGATGTACTAGTGAAGTGGCAACGACCATGGCTAGGCAGCTAGGTTGCGGCCCGGGGTTGCCGAGCGTGAAGCAGAGGCCTCTGCTCACGACACGGCCGTCCATCACGTGCGGCATCCTGGTTTCAAGCACATGGCGCGGTGCACGCTTCACTGTCGACGCCATGTAGAGCGAGAACGGGTATACGCGAAGCAGCACCAAGGGAAGGCAGCAAAGGAAAGGCAAGTGATGCGGACTTGGGAAAGGATTCCTGTCCGTGTCACGCCAATGGCTAGTTGCGGGGCTCTGGCGTCCCAGACCCACATTAGCACAGTGGCGGCCAGCGGCCACGAATTCTACATCAAGAACGCCAGGCAAAACAGGGTTTGGTTCAAGGGCAAGAGCGGGTAAGGATAGGATAGCAGCGAGTGTGTCGGAATTATGAAACCAACGCAAGTGGTTTCATAATTTCCGGAGCTTCGGATAAATAGTTATGATTTTCCAAAGGTAAAAGCATTTATAAAACATTTATGAAAACCTTTATTAAATCAGAAAAGGATTTTACAAAACGGATGACATCAGCATGACGTCGAAAGTCAGTGGGCCGGAAGCAGCCCATTGGACCTGGCTCGATAGGGCCCAGTAAGCCAAGTCCAGAGATCCACCCTGGATTCTGCCCTGAGGTTCGACTGGGTTCTTTGGTCACGCGTCGACGCACCCCGGATGCTCGACGATTTGCAGGCGGTGCTCCACGGTGGTGAGGCACAGCCAGGCAACGGGTTAGGGTGCCGGCGATAGATTCGAGACAGGAGAGGTTGATGGTTCTTAGGATACAACCAAGCGAAACAAGGGTCCAAACTTTGGACCTCTACAGCCAGCGCCCGACATGGGGGTGAGGCAAAGGCGGCGGCGCGGTGCAGGGTTGGCCAAAAGCCACGGCTGCGACAAGCAGGCCAGCGGTGGCACCCGTAGAAGACCATGGCACGACGGCCGGACAAAGGCGGAGAAAAAGGGAAGAATAGCGTGCTGCACCCTTTTGTGCAATTCGTTGAACAGTTGGCGGGTGGCAGCAGCTTGGTTGGCACGTACCATCGAACACGTGGTGTGCAGCGTTGGGGAAAGCCTGCAACTTGGGGACATGCAGTGCAGCGAGATCGGCGAGAGCGGCAGCAGCGGCGCGACACTTGCACAGTTTCACGGCATGAAGGCCGGGCAGAAGTGGTTCGTCTCCCACGGCTCGATGGCCGGTTCACAAAACGACGACGGACACGGGAACGGATCAGGACTGTGGCACGACAGAACAAGCAGCAGAGAACAGGGCAGGGCAGAACGTGGATGAGCTCACCGATGGGCTTGTCGACATGGTTCAGGCGTTTCGACGAGCACGTCGAGGGCGAGAGGGAGAACGGCTTGGTGGTCAGCGACTTAGTTGGCACATTCTGTCGAACACCTTGTGTGCATGCACTTGATCAAGGAGGCGCAGCTTGGCAACAGTCATGCCACTGGTTCGGACCCTGCAGGTGACGAACACGGCACGAAGGCCGGCTTCAGAGACAGATCAAGGGCAGCAACAGCATCAACTCGTGCTTCAGGCATTTCACCGAGCAGATGGTGGGCAAGGAAAAGCTTGGATGAGTGCTCACCATGGGGCGCGTCGATGTTCAAGGCAAGGCTGCGAGACGACACAGAACCTGCAGGACAGCGGCACGATGGCCGAGCACACGGTGTAGGAGGCGCGGCGCGGCTTGGCATGTCGACGGCGGTGCGACGTCTTCAGCTCGGCGTTGAAGCTGGGGCGCTCCTGGAAAGGGACGTTGTGGCGTGGCGTTGTACCTCTAGGTGGTGGCTACGCGACGCAGCCCGTCCGGCCGGCGACGACGTGTCGTAGCGCATCCAGAAGGCGCCGACTCAGCGCTCGCTGCCCCCTTCTCTTCTTCTCCACAGGCGCGGCGGTGTACTTCAGAGCAGGGGAGCGGGTGGCAGGGGCGTCGGCGTCCCCGGCGTTGAAGGCGGGTGATGTCCCCAGCGGTCGCTCGAGCGCCCCACGACGGCCTCTCTCTCTAGCCCATGCGACTCCAAACTCCTCTCATCCCCTTCTCTTCACAGGCGGTGGCGGTGGATTGGGGTTCTCCCCTGGGCGGCGGCGGACACAGGGTGAAGGGGGGGCGCGACGCGGGCTTTATGGGGGGGGCGAGCACTAGGGTTTGGCGAGCACGGGCGGTCGGGATGCGGCGCGGGGCGCGGGCTCCCATCCGGACGCGCCGGCTCGGCGAGGGACGGCGCCGGGGAGCGAGTTCGGGTCGCAGCGCGCCGCGGTCTCCCACCTGCCCGCCTACGTCACGGTGAAGGTGAACAGCTCCGGCTGACGGGTGGGTCCCGCCGGTAAGTGAAGGAAAGGGGAGGGGAGGCCGACGGGCCTTGCTGGGCTGCGAAGATGGGCTGTCCTGATGGGTTCTGCGCGGTTGTGAGGGAGAGATTGGTGGGTCGGCCCAGTTAGCTAGGTGGGTTGGGTTAAAAGCTCAGGGTACACCCTGGTTTGTGTGATACGGAGTTGAGGGGCACCTAAAAGACTTCGTCTTTGGGGTTAAGGCCCAAGTTAGTTGTTAGTCTTTACAAATAGCTTGAAATAGATTTAGTTTTTAGTTTGAATTTGATTAGAGTTCAAATTCACACTTCACTCAATTTGAAACTCCATATAAAATCCAAGAAACTCCAACTCATAGTTTATACTATAGTTTGAAAATAATTTATATTTGGTTTTAATTTATATGGAATTTGAGATGAGAGGCTAGCAAATTGGGATAAAATTTGGTAGCACGCGAGTTCAAACAAAAAGTTTTAAATTTTTGCGAAAATTCACACATGGTAAATCATTCAAATTTCTGGTATGTTACACCAGGTGCTCGGGGTGGGGAAGCATGGTAGCGGTCGTGCGGGCGTAGGGAACACCCTGGTCCCAAAAGGAGACCACCTCGTACAGTGGCGGCGTAACGTAGCCCACCTCACTGAGGGTTTGCCACAAAATGTGGGGAAAACCCTCCCAGTGAAGGGCATCAGTACGAATAGTACCGTCCACGTTAATCTCGTCGATCGGTGGCTGCGCCATCTGTACAAAAATTAGGAACTACACGTTAGATATCAATCGACATCAACGAGCAAAGGGTAAAATCTGGTAGGTATGAACAAAAATTCATAACATAAAAACCAGGGCCCCAAAAATTCCCAAATTTTCACAGAAACTCAATGACATGATTATGCACACTTTTGGTATTCAAAGGTAGATCTAGATTGGATTGGAACATGCTCGAAAAATTTCATTTGCAGAGGGGTACTGTTCTGAAAAACAGCAGAACAGAGACTCACTATACTGAGCATAACTCTCTACAGAAAATTCCTAAACTCCTGAAAAATTCACAGTGGATGCTCAACTTGGTAAGAAACAACTTTCCTAAAGGATGTCTAGTCATATTCCTTATAGATTTGTCTACAAAAATTGAGAAATGGCAGAGACAGAACCTACCAGAAACTTCCTAAGCTCGAAGGAGAAGAAAACCTTATCTAAGATCAACCAATTTACTCTAGAAAAATTACACAAGCAAGCTATGGCCAATTTTAGGTTCAACAAGATTTTAATTATGCATGCACACGCCTTAAACGACCTTACTCAACTAGATCCAAAAGACGTAGTTAGTGCCGCTGGCAAGCTAATAATCGGCTCTCCTTATAATAACTAGTCGGAGCTACTCGATTCGCACTTAACGACTTACAAACATTGTTAGTGTACCTGCAGAAAACGAACCTTTCGTGCCAGCACGTCACGAAAGCGTCCACATACATTACTGTTCACTTATAGAAACGGTATCCATGCGTCAAGTCGCTGCATGGACAGCGTCCAACCTCGGACACCCTCCGTTTGAATGGAGTGTATCCTTGCCTCGCATGATCGACATGCAGAATGCACACGTATGAGACACGTGGCGACACCACAACTCATATCTAGACGCGAAGATGGGATCCGTGGAAGGGATCACTCCATCAACCCTCGCAATTCACGTGATGCGGAACAGCACACGTATTAAACACGTGGCTCATCTAGTTTGGTTGTGCAATAAAGTAAGTCTGACATAAAGTAAAGTGCTGGAAGTTAGCAAAATACACCATAGATTCTTATGCCACCTAAAAGAACCCAAAATTCCCTCTAGGGCCTCTTGATCTAGACCATTCCTTAACGATCCAACGGATTTTCAAAATCCAATCAATCTTGGCGAGTTTTATTGTAAATCATGTGATTAGTATTAATCTAATCACTCTGGTGCATACGGATGCTCCAATACCAACTGTGACAACCCCACCCGAGATAATTCCGTACTATCGCCTAAACCACTCATTTGGTCATTAAGCGATAATAAAGAATCATCCCGTTGAGTGTTGCCGGGATAACGCCCGGTAAATCACTTGACAACACAGAGAGGATCGAACGTATGCATTAAAACTCCCACGAAGGAGAGTCCAGAGTGCCTTACAAATTAACATCAAATCCCCGTAGGGTCCATTATTACAAATATAGTTCTTTGACATGAAAGTAAATAGTTCAGAGTTTATTATAAACAGCGGAAGACAACTAACGATACGATCACATCATAGGAGGCTTGTCCATGACGCAATCACTCGTCATCATCCACCCATTCTAGCTCCCAGCCGGGTGGAAGTTCTCTGGGCCACACATCACATGCATTACCTGGAAACAACATTTATAAAGTAAGGCTGAGTATACTAATACTCAGCAAGACTTACCCGTCTAAAAGAAAGACTTTACCTCTAATCATGCATGGCTTTTGGCTAGTGGGTTTGTTTGCCAAAAAGCTACTAAGTAGTGAATCCTTACTTTCACGTTTTAGCTCAAGTTCTAGTAGAAGTAGTCATTACTAGATAAGCAACTATTGCAATCAAAGTTGTACAAACAATTAATCAAAGTAGTAATCTTCACAAAGTTCCATCGTAAAGGGATATCATGGCCAGTCGGGTAAGTAGTCTCAGATGACGGTGAGAGGCCGACAATCGATTGATTCAAAACCTTGCAAGGTGGACCTAAACACACGGGAGGTGCCCTCACTAAGAGTTCACCAACCAGGCGGTTCCCGTCATTCTTCAGTTTGGGGATAATAGCTCACAGTCTTAAATACAAGGTTTATCTGGGCTATGCCACTAAGGTCACCCAGCCTCACGCATGCACTCGGGTGGCGAGCCCGGGGCCGCAACCCTAAGAGTAGTGATAGTAAAACCCCGTACCACCTCATTTAGGTACTAGGCTTACCGTGCCCATTTTCGACAAATGTTTAGTACTTTCAAACACTTAACCAACGAAGCCATTGGACCGGAGCCCAAATCCCATGCTCTTACCACATGAGCAATCCATTTAAACATATGGTGATTCCATAGAGGAGATCCTATTCTCGCGAGTGACGAACATCACTCGACTTGTACCGGATCCTTAGAGCATAGCAACTAGCGACCTAACATGCTAGTAAAAGATCATGGTACTTAAGGATCATGCAACTAGGGTTTCAATTCAACTCCTGAACGTAAATGCACATACAATAACAATAAGTAAATTCAGAAGTGTAAAGAAACACATAGGTTAATGAATAAACCGGGGCTTGCCTTCGTCAGCACAAGCAGACTCACAAACTTCCGGACTTTGGCCCGGGTCTTGCTCTACGTTCACGTAGTGCACGTCTTCTCCTGCTCCCTCGTCCTCGTCAGCCGGCACAAGCGTATAGCTACCGTCGGGGACTTCTACACGGGGAATGCAATGCAGTGATTAGGAGTGCAGTTATTTTAATTTTAATTCAAAACAGTACCAACAGCAACAAGGAGTGTGAGGTTGGTCATATTCACCTTAAGAAAAGTATTTAAACATTTCTCCTTTTAAAGGTAATCAAAAAGCTTATTTAGCCTTCTCTTTAGGGTGATTGTGTGCACATCTATTAAAGAAATATTTAATTTAAAACAAACAGCAAGGAATTTAGTTTGGCACCACCATTTTACTTTCCTAACTCATTTATGTGACTTATGCACAAATGAAAGTATTTTTCCTATTTTCCTTTACTAGATTAATCTAGTTTGAACTCTTTTAATCAACTAAAAACATAACAAACTTATCCAACAGTACCTAATAGTCCTAATGACAAGGAGGCACACCTCTGGACAGCAAGCATTTGATTTGCACCACTAAAATTTAAATGCACAAAATAAAGGCATTTCTAGCTAGCATATAGAGGATTAATGCATATTAAAATAAATATAACAGAAATGAATCCAATCTTGCTCCTACACATGCTTTGGCCCAAAACAAGCCTAAAGAACCAATAAACACACCTATAGCCTTTGTAGATCTTGATCTACACATTTATGATTAAAAACAAGCATAAATAAGGAAATAATATTTCTAACAGAGATAAAATCATGGTAAATTCTTCAAGGATGCATTTTGATATAGCATGACAATAGCCAGAAGTTGGGCTCAAAAATAATTATATTTTTAGCTACAAAAATCATCTAGGCAAATTTACCAATATCACAAGATAATTTACCTTCAGTAACTTTGTGCAAATTTTGACACAGCACCTAAACAAGCTAGTTCCCACAACATATCCAAAATCCAGCTCAAGAGCTTGTGTGTATTTTGCAGAAACACAAATCTAGGTATTTGACATTTCTATTTTTCAAGCAAAAACTGTAGCTCAAAAGTATATACATATTTGGAGAAAGTTGTAGAATTTGTTACACTGAGCACAACAAAATTGAGTTTTCTATTTTTGGATTTTTCTACTATTTTTAATCGATTTTACAAGTTGCTGGACCAAACCACAAAACAGGGAACAATCCTTATGCACGAAAGACCCTAAAACTTTTAAAATCTTTCACAACCATACCCTTGGTTCCCCCCCCCCTTCGGTCCCGACGACGATGGCAAGCTCGCCGGCGGAGAGGTGGAGCACGGGAAGGCAAACAAGCTACGGGGATCGTCGATTGGACTCACCTGTGAACGATTGGTGGAGGAGGATCGGCCGGGGAAGTCATCGGCGAGCGGCGGCACGGCCGCGGGAACTCGGACGGTGGTGCGGGAAAAGGCGATGCTCAACAATGCGCTACCCCGGGAGCTTCCATGTGGCCTAGGGAAGACGCTAGGCAGGTCACCGGGCGCGGAGGATCGGCGGAGAGGCGAGCTCGGCGGCGGCGGTCCGGCGGCGGCCGCGGGAACTCAGGCTCCGGCGATCGTGGGGCTCGGCTTGATCAACACACAGCTCGGAGAGCTCTTGTGACGCACAAGGAAGGGTTTAGGAGCTTGTGTGGGCGAGGGCTTCGACTGGAGGGAGGTGCGCACCGGCGGTGCCAATGGCGGAACGGCGGTGGCTCGGGGCGGATGCGCGTGCGCGCGAGGAGCGGCCGGGGCTAGCTTATAAGCGCGGGGGAGGTAAGTTGGGGTAGGTGGGGTCACGCTGGTGCCACTTGCACGCATGGAGAGGCCGGGGCATGGCCGGCGATGTACGCCGCTCCGGCGGCCAATGGCGCGCCACAGGCGGTGCGCCGGCCGGTGAATCGGCACCACCGGCGCGGCCCACTTGCCACGGACGGCACGGGTGTGCTCCCGCCGGTGTAGCGCGGTGACCAACGGTCACTCCGGCGCCTCGGCGTGCGCGCCCGACGCGGGTATGGCGCGTACGGCGGGTGGCCGACGTGGCCGCGCACGATGTCGTGGCGGCGCGCGTCTCAGGCGTTCCCGGCGTTTTCAATTTGCTGAAGCAGTTTTCAAAATGAATTTTCTCTGGATTTTCAAACTAAAGTGCACCTTAAGGTCTGAAGCAAAGTTGAAGATCACACACCCCTCTACAACTTTCACAAAGGTTGGTAGGGGTTTTATGCAAGGGATCGAGCAGGAACGGCATGCCAAGTTGGCCAATTTCTCGGCGCCGCTAAACAGTAACCCAGCACCTTGATTTGCCATTTCCACTACCCTACTCTCCAAATCAGCAATGCCATTCAACAGCAAAGTTGTGTGCCTTGAAATTCTGCACATTTTTCCCTTTGGGTGATTTTGAAGTGGTTAGGGAAATTTTGGAGAACGTGCACAAAGTCTACACTGGCACTAGGGGGTCAAAGGGACATTAGGGTTTTTGAGTTAGAGTTTTGACCATGGGTCAACCTAGGATTCTTCATGGGTGGTTAAGGAGGTGCTAAGATGGTCATTAGCACAAATCACCACTGAGCAAAAACACGGGGTGTTACACTGCGCAGGTGTCATGTCACTCCCAACCATGTAGAACCCATGCATTCTATTAGTTGCTAGTGCTATATTTATGTTACTTGTTTTGATGGATTGCATAGTGATTTGATTATCCACGCCTTGATATTTGATATATCCTGTTTCCTTACTTTACCTACCTCGGGACTAGCTACAGACCCCTAGCTAGTCCCATATACTTACTATCCATACTTTTATTGCTTGATTATGGATGGTGTTCTGGGCTTAGACTGAGATGTGGGAGATCTCGGTGTGTTCTAGTGTGAGTTCTGGGTGTGTTCTTCCTTGACGTGTTTCTGGCGGGAGCGAGCCATTTGGTTACTTGTGAACGCCTACCTCAGGAAGATGTGATCTGGCTTCTCGCTCGAGCGGCGTGTCTGTAAGTGCAATCAAGCCCCTAAGTGGGTTTTGGTGATGTTGACCACTTAATTAAAGGACTAATGAGCTTTTGAGTATGTGTGACAGGTTTAAATTTGAAGAAAGGTGAAAAGGAAAGAAAGGTGACCCCTCATTGTTTGAAGTGGCTTCCTAGAGCTCAAGACAAGCTTTAAATTCATTTTTTCTAGTTTGAATTTGAGTATAGGACAAGTCGTACTATCAAGAGGGATACTAATAGTGACATGGATGAAACCAAGTGCTTAAAATCTTCACTAAAACCAAAATTATCCCAGCCACAAATGACCCATCAGCTAGCTACCTTAGCCTTGAAAACACCTTTCCCGGAACCTCAGAGCTTTTCTCGGAAGTTCCGGGCTACTCCCAAGTCAGCCTGCTGAAGTCACCAGTTCCCGGAGGTTCCGGGATCTAGCCCAGAGGTTCCGGGCTTCGAAAGTAACCGTTGCAGATCCAGATCTGAGGGTATTTATACCCCCCTTGTCTCCCAACAGTTACCTTCTCACTCCTGCGCCAAAATAGTAGCTTTTGCTCCCCATCTCTCCCAAGCATTGACTCCCACCTACTTGAATCCAAATCCAACCCTAGCATTCAAGTGTGGAGTGATTCCTTGTGAGAATAAGCACTTGGTGGACCCCCTAGCTCCTTGGTGGATCTTTTACTCTTGGAGCCTTGCTCCTAGACGGCTAGAGGTTGCTTGGAAGCTCTCCAATCGATTGTGGAAGCTCCAAGAAGTTTGTATTACCCTCACTTGCTTAGTGGAAATCCGCCATCTATTACCTTGGTCATAGGTGTGATAGAGGAGTGGATCTAGAGAGATTCTATAGCCTTTGTGGCTAACCTCAACAACGTGGATGTAGGCCAACCTTTGTGGTGAGCTGAACCACGGGATAAATTGTTGTCTCTTGTGCCTTATCTTTTATGTATTGTTGTTGTTGTCTCATCTCTCTAGGTTGCTTGCTCACTAGATCTATTAGGGTTTGCTTGTTTCTTGCAGTATTAGTGACCAATTTCCTGCCTTGTTGTTGCTCCTAATCTTGTTATCTCCATAAAATTGACAGAGGAACGAATTCTCGGAAGCTCTAGGAAAATACATCAAAGTGCAATGTCCCGGAGGTTCCAGTGTAAAGCCCGAAGGTTCCGGGGTTTGAGCAGAAGTTGGCAAAAATTGGTCAAGTTTGTTTTGTAGGCCTATTCACCCCCCCTATAGGCCACTTGCATTGATCCTTTCAGTGCCGGACGTGATGGAGATGGGGAGTGCTCGCTCTCAGCCCTTAAGGACCGATCGTTAGTCTAACCATGCTTCCTTGGACTCTTACCGTACAAACCGCCCGCCTTGTCATGGGTGGGGGTGCGGGGTGAGACTCGTAGTGGATAGCACCCTGCCTGTAGGCGGATCGGTGTGATCGTGATGGGAGACGGCGTTCCTCCTTAGAAGACTTCGCCCCGGTGAGGCCAGGAAGGGTTCCACAGCTTCGAGGGGCCCCTCGCTGGCAGTACGAGCTCTACAGCAGGGGTTGCGCAACACTCGGAGATGCAGGAGGGTACTTTCCACTTACTTGGACTCCAGCCGTAGGGTAGGGTTTTGGGCGGTTCGCTACCGTCCGGGCTCTATTCGGGCGGGTATAGTTGTACAACCTCTGCAGAGTGTTTAAACCTATAGCTATAGTCCGTGTCCACTGGTTATGGACAGTCTTGAGATTTGTTATTCTGCTAGACTCTTTTCTTGTGCTTCTTCTCTCCCCGAGTGTGTGAGCCCGGCCTAAGGCCGTTGAGATGTGGAGATAGGAGCAGGTGGGCCCCACATCGCAGATGGGAGTTGGGAGCTGGATGCGGGTGTGATTCAGTGCTTTGGTGTGGACTTCCTTGTTGAGGGGTGTGGACCCCGGAGGTGTGGACCTTAGAGGTGCGGACCTCCCGGAGGTGTGGACCTCGCTGCTTATTCTGCATACCTTGATTGTTGCTTCTGTGTTGCTGCATGCATAGCTTTATATAGCCAAATGTAGGTTTTATCCATGCATATTAGATTCAACCACCTCTTTTGCTCTTTGTTGGGAAGCTGACATGACCTACCCGCTTATCGGGTAGATGCTGGCGTTTCAGACTTGGTAACCGTCTACAACTACAACTTCAACGACGAAGGTGAGAAGACTAGAGCTGGTTTTATACTCGAGTTTGCCTGTGGAGCTGGAGACGCTTCGCTTCGATAGATTCGCTGCGTAGGTGTTTTACCTTTCTTGATTCAGTCCTGTTGGACTTGTACCCGGCTTGTGCCGAAGAGTTGTACTCTGATGCTGTAATAATATTATGTAATCCTTCTTTTATTCTCGTGTTGTATGGATTTGTACCACTTGAGACAGGATTCCACGTGATAGCCTCTTCCTGGGACTATCACAGAGGTGTAGAGAGTCGGGTTTCCATTCGTCGTCCATCTATGGACGTGCAATGGAGGCATCTTGGCATTGTGCTCTTCTTGAAGACATCGTATTGGGAGTCACGTCCTGGTTTATGGTGGTGGTGGTGGTGGAGATCGTTTGGAGGTGCTGCAAGTAGCGTGTTTGGTTCGTGTTGCCGTGGAGGTGCAGAGGACCCATAGGTGCTAGAGGCTTGAGCCGCCGCGCAAGGTCTAGCGGTGAATTTGGGGACAACTGGGCAAAGGTGATGCTCTCAGTGCGATCTCAGATATCTGGGTCCTTAGCAGAGGAGTGTGAGGTGGTGGATGAGACGAGACCCCCACATAGAGTGGCCAGGATTAGTGTTTTTCCATGGTGCTGAGATGGGAGTGTTCTGATGCTTCTCTGGACTTGAGGGGTCGACGATCATGTGTGGCGGCCTGAGAGTGATAGTCTCATGGTGGAGGAGTTTAGGGGGCCATTCAAACTTGCAGCGGGTTACGGTTTCGGCGTGGCACAACGTTGGCGATGACAGCGCAGGTGTTGACGACTTGTTTCGAACTCCTCTCCCAAGTGGTCAGGGGTGGCGGTGTGTTGTGTTGGCTGCGTTTGTTTGTGTTTGGGGGTGTTCGTGTGGTGGTGTTCGCTTCCGCTTTTTATGTGACAATAGCAGTGCTTCTGCTTTTATTTTTTATTTTTTACTAGGATCGTGCCTGTGCGTTGCTATGGGCAAAATAAATTTCGTTTGTAAGCATCAAACATTACCATGTGAAATAGTTCTACAAAATTAAAAACACAAGGCATTTTTTTGTCGGAGGCCAGAGCATATGCATTATGTATGTTTCTGCTATACGAGTTACGTTGTCTAGTAATTTTTGGAGGTTTTAGCTTTTGGTAAGTGTATGTGTATATTCTTTGATCATGAAAACAAGGAAATAAAAAGCTTATAATTGATGCTTACCGAGTTACTAAATTTTTAGATATATGGTAAAAACAGACATTTTAGTGTGTATACCATGAGTCTAGACAGTCGCATGCTCTATCATTTACTAGTCTGCATTCTACATATTTGTAGAATTCAAACATTTCAAACAATACCCAAATATTCATAAATTTCTTTCATCAGATTTACATTAGCGGAAAAGCATACTCGGTGGCCAAATGAAAGAAATAACCTAATAGCAATGAGTTAACTTCCCACAACTTTGACTTCCAACTTGGTAGAGCTGAAAGCCTAAATTATTAATTATCTTTAAGGTTGTCATCAAATATAGCTTTCACCAATTATTTGTTACTTTCTTTGCAGAATCGAGTTGGATTGTCCATGAAACTTGATAGTGCTACACAAGCAAATGAAAAGGGATAAGAAAGCACATATGGAGAGAAAAATTATAGGCCATGCTATAATACGATATTAATCAGAAAGTAATATACTAAATTAAATTCTAGTGCAGTGAAAAACAATTAGTAGGGTTCACATGTGCCCAATGGTACTACCTCTTGATCTGCATGGCAACAATCATGATGTGGTCTATTCCATTCATTCATTAATATTAAGTTTGTCTGCACTGAAAAATCCCAAACATGAACTGAGCCAATGGGTGTCGAAGATGGTACCTTTTTCCTAATCCTCAGATTTAGAATGCTTGTTTCTTAGACATCCTCAAATTCAGAATGCTTGTTTCTCAGATAGATATCCTAAGCACCAACATTATCTGCTTCAAACAAATGCTTATTTTGCAGACCAAAGCCAGAATTCTGCCTGGAGAAAAAAGACATGAAAAGGAGTCTAATTTTCTCACTTAAGAAAAGGGAATCATGTGTATTAACATTCCTGTGTTTATTTGCATAAGGAATTTGGCATAAAAATACTGATAGAAGGTGGAATTCTAATGAGGAGACCAAATCCGGAGGAATTTATATTATGTTATTATCTACTAATAGATATATTCCTGCTTTGGTGTTTTTGACTCATCCAATTTTAGTAGATGAGTCCCATACATGCAGCAAAATAATAGATGAGTTAGTAACCCAACGCCAACTAGATAAGAACTGATTTGAAATATCTGAAGCTAGCATGGTACAGATTATTTATAGCTCTAGTAAAATAATCAGATGAACAGAATGAGTTCAGCTTACTGAAATAAATAGGAACAAAGTGAAAAGGGAAGAGTAAAAAAAGAATGAACCGAATACATGAGAGTCGTCATGTCAAAAATAAATTAGGTGAACATAAAACAATACTGATGGAGATTTCAATTGTTTTCTCGGGTGAGCCTTAGATCAAAACCATATATCATACTTCTTACAGCATCAAAACCTCGCCATTTCACAAAGCAACAACAGTTGCTTTAATGCAAACAGATATTACAGCAGCTCATAACAAAAAAATTGACTACGATTGAAGCATGAGAATAAAATATTCTACTGATTAATCTCGAAACATAGAATTAGCCAGGAACAAATAATGTTGAAGGGTATTCAGTAATAAAAAAACACTTGCATTCTCCATAATTAGTTCATCTCTAGCATAAGAAAAAAATTAGGCCCTTACTAAACTGCTAAATCTAAAAAAAATATCTTATATACCTCGTTCATGCTCAATGGCCAAACAATTTCAGACCTCTGGATTTATTTAGCATCCTCAATTCAGAGTTCTTCAAGTCAGCAACAGCTTCAACACCAGAGCCTAGCACCTGTGCAATGAGATTAAACAACAACCTCTGCCAAAAGGTCCATCAACGAAGATTGTTCATTGCAAACAAACATTTATATGAATAAAGAAAGCCAAATTTCCATTAACCGCAAATTTAGCACAAATAACAGCATTAGATGACAGTCCAGTTGGCATAAGTTCTTTCTCAATTTATTCCCTAGTCAATTTTCCCAAATGCAAATGAGTATTAGAATGAAGACATAGGCATAATATCAAAAAATTATAGCGATGAAGAAATAAACTAATGCATGGGTAGTATTCATCAAACTGTCACAAAAAGTATATAGAAAAAGCCTGCAAACCAGAAACGTGTGAGGAAGAAACATCATAGCTATTCATAGGTCAGAAGCATGTGAATGATCACCTCTTATGCAATTCACTTTTGTTGTACTCTCAACATGGTTTGTAACCTTCAGTCCTTCACAGCAGCAATGTCCAGCTCCTATTACAATGGAGAGAATAGCGAGACAAATGCTTGTAAACACTTAACGCCACCACTGCGATGATGAGAGGACCTAAATAGGAACCCTAAAAAGGTTAAATTGCCATTACCTTATAATCCTACTGTTGTGCTGTCCGTGAGAGCCCCAACGTACTTCGTAATGCTTGTGCCACCCGCAGCCATTCTCTCCTGATGCAATTGATGTCTCCTATTGGGCCTGATTGACCTGCAAGGAAGAGGCAACGAGTGATGCATATGAGTTTATTCTGTATCGGGAAAACAGCTCAGTGTTCAATTCAAATTTGCAAAGAATCCATAACTGAAAAAGGCTATATTGTTTAATCAGAATAATAGCAACACATAATACAGATTCTAATTCATTGCCAATCCTGAACGTGTTGCCCACTTGTGCGCACACGGGGAGAGAAAGGGAGCGAGCAGGATTGAGTTAGTGCGGATCTGCCGGGCGACGGCGGCATCAGTGATGCCATCGAGGGAGGAGAGGTTAGGGTTTGGGGAGAGCGAGGCGGCGGCTGCTGAGGCTCCGGCGGGCGGGGGTGGATTGGGTGAGGGGCTGCGGAAGGGGCGGAGGCGTGCGGACGGACGCACCGCAGATTGCGCGGAGAAGGAGGTGTGAGGACGGGAGGGTGCCCAGGGAGTGGAGGGCGGGCGACGGCGGCGAGACAGCGGCGTGAGGATGGAGGGCGACGGGAGAATGAGGGAAGGGTGGCGCTGCTGCCGCGGTATCGGGGGAGGAGGGCGCGGCTTCTGCGGGATTGGGCGGCTTCCGTGGACGTGCGGCTTCCGCAGGATTGGACAGCGTCGGGAGCGAAGCGGACGCGGGGTAGAGAGCGGCGGACGCGCGCGAGGCGGTGAAAAGTTTGACCATAAAAATTCTCCACTTCGTTCTTTTTAGGAGTAGAGAAAAAGACATCTATATGCATGAAGGGTGTTTTGCTGCAATTGCACAATATTGCTCATTTTTATTTCAGCAAGCTCAGGCGCCGTACACGTAGCAGGTATTTGCTACTGGATGGATCATATATATACTTATGGTACATTATATTAGTTGAAGGTGGCGGCGGCGGCTGCGCGTGCGTCGACGGCGAGGATGGTGCTGAGGTTGAGCGGGTGCATGTACTCCTGGGTGCCGTCCATGAACTGGCTGACGATGATCCGGTTGGCCTTCTCGGTGGGGTGGAAGTTGTCCCAGAATGCGTAGATGTTGCGGTCCGGGCAGACGCTGGACGCGGCGGTGCAGAGCCCCAGCCCGTTGTAGGGCCCCTGGCCGCAGCACGCGACGTTGGCGGTGACGAAGCCGTACGCCGCCGGGTTGGAGATGTAGTCCATGTGCATCCGGTGGGCGTTGACGGCGACGAAGACGTCCGCCCCGAGGTCGGCGTTGAGGCCCCTGATCATGTCGACGAGCTGCGGGTTGTAGAGCTCGGCGGCGCGCTGCAGCTCGGCGTCGCAGCCCCCGTCGCGGCTGCCCCGCAGCGCGAGCTCGGCGGGGGCGCAGCCGAGCGGGCCGGAGCCGGTGACGAGGACCCGGCGCGCGCCCAGGGCGTGGAGCTGGCGCAGCACCTTGGCGTACTCGGCGACGAGGTAGCGCACGTAGTCCGGCAGCGCCATCTCGCGGGAGCGCGCCGAGAAGGGCACCAGGTAGTAGTTGTTGATGAAGTCGTTGCCGCCGAGCGTGATGAGCACGAGGGCGCTCTGCACCAGGCGGCCAACGGCGGCGCCGTCGCCGCCGAGGAGGCGGCGCACGCGGCTCTGGTACTGCTGGAAGTAGCGCAGCTGCTTCTGGATGCGTATGATGTTGGCGAACTGGATGCCGGTGTCGTTGAGGATGCCGACCCCGGCGGACGCGAAGTTGGCTCCCCGGAGCAGGTCGCCGCCGTCAAGGTGGGGGCTGAGGTAGGGCAGCACCGGCTCCGCCCCGAGGTACTCGCTGATGATGTCCGGCACGTTCCGGCCGTTGGAGAAGCGGCCCGTCGCGCGGTGCGTCGGGTAGTCGACTCCGTAGGGCGGCGAGTCGGCGCGCGCCGTCGTCGCCAGGTAGTTGTTGTTGCCGCTGTCCACAAGCGAGTCGCCGAACACGAAGAAGGCGCGAGGCTGCTGCTGCTGATGCTGATGCTGGCACGCCACCATTGTCCAAGGCTGCTGCTGGATCAGCAGCAGCTGCTGCACGAGGCTCATCGCCACCATCATCGCCATGCACCAAGCCATTTTAGCTAGCTGTGTCCTGTGACAGAGACTTCCGGTTCTTGAGCAGAGGCAGAGCACACGTATAAATAGCAGGGCATAGCATTGCATGTCAGACGGCTAGTTGGGATGCCTCAACCACGCTGCCGGAGCTCTGTGATTGCAACGCTTTCCTCAAAAAGCAAAGCCGCCTGCAACCGCGGCTGCGTACATCGCCGCCCCGTCCTTGCGTAACAAACCAAACCAAACCCAGTAGTCCAACACCACCGCGCTTTTCAGGCTATTCATTCACAATTTCTCATCCACAGCAGGCATTGCAATGTGTAAACGGTAATGATGATCGAGTTGGAAAGTCAAGTTCCGTGTCTCACACTCGGTGTTACCAAACAAAAATTTGTAAATGACTACAGTTTTGCAATAAAACGGATCTGCAAAAAGGCCTAAAACAACTCAATACAAGTTTCTCAAGCCTCAAATAATCCATCCTCCAGCGCTCCATCTCGTCATGAGTTGTTAATGTTGATATCCAGCTCTGACAGCATGCTAGCTAGCTCACCCTTGCGATGCAGCTTCACAGTATCTACAACATAAGACAGAGCATGCCGGTATTAGCGATTCGTTCTCTTTTCTACAATAGACATTACTCACAGACTAGTGAAAGTGGGAAACATGCATGCCCAGCATCTATGGTCTTCTGCAACATGCTCCACGGACGCCAGCTGCTAGTGGGCATGTTTGCTTTGCTTGCCTGAGCTGGTGAAAGAAATTCTTGACCGCGGAAGTGGGAAGCATACATGCCAGAATCTATGGTCTTTTGCATCATGCTCGGCGGATGCCAGATGCTTAGAAAACATATGCAATTCTGAACTTGTAATTCAGATACAGTCATGGCGCAGGTATTTATACATAGAAGAAATTCAAGATGGGCTGTTTTCTTCTTTTTTCCTCCCCTAGATAGAGGCACAAGAATATGCATATTTGGCTGAACCAAATCACAGCAGCTAGCCTCTCAATTACCTCATGTGTCATGTAGCAGATTAGCTGAGGTAGCTTATTAGTTAACATGGGAAAGTATCATAAGGTCTCTCATCTAATCTCTTGTTGCATGTGCACATACATCACCGGCCACATTTGTCCGCATTATGTAGTTGGAGTATATAACTGTAAAGACTGATTCGCATTCAACATAGAGCACATACCTGTACAGCCACCAACATGTTTTCCACCTACAATAAAAAAAGAGAGAAATACTTAGTTAGATGCATGCTGAGTCATACAATGTAAATCAAAATAACATATGCACATTTGCGGTTTCATTTCTGTGTGGTGACAAACTGCAGGTTACACATATGTACCAGGATTTGCACTTTAAGGAAAACAACTGCAGTATCCCTACTTAATATGAAAGATCATTGAGGGATTTTGTCAACGAGTCATGAACAAATGAGAAAAGCTAAGCCAGGTACAGTAAAAACCTGACATACCAATGTATACATTAGGAACAGTAGACTGTCCAGTCAGCCTCTCTAAAACCTTTTGTAGTTGTGGTCCTTGAGCACCTGAAATGGACCAGCTGTCAGTTGCATAACAACATCAACATGCAGATTTGTTAGGAATCAAGAAGTACTTCAAAAAATCACAACCCTTCAGGACATGTGGTTTTTAAAATAATAATAAGAAAACCAACTCCACTAGCACACTCCAAAGTAGAAATCCAGGAATACATATAAATCCCAGGCATCTACAGTGTATATGCATTCGTCAAGCAACTGTTTGATGTGTGTTTGTATGTTACGGGGCTTGTAATTGAGAGCGCTGAAGGTGAACATCAAACAACAGTGAACATGTGGGTTACATATATGAAAGGCCATACAACTGGCCAGCTAAGTGAATAATGTGAAGATAGAGACCTGAAAGGGCAGTCAAGTCTGAAATCCGCACACCTTCCATACTACAAAATAGAGTACAGCTACAAAGTACAAACATTGGTATCACACAGGGCGAAAGCTGTGTATGACCATGGCACATTTGGCTGACTTAAGGTAAGCAGCAGGGGTAGGTATGCAGCAGTTGATGACATCCAATGGTAGAACAAGGACAGACATTGGCCACAAGATATCAAGACCCAATTTTGACGGAGCGGTGTTGTTTTAAACTTACAGGCTGGGCAAAATTCAAACTGCTGTAGAGCTTTTGCAAGACTATGAATTGTAAATTGTTTGGGTGATCAGGAGCACTTGTTGATGCATTTATGCATATCTGAAAACAAGAACCCAAATTGTCCAGGAAGTCGAGTTTTCAACAGAAGAATTAGGAGTACATCTGCATCTCAAATCCTCAAACTATTCAGTGACTTTGCCAGCTGCACTATTTAGTTTCAAAAAAATCAACAACTACCCGTCACATCAATCTCCAGACACTAAATATGAGTATTAATGTGAATTAATGACAAAACTCATTCCATAACCCCTACCTTAATTTTCGAGATGAATCTAACGAGCCTAATTATGTCATAATTAGACAATATTGTGCTACAATGACCAGATGTTAATGACGGATTAATTAGGCTTAATGGATTCATCTCGCAATTTCCTGTTCGTAATTATTTTTGTAACTAGACTATGTTCAATACTCCTAATGGACCTTGAAAGTGGACACCAAAAATTTGTCGAAAAAATTCAATCGAACTAAACGGTGGTAAATGGTAATATCTATCAGTTAAGTTGGGCAGGCAATTTGGAAGGAAAAAAAGGAGAATGGGGGACGAACCGAGATGGTCGAGCTCGACGACGTGCGGCTGCACGCCGATCCGCTTGAAGAGCGCCTTCACCTCCATGCAATATCTGCCCACGTTGAGCATATTAATCAGATAATAATGGAAGCATTACTAGGTTAGGCTGAGTTGGGGCTGCTGATCTTACGAGCACCATGACTTCGAGTAGATGACGACGGGGTTGTCGGCCACCGTCTTCCTGACGGAATCCTCCATCCGCGAGCCAAAGGACGAGTCCGATGAGGAAGAGGAGGCCCTGGCGGCGACGGCCCTGGGTCGACGCGCGGCGAGGGAGAGGCGGGAACGAGACAGCAAACACGGGAGAGAAGGGGAGAGGCCCAGGATGGCCGCGGGGAGGCGGCAGAGGGTTGTCATGTCCGGCGGCAGCGGCTGCGGCGGCGGAGGCATCGGAATCTCTCTCGACTCTTCTTCTCGTCTGCCTCCCCTCCCTCCGGCCACAACACGATCTGTGGTGGTGGGGTGGGGTGACTTTGTGGTGAATGGGATAGATTCCCTTCGTGGGCTGGGCTCAAAAGCCCAAACAAGGTAGGTGCCTTGTTTTTTTTCTTTTCTGTAAAAGCCCATCCAATACAGTCTCCTTGTGGCCGGCCTGTGGGTGGGGTGGGTGAGTGAGTGAGATCGAGGGGGAGAGAGAGGAAGAAGATTCTTTGTGCCTTGCCGTCTCCACCGCAGCCCCAAGACCACCGTCCCCGTCCGTCGGGAGAGGGGGAAGGGAGGGGACCACAGACTCAGATTCAGTGACATTCACGGCCGCCATTCTCGCCGCCATCGAACATCGACGTGTGGGACCACCGACACGGCGCCCACACGTCAGCGACCAACGCCGCCGAGAATGGCACCGGGCAATGTCACTGAATCTCAGTCCGGGGACCACAGCTAGCCCTCGCCGATGGAGCCCTCTCCCCCGCCGCCGATGCCGCCGCCGCCGCCTCCTCCTTCTCAAATTGCGCACCTCCTGTCGCAACTTCCCGTCATCCCCAAACCCGACCCCGACGGCCCCCCAATCCCGCCACCCCAAACCCCCATCCCCGTCGCAGCGCCGCCGCCGCTGATGCTCGCGCTCACCCCTGAGCTCTGCGACGCCCTCCAGAAGGAGCTTGATCCCTCCCCCGACGACGATGCCTACTTCGCCAACTGCCTTCGCCGATCCCAGCTCCACCTCCAAGCCATCGCCGCCAGCCTCCGCCGCCCCTCGTTCCCCACCGCCGCCGCCGCCGCCGCCCGTCCCCCACCTATCCCACCCCCGCTTCCCCCTCGGCAGGAGCTGCAGCAGCAGATGCCACAACAAGACCCAGGCGCGGGCGGATCCACCAAGAAGCGCGCGCGCGCCGTCGCCGAGGTGGTGCGCGTCTCCAACCTCGGCCCAGCCGACCAACTCCACTACCGCGCCCTCGTCCGCCGCGCGCGCCTCACATTCGAGGCGCTCCGCGCCGCCTACCAGCGCCAGGAGCCCTCCGTCGGCGCCCGCAACCGCGCCGACCTACGTGCCTCCAGCCGGATGCTCTCCGCTGGCCACTGGCTCCACCGCGAGGTCCGCATCGTAGGCGACATCCCCGGCGTCCTCGTCGGCGATGCCTTCTACTACCGCGCCGAGCTCTGCGTCGTCGGCCTCCACACCGCGCCGCAGGCCGGCATCGGCTACATCCCCGCCAGCCTCGTCGACGAGGGCCACCCCGTCGCCACCAGCATCGTCTCCTCCGGAGGCTACCTCGACGACGAGGACACCGGCGACGTCCTCGTCTACACCGGCAGCGGCGGCCGCCAGCGCAACCGAATCGACCACCACGCCGACCAGACGCTCGAGCGCGGCAACCTCGCGCTCCACAACAGCTACCTCTACGGCGTCGAGGTGCGCGTCGTCCGCGGCCACATCTGCGAGTTGGGCCCCAACACCCAGCGCAAGTTCTACGTCTACGATGGCCTCTACAGGGTCGTCAGCTCCACCTTCGGCCCCGGCAAGTCCGGCCACGACGTCTGCAAGTTCAAGCTGGTGCGCCTCCCGGGCCAGGACGAGCTTGGCAGCAAGAGCTGGCACACCGCCAAGCAGCTCAAGGACGCCATGGACGCCAGAATCCGCCCGCCCAAGTACATCTCCCTCGATCTCTCCAAGGGGACGGAGGTCCTTCGTGTACCCGTCTGCAACAAGCTGGATGACGACAGGTCTCCCCTGCATTTTGAGTACACCGTCCGCCCTGAGTTCCCGGTGCCCCCAGCGCCAGGGCCGGGCAAGCGGCAGAGGGGCTGCCATTGCGCGATGGACTGTGTCTCCAAGTGCAGATGCCAGGGGAAGAACGCCGGGGGACAGGTGTACACTGCGGATGGCACTCTGGTGTTGGGAAGGCCGGTGGTGTATGAATGCGGTGCTCTGTGTGGGTGCCCCATGACCTGCGTGAACCGGGTGACGCAGCGAGGCATGAAGCATCGGCTGGAGGTGTTCCGCTCCCCTGAGACAGGCTGGGGTGTCAGGGCTCTGGACATGATACCGCCGGGTGCCTTCGTGTGCGAGTACAGTGGGGATGTGGTCGTCATGGATGATCATTCAGGCAAAGCATTGATGGGAGATCGCTGCATCATCGACCCAAAGCGCTTTCCAGCACGATGGAAGGAATGGGGAGATGCCTCAGCCGTCGACCCAAGCAAGCGGGTACCCCAGTTTGCGGAGTTTGCAGGGCCAGGTTACGTTCTGGACGTGTCCCGCAAGAGGAACGTGGCCTGCTACATTAGCCACAGCTGCACTCCCAATGTGTTTCTTCAGTTTGTAGTCCGTGGCAACGAGGATGAACACTTCCCTCGCCTGATGGTTTTTGCCATGGAGACAATCCCACCGATGCGAGAGCTGAGCATCGACTATGGAATCGATGCGTAGCTGAGTGCAACATGATGTTAGTTTTCTGTGGAGCGCAATGTACTGAAGGCTTACTGGTGTTTTAATTTTGGAGGATAGGCTATGCGGGGAATTTTTTTGGGTAGCCATACATTGGTTTAGTTTTGCCATAGGTTGCACCCACTAGTTTGTTAAATTCTAGAGCTGAGGGTATTTCTAGCTGCTCACATTTCACCTAACCTTGGATTAGTGGTGGTGTTGCTGCTGCCGATACTGCAGGGCTCACGGCGCAGCAAAAGATCCCTTTTACTAGTGTAGTGCTGATGGGGTAAAATGGTTGGCACAAAGGACCCAACTGTTTTATGATGTTGTTTGTGAAGTGTGAATCCTCCCTGTGTAACATGATGGACTTGGGCGTTGTTCTTATGTCCTCAAACCATGCTTTGCAGAAGGGAATATACAGATACAATCAGGGCAAGTTGCATATCATTTTTTTTCTTTTTTTGTTGGTCCATTGGCACACATATTGTCGTATTCACGAATTGCCTGGTCATACAAAATGGGCATGTGAAAATGGAAGTGATGAGGCGGTGGAAGTGGGAGATTGTTTCTAGTTGGTACTCCTGGTGTCTTTGCCATTTTCTGTGTTTCTGGATGCATTCGGTTGGGAATGCTTAATTTTGTGCTTCAGACAGTGACACTGTATATATTTTTGTTTCTTCACTCACTTTCTGCTGGGAGCGAGTTCCATGGAACTGGAAGCGTCCTGATACAGGAGGTTGGCGAGGTGGTGCCGGTGCCGGAGGAGCACGGGCGGCTGATGAATGCGCTGCTTCCCGCCACCGGCAGCGGCGGCAGCTTGCTCCGCCTGCAGGTTCCCCGAACCGTTGGGAACCGACCGGTTCGGCCTGTTCCTGATGGAACCGGTCCGGCGCGGTACACGAACCGGTCCGGTTCCTAACCCCAAATCGTGCCTACAATTTTTTATGTCTACCGAACCGGCCGGTTTCACCGGTTTACCGTCCGAAAGTTTTTTTCCCTGGGAACCGGTGTGGGAACGGTTTGGGAACCCTGCACCAGAGACGATCGTCGCCGGACAGCTCGTACACGATCGGATCAATTTGTTTTTTGATGTGCAATTGACGACGCGTCCAGAAGAAACGCTGTTACACATTCACAGTATCGTAAGATCAACCAAACTAATGCATCATTCTTACGTACTTGTATTATGTCTAATCCATCATAAACAACTAGTTGAGATGGCCGAGTTGGTCTAAGGCGCCAGATTAAGGTTCTGGTCCGAAAGGGCGTGGGTTCAAATCCCACTCTCAACATAATTTTTGTATATAATTGTTTTTTGCCTTCTCCACTTCCCTTGTCACCTCCCTTGTTGACCTCAACAGTCAACATGACCGGAGCGACGTAACCGTCCTGCCTTTCCTCTTCCGCCTCTTTTGGCTGTAGATGGCAAAGCAAAATCCCTAGTATCTTGTCATTGGCACGCCACAATTTCAATGCTTGTTCTCTTGTACCGCTCAATCTAATTATTTGCGCAAGATTGCTCTAAAAATGTTGTCTAAAGACACAACACAAACATCCGACACAGGATTTATAAATAACTAGTTTTTGTTTCCTCAAACGTACATGCTCATGTTTTATTTTTTGCTTCATATATGAAGGGCCACGTAAGTAACACCTGAGCGAAACAAGTAACCAACCAACAGACAGGAAGGAGTAACGGACACTTCAGGTTTACGGTCTACCTCTTCATTCTGCTACTAACACTATTTCGAATACAAACATTGCACATCAGCAAACGCTGGTGCTTGACATTCCAACTAGTGCACTACACAAAAGCTGAGACAATTAGATTTCTTAGGGATGTACTCAATATCTCAACTCATGTGGCTAGTACCCTGCAGATATATCAAATTCACAATAACTGCTGTGTTCTCTCTATGTTTCCTGTCGATAGAAATTGAACAATTGTGACGTGGCTTCAGTCTTAGCACCTGATCAGTGCACGTGGCACACAGCAAAAAGCCTACCACGGAAAGTTTGCTTGCTCTTGAACTTCACCAACTGTAGAGACAAAAGAAATCAGGTCCAATACAATACAAATGGCATAGTAGCTAACAATTCACAAGGGTATACATCAACTCATACCAGGAAGTTCGACTGCAAAGTTAGCTTGAGCATCAGCAGCTGAGTTGAATTCCTGCATAAGAAACAAGGCAACATGAATGACACGGGTACCAGCAGCTACCCCCCCCCTGGTCCTTTTCTGAGAGGGAGGGGCTGTTGGGCCAACATTGAATCCAGTTGAAAGAGATTCTAGCAGCTATGGTTTACTGAAGAGGTTTCCAGATGGCTGCTGACAGCACCACTGCTGACTATTAAAGAAAAGTTAGGCCTCATCAAACATAGAGATGTCAATCTAAATGTTCAGATGTTAATTCTAAAAGATGGCTACATGTTAGACAGATAGGAAATTGCTGGAATAAATATTAGGACTTCACTAATACGATCTGAAGAAATCAGGCAGAGATTTTGTGTCGTATTTCACTAATTCAATTGGGGGGGAGGGGGGGTAAAGGTAATACTAGGTAATGCAATTTTTTTTCTCCGAACCTGGTATCTTTTAAGAATTGATTATATGTGATTACCAACAATAAATTTTGCATGGCAAACTATATATGGTGTCAGTGGATTCCAGCACTAAAAGAGTAAATGAAGAATGTAAAATGGTGCAGTGCATGCAAATGCAAAATCACAACGCTGGCTGGTCTAAAAGAAAATTGAACAAGGTCAGGAAAAAAATCTGATACCTACCCTCAAAACATGCCTGATTTGAAATAATGGAAATGTTGTCAGAAGACAGAGGGAAAATCTGATACCTACCCTCAAAACATGCCTGATTTGAAATAACTGAAATGTGCCTTTTAGCTCCTTAACTTTCTTGCACAAGTCAACCATATTATCATTCTTAACACGCCAGAGATCTTGGACCTGATCCAGAAAGCCCAATAGGTTACTTTTGTCAAGAAAAAGATGATCATAACTACAGTTTCCAGCTGCCCAAGAAGCTCTCTTGAGAGCTCTAAAAACTAGGTTTTGCATATGCATTGAGCTGGCTTTAATTTAACGAGAACAGATTTGAACAAGGGCTGTTGAACAGAAGAACATGTATTTTGGCGTGTTGAATTAAAAAAAAAATCATTTCGAAAAAAGAAGACAGAAGAAAACTGTATGGCCAAATCACGTTCGAGGTAACAAATGAAGCCTGAAAAAGACCCAATTTGAATTTTCCACTCCTCCACAAATTTAACAGTTAAGAGGAATTTGAGAGTCAGTACAAATGGGCTGCACAACACTAAATGCTATTGATAGTTCATAGTACAAAATTCAAGTTAAGAAATAGCAAGGCTATCACCACTCACCTGGTTACAGACAAGCTTAGAATCGCCTTGAGCACGTATATACTTGAATCCTTTCTTGGCTGCATATTTCAGCCCCAGGATCAGTGCACGATATTCAGCAGCGTTGTTGGTTGCAATACCCAGACCCTCACGTAGTTGAGCAATCTTCAGTAAAAACCATAACACGGTAACCAGCTAGGCATGATAACTCAATATCAATAGAACACAACAGCTTAGCTACCAGTTGCACAACATACCACAGAACCATCTAACCGCTTTATTATTGCACCAGCACCTGCTTTCCCAGGATTTCCCTTTGAAGCACCATCAAATTCAACAATACAAGAGAGCTGCAAAGAAAGGTCAAACAACAGCAAAGATAAGTTGCAGATATACATGCTCATCAAGAAACAATGCACGGAGCGCACATTGCACCATTCATACTCACATGATTATCAGGTAATGGTTCCTGCTCACCAACTTTGGGGTGCTTCCTTGATGGTCCAGTTTCCTAGAGAAAATGATTTTTGGTGCGAGTAATAAATAAGGTCAATAGAGGTGCCTTTTGAAATGGATCACTTATTGACACTACTATCGTGAGAAAGATAGTGCTACTCACAATCTCGTGTGACCTTTTCAAAGTTGAGGATTCAGTTCCATCAGGTTGCTGAAACCACAATAAGTTAAGTTGCACAATCAACGCTACGAGAATAGGACTGCTACGGGCAGATGCAAAGTCGAGTAGTAAAATTGAAAAGCACGCCTAGGAATGAGGCAAGCAAGCAAGCAAAATTGGTTGTTTGCGTTATTACCTGGAAAGGGCAGGGCACTAGATCGTCGAACAATTCATCTCGTGCATCTACTGCCTCGATGGCGTAGAGGGCGTTCCTTAGCCCGCGTGCAGCGAGATATTCCTCGGTATCTTTACGCAGAGAGTAGCCTTTGAAGACAGTGACAGAAGGGTCGCAAACCTAGCGGCAGCAGGTGAGCAAGCAAGCATTAGCATTTGGCAAGGAAAAGAAGTGAAGGGAAGTCGAAGGTAGATACCGAATTGCTGACTTGAGCTTGGCATTCGCTGAGGGTCTTGTAGATGCCGATGACGTCCCCCTTGCGGACCACGTAGAAGGGCTCGCCGGAGGCAGAGGAGTCCATTGGCGTCTTTGCGGCGGATCTCTTGGTGGAGCGCCGGGTGGAGGAGGAGAAGAAGCGTGCGGGCGGCGGCGGGATGGAAAGCGGCGGCACGGGAGGCCTGAGAGCCAAGAAGAGGGGGTAGTGCCTCCTCCACGCCGCTCTGGAAATCAGCAGTCCACGGAAGAAAGAAGAGCAACTCCGAATCACCATTAGAGAGGCGGAGGAGAAGCACGGGACGTCGGCCGGGGCAGAGCTAGGGGCTTACCAACCGCCGCCGCGCGGGTGCGGGTGCAGGCGCTCCGCTTGCTCCTCCTCGGCGACGGGACGCCGGGCGACGCGGACGGGGCGATAGAGTTGGGCTTGGGCCAGGCAGTCTATTGCTTGCTTTTCACAAGATGAATTGGGTTCTCTTCTTCTGACCCAAATGTAAGTTATGGGCCTTTAATCGAATTGGGCCGAATACCAGCCTCCCCCATATCTCCATAACAAAAGAGGAGAAGCGCAGCGGAGGGCCGGAGACCGACGGTCATCATCTTCCTCGCGCCGTCTCGCGTGGTGTGGCTTTCCTCAATTTCTTCGCACGCAAGCAGGGTGGAATCCTCGATTCCTCCTCCGGTTGTCTGAGCGGGGGAGAGAGAGGCAGCAACCGGTGGAATCCTCGATCCGATCCGTCCAGCACTCAAATTTCAAGCAAAGAGAGGCGGCGACCGGGTCCCACGCCATGGACGGCGCCGCCAACTGGCGCCCCACGCAGGGCGCCGACCCTGCGGCCGTCGCTGCCGCCGGTGGCGTCGACCCTAACGCTTCCGCCGCTGCTGCCGGAGGCGACTGGCGCAACCAGCTCCAGCCCGAGGCGCGCAGCAGGATCGTCAATAAGATGTGCGTCCACTCCCTCTTTCTTCCATTCCCCTCCCCTCCCCCTTCTCTGACGGGAAGCAATCTCAGTTGCTCTCCTTTCTCCATGGGCTCCTGTTACGATTCGATCGATCCGTCGACAACTTCCCCGCTCTTCTAATTTCTAATTAGATGCTTGGATGCTAGCATGCTATTATGTTAGGGTTTGCTGATCCATCTGTGCGCATGGGTCTCCTTATTTTTCCGCTAATTTCTACCAATCGCATCGTCTGTTATCTCGCAGATCGATAGAGGGGTATCTCTGAATCTATTAGCAAAGAAAGCAGAAACTACTTGTTTGCTTGCTACAAGATGTTGTTACGCAAAAAAACAGTGTCAACAGATATACACAAAGATCACTACGAGGTCATGTCTGCACGATAGACACACGCAGGGAACATAAGATCCATGGCCAACGCTGGTTGCTTGTGCTTGGTCATTTGAGTGATTTTAGTTTGAACCAACAAATTAATTGCACACCTAGCTCACTTGCCATCTGAGCTAATTGATTGGCAATCACATAAGGCCCAATGGATGATCTCAAAGTGTCAAAATTTTGCTGAGTTCAAGTAGTTTCCTTTCTGTTGCTGCAACAGTATCATTTTACTACGACGCAATCCTATAGCACTGATCCACACAAAATGCGACGTAACTTTTGCTGCACAAAATCCTGTTGCGTCGAATCCAAGAAAAATAACACTCAGCTTTGGCTGTTTCATCTTTTCATTTATAACAGGCCAAAAAAAAATTATCTCCCTGGCGCTTAGCTGGCTCTTAGCCCTACAAGGCTATTTAAGCATCCACGAAATAGAACATCCGAGTTGCTTAATGGTGTAGCATTTATTGTCTCTCCTTAAGCGTCTTGATAAGAGCCGTTGCATTGTATGCCCTTAACTGCATAACAAATATTCTAATGTCCCCTGCACACGGTGACAACTTGTATTTTCCCCCTGGAACATGGGAGGAGACATTCCCATTCATTTGATTCTTTTTAGGTTGGGGTGCACGGCAACAGTTCATGATGTGATGAAAAAAGTTCAGAAATGATTTATTATGTCATGTATATGCTTGCCACTTGAAGGGTGAGCCTGGTGGAGTGGTAGCCTCCACTTATGTGTCCTGAGATCCTGGGGTCAAATCGGCTTTCTTACAAAATAAACAAGGTATAAAGCTGCCTAGAACTAGACACCCACCCTGTGTGGGAGCTTTCATCATTGGGCATGCCGTCAGTACACGGCGACAACACATGACGTGAGACAAAAATATAAATGATTACCCCCGACTTATGCTGTCATGACTCATGATATGCTTGCTACTTAAATTTGTCCATTTTACTTGTTCAACCATATGTCCATGTGATATTTTTTCACAAATTTTGTACCACTTTTACCACTAGTCTGTGTACATATGTTAGGCTTTTGACCTACTTATTTGTTCAAGTCTCATTAGATGGCAGTCACACATTTCTTAGTATATCTCTCAATGTATCACATTTTTCATTATTTGTGTAGAATGGAGACTCTAAAGAAGCATCTGCCAGTATCAGTGCCTGAGGGGCTGAGTGAGCTTCAAAAAATTGCTGTGCGGTTTGAAGAGAAAATCTATACTGCAGCCACCAACCAGGTACTTTAAACCTAACTCTACTACCTTCCACGTGCAGAGTCAGAACTTTTTGTGACATGGGGTGGGTTTAATGATATCTATGAACAATCTGAAAAGCTTTTAGGTCATTTTTAGATGCTTATTATAGAATCTGTGTATCATCCTCACAAAGATGATGGAGCAATGCATGTATATTATGCTAATCATACTATAGGCCACTGTCTCACTAACATATCACGGCCCATGCACAAGCACTTATTATTTGTATCAAAATGCAAAGCTACATCTTAAGTCCTTTTCTTTTCTATTACTCAGTCTGATTATTTGCGGAAGATTTCCCTCAAAATGCTGTCTATGGAGAGTCAGACAAAACAACAGAACCCTGGAAATGCTCAAGTGATTCCCAATCAAAACCCCCCCGGTCCAGGTACCATACACTGATGGACAACAGACCCCTTTTTTGTGTTCTCAATGTATTTGCTTCTTAAAAGCTTGATCATGAGCAAGATATTTGTGCAATAAATTTGCCTTCCATGTTAAGAGAGCTCGCTTCTCACTGGATGAGTGCATGTTTTGTACTTTCACATGTAATCTAATTTGTTTGCATTTGCATCTTCATGGTTCATTTTGTTATCATCACATTATCTTTTGAAGAATAAATTTTGTTATTGCTAATTCCATAGGCTATTCCAATTTTAGGGCCTGTTTGTATGTCATAGTTTCAGAAAAACTATGGTGTCAAGAAAGTTTTATAAACTAAAGGCATCATTGCTTGGCTAACCCCCAAAAAAGATCCTGAGTGGATTTTCGAAAAATGACTAGATTCACATGTTGTGGTTTAGCTGGAAGGTTTGTTGCATCCAAACACCTAATAGTTTTCCGAAACCAGAGTACTTTGCAAAAGTGGTAATACTCTGAAAATATTTTGCATCGTAGGTGTTAGATGTTATTACTTAATGGCGTATAAAGTGATGTACATGCATTCTGAATGATTATACCATGGTAATTTTCTTTTGAGATACAAATCTGTGGCTCAGCTGCTAATTGCTTTCAGTATGCTTGCCTTTCTTCATCAGAAAATGCATCTCACTTTATCAATTTTTAATTTTCTGTAATATTTTGCATTGGTTGCTTCTGTGTTCTTGTTGCAATTTGAAGTATGTCTTCCTTGTTTTGACGATTGTGTATTTTCTAAAATAGCACCTGGCCTTCCTCCACAAGGCAGTAATCCAGCGCAATCATCAGCTATCCCGTTGATGTCTCAACAACAGACACGGCAGCCAAATGGTTCTACATCTGTTCAAGGTTCTCTTCCTAGTATTGGTCAGAACTTGCCGGGTGTCAGCCAGACATCCACGTTGCAGAACATGACTGGCATGCCGCAAAACACTGTGAACAGTAGTTTGGCACAAGGTGCTCCACAAGATATGTATGCTGCACAAAGACAAATGGCAGGTAGACAGCAGCAGCAGCAGCAGCAAGCACAGAATCAGTTAATTTATCAGCAGCAGAAAATGTTGATGAACCAGAAATTGCAGCAGAACTCACTTATGCAACCACACATTCAGCAGCAGCAATCTTTATTGCAGTCAACACAGATGCAATCTTCACAGCAGCCCATGATGCAAATGTCATCTGGCCTTCAGCCTGCGCAATCCACCATTTCACAAACACAGCCCATGGCCATGCAGTCTACTCAGAGTGGCATTCAACAGAATCCTTTGAACTCTGTGCAATCATTACTCCAGCAGCCTACACAATCTGTAATGAGGCAGCAGCAACATCCACAGTCCATGCACCAGCAGCCTTCTTTGCAGCAATCTCAGCCAATTCAACAGCCCAATATCCCTTTGCAACAACAGCAACCACAACTAATGGGCCAACAGTCGAATTTACAGCAAAATCAGTTAATCAATCAGCAAAATGGTGCTGGGCTTCCAGTTCAGTCAAATAATCTTTTGAATATGCAGCAGACGCAACAGATGTTGAACCAGCAATCTATGCCCTTGCACCAGTCACAACAATTAGTCCCCCAGGGAAATATGTCAAGTTTGCATCAGCAGCAGCAGCAGCAGCAGCAGCAAAATCAGCAGCTCCTTGGAACGGCACCTAATGTTTCAAACAGTCAACGAATGCATATGTTACAGCCAGCAAAGGCAATGCAGCAATCACAGCAGCAACAGCATGGTCAGCAACCATCAATGGGTATGATGCAACCTCAGTCTCAGCAGAACCAGCTTCAGCAATCTCAACAACATATGATGTCACAGTTCCAGTCTCAGTCTAATCAACTGCAACAACAATTGGGAATGCAACAGAGGCTTCAAACTTCAGCTGGCATGCTCTTACAGCAAAATAACATTGATCAAAAGCAATATATTCAGGCTCAGAGGGGCCTTCAAGAAGTTTCATCCAGTAGTAAGTTCCTCATATACCGTCTTTTCAGTCTTTTATTATTTGACTGATTGACTCCTAACAATTCCCCAAGTTTTGTGCATGACTTGACCTTTTGGATCCTTTTTTTCTTGAAGCTAAGATCATGTTATGCTTAGCCCTACAGATATGAACAATTTTTTGTTGTCCACTTGCAGTTTTAACCATCTTAGGGATCTGAGATTTCTTTCTGTTAACCTTACTTTCTTATGAAGCCAATTTTATGCTGCAATGACAAGCTATAACCTGTTTGGATTAAAAAAATGGTAATGGCAACCATATAGGCATAATTCAGATGCAGTTCTACACTGTAGTCTATAGTGACTATCATTTTGACTACAATATAGACATAATTCAGTGTTTTTTCTTCACCTAATGTGGTCCAATTTGTGTTTGGTATTTCCATATATCTCTGCAATTTTTTTTTTGTAATTTAATCTTTAGTTCAACGTAATGACTTCCTTTCCAGTAGTAAGCATACAAATTTTCCACATTCTGTTTGCATCTAAAAAAACTCGACCTGCAGGGGGTAAGCCCCCCAGTCATTTTGCTAAGAAGAAGACCTCACGCAGGTCCAGAAAACCCCCGAACCCCTGCCCCACCCTTACACAGTGGTACTGTAGCCCGTGTGAGACGACCAACAACTTGGGCCGGGCTTTAGACCTATGTTTTGGTGTGGGCCAGACGAGGGGATTTCTTAACCCCAGCTTGAAATTTGCTCCGATGGGAGTTGAACCCAGGACCTAGGGTGGTGCCACTCAGCTCCTAACCAAGTCAGCTAGAGGACCTTAGGCATTCTGTTTGCATCTAGTTTTATGTTGTACTATGCTACTTGATTCCTTGTTCATTGGTGTCTTGATTAAGTTTTGATAATTTCTATGCAGCATCTGTGGATTCCACTGCTCAAACTGGTCATACAGGTGCAGGTGATATACAAGAGGAGTTATATCAAATGGTAAAGCACGTTCATTCCCATTAGCATTGGCAAGCTTTTAAGTTTTAACTTGGACCTTTCTAATTTTCGTTAACAAATAGTCCCATGAACAGGTTCGAGATTCAACTGATTGAGATTGATATAAGATGTAATAAGTGACATCATTGAGTATTAAAATGTTAGGATTTTCATTTCCTGCCCGCCCCTAAGTTTCTTTTACTGCTTCCTTTTGGTCTCAATAATTACTTGATCAGTAATTTTTAAAATAATTTATTTTTTGAAAATTTAAATGATTTACAAAAAAACATTATTCCTTTAATGGATGCCGTAGTATTTATTATTTTTTTGTGCTAGACATGCTCGTATTTGCTACCGTGTGTCATTTGTGTAACTTAATTGAAAGTCTTGCTCCATTTAGTTCTTAGCTTTTGTCGATATGTGTAGTCTTGGCAATCAATTTATTGTTTTTTTTGTTCATTCTTGCACAGATTAAGAGCTTAAAAGACCAGTACTTTGTAGAACTCAGTGACTTGTACAATAAAATATCTATGAAGATACAACATGTTGACAACCACATGCCAGCTCAAAAGTCATCAGACCAGTATGAAAAAATGAAGAACTTTAAAGCATTGTTGGAGCGCACATTGCATTTCCTGCAAGTTAACAAGAGCAGCATTCAGCCAGGTTTTAGAGAAAAAATACCTATATACGAGAAGCAAATTGTCAATATCCTAAATTCTCAAAGAAGGAAGCCTGGGCCGGCACCGGGACAGCAGCAGTTTCAGCAATCTGGTGGACAGGCTTCTGGCTCTAACATTTCACAGCAACACCAGACTTCCCAAGGTTTGCAGCAGCATGATAGTCATCCTAATCAGATGCCTCAAGCAAGTTTGCCAAGTATGAGCACAGGAGTGCAGTCTTCTGGTGCACCTGGCATCCAGCATGTACCTGCGCCACAAGCAACAAACTTTGGTGTTTCAACAACACAGCAAAATGTCACAAATGGACCGCAGGCAGGCTCTAATTTGGAGAGTGCCCAAGTGAATAATTTTAATCCTGTGCAACATGGTTCAATGGGTGCTGCGCTGCAACAGGGAAGCTCTGGTCCCATGCAGGGTGCGATGAATGCACAGCAGCAGTCCAGTAGTAACCTGTTGTCCAACAATGCAATGAGTACAATGCAACCTAATACCAATTCCATGCAAGCAAATGCAAACTCATTGTTAAAGCAGCAACATCAGGAGCATCAGATTATGCAAAATCAGCAAATGAAGCGTCAGCAGATGCTTCATCAACAGATACATCAAAAGCAATTGCATCAATCGCAGCTCCCAATGCAGCAACAATTACAGAAACAACAGCAGCAAGGGCAGATGCAGGTTCCACAGCTTCATTCTGGAAATGACGTGAACGAGCTAAAGGTCAGGCAAGGAGCTGCAATGAAATCTGGAATGTACCAACAGCTGGGCCAACGCAACTATTATCAGATGAAACAGGGTGGTGCCTTTCCAATTTCTTCTCCACAAAACCTCCAAGCATCATCCCCGCAAATTTCGCACCACTCTCCTCAGGTTGATCAGCACAATCTGTTGCAGTCTCAGCTCAAGACCGGAACACCATTGCATTCAGCTAACTCACCATTTGTTCCATCTCCATCCCCACCTGTTGCCCCATCTCCTATACCAGTGGATTCAGATAAACCACTCTCCAACTTATCATCACTTACTAGTACTGGGCAGGCTGGACATCAGCAAACTTCCCTTGCACCTCAATCACAATCAATAGCCGTTAACACACCAGGCATTTCGGCATCACCCTTGCTAGCAGAATTCACAAGTGCTGATGGAAGTCAGGCTAACGTACCTACTCAAGTTCCAACCAAATCAAATGCAGCAGAAAGGCCTCTCGATCGCTTGCTTAAAGCAGTCAGTATCTTGCCAACTTCATATTTACTTCCTTTTGACGATTAATTGTTTGAGCAATACTGTTTTCTGTTGAACATGTATGCCTATAAATATCCGAAACATAGCACAAAGAAAATTGAGGTTTAAAAATTTGGATCTAAGGTTAGATATATGCTCTTTTCAGCAACCCCTTCTGTACCATGCTAGTTCTTCAGATGATGACAACGCTGCCTAGTCAAATTTCGTTGTAGTTCTTGCTCTTGATTTTTTTTTTTTTGCATATCTGAAAGCATGTAGAGCATAAGTCCTTGTAGTTAACCTGTTTCTTATTATACTTCATAATCCAGATGTTTCTCTGACAGTCTGTTCTCCTTGTATGGCAATGATGCACAACACCCTTTAAAATTAGTTGTAGTTGATAATATATCGGGTTTTATTTTTCGTCTTGTGCTTCATGTTCAACCTGTTGTGTTGCAATGCAGTTGCGAACAACACAGCGTCAGTCCCTTGCTGCTGCAGTTAGCGATATAGGATCTGTCGTGAGTATGATTGACAGGATTGCTGGATCAGCACCCGGTAATGGTTCTAGAGCTGCTGTGGGTGAGGATCTTGTTGCTATGACAAAATGCCGCTTACAAGCCAGGAACTTCATAACGCATGATGGGAGTGGTACATCAAAGAAAATGAAGCGGGACACGAGTGCCATGCCTCTTAATGTGTTAGCGCCTGGAAGCGTCAATGATAGCTTGAAGCAATCATATAGCGTGGACACTCCTGAGCTGCAATCAACAGCAACATCACGTGTTAAGTGGCAAAGGGCTGAGGTGCGGTTCTCTGAAAAAAAGAAGTTCTAGATAAGCTATGAAGAGAATAATTTTACCAACAGTCGTTCATTAACTTGCATATTTGTATCCAAAAGGGCAAGTGTTGTTTATCTGATATCCAAATTGTTGGCTACTTGGTGTTTTGATCCAGTATTGTGCGTATCATTATGCAGGTAAACCATGCTCTGACGGAGGAGATTCAGGAGATAAACCAACAGCTCATAGACACAGAGCTCCATATCTCCGAAGATGATGCTGAGTCATTCGCAGCTACATCTGAGGGGGCCGAAGGGACCGTCATTAGATGCACGTTCACTGCTGTCGCTGTTAGCCCCAGTTTGAAATCCATGTTTGCTTCAGCTCAGATGGTGAGGCAACCTCATGTGTTCTCCTTTTTTCTTTTGGTTGAGGGGTCCATGCTGCCATTGGTTGTCTCATTTTGTCGTATTTTGAAATTGTGTGGCAGAGCCCGATTCTGCCGTTGAGGTTGCTTGTTCCTGCTAGCTATCCCAAATGCTCCCCGGTACTCCTAGACAAGCTTCCGGATGAGCAAAGGTGAGTCGTGGTGTGGCATCATATGTTGTTGTACATGGAAGGTGGGTTTCTTTTGTTGTTTTTTTTTTGTCCAAGTGACTGATGACACGGTGATGGTATTGCGGCTGCAGCGGGAACTCAGATGACCTGTCTACGAAGGCCAAGTCAATGTTTGTTATATTGCTCCGTGGTCTAGCGGAACCCATGTCACTGCGAGAAATCGCAAGGACATGGGATGCCTGCGCCCGCAAAGTGATCGCAGAGTATGCCCAACAAACTGGTGGGGGCAGTTTCAGCTCGAGCTATGGTTGCTGGGAAAGCTGCGTAGGCGCTTGATGACTCTGGCCGACTTTGGCCAAGGAGTACATTTTCTTATTAATATAATATCTCTATCACCGATATTGCCATAAGTATTTATTTACTATGCGCGAGGAGGGAGAGAGAATAAATATCCTGATAGAGGGTTGTTTGTCTGTATGTTGTATTCCTCCAGATCCTTGTGGTATTATTGTCTGTCAGTATTAGCTTGATAAACCCAAAAATATGGTTGTGTACAGGAAGCAGTGTAAGAAGCAAGCAAACATATATGCATTTGCCTGGTAAGGGTTGCCTTACAGGATGAGATTGTTACTGGGATGGGATCCATGGAGACTCGGAATGCATGTGGGTTGCTTTACTGTTTTGTTGGATTTTCTGATGGAATCCTCCGGATCAATCAAAGCATAATTTTGGTTGTCAATCCACATTGGTTGACAGTAGCCACCAATCTGGATCCTGTTGGCTTCAGAGGAATCTTCTGTTGTACGTTCGTCATGTTAAGGAGGAGCAGAGACCAGATTTCAATGTTGATGCATCATGCACCTATCATCATGAAAGTGGACGAACAAGAACAGACATGCCACGGAAGGCAGGCAGGCAGGTTTGAGGTAACAGGCATCTACTCATATAATGGGTTTGCACTGTGAAGCAAGCAGGGCATGTCACTCATCGTGATTGAGAAATTGGGCAAAGCACTACTAGCAAAGAATGCAAGATCTTTGTGTTGCTGGAGCGCTGGATCTGCAGCAACTGCTTGCCTACGGCACCAGTCACGCAGCTACAGCTTTGAAGTTGGAGCACGCCACGCATCTGCAGCAGCAGGAGCAGTGTCCACTCGTCTTTCTGCATCTCCAAAGCGTACCCACCCCACGACGATCAAGTGAAACTTCATAATAAACCTTGTTTAATTTGTCCCGTAAATAATCGGAATTGCACGTACAGACCAAAGTAGCAGCAGCAGGCAGATTGATGATGCTAGGCGGTGGTCGGCGTGCCGGCGTCGCTCCTGCTCTCCGTCGGGCTGTACATCGCCGACCGCCTGGGCCGGCTCTCCTCCAGCTGCCGCACCACCTCCGCCATGGTCGGCCTCGCCGCCGGCACCGGCGCGCAGCACCCCATGGCCAGCTTCAGCGCCTTCACAAGCCCCTCCTCCGCGGGCGCGGGGCCCTTGAGCAGCTCCGCGTCCAGCAACTCCTCCAGCGCCGCCTCCTCCAGCACGGCCACCTTCACCGCCGACGGCAGGTCCGAGGTCGCCGACGGCTTCCGCCCCATGAGCAGCTCCAGCAGCAGTATCCCGAAGGCGTACACGTCCGTGCGCGCGCTGCACCGCCGCATGGACTGCAGCTCCGGCGCTCTGTAGCCGTCCGCCTTGGCCGCCGCCAGCACCGCCTCCGCCGCCGCCGGCACCAGCAGCCGGTCCAGCGCGTGCTCCGCCAGCCGCGCCACCGACAGCTCGTCCACCACCACGTTGGACGACCGCACGTTGCCGTGCGCCTCGCCCTGCCCGGCGTGCAGGTACGCCAGCGCGCGCGCCGCGCCAAGCGCTATCTTGTGCCGGCGCGGCCACGGTAGCGCCTCGCCGCCGCCGTGCAGGAGGTCATGCAGCGTCCGGGCACGCGGGAAGTGGTCGTAGACCAGCAGCTTCTCGCCGCGCCTCCCCTGGTAGAAGGCCCTGAGGGGCACCAGGTTGTGGTGGCGCGCGCGGCCGATGCGGCGCACGACGGGCGCGCAGGAGGCGGCGTCCTTGCAGCAGCCCTCCCGCAGGAGGCGCAGCTCGATGGTGCCGCCGCTGGTGCCGAGCTTGGCCTTGTAGACGGTGCAGTAGGTGGCCTTGTGCACGACCTGGCCCGTGGCGTTGAGCACCTCCTCCAGGGTGAGGTGGTCGCCGCCCTCGAAGACCATGAGGCGGCCCTCCCCGCCGCCGTCGTCGTCGTCCTCCTCCTCCTCGTCCTGCCGCTGGGCTTGGGTCCACCTCCCCTGGGCCCAGCCGATGGAGACCGAGGCGAGGACGACGGCGGCGGCCATGATGCCGATGACCATCCCGGCGACGCCGCGGGAGGTGAGGCCCGAGGAGGAGGAAGAGGAGACGCACTGGCGCAGCGGCGGGCCGCAAAGCGAAGGGTCGTTGCCCAGGAAGGAGAAGGAAGAAGATGGTTCTTGGGCGGCGAAGCGGGAGAAGGCCGGGGGCAGCTGGCCGGAGAAGTTGTTGTGGGAGAGGTTGAGCGCCCGCAGGAGCGGCATGTCTGCCAGGGCATCCGGGATGGGGCCCTGGAGGCGATTGGCGGCGAGGTCGAGGCGCTGTAGGGCTCGGAAGGCGGTGACGAAGGATGGGAACCCGCCGGAGAGGCGGTTGTCGCCGAGGTCAAGGACGCGGAGGCGGGCGCAGGTGGTGTCGTCGGGATCGGCGGGCGCGGGGACGGCCCCCGTGAGCGCGTTGCCGTGGAGGCGGATGTCGGTGGCGCGGTCGCAGAGGTTCCAGAGGGAGGTGGGGAGCGCGGCGGAGAGGCGGTTGCGGGAGAGGTCGAGGACGGTGAGAGCGGGCGCGTTGCCGAGGTCGGGCGGGACGGGGCCAGAGAGTCTGTTGGCGGCGAGGACGACGGACTCGAGCGCGGGGAAGGCGGCGAGCTCGGGCGGGACGGTGCCGGCGAGCGCGGCCGCGGGGAGGCGCAGGGAGAGGAGGAGGAGGCCCGGGTCGGCGGCGAAGGAGAGGTTGGCGCGCGCGGCGGGGGTGTCGCAGCGGAGCGGGCGGGCGTCCGGGGTGGACCAGCGGAGGCCGCGCCAGAGGCAGAGCGGGGTGGAGGTGTTCCAGGTGGCGAGCTGGGCGTTGGGAGCGGTGCCCTGCAGCGCGGGTTTGACCTTGGTGAGGAGGAGGTCGGCGTCGGAGGAGGAGGAGAGCGGCAGGCAAAGGAGGAGGAGGAGGCACGGAAGAAGATGATGCGGCAGCATTTCTCCTGCCTGCTCACCAGCTCGAGTGGAGTGCAACGCGGCAGTGGAGTGGAGGAGGAGATGGAGGCGTGCGTTGCAATGTGATGCATCCGCCGGAGTGCCGGACGGACCCTCCTCCTCTCATGTCCTGAGAAATTTGCAATTCCACCCCTCAAACCTTAGTTTCGCTCCTTTGCCATTATGTAAAAGGGATTCGCAAAATTGACATCGTCAAAGAGAGTCACACCGCTACTATGCCTTCTTTGACCATACTGCCCTTCCCCTTCTCCTACCTCGCAACCCGCCGCCGCCATTGCTCCTCCAGCCACTCGCAGCCGGACCGCCGCGCCACCCCCTGCTCCTCCTTCCTCCGTGCGCCACCCCTGCTCCTTGCTCGCGACGGGGCCGCGAAGGGAGCCCCGCCCACGGCCCCCCCGTTGGAAAAAAAAAACGGCCTAATTATGAATAATCCGATTTAATGTTGAGGAAAAGCATATTGACTAAAAATGATGCAATCACACAACACGGATATGAACAAGCCACATATTAAGAAATTACTCACGTTCTTGCGCGGTGAGTTGACGAACGCGTCGAAAAAGTAGTTGCGGATCCTCCAAGCGGTCGCGTGTGACGCCGCCCAAAAACCCGATTACCGCCCCGTGCGGGATTGTTGCGGTAGTGGTTTCGGAGATCCCGCTTCCTCCAAGCCGGTGCACGCCGAGGTCGAAGGTCGACGAAGCGCGGCTAGCCTAGCGGTCGAACAGCCGAACGCGTGGGAGATGAAGTGTATGTCTACTCGTGTCACGCCCACCAAGACGTCTCCCGGTGTTTATAGGCTCCAACCAACGTTTCATATTCCTCTCATCAATCGACCGGTAATCGCTCAATTGATTCAAGCAGAACCGCCACCTTTATCAAGGTGCCGAAACCGCCTATTTGATTGCAGTAAATCTGTCACCATTAAGCAGTCGAAACCGAAACGTCATTGACACAGCACAAAAATTAAAATGCACCTGTAAAGCGTCGCAAGTCACAAGTCACGCGATAATTTACGCGAAAATGCGCGGGCTGCGCGTGCGTGTATCAACAGTCTCCTTTTCTCTCACATGCATCTATTTTGCTATGATAGGAGACTCCCATATTTAAACAAGGCAACCTCTCCTTGTCTTGGCAATACGGGACTATTATCGTGCATGCTTTAGAATTTACTAAATGTGCCACATGGACCAAATTCCAACAAGCCCTGCTCCCGCTTCTCCTCCCTCTCTGCGCTGCCGCGGGTGAGCTCGGCCTCCGCGCGCGTGCGCCGCCGCGGCCGGTTCCGCCGCAAGCGAGCTCGGCCTCCCCGCGCGTGCGCCGCCGCGCGGCGAGCTAGGCCTCGCGCGCGTGCGCCGCCGCGGGCGGGCTTCGCCGCGGGGAGCTTGGCCTCGCGCGCGTGCGCCGCCGCGGACCGGCTCGGCCTCGCGCACGTGCGTGCGCCGCGGCGGGCGGGCTCGGCCTCTCGCACGTGCGTGCGCCGCGGCGGGCGGGCTCGGCCTTGCGCGCGTGCGTGCCGTGGGCAGCTCCACCGCGGGAGGCGGGCGGCGGCGGGTGCTTGTGATTTGGGAGCGGCGGCAGGGTGAAGGTGAGGAGAGGAAGAAGAAGGTTGAGGGTATTGTCGTCATAGTAGGCATCGCAGCGGTGTGTCTACCTTTGAGGATGGTATTTTTGCGAAGCCAAATTGCTTAATGGCAAATAAGCGAAACCCATTTTTGACGCACATTTGCAAATTTCTCCTCATGTCCTGCCCGCGCTGCTATTGTCACGCACAGGCACAGCACGGCACTGGAAGGAAAGGAAGGCGAATCGTGCGGGCGGGCGGGCGTGCGTGGTGATGGACGTGCTGCTCCTCCTGCTCCTACTCCCCTCCCTGCAGGAGGAGGATTCTCTTCTTTGGATCGGAACGAACCAGCAGAGCAGACCACGGCACGGCAGACCAGCAGGTGTGAAATGGAATGGAATGGTTTTGTCAGCAACAGCAACTCGTCGTACTGCTTGTATCCTTTCCTCTGCGGCAGACAGCAATTACTCTCGGCGCGCCGCGCGCGTGAATGATGTGGGAGGGGTACGTACAGTACAGCCCCCGCACAGCCACAAAAATGAATGAAAGCAAAGGCTTGCAGTTCGCCCTCAGGTCTCCGAAATTCATCATGATTTGATACAGTAATGCTAAATTATCTTTTAACCGTGTGTCAGGTTCGTATCGTACAAAAGTTTTGTACACCGCTCAGCTCGTCCTCTCGTATTTACGACAACACCAAAGGTAACCACATGTCTCCACACAAACACAGAGACAGAGACAGACAACAGCACCGATAATCATACCGTTTAGGGAGGGTTTCATGGCAATGGCATCAAAGCTTGCAACTCCTTGTCCATAACTACTCGTCGTTGCTTCTCACTGTCCTGTGCACCTCTCTACAACCTAGGAGCATGCCTCCTGTTTCTCTTGTACATTAAGGACCTGCCTGCCTCTTTTCTTTTTTTTTTTCATCATTCTCCTGCTTTTGCGTTGCAGCCTTGCACCTTTTCTTTCCTCAGATTCTGGAAAATTTGTCTTTTTAATACACGGTAGCAAAAGGTAAATTTCGGTTTTTTTTAATATCGTCCTACCATGACCTAACTAAACTCAAAAGATTCGTGTCGCAAAGGCCATCACAATCGTATAATTAGTTTTTGATTTCATCTAAATTTAGTATTCCGAACATATGTCTTTTAATGTATTTAATGTGGCGGAGAGAGAGTGAAAAGGAGGAATTCTACAAAGCTTAGAAATAACTGCGGCTTGCACTTGCACTGCCTCACTCATCATTGCTCCCCCAACTTTTGGACTTGTAAATATATGATGACTTGCCGAAGCTACTCATCATACGACTCGTAGCAGGTCCGTTCAGTGTCTGTCTAAAAAGATAAAAATCCTATTACAACATTTTTTTTACAATAGCATAACATTATATTAAGTCGTCAGTTTTACATAGAGGTCCTCCGAAGAAGACAGAGTTACAGAAAAGTCCTTTGACCAGATGAACACAGCTACAGCTACGGAGCAGTGGCGGGTGACGAGCTCGCCGTCGAACAGCCGTAGAGGCACGAGGGGCGCGTGCAGCCTGATGGGGGACCGTACTGAGCATCGGTTAAAGACGGATCCACGGAGTATTGGAGGCACACTGTAACACCTCGTGTTTTTGCTTAGTGCCAAAGAGTGTTACTGACCCCCTTAATCAAGTCACTATTCATCCATGGTCAACCCTGAGTCAAACCCTAGCTCAAACCCTAGCTTCTTCCTTTGACCTTCATCGTCTACCTAGAACTTTTAGCACGTTCTCCAAAATTCACCTAAACACTTCAAAATCTCCCAATAGGAAAGTTGTGCAGTTTGTCGAGGCACACAACTTTCATGTTGGGCGGCATTGCTAATTCGAAGTGCAAAATGGTGAGAAATGCAAGTCAACGTCACCTTTTACTGTTCACCGAGGCCGAGCAAATCCTAAAGCTCCACTGCAGTTTATGCAAAATTGGCGAATCAAAACCCCATAGAGCATTTGTAAAACTTGTAGAGGGTAGTGTGGTGAGCAAGTTTGGTATTCAGAGGTTTGTGCACTTCTGTTGCAAATTTTGGAGAAATTTCGATTTAAACTCGATCACTTGGAACTCTCTTGAGCCGGAGTGCGCGCGCCACGTCGGCCCCGCCGTCGTACACGCGCGCGCAAGCCGATGACGGCCGCGACCGCCGGTCCGAGGCCGGCGCCGTGGGTACCGTGCGCCTAAGGCCGCAACGCGCGCTAACCGTCCAGGCCGGTGCCACGCGGCCTCATCGCACTCACCGGCGCGTGCACCGCCTTGCTCCATTGGCCGCCGGCCGCCGCACGTCGTCGACCGCCCCGCGCCCATGCGTCGTCGCTCCCCGTAGGCCACGAAGCTTGGGCGAAACCGCCTCGACGCGTCGTCAGGCCTATAACCCCCCCCCCCCCCCTTTCTTTTCCCTTGCGCACGCCCACGAGCACAGCCCGTCCGCCACTGTCCGCCATTGGCGCCGCCAGTGAGCTCCCTCCTCCGCTTGTGCCCATGACCGTCTAGAGACTCCAAGCTACTCCCTAACCTCCACTTGAGCTCCCACAGTCACACATGGCTTAGCTCAGCCCCGCATTGCGCCGGAAACCGCGCCGCCGCGGAGGCGCTGCCACTGCCTCACCGCCGGCCATCGCCGGGCGCTTCTCCGGCCAAACCTCCGACACGAATCAACCCCATGTGAGCCCAATCGATGATCCCTCTTGCTTGTTCACCTCCCACGACCCCACCTCGCCGGCGGCGAGCTTGCCCCCGTCGTCGAGGGTACATCTGTAATTGTTGCATGTGCATCCTCCGTGTAGAAGTTCCCAACGGTAGCTACACGCTCGTGCCGGCTGACGAGGACGAGGGAGCAGGAGGAGACGTGCACTATGTGTCTGTAGAGCAAGACCCGGACCAAAGTCCGGAAGGTTGTGTGATCACTTGTGCTGACGAAGGCAAGCCCCGGTTTAATCATTAATCTATGTGTTTATTTTTAAGCTTATGAATTTATCATTATTATTTTATGTGCATTTACGTTCAGGAGTTGATTAAAACCCTAGTTGCATGATCCTTAAGTACCTATGATCTTTTACTAGCATGCTAGGTCGCTAGTTGCTATGCTCTAAGGATCCGGTACAAGTCGAGTGATGATCGTCACTCGCAAGAATAGGATCTCCTTTATGGAATCACCATATTTATAAATGGATTGCTCATGTGGTAAGAGCATGAGATTTGGGCTCCGGACCAATGGCTTCGTTGGTTAAGTGTTTGAAAGTACTAAGCACTTGTTGGAATGGGCACGATAAGCCTAATACCTAAATGAGGCGGTGCGGGAACTTTGCGCTACTAAACTTAGGGTTGCGGCCTCGGGCTCGCCACCCGAGTACTTACGTGAGGCTGGATGACCTTGGTGGCGTAGCCCAGTAAACCTTGTACTTGAGACTGTAGCATCTGATCCCAATCCGAGGAATGACGGGAACCGCCTGGTTGGTGAACTCTTAGTGAGGGCACCTCCTGTGTGTTTAGGTTCACCTTGCAAGGTTTAAATCAATCGATTGTCAGCCTCTCACCGTTATCTGAGACTACTTAATCTACTGGCCATGATATCCCTTTATGATGGAACTTTGTGAAGATTATTATTTGATTAATTGTTTGTACAACTATGATTGCAATAGTTGCTTATCTAGTAATGATTACTTCTACTAGAACATAAGCTAAAATATGAAGTAAGGATTCACTACTTAGTAGCTTTTTGGCAAACAAACCCACTAGCCAAAAGCCTTGCATGATTAGAGGTAAAGTCTTTCTTTTAGACGAGTAAGCCTTGTTGAGTATTAGTATACTCAGCCTTGTTATTTAAATGTTGTTCCAGGTAATGCATGTGACGTGTGGCCTAGAGAGATTCCACCCGGCTTCCACCCGGCTGGGAGCTGAAATGGGTGGATGATGATGAGTGATTGCATCATGGACAGGCCTCCTATGATGTTATCGTACCGATTAGTTATCTTCCGCTGTTTTAATAAACTCTGAACCATTTACTTTCATGTCAAGAACTATGGTTTGTAATAATGGACCCTATGGGGAATGTGATGTTAATTAGTAAGGCACTCTGGACTCTCCTTCGTGTTAGTTTTAATGCATACGTTCGATCCTCTCTGTGTTTTCAAGTGATTTACCGGGCGTAAACCCGGCAACACTCAACGGGATGATTCTTTATTATCGCTTAATGACCAAATGGGGTGGTTTAGGTGATAGTACAGAATTATCTCGGATGGGGTTGTCACACACACCATGCGACCGAAAGATCTGTTGAAAGTCATCGTCGGTGATTGAATATGAAGCTCTCGGTTTGGATCTAGGGGGGAACGAGGTCGTCGAACCATCACTTGTTGTAGAGGAGCTGCTTGTTTGCTTGATCTGAACTTCTTGAGGCTGCTTAGTTCGGGGGCGAGGCAGAGGCAGGTGTCGGTGGAGACGAAGTGAAGAGGCCCAGATCTTGGCGAGATGGCGGAGAGGGCGGAGCGGGTGGAGGCGATGGAAGATCTGAGCAGGGGTAGGGATTTATTTTATTGGCACATACCTTATTTGTGGAGACGCCGACGAGGAGGGGGGCAAGAAGACCGACGACAACGACGGCTGTAGCAAGAACAAGGAGGTGAACACCGCAGAAGGGTGTTGCCATAGTGGCTAGAAACCTAATAGTAGATCTACAGGAGGGAGGGTCCCCTTCCTCTACTCGCCGCCAGCGAGAACACCAGAGGAGAGCGAGGGAGGGGGGGCGAGGTGGCGGCGGAGGGAGCGAGGCGGCGAGTTAGCTTCTAGGAGAAGGAAGGAGGGAGGGGAAGAGAAACGGCATACACCCACTCACCTTTTAGGATGTTGGGTAGTCGCATAATCATTGATCACCCGTCTGAGTATGCAACAGTCACATTACCGAGTGACCAATCCTATTACAACATTATTATTGCTTAACAAGTATCAGGACATGTTTAACAATTACTAAACCTAAGATTGACAATCCAACAAAGGTCTCAGACTTCAGAGCCATTTCTCTTTTGAATACATCTATCAAAATCATCACAAAGCTTCTAGCAAATAGGCTTCAGCAGGTTATCATGAACCTCATTCATCAAAATCAGTATGGTTTTATCAAAGGACCATCCATGATTGTTTAGCATGGGCCTTTGAATATTTACATCAGTGTCACAAGTCCAATAAAGAGCTGATCATCCTTAAACTGGATTTTGAAAAGGCTTTTGACAGGATAGAGCACCAAACCATGTTACAGGCCATGGAGCACAAGGGTTTCAATGTCACTTGGTTGCAATGGATGTAAGTAATCTTTAATTTAGGAACTTCAATGGTCCTTCTCAATGGTGTGCCTGGGAAAGTCTTTCATCGTAGAAGGGGTGTCAGGCAAGGTGATCCTCTGTCACCTCTTTTATTTGTCCTGGCAGCAGATTTCCTTCAGACTTTACTCAATAAACCAAAAGATTTGAACATTCTCAAGCTGCCAATCCCACTTGCCTACACAACTGATTTTCCAATCATTCAGTATGCCGATGACACTCTAATCATCATGTAGGGTTGTGCTAGACAGCTAGTCTTCTTGAAGAGCATGCTACACTCATTTGCAAATTCCACTGGTTTAAAAGTGAATTATGCCAAATCAATGATTATTCCCATCAACATTGATGATCAGAAATTAGAGCTTCTAGCTAACACCCTGGGTTGTGCAATTGGATCCATGCCCTTCACTTACTTAGGCTTGCCACTGGGAACAACAAAGCCAAAAGTTGTTGATTTTCTTCCTCTGGTTTCAAAGTGTGAAAGGAGGCTAGTTAGCATCTCAAAATTTCTTTCCCAAGCAGGCAGGCTTCAGATGACCAATGTTGTCCTTTCAGCTTTACCAACCTTCCATCTTTGCACTTTCAAGGTTCATAAAACAGTCATTAAGCAAATTGACAAATATAGAAAACACTGTCTTTGGAGGTTCATAAAACACTGTCTTTCCCCCTAAGGCAGCCTGAGAGATGGTTTGTTTTCCAAAATCTGAAGGTGGTCTGGGCATTTTGCGGCTAGAAGGTCAAAATGAGGCTCTCTTTATCAAATTCTTTCATAAATTCTTCAACAAAGCTGATGTGCCTTGGGTCCACTTAGTTTGGGAGAAACACTACAATCATGGAAAATTGCCAAACCACACTTTGAAAGGATCTTTCTGGTGGAGAGACATTCTAAGGTTGCTACCCAAATTCAAAGAGTTAGCCTCTGTCTCTATCAACTTGGGAGATACATGTCTCTTGTGCCATGATTTGGGGGGGGGGGCTCGGTGCACAATCAGACACTCCCATTTGTTTTCCTTTGCGAAGAATAAAAGCATAACAATAGCTTGAAAGGATCTAGATGTCGCCTAGAGGGGGTGAATAGACGAGTCCTAAAAATCACCACTTAAAACAATTTTATCAGTGAAACCCGGATACTCCGGAATTTTCTCCGGAGTTACTGGAAAGTCCGGAATCTCTGGAAAAATCTCCAGAATCTCTGGGCTAGCCCCTGCGCAGCGAATAAGCACACTGCCCAAAACCGGTGCCACCGATTTTGCAGATCCGGAGCCACCGGATTTGCCTGGCAGTGACTCCCATCTCCTTCTTCTTCTTGTTTACTTGTTTGGCTTGAACTCAAACTTGGTGTATGGCTTAAGGATCAGTTCCTTGATGAATGTAGAGTGCCTACACTCCACAAATACCAACACCCAAGTAGATCCACCAATTTGACAAAAGCAAGCAAGGATAGATATATCAAGGTAAATGCGAGGTAAACCAACAAGAGGCACAAGGATTTGTTTTACCGAAGTCTGGATTCACCACCGTGTGAATCCTAGTGTCCGTTGGGTGCTTCGCCTACCGAAGCCGGATTGCATTAAACCCTTTTCTCGATCCACTAGAAATCTTCTTCCCTTTCGGAGGCGAAGCATGACCTTCACAAACTGTCCCACAACTCACCACACCTTGGGAGCGTGTGGGTGACGCCTAGCCGTCTAGGAGGCAAGCCTCCAAGAGTAACAAACGCTTCACACGAGCTTGACGATGTCCAACAGTGCTCAAGGGATACAAGTGCTCTTAAATTGCTCACAAAGGTTTCTCTCTACCACCCAACTCACTAGATCTATCAAAAATCGAACAACCTCACAAAGAGGGGTTGGGGAGAGCTAGAATGGCTTTGGCTTAGCAAGGAATAGCAAGGAAGCACACCAGCAACCTTAGGAACAACACCTTGCAACGACTCCCCAAAAACTAGTCATTGGAGTTAAAACCCGAAATCTCCGGGAAAAACCTCGGATACTCCGGACTTCCCAAAACTAGCCGTTACAAGCTTCAGCGAAAACCTGTGTCACCGAGTTCCCAAACTCGGTGCCACTGAGATTTCGAAAACTAGCAGTTGGGCCGGCTGACACAAAACCGGTGCCACCGGGTTTGACATGGGGTCAAACCCGAAGACGTGTACATGTGGCTTTTGTGTCTCTCTCAACTCACATAGGTTACTTGAGCACTGAGACATTATCAAAACTCCTTGTGATGCATCCCTCTTGATAGTACGGCGTACCTATACTCAAGATCAAATATAAATGCAATATTAGAACTCTTGAGCTTCTTCTTCAAGAATAGCCATACTTGATCAATATATCCTCATGAGTGATCCATCCATCAATGTCTCATTGATTTGAGCACTTCTACCTTGAGCTAGTGACTTTGATCTTTATGTAAGAATGAAACCCAATTCTTGATTAAGTCACCCTTCACATGACTCAACAAATATGTGACGCTTCTTCATTGCTTCACTCGGTTAGGCTCGACTTGATACCTCGAAACTTTCCAAGCTATAGCCACTTCACCCTAGCCAAGCACATGGTCCAAGTCACTACTCGGCCAACCTTAGCTTAGTACCTCGTTGCTAAACCCTTGCTCGATTTCTTCATCCATTCGTTGCCAATTTGAGTTAAGCTTTGATTCAACATCAAGAGTGGAGTTCAATTGAGATCATGCCTTCTTTTAATTTAAATATCCCTTTTGATTATAACAAGCTTCTTCCTTCAATAAGAGACCATCCAATGTTCAAATATCAATGTGCCTCTATCTTAACCTTCATTAGCTTGTCATATACCATCTATATGCTTCATGAGATTATATATATCAAATATCATGACATTCATCTTTGAGCAAAGCCATTTCACAATGTGAGGCTAAAACCATGCCTCAACTTATCTTGTAAACACATACCTTGTTTTCACCATGTAGATAACCAATGTCATATATTATGCCTTGTTATTTATATGTTACAACCTGCTCACATGCTTAACAAAGACGTTAGATCTTTAATCTAGTTGTCAATCAAAGACGTTAGATCTTTAATCTAGTTGTCAATCAATACACCAAAAACCACTTAAGGGCCTAGATGTCTTTCATAGCTAAGGCTAGAGATGCTACAGATATCAACCATCTCTTCCACTTACCAATTTCCGAGGAGGCTTATGACCAGTTGCTACTCCTTGCTCAGGAACTAGAGGATTTACCAACTTCTGATGGAATCGATATATGGACTTATATCTGGAGATCCCCAATTTACCTACCCACCAAAGCTTATAGACACCTCATTGGTACTCGGCAGGTTCACCCAAGCTTTCATTGGTTGTGGAAAAGTTCAGTAAAAAAACACAAAGTGTTTTTCTGGCTTCTTCTAAAAGATAGGCTAAGCACCAGGAATCTCTTGCGCAGGAAAAGCAGAGTGTTGCCCTCATATGATTGCGTTCTATGTCAGTCTCGAGAGGAGGAATCCTTAGAACATCTCTTTTTGAACTGCCCTTTCTCTCAAAGTTGTTGGGCCTTGTTGAATTTGCACATCCAGTCAGGGGATCCTTTTGTTGCTCTTGTTGCACTCAAAGATCAGTTACATGTCCCTTTTTTCATGGATATAATCATCATACTCAGTTGGTGCATTTAGATGGCTCGAAATGATTTAATTTTCCAAGCTCTTCAACATGATTTGGATTCAGTTACAGGGAGATTAAAAAAAGACTTTGCTCTGGTTATCACTAGAGCAAAAGAAAGTCTCAAACAACCGATGAACACATGGCTGCAACTCTTTGTGTAATTCTTTTGATTTTCTTTGTTTCCTGATTTTCGTTGGAGTTGTAAGAACTTTTGCTTTTTAATATATAACCAGTAGGGGCCTCACCTCCAGTTTCGTAAAAAAAAACTAAACGCTCTCGCTTTTACGAGACACTATGTCCTATGGCTAACAAAAGAATTTATTTATTTATATTTTTAATTCATTTTGCAAAAATATATGTCTGTTTCAAAATTTATCAATTTTGACCACCAAACGTCATGGCGCATGGCGATCGCCGTGGGCCACGACGGTTGAAGTCTAGCCACAACGGTAAGGCCAACCGTCGTGGGCCACGAAAGGCGGCCCATGCAGCCTCCGTGGGCCACGACAGTTGTTTTTTTAATTTTTGTAAACGACCTCAAAACACGAAACTGCAAACAGGAAAGTTGTGTCTCGAAAAGTTACGAAACTTTGTAATTTACAACCTTTTCATTTGATGTCGTTTAGAGCCTTAAAAAACAATTTATACTTGGCTAGGTATAATATGAGGAGAAAAGAAACTGAGTATGGACATGTGTGGGTGTGTAGTGTAGTGACAAGGGAGGCTTCGCGCGAAGCCAGAGGTTGGGGGTTCGAATCCCACAAAGCGTGCGTACTGTTGCGATTTTGCGCGAAAAATGCCGCGACTTGCGGCTTGGGCGCCGGGTGGCTGGTTAGTGGGTCCCACTAACAATATTTTTCTATTTATTTTGATTATTTTAGCGCAGTTTTCAGTCTAAGGGGACCTGCCACCGTGGCGCACGGCGTTTGCATAACCCTATCGCCATGGGCCCACAGCGGTTGGTCTTGCCGCAGTGGCGCACTGCGGTTAGGCTCGAACCGCCGTGGGCCACGGCGGCGGGCCTCCCTGCCCGTTGGGCCCGCGGCCGTTGACCTAACTGCCGTGGGCCACGACGGTTAGACCTCCAAACGCCGTGGCCCATGGCGGCCGCCGTGCGCCACGGTGGTTGGTGGTCAAAACGCGATAAATTTAAAACGGTAGTATATTTTTGCAAAATAAATTAAAAAATATAAATATAAAAATTCCTAAGAAAGCACCTGCCTGCATTCTTAGTGAGTGAAAATCATGCATAACCATCATTGTGTCTCTGCCTCTCTGTTGTCATTTCTAAACCCATTTTGCTGGTGAGTGGGCCACGACGGTTAGACCTCCAAACGCCGTGGCCCATGGCGGCCGCCGTGCGCCACGGTGGTTGGTGGTCAAAACTGATAAATTTAAAACGGTAGTATATTTTTGCAAAATAAATTAAAAAATATAAATATAAAAATTCCTAAGAAAGCACCTGCCTGCATTCTTAGTGAGTGAAAATCATGCATAACCATCATTGTGTCTCTGCCTCTCTGTTGTCATTTCTAAACCCATTTTGCTGGTGAGGTTTCAGAACCATGGTCTGTTGCTAAGCCCATTCCATCCATGTAAGCCGAGTGGGCTGGGTGGGCTTCTTTTCGTCCGTCGTCCTCCTTTCCTTCCTCCCCTGCCGCAATCATCTGTGGAGTGGGGGGACTGGGGAGCAGCAGCGAAGCAGGGGGAACGCAAGGAAAGGGTAGGGTTTCATTCATCTCAACAGCCGGAGCCAGCGATGAACAACTCCGCCTCGCCCGCGGTGGACTGGGGGGACGACTCCGCGGGGGAGATGGACTCCGAGGACACCGCTGCCGCCGCCTCCATGGGCATGGTCGGCATCGCCAGCATGATGGAGGTCGACGCCGACGACCGCCACCCGCCGTCTGCTGCACCATCACTCCCCATCGACGCCGACTTCTTCAACGCCTTCCCGGACGACTTCGACGACCACGACCTCGACTGATCGACCCCTCTCTCGCTAGGTCAGGCACCCTTTCCGCTTTTGCCAAAATCGGGCATCAGACCCTTCGATCTAGCTAGGATCCATACAATTCAAAAGTAGATCTTAGGCAGCGATGCAAAGGGTTAAGGTTAATCGGCCGGCAAACTCTGTTCAGCACACTGCTACTCGCTGACTTCACCACACTGCTATTGTCTTTCCCCCAAATTAGCCAATAATGAGTGTGGAACTCTATGGTCAAACTGGGAGCCTGTTAGATAAATTGGCATGACTGCTGCTCACATTTGCACTGCCTACTGGTAACCTCTAGCCAAGCAATGCAAATTTGAAACATCATTTGATGATTTAACACCAGATTCAAGGCTACATTGGTATTGCACACTAGTAGTTCCATCCAAGATGTCTGTCATGCTCCTCATCTCATTCATGGATGCTCATTCTCCTTCATTTAAGAGCCTAGGGGCCTAAACTCTGTTCTATTTATCTTGCCAGAAGCAGGTTTAGGTAGCTAGATCTCTCTTCAGGAACATCTCTTCTGTAACAGACATGCGGAATTTCCATTCTTTGAATGGATGTCTTATCTTTTGTGTTTTTGTCATATAATTGACATATGCAGTTGCTGACACATGCTTTATTTTCTCTTTCTCAGTGGCGGTTGTCTATCAGCCTACACCTATATATATGGAGATGCCCAGGAACCACAAGTCAGTGTTCACCTTCTGTTGTGGCTCTGGTGTTGTATTGTCAGTTGTGTTTCTGTACCATTCCAATTCGACCTGAACTGGTTAGGGGCAGCCGTCTGTACATGAATAAGAATATGTTCTGTTGTGTGTAACCACAATTTAATGCAAATGTTCTTGCTGGTTGGATCCTTTTGCTGCTCTAACCTGCATTGTGATGATGGACTTATTATTCAAGACAAATCTGAAGATTTGCATTATATGTATGCTCTTGATTTCTTTCCGTCTTCCTGGGTGAGTTGATGGGATAGCTTTGGACTGATGTTGAGATGACAGAGATTTGGAGCCTGATTGGTTTCGCTCCAAAAATTGCCATGCCAAATTTGGGGCATCCAAAACGTGATGATGCCATGATCGACTTTATTCGACAAATCTGAACATTTGCATTATATGTATGCTCTTTATTTATCTCCGTCTTCCTTTTTTTTGAGAATGTCTTCCTGGGTGAGTTGATTTTTTTAGAATTACACAGTAGATGGAATAGCTTTGGACTGATTTTTGGGATGACAGGGATTTGTTTCCTTCCTGTAATAAAATAAATAATGCTTCAAACTGGACTTCTTTCTCTGCTGGGCTCCGGATGGCCTGCAGATTCCACTTTTGGCCCAATGGGCCTAGATAAACGAATAAAACCTTTGCTGCTACCAGGTTGGCCCGACCGTCGTCCTCCCTCTTCTTCCTTCCTGACGCATCATCCATCCTCGGGTGCCGACGCCAACCGAAAACCCTAGCCGCCGCCGCCGCCGCCGCCGCCGCCGCGGATCTTGGTGAGATGGGTGGCAAGTGCCCGCACCGCAAGGTCAAGAAGCGCCGCCTCTCCCACAAGACGGCGCGCCGTGGCAAGTTCCTCCTAAAGGCCGACGATGCCGTCTACGAGGAGCTCGTCAAGCTGGCCGACCACGGGAAGGACGCCGAATCCAAGGAGCTCCCCATCGACGAGGACCTCCCCGGCATGGGACAGTTCTACTGCCTCCACTGCGAGTATGCTTTCCCCCCTTCAACCGATCTTGATGAATCCTCTTTCCTTGTTGTATGAATAGAAACAAAACAGTAGGGAAATTTCAGTCTGCTACCAGGTTCATTCCTTTGACGGACTTAATTGTATGCGTGCAATTTATATGCTGCTGCTGATTTCCACCCGGGTAATCAATTCGGATAGATTAGCAGCTGTTGCAACGAATTTAGATTCGATTGTTGGTATTACTACGCATGTGATAAACTGCAATCCTCTTGCAAAAGTGATATAGTATAACATTTGCTATGGTTTTGGTTGCAGCCGTTACTTTGCAAGCGAGAGTGTGAAGGATGAGCACTACCGCTCCAAGCGCCACAAGAAAAGGTGATTCTTTCGCTTCTGTTTATGATGTTGTAACCAGCATCCAGAGATAGTACAAATGTAGATATTGTTTGAATACATGCTAGCCTTGCATAGCCACACAATTGAATGAAAGCATTTGATTTATGCTGTCAGGACAAACTTGTGAGTTATGCTTGTTAGATGTGATGTTGAAGGATCAGTAGTTTGAATTGCTAGCTCAGGGCAAATGCAATCATTCTGTTAGCATACTAATACAACTATTTAGAGTTGAACAAGTAGAGACTTTTCTGTTTGTTATATCATGGTAGCTAAATAACTCTAGGGGTCCTGTGATAGTGATTTTCGCAGTTGTAGATTACCAGTATGATATCTTTCCACTGGCCAAACATATCTGACGAACTGTGTGGTGTCTTCTGTATCTAATGATGACCTCTGGATTGTTATTTGCAGGGTGAAGGTAATGTCCGGGCCAGCGCCACACACGCAACTTGATGCGGATCTTGCTGCTGGAATGGGAATGCCTGACAATGGCCCGAAGCTCATGTCCATGTGAAGGAACAAGGGACCTCTTGTTCCATGTTTTTTGTTGCTGATACATCTGAAGTTTGCTTGGCCCTGTAGCTAGTAGATGGTGCTTGCTGTCCAAGACTTGTTTTAAGGGGGGGCTCCGTCACCAGGATGAAAGGAGGAGAGTTGTTTTTGAGAGGTCAGGGGTGGTGTGGGTCAAATCAATGCCTGTATCATGAATCAGTTACCTATCCACATTAGCGATGATAATGTCGTTGTACCATTTGGCTGCAGATTGTGTGTTTTCAGGTAGCAGTAGGAAATAGAGTCGGCTTTACAGGCTGCTTGGTTTGATGAAGGCCAAAGGTGGTGTCAGCCTGCCAGGGGGGTGTTGAGACACACTGTTAGTGGTACTCCATCTGTCACTAAATATAAGCATTCTTCGATTTCCGTGATGCACGTCCGACCATTCGTCTTATTCAAAAACTTTGTGAAAATGTAAAAATAATTATGATATACTTAAAATATATATGATGATAAAAGGTGTCATAACAAAACAAATAATATTTTCATAATTTTTTTGAATAAGACGAGCGGTCAAACATGATCAGAAAAAGTCAAGGGATGCTTATATTTAGGGACAGAGGAAGCAGTTATTAGGTAACCTTGGCTGCTTCCATGTGTGGTGGATGAATGAATGGTACAACGAGGACAGATCTGCCAGGGCAGCAGCACTTGTCAGCTTCCATTCCCTGCAGATCTCTCCGTGACCTGGGTTTGTTGCCTTCACCACCACTCGATCTGGGGAGGGTTATTATTCTTCAAAGGGTTTGAGGTGGACCAAATGAAATGAGTATGTCCGGGAGGGATGGGAAATCTTTCTTTGATCTCAAGCAATGGCTGTCCATGTCTCTGCTATTAGTAATAATAACGATAGATCCATGTCCCTTTGGCTGTTGTTTCAGATCTCAAATGCTGAAATGCAAGTTGCTATTCCCTGAAAGCTACTGGTACCTGCTGTTGCAATCAAAAGGCTTTGATTTGCCTTGCGTTGTTGCATTGCATCCCTCTCAATCCCTCCTCCTCGGCTCTGATTCTTGGACACATGGTACATGGCCCAGAAAATTGTCGGAATGGCTCTCTCGTGTCTCTCTGGACATAGATAGGTACATGAGAGGGTAGGCTGGCTCAGATTTGGGGAGGCTTCATGGTCATGGCTGCTGTAGATTCATCCAGATCCAGCAGCCACCCAGGCCAGGAGGGGTGGATTTTCTGATAGCCTGATAGCAGCAGGTGCCTGCGTTGCTGTAGGGGCACACAATCATGTGGATTTGAAGCAGGTGGAATTGGGGTGGATTGCAGCTGTAAAAGAAGTCTCACAGTTTCTTTCCTCGGTCCTACCATGCTGCAACTCACATTGGACGAAGTTATTGAGTTGAGAAGGGACGAGAAGTGGAAGCTGGGGTACAGTACAATGCATGTTGCTTTTGCTTCTATGCCATTTTCCTTGCCAATTGCATGTCACGCGACTCTAGCAAGTCAAACGACCCTGATTTTCTGCAACCCTGCCTGCCCTGCTCTGCGCATCTTGTTCACATTCGGTGTGGTGAAATGCTACCTCGGCATGCATTAGATCGGTCTCCCTGAATGCAAAACAATACTATTTCTCTGCAATTTCTTTTCTTCAGTGCAATCTCTTCTGGCATACGGAGTACGTATATAGTAAGTTACTGTATACAATAACAAGGATCCGCTGCTGGTTGCTTCTTTCTGTTGTACTACTCTACAAGGGGGAGCACATTCAGTCCCAGCAGGCAGTACCAATCAGAAAAGGAAAAAAAAGGTTAAAAAAAAACTAGGAAGCCGCCGCCGACGAGGAGGAGGGTCCGGCTCCGGCTCCGGCTCCAGCTGCAGGTCCAGTGAGCCTCTGCAGCTGCAGCATGCGCGCGTAGCATCCGTCGGGGTGGTGCTTGAGCAGGTGGGAGTGCGATCCCTGCTCCACCACCTTGCCGTCGTCCATGACCGCGATGCTGTGCGCGCCGCGCACGGTGGCCAGCCGGTGCGCCACCACGATGGTGGTGCGCCCAGCGCCGGCGCGGTCCAGTGCCTCCTGCACGCACCGCTCCGACTCCGCGTCCAGCGCGCTGGTGGCCTCGTCCAGCAGCATGATGGGCGCCTTCTTCAGCAGCGCCCGCGCGACGGCGATCCGCTGCCGCTGCCCGCCCGAGAGCTGCACCCCGCGCTCCCCGACCTGCGTTCGGTACCCCTCCGGCAGCGCCGATATGAACTTGTGCGCGTTCGCCTGCGCCGCCGCCTCCACCACCTCCGCCTCCGTCGCGCCCTCCTCCCGCCCGTACGCGATGTTGTCGTGGATGCTCGCCGCGAACAGGAATGGCTCCTGCGGCACCACCGCCACCACCCGCCGCAGCGCCCGCAGGTTGTACTTGCGCACGTCCTTGCCGTCCACCAGCACCCGCCCGGAGCTCGGCTCGTAGAACCGCAGCACCAGCGCCAGCACCGAGCTCTTCCCGCACCCGCTCGGCCCCACCAGCGCCAGCGTCTTCCCCGCGCGCGCCCGGAGGCTCAGGTCCCGCAGCACCTGCACGTCCGGCCGCGTCGGGTACGAGAAGTCCACGTGCCTCAGCTCCACCTCGCCGCGGGGCCGCTCCGGCACCGGCGCCGCGTCCACGTCGTCGGGCTCCACCTCCGTCTTCCGGTCGATCGTCTCGAACACCGACCGCATGGCGCGCCCGCCCTTGACGAAGTCCGGCGCCAGCGTCAGCGTCTCGGCGGCGCCGTTGGCGGAGACCATGAGCACCATGAACACGCGGATGGTGCGCGAGAAGTCCGACACGCCGTGCTTCACCAGCCACGCCGCGTACCACAGCCCCAGCGCGTACGACGCGTACAGCAGGAACTGCGCCACGCCGTAGCCGCTCCCGGCGATCTGCCCCTTCCACACGCACCGCCGCAGCGGGCCCCGCAGGTTCGCCTCGAAGAGCCCCGTGATCTTGCGCTCCGCGTTGAAGGCCGCCACCGTCCGCAGGTTCGCCACGGCCTCGCCGGCGATCTGCGTGGCCCGCGCGTGCGCCGCCTCCAGGTCCCCAGAGAACCCCTTCATGAACATCTTCTGCAGCACGGTGGCGCCCACCACCAGTGGGAACACGGCCAGCAGCACCAGCGCGAGGCGCCACTGCAGGACGAACCCCGCCGTGCACGCCACCAGCAGCAGCGCCGAGTTCTGCACGATCACCGAGATGCGGTCCCCGATGGCGGACCGCACGTTCTGGGCGTCCAGCGCCAGCCGCGCCGCCACGCGCGCGCTCGCGTTCTCGTCCGCGTCGAACCAGGCCATCTCGTTGCGGAGCACGGCAGCGAACATCTTCTCGCGCACGCGCTTGGTCAGGTTCTCGCCGACGGCGTCCCAGAACACATGCTGCACCGTGTTGAACACCAGCGCCGCCGACGACATTCCGATGAGCAGGTAGCAGTACTTGGCGATCTGGCGCTCCATGTAGCGCGGATCGGCAGCGTAGTACACGCTGAGCACGGCGCTGAGCACGTAGGCGAAGATGGCGCTGAAGGAGCCGCACACCATGGAGCCCAGGCACCCCAGGAGCGCGTAGCCCCACTCGGGCGAGTTCATCTTGGCCAGCCGGAGGAAGGAGCTGGCCCCGGCGCGGAAGGCCATCTGCTTGGACGACGACGAGTCGTGGTGGTGGGCGATGGACAGGGTGAAGTCGGCGGTGGAGAAGTCGGAGAGGCGGCGCGAGTAGGGGGAGCGGCCGTAGGAGGAGTTGCGCGTCATGATGGGGGAGCTGACCGAGTTGCGGGCGCTCGACGGCCTGGCGCTGCTCCGGCGGGCGTTCACCAGCGCCGCCTCGTGCGCCTGCTCCTGCATGCGGATGAGCTTGGCGTAGGTGCCGTGCTCCCCCTTGGCCATGAGCTCGTCGTGCGTGCCCATCTCCGACACGGCTCCGCTCTGCAGCACGGCCACCAGGTCGGCCTTGCGGATGGTGGAGAGGCGGTGGGCGATCACCAGGGTGGTGCGGCCGATCATGAAGCGGTCCAGGGCCTCCTGCACCAGCTTCTCCGACTCGGAGTCCAGCGCGCTGGTCGCCTCGTCCAGCAGCAGGATCGCCGGGTTCTTGAGCATGGCGCGGGCGATGGCGATGCGCTGCTTCTGGCCGCCGGAGAGCTGGAGGCCGCGATCGCCGACCTGCATGCATGGCACGGTATGTACACAAGGTCAACGCAAAGAGCTTCATTTCTTTGACTGACATCTCATGCACCATCAGTCAGGAGTATAATAACGGTAGCAGACTGAAATGAATTGTTTGACCATGCCTTGCCTTGCTTTGCTTAGTGTGGAATCGAAGAAAGCAGTGGGAGTCAGCAGGGTGGTGGGTCACTACTGGTACTATATTACTAGCTATGATTTTTTTTTGAAGGAAAATTACTAGCTATGATTTGATTAAGCCCTTTTCAGATGAGATGTGATTAAACTAACAACGAGAGTGCCTGCCGGCCATTGACAGTAAAATACTCCTACTAAGCAGCATGTCAGTCAGCATGGGCCTGAGGGTTGATTGAGGCTGACACTCCCTTTTCTTTCTTTCCCATGACAAGGAGAGGAAGATGCCTCTTGCCCCTACTGCTAGGGGTATTCAGGACAGACAGACAGTTCATTCTTGGGATCAAATCCAAGTAATCAATCAACTTACATTCCTGACAAAATGCTAACTTTGGATTCCTAGAAGTACTGGTGCTAGGGGAGTTCTACTTCTTTCTAACCCCCAGAAGAAGAGTTGATAGTTGAATCAAACCAATTTTAACTCCCTCTGCAATCACCAATCAGCAGCTGCTAAAGGAGAACCAAAACAATTGTGATGCCAACGAGAATCTTGGCATGTTACTTGCAGGTAACCCCGGCAGCAGCAACAGCAAATCTGATAGCAACAGCCTCCTAACAACTGCCCAAAAGTCGCTGTGATGGACCATGGCCCATGCTGCTCATGTGCATGTGCTGCTTGTTTGCTGCCTAGCAGTAACAGGATCGAGCACCACCAACAGCGTCCGAGATGGCATGAATGAAGAGGAACAATTTAACGATATGACGCTAGCTAGCTAGCTAGCAGAGGTGCATGCATCATGGAGACAAGAGAAAGCAAAGCAAACCTGCGTGTCGTAGCCTTGTGGGAGCTTGATGATGAAGGAGTGGGCGTTGGCCACCCTGGCGGCCTCCTCCATCTCCGCCTGCGTGGCCGTCTCGCTCTCCCGCCCCAGCAGCAGGTTCTCCTTGATGCTCGTCGCGAACAGCGTCGGCTCCTGACTCACCAGGCCCATCTGCTGCCGGAGCCACCGGAGCTTCAGGCTCTTGAGGTCATGCCCGTCCAGCAGGATCTCACCTGTTGCAATTGCAATTCCCATCGCTCATCAGAATAGTAGTTTGTTTTCTAGTAGTAGACTTTTCTGCCTATTACTAGAGGATGCCTATGAATGACTGTGACTGGACAAGAGGATGATGCAGCGCAAAGGAAGCAGCCCATGAGGCCGGCAAGCTCTGCTCCAATCCAAGCACTACTTGCTTGGTTGCTTGCACCACCCCCACCCAGCAATGGCGGGCAATGCTGATTACTGATGGCTCCAATCCAACAAGAGAATGTAACCAACAACGGGTATACCTGCGCTGGGGTCGTAGAACCTCTCGATGAGCGACACGACGGTGCTCTTCCCGGAGCCGGAGCTGCCGACCAGCGCGATGGTCTTCCCGGCGGGCACGGTGAGGGAGAAGGCGCGCAGGATGGGCACGTCCGGCCGCGTCGGGTACGCGAAGTCGACGCCCCGCATCTCTACCCGCCCCGTGACGGACTCCAGCTCCACCTGGCCGTCCCGCGAGATCCCCGGCTTGTGATCGATGATGCGGAAGATCTTGGCCGCCGCGACGCGCGCCTTGGCGAAGGCGGCCATGCTCGGCGCCGACTGCCCCAGCGCGATGCCCCCGATCATGACGGAGAACATGGTGGCGATGGCGAGCCCCCCGTTGGTGCGGTGGCCGCGCACCAGGTGGCCCCCGTACCAGAGCAGCAGCCCGTAGCAGCAGAAGACGGTGAAGTAGGTGCCGCCGAGCCCGAGCCCCTTGGCGACGCCGCTCCGGTAGCCGATCTTCTGCGCGACGGCCAGCGCCGCCGAGTACGCCCGCATGGCGCGCTCCTCGCCGACGAAGGCCTGCACGATCCGTATCTGTCGGTGCGGAATATGGTCCCGACACTAACCAGTAGATAGCGCCTAAGTTTATCCCTCTATGGTCGATGCCAAGCAACAAATGACACAAGGATTATCACGGATTCCGGCCGAGGGGGGCCGTACGTCCGGCGACGGCGTGCTCGTGGCACTATATTGCTCGGCACGGGGGTGCTTGTAGTGGGGCAAGTACAAGCGAGGCGGGGAGAGGAAGCGTGGCTCCCAAGTCCCTAGTGGGTGGGCGAAGATGTTGTGGGAGAATAAGAGAGTGAGTGTACAGTGTGTTGTGTTCTTCTGGACTTGTTCGAACCTGTCTCCCGGCGGGGTGGGGCTCGCCTCCCCTTTTATAGGCCAAGGGGGCGGCGAGTTACATGCACGCCGCGCTACCTAGCTACGTGTGGGAGCACGTCGTGCTATGGTGTAGAATGGGCGGTCGTCCGGTTGATCTTCGCTCGCGATCCGGCCATGATGGCCTACCTTGTACCCGAACAGTGGCGGTTCGAGGGTAGGAGGCGGCAGACGGTGATGGCGTTCTCTGATAGGCTTCGAGGGAGGTGCTGATGACGACCGGTACGGGATACAGGAGCGGGCAGAACGGCGTTCCTTCCCAATGAGCTCTGCGGTGGCGGAGTGGTTGCTGCAGCGCTTGGGCGTGCCCCTGTGGAGCCAGGCGTGCGCCCGCACGCGTGGGTACGGCGGCCGCGTCGTTTCGGTGGCCGGGATGGCCACCCACCGCCTAGCGCCCCTCACCCAACCCGCAAGGTCACGGGAAAGTGGAATCGAGGGTGCGCCGGCCCCCTTTCGAGGGTCGGGCGCGTTAGCCGTACGGCGGCGTGCGCACGGTGTCACGGGGACCGACACCGGCCGTACCGCACGGTCCATCCCACGGTGGCGGGGATGGGCTCTTTCCCCGGGGAGTTGGTGCGGCGGCACGGGGCGTGAGCCCCGGCGCATGATGGCGGCGTCCCGCGGCGTCGGGGCGTTAAATGCCCAAGTACGGGACCGGCGCGCGCGTGCGGGGCGCCCGTGATCGTGGCGGGCCCCGGCCGAGGGCGGAGCGGACCCTCGAGCGAGGCGGGACTCGCTCGAGGGGGAGCGCGCCCTCGAGCGGGGCGGGGCCGCTCGAGGGAAGGGTCGCCCCTCGGCGGGGGCGGAACTCGTTCGAGGAGGGAGTTGCCCCTCGAACGGGGCGGAGCCCGTTCGAGGAGGAGCATGCCCTCGGGCGGGCGGAGCCCCGCCCGAGGGGTCTTCCTAGGCGGGCCGCCTTGGTGGGCCTCCGGAGTCCTGCTGCATGGGCCGTGTCCTGCAGGGTTAGTTTCCTGCATGGTTAGGCTTAGTTTATATTGATGCAGGAATTTAAGTAGGGGTTCCCCCCTTGTTTTAGGGGACCCCTAGGGCGGTCCCCGACAGTAGCCCCCGAGCATCTGCGGGTTTGCCTTTGAGGCTCCCGCAGATGCTGGAAACTGCTGATAAGACGTTCTTCCCTCCTTGTTTGCGAACGCTTTCGGGGGCCGCGCTAGCGGACCCGGCGGGTCTAGCCCCCGAAGCCCTGCAGGAGTGTGGGTTCTCCTGCGGGGGGTTAACCGCGAGCAATTCGGTCGAAAGGCGTGGCACATATGCCAACCGGCATCGGCGGTGTTTCGGCGGCATCGGGGGTGGCACGCTCCCCTGTCCTTTGTCTCGGGCGGGTGCAATTCCAAGGAGGTGTAGCCGTGCGTCGAGCCCCCGAGCCTTGGCTGTTCGAGGCGATCGGGTCGAGCCTCGACGACTTGTTTTTTATCGCGCCCTCGCCGTCCCTCCGCGGGTCGGGAGGTGAGGTTTCCACGACTCCCATCGAGCGGGTCGCGAATCGCGGATTCCTCTTCGAGGCGCTAGCGGGTAGTTCAAGTGGACGTCCATGCCCCGTTCGATAAGGGTAGGCCGCGCGGTCGGAGACACGTCCATGGAAGCGCTTGCGTGGGTTTGCTAGGTGGGGCTCGGTCCCGTTCGCTAGGGACCGAGGGCGCGGAAGCTCTCCCTCGGTGGGATCCCCCGGCTAGCCGCCCTCGGCCGGCTCTCGAACACGACATGTGGGGCACCCTCGAGCCGACGGGCTCGAGGAACGGCTCGAATGCGCGTGCCCTCGTCGTCCCTAACTCTGAGATCTGGGGCGCCTGTTCGAACCCGTCGAGGGTCAGGCTTCGAACCCCTGATCAGTAAGGCCGTGCGGGGGCGTGCATGGACGGCTCGCGTCTTTTCACGTTTGCGGCCGTCGAGGGGTCTGGGCGTGCCAGTCCTCGAGGTGCTTGTTGGCGGCGTGGCGCGGTATGAGTGCTTTCGGTGTCGCTCTATTTCAAGCGTGACCTGGGCGATCCTCTTACGCGCGTGCCTTCTTTCGGAGGGTTGACATCATCTCGAGTTGGGGGTCATGCCGCTCGAGGGTCCTACGTGGCATGGGTGCCCGCGGTGGTCTGCTCTACATCGAGCAGGTCCCGGGCGACCTTCTCACGCTGACATCCCATCGAGGGTCGCCTTGTTTCGAGTTGAGGGTCATGCCGCTCGAGGGCTTCACGTGGCATGGGTGCCCGCGGTTGCCTACTCTACACCGAGCGGGTCCGGGCGACCTTCTCACGCTGTCGTCCATCGAGGGTCACCTTTGTCTCGAGCCGAGGATTCGCCTCGCTCGAGGGCTCTCCTTGCTTGGCAAGGGGCCCGGGCATTTAAATGCCCCGCGGGCGTGACCGCGGGTTTCGCAGCGCGGGCGCGCCTTTTTAGGCGCGCGCGGCGCGCGCGCGCGTAGTGGGCGACGTGGCCGGCGGATGTGACGGTTTCGCCTCGGTTCATCGCCGGTCTCGCCGTAATGATGACCCGCCTGCGGGGGTTAGTCGGCTGCAGTCGTGGTGGGGCCCGCCCGTCGACGCGATGGAAAGATTCCTGCAGTTACTGTTGGCGGGGCGCGCGCTCCGGAGAACTCGCCCGTTGCCTATAAAACTGCGGGGGGGGAGTAGGTGGCGGTTTTTACCTTGGCTCCTCACCATTTTCAATCCTCCGTCGCTTCGTCTTCGTTTTGCTCTTGCCACCGCGCGGTTTCGTTGCTTAGAGCTTTCTTCTCGCTTCCTTGTCCTCCGCCCCCGCGCTCGTTCGTCCCTGCTTATGGCGCCGCCTCAGCTTCCGATCAGGGTCTTGGAGCCGTACGCCTGGGAGAAGTCGACAGTGACCGGCTCGCCCCGGGCGAGCTGGTCGCCGCCGGCCAGCTCTCGGCCAACGAAGATGGGCGCCCGGCGGAGTGGATCGTGCCGCCATCGTCGCACCTCGAGCCCAACCCGCGGAGGGATACGTGGTGAGCTTCCTCCGCTACCACGAGCGCGGCTTCAACGCGCGGCGAGCACATTTATGAGGGCGTTGTGCTTCCACTACGGGGTGGAGCCGCACAACTTCGCCCCCAACGCTATCTCGCGAGCGGCCACATTCGTGGGCGTTTGCGAAGGGTACCGGGGGATCCCGGTCAGCGGGAGCTGCGGGTGCACCTCTTCCGCGCGGAGCTCATCACGCGGCCTACGTCGGAGCCGAGGACCCGCGCGCGGTGCGCGCCGGCGGGATGTCGCTTGGCCGTGCGGGGGCGGCTCAAGAACTCCTACATCCCCTGCACCATGACGACGAATAATGCCGGCTGGGAGCGGGGATGGTTTTTTACCCCGCGCGCGCGCCGAGCCCGGCCTCCCTCCCTACACGGGCGGGTGTTCAAGGAGAGGCCGGGGCTGCCGGGGCTACGGGTTGCCTACGGCCAACCACGGGCGCGCGAGGACTCCATCCTCGCCGCCTTGCAGCGGCTGGCGAGGGAAGGGCTCAACGCGATGGGCGTCCTCGCCTTCCTCCATCACCGGCGTATCGTGCGCGTTGATGCGAGAGGCCGCTCGCATCTTCGAGATGACGGAGGCGGCCAACCCCGTCGACCGGCGAGGTCGCGGATGCTCCCGACGCCGCGCGGAGCGGCCGTACGCGCTCACCGGGGCGCGGAGCGCCGTCGACACCGGACGCCGGCGCTTGCGGGTCGGACCCCGTGGGACCTCGAGATGCTCCCCACCGGCCCGTTGGTGAGTGGAGCTTTTCGATTCTGTTTTAGTTCTTGTTCTTGATTCCGTTTCCTGATGTGCCGCCGTCGTCCTCGTGCGCAGCTGGTGCGGTTCACCGCCGCCAAGGCCGTTCCACCCACCCCCCGACTCCCGTGCGCTCGGCGGGGCGGCGCGGCCGGGGAGCGGCGAGGGAGCGGGCGGCGCGCAAGAGGGAGCACGCAAGGCGGCGCCAAGCGCGCGCGCGACGCACGGGCCGCCGAGTACGGCGGCGGGGAGGAGGCGGGGCTCTCCTCCCCCGACATCGACGAGCCCTCGTCCTCGGATCGGGATGAGGAGGAAGAGTCCGAGGGGGAGGGCCCCTCGGACGGGTGGCGGCCCGCGCCCCCGTCGGCCGGATCTTGCGCGGCGTCGGGGGCGGCTTCGTGCGGGGCGGGCGCGTCGGCGCCCGCCGCCGGCCGTCGTCGTCGGGGGCGGCACGCGCGCGGAGGTGCCGGCGCGCGCCACGGAGGCGCGCGCGGCGGACGTGCGGCGCGCGCGTCAAGCGTGCCCGCACGCGACCGGGCGCGCGCCGCGCGCGCGGCGTCCTCGTCGAGGGGCGCGTCGGTGGGCGCGCCCGCGCGCGGGACAAGCGTGCCCCCGCGCAGCGTGGCGCCGTCGGGTGCGCCTATGCGTGAGGCGGGGCGTGCCCGCGCGTGCGGCGGCACCGTCCCGGGGAGCGCGCGCGGCGGGTGCGGCCCCCCGCGGCCGGCCTCGTCGGAGGCCTCGAGGAAAAGGAAGCGGGCCTTTTCCTCCGCGAGGTAGGGAATCTGTTCTTCCTTTGCTTGGCATTAATTTGTTGGGTTATTAGACGCTCTAATCCTCCGTTCGCGTTTCCGCGGGGGCGGTGCCCACCGTCCCTCCTCTTGCGCGCGGCCAAGGTGCGAGGACGATGCGTCGATCCCCACCCGGCGGCGTTCGTCGAGGGGGCCGCGCTCGGGGGGCGGCGCGGTGGCGGGCACGAGCGCGCAAGGCCGGGCGGGGCTTCGAGGGCCCGGCCGGGTAGATCAACCCGCCGCGTCGCGGCCGAGGAGGTCGCCGGGGGCGGCGGGCGCGGTCGCCATGGAGGCGCGGGCCGCGGCGGCGGCTACGGTGGAGGTGCCGCCGCCGCGGTGGCGGCCCTCGCGGGGGGGGGGGGCGGAGCGCGCGCAGCCGCGGGAGCGCCCGCGGACGTGGCGGCGCGGACGGAGGTGGCGGCAACGGCGCCACGGCGGGCGCCGCGGCCGCGGGGGCGCGGTGGGGGCGCCGGGCGGGGCGGAGCGGGGCGGCTCCGCCGCCGGCGGTCCCCGAGCGGAGGTGGTGGAGCTCTCGGACGACTCCTCGCCGCACGGGTGGAACCGGTGGGCCACCGGCCCACGAACTCTCCCCCGAGCCCCGGGGGAGGGCCCTCGTGAGGCGTCACGAGGGTCGTATGATAGTGGGGGGCCGAGGGCACGACGCCGAGGCCTCGTCCTCCCGTGCGGTCGCCCCGCCCGGGGTGGGGGGGGCCGTGGAGGATCCCCCGGCGTTCGGCCGACGCCCGGGGGGGAGCGGGGAGCTGCGGGGCGAGCTCGCGAGCCACGGCGCCACGCTCAACCGCGCGTTGAACGAGGCGGCGGCGGGTTCCACGGCCGGCCGGCACGGGTCGTCTTCCGGGTGAGCCACGGTTGCTCTTCTTCTTTCTCTTTTTCGCTTTTGCGCGGCGTATTCAAGACTTGGCGCCGACGAGGCTCGATGCGTTGATTCCGGGAGCTTGAGCGCCGCGCCCGCGAGAAGTACGGCGCGTTCGACCGAGTGAACGCCGAGGCCCGCCGGCTCCGGGAGCGATGCGGCGCTTTCGACGCGCTTGCGGAAGCTCTTAGGACGCGGACGGTGGCCGGTCTACGGGCGTTGGCGTGGTGTGACGTGCTCCCCGAGAGCTCGGGGCAAGACGCGGCGCGTGACTCGAGCCTCGGGCGCATCCGCGCGGCCCTCGTCGATCGTGACGAGGCGGCGTGGACCGCGCGCGAGGACACGGGAGAAGACGCGGACGTTGGCCGCCACACGGGAGGCGGAGGTGGCCACCGCTCGCGCCGAGACCGGGAGGCTCCGCACGTCGCTCGAGAGAGCGCGAGGCGCGGCGGCGCCGGGCGAGGAGCGGGCGCGCGGGATGGAGCGGGCGCGCCAAGGAGGCGGATGACCCGAAGGCCGCCCTCGACGCCAAGGTTGCGGCTCACGTCGCCGGCGAGGGGCGGCTCCGGCGGAGAGCGCATCGCCCGCCGAGAGGGGCGAGGGGCGGCTCCGGCGGGGAGCGAGCCGCCCTTCGCGACGCCGGGACGGCGGCCGGGAGCGGGAGCGCGTTGCTCGCGAGGGGGGGTGGAGAAGTCGGCCCGGAGGAGCGGAACGCCGCATTCTGCGAGGTCGAGGATGAGGCGTTGACGCTCGGCATCGGCAACGCCGCCCAAGAGATGGCCCTCGTCGAGCAAGGCGAGACCGTCGGGGCCTCGAGGCGGCGCTTGAGTCCGTGCGCCACGACCTCGACACGGGGAGGAGGCAAATCGAAGGTAAGCTATTGCCGATCCCGCTCGTTGGTTTTTTGCTTTAGAGGGTTCGTCTTCCCCTTTTCGATTTCCTGTCGTCTTGTCGCTTCCGGGCTTGCGCACCGCACGGGACACGCCGGCCGGGCGGGCCGAGGCTGCGCGGGCCTCCTACAACTCCTGCGAGCAGGGGCTGCCGGGGAGGCGCGGGACGCGGCCCTCGAGACTGTCACGCGTCGAGGAAGGCGAGGTCCGGGCGGCGGCTCGGCCCGGCCGGCCGCCTACGCGCGCCCTTGGCGGCCACGTCACGGGGCGGATGCGTCGGGCGTTGCACACGGGCGTGCGAGAAGGCCCTCGGAGTGGTGCGATCCCACTACGAGGTCAACCTCGAGGCGGTAGCGGAAGGCTACATCGTGCCCGAGGGCGTCGAGGACGAGGTGGCCATGGAGCGTGCGGACGCGCTTGCCGCCGACGCCGCCGAGTCGCTCGCCGAGGCCTTTGAAGAATTCCTCTTCCGGGACGCCGCGACGCCGCCGCTCCGCCCCGCCCTGAAAGTACCTGGGCGCTAGGCCCGTTTTTTGTTTACATGTATCAGAACTCTGGCCTCGTGGCCTCTTGTAAAGAAACAAGTAATTTCGTGAATCATAGACAGTTTGTAAATGAAATCGCTTGTTTATCGCGCTTTTTGCTTCCTCTTCCTCCTGAGTAGATTCTAGTTAGGGAAGTCCGCCTTTCGCAGGGGCCCGCCAGGTTGGAGGCGAGAGAAACGGGCCATAGCCACGCGGCGTAGGCTGTCTCGGCTCGCGCGCTCCTTCCACTGTGCCGCCTGCGCCCTTTTCGAACCGTGGCTCGTGGTTGAAGTAGGAAACAAACTTAGCGCGTGTTATTACGTTTTTTGCGCGAAAAAATGGGACCATTTGGGGGGGGGGTGCCCCCCCGCAGTAGCCCCCGAGGGTAACTTGGGTTTCAGGGGAAAGCCGAGTTGCCCTTTTATTATACTTGGAGTATTTACATAGGTGACACCAACTGGGGTGTTGGCCGTGTGTTTGTACAACAGAAAATACTTGGAAATCCTAGCTAAGGGTAGAAGCGACGTAGGCGTTGGATGTTCCAAGCGTTGGTGAGTTCTTCGCCGTCCTCGTTGGCCGCCTTGTACGTGCCTGGTTTGAGCACCTTCACCACGACGTAGGGTCCCTCCCATGGGGGCGATAGCTTGTGGCGCCCTCGATTGTCTTGGCGTAGCCTTAGGACCAGGTCCCCCTCGCTGAAATCCCTGCGGCGTATCTTGCGCGCTTGGTAGCGCCGTAGGGACTGTTGATACCTTGCGGAGTGCATCAACGCCACGAGGCGTACTTCGTCTAGCTGATCCAGTGAGTCCTCGCGGGCTCGCTGGTTAGCGTCCTCGTTGTAGCCTCGAACCTTGGGCGACCCGTATTCCAGATCCGTTGGGAGGACGGCCTCCGCGCCATGGACTAGGAAAAACGGGGTGAACCCAGTGGCTCTGCTTGGGGTGGTCCTTAGGCTCCACACGACCGCCGGGTAGTTCTTGGAGCCATTTCCGACCAGATTTGTTGAGCTGGTCGAAAATTCTGGGCTTGAGGCCCTGTAGGATCATGCCGTTGGCGCGTTCTACTTGGCCGTTGGTCTGTGGGTGTGCCACAGCTGCCCAATCCACACGGATGTGGAATTTGTCCTGAGAACTCCAAGAACTTCCGCCCGTGAACCGGGACCCGTTGTACGTGATGATGGAGTTTGGCACTCCAAAGCGGTAGACGATGTCGGTGAAGAACGAGACCGCCTGCTCGACCCTCAAATTCGTAATGGGGCGCACCTCCACCCACTTGGAGAACTTGTCAATTGCAACCAACGGTGGGTGAAGCCCCCGGCGCCTTCCGCGGGGCCCGACGATGTCCAACCCCCACACGGCGAACGGCCATGTCACGGGGATTGTTTGCGAGCGTGAGCCGGCAAGTTGGTTTTGCGGGCGTAGAGCGGCACCCTTCGCAAGTGCGCACGATTTCGTTGGCGTCGCGACCGCGGTAGGCCAATAGAAGCCTTGGCGGAACGCGTTGCCGACGAGGGTGCGCGGCGCGGCGTGGTGGCCACGGATCCCCGCGTGGATGTCCCGTAGGAGCTCGCGCCCCTCGGGAATGGGTATACACCGGCCCCGGGTATGCCCGACGCGCGCGCGCTTGTACGGCTCACCGTCGACCGGGGTGAACGACTTGGCCATCCGGCGATGCGCCCGGCGGTGGCTCGGTCACGGGGAGCTCCCCTCGAGCAATCCAGGCGATGTACTCCTCCCGCCAGTCCGTCTGGGCGGGAGCCGGCTCGATGTCCATCGCGACAGCCTCGTGGGAGCCGTACCCCTCGAGAAGGGAGAGCACGTACGCCTCGTTCGAGGGGTCCTCTTCCATGGGTTCCGCACCCGCTGGATTCGAGGGAGCCCCCGAGGGTCCGCTGTCGCTCGAGGGGTAGGGCTCGAAGGCGACCGATGGCTGCGCGATGTCGCGCGCGAAAACGTTCGGGGGAACGGTGATCCGCCCGGACGCGATCTTGGCAAGTTCATCTGCCTCCTCGTTGTACCGGCGGGGTACATGATTGAGCTCGATGCCGTAGAATTTGTCTTCGAGGGCCCGCACAGCTTTGCAGTAGGCCTCCATCTTGTCGTCGTGGCAGCTCGCGTTCTTCATGACTTGGTCGATCACGAGCTGCGAATCCCCTCGCACGTCGAGGCGCTTGATGCCCAATTCAATGGCGATTTTGAGGCCGCGGAGAGGAGGGCCTCGTATTCCGCCATATTGTTGGACGCGGGGAAGTGGAGGCGCACTTGCGTAGCGCATGTGCTCCCCGAGGGGTGACACGAAGAGCGGTGCCCGCGCCCGCTCCCGTCTTCATCACCGAGCCGTCGAAGAACGAGTCCGGCACTGCGCTTGAATTTGGAGGGGGCGGCGTGTGTGTGTGTCCACTCGGCGACGAAGTCCGCTAAGATTTGCGATTTGATGGCTTTGCGCGGAGCATAGGCGAGCGTTTCGCCCATCAACTCCACGGACCACTTGGCAATTACGCCGCCGCATCGGGGTTGCGAATGATCTCTCCTAGCGGGAAGGAAGAGACCACGCGTAAGCGGGTGGGCCTCGAAGTAGTGGCGGAGCTTGCGCCGCGCGAGGACCACCGCGTACAACGCCACGGACACCGAGGGTAGCGCGTCTTCGTGTCCGACAGACCTCGCCGATGTAGTAGACCGGCCTCGCACGGGCGGGGGCATGTCCTTCCTCCGTGCGCTCCACAACGATCACGGCCGACCACCGGGTGGTCGCGGCCACGTAGAGTTGGAGGGGTTCGCCGTCTTGCGGCGGCGTAAGGATTGGGGCGTGCGTCAGAGATGCTTTTAGCTTGTCGAGCGCTTCCTGGGCCTCGGCGGTCCAAGAGAAGCGCTCGTGCTTCTTGAGCGGCGGTAGAGGGCGAGCCCTTCTCACCGAGCCTCGAGATGAAGCGGCTCAGGGCGGCAAGGCACCCCAGCACCTTCTGCACCCCTTTGAGGTCTCGAATTGGACCCATTCGCTCGAGGGCCGCGACCTTTTCAGGGTTGGCCTCGATTCCTCGCTGTGAGACAATGTATCCTAGGAGCATGCCCCGCGGCACTCCAAAGACACATTTTTCGGGGTTGAGCTTGACCCCGTTGGCCCGCAGGCAACTGAATGCGATGCCAAGATCGGCGACCAGGTCGTCCGCCTTCTGGTTTTGACGACGATGTCGTCTACGTAAGCCTCGACCGTCCGCCCGATATGGTCCCCAAAAACGTGCGCATGCGGCGGCGATAGGTTGCGCCGCGTTTCGAGGCCAAAGGCATCGTGACGTAACAGAACGTCCCGAACGGTGTGATGAACGAAGTCGCGAGCTGGTCGGACTCCTTCATTTTTATTTGATGATATCCCGAATAGGCATCAAGGAAACAGAGTAGTTCGCACCGGCGGTGGAATCAATGATCGATCTATGCGCGGCAAAGGAAAAGGAACTTTTGGACACGCTTTATTGAGACTTGTGTAGTCAATGCACATCCTCCACTTCCCATTTTTCTTTTTTACAAGCACGGGATTAGCTAACCACGTCGGGTGGAACACTTCCTTGATGAATCCGGCCTCGAGGAGCTTCCGCGGCTCCACTCCGATCGCCCGTCGCCGTTCCTCGTCGAAGCGGCGCGGCCGCCGCCGAACAGGCGCGAGCATTGGGCGAGGATATCAAGGGAGTGCTCGGCGACCTCCCTCGGAATGCCTGGCATGTCCGAGGGGCTCCACGCGAAAACGTCGGCGTTGGCGCGGAGGAAGTCGACGAGCACTGCTTCCTATTTAGGATCGAGGGTCGGCTGACCCTCAAAGCCTTGCCCTCGGGGGCTGATGGGTCGAGGGGGACCCCTTTGGTTTGCTCGGCGGCCTCGAACGTGCCGACGTGCTTGGTGGCGGAGCTGAGGTCGTCGTTGACCATCTTCTCCAGTGTGTTCACCAGCGCTTCATCCAGCGCTAGCGCCTCTGCATGCTCCACGCACTCGACATCGCAGTCGAATGCATGCTCGATCGACGACCCGACGGTGATGACGCCGTTTGGCCCGGCATCTTCATCTTCAGGTACGTGTAGTTTGGGACTGCCATGAACTTGGCATAGCATGGTCGCCCAAGGATGGCATGGTAGGCCCCTTTGAATCCCACCACCTCGAAGGTGAGGGTTTCCTTGCGGAAATTCTTGGGGGTCCCGAACCAGACGGGCAGATCGATCCGCCCGAGGGGTTGAACTTGCTTTCGGGCGCGATGCGGTGAAACGGCTTCGTCTTCGGGCCGCGCATTGGTCCCGGCCGATCCCCATTAGGCGCAGTGTATGCGCGAAGAGGATATTGAGGCTACTGCCTCCGTCCATAAGGACCTTCGAAAACCGGGCGCTCCCAATGATGGGATCGACCACCGGGGAAATCTGCGGCCGGGTTCGGGATGCGGTTTGGGTGATCATCCCGGCTAAAGGTGATGGCATCCTTCGACCGATTGAGAAAGGCCGGAGGTGCCCTCTGCGGCGAGGACTTCGTGCCGCTCCTTCTTGCGCCGCCGGTTGACATGTCGACGGTGGATCCCCCAAAAATGAGGAACACATTTTCGACCGCAGGGAAACCACCGCGTCGCCGTCGCCCCCATCCTTCTTGGCCTCTGCCTCCTTCGCGGCGGCACGGCCATAGAACTTCTTGAGCATGTCGCACTGCTCAAGAGTGTGATTCACGGGGGTCTTGTGGTAGGGGCACGGCTTCTTCATCATGTCGTCGAAAACCCCCGGGCCTCGAGGAGCCGGTCGAGGGCCCCGTCGGGCGGGTCAACGGCGAGGGCCTCGGCGTTGCCGCCGTTGCGCCCTGCTCGCGCGCCTCGCGGCGCGGCTTCTTCCCCTTCTTGCCCCGCTTGTCGTTGCGGCGCGGCTCCTTGGACCCGCCCGCCCTCCGCGGCGTGTCCTCGGAGCGCTTTCCCCCTCTTGCCATCGAAAATTGCCCCCACGGCCTCCTCTCCCGGAGGCGAAGGCGGGTGGCAATGTCGAACGACTCGTTCGAGTCCGTGGGCGGGCGGCGTCCCAGCTCGCGCACAAGGTCCCGGCACGTGGTGCCCTCGAGGAACGCGTGCACGATCTCGGATTGTGCCACGGCCGGGGAGCTCGTGCGGCGCTTGGAGAAGCGCCGTATGAAGTCCCGCGATGCGGTCGCACGGCTTCGCGTGCAGGAGCGCAGATCCCAGGAGTTCCCGGGGCGCACGTATGTGCCCTGGAAGTTGCCCACGAAGGTGTGGACTAGATCGTCCCAGTCGTGGATCCGGGCCGGCGGGCAAATGCTCGAGCCATGTCCGGCCGCGTCGCCCGGATGCGAGGGCAAGTTGCGGATGATCACCTCGTCGTTGGTGGCCCCGCCCACCGACGAGCCGGGCGGTAGTCGTTTAGCCAGACACGAGGGTCCGTCTCCCCGTTGTATTTGGTGATCGTCGAGGGTTGACGGAAGCGCTGGGGGAACGCTGCCGTGCGGATCTCCCGGCTGAACACGCGGGTGCCGGGGGCTCGGCGTTGGGGAGCGATCCTCACCGCTGTCGTAGCGTCCACCCCTTCGAGGGTGGTAGCCCCTGGCTGCTCGCGCGTCCGCCCTGCTGGTGCGTCTGGCATTGATGACGTTGCGGGCGTCTCCATCCAGCGCCCTGCGTGTGTCGAGGAGTCGTTCCTTGGCCGGCGTGCGCCCCTGGTCAGCAGATCGACCCGCATGCACCGAGGGTTCGCCCCCTGGTGCCGGATCATCACCCCGCGCGTCCCCCTGTTGGCGGATGCGTGAGGCCGAGCTTTCGGCCTGCTGGACGGCCGCTTGCTCAAGGAGGGTCTGCACCTCGCGGTGCATTTCTCGAGCCTCGGGGGTCGAGGGTGCCGGCATGGCGCGCAGTAGTGTCGCGGCGGCGATGAGCTTTTGGCTTGCTCGCGGTGGAGTATCCGCGTTGTCGACGTTGGGGACGGGGGTTGAGGCGGTCGCGGACTTGACGGCCTAACTCCCGTGCGCGTTCGCCGCGCGCGGAGGCCTCTCCCGCCATCGATGCGCGGAGCGGCCGCACCGTCCGTACTCCCTCGCCCGCTTGGCCTCGAGCTCACGAGCTTGGGCCGGTTGCGCGTCGACGTCGGCCCCGGCGGGTGCGCTTGGCCCCGCGGCCGGGCGCGTGGCAACCCCCGGGGGCGGCGTGACTTCCCCATCTCCGGCGCCCGCCGCGCCGGCGGCGTTGGCGGGGTCGTTGGTGATGACGGCGCAGCATTCCCGCGTGGGGTCGTAGCTCCCGGTGCTAGAGTCGTCGGAGCGGCCCGAACCGGTAGTCCGTGGCGTCGAGGAAGCGCTCGAACGCGCCCGGGTCCCGGCACACCGAGAAGTCCCACTCCGCGTACCCATGACGGTTGGCGGGTGGCATCGTGTCGACGGAGCCCGGGGGACGACTCGTCCGGCCGCCGAAGCGCCGGGATCCCCGGCGACGAAGACGTGCCGACCGGGCGGAACCCCCGCGCATCGTCGTGTTGACGTTGGCGTTGTAGGCCGTAGTGGCGCCACGCGGCCGATGGGGACGCGTGGTCGGAGACCGCGCGCGGTCCCGCCGGGGCGGTGGCGGCCGTCGTGACGGTGGGCGCACCGCGGCCGGGCGGCGCGCGCTCGGCTGCCGCCGCTCGGACCGTGCCCCGACGCGAGCGCGGCCCCGGAGCGGTGACGGCGTCGTGGCGTCGACGGACCCGCGGCATCCGTGCCTGCGGTACCGCGCCGGTGTCGTGCGTGCGGCGGTTACCGAGCGGACCACGGCCTCCCCGCCGCGCGCGTAGCTCCTCACGGTTGGTGAGGCGCATGAGATAGCCATTCCCCGTGGCCCGGAAGTTCAAGTCCCCGGAAGCGGATCTCGAGCCCGGCTGGAAGGGGGTCAGAGCTACCCATGTTGTAGCGAGTGCTACGGTACTCAGTGCGAATCACCATGGAGGGAGTCAGCGAAATGACCTTAGGCGCTCGGATGCCCCACGGTGGGCGCCAACTGTCGGTGCGGAATATGGTCCCGACACTAACCAGTAGATAGCGCCTAAGTTTATCCCTCTATGGTCGATGCCAAGCAACAAATGACACAAGGATTATCCTGGTTCCGGCCGAGGGGGCCGTACGTCCCGGCCGGCGGCGTGCTCGTGGCACTATATTGCTCGGCACCGGGGTGCTTGTAGTGGGGCAAGTACAAGCAAGGCGGGAGAGGAAGCGTGGCTCCCAAGTCCCTAGTGGGTGGCTGAAGATGTTGTGGGAGAATAAGAGAGTGAGTGTACAGTGTGTTGTGTTCTTCTGGACTTGTTCGAACCTGTCTCCCCGCGGCTGGGGGCTCGCCTCCCCTTTTATAGGCCAAGGGGGCGGCGAGTTACATGCACGCCGCGCTACCTAGCTACGTGTGGGAGCACGTCGTGCTATGGTGTAGAATGGGCGGCTGTCCGGTTGATCTTCGCTGCGATCCGGCCATGATGGCCTACCTTGTACCCGAACAGTGGCGGTTCGAGGGTAGGAGGCGGCAGACGGTGATGGCGTTCTCGATAGGCTTCGAGGGAGGTGCGATGACGACGGTACGGGATACGGGGAGCGGGCGAACGGCGTTCCTTCCCAATGAGCTCGCGGTGGCGGAGTGGTTGGCTGCGGCGCTTGGGCGTGCCCCTGTGGAGCCGGGCGTGCGCCCGCACGCGTGGGTACGGCGGCCGCGTCGTTTCGGTGGCCGGGATGGCCACCCACCGGCCTAGCGCCCCTCACCTAACCTGCAAGGTCACGGGAAAGTGGAATCGAGGGTGCGCCGGCCCCCTTTCGAGGGTCGGGCGCGTTAGCCGTACGGCGGCGTGCGCACGGTGTCACGGGACGACACCGGCCGTGCCGCACGGTCCATCCCACGGTGGCGGGGATGGGCTCTTTCCCCGGGGAGTTGGTGCGGCGGCACGGGGGCGTGAGCCCGGGCGCATGATGGCGGCGTCCGCGGCGTCGGGCGTTAAATGCCCAAGTACGGGACCGGCGCGCGCGTGCGGGGGCGCCGTGATCGTGGCGGGCCCCGGCCGAGGGCGGAGCGGACCCTCGAGCGAGGCGGGACTCGCTCGAGGGGAGCGCGCCCTCGAGCGGGGCGGGGCCGCTCGAGGGGAAGGGTCGCCCCTCGAGCGGGGCGGAACTGTTCGAGGAGGGAGTTGCCCCTCGAACGGGGCGGAGCCCGTTCGAGGAGGGAGCATGCCCTCGGGCGGGCGGAGCCCGCCCGAGGGGTCTTCCTAGGCGGGCCGCCTTGGTGGGCCTCGGAGTCTGCGTTGCATGGGCCGTGTCTGCGGGGTTAGTTTCTGCATGGTTAGGCTTAGTTTATATTGATGCGGGGAATTTAAGTAGGGGTTCCCCCCCTTGTTTTAGGGGACCCCTAGGGGCGGTCCCCGACGATGTACTGCGCCGGCGCTCGCTCGGCGATGGCGGCGGCGCCGGAGAGCGCGTCCGGCTCTGGCGGAGAGCTTGGAGAGCGCGGCGGCGCTGAGCCCCCCGATGACGGCGATGAGCGGTACGACGGCGAGCGTGACGAGCGCGAGCTGCCAGGCGGCGGTGAAGCCGACGACGAATCCGGCGACGAAGGTGGCCATGTAGTGGATGAGGTTGCCGAGCTTCTCGCTGATGGCGTCCTGGACGAGGACGGCGTCGGCGTTGATGGCGTAGATGACGTCGGAGGCGCGGACGTCGGTGTCGAAGAAGGAGACGTCCTGGCGGAGGGCGGCGTCGAGGTAGCGGATGCGCATCCGGGTGGACTGGCGCTCGCCGGTCCACATCCAGCAGGAGATCTCGGCCCAGGAGGATGCCCAGATGGCTGCCCCGACGACGAGGAAGTAGAAGGCGTACTTGACGACGAGGCGGACCATCGTGTCCGGGTCGTCGGCATGGGAGCCGAAGGAGTCGACGAGGTCGGCGAAGAAGCGGAGGAAGACGGGGAGGGAGCAGCCGTGGACGAGCGCGCCAAGGGTGCCGACGAGCATGAGGACGCAGTCGAGGCCGTCGGCGAAGCGGAAGAGGTCGCGCAGGGCGGCGGGCGGGGTGGCCTTCTTGGCGGCATTTGGAGGTGGATGCTCCGCAGCTGGAGGTGGAGGTGGATGCTCTGCTGCTGGAGGTGGAGGTGGAGCTTCTGCCTCTGCCTCTGTGTGTTGCTGTTGCGGTGGTGGTGGGTCTAGGAAGGCGGCGGCGGGGGACGGGAGGTGGAAGGCCTCGAGCTCCGGGCGCGCCCACTCGTCGGCGGCGTCGGCATGGGGGGCGCCGAGGACGACGACGCGCGCCCTGATCTCCTCCGGGTCGGCGGCGCTGCTGCTGGACATGGGGGGGATTGGGGGTGGAGGAGGCCTCCAACCAATCCAACCCAATCCACCTCGACTCGACTGGATTGGCAGAGCGAAGCACAAGAAGTAGAGGAGGGGGAGTGTTGACGAACGCCGGGACCCGGCCAAGAGGAGCAAGATGGGGATTTGGAATGGCGTCTGCCTCCGATGCCCTCCCTCTCGCCTCTTTGTCCTCTTCTTTTATAATACTCTGCCTGACCTGCTTGGGCGCTTTGGATTGCTGAAGACTGGAGTGAGAGAGAGAGAGAGAGAGCTCTCATCAGCTGCGCTACCATACCACCAAGGCACCAACGCCTACTGGTGGCATCAGTATTCGTACCGTATGCTGCCCTCCCGTACGTACTGCTACACTTCGTTCCGTTCCATGCTACTATATACTTCTTCTCGAGTGGTGCCACTATCATTTTTATTTTTTTCTTCCAAAACCAATTATTTATTTAGCAGATTCTCTTCATAAATACTCCTATTCAAATAGATATAAATGTATTCATGAATTCCAATTTTCAAACAACACACTCGTTTTGGACAAAATTTTGATCCCACTTGAGGAGGCACAAACTCATACCCTCAAAGTAACACGCCCACCAAAAGAAGGAACAATGCGCGGGAAGGGATTGGCGCAGCCACGGCGAGGCCCGAACGATTGAAGCGTCCCCTCATCAGAGGTGACCAAATGTGACACAAATACCAGTCCCAGGAGGCTGGTAGCACATTTATTACAACAGGTGGAATCAGTCTTTTACATTACGGTTACAGAAAGGGCACGGTAGTGCCAACGCTACAATGAACAACACAAACGCTAGCGACCACACTACGATAGCAAAGGCTTCCATAGCCTCCTCAGAGTACCACACCATGGAAGCTTTAGGTAGGACCCTGGTACACAGGCACGGTTGGGTGTAGGGCAATGACCTACTCAACGTCCTCTGGAATGTAATCGGGATCCTCCTCTGTAAAATAGTTAGTAAAACAAGGGTGAGCACATACGTACTCAGCAAATCCAACCCCACCCAAGGAGGGGCTTATAAGCAGTATCATGCATAAGGTATAACAAGAATCAGGTTAAGGTTCATTTTGCAAACTTACACATGCAGAGGTTCATTTCAAAAAGGTTTTCACAAATCGTTTCCATAACCCGAGTAACTCAAATGTTTTAGTAAAACCACTGTGGAACTACCGGATTTCCCATCCGTCGTAGCCCAGGCACACGGCCACACACTTCACCCGGAAAACGACTCACGCCGAGAAAACATCCCATCCCAAACACTAGTTTTTGTGACCACACCGTGACTCGTCCAATACCGTGGACACGGCTATTCGAATAGGTTTGACACTGCGAGAGGTTGTACATCTTTACCCACAAGTAGGGTACGCGTCACACGGACACCTCGGTGCTTCGGTACGGATCCTATCAAAGCCATTACCCACCTTAGCTAACACTACGAGCCACCACGGAAGCACCCAAGGGGTTATCCCACATAACCGGGGCGTACCTCACACGGAGCGTACCCCTACTCCTTGGTCTCCCGCCGCTCACCCGCACACCGGATGGCAAGTAGTTTAACTAGTGGGGTTTATGCTAAGCGTTGCCACATACAACGGTCGAGTGGTTGTACGATGATTTGGGTCGGTGAGATGTCACGCAACCCGGTCCTTAACCGACAAGATGGACAACTCCCAACACGCTCAACCACACGGTACGAGCTCACCCATACTCCCGACACACACGTCCATCCCGTCTACCCGAGTTCTTTACTCATTTTCCAAACATTTCCCCTTTTGTTTTTAAAGCACTCACACATTTTGAAAGCACACACACATTTTTAAAGCACTCATTTAAGCCAAAGCAAGGTTTATTCATAGCAATCAAGGGTGGCTATCCTACCATGTTTTCGCGGTAAAACAATATGCAATTTATAAAACGGGTATAGGGTATATTTATAAAACTAGGACGGAAGCATGCATCAAAGGGGAAGGTTGAACTTGCGCGTCTTCGAAGTCTTCGGGGAGTGCGGCTCGGCGTTCGGGACCTCGGGCTCCTGCTCGCGGTAGTCGGCTTCGATCTCCGGCTCGGGGTACCTCACTCCTTCTACTTCGTTGGCTATGGCATACACACAAGCAAGCAAGCAATGTTAGCACCCATGTTTCCGACCGGAGCTCGGGGAGAGGGAGTGAGCGGGGAAGGGGTATATATGGGCGCGGTAGGGTTTGGTCTTAGTCGAGAGGGAAGGGCGTGTATGAAAAGGGACTAGGTTTAGGGGGCTATAGATGTTAAGGACCTATTGGTAATTTTCTCTTAATGAGGTGGTTTAGGCATGATTGGGATTAAACCCGCGCATGAATTGTCGGGTACAAGGGATGCTTAGGGTTAATTAAGTCGGTTAGTAATTTAGTTGTAAACAGAAGGGCCTAAGCATAATACTTAAGTGAGGTGAGGTTAATTAAAATAGCCCTAGGGATCTATGTGAAAAAGGGCAGGGGTCTTGGTGGATTTGTTTAAAAGGTAGGGGTTAAATGAAAGGAGAAAGAGAGAGGGGAATAGTGTCAAGGTTCTTGGGGGAAAAGGAAAAAGGGGCAGGGGGTTTTCGGTAAAACGGCCCCCTCTTCATCCCCTACCTCGCAACGAGCGAGAGGGGGGGGGGGGAGGGCAGCCGCGGGGCCTCGGTCCGGCGGCGGCCGGCCGGCCTCCGGCCACGAACGCGGGCGGCGTGTGGGGGAAAAGGAGGAGGGCGACGAGGGGGTTCGTTTCCCTCACTCACCTTAGGTCGAGGGCGGCGCGAGGGGGCGGCTCCACGGGCGGCGGCGGCCGGTGGTGATGGTGTTCGTGGCGGCGGTGCTCTAGTGCCTACGCAAGGGAAAGGAGGTGGCCGTGGTGAAGTGCGGTGGCCGGGGAAGCCGCTGGCCCCTTTTATAGGCGGCGAGAGGCTGTTCGGGAAGGGGGGGATATTTTCCCCGGCGAGGCCGCCGGCGAGCTCGGGGAGCTTCGCGAGCTCCGGCCGGCGATGCGACGGTTCGATTGGGTCAGCGTGCGCAGTGGGTAGGCAGGGGATTAGACCCGTCGTGCAGGCGTGGGGCGGCCGCGGCGGCCGGCGAGGGAGGTGACGGCTCGGTTGGGGCATTAATGGCGGCGGCGCCATGGATGGGTCTTTTCATCCTGAGCTTTGGGCAGTGAGGATAGAGGAGGGGGGGGGAGGCACGGTGGCGTGCTCTGGTGGCTGTCGTGGTCGGCTTCGCGGGCCCGTGCGGCGGGCACGGCACGCCGCCGGCCGGCCGGTCGGCGGGCGCCGGCGCGGCGGGGTTGGTCGCGGGGGGGGGGGGAAGAAGGAGGAGGGGGGTCACCGGTGCGGCGGCCGGGCGCGGGCCGGCGTGCGGCGGGGGCCGGCCCCCTCGTGCCGCGGCGGGGGTGCGGGCCGGGGTCAACGCCGGTCGGGGGCGGCCGCGGGGGAGGGGGCGGGCGCGTGGCCGGGGGAGGGAAGCGAGGGGAAGAAGAAGGAAGAGAAGAAAGGAGAAAGAAAAAGAAAAGAAAAAGAAAAAGAAAAAGGGAAAAAGAAAAAGGAAGAAAGGAGAGGGAAGGAAGAAAAGGAAAATGGGGAAAAGAAAATAGGGAAAATTTGTAGAAAATTTAGGAAAAATTGTTAAGGGATTAGGGGAGGGTTCTGCGGGGTTTTCTCCATTTTCCAGGTGTCGGCGTGATTTTTGGAACGGTGGCAACGGCGGGGCGGACCGGCTGGCGGGACCGCGGCGGGCGCGGGATTCCGGCCGGTGGCCGACCGCGGCGTTGGGAAGGTGCGCGGGGCGTGACCGAGGTGCGGTGCCGGCGGGGGATTGCGGCACGCGCGTCGGGAAAGAGAGAGAGGGAGAGAGAGAAAACAGTGGCCAGGGTTTGATTGCTATTTGAGCTCGGCGGGTCAGTTTTTGAAAATACGCATGATTTACTGGGTGATTTATTTAGGGCTAAAACGCGGGCGTTACAAACCTACCCCACTTAAAATGAATCTCGTCCTCGAGATTCGGCTAAGTCTCGAATAGGTGGGGAAACTCTTTCCTCAGTGCATCCTCTCGTTCCCACGTAGCTTCTTCCACCCCATGTCTGCTCCATTGGACTCTGCACACCCGTACTTCGGTCGTCCTTGTCCGCTTGACCACAGTGTCTAGGATCTTGACGGGCACCTCCTGGTACCTAAGGTCCGGTCGTAGATCGATGGTCTCCACCGGTACTCGCTTTTCTTCCAACACCTTCAAACATCGGCGTAGGCCGAGAGATGTGGAACACCGGGTGTATATCCGCCATTTCCTCGGGTAACTCCGGCCGATACGCTCGCTCCGACTCTCTTGAGCACTTTATACGGGCCGATGTACCGAGGGGCCAACTTCCCGTGCACTTGAAATCTCCGAGTCCCACGGATGGGTGAAACTTTGAGGTAGACGAAGTCTCCTGGGTTGAAGCTCGCTTCACGCCTTTTCTTGTCTGCATAACTCTTCTGTCGGGACTGGGCGGCTTTCAACTTTTCTCGGATATCAGCTACTCGCTCCTCGGCTTCCTTTATGAGGGCGGGCCCAACCGGGGGCACGCTCTCCTACTTCTGACCACATCAGGGGTGTCCTGCATTTTCTCCCGTATAGCGCTTCGAATGGCGACATTCCCAGACTTGCTTGGTAGCCGTTGTTGTAGGAAAATTCCGCATACGGCAGGCTCTGCTCCCAATCTTTGCCATAGGTGAGGACGCAGGCTCTCAACTTATCTTCCAAAATCTGATTCACCCTTTCGGTCTGTCCGTCTGTCTGTGGATGGTATGCTGAGCTGAAGTCTAGCTTGGTACCCATGGCTTTGTGCAGGCTTTTCCAGAACCTAGAGGTGAACTGGGTCCCTCTATCTGAAACTATTCTGCTAGGCACTCCGTGCAGCTTCACTATATTTTCTATGTAGAGTTTTGCCAATTTCTCTCCACCATATGTGGTCCGTACGGGTAGAAAGTGAGCGACTTTAGTGAGTCGGTCCACGATCACCCATATGGAGTCATGTCCCTTACGAGTCCTTGGCAACCCTACTATGAAGTCCATACCTATCTCGTCCCACTTCCATGCGGGATTGGTAGAGGTTGCAACGATCCGCGGGCTTCGATGTTCGGCTTTGATCCTCTGACAAGTGTCGCAATGGGCGACGAACCGTGCAATGTCTGCCTTCATCCCATTCCACCAGTACTTCTGCTTTAAGTCCATGTACATCTTGGTGGATCCGGGTGAATGGAGTACGCTGAGTTGTGTGCCTCATCCATGATGGTCTGTCGAAAATCTCCACCTTCGGGCACGCATATCCTGTTCTTGTACCACAGGGTGCCTTGGTCATCTACCCTGAAGTCGGGGGCCTTGTTCTCTCCGGTATGCTTGCGGATCCTCATTAGATCCTCGTCGGCTTCTTGGGCCTTCCGGATCTTCTCTTCCAGGGTAGGCTGAACACTCAGCTGGCGGACGTAACCTTGGGGAACGATGTGTACGTTGAGTCGGGCCATCTCCTCTTGCAACTGGGCACTCTTGGGTGCTGCCTTCTCATAGGTTTTCCGGCTTAGGGCATCCGCTACTACGTTGGCTTTCCGGGATGGTAGTGAATCTCTAGGTTATAGTCCTTGACTAGCTCTAGCCATCTTCTCTCGCCTTAGGTTTAGGTCGGGGCCGAGTGAAGATGTACTTTAGACTCTTGTGGTCCGTGTAGATCTCACACTTGTTCCCGATCAAGTAATGTCTCCATATTTTCGGGGCATGCACTACGGCCGCAAACTCCGGATCATGGGTGGGATAGTTCTCGCTCATGGGGTTTGAGCCGACGGGAGGCATATGCCACTACCTTCCCATCTTGCATGAGAACACATCCCAACCCTTGTCGGGAGGCGTCGCAATACACGACAAAGTCTCGTTGAATGTCTGGCAGGGTTAGCACTGGGGCTGTGGTCAACCTCTTCTTCAACTCTTGGAAACTTCTTTCACAGGCCTCGGTCCAGATAAACTTCTTCTCTTTCTTGAGCAGCCTCTGTCATGGGCCGGGCGATCTTGGAGAATCCCTCGATAAACCTCCGGTAGTATCCGGCTAAACCTAGGAAACTCCGATCTCACTTACGTTGGTGGGTTGCTCGCCGGTTGGAGACTGTCTCAACTTTCCCGGGGTCTACGACTACTCCTTCACGCGGTCAATATGTGCCCAAGGAAAGATATCTTCTCTAGCCGAATTCGCATTTTTGCCGAACTTGGCGTATAGCTTGTGTGCCCTCAATTTTCCCGGTACCACTCGAAGATGTTGTTCATGCTCCTCTACACTCTCGGAGTAAACAAGTATGTCGTCAATGAAGACCACGACAAACTTGTCCAATTCCTCCATGAACACCTTATTCATGAGGTTCATGAAGTACGTTGGGGCATTGGTTAGTCCAAAGGACATCACCGTGAACTCATATTGCCCGTAGCGAGTGACAAAGGCGATCTTGGGGATGTCACTTTCCCCGATCTTGAGTTGGTGATACCCGGATCTCGGATCCACCTTCGAGAAATACTTGGCTCCCTTTAGTTGGTCAAACGGGTCATCTATTACGGGAAGAGGGTACTTGTTCTTAATAGTGACCTCGTTCAGCGAGCGGTAGTCCACACACATCCTCATGCTCTTATCCTTCTTCTCCACGAAGAGCACTGGGGCTCCCCATGGTGATGAGCTTGGTCTGATGAACCCACTTCGCTGGAGCTCTGCTAGTTGCTTCTTCAATTCTGCCAACTCAGGGGCTGCCATCCTATAGGGTCTCTTGGCTATGGGAGAGGTTCCAGGGATAAGGTCGATCACGAACTCTATGTCCCTGTCTGGTGGCATTCCGGGGAGCTCTTCGGGGAACACATCCGGGTATTCTCGCACTACTCGGGACATCTTCTATGGACTTGGCTTCTATGTTGAAAACCATTATATCCGCCTGTGTCCCCGGGTGTGGCGGGTCACTTGTATCCCGTCCGGGTTGGTCGGGTGTACTACTTTATCGGCGCGGCTTATGAGGCCATGGTGTTGGCTTAACCAATCCATACCAAGGATCACATCTATCCCCTTGGATTTCGGTACTACCGGGTCGCTAGGAACTCTACCCCACTTAAAATAATCCTTACCGGGGGCATCCCGGTTGACGGTTAATGTCACCTCCGGGCGTTCGAGTTATTAGGGGTGCTTTTAGTAGTCTTGTGGGTATGTTATGCTTTTCCACAAAGCTTGAGGATATGAATGAGTGTGATGCTCCTGAATCGAACAGTATGGTAGCCAAAACTGAGCTGACCAGGAACTCACCGAGTACCACTCCTTGTGCCTCCTGTGCCTCCTGCGCATTGATGTGATTCACCCGGGCGCGTCCATACGACTGCTGGGGCTGCCTCATCTGCTGGTTGCCGGTGTTGTTGCCGAAGTTGTTGTTGCTGCGCATTGGCATGCGGTTGGCTCCTGACGCAAGCGGCCTTGGTCCGTTTACCGAGTTGGAGTAGGTGGCGGTGGCTGGCTTTTTAGCATAGGGGCAGTTGGCGATGAAGTGCCCAGTTTCCCGGCAGTTGAAACACACTCGGGAGCTGTTGTTGTTGTTGGTGGTGGTGATCTGGCTGGTGTTGTTCTGTGGGGGCTTCATGGTATTCTGGTTGTAGGAGGGCTTGAACTGGGCTCTGGGGGCTTGTGGGCTTGTGGCTTGGGTTTGGGTTCTGTACTGCATAGGGGCTTGGAACCTGGACATGGGGTGTCCAAAGTTTCTCGGCCTCTGGGACCGCTCTTGCTGCTTGGCCTTGTGCTCCATGAATTTACGCTTGTTCTCCTTCCTCTCCTCGGCCTTTGCCCTTTCCGTGAGGATTGCCATGTTCATAAGGGTATTGAAGTCCGGGTAAATCTGAGGAGTCAGTAGGGTCCTCAATTCCGGAGTCAGCCCCTTCTTGAACATCTCTTGCTTTTTGGAGTCTTTATCCACCTCCTCGGGGGCATATCGTGCCGGCTCTATGAAGCGGTACGTGTACTCCTCCACGGACATGTTGCCTTGGCGGAGTTCGCGGAACTCATCCGCCTTCCGCTTCGGTGTAGCCTCGGGATGTGGTAACGGCGGAACTCCTCCACGAATTCCTCCCATGTGATGGCGGAGGGATCCTTGGGCGCGGCGCAAGTAATTTTCCCACCGGAGCTAGGGGCCGTCCGGTGAGTCGGGTGAGGCGCCGAGAGAACCTTGTCATGGTCCTCGCGGTGGAGGGGCTCTAGTTCCCTCAGGATGGCTCTCAGCCAATCGTCAGCGTCCAAAGGATTCACCGACCCACTGAAGGTGGGCGGCTTAGTCCTGAGGAACTCGATCAGCTTCTCGTTCATGCTCATGGCGCGGGGTCTTGGGCGGTTGATGGCATTGAAGATAGCCTCCATCAAGACAGTCTGGTTGGCCAAGACTTGAGCCAAGTCAATAGGAGGGGGTGGTGGTGGCAGGACCACGTTCTCTCCTCCTTCTTCATTCTGATTAACCTCTTGTTCGGGAAGGCGCTCCCTCCGATCGGCTTGCGATCCCTCGACATCCGACCGGTGGGTCCTAACGGGCGCCTGGAAACCATCTGTAAAGAAGCGGGTTTTTAAGAGACCTAGTTTTAAGTGATGTTTAAGTGGATTATAACGGATTTCTTTTGAAAAGGCAGGGTTTATTCTGCCGGTAAGCACACAACAAGCATATAGCAAACAAGCAAGCACAAACAAGTTTTTATTACAAACTAGTGAGGAGGATACATCCCGACTACGCGGACACACTACACGACTAAAGACTAAGGGCGTGACTTGGACCGGTACGGCTTCATTCCCTGGGTCTTGGGCACACTACTCGCTAGGGGAGTTGTCTTCTGGGGTCGAGTGTTCTTCCAGCGGAATGAGCAGCTCGTTATCGCTTCCATCTTCGGGGTCTCCGTTTTCCTGGGGCTGTGCTGCGGCTTCTGTGGTAGCTGTTGGGGGTTCAGTAACTGTTGGTGGTGCTGGTGGGACTTCTATGGCTCCTCCCCATCCTACCAGGGGTGTTCCCAGCAGGACTTGAGGTTCTCCAATGGCTGGAACGGGCGTTCCGCCATGGGTCCATTCTTGCATGCGTTGATCTTGGATCCTTCTGAGGCTTTCCTGGGCAACGGCTTCACTGCTTATGGCTGCGGCGGTCCTCGCTTCAGCTTGAGCCACTCGGACTTGGTGCATCCGTACTGTGACTTCAGCTTGCTCGGCCGGTCGATCCGTTCCCTCAAGTGTACGGCCTCGGTCATCAAAGAGCTTGTCCGGGGAGACAAGGTAGGCGACCACGTGGTATAGCGGGTCTTCTTGGTGGCGGCGTCGCTCCAAGTTCCTCATGCGGGCTTGCCAACCGAGGTCCCGATGGCGGGAGGGAAGTACCTCATCGGTGTGGGGACGAGGTGCTCTTCGTAGATTCGGCACGGGTAGCGGAGGGCTTTTCGAGGGCCAAGGGATAGGTATCCGGTGTCGGAACCCCGTGGCGGTCACGCGCCACGGCTCGATGTTGGTGTGGCGGTTGCTTCTAGCGACGGAGAGGACCACTCTACGGCGAAGAGTGCCGAGTTGTTCGTACTCTCTCGTTGTAGTACCTAGGGCGCTCGGTGATACCGAGGCGCTCCGGGGAGTGGATGAGCGAGCGAGCAAAACCAGGCTCCTCCTGGCACACGCCTTGGGTCCATCCATCTTCCGCCATCTGAAAACAAAGATAGGGTTGAATAGGCTGTGGTGGGGTACAAAAGATGGATAACTTTATTTAGTAGGAAGGTTGGGGTACATCCTTCGGGGTACACTTATTATTACTAGGACTCAACTTCTAGCCTAACACACTCTAGTCTTATCCTCATGGTGATTCTTCCTCTAACTGGATACGACGCTTCTTCAGTGGAAGATCTTGCTCCAGTATCTCGTCTTCTGTCTGGGTTCCCTTGTCCCAGTGGGTTTCTTCGGGTTCATTCTCCTCTGCCCTGGCTCCTTCATCTCTGCTTCTACGCTCCTTTAGTTCATCCCATAGGGCTTTATGGGCCAACGGCGTGCGCTCTCTTTCCCCGTGGTATTCTTGCCCGGTGTTGTGTAGTTCAACTTCGCTATGGCTGTATTCACCCTTTCCAGTTCTACTCTCTGTTCTGCTCTTTCCGCCCTGTCGATCTGCTGCTTCAGTTGCTGGGCTTGCTCCTGATAAAGGTGGTCTAAGCCTCTGAGGTATATGGATAGGTGGGAGATTGCTTCTTCTAAGTCTTCTTCTTCTCGTCCCAAACTTCTCATGCGAGCAATCCACGAGCGTCCTCTTCCCCCGGAGGGTGGAAAGAATCCCATTGGAGTCCTTCGGAGGTGCTGTCTATAGACCACTCGTAGCTGTCGCAGGGCCTTCCGAGCAGCCTTGGGGTAGGTGTCGGCAAAGCGAAAACCAGTGGCGCTGACGAACCATGGCTCAATGTCGGGGTAAAGCGTGCTTCTCCCCACAAAGATGAGCAGCTTACACCGAAGGGTGCCGAAGCGTTCGTACTCCCGGTAGACGAACTGCGGCGGATCCCTTACTCCGACGCGCTCTAGGGCCGAGCGACAACGAGTTAGGGAGGCCGGGCCGGACGGGGGCAAATTCCACCGTTCCACTCGGGGTTAGGCATCCGGAAACAAGCAAGAATCAAGGTAAGGATTTGGGAAAAGGTGAGCTTAGCAAAGGAAAGGTTAGAGAGGGCCGAGAGGAGGTCTTGTATCCTAGGGGTCATGTCCTACGGCCAACCTACGGCTCTGATACCACCTGAAGCGTCCCCTCATCGGAGGTGACCAAATGTGACACAAATACCGGTCCCGGGGAGGCCGGTAGCACATTTATTACAACGGGTGGAATCCGTCTTTTACATTACGGTTACGTAAAGGGCACGGTAGTGCCAACGCTACAATGAACAACACAAACGCTAGCGACCACACTACGATAGCAAAGGCTTCCATAGCCTCCTCGCAGTACCACACCATGGAAGCTTTAGGTAGGACCCCGGTACACGAGCACGGTTGGGTGTAGGGCAATGACCTACTCAACGTCCTCTCGGAATGTAATCGGGATCCTCCTCTGTAAAATAGTTAGTAAAACAAGGGTGAGCACATACGTACTCAGGCAAATCCAACCCCACCCAAGGAGGGGCTTATAAGCGATATCATGCATAAGGTATAACAAGAATCAGGTTAAGGTTCATTTTGCAAACTTACACATGCAGAGGTTCATTTCAAAAAGGTTTTCACAAATCGTTTCCATAACCCGAGTAACTCAAATGTTTTAGTAAAACCACTGTGGAACTACCGGATTTCCCATCCGTCGTAGCCCAGGCACACGGCCACACACTTCACCCGTAAAACGACTCACGCCGAGAAAACATCCCATCCCAAACACTAGTTTTTGTGACCACACCGTGACTCGTCCAATACCGTGGACACGGCTATTCGAATAGGTTTGACACTGCGGAGGTTGTACATCTTTACCCACAAGTAGGGTACCGTCACACGGACACCTCGGTGCGGTACGGATCCTATCAAAGCCATTACCCACCTTAGCTAACACTACGAGCCACCACGGAAGCACCCAAGGGGTTATCCCACATAACCGGGGCGTACCTCACACGGAGCGTACCCCTACTCCTTGGTCTCCCGCCGCTCACCCGCACACACCGGATGGCAAGTAGTTTAACTAGTGGGGTTTATGCTAAGCCGTTGCCACATACAACGGTCGAGTGGTTGTACGATGATTTGGGTCAGGTGAGATGTCACGCAACCCGGTCCTTAACCGACAAGATGGACAACTCCCAACACGCTCAACCACACGAGTACGAGCTCACCCATACTCCTGACACACACGTCCATCCCGTCTACCCAGTTCTTTACTCATTTTCCAAACATTTCCCCTTTTGTTTTTAAAGCACTCACACATTTTGAAAGCACACACACATTTTTAAAGCACTCATTTAAGCCAAAGCAAGGTTTATTCATAGCAATCAAGGGTGGCTATCCTACCATGTTTTCGCGGTAAAACAATATGCAATTTATAAAACGGGTATAGGGTATATTTATAAAACTAGGACGGAAGCATGCATCAAAGGGGAAGGTTGAACTTGCCGTCTTCGAAGTCTTCGGGGAGTGCGGCTCGGCGTTCGGGACCTCGGGCTCCTGCTCGCAGTAGTCGGCTTCGATCTCCGGCTCGGGGTACCTCACTCCTTCTACTTCGTTGGCTATGGCATACACACAAGCAAGCAAGCAATGTTAGCACCCATGTTTCCGACCGAGCTCGGGGAGAGGGAGTGAGCGGGGAAGGGGTATATATGGGCGCGGTAGGGTTTGGTCTTAGTCGAGAGGGAAGGGCGTGTATGAAAAGGGACTAGGTTTAGGGGGCTATAGATGTTAAGGACCTATTGGTAATTTTCTCTTAATGAGGTGGTTTAGGCATGATTGGGATTAAACCCGCGCATGAATTGTCGGGTACAAGGGATGCTTAGGGTTAATTAAGTCCGGTTAGTAATTTAGTTGTAAAATGTAAGGGCCTAAGCATAATACTTAAGTGAGGTGAGGTTAATTAAAATAGCCCTAGGGATCTATGTGAAAAAGGGCAGGGGTCTTGGTGGATTTGTTTAAAAGGTAGGGGTTAAATGAAAGGAGAAAGAGAGAGGGGAATAGTGTCAAGGTTCTTGGGGGAAAAGGAAAAAGGGGCGGGGGGGGGGGGTTTTCGGTAAAACGGCCCCCTCTTCATCCCCTACCTCGCAACGAGCGGGAGGCGGGGGGAGGGCGGCGCGGGGCCTCGGTCCGGCGGCGGCCGGCCGGCCTCCCCGCCACGAACGCGGGCGGCGTGTGGGGGAAAAGGAGGAGGGCGACGAGGGGGTTCGTTTCCCTCACTCACCTTAGGTCGAGGCGGCGCGAGGGGGCGGCTCCACGGGCGGCGGCGGCCGGTGGTGATGGTGTTCGTGGCGGCGGTGCTCTAGTGCCTACGCAAGGGAAAGGAGGTGGCCGTGGTGAAGTGCGGTGGCGGGGAAGCCGCCGGCCCCTTTTATAGGCGGCGAGAGGTCGTTCGGGGGAAGGGGGGGATATTTTCCCCGGCGAGGCCGCCGGCGAGCTCGGGGAGCTTCGCGAGCTCCGGCCGGCGATGCGACGGTTCGATTGGGTCGGCGTGCGCGGTGGGTAGGCGAGGGGATTGGACCCGTCGTGCGGGCGTGGGGGCGGCCGCGGCGGCCGGCGAGGGAGGTGACGGCTCGGTTGGGGCATTAATGGCGGCGGCGCCATGGATGGGTCTTTTCATCCCGAGCTTTGGGCGGTGAGGATAGAGGAGGGGGGGGGGGAGGCACGGTGGCGTGCTGCGGTGGGTCGTCGTGGTCGGCTTCGCGGGCCGTGCGGCGGGCACGGCACGGCGCCGGCCGGCCGGTCGGGCCGGCGCCGGCGCGGCGGGGTTGGTCGCGGGGGGGGGGGGGAAGAAGGAGGAGGGGGGTCACACGGTGCGGCGGCCGGGCGCGGGCCGGCGTGCGGCCGGCCGGCCGGCCCTCCGTGCCGCGGCGGGGGTGCGGGCCGGGGGGTCAACGCCGGTCGGGGCGGCCGCGGGGGAGGGGGGCGGGCGCGTGGCCGGGGGAGGGAAGCGAGGGAAGAAGAAGGAAGAGAAGAAAGGAGAAAGAAAAAGAAAAGAAAAAGAAAAAGAAAAAGGGAAAAAGAAAAAGGAAGAAAGGAGAGGGAAGGAAGAAAAGGAAAATGGGGAAAAGAAAATAGGGAAAATTTGTAGAAAATTTAGGAAAAATTGTTAAGGGATTAGGGGAGGGTTCGCGGGGTTTTCTCCATTTTCCGGGTGTCGGCGTGATTTTTGGAACGGTGGCAACGGCGGGGCGGACCGGGCCGGGCGGGACCGCGGCGGGCGCGGGATTCCGGCCGGTGGCCGACCGCGGCGTTGGGAAGGTGCGCGGGCGTGACCGAGGTGCGGTGCCGGCGGGGATTGCGGCACGCGCGTCGGGAAAAGAGAGAGAGGGAGAGAGAGAAAACAGTGGCCAGGGTTTGATTGCTATTTGAGCTCGGCGGGTCAGTTTTTGAAAATACGCATGATTTACTGGGTGATTTATTTAGGGCTAAAACGCGGGCGTTACAACGATGCATGGGGGAGAACGTGCCAATGCGGCATTGTCGCAACGGCCATGGGGGTGAGGACGCCGGCGACGACTCAAAGGACTAAAGGCATAGGCATATTACGCCATAGAACCTTGCTGGTCCGCTGCTAAGAACGACGAACATGAGCGCGACAGCCGCGATGCCTCTCCCACCGAATGGCATAGCAGCGCAAAAAGGAATTAAGGAACATGAGGCACCGTGCGACAATACCGTCCTTCAATGGCGAAGCCAGGATCAAGCTCCAAATGGGCTCTCCATGTACTTTTTCTACTTCTGACTCCTTTCATTATTCATTAAAAGGGTAGGGGCGGCCCGAGGCCCCCCCCCTCCCCCTCTAGCGCTGGCTACGCCACTCCACTTGGCCACATCTTCAAGTACCTACAGTCCTACAACACTCATGGGAAGAGATCGACCATCGGCAAGAATAAGCACCCAAATCCATGAAAGGAGAGATAAAAGTGAAGGATACAAGGTCGGGTGATGGTATTTGCAGCGTCGGTGCGCTTGGTTGATGCCTTGTTTGGTTCGAGGGATTTATAATAAACCTCTCCACGTAAGTCTTTTTTGAATCAAATGGGAGAAGATTGTAATGGCTTATTTCCATAAGCCCTTTGAGGATGCTTCTGAGACTTTCCCGTATGCACCAAAAGAATAATCATCTTCTCTCTTTATTATTTTCTAAGAGAAAAATAATAATGTACATGAAGCGGAAAGAGGAGAAGCCGGTCGTTAGACTGTCTCCAGCAATTGCCCAATGCGCATCTGCAAAACTATCACGGATGCAGATGATCCCTATGCGCAAAGGAGGAACGCCTGCGGCGGTAGACTGCTTCCCCTCACGCATCGCCTAGCGGCAGTTGGCTCCCGCGTGGGGTCGGAACCCTTGGCAGAGAGGGCGAGGCCGGCGGCGCAGGCCAGTAGCACCAGAGCAAGGCCAACGGCACGGGCAGTAGCAGCAGAGCAAGGGGTGGTGGTGGAGGAGGAGGTCGTCGGCAGCGAGGCGAGCAAGGCGAGGGCGGCTGCCGGTGGCCGGGGAGGAGGCCGTGACGACGGTGGATGGGAAGCGGAGGCGGAGGCCCGGCCGGGCTCCCCGGAGGCCGCACTGCCCCGGATCTGCGCTGTCGGCCGCCGGGGGAAGGAAGAAAAGGAGGAGCCCCGCCGCCAGATCCGGCCGACGGGGAAAGGAAGAGAAGGAGGAGCCCCGTTGCAAGATCCGACCGCCGGGGAAACGAAGAGGAGGAGGAGGCCGCCGTCCGCCGCCGGGAGGCCACCTCGCCTTCCTCCTGCACCGGCCCCTACTCCTCCCCGAGGTCGAGGCCGCCGCGGCTTGCATCGCAGGAAAAGGCCGGCGGCGCGGCAAGCTCCTCGAGCAGCGGCAGCGTAGAGCGGCAGCGGTGTGGGAGCGGATCCGTGGAGGCGTGCTGGTGCGGGAGGAGGGAGGAGGAGATACGCGTGCGTGCGGGTGCGGGAGAAGGAGAGAGACGAGACGAGGGAGGAGGCGTGCGGGAGGCTGTTGGGATGCAGACTCCCCGAGGATGCGCTGGTGGGGGGGACCTGCTGCATTTTGCAGCAGCTGTTGCAGCTCCTGTTGGAGTGCCCCTCGGTGCTGCAAAATGAAGATGCAGACCGGGCTGCAGCAATTGCTAGAGACAGTCTTACCCCTCTCTCCAACTCTATCCATTGAGGCGCACTAAACACTTCTTTAGACTTGTAATAAATCCCTTCAAACCAAACAAATCTCGATCATAAAAAATATCAATTACGAGAGTGTTAAGAAAATGTCTTAAAAAACACGCGGTAAAAAATATCAATTACTTTGATTACTGGTGTGAATGTGGCCTTTGACCGGCCGGTGCAAGATGTGAACTGCAGCTGCAGGAAGAAGACAATCAGTGAGCGCATGCAGCAGCAGCAGAGCACGGCGACATTGGAGGCGATCGAGGTAGGGCGACGCTTCTCCTCCAAGCCATTTGAGTCGTCGCCTTCACATGCAACGTGGAGAATTGCTCATCGATCCCTGCGCTCCTGCAGCGAGCGCACATCCATCGATCAGACCCAAGCCTTGGACGCCAAGACATGCCAGGATCAATATGCATTGACCAGACGAGACAATACGCCAAGACATGCTTGCATTGTACGACGATCAATCATGCGACTAATAAGGAAATTTTTCATTTTTTTGACCATCCAATGTTTGGTTTTGACCATTGAACTTCAAAACGGGATATCTTTGACCATCTAACTCTTAAAACCGTTCACAATTGGTCATCAGACGGTTTTGATGTGTAGTTTTAACTTTTTTATTTACAATTTAGTCCTTAGAACTTTAAATGATTATTACTTTTTACTCGTAGCTCCGATTTAGATGATTCTTGTGGTCACGTGTTCATAACGGTGAGCTTTATCTTTTTAGAATGCTTTATACAACTTTATAACTATTTGTTATATTATTTTTCTGTTGTTGTGTAAAAACAATAATATAAGAAACATAAAACAAATAATTACAAAATAATATGAGCAATATTTTAAATGATAAAGTTGATCTTATGAATGCATGACCGCAAGAATCACTTAAATTGAAGATATGATAAATCATTTCAAGGTTCAAGAACTTCTTTTAATCATTTTATTAACAATTTAGTCCTTAGATCTTAAAATGATTACTATTTTTTTATCTCTAACTCAAGTGATTCTTGTAATCATACGCTAATAGCGATGAGCTTTATCTTAAAAAATGTGTTCATATTATTTTGTAACTACTCGTTTTACTTTTCTTATATTGTTGTTTTTACATAACAACATAAGAGTAATATAACAAACGATGATAAAATAGTGTAAATAACATTTTAGAAGATAAAGCTCATTGTTATGAACACGTGACCGCAAGAATCACCTAAATCGGAGCTACAAGCAAAAAGTAATGATCATTTCATGTTCTAAGGACTAAATTGTAGATAAAAAAGTTAAAACCATCCATCAAAACTGTCCGATGGTCAATTATAAACGGTTTTAAGAGTTAGATGGTCAAATATATCCGGTTTTGAAGTTCGATGGTCAAAACCAAACTGAGGCAAAAGTTAAATGGTCAAAAATGGATTTTTTCCGACCAGTAACGACCATGCATCTTATTAGCGACTGAGATAATACTGATGTTAGGCTAGCGGCTCCTCCTTTAGCTAGTTCAGCCGGTTGGAGCTGGCAGCAGGATTATATCCATGGTGCACGATCGGTATTATATCCATGGTGCACGATCGGTATAAGTCTCTCACGCCGGTCGGGCTGGCAGCGGGGTTTTTCTTACCGACCGGCAGTCGCGGATAGAATTTAGCTTAAGGCCTAGGGCCACTCCATAGGCCAGTTCGTGAATAAATGTTGGGCTGTTTTGCTACAGTGATCTACAGTGCAGAGAATTTCGGCCCACGCCTAGGGCCATGGCCCGGGTGGCCCTAGGCCTCTGTCCGCCACTGCTGACCGGTAAATGGTATACCGCTTCTTACCGCTCAAATTCAAATTCCAAATCAAAATCGCCTATACAAATGGTAGCCAGCGGTATACCGCGGTATAAATAATTTATACCGCTGCGGTAAGGATTTTTACCGCTCGGTAAGTAATTAAAACCGGTGCACTGAAAAAGACCCTCCGGCTTGGAAAAAATGAAAATTTTGGCATGATGTTGTCACAAATTAGTGTTAAATACCACCCCCAATCAATAATTTATAGTTATGCATAGAAATACTACACCAAACACAATAACATTAGGCGTGCATAGGTGAGTTGATAGTTCAAATACAAATAGTTTAAATACAAGTTCAAATACAAGTTCAAATACAAATACAAGTTCAAATACAAGTAGTTCGTATACCTAAAGAAAATGTACCTAAATCTGAAACAAATCCTAACTAAAATTGTATCCCACCACAAATCCTACATTCCTACCACAAATTATCCTACCTAAAGCAACACTTCTATTTCTACCTAAAGCAACAATTTTTTTTCTACCTCTACCTCATATCCTAAATCCTACCTAAAATCCTAAACCAAAATAAACCTAAATCCTAACACAAATCCTAAATCCTAACACAAACCCTAAAGCTTAAAGCTACACAAATGAAAAAAATTTCATACATGTCCGCGGTATACCACAACTCCCGCGCGGTTAGCCGCCTCGGCCGAGCGGGAGCGGGCGGATCCGGCCGTGGGGCGGCTAACCGCAGGTACCGCGCGGTATACCGCAGCGGCGGCGCGAACGGCGACTCGCGGCGGCGGAACGCTCTCTCCAGGTTGCAGACTGAGGCGAAGGGGGCGGATGGAGTCACGAGGTGTCGCTCCCAACCTGCTTCTAGGTCATCGAGGTCATTTGGGCTTCATGGGCCTTAACGGGGCGACCCATGAATTTTCTTTTTCTTTTTTTACAACTTCTAAACCTCGAAATAAATACCAAATGCACTCAAATTTGAAAACTTTCAACACCATCTACAAATCATTAGCTATTTTTTGGAATTTTTTATTGATTTTTCCGTTTTTTGAATTCAAATTTGAAATTTGGGACCGATTGCTACCGCTCGGTACCGTTACCGTACCCCAGCGGTAGCAACGGTTACCGCGGTATACCGCGCGGTAACCGACGGTAAAAAAATCCTGGCTGGCACTGGAAATCAAAAAGGAGGTCAGGATCTGGGCGTTGACGGGTTTACTCCGCTTGCTCGCCTTCTTGGTGTTGGACCTTTGAAGCCGCTGTAGCATTCTTTTTTTTTCTTCTTGTTTTAGTGCTTGTTCGAACTGCAGCGTCGCTGCGTGTACTTGTATGAAAAACGTATTTTGCACGTGGTAAATAAATTGAAATATATTGTACAAATCAAATCCATCTACTATCTAGATTGCAGGAGTCATCTATAAAATATAGGTAATCCTCTCGATGATGGAGCAGGTCGTCGTGAAGTAGCACAGGTCCATGAATCACGCGACAGATGTATTGATTAATTTCTGGTGCTAATTACATAGTCAGTCAGCTTCAAATTAAATTAATTAACTACTGCTGAGATGATGTACAACAATTAGTAACATGCTTGAATATACTAGTATATATTATCCTGATCGACGAACTGATCGATCGTCAGTCTGTTTGGTTGGCTGGTGGCTGATGGTTGTCTTGGTTTGTTCACGAGATAAAATGCTCTTGGTGATTCTTGATCATTTGGTTTGTTGTGAGAGAAAATCTTACATTTGGTGGTGCGATAAAAGCGAACAGGGTGATCGAGCTGCAGCTAATTAGTTCCTTCTTGTTAATAACTGATTGATGATCGAGCTGAGACGAATACAAGGTCGACAATCATCTGTACCTTTTGCATTTTGGATGGCACATATATAAATGTAGGATGTGATGAGCCGCCTCATTTGCATTGGTTTGTCTTTCTCGTACGTACGTGCTCCATCACATCGATTGTTAGTTATGGACTATACTAGTATACTAAAGCTCAACTGCACTGCACTTTAATTACTCACACCTTGTTGTTCCCCTTAATTAACTCTTGAGATGGAGCACCACCACCTGCTGCCTAACCTTTCTTCTCGCCAAAGCTAAAGGCGGTACTCACTCACTCCGTGCACAACTTTTAAGCCCATGCATTTATTGGCCTTTTCCCAGCAAGTATCAGCGTGCGTGCATCTGCTGCAGGGTTTGCGAAACCGGAACCGGTCCGATTTTCCGCGGAGGAAAACCAGACCGTTAATCAGTGAATCGGGGCGGTTAATCAGTGAGGTTATTTTAGTTTCGGTCAAGGGGGCGGAAAGCTAGTTATTTTTGCTATCGGACCGGATCGGTGAGACTGTTTACAGCAGTTAACCGGTCGGTTCTCAACGGTTTTAAAACCCTGCTCACTGGTCATTTTTTCTCCCTCCCTCTCTGATTATATTACTCCCTCATGCATATCGAAATTCTTTTCAAAACAGTATCCCCTCAGTCAAACTTTCAAAACACACTGAAAATGCATGGAATCAAAAAAAAATTACATGGAGTCGCTAGCATCACCAAAGCAATAAGGCCCATGTCGTTGTGGGCTTCTTTTCCTTACTCCTGCACAGCTGCTGTTGCTTGGGCTGAGGAGGAGAGAAGCCCACACGAACGGGAGTTGAGCTTTTTTCTGCTTTGGGTGGGTGTGGTGGTGCTTCCGTTTCCTTCCCGGCCGGAGTCAGACAGTCAGTGCAGTCGTCCTGGCCATTCATTCCTCCCGATTCTTCTCCATTCTTCTTCCTCCACCTCCACTACCTCTGCCAGATTCTTCTTCCTCCTCCTCCTCCTCCTCCTCCACCAACACTGCTCTGCTCCCCGCCCCCTCCCCACCCCCCACACACAGCAGGAGGATCATCATGGTGTCGGAAGCCAGCAAGAAGAAGGCTGCGCAGAAGAAGGCCGCCGCCGCAGCCAAGAGGGGAGCCAAGGCGCCCGCCGCACCTTCCTCCTCCTCCTCCAACTCCAAGGGAGGAGAAGCAGCATCGCCCAACTCCATCTCCATCGATGCCGTCGCCGCGCTCAACCTCTCCGATCGCACCTGCACCGGCGTCCTCGCGTCCCACCCGCTCTCCAGAGACATCCACGTGAGCATCCCCATCTTCCTCGCCTCGAATTCTGAATAGGCCCTGCTTCAATTCAACCCCCTCCCATACATCCTGTCTGCATCCTGTTGTACGGCTCCGTGTTAAATTACATCTGTCTCAATATACATAACGACATCTCTCTCTCTCTCTCTCTCTCTCTCTCTCTCTCTCTCTCTCTCTCTCTCTCTCTCTCTCTCTCTCTCTCTCTCTTTGCGGGCAACATAACGACATCTCTTTTCCCTTTCAAATACGGATTGGCCAGCGAATCTGTCGAGGAGATATGGCTTTATTCACAAAATCAGTGCATCAACTTTATTTACTTAGGGGGTGTTTCGGACTGCTCTGCTCCCGTTTTTCCAGCTCCGCTCCAGCTCCACGGTGCCAAACACATCTAGCTCCACGAACTCCGCTCCAAGAAAAACGTGGAGCTACCAACTCCACGTTTTTCTTCGAGTACCTCAATGGGGTACTCCACCAACTCCACGTTTTTTATGGAGTAGCACCTGCTCCACGAACTCCACGGTGGAGCTGCTCCATGGTAGAGTTCGTGGAGCGGAGCTGGAAAAACGGGAGCAGAACAGTCCCAAACACCCCCGTAAATCTGCAGGTGCCAAGAAAATCTGCTGCGGCTGCCAAGAAACTTTGCTGATGACCACAAACCTGCTCTGGGTAGCCTCCCCTGGTTTCATCGTGGTGTACAAAGTGCTAGGCTCCCTAGTGCAACTGTCAAGTATGCATGGATCAGCCATTAGGTGATCTTGGTGCTCTGCCTAGCCAACCTATTTTACAATCTCTGATGCCTTCTTATATTCTCCATATATACAGCCTTCTTTTTCCCCTGGAAAAAGTGATTCAAGTGACACATTTGTTTGTGTAAACCCCCTTCTAAGTGAAAGTGACAATCTTCGTTTCAAAAAAAAAAGTGAAACACTCATGACGAAATATTTATTTACATGCTGTCTTTCGATCTGCTTGTTTCATTTATCGCTTCAGCTACTGATTGCCTAAAATGTATAACTGTTTCAATGCTGCAGATAGAGTCTCTTTCGTTAACATTTCATGGCCACGACCTTATTGTAGATTCCGAGTTGGAGCTCAACTATGGGAGGTAACTAAAAATATAACTCCATCACTTGTGCCCATTCAGTTAAGACCTTTTGTGCACCAAGAGCACACAGTTGACAGTTTTAATTGGCCTCAGGCGTTACGGTTTACTTGGACTAAATGGCTGTGGAAAATCTACTCTTCTCACAGCAATAGGTTGCAGAGAACTCCCTATCCCTCAACACATGGACATATACCATCTCACCCGAGAGATTGAGGCTTCAGACATGTCTGCACTGCAAGCTGTTGTGAGCTGTGATGAAGAAAGAGTCAAGTTGGAGAAGGAAGCAGAAATTTTGGCCGCACAGGTCAGCTTTCTACTCGCACACAATTCCGCTGTTGCAAATTATCAGTTGATGCTGAATAATGTCCTCACATAGTAACAAGGATTTTTTCCCTATCACATGTTTTAGGATGACGGTGGTGGTGATGCGTTGGATCGTGTGTATGAGCGTCTAGAAGCGATTGATGCATCAACTTCTGAAAAGCGTGCTGCTGAGATTTTGTTTGGTTTAGGTTTTAACAAGAAAATGCAGGCGAAGAAAACCCGAGATTTTTCTGGAGGTTGGCGTATGAGGATTGCTTTGGCTAGGGCACTGTTCATGAATCCAACAATCCTTTTGCTTGATGAGCCCACAAACCATCTTGGTAAGATCCTTGAATTTTAAAGTAAACAAAAACTGTATAAGAAACTAGGTTTTACATGGATAGAAATGTGCTGTTTTCTTGGTAACTGTGGTTAATCAGAAACCTACCATGCAGTCCAAATCTCGTTCACACAACGAATTGTTGATCCTGTGTAGATCATAATCATACGCACATGTGGATCAGTGGATGACACATGGTATCCCATGATACTGACACAGCCTTGTTTCCTATATGAGTAGCTGAGTTCGTCCAAAGATGAGATATCACACCAGTTACCTCACCTGTGTTTTCTATTGTATCACATTGCTACCCATTTTGTTTACCTTAATTGGTTCTAGCTATTTGATTATTGTTTCCTCATAGCATCTAAACCTGTAGAGTGAGTGATTAAGTAAGCTACTGAAGTCACTGCAGAGAGGTCTTTCAAAACACTGTTTGGTGAACCTGTTGTTCCTCTGGACTAATTTGCTATGCCTATTTGCAGATCTTGAGGCTTGTGTCTGGTTGGAAGATACACTGAAGAAATTTGATCGCATACTTGTGGTCATATCGCACTCCCAGGACTTTCTGAATGGAGTGTGCACTAACATAATCCATATGCAGAACAGGAAGCTCAAGTTGTACACCGGGAATTATGACCAGTATGTTCAGACCCGCCGTGAGCTTGAAGAGAACCAGATGAAGCAGTACAGATGGGAGCAGGAGCAGATTGCTTCAATGAAGGAGTACATTGCACGGTTCGGCCATGGGTCTGCAAAGCTTGCACGTCAAGCTCAGAGCAAGGAGAAGACTCTCGCAAAGATGGAGCGTGGTGGGCTGACAGAGAAGGTTGCTAGGGACAAAATACTGGTGTTTCGCTTCACAAATGTTGGCAAGCTTCCACCGCCGGTGCTGCAGTTTGTCGAGGTCACGTTCGGGTACACACCGGATAATCTGTTATACAAGAAGCTTGACTTGGGTGTCGATCTGGACTCTAGAATCGCGCTGGTTGGTCCAAATGGGGCAGGGAAGAGCACCCTTCTGAAGCTGATGACAGGTGAGCTGGCTCCACTGGATGGTATGGTGAGGCGGCACAATCACCTGCGCATTGCGCAGTTCCATCAGCATCTGGCGGAGAGGCTGGACCTGGACATGTCGGCCCTGCAGTACATGATGAAGGAATACCCTGGGAATGAGGAAGAGAGGATGAGAGCCGCGGTCGGTAAGTTTGGGCTGTCAGGGAAGGCTCAGGTGATGCCGATGAGGAATCTGTCGGACGGGCAGAGGAGCCGTGTGATCTTTGCGTGGTTGGCATACAGGCAGCCACAGCTGCTGCTGCTGGATGAGCCAACGAACCATCTGGATATCGAGACCATCGACTCCCTAGCGGAGGCGCTGAACGAGTGGGATGGTGGTCTGGTCCTGGTGAGCCATGACTTCAGGCTGATCAACCAGGTTGCTCGTGAGATCTGGGTGTGTGAGAAGCAGGCGGTTACCAGGTGGGAAGGCGATATCATGGACTTCAAGGAACACTTGAGGAGCAAGGCTGCTCTGTCTGATTAGCGTCTTAATTCTTTATGTAGTAGCAATATCTATGAACCACAGTCAGAATCCGTCCAGTTATGTATGATGTATACTTATCTAGTACATATAGCAGACTGTGTGTAGAAACGATTACTGTTGTGCTGAATAATCTCGTTTAGGCATGATTATGTATTTATTTTTCCAGTCGTTTGGGGATGCTATTTCAGAGGTGCTGAGCATATCCAGAGGTAGTACAATCTGCTTCAGACATGATTTCTGGTACTGTTTTCCATTATTTGATCTGGAGTACTCTGTTGTCTGATGTTTATATTTATGGACCTGGGTAGCGGGGAAGGAAAAAAGATAGCAGAATCTGGAGGAATTTGCGGAAGAGCACAGCTAGAACTTGTCTCAATGCCTGAGCCAGGGGTGCATGGCATTGGCAGATTTTTGCTGCACGCACCAAGGGGAGGGATTAGTAGATGAATGGCCTTAAGACCCAGTGTGCAATGGTCTCACATCCAAACTATATGTGCAGAATGTGCTGTTGTTGGTGTTGAGCATGAGGTATCAGCTTTGCCACCCTCATTTTATTTGGTATCCTTTCATGCAAAATTCTTAATTTAATAGAGCACCTTCTTCAGGTCAAGAGGATTTATACTTCTGTAACTTTGGTGGATGGTGCTCCTTAATGCAAGGAACTACGGGAAATACTCATTTTGCAACCTGGTATTTTTTTACTTAGGATTATATGACCAAAACTATCACATTTTTTTATTGATGAATAATATGCACTCAACAGCTGAATTATTTAGTCTAGTTCAGTTTTTAATGCAGCTATTCTGCTCTGTTCTAGATTATGACATGAGAGGCTGTAAAATCAGTGTTGTGATGCCTGAGAAATCAGCACCAAGAGCACCCTCTTAAGGAAGTTATTTAAGGAGGTCTCTGTACGACAGATGCTCCATCCATCTAGTGTAGCATTTTCTCTACTCGTAGCCATTCAAATGCATAGTATGTAGCCATAGCCATGGAGCTGTTGGAGCAGTGGGTACCACATTGGAAGGGGTATGAAGGTGTGTTTTTTCTGAGATGGCTGGACATTTTGGAACACTGGGATAGTGAATAGTGATATACATATATAGGTTGTGACTTAGTTAAAAATCTGGAGTTAGCAAAAAAAAAAGGAAAAACAGTTGTTTGACAGTCCATCAGTACCAAAGATAAATAACGAATTTTCTCTACTCACTGTAGCCTGATGTGCAGAGATCTTGCATTTGCATTTGAAGTATGTGTGGGTACTAAGTAGCTTTATATAGAAATAGATCATATAATAGGTAAAGAAATTTCCGAATTTTAAATCTGACTTGATGGATCTGAAAAATAAATATCATTGTGCCTGTGGTTGCTGCTGGAGTAGCATTTGAGGCGCAGGGAGTTGTGAAGGTGCAAAAGGTCAGCACATTCATATGTTTGTGCAGAATTAGAACAACCTTACTTTATCTGTTAGATAAAGGCCTTGGGATGCTTTGTAAATGGTTTTTTTGGGACAAGTATATGAACATGTTGACATTGTTTTGGTACATTGTTTCTGATAAATGTCCTGTCACTTGTCAGGCATCTTGTTTCTAATTTGCTTAAAAGAAGAAATTAAAATGAGTGTTAGTTGGATGCTTCTAGACTTTGCAACCGTTTAGAGGTTTCAGAAGAGCACTGTAAGTATGCAGAATGACAGTGAAAAAAGGAATGAACCAAAACCTAATCTTCAAACTCTATTTATATATTTGTCTACTGATACATTGATTTTCTTTCAGCTCAAGGATGAACTGTTGCCCTTGGCTGAAAGAATTGGAATCATAACTAGAAGTTGGAACCTATAGGATGACATGTGTGTCGCCCTATACTTCAAGATAGGAAACCTTCTACTTCCCTTTCCTTTAGGCAGGAACCTTCTACTTGACAGCATGATCGGACAAAGATCTAACCTTGTACTTGTCGTTGTACGCTTACATGCTCTGTCGTATTTGCCTTCTCTTCTGCAACAAACGTTTATGAAGCTTGCAATTTGTGTCTATGTTTTTGATGGCTGTACTTCTCCAGCCACCATGAATTGTCATTCCAACCATGCCTAATATGATAGGGTGCGCAAGGTGCGTCTCATGTTCTAAATTTTTATTACAACATGTATACAAAACACTGCCATTTTGTGTATGGTCGTATTTTGGTTTATTTCTGCATCAATATGCATACAAAACACTGCCATTTTGAATAAATTGTAACTAATTGCATTGTGATTAATCGGTTGTTGATCGTTTGAGTATTTGAATTTCTTCATCCAGAAATCGATAGGGCGCGCAATCGCCCGCTGAATTGTCTAGTTCGCGGCATCAAGCCTTTGTTAAATTGTTGGCTGCAAAGCAATGGTTCCGGGGAACATCCGCTGGACCACCTACCATGCTCGCCGGGGAAGTGAGCAACGCCAGCGAGCAAGTGTGCTCGATGGCGAGGACAAGGACGGGCTGCGGCGTCAAGCTGAAGCACATGCCAGCGACCCTCCTTCGCCCTCCTGTGTCGCGCTAGAATGCTAGATCCGTCGGACGACGAGGCTCGGGCGGCAGACAGCGGTGGCGAGCGCCGACTTTTTTTTTTCTTTTTGGCCCTTTTTGCGAAAGAAGTTCACAATTAGACCCCTGCCGGAAAGAATTCGGAAAATGACCCTCAGCTCGGCGCCGTGGCTCGCGGCGCCGAGGTAACACGTCTCGGCACCGTGGATCTTGGCGCCTAGGTGGGAGGCTGCGCTGCCCGCGTGGCACGACGTGGCGGCGGACGTGGCGCTAGGCTCGGCGCCCGATCCGTGGCGCCGACCCGACCTCGGCGCCCGACCCGCGGCGCCGAGCGTGCAACATACCGACTCCCTCCTTGCCCTCTTTCGCATCTCCATCTACCCGCGTCCGTCGCCTCCGTCGCATTCCGTCGCCGCACCGCATCCGGGCGCGGCCGGGGGCGAGGGCGAGCGCGCGCGGCGCGGCTCCGGGCCAACGCGGCCTCCTGCACGCGCTCTTCCCTACCTGCATTAGCAAAGTAAGTCATTTTTTAACTTAGATAATTGAATATAGCTGCATTATCTAGAGAATTAGCTACTATATGTCATAGATAAACTACTTAGAGATTTTATGCACACAGTGACATATATATTTAGGTACTTAGAAACTTAGATATATATTTATATTTAGAGACTTATAGCTATATGTATAGAGACTTAGAGATATACATTTAGAGACTTGGAGATTATATATTTTCATTTAGAGATTAGGGAATTTTATAGACTTAGGCAATAAGGTAGGTAGTGTTTGCCATAGATTGGAATTTAGAGACTTACAACTTACTTTTACTTGAATTTATGATTGCAATATAGATGGACAACTTAGTGACCATATATCATGGAGGTACTGTGGAAAGAGATCGTTATGGAAATGTTGAGTTTGTAGAGATGCATTGTGTGCATGTGCTATTCAATGATAGACCAAGTTTGAATGAGGTGATTGGAAGGGCTCGTGAGGAGTTACATTGTCCTGGTCATGATGTTGACATTGTAGTGGAGGGTGTAATCAACATAGGTGCTCCACCTAACAATCTAAGGCGCATCATCCCAATTGGGTGTGAGAATCAATGGGATAATTATGTGAGATTGGCAATGAAGAGTCAGTTGCAATGTTTGGACGTGGTAGTGCGCCCATTGCTTCATGGTCGCAGCCATCAACCACATACTATCTCTCCCGTTGGGCACATTGATATTGGTAGTAATGCAGTGAGAAGTTTGGTTGATGCTCAATCAGCACCAAATGGGGTAGTTCCTCCTGAGGTGATTCCTTGGACACATAATTATCCCAGTAAGTGTTGCATCCATAAAATTCGAGAATTTTAGGATTTCATCTTCATTCATTCTTCTCACTCAGTACATGTGTTTTCTATTTCATCATTTGTTGTAGGAAATGTTGCTGAAAATGCACGTGCTCCTCCCATTCCACCCCATGAGAATGTTGAAGATGGTTTTCGTGCTTCCAATAGTGTCGAAGTTGAAGTTGAAGCCATGAATGCAGAGGAGCCTCCTGACATGAATGATGAGCCTTATTACAGGAATGAAGAGGAGCCTTATCACATTGCTAGAGCCAGTGATTCTGATGATGACCGCCCAGTTGGAGAGCTTACAGAGAGTGATGTTGAGATGATGAAGCGTATTCTCCCTGGTGTTGACATTAGGGTGCATGAATTTAGAAATCTTGAACTATCCAGTCAGGCAGTTGCTGAAGGACGGGATGATGAGCTACTAGATGCACCAGAGGCTAGTTCCAACATGGTTATTGAGAAAGGTCGAGTTTTCAAAGACCTTCCTGCATTGAAGAGGCGGTTGCAGCATTATGCAGTGACACGGAAGAGGCCATACAAGGTCTTACATTCTTATGCGGAGCGGCGGTACACAGTTGTGTGTGACAAGGCAGGTTGTAATTGGAGGGTTTGTGGAAGGAAACAAAAGCTCACCGGTCAGTGGAAGATCACAAAGGTTGTTGGTCCACACACTTGTGCAGAACACGAGCTAAGATTAAGGCACAGACAGTTGACCTCCACTTTAATTGCCAAGCGGTTGCTAGAATTTTGAAGGGACAACCCAATATGAAGGTGGCTTCAATTATAAGGACAGTAAAGGAGATTTATGATGGTTATCAGATTTCCTATGGCAAAGCTTGGAGGGCAAAGCAGTGTGCATGGAAAATGATATATGGGGATTGGGAGACTGCTTATGAGAAGTTGCCAGAAGTTTTAAATGCAATCAAAGCGGTCAATCCTGACATGCATTATGAGTATTTGCCAAATCCAAGAAAAACTAAGGATGGTCGACAAATATTTTTTCGTGCATTTTGGTGCTTCCCTTAGTGTGTCGAGGCATTTAAGTATTGTCGTCCCGTGTTCTCGATTGACGGCACATTTCTTATAGGCAAGTACCAAGGCACATTGCTTATAGCCATAGGATGTGATGCAAACAATATGTTGGTTCCTTTGGCTTTTGCTCTTGTTGAAAAGGAGAACAATGACAGTTAAGGATGGTTTCTGAGGCTTATCCAGAGACATGTGGTTGGGCCTGGTAGGGAGGTGGGTGTCATATCTGATAGGCACGGTGGCATACTTAATGCAGTGCGTGAGCAGATAGAGGGGTATCCACCTTTGCATCATCGATGGTGCACTTGACACTTTGCAGAGAATCTACTTCGGAAGGATAGTGTGAAGGATAATTTTGAGCGTTTTATGCTAGCATGTCGGCAACTTGAGGATAAATATTTTCGTGAGGTTTTGGAAGATGTCAGAATAGCATCGAATAATGAGGGTAGGCAGTGGTTGTCAGGATTGATGAAAGATGTGGAGAAATGGACTAGGGCTCATGATGCGGGTGGTTGGAGGTATGAGTTTCAATGTAGCAACATGGCGGAGTCATTTAATAAATTGTTGTTGGGGATACGGGCTATGCCTGTGAATGCTATTGTGATCTTTAGCTTCTATAAGCTTAATGAGTTTTTCGTTGATAGACATGAAGCAGCATTGCAGTTGCAGCGTGCAGGACAAAGATGGTCTTTTGAATGCCCAGCAACATATGGACAAGGCAATAGAAAGAGCGTACAAGCATGAAGTGATATGCTTCGACCATCAAACAGGTACCTATGAGGTGATACAAAGAGATGGTACAACGTCAGATGGTGAGGTTAGAGAGTCGAGGCGACATGTTGTGGTCATCCAAGATTTTTCATGCACTTGTGGTGCACCAAGGCAATACCACTTTCCATGTTCGCATATGGTGGCAGCATGTAACCATCGCAACTTTGCTTGGCAGAGCTTGATACCTCGGGAATCTAGTGTGGAGAACCTTATTCTCACTTGGAGTCCTAGATTTGTGCCATTTCGTGATTCTGGAGAGTGGCCTCCATACAATGGCCCTAAGTACATTGCCGATGAAGAGTATAAATGGGCCAAGCGTGGCTCACGGAAGAGAACGACACATAAGATGGTGATGGATCAGGTTTCTGGAAGAACTAGGTGAGGGAGAGCAATGCCTTCTATTACTGACCCCGAGCTATATAAATGTGGGAAGTGCGGTAGATTGGGCCACAATTCACGCACTTGTCACTAGCAAATTGCCCAGGTTAAATTCACATATGTTCTTTTCACATTTGGTTTTTGTCATATTTTGTTCATGTTCCATTATATCTTTCCTTTTGGTACTGATATTCATTTATTTTTTTTGTAGGATGGCTCAGTTCCATTTGCTGGACGAAGTCTACGACAACAAGCACCGAGTGTTGACGGTGAAAATCCGTCAACCTAGCCATGAGTTTACCTTCGGTGTTGGCATGACTTTTGTATCTTATCCATTGGTACTAACCCCCGTGGTATAACAAGTTCACTTGTGCATGTCGGTTTTGGAGTTTAGTGTTTATGCAGGGTTTTAGCGTTGAAAGCAAGACTTCTGGGATAAGTTCATTAAGCACCTCATGACAAGACCTTGAAGCCCGGTACAAGTCAAGCAATGAAGTGAACATGACTCCAAGAGCCCAAGGACCAAGCCCGAGAAGATGACAAACTCCGAGGACCTAGCCAGAAAAGTGCTGAATCTTGCGAGACAAGGAGCTTCGTCCAATTCGGAGAGAAACTGACGACAAGGGCCCACATGCAAAAGGGGAGAGGATCTAGAAGACTCGGGAAGCAACACCGGGCGAAGGAGGCTGCGGACTGGGCCGAGATGGGCCCAGGACGGTCGGCCTAGGTCGGCCGGCCCAGCCCATTTCGAGGCCCAGTCGGCTCCCCCTTTGACCTAGATGCATCTCGGGCTATTTATAGCCCCCCGACCGAGAGCCACGGAAAAATCAATTCGTCATCCGCCGCCGAGGAGCAGAGAAGCTTGAGGGACACCATCTCGGAGATGAGGGTCGTGCTAGTTGTCTAGGGTCTCCCTAGCCGACGTGGGAACCTTGCATGGAAGACCACGTCGGAGCTCCGGAGCAAGGATCAAGATCGAGGTAGGATCCCGGTGGTGATCTTGTTCATGTAATCATTCATGGTAAAGTCTTTAAGTGAATCCGATTTCTAGCGATCAAGTGCCTTCTCGATGATTTTGTTTTCTTCTTGGTTATGCTTCTTCCCCAATCTAGTCTATAGCTAGATTGCATAGGGTGCTCTTGTAGCCGCGGTGGCTAGAGGTGCATACCGGACTGACCAAGTGATATCAACTTGTTCTTATCGAACTCGCCCTAGACTACCCGCATGAATAGGGATACGTTGTGACAGAACGGGGGTTCCGAAAGGCGGGCGTTTTCGGAGTCGGACCGGAGGCCACGGTTTAAAGATGCTTTTAATGAGATTTGCTTTTCTATCTTCATCTATCTTGTTTGGAGCTACAACATAAGCATGATCTAGATTCTCTAGATCGGTTATCTCTTTGCTTTCTCTTGCTACCTCTTTAGTAGATTAGATTAGATTAGTTTTCTTGATGATATCTTAGATTAGATGCAACTTGGTTCTTCAATAGATAGCTTTCCTTGCTTTACTAGATTGAATCCTTGCGTTGCACATTGTTCCACGGATTCGATACCTTGGGTTCACCACTCGAGGGAAGAAGGGTCCCTTGACTATGACGGGAGACTTGTGTGCTTGCAAGTCTAAATGAACTTTGATACAACTATTAACCGTCAACAAGCCCTTTTTTCTAGCGCCGTTGCCGGGGAACAAGCAATCAAGATCCAATCTAGTATCGCTTATTTCAGTTTTTCTTTTGATTTTCTTTTGCATCTCTTAACTTTGATGATCCTCAAAAAGAAAAAAATTCAATCTAATCTAGTTTTTCATTAACCCTAATTTTTCTTTTTAGATTTTTGTTTTTGCTAACCCTAACCGGAGATGGTTGGCTACCTCTCCAAGAAACCCAAACTTTCTTTTGTGGATGATCCAGGAAAACTTTACAGGCAAAGGAGACGTGCAACACAAGCTAAAGGGTTGGAAACCCTAGATCGAAAAGTTGAAGTTGAAGGACCGTCAAAATCTCCAAGGGAATCACCACCTCCAAGTCCAAAGGAAGATCAACCTCAACCGCCACCCATGGGGGAACAACCACAACCGGAGCGCAAGAGCTATGCACCCCGGACATCGTTGATCTACCTATCATAAACCTTCAAGACGCCGAAAGACCGTTCAAGATCAAGGTCTCAACTATCCGCATGATGATTGCGGGAGCTTTGAAGCGTTTCAATGAATACATACGAGGCGGATTCCTTGAGTGGCATATCGGTTTACTTAAGAGGAGGATGGAGAAGATGGAGATAGAGAAAGAAGCTCAACACCTAAAGGTTGCCGAAGCAAGATCCACATGCAAGGAGTGTGAGGAGTACGACCATGTCCAAGGTAAACCCCGAATTAATGCAAGTTCGTCGATTCAAGATTTGGTTCCTCTTTGTGCACAATTCAAGGACTTTATGGACGAGCAAGCTAAGATCAACAAGGACGCCGTCACTAAGTTCGAGGCTATGGAGAAAATATTGAAGAATTTAGATGGCAAGGTGACGGAGGTCGGAAGCCCTATACGTGAAGTGTTCATCATGATGAAGATGCTAGAGACGCAAGTGGGACAACTTGCCGGGCGCCCGATGGGTAACAAAGAAGAATTTCCGAGACAACCCAAGGTCCCAAGACAGCGAAAGCTACTCAAACTCATTCGGGAGAGATGGAGGATCACACTAAGGAGACCATGAAGATCACAACTGAAGGACTGGAGTTTGAGATGCCGAGCCATTACATGAAGGAAGGTGTTGCATCTGTCAAGACCAAAGGACAAAGCCAGCCTGTGAAGACCAAAAATATGTCTAAGCCGAAGAATAAGCCCGTGCCCAAGATGGTGCGGAAGTGGGTACCCAAGATTGCAACGCCCGCAAAGAGCATTGATCCGAAGTAATCAAGTGAAGAAGTCTAGCCATGGACTATAAACGAAGCGCTAGGCGGGAGGCAACCCATTTCGTCGAGTCAAGAATAAGCTACTGGGAGGACAACCCGATTCCAGTTTTTTCAAGTCTTTTCAAGTAATTCAGTTTTGAATTTTACCACGCAAGACATTAGACTTAGAATGGTTGAACAATATTAGAGACATAATTCTTGGTTGAATATTTTGTTTGGATCATAAAACCCTTTACACGAACCCTCCTATGTGATTGTTTGTTTTTCGAGAAACCAAAACCAAAAAAAATTCAGAACCTAACTCAACCATTCATCCTCTTTATGATGTTGTGGTTGACTTCTTTTACATGCTAAAAACACACGAGTAGAGCCACGACTTGTAACTAGATGTTATTTAAATTTCAGCACGTGGTAGGACTCGCGTGAACCTAGAAACTTGATTTTTGGTTGACTTAAAAATCCATATCCTTGGTTTCTCTAAGATTAGAATTTTTCTAAGCCTCATTTAATTTTATTTCATTCAAAATCTCTCTTATCTAATCAAAATTAGAACCTAAACCTATGCCCCCATGATCAAGCCGGGAAAAGCTTGCTCTCAACTAATGGAAGCAAATGATACCGGTGAGACCAACATAAAAGTAGTCAGAAAATATTTTCGACTTACATTTGTTTTTAATGCTTTAAAAACTCCTCTAAATTTATATTTTAACTCATTAATATCTCTGATTTTATTTTTTATTTTCAAAAAATTAGAGGAGTGCTTAGCATTAAAACATGCTTAGAGGGAGGCAATCTAGTTCACCTAACCATACATGCACCATGATGCATCACGGGATGCCCCTCCAATATCTTTTATCAAACCACATGCAAAGGACAAGCATGGGGGGCAGCCAAGGCTTTGTTTTGCAGGAATATCATGGAGGCATGTGAAGTAAGGGAGCATGGAAGTGACTCAAAGCAAAATCATCAAGTGGAAGGAGCAATAATGCAAGCAAAGGAGTGGACGAGAACGTTTGGAAGGTGCACGTGGTCACGAAGCATAGGTGCGCTAGAGAAGAACCGAGCCAACAGGAGAGAGTTAAGTCTCCCATCCAGCTCTTTGTTTGTGTGCTCTAGTTTGTAGTCCGGAACCACCTTAGACTTAGCCCTCCACCTCGTTTGTTTCGTGCAACAAATCACATCCTTAATCCACTCAAAGTCCAGACTCCAAAATAATATTTGTGTACCTTGTTACCGGTTGAAAACCCCGGATATATATTTGTGAGGGAGAGTGCTGCAATCATGGAAGAAACCTACAAGCTTTTTCACCAAAGAAGAAGGGATCATCGTCGTCTAAGCCATCATCGACAACCTCTTCGAGGAGGCGCTCGGTTTCTGAGTATCCTCAGAGTATGGAGGAGGACACGGCACCGCCGAGGAGGAACCACACTCTTCTCCTCAGTGGCATGAGGGCCACACGAAGCTCGTCTATGAGGTTCACCGAACCTCATGGATGTAAGGAGGAGGAGCCCGTTCGACCTCACCGCTCGACACGATCATCCGCTCCACCCCCACACACTCCGTGGTATTCCAATGGGTTTATCATCATGACGGAGGAGGAGGAGGAGAAGCTCGCTCGCCTTGAGTAGAGGCTTGTAGTGAACGTCGACTTCGACGACCAAGCTCTCCACATATTGGGTTTTCATACGGGACACCGAGGTTGGGTGCAATTCTCTAAAGGAGTGTCGGCAAACACCCACAAGGGATTCTTCTGGGAAATCATGACCATGGCGCATATCCTTGATGAAGGAGTGCCGAGTTTCTCATTCCGTTCGGAGGGGGATCGACCACCTCGAAGGAAGCACCCACAAGTGGAGAAGAAGGAAGACACCGTCGGAAGGATAACCATGATCAACGGTGCCATGTCTAGCACCTTGATGGGGTAATCTTCATCCATGGGTTGTAATCGATCTTGAGATGTAATCACACTTTGTTGGATTATCTATCTATCATCTTGTGTTGAATATACTTTAATGCTTAAGGTTAGCTACCATGCCGTAAAGGGAGTAAGGCCTCAATGCTTCCTTGGATCCATTCAACACGCCGTGTCCATCATAGGTCTAGTCATGAATACCTTCGCGTAGTGAGTACGAGAGGAGGGAAAGGGCGAAACCGTGGTCACAACCCCCGATAGATTAGATTGGTTTTCATGTTCAAAACGATTTCATGTTCTAGTATCGTAGACCCATGGGAGAGTGTCTCCTATCTTGATTGAACAAGCGGTTCCCTATATGTATTAGGGAATAACTCGGTTTTCAAAAAGGGAGCCCCGGAACAAGTGGATGTGCATGGAGGCACATGGGAAGGTTTTTGGAGTATGATCATGGGAGGAGACCATCAACGAAGAAATACTATCCGGAACCCCATCATCCAAGTGTTTCACTCATGGATGTGCAAAAGGATTTTGGGGAGAATGAGAGAAACAAAGTTAACCGACACGGAGTTGAGTTGGCTTTACTCGGCTTTGATTTCCAGGTAGCCAATCGACCCCACTCAACTTATGATCAACCGGTGGTGTTGTGAAGCAACATCGGGTTCAAGAGATATTGGCTCGGGGTGTTACCTCTCCATGTTGGCTATCTCTTTAAGACCGGGTATTACAAGGAACCCGAAGCATCTCCTAGCCGGGACTTCCCTAGGATTTGAATATATGAAGAAAAGCAAATATATAAGTGAAGATGAGAGACGAGGCTTCAAAGCGGCCACAGTAAATTTTCCCCTATCGGATGGAAGATTAAGACTTTTTCTTGAGGGGAAAGAAGATTGGTTAGAGGAAGGACTTCTTGTGCCGGCGAAGAAAAAATAAAAGAGAAGGATTATAGGAGAAGGATCTTCTATGGCCCAAGAAGGAGGTGCACAACAAAATTATGTGCCACCATTTGGAGGAATTCCGGTGCCGCCAAGTTACTACGGTGGTGTACCAATACAAGCATGGGGCAGTGGTGCAGCCATACCCCCACAAATTTTGCGGTGCCCAACGTAGCCTTTGCGGAGCCATATGCACACCTTCCTCAACCACAACAAAATGTGGCCACCATTGGAGGATACACTGCGAGTAACATGCAAAATATTTCAGCCATCCTAACCAATGCAAACCAAATGGGTGAAGGAAATGCAAACATCGCTTATGAGCTTTGACACCTTCACTTAGCACCGTCGAGACAATAGGAGGAGCGGTGCAATCCTATTATGAGCAAGGGTACAACAACCAAGACTATCAATATCAACCACTGGCGGAAGATTAGAGAGAGGAGGAGCTTTAGTTATCTTTCGTCTACCCCCTTTTCTTTAATTTTCAGCTTGTTTGCGCCTATGTATGCGTGGTATTTTCAGCTTTTACTTTAATTTTTAGTTTTTACTTTAATTTTCAGCATGTGTGTTAGTTTTTATTTTCATCATGAATAATGTTACCACCTAGTTTTTACCTTTGGTAATGTTACAAAGTTTGTGCCATGATGATATATGATTATAATTGCCACTTTGTTTATCTTTGTAATTGTTTTATGCATGTTTAAGCTAGTGCTCTCTTAAAATACAAATCTGAAATTACTTAAATGCTAGCTTAATCTTTAGCGGAGGTTATGATAAAAATAAAGACCCATAGTGTTTTATGTGCTCTCAAGTTTTAGATGGATTAAAGATGATTTATTTTTGTTCTTAAAAGTAATGCTAACCCTGTCATAAATACCACTTGCATGTTGCTCTACCTATCTAGAGCCATATATATTTGAGTGCAAAAACTTAGTATACAAGGTTTATCTTTGGGTGAGTTATTTCAGGACTTGGTTTCTCTGGCCCGAGACTAAGAAGCTGGTCATTCCGTTTTTGCGCATCTATCTTATTGCTAGCCTCTTATCCGTGCATTGTGTATCCCCACATTGGAGATTTCACAAACCTCGCCGGATATCCACCCTTAAAACCAAATATCATCTTTTGTGATTACCTCATTGACCACAACCTATCGTTGAGTATGGATCATTAATTCAAGGAAGATCGATGGTGCCAACATTGAAGATTTCAAGTATCTCTCCGAAGGAAAAGTATTTCCGGTACCTACCTTATCTCTATCAACTCTTTGCCCGAGGACGAGCAACGTCTAAGCATGGGGGAGGAGGTAGGTACAATGCAATTTTAGAGTTCAAGGGGAGCAAATTAAAAAAAAATTGATGAGAAAGAAAAAGAAAAAATGAGAAAAATAAAGAAAGAACAAAAATATGAGTATGAGAAAAAGAGAAGAAAAAATGAGTATGTATGATATAAAAATAAAATAAAGTGAACTCCCCGGTTCTCTAAAGTGCATTAGGAATTTCAAGGCTTCAAGATTAAAAGATCGAAACTCATTTTACAACCATGTGCAATCCGGTAACGAGGACTTCCTTTGTGCCTCGGGATCACTCTTTGCCATTTGCACATGTCCACCTATCTCAAGTGTGTGTACTTTTCTCTTTCCCCTCCTTGATATAACATTAATTTCCAATGACCTTTTTGACGAGTCTCGGTAAGACCATGAGAAGCCTGTCTTGTTTTGACAACATCTCATTAATAATATCTTGGTAGGACTAAACTTTCCCAAAAAGCTCCATATAAAGCCTACCACATATATGAATGTTATGAGAGGGAAAGGAGTAGAAAAAATAGGCCTGAGAGACAAGATGAGATGAGAGTTTATGGGCAAGATGCAAGGTGGTTTAAATTTGTGAACTTGGTTTGGCTCTTTTTCATATTGTTCTTTATTTCAAAATTTCTGAGATCCATTTGAATTTTGGGAGCATGTTAATACTTGTGGGATAAGCTTAATTATTAATCTACCCTCCGTAGGGATGAATGCTTGTACATTATGGAACTTTAACGAATTAAACTTTTGAGAGCATTATGTTTTCTCATGTGTGATCAAGTGCAAGGTTTAAGCATTGATGGGCAACGATGATATCCATTGAAGGCTTACTCGAGGACGAGCAAGGTTTAAGCATGGGGGAGCTGTTGACGGTGAAAATCCGTCAACCTAGCCATGAGTTTACCTTCGGTGTTGGCATGACTTTTATATCTTATCCATTGGTACTAACCCCCGTGGTATAACAAGTTCACTTGTGCATGTCGGTTTTGGATTTTAGTGTTTATGCAGGGTTTTAGCTTTGAAAGCAAGACTTCTGGGATAAGTTCATTAAACACCTCATGACAAGACCTTAAAGCCCGGTACAAGTGAAGCAATGAAGTTAACATGACTCCAAGAGCCCAAGGACCAAGCCCGAGAAGATGACAAACTCCGAGGACCTAGCCAAAAAAGTGCTGAATCTTGCGAGACAAGGAGCTTCGTCCAATTCGGAGAGAAACTGACGACAAGGGCCCACATGCAAAAGGGGAGAGGATCTAGAAGACTCGGGAAGCAACACCGGGCAAAGGAGGCCGCGGACTGGGCCGAGATGGTCCCAGGCCGGCCGGCCCAGCCCATTTCGAGGCCCAGTCGGCCCCCCTTTGACCTAGATGCATCTCGGGCTATTTATAGCCCCCTGACCGAGAGCCACGGAAAAATCAATTTGTCATCCGCCGCCGAGGAGCAGAGAAGCTTGAGGGACACCATCTCGGAGACGAGGGTCGTGCTAGTTGTCTAGGGTCTCCCTAGCCGATGTGGGAACCTTGCATGGAAGACCATGTCGGAGCTCCGGAGCAAGGATCAAGATCGAGGTAGGATCCCGGTGGTGATCTTGTTCATGTAATCATTCATGGTGAAGTCTTTAAGTGAATCCGATTTCTAGCGATCAAGTGCCTTCTCGATGATTTTGTTTTCTTCTTGGTTATGCTTATTCCCCAATCTAGTCTATAGCTAGATTACATAGGGTGCTCTTATAGCCGCGGTGGCTATAGGTGCATACCGGACCGACCAAGTGATTTCAACTTGTTCTTATCGAACTCGCCCTAGACTACCCGCATGAATAGGGATACGTTGTGACAGAACGGGGGTTCCGAAAGGCGAGCGTTTTCGGAGTCGGACCGGAGGCCACGATTTAAAGATGCTTTTAATGAGATTCGCTTTTCTATCTTCATCTATCTTATTTGGAGCTACAACATAAGCATGATCTAGATTCTCTAGATCGGTTATCTCTTTGCTTTCTCTTGCTACCTCTTTATTAGATTAGATTAGATTAGTTTTCTTGATGATATCTTAGATTAGATGCAACTTGGTTCTTCAATAGATAGCTTTCCTTGCTTTACTATATTGAATCCTTGCGTTGCACATTGTTCCACGGATTCGATACCTTGGGTTCACCACTCGAGGGAAGAAGGGTCCCTTGACTACGACGGGAGACTTGTCCGCTTGCAAGTCTAAACGAAGTTTGATACAACTATTAACCATCAACACCGAGGACGTCTAGTGGCGGAGGGGTAGGTATGGATCGTAATTTTTAATAATGAGTTATTTGACCATATGCTGGTTGGGATGTTGAACTTATTCCTTTCTATTTGTTACCCAGGTCCCTCCCGTCCTTCGTCCTAGAACCCACAATGGGTTCTTGGACATGCAATACGACGAGCGTTACACTCCCCTCCTTTAGCGAGCAGGCCTGGATGTCATCTCTTATCAAGTTCGCCGTGGTTTGCCTAAGTTGAACCCGCCAGCTCTCACTGCACTGATTGACAGGTGAATTTCTAACACAATATGTTTCACATATTTATGGTACATTAATTGCTATCCCATTACAATGAGACTAACTTAACTTTCCAAAACATGCAGGTGGCGGCCTGAGACTCAGTCGTTTCATCTACCGTTTGGGGAGATGACAGTTACACTTGAGGATTGTCAGAGGATACTTGGTTTGGCGGTTTCTGGTCGAGCTGTGATTGGGCTTTGCAGGTCTGATGGTTGGAGAGACCGAGTGCAGGCCTTCCTTGGTCGTGAGCTACCTCCTGCTGAGGAAGGGTCTCGTATTCTGGAGTTCTAATCAGTTGGTTACGTGAAGCTTTCAGACACTGCCCTGAAGATGCGAACTTGGAGACGGTTGGATTCTTTTGTAGGGCATGGATTCTTCACCTGTTTGGTTGCATTCTCTTTCCAGACACGACAAGTGATGCAGCTTCATGGATGTACATTCACTGCCTCACGAATTGGGATCAGGCTGGACAGTATAGTTGGGGCTCTACAGTGTTGTCTTTCTTGTACCGTCAGTTGTGCGAGGTGTGCAGGTGCACTTCACCCACAGGCTCTATTGGTGGTTGCACATTTCTACTGCAGCTGTGGATGTGGTCTTGTTTACCGGTTGGTCGTCCACTGGTTCTTCCTCGTCGACCCACTGTTGCTTACTTTTGGGATCAGTTCAGTGTACCTCATGAAAGGAAACCTCGAGCTTACATTGAGTATTCCAATGAGATGGATTCGCTCACTGCTAGTAGTGTACGTATTTGAACCTTATTTGTGCCCCTTGTTTACGTAACAATTTTTTACCTTTTGTACTAACATTAGTCTCCCTTTTTGTAGGTCAATTGGGAGCCGTACGAGGGTGACCAGGGTACTTCCGTCTCGTTGAGCAATGTGTGTATGATGGACGACGACCTATATAGGATGGTTTGCCCTCTCATATGTTTCTATGCTGTGGAGTACCATTTGCCCCAGAGAGTTGCACGCCAATTTGGTATACGACAGCTTTGGCCAGTTCACTCGGTATCTACTTCGGTTGAGCTGCACAAGTAAGATTGTGTTTATTTCTCCACCACATTTCTTTTCTCAAATCTTTTCATTTCAACATCTGTAACCGGTCATCTCAAACTGAATGCAGGTTAGATCGTTAGAAGAAAAAGAAGATATTTGACTGGGAAAGAGAACACAACACATATATAGAAGAATGGGACTTGCAGGGTGAGAATGTAGATGAGAACGATGAGCCACACACCAATAGAGAGTTCAGGAAATACCAAGCTTGGTACCAGCAAGCTACAAGGTGCAGGTTGAAGACACAGTGGACACATGATGATTACACTGACATAGAGTCCATTGATGATGAAGCAACGGCATACGACGAAGCTACTCGTGTTGGATCCCAAGTGGATTCAGCACCAATATTGGACCGAGTTGTAATTTAATTCATGTGACTGCTTAGTTCTTCTACTTTGCAATAAGTACATTGCAACAATTACTAATGTTGAGTTGTTTTGCTTTTGTGTAGGGCAACACCCTCAGACGTTCCGTAGAGGAAATTGAGAACTTCAGTATGGGAGTTAGCGACAAGAGGACACATTCCTTCCTACTCGTAAGCGCCTACGACTTTTACACATGTTGAATCATCATAGTATTGTTTTTATGAACTAACTTAAAGCGCCTACGGCTTGCGGCCGCCCGTTGTGGTTGTAGGCCTGCCACGATGGATGATGTTCAGGAGACATCCACAGGTACAGGTCTCGGAGGACACCACACGCCTTTGCAGGATGACGACGACCCCCTCCACGATGTGATTGGCTCATCTTAGCTTCAAGATGCCCCTTTGACACAGGATTCACCACGTCGATCAACCCACCTGCCAAACTGGCACACTCCAGGCACCGATGCTCTAGGGAAGGGCAAGGGTAAGACTAAGAGGAGGACCTGAGTTCACGCTCGATGTGTTGCATGTATCAACTATATATATTTGCTATGTATTATGGACTGTAATATGGACTGTATTATGGACTTTATGCCTTATGGATTGTATGCCTTATGGAATATGTGTTGGTATATTTGGATAGTGTATGGACTTACTATGTTGGTATTACAATGATATTCATCGTTTGTCTATTGTCATGTTGGTTGGAATGTATATAATGCAGGGGAGGTGTCACACCCGGTTTTAAAGGCAAAACCGAATGCATTGATCACGTGTGCGCCAGGATCAAGTTACACACACGCTTAGACATTATGAATACCAAAAACAGTGCCACACGATTAAAGAGTTATTACAAACCATAGTCTTAAACGAATCTTAAACAAACGAGTTCTCGCAGCGGACAAAATGCCTCCACGAGTGTACCGACCGAAGACTACGCACACCTAGAACTCCGGAAATCTCCGGAACGTCTTCAAAGTTCTCCCGGCCCCGAGCAGCGAATCCAGGTATTGTAGATGCAAGAGAATAAACAAGCGTGAGCACATATCGTACTCAGCAAGGGAAAACAACATAACATGCGAGGCCATATGGTGGATGGCTAAGGTTCAAGCACTTTAGCATTTTAGTTGGGCAAGTTTTATTAGCAACCTGATTACTAAAGGTGTAAGTTCATACCAACCCAATTAATAAGATATAAGCATCATAAATAAAGAATATAACAACAATTTAAACATTAAAGTTCCATAATTTAATCATGTGAGTGTCCAGGCCGCTCTTGACCGTGAGCACGGCTAATCGATTAGTTTAACACTCTGCAGAGGTTGTACATCTTTACCCACAAGCAGCGTAAAAGCTCCGAAGAACTTTGGACCCAACCATGAATTGTTTGCAGACACCATATCACACTTCCGAGGTGTGTTTGCATAGGGACGCTACATGGCCTTTACAAAGGTTCCCTAGCAAGTTATGACCCACAAGGTCCGGATCAGTTAGCAAGGTATAAAGTCCCCTAGCAGGTCGATACCCCACCATAAAAAGAATAACTCACCAAACCCCCTGCTAGAGCGAGTCCATACCCCACAGTACCGCCGATCCCTTGTCCTTATCAGGTAAGACCATCCCAAGCTAAAGTTCCTAATTATTCAGCCAAGACCATTGCCCATTAGTTCTTGTGGTTGTACTGTTTTCCTGGGTGGTTCTCCATGTTCCGATTACATATTAAAGGTGGTCTTGCAAAGTAAAAGATCATAAACGGAACATAGAATAACAAAAAGGTAACCAAGTAGATTAATACCAATTCCCAGTTGAGCATGCTAAGCAATAACTACCACAAGATTAATTTAATTCCCGGTATCAAGGTGAAGGTAGTAAAAAGCTAGGCATGATCCTTAATAGGTTCCCATCAAATTAATGCAAGCAAAAAGGTAAAAACAGTGAATTTAGATGCATGTTATGTAGGACAAGCGGGCATGCATCAAGGAATACTTGCCTTCAACAAAGCCTTGTTGCTCAAACTCTTGCACGACTTGATCTTCAAATCCCTCGAACGAATCGCTCTCTACGGTCCACAATCATCACATACAAGCATACAATAGGAATAAATAAGAAACAGTCACCAAACAGATCAAACAGATCTAAACAGTAGCATAAAACTAATCTACGCTTCGAGACGAACGCGTGGACATAAAGAACGCTAAAATCGGAGCTAAAACGACTAAGTTATGGCTTAGGGAAGGTATAGGGACCAAACTGTAAAGATTCGATAAGGTTTTGGGCTAAAATAAAGAAAAAGGACTAAACTGTAAGAAAACTTTTAAGGTGGAAGGGTATTTTTGTAAATATAGGAGACTCAGGGGCTTTTCTGCAAAATTGCCAGGGCTGGCGGTGGGTTTGACCTAGTTGACCGGGTCGGGTTGATCTAGATCCGTTGGATCTAGATCTAGCGGCTGCGGCTGTTTGCGTCGGCGCGGCTTAGATCTGGCCACTGGATCTCGATCCGGCGGCCATGGACGCGTGCGTGCGGCCGACGGCGGGCCAAAGCCGGCGGCGAGCGGCTGCGGCGGCGCGAGGGCGGCGGAGCTCGCCGGCGGGACCCAAATGCGGGGTTTCCGGCCACGGATGGGAACGTGGAGGGCACCTACGCGACGTGCGCGAACCGGCGAACCGATCTAGGGCGGCGGCTCGGGCGGAGACGCGGCGGCGCGGGCGGTCGACGCGGCGGCGCGGGGCGCGGACTCCGACGAGGTCGCAAGGGGCGACGGAAGGCGCGGGGTCGACACGGACAGCACCGGCACGAAGCTCACCTCCCTGGCGCGGCTCCGGACGTGCTCCTCGGCGGTGCGGCGGCGGCGACGGCGAGGGTCCAAGGCGGCGGCGCGGGTTAGGGTTTCGGCGGCTGCGGTGGCGGCCGCGCACGGGCAAGGCGGCTCGGGTGAGGGGCGTCCCGGGGGGCGGTGCTTGCTTATAAAGGCCGGGGCGGTTTCCTTGGCGTGCGGGCCACGCGAGGACGTCGTGCTCCGGCCGGACTCGGGCGACGGCGGCGGTGGAGTCCGAGGTGGGGACGAGCGCCGCGGAAGGGATGACGGGCGGGGCCCACGGGTCAACGACCCCGGGGTGCGGGAGGCGGAAAGCGGCCGGTAGGCTGGCGGCGGCTTGGGCGGGAAGGCCGAGCGGGGGCCGGGCGGCCGCCGGGCCGTGGGGTTGGCCGCGTGGATGCGGCGGCTCGCGCGGCTGCGGGCCGGGCCGCGGCCATCGTTGTTGCGGGGCTGGGGCCAAACAGGATAGGGTAGGTTTAGGTATTAGGGATTTAGGTTTGGGTTTTGAAAAGGCTTCAAACCAAAATAGAATTCAAACCTGAATTTGAATTCTAGCAAAAAAATGCAGCAGCATGAATGCAACAATTAACTCCTATAATTCATTAACTTATTTTAGAAAAGTTTTAAATGCCTAAAATAAATAAAACAACCTTATATTCCTTAAGCAATAGAATGGTTTCTAGCAAATTTTTATAAAGCCAAATTTGTAATAAAATTAGGGTGTTACAGGAGGTGCTGCCAAATTTTTTCCTGCATAGCTCGATGCTCCTTTGGAATGACATGGGAATAAGACATATTTGCAATGGCACTCGGAGAAACCAAACCGCATGAAGAAAACACACTCTGACAAAATTCAATTAAAATTGTTCATGATACAATGTGACTCCAAATAAAGTTTTGGAGTTATATAGCCACTCTCCACGTCTCCTACTCTAGATCTACTGAGTACAACGGGGGTATTTCCCCTTCTTGATGGCCTCAGGTCCTGCTTCCTTAGCCCGACGAGCTCTCTCTCTCTTCCTCTCTCTATCTACCTCATGGGCTTGAGCAGCTTCATGTTCTCTCATCTCTTGACGAATGCGAATTTCCTCCTCCTGCTCTTTCTTTTTTCCGCTCTTTTTTCCAACTCAACCATGCGCCTCCACATATCCCATGCATCACAACTCGAGCTCTCGACGTAGCGCTTGTCGAATTCAGATTGCTCTGTATCTAGCCACTGCATGAAATCACACAGACAAGGTGGAGTCTTTTTGGAAAGACATGTCAGCACATAATAAAACAACAATAATAAAAAAAATCAACAAATGTAGACAATCCTTACTTTGGGTCTATCATTGCGGTTCAAAGGCTTGATCGGGTCGTGCGCATAGTTGGCGCACATGAAGAACCTCATCCCATAAAAATCACTGAGAACCATACACTTGACAACCTTGCAGTTGTCACCCCAGTAGCACATAGAAATGTTGACCCCCTTTGGCACCGCAACTTTTTCCTTCCTTGTAGTGAGCAACTCCAACTGCAACTCTGGACCTGAGGAAGCCATTGCGATCTACAAAAAAATACTTAATTCTAAGTAAACTAATCTTGGTGAGTTAAAGGTTTACTAACTTTAGGATTTACTAACTTACATTACCATTTAGGTATTTCAAAATAAAAACAATATGCTATTTCATTTTTATATCTCAATTCAAATATTATAACAATTGACATTTCTTATAATTCATACCGCTACCTAATAATTTCCATAATACAACTCATATACACCATGCTTCAAATCCTAACTACCAAAGTATCTAAAATACAACTCATATACACCATACTTATGCAACACATTGCTTCAAACCCAAACTAGCAAAATATCAATAATTTCCATAATAAAACTTATATACACAAAATCATAAGGTCAAAATTCATAAGGGAATAGCAAATACCTTGCCCTTGACGATCCACGGAGCAAATACAACTTTCTACGGTCAAATCTTTCGAATCTAATTTGAGCTACGTACTAGGAGAGAAGGAAACGAGAGAAGGGAGGGAAAGAAATAACGTTCGGGAGAAGATGACGGTGGCTGCATGGATTTGAATGAAGCCACGCTCGGCGCCACAGATCAGGGCACCGAGGTCGGCACCGCAGATCAGGGCACCGAGCCTGGCGCCACGTCCACCACCACGTCGTGCCACGCGGGCAGCGCAGCCTCCCACCTAGGCGCCAAGATCCACGACGCCGAGACGTGTTACCTCGGCGCCGCGAGCCACGACGCCGAGCTGAGGGTCCATTTTCCGAATTCTTTCCAGCAGGGGTCTAATTGTGAACTTCTTTCGCAAAAAGGGCCGAAAAGCAAAAAAGTCGATGGCGAGCGCGCTCACAACGGAGGGCCGGAGGGGGAGCACGCCTTTGCTGGGGGGCGGACTGGCCTGTTGGTGGGGCCCACACAACGTGTGCGGAGTTTCGTGCCTGAGAGCGGGGCCAACGTATGGCTGCCGAGAAATTTGAGCACCCCTTGTCCGCAGTCCCCGTGAATCATTTGGTCCCGTTTTAAGGTTTATTATGAGTATTAAATGTAGATTATTTACAAAAATAATTACACGAATGGATCGGAAATTGCGAGACGAATTCATTAAGTCTAATTAATCTGTCATTAGAGATTATTTACTGTAGTATGATATTTTCTAATCATGACATAATTAGGCTCGTTAGATTCATCCGAAAATTAAGGTAAGGGTCGCGGAATGAGTTTTGTCATTAATCTACATTTAATACTCCAAATTAGTGGAAAGAAGATTGATGTAACGGGTTGTTGGTGAAACTTTTAGGAACTAAACTGGCCGACGCGCTGGTGCTACAATGATTGCTACACTGATGCTCTAGAGAGCCACCTCCTCCAGCGGGAGAAAGTTTCAGTGATGTACGTCACGTGGCTTACCAGTAACTGACGTGTTGGACCGCAGACCGTAGGAGCTCAAAGGCAAAATGAGGAGAAGAAGTTTGTGTCCTATTCTAACCCTCCTCAGTTATATTTATAGTGTGCTTGGACAACTTCGTGAGCAGCGTGAGCACCGCAGGAATGGACCAGGAGCCAACCAGGAGGCACCATATGGCGGCAGCTCACTGGCGGCCACAACGTCGGTTCGGCTGACCTGTGCGGTCGGCCGACCCCTTGTGGGCCTCAGTGGTGGTGTGCTTTCATGTGGTGGCCGTCAGGTGGCCCTCAAGTCGGTTCCAGGTGTCCACGGGGTTTGGAGGCGGTTTGGACACGTTTGTGGGCCATGGGATCTAGGGATGCACACGTGTCGGCTTCTAATTTGTCCGACTTCTCTCCCTTGGATTTGTGACATCAGCGAGCCATGGTGCCTTGCATGACAGTAGGGGCGGAGCCATAAATCTACCATGGGGGGGGGCAAAGCTATAGGTTTACCGTTTACCGATCTTATAATCATAGTCACATATTAGCATTTTAGTTAACTTATGTAAAGGAACACTTAATTTCTAAGCAGATTGCAAGCACTTGTTGAGCTCTAATTTGAAAATATAGCTTTAATACATGAACTAATGAATACTAATAAGTAGATAATGGGAGATTAGCAGGCATGAACTAATGAATATTAAGTAGATTAACAGCTTGTTGGGGGGTGCCAGGCCCCCCTCAGTCCCCCCTCCCTCCGCCCCTGCATGACAACCTCTCATTGGCTGGGATTTGGAGGCTTGGATTGATGAGGTGGATGGATAAGGTGTGCTTTTGCTCTCTTTCTTGTGCTAAGTACCTGCATTCAAATATACATCACCACTTGTAGAATTTGTCAGTATAAGCTCCTATTCTAGTGTTGATGCTTAATTTCTATTTGTTTTATGCAGGTATTGACGTCCTAAAAGTGGTACTCAACAGCCGTCAACACACATATGATACATACTCATAGTAGCGTCATTTACCTTCTTAGTGTGTGTGTGAGAGAACCTGACACCCATATCTATTTCTAGTGTTTTGCCCTCTCCAGAGTTTAATGATATTGTTTGCAATTAATTTTTTAAAGAAGCTAATGGATAGCATGGGAGATAAAAATACTTGGACGAATTGTCGCTACATTTATCGAGAGGATTTTTTTACGTATTGCTGATGAACACGTAAACTCCGATTTTCAAAAGCCTCCTCATCAAACCAATTGCAATTTTTCATGTAGCTACTTAAGAGTTGAGATGTGTAGGAGTATGGATTAAGGAAGTATTCATACTCTACCATCTTGTTTGATGAACTTTTTTCTTGGTGGCATGTGACAATTCAGGGTCGTATATGAACCAGTGCAAGTGGGGTGTCCCTACTAGGCCCCCATATTTTAGGAGCTCCCAGCGTTGGCCCTCAAGTTGTTCATCATGAATAGGCCTGTGTCTCGCTTGATGTCACGCCGGAACACAGATGATCCTAGAAGGCAACAACACACTAGCGCGAGACAACAGTTTGTGGGTACTACATGGCTAATCCTTGATGTCTCCTTGATTTCTTTGCATTTTGTCAAATCCTTGATATCTTGACGATTTATTACAAAATCCTAAATGGCTCTTGGGTGAAACATCTATGTATTTGTCTTTGTGGCATACCTGAGCAAAACTAGCCCGGCCCGACTCGAGCCTGATGGGCTTTGGCCCGCCCACAAACCTTAATGGTCAGGGCCTATGCAGAGATATCATAGCCTAATAAAATTATTTTTGGCCCAAACCAAATCTGGTATACATTTTTAGCTATTTTGTAGTGTAAATTACGCGGGTGGCCTCACCTAGCCCAGACGCAGCCCGAGCCCAGCCCGAAAAAGCTAGACCCGACTTGTCCAATGGGATGTCATGGGCAAGATTTTTTCAACACAAAATAATCAAGATTTTTCCCGTCCATCCCGAACCCGGCCCAACTCGAAAATTGCTCAAGTATACTTTGTGTGCTGCCGATCAGAGGGTTAGGATTTTAATCATCGGAATATTTCTAACTTTTTCTTTTAAAAGAGTGTAGAACCATGGAAGAGTATGGAACCATGGGTACTTGCGGCTTCCTAGCGTTATAAATAAAGGGCTTTTTTCTTCCATGCCCACATACACACAACCCGCTTCATCAAACCATGATTTGACCACTAGCATTTTTTTAGCATTTATCAGTTTCCTTCAAAGTCATCGATAATTTTCTTATTTAATGTCATGAATTTTAATTGGTGAAATAACAAGGCATGCTTAATTACATTCTTATGTTCTATACTGTTATGAAATATAATTTCATTAACAAAAAGTGAAAGAAGTAAAAAAACTTAAATTATTGAAACTCAAAATGACGCTCTTAAGTAGATAGCGATGAAAATTAATATGATAAAACAATCACCAATGAGGCTTACACTTTAGAAAATTAATAAGTAAATCATAAATATAGACTCCAATTTTAGAAACATCGGTATAGGCCTGCGACAAAGGTTCTATTATGAATGTACACCCAATTTTGAAATCATGCATCCGCCACTGAACACCATCATGTTCGCCTCCATGCACATCTACACCTAAGACTACCCATCGAGAAGTCCATGCTTACAACTTGGATTCTCAAGTCATGCATGAAGAATTGGAGGTGGGACTATTATCGAAGACCCATGTACTTGGAGTCTCATGCTTGCTTTCTTGAAGAACAATAGGAATCTGTTCATGGTCAGTCGCTCAGTCATCTGCATGGAGGGACACCACCATCTTGTCACGAATCTCATTGTTACTAAATTTGACAATAAGCTTGGGCACAGACAGTGGGAAGCCACAAGATTTTATAGGCTCAACATCCATATATGGCTGATACACCACGGGCAGCAATGACGATCTTGAAGGGGTCTTCTCCTGGAATGCTATCATTTATGCACTACCCACGACTATTTGCTGCTAACTTAGAAAAGTATGTTCATCCATTTAAAGCTATTATTTTTATATAGGACATTCTTAGAAAGTAGATTTAACTGTTTATTTCATTTGCACAGTATTGTCAATTGATACAAAATGGAAATCAACATCGTATCAGAATCACTTTGAAATATGATACTAGTACTAAAGTATGCTTATAATTTTCTTACAAAGTTTATCTTTTTCAAACTGAAACATTAATTGTAAAAGTGGAGAGGTGATGGAGAGGTCCTTTTTTTGTTTTTGAAGTTATTAGTTTGATGTTTGATCTAGTTAGGCAGATTTGTTGAACTCCTGCCAAGTGGTGTAGTCAGCAATAGCACAAAATAATTTTGGCTTCAATTTTTCAATTTTAAAAATTGTGGTGATGGGAATGATGAAAGCAATTCAACTGTATGATTGGACCAGCATTATGATTATTATTTTTTGTACTATTTTATGCATCTTACATTAGTTGTTGTAGTTGTAGTAAATTATTTTGTTTGACATGGCAGTTATAGTCAGGGTTCACCCTACCGAACCGATTGCTCGAACCGCCGATCCTCGGTATCGGTATACCGAGCGGTACAGTCGGTATACCGCCAAATACCGCACAAATTCAAAAAACCAAAACGAAACGGCTATACAATCGATTCAGAGCGGTATACCGGACGGTACGAGCGGTATACCGGTCGATATGAGTGGCTTGCCGGTGTAATTAGCTATTTTATCAGTGCTTTTTTCGTAACTTACCGGTGTTGAATAAATGTAAATTTTGGCATGACCTATATACATATAATGTAAAAAGACCATACCAAAACATAGGAATAATTGTGCATACAAATATCGGTCATACACTCATAATAGTGCATACAAACCTCAAACACATAGAAATACCATAGTCATACACATCAATAAAAGTTCAACGGTGTTGTATGCATTCATCGTAAATCTAACACGAATACATTCATTGTAAATGTAGTCAACCATCGTAAATGTAACATATATTAATGTTGAATGCATTTTGGATGAATGTTTTCATGTTAGCTTCAATTCATTTTATTATAGAAAGTATTCAAGACCAACTATATGTATATTGAATATTTTAATACACTTTTTAAAATTTGGATATATTTTCCATTTTGGTAGAGCTAAATCTAATATTTAGAAAATTTTAGAAACATTTTCACTAGTTTTAAATGTTCTATTTAGATTTTTTTGCACCGCATCAATCTCTAGGATTTTTCTCATAATTTCTAGAAGTTTAAGAATATTTTATATTTTTGTGGTCTAATAACCTCATTAAATATTTACAAGATTTAATTTTAATTGAAAATGACAAAAACACCTTTGAAACACAAGGTAGGGAGGTAAATTTTACGGTTTTGAAAGTTGTGGGAGGCAGTTCACCCGTTTTTCATGTTTGTGGAGGAATCGTGTACTCGACGCTATGTCTAGGGAGGTAAAACAAACTTTTCAGCAGGATATTTGCGTCCCCGACGTTTGGGCCTTATGGGTCGGTGGGATTTTTTTCTTTTTCTATTTTGGCTGATGTTGTAATGATCAAAAAAATACTAAATGAACTAATTTTGCAAAAAATTTGTCACTATTAGATTCTATAAATCTTGACATCCTTTTAGGTATTTTTGTTTCATTTTTCAATTTTTTGAATTCAAATTCAAAATATTTGAACCCCGACCGGTGCGCACCGGTGCAAACCGGTACCGGCGGCCACCGGTAGCACCGGAATCCGCGGTATACCTGCCGGTTTGCACCGGTACGGCGAACCCTGGTTGTAGTAAATTCTTAAACATAAAACAAGAAGCCAAGTCTGAAAATTAAACAACACAACATGTTTCAGTCTTAATTATCAAGTGCGGAACCTTTTTCTGGAGTATTAGCACCAGGGTGATTTCCATGTCATCAACACTTTACTCCTTTTCTTTCTTTCTTTCTTTCTTTCTTTCTTTCTTTCTTTCTTTCTTTCTTTCTTTCTTTCTTTCTTTCTTTCTTTCTTATGTATATTGAGATTGAGATTGCCCTAACCTTTTCTATTTTGCAATCTTATTTATTTTTAAGAGAGTAGATTGGGAAAGCTTGCAACTGCATCACTTAACATTGAAGTTGCCAAGCACGGAAGAAGACGAATGTTGGGAGTGGGTGTTCCCAGAAGGAATGGATGCTGATGATAGGAAGGAGTTTATGATGAAGATGAATCCTAGTGGGTTTGCAATGTGCGCCTGATTATCCTGAGGACTGGGCTTGTCATATTAGTTAATGTTTCAAGGAAATCCCGCTCACTTAAAATAGTTAATCTGATGTATCCTTGGCTTGTTTCATTATTGTTATGCTTGCATGGATGGCACACCAAAGGTCCTCTAGCCTACTTTGTTAGAGGGGGCTAAGGTATACCTACAACTAATGCAAGTAAGGTGTTTGGGTCTCGAATGGGCATGGTCTATTCGTGGGCATGGGCCGTGGGCGGCGTCACCGAGTGCCTTTCAGAGGCCCAATCCATGGTGGAGTATCCCCACATCAAGAGCGGTGAGCGCTCCTCCTCCTCCTCCCCATCATCCAAGTGAGGAGTGTTGCCATCGCCGGTCCTCCCCATCCAGGCACATCTCGAGCGGGACCGCCATCGCGCTGCCTCTATCCAGGCGCCGCTTCCACTTCACCTCTCCATTAGGATATGACACTTTTCTCATCTCATACATGCAACCATTGCCTAGGGTTTGTGCTGCCCTTGGTATGGTCATCATGAGAGGTCTAGATAGGATGGCCATCTTGATTGGCAAGAATGCAAGCTCGTTTTGTTTCACATCATGTGTCTTGAAATAATTCAAGCTTCAGCACAACTTGGAAACATGATTGTTGCTACTCCTTATGTCCTCATTGTCTTTATTATTGTAACACCCTAGGTGTTTAAGTAGCCTTAACAAAGTCATTAGTGGCCTAATCATAATCATTAGGAGCTAATCAACAAGGTTGACTTTGGTCAATGGGTCAAAACCCCGATCAAAACCCTGATGTCTTTGCACCGCCTCTAGAACTTTTGCCGCGTTCTCCGAGTTTTACTTAAACACTTCAAAATCGGCTAATATAAAAGTTGTTCGTCTTTTTGAGGGACACAATTTTCATAATTGGCAGCATTCAAGAATTTGAGTGGAAATAGCCAAAAATGCGGCCAACTGCAACCGAGCACTATTCACTAGCGCCAAGAAAGACATCATCTTTGCCAGCAGTTCGTGCTCCAACCGTCGCTCAAAACATATGTCGGCCTTTACAAAAATGTTCTCCTATAGTTACTCTACAAGTTTGGTATTCAAATGTTTCATTGCCCAGTTCAAATTTTCGGAGAAACGTCTAGTCAAACTGGGCTACTCTGAATGAGAATGGCACCCCGACGCCCTGGCGCCTGCGACGTCGTACCGGCCGGCACCCGCGTCTCCCGCATCGCTGTCTCAAGGCCCTGACGCCAAGGCCTGAGGCGCCACGTGCTAGACGTGAGAGGTAGTGGACCACCCCCTGACCCCGTTCCTCTCGCCGCGTGGGCCATGTCGACTCGCCGCTGCCAGACCCCCTGCCGCGCCGCTGCCATGACACGCAGTCGGCATCGGGCGTCGCGACGCTGCCGGGTCCCCCTTGTCCACCGTGCTGCCTTCACCTCGAAGGGAAGCACACGCCAGCGCCTACAAAACACCACCACTCTTTACACACGCGCTCCCACGCATGCCGCCGGACGCCTCCCAACTGGCCGTTTTGAGCACACCATCGCCACCATAATCGCCCACCGCAGCCTCCCGGGCCACTTGTTGCCCCGGCCGAGCCACGACCTCACCGGAAGCGAGCTCGCAACAGCCGCCGGAGTCTGGCGCCATCGAACCCCTCGCCAGCACTCCCTCCGAGCCGTCCAACCCCTCAAATCGGTCGTAGGTGAGTCCCTCGTCGATCCCATGCCCTTCCCTAGCCAAGTCCGGCAAGCTCCTCGCCGGAATTCCGACCGAACCGCCGCTGGCCATGGCCAAGGGCCACATTGCGAGCTTGTGAATCTTTCTAGGTGTCAGAGTGTAAAGAAAGGGCATATCTGTGAAGGTTGAAAAGTTTCCAGGGGCTTGTGTGCAAAACTAAATCTTAAATAGTGTATGACTTTTGTTGAATATTAGAAAATTCATATAAAACCATAGAAAAATAATAAAAATGCAAACTCAATTTTGTTGGTTTTCTTGTGAATAACACTACAACTTTTGTGAAGCATGACCATACATTTGAGCGCTAGTTTTTTCATGAAAAATATAAATCTGTTAAACCTAGATGTAGTTCAAAATCTAAAAGAGATATGAAGCTGAATTTTGGATATGTTTCTTATTATGGCATTAATAGGTTCTGCACCAAAGTTTGCAGAAATTTACTGTCTATATCTTCTAATATGATTTATTTTGTCTTTATGATGAATCCACCTAAATGATTTTTGTAGCTAAAAATATGATACTTTTGTTCTCAACTTTTGCATGTGAACTTGTTATGAATAAATGCACCTATGGTGAATTAATTACAATTTGTATCTAACATAAATATTTTTTCTTGATTTATACTTAGATCTAGAGTAGCACTTGATGTGTTTGTTGCATTCCTAGCCTTATTTTGAGTCAGAAAACCAATGAGAGAAAGTTGGAATTCATTTGTTGTGTATTTATTTTTATATGCATTTCTCATGTTTTGATAGCTAGATTTTGTTATTTTCGGTATAATTAATTTATAGCTCAGGTAAATGTGAAATCTGGTTCAATAGCTTTATCTAGGTTGGTAGTGATTCATAAACACCCCCACTGAATTTTAAGAAATTGTTTTATGAATAAAAGCTATGAAAGCCATTTAAAGCTTAATATTAACTTAAATTGGGAAAATCACCAACACTCACCTAATGACCTCATGTTTGTGTGGTAAATCATGTTAAAGACTAAGTGTCACCATCCCTTTGCTGTTTTGTAAAATTAAATTAATTTAATTGTATAAATATGTACACAATCACTATCAAAAAGAATAAATGATAAATCACCACCTAACATTACTTTAATAGGAAGAATATACCAAATGTGTGTTTGTCAAGGTGAATATGGCCAACCATACTTTTCATGGTTGTCGTATGTTGTTTTGTAATTAATTAAATGAAAACTGTCACTTTAATCTTGCATTTGCATCCTCGTGTAGATCTTCCCGACGGTAGTTGTACGCATGTGCCGAAAGGAGGAGACGGAGGAGCTGGCGGAGACGTGCACTATGTCGCTGTAGAGCAAGACCTAGACCAAAGTCTAGAAGGGCCCAAGGCCAACCTTGCTAGCGAAGGCAAGCCCCGGATCATTAACCCTTCTTTTTAAAAATTATGCAATTACCATTGCTATGATTGTGTATTTACGTTTCAGGAGTTGAATGAAACCCTAGATGCATGATCCCTAGGTACCTATGTTCTTTTACTAGTATGCTGGTCGATAGCTGCTATGCTATAGGACCGGTACAAGTCGAGTGATGTTCGTCACTCGTGAGAATAGGTTCTTATATTGGAATCATCAGATCTTTATAAATTGATTGCTCATGTGGTAAGAGCAGGGGATTTGGGCTCCGATCTAGTGGCTTTCGTGGGCTATGCTTTTGAACGTACTAAGCACTTGTCGAGAATGGGATTGGTAAACCTAGTACCTGATGGACACGACATGGGAACTTTTCCCTACTACCCCTCAGACACCTGATGTGTCCTCCTGCCCACAACAGTGGGGTACCTGTGCGAGTCTGGGCGGTCCGGCCTGACGTTCCAGTAAGCCTTGTACCGAGTATTGTAGGTCTGATCCCGACCCGGAGAAAGATGGGAACCGTCTGGTCGGTGTATATCCCGTTTCGTTTTTGTTTGGATTTTATTGGGGTATGCATTCTTCTATGTTTAGGTTTACCTTGCAAGGTTTTTAATCAATCGATTGTCGCCTCTCACCGTTATCCGAGACTACTTAATCAGCTGGCCATGATATCCCTTAATGATGGAACTTCGTGAATATTTATGTTTGATTAGTTGAATTGCACAATTTATGCTTGCAATAGCTTACTCATGTAGAAAAGAGTAATCAAATAGAATCTGAGCTAAAATAAAAGTAAGGACATACTCTTTATTGCTTTTAATCAAAAGAACTCCACCGGCCAAAAAGCCTCTCATGTCTAGAGTTTGGTGATGTAGTTATCACCCAACAGTTAAGTCTTGCTGAGTATTAGTATACTCCGCCTTGCTTTATAAATGTTGTTGCAGGTGTTGTTTGGCCTAGAAAGATTCCACCCGGCTGGGAGCTGGAATGGGTGGATGACGACGAGTGATGGCATCACGGACGACCTCCTGTGATATTTATCATTTCGCTAGTTTAATTATTCCGTTGTTTTCGAACTCTGAACCTTTAATGAACAATGGTTTGTAATAATCAACCCTTAGGGGTACAATTTGGTTTTAATTTGTATTTGTACTCTGGACTCGCCTTCGTGTGAGTTTTAATGCATATGTTCGATCTTCTGAGTGATTTCCAAGTGATTTACTGGGCGTTAACCCGGCAACCAACGATAGGATGGTACTTTACTGTCGCTTAATGACCAAGTGGATTGGTTTTTTAGGCGATAGTACGGTATTTTCCGAGATGGGTTGTCAAAGTTATGTTCCTGTTGTTCCAGGGCATCATGGTTCACTGATTCAAGGCCTTATTACCCGTATATGATCCATAAACTACTACTTTCATGCTACTTAATTGTGTGTCATACAGTTTTGTGTTTTCTAGCTGCATATTTAGTTATATTAACAACAACAACAACAACAACAACAACTACAACAACTACAACAACAACAATCTCTCTCTTGCTCGCACATGTATATTGCTGCTTGGGGGTAGATCAGGCATCTTTTGACGTTTTAAATCATGGTAAATTCAGTTGGCTTTTCATTTTCCTGGTGATCAGATTAATCATGCCATCAGTATGCTTGTACCTTGACATTTCACTGGAGCATCTGGGATTGGTTATCGTCACTCTTATTTTCCTAATTTACTCTGCTTATCCACAATCTTGGAGAAAGTAGTGTTTCTTCCAGTCCTGTTATTCATGAGCTGCTAAAGTATTCCATACATGTTCTTTAGATTTAAGTATTTGACTGGTGTTATTGACATAATATGAATTCCTAGTGGTAATGGACTGTTTGTTGATGTTATCTTTGTGTGATTAAAATGCCTACTCGGCAAGTGTTTGCTGGTTTAATTACTTTGATGTAACATGAACATGAGTTTCCACGTTATTAATTACAAACTGAAGGGTATCTTATTATTTATTTTCTGTACGTCTTAAGATCTTTTCTTTTTCATCGAGCAATGGGAATCCTATATATGATTGCCTCCCCAGAGCATTACAATTTTTTTGTTGAGGTTGGACTCGAGCATTTCACTTTTCTTATTTTCTTTCATCATCATGTCATGTCTCTTGCTTGCAATAATTCATTTCCATGTTGCAGTGCTTGTTTTCATTTGTTTGGGCTGCGATTTCTTGAGCTGCAGAGCATTCAACTTAAAATTCTTTTGTCATGTTACTGCTAGAGCACATCATGGTTTCGTTTTCTAATTCATGGTTGTTCTGCTTGTGATGAATACAAAAATATCCTGTTAGCCTGGAGACAACGACTGTACTGACAATTTTTTAACGAACGAGCACAAGCCATTGTCTATTTTATTGATAAGGAAGAGAATTACAGCCGGTTATTCAGACAAGTCTAGAAGTATTAACTACACCCGCCGTGGCACAAAAAAGAATTGCCAGTAACAGTTTGTAGGTATCTTATAGTCATGCTGCTCTATAGTCTATACTATGATAAGACATTTAACGCTACTCTATACTATGATCAGATCATAGTACTGAAAGAAACACTGAGGTTTCGGTCGAGTGGAATACTCTCTCACTCTCAGCATAGTATTTGTCTTCGGACTTGTGCATATACGAGATGCTTATGCTGATACTCAAATATTTTGATAAGAGCTCTTTTACGGTGGACCATACAACTTTATACCATTGTTGGAAAAGGACCAGTATGAAAGGATCTGGCGGTTGAGATTAATTGTATACCACCACAACTTACACGCGTGGTATAGGGTGGTGTACATAGGTGGTACAGGTGTATTATTGAATGTTTTATCTCAGTGGCATAAACGAAATATATGATTTCTTCATTTCAAATTTTTTCATTTCCCTCTAGTGATAGGACCATTTTTTTTCAAACTTCAAACCAAATTTTTCATTTCAAATTTTCAAAATGAAAATTTTCAATTTTTTTTATTTCAAATTTTCGTGGTGCATTTCAATTTTTTCAATTCCCTCTAGTGGTATGGCTAGATTTTTTTTCAAATTTCAAAATTGATTTTTGTCAAAAGTTTCCATTTCCCTCTGGTGGTATGGCCATTTGTTTTTCAAAATTCAAAAACAAAAATTTCTAATTCAAATTTCAAAACCAAAAATTTTAATTTCAAATTTCCCTTGTGGCATAAACGAATTTTTTCTCGGCCTGAGGTTGTCAAATTTATTAAAAGATTGCAAAAATTATCTAGTTATCCTTATGAAAAATAGTCATATACTAGAAAACCTCGCCGCATTGCCGCGAGTGGCCAGTGGTGAAACTATTTTTTTATTGATTCTAACTTCGATATAGTTCCTTTGCATTTGTATAGTTCAACGAAGTTATTTGATTTGTATTGTATTTCCTATTGAATTATTACAAGATTTTTTAGCAGTCATTCCGTTTGCTTTGAAATTTGCAGCAAGAAATTAGTAAATCAAGTGGTAATATTTGAACAATTTTCACTTTCACTCCTGGCTCCTAATATAATTAAGTTAATTCCAACTTGGACAATCACACAAACAATGGAAGGTGCATTACCTGCTAAGTTATGTTGCGAAAGAGCATATTTAGTGAGAGACGATAACATTAAGAAGTTGGATAGTGACAAAGTACATGTTGATGTCTCGTTCCATGGTTTGTTGTCCTCTCTTCTTTCTAAGATGGGTCAAGGGGAGAGTCCATTTTTTGAATGCTCTGTCACCATTGTTGATGGAGTTTTACATGTTTTTAGTATGGATCTGAGAATTTTTAATGTTATGAAGGCTATATTGAAGAATCATATCATAGAAAAACATTTGGAAACAAATAGGGTCGGTGTTTCTATATGGTCTATTTATGTTGTTCTTTCTTTAACAACTTTTAGGGCAGCTTTACATTTTGACCGGCTTTTCCACGTCTTAGCTCGACATCTTATATGTTACTTTTATGTGGCGAAGTGTTATAGGAAGACGTTGCCAATTTTTCCGTTGCCAATTTTGATTTTGGTGTAATTCCTAATTGTTAAATATAGATCAAATTTAATTTTGTAGTTGGTTTTTTAGGAGGTGTAGTGAGATTTGAGTTATTTTTTGTAGGGACGTAAAATACACTGCCACGTGCAACTCCTGCTCTCTTCTTACTACTTTCTGCACGCCACCTCCTCTCTCATCTTCTCTCTGTCGGTGGGGCAAAAATGTATCCCGGCACAGCAGGCATGCGAAGCACTTCGTACTACCTTCTTCTATCTCTACCAGCGTGATGCATTTTTTTCTCTACCAACGGGGTAGTACATTTTTATCTCTACCAGCAACTCACGAGAATCAGATGGCAGCAACAACAGATCAAGGTTCTTTGTTTCACTTGTTTCTTTTCCCACGGAGGAGTCCATGGCCAGCAAGCAAGTAGTAGATCTCCTCCTTTTCCTCTCTCTGCATAGCCTGTTTCGATCTCCACAACCAAATCCATCTGTAAATAGATGCCTGCTTCAGAGTTGCCACTTGCCACCTCTTTTCTCCTCAACCGCTTGCCTCTTACACATGGTTTCTCCTGTTTTTCCTACTTTACACAGACGCCTCATAATTCAGCCGCGCAATAATCTTGTACTCATAATGTTTTATTCTTAATTTTATCTATGAACAAGTGATGTTTAATAGTCTACAAATAGTTTCAAGTCAAATTCTACAATTTTTTAAAAAATAATTTGAATTATTTTGAATTTGGTCCGATATTTCCGATATATCTTGCTTTTCCTCTTTATCCTTGACGCCCGATAAATTTTTATTTCCGACAATAAAAACTATGCTCTTACATCCGGACCGGCGTAGCCAGTCGTCCAATGCGGCGAGGCTAGGCAGCTCGGCCAGGCGCGTGGCACGACGGTCGACGGGCCCCACCTTGACACGGCCGCGTGAGGCGGCCGCAGGGGACGGCTGCCCGTGAGGCCGTGCCCGCTTGCCTCTGCCCTCTCGCGTGTAAGGCTTCGGTGGGCGGCGGCCTCCATGGCCAGCGGGGTGAGGTTGACCTCTTGAGTGGCGAGCTGCCTCCATGACCTGTGCGGTCGGGGCGAACTTCGTGCGCGGCAACCTTCGGCCGCAACACCCTCCATGGTCGGCATGGCAGTGCTGAGCAACGGCGCACGCTTCTGATGCGAGCGGTGTGGCACGGGAATGACCTCCGTCTATGTGCCGACTGACCAGCTCGCCGCGCCCCAACCCTCTGCTGCGGGGCGGCGCATCTGAGGCCCCTTCTTCGTTCGGTGTGCTAGGTGGCGAAGCGAGAGCCCGCTCAAACCGAGGGTTTTTTTGCAAGGGGCCTCTATTTGTCCGATCCGGGCCGTCCATGCGTCTGAATCGACGGCCGGGAGTAGGTGGCGACGGGGCCACACCTCGGGCCTCGGTATTTGCCGCCGATCGTAGGTAAAGATTGCATACCACCACGTGGTGGTATGGTCCACAATAAAAGAGCCTTTTGATAAGCCGTCTGCAAAAGCTGTTTAGAAAATGCCATACCTGTCTGGTTCTTCTCCTTTCATTCTGGTGGAAATCATCCCTGATGAATGCAATTCTTATTCTAAATAGCAACTTTTAAGTTATAGCACTCTTAATTGCTCAAAATTGGTGGGTTCCTCATTTTGCAACTAAACTGGCTACACCGTGGGAGCACAAACAATCTGTATTTTTACAATAGAGTAAAATACACTAGAGGTCCATCAACTTGTAAGGAGGTGTTACTTAGGTCCATCAACTCTCAAAATGCATTTCTGGGTCTATGAACTTGTTGAGTCATTCACCGCAGGTCCATAACTATCCAAATATGCTTGTAATAGTGACCTGACTTGATGACTTGGCTCAAGAAGCATCTTCTAGCTGAGGCATTTCAATGAGTAGCTTACAAATGGCCGACACATATACTTAGACATTCATTGGGTTGAATAACAGTAGCCTCCTCGCGTGTACGACAGGAGTAGGCTACTATCGTTTAGCTCCGAAAATATCAAGTATGTGTCACTCATAAGCTGCTCGATGAAATGGCTCAATTAGATTATGCTTCTTTTAGCTAAGTCATCATGTCATGTCAGCAGTAGAAGCATATGTTTGCAGTTATGGACCTGAGGTGAACGATTCAACAAGTTTATGGACCTAAAATGCATTTTCAAAGTAGATGGACCTAAGTGACACATTCTTACAAGTTGATGGACCTCTGGTGCATTTCACTCTTTACAATATACTCCCTCTGTATCAAAATAATCGTCGCTATCGACTTTTTTCTACAACTTTGACCATTCGTCTTATCGAAAAAATTAATTGTAAGAAATAGTCAACCACGACAAATATTTTACAGAGGGAGTACTTTGTAATGCATTGTAGTAGGGCATAAGCCACCTATCGAAAGCAGAGGAATTCTTTCTTGTTAGTGGCTGCATGTATGTATGACTTAAACTAGTTAGTTCAAAAATGAATAAATTTGCTCGTCCTAAACTTTATATATTAAAGAAACGAGGGAGTATTATGCCATCACTTCGCTCTGTTCATCTGGATTATCAACCTACTTTACTCTGAGAATAAATTAGCATCATCCACCAACCAGTCAAAGATACTTTTCTCTCGGAACAAATCAACCATCAACCCGCCGAACATGTTCCTGTCTGCTGCAAAGTAGGCTGCATAGCACAGTTGAAATAACAAAAGGTTGCCATGGAGTAATAACATTCATAAACAGGTTAGCCAGCCTTAAACTTGTTACGAAAACAGCTAGCACCACAACTGGATTGTTGTCTTCTGAAAAATACTATACTCCTACAGGATAACCTTGATATGATCACCTGACACTAGATTCACCTCGATCTGATTATCTAGGATCGGACTTTTTTTAAGGAACAACCACTATCGGAAATGGGTGCCATGAGCCTTGCTTTTGACATGAACTTTTATCGGGCGCACCGGAAAATATCATTTTGCCGATGGTCAAGAGGGGAACACACGGCAAAAAGCTTTGGTCTCGGCAAAATGGGTATTTCCCGTTAGCAAGAGCAACTCCAACAGTTTGACAAATCAACTCGGCATCCATCTAATTTTGGCAAAACAAAAAACTTTGGCCTCCAACAGTTTGGCAAACCAACTTGACAAAAATAGAAACTTGGCAAAACTTACCTCCCCGCACGCATATATGCTCGCACGGATCGTGATTGCCATCGTCGTTTCCCTATAGGTGGGAAGGTGAAAAAAGAAATAAAGAACAGAGAAGGATTCCTGATGGAAGTTTTTATGAGGTGGAAGAGCATAAACATAATTTTATTTCTCTCAGGATTCCTGATGTAAGTTAGATCTGAGTTTGGCTAGTGAATTATACCAAATTGTTAGAGATGAACTCTTTTTTTACTTGGCATATCTTGTTAGAAGTTGGCAAAACTCAAGATTTGCCAAGTAAAATTTGGTAAACTCCTTGAGGCTTTTGGCAAATAGTCATTTTGCTGTTCGCCGGGAAGACAGGTCGCGGCAAAATAGCTATTTGCCGTGAGCCTCCAGGTTGGCTCACGGCAAAAAGGCTATTTTACCATGAGGATTTCTTTTGGCCGACGAAAAAAGCCATTTTCTCATCTCAAAACATTTTCATAGTTTTCTCATATTAATTTTATCCTCTATATCTAAACTTTTTCCACCATCCACATGCAACTTCTTGTACTCCATATTAAAGTTCGGTACATTCTTGTATGTCGTGTATATTTAACTAACTGATTGCACTTCAAATATTTTTTGAATCCAAACAAATTTGAACTGCAAGTGATTCAAATAGTAAAATAAAATGAGTGTAAAAATTATACTCATGTTATTTAACCTAATTTTAGACCATAGCCATAAAATCAAAAGAAATTTCAAACATCTTGTCGAGGCAACACGACCAAAGACGTGCGTCTAACTGATTTTTAAAATTCTGAAAACGCAAATGAAGTATGAAAATCATGACATTTGTCGATATCTCGTGATATCATACAAAAAGGCTATGGTAAAAAAATTAAGTGGGTTTCGCACATTTTGTCAAGCACGATGCTTGAAAAATGAAGCATTTCCGAAGAAGTTTTATAAAGTTACGAAGGAAGTGGCTAGATTTGTATGCAAATTGACGTTCCAAGTGAAATTTGAATTAAAAAATTTTCTACTTTTCACATGCAACATGTGGTACTCCATGTTAAATTTTTGGTAATTTTTTGTATTTTTTCTATATTTTAACTAATCATTTCAAGCAATTTTTTGAGTCAAGTCAAAATTGAACTATAAGTGATTCCTATAGTAGAAGAAAATGAGTGAAAAATGATATTCATGTTATTTAGCTAAATTTGAGACCTTAGCCATAAAATCGAAAGAAATTTCGAACATCTTGCCTAGGTTACACAATCAAAGCTGCACATACGAATGATTGTAAAATTCTAAAAAACGCAAATGAAGTCTGAAAATTATGAAAATTTTCAATATCACATGATATCATACATGGAAGCTGTGGTAAAAAATTGAATGTGTTTTGCACATTATGTCATGTACATTGCTTATAAACCTAAACATCTCCAAAGAAGTTTCATAAACTTAAGAAGGAGGTGATTAGATTTGTAGGCAAATCGCAATTCAAATTGAAATTGGGATTCAAATTTTTTTATACTCTCCGCAACTCTGTCATCCTAAACGCTGAACGGTAAACAGTCGACCACCCTTCGTTTAGTGTTTAGACGGTTTAAACGGTGTTTAGACGGAATTGAACGGTCTAAACAGTTTTGTACTTTATTACTAAATTATACATAATCATGCTCATAAATGATCAAATATTCTAAGAAGTATACATATTTATACATACAAAAGAGCAACTACATATATTCATGCATGCAAAACATTAGATATAAATATTTATCTATGAAAAAACTTAAGTATATATATTTATCATAGTAGGAATGCAAGTGTAATCGACAATGTTCACCTAAACAGTGTGTTAAACAGCCGTTTAGCCTGTATAATAGCGTTTAATTCCGTTTCGTTTAGTCCGTTTATACCGTTTAATCCCGTTTTTTGACCGTTTAAACCCGTTTCCGTTTAATGGACCGTTTACAGACTAAACAAAACAGTTCATCACCATTTACCGGTTAAACACCGTCTAAACGGACGTTTAGGACCGTTTAGGCCAACACTGCTCCGCAAACATCATGTGCTACTGTTGACACATTTTATCTATGCATTTTATCCCTTACCTTCATTGGAAAAAGGACTAAAATATAATTAGATCACCTTATTAGGGTTTATATTAACAATTTCCACGAGTTTTGGTGAATCTATGAATCTACAGGGACTATTCAGAAAATATGCAAAGAAACCACTCTAGAAGACTCCAGAACTCAACGTGGCTTAGCACCTAAAAAAGAAGCATCTAGAAGGATCAAAGACCCACCTGACCGAAGTGGACCCCGAATGGGGCCCACACCAGACCGACCGGCCCAGTGGTGGGGCCGATCGGCCATCCCCTAGCGCCAAATGAGCCCGGCTTCTGGAATGTTCCCCCACTGCCTATGAGAATCAATCTAAACCACACGTTTAGGTTGGTTTGATCCTATGACGCACGTCCACCCCTCTGGACTATATAAGCAGCCCCCTGCCCCCTGGCAGAGGCATCTGAACCTGCATACATCAAATCAAGTCATCAAGTCAGAGACACTATGCCCTAGAAACACCATATAGCAGAGTAGCTAGCTAGTTTAGATCTAGGAGGAGGCAAGGCTTCTACTTGGCTCCTGATCGTCTAGAGGCTGATCTAGCTTCGCTCTTGTAAGTTCTTATCTAGTTCCTTACATTTGTTATACAGACATATGTTCTTATTAATGATTATATTCGACATTATATGCTTTGATGTTTATTATGATTACATGTTTAGCATAGTTGATTTGCTTTTATATTCATGTATGGAGTCGTATAGCCCTAACCTAAATCATTTGTTAACATGGGTGAACGATAAAGAGAGTGTAAGCATGGTGCTTATATTGTATTTATCTGCGATTGCACCCTATATGTTGGGTCGTGTGGTAGATCGTGGTGGTGACAACACTGTTGAGTCCTTCGTAGTCCACCCCCCGTGTATAGGACTAGTGGAGCCTTATACTGTTTGGGTTGTTTCAAGTTTCGGCCTTGATCCTCCTGGATAGTCTCCCCATGCATTAATATAATAGTTCTTCTTCCATGATTGCTAAATGTTTGCACTAATCATAGTTTGCATTGACATATAATTTAGAATTACTGAGCAGTATCCTCTCTAGGTAGACTTTGCAATGTTTCTCTTGCTATAATGACACATTCTAGTTGTTGATGTTGTTATGACTTGAACAATGCTATCATTCTCTATATTTTATGTGACTTACCCCTATTTATAGCAATTGATATATTTTGGCCACTCTACATTATTAAACTGAGAGATGAGCATGTATTAGCTATTATGGATTAGAAAGACTTCTTTCCCTGTGGTAAAATATAAATACGATACCTAGTTTACTCCTAGTTAAAATGCTACAATGGTATATTCATATCTCTGTGCTTGCGGATTCCTTGTTTATATATATATCTTCTTATCTAGAGATCCAAGACATATGTAAGAGTACCATATCCATGCGTTTTCAGGCACACCTGTCAGGCTGACAACCTATATCGAGTTGTGCTATGAATCGTGCCGGAATTCATTTTTTAGTTTATCTGAGAGCAACATCTGATATACACTTAGCATCATGTTAAGATATACATCTGCATTTCTGGCGCTGTCGATAGAGATGGATCTTATATCCGTTTCTAGTCGATGACGTTAGTAATGTCAACAAGCATTTTTGGCGCCGTTGCCGGGGAAAGAAAGTCTATAACCTAGATGAAAAAGTTTTCAGTAATAGCATGCATGCATCTCTCACACATAATGTATCGAGAATCCAAATAATCGTTGCTTAAATAGGCTTACCCTTGTTCTTTCCACTTTTGTCTATCTTATTTCAGGATAATGTATGAATAAGAATCTAACAGAGAACTTTGTTTCAGATCCAGGGAAAATCTTAAAGAAGGCATGGTCAAAGCTTAGGCCTCCTCATTCTCAGCCCAAGACTTTTGCCTTGGGAGATTCAACAGCGCGAAGCTTAACACCCACGTTTGAAGTAATGGCAAACAAGTCCCTATGCGAATACTCCACACCGACCCTGGACAACATTCGTACTGGTTCGACAGTCGCTGTAGGAGATGCTGCTTTTGAGCTCAAGCCGACACTGAACAACATGGTACAAGCTAGCCAATTTTGTGGAAAAGCTCATGAAGATGCCAACAAACACCTTCAAAATTTCTTGGAGATATGTAGCACCTTCACGATCAAAGATGTTCCAAGTGATGCAGTCCTACTTCGTTTATTCCCATTCTCACTATTGGGGTGAGCGAAGCAATGGTTCTACTCCAACCAAGACAAATTCACAACTTGGACATTGTGTTCTAATGCCTTTCTGGCAAAGTTCTTTCGTATAGGCAAAAATTTCCAGCAGCAACACGAGGAATCTGTTCCTGAGGCATGGGAGCTCTTTCAAGACTACATTGCAGATTGCGCACATCATGGAATGGAGAACTGGTTGCTCTTGCAGACCTTCTACCACGGGCTCTCTACCAACACCCGTGAAATAATGGATGCTGCAGCTGGAGGTGCTTTCTTGACCCTTACACTTACTCAAGCTACTAACCTTGTGGAAAAGATGGCGTCCAATCAAGCTTGGAATGAGGAACATCAACCCCGCAAGAAAGAAAGAGGACTGCACCAGCTCAAGGAGGTAGACATGCTGTCTGCCAAAATGGATTTACTGATGAAGAGGCTTGAAGACAAAGCCCCTGAGAAGAAGGAAGTCATGCAACTCTTCGAATCTCGCATGACCTGTGAAGAGTGTGGAAATACTGGACACTCAGGGAGTCAATGCCCTCAGCTGGAGGAGGACGTGAACTACATCATCAACAACAACCAATATCGTCCCCAGCAGAATCAAGGATGGACTCAACAGAGAACCAACTACCCAGGTAATTATTCAGGTAACTATCAAGGTAATAATTCTTCCAACAATTTCTCACTGTTGGGGGGGTTACCCGAAAAATTCGGATGACTACCCTAACACAAGTGAGAGTTCTTAACACGTTCAAGTACAATACGAGAGCGCAAAGAGACTGTGATTCCCTCTGCAAGTAGCACAAGTTCCAAAAAAGTCTGAATCCGTTTACACGTGCCCTTGCGCCCCCTTTTATAGGGAGATGAAGGGACTTTTACATACCGATAACACCCCTAGCCTCGAGAGAATATTCCTAGTGTGAACGCATACATGATTGTCTTTTTTATCTAACATATTTACAAATCGCCACTAGTTCACACTCTAAACCCGGACTTTTTGGGACTACAACTTTGACTTTGCTTCTCCCCTGGTTCGTGAATGTCTTCGCATGAAACTCTCGAACTAGGTCTTCAACAGATTCCCGAATCGGCCCTTGCTTCCCAGCTGGTTCGCGCATGTCCACGCGCCTGACTCCCGAACAGGGTCTTCATCAGATTCCCGAATCGGCAGTTCTCCGAAGTTCGGGCTATCGACAGTTGAGATTCCGGGCTTCCGCATGTTCGTGACTCTACCTCCTTGCCGAATCAAGATTCCCGAACTCTGCACATTCGCGAATTCGAGACTTCACAGGTTCCAGGCTTCCGAGAATCGTGAATTCCCTGCTCCTGAAAAACATGCTTTGAGAACTTTGTTAAGCTCAACGTTTCGAGGGTGACGGGTTTTCCTGAATTCCCCAACACTAGCCCCTCGGGGAAGCGGGTTGACTCCGACGATCCGATTCCACGAATCCTTCGGAAATTTAGTAAAAAAACGTCACCCTTCCCCACGGTGGGCGCCAATGTTGGGGGGGGTTACCCAAAAAATTCGGATGACTACCCTAACACAAGTGAGAGTTCTTAACACGTTCAAGTACAATACGAGAGCGCAAAGAGACTGTGATTCCCTCTGCAAGTAGCACAAGTTCCAAAAAAGTTTGAATCCGTTTACACGTGCCCTTGCGCCCCCTTTTATAGGGAGATGAAGGGACTTTTACATACCGATAACACCCCTAGCCTCAGAGAATATTCCTAGTGTGAACGCATACATGATTGTCTTTTTTATCTAACATATTTACAAATCTGCCACTAGTTCACACTCTAAACCCGGACTTTTTGGGACTACAACTTTGACTTTGCTTCTCCCCTGGTTCGTGAATGTCTTCGCATGAAACTCCCGAACTAGGTCTTCAACAGATTCCCGAATCGGCCCTTGCTTCCCAGCTGGTTCGCGCATGTCCACGCGCCTGACTCCCGAACAGGGTCTTCATCAGATTCCCGAATCGGCAGTTCTCCGAAGTTCGGGCTATCGACAGTTGAGATTCCGGGCTTCCGCATGTTCGTGACTCTACCTCCTTGCCGAATCAAGATTCCCGAACTCTGCACATTCGCGAATTCGAGACTTCACAGGTTCCAGGCTTCCGAGAATCGCGAATTCCCTGCTCCTGAAAAACATGCTTTGAGAACTCTGTTAAGCTCAACGTTTCGAGGGTGACGGGTTTTCCTGAATTCCCCAACACTAGCCCCTCGGGGAAGCGGGTTGACTCCGACGATCTGATTCCACGAATCCTTCGGAAATTTAGTAAAAAAACGTCACCCTTCCCCACGGTGGGCGCCAATGTTGGGGGGGTTACCCGAAAAATTCGGATGACTACCCTAACACAAGTGAGAGTTCTTAACACGTTCAAGTACAATACGAGAGCGCAAAGAGACTGTGATTCCCTCTGCAAGTAGCACAAGTTCCAAAAAGTCTGAATCCGTTTACACGTGCCCTTGCGCCCCCTTTTATAGGGAGATGAAGGGACTTTTACATACCGATAACACCCCTAGCCTCAGAGAATATTCCTAGTGTGAACGCATACATGATTGTCTTTTTTATCTAACATATTTACAAATCTGCCACTAGTTCACACTCTAAACCCGGACTTTTTGGGACTACAACTTTGACTTTGCTTCTCCCCTGGTTCGTGAATGTCTTCGCATGAAACTCCCGAACTAGGTCTTCAACGTATTCCCGAATCGGCCCTTGCTTCCCACTTGGTTCGCGCATGTCCACGCGCCCGACTCCCGAACAGGGGTCTTCATCGATTCCCGAATCGGCGGTTCTCCGAAGTTCGGGCTATCGACGCTTGAGATTCGGGCTTCCGCATGTTCGTGACTCTACCTCCTTGCCGAATCAAGATTCCCGAACTCTGCACATTCGCGAATTCGAGACTTCACAGGTTCCAGGCTTCCGAGAATCGCGAATTCCCTGCTCCTGAAAAACATGCTTTGAGAACTCTGTTAAGCTCAACGTTTCCAGGGTGACGGGTTTTCCTGAATTCCCCAACACTAGCCCCTCGGGGAAGCGGGTTGACTCCGACGATCTGATTCCACGAATCCTTCGGAAATTTAGTAAAAAAACGTCACCCTTCCCCACGGTGGGCGCCAATGTTGGGGGGGTTACCCGAAAAATTCGGATGACTACCCTAACACAAGTGAGAGTTCTTAACACGTTCAAGTACAATACGAGAGCGCAAAGAGACTGTGATTCCCTCTGCAAGTAGCACAAGTTCCAAAAAAGTCTGAATCCGTTTACACGTGCCCTTGCGCCCCCTTTTATAGGGAGATGAAGGGACTTTTACATACCGATAACACCCCTAGCCTCAGAGAATATTCCTAGTGTGAACGCATACATGATTGTCTTTTTTATCTAACATATTTACAAATCTGCCACTAGTTCACACTCTAAACCCGGACTTTTTGGGACTACAACTTTGACTTTGCTTCTCCCCTGGTTCGTGAATGTCTTCGCATGAAACTCCCGAACTAGGTCTTCAACAGATTCCCGAATTGGCCCTTGCTTCCCCGGTTCGCGCATGTCCACGCGCCTGACTCCCGAACAGGGTCTTCATCAGATTCCCGAATCGGCAGTTCTCCGAAGTTCGGGCTATCGACGATTGAGATTCGGGCTTCCGCATGTTCGTGACTCTACCTCCTTGCCGAATCAAGATTCCCGAACTCGCACATTCGCGAATTCGAGACTTCACGAGTTCCGTGCTTCCGAGAATCGCGAATTCCCTGCTCCTGAAAAACATGCTTTGAGAACTCTGTTAAGCTCAACGTTTCGAGGGTGACGGGTTTTCCTGAATTCCCCAACACTAGCCCCTCGGGGAAGCGGGTTGACTCCGACGATCCGATTCCACGAATCCTTCGGAAATTTAGTAAAAAAACGTCACCCTTCCCCACGGTGGGCGCCAATGTTGGGGGGGGTTACCCAAAAAATTCGGATGACTACCCTAACACAAGTGAGAGTTCTTAACACGTTCAAGTACAATACGAGAGCGCAAAGAGACTGTGATTCCCTCTGCAAGTAGCACAAGTTCCAAAAAAGTTTGAATCCGTTTACACGTGCCCTTGCGCCCCCTTTTATAGGGAGATGAAGGGACTTTTACATACCGATAACACCCCTAGCCTCAGAGAATATTCCTAGTGTGAACGCATACATGATTGTCTTTTTTATCTAACATATTTACAAATCGCCACTAGTTCACACTCTAAACCCGGACTTTTTGGGACTACAACTTTGACTTTGCTTCTCCCCCGGTTCGTGAATGTCTTCGCATGAAACTCCCGAACTAGGTCTTCAACGATTCCCGAATCGGCCCTTGCTTCCCACTCGGTTCGCGCATGTCCACGCGCCCGACTCCCGAACGAGGTCTTCATCGATTCCCGAATCGGCGGTTCTCCGAAGTTCGGGCTATCGACGGTTGAGATTCCGGCTTCCGCATGTTCGTGACTCTACCTCCTTGCCGAATCAAGATTCCCCGAACTCGCACATTTGCGAATTCGAGACTTCACAGGTTCCAGGCTTCCGAGAATCGCGAATTCCCTGCTCCTGAAAAACATGCTTTGAGAACTCTGTTAAGCTCAACGTTTCCAGGGTGACGGGTTTTCCTGAATTCCCCAACACTAGCCCCTCGGGGAAGCGGGTTGACTCCGACGATCTGATTCCACGAATCCTTCGGAAATTTAGTAAAAAAACGTCACCCTTCCCCACGGTGGGCGCCAATGTTGGGGGGGTTACCCGAAAAATTCGGATGACTACCCTAACACAAGTGAGAGTTCTTAACACGTTCAAGTACAATACGAGAGCGCAAAGAGACCGTGATTCCCTCGCAAGTAGCACAAGTTCCAAAAAAGTCTGAATCCGTTTACACGTGCCCTTGCGCCCCCTTTTATAGGGAGATGAAGGGACTTTTACATACCGATAACACCCCTAGCCTCAGAGAATATTCCTAGTGTGAACGCATACATGATTGTCTTTTTTATCTAACATATTTACAAATCTGCCACTAGTTCACACTCTAAACCCGGACTTTTGGGACTACAACTTTGACTTTGCTTCTCCCCTGGTTCGTGAATGTCTTCGCATGAAACTCCCGAACTAGGTCTTCAACAGATTCCCGAATCGGCCCTTGCTTCCCAGCTGGTTCGCGCATGTCCACACGCCTGACTCCCGAACAGGGTCTTCATCAGATTCCCGAATCGGTAGTTCTCCGAAGTTCGGGCTATCGACAGTTGAGATTCCGGGCTTCCGCATGTTCGTGACTCTACCTCCTTGCCGAATCAAGATTCCCGAACTCTGCACATTCGCGAATTCGAGACTTCACAGGTTCCAGGTTTCCGAGAATCGCGAATTCCCTACTCCTGAAAAACATGCTTTGAGAACTTTGTTAAGCTCAACGTTTCCAGGGTGACGGGTTTTCCTGAATTCCCCAACACTCACCTTTAAGAGATTTAGTCCAAAACTAGGGTAGAATTATGGATAATCTGTCTAAGAAGTTAGCTTCCAATGATAAAATACTAGAAACTATTAGTAATAAAATGGAAAGCTTTTCTTCTTCCATCAAGAACCAGCATAGCTTTAATAAAATGCTAGAATCTCAGATTTCTCAGTTGGCATCATCTGTTCCTACAGCTAACCCAGGTAAGATTCTGGGCCAGCCGAAAGAATTAGAATCTACAAATTTTGTCGATATCTATTCTGCAGATCTATGTTCGAGCAAGACAGAAGAAGGCTCAAGATGGACTGACTGGGGCATGCCCGCCAAAAGAGGAGATCTAGGAAGGCCCATCATCACCATCACTATTGGAGCCTACACCTTCAGGAATGCACTTTATGACTTCGGGTCTAGCGTCAACATAATGCCTAAGGTAATATATAAGAAAATTAATGGTTCACCTTTATTGTATACAACCATGTGCTTGCAGCTTGCAGACCTGTCACTATGCCACCTCGAGGGCATCCTAGACGACGTATGTTTGGGGGTAGGACTCTCCTACATGGCTGCCGACTTCGTTGTTGTCTAGACTGGGGGAAGTGAGAATGCTCCAATCATTTTGGGACGTCCTTTCCTTGCCACAGCTAAAGCCATCATCTACACCGACGCCGCCAAGATCATCTTCTCCATCAATGGGAGGAAGGAAAGATTCAATTGCAAGAACAAAATCCTAGAAGCTCCTGCACACCCTCAATATCCTTACCCTCAAGAACACAAGCCAGTTGCCGAGAAGAAGATAAGAGATAGAAGGAGGAATAAGAAAAATAATCGACCTCAACCGCATGTGAAGGAAGTTTGGATGATCAACACGATTCAGTCAGAGAATAAGAACCCGTTCCCTTCACCATTACTACGAAAGCTTGAAGATCCTGGAGTTCCATCAATCCACTGCTCCATCAATCAATGGAACTTCCAGTGAGTTGTTTGCGACACGAGATCGGGCGTTAACCTAATGTCTAAGGTAACCTACAAATTAATATATGGTGACCTGCCTTTGTATTCCACAATATAACATTGCAGATGGCGGATCAATCACAATGGTTCTCGGAAGGAATTGCATGAGATGTACCTGTCAAGATAAAGGATAACTATGTCCTAACTGACTTTTTAGTCATAGACATGGGAGATGAGCAAGATCCTCCCATTGTGCTTGGAAGACCGTTCCTGAACACAACAAGAGCAATCATCTACATTAGGACTTGCGAGATCCACTTTCAGTTCAGAACCGAAAAGGAACGCTGCTACTTCAATACTTACACTAATCCTGAGCAGCCCAAGAAGAACAAGACGCGGAGACGCCTTCAGAGATTACAACACAAGCTAAACACAAAGTTGATAAATGTCAAGAACATTGAAGAAGAGATTAAGGAGAAGTCCGCTCAGCTTTTACCAGCCCAACATTCTGAACCTGTTACTCCAGAAAGGTCTCCACCGAAGAAACAAGTTTGGAGGAAGAAAGATCAAAGTACACCTTCGAAGACCATTCGCTACCCGCGTCATCGACTGATCAATCAATGGACACTACATCTACGCCATGGGAGTAAGTACTCTAAACTCTCGCCGATAGGTAACTCGGTATTTATCTTTATATTCTGCATTGCATATTTAGATTAGCATGTTTATTTCTCTATACCTGCATTGAAAAAAACCATAAAAATATTTTCTGCTTTTGCATTCTTTAAGGCCCCATGTACTCCGTACTGTGGCGGCATAAAAAAATAAATAATAAAAATAATTTTGCATTCACATGTTTTTGCATTTAGCATCCCTTCTGCATATAAAAATTCACAAAAATACGTGGGCACATGAAGGTCCACACATTTCAGAAAAAACCCAAAAAGAAGGTTACACATGAAGGCTCACATCATAATCCTAGAATTTGTTCCTTCGGGTATTTGCGAGACTAATATTGACAAAGAGAATTTAATAAGAACCCGAAGGTAAACAAGTTTCAAGGATGAATCAAGAATCACTTCAAGATCCAGCTTGGGGGAAAGCACCCCCAGTTATCACAAGTATCACTATCCTATGTTTTAGCTAGTTATTTGAGTTTTAGTTAAAGGTCTTAGTTTGAATAAAATGCTAGAGTCTGCTAGTTGGTTTTTCTCTTTAATAATGATCTTGATGATATATGCTTGAAGATGATGAATAGTTGCTCCATCCTAATTCCTTTTAAAAGTGCTTGGTTTTCTATTCTAGATGCTCCTGAAGCTTAAATGCTTAATTTGCTCTGAACCCAAAACATGTGCAAGTATATGCTTAATTTGAGTCTAGGCTTTGAAAGATGATTCATGAAAAGTTGAGTTGCTATTTGATGAGGGCCTGGATTAGGGCCCCCTTTGACGGCAAAAAGATCTTCCTTAAACACAAGGTAATTCAACACCATTGATAACGTGAAGGCCAAGATTGACAATGTCAAGGCCAAGATTCAAGACGAGGAGGACTGAGGACCCTGGTCAAGACCCACACTGGCAAGACGTTCGGTCTTTGGCCGTTGGCTACATCTCCGACCAGTTCCCTGCAAGAGGGATCCCCACGACAAGTCTCCGCCTCGCACGACCACCCTCCGGCTCTGACTGGTACGTGGGCCATGGCGCGCAGTGCAAGCACGGGGCGCGAGCACCACCACCGACGCGCGTGGGGGAACGATTCCCCTTGCCGTGCAAGTACAATAGCTGGAGGCCATGCAAGTAGCTCACCCCGACAAGAGCCTTAATGCTGGCCTGACCGGCTGCGCGGCCATCCCATCGCCATCATCTCTTACTCTGCCACACGCAAGCTTGGCCCGAGGCACTCAACCACCCTCTACTATGCGCACGAGCCTAGACTTAGGCTCGGGCATGGCGGGCTCGTCAAGAACTCGGGCAGGCTAAGGCAAGCGCAAACTACTCAGAGGAGAAGCCAGGCGTCCCGGGATGAATAGTCACACCCGACCACGCGGCGGCTCCCACAACTAAGCATCACAACTCAGCTTCAATGCGACCTGACCGACAGCAACGTGCGACAGGACGTACCAGCAACCAAGCACTGTACCTTTTTCTACTTCCCCCTTGTGCCCCTCCCCTTGTGGCTATAAAAAGGAGAGGAGAGCAACAATTACAAGGGTTAGACTTTCGATAGCTCAAACACCACTTCAAGGGACTTGGGCTGGACACCCTCTCCCGACCAGCTTGTATCCCCTACTACGAGCACCCCTAGCTCGGGAACACGACAGCTCGACACTGAACGTAGGGTATTACTCCTCAGAGGCCCGAACCAGTATAAATCCTGTTGTCTCCCGCGCTAACCATCCGAGCCCAACACACGATCGATACAAATTTACTGCCGGCGGTAGAGAACCCTGACAGTTGGCGCGCCAGGTAGGGACACATCGTGTGTCTCGATGAACTCCAGTGGATCGGATGGACGGCCGCAGGATCACGCTAACTCCTGGGGCCACGCTGCGCTTCGGCTCCCTCGGCTTCGTCTACACCGGGCCGGAGAAGTCCGTCGTTATGCCCGACTTAGGGGCCATGAAGGTGAGGTGACCGCCGGGGGCCTTCGCCAGATAGGGGCCCAACCATCATTAGCTTCACGTGTAGAGCTGTGGAGGTCATTAGCTTACGCAAGGCATGTCGAACAAGAATACAATTTTGCCGACTGCACATCTAGCGTCAGCTCGCGCAAGGACTTAAGGAATTAATCATCCTCTCAGCTCGTTGAAAGGAATTGTGTTGCTACCCTCTCGTCCTCTCTGCATGCTCTCCCTGCTCTTGGCTGCCAAGTGCCTGCAGCAGGATCGGCAGTCCATACTGCACCACGTCCTAATAGCTACCACCATATTTTCTGAAATCAGATAAGTAGTGAGTTGCTAAAATTGAGTTTTACACTTTCCATTCCTTTTTGCTTTTAGGCATAATTTAGGTGCGACCAAAATAGTATTTGAGGTCATGATATTAGTTTTTACCACTCTTTATATTGACATTGTATTGAATAATTAAATATATGTTATTATGTATGATTATCTCTCATATCATGCTACGAATGAAAACATATTATAATTTAAAGGGCACATAATGTTCGAGTCGCTCTAGGGTCCTCAAAATCACAGAGCCGGCCCTGTCCGTCGTCGGGCGCACCTTCGCCCGACCGCCTCGTCCCAATGTCCTCACGGGGGCTGCGGCACGCGAGGTTTTCGTCCGAGGCTTCTCGGATGACGTCATCATCGGCATGTTGGGGCCCAATCCAACGCAGGAGCGTTTTAGGCTCGCCACCTACTACCTCACCGACCTCGCCTTCCAAGACAGCGGAGACGAGCCACTGGCCTGGGGGGAGTTCATGGAGTGGTACACCACAATGTACCCCCGTGGACAACCCGGCCTCCCAGACGACCCGGTGACGGCCTACGTCAACGACCTCCACGCGACCGGCGCCGCCCCTGGGTCTACGACGACTCGGAGGGCATGGACCATGCGACGACATGATCCCACGTGAGAGTGCAATGTCTGTGCGGCCTCCACTTCAAGCAGCTCCGAACCGGAGTCGACTCCGTGCCACCGTGCCGCCGACGCCCAACGACGGGCGCGGCTCGACGAACTCGCGGAGGCAAGGCGCTAGCTCGACGAGGAGCTGGCCCTTCTTCACCAAGAGCTGGGCATGGATGTCGAGCCCCGCGATCGACGGCCTGCACTAGACATACCTGTGCAGGAGGAGCCCCTGAGGGGAATGGCGACCAGCGTGAGCACCGTCCGGCTGCCGAACAGCCGCACGACCGCGCACCGACGCCGCCAGCGCGCGGGTCGGCACGCGACAACAACCGACGCATCAACGAGGGCGTGAATGTCGACGCTAACACTGACGTACCGCCACTCTTCCGGCGAGCATTGCAGAACCTTGCCGCTGCGGTGACCTCCGAGGAGAGACGAGTGCGCCAACAGCTGAAGGCGTTGCTCGAGGCGGCGGCAGCACAACAAGCCGAGAGCTCGGCCTTGTGCCATCGCTCCAAGCGTGGGTTTTTCCCGAAAATTAACAAAAGATAAAGTGCTTAGATATCAAAGCTTGGAACCTTTCCCGGTGGTACCGGTACAGCTTCCATATTTATGGCTAAAGAGCGTATGGGATAACACAATAGCTATAGAAAGCCATCTGTCGTAAGAGCCACGACCATTCGGGAACCAAAAAGGGAAAAAAGACATCGCCGAATGGATGAGGTAAGCATGACAAAGAATCGATCTTTGTAAAAACAAGGATGCATGCGCAAAGCTATGACCGATCCCCATGAAGATTAACATTAAATAAATAAAGTAAAGCACGGACATGATCATGTATTAAATAAGCACGCATAGATCCAAAGCACTAGTCTACCGCATGTCTAGTTACTTTAAGATCCGTCTGCACGATATCAAACAAATCTATCCACCGCATGATACAACTTTGCATGAAAAACCGACCACTTTCCACAAATAGATCTATCCACCGCATGATACAATCTAAATATGGAAAGCTAGAAGCATGCATCATTCAAAACATAAATAACGCACGTGATCTACTCGTGAAGAAACATAACCGAATGCGTCAAATGTACCGATTCAGGGTCCATGAAGAAGGAACAAACATTACCACGAGAATAAATCTATCGATTGATTTGGGAATCTAATCCACCGATGACTAGCTCCAAAGCAACCCAAAAACCTCGCATCTACCGCATGATACCCGGCTCTTTCAAGATTTATACGAACATAGCAAGCTTGAACCCGCAACACGTAACAACCTAGATCGATTTGGTTTCGGCTATCGAAAGCATAAGATCCACGTATTAAAACATGAAACCTACTCGAACAAGGATCATAAAAGAGATATAGCCGATCCAAATCCATCTAGATTGGGCAAAGGTGTGTTACATGAATTAAAACATAAAGTAAAAACTCAAGATAACACGGGATAACTTAATGAATCTATTGGATCTTGCCAAAACCCAATAGAGCCGATAACTAGCTCCAAGCTAGATCTTAGCCTACCGCATGGCTCATGATCTAACAAGAAACCTTCTTGAACCAAGCTTGAATCTACCGCATGACACGAAGCATGGTAACAAGACTACTTGCATCGATCTAAATCCACCGCATGATACTAGACATGATACAAGGTTGCCGTACTCACGGAGGTCGACGGATCGATAGGCCCTCTTGAAGAACTCGACGACACGACAAGGACTCTAGGGTTTGGCGTAAGGCCGGTGTATATTGAGGAATGATTGTGTCTGTTACATACATTCAGGGGTCGTATTTATACCCTGTTGAGTACAACTGTGAATGGATTAGTTGCCTAACTAAGCTCGATCGCCTACCCATCCATTCGTCTCCCCTGATTGAGCCACGTCGCCGTCCAATCCCGCAAAATCAGCTCTACTGTTCCTTTGCCGAACCGAGCAAATAGCCGACCGTCGCATCTTTTTGCCGAAAATCTCTCTCGAAAATATCCTTCCTTCCACCGGACGGACTCTTTTTCGAACCGGACCCACAGTCGACTCCTTACCAAATTTTGGTGTTAACACATGCCCCTTCAATTGTGGGATAAAAGTAATTTTGTTCCACAATTGACTCCACCACGAATCCTCGAATCAAATCGTCAACACCGTTCTTCGCAATCCGCCGAATCTTCATCCGGATCCAACCCTAGATCTCCTCGTTCCGAGCTCGAACCTCCAATGGCAGCTCGTAACCAAGATGCTCGTGTAAATTCATCCCCCGCAAACCTTGTTCGGCATTAGGTTTTCAATTTTACCCGAGATTTTCTTTTTCGCTTTCGTTCAGGAGCCTTCTACTGAGCTTTTGATTCGCACCGAGGCCAATTCGAGGTCTTATTACCTTGGTCCTGTGGGGAATCCTGATCCTCGAGATTTTATTGCCGCGGAATCCCAGAGAATCCCCTTCAAAGCAGCTTTGTCTCCACCTCCTCATTGGCAAGATGCGTTCAAGAACTGGCCTTTACCCCCAATTGCAGGCTGGAAGACTTGGTATCGGAGGATTCTTGCGGATAAGAGTGGATTGACCAACCTGGATGCTCTCCGCATTGCCCAGTGCTTGGAGCTATCCGTGGCTGAGACCCCCAAGAATGAAGATCTTCTGATAGCAGCTTGCCACTTTTGGTCAAATGGCGTCAACTCCTTCCTTTTTGGCCACGGTCCGATGTCTCCCACCTTGGCCGATGTATATATAATTACCGGCCTTGACATTACAGGATCCGTTCAGCCTTGGAATTTCAAAAATTCCTCACGGCAGACAGGGGTGAAGCCAGGGAACGGGTACAAGCAATACATCTTGAAACACATGAAGGACAATCCCCTGGGTGAAATTGAATATAGAGCTTTTCTGAATATGTGGCTGTGCAGATTTGTCTTCTGTGGGAAAGCCAACGAGCCCACCTTGAACCATATCGTGATGGCATCTCATTTGGCCGGTGGCAACCGCCTCCCTCTTGGAAAATTCTTCCTCGGCAGTGTATACCACATGCTTCACCAAACTGTTACTCGATGTATACTACCCAAAGAATATCATGTGTCAACGGCCCTTGGTGGTTCGTTCAAATGTGGCCGCAGCCTCCACATGCATCGATCATCGTGTCGACTTGAACTCCAGTTCTTCCCCTTGTCCAATCACCCTGAAGGAGAACCCCAAGCTACCAGAGGATGCCAAAATTACAGAGAAGCGGCTTCAACTGTCCTCGTTCAAAGAAGACATCGCCCAGCTCTTCGAGCTATTCTTTAAAGGTTTCCCCCAATCCTCTCGGCTTCCTTATTTGGGCAACGACACCTTGACCTTCCCCGTTGAATTCTCTTTTCGAGCCCGCCATCAAGATGGGAGATTCTTGGAGATCCTTAATATCATAATCCGCCCATGCATACCGCCGCCGAGTTCAATGGAGGAAGGCTGAATGTCAGCACTTATGAGTACTATCGCCCTAATGTAATGGCCGTGCAACTTGGATGCGGCCTGCATGCCCCCAAGATTGTTCCCGCATGAATTCCTCAAACCCGCAGAGGAAATCAAAGAGCTGATGCAGAGTGAAGAGAAGTTTTCAACTATGAGTGCGGACCCCACCGTCTACACATGTCCTTTCATGCCCACAACCATAGCTCACCCCACCTTTAACTCCCGGTGGCAAGAATTCCACGATCACATCTTCGGTGAGCCTCGTTCATGTATTCTCGTGCGTGCAGTTGGTGCCCGACTTCCCGCCGACTTCGAGGTAATACAATGAGCCCTCGGATCGTGCATGTCCTCTTTATTCATGGTCCCGACCTTCATCTTCTTGTCCACAGAACATAGTGCCTGCCCCTCGAGCCAGGGTAATTGCTTACAATGTCGAAGGCCCAATTTCAAGACCGGGATTCAAATCCACAACTCTGCATCAACTAATGGCCAGGTATGCTACCACAGATCCCAGCCTTTCTAGCCTTGCCGCGTACATGGAGGCAAGGCCCGCATCCGATTGCCCCTCCAAGTGCTAAAAGGAGAAGAACTCGTCAAGAAAGTGCTTGTTGAGGTAAAACCTTTTACCTTCTTGATTACCAGGTTACTCTGTTCTTGATGACTCATATCATTGTGCATTTTCAGACCAGAGCCCAGCAGCCTTCAGAACCAGTACCTGCCAATGCCCCATCCACTGGTATGACCTCTACTGTTCTTTCTTAAGGATGAGCACTGGCATTTACCCTTTCAATTTGACATTTGCAGAAGAAGCCATGGAAGGACAGCTTGTAGATGTTCCAGTGGTTCAACAAGCGAGTCCATCCAGGGTTGAATTACCCATCCCAAAGGAGATCTCATCTTCATCACCTTCTCGTAAGCAATAAATTCTCCAGAGATGAATCTCCCAACTCAACCGGAGCCAATAAGTTCTCCAAGGGTGCCATCACCTGTTGGCCAAGCAGAGATAACCAACCCAACAGAGGCAGACCCGACTCTTCTTCAGCCAGAAACCCACGAGCTGCCAGTGGCTGCATCAGCACCCCCTAGCTTGGAAGTTTCAGCTCTACCTGGAGCATCTCCTCCACCTGTGATTGCCCCTGCTCAAGAAACTAGCCATGAGGTATCCATCTGTATTTAATTTTGGTACCTTGATGTTTAGCATCCTTAATTCGGCAATATTATTTCTCAGATCGTGCTCCATCATCATCAAGCCTGCCATCGTAGAGCAATCCAAACCGCCGAGGTGATGGAAAGAGTATACCAGCCTTTACCGATGAAGTATTGTCAAAGCTCAAAGAAATCGCCGCTCGGCTAGAAAAAGATGCTCAAGATCGGCTCAATGATCTCCATCACTTCGAAGAGATGTTTGAATCTATCGCCCAAGAACTCCCCGAAGACATCGGAGCTTCTCTATCATCCGTCTATGGCTTAGAAGCCCTTTATGCACCCGTAAGGCACGCTTGGAGGAAATTGCGCTCCCGCCCGCCATTGAAAAGAGGAAAACCGATGCCGAACATGCTATGAACGGGCACAATCCCAAGCGAGAGCCACAAGGATGCATTGGCTAACCCGCAAGCTTCTTATGATCCGAAAATTGCCAGAAGGCCGCTCTAGAAGCAGTAACCGAGAAGCCCGTCGCCGGAGATAGAGATCGACAAAGAGAAAATAGCCGAACTTCCTGGACTGATAGCAAAGACCCAAGCGGAAGCAAAATCGGCTATCACCAAGATAGAGCAATGCGATGCGAACTCGCCGATTTATCCGGTACCCAAAAGGATTGCCGAGAGCCGCCGGACAATTCCCATCTGATAACATCCAATGCTCGTGGTGTAATTGCCAAACTTCTGAATGCTTGAATGTCCTTATTGATGTGTAACTGAATTGGTCGTTCTTGTAATATCTTCTTGCACTCCGTTTCCTTTCTTCTCGCGCACTTTCAAATATAATGTCGAACGACCCATTCGTAGTGAAACGCCAACTCCCGAACGGCACTTCGATTTTCTATAGCCGAACCAATCAACTGCACGCGGCTCAGCCTAGAACTCCAAGCGACCCGTCGGCTGGGGCCGGCCAAGGAAACCTTTCCACCTTCCGATTTTCTTGGGATATGCGCCACGATCCACGCCCACGACTCGAAGCCACGATTCATCCCCGCTGTGCCTATAAATGTTACCATAGGTGCCCCTAGCTCTCCACCAGGCCTTCTAGCTCTCGAATCTTTGCCAATCTTTAGCCCTTTTGCAAACAGTGCACATCCCAAACCACAATGGTGCGCCGCCTCAACCGCCGCCGCGCCTCCGACGAGGCCGAGGGGAGCAGCGCCAATGCGCGCAGGCGGTGATGATCGTCGATCTCTCCTCTTTGATTCTATTCTTGATCTTCTTTTGCCTTGACGATCACCCCCCTTTTTCGCATTGATTCAAGGGAATCCGCCCGTGCGCCGCCAATCGGCCCCTCCCGCATGACTCCTCGAGTCCGATGGCCACTCCCCGCACCGCACGGGGAAGAAGACGCCATCCGCTTCAAGGAGGAGCCGGAGGCGTCCCGCGTGAGCCGGAGGACGTCTCCAAGAAAGCGGGCATAGCCGAGCTAGAGTGGGAGGACCCGCCGCAGTAAAATACCGCCGGAAACCATTGATGGTACCGGCTTTGAGATTAGTTCTTGATTCCACCCGGCTTTTGACGCTAATCTTTTTCTTCTTGCTTCTTGTAGCCCGCGACGCGGAGCTCAACCAACCGAAGGAGCCGGTGGAGCACCGGCCGAGAAGGTGAACGCCCCCCGCAATACGCCGCGGGAGCGCCTTGCCGCGTGGAGCGCCGCGTTGATGAGGTGGCCGTCCACGGCGTCCGTCCGGGCACCACCTTGGGCCTCGGGCCGCCATGGCGACGCACACGGACGTCGACTACTCCACCAGGCCGCGCGGCTTCCGGGCGGCGCGCCGGAGGACATCGAGGAGATCGAGCTCATCCCGGAGCGCCTTGATGGCCATGGCGACGCCATTGCCGAAATTACTCATCCCCAACCGTGTTGAAATCGTGCTCTTCGACTAGATTGTACTAGGGATGTGTAAATATCGGCAATAGATGAAGAACTTTTGAAGTTTCGCACCGTTTCGTGATGACTCCTTTTGCATTTTGCATCCGCGAATTTTGTTTTCTTTGAATGCATCCGGAACTATCTTTAGCCGAACGCGCGAGAACAACTCGCCCCTTGGCGCAAAATCCACAGAGGATCCCGGTTCGGCAATCCATAAACACCGTTCAAGAGAAAACCCTTCGCACTTGGTAGAAAACCCCGCCGCTTGGTATTCCAACAAAGGTGTACCGGCTAGCCATCACTCCCAATGCGCCTCTCCGTCAATAAAATAGCCCGCGGGGTGCTCTCGCAAATCCACTCGCGCACTCATCCATCATTTCTCATCTCTTCCCCCCGCCTCTAAAGGAGAAAACCCCAACGCCATGGACAAGGGTAAACAACCCTCAGAGAGCAGCTCATCAAGGAAGCGCACGATTCGGAAGTGAGTTCTTTCTTGATCTGCTCCTTGTTCTCCCGCATGATCTTGCGCTTCATGTTTTCCTCTCGTCCTTTTCAGCCTTGATTTGCTTCCCGAAGAAGTCATCGGGACCGAAGATGTGCCTGAGTACATCTCCTCCGATTCCTCCATCGAAGCAGAGGATGCCACGCCTGAACAGAGGACCAACCATCAGCTGCGCCGCCGCGTCCGCACCTCGGAGCACGGCCTCAGGGACATGTCCGCCCGTTGCCAAGCCGAGCGCGAGCGTCGCATGGCTCTGGAGGCATTAGTAGGGGGTAAACGTTCCTGACTCCTTCTTGACCTCGTGCTTGCACTTGGATTTCTTGCCCCTAATCTTGATTCCTCCGCTTTAGATGTCTCTGACAGGTACAACAACCTGAAGACGGCCTGGGATAGCTTGGTGGAGGCCGCCAACCATGGTCACCCCCGCGCGTTCCAGGTTGCCGTCACGGTGGTCCTGGAGCAACTGAAGAGGGAGCACCGAAGAATTAAAGAAAAGATTGTATCATACTTTCGCTTCTTCCTCCACGCCTTCGCTTCCCTCCTCCTCGAGGATCCGACCACCGGGTTGTTAGACGTAATCCCGCAAGAAGCAGCTTGTAATGTAATTTTGAGCTAAGGGCAATGCATCCAGCACCGGCCATTTTCTCTTGTTCATGGATTTTGTTCTCAAGGCGGCCTCATTCTTGAGCGCCGCTATTTCTTGTGCCAGATGTGTGTAATCATCGATTGATCTCAATGCTAGGATAATATTTCTTCAGATATCTTCCATTTATTGCAGCGGAAAATTCCTCTCCTAGCAAAGTTTTCAATATGTACGCATTACCAGGAATGCAGCTGACCACACGAAAAGGCCCCTCCCAGTTAGGGGACCATTTGCCGAATTCACTGTATTTAGTTCCAATCGGCAATAGCGCTTTCCAAACTAGATCGCCTTCTGCAAATTGCCTTACTTTTACCTTCTTATTATAGTATTTGGCAACCCGCAGCTTGTTTTTCTCGATGTTCTCCGTGGCCCCGAGACGGATCATATGCAAATCTTCTAGTTCATCCATCATTAGGCCACCGTAATCCTTGGAGCTCAACTCGTTTTGCAAAGCACCACTCTCCTTGAATCCGATTGCATTTCCCAAGGCAAGGATTGCGTGATGCCCGTAAACCAACTCGTAAGGAGAAGTCTTTGTAGCTCCATGGGGGGCCATCCCAGAAGCCCACAGCCGCTTCACCGAGTACCGAATGCCACCTTCTTGGCTTCGATCGATCTTCTTCTCGTATCAGCCTTGATCATGATCTTATTAGAAGCCTCTCGCTTGACCATTAGCTTGGGCATAATATGGAGAAGAATTAAACAATTTGATTCCCATGCTTTCGGCAAAATCTCCGAACTCCAATGACACGAATTGTGCCCCCGGTCGCGGGTAATCGTCCGAGGGATCCCAAATCGATAGATGATGTGTTCCTTGACGAATTCGATCATGTTTTCTCGACGTCACCTTCTTCAAAGTGGGATCGCCTCAACCCATTTGGTGAAGTAATCCGTAGCCAAAAGCACGAACTTATGCCCCTTGCTAGATGGCGGATTAATTTGGCCAATCAAGTCTATACCCCGACCCCCGAATGGCCATGGCTTGATGATGGGATTCAATGCCGATGCAGGGACCCTTTGAATATTCCCAAACCTTTGGCAATCCCGACATCCCTTGTAATACTCAAAGCAAAGCCCTCCAATATCGTCGGCCAAAAGCATCCAAACCTTGTCTAATAACCCATTTCATACGGTAGGCCGATTGGTGCGCTCCACATATCCCATCGTGCACCTCACTCATCATGTTCTTGGCTTCTTCTGGACCCGTGCATCGTAGTAATACCCCATCTAATGATTTATAGAACAGATTATCATCCGTAAGAACGAACTTAATTGCCTTGTACCTGAGTTTCCTAGAGACTTTTCGGGATGGATCTTTCAAGTAATCAACGATTTCTTTCCTCCAATCATCTTCTCGCAAGATCCGCCCCTAGTGCACATACTTCGCAAAGAAACGCTTCTTGACTCTCCTTGTAACCGCAGGCGCTCCGAGCTAGCCCGTTTGCTTCCTCGTTATGCTCTCTAGGAATGTGCCGTAGGGTTACCAATGGGAAGCTTTTCAAGATTTCCCCGCACTCTTCGTAGTAACTCCTCGCTTCGCTTCGCACTCGTATTGGCCGTTCAATTGCTTGATTACCAATCTCGAATCTCCATAGATCTCAACCGAAACGGCCCCAGCCTTCTCTCAAATATTGAAGCCCTCGAAGTAGTGCCTCGTACTCAGCTCGGTTATTTGTGACAAGGTTGTATAGGAATGGCGAATTCAAACATCTCACCTCCGGGCGAAATTAGTAGGATCCCTACTCCCCCACCTTTGCCACACGATGACCCATCAAAAAATAAAGCCCAAGGGGTAATTTCAAGCGGATCAATTGACGGTCACGATGTTCGCTATAAAATCGGCAATGACCTGACCTTTGATGGCTTTTGCCGATTCGAACTTCAACTCGAATTCTGATAAAGCTAAAATCCATTTGCCAATCCGACCGTTCAAAATTGGCATAGATAACATATGTTTTATCACATCAAACTTGGAGTATACAGTGCATTCGGCATTCAACAAGTAGTGCCGAAACTTTGTACACGAGTAGTACACACAAAGACACAGTTTCTCTACAGCCGAATACCTGGTTTCAGGATCAAGTAGTTTTCGGCTAAGATAAGCTACTACCCGCTCCTTTCCTTCGAATTCTTGAATAAGGGCCGATCCAATGGTTTGGGTATCGGCCGCCACGTACAACTTGAAAGGCTTGTTTAGCTGAGGAGGAACCAGCACCGGCGGCTCCTTCATGTACTGCTTGATCTCATCAAAAGCCTTTTGTTGTTCGTCACCCCATGTGAATTTCTGATCTTTCTTTAGCTTCAAAGAATGGAGAGAATGGCAACACCTTCTCGTGATAAATTTGAGATGAATCTTCTCACGAAGTTGATCTTGCCGAGCAGTGATTGCAATTCCTTGAGGTTGGTTGGGGGAACGACTTCATAAATGGCTTTCATGCTTTTCTTGCCAACTTCAATTCCCCCTTCGTGGACCAAAAACCCCAAGAATTCTCCAGCTGATACCCCAAAAGCGCACTTGTTTGGATTCATTTTCAAACCGTGTTTCCGTGTGCACTCCAGGGTCTTCTTCACATCTCTCAGATGGGTGTCATGACTTAAGGACTTGATCACCACGTCATCAATGTAGATTTCCACAGTTTTGCCGATCAACTCATGAAAAATGTAATTCATGGCCCGTTGATAGGTTGCACCGGCATTTTTCAACCCAAACGTCATGACTATCCACTCGAATGTGCCTATATGACCAGGACATCTAAAGGCCGTCTTTGATATGTCTTCTATTGCCATGAAGATCTGATTGTATCCCGCGTTGCCATCCATGAAACTAATCACCTTGTGTCCAGCAGCGGCGTCAATCAACAAATCGGCAATAGGCATCGGGTATCCATCCATGGGAGTAGCTCTGTTCAGGTCCCTGAAGTCTATGCAAACCCTCATTTTTCCATTCTTCTTATACACAGGGACGATGTTAGAAATCCACTCCGCATATCTGCATGGCCGAACGAAGTTTGCGTCAAGTAATCTTTCGATTTCCTTCTTCACATCGGCCAATACTTCATCCTTGTAGATCTTCCGGGGTGGTTGCTTATATGGTTTGAAACCAGGCTTGATTGGCAACCGATGCTCGACGATGGAACGATCCAATCCAGCATCTCCGAGTAATCCCGTGCGAAGCAATCCTTATATTCTTTGAGAAGCTCAATTAAATTCCCCCCGAAGTCCGGGCCGCAAATTTGCACCGATGAACGTCGGCCTTGGCTTATCACCGCTTCCAATATCAACTTCTTCTAGTTTATCGCCCGACATGAATCCTCGCCCTAATTTGCCATCGCTGCCATCTACGGGGTTCTCCATTAAAAATTACTATAAGAGCCGACCGCTTGAATCTACCGTTGATCACCGCCGACAAAGTTCAACAGACCTTCTCCCCGCCTTTCCCCGAGAAACAATCAATGCCTTGGTATTCCCGTAAGGCCGGTTCCATGTTGGCCACGCTCACGAGTCATCCTCCCCGGACGACCTCGATCTCATCATCCACCCACCGGATAAGTCGTTGATGCATGGTGGACGGACGCAACAGCTAGCATGAATCCAATCCCGCCCAAGCAAAGAAGCCGTAGGCTCCTTTGCCCTCGATGACAAAGAAGGTGGTGAGTAGCGTCTTGGACCCGATCATCAAGTCCACGTGAGCACATCCCTTGGTGTCCGAGGGGTTCCCGCGAAGTCGTTCAAGATGATGCTTGTAGGCGTCAAATCGCTCGGCCCATTCCAAGCTTCCCGAAGGTGGTGTACGGCATTACATTGACCGCCGCTCCACCGTCGACGAACATCTTGGTCAATGGCTTGCCATTGACGTATCCTCTCAAGTACGCCGCCTCATGTGACTGGTTCTTGGCCGGCTTGTCGAAGATGGCCTCGCTTGGCCGCAAGACCGCTGTGCCATCATCTCCCTGTGCTCGTCGTCGAAGGAAGCTTCCTCCCCGCATAACCTCGGTTAGCAGGAGCCATGAACTCGTTCGGCAGAAAGTATACCATGCATGCCGGAGCCGAACGCTTCGATCCCTCAAAGTTGGTCCTTGGGGCGCCACATCCGCCTCGTCCGGATCCCGCCCGCTTCAACTCACGGCTCCTCAAGCGCCGGACCCGTCTCTTCCGGCTCTTGCGTAGGCCGGCGGCACCACCGCCCCTTTTGCCGTATGTAGTCAATCTCGTCGTCTTCTTGATCACCCCACCCGAGATCGCCTTGGCGCTTCCCGGGATGATCGATGACTTCAATTTTTTGGCGCCGATCCCCATTAGGGTGGATCCTTCCAAGTCTCTCGTGGACGGATCGGCCGATTGCGCCTTCCTCGCTCGTACTCAACATACCGTCGCCGCATTCGTGACGCTTCTTCAATGTGTGGGCAGCCTTTAGACCCTCATTCCAAAGAAGGCTCGAAGAAGGCGCATCCCTAGTGTGCGCGCTCCCGTTCCGCGCGTGTACCGCTCGTGGTCCCTCCTCGCGCGCCTCTTCTTCGCTCCGCGCTCGCTCCTCCTCGTGACGACGCTTCGGTAGCGCTCTTTCTCTATTTGGCGCCGCCATTTGTTGAGGAGAATGCGCGACGTCACCTTGGGTTTAGGCCCGGACGACTCCCCAATCTCGATGTGGCTCTTGAGAATGCGGGGGGCATCACCTTGTACTTGCTCCGCAGTCACCCGGCGCCTCGGGTCCACCGCTCCACCTTGCTTGGACCCGGTTGAGGTCGTGACCTTGACCTTTCCCTTCTCTTCGCCGTTATCACATTGGACAAGTGCCGAGCATGTTCCGAGGAAAGGGGTGGCCATCCAGCCTTCATCTTGTTATCGAACTTGAGGTGTCCCCTCCCGGATGGCCTCTCGGATCCTCATCCCGAAGACCCCGCAATCGTTGATGGAGTGCGAATCCCCGTCATGGAAGCCGCAAGGAACGTTTCGCTTTAACTCCATCGGGCCGAAGCATAGAATGCCCCTCAGTGCGCCTTGATTCGGCCTTCTTTCACTAAGAGCTCAAACAACTTATCGCCCTTCGTGATGTCAAAGTCATAAGTCCCCTTGGTCTCGCTTGACCCACGCCGATTCATTGTCAAGGGCTCCTTGCCCCACATGATCTCCGCCGGCAGCCTACATCCACCCGGTCCTCGAATCCTCGAACGGATCAGCTTTGTCCAGAACCGGTTGTAGATGCCGCCGACGTCGTGCCGTTTGCCAAATTTGGGGTCCTTTTTGAGGCCATATGCTTGATTGCTCATCGAGACAACTTTTTGTGATAGCCGGCCCGTGTTCTCAAACTCCATCCCAAATAGCTTCTCGCGCACGGCCGGCAACATCCCGCGACGGCCATATCGGCCAACCGATCGTCCGGCAAGTTCGCCGAGAAGCACATGCCTTTGACTTCCCCGAATCTTCTAAGAAACTCCCGCGGTGTTTCACCGTGCCTTTGCTTCGTGGTGGCGAGATCAATTAGCTTCTTCTCGTAGCCGCCGTCGAAATAGTGAGCGTGGAATTTACGCTCCAAGTCCTTCCATCTAGCCACCGATTCAGAGGGTGGACGAGAACCACCGAAAAGCCGGACCCGTCGCCGAGGCGGGGAAGTAGCGAACCCCGAACGCCTCCTCGCCGAGCATTCCCCAAGCCGCATGAGGTACACGGCGATGTGCTCGACCGTGCTTGTCTCGTCCCCGCCCTGAGAACTTTGTGAATTCCGTCGGCGGCTTCACCCTCGGCGGTAAGAGCACGTTATAGTACCACTCTGGGAACGGCGGCCTATAGGTGGGACCCTGCATCTTTGGCTTGAGGCCGAACTGATTTTGCATCAATTCGGCCATCTTGCGCGCTAGGGCGTCATCTTCTTGCGCGCCTGCAGCTGGCGCGTACCCTGGGTGCGGGAAGGCGTCGAACGCTCCGTAGTTTCCCACTTCATGATAACCACCGCCGTACAACACTTCTCCCGGAGCCGCTGGTCGACGGAGCAATCCTCCGGCCGGGATCAAGTGGGGGCCCCGTACGAGCCGAACGCTAGGTCTCCGTACGTAGGCCGGCACGGATTCGGGCCGTTGCATAGGCCGACCCGTGCCGCTCCGTGGTGGCGGCAGATTGGTCGACCTCCCCGAAGCTTGCAACGGGGGCCGAACCGGCCGCCCCCGCCGCCCGGCGGAGGAGGTTGGAATGCTTGGCTTCCGAGCTCGAGGAGGAGGGCCGCCGCGGCCGGCTCCGTAGCGGCGGCCGAGAGCTTGATTCACCCGGCCCTCCACGGTGCTCTTCCTGGACGGCGCCTTCCCGAACGCTTGCTCCATGCCCGGCCAAAGATGGCCACCATCATCCGCCGGAGCGACCCGAGGAAAGCCTTGTTGTGCTTGGTGAGCATGTAGTCCGTCGACTCTTGGAATACGCGCGCGCATTCCTCCTTTTCCCCGCCGGGATGTGGCATCGCTCTCTCCCCCGGCAGCAGCACCCCCGGGCGGGTCATTTTTCGGATACGGGACACCACTTCTATTCTTCTTAAACGACATGAGACACTTTTGCCGAAACCGGTTCACGCGCGTCTAGGAGCCGCCGATGCCGCTCCGGAGAAAGCTCTTCGATGTTGACATCCATGAGGTCCGAGATTTCAGTGCATCTTGAACCAATTCGGCCGTGGTCCCACCGGGCGTGCCAAAAAGTGTGTTGACGCAAAAAGTGCACTCAACGCCAATCACACAAAGAAGTCGAACAAAGTCAAGCTTCACACGCGCGAGAGCAAATGACGTGCCGCCCAATTTTTCCCGAAAATTAACAAAAGATAAGGTGCTTAGATATCAAAGCTTGGAACTTGCCGGTGGTACCGCATACGCTTCCATATTTACGGCTAAAGAGCCAGATGGGATAACACAATAGCTATAGAAAGCTATCTGTCAAAGATCCACGACCATTCGGGAAACCAAAAGGGAAAAATGACATTGCCGAATGGATGTCGTAAGCATGACAGCAATCGGTCTTTGTAAAAAAATATGGATGCATGCGCAAAGCTATGACCGATCCCCATGAAAATTATCATTAAATAAAGTAAAGCACGGACATGACCATGTATTAAATAAGCACGCATAGATCCAAAGCACTAGTCTACCGCATGTCTAGCTACTTTAAGATCCGTCGGGCACGATATCAAACAAATCTATCCACCGCATGATACAACTTGCATGAAAAACCGTACCACTTTCCACAAATAGATCTATCCACCGCATGATACAATCTAAATATGGAAAGCTAAAAGCATGCATCATTCAAAACACAAATAACGCACGTGATCTACTCGTGAAGAAACATAACCGAATAATCGAACAATGTACCGATTCGTGGTCCATGAAGAAGGAACAAACATTACCACGAGAATAAATCTATCGAGTTGATTTGGGAATCTAATCCACCGGATGACTAGCTCCAAAGCAACCCAAAAACCCGCATCTACCGCATGATACCCGTTCTTTCAAGATTTATACGAACATAGCAAGCTTGAACCCGCAACACGTAACAACCTAGATCGATTCGGTTTCGGCTATCGTAAAGCATAAGATCCACGTATTAAAACATGAAACCTACTCGAACAAGGATCATAAAAGAGATATAGCCGATCCAAATCCATCTAGATTGGGCAAAGGTGTGTTACATGAATTAAAACATAAAGTAAAAACTCAAGATAACACGGGATAACTTAATGAATCTATTGGATCTTGCCAAAACCCAATAGAGCCGATAACTAGCTCCAAGCTAGATCTTAGCCTACCGCATGGCTCATGATCTAACAAGAAACCTTCTTGAACCAAGCTTGAATCTACCGCATGACACGAAGCATGGTAACAAGACTACTTGCATCAGATCTAAATCCACCGCATGATACTAGACATGATACAAGGTTGCCGCACTCACTGAGGTCGACGGATCGATTGGCCCTCTCGAAGAACTCGACGACACGACAAGGACTCTAGGGTTTGGCGTAAGGCCGGTGTATAATGAGGAATGATTGTGTCTGTTACATACATTCAGGGGTCGTATTTATACCCCCGTTGAGTACAATCGCGAATGGATTAGTTGCCTAACTAAGCTCGATCGCCTACCCATCCATTCGTCTCCCCGATTGAGCCACGCCGCCGTCCAATCCCGCAAAATCAGCTCTACTGTTCCTTTGCCGAACCGAGCAAATAGCCGACCGGCATCTTTTTGCCGAAAATCTCTCGAAAATATCCTTCCTTCCACCAGACGTACTCTTTTTTCGAACCTGGACCCACAGTCGACTCCTTATGCAAGTTCTTTGAGACTACATATATGGGGGAGGAAATCAAACCATGTAAATAGAACAAATTTGGAATTTTTATGTATTTAAAAAACTAGATTGGATGTTCGATGCCAAGTAAAGGTAGAGGATGGAACAAAGATGCGAGGTGTCATAGATCACAAGGTTTTTGTTTTTCGACCGTCACGAGGTTTAGGGTTTGAGACTTGCGAGCTTAACCGATGTGAGGTCGAAGCGAGGGAAGGTTTGCTACTACGAACGCCTGCACAAAAGATTGCGGTCAGGTAAGATGTGACATCCAAATCGATCTTGCAAATAAGATGTGAGCATAAATAATCTTAGTAGTGCTATGAACTAAATCTAGAGGGCAGTTATGAGTATTTGCTCTAAGAAACAAATAGACGGTGGTAATAAAGATGGTTGAATTCAAGGGTACAGTATGCAAGCAAAAGTGATAGATGAATGATTTCTGGAAATTAGTACATCAATCAGCACGGTGATGATGGATGAACAAGACTGCTTTGGACAATTTATGAATGGTTATTGGGAAGGAATGTAGAAAATAAACCATTATTCACACCTCATCTTTTTCTTGACATTACGAAGAAACACACCAACCAAAATGCTTTTCATGTTGGTTGACACTCCCAAGTTGCAACTATGATTCGAATACGAAGATGATGAAATCCCGAGATCACGTGGTGAGATAGCGGCACGGGCCGGCACACTCACTTCCGCTCGCATAATCGCATTCTTTCGGAGACGAAGAAATCAATGTTCACGTTTATCTTTCGGAGAACACGTACCTCGCGGTAATCGGGCTGAGTCGGGAGATTGGCCACGCGGCCGGACCGCGCCGGCGGGCGGCGCCGACGCCGCGCCTTGTCCTTCGGCTTGGGTACAACGCTGCGAAAACCCCAATCGGCCCGGGTCGGAAAAGAGAGGATCCTCGTTTGGAGGCTACGCCGGCGACTCGGCGCGGGAAACGAGGACGGGCCTTAGGGGCATGGCGGCGGCGGCGAGGGTGGCGCGGCCCGACTCCTCAATCTGCGTTTGTTCTCCTCGATCTGCCGGGCGTCGGCTGCGCCTCGTGGTCCGCCGCGGCCGCCATTTCTCCATCGATTTGTCTCTAACGGCGTTCGCGGCTGCTTTGGGCGGTGAAAGGGGCACGGCCACGGGGGCTCTCGGTGTGAGCCAAAACGAAGCAGCGAGGAAGTCGGGGAGGAGGAAGGTTGCGAAGGCCTGCTCCATGCACGGCGGATGCGAGGAGGAGAGGCGAGGGTGAAGAAGAGGGAGAGGAGCGACGGGCGGGGGCGACGGGGGGAGGGCGGGGAGGGAGCGGTGGATTAGGGATCGGGGATCTTTTTATACGAAGCAAATGCAATTTCACCCATTCGTTCTACTGCGGTGGCGGCCAAAAAAGATGGGGCAATTTGGGCCTAAGACTTTTATTACATTTCTCCACCTTGTGCTTTCCTTTTTCTTTTTTTCATTTCTTTGCAATAAAAATAATTACAATTTGAACTATGTGTGTCTCCAATAGGTTTGGAAAAATTTTAAAAACGTATTTAGACTTATATGGTCCATTCTAGACCACATCTAGGAGATTGACAAAAAAATCAATTGACTTGTAGGGAAAACTCGAACTTGTACTAGTCACTTTATTGTAAAATAATGATAATAATACTTAAATTTGTTCAAAAGATTCTACAAATTGACATGAAACCATATTTTAAGCATATAATGTTTTGCTATAAAAAAATTAATTGATTTTAATAAGTGAGATTATAGATGTTCACAAATAGTAACATCTCTCACATAGTTTCTTATAACTATACTCAAACTTTTGAAGTGCGAACACCTCATAACATTGTTGAAGTCGTATGCGGCTAAAATTTGGTCACAATCTTATTTTAGTTTTAGTGTGATAAAATATGAAGGTACACTACCCTTTGGTTATGCAAAAAAGTTTTTCTCTATTTTTTAAACACCTAAATAATACACCCTTTCCAATAATTCAAAATTTAGTGTCTTAAATATCACCAATCCATTTTCACATGTAGCAATCCATTTTCACATGTAGCGGAGACAACAAATAAAAAATTTTGTAATCTGAGTTTGACATTTTTTAGAGTAGATTTGCTATTTTTTTGTTATTTAATTGAATTTTGCGTGCTTACCGAAAGTAACTCAAAGTTGACCTATGCGTTCGTATGTGCATAGACAACATGCTTTTCACTATTCTCTTTTTAGTTGGAAAAAATATGTTGTATGAAAATCAATCAAGAAATAGTAATTAATATAAAAAATGGCAACGAGTAAAACATCTCGATTTTATAAAAAATTAGAAAAAAGAATCAACGCGCGATTTGGAGTTCGTATGAGGAAGAAAAACAGTTTACAAGTTTGTCAGAAGATTAAAAACACAAAGCTTGCACTTGCTATGAACGAGGAGATGAACAAGTGTGTTTTTCTCTTTTTAATCTTTTGACTAAACCTTGCAACTAGTTTTTCTACCTCATACAAACTCCAAATTGGATGATTCTTTTTTATAAAATTTTCTAACATCGTTCTCTGCCAAGATCTACAACTTTAACAAATGAAAAATGATTTGGAAAACATTTTTATTAGGGGTAATTCAAACTTACATCTCGAATTTACAATATAATAATTCAAATAATAACATAAAATGAATTAGGATGGTTCTACAAATTGACATGGTAACATAATTTGGTCCCATAAACTTTAACGCTGATAAAAATTTCCAAATGATTTCACGTGCGGTGGAACCTGCGTTGTTTAGAAATGGATACATGTCTCACATAGTTTCATAAAAACCCTACTTGAACATTGAAGTGTATCATACTTTTCAAAAAATGTTAGATAGAGTTACCTATGGTCCATTCTAGCACACATCTTGGAGATCCAAACAAAAAATCAATTTACTTATATGAAAAACTCAAACTTGTACTATTCACCTTGTTGTAAAATAATAATAACAATACTTAATTTTGTTCAAAAACATTCTACAAATTGACATGAAACCATATTTTAAGCGTATATGGTTTGATAAAGTGAGATTATAGTTGTTCACAAATAGGACACAAGACTCACATGGTTCCTACAATTGAAAACAAACTTTGAGATTATGAAAAAACATGTTTTTATATTCTCTTTTTAGTTGGAAAGAGTTATGTTGTATGAAAAGCAATAAGAAATAGTAATTAAGATACAAACAAGTAGCCTTTGAGTAAAACATCTCGATTTCAAAGAAAAAATAGGAAAAAGAATCAACTGATTTGGTGTTCGTATGAGAAGAAAAACAGTTTACAAGTTTTATCCAAAGATTAAAAACAGAAATTGCAATTGCTATAAAGTATTTGAGATGAACACGTGTGTTTCTCTTTTTAATCTTTGACTAAAACTTGCTTAACTAGTTTTTCTGCCTCATACAACTTTCCAAATTCGGTGATTCTTTTTTCTAAGGAGCCACCTAAAATCATTCTCTATACAAGATCTACAACTTTAACGAATAAGAAATTGATTTCGACAGCCGGTTTATTAGGGGTAATTCAAACTTACATCTCGAATTTACTCTATCATGAATTCAAATAATATCATAAAATGCTCTAATGAGTCAAAATATGTTGTATAGCCACATATTTTTTCCATGTTTGTTTTAAAGTTTATTGCGGTTCAATTAACAAAACAAAATAAAACACCATAATACAACGTGCTTAATGATTATTCTAGTGGTTTGCACATGTCACTTTTGTTACAAAGGTCTTAGAGTTCGATCCCCAAGCGGAGTATTTTTTTTTGCCAATTAAATTTCTGGTATTGTGTCTATTGTAACCATTTTAGCCCTATTCACAACACTTTTCGGTGTTGCATTAGAAACTCATATGGTTTCATAAGTGAGATACATAAATTTTTGTGAACAATGCTATTATCATTTTGTCTAATGAACAAATGACCAAAATAAGAGTTGTCCAATACATCTTAATGAACTTCATGAGTGGATTGTGGAGGTGCATTACCTACTAACGTAGATGGTTCGGTATATGTTAAAGTGCAACTAATATCACAAAAGTTGTCGTAGCTCAATGGTGATCAAATTGTTATGATGTTGCTAGTCCATAGTTCAAATGCACTATGAAGCAATTTTTTGCATTTTTTGTAGAAAAAGGAGGGAAAGTGCAAAGGGAGTCGGACCATGTGGTCCACGTGGGTAGCCTACATGGGGGGACCACATGGTCCCACGTACGATTTGGGATCCCGCGAATTTGAGACTGCAATGCCACCGTGGTCGAGCCCAGAGCGGGCCAGGCGCCATGTCGTCTGGGTGGAGACCATTGGTGGGACCACAACACCACGTCACCGGGGGACACCTTTGTTGAGTATTACCGCATCACCACGTCCTCGGGGTGGGGACCACATCGACACATCTTCAAGGTGGGACCGGGTGACATCGCAATCGCAGTGGTGACAATTTAAAAATTGTTTTGGTTTCCTCGCATTGTGTCTATTGCAACCATTTTAGGCCCATTGCAACGTTTTTTCGGTGTTGCATTAGACACAAAACAAAATTAATTTGAAACCATCTAGGGTTTAAAAAATTGATTTTTCTTTATAAATTTTTGAAATTCAAAATTGAATCGTTCAAAATCATCCAAATGCAAAAATGATTAGAACACAGAGAGTGTAGATCTTGAGAACTTATACAAACTTGGTATTCATGACTTTTTAATTTAAAACCATGTAGGATTTTAAAAACTAGTTTATCTTTGTAAATTTTTGAAATTCAAAATTTGAATGATTCAAAATGTTAAATGCAAAAAATGATCATAATACAAAAGTGTAGATGTTGATGAGTTCTACAACTTCTATGTTTATGTGTTTTTCCATTTTAAACCATTTGCTACTTCAAATGTTATTAAAGTACATTACTTGTTAAAATGCTAATAATATTGCAAAAGGTGTTGTAGCTCAATGGTAAGGCAAATTGGTATGATGTTGTTGGTCTGTAGTTCAAACCCATTATGAAGCGTGTTTTTTTTTTGCATTTTTGCAAGATAATTGATAACTCACTAATAACATGTCCAATGATTATGAATTTTTTATCACAAACCCTACACTTAAACAAAGAGGAAGGTGAAGGGGGACCACGTGGTCCACATCTATTTTAATAGCTATAAGGTTACTATAAGCTGACAACATAGAAACGTGAAAATGCTTGAACTATGCTAGCTAACAAAAACATTGTAATGGTGTAGTGGTAAGTCATATACTAGTGTAGTATTGTCCTTGATTCAATTCCACAGCATGGTGTTTTTTCTATTTTGTCACTAATGACAGATTGTTTTCCTACCAATTCAAACTTCTTTGTTAAAATTAATAATTAGAAAAAAATCTAAATTCCAAAATTAAGCAAGTTCTATTTTTGACTATGAATTATATTTTTTTCATAGTATATCATACACACTACAAGGCCCAACCCAAATCGGCCTTGGCTCATTAGTTCTCGTTGCAACACTCCAAAGTATATATCGCAACAAAATTAGGCGCACTTGAACACAATTTTTTCTTCGAAGCAAAAGATCTTGTTGCAATAAAATTTAGCATTTGCAACAATACCAAAGTATATTGCAAAAAAGCTGTAAATATATGTTGCAATTCAACCTCCCTTTTGCTTCGCCTCCAAGAGTTCTTGTTGCATTACTTCAATAATTTGCAAGCGCTTCTGATAATTTATGCAACACCACAGAAGAGAGCTTAAATAGTCCACCATTAAATGCAACTAACACAAATGTGGTTGCCGTACTACCACACAATTTACCTGACAAAATCAATTCTAGTGCAACCCTTTGACACCATTGCAATATCGTCACCCCCAAATGCAACAAAGCTTTTGCAACACCTTCAAAACCGTTGTATTAAAAACACATTACCGCTACGATTTTTTAGGAATGGTTGCAATACATCCATCTATACCAACCAAATTTTTTGGCGTTGCAATACGATTGCGTTAGATTTGATACAAAAACCTTGTAGTGCTGTGTAAGGATGTGGCACTTCGTTCAGTTACGTATTACTAGTTATTTTATTTCCGCTTGTATTTTCGAACTGCGAATCTTTATCTTATGCCACGAACAATGGTTTGTAATCAAATGTTCAATTCATGTTGTACTACTGGACTCGCCTTCGCGTGAGTTTTAATGCATGTAACGATCCTACTGTGTTCGATGTACAAGTGATTTACCGGGCGTTAACCAGGCAACCAACGACGAGGATGGTACTTTACTATTGCTTAACGACCAAAGTGGATCGGTCTTAGGCGATAGTACGGTATTTTCCCGGGCGGGTTGTCACACGAGAGATGGCCGGAAAAGAAAGGGAAAAGAATCCTTTGACGGTTGGTGGAAGGAACTTGGATTATCGGTTTGGCACCAAATTCCATCAAGATTATTATGCTAGTGCCATCATCAAGAAGGACTTCCCCATTGCTCGCTCAGAATACATTGATTGGGGATTCTTATCAGTCATGCAGGATGCAAAGATAGCTGAAATTATTTGACAGTGCAAGAAGAAAAATGTCTATGATATCATGGGTTTTGCCAAGTCTTGGAACGGTGAAGTGATTGCACAATTCTATGCCACATGCTACTTCACCACATGGAAGAACGACAAAATTGTGCATTGGATGACCGAGGGAAAATGGTTTGGCATCACTATCACCGAGTTTGCATATGTACTTGGTTTTGATGAAGATGACCTTGGAAGGATGAAGATCCATAGAGATCATGACATGGACAAGGTAGACATGAAGTTCATGTACATCCCGGGACAAGAATGGAACTTTGGACGAGTCAATGGCATGCTACCATTCTATGCATACTTGCACGCATGTTTAGAAAGACACTTGCACCTAGGGAAGGGGACCAATCAATTGTGTCAAGCTATGGAAGAGAATTGTGAAGGAACATGTGTCCTAGTGAGCCGGAGTTTAGTTTTGTGGACTACATTTGGGAGAAAATTCATTCCATCTCCGGCTCACCATAAAAGAGTTGTGGATATGCTCCTTATCTCATGCATGTTATTGAGGCCATCACAAACTACACATTTGTCTATGATCATGAGCATAAGCCTTTCCACTTGAAGAATGATGTGGTGGGACCTTCACTAGCGGATTTGGAAAGGGCACAAGGAAATATTGGAGGCCAAGAAGCCCCACGAACGACCCACTCTGCTCCTTGCACACGTCTACGGCGGCAAGGACCTCACAAGGTGAGGGCGTGGATGTGGGCAGCAACAAGTGCAAAAGCCCCTTCCCCACTTAGAAATTGTTCAACTTTTGGTGTGGGTCTTGCATGAAAGCAAATGATGCGGTTCACAAGGAGAGACACGACTTAGAAAGAGGGACTCCAGGATGATAAGGCACATGTATGAAAACCCCTCTCCCACAAACAGGCCTCCCGTACCACATGCACCATCCGATGAGGAAGAAAGTGAGCCGGAGACCTTTGAGAGCATTTGGGAAAGATCACAACAAGTTGATCAGGTAACCAACAAGGATTATTGGGATAGAGCCTATGGAAACTCATACTACAATCCCACCTTTGGAGGAGTGTATAGTGCTCGATCTTCATATTCGAGAGGTTGATTTCATGGGCAAACAAGGCCAAGACACATCCTGCGGCATGCCTCCCAGTGGATCCTAGTGCACAAGGAAGTTTAGGTGTCTGCGGTGGATACTACTATGGTTCACTATTTGGTTCGGTCAATCCATATGAGGGAATGTCGTCCCACTATCCTCCATTCCCGCCACCACCACCCTTTATGCCTCCGAGTCGGTTTGTGCAACCGTCTCAAGATGATGAAGAAGAAGAACCTTGAGCGACATGTCCAAGACCCCCCAAGACCTTTTTTGGTGCTTAATGACAAAGGGGAGAGACGTTGTCGATTGAAAGCTTGCCGTTGCTCTGTCATCGCACAAATACGGTGGAACCGATTTCCGGATCTCGGTGGCACCGGTTTTGGTGTGTCTTAGTATCCCTTACGGCGAGCAAACTCGGTGCCACCGAGTTTCCGGAAGCCGGTGGCACTCGGTTTGTGGCTGTTGTATGCAACGGAGCCTTGTAATAAAATTCTCCTAGCTTCAATTGGACTTGAGAACCTTTGTTATGTGTGCTAAAACGTGTGTTGAACCTTTTAATGCTTATTAAGACTCAATTGCATGTTAGTATGATTTTATATGTGTGATGAATTGATTTCTAACGAGGGCTGCCTGAGCAAAGGCTGGTGTGCACGAGGTTTGGCAACTCGGTGGCACCGGGTTTAGCCGAGGGCAATGCTTGCCATTTTCTTGCTTATGTGTTGGAGAGCTTATTTATTGCATGCATCACGGTTTAAATGTTCACACACTTGTTTTGCACCCCATCGTTGCTAAGATTTAGGGGAGCTCCATATTTTCTTGAAAAATGTGCAAAATGGCATTTAAAGCCAATTCTTATGAATTCCACTCATAGCACATATTAAGGGGGAGCTCAACCTAAATCTATTCTTTTAAGCATTATTGAATAACTTTTATAAGCTTTAATCGAGGTTGTCATCAATCCATCGTCGGTGTTTTGGACCGGCAACCTACTACGGGGAGTACCCGAAGTAGATGAATGTGACTCGCCGAGATCGGTAACTCGAAGGAAGAGACACGTGGCACACAATTTAGACAAGTTCGGGCCGCGAGGTGCGTAATACCCTACGTCCTGTATGTCGCGTAGCCTACGGATTGATAGGGCACGATTACGAGATGGTGCAATAGTGCGCCGTGGGTTGAGATTGGATGAGGTGATCCCGAGATCGGTCCCTCGCCCTCGCCTTATATAGTCCGGAGGCAGTGGTTACAAGTCGGAGTAGGGAAGGAGTACTAGTCGAGTACGTCTAGGAGACCCCACAGGGTGCGGAACGTGTCCGTAGTCCTAACCGAGTACTACTCCTGTGTTGTCCTTGTGCTCCACGCCTTCAGGTGCCGTGTAGCGCAAGCCGGGTAGTCCCAGGGGCCCACCGAGTAGTCGGTCCTGGTACCCACCGAGGTAGTGGGCCCAGGGAGGTCCATACGACAAGCCCCCGAGTACTTTGTAGTCGAGAAGGATAGCTTCAAGTAGTCTTGACGGCCTTAACAAGTAGTCCTCAAGCGTCCCTGAGTGCTACAAGTCAAAAGTCCTCAAGAGTAGTCGAAGCATCCCGAGGCTGGAATGTACTCCAGCTGATGTTTGAACAACCTTGAAGTCTTCTCGAGTAGTCCCAAGCGTCCTTGAAATCTGCCTTCGAAGGTCTTCAAAAATGCCTGCCTTGTCTTGAAGCCGGAGCCGTCAAGAAGATGCGATTTGCAGAACCGCAATCCACGTGGAGTAGCCCCCGAGCCTCGAGCCGCGGCTCGTCGAGGATCTATCCGAAGTCTTGGCGAGAAAATCCCGAAAAATCCCGAGAGAAAAACTCGAAGGACACGTGGCACGGAGCCCCCGAGCCTTGAGTCGAGTACTTCCTCTCGAATTGAAGGGTCTTCTTGGAGAATGTGTCCTGAGATGCTCTTGAGATTAGCCGTGTCCCAGGTAGTCGAGTAGAAGTAGCCGAGCCCCCGAGATGAGGCGCGTCGACTAGTAGAATGCGAAGAGTCACGCGCAGCCGCTGAGTCAGCCGCGCGTGGACTTATCCGACCGCCCGTTGCGGAGGCGTTTTGGCTTATAAATACAAGCCGAAACCCTTAGGGTTTTTTCACCCAAGTGAGCCGCAGTCATTCGCCACTTGAATCTTGAAGTAGATCCACTCCAGCGAGCACTGCCGCCGTAGTAGATCCGAGCGCATCGCCACCCGAAAGCTGTAGGGTAGCCCCCGAGCGAATGCGAGTGAAGACTCCCTGTTCTTGGAGGATGAAGCCGTCCCCGTCGAAGACGTCGAAGGCCGGCGGGAAGAAGAGGAGCCATGCAGAGAGGCCGCCGCGGCGGCACCGGAGCGGCGCCGCCCACGTCTCCACCGCGTGCTGACCCTAGCCGCGAGTGGAAAAAGTCGAAGGTGAAGACCGAAGACTTGCTGACCCTGTTGAACAGCGGGTTCATCAGGGAGAAGGAGATCGATATGTGGAGATCCGCCGCGGAGATCCCTATCCAATGGAGAAGGCGCAAGACGAGATCCCGATGTTCTCGCGCTTCGTGGAGCGCGGCTTGCGCTCCCGCCGAGCGATTTCTTCAAGGGGCTTCTCGTGTACTATGGCATCGAGTACCTCAACTTGAACCCCAACGAATATTCCATACTTCGCTCTCTTCGTCCATTTCTCGCGAAGCATTCTTGGGGATCAAGCCCCACCGGGTTCTCTTCCGAAAATTCTTCCGCGTGAAGCCGCGGCCCCCGCCTCCAACCCCGCAGTAGTCGGAGGGGCCGGGATCCGGCTTGAGGGAAGATGCCGCCGAGTGCGCACTGGCGTACAAGCTCGTGGACTCCAACACGGACCGGAAGACGAGGTGGTTCTACACCACGAACCACCATCCCGAGTCGCCGAAGCCGAGTGGGCGGCAGCCCAAGCACCAAGAGTGGTGGAACACGGAACCCACCATGCAAGAGGGGATCCAGGCTCCGGGAATTGTCGGCACGCATCAAGACCCCGCGGGATGCGGGATCGAGGGCCGAACATGTGGCCTTCGCTTCATGAAGCGCCGGATCCGCCCCGCCGTCGCCGCGGGATACGATGGGCTTCGAGTACACCGGCGACGACGACACGTCGCGGATGCCGGGGGGCGAAATTGAAGACAACGACATCATCGAGAGGTTGTCGAGGATCTTCAAGGACATGCCGGAGTACACGGCGTGCCCCCGTCGAGGAGTTCTCCGCCGCGCGCCCGCCCAACGAGGTAAGTAGCCGTACCCGCCCCCGTCGAGTAGTAGGCACTTGCAGCGTAGTTGCCGACGCTTTTGTGTCTTTGCGCAGATGATGTGAAGCGGTTTGTCCCCGAGCCGTAGCCACCACCGAGCGGAATTGAGGTCCCAACGGTGGAGAAGGTGAAGGAGCGCCGAATAGTCGGAGACGACGACGATCCCGTCATCGTGGAGGATACCTCCGATGACGAAGAAGACGAGGAGACGCCGCAGACCGCTTCCACCGGCGGCCGAGGCTTAGCCGTCCGGCTTGCCTCATGTGCCTCTCATCCAAGACCCTCCGCTAGCTCCGGAGGCTAGCCTTGCCGCGCCGCCGAGGAAGCCGCGCAACCCCGCCAAGAAGCGGGTAGCCAAGAAGATGAAGGTCTCGCAGACCACGCCTCAGGAGGTAAGTCGTCTTGAGCAAAGTAGTCGAGCACTCGGTGATCGAGTACGGTGCCGACGAGTAGTCGTTCTTGTTGTGCGGGGAGAGGCCGGGGGCGGAGCCCGTGGAGGAGGGCGATGAGGGCATGTGGCCCACAGTGGGGGAACCGCTCGGAAGCCGAAGTCCGGCCCCCACCGGCCGAAGAACTCTCGGCGCCAGCTTGGAGCGCCGGCCCCCGCCCCGGAGGGGAGCAGTACCCGCGGCCGCCGCCGCTGAAGAGGTGGAAGCCGCAGGGGCGCAGAAAACTTCTGCGCCGGCCGCCGCCGCCGTAGAGGAGGCGGTAGCCGGAGAGGCGGAGGAAGAAACGCCCGCCGAGGGTGGACCGGGTTGATATCGCCGCATCCTCGATGCTCCGCCGTGACTATCGTCCGTCGAACTTGTAAGTACCACGCCTTCATGAGTAGTACTCATTGTAGTAGTCGATTTTATCTGACGACCCTCCGTGGATACTTGTGCAGAAAATCCACGGACTTGAGCTGGGACGGAGAGGAGCCGACGGCGACAGGCGCAGAAGGCCGCGCCGCCCGTCGAGGAGCCCGCTCCAGAAGCCCAAGTCGCGACCGAGCCCCCAGCTGCCGAAGCGCCGCTACCGGAGGCGGTCGTAGTCGAAGGTGAGTACTCCTCCTGAAGCTGTAGAGCCCCAAAAGGAGTAGTCGTAGATACTGATGCGCGTTGTCGGGGACCGCCCCAGGGGTCCCCTCAAACAATGGGGGAACCCCTACTTAAATTCCCGCATCCATATAAGCTAAGCCTAACCATGCAGGAAACTAACCCTGCAGGACACGGCCCACGCAGCAGGACTCCGGAGGCCCACCAAGGCGGCCCGCCTAGGAAGACCCCTCGAGCAGGCTCCGCCTCGCCCGAGGGCATGCTCCTCCTCGAACGGGCTCCGCCCCGTTCGAGGGGCGACTCCCTCCTCGAACGAGGTCCCGCCCCGCTCGAGGGGCGACCCTTCCCTCGAGCGGCCCCGCCCCCGCTCGAGGGCGCGCTCCCCTCGAGCGAGTCCCGCCTCGCTCGAGGGTCCGCTCCGCCCTCGCGGCGGCCCGCCACGATCACGGGCGCCCCCGCACGCGTGCGCCGGCCCCGTACTTGGGCATTTAACGCCCGACGCCGCGGAGCCGGCGCCATCATGCGCCCGGCTCACGCCCCGTGCCGCCGCACCAACTCCCCAGGGGGAGGAGCCCATCCCCGCCATCGTGGGATGGACCGTGCGGTACGGCCGGTGTCGTCCCGTGACACCGTGCGCACGCCGCCGTACGACTCAACGCGCCCGACCCTCGAAAGGGGGCCGGCGCCCCCTCGATTCCACTTTCCCGTGACCTTGCAGGTTAGGTGAGGGGCGCTAGGCGGTGGGTGGCCATCCCGCCCACCGAAACGCGCGGCCGCCGTACCCACGCGTGCGGGCGGACGTCCGACTCCACAGCGCACGCCCAAGCACCGCAGCAACCACTCCGCCACCGCGGAACTCATCGGGAAGGAACGCCGGCTCCGCCCGCTCCTGTGCCCCGTACCGGTCATCATCAGCACCTCCCTCGAAGCCTATCAGAGAACGCCATCACCATTTGCCGCCTCCTACCCTCGAACCGCCACTGTTCGGGTACAAGGTAGGCCATCATGGCCGGATCGCAGCGAAGATCGACCGGACAGCCGCCCATTCTACACCATAGCACGACGTGCTCCCACACGTAGCTAGGTAGCGCGGCGTGCATGTAACTCGCCGCCCCCTTGGCCTATAAAAGGGGAGGCGAGCCCCCAGCCGCGGGGGGAGAGTTCGGACGAATCCGGAAGAACACGGCTCACTGTGCACACACTCTCTTATTCTCCCGCAACAGCTTCAACCATTCACCAGGGACTTGGAAGCCACGCTTCCTCTCCCACCTTGCTTGTACTTGCCCCACTACAAGCACCCCCGGTGCCGAGCAATATAGTGCCACGAGCACGCCACGCGCGGACGTACGGCCCCCTCGGCGGAACCAGGATAAACCTTGTGTCATTTGTTGCTTTGCATCGACCATAGAGGGATAAACTTAGGCGCTATCTACCGGTTAGTGTCGGGACCATATTCCGCACCGGCGGTTGGCGCCCACCGTGGGGCATCCGAGCGCCTAAGGTCATTTCGCCGACTCCCTCCATGGTGATTCGCACCGAGTACCGTAGCACTCGCTACAACATGGGTAGCTCGGACCCCCTCCCGCCGGGCTCGAGATCCGCTTCGGGGACTTGAACTTCCGGTGCCACGGGGAATGGCTATCTCATGCGCCTCACCAACCGTGAGGAGCTACGCGCGCAAGCGGGAGGCCGGGTCCGTCCGGGTCACCGCCGCACGCACGACACCGCGCGGTACCGCAGCACGGATGCCGCGGGTCCGTCGACGCCACGACGCCGTCGCCGCGCGGGGTACGCGCCGCGCCGGCGCGGTCCGAGCGGCGGCAGCCGAGCGCGCCACCGCCCGGCGCGGTGCGCCCACCGTCACGACGGCCGCCACCGCCCCCGGCGGGACCGCGCGCGGTCTCTCGACCACGCGTCCCCCCCGGCCGCGGTGGCGCCCTACGGCCTACAACGCCGGCGTCAACACGACGATGCGCGGGGTTCCGCCCGGCTCCGCACGTCTTCGTCGCCGGGGATCCCGGCGCTTCGGCGACGGACGAGTCGTCCCCGGGCTCCGTCGACACGATGCCACCCGCCAACCGTCATGGGTACGCGGAGTGGGACTTCTCTGCGGTGCCGGACCCCGGGCCACGTTCGAGCGCTTCCTCGACGCCACGGACTACCGGTTCGGGCGCCCGACGACTCTAGCACCGGGAGCTACGACCCCACGCGGAATGCCGCGCTTGTCATCACCAACGACCCCGCCAACGCCGCCGTGCGGCGGCGCCGAGATGGGGAAGTCACGCCGGCCCCGGGGGTTGCCACGCGCCCGGCCGCGGGGCCAAGCGCACCCGCTCGGGGCCGACGTCGACGCGCAGCGGCCCAAGCTCGTGAGCTCGAGGCCAAGGCGGCAGGAGTAGTCGGACCGTGCGCCCGCTCCGCGCCTCGATGGCGGGGAGAGGCCTCCGCGCGCGGCGAACGCGCACGGGGAGTTAGGCGGGCAAGTCCGCGACCGCCTCAACCCCCGTCCCCAACGTCGACCACGCGGATACTCCACCGCGAGCGAGCCAAAAGCTCATCGCCGCCGCTACACCATCGCGCGCCATGCGCGGCACCCTCGACCCCCGAGGCTCGAGAAATGCACCGCGAGGTGCAAACCCTCCTTGAGCAAGCGGCCGTCCGGCGGGCCGAAAGCTCGGCCTCACGCATCCGCCAACAGGGGGGACGCGCGGGGGTGATGATCCGGCACCGGGGGCGAACCCTCGGTGCATGCGGGTCGACCCCCGCCGACCCGGGGACGCACGCCGGCCAAGGAACGCCTCCTCGACACACGCAGGGCGCTGGATGGCGACGCCCGCAACGTCATCAACGCCGGGCGCACCGGAAGGCGGACGCGCGAGCGGCCGGGGCTACCACCCTCGAAGGGGTGGACGCTACGGCCGGCGGTGAGGATCGCTCCCCAACGCGGAGCCCCCCGGGCACCGCGCGTGTTCGGCCCGGGAGATCCGCACGGCAGCGTTCCCCCAGCGCTTCCGTCAACCCTCGACGATCACCAAATACAACGGGGAGACGGACCCTCGTGTCTGGCTAAACGACTACCGCCTGGCCTGTCAGCTGGGCGGGGCCACCAACGACGAAGTGATCATCCGCAACTTGCCCCCCGCATCCGGGCGACGCGGCCCGGACATGGCTCGAGCATTTGCCCGCCAGCCAGATCCACAATTGGGACGATCTAGTCCACACTTTCGTGGGCAACTTCCGGGGGCACATACGTGCGCCCGGGAACTCTCGGGACTGCGCTCCGCACGCGTGCGGCCGGGCGAACCGCTCGCGGGACTTCGACGCGCTTCTCCAAGCGCCGCACAGAGCTCCCCGGCCGTGGCACAATCCGAGATCGTGCACGCGTTCCTCGAGGGCACCACGTGCGGGACCTTGTGCGCGAGGCGGGACGCGCGCCCGCCCACGGACTCGAACGAGCGGCCATTGCGACATTGCCACCGGCCTTCGCCTCGGAGAGGAGGCCGTGGGGGCAATTTTCGATGGCAAGAGGGGCAAGCGCTCCGAGGACACGCCGCGGAGGGCAGCGGGTCCAAGGAGCCGCGCCGCAACGACAAGCGGGCAAGAAGGGGAAGAAGCCGCGCCGCGAGGCGCGCGCGAGGGGGCGCAACGGCGGCAACGCCGAGGCCCTCGCCGGTGACCCCGCCCGACGGGGCCCTCGGCCCGCCTCCTCGAGGCCGGGGGTTTTCGACGACATGATGAAGAAGCCGTGCCCCTACCACAAGACCCCCGTGAATCACACTCTTGAGCAAAGGCGACATGCTCGGGGGAAGTTCTATGGCCGTGCCGCCGCGAAGGAGGCGAGAGGCCAAGAAGGATGGGGGCGACGGCGACGGGTGGCTTCCCCGCAAGTCGAAAATGTGTTCCTCATTTTTGGGGGATCCACCGTCGACATGTCAACCGCGAGAGAAGAAGGAGCGGCACGAAGTCCTCGCCGCGGGGAGAGGGCACCTCCGGCCTTTCTCAAGCGGTCGAAGGATGCCATCACCTTTAGCCGGGATGATCACCCAAACCGCATCCCGAACCCGGCCAAGCTACCCCCCGGTGGTCGATCCCATCATTGGGAACGCCCGGTTTTCGAAGGTCCTTATGGACGGAGGCGGTAGCCTCAATATCCTCTTCGCGCATACCGCGCCTAAGGGGGATCGGGCCGTGGACCAGCCGCGGCCCAAGACGAAGCCGTTTCACGGCATCGCGCCCGAAAGCAAGGTTCAACCCCTCGGGCGCATCGATCCGCCCGTCCGGTTCGGGACCCCCAAGAATTTCCGCAAGGAAACCCTCACCTTCGAGGTGGTGGGATTCAAAGGGGCCTACCATGCCATCCTTGGGCGACCATGCTATGCCAAGTTCATGGCGGTCCCCAACTACACGTACTCGAAGATGAAGATGCGGGCCCAAACGGCGTCATCACCGTCGGGTCGTCGATCGAGCATGCATTCGACTGCGATGTCGAGTGCGTGGAACATGCAGAGGCGCTAGCGCTGGATGAAGCGCTGGTAAACACGGCTGGAGAAGATGGTCAACGACGACCTCAGCTCCGCCACCAAGCACGTCGGCACATTCGAGGCCGCCGAGCAAACCAAAGGGGTCCCCCTCGACCCATCGACCCCCGAGGGCAAGGCTTTGAGGGTCGGCTCGACCCTCGATCCTAAATAGGAAGCGGTGCTCGTCGACTTCCTCCGCGCCAACGCCGACGTTTCGCGTGGAGCCCCTCGGACATGCCGTGCATCCCGAGGGAGGTCGCCGAGCACTCCCTTGATATCCTGCCTAATGCTCGCCGGCTCGTTCAGCGGCGGGCCGCGCCGCTTCGACGAGGAACGGCGACGGGCGATCGGAGGGGAGCCGCGGAAGCTCCTCGAGGCCGGATTCATCAAGGAAGTGTTCCACCCGACGTGGTTAGCTAATCGTGCTTGTAAAAAAGAAAAATGGGAAGTGGAGGATGTGCATTGACTACACAAGTCTCAATAAAGCATGTCCAAAAGTTCCTTTTCCTTTGCCGCGCATAGATCGGATCGTTGATTCCACCGCCGGTGCGAACTACTCGTTTCCTTGATGCCTATTCGGGATATCATCAAATAAAAATGAAGGAGTCCGACCAGCTCGCGACTTCGTTCATCACACCGTTCGGGACGTTCGTTACGTCACGATGCCTTTGGCCTCGGAAACGCGGGCGCAACATATCGGCCGCATGCAAAGACGTTTTTTGGGGACCATATCGGGCGGACGGTCGAGGCTTACGTAGACGACATCGTCGTCAAAACCGAGGAAGGCGACGACCGGTGGGCGATCTTGGCATCGCGTTCGAGTGCCTCCGCGGGCCAACGGGGTCAAGCTCAACCCCGAAAAATGTGTCTTTGGAGTGCCGCGGGGCATGCTCCTAGGATACATTGTCTCCCAGCGGGGAATCGAGGCCAACCCTGAAAAGGTCGCGGCCCTCGAGCGAATGGGTCCAATTCGGGACCTCAAAGGAGTGCAGAAAGTGTTGGGGTGCCTCGCCGCCTTAAGTCGCTTCATCTCGAGGCTTGGTGAGAAGGGCTCCGCCCTCTACGGGCTGCTCAAGAAGCACGAGCGCTTCTCTTGGACCGCCGAGGCCCGGGAAGCGCTCGACAAGCCGAAGGCATCGCCGACGCACGCCCCAATCCTTACGCCGCCGCGAGACGGCGAACCCCTCCAACTCTACGTGGCCGCAACCACCCGGGTGGTCGGCGCCGTGATCGTTGTGGAGCGCACGGAGGAAGGACACGCCCGCCCGTGCGAGAGGCCGGTCTACTACATCGGCGAGGTCCCGTCGGACACGAAGACGCGCTACCCCCCGGGTCCGAGAAGGCGTTGTACGCGGTAGTCCCCGCGCGGCGCAAGCTCCGCCACTACTTCGAGGCCCACCCAGTTACAGTGGTCTCCTCCTTCCCGTTAGGAGAGATCATTCGCAACCCCGACGCGGCAGGCAGAATTGCCAAGTGGTCCGTGGAGTTGATGGGCGAAACGCTCGCCTATGCTCCGCGCAAGGCCATCAAATCGCAAATCTTAGCAGACTTCGTCGCTGAGTGGACGGACACACAGCTGCCGCCCCCTCAAATTCAAGCAGAGTGCTGGACTCTGTTCTTCGACGGCTCGGTGATGAAGACGGGAGCGGGCGCGGGCCTGCTCTTCGTGTCACCCCTCGGGGAGCACATGCGCTACGCAGTGCGCCTCCACTTCCCCGCATCCAACAATATGGCGGAATACGAGGCCCTCCTCTGCGGCCTCAAAATCGCCACTGAGTTGGGCATCAAGCGCCTCGACGTGCGAGGGGATTCGCAGCTCGTGATCGACCAAGTCATGAAGAACGCGAGCTGCCACGACGACAAGATGGAGGCATATTGCAAGGCCGTGCGGGCCCTCGAGAGCCGCATTCTACGGCATCGAGCTCAATCACGTACCCCGCCGGTACAACGAGGAGGCGATGAACTTGCCAAGATCGCGTCCGGCGGATCACCGTTCCCCCCGAACGTTTTCGCGCGCGACGTCGCGCGCCCCCATCGGCCGCCTTCGAGCCCTACCCCTCGAGCGACGGCGGACCCTCGGGGGCTCCCTCGAATCCGGGCGGGTGCGGAACCCATGGAAGAGGGACCCCTCGAACGAGGCGTACGTGCTCTCCTTCTCGAGGGGTACGGCTCCCACGAGGCCTGCCGCGATGGACATCGAGCGAGCTCCCGCCCGCGCGGACGGGGCGGGAGAAGTACATCGCCTGGATTTCCCGAGGGGGAGCTCCCCGCGAGGCCGGGCCGCAGCCGGGCGCATCGCCGGGGATGGCCAAGTCGTTCACCCTGGTCGACGGTGAGCTGTACAAGCGCGCCGCGTCAGGCATCCTCCAGCGATGCATACCCATTCCCGAGGGGCGCGAGCTCCTACGGGACATCCACGCGGGGACCTGTGGCCACCACGCCGCGCCGCGCACCCTCGTCGGCAACGCGTTCCGCCAAGGCTTCTATTGGCCTACCGCGGTCGCAGACGCCAACGAAATCGTACGCACTTGCGAAGGGTGCCAGTTCTACGCCCGCAAAACCAACTTGCCAGCTCACGCTCTGCAAACAATCCCCGTGACATGGCCGTTCGCCGTGTGGGGGTTGGACATCGTCGGGCCCCTGCGGAAGGCGCCCGGGGGCTTCACCCACCTGCTGGTTGCAATTGACAAGTTTTCCAAGTGGGTGGAGGTGCGCCCCATCACAAATTTGAGGGCCGAGCGGGCGGTTACGTTCTTCACCGACATCGTCTACCGCTTTGGAGTGCCAAACTCCATCATCACGTACAACGGGTCCCGGCTCACGGGCCGGAAGTTCTTGGAGTTCTCGCGACAAGTTCCACATCCGCGTGGATTGGGCGGTATACCGTGGCGCACCCACGGACCAACGGCCAAGTGGAACGTGCCACCCGCATGATCCTACGGGGCCTCAAACCCCGGAATTTTCGACCAGCTCAACAAATGCGGCCGGAAATGGCTCCAAGAACTACCAAGAGCGGTCGTGTGGAGCCTAAGGACCACCCCAAGCGAGCCATTGGGTTCACCCCGTTCTTCCTAGTCCATGGCGCGGAGGCCGTCCTCCCCACGGATGCGGAATACGGGTCGCCCAAGGTTCGAGGCTACAACGAGGATGCTAACCGGCGAGCCCGCGAGGGACTCCTGGATCGCCTAGACGAAGTACGCCTCGTGGCGTTGATGCACTCCGCAAGGTATCAACGGTCCCTACGGCGCTACCAAGCACGCAAGATACGTCGAAGGGATTTCGGCGAGGGGGACCGGTCCTAAGGCTACGCCAAGACAACCGAGGGGCGCCACAAGCTATCGCCCCCATGGGAAGGACCCTACGTCGTGGTGAAGGTGCTCAAACCCGGCACGTACAAGCTTGCCAACGAGGACGGCGAAGAACTCACCAACGCTTGGAACATCCAACGACTACGTCGCTTCTACCCTTAGCTAGGATTTCCAAGTATTTTCCGTTGTAAAAACGTACGGCCAACGCCCCGAGTTGGTGTCACCTATGTAAATACTCCAAGTATAATAAAAGGGCAACTCGGCTTTCCCCTGAAACCCAAGTTACCCTCGGGGGCTGCGCGGGGGGGCACCCCCCCCCCCCCAAATGGTCCCATTTTTTCGCGCAAAAAACGTAATAACACGCGCTAAGTTTGTCTCCTACTTCAACCACGAGCCACGATTCGAACGGGCGTAGGCGGCACGGCGGAAGGAGCGCGCGAGCCGAGACGGCCTACGCCGCGTGGCTACGGCCGTCTCTCTCGCCTCCAACCCGGCGGGCCCCCTGCGAAAGGCGGACTTCCCTAACTAGAATGCGCTCGGGGAAGAAGAAGAAGCAAAAAGCGCCATAAAGCGATTTCATTTACAAACGGACCATGTTCATGAAATTACTTGTTTATTTACAAGAGGCCACGAGGCCGTAGTTCGATACATGTAAACAAAAACGGGCCTAGCGCCCGTGTGCTCGGGCGGGCGGAGCGGCAGCGTCAGCAGCGTCCGGAAAGAGGAATTCTTCGAAGGCCTCGGCAAGCGACTCGGCGGCGTCAGCAGCAAGCGCGTCCGCACGCTCCATGGCCACCTCGTCCTCGACGCCCTCGGGCACGATATAGCCTTCCGCTACCGCCTCGAGGTTGACCTCGTAGTGGGATCGCACCACTCCGAGGGCCTTCTGCACGCCCAGGTGCAGCGCCCGACGCATCCGCCCGTGACGTGGCCGCCAAGGGCGCGTAGGCGGCGGCCGGCCGAGCCGCCGGCCCCGGACATCGCCTTCCTCGACGACGTGACAGGTCTCGAGGGCCGCGTCCCGCAGCTCCTGCAGCTCCCGCTCAGAGGAGTTGTAGGAGGCTTGCAAGGCCTCGGCCCGCCCGGCCGGCGTGCCCCAGGGCAGTGCGCAAGCCTGAAAGCGACAAGACGACAAGAAATCAGAAAAGGGGAAACGAACCCTCTAAAGCAAAAACTAACGAGCGGGATCAGACAATAGCTTACCTTCGATTTGTCTCCTCCCCAGATCGAGGTCGTGGCGCACGGACTCAAGCGCCGCCTCGAGGCCCCGGACGGTCTTGCCTTGCTCGACGAGGGCCATCTCTTGGGCGGCGTTGCTGATGCTGAGCGTCAACGCCTCATCCTCAACCTCAGAGAATGCGGCGTTCCGCTCCTCCGGCCGACTTCTCCGCCGCCTCGCGAGCAACGCGCTCCCGCTCCGGCGCCGTCGGGCGTTGCCAAGGGCGGCCTGCTCCTCGCCGGAGCCGCCCCTCGGCCCTGCGGCGGGCGATGCGCTCCTCGCCGGAAGTCGCCCTTCGGCGGCGACGAGAGCCGCAGCCTTGACGTCGAGGGCGGCCTTCGAGGTCATCGGCCTCCTTGGCGCGCCCCGCTCCATCCCGCGCGCCCGCTCCTCGGCCGGCGGCTCGCGCGCGCCGCGCTCCCCTCGAGCGACGTGCGGAGCCTCCCGGTCTCGGCGCGAGCGGTGGCCACCTCCGCCTCCCCGGTGGCGGCCAACGTCCGCGTCTTCTCCGGGTCCTCGCGCGCGTTCCACGGCGCCTCGTCACGATCGACGAGGGCCGCGCGGATGCGCCCGAGGCTCGAGTCACGCGCCGCGTCTTGCCCACGAGCTCTCGGGGAGCACGTCACACCACGCCAACGCCGGTAGACCGGCCCGACTGTCCGGCGTCCTAAGAGCTTCCGCAAGCGCGTCGAAAGCGCCGCATCGCTCCCGGAGCTGGCGGGCCTCGGCGTTCACCTGGTCGAACGCGCTGTACTTTTCGCGAGCGCGGCGCTCGAGCTCCTGGCATCCACACATCGAGCCTCGTCAGCGCCAAGTCTTGAATACAGCGCGCGAAAGCGAAAAAGAGAAAGAAGAAGAGCAACCGTGGCTCACCTGGAAGACGATCCAGGCCGGGCCGCTGTGAACCCGCAGCGCCTCGTTCAACGCGCGGTTGAGCGTGGCGCCGTGGCTCAGGAGCTCGCCCCAGAGCTCCTGCTCCCTCTGGGCGTCAGCGAACGCCGGGGGATCCTCCACGGCCCCCCCCACCTGGGCGGGGCGACCGGCATGGGAGGACGAGGCCTCGGCGTCGTGCCCTCGGCCCCCCACTATCATACGACCCTCGTGACGCCTCACGAGGGCCCTCTCCTGGGGCTCAGGAGAGTTCGTGGGCCAGCTGGCCCACTGGTTCCACCCAGGCGGCGAGGAGTCATCCGAGAGCTCCACCACCTCCGCCACGGGGACCGCCGGCGGGCGGAGCCGCCCGCTCCGCCTCCGCCGGCGCCCTCCACTCGCGCCTCCGCGGCCGCGGGCGGCCCGCCGTGGCGCCGGTGCCGCCACCTCCGTCCGCGCCGCCACGTCGCGGGGCGCTCCCCGCGGTTGCGCGCGCGCCGCCTCCCCGCGGTGGCCGCCACCGCGGCGGCACCTCCACCGTAGCCGCCGGCCGCGGCCCGCGCCTCCATGGCGGCCGGCGCCGGCCGCCCCCGGCGACCTGCGGGCCGCGACGCGGCGGGTTGATCCACCCGCCGGGGCCTCGAAGCCCCGGGGCGGGCCTCGCGCGCTCGTGCCCGCCGCCGCGCCTGTCCCTGGGCGCGGCCCCCTCGACGAACGCCGCCGGGTGGGGATCGACGCATCTGTCCTCAGCACCTTGGCCGGTGCAAGAGGAGGGACGGTGGGCACCGCCCTGCGGAAACGCGAACGGAGGATTAGAGCGTCTAATAACCAAACAAATTAAGGCCAAGCAAAGGAAGAACAGATTCCTTACCTCGCGGAGGAAAAGGCCCGCTTCCTTTTCCTCGAGGCCTCCGACGAGGCCGGCGCGGGGGCCGCGCCGCCGCGGCGCCCCCGCGCGCGCGCCGCCGCACGTGCGGGCACGCCCGCCTCATGCGTGGGCGCGCCCGCGCGCCGCCACCACACGCGGCGGCACGCTGGGCCCCGCGCGCGCGCGCGCGCCACCGACGCGCCCCTCGACGAGGACGCCGCGCGCGCGGACGCGCTCCCGCCGCGTGCGGGCACGCTTGACGCGCGCGCGAGCACGTCCGCCGCGCGCGCCTCCGTGGCGCGCGGCGGCACCTCCGCGGCGCGAGCCGCCCCCGACGACGACCGCCCGGCGGCGGGCGCCGACGCGCCCGCCCCGGACAAAGCCGCCCCGACGCCGGCGCAAGATCCGGCGACGGGGGCGCGGGCGCCACCCCGTGCGAGGGGCCCTCCCCCTCAGACTCTTCCTCCTCGTCCTGGTCCGAGGACGAGGGCTCCTCGATGTCGGGGGAGGAGAGCCCCAGCTCCTCCCGCCGCCGGTACTCGGCGGACCGTGCGTCGCGGCGCGCTTGGCGCCGCCTTGCGTGCTCCCTCTTGCGCGCGCCGCTCCTCGCTTTGCTCCCGTCGCGCCGCCCGGCCGAGCGCACGGGGGTCGGGGGGTGGGTGGAACGGACTTGGCGGCGTTGAACCGCACCGAGTGCGCTCGAGAACAACGGCGGCACATCGGGAAACGAAATCAAGAACAAGGACTAAAACGAGTAGAAAACCACACTCACCAACGGGCCGGTGGGGAGCATCTCGAGGTCCCACGGGGTCCGAGCCCGCGGCGCCGGCGTCGGGTGTCGACGGCGCTCCGCGCCGGGTGAGCGCGTACGGCCGCTCCGGCGGCGTCGGGAGCATCCGCGACCTCGCCGAGGTCGACGGGGTTGGCCGCCTCCGTCATCTCGAAGATGCGGAGCGGCCTCTCCATCAACGGCACGATTCGCCGGTGATGAAGGAAGGCAAGGACGCCCATCGCGTTGAGCCCTTCCCTCGCCCGGCCGCCGCAAGGCGGCGAGGACGGACTCTGCGGCGCGCCGGTGGTTGGCCGTAGGCAACCCGTAGCCCCGAGCGGTCCGGCCTCCCCTTGAACACCCGCCGGTGTAGGGAGGGAGGCCGGGCTCGGCGTTGCGCGAGTAAAACCACCCCCGCTCCCGGCCCGGCATTGTTCGTCGTCATGGTGCGGGGGATGTAGGAGTTCTTGAGCTGCCCCCGCACAGCAAGCGACATCCCGCCGGCGCGCACCGCGCGCGGGTCCTCGGCTCCGTCGTAGGCTGCGTGATGAGCTCCGCGCGGAAGAGGTGCACCCAGAGCTCCCAGTTGACTGGGATCCCCAGGTACCCTTCGCAGACGCCCACGAATGTGGCCGCCTGCGAGATAGCGTTGGGGGCGAAGTTGTGCAGCTCCACCCCGTAGTGGAAGCACAACGCCCTCATAAATGTGCCCGCCGGCGCGTTGAAGCCGCGCTCGTGGTAGCGGAGGAAGCTCACCACGTATCCCTCCGGCGGATTGGGCTCGAGGTGCGACGATGGCGGCACGATCCACTCCGCCGGCGCCCTTCTTCGTTGGCCGAGAGGGCGGCCGGCGGCGACCGGCTCGCCCGGGCGAGCGGGGTCCACGGTCGACCTCTCCCAAGCGTACGGCTCCCGAAGCCGGATCGGAAGGCGAGGCGGCGCCATAAGGAAGGACGAACGAGCGCGGGGGCGGAGGACAAGGAAGCAAGAAGAAAAGCTCTAGCGAGCGAAACCGCGCGGTGGCGAGAGCGGAACGAAGACGAAGCGACGGAGGATTGAAAATGGTGAGGAGCCAAGGTAAAAACCGCCACCTACTCCTCCCCGCCGGTTTATAGGCAACGGGTGAGTTCTCGGAGCGCACGCCCCGCCAACGATGCTTGCGGGGAATCTTTCCATCGCGTCGACGGGCGGGCCCCACCACGGCTGCGGCGACTAACCCCGCGGCGGGCGGGTCATCATTACGGCGAGACCGGCGGCGACCGAGGCGAAACCGTCACATCCGCCCGGCCACGTCGCCCACTACGCGCGCGCGCGGCGCGGCGCCAAAAAGGCGCGCCCGACTGCAAAACCCGCGGCCACGCCGCGGGGCAATTAAATGCCGGGCCCCTTGCCAAGCAAGGAGAGCCCTCGAGCGAGGCGAATCCTCGGCTCGAGACAAAGGCGACCCTCGATGGACGACAGCGTGAGAAGGTCGCCGGGACCCCGCTCGGTGTAGAGTAGGCAGCCGCGGGCACCCATGCCACGTGAAGCCCTCGAGCGGCATGACCCTCAACTCGAAACAAGGCGACCCTCGATGGGATATCAGCGTGAGAAGGTCGCCCGGGACCTGCTCGGTGTAGAGTAGGCAGCCGCGGGCACCCATGCCACGTAGGACCCCCGAGCGGCATGACCCCCCAACTCGAGACGATGTCAACCCTCCGAAAGAAGGCACACGCGTAAGAGGATCGCCCAGGTCACGCTTGAAATAGAGCGACACCGAAAGCACTCATACCGCGCCACGCCGCCAACAAGCACCTCGAGGACTGGCACGCCCAGACCCCTCGACGGCCGCAAACGTGAAAAGACGGAGCTGTCCATGCACGGCCCCGCACGGCCCTTGCGGTCGGGGGTTCGAAGCCGACCCTCGACGGGTTCGAACGGGCGCCCCGCATCTCGGAGTTAGGGACGACGAGGGCACGCGCATTCGAGCCGTTCCTCGAGCCCGTTGGCTCGAGGGTGCCCCACATGTCGTGTTCGAGAGCCGCCGAGGGCGGCTAGCCGGGGGATCCCAGGAGGGAGAGCTTCCGCGCCCTCGGTCCCTAGCGAACGGGACCGAGCCCCACCTAGCAAACCCACGCAAGCGCTTCCATGGACGTGTCTCGGACCGCGCGGCCTACCCTTATCGAACGGGGCATGGACGTCCACTTGAACTACCCGCTAGCGGCTCGAAGAGGAATCCGCGATTCGCGACCCGCTCGATGGGAGTCGTGGAGACCTCACCTCCCGACCCGCGGAGGGACGGCGAGGGCGCGATAAAAAACAAGTCGTCGGGCTCGACCCGATCGCCTCGAACGAGGCCAAGGCTCGGGGGCTTGACGCACGGCTACACCTCCTTGGAATTGCACCCGCCGAGACAGGTGACGGGGGAGCGTGCCACCCCCGATGCCGGCGAAACACCGCCGATGCCGGTTGGCATATGTGCCACGCCTTTCCGACCGAATTGCTCGCGGTTAACCCCCGCGGGGAGAACCCACACTCTGCCGGGGCTTCGGAGGCTAGACCCGCGGGTCCGCTAGCGCGGCCCCCGAAAGCGTTCGCAAACAAGGAGGGAAGAACGTCCTATCGGTAGTTTCCGGCATGCGGGAGCCTCGATGGCAAACCCGCGGACGCTCGGGGGCCACGCGTCGGGGACCGCCCCGGGGGGTCCCCTCAAACAATGGGGGAACCCCTACTTAAATTCCCGCATCCATATAAGCTAAGCCTAACCATGCGGGAAACTAACCCGCGGGACACGGCCCACGCGGCAGACTCGGAGGCCCACCAAGGCGGCCCGCCTAGGAAGACCCCTCGGCGGGGCTCCGCCTCGCCCGAGGGCATGCTCCCTCCTCGAACGGGCTCCCGCCCGGGTTCGAGGGGCGACTCCCTCCTCGAACGGGTTCCGCCCGCTCGAGGGGCGACCCTTCCCTCGAGCGGCCCCGCCCCGCTCGAGGGCGCGCTCCCCCTCGAGCGAGTCCCGCCTCGCTCGAGGGTCCGCTCCGCCCTCGGCCGGGGCCCGCCACGATCACGGGCGCCCGCACGCGTGCGCCGGCCCCGTACTTGGGCATTTAACGCCCACGACGCCGCGGGACGGCGCCATCATGCGCCGGGGCTCACGCCCCGTGCCGCCGCACCAACTCCCCGGGGGAGGAGCCCATCCCCGCCCGCGTGGGATGGACCGTGCGGTACGGCCGGTGTCGGTCCCGTGACACCGTGCGCACGCCGCCCTGTACGACTAACGCGCCCGACCCTCGAAAGGGGGCGGGCGCACCCTCGATTCCACTTTCCCGTGACCTTGCGGGTTGGGTGAGGGGCGCTAGGCCGGTGGGTGGCCATCCCGGCCCCCGAAACGGCGCGGCCGCCGTACCCACGCGTGCGGGCGGACGTCTGACTCCACAGGCGCACGCCCAAGCACCGCAGCAACCACTCCGCCACCGCGGAACTCATCGGGAAGGAACGCCGTTCTGCCCGCTCCTGTGCCCCGTACCGGTCATCATCAGCACCTCCCTCGAAGCCTATCAGAGAACGCCATCACCATTTGCCGCCTCCTACCCTCGAACCGCCACTGTTCGGGTACAAGGTAGGCCATCATGGCCGGATCGCAGCGAAGATCGACCGGACAGCCGCCCATTCTACACCATAGCACGACGTGCTCCCACACGTAGCTAGGTAGCGCGGCGTGCATGTAACTCGCCGCCCCCTTGGCCTATAAAAGGGGAGGCGAGCCCCCAGCCGCGGGGGAGAGTTCGGACGAATCCGGAAGAACACTGCTCACTGTGCAGACACTCTCTTATTCTCCCGCAACAGCTTCAACCATTCACCAGGGACTTGGAAGCCACGCTTCCTCTCCCACCTTGCTTGTACTTGCCCCACTACAAGCACCCCCGGTGCCGAGCAATATAGTGCCACGAGCACGCCCCGCTTGGACGTACGGCCCCCTCGGCCGGAACCAGGATAAACCTTGTGTCATTTGTTGCTTTGCATCGACCATAGAGGGATAAACTTAGGCGCTATCTACTGGTTAGTGTCGGGACCATATTCCGCACCGACACGCGTGTTCCTTGGTGACAGGCGCCGAAGGAGGTGACGTCCCTGCAGGGGTGCCCATGCAGGAGTTGACACCAGAGGCCCCAGAGGCTGCGGTAGGAGCCCCCGAGCCCATGGGGGAAACCGTCGAGAAGTCCGCCGAGGAGGAGGCGGCTACCACGTCGCCAGGGTTTGCCCTGGAGGTGGCGATCCGGTCTCCCGAGATCCAAGACGCGGAGCCTATCCGCTCGGCGCCAATGACGGAGGCTACAACGAGTAGCCGTGGCGGGGATCGAGGCGCTTGCCGACGATCTGGTCGAGCCGGCGGTGTTGGCGCAGCACTTGGAGGCGATGCGGCGAGCCGAACAGTGGATGAAGGTACGTAGCCGTTGCCTCCCGAGTAGTCAATCCTTTCGTTGAGTACTCTGCTTGACTTGAACTTGTCTTGTGCAGGTCGTCGCGGAGCGATTCCGCGAGAAGTCCAATCTACTGCAAGGCTACGGCGACACGGTACTGCGAGCTGAAGCCCTGGAGGAGCAGCTCATGAAGTCGAGGAAGCACGCGGCCGCCATGCGATCGAAAGCGACGCCGCCTTCGCCAAGTACCACAACGATGTGATGGACTTGCAGGCGAAGAGCGACGAGCTGGTGCGGAAGAACAAAGGCCTCCGCAACAAGAATAAAGGTATGTCTCTTGACTTGTCAGGTACTTGTTGGGAGTCATCAAGCTCTGACCCGTTGTTGTGTCCCGGTGTTGCAGAACTCGAAGGCCGGGTGGAGCGGCGAAGGGCTCGGAGATCGGCATGAAGAATCTCTTCTACGGGAGCAAGAAGCCCGCCGGGTACTTGAACTCGACTACAAGGAGGCGGCCTTCGAGTGCGAGAAGCACATGGAGTTGAGAATTGCATCGACGGAGACCTCGTCAGCGCTACAAATCTTTGCGAAGTTGAACGAAGACCGCGAGGCGCTCGGGCCCCGGTGAAGGACCTTGAGGAGGCTGCCCTCCCGATCGCGAGGCTCCGGTGCCGCACCGGGCGGCCCCAAGATCGCTCCGTTGGCGGATCGACTTCGTGAGGCGCCAAGCCGGGCCGGCCGCCTACGTGAAGCACATGGCCAAGTCAATCCCGAAGCGAGGTGCGGCCTTCATGAAGTCGTACTTCCGAAGGCCCCGGTGGAGGTAGTCGCCGGCGGGGTAGGCCGCCAACCGCTCGGATGAGCGATGCGCGAGTTCTTTGGAGCGAGATGGCTCCCATCGCGGAGCGAGGTGTAGCCGATAAGTTGAACCTCCAGTAGCTCTGCATAGATAGCTAGTAGCCGTAGTTGTATAGGAAACAGTTGTAATGAACTTTTTCATATATCAATGAAATGTGATGTTCCATCAATGAGTACTCGTAACCGCGATCTCAGAGTGCGGAGCGCCCATCGTGGAGTAAGTGCGAGTAGTAGTACTCGGCTTAGTGGTCCCGTCGCAGGGAGTAGACAGTAAAGAAGTTGATGAACAATCAAACTTTATTAGCGAAGAAGTACACACGGGTGGCCGAGGGCCGTAGTTACAAGTAGTCGCCGGACCCGAAGGCCGCTTACGGTGAGTAGTGCTTGGAGCGGGTAGCCGCTTACGGTGAGTGATCCGTAGATAGCCGTGTGGGTGGATCGCGATCCGTAGGTAGCCGTGCGGGGGCGGATCTTGGAGTGTGGTCTCTTGGTAGACCGGTTCGCTAGAGTCCTTGACGCTCGTCGCGGCCCGGGGTCCGTAGGTAGCCGCACGGGGCGGACACGGAGAAGAGTAGTCGGAGACTTGGAGCCGGGACCGGGGGGGGTCGCTTGCGGCAAGGGGTGTTGATGTAGTCGTGTAGACTTGAACCCGGAGTAGTCGAGTAGACTAGGCGTAGAATCGACGAGAGGCGGTCGACGTTCCACGAGTTGTTGACTTCTTCGCCTTCAAGTGTTTGGAGGCGGTAGGAGCCTGGCCGGTCACCTTAGCCACGGTGAAGGGCCCTTCCCGGGGGAGGCCCGAGTTTGTGAAGTCCTTCCGTGTTCGGGATACGGAGGAGGACAAGATCTCCAACGTTGAAGGAGCGTTCCTTGACGTTGCGATCGTGGTAGCGTCGGATACCCTCCGGGTACCTTGCGATTGGACGAGGGCGGCACGGCGAGCTTCTTCGAGGCCGTCGATGTCAACTCGTATGTTGTCTTCCGAGACGCCTTCGTCGTAGTGCTCCCTGCTTTGGCGAGTTCCATATTACATCGGCGGGGAGGATGGCTTCGGAGCCGTAGACCGGGAAGTAGGGGGATTGCCCCCGTTGGCTTGGATGGTTGAGTCGCAACCCCCGAGTGCATTGGGTAGTTCCTTGATCCACTTGCCCCCTTTTGAGTTAGCGGCGTCGTGTAGCCGCTTCTTGAGGGCGTCGAGCACCATCCCGTTGGCGCGCTCGACTTGTCCGTTGGCCCGTGGGTGGGCGACGGAGACGTATCCGACGTCGATTCCGGCTGTTCTCGCGGTACTCCCCGGGGCGGTGGTTGTTGAAGTTGGACCCCGGTGTCCGTGATGATGCGGTGGGGTAGCCGTAGCGGTGTACGAGTTCATCCGGAAGTCGAGTACTCTGTCGGCTTTGGGGCATGTGACCGGCTTGACCTCGATCCACTTGGTGAACTTGTCAATAGCCACCGGTACCCGTTGAATCCTCTGCCGGCGCGGTTGGCGGTGGCCCAATCATGTCGAGCCCCCGGCGGGCAAAGGGCCGGGTTGGCGGTATGGTGACTAGCTTGTAGGCGGGGGACGTGTTGCTTGCTTGGCGAAGAACCGACATCCTTGGCACCTTCGATGAGTTCTTCGGCATCGCCCGGGGCGTGGGCCGGTAGAAGGCTCGCGGGAAGGCCTTGCCGACCGGCGTGCGGGAGGACGCGTGGTTGCCGCGGACACCCTTGTGGATCTCCTCCAAGATGTCCTTGCCTTCTTCGCGAGGGACGCATTTCATGAGTACTCCGAGAAGATGCGCCTCGCTTGTAAAGCTTGTCGCCGACGAGGACGTAAGACTTGGCGCGGCGGACGAGTTGTTCGGCTGCGTTCTTGTCGGAGGGGACCTTCTGCTCGCTGAGGTAGTCGATGAAGGGTTGCCTCCGGTCCACGTCGATCATCATGACCTCTGCCCGGTGGTTGATGGGCGGGGGCGATGGCGGTGGCGCGGCTCCGGGATGGATGGCGCGTGAAGCTCATGGACGAAGACGCCCGCGGGTACTTGGGCGCGGGTGGATCCGAGCTTCGAGAGGACGTCCGCTGCAACGTTGTTGTCGCGAACGATGTGGTGGAACTCGAGACCATAGAATTTGTTCTCTAGCTTGCGGACTTCTAGGCAGTAGGCGTCCATGTTCTCCTTGTTGCGGTCCCAGGACTTGTTGACTTGGTTGATGACCACTGCGGAGTCGCCGTAGACTAGTAGCCGCTTGATGCCAAGTGAAGCCGCGGGCGGAGCCCGTGTAGGAGGGCTTCGTACTCGGCTTCGTTGTTCGAGACCTTCCAGAAGATCTGCAGGACGTACTTGAGCTGTTCGCCCGTTGGAGAAATCAGGAGTACCCCTGCGCCTGCGCCCTCGAGGTTGAGTGAGCCGTCGAAGTACATCACCCAATGCTCTGGTCGCACGGTGGGAGTAGGTAGCTGGTTCTCCCGCCACTCTGCCATGAAGTCGACTAGCGCCTGCGACTTGATGGCCGTGCGTGGCTTGAAGTCGATGGTGAGGGCGCCGAGCTCGACAGCCCATTTGGGGATCCTTCGGTAGCGTGCGGGTTCCTCGGGATGTCGCCGAGCGGGTAGTCGGTGACGACGGAGCCGAGTACTCCCGGAAGTAGTGTCGTAGCTTCCGCGAGGTGATGAGTAGAGCGTACGAAGCACGCACGGGCGGTAGCGAGCCTTGGACTGCGATAGAACCTCGCCGACGAAGTAGGCCGGGCGCCCCGGACCGGGTGGGCGTGGCCGTCTTCCCCGCCGCTCGACAACAATGGCGGTGCGACCACGTGGTAGTCGCGGCAAGGTAGAGCGATGGGTGCTCGCCCTTGTAGGGAGCCGTGAGGACCGGCGGTTTCGACGGGAAGTCCTTGAGCCGGGCAAGGGCTTGGTCGCCTCTGCTTGTCCACACGAACTTCTCGTGGAGCTTGAGTAGTTTGAAGAAGGGGAGACCCCGTTCTCCTAGCTTCGAGATGAATACGTTCAATGCCGCCATGCACCCCGTCGGCTTACGGACGTCCTTGATGCTCGTGGGAGCTTTCATGCTGGTGATGGCGGAGATCTTCTCGGGGTTGGCTTCGATGCCGCGGCGGGGCGATGATGAAGCGAGAGTAGTTTGCCGAAGGGACGCCGAAGACGCACTTGTTCGGGTTAAGCTTCCCGGCGGTACTCGCGTAGCGATGCGAAGGTCTCTTCAAGGTCGTCGATGAGGGTATTGGAGTCCCTGGTTTTGACAACCACGTCATCCACGTAGGCCTCGACATTCTTGTTGAGTTGCCGCTTGAAGCGAGCACGGATGGCCCGTTGGTAGGTAGCGCGGCGTTCTTCAACCCGAAAGACATGGTCGTGTAGCGATACGCGCCAAAAGGGGTGATGAACGCGGTCTTCTCTGGTCTTCCTCCTTGATTGCGATGCGGTGGTACCGGAGTAGCGATCGAGGAAGCGAGCGAGTCGCGGCCGCCGGTGGAGTCGATGACTTGATCAATCCGCGGCAACCCGAAGGGGTCCTTGGGGCAGTGCTTGTTGAGGTCGGTGTAGTCGACGCACATCCTCCACTCGTTCGAGTTCTTCTTGCGGACGAGGACGGGGTTGGCGAGCCACTCAGGATGGAAGACTTCTGTGATGAAGCCAGCAGCGAGTAGCTTGGCGAGCTCCTTCTTGATGGCGTCCCGTCTGTCGTCGGCGAAGCGTCGGAGGTGTTGTCGCTTGGGGGTGGCCTTTGGGTCGACGTTGAGGCAGTGCTCGATCAGCTCCCTGGGCACTCCTGGCATGTCCGCTGGCTTCCACGCGAAGATGTCGCGGTTAGCCCGAAGGAAGCTGATGAGCGCGTCTTCCTATTTGGGGTCGAGGCCGGCCCCGATGGTGGTGGTCTTGGTAGGGTCGCCTGTTCCGAGGTCGACTGACTTGACGAGCACCTCCTCAGGTGGCCGAGGCTTGTTGGCGCTGTCAGACTTCTCTGGGATGTCGAGTTCGCTTGTGGCAAGCTTCTTCGACGCGGCGTAGCCCTCCATCATTGGGGTGGGTACTTGATTTGTTGAAGCGATCACCACGGCCTCTGTATCGCAGTCGTGAGAGATCTTCAAGTCCCCCTGGAGGGAGAGTACGCCGATTTGGACTTGGCATTTTGAGTACCAAGTATGTGTAGTGGGGCACCGCCATGAATTTGGCGATGGCGAGGTCCGCCGAGGATGGCATGGTAGGAAGTCTCGATATCCGCGACCTCGAACTTGATGTACTCGGTGCGGTAGTTGTCGCGAGACGCCCCGAAGGTAGCGGGCGGTACCACCGAGCCTAGTGGGATAGCCGCGTTGCACGGGACGATGCCGTAGAAAGGCATGCTTTGCTCTTGTCGAGCATGGGGGTGACGTCAAGGTTCATCTTCTTCGAGTCTTGGTGAAGAGGACGTTGAGCCCGCTTCCGCCGTCGATGAGCACCTTGTTGAGCTTAGAGCCCGCCTTTGTTGGTTTCGGGACGAGAGGGAAACGTCCTGGTTCGGAGAAGGCGGGTCCATTGATCCGCGCGGGAGAAGGTGATGGGTGTCTCGACCACACGAGAGGGGTCATAACCGGCGGTTCAATGGACATCACTTCACGGCGAGTAGCCTTGCTCCCCGCCCTTCGGGTAGTCCGCCGAAGAGGACGTTGACGGTCTTCTCGGGTTCTTGGAAGTCGTCGCCGTCCTTCTTCTTGTTCTTCGATCATGAGGGTGCGGTGGCTCGGCGTATCCTTGAGTGCATGCAGCCGGTAGCACCTTGCTCGGTAGTGTGGTTGCCGTTTGGATGCCACGGGCACTTCTCCTTCGGCGGGTCTTTGAACCCGCCGGAATTCTTCTTCGAGTTCCCTTTCGGAGGGCGGCGGATAGCCGCGACAGTGTTGTCTGGCTTGCGCTTGCGGTTGGAACCCGAGAAGTTGTTGTTGTTGTTGTTGTTGTTGTTGTTGTTGTTGCGGCCGCCTTGGTTTGGATTCTTTGCGTCGCCGCCACCTTGGTTCTGCTTGGACTTGCCGCGGATGGCGTCGTACTTGGCGTTGGCTTTGTCCTCTTCGTCCGCCCAGGACGTGATCATGTCCTTGAGGTGGGGAATGGACTTGGGGCGGCGTCGGCCGAAGTCCTCGAAGGTGCGGCGATGGTAGAGCCCGTCCTGGAAGAGGTCGATGACCTCCTTGTCGGTGACGTCCACGACGGTAGCGCGCTTGTCGAAAAAGCGGCGCATGTACTTGCGGAGGGTCTCGCCTTGTTCTGCTTGATCATGGCAAGGTCCATGCGAGTACCCGAACGGCCCATGGCGCCGCGAAGTTGCTTGTGAATTGCTCCTTCGGTGGTCCCACTTGTCGATTGAGTGCTTGTCCGGCGACTCGAGCCACGTGAGTGGGGCCTGGTCCGAGCGAAGGGGAAGTAGAGGCACTTGGTGTCGCCGTTGCCGCCGGCGTTCTCGATGGAGAGGGCGTAGCATCGGAGCCATTGGATAGGATCTCGCTCGCGTCGTACTTGGTGATCCCCAAAGGCTTGAACTTGTCGGGGGAGAAGCGAGGTTGCGAAGCCGGGGTGAGAAGGCGGGGAAGCCGTCGCCTTCGGCGGCGGTCGTCGACTTCTTCGCCGCAACTCTTCGATTCTGCGGCGAGCATCGTGCCGCCGTGAGAGGCGCCGGAGGCGTGGCTATGCGCGTGGCCGCGGCCGCCGCGGGCCGCCGCCGCCTCCCGGCTTTCTTGTTGGCTCCGTGGTTGGAGCCGCCGCCGTCGCCCTGCCGCCGCCGTCGGGGGTCGTTGCCGCCGCCACCGGCCGGAGCACGGTGGGGGACGACTTCTCGGTTGACGTTGTCTTGTCGTGAGGGTCCGCCGGCGGTGGAGCGTCGACGGTTCGGTTCGGCAGCGGGATGTCGCCCCGAGTACGGTTAGGACCGGGGTCAACACTTGCGACTAGTAGCTTCGTTGTCGCGAGGCTTGGGCGGGAGAGGTTGGGCGACTCTCTTGTCGACCCGCATGAAGTAGGCTTCTTCAGCGAGCTTGGCGATGACCTCTCCAGCTCGTATGCCCTGAGCCTGGCGTGCGATCGTTGTGATCGACATGAGGCATTGCTCAGGAGTGGTGTGAACTCTGCTCTCAGCGCCGAGAGCTTCCGCAAGGTTGCGGATAGGAAGGTTGTCTCTGAGCCGCCGGCGTCGTTCGTTGCGCTTCCTGTTACGTTCACGCGGGCGTCCCTCGTTGGCGTCGGTCTCGTCCGCGGGGGGGCATCGGCGGACGGCTCGTACGCGGAGATGTCCTCCAAGTACTTGTCTGCGGCCGTGCCTGAGGTTCCCGGGGTGTCGCCGGCAGCCATGAAGACTTGACGATCAGGGGTACCCAAGCTTGGCTCAGAAGGTGCCACCTCAGTTGGTGTGTTAGAGTCAGCTTGGGCTAGTGGTGTTCCCTCCTGGAACGGTAGCGAGTCGATGTAGGCGACGTAGCGTGAGTCCTCCTTTGTCAGCTCAGCGGGCTTGCGGTCTGGCCAGTAGACGTATCTTCCGGCCGGCGTTGATCTTATAACCGCCCCGGAGGGCGGCCCCCGACAAGGGAAGCTCGGAGGAGTCGTCTTCGGACTCGGGCTCCTCAGGGTCCGACCCGAAGTCGAACTCGTAGTCCGGGTTCGAGTAGAACTCGGAGAGAGGGGCGGAGTCCGAGACGGAGGGCGGGGATGGCGTCGGAGTCCGAGTTGTACTCGGTTACGGGCTCCTTGCCGGCCCGGCGTGGTGTAGAAGCCTCCGTGCGGGCCGCGCGCCGGGAACGCGAGGGCCACGCGCGGAGCGCCGGCGTGGAGAGGGGACCGCCTGCGATGGGCGAGGAGCCGGCTCGCATGCGATGGCCCATGGCGACGTCGGGTTCGAGTTGGAGACGGACTCGAGCTCGAAGTCGGCGTGGAGGTTGGAAAGCGAAATTTCGCCGAACTTGCCGGCGAGCTTGCCCGTGACAACTTCGGGAAGCGTCACGAGGCCTGTCCTCGAGTCGGGTTGCATGATCAAGCGGCGCTGGAAGGAGCCCGCGCCATCAGCAGTGCAGACCCAGGCGCCGAAGACGAAGGTGTCGCCGCGGTTGAAGGCGACGGTTGGCTTGATGTGGACGGAAGCCGTCGAGTTCGCCATGCGATCTCGAGCGAGAGCCCCCTACCTGGCGCGCCAGCTGTCGGTGTTTTGGACCGGCAACCTACTACGGGGAGTACCCGAAGTAGATGAATGTGACTCGCCGAGATCGGTAACTCGAAGGAAGAGACATGTGGCACACAATTTAGACAGGTTCGGGCCGCGAGGTGCGTAATACCCTACGTCCTGTATGTCGCGTAGCTACTGGATTGATAGGGCACGATTACAGGATGGTGCAATAGTGCGCCGTGGGTTGAGATTGGATGAGGTGATCCTGAGATCGGTCCCTGCCTCGCCTTATATAGTCCGGGAGGCAGGGTTACAAGTCGGAGTAGGGAAGGAGTACTAGTCGAGTACGTCTAGGAGACCTCTACACAGTGCGGAACGTGTACGAGTCCTAACCGAGTACTACTCCCTGTCTTTGTCCTTGTGCTCCACGCCTTCAGGTGCCGTGTAGCGCAAGCCGGGTAGTCCCAGGGGCCCACCGAGTAGTCGGTCCTGGTACCCACCGAGGTAGTGGGCCCAGGGAGGTCCATACGACAGTACCGGTGCACCACCCCCCCATGCTTGCTCTTGTGGCCCTCCGTAATAACTTGGCGGAGGAGGGATCCCGCCGAATGGTTGCACATTGGGTTGTGCTCCACTCGCTTGTGCGGAGGATGTTCCCTCCTCTACGATTCTTCCTCTTTTGTTCTTCCTTGCAGGGACAAGGAGTCCCTCTTCCAACCAATCTTCCCTCCCTTCGGTGAAAAGCCTAAGCCTCTCATCGGGAAGGGGTAGGTTCACTATGGCCAAACGATAACCTCCTCTCTCATCTCCACTAATGTATTTTCCTTGCCGCAAATACTCAATGCCGAGAGAGGTACCACGCAAAATATGGTCGGGGTTCCTTGCGATCCCCGGCCGCAAGGAGAAGGCCAACATGGAGAGGTAGAACCCCGAACCAATATGTCCCGCCCCCGATGTTGCTTCACAACACCAACGGTTGATCATGAGGTAAGAGGGGTCTATTGGCTGCCTGGCAATTAAAGCCGAGTAGAGCCAATTCAACTCCGTGTCGGTCACCTTCGTCTCCTTCATCCTCCCCAATACCCTCTTGCACATCCAAGAGTGCAATTGCGTTGTTGATGGGCTTCTCCGGAGATTAAATTCCAAAATCCCGCTAACATGCCGGGTGGCACGTCAACTTTCTCTGGAGCTCCCTTATGGAATCCAAGTAGCTCCCTAACATGCTCGTAGGGAACCACTTGTTGGACTCCCTCCAAATGGAATGACAAGCTTTGCACCCCATCATCAAGGATAGGTGCTATGGTCATCAAGATTTCCAAGGAGAACCCCTTGTGGGTGTCCGCCGATACTCCGTTGGAGAATTGCACCCATCCAAGGTGCCCCAACATGTAGTATATGTCGGTGCCAAAACCCAAGGTGTAGAGTGCTTGGTCGTCGAATTCGACGTTGGGCACAAGCCTCTTCTCAAGACGAGAGAGCCTCTCCTCTTCCTCCGATGACAAGATGATGAAGCCGTACGAAGAATATATCGGAGTGTAAGGAGGTGGCGCGGTCGAACGGGTCGATCGTCGTGGTGGCGCGGGCTGCTCCTCCGTGTGCCCTTGAGGTTCGGTAAACCTCATGGACGTGCTCCTTGCAGCCCTCATACCACCAAGGAGGAGAGCATCGTTCCTCCTCGGTGGTGCCGTATCCGTCTCCATGCTCCGGGGAGACTCGAAAACCGAGTGCCTCCTCGAAGACGTCGTTGATGACGGCTTGGATGACGACGAACCCTTCTTCTTGGAGAAGAGACTTGTGGTTTTCTTCCACATGGTTGCTGCACTCTTTTCTTCTACTAAAACTCCGGGTTGCAACCGGTAACTAGGCACTAAAACTCTTACTTCGGATGTGGACTTTGAGTGGATTAAGGATGTGGATTTTTTTGAGCTATCAAGCTTGGGAAAGTTGGCTATGTCTACGGAGGTTTTGGGCACACAAACTTGAACACACAAACAAAGGAAGGAGAGGGAAGCTTGCCTGCAGAAAATGGGAGCCGGGGGGCTCCTTAAATAGGGTAGGCCGGCCGGCCTGGGCCGACCGGCCTGGGGGCCTCGGTGCTCCTCCCCGCCTCGTCTTTCTTCCGAAGCATGATCATTTCGCCTCCGCAACTTTCCCCGCCCGCGTGCTCCACGAGTTGCACCGCCCAAACACTCTCGTCCACTCCTTTTCTTGCATTATTGGTCCTTCCACTTGATGCTTCATGCTTTGGGTCATGTCCATGCTCCCTAGCTCCACTTGCTTCACATGCCACCATGAAATTCCTGCAAAGTTGATGCTTGCTGCCCACCATGCTTGTCCTTTGCATGTGGATTTGGTGAAAGTTGATGAAAGGGAATCCAATGGTGCATGCATGATTAATTCAAACTAGATTGCCTCCATTAAGGTATGTTTAAGGTTAAGCACTCCTCTAATTCGAAATTTAAAATATTTTTCAGAGCCATGCAAGAGCTCAAACATAATTTTAGAGAAGTTTTTAAACCATTGAAAACAAATGTAAGTCGAAAATATTTTCCGACTACGTTGATTTCGGTCTCACCGATATAGTTTGCCTTCATCGGTTGAGAGCAAACTTTTCCCGGCTTGATCATGGGGGCATAGGTTTAGGTTCTAATTTTGGCTAAATAAGAGAGATTTTGAATAAAAAAATTAAATAAGGCTTAGAAAAATTCTAATCCTAGAGAAACCAAGGATATAGATTTTTAAACCAACCAAAAGTTTTGATTTCTAGGTTCACGCGAGTTCTACCACGTGCTGAATTTTATTAACACCTGGATATAAGTTGTGGCTCTACTCATGTGGTTTTAGCATGAAAAATAAGTCAACCTCAGCACCATAATGAGGGTGAAAGGTTGAGTTAGGTTCTGAAATTATTTGGTTGAGGTTTCTCGAAATGAAAAGAACAAACAAGCACATAGGAGGGTTCATGCAAAGGGTTTATGATAAAGCAAAACATTCAATCAAGAATTATGTCTCTAATATTGTTCAACCACTTCTAAGTCTGATGTCTTTGCGTAATAAAACTCAAAACTAAATTATTAAAAATACCGAAAAACCTGGAATCGGGTTGTCCTCCCGGTAGCTTATTCTTGACTCGACGAAACGGGTTGCCTCCCGCCTAGCGCTTCGTTTATAGTCTATAGCTAGACTTCTTCACTTGATTACTTTGGATCAACGCTCTTTGCGGGCGTTGCAATCTTGGGTACCCACTTCCGCACCATCTTGGGCGCGGGCTTGTCTTCCGGCTTAGTCATTTTTTTGGTCTTCACAGGCGGCTTTTCTTCCTTTGTCTTGACGGATGCAACACCTTCTTTGATTTTCTTTACGTTCATTTTTTCGGCTCCTTCTTCTTTTTCAGCCCCTCCTTTTGCTTTGGTTCTCCCTTCACTCCAATCATGTTGCATGCCTCGATTCTTGGACGGAACTTGAAGGAACTCCTTTCTCCGTTGATATCGAACATGATCTCCCCCTTGCCAACATCAATAGTAGCTCCCACGGTCTTGAGGAAAGGCGTCCCAAGGATGAGCGGCGGCTTCTCCCTCTCTCCCATCTCGAGCACAACGAAGTCGACGGGGATGAAGTGGTGTCCGACCTTCACAGGTACATCTTCAGCAATGCCCAAGGGATAGCGAATGGAGTTATCTCCCAACTCCAAACATATACCCGTAGGCTCCATTGGTAGGCGTAGCTTCTCGAACACATCCCTCGGCATGACGCTCACACTAGATCCAAGGTCGCATAACGCCTTCTCGAAGTTGAAAGAACCAACTGAACATGGAATTGTAGGGCACCCGGGGTCCTTTTGCTTCTCTAGCCCATTAGCAATAGCGGCACTGCACTCCTCGGACATCTTGACATGATCTACCCCGAGTGTTGCTATCTCATATTTATTTGCAAGTATGTCTTTAAAGTAACGAGAATATGTAGGTACTTGTAGGGCATCTAGTAATGGCATGTTGATGCTAAGTCTACGCACAACCTCCACAAACTTCTCAAAGTGGTTGTCAAGTTTACCTCGGAAGTAGCGTGGCTTGAGTTGCGGTATCCTCGTGTCTTCCTCCGGCATCTCAAATTCGGGTTCCTCGGTGACGATCCCCGTAACCTTCTCTTTAGCAACTCCTTCCACCTCGGTGGATGGTTTAAGCTTCCTTGCTCCCGCGGAACGTTCCGGATCTTCGGTCTCCTTCCCCGAACGTGTTTGAATGGCCTTCACCGATTCGGGACTTTTGAGTTGTCCCGGAAGCTTCCCTTCATAATTAGTGAGGCGCCCCGCAAGTTGTCCAACTTGTGTCTCGAGCATCTTCATCATGTTGAGCACTTGATGATTGGAACTTCCGACCTCCGTCACTTTGCTATCGATGTTCTCCAACACCTTGTCTATGGTCTTGAACTCGGTGACGGTGTCCTTGTTGATCTTAGCTTGCTCATCCATGAACTCCTTCAATTGTATACGAAGCGGAACCGCATTAGGAATAGATAAGCTTGCATTAAATTGAGGCCTACCTTGCCCGTAGCGGAAGTTCGGCAATTCTCCCTTCCTCATGTAGTCGAGCACTTTGGCTTCCTCCGGACAATCTTTGCGGACATGACCATACTCTCCACATTCTTCGCATGTGGACCTTGCTTCAGCGGCCTTCAAGTATTGAGCCTCTTTCTTTTCCATCTCCATCTTTTCCAACCTCCTCATGAGCGAGTCGATCTTGCCTTCAAGTATGTTCTCCTTCTCCACTTGCAAGACTCCTTTGACGTTCCCCGTGGGTTGAACCGGATGTAGGCGCTCGGATGACGCCCATGTGTCATTATCCGTGACCTTCTTGAATAGAGTGAAAGCTTCCGTCGGTGTAAGTTCGATGATGGATCCTGCCGCCGATGCATCGATGATCGTCCTTGACGCCATGGTGAGTCCTTGATAGAACTTTTGCACGATGTCTTCCTTCGGGAACTTGTGATGTGGAACCGCCCGGGTGTACTCGTTGAAGCACTCGAATGCCTCCGAGATAGTTTCCGTAGGATATTGAACAAAGGTGGCAATCTTATTACGCAAGCTTTGAGTTTTACCCGGCGAGTAGTATTCCTTCATGAAAGCCTTCATCAACGTGTTACAATTTTGCACCATCTCCGCCAGTTGAGAGTGGAACCATTGCAAAGCCTTCCCGAGTAGTGAGAATGGAAAAAGCCTTGCCCTCATTTGATCTTGAGTCACCCCATCCATGTTGAAAGTCTGACATAGTTGAATGAATGCTTGGAGGTGAAGGTTCGGATCCTCTTTACCGGTGAAGGGTGAATGTTGCACCATGCGGATTGTTGAGGTCTTGATCTCGAACGGTCTTCCAATCTCCTCGAGGTTCAAGATTGGTAGGTCAATGATGTCTGGGGTGCATAGCTCCCCAATCTTGCGTTCTTGCGGTGGTTGGTCACCCATCGATGGAAGTCGATTCTCCCGAGGACTTTGAGGTGGTGAATTCTTCGGAGATTCTTGCGATCCTTTATCTTCCGACTCCGAATCTACAAAATCCAGCTTTTTATCTTGATGTGCTTCGCATATCCTTAGCCTGTAAAGTTTTTCTGGATCATCCACAAAATTATCGGGTTTGTTGGAGAGGTAGCCGTCCATCTCCTGTTAGGGTTAGCAATAAACAAAGTATGCAAAAACTAGAAAGTAAAAACAAATCTATAAAAACTAGGGTCAGACAAACTAGATTAGATGTATTTTGAGGATGATCAAAGTTTAGTAGATGCAAAAAGAAAAACAAAAAGAAAACTGAAAATTACAAAAAGGCAATAAAAAATCAAATCTTGATCACTTCTTCCCCGGCAACGGCGCCAGAAAAAGGGGCTTGTTGACGGTTAATAGTTGTATCAAAGTTCGTTTATGACTTGCAAGCGGACAAGTCTCCCGTCGTAATCAAGGGACCCTTCTTCCCTCGAGTGGTGAACCCAAGGTATCGAATCCGTGGAACAAATGTGTGACGCAAAACTTAATCTAGTAAAGCCAAGTAACTTCAATTTTCGATAAAAGAAACCCTAATGCATCTAGGTAAAAGACACGAAACTAATCTAATCTACTAAAGACCGGAGATAACAAAGTAAGATTGGGTAGATAAACCGATCTAGAGAGATCGGGGTAAGCCTTTTGTTGAAGTTCCAAGCAAGAGAAGAAGTAGCAAATCGAATCTTATAAGAAGCTTCTTTAAATCGTGGTTTCCCGTCCAAATCCGAAAACATCCGCCTTTCGGAACCCCCATTCTGTCACAACGTATCCCTACTCATGCGGGGAGCTTAGGGCGAGTCAAAAGACAAGTCGAGATTATTTCGGAAGATCCGGCGTGTACCTCTAGCCACCGCGGCTACAAGAACACCCTATGTAATCTATCTCGAGAATAGAATTGGAATAAGCAAAGCCGATCGAAAAATGAAATCTTCGAGGAAACACTTGATCGCTAGGAAAAGATTCAACTTGATAATTCAACTATAACAATGATACATACACAAGATCACCACCGGGATCCTTCCTTGATCTTGCTTCTAGCTCCGAGAACTCCGATGTGGTCTTCCGTGCAAGGTTCCCACGTCGGCTAGGGAAACCCTAGTCAACTAGCTCGACCCTCTCCTCTCCGAGATGGTGTCCCTCTCTTCTCTGCTCCTCGGCGGCCGATGACAAATTTGATGATGCGTGGCTCTCGGTCAGGGGGCTATAAATAGCCTGATTGGCGGCTAGGGCAAAGGGGAGCCTCACTGGGCCCTGGACAGGGCTGGGCCGACCGGCCTGGGCCGGCCGGCCTGGGCCCATCCAGGCCCAGCCCGAGGCCTCCTTTGCTCTACGTCGGTTCCCTTGCTTCCTAGATGTTTCCCCCTTCTGCATGTAGGTCCATGTTGTCAGTTTCTCTCCGAATTGGGCATAACTCCTGTCTTGCAAGATTCAACACTTTTCTGGTCAGGTCCTCGGAGTTTGTCGTCTTCTCGGATCAAGTCCCTGGCTTCTTGGAGTTAAGTTTTTTTCATTGCATGACTTGTACGGGGCTTCAAGGTCTTGTCATAAGGTGCTTGATGAACTTATCCCGAAAGTCTTGCTTTCAACGCTAAAACCCTGCATAAACACTAAACTCCAAAACCGACATGCACACGTGAACTTGTTATACCACGGGGGTTAGTACCAATGGATAAGGTATAAAACTTATGCCAACACCGAAGGTAAACTTATGGCTAGGTTGACAGATTTTCACCGTCAACAATCACCCAATGCTCTGGTCGCTCGATTGGAGTTGGTAGCTGATTCTCCCGCCATTCTGCCATGAAGTCGACTAGTGCTTGCGACTTGATGGCTGTTCGTGTCTTGAAGTCGATGTTAAGGGCGTCGAGTTCAACTGCCCACTTAGAGATTCTTCAAGTAGCTTCTTGGTTTCGCAGGATGTCACCGAGCGTGTAGTCAGTGACGACGGAGATCGAGTACTCCTGGAAGTAGTGTCGTAACTTTCGCGAGGTGATGAGCACTGCATACAGTAGCTTCTGCACTGGTTGGTAGCATGCTTTAGATTCCGACAGGACCTCGCTGGCGAAGTAGAATGGTCACTGGACTGGGTAGGCGTGGCCGTCTTCTTGCCGCTCGACAACGATGGCAGTACTGACCACGTGAGAAGTCGCAGCGAGGTAGAGCAGTAGCTGCTCCTTTTTGCGAGGAGCCGTGATGACTGGTGGTTTGGACAGGAAGTCCTTGAGTTGAGCCAGAGCTTGATCCGCCTTTGGAGTCCACACGAACTTCTCTTGATGCTTGAGTAGTTTGAAGAAAGGTAGTCCCCGACTCCAAGCTTCGAGATGAATCTATTCAAGGCCGCCATGCACCCGGTAAGCTTCTGCACATCTTTGATGCAGGTGGGAGCTTTCATCTTGGTGATGGCTGAGATCTTCTCAGGGTTGGCTTCGATTCCGCGGTGGATGATGATGAAGCCGAGTAGTTTTCCCGAAGGTACGTCGAAGACACACTTGTTCGGGTTTAGCTTCCAGCGGTACTCTCGCAGGGATGCGAAAATCTCTTCAAGATCGGCGATGAGCGTATCGGAGTTTCTGGTCTTGATGACCACGTCATCCACGTAGGCTTTGACGTTCTTGTTGAGCTGTCTCTTGAAACAGGCCTGGATAGCTCGCTGATAGGTGGCGCCGATGTTCTTCAACCCGAACGACATGGACGTGTAGCAGTAGGCTCCGAACGGGGTGATGAACGCGGTCTTCTCTTGATCTCCTTCCTTGATAGCGATCTGGTGGTACCCGGAGTAGCAGTCGAGGAAGCAGAGTAGGTCGCGGCCCGCCGTGAAGTCGATGACTTGATCTATCCGTGGCAACCCGAAGGGGTCCTTGGGGCAGTGTTTGTTGAGGTCGGTGTAGTCGACACACATCCTCCACTCGTTTGTGATCTTCTTGCGGACAAGGACGGGGTTGGCGAGCCACTCAGGATGGAAGACTTCTCTGATGAAGCCGACCGCGAGTAGTTTAGCGAGTTCCTTCTTGATGGCATCCCGTCGGTCCTCGGTGAAACGGCGTAGGTGTTGTCGTTTCAGGGTAGCTTTAGGATCAACGTTGAGTGAGTGTTCGATCAGGTCCCTGGGCACCCCTGGCATGTCCGCTGGTTTCCAAGAGAAGATGTCTCGGTTAGCCCGAAGGAAGCTGACGAGCGCGTCTTCCTATTTTGGGTCAAAGCCCGCCCCAATCATGGTAGTCTTGCTGCTGTCGCCTGTCCCAAGGTCGATCGCCTTGACTTGCACTTCCTCAGATGGCTGAGGTTTGTTGGTTGTGTCCGACTTCTCTGGGATGTCGAGTTCACTTGGGGCAAGCTTCTTTGATGCAGCATAGATTTCCATCATGGCATTGGGTACTTGATTGGTGGCTGCAAGTTCCACAGCTTCTGTGTCGCAGTCGAAGGATATCTTCAAGTCCCCTTGTAGAGAGAGTACATCGGTCGGACTTGGCATTTTGAGTACCAAGGACGTGTAGTGAGGTACTGCCATGAACTTGGCGATAGTTGGTCTGCCGAGGATGGCATGGTAGGAAGTCTCGAAGTCCGCGACTTCGAACTTGATGTACTCGGTGCGGTAGTTCTCCCTGGTTTCCCCGAAGGTAACTAGCAGGACCACTGAGCCCAGTGGGATAGCCGCGTTCCCGGGGACGATGCCATAGAAAGGCGATGTGCTCCTGGTGAGCATGTGAGTGATGTCGAGCTTCATCTTCTTCAAGGTCTTTGTGAAAAGGACATTGAGCCCGCTCCCACCGTCGATGAGTACCTTGTTGAGCCTGGAGCCCGCGACTACCGGCTTCAGGACGAGTGGAAACCACCCTGGTTCGGAGAAGCTTGTCCATTGATCCGCAAGGGAGAAGGTGATGGGTACGTCCGACCACCTGAGAGGGGTCGGCACCGCTGGTTCAATGTTCAACACCTCCCACCCGATGGCCTTCTGAGACTGCTTGGTGGGTAGTCCGTCGAAGAGGACATTCACCGTCTTGTCGGGTTCTTGGAAGTCGCCGTTGCCTTCATCAGCTTTTTTCTTGCCATTCTTGTCATGAGGAGGCCGTGGGTCTGGAGAATCCTTGAGTGCTCTCCGCAGTTGGTAGCACTGCTCGGTGGTGTGGTTGCCCTCTAGATGCCACGGGCACTTCTCTTTCAGCAAGTCCTTAAAGCCGCCGGAGGTCTTCTTCGAGTTGTCTTTCGCAGGGTGTTGAATAACCGCGACTGTGTTGTCTAGCTTGCGCTTACGATTAGGACCCGAGTAGTTGTTGTTGCGACTGCATTGATCCCTGTTATTGTTGTTGTCGCCCGGGTTTTGCTTGCTCTTGCTGCGAATAGCGTCATACTTAGCATTCACCTTGTCTTCCTCATCAGCCCATAAAGTAATCATGTCTTTGAGCTTGGTTATAGAACTCGGGCGGCGTCGACCGAAGTCTTCAAAAGTGCGGCGATGGTAGAGACCGTATTGGAAGAGGTCGATGACCTCCTTGTCGGTGACGTCGACTACGGTAGCGCGCTTGTCGAAGAAGCGCTGCATGTACTTGCGTAAGGTCTCGCCCTGTTCCTGTTTCACCATAGCCAGGTCCATGCGAGTACCCGAGCGCCCCATGGCGCCCGCGAAGTTGCCGGTGAACTGCTCCTTGAGTTGGTCCCACTTGTCGATCAAGTACTTCTCGAGTGACTCGAGCCATGTAAGTGGAGTTTGGTCGAGACAGAAAGGGAAGTAGAGGCACTTCGTGTCGTTGTTGCCACCAGCGTTTTCGATGGAGAGGGCGTAGCATCTGAGCCACTGCACTGGATCTTGCTTCGCATCGTACTTGGTGATCCCCAGAGGCTTGAATTTCTTTGGGAGAAGCAGATTGCGAAGTCGAGCAGAGAAGGCGGGGAAGCCGTCGTTTTCGCCTGCTGTGGAGGATTTGTTGCGTTGAATTTCTTCGATTCTGCGGCGGGCATCATAGCTGCCGCGTGAGACACCAGTGACGTGGCTATCTGCGTGGCCTCGGCCTCTGCGATCGCCTCCACCACCGGCTCTCCTGCCAGCCCCGTGCGAGGAGCTCCCGCCGCCGCTGCCTCCCCCATCGGCATCACCATGAGCCGCCATGGCGTGACTACCGCCAGCGCCGCTGCCATTGTTGCCGCCCTGAGAAAGTCTACCAGCTGATGCCCTAGTGTGGTTGGGGTTCTGTGGTAGTTCTCCTCGGGTACGGTTGCGTCCGTTGTCCGCTGGACTGCGATCTGTGGCTTCATGGTCAGCTTCGCGAGTTCTGAGGGGAGGCACTTGAGTGACTCTGTTGTCGACTCTCATGAAGTAGGCATCCTCCGCGAGCTTGGCGATGAGTTCTCCCGCGCGCATCCCTTGAGCCTGACGTGCTATCGTGGTGATAGACATGAGGCACTGTTCAGGAGTAGTGTGCACCCAGCTTTCGACTTGGTCGAGTGCTTCCATGAGGTTCCGTATGGGAAGGCTCTCACGGAGACGTCTACGCCGTTTGTTTCGCTTCCTGTTGCGCTCACGTCGGGCGTTCTTGTCATCGCTGGTCACATCTACGGGTGCATTGGCAGACAACTCGTCTGCTGAGATATCTTCGAAGTAGCGGTCAGGGCGTGTCCCTGAGGGTCCCGGCGTCTCGCCGGCAGCCATGAAGACTCGGCGATCTGGAGTGCCGAGACCAGAGTCGGTAGTCGCCACCTCTGTTGGAGTATGCTCCTCTGCTGGAGCTAATGGTGTTCCCTCCTGGAAAGGGAGAGAGTCGAGGAAGGCGACGCAGCGTGAGTTCCCGTCTGTCAGGTCTGCATGCTTGCGGTCTGGCCAGTAGACGAATCTCCCGGCGGGTGTAGATGTTATAACCAGACCGGTAGACGGCCCTGACAGCGGTTGCTCGGTCGTGGAGATCTCGGACTCGGGCTCGTCGGGGTCCGATCCGAAGTCGAACTCGTAGGATGAGTCCGAGTAGTAGCCGGGGGCGGGATTGGAGTCCGAGGTGTAGTCGGAGACGATCTTCTTGCCGACCCGGCGCGCAGTGAGAGCCTTCGCATGGGCCTTGCTAGCGTTGCAGAGGCCGTATGGGAAGTGCTCGTGGAGTGGGAAATCCGCACACGATGGTTCAGTAGCCGGCTTGTCGGTGCGGAATGTAGTCCCGACAGTAACTAGTAGTAAGCGCCGAGGTCTATCCCTCAATGGTCGGTGCTAAGCAACAAGAGACACGGGATTTATCCTGGTTCCGGCCGGGGCCGTACGTCCAGCAGTGGTGTGCTCGAGGCACTATATTGCTTTGCACCGGTGTTGACGGTGAAAATCCGTCAACCTAGCCATGAGTTTACCTTCGGTGTTGGCATAACTTTTGTATCTTATTCATTGGTACTAACCCCCGTGGTATAACAAGTTCACTTGTGCATGTCGGTTTTGGAGTTATGTGTTTACGCAGGGTTTTAACGTTGAAAGCAAGACTTCGGGATAAGTTCATTAAGCACCTCATGACAAGACCTTGAAGCCCGATACAAGTCAAGCAATGAAGTGAACATGACTCCAAGAGCCCAAGGACCAAGCCCGAGAAGACGATAAACTCCGAGGACCGAACCGGAAAAGTGCCGAATCTTGCAAGACAAGGAGTTGAGTCCAATTCGGAGAGAAACCGACGTCAAGGGCCCACATGCAAAAGGGGAGAACATCTAGAAGACGTGGGAAGCAACACGGGCGAAGCGAGCCGCGGGATGGGGCCGAAGTGGGCCCGAGCCGTCCCGGCCCGAGCCGGCCGGCCCGCCCCAATTCGGGGCCCAATCGGCCTCTCCTTTGACCTAATTGCTTCCCGGGCTATAAATAGCCCCCCGACCGAGAGCCACGCGAACCGAGGTCGTAATCCGCCGCCGAGGAGCAGAGAAGCTTGAGGGACACCAACTTGAAGATGAGGGTCGTGCTAGTTGTCTAGGGTTTCCCTAGCCGACGTGGGAACCTTGCATGGAAGACCACGTCGGAGCTCCAGAGCGAGGATCAAGATCGAGGGAGGGGCCCGGTGGTGATCTTGTTCATGTAATCATTCATGGTGAAGTTTGTAAGTGAATCCGATTTCTAGCGATTAAGTGCCTTCTCGATGATTTTGTTTTCTTCTTGGTTTTGCTTCTTCTACGATCTAGTTTGCAGCTAGATTACATAGGGTGCTCTTGTAGCCGCGGTGGCTAGAGGTGCATACCGGACCGGCCAAGTGATTTCAACTTGTTCTATCGAACTCGCCCTAAGCTCCCCGCATGAATAGGGATACGTTGTGACGAACGGGGGGTCTCGAAAGGCGGGTGTTTTCGGAGTCGGATGGGAAGGCCACGATTTAAAGATGCTTTTAATGAGATTCGCTTTTCTATCTTCATCTATCTTGTTTGGAGCTACAACATAAGCATGATCTAGATTCTCTAGATTGGTTATCTCTTGCTTTCTCTTGCTACCTCTTTAGTAGATTAGATTAGATTCGTTTACTTGATCATATCTTAGATTAGATGCATCTTTGTTCTTCAATAGATAGCTTTACCTTGCTTTACTAGATTGAATCCTTGCGTTGCACATTGTTCCACGGATTCGATACCTTGGGTTCACCACTCGAGGGAAGAAGGGTCCCTTGACTACGACGGGAGACTTGTCCGCTTGCAAGTCACAAACGAACTTTGATACAACTATTAACCGTCAACAAGCCCCTTTTTCTGGCGCCGTTGCCGGGGAACAAGCAATCAAGATCCGATCTAGTATCGCTTATCTTTCAGTTTTTCTTTTGATTTTCTTTTGCATCTCTTATGTTTGATCATCCCTGAAAAGAAAAAAAAGAGTCAATCTAATCTAGTTTTGATGAACCCTAATTTCTCTTTTGTTAGATTTTTTGTTTTATTACTAACCCTAACCGGAGATGGTTGGCTACCTCTCCAAGAAACCCAAAACTTTTTTGTGGATGATCCAGGAAAACTTTACAGGCAAAGGTGACATGCAACACAAGCTAAAAGGGTGGAAACCCTAGATTCAAAAGTTGAAGTCGAAGGACCGTCGAAATCTCCAAGGGAATCACCACCTCCAAGTCAAGACGCCGGAAGGCCATTCAAGATCAAGAGGAGGATGGAGAAGATGGAGATGGAGAAAGAAGCTCAACACCTAAAGGCTGCCAAGGCAAGATCCACATGCGAGGTGTTCATCATGATGAAGATGCTAGAGACGCAAGTGGGACAACTTGCCGGACAACCGATTGGTGACAAAGAAGAATATCCGAGACAACTCCAAGGTCCCAAGACGGCGAAGGCTACTCAAGCTCATTCGGGAGAGATGAAGGATCACACTAGAGACCATGAAGATCACGACCGAAGGACCGGAGTTCGAGATGCCGAGCCACAAGGAAGATGTTGCATCCGTCAAGACCAAAGGACAAAGCCGACTGTGAAGACCAAAAAATTGACTAAGCCAAAGTGGGTACCCAAGATTGCAACGCCCGCAAAGAGCGTTGATCCGGAGTAATCAAGTGAAGAAGTCTAGCCATGGACTATAAACGAAGCGCTAGGCGGGAGGCAACCCGTTTCGTCGAGTCAAGAATAAGCTACCGGGAGGACAACCCGATTCCAGGTTTTTCGAGTCCTTTTTATTCAGTTTTGAATTTTACTACGCAAAACATTAGACTTAGAATGGTTGAATAATATTAGAGACATAATTCTTGGTTGAATATTTTGCTTGATCATAAACCCTTTACATGAACCATCCTATGTGATTGTTTGCTTCTTCTTCGAGAAACCACAACCAAAAAGAAAAAAATTTCAGAACCTAACTCAACCCTTCACCCTCATTATGGTGCTGTGGTTGACTTGTTTTTCATGCTAAAAACACACGAGTAGAGCCACGACTTGTATCTAGATGTTATTTAAATTTCAGCATGTGGTAGGACTCGTGTGAACCTAGAAACTTGATTTTTGGTTGGTTTAAAAATCCATATCCTCGGTTTCTCTAAGATTAGAATTTTTCTAAGCCTCACTTAATTTTATTTCATTCAAAATCTCTCTCATCTAATCAAAATTAGGACCTAAACCTATGCCCCCATGATCAAGCCGGGAAAAGCTTGCTCTCAACTAATGAAGGCAAACTATACCGGTGAGACCGAAATCGACGTAATAAAAAAATATTTTCGATTTGCATTTGTTTTTAATGGTTTAAAAACTTCTCTAAAATTATGTTCGAGCTCTTGCATGGCTCTGAAAAATATTTTTAAATTTCGAAACTAGAGGAGTGCTTAGCCTTAAAGGGAGGCAATCTAGTTAACCTAACCATGCATGCACCATGATACATCACGGGATGCCCCTCCAACATATTTAAACCACATGCAAAGTACAAGCATGGGGGGGGGGGGGGGCAGCCAAGGCTTTGTTTTGTAGGAATATCATGGATGCATGTGAGGCAAGGGAGTATGGAAGTGAGTCAAAGCGAAAACATCAAGTGGAAGGAGCAATAGTGCAAGCGAAGGAGTGGACGGGAACGTTTGGAAGGTGTACGCGATCACGAAGCAACATGAATGCACTAGAGAAGAACCGAGCCAAGAGGAGGAGAGAGGTAAGTCTTTCATCCAACTCTTTGTTCGTGTGCTCTAGTTTGTAGGCCGGAATCACCTTAGACTTAGCCATCCACCGCGTTTGTTTCGTGCAACAAATCACATCCTTAATCCACTCAAAGTCCGGACTCCAAAATAATATTTGTGTACCTTGTTACCGGGTGAAAACCCCGGATATTTATTTGTGAGGGAGAGTGCTGCAATCATGGAAGAAAACTACAAGCCTTTGCACCGAAGAAGAAGGGATCATCGTCGTCTAAGCCATCATCGACAACCTTTTCGAGGAGGCACTCGTTTCCGAGTTTCCTCGGGGTATGGAGGAGGACACGGCACCGCCGAGGAGGAATCGCACTCTTTTCCTTGGTGGCATGAGGGCTACACGAAACTCGTTTATGAGGTTCACCAAACTTCAATAACATATGGAGGAGCCGCCCGTCCAACCTCACCACTTGACACGATCATCCGCTCCACCTCCATATGCTCCGCGGTATTCCGAGGGGTATGTCATCATGACGGAGGAGGAGAAGAAGCTCGCTCGCCTTAAGTAGAGGCTTGTAGCGAACGCCGACATCAACGACCAAGCTCTCCACATATTGGGTTTCACACGGGACACCGGTGCAATTCTCTAGCGGAGTGTCGGCAAACACCCACAAGAAATTCGCCTAGGAAATTTTTCATGACCATGGCGCATAACCTTGATGAAGGAGTGCTGAGTCTCTCATTCCGTTGGAGGGAGCCCACAAGAGGAGAAGAAGGAAGACACCGTCGGAAGGGTAACCTTGATCAGTGATGCTATTTCTAGCACCTTGATGGGGTAATCTCCTTTCATCCATGGGTTGCAATCGGTCTTGAGATGTAATCGAACTTTGTTGGATTATCTATCTATCATCTTGTGTTGAAAATACTTTAATGCTTAAGGCTAGCAACCATGCCATAAAGGGAGTAGGGCTCCAATGCTTCCTTGGATCCATTCAACACAAACCCCGATAGATCAGATTGGTTTTCATGTTCGAAACGATTGCATGTCTAGTATCGTAGACCCATGGGCGAGTGTCTCCTACTTTCAAAAGGGAGCTCGGAACAAGTATGTGCATGAAGGCACATGGGAAGGCTTTTGGAGTATGATCACGGGAAGAGACCATCAACGAAAAAAAAATACTATCCGGAACCCATGATCCAAGTGTGTCACTTTTGTGCAAGTGGATTTTTGGGAGAACAAGAGAGACAAAGATAACCAACACAAAGTTGAATTGGCTTTACTCGGCTTTGATTGCCAAGTGGCCAATAGACCCCACTCACCTATGATCAACCGGTGGTGTTGTTGCAACATCGAGTTCGGAAGATATTGGTTCGGGGTGTTACCTCTCCATATTGGCTATCTCTTTAAAACCGGGTATTACAAGGAACCCAAATCATCTCCTACCCGGGACTTCCCTAGGAATATATGAAGAAAGAAAATATAAGAGTGAAGATGAGAGAGGAGGCTTACAAGTGGCCTAGGTGAATTTGCCCCTTCCGGATTTGAAGATTAAGACTTTTCTTGAGGGGAAGAAGATCGGTTAGAGGAAGGACTTCTTGTGCCGGCGAAGAAAAAATAATAAAAGAAAAAAAATATTAGGAGAAAGATCTTCTATGGCCCAAGAAGGAGGTGCACAACAAAATTATGTTCCACCATTCGGAGAAATTCCGGCATCGCCAAATTACTACGGTGGTGTACCAATGCAAGCATGGGGGAGTGGTGCAGCCATACCCCCACCATTTTTGCGGTGCCCAACGTAGCCTTTGCGGAGCCATTTGCACACCTTCCTCAACCACAACAAAATGGAGCCACCATTGGAGGATACGCTGCAAGGAACATGCAAATTATTGCAGCCATCCAAACCAATGCCAACCAAATGGGTGAAGGAAATGCAAACGTCGCTTATGTGCTTGGACACCTTCATCTAGCACCGTCGGATAACTCATAGGAGGAGTGGTGCATTCCTATTACAAGTAAGGGTACAACAACCAAGACTATCAATATCAACCGCCGGCGGAAGATTAGAGAGAGGAGGAGCTCTAGTTATCTTTCCTTTACCCCCTTTTCTTTAATTTTCAGCTTGCATGCGCCTTTGTTTGCGTAGTATTTTCAGCTTTGCTTTAATTTTCAGTTTTTAGTTTAATTTTCAGCATGTGTCTTAGTTTTTATTTTCATCATGAATAATGTCACCACCAAGTTTTTACCATTGGTAAAGTTACAAAGTTTGTGCCATGATGATATATGATTATAATTGCCGCTTTGTTTATCTTTGTAATTGATTTATGCATGTTTGAACTAGTGCTCTCTTAAAAATACAAATCTGAAATTATCTAAATTCTAGCTCAATCTTCAGCGGAGGTTATGATTAAAATAAAGACCCATAGTGTTTTATGTGCTCTCAAGTTATGAATAGATTAAAGATGTCTTTTATGCTCAAAAATATTGCTAACCTTGTCATAAATATCACTTGTGTGTTGCTCAACCTATCCGAGCCTTATATATATTTGAGTGCATAAACTTTAGTGTACAAGATTTATTTTTGAGTGAGTTATTGCAGGCCATGATTTCTCTGGCCCGAGACTAAGAAGCTGGTCATTTCGTTTTTGCGTATCTATCTTTTTGCTAGCCTTTTATCCGTGCATTGTGTGTCCCCGCATCGGAGATCTCACAAACCTCGCCGGATATCCACCCTTAAACCAAATATCATTTTTTGTGATTACCTCCTTGACCACAACCTATCGTTGAGAATGGATCATCAATTCAAGGAAGATCGCAAGACGGTGCCAACATTGAAGATTTCAAGTATCTCTCCAAGGAAAAATATTCCGGTACCTACCTTATTTTTCGCCTCTTTGCTCGAGGACGAGCAACGTCTAAGCATGGGAGAGGAGGTAGGTACGGTGCAGTTTTAGAGTTAAAAGGGGAATATTTTAAAAAAAATGATGATGAAAGAAAAAAAATCCAGTGATACTCATGACTTTCAAGGTATAAAAAAAATCAAAACTTCATTGTGAAAGTCATGGACTGAATATATGACAAAAAAATGATGAATGAATGAAAGAAAAGAATGAGAAATATGAGAAAGAGAAAAAAATATATGTGCGTAAAGTAAACTCCCCGGTTCTCTAAGAGTGCATTCAAGGCTTCAAGTTTAAAAGATCCATTCTCATTTTCCAACCATGTGCAATCCGATAACGAGGACTTCCTTTGTGCCTCGGGATCACTCTTTGCCATTTGCACATGTCCACTTATCTAAAAGTGTGTGTATTTTTCTCTTTCCCCTCCTTGATTTAACATTATTTTCCAATGACCTTTTTGACGAGTCTCGGTAAGACCATGAGAAGCTTGTCTTGTTTTGACAACACCTCATTTATAAAATCTTGTTAGGACTAAACTTTCCCAAAGCTCCATATAAAGCCTACCACACATATATGTTATGAGAGGGAAAGGAGTAGAATATATAGGCTTGAGAGACAAGCGAGATGAGAGTTCATGAGCAATATGCAAGGTGATTTAAATTTGTGAATTTGGTTTAGCTCTTTTCTTTATCTTGTTCTTTATTTCAAAAATTCTGAGGTCTATTTAAACTTTGTGAGCATGTTAATACTTGTGGGATAAGCTTAATAAGAATCTACCCTCCGTAGAGGTGAAGGCTAGTACATTATGGAACTTTAACGAATTAAACTTTTGAGAGCATTATGTTTTTTTTCATGTATGATCAAGTGCAAGGTTTAAACATTGTTTGGCAATGATGATATCCATCGAAGGCTTACTCGAGGACGAGCAAGGTTTAAGCATGGGGGAGATGTTGACGGTGAAAATCCGTCAACCTAGCCATGAGTTTACCTTCGGTGTTGGCATAACTTTTGTATCTTATTCATTGGTACTAACCCCCGTGGTATAACAAGTTCACTTGTGCATGTCGGTTTTGGAGTTATGTGTTTACGCGGGGTTTTAACGTTGAAAGCAAGACTTCCGGGATAAGTTCATTAAGCACCTCATGACAAGACCTTGAAGCCCGATACAAGTCAAGCAATGAAGTGAACATGACTCCAAGAGCCCAAGGACCAAGCCCGAGAAGACGATAAACTCCGAGGACCGAACCGGAAAAGTGCTCGAATCTTGCAAGACAAGGAGTTGAGTCCAATTCGGAGAGAAACCGACGTCAAGGGCCCACATGCAAAAGGGGAGAACATCTAGAAGACGTGGGAAGCAACAGGGGCGAAGCGAGGCCGCGGGATGGGCCGAATTGGGCCCGGCCGGCCGGCCCAGCCGGCCGGCCCGGCCCCCACAATTCGGGGCCCAATCGGCCTCTCCTTTGACCTAATTGCTTCCCCGGGCTATAAATAGCCCCCCGACCGAGAGCCACGCGGAACCGAGGTCGTAATCCGCCGCCGAGGAGCGAGAGAAGCTTGAGGGACACCAACTTGAAGATGAGGGTCGTGCTAGTTGTCTAGGGTTTCCCTAGCCGACGTGGGAACCTTGCATGGAAGACCACGTCGGAGCTCGGAGCGAGGATCAAGATCGAGGGAGGGCCCGGTGGTGATCTTGTTCATGTAATCATTCATGGTGAAGTTTGTAAGTGAATCCGATTTCTAGCGATTAAGTGCCTTCTCGATGATTTTGTTTTCTTCTTGGTTTTGCTTCTTCTACGATCTAGTTTGCAGCTAGATTACATAGGGTGCTCTTGTAGCCGCGGTGGCTAGAGGTGCATACCGGACCGGCCAAGTGATTTCAACTTGTTCTATCGAACTCGCCCTAAGCTCCCCGCATGAATAGGGATACGTTGTTGTGGACCAGGAGCGTCCCAGTGGTCGGTGGATGACCGCTCCTTAGTGATGAGTGATTGACAACGGGTGTTGGACTGACTCTTGGCTTAGTGCGCAGGTGTAGGCTGCGGCCTAGTTCATGTTGTTGCAGGTGAAGAACGGGCGCGAAAGGTCTTCAGCCTTGAGGGGCCTCCGGGAGATGGAGAGACAAGTAGGCTCGGTTCGAGGGACCGGTGGACGACGGGGCCCGGGTGCGGGTCACATGGTGGCGACACAAGCAAGACGAAGTCATGGACGGATGAGCCGGTGCACGGTGGAGGTCAAGTCAAGTGGTTTGGCGGGAGGCGGGACCGGCACGCGGGGTTTGGTGGTTTGCCCACAAAACCATCGACGGACGGTTTCTTGGTTTGGGCCTCAAAACCAAGTCCGAGGGCCCAACACGACGGAGACGGGATCCGGGCGTGTCGGGAAGCTTCGAAGCGGAGGACACGCGGCGGGATCGCATGGCTTGCGTCGGGAGGACGCGGGGGTGCGGCAAAGGCGTGGCCGTCCGATGGCAAGACCCACATACATTACCAAAATGCCCCTACGTGGGTTGTATCGCCGGTAGTGTAGTTAGGGGTAGTCGAGTCATTTACCACTCCGGCGGGACCGATATATAAGCCCTGGAGTGTGTGTTGATGGCTCTCTCTCTCGGGGACTTAGGGTTTCATTTGCTCCCTCCTCTTTCTCATTTTCGTAGCTATTTTTCCTTCTATTTTCTCTAGGCTAGCATGAGAGCTTCATGAGAGATTTGTTGAGAGGGATGGATGCTAGGGCGGCATGCTAGACCTTGTGAATCTTTTCTGGTTTGTATAGAAGATTCGGGGTTGTTTTTCGTGGCTTTTTGTGCTTGTTTTCGTGCCTTTGTTCCCGGTGTGATTCCGCGAATTTGAGTTGGTTTCTCCCCGGATTTCTTTGAGGGAAACATGGATGGATGCCTTGCGCACCTTTGGTGATGATCTTGACCCCTCAAACGCCGGATTTGGCCTTCGATTCGTTGACTTTTGGATGAACCCTAGGTCTTTGTGTTCTTGGCAAGGATTTGCGATTCCGGGAGTTGTAGGGAGTTTGAGACCATAATTTTTGGGGCATAACCTCTCCTTGGGGTGTTCATCATCTCCCCAAAATTTCGTCTCAAGACTCCAAGTGGTTTGGGAGATCCTTTGATCCAAAGTTTGGGGCGATTTCGCGGGCGGTTTTCGGCGTCCGGGTGATCCGGCCACCGTGCCGGTGACCCGAAGGGGGTAGGTTGACCCGGTCACTTGTGCCGGGTGACCCGTGCGGCTCGTAAGGCTCGGGGTGACCCGGTCACTTGTGCCGGTTGACCCGTAGGTCTCGGCCTTCTTAGTTGTTGCTCAAGTTCTTTCGTGCTTGCTTCCGCTTTGCTTCCTAGCCTTTCAAGCCTTGTTCCTAAGGTATCGAGAGAGGTTTGTGTGTGCTTCCGCTTGTTTGTGTGTGACTCGGAGTTGCGATTGGGATATAGGCCGAATTCTTTTGAGAAAGAATTTTTATCGGCTCCCATTCACTCCCCCCCTCTCGGTTCGCCGTTTCGATCCTTCAATTGGTATCGTAGCTTGGTGCCGGATTCTTTGCGACTTTGACAAGTCTCGAATCCTAAGATGGCGTACGTTGAGCGGGGCGGTCCGCCGCACTTCGATGGCAAGGGTTACCACAAGTGGGCGGCTCGTATGATGATTTTTCTTCGAGGAAATGTCGTTGGATTTTATTGTGCTTGACAAGACCTATGCTATTCCTGGTCAACATCCATACTCTTATGGTGACCGATGCCGATGCCAAGGCCAAGTATGAGGCTAATGGAAAAGCCGTTGATCACTTGTGCGGAGCTTGTGTGATCCGAGTTTGAGCGTGTTCGCCATTTGAATCTTGCTTGGCAAATTTGGGATAAGTTGTTGGTCGCTCACGGTGGTGATAACCATGTGAAGGCTCGCCTCTTTGTCTCTTACCGGATGCAATATGAGAATTTCACTCCACTTCCCGGTGAGGACATTGATGCGATGTTTCAGAGGTTCACCGCCATCGTGAACAACATGAAGGCTAATGTTGAGGATTTTCCGTATTCCGAGCATGATCAGGCTTTGAAGCTCTTGCATGTCTTGGACCCAAATGTTTGGGGTGCTAAGGTTGAGGCCATCAAGGAGTCTGGGAATTATTTGACTATTGAGTTGGATGACCTCTTTTCTAAGCTCAAGTCGGCTGAGGTTGACAGGAAGTTGCTATCCAAGCATGAGGGCTCGACTGACCATAGTCTTGCTCTTGTGGGAGGATCAAAGGGCAAATCTAACCCTTCCTGTCGACAGTTTTCTTTGTCCTCTCTTATGTCCATTCCAGATGAGGAGTTTGATGTGCTGGGCGAGGAGGAGCTGGCCTTGCTCTCAAGAAGGTTTGAACGACTACACGAGAGTCGGAGGAACGCAAGGCGGAGCTCAGGGACGTGCTACAAGTGTGGCAAGCGTGGCCACTTCATCGCCGAGTGCCCGGAAGCGGAGGAGAACAAGTACAAGGTGAACGAGTACAAGGCGCACCCGAGGCGTGAAGACAAGTACTCCTCCAAGGGAAAGCACTTCAACAAGTCCAAGAGCAAGGACAAGGACAAGCGGCGACCGAGCAAGAGCACCTACAAGAAGAACAAGGCAAGAGCGATGGTGGCCGGTGCGAGCGACGTCGACTCAAGCTCAAGCGAGGAGCGATCAAGCTCGAGCGGCCCGAAGATGAAGACGCCGGGAGGCGCGGTGGCAAGAAGAGTGCAAGCCGGAACCTCGGCGGGGGGGAAGCCGTGTGGCGCTCGAGGGCTTTTGTGGCATGGCCCATAGCTCGAGCAGCAAGAAGAGTGTGAAGGAGGACGGCGACTCCGACTCGGAGGATGAGGTAAACCGTGACCCCGACTCTTTGCTTGCCGAGATTGCTAGGTTGAATGGTTTGCTTGATAACCGTGATAGTGTGCTCGAGAGATGCCAAAAAGATGAGGAAAGATCTTAGGGCTCGGCTTGAGAATGCTAGCGAGAAAGTAGGAGAATTAGAGTCAAAATTGCTTGAATTGAAACTTGAGAATGACTCTTTGAAACTTGCTCCTACTTCTCCGATGATGTTGAATGTGTTGAATGTGATGCTTGGTTGAATGAGATCAAACTCGCTTAATGAGAAGAATGCTTCTATTTTGGCTCAACTAGATGCTCTTAGGACTGAACATGATGAGCTTAAGGCTAGACCTACTTTGCTTGGTGCTTGCAAATCATGTCCTACTATGCATGCTAAGCTTGTCGATGCTCGTTCTACCATTAGTTCTTTGGAAGCATCTTTGAAATCTCCCGTTGCAAATGCATGTTCTAGCCGTGATGAAGTCACTTTGCGTAACCTTGAACTTACTTCCCGTTTGGATGTCATCTATGAGGAGAATGACTATTTGAGGAAGGTGTTGGGTTGGTTGTCCGGGCGGGAACCTCGGTTGAAAATCATGATTGAGGAGTTCAAGAGAGCCGATGGTCGTGGTTTGGGTTTTGAGAAGTTGGGTGAGAAAGTGGGAGAGAACAAGTGGGGAGAGTGTGTATGAGAAGTGTGTTGAGTCTAACCCCGAGTTTGAGGTGATCGGAGAGATCCAAGTCCCACTCCCAAAAGCACCCAAGAACTCTTTCACACCAAAGCCCAACCACCTTTGCAACAAGCTTGACACAACCCAAGATCCACCCAAATTCCCACCTAAGACAAATGATTTCCGAAACCGAGTGAAGTTTGTGGGTGAGAAGGGTGAGAAGCCTAGAGAGAAGCCGAGCCAAAACCAAAACCCATCCCCTTCGGGTGTGAGTATTGTGGCAAGGAGAGGCATCTTGCGAGTTTTGCTACAAGAGGAAGAGGGATGAGAGGCTTGCTAGGGAGCAAGCAAACCGGGACGGTATCGCCGGTCTCGCGGTATTCCCGAGCCTAGAGTGCCACTTCCACGGGGTGTGGGAAGTGTGAGGAGTGTTGGCGGTGTTCCCACGGAGAGGTGGTGGCGGTGAGAGGTTTGTCGGGAGAGATGATGGTGTGCGGGGCCGGTGAGAGGTTTGGCCGGGCTCGTGGTGGTTTTGTCGGACGTCCTCCTACTCGTCCTCGGTATGGGTTTAGGGGAGATGGTCGCAGCTTTGGGTTCCGAGAGGAACTACGGACCACGTTTTCCCCCTCGTGGTGCTCGTACTCCTCCCATGGGACATGGGAAGTTTGGTGGCAAGGGAGTGATGTTTGCTAACCCCTCTTTTGAGCGAGATGGCTCGACACCGGTTTAACTTTCTTTGTGCTAACCCCGGTGTCGAGTCGCTAGCTCATTCTCGTTCTTGTTTCGATCGCGGGCGGGGAGGCTTGGAGAACATTTGGTTGATCGACTCCGGTGTTCTCGACACATGACCGGAGATAAGAAGTGGTTCTCCGGCCTCACCCCGGTGAAGGAAAAGCAAGACATCACATTTGGGGACAATGGACGAGGTAGGGTGCTTTCGGAGGGTGTTGTGCATGTGAGTGACAAGGTAACGTTGAAGAGAGTGGCTCTTGTGAAGTCTTTGGGTTTTAATTTGCTTTCGGTTTCTCGGTTTGCTTGATGAGGGTTTTGAGGTGCGTTTCAAGTCCGGCGAGTCTCGTTTGCTTGATTCTCGAGGTGATCTTGTCCGTATGATCATCCCCGAGGGTCGATTTTCGTGGCCGATTTCTCTCGTTCTTTGGGTCCTGCTCGCTGTTTGATGGCCGGTCCTTCTTTGATTTGTGGAAATGGCATAGGCGGTTGGGACACTTGAGCTTTGATTTGGTTTCCCGCTTGAGTGGTCTTGACCTTGTCCGAGGATTGCCGAGGTTGAAGCTTGAGAAGGATTTGGTTTGTGCTCCTTGTAGGCATGGTAAGATGGTAGCCACTCCCCATCCACCCCTGACCGATGTCATGACCGAGCGTCCGACAGAGCTGTTGCATATGGACCTTGTTGGGCCAGCTCGAGTTCGCTCGGTGGGTGGGAAGTGGTATGTCCTTGTTGTGGTGGACGATTACTCTCGCTATGCACGGGTGTTCTTCTTGGAGGATAAGAGTGAGACATTTGGTTTTGTTCGAGATCCGATCGTGAGGTTGAAAAACGAGAGGCATGGGAATGCTATTCGAGCTATCCGCAAGTGATAATGGCTGCGAGTTCAAGAACTCTCGTTTTGATGCCTTTTGTCGTGATCTAGGTCTTGAACATCGGTATTCGACCCCTTATGTGCCCCCTCAAAATGGAGTCGTGGAAAGGAAAAATCGGACTCTTTGTGAGATGGCTAGGACGATGCTCGATGAGCACGGGACTCCTAGGAGGTTTTGGGCTGAGGCGGTCAATACGACTTGCCATGTTTCCAACCGGATTTTATTGAGAGCTTTCAAGAAGAAGACTTGTTATGAGCTTATGCATGGTCGGGCACCCAAGGTGAGTCACTTCCGAGTTTTTGGCTGCAAGTGCTTTATTTTGAAGAAGGGAAAACTCGACAAGTTTGAGGCTAGGTCTAGTGATGGTATTTTCTTTGGATATGCTAACCACTCTAGAGCCTATAGGGTGCTTAACCTTGAGACTAACAAAATCATGGAGACTTGCGAGGTGACCTTCGACGAGACAATGCCATGTACCTCTCTTGGTTTTGAATGTGCAGGTGATGAAGAGATGGCCGAGGACCTCTTTGAGGAGGAGAAAGATGAAGATGGAGATGATGATGGGGAGAACCATGCGCCTGAAGCTGAGCATGTACCCACTACTTCCCCTACGACCACTTTGGAGCATGGACCGTCTACTTCATGGACAACGACGGTGCAACAAGAGGACCAGGCGAGAGAAGCTGAAGTTGAGGGGGAGGTAGTCTCGAGGCGTGAGGCTCCCCGGCGGATTCAAGAAGTGCATCCCCTGTCGAAGATCATTGGAGACATCAATGAACGCACTACACGGTCGAGGTCCAGGAATTCCTCTCATTTTGCTCATCTTTTGCTTTTGTTGCTACTTTTGAGCCCAAGGACATTGGACATGCTTTATCTGATGCAAACTGGGTCAATTCTATGCATGAGGAGTTGGAAAATTTTGAGAGGAACCAGGTGTGGGAGTTAGTTGAACCACCTCCAAATTGTCATCCCATAGGAACCAAGTGGGTTTGGAAGAACAAAGAGGGAGAGAATGGGATGGTTGTGAGGAACAAGTCCAGACTTGTTGCTCAGGGGTTTAGTCAGAAGGAGGGGATCGACTATGAGGAGACCTTTGCTCCTGTGGCCCGTCTTGAGGCAATACGGATCCTTCTAGCCTTTGCCGTGGCTAAAGGGTTCAAGTTGTTTCGGATGGACGTGAAGAGTGCCTTTCGAATGGGGTCATAGAGGAGGAGGTGTATGTGAAGCGACCACACGGGTTTGAGAGCGAGTTGTACCCACACGGGGTATACGGGTTGAAAAGGGCTCGTATGGGTTGAAACGGGCGCCCGTGCTTGGTATGGGAGATTGAGAGGTTTTCTTTTGAGCGAGAGGGTTTGTGATGGGTACCGTGGATAGAACCTTGTTTCTCCTCAAGCATAGGAACGACTTGCCGATTGTGCGGATATACGTGGATGATATTGTCTTTGGTGGCTCGTCACATAACCTTGTTGCCAAGTTTGCGGATGAGATGAGCGGGGAGTTCGAGATGAGCATGATGGGCGAGTTGCGGTATTTTCTCGGGCCGCGATCAAGCAAGTGAAGGATGGTACATTTGTGCACCAAACCAAGTACACGAAAGACATGCCGAGGAAGTTCCGGATGCAAGATGTGAAGCCGATGTCGACTCCCATGGGGAGTACGACAACTTTGGATGCGGATGAGGATGGGGAACCGGTGGACCGGCGGGAGTACGGGGAGCATGATCGGCTCCCTCCTCTACTTGACGGCGACGAGGCCGGACATACGGTTCGGCGTGTGTCCGTGCGCTCGTTTTCGAGCTTCGCCGAGGACATCACATCGACGGGCCGTCAAGAGGATTTTCGGTACCTACGGTCCGCCCTCGGTCTTGGCCTTTGGTATTCTTCCTCCTCGACTCTTTCACTTCATGGTTTTTCCGATGCGGATTTTGTTGGTTGTCGAGTCGAGAGGAAGTCTACTTCGGTACTTGTCGGTTTCTTGGTTCTTCGTTGGTCTCATGGTCTTCCCGCAAGCAGTCTAGTGTAGCTCAGTCTACCACAGAGGCGGAGTATGTTGCTGCCGCGAGTTGTTGCTCCCAGTTGTTGTGGATTTCATACACTTTGAGAGACTTTGGTGAGGAGTGCACCCAGATCCCACTTCTTTGTGATAGCACCAGTGCCATAAGCGTAGCCAAAAATCCAGTGCTTCACTCCAGAACCAAACATATAGAAGTGAGGTATCATTTCCTGAGGGACAATGTGGAGAAAGGAACCATTGTTTTGAGCCATGTCCCTACCCAAGATCAGCTAGCCGACATCTTTACAAAGCCTCTCGACCAAGCTACATTTGTGCGCTTGCGGGGGGAACTTGGGGTTTGTTGCCCTTTCTAGTTGTTTCTTGGGGGATTTCATTTTGTACCATATGTATCATACCATGTTTACTTTGATGTATATACATGCTTTACTTGATGTATAAACCATGGTAGGATAGCCATCTTGTCATATATCATGTTGCATTTGTGTCATATTGCATTTTAGGATGATGAGCTTCTTTCATATGCCATATGTGAGTCTCTTTGGCTAATTGTGAGATTTTGGTCATATGTGTGGAGAAATGGTGATGTGAGGCTATGCTCTTGGAATATTTGAGATATATGTGTGGTGAGATAGCCCCTTTTGAAATACATGCTTAACTTGACTAACTTTTGATGAAATTTTGATCCACTCGTGTGTAGTTGTGTATCCATGTCACGGTTTGGTCTAAATATGCTTTTCATGCTTAGATTGTGCTTGGATGCCTTGTTCTTGCATTTGGGCCAAAGGCCGGATATCATTGTGAATGTTTAGCCTATGTTGCATTCATGGGGGAGCATAAGCTTCTTTTTGCCGCAAAGGCACTTCATGTACCATGAAATGAATCAATCTTGAAAAGAAGTGCATAATGCTTGAAAAATGCTTCATCCATCATGTCTATGCTTAAAATGTCTTATCTTTCACATATGGGTGCAAAACATGTTGCATGATGTTCACCAGTGGAGAAGTCTCCCCGAAGTGGACACATGGCTCATGAGCTTTGACATGACATGCTTTGCTTTATGGGTGTTTGCCATGATCTTTTGCTGAGAATTTGATATCCTTGTATGATCTTTAAATGGTATGCATGTTTGTGGCTCAAGTGTGACATGGATAGGCTTCTACATGTGAAGCGAGCCTTCTTTTGATAAAGCTGCTTAAATCTGAAAATTTTGCTTTGTCACATGCTTGTATTTTCATATATTACTTGTGGCAATCGTTGTGACTATGCTATGATTCATGTGTGTGATCTTTGTCTCATTTTTAGCCTTTGACACTAGATTTGGCCTATTTGAGAAGCTCATGTAGTTGTTTATATGCTTTGCTTTGCATTTCGCCTTTTCACCTTGATTCATACATTGTCAACAAGGGGGAGAAAAGGTGAGCTTAATGAAAATTCGAAGAGGTGAGCTGAAATTTGGGTGTTTGCATGAGTTTGCATCCACATGTTCAGGGGGAGGCATTTGTTCAGGGGGAGCTTTCTTGCTGTTTTCGGTGTGGATTTTTGTGCTTTGCTTGGCTTGTGACCTTTCTTCGCCTTTCTTCGGTTTTGGTCATGAGTTGAGCTTCTTTGTTTCTCTTTCTTCTTTCTTTCTCTTTTACTCTGAATTTCATTTCGCGTTGTGTGTTGTCAATGCACTCATCAAGGGGGAGATTGTGGACCAGGAGCGTCCCAGTGGTCGGTGGATGACCGCTCCTTAGTGATGAGTGATTGACAACGGGTGTTGGACTGACTCTTGGCTTAGTGCGCGGGTGTAGGGCCGCGGCCTAGTTCATGTTGTTGCGGGTGAAGAACGGGCGCGAAAGGTCTTCGGCCTTGAGGGGGCCTCGGGAGATGGAGAGACAAGTAGGCTCGGTTCGAGGGACCCGGTGGACGACGGGACCGGGTGCGGGTCACATGGTGGCGACACAAGCAAGACGAAGTCATGGACGGATGAGCGGTGCACGGTGGAGGTCAAGTCAAGTGGTTTGGCGGGAGGCCGGACCGGGCACGCGGGGTTTGGTGGTTTGCCCACAAAACCATCGACGGACGGTTTCTTGGTTTGGGCCTCAAAACCAAGTCCGAGGGCCCAACACGACGGAGACGGGATCCGGCGTGTCGGGAAGCTTCGAAGCGGAGGACACGCGGCGGGATCGCATGGCTTGCGTCGGGAGGACGCGGGGGTGCGGCAAAGGCGTGGCCGTCCGATGGCAAGACCCACATACATTACCAAAATGCCCCTACGTGGGTTGTATCGCCAGTAGTGTAGTTAGGGGTAGTCGAGTCATTTACCACTCCGGCGGGACCTGATATATAAGCCTGGAGTGTGTGTTGATGGCTCTCTCTCTCAGGGACTTAGGGTTTCATTTGCTCCCTCCTCTTTCTCATTTTCGTAGCTATTTTTCCTTCTATTTTCTCTAGGCTAGCATGAGAGCTTCATGAGAGATTTGTTGAGAGGGATGGATGCTAGGGCGGCATGCTAGACCTTGTGAATCTTTTCTGGTTTGTATAGAAGATTCGGGGTTGTTTTTCGTGGCTTTTTGTGCTTGTTTTCGTGCCTTTGTTCCCGGTGTGATTCCGCGAATTTGAGTTGGTTTCTCCCCGGATTTCTTTGAGGGAAACATGGATGGATGCCTTGCGCACCTTTGGTGATGATCTTGACCCCTCAAACGCCGGATTTGGCCTTCGATTCGTTGACTTTTGGATGAACCCTAGGTCTTTGTGTTCTTGGCAAGGATTTGCGATTCCGGGAGTTGTAGGGAGTTTGAGACCATAATTTTTGGGGCATAACCTCTCCTTGGGGTGTTCATCATCTCCCCAAAATTTCGTCTCAAGACTCCAAGTGGTTTGGGAGATCCTTTGATCCAAAGTTTGGGGGCGATTTCGCGGGCGGTTTTACGGGGCGTCCCGGGTGATCCGGTCACCTGTGCCGGGTGACCCGAAGGGGGTAGGTTGACCCGGTCACTTGTGCCGGGTGACCGTGCGGCTCGTAAGGCTCGGGGTGACCGGTCACTTGTGCTTGGGTTGACCGGTAGGTCTCAGCCTTCTTAGTTGTTGCTCAAGTTCTTTCGTGCTTGCTTCCGCTTTGCTTCCTAGCCTTTCAAGCCTTGTTCCTAAGGTATCGAGAGAGGTTTGTGTGTGCTTCCGCTTGTTTGTGTGTGACTCGGAGTTGCGATTGGGATATAGGCCGAATTCTTTTGAGAAAGAATTTTTATCGGCTCCCATTCACTCCCCCCCTCTCTGGTTCGCCGTTTCGATCCTTCAATTGGTATCAGTACGGGATACAGCGGCAGGCGTGGCGGCGTCCCGTCACCGCGTGCCTGACAACGCCGGAGTGGTTGTAACAGTGCCCGGCGTGGTGCTGCAAGCACGGGGGCGGCCGCACAGGACTAACAGTGGCGGGGATGGCGTTCCGCCGGCCTAACGTCATGGCTTGCCCCTGCAGATTCACGAGAAAGTGGTTCAAGGGTGTGGCCGGCCCCCCTTCAAGGGCACGGCACGTTAGCCGTACGGGAGTAGGCGGCGCAGTGCCACGGAGCTGACACTGGCCATGTCGCACAGTCCCCCACAGTGGCGGGGATGGGTTCCCTCCTAGGGAGTTGGCAGAACAGCGCCGGGGCGTGATTCCCAGGCACATGATGGCACGGCTCTGCTGTGTCAGCGCATTAAATGCCCGTACCCTGCGTGCGGGGGTGGGCATGCTCGTGAGGGGGCCTCGAGCGAGGCGGAGACGAACCCTCGAGCGAGGCGGAGCCCGCTCGAGGGAGGCGTGGACCCTCGAGCGAGGCGGAGCCCGCTCGAGGGAGGCGTGGACCCTCGAGTGAGGCGGAGTCCGCTCGAGGGGGGCGTGAGCCCTCGAGCGGGGCGGAGCCTGCTCGAGGGAGCCCTTGACTGGGCCACTTCGGTGGGCCGTGGGGACCACCGCGGTGTGGGCCGGGCCTCATGCGTGTGTTTAAGTGAGAGGTGTTTCGTTTTGGTTTTTTGCGGGTTTTAAGCAGGATTCCCCTGGTTGTTTTAGGGGACCCTCAGGGCTGTCCCCGACAGTAGCCCCGAGCATCTGCGGGTATGCCGGCTAGGCTCCCGCAGATGTTGAAGCCTACTGATAGGACATCCTTCCCCCCTGGTTGCTAACGCTTTCCGTGGGGCCGCGTCAGCGGACCCGCGGGTCTAGCCCCCGAAGCCCTGCAGGAGCGTGAGTGCTCCTGTAGGGGTTTTACCGCGGAATCCGATCAGTGGGCGTGGTGCATATTCCAACCGGCGTCGGCGATGTTTTAGCCGGCTTCGGTGACGCACGCGCAACTGGCACTATCTGCGGCCGGTGCAACCCAGGAGGTGTAGCCGTGCGTCGAGCCCCCGAGCCTGGTCCCATTCAAGGCGTTCGGGGCGAGCTCTTCGTCTTATTTTAAACGCGCCCTCGCCGTCCCTCCGCGGGACGGAGGGTGAGGTTTCCGCAACCCCCATCGATCGGGTCGCGGATTGCGGATTCCTCGTCGAGCTGTTGGCGGTTGGTTCAAGTGGACGCCCATGCCCCATTCGATAAGGGTAGGCTGCGCGGTCCGGAGACTCGTCCATTAAAGAACTTGCATGGGTTTGCTAGGTGGGGCTCGGTCCCATTCGCTAGGGACCGAGGGCGCGGAAGCTCTCCCTCGGTGGGATCCCCCCGGCTAGCTGCCCTTGCTTGCTCTTGAACACGACATGTGGGGCACCCTCGAGCCGGTAGGCTCGAGGAAAGGCTCGGATGCGCGTGCCCTCGTCGTCCCTGACTCTGGTGATCTGGGGCGCCTGTTCGAACCCGTCGAGGGTCAGGCTTCGAACCTCTGATCAGTAGGGCCGTGCGGGGAAACAGCCAAGTGCCCCCATCTTTCGCATCTGCAGGGTTCGAGGGTCCCTGGCCGTGCCAGTTCTCGAGCTGCTGATCAGTAGATTTTTGTGAATTGAGGGCACCTGTGGCGCCCGTTTATTTCAAATAGGCTTCGATGCCACGGGTCGATGTTTGCACCCTTCGAGGGTCGTATTTATTTGAGCCAAGGGCTCGGGCCGCTCGAGGGTCTTCCTTACTCAGTAAGGGACAGGGCCATTTAATGCTCGCTGGCGCGACTGTAGTCTCGCGCCGCGGGCGCACCTTTTCAGGCGCCGCGGCCGCGCGCGTAGTGGGCGAAGTGGGCAGGCGGACGTGACCGCCTGCCACGGCCCCCCGGTTACCACGCCGTGATGATGGCATGCGTGCGGTTGCGTGGCCGCCGTGGTTGTGGTGGGCCCCGTTCGTCAGCGAGGGAATATTCCACCTGCAGTTAATGTGCGCGGGGTGTATGCTCCGGAGAGCACGCCTGCAGCCTATAAATCCGATGGGAGGTGAAGGGGCGGTTTTTACCTTTGCGCTTAGCATTCGCCGTTCTTGCTTCTTGCGCTCTAGCCCCCGAGCCATCCTCGCCATTGCACCTCTGCTCTTGGAGCTCTTCTTGCTCCTTGTCCTCCGCTTCTCTGCCTGCTCGCATGGCTCGCCAGCAGCCTCTCATCATCATCGACCCGTTGGCGTGGGAGCGCTCGACGGTGACGCCGCTGGCCCTGGGCCAACTGGTGGCCGGCAGCCAGCTAGCGGCGAACGAGGACGGACAACCGGCCAAGTGGATCGTGCCGTCGGAAAGGGAGCGAGCGCCCAACCCTCCGTACGGCTACGTGGTCAGCTTCATCCGCTTCCACGAGCGCGGCATCACGGCACCGGCGAGCCGCTTCATGCGGGCCCTCTGCCACCACTACGGCGTGGAGCTTCACAACTTCGCACCGAACCCGATCTCGCAGGCGGCCACATTCGTCGGCGTCTGTGAGGGCTTCCTTGGGATCCCGGTGAACTGGGATCTCTGGGTTCATCTCTTCCGCGCGGAGCTGTACACGCTGCCGACGACGGAGACGAGGACCCACCGCGCGGTGCGCGCTGGCGGCATGTCGCTCGCCGTGCGGGGCCAGCGCAAGGACGACTACATCCCCTGCACGATGACGACCAACAACGCGGACTGGGAGCGGGGGTGGTTCTACCTTCGCAACACCGAGCCCGGCCTCCCCCCTTACACCGGCAAGGTGCTCCGGGAGAGGCCCACCTCCTGGTACCACGGGGTGTCCCCACCCCAGCACCAGGTGCGGCTGGACTCGCTCCTGGCGGTGCTGAGGAACCTGGCGGGCCGCGGGCTAACTGCGGAAGTTGTTCTCGCCCACCTCCACCAGTGGCGTGTCATCCCCTTGATGAAGAGGCCGCTCCGCATCTATGAGATGACCGAGATCGCGGACCCCGTCGCGTTGGCGAAATCGCGACTGCTGCTGGACCCCTTCCCGCGGGAGTACGCGGCCACCCGGGCGCGGCGTGCCATTGACCCCAAGTCCGGGCGCTATGACGACAAGGCCCCGTTGGAGCTTGAGATGCTGCCCACTGGCCCGCTGGTGAGCGGAGTTCTTGATTTTATTTCCAGTTTCGCCAGTTTTCCGAGTTGTTGACGCATTTTAATGCTTCGCCTGCAGATGGTGAGTGTGAGCGCCGCGAAGTCCGAGCCGCCCACCCCCCGCTCCCGCGCGCGCGCGCGCGCGCGCGGCGGCGAGAGCGGAAGAGGGTGGCCCGCGGGGAGGGAGCGCGCGACGCGGCACCGAGAGCGTCTCGAGCGGAGGAGCGAGGAGTTCCGGCGGCGTGAGCAGCAGGGGCTCTCCTCGCCGGGGACCGAGGAGTACTCGTCATCGGACGAGGAGGAGGAAGAGGAGGAAGAGGTCAGGGGGCAGGCCCTTCCCGATAGGTGGGAGCCTGCACCCCCGTCACCGGAGCCGGCTCCGGTGGCAGGAGTAGCATCGCCTGGGGCGGGCGCAGAGGCACTCGTCGCCAGGCAGTCGACGACAGAGGCGGCGCGGGCCGCGGAGGGCGCGGCGCGCGCCTCGGAGGCGTCCACGTGCGCGAGCGGGCGCCGCGCGCGCGGGCGGGGGTCCGAGCGTGCGGTGGAGATGGCCGGAGGTGCGGCGGCGGCCGCGCTGGCCGCACCCGCAACGTCAGCGGGGACCTCGAGGAAGAGGAAGCACGCCTTCTCCTCTTCGAGGTAAGGGATTGTCTTTCAAGGGGTTGCGTGCCTGACAGGCGAGATTTTGACAGTTTGTTCCCGTTTCCGCAGGACTGTGCCAACTGTGCCCCCCCTTGCACCGGCCAAGGTGCTGAGGGCGGATGCGTCCATCCCTACCCGGCGGCGTTCGTCAAGGGCACCGCGGGCGGGGGCGAGCGAGGCGGCAACGGCGAGCACGAGCTCGCGAGGGCGCGGCCGAGGCCTCGAGGCCACAACCGGTGGTCTCGCCCGCCGGCCGCGGCCGACGGTCGGCGAGGAGCGGCGGGCGCAAGTCGTGGTGGAGGCATAGCGGGCGACGGCCGTGGCGGGGGGCGGGCGGGAGGCGGAGGTACGGCCGGCGGCACGGTTGTGGTGGCGTTGCGGCGGCGTGCGGCTGTGGGGGGCCACCGGCACCCGCGGCCGCCGAGGCGCGGTCGGAGGTGGCGGGGGCGCGGCGCCGCGGCGGGGCCCGCGGCCAAAGAGGCGCGGCCGGGAGGCGGTCGTGGGGGCGCGCGCGGGGAGCCGCGCTCGCCGGCAGCTCCCGGCGATGGTGGTGGAGATCCCGGACGACGACGCCCCGCCGCCCGGGTGGGACCAGTGGGTGAACCTACCCATGCCATCCCCCGAGCCCCAGGCGGGGGCGCTCGTTACACAGTGGGATGGCCACATGGTGGCCGGGGGCTCGTGACGCGGCGTCGAGGCCTCTTCGTCCCGCGCCGCCCCTCCTGGCCTCGGCGAGGAGCGTGTCGACGAGCCGCCCGCCTTCACCGACGCCCAGGAGGAGCAGCAGTTGTGGGCGGAGCTCCGCGATCACGGTGCCTCACTCAACCGAGCGTTGAATGAGGCGCTGCGGATCCACGGCGGTCCAGCGTGGTGCGTCTTCCAGGTGAAGCGTTGTTGTCTTTTTTCTTCGATTTCATCGTTTTTGTGTTTGTTTCTTGCGGCGCGATGCTTACTGGATTTGATCTGTTGGCGACAGGAGCTCAAGCACCGCACCCGCGACAAGTATGGCGCCTTCGACCAGATGAGTGCCGAGCTCCGTGAGCAGCGTGACGCCTTCAACGCGCTTGCGGAGGCCTTGGGGACCCAGGACGGCTGGCTGTCGTACCGGGCGGAGGCCCTGCGCGACCAGCTCCTGGAGCACGAGGGGCAGGCCACGGTGCGTCCCCCCGCCCTTGAGCGGATTTGCACAGCCCTCATCGATCGGGATGAGGCGCTCCCGGCGGGCGGGGGGGGGGGGGGTGGAGAAGGTGCGCGCCGTGGCGTCGGGCTGGGAGGCGGAGGTGGGGAACGTCCGGTCCGACAACCAGGAGCTCCGCACATGGCTCCAGGAGGCGTAGGCCCAGCAGAGCCGGGCCGAGGAGAGGGCGCGGACAGCCGAGCAGAAGGCCAAGGAAGCAGACGAGCTGAAGGCCGCCCTCGACACCAAGGTCGCTGCGCTCGCCACGGTGGAGGACCAGCTCCGGCAAGAGAGTACCACCCGCCAGGGGGCCGAGAGGCAGCTCCAGCAGGAGCGGACTGCTCTTGCCGATGCCCGGTCGGCGCTCGAGCGGGGAGCGCGCCGCTCGCGAGACGGCGCAGAAGTCGCTGGAGGAGCGGGAAGCCGACGTCTCAAGGCTCGACGGGGAGCTAATAGCCCTCAGCATCGCGAACGCGGATCAGGAGCTGTCCCTCAAGGAGCAGGGCGCTACCGTCGTCAGCCTGCAGCAAGCGGTCGAGGCTGAGCGTCGCGCTCTCGAGGTGGAGAAGAAGCAGGTTGAAGGTAGGTCGCCGTTTCGTCTTTTCTTTTGCTGATCTTTCCTTCGAGGGTTCGTTCCCCTTCTGATTTCTTTCGCTGGTGATGTTCAGGCCCGCGCACCGCGCTGGGGCACGCGGCCAACCGCGCCGAGATGCTGCAGGCTGCGTAACTCCTCCGAGCAGGAGCTGGTGGATCTGCGTTCCGCGGCCCTCGAGACCTGCCAGGCCGTCGAGGAGGGCGGCGCAAGCGGGAAGCTCGGCGGCCGGCCACCGCGCGCCCTCGCGGGCACGTCTCTGGGCGCATGCGCCGCGCTCTGCGCCTTGGCGTCCAGAAGGCCCTCGGTGTGGTGCGGTCCCACTATGAGGTCAACTTCGAGGCCGTGGCGGAAGGCTACATCATCCCGGAGGGCGTCGAGGACGAAGCGGCAATGGAGCACGTGGACGCGCTAGCCGCTGATGCCACCGGGGCGCTTGCCGAGGTCTTCGAGGAGTTCCTATTTCCGGACGCCGCTGACGCTGATGCTCCTCAAGCCTGAAGATTGCTGGGCGCCAGGCCCTTTTTTATTTGAATGTTAGTATATGGGCCACACGGCCATGTAAATAAACAAATATTTTGTTTCAAACACTTGTGGAAGTGAATGGTGTCTTTTATTTTATCGCGTTGTTTTGTTTCTTCCTTTGCCTGAGTAAATTCGAGTTAGGGGAGTTCGATTTTCGCGAGCAGCCTGCTGGGCCGGAGGCAAGAGAGAAGGGCTGTATCCTCGTGGAGGCGTAGGCTATCTCTGTCTCGCGCATCCTTTCCGCTAGGCCATCCGCGCCCTGTCTGAATTTTGCTCGAGGCTAAGGTCGAGCCATACTTAGGGCGCGTGGGTTTTTTTGCGAAAAATGGGACCATTTTTTGGGGGGGGGGATGCCCCCCGTAGTAGCCCCCGAGGGTGACTTGGGTTTCAGGGGAAAGCCGAGTTGCCCTTTTTATTGAACTGCCGCTATTTACATTTTCGTTGCCAACTGGGGTGTTGGGCACGTAATTTACAACAAAGGACTTGGAAATCCTAGCTAGGGGTAGAAGCGACGTAGCTGCTGGATGTTCCAAGCGTTGGTGAGTTCTTCGCTGTCCTCGTTGGCTAGCTTGTACGTGCCGGGCTTGAGCACCTTCACCACGATGTAGGGTCCCTCCCACGGAGGTGATAGCTTGTGGCATCCTCGGTTGTCTTGGCGTACCTTCCGAGCCTGGTAGCACCTTAGGGACTGCTGGTATTTTGCGGAATGCATTAGGGCCACGAGGCGTGCTTCGTCCAGCTGGTCCAGCGAGTCCTCGCGGGCTCGCTGGTTGGTGTCTTCGTCATAGCCCCGCACTCTGGGTGACCCATATTCTAAGTCCGTGGGGAGGACGGCCTCCGCACCATGGACTATAAAGAACGGGGTGAACCCGGTGGCTCTGCTTGGGGTGGTCCTGAGGCTCCATACGACCGCAGGTAGTTCCTGGAGCCATTTTCGACCAGACTTGTTCAGCTGGTCGAAAATTCTGGGCTTGAGGCCTTGTAAAATCATGCTGTTGGCACACTCTACTTGGCCATTGGTCTGTGGGTGTGCCACAGCTGCCTAGTCCACACGGATGTGGAACTTGTCGCAAAACTCCAGGAATTTCCTGCCCGTGAACTGGGACCCGTTATCGGTGATGATGGAGTTCAGCACTCCAAAGCGATAGACGATGTCTGTGAAGAACGTCACCGCCTGCTCTGCCCTGAGATTCGTAATGGGGCACACCTCCACCCACTTGGAAAATTTGTCGATCGCGACCAACAGGTGGGTGAAGCCCTCGGGCGCTTTCCGCAAGGGCCCGACGATGTCCAGCCCCCACACGGCGAAAGGCCACGTGATGGGGATGGTCTGCAGGACGTGCGCAAGGAGGTTGGATTTACTGGCGTAGAATTGGCACCCTTCGCAGGTGCGCACGATCTCGCTGGCGTCAGCGACCGCGGTGGGCCAGTAAAAGTCCTGGCAGAACGCGTTGCCTACGAGGGTGCGGGGCACGGCATGGTGGCCGCAAATGCCCGCGTGAATGTCCTGGAGGAGCTCGTGCCCCTCGGGGATGGGCACGCATCGCTGCAGGATACCTGAGGCGGCGCGCTTGTACAGCTCACCGTCGACGAGGGCGAAAGATTTGGCCATCCTGGCGATGCGCCTGGCCTCGGACCGGTCCGAGGGGAGTTCCCCTCGGTCCATCCAGGTAATGTATTTGTCACGCCAGTCCGCCCCGCTGGGAGCTGGCTCGACGTCCATGACTTCGGCCTCGCTGGCGCCGTACCACTCGAGGAGGGAGAGCACGTACGCCTCGTTCGAGGGGTCCTCGTCCATGGGCTCTGCGCCCGCTGGATTCGAGGGAGCCCCCGAGGGTTCCGTGTGGTTCGAGGGGTGTGGCTCGAGGGCGACGGACGGTTGGGCGATATCCCGAGCGAAGACGTTCGGGGGGACAGTGATCCGCCCCGACGCGATCTTGGTGAGTTCGTCCGCCTCCTCATTGTATCGGCGGGGCACGTGATTGAGCTCGATGCCGTAGAACCTGTCCTCGAGGGCCCACACGGCTTTGCAGTACGCCTCCATCTTGTCGTCATGGTAGCTCGCGTTTTTCATGACCTGGTCGATCACGAGCTGCGAGTCCCCCCGCACGTCGAGGCGTTTGATGCTTGTTTCGATGGCGATCTTGAGGCCACAAAGCAGGGCCTCGTACTCAGCCATGTTGTTCGACGCGGGGAAGTGAAGGCGTACGGCGTACCGCATGTGTTCCTCGAGGGGTGACACGAAAAGTAGGCCCGCGCCCGCCCCTGTCTTCATCACTGAACCGTCGAAGTACAGAGTCCAACATTCCGCTTGGATCTGTGGCGGCGACAATTGCGTGTCCGTCCACTCGGCGATGAAGTCTGCCAAAATCTGGAACTTAATGGCCTTGCGCGATGCGTAGGCAAGCGTTTTGCCCATCAACTCCACTGACCACTTGGCGATCCAGCCTGCTGTGTCCGGATTGCGGATGATCTCCCCCAATGGAAAGGAGGAAACCACCGTGACAGGGTGGGCCTCGAAGTAGTGGCGAAGCTTGCGCCGCGCGAGAACCACTGCATTGTAACATCCCAGATGTTTGTTTGTGCTAATGACACTAATTAGATGTGTTAATCAAGTTTAATTATCTTTTAAGCATGTTTGACATGTTTTTACACAAATTTGCACAAAAGACCTTGGTCAAAGCCCCAAATCCCGGTCAAACCCTAGATCTCACTAAAGGCTGATTTAGTTTTCTTGCGCGTTCTCCAAATTTCACTATAGAAATTCAAAATCGGCCAATACGAAAGTTGTTCGTTATTTCCGGGAACACATTTTTTGTAATTGGCGGACATTCCAATTTTGAGTGCAAATTGGCCAAAAATCGGTTTGACCGCGCTGTGAACAGTAATACGAGCCGTGGAAAAACTGCAACTTTGGTCGGCGTTCCCGGGCAAACCGTTGATCAAAACATATGTCGCCCTTTGGGAAAGTTGTAGGTCTATAGCTCCTCTACAACTTTGCTTTTGGGAGATTTTCAACTTAGTTGCCACTTTAGGGAGTTATGCATTTTCGAATCTGTGCAAATGAAATAAAAACAAGCACCCTAGTGACTCCCGCGCCATGGACGTCGTGGCTGAGCGCGCCACGCGTCGCCCGCCGATTCCTCCGGCGTACGGACGTTTCGGTGTCTCCGCTGTGGACCTCCCCCACGCCTGGATTCCTCCGCCCGTTCCCGCGCCGTGAGCCGCGCCTACGCGCGCGCCCTGCGCCGGCCGCGCCACGCGCCGGGGCCGCGGCGGCCGCAAGACGTGCGACGCGCGTGCGCCCGCCGGGTGTTTTTCGCGGCGTATAAGAGGGAGAGAGGGTGTGTCGGCACTCGTTCTCCTCGTCCAACTCGCCGTGCTCGCCGCCCGACCCCCGCCTTCGAGCCACCACCGGCCGCCCGCGAGCGGGGTGCGGTGCGCGCGCCGGGGACGGCTCGCGGCGCGGCGGCCCGGTCGGCCAAGGCCGCCTCCCGCCCGGGCTCGGCCCACAGCAACTCCAGGCACCGCCCACCGGCCAAGTCCGGCCGCAGGCGCAGGTAGACCGCCCCAGGGGGCACATTGCAGTGATTGAATTCTTTGCGAGGGGATTTATGTAAGTTTCCAGGGACCCGGATGTAAAGGTAGTTCTAGGGTTACAGCAGCAACTTCGGAAAATCATTAAAAATCGTAGAAAAATCAGAAAAATGCAAAACTAATTTTGTTGGTTTCGCGGTGAAGAAATCTATCGTTTCTAGAAAACATGTATAGGGTTTTTCTGTACAGTTGTTGAATTAAAAATTCAAACTCAGTTTGGAGTGTTTTTAGTGTGATTTAAAATATGCATATGCTATGAACTTGCATTTTTGATATGTTTCTCTCTATGACAAGTCTAGATCTGTGACAAACATTTGCAGGGTTTTGATGTATATATTTTCAGTTATGATTTATTTAAGCTTTATGCTAGAATAAGTTTGATGCTTTTTATAGCCCCTTTAATGAACTTTTCTGCAACCACAAGTGCACCCTAGGGCTTTCCCTTGATGAGTAGTACCTCTGGTAGAGTGGATTTGATTTTAGGGATTTGTTTAATAAATGTTTTGGATTTAATCTTGTGAAGGAGCTTAAATTCAAAATCTGAAAAATAATTTGAATCTGCAATCATGCTTTGGTCAGAAGCTCATTTTTGGCATACATGACCTGCAGGAGAAAGTTGAGATCAAAAAGTTTATTAAATCTTTTTATATGAATTAATGTTGATTTACTAGGCTGCAATTTGTCTTTTTCGTATAAATTAATTTATAAATGATCTTCAGCCAAATTTTTGTGTGAGAGCTTAAACTAAGAATATGTTGCTGTGTGCAAAAGATTAGGCTCTTTGGAAGTGTTTTTGATGTGATTTGGAGTTATGGTTGAAAGGCTTGTTTTAAGTAATTAAAGAAAGTAATGGAAATTAAAGTGTTAAAATTTTGAAATCATGTTTGTTTCTGTTTTTATTAATTTGAACAACCCCCTTGCTGTTTGGTGAAGTTAAGTGACTTAAATTGCTTAGATGTGCACACAATCACCATCAAAGTAGTGTTTTGTTTATCATCACACACCCTAATAATTTCTGTGAGAAAATGATAATGTTTGGATGAATGTGTCCAACAAGAGTTGTTTTGTGTGGTAATTCTCCCACCTTCACCATAATCTAATGCATGTGCATGTAAACGTGTAGATCTTCTCGACGGGACATACACGCTCACCCAGGAGGAGGAGGGAGCAGCTACTGGAGAGTTGAATCAAGTTAGTGTGCAGCAAGACCTGGACCAAAGTCTAGAATAGCCCAAGGCTTGTATTGGTACTGAGTCAGAGGAAGGCAAGCACCGGTTCCATCTAACCCATTTTATAAATGAAAATCATGTCCTTTACTTTCCAGAACTTATGCTTTACTTTGTGCATTTAAGTTTCAGGAGTTGTTTTGAAACCTAGTTGCATGATCCTTAGGACTCCTATGCTCTTTTACTAGTATGTTAGGAACGCTAGTGCCATGCTCTAAGGATACGGTAGAAGTCGAGTAATAACTCATTGCTCGCGAGATATAGGATGCTTATGTTGGAATCATAAGTTGGTTAAATTGACTCGCTCATGTGGTAAGAGCAATGGGTTCGGTCTCGACCGAGTAGCATGGTGCTGGTCCTAAGCTATTGAACGTACCAAGTGCTTGTCGGGAATGGGACCGGTAAGCCTAGTACCTTCTGAACCTGGACGGGATCTTTCTAGCTACCCGCTTGGGAGCTTGGGATGCGTCTCCGGGCTAGCTACCCGTGGTATAGTGTGTGAGTCCGGACTGGTCGGGTTAGACCCTCCGGATAACCGTGTACCAGAGTTTGTAGCGTCTGATCCCAAACTGTGGGATGTTGGGAACCGCACGGTCGGGGTAGACCCCGCATTTGCTTTTATTTGAATTCTTGGGGTCTACTTCTTCCGTGTATCTTGGGTTTACCTTGCAAGGATATAAATCGATCGATCGTCGGTCACTCGCCGTTATCTGAGTCGGCTTGACCACTGGCTACCCCATGTTTATTTATGGAACATTTTGGATTAATATTGTTACTTGTTAAATATTGTTTGCACAACATGCTTGTTTAGTGCAGGTGCTCACCTAGAATGGTTAACATACTAGAACTTGAGCTAAAATATGAAAATAAGGATCAACTCTTAGTCGCTTTTGGCAAAACAAACCCAGCAGCCAAAAAGCCTTGCATGTCTAGTTGTATTTTCTTTTTGTCAGGTCAGTCTTGCTGAGTATTAGTACTCAGCCTTGCTTAATTTGTGGTTTTCGAGTAATCCCATCTAGCCTGGTTCTATCCCAGATGGTTGGGAGCTTGAATGGGAGAACGATGATGAGGAGTGATATGCATGGATGGCCTCCCGTGTGTATCAGGCGCTAGTTTTATTTCCTCTGTTTAAACTCTGATCATGTTTACTTTTATGTATGAAAATCCTGGTTTGTAATAATGTCGAACTTGTGAACCTTTTATGTAATGTAATGTTGTACTCTGGTCCCGCCTTCGTGTGGGCTTAGCGCATATCAGCGATCCTGTTGTATGTGATTTATCAGGCTTTACCCGGCGGAAGCGACTTAATAATTCTTTATTATTGCTTAATGGCCATGTGGACCGGCTTAGGTGATAATACGGAATTATTTTGGGCGGTTCTGTCACAGTTGGTACCAGAGCGATGATAAGCACCAGAGTAATTAAAATACCTTAACAAACTTGTTTTTGGAATAAAAGTTACCAAGATTAATAATCTTGCTAAAAGAGTAGGACATTAAGGTTTAATCTAGTCCGAGAGGCCCTAGAGGGAATTTTTGGGTTCTTTCAGGTGGCTAGTATTCTATGGTGTATTTAGTCTGACTTCCAACACATTTATTTATGTCAAAACTTACTTTCTTGCACAACCAAACTAGATGAGCCACGTGTTTTATACGTGTGCTGCTCCGCATCACGGGAATTGCGAGGGTTGATGGAGTGATCCATTCCACGGATCCCATCTTCGCGTCTGTTTATGAGTTGTGTGTCGCCACGTGTTTCATACGTGTGCATTCCGCATGTCGCTCATGCGAGGCAAGGATACACTCCATTCAAACGGAGGGTGTCCGAGGTTGGACGCTGTCCATGCAGCGGCTTGATGCATGGATACCGTTTCTATAGTGAACGGTAATGAATGTGGATGCTTTTGTGAGTGCTGGCACGAAAGGTCTTAAATATCTGTGATTTTCTGCAGGTACACTAACCACGTTTGTTAGGTACGGTAATTAAGAAACGAATAGCTTCCGACTAGTTATTATAGGGAGAGACGTTTATATATGCCCTGCCACCGGCACTAACTTCGTTTTTAAGCTTAAAAGCTTTGTGAGGAAGTTTAGGATGCTTTTTGCATCATGTAAAAGCTATTGAACCAAAAATGAACTTAAATCATGTGTCATTTGGTCTTTAGTTAAGTTGTGTTTCTTAAGGACCAATCATGCTAGTTTGATGCTTTGATGTGTGGTTAAGCATAAATTTAACTAGCTGCTGTCCAAATTTTCCTAAGGATTATCTACAAAATTTCTGGCTAGGTGCTCTTTAGGGAAATTGTTCATCACCTAGTTAAGTTTGCTCCATGAATTTCTCATGATTTTAGGAGGTTTAAAACTGAAGTTAGGATCAAAATGGCTAGCCTACGTCTTGCTGAATTGCTGTCAAAATTCTGAGTTAGGCAGAAAACTCGAATCTTTACTTATAGTTCCAAACAGAATTTGACCTGAGAATCTACAGAAAAAATGTTCATTATCTAGCATAGATCGTGCTGTGAAAATTTCAGGGTAATTGGGTACTTATGTATTGAGTTATGGTCTTTTTAGTGAAGCTCTGCCCTGCTGAATTTCTGGGCAACAGCACTCTGAAAATGGACCTTTTGCACCCTTTTCCAATCTGAATTAGTTGGACCTTTGAATACCGAAAATGTGAGTAATAACATTGTCGAGTTGCTCACAAAAATTTGGAATTTTCGGGGTAATGGTTTTTCAGTTATGAATTTTTGTTCAGAACTGCCAGTTTTGCCATATTGCTTGTTAAACTCATATTTTTGGGTTCTAACGTGTGTTTGTAATTATTTTACAAATGGCTGCCCCTGGGTTTGTTGCGGTGGGCGCTGATGGCACGTTTTCCACCACTGGCTTGCAGTGGGAGGGCTTCACACGCATTGCGTGGAGAGCCTTGTGTGCTGTCGGCTACACCACCCCTCCCTTCTACGAGGGGGTGGAGTACGAGGAGTTGGGCGTACCGAGCTGCAGAGTTCGAGTGACTGTGCTCCCCCACCCGGGCCACCCCGAGTGGGCAGACTTGAGCATGGAGCTCCTCTGCTTCCGTGCTGTCGAGGCAGTGGAGTCGGCAGCCTTGATGGTGCTCCACGCTCTCTCCACCCACAGACCGCAGGAGATGCTTCAGACACCGTTGGGGTTGGTTCTAGCTTTGGACCCCAACGATCCTTTGTGGCTAGGCAGGATGGCCAATATAGCCACACTTCTCGAGACTGTGCCACCCTACGACACAGTACAGACTTTGGGCACGTGCTTGAGGGCCTTGTACGCTCTACAGGACCTTCGTCGAGTTATCGCAGATGGCTTGGCTGGTCGTCTCACTGGAGCTACTTGGTACATCTACTGGGTTGTCAGCCTTTTCATCGAGCAGTATGTTAAGTACACTCAGGCTGTGCAGATTATTGCTGACCTTCAGGATCAGATACAACAGCTCCAGGAGCAGGCACACCAGTTTCTGTTTGAGCGAGGTGACCACTTGCAGCAGATTCGGACTTACGGTGGGCGGCGGGGGTCCGCGAGCTCGGCTGGTTGATAGGGATGCCGAGAGGCTTGTGCACCTTGAGCACATCCGGGATTTGCGGGGAGCGAGGTTGGGGACCTCGAGCTTGATATACAGGCCTTGGAGGGTGTTGTGGTTATGCTCCAGCAGGTGCACCACCCACCGGCCATTGTTGATGATGAGCAGATGGAGATCCAGCTGGACCCAGAGGAGGTTCAGGACATTCCCGGACTCGATTAGAGGAGCTTGGTGCTCTATCCTTACATGTCGTGGGGAACTCTCCATAGTTTGTACATAGGACCTAGATCCTAGATGTTGTAGTAGGAAAACTTGACATGTACTCTTGTTAGCCCGTTTGGTTGGATTTTGGTGCTAGGCTGACTTAGAGTATTCTTTTGTGTAGCTAGAAGCTACATAGTGACCCCCCTATGTAATGGTGATCCACCAAATTTTGTAATCTGTGATTATGGTGGAAAGACACCTTTCCGGCACCAATCTGCCTAAGAAATGAAATGAAAAAAGTTATGGTCATTTCTGGATTTTGCAATGACTACCAAAGTTGTTTGAAATTTTATAATGGTCATGCTCACCAAAATTCAGTATTTTTGCATGTGTAGTTTAAGAAATATCGAATTTTTAGTAAGTTGCTGGCTGCTGTCCAAACTACTACACAGAACTTTGGAAACTGAATTTTTCGACCCCTGTAAAGGATGAATCTGATATGGAGTTGAATACCAAAGTTGAAGCTTATAAAATTCTACACATACTGACCAAATTTTATCAATTTTGGACTTCTGTACAGAGAGTTATGATTTATTTACTCAGAACTGTGATGCTGTCTGAATTCTGAAAATTTCTATAAGTCTGAATTTTCGTATGCATATTCTTCTTGTATTCTTTTAAGCAAGCTTTGAATATGTATCTAATGAAAGTTCAACTTTTCAGATGTCTGATAACACACGAATGACTCTCGGGGTGCGAGAGGCAGTGGGGATGCTCCTTTTCCTCCACCTCCACCCATGACACCCGCGAAGCGTTCATTGCCTGCGCGGACCGAAGTGTTGCGCCAAATACTTCAAACTCAGCGCAGATTGCTCAAAGATTACAGCAACCTGTGCACAATCAAGGCCATGTTCAGGAGGGGCCTAATGCAGTCATGTCCTATGAAAAATTCAGGGCAACGAGGCCACCCCTCTTCACCAAGGCAGAGGAGCCCCTAGAGGCAGATGCTTTCATCAGGGCCCTAGAGGCCATGTTTTCCATCTTCACACTGCCTTGCTCAGAAGAACATAAGGCAGACTTTGCTGCTTAGCAACTGAGGGGTGAAGCATTAATCTAGTGGGAGCATTTCAAATCCATGCAGCCACAGGGTCACCAGATTACTTGGGCAGAATTCAAGAAAGCCTTTAAAGAGCATTACATTCCTAAGGGTCTTGTTGATAGGAAAATGAGAGAGCTAATAAATCTCAAGCAAGGCTCTGACTCAGTTTATCAGTATGCTCAAAAGTTTAATAGTCTCTGTCAGTATGGGGACTATCATGTTGATACTGATAAGAAAAAGATGGAGCGATTCCGTGAGGGGCTTGACGGAGAGCTCTATGAGAGGTTGAACTTAATCAAAATTGATAGCTATCCTGAGCTAGTGAATTTGGCCATCTCTCAGGAGGACGCCATGAAGAGGGCTCAACAGGATAGAAAGAGGAAGTTTAATCAAGCTTCAGGCAGTGGCCAAGGCAAGAAATTTAAATTTGTGAAGAAGAATGTGCAGGGTGCCACCCAGCCATCTTCAGCTGGACGCTGGGTGATGAGGCAATCTCAGTCTAAGCCGTCTGGCAGCTTTGGCTATCGCAACACTCAGCAGACCACTCCTAGGCCTAGCGCACCCTACCTGCCCGCAACAATGATGATCGTCGTTGCTATAACTGCGGACAGCTGGGGCACTATGCTAACAAGTGCACACGCTCTCGACAGCAACATCAGCAAAGTCAGGGGCAAGGCTCTAAGGCTGGAAATCAGGGAAAGAAAAAAACTGTGCAAGTGAAGCAAGGCCGTTTAAACTTCACCACAGTGGTTGATCTGCCAGAGGGAGCACCAGTATTGACGGGTACATTTTCTATCCGTGGTCGTCCAGTTACTATATTATTTGATTCTGGTGCTATTCATAGCTTTATTAATGTGAAAACCGTGAGAAATTTGGACTTGAAGTGGTGTCATACTAAGTAGGCCTATATGATTGCCACACCGGGTGGAAAGGTTGCTTCAAATCAAGTAGCCTTAAGCGTACCACTTGAGATAGGTAGCAAAACTTTTCCAACTAATCTGGTCACTATGCACCTAGAAGGGGTAGATGTTATCTTAGGCATGAATTGGATGACTCAGCACAAAGTTGTCCTGGATATTTCTGAAAGAATGTTAGAAATCAACTCACCTTTGGTCGGAAATTCAATTCTTTACCTTCCCCCAACAGGCCATAAAGGCTCATGTGTGTATGCAGCCATAACTACTCAACTTGAGGACATTCCAGTAGTATGTGAGTACATGGATGTCTTTCCTGATGAATTGCCTGGCTTGCCACCAGACAGAGATGTTGAGTTTGTCATTGAGCTACAGCCTGGCACTGCTCCTATTTCTAAGCGATCTTATAGAATGCCACCCAAAGAACTTGCTGAATTAAAGAAACAACTTCAAGAGTTGCTTGATAAGGGCTATATCCGCCCAAGCTCTTCTCCTTGGGGCTGTCCCGCCCTCTTTGTGAAAAAGAAAGATGGTATTCTAAGGTTGTGTGTGGACTACCGACCTCTCAATGCGGTGACTATCAAAAACAAATATCCGTTGCCCCGCATTGACGTGTTATTTGACCAGTTGGCTGGAGCTAAGGTCTTCTCAAAGATCGATCTTCGGTCTGGATATCATCAAATTAAAATCCGGCCTAGTGATATTCCCAAGACAACTTTCTCTACTCGCTATGGCCTATATGAATTCTTGGTTATGTCTTTCGGTCTCACAAATGCACCAGCCTACTTCATGTACCTTATGAATTCCGTATTTATGACGGAGTTGGATAAATTCTTCGTGGTTTTCATTGACGACATCCTTATTTATTCCAAGAATGAGGAAGAACATGCGGAACATCTTCGCATTGTCTTACAACGCTTCCGAGAGCATAAACTCTATGCTAAGTTCTCCAAGTATGAGTTTTGGCTGGACAGTGTTAAATTTCTGGGGCACACTATTTCCAGCGAAGGCATATCTGTCGATCCAAGCAAAGTGCAAGAGGTTATGGATTGGCAACCTCCTAAATCAGCTCATCAAATCCGCAGCTTTCTAGGCTTGGCTGGTTATTATCGCCATTTTATTCCGGATTTTTCTAGGATTGCTAAGCCTATGACTGAGTTGCTAAAGAAAGGCGTGAAATTTGTGTGGTGAAGAGAACATTTAACTTCAGCCCCAGTGCTAGCGCAGCCGGACAATTCAAAGCCATATGAAGTTTATTGTGATGCTTCAGGCACGGGTCTTGGCTGTGTTCTTATGCAAGAAAATCGGGTTATTGCCTATGCCTCACGGGCGCTTCGCCCTCATGAAAAGAATTATCCCACACATGACTTAGAGCTAGCAGCGGTTGTTCATGCATTGAAAATGTGGAGGCATTATCTTATGGGAACCCGCTGCAATATCTTTACTGACCACAAAAGCCTCAAATATATTTTCACTCAATCTAATTTAAATATGAGGCAAAAAAGATGGTTAGAGTTAATCAAAGATTATGATCTTGAGGTTCATTACCATCCTGGAAAGGCGAATGTAGTTGCAGATGCTCTTAGCCGCAAGGCTCACTGCAATTGCCTATCAATGGAACCTTACAGTGACACTCTATGTGAGGATTTGAGAAGGCTAAACTTGGAAATTGTTGAACAAGGAAGCCTAAATGCTATTTCCGCAGAGTCTAACCTATTTGATAGAATTGTTAAGGCTCAACTTCAAGATGAGGGTATTCTTTTAATTAAACAAAAATTGCTAGAAAAGGATCCTAAGCATGATTGCTTCTGGAAGGATGAGAAAGATATAATCTGGTTTGGGCAACGCCTTGTTGTTCCAGATATTTGGGAATTGAAAAAGGAAATCTTTGATGAAGGACATCTCTCTAAATTCTATATTCATCCGAGGAGTAGTAAAATGTATCAAGATTTAAAGGAGAATTTTTGGTGGTCCAATATGAAGGTGGACATTGCCAAATATGTGTCGGAATGCGATACTTGTCAAAGAATTAAAGCAAGTCATTTGAAACCTTCCGGTACTCTTCAACCCCTACCCATACCTTCATGGAAGTGGGATGACATAAGTATGGACTTTGTGTCCGGATTGCCACTCACATCTAGGAAACATGATTCCATCTGGGTTATCGTGGATAGACTGACAAAAACAGCTCACTTTATTCCAGTCCGCACTACATATGATGCCAAAGATTATGCAAGTCTTTATATTGAGCACATTGTTCGCTTGTATGGTGTTCCTAAAACCATCATTTCTGATAGGGGATCTCTCTTTGTGGCACGTTTTTGGGAACAATTACATAAGTCACTTGGCACAAAAATCATACGCGGTTCAGCTTATCGTCCTTAGACTGATGGTCAAACTGAAAGGGTAAACCAGATTCTAGAGGACATGTTGCGAGCATGCGTGATTCATTTCGATAAGAGTTGGGACAAGTGTCTCGCCCTGGCTGAATTTTCTTACAATAATAGTTATCAAGCCAGCTTGAAAATGGCACCTTTTGAGGCTCTTTACGGACAGAGATGTCGTACTCCCTTGAACTGGTCACAGACCGAGAAGAGGAAATTCTTTGGTCCATCCTTAGTTGAGGATGCCGAAGAAAAAGTGAGGGTGATCAAGGAAAATTTGAGAATTGTTCAAGAAAGACAAAAGAGTCATTATGACAAGGGAAAGGCACCTAGAGAATACGAAGTTGGTGACTTTGTGTATTTAAAAGTTTCGCCAACCAAGGGTGTCCAAAGGTTCAGTGTGAAAGGAAAGCTAGCTCCTCGCTACATTGGCCCTTATGAGATCATTCAAGTCTGTGGGCCAGTGGCATACCGTATTCGGCTGCCCGGACGATTCTCTGTCGTGCACAATGTGTTTCATGTATCACAATTAAGGAAATGTGCACATGAACCGGCTAGAGAAGTGATTGAAGAAGCTAATGCTTGGATTGAACCGGATCTCTCTGTTGTGGAACATCCTTTGAGAATTCTTGATGTAAAAGAAAGAAAAACTCGAAGGCAATCTGTAAAGATGTATAAAATCCAATGGAGTCATCATACCGTAGAAGAAGCTACATGGGAAACTGAACATTATCTCAATGAGAATTATCCGGGTTTTCTTGAATCAAGGCAACGTAAGTTCCTTCCCCCTAATTCCATCTTGTAAATCCTAAATCTCGGGACGAGATTTCTTTTAAGGGGGGTAGGCTGTAACATCCCAGATGTTTGTTTGTGCTAATGACACTAATTAGATGTGTTAATCAAGGTTAATTAGCTTCTAAGCATGTTTGACATGTTTTGACACAAATTTGCACAAAAGACCTTGGTCGAAGCCCCAAATCCCGGTCAAACCCTAGATCTCACTAAAGGCTGATTTAGTTTTCTTGCGCGTTCTCCAAATTTCACTATAGAAGTTCAAAATCGGCCAATACGAAAGTTATTCGTTATTTCTGGGAACACATTTTTCGTAATTGGCGGACATTCCAATTTTGAGTGCAAATTGGCCAAAAATCGGTTTGACCGCGCTGTGAACAGTAATTCGAGCCGTGGAAAAACTGCAACTTCGGTCGGCGTTCCCGGGCAAACCGTTGATCAAAACATATGTCGCCCTTTGGGAAAGTTGTAGGTCTATAGCTCCTCTACAACTTTGCTTTTGGGAGATTTTCAACTTAGTTGCCACTTTAGGGAGTTATGCATTTTCGAATCTGTGCAAATGAAATAAAAACAAGCACCCTAGTGACTCCCGTGCCATGGACGTCGTGGCTGAGCGCGCCACGCGTCGCCCGCCGATTCCTCCGGCGTACGGACGTTTCGGTGTCTCCGCTGTGGACCTCCCCCACGCCTGGATTCCTCCGCCTGTTCCCACGCCGTGAGCCGCGCCTACGCGTGCCCCTCGCGCCGGCCGCGCCATGCGCCCGGCCGCGGCGGCCGCAAGACGTGCGACGCGCGTGCACCCGCCGGGTGTTTTTCGCGGCGTATAAGAGGGAGAGAGGGTGTGTCGGCGCTCGTTCTCCTCGTCCAACTCGCCGTGCTCGCCGCCCGAGCCCCCGCCTTCGAGCCACCACCGGCCGCCCGCGAGCGGGGTGTGGTGCGCCACGGGGACGGCTCGCGGCGCGGCCAGGCGGCCGGCCAAGGCCGCCTCTGCCCCGGGCTCGGCCCACATCAACTCCGAGGGCACCGCCCACCGCCAAGTCCGGCCGCCGCCGGCCCCCGGATTCCGGCCGCCGGCGCGGGCAGACCGCCCCAGGGGGCACATTGCAATGATTGAATTCTTTGCGAGGGGATTTATGTAAGTTTCCAGGGACCCGACTGTAAAGGTAGTTCTAGGGTTACAACAGCAACTTCGGAAAATCATTAAAAATCATAGAAAAATCAGAAAAATGCAAAACCAATTTTGTTGGTTTCGTGGTGAAGAAATCTGTCTTTTCTAGAAAACATGTATAGGGTTCTTCTGTACAGTTTTTGAATTAAATATTCAAACTCAGTTTGGAGTGTTTTTAGTGTGATTTAAAATATGCATATGCTATGAACTTGAATTTTGGATATGTTTCTCTCTATGACATGTCTAGATCTGTGACAAACATTTGCAGGGTTTTGATGTATATATTTTCAGTTATGATTTATTTAAGCTTTATGCTAGAATAAGTTTGATGCTTTTTATAGCCCCTTTAATGAACTTTTCTGCAACCACAAGTGCACCCTAGGGCTTTTCCTTGATGAGTAGTACCTCTGGTAGAGTGGATTTGATTTTAGGGATTTGTTTAATAGATGTTTTGGATTTAATCTTGTGAAGGAGCTTAAATTCAAAATCTGAAAAATAATTTGAATCTGCAACCATGCTTTGGTCAGAAGCTCATTTTTGGCATACATGACCTACAAGAGAAAGTTGAGATCAAAAAGTTTATTAAATCTTTTTATATGAATTAATGTTGATTTACTAGGCTGCAATTTGTCTTTTTCATATAAATTAATTTATAAATGATCTTCAGCCAAATTTTTGTGTGAGAGCTTAAACTAAGCATATGTTGCTGTGTGCAAAAGATTAGGCTCTTTGGAAGTGTTTTTTATTTGATTTGGAGTTATGGTTGAAAGGCTTGTTTTAAGTAATTAAAGAAAGTAATGGAAATTAAAGTGTTAAAATTTTGAAATCATGTTTGTTTCTATTTTTATTAGTTTGAGCAACCCCCTTGCTGTTTGGTGAAGTTAAGTGACTTAAATTGCTTAGATGTGCACACAATCACCATCAAAGTAGTGTTTTGTTTATCATCACACACCCTAATATTTTCTGTGAGAAAATGATAATGTTTGGATGAATGTGTCCAACAAGAGTTGGTTTTGTGGTAATTCTCCCACCTTCACCATAATCTAATGCATGTGCATGTAAACGTGTAGATCTTCCCGACGGGACATACACGCTCACCCAGGAGGAGGAGGAGGGAGCAGCTACTGGAGAGTTGAATCAAGTTAGTGTGCAGCAAGACCTGGACCAAAGTCCAGAAGAGCCCAAGGCTTGTATTGGTACTGAGTCAGAGAAAGGCAAGCACCAGTTCCATCTAACCCATTTTATAAATGAAAATCATGTCCTTTACTTTCCAGTACTTATGCTTTACTTTGTGCATTTAAGTTTCAGGAGTTGTTTTGAAACCTAGTTGCATGATCCTCCTATGCTCTTTTACTAGTATGTTAGGAATGCTAGTGCCATGCTCTAAGGATACTGTAGAAGTCGAGTAATAACTCATTGCTCGCGAGATATAGGATGCTTATGTTGGAATCATAAGTTGGTTAAATTGACTCGCTCATGTGCTAAGAGCAATGGGTTCGGTCTCGACCGAGTAGCATGGTGCTGGTCCTAAGCTATTGAACGTACCAAGTGCTTGTCGGAAATGGGACCGGTAAACCTAGTACCTTCTGAACCGGGGCGGGATCTTTCTAGCTACCCGCTTGGGATGCGTCTCCGGGCTAGCTACCCGTGGTATAGTGTGTGAGTCCGGACTGGTCGGTTAGACCCTCCGAATAACCGTGTACCAGAGTTTGTAGCGTCTGATCCCAAACTGTGGGATGTTGGGAACCGCCTGGTCGGGGTAGACCCTGCATTTGCTTTTATTTGAATTCTTGGGGTCTACTTCTTCCGTGTATCTTGGGTTTACCTTGCAAGGATATAAATCGATCGAACGTCAGTCACTCGCCGTTATCTGAGTTGGCTTGACCACTGGCTACCCCATGTTTATTTATGGAACATTTTGGATTAATATTGTTACCTGTTTAATATTGTTTGCACAACATGCTTGTTTAGTGCAGGTGCTCACCTAGAATGGTTAACATACTAGAACTTGAGCTAAAATATGAAAATAAGGATCAACTCTTAGTCGCTTTTGGCAAAACAAACCCAGCAGCCAAAAAGCCTTGCATGTCTAGTTGTATTTTCTTTTTGTCGGGTCAGTCTTGCTGAGTATTAGTACTCAGCCTTGCTTAATTTGTGGTTTTCAGGTAATCCCATCTGGCCTGGTTCTATCCCAGATGGTTGGGAGCTTGAATGGGAGAACGATGATGAGGAGTGATATGCATGGATGGCCTCCCGTGTGTATCAGGCGCTAGTTTTATTTCCGCTGTTTAAACTCTGATCATGTTTACTTTTATGTATGAAAATCCTGGTTTGTAATAATGTCGAACTTGTGAACCTTTTATGTAATGTAATGTTGTACTCTGGTCCCGCCTTTGTGTGGGCTTAGCGCATATCAGCGATCTGTTGTATGTGATTTACCGAGCTTTACCCGGCGGAAGCGACTTAATAATTCTTTATTATTGCTTAATGGCCATGTGGACCGACTTAGGCGATAATACGGAATTATTTTGGGCGGTTCTGTCACATGCATAAAGCAGCTTCTGGACTTGGGGGTAGCGCGTCTTGGTGTCAGACAAGACTTCGCTGATGTAGTACACCGGCCGCTGGACCGGCAAAGTGTGCCCTTCCTCCGTGCGCTCTACAACGATCACGGCGCTAACGACCTGGGTAGTCGCAGCCACGTAGAGGTACAGAGGTTTGCAGTCTTGCGGTGGTGTAAGGATTGGGGCGTGGGTCAGGGACGCCTTCAGCTTGTCAAGCACCTCCTGGGCCTCGGTGGTCCAGGAGAAGCGTTCGTGCTTCTTGAGGAGACGGTAGAGGGGCAAGCCTTTCTCACCGAGCCGCGAGATGAAGCGGCTCAAGGCGGCGAGGTACCCCAGCACCCTTTGCACCCCTTTGAGGTCCCGAATCGGACCCATTCGTTCGAGGGCCGCAACCTTTTCGGGATTGGCCTCGATGCCTCGCTGGGAGACGATGTATCCTAGAAGCATGCCACGCGGCACGCCAAAGACACATTTTTCGAGGTTCAATTTTACCCCATTGGCCCGTAGGCAGCCAAACGCGACGCTGAGGTCGCTAACCAGGTCGTCCGCCTTCCTGGTTTTCACGACTATGTCGTCCACGTACGCCTCAACGGTTCGCCCGATGTGGTATCTGAAAACGTGCTGCATGCATCGCTGGTATGTTGCACCCGCGTTCCGGAGGCCGAACGGCATCGTGACGTAGTAGTACATCCCGAATGGCGTGATGAATGAAGTCGCGAGCTGGTCAGACTCCTTCATTTTTATTTGGTGGTACCCGGAATAGGCATCAAGGAAACAAAGCAGTTCGCACCCGGCGGTCGAATAAACAATTTGATCGATACGTGGCAAAGGAAAAGGAACTTTTGGACATGCTTTATTAAGACTGGTGTAGTCTACACAAATCCGCCACTTCCCATTCTTTTTCTTTACTAATACAGGATTGGCTAGCCACGTAGGGTGGAACACTTCCTTGATGAACCCAACCTCGAGGAGCTTCCGCAGCTCCGCTCCAATCGCCCGCCGCCGCTCCTCGTTGAAGCGGCGGAGCCATTGCTGCACGGCGCGGGAGTGAGGTAGGATATCAAGGGAGTGATCGGCGACCTCCCTCGGGATGCCTGGCATGTCCAAGGGGCTCCACGCGAAGATGTCGGCGTTGGCGCGGAGGAAGTCGACGAGCACCACTTCCTATTTCGGGTCGAGGGTAGAACTGACCCTCAACGCCTTGCCCTCGGGGGCAGTAGGGTCGAGGGGCACTTCCTTGGTTTGCTCAGCAGCCTCGAAGCTGCCGGCGTGCTTGGCGGTGGAGCTGAGGTCCTCGTTGACCATCTTCTCCATGTTGGCCACCAGCGCTTCGTCCAGCGCTAGTGCTTCCGCGTGCTCCACGCACTCGACGTCGCAGTCGAAGGCGTGCTCGATGGACGAGCCCACGGTGATGACGCCGTTTGGCCCCGGCATCTTCATCTTGAGGTAGGTGTAGTTGGGGACTGCCATGAACTTGGCGTAGCAGGGCCGCCCAAGTATGGCGTGGTACGCACCCCTAAACCCCACCACCTCGAAGGTGAGCATCTCCTTGCGGTAGTTACTCGGTGTGCCGAACCAAACAGGCAGGTCGATCTGCCCGAGGGGCTGAACGCGCTTGCCCGGCGTGACGCCATGGAACGGCGTCGTGCTGGGCCGCAGCTGGTCCAACCTGATCCCCAAAAGGCACAGCGTGTGCGCATAGAGGATATTGAGGCTGCTGCCTCCGTCCATCAGGACCTTTGAGAACCGCGCGTTACCGATGACCGGGTCGACCACCAGCGGGTACTGGCCCGGGTTGGGGATGCAGTTCGGGTGATCCTCGCGACTGAAGGTGATGGCGTCCTCCGACCAATCGAGGAAGGAAGGAGGCGCCTTCTCCACGGCGAGAACCTTGTGCCGCTCCCGCTTGCGCTGGCGGCTCGACATGTAGACGGTCGGCCCCCCGAAGATGAGGAAGACGTTTTCCACAGCGGAGAAGCCGCCGGCGTCACCATCACCTCCGTCCTTCTTGGCTTCGGCGTCCTTCGCGGCGGCGCGGCCATAGAACCACTTGAGCAAGTCGCATTGCTCGAGGGTGTGGTTGACCGGTGTCTTGTGGTAGGGACATGGCTTCTTCAGCATGTCGTCGAAAACCCCCGGACCTCGAGGGGCCCGTCGATGGGCCCGTCGAGTCGGGTGAACAGCAAGGGCCTCGGCGTCGTCGCCGTCGCGTCCCTGCTCGCGCGCCTCGTGGCGCGGCTTCTTTCCCTTCTTGCCCCGCTTGTTCTTCTGGTGGAGCTCCTTGGACTTGCTGCCCTCTGCGGGCGCGTCGTTCGTGCGCTTGCCTTTCTTGTCGTAGAAGATCGCCCCCACCGCCTCCTCGCCGAGGCAAAGCTGGTGGCGATGTCGAACAGTTCGTTCGAGTCGACCGGCGGGCTGCGCCCCAACTCGCGCACATGGTCCCGGCACGTGGTGCCCTCGAGGAAGGCGTGCACAATCTCGGACTGTGCGACGCTCGGGAGCTCCGTGCAGCGCTTGGAGAAGCGCCGTATGAAGTCCCGGAGCGACTCGCCGGGCTTCTGGGTGCAGGAGCGCAGGTCCCAGGAGTTCCCAGGGCGTACGTACGTGCCCTGGAAGTTGCCAACGAACGTGCGGACAAGGTCGTCCCAGTTGTGGATCTGGCTGGCCGGCAGGTGCTCGAGCCACGTCCGCGCCGAGTCGGCGAGGTGCAGGGGGAGGTTGCGGATGATGACTTCGTCGCTGGTGGCTCCGCCCAGCTGGCACGCTAGACGGTAGTCGTTAAGCCACATGCGGGGGTCCGTCACCCCGTTGTACTTGACGATGGTTGTGGGCTGGCGGAAGCGCTGGGGAAAGGCCGCCGTGCCAATCTCCCGACTGAACACACGGGTTCCCGGGGGTTCCGGCGTCGGCGAGCGATCCTCATCGCTATCATAGCGCCCACCCCGTCGAGGGTGGTAGCCTGCTGCTGCCCGTGCCTCCGCTTTGCTCGTCCACCGAGCGTTGATGACGTTGCGGGCATCGCCGTCCCGCGCCTGTCCGCGCGTGTCGAGGAGCCGCTCCTTGGCCGGCGTACGCCCCGGGTTGGCAGGTGGCTCGGCCGCACCACCCGCGTGGACCGAGGGCTCAGCACCTTGCGCGCCCCCGTCGTTCCTTGCGCTCCCCTGCTGGCGGATGCGAGACGCCGAGCTCTCAGCCTGTTGGACGGTCGCTTGCTCGATGAGCGCCTGCGCCTCGCGGTGTAGGTTCCGCGCCTCGGGTGTCGAGGGGGCGGGCATGGCCCGTAGCAGCGTCGCGGCGGCGATGAGCTTCTGGCTCACTCGCGGGGGCGTCTCCGGGTTGTCGACGTTGAAGTTGGCGTTGATGCGGTCACGGGCTTGCCTGCCCAGTTTGCGCGCGCGTTCGCCGCGCGCGGAGGCTTCCCCCGCCATGGAGGCGCGGAGCAACCGCACGGTGCGGTACTCTTCCGCCAGCTTGGCCTCGAACTCATGTTCTTGGGCCAGCTGCGCGTTGATATCGACCCCCGTTGGTGGTGAGGAAGGAGGGGCGCTTGGCCTCGCGGCCACGCGCGACCCGGTCCCCAAGGCGGGAGGAAGTTCCCCGTCGCCGGCGCCCGTTGCACCGGTGGCATTCGCTGGGTCGTTGGCGATAACGACGCAGCACTCCCGCGCAGGATCGTAGCTCCCCGCGCTAGAGTCGTCGGAGTAGCCGAACCAGTAGTCCGTGGCGTCGAGGAATCACCTGAACATCACTGGGTCCGGCACGCTGGAGAAATCCCACTCCGCGTACCCATGCGAGGTGGCGGGTGGCGCTAGGATCCCTGGCAACCAAGACGTGGCGGCCAGGGGGAACCCTGCGCATCATCGTGTTGACGCTGGCGTTAGCAGTGTAGGTCGTCGCTGCGCTGCACAGACCGATGGGGAAGCGTGGTCCGGAGACCGAGCGCTCCCCCGTCGGCACGGCTGTCGTCGCGATGACGGGCGCGCCTCGTTGTGAGGCGATGCGCTCGGCGTGCCGTCGCTCCGACCGCGCCGGCGCGAGCGCCGGCCGGAACGGCGGCGGCGCCGCGGCGCCGATGGGCCCGCGGCGTCCGTGTGGCGGGCGTTGGCGTCGTGGCAACGCGTGCAGCGGCGACCGGGGCAGACCCAGCTTGGCGCCACGCACGGAGTTCCTCTCGGTTGGTGAGGCGCATCAGGTAGCCGTTCCCCGTAGCCTGGAAGTTCAGCCCCCCAAACCGGATTTCGAACCCGGCGGGGAGGGGGTTCGAGTTGCCCATGGAGTAACGCGTACCGCGGTACTCGGTGCGAATCACCATGGAGGGAGTTGATGACAGGTTGACCTTCAGCGCTCGCGAGCCCCACGGTGGGCGCCAACTGTCGGTGCGGAATGTAGTCCTGACAGTAACTAGTAGTAAGCGCCGAGGTCTATCCCTCAATGGTCGGTGCTAAGCAACAAGAGACACGGGATTTATCCTGGTTTCGGCCGGGGCCGTACGTCCAGCAGTGGTGTGCTCGAGGCACTATATTGCTTTGCATCGAGATGCCTGTAGTGGGGCGGCTACAAGCAAGGCGGGAGAGGAGGCGCGGCCTCCAAGTCCCTGGTGGAGTGATCGAAGGGAGTACAGATGTTGTGGGAGAATTGGGGAGCGTGTGTGTGTGTTGTTCCCTATTGGATGTTCGATGTCTCGTGTCCCCTGCAGCGAGGGGGTTCACCTTCCTTTTAAAGACCAAGAGGGGGTGAATTACAAGCATGCCGCACTGTTTAGCTACACGGGGAAGTATGGCGTGCAGCGCCGCGGAGTTGGCGGCCGTCCACGGTCTTGTCGTCATAACGTCCCCTGTACCCGAACAGTGGCGGCTTCGAGGGTAGGGGCGTAGTGGTTGACCGTGGCGTCTTCAGACGGGCTCGAGGAAGCTGTTGACGGCGATCCGTACGGGATACAGCGGCAGGCGTGGCGGCGTCCCTTCCCCACATGCCTGACAGCGCCGGAGTGGTTGTAACAGTGCCCGGCGTGGTGCTGCAAGCACGGGGGCGGCCGCACAGAACTAACAGTGGCGGGGATGGCGTTCCGCCGGCCTAACGTCATGGCTTGCCCCTGTAGATTCACGAGAAAGTGGTTCGAGGGTGTGGCCAGCCCCCCTTCGAGGGCGCGGCACGTTAGCCATACGGGAGTAGGCGGCGCAGTGCCACGGAGTTGACACTGGCCATGTCGCACAGTCCCCCACAATGGCGGGGATGGGTTCCCTCCTAGGGAGTTGGCAGAACAGCGCCGGGGCGTGATTCCCAAGCGCATGATGGCACGGCTCTGCTGTGTCAGAGCATTAAATGCCCGTACCCACGTGCGGGGGCGGGCGTGCTCGTGAGGGGGCCTCGAGCGAGACGGGGACGAACCCTCGAGCGAGGCGGAGCCCACTCGAGGGAGGCGTGGACCCTCGAGCGAGGCGGAGTCCGCTCGAGGGGGGCGTGAGCCCTCGAGCGGGGCGGAGCCTGCTCGAGGGAGCCCTTGACTGGGCCACTTCGATGGGCCGTGGGGACCACCGCGGTGTGGGCCAGGCCTCGTGCGTGTGTTTAAGTGAGAGGTGTTTCGTTTTGGTTTTTTGCGGGTTTTAAGCAGGATTCCCCTGGTTGTTTTAGGGGACCATCAGGGCTGTCCCCGACACGGCTCGCATGCGATGGCCCACGGGGACGTCGAGTTCGAGTTGGAGTTGGATCCAAGCTCGAAATCGGCGTGTTGGTTGAAGAGCGAAATTTCGCCGAATTTTTCGGTGAGTTCGCCCGTGACCGCTTCGTGAAGCGTCACCAGTCCAGTGCTCGGGTCGGGAGTCATGGTGAGGCGGCGTTGGAAAGATCCAGCGCCGTCAGCAGTGCACACCCAGGACCCGAAGACGAAGTTGTCACCGCGGTTGAAAGCGACGGTTGGCTTGATGGAGATTAAAACCGTCGAGTTCGCCATGAGATCTTCGGCGAGAGCCCCTACCTGGTGCGCTAGCTGTCGGTGTTTTAGACCGGCAACCTACCAAGGGGAGTTCCCGAGGTAGATGAATGTGGCCTCGCCGAGATTGGTAACTCAAAGAAAGAGACACGTGGCACACAGTTTAGACAGGTTCGAGCCGCGACGTGCGTAATACCCTACGTCCTGTATGCTGCATAGCTCTGGATTGATTGGGTGTGTTTACAAGATGATCGTATCCCAGAGGGAAGGGTCCCTGCCTCACCTTATATAGCCCGGGAGGCAGGGTTACAACTCGGTTTGTGGAGAGAGTACTAGTCGGGTACATCTAGGAGTTCTCTACATAGTACAGGACATGTATAGCTTCCTATCCGAATACTTCTCCACCGTAGTCCTTGCGCCCCACGCCATCAGGTGTCGTGTTGCACAAGCCGAGTAGTTCCAGGGGCCCACCGAGTAGTCGGTCCTGGTACCCACCGAGGTGGGCCCAGGAAGGTCCATATGACAGGGGCACCAGTCACTGGAGGTCTGGTGGTGGTGGTGGCAGCGACTGCCGACCGACCGGTGGGCCCACAGCGGGATTTGTGATTTTTTGTTTCTTTAAAAAATTTTTTGTTGTGTGTCGGTGTTTTAGACCAGCAACCTAACAAGGGGAGTACCCGAGATAGATGAATATAGCCTCGGCGAGTTCGGCAACTCGAAGGAAGAGACACGTGGCACACAATTTAGATAGGTTCGGGCCGCAATGTGTGTAATACCCTACGTCTTGTATGCTGTGTAGCTCTGAATTGATTGGGTGTGTTTACAAGATGATGCGGATAATGAGAGAGAGGTCCCTGCCTCGCCTTATATAGCCCGGGAGGCAGGGTTACAAGTCGGTTTGAGGAGAAAGTACTAGTCGTGTACGGCTAGGAGTACTTTACATAGATCCGAACATGTGCAGCTTCCTAACCGAGTACTATTCCTCTGTAGTCCTTACACTCCACGCCAACAGGTACCGTGTAGCACAAGTCGAGTAGTCCCAGGGGCCCACCGAGTAGTCGGTCCTGGTACCCATAAGAGTAGTGGGCCCAGTGATGTCCATACGACATTGTGGGCCAAATCTACACGCGGCAAACGCTTAACGTGTGTCGGAGGCGTGGCTCACAGCAAACAACTTCTTTGTCGTCAAGATGTTTGTCATGAGCGCTTCGCCGAGAGCAGCTCATGGCAAAGTCTTTGTCGAGAATAAACCAGATTTTGCCGGACTCACCGCAAAACCGCGGTCTACAGTAGTGCTTTAATTAATTTTTCCCTCGCAAGAAAGAAGTTGCAGGGGTCCAATCACAACCAGGAGCAATGCCACCAGACGTGGAATGGAAATTGCATTGATACCCGATGCCAAGTGTGTTGGAGACTCGATGAGGACAATGGTCATTGCTTTTTACTATGCAAATTTGTGAAAGAATGTTGGAGGGCTTTTAATCTGGAAGAGGAACGAATCAGACAGGCAAGATTGCATTCGGCCATGCAAGTAACAGGCCATATCCTTTCGCTACCCAATGAGAAGAAGCTCTTGATTGTCGGACTTCTCTGGTCGTGATGAAATGCCCGTAACAAAGCTAATGCCGGTGTTCCACGAATGACAACTGAGGAGGTGACATACGTAGCCCGAATGGTAAGAGTATCTCAAAAATCTTTCTAAATTTTACTCTTTAAATTATCATTTAGAGAGTCATTTACATAAAAATCGTTTTCCATATCTTTTCACTTTCCAACAACTTTTCTATTTCTTATGCACACTCTAGAGAGTCATTCTCGTTTTCTATATTTAACTAGCGAAAAATCCGGAATAGAAGGTGATTATATCTGGATGACCATTTAGATAAGCGGTTGGAAGACATTTTTTCACCGAAACCTCTATTTCTACCATTTAGTTAGAATATAGAGAGTCTCTTGGTAACTTCGAGAGTCTCTCTAAAAATCACTAGCTAAATCCCTAATTTGGCTAGTATGTAAATGAAATAGCTAGGAAAAAGTTGATGAAATCCAACAAACTAGATAAAATCAACTTTCTATATGCTCCACCGTCAGTGGGTCCCGCCTGTCATACGCATGTACAAGGGGATAGGTCGCGGGACTGGTTAGCCAAAGATGGCTAGTAAAGCCCCCGATTTAGCTAGCGGAGGATAGCTATGACAAGTTTAACTAGTCTGTTGGATTGAGTTTTTGACACATTTTCTATTTTTTAGCTAGTTAAGTCAGTATAGATAGTAGTCTCTTGGAGTTGCTCAACCTGAACCTTGATCATCCATCATTGAGGTTGGGTTCACGCCGCCTTGTTTGCTTGGCTTATCGGTAGCCCGTATGGCCAAAGATCTTTCTCTCAGAAAGCAAACAAGCCACCGTGTAGCAGAAGTACCAAGAAGATCTTTCTCTCGGTAACAAATCAGATCGGCCCATCACCACCAGCCAAACCAACAGGCCATAGCAGTACATCACTGATCGCGCCTCTGATTATTTAGGACCAAGTGCACACGTGCTTTTAAGCGAAAGCTACGTTGCAGCTCAACCGATCATATCGATCGCGACAAAGGTGCATCTGTTCGATCTCGATCTCAACTGAAAACGAAAACAACGACATCTACAGACGACGAGGACTCGGATCAACAACCTCGTCGGCCAGATCGTTCTTGCAAATTAAGCCACGTACGATCACCCACCTACCCGACACAGGCTACGCAGGCGCGGTGCGGTTGTCGCCGGACATCTCCTCGAGCGACTTGCCCTTGGACTCGGGCACCAGCAGCGTGAAGAGCAGGCCCAGGGCGCTGCAGCTGGCGAGGAGGAAGAGCGCGTTGCGCACGCCGATGCCCGGCGGGTACCCGTGCTCCGTCCTGCCCGGGTCCCGGCTCTGCGCCAGGTACAGGAAGCCGAAGGATCCCACGATGGCGCCCAGCTTCCCCGACGCCGCCGACACGCCGTGGCACGTCGACCGCAGCCTCGCCGGGAAGATCTCGGCGGGCACGATGAAAGTGGTGGCGTTGGGCCCGAAGTTGGCGAAGAAGAAGGTGAGGCCGTACATGACGACGAAGCCGCCGACGTGGGTCGGCCAGTGCTCGTACGGGAAGGCCAGCCCCAGCATGAACACCGTCATGAAGAAGAAGCCCATCATCTGGATCTTGAAGCGCCCCACCACGTCGATGAGCGCCACCGTGAACCAGTACCCCGGCACCGTGCCGCACAGCGCGATCAGCGACTGCGCCCGGGCGATGCGGAAGAGCTCCTCCAGCGCGCTCATCGTCGCCGCCCTCGGGATCCACCCCACCGCCGCGAAGATGTCCTTCTGGAACAGGTTCTGCGAGTAGAAGGCGATGTCCAGCAGGAACCACGTCGCGGACGTGCCCAGGAGGTGGAGCCCGTGGCGACGCACGAACTCGCCCGAGAAAAGCCCGAACTCGTTGGCGCCGCCGGCCTGCTGCTCCTCCTCTTCCGCAGCGGCAGCGATCTCGACCTGCAGCACCTTGGACATGTCGGCCGCGGCCTGCTTGGCGTTCATGGCCACCAGCGCCGTGTAGCGCGCCGTCTCGGGCATCTTGGTGCGCCAGTAGTAGGTGAGCGCAGCCGGCATGGCGCCGAGCATCAGGATGATCCGCCACACGTAGTCGGCCTGTGGCGGCGTCGAGGCGGCGGGGTCGGCGGCGTACGACGGGGCCGGGAAGCGGGCCCTGAAGGCGGCGGACACGACGATGGCGACGAGGCCGCCGGCCATGATGCCGAAGCCCTGCATGGCGAAGACGGCGGCGATGAAGGCCCCCCGCGTCTTCTTGTTGGCGTACTCGGACATGATGGTGGCGGAGAGCGGGTAGTCGCCGCCGATGCCGAAGCCCAGCCAGAAGCGGAAGAAGCAGAGCGTGGCCATGACGGAGGCCGGCGTGTGGCCGAAGGAGAGCCCCGACGCGACGGAGCAGAGGACCATGAGCATGAGCGTCATGCCGTAGACCTTCTTACGGCCGAGCTTGTCGCCCAGCCAGCCGAAGAAGAGCTGCCCTGAGAGCGTGCCGACGAACGCGACGCCGTTGACGGCGGCGGAGACGTGCGGCGGGAGGGTGCCGGGGGTCCGGGAGCCGTCGACGTGGTAGTAGATGCGGCCGAGGAGCTTGGTGACGAGGGAGATGCAGAAGAGGTCGTAGGCGTCGGTGAAGAAGCCCATGCCGGCGACCACGATGGCCGTGAAGTGGTACCATTGCGTCTTGGCGGCGTCGAGCGCGCTGAGCACCTGCACCTCGCCGCCAGCCATCCTCCTCCTTCGCCTGGTTTGCTCCGGGTCTGGGGCGGCCGCTGGCTATTTATACGCGCGCGCGTGCGGCGGCGAGAATGCAGGGAACGCAAGGATCTTGATGGCGCCCCGGCCGAATATTCGACGGATTTGACCGTCGCCGTTGGTACGGGTGGGCCCCACGCCATGGACAGGCTGTTGACTAGTGTTTGTTTGGTGCAGGAGTTTCTTTCTCGGCATTTTGGGTGTTCGACTGTTGGTGGGCCAAACAATGTCGACTCACATTCACACATAGAGAAACAGATGAGCTGTTTGTTTAGTTTCGACACGCTTTTGCGTTGATGCCTTGCTAGTAGTGGTACACATTATATGGTAGCACTAATGATACGACAATTCATGCAGGTTGAATCATTTTTTTTTCTTAATACAAACGCAAATATGCTCAGTGAACACATGCATATCGCTTGGACGAATGTACGTACCTAACCTTACTCTTGTTAGGTCAATTTTAATGGCAGTGTCATAGATATAGTTACCACTTACAAAAGTCTGCCACGTCAGCTTTTCAGCCTGACGATCATGTCACTCTTAATGCACAATTTTAGAGATAAAATAGAGCATTTAAATCCTGCATTTGTCAACACTATGATCTTGTGATCTTCTCTTTCTTCATTAATTTGGTGTCATGTCATCAAAAAAGTTTACTCCCTCTGTTTTGGTAAAATAAGTCATTTAGGACAGCGACATGGTATTCAAAACACAACTTTGACTTCTCTTTTCTATAAGATTATTTATTGAAAACTTATATATGTTTGAAAATAATTTTCAAAACAAATCTATTGATATGATTTTTCATATTTCTAAACTCAACGACTTAAAAGTTATCCATCATTTATATTTCCAATATTCGACCTAAACATTCGACTTCTTTTACAAAATCGGAGGGAGTATGTGACAGTCTATTAATTGTTGATGACTCTGACACTAAGACTGGTGCTGACACTAAAAAATGGCACCAAGCTAGATCAGGCCAGGCGGGCGGTTAGACCGGGTTCTCCAGGCGGTCTGACCGTGTGCCCTGCAGCCAGTCTGGCACAAGATGCACCAGGACGGTTGAAGATCTATCACTCAATCGAACAAACAATTATCTTACTTTTTTTTATCTCCAACCCTACTTTTCCAACCCCCTTTGCTTCATCTGTTGTCTACGACGATTTGGGGTGTTCTAAGTGGCAAGCCGATCTTAGAACAACCCTAGGTGCATTGTCCCTGACGGGGTCCCTCCCGGGGCAACGATCTTTGGTTTTCAGCAATGTCTCGGACCAAGGCGGTCAGACCACCCTCCATAGGCGGTTATGCTGGCCCGTGCTGGGGATCTCGATGCGATGCGTTTCGACTACCGTGAGATCCAGCGCACCCGTGTGTTTGACCGAAAAAAGCGTCAACAACTGGCCTTAGCACATTTTCGAAAAAATGAACTGAGATCATCGAGATTAACAAAAATTGATCTCACTAGCAAGCGTCTCGAGGTCAAGCTACATCACATACTAATGAAAGAATAGCTTATTAGTTGAATTCTAGAAGAAATTTAGAAAGGTATGAGCATTTAAATTGACTCGAGAACTCGAACCTAACCAGAGTGGGTAGGTTTCACAACACAAATATGATAACGTCAAGTTGCGAGACCTACATCCACATCATCCACATACCACCATGAGACCACCACATCCACATTCGCCAGTTGCCACCACCACCACCACGTCTGTCGCCGCCGCCACCACCACCATGAGGGAGAGAGTGAGGGTACCTGGATCCATTGGTGCCACCGTTCCCATGGATCTGTACACTAGTGCTGCACCTCACGGATCCGCTAGTGCCGCCGTCCCCACCATCCTCATCCCCATGGATCCGTCGCCACCGGATCTCACCGTCATGGGATGGCGCTAGATCTCCCATCGCCGGGTCCCTCAGGCCACCACGTTGTCGTTGACCACTCTGACTGTAGTTGTTCCTCACCCATGAGGTGAGCGGGGAGCAGAGGGGGAGGTGAGGGGTTGCAAAGGAGCTCGAGAGGGCCGAGAGGGAGAGGGTCGCATGTGTGGGGGTCGGAGAAGGGAAAGGGGAGGCACGGGAGGGAGGGAGGTGAGTGCGGTAGTGAGGGTGGCGACACGTGACGGGGAGGGGAGGGAGGCAGAGGCGTTGGTGGATAAGGGTTGGGGAGGGTTGGTTGTGACGAAGATGTGGGGTACTGGTGCGGGTGTCGGGTGGGGTGTGGTGGATCGGTGACTTGGCAAGTTCGTCGAGTGTCCAAGAAAACACTCGGCAAAGAGATTTTTTTTGCTGAGTGTCGACACTCATCGAACACTTTTTTTCTTTTTTTTCAAGTTTATTATTCTTCTCTGTCTTTTCCGCAACATAAGTTTAAATTAATATTAACTAATTCAACAATACCTTGTCAAATTCACTCAATAATATGTATTTGATTTTTTTCACTCATATATTTTAATTATCTTATGCGCTTATAGCTCAAATTCAATTTATATCAATAAAAATTCTATAATGACACTTAATACATTAAAATTATCAAAAAATTCTAAAAAATTATCAAAATTTCACATGAAGCAATTTATGTTGTTTATTATCTATACAAATAAGTTTTGTTGTCAAATCACAATTCGATCATCACTTTAACTTCAATTTATCAAATCCTTCTCAACGCTTAGGATCTTCTCCTTAGATGCTTTGGTTTCTAAACATTATACATGAAAAATGTGTGAAACCTTCGCAATTTTTTACCACAACCTCTATGTAATATACCATCACACCATGAGAAATATCATGAGTTTTGAACTTCTTTTGATTTTTTTTAGAATTTGAAAACCATTCGGCCACACGTTCATGACCGTGTTTCCTTAATAAGATGTTCAAATTTTCTTTTCATTTCATGGGTAAGGCCTTAAACTAGGCTAAATAACATGAATATATTTTTCTACTCATTTTTCTATTATTTAAATCACTTGTAGTTCAAATTTGACTTAATTTAAACAATTGCTTGAAATGCAATTAATTAACTAAATTATAGCATACAAATACAAAAAATTATCAAATTGTAACATTGAGTACAGATGTTGTATATGGAGAGTAGAAAAAATTTGAGGGGCAGGAAAGAAAAATAAAAATATTTATTTGCCGAGTGAAAAAAACTAGGAAAAACCTTCCTTGCCAAGTGTCAGAGCAAAATACTCTGCCAAATCTTGTTTGTCAAGTGCCAGGAAAAACACTGCAAACAAGCAGTTTTGCCGAGTATTTTTTTCCAAGTGTTTTTCAGGAAACACTCGAGAAAGAGTTGTCTGCCGAGTGCCCGATAGATGACACTCGGCAAAGTCTTTAACACGTTGCGTTTATAGGGTTTCCCGTAGTGACTCCATACTGCAATGGAACGGAATGGAATGATTGAGGTCCGAGCAAATCATTCGTAGAATTGTAGCTAGCAGTAGAATAAAAATTATGGTAGTGCACTGCCAAAGTGATGGAATATTATTATAAAGTAATATGGAAATGTAATTAAGGTGTGTGGCCGGTCAAATAAAGTGGTCATTGTTGGAGAATGTACGTTATTAGGAGAGAATACTCCTACATGATGCATACAGAATAGGTACAGCGTGCTCGATCAGGTTTAGTGATGGATGTTGTTGCCATGCGTGGCGTGCTTCTTTAGTTTGTGTCCTCACAAGGTGCTGCCCTCCAGCGGCCACTTCATCGAGACGCTGCCTTCATATTTTTCTCATCTCGCCCCTTGCTTTTACCCAGCAGACACCCGTTGAATTAATTGTACCTTCTCTTTGCAGCGATATATAATCCTGATGCAGATTATGATTATTCCGCCACATCATTACACCAGGAGTTGATTGTGCTAAAATATTATGCATGGTTATTGCTCCCAAGAATATGTTAAATTTTGATCACTAGTACTATAATATTCCATTTGTTCCAAATTGTATGTCGTTTTAGCAAATTTAGATTCATAGTTGTTATTATGTTAAGTATATATCTAGATGCACAACACAAAATTTTGAATCTTGAAATAATCTGTAGCCATATCCCAAAATCATACGAAACCACAATTTAAGTTTATCTTTAAGTTCAATTATCATGTGAGGGTCCAAGCCGCTCTTAACCATGAGCACGGCTCATCGATCAGTTTTCACTCTGCAGAGGTCATACACTTTACCCACAGTTCGTGTTCCTCATGTTGCCCGGGTTAGCTAGACCCTTAAACACTTCTGAGGTGAGTGGCTAGGGGTCCACTACGAAGCCTTTACAAAGGAATGCGGAAGACCGACAACCTGCGACAGTTATAGCAGCGGAGCGGACCATAACCCTCCCTAGTGGTCAGCACCTTAGCAAAGGCTGCTACCCCAAAAGAACCGGGCTATACCCCGTCAACTTCGGGCCCCTGTGCCCCTTTTGGGAAGGCTATCAGATAATTCCACACGCCTAATTAATTGGCTAAGCCAGAGCCATTTGGACTATGGTTGTACTGTTTTCTTGGGTGGTTCTCCATGTTCTAATTAAATCATATGATCTTGTCTTAAAACATAACAAACATTGCATAACATGAAAGTCTGTATCATAAAACCGTTTATAACTAGCCCATGTATAGCAACTAAGCATTCATTTAACCAAGACATTTATTAAAAAGGTTGATCAAGGTGATAGGGGTGAAACTCTAGTCATATCCTTAAAAAGGTGATTTCCCTTCAAGTTAATGCATAGCAACATGTAAAGGTAAACATTATTAAATATGCAGTTATATAGGTCCAAGAAGAATATGCAGAGGGGGAAGTTCACTTGTCTTCCTCTACGAACTGAGTATCCTCCTCTTCAAAGATAGGCTCTTCTTGATCTTCTCCAACGGGGTGACACGATATCTACGCACAAGCATAAACAAACAATAAATAAATAAATAAATAAATAAATAAATAAAACAATACACCAAACAGTTATATATGCTAAAAATACGTTGTTTAAAAGGTTCTACTCATTGATACGAAAAGGTTCTACTCGTTGATACGAACATTTCGATATATTATACGCAAAAAACGAAGTTAAAATGCGAAAGATATGATTAAAACAATACTCAGGGACCTTTTCTCAAGAAAACTAGGTTCACAGGGTTTATAGGAAAGAAGCCAGGGACTTGATACATGATTTCATATATAAAGAGAGGGGTTTATATGCGAGAAGAAGTGAAAAGGACCTCTGGTGGAAGAATCTAAAGAAGACAAGGGCTAGATCATAAAACATGGACCTATTCGAAAGGATTCTTATAGGTGGGAGGACCGTCTTGCGAATACAAGGAAACTCAGGGGCTCATTATCAAAACGGCTAGGCGCTAACCGGTACGCCTGGATTTGACCGGCGCGGCCCGTGGATCCGCACCGTAGATCGAAGATCTGACGGCCCAGGACATGAGGAAGCGGGAGACGACGGCGGACTCGCCGGAGGGAGGCGGCGTGCGGTGGTGAACTCGTCGGCGCAGCCCAAGATCATGTTGCGGGGCCCCAAAACATGCACAAGCGGGTTCTACATGTAGCTGGGGTGCTCGCGAACACAACCGAGCCAAAAGGACGGCGGTTCCGGCGACTGTCGTATGGACCTCCCTGGGCCTACTACCTCGGTGGGTACCAGGACCGACTACTCGGTGGGCCCCTGGGACTACCCGGCTTGCGCTACACGGCACCTGAAGGCGTGGAGCACAAGGACTACACAGGAGTAGTATTCGGTTAGGGAGCTGTACATGTCCCGCACTGTATAGAGGACTCCTAGACGTACTCGACTAGTACTCTCTCCCTACTCCGACTTGTAACCCCGCTCTCCCGACTATATAAGGCGAGGGCGGGGACCGATCTCGGGATCACCTCACCTCATCCAATCCCCTACAACTCACGGCGCACTATTGCACCATCTTGTAATCGTGCCCTATCAATCCGAGCTACACGGCATACGGGACGTAGGGTATTACGCACCTCGCGGCCCGAACTCGTCTAAATTGTGTGCCACGTGTCTCTTCCTTCGAGTTACCGATCTCGGCGAGTCACAATCATCTACTTCGGGTACTCCCCGTAGTAGGTTGCCGGTCTAAAACACCGACAGCTGTCGCGCCAGGTAGGGGCTCTCGCTCGAGATCACATGGCGAACTCGACGGCTTCCGTCCACTTCAAGCCAACTGTCGCCTTCAACCGCGGCGACACCTTCGTCTTCGGCGCCTGGGTCTGCACTGCTGATGGCATGGGCTCCTTCCAGCGCCGCCTAACCGTGCAGCCCAACCCGAGGACAGGACTCGTGACGCTTCCTGAAGTTGTCACAGGCGAACTCGCCGGCCAGTTCGGCGAAATTTCGCTCTTCGACCACCACGCTGACTTCGAGCCCGAGTCCGTCTCCAACTCGAACCCGACGTCGCCATGGGCCATCGCATGCGAGCCGGCTGCTCAGCCATCGCAGGCGGCCCCTTCACCATGCGAGCACTCCGCGCGTCGCCCACGCATCCACAGCTGGGCCCGCACGAGCGCTCCCACTTCGCACCGGGCCGGCAAGGAGCCCGTACCCGAGTGCAACTCGGACTCCGACGCCGTTCCCGATCACGTCCCGGACTCCAGCCCTCTCTCCGAGTTCTACTCGAACTCGGACTACGAGTTCGACTTCGGGTCGGACCCTGAGGAGCCCGAGTCCGAAGACGACTCCACTGAGCTTCCCTTGTCAGGGCCAGCCTCGGGGCTGGTTGTAAAATCAACACCGGCCGGCAGATACGTCTACTGGCCAGACCGCAAGCCCGCTGACCTGGTAAAGGGAGACTCACGCTACGTCGCCTACATCGACTCGCTACCGTTCCAGGAGGGAACACCACTAACCCGGGCTGACTCAAACACACCAACTGAGGTGGCACCCTCTGAGTCTAGCCTGGGCACACCTGATCGCCAAGTCTTTATGGCTGCCGGCGACACCCCAGGACCGTCAGGCACGGCTAAGGACAAGTACCTGGAGGACATCTCCACAGACGAGCCGGTGCGCCAACGCACGCGGACGAGACCATCGCCAACGGGGGACGCTCGACGCGAACGCAACGGAGAAGCGCGGCCGAACGGGCGCCGGCGGCTCGGAGACAACCTCCCCATCCTCAACCTTGCGGAAGCTCTCGAGGCGGTCGAGAGCGGAGTACACACCACCCCCGAGCGCGTGCCTCATGTCGATCACAACGATCGCACGCCGGGCTCGGGGGCATACGCGCCGGGAGATGTCATCGCCAAGCTCGGCCGAAGAAGCCTACTTCATGCGGGTCGACAACAGAGTCAACCACCCTCCTCCAGCTAAACCCCGCGACAACGAAGCTACTAGTCGCGGCGCCAACGGCCGGCCCCCAACCGTACTCGAGCTGACCTTCCAGTCGAGCCAAACCGTCGCCGCTCCAACGCCGGGGCGGACCCTCCTTGCAAGACCAAGGCAACCGAGAAGTTGTTCCCCACCGCGCTCCGGCCGGTGGCGGCGGCAACGATCCCGACGGCGGCGGCGGCCGATGGCGGCGGCTCCAACCATGGCGCCAACGGAGAGAGCCGGAGGCGGCGGCGGTCGCGGCGGCCGAGGCCACGCGAACAGCCACGCCTCTGGCGCCTCGCACGGCGGGTACGACGCTCGCCAGAAGATTGAGGAGTTGCGGCGGAAGAAGTCGACCACTGCCGCTGAGGGCGACAGCTTCCCCGCCTTCTCACCTCGACTTCGCAACTTACTTCTCCCCGACAAGTTCAAGCCTTTGGGTATCACCAAGTACGACGCGAAGCAGGATCCCATCCAGTGGCTCCGATGCTACGCCCTCTCCATCGAGAACGCTGGCGGCAACAGCGACACCAAATGCCTCTACTTCCCCTTTTGTCTGGACCAAGCACCACTCACATGGCTCGAGTCGCTCGACAAGCACTCGATCGACAAGTGGGACCAGCTCAAGGAGCAGTTCACGAGCGACTTCGCGGGCACCATGGGCCGTTCGGGTACTCGCATGGACCTGGCCATGATCAAGCAGGAACAGGGCGAGACCCTCCGCAAGTACATGCGTCGCTTTTTCGACAAGCGCGCTACCGTCGTCGACGTCACCGACAAGGAGGTCATCGACCTCTTCCAGGACGGCCTCTACCATCGCCGCACCTTCGAGGACTTCGGTCGTCGCCGCCCCAGGTCCATCCCCCACCTCAAGGACATGATCACGTCCTGGACGGATGAAGAGGACAAGGCCAACGCCAAATACGACGCCATCCGCGGCAAGTCCAAGCAGAACCAGGGCGGCGGTAGCAGCAGCAATGCAAACCAAGGCGGCCGCAACAACAACAACAACAACAGCAACTACTCGGGTCCCAACCGCAAGCGCAAGCCAGACAACACCGTCGCGGCTATCCAGCGCCCTGCGAAAGGGAACTCGAAGAAGAACTCTGGCGGTTTCAAAGACCTGCTGAAGGAGAAGTGCCCGTGGCATCCAAACGGCAACCACACTACCGAGAAGTGCTACCAGCTCAGGCACACACTCAAGGATACGCCGGAGCCACCACACCCTCACGACCAAAAGGGCAAGAAGAAGGACGGCGACAACAACGACTTCCAAGAACCCGAGAAGACCGTCAATGTCCTCTTCGGTGGACTGCCCAGCAGGCGGGAGCAGAAGGCTACCCGTCGCGAAGTGATGTCCATTGAGCCAGCGGCCTCAACCCCTCTCAGGTGGCCGGAGGTACCCATCACCTTCTCCCGCGCGGACCAATGGACCAGCTTCTCCGAACCAGGACGTTTCCCCCTCGTCCTGAAGCCAACGGTGGCGGGCTCCAAGCTCAACAAGGTGCTCATCGACGGTGGAAGCGGGCTCAACGTCCTCTTCACCAAAACCTTGAAGAAAATGAAGCTCGACGTCACCCCCATGCTCACTAAGAGCAAGACGCCCTTCTACGGCATCGTCCCGTGCAACGCGGCTATTCCACCGGGCTCGGTGGTGCGCGATTACCTTCGGGGCGTCTCGGGACAACTACCGCACCGAGTACATCAAATTCGAGGTCACGGATTTCGAGACCTCTTACCACGCCATCCTCGGCAGACCAGCCATCGCCAAGTTTATGGCGGTGCCCCACTACACCTACTTGGTACTCAAGATGCCAAGTCCAGCCGGTGTACTCTCCCTCCAAGGGGACTTGAAGATCTCCCACGACTGCGATACAGAAGCCGTGGTGATCGCTTCCACAAACCAAGTACCCAACGCGATGATGGAGGTCTACGCCGCGTCGAAGAAGCTTGCTACAAGCGAACTCGACATCCCAGAGAAGTCTGACCGCGCCAACAAGCCTCAGCCACCTGAGGAGGTACTCGTCAGGATGGTCGACCTTGGAACAGGCGACCCCAACAAGACCACCACCATCGGGGCCGGCCTCGACCCCAAATAGGAAGACGCGCTCATCAGCTTTCTTCGGGCTAACCGCGACATCTTCGCGTGGATGCCAGCGGACATGCCAGGAGTGCCCAGGGAGCTGATTGAGCACTGCCTCAACGTCGATCCAAAGGCCACCCCCAAGCGACAACACCTCCGACGTTTTGCCGACGACAGACGGGACGCCATCAAGAAGGAGCTCGCCAAGCTACTCGCGCAGCGGCTTCATCGGAGAAGTCTTCCATCCCGAGTGGCTCGCCAACCCCGTCCTCGTCCGCAAGAAGAACTCGAACGAGTGGAGGATGTGCGTCGACTACACCGACCTCAACAAGCACTGCCCCAAGGACCCCTTCGGGTTGCCGCGGATTGATCAAGTCATCGACTCCACGGCGGGTTGCGACCTGCTTTGCTTCCTCAACTGCTACTCCGGGTACCACCAGATCGCAATCAAGGAGGAAGACAAGGAAAAGACCGCGTTCATCACCTCGTTTGGCGCGTACTGCTACACGACCATGTCATTCGGGTTGAAGAACGCCGGCGCTACCTACCAACGGGCCATCCAGGCCTGCTTCAAGTGGCAACTCAACAAGAACGTCGAGGCCTACGTGGACGACGTGGTTGTCAAGACCAGGGACTCCAGTACCCTCATCGACGACCTTGAAGAGACCTTCGCATCGCTACGCGAGTACCGCTGGAAGCTCAACCCGAACAAGTGCGTCTTCGGCGTCCCTTCGGGCAAACTACTCGGCTTCATCATCGCCCCGGCGTGGCATTGAAGCCAACCCCAAGAAGATCTCCGCCATCACCAGCATGAAAGCTCCCACGAGCATCAAAGACGTCCGTAAGCCGACGGGGGTGCATGGCGGCATTCAACAGATTCATCTCGAGGCTAGGAGAACGGGGCCTCCCCTTCTTCAAACTACTCAAGCATCACGAGAAGTTCGTGTGGACTCCAGAGGCGGATCAAGCCCTTGCCCAGCTCAAGGACTTCTTGTCAAAGCCACCAATCCTCACGGATCCTCACAAGGGCGAGCAGCTACTGCTCTACCTAGCTGCGACTACTCACGTGGTCAGTACTGCCATCGTTGTCGAGCGGCATGAAGACGACCACGCCTACCCGGTCCAGCGCCCAGTCTACTTCGTCAGCGAGGTTCTATCAGAGTCCAAGGCCCGCTACCAGCCCATGCAGAAGCTCCTGTACGCTCTACTCATTACCTCGCGGAAGCTACGACACTACTTCCAGGAGTACTCGGTCTCCGTCGTCACCGACTACCCGCTCGGTGACATCCTGAGAAACCAAGACGCCACCGGAAGAATCTCCAAGTGGGCTGTCGAACTCGGCGCCCTCACCATCGACTTCAAGCCACGCACAGCTATCAAGTCGCAGGCACTAGTCGACTTCATGGCAGAGTGGCGGGAGAACCAGCTACCTACTCCCACCGTGCGACCAGAACATTGGGTGATGTACTTTGATGGCTCACTCAACCTCGAGGGCGCGAGCGCGCGGGGTACTCCCCGATCTCTCCAACGGGCGAACAACTCAAGTACGTCCTACGGATCTTCCCGGAAGGTCTCAAACAACGAAGCCGAGTACGAAGCTCTCCTACACGGGCTCCGCCTCGCGGCTTCACTGGGCATCAAGCGGCTACTAGTCTACGGCGACTCCGCAGTGGTCATCAACCAAGTCAACAAGTCTTGGGACCGCAACAAGGAGAACATGGACGCCTACTGCCTAGAAGTCCACAAGCTCGAGAACAAATTCTATGGTCTCAAGTTCCATCACATCGTCCGCGACAACAACGTTGCGGCGGACGTCCTCTCGAAGCTTGGATCCACCCGCGCTCAAGTACCAGCGGGCGTCTTCGTCCATGAGCTTCACGCGCCATCCATCCCGGAGCCGGCGCCACCGACCACTGTCCCAGCTCATCCATCAGCTGGGCAGGAGGTCATGATGATCGACGTGGACTGGAGGCAACCCTTCATCGACTACCTCAGCGAGCAGAAGGTCCCCTCCGACAAGAACGCGGCCGAACAACTCGTCCGCCGCGCCAAGTCTTATGTCCTCGTCGGAGACAAGCTTTACAAGCGGGGTGTGGACCAGGAGCGTCCCAGTGGTCGGTGGATGACCGCTCCTTAGTGATGAGTGATTGACAACGGGTGTTGGACTGACTCTTGGCTTAGTGCGCAGGTGTAGGCTGCGGCCTAGTTCGTGTTGTTGCAGGTGAAGAACGGGCGCGAAAGGTCTTCAGCCTTGAGGGGCCTCCGGGAGATGGAGAGACAAGTAGGCTCGGTTCGAGGGACCCGGTGGACGAGCGGGGACCGGGTGCGGGTCACATGGTGGCGACACAAGCAAGACGAAGTCATGGACGGATGAGCCGGTGCACGGTGGAGGTCAAGTCAAGTGGTTTGGCGGGAGGCCGGGGACCGGCACGCGGGGTTTGGTGGTTTGCCCACAAAACCATCGACGGACGGTTTCTTGGTTTGGGCCTCAAAACCAAGTCCGAGGGCCCAACACGACGGAGACGGGATCGGGCGTGTCGGGAAGCTTCGAAGCGGAGGACACGCGGCGGGATCGCATGGCTTGCGTCGGGAGGACGCGGGGTGCGGCAAAGGCGTGGCCGTCCGATGGCAAGACCCACATACATTACCAAAATGCCCCTACGTGGGTTGTATCGCCGTAGTGTAGTTAGGGGTAGTCGAGTCATTTACCACTCCGGCGGGACTCGATATATAAGCCTGGAGTGTGTGTTGATGGCTCTCTCTCTCGGGGACTTAGGGTTTCATTTGCTCCCTCCTCTTTCTCATTTTCGTAGCTATTTTTCCTTCTATTTTCTCTAGGCTAGCATGAGAGCTTCATGAGAGATTTGTTGAGAGGGATGGATGCTAGGGCGGCATGCTAGACCTTGTGAATCTTTCCTGGTTTGTATAGAAGATTCGGGGTTGTTTTTCGTGGCTTTTTGTGCTTGTTTTCGTGCCTTTGTTCCCGGTGTGATTCCGCGAATTTGAGTTGGTTTCTCCCCGGATTTCTTTGAGGGAAACATGGATGGATGCCTTGCGCACCTTTGGTGATGATCTTGACCCCTCAAACGCCGGATTTGGCCTTCGATTCGTTGACTTTTGGATGAACCCTAGGTCTTTGTGTTCTTGGCAAGGATTTGCGATTCCGGGAGTTGTAGGGAGTTTGAGACCATAATTTTTGGGGCATAACCTCTCCTTGGGGTGTTCATCATCTCCCCAAAATTTCGTCTCAAGACTCCAAGTGGTTTGGGGAGATCCTTTGATCCAAAGTTTGGGGCGATTTCGCGGGCGTTTTACGGGTCGTCCCGGGTGATCCGGCCACCGTGCCGGGTGACCCGAAGGGGGTAGGTTGACCCGGTCACTTGTGCCGGGTGACCGGTGCGGCTCGTAAGGCTCGGGGTGACCGGTCACTTGTGCCGGTTGACCGTAGGTCTCGGCCTTCTTAGTTGTTGCTCAAGTTCTTTCGTGCTTGCTTCCGCTTTGCTTCCTAGCCTTTCAAGCCTTGTTCCTAAGGTATCGAGAGAGGTTTGTGTGTGCTTCCGCTTGTTTGTGTGTGACTCGGAGTTGCGATTGGGATATAGGCCGAATTCTTTTGAGAAAGAATTTTTATCGGCTCCCATTCACTCCCCCCCCTCTCTGGTTCGCCGTTTCGATCCTTCAATTGGTATCGTAGCTTGGTGCCGGATTCTTTGCGACTTTGACAAGTCTCGAATCCTAAGATGGCGTACGTTGAGCGGGGCGGTCCGCCGCACTTCGATGGCAAGGGTTACCACAAGTGGGCGGCTCGTATGATGATTTTTCTTCGAGGAAAGTCGTTGGATTTTATTGTGCTTGACAAGACCTATGCTATTCCTGGTCAACATCCATACTCTTATGGTGACCGATGCCGATGCCAAGGCCAAGTATGAGGCTAATGCAAAAGCCGTTGATCACTTGTGCCGGAGCTTGTGTGATCCGAGTTTGAGCGTGTTCGCCATTTGAATCTTGCTTGGCAAATTTGGGAGAAGTTGTTGGTCGCTCACGGTGGTGATAACCATGTGAAGGCTCGCCTCTTTGTCTCTTACCGGATGCAATATGAGAATTTCACTCCACTTCCCGGTGAGGACATTGATGCGATGTTTCAGAGGTTCACCGCCATCGTGAACAACATGAAGGCTAATGTTGAGGATTTTCCGTATTCCGAGCATGATCAGGCTTTGAAGCTCTTGCATGTCTTGGACCCAAATGTTTGGGGTGCTAAGGTTGAGGCCATCAAGGAGTCGGGGAACTATTTGACTATTGAGTTGGATGACCTCTTTTCTAAGCTCAAGTCGGCTGAGGTTGACAGGAAGTTGCTATCCAAGCATGAGGGCTCGACTGACCATAGTCTTGCTCTTGTGGGAGGATCAAAGGGCAAATCTAACCCTTCCTGTCGACAGTTTTCCTTGTCCTCTCTTATGTCCATTCCAGATGAGGAGTTTGATGTGCCGGGCGAGGAGGAGCCGGCCTTGCTCTCAAGAAGGTTTGAACGACTACACGAGAGTCGGAGGAACGCAAGGCGGAGCTCAGGGACGTGCTACAAGTGTGGCAAGCGTGGCCACTTCATCGCCGAGTGCCCGGAAGCAGAGGAGAACAAGTACAAGGTGAACGAGTACAAGGCGCACCCGAGGCGTGAAGACAAGTACTCCTCCAAGGGAAAGCACTTCAACAAGTCCAAGAGCAAGGACAAGGACAAGCGGCGACCGAGCAAGAGCACCTACAAGAAGAACAAGGCAAGAGCGATGGTGGCTGGTGCGAGCGACGTCGACTCAAGCTCAAGCGAGGAGCAAGCCAAGCTCGAGCGGCCGAAGATGAAGACGCCGGGAGGCGCGGTGGCAAGAAGAGTGCAAGCCGGAACCTCGGCGGGGCCGAGCCGTGTGGCGCTCGAGGGCTTTTGTGGCATGGCCCATAGCTCGAGCGGCAAGAAGAGTGTGAAGGAGGACGGCGACTCCGACTCGGAGGATGAGGTAAACCGTGACCCCGACTCTTTGCTTGCTGAGATTGCTAGGTTGAATGGTTTGCTTGATAACCGTGATAGTGTGCTGAGAGATGCCAAAAAGATGAGGAAAGATCTTAGGGCTCAGCTTGAGAATGCTAGCGAGAAAGTAGGAGAATTAGAGTCAAAATTGCTTGAATTGAAACTTGAGAATGACTCTTTGAAACTTGCTCCTACTTCTCCTGATGATGTTGAATGTGTTGAATGTGATGCTTGGTTGAATGAGATCAAACTGCTTAATGAGAAGAATGCTTCTATTTTGGCTCAACTAGATGCTCTTAGGATCGAACATGATGAGCTTAAGGCTAGACCTACTTTGCTTGGTGCTTGCAAATCATGTCCTACTATGCATGCTAAGCTTGTCGATGCTCGTTCTACCATTAGTTCTTTGGAAGCATCTTTGAAATCTCCCGTTGCAAATGCATGTTCTAGCCGTGATGAAGTCACTTTGCGTAACCTTGAACTTACTTCCCGTTTGGATGTCATCTATGAGGAGAATGACTATTTGAGGAAGGTGTTGGGTTGGTTGTCTGGGCAGGAACCTCAGTTGAAAATCATGATTGAGGAGTTCAAGAGAGCTGATGGTCGTGGTTTGGGTTTTGAGAAGTTGGGTGAGAAAGTGGGAGAGAACAGTGGGGAGAGTGTGTATGAGAAGTGTGTTGAGTCTAACCCCGAGTTTGAGGTGATCGGAGAGATCCAAGTCCCACTCCCAAAAGCACCCAAGAACTCTTTCACACCAAAGCCCAACCACCTTTGCAACAAGCTTGACACAACCCAAGATCCACCCAAATTCCCACCTAAGACAAATGATTTCCAGAAACCAGTGAAGTTTGTGGGTGAGAAGGGTGAGAAGCCTAGAGAGAAGCCAGAGCCAAAACCAAAACCCATCCCCTTCAGGTGTGAGTATTGTGGCAAGGAGAGGCATCTTGCAGAGTTTTGCTACAAGAGGAAGAGGGATGAGAGGCTTGCTAGGGAGCAAGCAAACCAGACGAGTATCGCCGGTCCCGCGGTATTCCCCGAGCCTAGAGTGCCACTTCCACGGGGTGTGGGAAGTGTGAGGAGTGTTGGCGGTGTTCCCACGGAGAGGTGGTGGCGGTGAGAGGTTTGTCGGGGGAGAGATGATGGTGTGCGGGCCGGTGAGAGGTTTGGCCGGCTCGTGGTGGTTTTGCTGGACGTCCTCCTACTCGTCCTCGCATGGGTTTAGGGGAGATGGTCGCAGCTTTGGGTTCCGGAGGAACTACGGACCACGTTTTCCCCCTCGTGGTGCTCGTACTCCTCCCATGGGACATGGGAAGTTTGGTGGCAAGGGAGTGATGTTTGCTAACCCCTCTTTTGAGCGAGATGGCTCGACACCGGTTTAACTTTCTTTGTGCTAACCCCGTTGTCGAGTCGCTAGCTCATTCTCGTTCTTGTTTCGATCGGGCGGGAGGCTTGGAGAACATTTGGTTGATCGACTCCGGTGTTCTCGACACATGACCGGAGATAAGAAGTGGTTCTCCACCTCACCCCGTGAAGGAAAAGCAGTACATCACATTTGGGGACAATGGACGAGGTAGGGTGCTTTCAGAGGGTGTTGTGCATGTGAGTGACAAGGTAACGTTGAAGAGAGTGGCTCTTGTGAAGTCTTTGGGTTTTAATTTGCTTTCGGTTTCTCAGCTGCTTGATGAGGGTTTTGAGGTGCGTTTCAAGTCTGGCGAGTCTCGTTTGCTTGATTCTCGAGGTGATCTTGTCTGTATGATCATCCCCGAGGGTCAGATTTTCAGGGCTGATTTCTCTCGTTCTTTGGGTCCTCGCTCGCCGTTTGATGGCCGGTCCTTCTTCGATTTGTGGAAATGGCATAGGCGGTTGGGACACTTGAGCTTTGATTTGGTTTCCCGCTTGAGTGGTCTTGACCTTGTCCGAGGATTGCCGAGGTTGAAGCTTGAGAAGGATTTGGTTTGTGCTCCTTGTAGGCATGGTAAGATGGTAGCCACTCCCCATCCACCCCCGACCGATGTCATGACCGAGCGTCCGACGTAGCCGTTGCATATGGACCTTGTTGGGCCGCTCGAGTTCGCTCGGTGGGTGGGAAGTGGTATGTCCTTGTTGTGGTGGACGATTACTCTCGCTATGCCTGGGTGTTCTTCTTGGAGGATAAGAGTGAGACATTTGGTTTTGTTCGAGATCTGATCGTGAGGTTGAAAAACGAGAGGCATGGGAATGCTATTCGAGCTATCCGCAGATGATAATGGCTCTGAGTTCAAGAACTCTCGTTTTGATGCCTTTTGTCGTGATCTAGGTCTTGAACATCAGTATTCGACCCCTTATGTGCCCCCTCAAAATGGAGTCGTGGAAAGGAAAAATCGGACTCTTTGTGAGATGGCTAGGACGATGCTCGATGAGCACAGGACTCCTAGGAGGTTTTGGGCTGAGGCGGTCAATACAGCTTGCCATGTTTCCAACCGGATTTTATTGAGAGCTTTCAAGAAGAAGACTTGTTATGAGCTTATGCATGGTCGGGCACCCAAGGTGAGTCACTTCCGAGTTTTTGGCCGCAAGTGCTTTATTTTGAAGAAGGGAAAACTCGACAAGTTTGAGGCTAGGTCTAGTGATGGTATTTTCTTTGGATATGCTAACCACTCTAGAGCCTATAGGGTGCTTAACCTTGAGACTAACAAAATCATGGAGACTTGCGAGGTGACCTTCGACGAGACAATGCCATGTACCTCTCTTGGTTTTGAATGTGCGGGTGATGAAGAGATGGCCGAGGACCTCTTTGAGGAGGAGAAAGATGAAGATGGAGATGATGATGGGGAGAACCATGCGCCCGAAGCCGAGCATGTACCCACTACTTCCCCTACGACCACTTTGGAGCATGGACCGTCTACTTCATGGACAACGACGGTGCAACAAGAGGACCAGGCGAGAGAAGCTGAAGTTGAGGGGGAGGTAGTCTCGAGGCGTGAGGCTCCCCGTCGGATTCAAGAAGTGCATCCTCTGTCGAAGATCATTGGAGACATCAATGAACGCACTACACGGTAGAGGTCCAGGAATTCCTCTCATTTTGCTCATGCTCGCTTTTGTTGCTACTTTTGAGCCCAAGGACATTGGACATGCTTTATCCGATGCAAACCGGGTCAATTCTATGCATGAGGAGTTGGAAAATTTTGAGAGGAACCGGGTGTGGGAGTTAGTTGAACCACCTCCAAATTGTCATCCCATAGGAACCAAGTGGGTTTGGAAGAACAAAGAGGGAGAGAATGGGATGGTTGTGAGGAACAAGTCCGACTTGTTGCTCGGGGGTTTAGTCGAAGGAGGGGATCGACTATGAGGAGACCTTTGCTCCGTGGCCCGTCTTGAGGCAATACGGATCCTTCTAGCCTTTGCCGTGGCTAAAGGGTTCAAGTTGTTTCGGATGGACGTGAAGAGTGCCTTTCGAATGGGGTCATAGAGGAGGAGGTGTATGTGAAGCAGACCACCGGGTTTGAGAGCGAGTTGTACCCACACGGGGTATACGGGTTGAAAAGGGCTCGTATGGGTTGAAACAGCGCCCCGTGCTTGGTATGGGAGATTGAGAGGTTTTCTTTTGAGCGAGAGGGTTTGTGATGGGTACCGTGGATAGAACCTTGTTTCTCCTCAAGCATAGGAACGACTTGCCGATTGTGCGGATATACGTGGATGATATTGTCTTTGGTGGCTCGTCACATAACCTTGTTGCCAAGTTTGCGGATGAGATGAAGCGGGGAGTTCGAGATGAGCATGATGGGCGAGTTGCAGTATTTTCTCGGGCTGCAGATCAAGCAAGTGAAGGATGGTACATTTGTGCACCAAACCAAGTACACGAAAGACATGCTGAGGAAGTTCCAGATGCAAGATGTGAAGCCGATGTCGACTCCCATGGGGAGTACGACAACTTTGGATGCGGATGAGGATGGGGAACCAGTGGACCAGCGGGAGTACAGGAGCATGATCGGCTCCCTCCTCTACTTGACGGCGACGAGGCCGACATACGGGTCGGCCGTGTGTCTGTGCGCTCGTTTTCAGGCTTCGCCGAGGACATCACATCGACAAGCCGTCAAGAGGATTTTCAGGTACCTACAGTCTGCCCCTGGTCTTGGCCTTTGGTATTCTTCCTCCTCGACTCTTTCACTTCATGGTTTTTCCGATGCGGATTTTGCTGGTTGTCGAGTCGAGAGGAAGTCTACTTCTGGTACTTGTCAGTTTCTTGGTTCTTCGTTGGTCTCATGGTCTTCCCGCAAGCAGTCTAGTGTAGCTCAGTCTACCACAGAGGCGGAGTATGTTGCTGCCGCGAGTTGTTGCTCCCAGTTGTTGTGGATTTCATACACTTTGAGAGACTTTGGTGAGGAGTGCACCCGAGATCCCACTTCTTTGTGATAGCACCGAGTGCCATAAGCGTAGCCAAAAATCCAGTGCTTCACTCCGAACCAAACATATAGAAGTGAGGTATCATTTCCGAGGGACAATGTGGAGAAAGGAACCATTGTTTTGAGCCATGTCCCTACCCAAGATCAGCTAGCCGACATCTTTACAAAGCCTCTCGACCAAGCTACATTTGTGCGCTTGCGGGGTGAACTTGGGGTTTGTTGCCCTTTCTAGTTGTTTCTTGGGGGGTTTCTTTTTGTACCATATGTATCATACCATGTTTACTTTGATGTATATACCATATGTATAAACCATGGTAGGATAGCCATCTTGTCATATATCATGTTGCATTTGTGTCATATTGCATTTTAGGATGATGAGCTTCTTTCATATGCCATATGTGAGTCTCTTTGGCTAATTGTGAGATTTTGGTCATATGTGTGGAGAAATGGTGATGTGAGGCTATGCTCTTGGAATATTTGAGATATATGTGTGGTGAGATAGCCCCTTTTGAAATACATGCTTAACTTGACTAACTTTTGATGAAATTTTGATCCACTCGTGTGTAGTTGTGTATCCATGTCACGGTTTGGTCTAAATATGCTTTTCATGCTTAGATTGTGCTTGGATGCCTTGTTCTTGCATTTGGGCCAAAGGCCGGATATCATTGTGAATGTTTAGCCTATGTTGCATTCATGGGGGAGCATAAGCTTCTTTTTGCCGCAAAGGCACTTCATGTACCATGAAATGAATCAATCTTGAAAAGAAGTGCATAATGCTTGAAAAATGCTTCATCCATCATGTCTATGCTTAAAATGTCTTATCTTTCACATATGGGTGCAAAACATGTTGCATGATGTTCACCGAGTGGAGAAGTCTCCCCGAAGTGGACACATGGCTCATGAGCTTTGACATGACATGCTTTGCTTTATGGGTGTTTGCCATGATCTTTTGCCGAGAATTTGATATCCTTGTATGATCTTTAAATGGTATGCATGTTTGTGGCTCAAGTGTGACATGGATAGGCTTCTACATGTGAAGCGAGCCTTCTTTTGATAAAAGCTTGCTTAAATCCGAAAATTTTGCTTTGTCACATGCTTGTATTTTCATATATTACTTGTGGCAATGCTTTGTGACTATGCTATGATTCATGTGTGTGATCTTTGTCTCATTTTTAGCCTTTGACACTAGATTTGGCCTATTTGAGAAGCTCATGTAGTTGTTTATATGCTTTGCTTTGCATTTCGCCTTTTCACCTTGATTCATACATTGTCAACAAGGGGGAGAAAAGGTGAGCTTAATGAAAATTCGGAAGAGGTGAGCTGAAATTTGGGTGTTTGCATGAGTTTGCATCCACATGTTCGGGGGGAGGCATTTGTTCGGGGGGAGCTTTCTTGCTTGTTTTCGGTGTGGATTTTTGTGCTTTGCTTGGCTTGTGACCTTTCTTCGCCTTTCTTCGGTTTTGGTCATGAGTTGAGCTTCTTTGTTTCTCTTTCTTCTTTCTTTCTCTTTTACTCGAATTTCATTTCGCGTTGTGTGTTGTCAATGCACTCATCAAGGGGGAGATTGTGGACCGGAGAGCGTCCCGGTGGTCGGTGGATGACCGCTCCTTAGTGATGAGTGATTGACAACGGGTGTTGGACCGACTCTTGGCTTAGTGCGCGGGTGTAGGCCGCGGCCTAGTTCATGTTGTTGCGGGTGAAGAACGGGCGCGAAAGGTCTTCGGCCTTGAGGGGCCTCCGGAGATGGAGAGACAAGTAGGCTCGGTTCGAGGGACCCGGTGGACGGCGGGGCCCGGGTGCGGGTCACATGGTGGCGACACAAGCAAGACGAAGTCATGGACAGATGAGCCGGTGCACGGTGGAGGTCAAGTCAAGTGGTTTGGCGGGAGGCCGGACCGGGCACGCGGGGTTTGGTGGTTTGCCCACAAAACCATCGACGGACGGTTTCTTGGTTTGGGCCTCAAAACCAAGTCCGAGGGCCCAACACGACGGAGACGGGATCGGGCGTGTCGGGAAGCTTCGAAGCGGAGGACACGCGGCGGGATCGCATGGCTTGCGTCGGGAGGACGCGGGGTGCGGCAAAGGCGTGGCCGTCCGATGGCAAGACCCACATACATTACCAAAATGCCCCTACGTGGGTTGTATCGCCGTAGTGTAGTTAGGGGTAGTCGAGTCATTTACCACTCCGGCGGGACTCGATATATAAGCCTGGAGTGTGTGTTGATGGCTCTCTCTCTCGGGGACTTAGGGTTTCATTTGCTCCCTCCTCTTTCTCATTTTCGTAGCTATTTTTCCTTCTATTTTCTCTAGGCTAGCATGAGAGCTTCATGAGAGATTTGTTGAGAGGGATGGATGCTAGGGCGGCATGCTAGACCTTGTGAATCTTTCCGGTTTGTATAGAAGATTCGGGGTTGTTTTTCGTGGCTTTTTGTGCTTGTTTTCGTGCCTTTGTTCCCGTGTGATTCCGCGAATTTGAGTTGGTTTCTCCCCGGATTTCTTTGAGGGAAACATGGATGGATGCCTTGCGCACCTTTGGTGATGATCTTGACCCCTCAAACGCCGGATTTGGCCTTCGATTCGTTGACTTTTGGATGAACCCTAGGTCTTTGTGTTCTTGGCAAGGATTTGCGATTCCGGGAGTTGTAGGGAGTTTGAGACCATAATTTTTGGGGCATAACCTCTCCTTGGGGTGTTCATCATCTCCCCAAAATTTCGTCTCAAGACTCCAAGTGGTTTGGGAGATCCTTTGATCCAAAGTTTGGGGCGATTTCGCGGGCGTTTCCGGGCCGTCCCGGTGATCCGGCCACCTGTGCCGGTGACCCGAAGGGGGTAGGTTGACCGGTCACTTGTGCCGGGTGACCCGTGCGGCTCGTAAGGCTCGGGGTGACCCGGTCACTTGTGCTTGGGTTGACCCGTAGGTCTCGACCTTCTTAGTTGTTGCTCAAGTTCTTTCGTGCTTGCTTCCGCTTTGCTTCCTAGCCTTTCAAGCCTTGTTCCTAAGGTATCGAGAGAGGTTTGTGTGTGCTTCCGCTTGTTTGTGTGTGACTCGGAGTTGCGATTGGGATATAGGCCGAATTCTTTTGAGAAAGAATTTTTATCGGCTCCCATTCACTCCCCCCCTCTCTGGTTCGCCGTTTCGATCCTTCACGGGGCGCATCTTCTGGAGTACTCATGAAGTGCGTCCCTCGTGAAGAAGGCAAGGACATCTTGGAGGAGATCCACAAGGGCGTCTGCGGCAACCACGCGTCTTCACGTACGCTGGTCAGCAAGGCCTTCCGGCGAGCTTTCTACTGGCCCACAGCCCTGGGCGATGCCGAAGAACTCGTCAGAAGGTGCCAAGGATGTCAGTACTTCGCCAAGAAGCAACACGTCCCAGCCTACAAGCTAGTCACCATACCGCCAACCTGGCCCTTTGCCTGCTGGGGGCTCGACATGATTGGGCCACTGCCAACTGCGCTAGGAGGATTCAACAGGGTACTGGTGGCTATCGACAAGTTCACCAAATGGATCGAGGTCAAGCCGGTCACATGCCCCAAGGCTGATAGAGTACTCGACTTCCTGGATGAACTCGTACACCGCTATGGGCTACCCCACCGCATCATCACGGACACCGGGGTCCAACTTCAACAACCACCGGTTCCGGGAGTACCGCGAGAACAGGCGGGATTGACGTCCGATACGTCTCGGTCGCCCATCCACGGGCCAACGGACAAGTCGAGCGCGCCAATGGGATGGTGCTCGACGCCCTCAAGAAGCGGCTACACGACGCCGCTAACTCCAAAGGGGGCAAGTGGATCAAGGAACTACCCAACGCACTGCGGGGGCCGCGGACTCAACCATCCAAGCCAACGGGGGCAATCCCCCCTACTTCCGGTCTACGGCTCGAAGCCATCCTCCCCGCCGACGTCATATGGAACTCGCCGGCGGTGGAGCACTACGACAAAGGCGTCTCGGAAGACGACGAGACGAGTTGACATCGACGCCTCGAAGAAGCTCGGCCGCGCCGCCCTCGTCCAATCGGCAAGGTACCTAGAGGGTATCCGACGCTACCATGATCGCAACGTCAAGGAACGCTCCTTCAACGTTGGAGATCTTGTCCTCCGCCGTATCTAGAACACGGAAGGACTCCACAAGCTCGCCCTCCCCCGGGAAGGCCCCTTCACCGTGGCTAAGGTGACCGGGCCGGGCTCCTACCGCCTCCAAACACTTGAAGGCGAAGACGTCAACAACTCGTGGAACGTCGACCAACTCTGTCGATTCTACGCCTAGTCTACACGACTACTCCGGGGTTCAAGTCTAATCGACTACTTCAACGCCCCTGGCCGTAAGCGACCCTCCGGGTCCTGGCCCAAGACTCCGGACTTTCCCTCTCCAGGATCCAGCCCACGCGGCTACCTACGGACCCTGGGCTGCGACGAGCGTCAAGGACTCTAGCAACGGTCTACCAAGAGACCACACTCCAAGATCCAGCCTGCGCGGCTACTTACGGATCTACGATCCAGCCTACACGGCTACCTACGGATCACCTGCTGAAAGCGGATACCCGCTCCAGCGCTACTTAGCTATAAGCGGCCTCCGGGTCCAGGCGACTACTTTGTAACTACGGCCCTGGCCACCCAGGTGTACCCCTTCAGTAATAAAGTTTGATTGTTCATCAACTTCTTTACTGTCTACTCCCTACAACGGGACCACTAAAGCCGAGTACTACTACTCGCACCCACTCCACGATGGGCGCTCCGCACTCTGAGATCGCGACTACGAGTACTCATTGCTGGAAAATTTTCTTTCATTGATACTTGATACAATTCATTACAATTGTTTTCTTGTACAACTATGGCTACTAGCTACCTATTGCAGGGCTACTGGAGGTTCAGCTTCTCGGCTACCTGCTCCGCGATGGGAGCCATCTGCTCCAGCAGCTCTGCATACTGCTCATCAGAGCAGTTGGCGGCTACCCCGCCGGCGACTACCTCCACTGGGGCCTTCGGGAAGTACGACTTCATGAAGGCCAAGACCTGCCTTGGGATCGACTTGGCCATATGCTTGACGTAGGCGGCCAGCCGGCTTGGAGCTTCACGAAGTCGATCCACCAGAGGAGCGATCTTGGGGCCGCCCGGGTGCGGCACCAGGAGCCTTGCGATCGGCAGAGCGGCCTCCTCCAACTCCTTCAACGCGGGCCCGCAATGCCTCGCAGTCTTCGTTCAATTTCGCAAAGATTTGTAGCGAGCTTGACGAGATCCCCGTCGAAGCAATCCGCAGCTCCATATGCTTCTCGCACTCGAAGGCGAGTTCCTTGTAGTCGAGCTCGAGTACCTGGCGGGCTTCTTGCTCCCGGTAGAAGAGGTTCTTCATGCTCGTCTCCGAGGCCTTCAGCTGCTCCACCTGGCCTTCGAGCTCTGCAACACAGCAACGCAACAGCGGGTCAGATGCTTCACGACTTCCAACAAGTACTCGACAAGTCAAAGGATATACCTTTATTCTTGTTGCGGAGCCCCTTGTTCTTCCGAACCAAGTCGTCGCCCTTCGCTTGCAACTCCATGACGTCGTTGTGGTACTTGGCGAAGGCGGCGTCGAGCTTTGACTGCATGGCAGCCGCGTGCTTCCGCGACTTCACGAGCTGCTCCTCCAGGGCCTCGGCTCGGAGCACAGTGTCGCCATAACCCTGCAGCAGGTTCGACTTGTCGCGGGATCGCTCCGCGACGTCCTGCACAAGATAACTCAAGTCAAGAAGAGTACTCAACGGCAAAGGATTGACAACTCAAAAGGCTACGGCTACTTACCTTCATCCATTGCCCGGCTTGACGGATCGCCTCCAGGTGCTTGGCTACCGTCGCCGGCTCGACGAGATCATCCGCCAGAAGTTCTATCCCACCGCGGCTACTCGAGGTAGCCTCCGTCATCGGCGCAGAGCGGATGGGCTCTGTGTCTTGGATCTCAGGGGAGCGGATAGCCACCTCCAGAGCAATCTCTGGCGACGTGGTGACCGCCTCTCCCCCGGCGGACTTCTCGACGACCTCCCCCACGGGCTCGGGGGTTCCTTCTGTAGCCTCCGGGGCCTCTGGTGTCAACTCCTGCATTGGCACCCCCGCAGGGATGTCACCACCTTCAGCGCCTGTCAACAAAACAACACGTGCATCAGTGCCTACGACTACTCATCCCGGGAGCTCGCGGCCTTCAAGAAGGGTACCCACCTTCGACTACACTCGCCTCCGGCAGCGGCGCTTCGGTAGCCGGGGGCTCAGTCGCGGCTTGGGCATCGGGAGCGGCCTCCTCGACGGGCGGCGCGACTTCTTCCGCCACCGCTGATGAGGGCTCATCCCCATCCCATGTCAGATCTGTGGATTTTCTGCAGAAGCACACACAGATGGTCGCCAGGCAAGCATCGACTACTACATCAAGTACTACTCGCAAGGATATGGTACTTACAAATTCGACCGGACAATGGTCACGGCCGGAGCACCAAGGATGCTGGCAATATCAACCAGTCCACCCTCGACGGGCGCCCCCTCCTCCGCCCCCGCGGCTACTGCCTCTTCCACGGTGGCGGCGGCCGGCGCAGATGTCTCCTGCGCTCCTGAGGTCGCCACCTCTCCAACGGCGGCGGCCACGGGTCCTCTGCTCTCTTCTGGAGCAGGGGGCTGGCGCTCCAGCTGCGCCAGGAGTTCTTCAACAGTGGGGGCTGGACTACGACCTCCAGCCGGTTCCCCCACCGGGTCCCACACGCCCTCGTCGCCCTCTTCGACGGGCTCCGCTGGCGGCACCTCCTGCACACAAGGAAGACTAATCGTCGGCAATTGTACTCGAAGAACGAGTACTCGACTACTCTGCTCAAGACAACCTACCTCCGGAGGCGTGGTCTCTGAGACCTTCATCTTCTTTGCCACCCGCTTCCTGGCGGGGTTGCGCGGCCTCCGCGGCGGTGCAGCAAGGCTAGCCTCCAGGCTAGCCGGAGGGTCTTGTACCAGCGGAACATGAGGCAAGCCCGGGCGGCTAAACCTCGACCGCAGCTGGAAGCGGTCCTGCAGCGTCTCTTCGTCTTCGTCGTCGTCATCGGAGGTATCTTCCACGATGACGGTGTCGTCGCCTTCACCGGCTTCGCGGCGCTCCTTCACCTTCCCCTCCACCGGGATCTCGATCCCGCTGGGTGGCGGTTGCGGTTCGGAGATGAACCTCTTCACATCATTCTGCGCAAGACATAAGACGTCAGCAACTCTACTACAAGTAATTACTACTCGACCAAGGGAGTACGACTACTCACCTCCTTGGGCGGGCGCGCGGCGGAGTACTCCTCGACCGGGCACGCCGTGTATGGCGGCATGTCCTTGAAGATCCGCGACAACCTCTCGACGATGTCGTTGTCATCCAGCTCGCCTCCCGGCATCCGCGACGCGTCGTTGTCGCCGGTGTACTCGAAGCCCAGGGTCTCCCGAGCCATCAGCGGCTGGATCCTGCGCTTCATGAAACTGAAGGCCACGTGCTCGGCCCTCAGTCCCGCCTCCCTGAGCGTCTTGATGCGTGCTAGCAGCTCGGGGAGCTGGATTCCTTCTTGCATGGTGGGCTCCGTGTTCCACCACTCACGGTGCACGGGCCGCCGTCCGCTCGGCTTCGGCGCAGGCCGGGGTGGTGGTTCGTGATGTAGAACCACCCGGTCTTCCGGTCCGTGTTGGAGTCGACAAGTTTGTACGCCAAGCACGCTCTCGCGGCGTCCTCCCTCGACCCGGATGCCGGCTCCTCCGACTACTCTGGGGTTGGAGGCACTTGGTTGCGGCTTGACGCGGAAGAACTTCCGGAATAGCACCCAGTGCGGCTTGATTCCGAGGAAGGCTTCGCAGAAGTGGACGAAGACCGACGTGTGGAAGATGTCGTTGGGGTTCAGGTTCAGGTACTCGATCCCGTAGTACCCGAGCAGCCCCTTGAAGAAGTCGCTGGCCGGGAGCGCAAGACCGCGCTCCACGAACCGGGAGAACATCGGGATCTCATCTTCGGCCTTCTCCATCGGATATGGATCTCCCGCGGCGGATCTCCACATGTCGACTTCCTTTTCCCTGATGAACCCACTGTTTAGGAGGGTCAGCAGGTCCTCCGTCTTCACTTTGGACTTCTTCCACTCGCGGCTCGGATCAGCTCGCGGTGGAGACATGGGCGGCGACGCTCCGGTGGCAGCTGCGGCGGCCTCTGCACGGCCCCTCTTCTTCCCGGCGGCCTTGGACGTCTTGGACGGCGACGGCTTCATCCTCCAAGTACAAGGCGTCTTCACTCGCATCCGCTCGGGGGCTACCCTAAAGGCTTTGGGTGGCGGCGCGCTTGGATCTACTACGGCGGCAGCAGGCGCTGGGAGTGGATTCGCTTCAAGATGCAAGCGGAATGGCTGCGGCTTGAATGGGTGAAAAACCCTAAGGGCTTTGGTTTCTATTTATAAGCCAAATCGGCTCCGTAACGGGCGGCCGGATAAGTCCACGCGCGGCTGACTCAGCGGCTGCGCGTGACTCTTCGTATTCTACTAGTCGACGCGCCTCACCTCGGGGGCTCGGCTACTTCTACTCGACTACTTGGGAAGCGGCCAGTTTCAAGAGCTTCTCAGGACACATTCTTCAAGAAGACCCTTCAATTCGAGAGGAAGTACTCGACTCAAGGCTCGGGGGCTCCGTGCCACGTGTCCTTCGGTTTTTTCTCTTCGGATTTTTCCGGATTTTCTTGCCAAGACTTCAGATGGACCCTCAGCTGGAGCCCGCGGCTCAGGGCTCGGGGGCTACTCCATGTGGAGTGAGGTTTTACAAGTCGCACCTCCATGTCAGCTGCGGCTTCAAGACAAGACAGGCAGTTTTTGAAGACCTTCGAAGGCAGTTTTCGAGGACGCTTGGGACTACTCGAGAAGACTTCAAGATTGCTCAAACATCAGCTGGAGTACATTCCAGCCTCGGGATGCTTCGACTACTCTTGAGGACTTTGACTTGCAGCACTCGGGGACGCTTGAGGACTGCTTGTTAAGGCCGTCAAGACTACTTGAAGCTATCCTTCTCGACTACAAAGTACTCGGGGGCTTGTCGTATGGACCTCCCTGGGCCTACTACCTCGGTGGGTACCAGGACCGACTACTCGGTGGGCCTCTGGGACTACCCGGCTTGCGCTACACGGCACCTGAAGGCGTGGAGCACAAGGACTACACAGGAGTAGTATTCGGTTAGGGAGCTGTACATGTCCCGCACTGTATAGAGGACTCCTAGACGTACTCGACTAGTACTCTCTCCCTACTCCGACTTGTAACCCTGCCTCCCGGACTATATAAGGCGAGGCAGGGACCGATCTCAGGATCACCTCACCTCATCCAATCCCCTACAACTCACGGCGCACTATTGCACCATCTTGTAATCGTGCCCTATCAATCCAGAGCTACGCAGCATACAGGACGTAGGGTATTACGCACCTCGCGGCCCGAACCTGTCTAAATTGTGTGCCACGTGTCTCTTCCTTCGAGTTACCGATCTCGGCGAGTCACAATCATCTACTTCGGGTACTCCCCATAGTAGGTTGCCGGTCTAAAACACCGATAGCGACCTCGACAACCCGCACCGGAAGGGGCGGCGCAGATCTCGCCGGCGTGCGAGACGCCGGTGCTACAGTGGACGTGCAGGACGTAGGATGGCGGGATGATGTTGCTCACCACACAGAGACGGACTGAACGTGTCCATAGGCGAGGAAGGAGAGACGGCGATGAGGATCAGCGACAGCGGCGAGCTCGGGCGGCGCACCGACGGAGAATAACAGGCACGTCTCGGTCCGACGACGAATGGAAGCACCTGGAATAGAGAGAGAATGAGAGAGATGAGCCACATGCGCAGAGGAGAAGAGAGGAGGGACTGGACACTTCAACATCGACGAGAAGCTCCGGCGGCGGTGAGGAAACAGGGGTGACGACGCTGGGTGGAAGTGGGGCTTGAGCATGTGGAAGCTGTGTGCGAGTGCAAAAGGGAGGGGATGGAGATGATGCCCGGCTTATATACTGACAGAGAGGGGAGAAGGGGAAGCGGAAAGGCTCTGGCAGCAGCGCGCTTGCCATTGATGGTCGGCGGGCCTTGCGGGAGTGACGAAGGCAAGAAAAGGGGAAACAGAAGGAAATTAGAGGAGGGGCGTGGACGCGGGGTTTATTGCCTTTCATTGAGGCTTGAGGAGGGAAGGGGAAGCGGAGTAGGCGCGGGGTAGTGCGGCGGCCATCACCGTGGATGCACGGCCGAAGTAGAGGAAGGGGACGCGGGGAGGGAGAGGAAGCTGATAGGTGGGGTCGGCACGTCAGCGGGCGCGGGGAAGGAAGAGAGAGGGAGATGGGCCGCGGGAGATGTTGGGCTAGAGTGGGCTGAAAGGGAGGTAGAGGTTAGGAGGATTTTTTTTCAAAACTCCTTTTAAACCAACTTTTCAATTGAAATTCAATCAAACTTTTAAACTTCACCAAAGCAACCACAAACCATGCAAAGCCAAATAATGATGCACAAACACTTGTTGTTTCTAAATTAATTAAGTTAAATTAAATTACTTTAGAGCTCAAATTGATTGGTATATTAATTAGAACCTTAAGACTAAATCTAAAACACTATGTTGCTTAAGCAAATTTTAGTGATGGAGTTTTAGTGATGGAATTTTAGGGTTTCACAATTCCTACCCCCTTAAAGAGAATCTCGTCCTAGGATTCAGAAGGATTAGAGAACAGTTGAGGAAAGTCATCCTTGAGTTCATCCTCTCTTTCCCAGGTTGCCTCTTCTTCTGTATGATGGCTCCATTGTACCTTATACATTCTAATGACCTTGCTCCTAGTAACCCTTTCTGAGATATCCAAGATTTTGATAGGGTATTCCTTGTAAGTCAAATCTTTCCCCATCTCAATGTTATCCAGCTGTACTGTTTCTATTGTGACCTCACTCGTACATTTCTTTAATTGCAATACATGAAACACATCATGTACTCCTGACAACTATGTTGGAAGTTCCAGCTGGTAAGCTACTTCTCCTCTTCTTTTCACGATCTTAGAAGGTCCAATAAAACGAGGTGACAACTTCCCTCTAACATTAAACCTTCGCAGACCACGGATAGGTGACACTCTAAGATATGCATAGTCACCCACTTCCAAAACTACTTCTCTTCTTCGAGGATCAGCATAACTCTTCTGGCGTGACTGTGCAGCTTTGAGGTTTTCCCTAATTATCTCAACTTGCTTTTCTGCTTCCCTTATGATGTCCGGTCCAAAGAGCTGTCTCTCTCCAGTCTGGTTCCAAAACAAGGGTGTTCTGCACTTTCTTCCATACAAAGCTTCGAATGGTGCCATCTTAATGCTGGATTGATAGCTATTATTATAAGCAAATTCTGCATAAGGCAAACTCTTATCCCAGCTACCACCATGCTTCAAAGCACAAGCTCTTAGCATATCCTCAAGAATATGATTTGTTCTTTATGTCTGTCCATCCGTTCGAGGATGATATGCTGAACTGAAATTTAGCTTTGTATCCATGGATTTATGTAACTTCTGCCAAAACCATGAAGTGAACTGGGTGCCTCGATTTGACACTATCTTCTTCGGTACTCCATGTAAACACACTATTCTTGAATTATATAACCTTGCCATCTTGACTCTCGTATAAGTCGTCTTCACTGGAATAAAGTGTGCTACCTTGGTTAACCGATCCACAATAACCCATATGGAATCATACCCTTCACTTGTACGAGGTAGACCCACAATGAAATTCATGCCAATCTCTTCCCATTTCCACTCAGATATTTTTGAAGGTTGAAGCAACCTTACTGGTCTTTGATACTCAGCTTTCACTCTTTGACACGTGTCACACAAAGCTACATGAGCTGCTACATCATTTTTCATCCCGCACCACCAATATCTTTGTTTTAGATCTTGATACATCGTGGTACTTCCGGGATGAATAGAGTAAGCTGAATCGTGTGCTTCCTTCAAAATGGTTTCTCGCAGCTCTGAAAGACATCTAGGCCCTAAGTGGGTTTTGGTGTATTGATTGACAACTAGATTAAAGATCTAATGTCCTTGTTAAGCATGTGAGCAGGTTGTAACATATAAATGACAAGGCATAATATATGACATTGGTTATCTACATGGTGAAAACAAGCTATGTGTATACAAGATAAGTTGAGGCATGGTTTTAGCCTCATATTGTGAAATGGCTTGACTCAATGATGAATGTCATAATATTTGATATGTGTGATCCCATGAAGCATATAGATGGTATATGGCAAGCTAATGAAGAATAAGAAAGAGGCATATTGATTTTATAACATTGGATGGTCTCTTATTGAAGGACAAAGCTTGTTATAATAAAAAGGGATATTTAAATTAAAAGAAGGCATGATCTCAATAGAATTTCACTCTTGATGTTGGATCAAGGCTTAACTCAAATTGACAACGAATGGATGAAGAAATCAAGCAAGGGATTAGCAACGAGGTACTAAGCTAAGGTTGGTCGAGTAGTGACTTGGACCATGTGCTTGGCTAGGGTGAAGTGGCTATAGCTTGGAAAGTTTCGAGGTATCAAGTCGAGCCTAACCGAGTGAAGCAATGAAGAAACATTACATATTCATTGAGTCATGTGAAGGGTGACTTAATCAAGAATTGGGTTTCATTCTTATACAAAGATTAAAGTCACTAGCTCAAGGTAGAAGTGCTCAAACCAATGAGACATTGATGGATGGATCTCTCACGAGAATATATTGATCAAGTATGGCTTTTCTTGAAGAAGAAGCTCAAGAGTTCTTTTATTGCATTTATATTCGATCTTGAGTATAGGTACGCCGTACTATCAAGAGGGATGCAACATGGATAGCTTTGCTTTTGTCTCGGTGCTCAAACCTAACCTCCCAAGTGCTATCATGAGAGAAACACTTTTCACAACACGTACACCTGATGGTTTTGGAGCTTAATTTCAGTTGGAATGGATGCTCCTCTGAATAAGCTTTCCATAGAGTCCAAGATCATCGAATTCGGAGTTCGGAGTAAAAAGTTATGGCTTTTCTCCGAGGTGACTTGTGCTGTCCAGTGGAGCTTCGGATACTCCGGGAATTTTCCGGAGAATCCGGACTTTCCGGAGATTCCGGAAAAATGTCTGGAATATCCGGAACTTTTGGATCTAACGGCTAGTTTTGGGGATTCCGGAGTATCCGGGGATTTTTTCCGGAGTTTCCGGGACTTAACAGCCAACGGCTAGTTTTTGGGTGATGGGTATAAATACCCCTCACCCTCTCCCTTTTGGGGCTGCTGGTTCCCCACATGAAAAACACACGGTGGTGAATCCGAACTTCGGTAAAACAAATCCTTGTGTCTCCTGTTGGTTACCTCGCATTTACCTTGTTGTATCTTTCCTTGCTTGCCCTTGTCATATTGGTGGAGCTACTTGGTTGCTAGTGTTTGTGAAGTGCAGGAATTCTACATTCATCAAGGAATTGATACTTAAGCTATTCATCAAGTTTAAGTTCAAGCCAAACAAGCAAACAAGAAGGAGAAGAAGAGGGGAGACACTGCCAGGAAAACCCGGTGGCACCGGATTTACAAACCCGGTGGCACCGGTTTTGGGCAGTGTGTTCATTCTGCTGCGAAGGCGACAGTCCAGAGACTCCGGAGAAAAGTCCGGAGTATCCGGGATTCACTAATAAATTTGTTTTAAGTGGTGATTTTCAGGACTCGCCTATTCAGCCCCCCTCTAGGCGGCATCAAGATCCTTTCAATTGGTATCAGAGCCTGGTGCTCCGATTCGAGCTTAACCGCTTGGAGTTAAAAGGATGTCGACTATTTGTGAGGTATCGTTTGAGCCTCTTCGGTTTGATGGCTCAAACTACGATTCTTGGTCTGCTCATGTTCTTAATGTATTAAATACTTGGGGTCCTCTTTATGAGCGAGTTGTGGTTGCTAGCATACTTCCCGAGGATTTTGATAGTGAGGACACGTCCAACCTATTAAAGGAGGAAAAGGAAAGTGTGCTCCATAACTACTCTATTACTAACCTCATGTACAATAATGTGAGCAAGGTTATTCGAGAATTCATCTTCAACAATGAAGACATTTGCGATGATGCACATCATATTTGGGTGGCACTCAAAGACATGTATACTAGTGCCGATGATGACGATGATGAAGATGAAGAGGAGGAGTCACTAGAGGAGTGCTCAACATCAACATCTTGCTCTCATCCTCTAAAGACCTCATCCACGAAGCAAAAGAGCGACAACATCGCGACCACTACCTCTGACCAGGCAAACTCGGTGGCACCGAGTTCAAAACCCGGTGGCACCGGGTTCGGCAGTGATCAACACCAACTTGCTTCGACGGACTTCAGAGCAGCATTGCTCAATACCATTGAGGCATCTACAGCCCCTAGTACTTCCTCACTATGTACTAGTGACTCCAACTCTCAAGTGACTAAAGGTAGAAGGAAGAAGGGAAGTGAAGTTGAGCAATTTAACTTCGAGCTCGACAAGATGACCAAGAAAGACAAGAAAAATGTCCTAGAGCTCATAAAGAGAGTAAGAAGACAAGAAGATGAGCTCACAAGACAACAAGCATATCGTGACTCCTTTGAAGAAGATTTGAAGAAGCTTAAGGAGTCAAATGATGTCTTGTCTAGAAAGTGCAAGGAGGACATTACCAAGGCATATGCTTGTGCTACTAACTCTCTATCTTGTGCAGCATCCTTGGAGAAGGAAAATCAAACTCTCAAGGACCAACTTGAGGAAATCACTTTCAAGTTTGTGAAACTACAAGGAAATCATATAAAACTTGAATATTCTCATGAGAGGCTTGTAGAATCACACACTTTGCTAGAAGTGACAAAAGAGGTTTTGATAAACTCGTTTAAATCTTACACACCTCATTTCACCACTAGCACTTGTACTCAAATTGAAAAAGATATATCTTGTGATAACCCATGTGGCCCAAAAGGCAAACCTTCTTGGTATGAATGTGTGATTGCAGGATCTTGTGATGACTTCATTGCTCAAGAAAATGATGAACTCATGCAAGAGGTCGAAAAGCTCAAGAAAGAGGTGGCTAAGTTGAAGGGAAAAGAAAAGGTGCAACCTTCTCAAGATAACCATGAGCCCATGGTGAAGAAGCTTGAGAAGAGGACAATTGTCACTAGATCAATCTCACAACAAAGCCACAAAATCAATGATCACAAGATCGAGGACAAGATGAAGCTAGATCATATCAAGTGCTACAAGTGCTCACGCATGGGACATTATGCATCTATGTGCTCATTCAAGCAAGAAGACAACTCAAACCTATCAAAGAGGCAAAGAAGTCTTGCTCAAAGAATATGCTTTGGTTGTCATGAGAAAGGGCACAAGATTGAAGCTTGTACCAATCGGGCAAAGGTTCCCACAGGGAAACCCGGTGGCACCGGGTTTGCAAAACCGGTGGCACCGGTTTCCACTGAGGAACCACAAATGAAGCTCAACAAGGGAATTCTGAAGGCTCAAGCAAAATTCAGAGAGAAGAATGACTCAGTGACAAGTGCAAAGGGAAATGGCAACATCAAGCACAAAATTTGCTACACTTGTCGTCAAAAGGGACATCTTGGTAAAGATTGTCCCAATAGTAAGAACCCTAAGCTCAATCATGTTCATTATAGTAATGAGAAGCTTAGGAGTAACTCAAATGACTCTAGTGCCCCTAAAGTGCTCATTTCACAAAGGAAGGGCACAAAGGCCATTTGGGTACCTAAGTCCTTGATCACTAACCTTGTCGGACCCAATGCACGTTGGGTACCAAAACATGCCTAAAAGGACTTTGCAGGTATTTGGAGTAGCATTGGAGGCTTGGCTCACTTGAGAAGATATTAATCTACATCCATCTTTATCTCAAGACAAACTTTGTGATTCATCAATAGAAAAGGGCCAAGTGACATAAATCAAAGAAATCTTGTCCAAATGCTTCTCCAATGATAAGTACCTCTCACTGCTGTTGTTCTATCTCATATGCAAAAACCTGCTCTTGTGCTAATTGATCATATGAGGTGGACAACCTACATATGTTCTCTTTGGCAAAATTGTGTCAAATACCATTCGATGCTATTAACCGCTTCATTTAGAAGCATTGAGTGACTTTTGCATGCGGGAGAACCTATGTGAGCTAAGGGAGCAAAGAGAAATTAAGAAAAGAATAATCAACCATTGAGAAATGCATAAGTGCCAAATTTTGGAAGAATCCGGTGGCACCTGATTTGTGAACTCGGTGGCACCAAGTTTCTCAGGATCAGCAAGGGTTGGAAAGGAAATCTTTGCAAATACCTCAAGGCATATTATTCTTGATCCAAAAATAAAAGGAGACTAAGCAAATATAGTTTGTGAGACACCTTTGATCTAATTTCACATATTCTTATTTGCTTGTGAATTTTGACCGAAATGTGGAGCTTTCTACCCTAGTGCTTTAATTGAGCCAAAAGTGCACTTCTCAAGATTCAAATACTTGATGCACCTATTTAGGGGGAGCTCACTTCACATTTTGTGTCTTTTGGTACTAACATCTCTTGCAAGAATTCATGTGTGTAGTTCAAGTGTGAAATTTCTCAATGTTTTATCTATACTCTTCACTTGAATGATTCTTATGGCAAAGGTGTTGGTTGTGAGCAAGCCACTTGACAAGGAGGTCACCAATCCATATTTGTAATTGTATCTCTTTCTCCTTATTTTTGGATTGGATTACGTGTGTCTTTGGCTACTCGCCATAGCATGGTTTAAATTCCTTAACTTGGACATATTTGACCAAGAGTCATCCAATGTGAGACTAGAGCTTGTGCTTTTAATATTTGTGTTCTCTTGTCATCTTAGCACACATTGGGTATTTCTCATCAAAAGTGACAAGAGGACGTTATTGAAAGAATAAAAAGTGCAAGCTAATTTATGAGAGTTCCTCTAAGTGAGAAATCGTGCAAAATGAAGGCAAAGGTATGAATACTAAATTTAAGTTATTAATTTGGGCATCTAGGCCCTATTCTTGTTAGTGTGAGTTTTGGTGTGCAAAGGTAGCTAGCATCACCTTGATTTGTTGCTTGGTGGTAGTGATGAGCTTTTAGATATTTAGTTGATGCCTCACAAATTTTTGTTGGAAATTTTGTGTTCTAACCGTAGCTGAAAATTTTAGTAGAGGCATGAGCTAAATATGCTAAGACCTATCTTGGCTAGTAATCTTTGCATGCTCTTTGTGACTTAGGATAACCTTTCAAAATTTCACTAGCATGTGTAGGTGGTGTGCTTTTTGCAAATTTTTTTAGTCTTGATCTTCTAGATCGTGTCTTGTTGTTTATGGTTATTGTTGCTCATGCTTGATTGTTGGCTAACCATAAATGACAAGATTCTCTCAAGTTCAAAAGAAGCTACTCATTTCTATCTCAAGGGATTGCAAACTTTGGATTTCTCCCATTTCATCAAAATCACTCAAAATCCATTTCAGAGACAGAGGGTTGTGCAAAAATGAATATAAAAGGCAGAGAAAGAAAGAGGAATGAAAAAGGAAGTGCAGAAATGAATTTATGGACAAAAGTCCACGGGTTAAGTAGAACCCGGTGGCACCGGTTTTCCAAAACCGGTGGCACCGGTTTCTGTCGACAGCACAGGATATACGAGTGACTTACCCGGTTACAGTCACCACTTCACCCCATTTACCCCCCCTCTCTCTCCCACGACTTAGAACAGTAAAAGGAGAGGGAGAGGAGGCGATTTCTTGGCGATTTGAGGGTTCCACCAAGGATTTCAAGGCTTGGGACAAGATCTCGGTTCCCCAACTCGATTGGACCGGATTCCCCTCCATTCCTAGGCTGCAGCAGCTCTCTCACCATGTCGGGAGATCCGAGGTTTGACGCGATGTATGGGAGAAGACAACCTAGAACAAAGAATGCAAGTTTTGAGTTCAGAAGAAGAGAAGGAACTAGCAGCGCTCATGAGATCACAGAAGATGTTCCAGAGCCACCGAGAAGGTCCAAGAGGGCAGCAGGAAGAATTAATCTCCCTAGAGGTGCTATGCGCATTGAGGACTGCGAGCCCGAGTCAACCTCTAGTGATGATGATGAGGAGAGCCCGTACGAGCGGGAGCCATCCCCTCCGGAGTCACCTACAGCAGCAGCTCAGCGCAAGAGGAAGGGCAAAAACATCCGCACAGCTAGCCATGAGCACGGTCGGGGCACGGGAGATGATGACAAAGTGATGGTGGGTATGAGGGCATCTCGGTTCTTGGACCACGGCCGTTGAGAGTGGTGCCGTGACTCACTTCAATGTGAGAATGAGGCCACCCGTTGACCCTGAGCGCCGCAACATAGTCAACTATAAGGGAAGGGGTATGACAGAAAGGGCAAGAAAGGAAAGGGAAAAGAATCCTTTGACCGTTGGTGGAAGAAACTTGGATTATCGGTTTGGCACCAAATTCCATCAAGATTATTATGCTAGTGCCATCATCAAGAAGGACTTCCCCATTGCTCGCTCAGAATACATTGATTGGGGATTCTTATCAGTCATGCAGGATGCAAAGATAGCTGAAATTATTCGGGAGTGCAAGAAGAAAAATGTCTATGATATCATGGGTTTTGCCAAGTCATGGAACAGTGAAGTGATTGCACAATTCTATGCCACATGCTACTTCACCACATGGAAGAACGACAAAATTGTGCATTGGATGACCGAGGGAAAATGGTTTGGCATCACTATCACTGAGTTTGCATATCTGCTTGGCTTTGATGAAGAAGACCTTGGAAGGATGAAGATCCATAAAGATCATGACATGGACAAGGTAGACATGAAGTTCATGTATATCCCGGGGCAAGAATGGAACTTTGGACGAGTTAATGGCATGCTACCATTCTATGCATACTTGCACCGCATGTTCGAAAGACACTTGCACCTAGGGAAGGGGACCAATCAAATGTGTCAAGCTATGGAAGAGATTTGTTAAGGCACATGTGTCCTAGTGAGCCGGAGTTTAGTGTTGTGGACTACATTTGGGAGGAAATTCATTCCATCTCCGGCTCGCCACAAAAGAGTTGTGGATATGCTCCTTATCTCATGCATGTTATTGAGACCATCACAAACTACACATTTGTCTATGATCATGAGCATAAGCCATTCCACTTGAAGAATGATGTTGTGGGACCTTCACTAGCAGATTTGGAAAGGGAACAAGGGAATATTGGAGGCCAAGATGCCCCCGAACAGCCCACGGCAGCTCGCCGCACCATCTAGGGCAGCAAGGCCTTCACTTGGTCGAGGGCGTGGACGTGGGCGCAACAAGTGCAAAAGCCCCCTTCCCCACTTAGAAAATTGTTCAACTTTTGGTGTGGGTCTTGCATGAAAGCAAATGATGCGGTTCACAAGGAGAGACAACTTAGAAAGAGGGACTCTAGGATGTTAAGGCACATGTATGAAAACCCCTCTCCCACAAACAGGCCTCCCATACCACATGCACCATCCGATGAGGAAGAAAGTGAGCCGGAGACCTTTGAGAGCATTTGGGAAAGATCACAACAAGTTGATCCGGCAACCAACAAGGATTATTGGGATAGAGCCTATGGAAACTCATACTACAATCCCACCTTTGGAGGAGTGTATAGTGCTCGATCATCTTATTCAGAGGTTCCTTTCATGGGCACACAAGGCCAAGGCACATCCTCTAGCATGCCTCCCGTGGATCCTAATGCACAAGGAAGTTCAGGTACTGCAGGTGGATACTACTATGGTTCACTTTTTGGCTCAGTCAATCCATATGAAGGAGTGCCATCTCACTATCCTCCATTCCCGCCACCACCACCCTTTATGCCTCCGAGTCAGTTTGTGCAACCGTCTCAAGATGATGAAGAAGAAGAACCATGAGCAGCTATACAAGACCCCCAAGACCCTTATTGATGATTAATGACAAAGGGGGAGAGAGGTGTCGATTAAAAGCTTGTTGTTCTGCTCTGTCTGCACAAATCCGGTGGAACCGGTTTCCTGATCTCGGTGGCACCGGTTTTGGTGTGTTGCAGCATCCCTTCTGTCAGGCAAACTCGGTGGCACCGAGTTTCCAGAACCGGTGGCACCGGTTTTGGCTGTTGAATGCAACAGGCCCATGTAATAAATTCACTTTAGCTTCATCTGGACTTGAGAACCTTTGTTATGGGTGCTAAAATGTGTGTTGAACCTCTTTAAGCTTATTAAGACTCAATTGCATGTTAGTGTGATTTTATATGTGTGATGAATTGATTTTTGACAGGGCTGCCTGGGCAAAACCGGTGGCACCGAGTTTGGCAACTCGGTGGCACCGAGTTTGACCAGACATCACTGCCATTTTCTTGCTCTATGTGTTGGAGTGCTTTTTCATTGCATGCATCACGGTTTAAATGTTCACACACTTGTTTTTCACCCCACTGTTGCTAAGATTTAGGGGGAGCTCCATGTTTTCTTGAAAAATGTGCAAATTGGCATTTAAGGCCAAATATTGTGAACTCCATTCATAAGCACATATTGAGGGGGAGCTCAACCTAAATCTGAGTTTTTAAGCGTTATTGAATATCTTTTGTAAGCTTTAATCGAGGTTGTCATCAATCACCAAAAAGGGGGAGATTGAAAGACATCTAGGCCCTAAGTGGGTTTTGGTGTATTGATTGACAACTAGATTAAAGATCTAATGTCCTTGTTAAGCATGTGAGCAGGTTGTAACATATAAATGACAAGGCATAATATATGACATTGGTTATCTACATGGTGAAAACAAGCTATGTGTATACAAGATAAGGTGAGGCATGGTTTTAGCCTCATATTGTGAAATGGCTTGACTCAATGATGAATGTCATAATATTTGATATGTGTGATCCCATGAAGCATATAGATGGTATATGGCAAGCTAATGAAGAATAAGAAAGAGGCATATTGATTTTGTAACATTGGATGGTCTCTTATTGAAGGACAAAGCTTGTTATAATAAAAAGGGATATTTAAATTAAAAGAAGGCATGATCTCAATAGAATTTCACTCTTGATGTTGAATCAAGGCTTAACTCAAATTGGCAACGAATGGATGAAGAAATCAAGCAAGGGATTAGCAACGAGGTACTAAGCTAAGGTTGGTCGAGTAGTGACTTGGACCATGTGCTTGGCTAGGGTGAAGTGGCTATAGCTTGGAAAGTTTCGAGGTATCAAGTCGAGCCTAACCGAGTGAAGCAATGAAGAAGCATTACATATTCATTGAGTCATGTGAAGGGTGACTTAATCAAGAATTGGGTTTCATTCTTATACAAAGATTAAAGTCACTAGCTCAAGGTAGAAGTGCTCAAACCAATGAGACATTGATGGATGGATCTCTCACGAGAATATATTGATCAAGTATGGCTTTTCTTGAAGAAGAAGCTCAAGAGTTCTTTTATTGCATTTATATTCGATCTTGAGTATAGGTACGCCGTACTATCAAGAGGGATGCAACGTGGATAGCTTTTCTTTTGTCTCGGTGCTCAAACCAAACCTCCCAAGTGCTATCATGAGAGAAACACTTTTCACAACACGTGCACCTGATGGTTTTGGAGCTTAATTTCAGTTGGAATGGATGCTCCTCTGAATAAGCTTTCCATAGAGTCCAAGATCATCGAATTCGGAGTTCGGAGTAAAAAGTTATGGCTTTTTCTCCGAGGTGACTTGTCTTTGTCCAGTGGAGCTTCGGATACTCCGGGAATTTTCCGGAGAATCCGGACTTTCCGGAGATTCCGGAAAAATGTCCGGAATATCCGGAACTTTTGGATCTAATGGCTAGTTTTGGGGATTCCGGAGTATCCGGGGATTTTTTCCGGAGTTTCCGGGACTTAACAGCCAACATCTAGTTTTTGGGTGATGGGTATAAATACCCCTCACCCTCTCCCTTTTGGGGCTGCTGGTTCCCCACATGAAAAACACATATCCACAGCCCTTTTAAGCCCTCCCATCTCTAGTATAGCAAGAGATTTGAGAAGAGAAGAGATTTGGGTGAGGGATTGAAAGATTGAGTGAAAGTTGAGCTAATCCATCCTTGAGCACTCGAGTTCATAGCAAGAGATCTTCGTGGCGTTTGTTACTCTTGGAGGGTTGCCTCCTAGACGGCTAGGCGTCACCCATAAGCTTCCAAGGTGTGGTGAGCTGTGGGAAAGTTTGTGAAGGTCTTGCTTCACCTCCGCAAGGGAAGAAGCCATCTAGTGGATCGGGAAAAGGGTTGAATGCAACCCGGCTTCGGTAGGAGAAGCACCCAACGGAGACTAGGATTCACACGGTGGTGAATCCGAACTTCGGTAAAACAAATCCTTGTGTCTCCTGTTGGTTACCTCGCATTTACCTTGTTGTATCTTTCCTTGCTTGCCCTTGTCATATTGGTGGAGCTACTTGGTTGCTAGTGTTTGTGAAGTGCAGGAATTCTACATTCATCAAGGAATTGATACTTAAGCTATTCATCAAGTTTAAGTTCAAGCCAAACAAGCAAACAAGAAGGAGAAGAAGAGGGGAGACACTGCCAGGAAAACCCGGTGGCACCGGATTTACAAACCCGGTGGCACCGGTTTTGGGCAGTGTGTTCATTCCGCTGCGAAGGCGACAGTCCAGAGACTCCGGAGAAAAGTCCGGAGTATCCGAGATTCACTGATAAATTTGTTTTAAGTGGTGATTTTCAGGACTCGCCTATTCACCCCCCTCTAGACGACATCAAGATCCTTTCAAGCTCTTTAATCTCAAATACACAGATTCTGTTCTTGAACCACACAGTTCCTTTTTCATCTTCCCTGAACTTTGGAACTTTACCCATCTTTATCAATTTCATATATTCCACAATCTTTTCATCGGTCAATTGCCCTTTTCTAATATCTTGCTCAAGGGTCGACTCAATTTCTAGTGTCAAGGTTTCATTCTGAGCAACTATTCCCAAGTTAAGATGTGCCATTTCCCAACATAACTCCTGAGGTAACAAGCGACCTATCAGCATGTTGGCCTGACTCTTCCGACTCAAAGCGTCTGCTACAACATTTGCTTTACCAGGGTGATACTGAATATCCAGATCATAATTCTTGATTAATTCCAACCATCTTCGTTGCCTTAGATTAAGATCCTTCTGTGTAAATATGTACTTCAGACACTTATGATCGGTGAAATTCTGACACATATTTCCAATCATACAATGCCTCCAGATTTTCAGAGCATGCACAACTGCAGCTAACTCAAGATCATGCGTAGGATAGTTCTATTCATGTTTCCTTAATTGCCTTGAAGCATATGCTACTACTTTTCCTTCTTGCATCAACACACAACCCAATCCTTGTCGAGAAGCATCACAATACACATCAAACCCTTTGTGTATATTTGGTATTATCAACACAGGAGTTGTAGTCAACCTTTTCTTTAATTCCTCAAAACTAGCTTGACACTTTTCATCCCACTTAAACTCTTTACCCTTCTCAAGTAAAGTTGTAAGGAGTTTCACAATCTTTGAGAATCCCTTGATGAATCTACGATAATACCCTGCAAGTCCAAGGAAGCTTCTGATCTCTGGTACATTCTTAGGCGGACTCCAGTTCAACACACCCCGAACCTTGCTTAGATCCACTGCAATTCCACCATCAGTGATAATGTGTCCGAGAAAGGAGACCTCCTTCAACCAGAAATCACATTTGCTAAACTTGGCATACAGTTGATGTTCCCAAGTTTCTGCAACGCAAGCCTCAAGTGCTCTTCATGTTCGCCCTCACTCCGAGAGAACACTAGAATATCATCAATGAATACCACAACAAACTTATCAAGATATTCCATAAACACTTTGTTCATCAAATACATGAAGTATGCTGTAGCGTTGGTCAAGCCAAAAGACATCACAGTGAACTTATATAACCCATATCTAGATGTAAATGTTGTTTTTGGAATATCCTCCAATCGAATTTTCAACTGATGATAACCCGATCGAAGATCTATCTTGGAGAAAACTTTTGTTGCTCTCATCTGATCGAACAAATCCTCAATCCGGGGTAAAGGGTATTTGTTCTTGATAATAACCTCATTAAGAGATCGATAATCTATACACAATCTCTTAGATCCATCATTTTTATCTACGAAGAGTGTGGGGGCTCCCCGTGGTGAAGAACTAGGACGGATAAACCCTTTACTAAGTAATTCCTCTATTTGTTTCTTTAATTTAGCTAAATCTTTAACATCCATTCTATAAGGTCTTTTTGATGTAGGAGCAGTACCAGGTATAAGTTCAATACTAAATTCAATGTCACGGTCAGGTGGCATACCTGGCAGATCATCTGGAAACACATGAGGAAATTCATTTACTACTTTTATATCCTCCAAGGCCTTGCCTTCTACTGAATTCACAGTACCACTGTTGGATGAGGGAGTACCCACATATTCTATTCTCTCTTCTTGTGGACTAGTTAACAATACTGATTACTTTTGGCATTGAATAACTCCATCACAACTCTGTAACCAATCCATCCCTAGGATCACATCTATTCCCCATGACTTTAAGACTACCAGATTAGCCAGAAAGTCTACTCCCATGATATTAATATTCACTCGTGGGCATATATAACCATTTTTCATTTCTCCTCCCGGGGAGCTAACTATCAGTGGTATCTTCATGGTACTCATAGATAAGTTATGTTTTGTCACAAATTGATCAGTTATGAAAGAATGTGATGCTCCCGAATCAAACAAAACTGTAGCAGGTATAGAGTTGACGGGAAACATACCCAGTACCACACTGTAGTCATTCTGGGCTTTGCTCCACAGATACATGATTAACCCGGTCATGCATATAGTTCTGTTGGCCTCTCTTGTTAGGAGCTTGTGGAGTGCGAGGCTGTGAAGATGACTGTCCAGGCCTGTGACTATTATCCCTCCGAGGGGTCTGCACTCCTCTCTTAGGACAATTGTTAGCATAGTGTCCCAGCTCTCCACACTTGAAACACCCACTAGGCTGAACAAGGGTAGTGTTTCTGACCGGTGCCCCAGAGCCATTGTTGGAGCGATTCTACTGAGGTGTAGGAGTTCGTGGCGTCTGAGGGTTGAAATGTTGTGGTTGAAACGAGCGCTGCAGCTCTAAGTTTTGTGGATACTTTCCTCCTTGTCCACCAGATACTGAGACGAGCTCAACTGTGAACTATAGCGAGGACGAGTGTTGCTGCTAGACTGCCCATGTGACTGGAACTTGCGTTTCTGCTTGCCCAGTTCTTTCCTCTTGCCTTCCAATCCAATAGCCTTGTTCAACAGTGTCTGGAAATCTAGAAAGGTACGACTCCACAGCTGATAATTCAGAGTCCCAATCAATCCATCCAGAAACCTCTCCTGCCTCTTAAGATCGGTGTTGACTTCATCCGATGCATAACGAGACAGATGAGTGAACTTGTCAAGGTACTTAGTGACCGACATGTTTCCTTGCTTCAGTGCCAGGAACTCCTTCTACTTAAGCTTGATTACTCCCGAAGGAATCTGATAAGTACGGAAATTGTCCTGGAACTCTTGCCAAGTAATATTGTTTCTATTGGGATGTGCAATTGTATATGCATCCCACCAATCACCAGCCTGTCCAACCAGTTTTCCAGCATCATATAAGACCATTTCTCTATCAGTGCACTGAACAATCTCCAGTTTCTTAGTAATTGTCTTCAACCAATCATCTGCATCTAGCGGATCAGTTGAATGAGAGTAAGTAGGAGGGTTGTGGCTCATGAATTCCTTGTTCCTATCTCTGGGTGGCTGTGGAGCTGGTTGTGGTGGCTGGTTCTGCTGAGTTTGCATGTTCTGAACAGTGTTGGTGAGATTCTGGATTAGCTGCATTTGTGCTTCAAAGAACTGCTGCATTGTCGGATCCATTGTTTGATTGATTGGCGGGGGTGGTGCTTGATTTTGTTGATTGGCAATGCGAGCACGAATCACAGGCGGAATGTCTTGACCTACTCCGGACCTGGTGTTTACTATCTGATTGTTAGAAAAATATATTTCAGAGAGGGGTATTGAATTGATGCATAAAGAGATGAACCGAAAACAATAAAGCAACACGAACTTCCAACTAAGACAGATTTTGTAGATCTCAATAAATCAGATGTAACTCTCTGTACCATTATCCAAAAATCATGAAATTTTACCAGAATGTGAAGTGAAAAATTATGAAACTAATCCAACTGGAATCATCTCAATCGGAGATCTACAACTCGAGATAAAATTCAAACAGTGCAACTGTGTCAGCAGAAATTACAGATTCTGATAGGCTCAATTCTTTGTGCATAACTCTCAGAATACATACTGTATAGTATTGAATTTTTTTAAAGAAAATCATCCTCAAAATTTGTGAACTAACCCAACTGGTTTTATATTAAATAGAGTTCTGTAGCTCGAGATAAAATTAAAACATTGCTTTTGTGTCAGATAACTGCAAGAACATATTTGTATCATTCCAAACTTGCATGAGATAAAATAGAAGATAACCAGATTTGGACCCAAACTAACTTTATTTAACTGAATAATTTCTTGCTATATGGCCATCACTCCACCACACAACTCACACAAGCAAAAATCCAAATCAAGCATTTGTTCAAGCAACAACCATTTTTACAAATGTTCGTCCTCGCAGGAACGTTCTATCGAAACATAAAAAGTAAAGGTAGGCATCCAAAGATCCTAGCCCAGATGAGTTGTAGCTTCTGGTGTGTCGTAATGAAGCCTCTTGAGTGGTGGAGAGGCAGTGGAGCTGTATGGCATCACCTCCTCGGTTGGCTACTGACCTGCAAGCTGCGGATCCAGTTGAGCGATCCTAGCTTGTGCATTCTGTAGCTCCTCAAGGTACCTGTCTAACTCAACTGTAGCACCTTCAAGTTCAGTGTTAAGTGCAGCGGTCACCCATGCAAGGATATCAATACGATCATCTCCACCAGCAGGTACCACAGTCTCCTCAGAACCACTCAAGCGACGAGGAACATGGCGGAACTCGGATTGATGTAGCTGATCACGATAAGCATGACAAAGCGACCAGAGAGCCCTCCTGGCAGCATCATTGATAGCGGCCTCATCAGTGGAGAAATGAGCGGTGCTATGGTGCGATGAGCGGTTTCTCCATCCATTAGTTCCTATCAGAGGCACACAGATGTAGACGCGACTTGTATAGTAATCTCTCAGACCAGGTTCACTATAGTGCTCGGTGACATAGAGCGGCTTCATAGTGAAACCCAAATGCTACAGCACTTCCTCCAGTAAGACACAAAACTGGCCATTCTCATCCTCAGTAGTGTTCTTATGGTACTCAGCCCCACGATAGCAAGGATTATTATCTTCCTCCTCCTCTGGATCTTCACCATCATTGTTGTTATTGTCCTCATCATCATCTTCACCACTCTCATCTCTTGAGTCATTTGGATCTCCACCCATAGCATTAGGTGCGGGAAAAACTGGCGAAGGTGTGGTGCATCATAGGCTGCATCGGGTGCTGGCGGAATCACAAGATCACCATCTGCATCGGCCTCCAGGATAGTACCATCATACAACTGAGGCTGCTCTACTGGATCCTCTTGCTGTACCTCCTCGGGGTCTTCTTCAACCTCAACTTCTGGTCGTACCTCTTCGGGAACCTCTTCAACTTCAACCACTGGCGAATGGCGGGGAGCTAACTACCCGACAGGGAAACGACCACCAGTGCTCTTATGGGGAGTTTGATAAGTCCTGACCATCTGACGAAACAAAACTAAATTCAGTATGGAATAAATCAAAATGATAGAGTTTTAACAACAACAACAACAACAACAATAAATTATATTTTTATGCGTAAATAAGACAATTTTGAAACGTGACATGGCTTTCTAGAACATGAATCCTTAATTTCGACCATTTGTAGCTAAGGTTGCGTCCTACAGTCGTTACGGCTCTTGTACCACTTTGTCACATCTGATTTCCAAAACGAAACCAACTGCATCTCATATGTGCGCCATGATCAAATTACACAGATACGATAGACAAAAAAGAGTGTAATAACATAACAGTAATCAAATGTACAAGAGTTTAATCGATACAAAAGTCATTATTACACTCAGGTAGTGGACACAAAGGTCCAAAAGCAAACGATAACTAAACAGGTAATTTCTTCTTCATCATCCACAGGCATATGACTGGGGGATCGCATGCCTTAGAACTCTTGAAAGTCGCTCCAGTACTCCTCGCCGTTGTTCTCATCTGAATAGCGGTAAGCAATGGTGAGCACTCTTATGGTTGGAGCTCAGCAAGTGGGGGAAACATGCAAGGCTATCAAGGATAGGCTCTGGTTTGCAGCGGTCAGCATTTTAATGTTGATCAAGTTTTATTAGCAAGCCTATTACTAGATGTAAGTTTATACCAACCCCAAAAGATTAATCATTTGTAACCATATCCGAAAACCATAAGAAACCACAATTTAAGTTTATCTTTAAGTTCAATTATCATGTGAGGGTCCAAGCTGCTCTTAACCGTGAGCACGGCTGATCGATCAGTTTTCACTCTGCAGAGGTCGTACACTTTACCCACAGTTCATGTTCCCCATGTTGCCCGAGTTAGCTAGACCCTTAAACACTGCCGAGGTGAGTGGCTAGGGGTCCACTAAGAAGCCTTTACAAAGGAATGCAGAAGACCGACAACCTAAGACAGTTACAGCAGCGGAGCGGACCATGACCCTCCCTAGTGGTCAGCACCTTAGCAAAGGCTGCTACCCCAAAAGAACCGGGCTATACCCCGTCAACTCTGTGGACCAGGAGCGTCCCAGTGGTCGGTGGATGACCGCTCCTTAAGTGATGAGTGATTGACAACGGGTGTTGGACTGACTCTTGGCTTAGTGCGCAGGTGTAGGCTGCGGCCTAGTTCGTGTTGTTGCAGGTAAAGAACGGGCGCGAAAGGTCTTCAGCCTTGAGGGGCCTCCGGGAGATGGAGAGACAAGTAGGCTCGGTTCGAGGGACCCGGTGGACAGCGGGATCGGGTGCGGGCCACATGGTGGCGACACAAGCAAGACGAAGTCATGGACAAGTGAGCCGGTGCACGGTGGCGGTCAAGTCAAGTGGTTTGGCGGGGAGGCCGGACCGGGCACGCGGGGTTTGGTGGTTTGCCCACAAAACCATCGGCGGACGGTTTCTTGGTTTGGGCCTCAAAACCAAGTCCGAGGGCCCAACACGACGGAGACGGGATCCGGCGTGTCGGGAAGCTTCGAAGCGGAGGACACGCGGCGGGATCGCATGGCTTGCGTCGGGAGGACGCGGGGTGCGGCAAAGGCGTGGCCGTCCGATGGCAAGACCCACAAACATTACCAAAATGCCCCTACGTGGGTTGTATCGCCGTAGTGTAGTTAGGGGTAGTCGAGTCATTTACCACTCCGGCGGGACCTGATATATAAGCCTGGAGTGTGTGTTGATGGCTCTCTCTCTCCGCGACTTAGGGTTTCATTTCCCCCCTTCTCTTTCTCATTTTCGTAGCTATTTTCCTTCCTATTATCTCTAGGCTAGCATGAGAGCTTCATGAGAGATTTGTTGAGAGGGATGGATGCTAGGGCGGCATGCTAGACCTTGTGAATCTTTCCTGGTTTGTATAGAAGATTCGGGGTTGTTTTTCGTGCCTTTTTGTGCTTATTTTCGTGCCTTTGTTCTCGGTGTGATTCCGCGGATTTGAGTGAGTTTCTTCCGGATTTCTTTGAGGGAAACATGGATAGATGCCTTGTGCATCTTTGTGCTTGATCTTGTGCCCTCAAACGCCGGAAATCACTTCGATTCGTGAGTTTTCGTTCGGTGCTCTAGTTTTTGGAGGTGCTCAAAGGATTCGCGATTCCCGGTGATTTAGGGAGTTAGGAGGCAAGATTTTTGGGCTATAGCATCCTTGTGTGACGCTTTTCAAGTCCCCAAACCCTTGTCTCTACAGCTTCAACCGTTTGGGAAATCCGATGATGATTTGGGGGAGTTGACTTTCGGGGTCGGGCTATTTTCTGTTCGTCCGCACCTGGCGGACGGTCCGCGAGGACCAGGCGGACGGTCCGCGCGGCTCCAGTTCATCCCGTGTTCTTCGTGTTCTTGCTCGTCCTTTGTTTCGATCCGTTGTGATTTTGGTTTTTGGTTGGACGAAGTTTCGGACAGTCCGCGGTGTCGGGCGGACGGTCCGCGGGTGCTAGGCGGACGGTCCGCGTGCTCCCCGCGGACGGTCCGTGGCACGGGGGTGTCTTTGGGTCGTTCCGTGTGGGGTGCGGACCGGACGGTCCGCGGATAAGGCCGGACGGTCCGCGGCCGGTGCGGACGGTCCGCGATACCCGGCCGGACGGTCCGCGCGGCTCTTGCGGACGGTCCGCCCTCCCCGCGCGGACGGTCCGCCGCAGCCTCGTGTGCTTTGCTTCTTGGTTCGATTCCTTCCTCCCTTTCTAGTGCTTCCGCGTGTGCTTTGAGGAATCGTTCCTAAGGCTAGAGGTTGATCCATAACCTCGTGGTCTTGGCGATTGGTGCGTGATTCGATCCATCGCTTGTGTGTGACCGGGATTTGAGTAGGACATAGGCCGGGTTCTTTGGGAAGAATTTTTACCGGCTCCTATTCACTCCCCCCCTCTCTAGTCGCCATCTGATCCTTCAAACTCTAGCCCCCTGTGTCCCTTTCGGGAAGGGCTATCAGATAATTCCACACGCCTAATTAATTAGCTAAGCCAGAGCCATTTGGACTATGGTTGTACTGTTTTCTTGGGTGGTTCTCCATGTTCTAATTAAATCATATGATCTTGTCTTAAAACATAACCAACATTTCATAACATGAAAGTTTGTATCATAAAACCATTTATAACCAGCCCATGTATAGCAACTAAGCATTCATCTACCCAAGACATTTATTAAAAGTATTAATTGGAAATATGCCATTACAACTTTTGCTATTTTGAGATATGCCATTAAAATTTACGAAATTGGATATATGCCATTGCAGTTCAACAAAATGCCAAAATTGAATGGCAAATTTCCAATATCATTCTCAATTGCAATGGCAAGTTTCTATATCACTCTGAATTGCAATGGCAAGTTTCCACGTGTGGTTGAATTGCAATGACAAATTTCCAATTAGGTGATTTTTAATGTCAGATCTCCAATCCTTGAAAATTGTAATGGCATATTTCCAATTAACCCTTATTAAAAAGGGTTGATCAAGGTGATAGGGGTGAAACTCTAGTCATGTCCTTAAGAAGGTGATTTCTCTTCAAGTTAATTCATAGCAACATGTAAAGGTAAACATTATTTAAATATGCAGTTATATAGGTCCAAGAAGAATATGCAGAGGGGGAAGTCCACTTGCCTTCCTCTATGAACTGAGTATCCTCCTCTTCGAAGATAGGCTCTTCTTGATCTTCTCCAACGGGGTGCTCAGTCGAAACAAGCACGATATCTACCCACAAGCATAAACAAACAATAAATAAATAAAACAATACACCAAACAGCTCTATATGCTAAAAACAGTTCTATATGCTAAACACATTTTGATATATTATACGCGAAAAACGGAGTTGAAATGCGAAAGATTTGATTAAAACAATACTCAGGGACCTTTTTTGAAGAAAACTAGGTTCACAGGGTTTATACGAAAGAAGCCGGGGACTTGATACATAATTTCAAATATAAACAGAGGGGTTTATATGCAAGAAGAAGTGAAAAGGACCTCTGGTGGAAGAATCTAAAGAAGACAGGGGCTAGATCATAAAAACAGAGACCTATTCGAAAGGATTCTTATAGGTGGGAGGACCGGCTTGTGAATACAAGGAAGCCCAGGGGCTCATTATCAAAACGGTCAGTCACTGACCGGTACGCCTGGATTTGATCGGCGGGGCCCATGGATCCGCACCGTAGATCGAAGATCTGACGGCCCAGGACGTGATGAAGCGGGAGATGGCGGCGGATTCGCCGGAGGGAGGCGGCGAGCGGTGGCGATCTCACCGGCGCAGCCCAAGATCATGTTGCTGGGCTCCAAAACGTTCACAAGCGGGTTCTACACGTAGCTGGGGTGCTATGGTGGACATGCAGGACGTAGGATGGCGGGATGATGTTTCTCACGACACGGAGACGGACCGAACGTGTTCACAGGCGAGGAAGGAGAGACGGTGATGAGGATCAGCAACGGCAGTGAGCTCGGGCGGCGCACCGACGGAGAAGAACGGGCGCGTCTCAATCCGGCGACGAATGGAAGAACCTGGAGTAGAGAGAGAGAGAGATGATCCATGTGCGCTGAGGAGAAGAGAGGAGGGGTTGGACACTTCACCGTCGACAAGAAGCTCCAGCGGCAGTGAGGAAACGGGGGCGACGACGTTGGGTGGAAGTGGGGCTTGAGCGTGTGGAAGCTGTGTGTGAGTGCAAAAGGGAGGGGATGGAGATGATGCCCTGCTTATATACAGACACATAGGGGAGATGGGGAAGCGGAAAGGCTCCGGCGGCGGCGCGCTTGCCATTGATGGCCGGCGGGCCTTGCGGGAATGAGGAAGGCGAGAAAAGGGGAAACGGAAGGAAATTAGAGGAGGGGGTGTACGCGGGGTTTATTGCCTTTCATTGAGGCTTAAGGAGGGAAGGGGAAGCTGAGTAGGTGCGGGGCAGTGCAGCAGCCATCACGGCGGATGCGCGGTCGAAGCAGAGGAAGGGGATGCGGGGAGGGAGAGGAAGCTGACAGGTGGGTCGGCGCGTCAGCATGCGCGGGGAAGGAAGAGAGAGGGAGATGGGCCGCGGGAGATGTTTGGCCAGAGTGGGCCGAAAGGGAGGTAGAGGTTAGGAGTTTTTTTTCAAAACTCCTTTTAAACCAACTTTTCAATTCAAATTCAATCAAACTTTTCCCAAACTTTTTCGCAAAATTTTATAAACTTTTAAAACTTCACCGAAGCAACCACAAAACATGCAAAGCCAAATGATGATGCACAAACACTTGTTCTCTCTAAATTAATTAAGTTAAATTAAATTACTTTAGAGCTCAAATTGATTGGAATATTAATTAAAACGTTAAGACTAAATCTAAAACACTATGGTTCTTAAGAAAATTTTAGTGATGGAATTTTAGGGTGTCACAGAACACAGAGAACACAGAGAACATGGCGAGTTTATACTGGTTCGGGCCTCTGGAGAGTAAAACTCTATGTCCAGTTGTTGGTGTAGATTGCTTGAGGATTGCGTGATTGTACAAGGGTCGCCTCGCCCGCCTTATTGTCGGTGCGGAATGTAGTCCCGACACTAACTAGTAATAAGCGCTGAGATCTGTCTCTCGATGGTCGGTGCTAAGCAACTAAGGACACTTGGTTTATCCTGGTTCCGGCCGGGGCCGTACGTCCAGCAGGGGTGTGCTCGAGGCACTATATTGCTTTGCACCGGGTGCCTGTAGTGGGGTGGCTACAAGCGAGGCGGGAGAGGAGGCGGGGCCTCCAAGTCCCAAGAGGAGTGATTGAGGCGAGCACCAATATTGTGGGGAAAGCGGAGACCGCGTTTACGATCACTATCCGTTATCCCGAGTCTGGTGTCTTGTGTCTCCTCCCTGCGGCGAGGGGGGTCACCTTCCTTTTATAGACCAAGGAGAGGGCGATTTACATGCATGCTGCACTATTTCGCTACGTGTAATGGTATGGCGTACGGTGCCGGGGAGTTGACGGTTGTCCTGGCGAATCTCGCTTCAGTCATGGCGTCGTGGCGTGCCCTGTGCTTGAACAGGGGCGACCTCGAGGGTGGAGGCGTAGTGGTTGACCGGGGTGTTCTCAGGCGAGCTCGAGGGAGCCGTTGACGACGATCTGTACGGGGTGCAGTAGTAGGTGTGGAAGCGTCCCATCCCCGCGTGCTCAACAGTGTCAGAGTAATTGTAGTAGTGCACGGTGTGGCGCTGCAGGGGCGGGGATGGCCGCACAGGACTGACAGCGACGGGGATGGAGCTCCTGCCGGCCTGGCATCACGGTTTGACCCTGCAGAGTAACGAGAGGAGGGCTCGAGTGTGCGGCCGGCCCCCCTTCGAGGGTGCGGCCCGTTAGCCGTACTAAAGTGGGTGGCACAGTGTCACGGAGCTGACACTGGCCTCGTCGCACAGTCCCTCACAGTGACGGGGATGGGCTCCCCCTAGGGAGTTGGCGGAACAGCGTCGGGGCGTGATTCCTAGGCGCGTGGTGGTGCGGCTCTGATGTGTCAGGAGCATTAAATGCTCGTACCCGCGTGCGGGAGCAGTTGCGCTCGTGAGGGGGCCTCGAGCAAGGCGGAGCCCGCTCGAGGGAGCCGGGGACCCTCGAGCGAGGCGGAACCCGCTCGAGGGGGCGTGAGCCCTCGAGCGAGGCGGACCTCGCCGAGGGGGGCGTGAGCCCTCGAGCGAGGCGGACATCGCCCGAGGGTGGCGTGAGCCCTCGAGCGAGGCGGACCTGCTCGAGGGGGCGCCTTGTTGGGCCGCTATGGTGGGCCACGGGGGCCATCGCGGCGTGGGCTGTGCTGTGTGCGTATGTTTTGTGTTACGTTCAAGGAGTGTTTGCGTTTTGTGTTTTTTGCAGGTTTTAAGCAGGATTCCCCCGGTTTTTTAGGGGACCCTCAGGGTTGTCCCCGACAGTAGCCCCCGAGCATCTGCAGGTGTACCTGTCAGGTTCCCGCAGATGTTGGAACCTACTGATAGGACATTCTTCCCCCTGGTTGCAAATGCCTTCCGCGGGGCCGCGTCAGCGGACCCGCGGGTCTAGCCCCCGAAGCCCTGGAGGGGCGTGGGTGCTCCTGCAGGGGTTTTGTCGCGGAGTCTCGTCAGTGGGTGTGGTAAATGTTCCAACCGGCATCGGCGATGTTGCAGCCGGCTTTGGTGACGCACGCGCAACTGATATCTTTCGCGTTCGGCGCATCCCAGGAGGTGTAGCCATGCGTCGAGCCCCCGAGCCTGGGCCCATTCGAGGCGATCGGGGCGAGCTCTTCGTCTTGCTTTAAACGCGCCCTCGCCGTCCCTCCGCGGGACGGAGGGTGAGGTCTCCACAACCCCCATCGATCGGGTCGCGGATTGCGGATTCCTCGTCGAGCTGTTGGCGGGTGGTTCAAGTGGACGCCCATGCCCCGTTCGATAAGGGTAGTCTCGTGGTCCGGAGACTCATCCATTAAAGCACTTGCGCGGGTTTGCTAGGTGGGGCTCAGTCCCGTTCGCTAGGGACCGAGGGCGCGGAAGCTCTCCCTCGGTGGGATCCCCCCCGCTAGCTGCCCTTGCTGGCTCTCGAACACGACATATGCGGCGCCCTCGAGCCGGTGGGCTCGAGGAAAAGCTCGAATGCACGCGCCCTCGTCGTCCCTGACTTTGGTGATCTGGGGCACCTGTTCGAACCCGTCGAGGGTCAGGTTTCGAACCCCTGATCAGTAGGGCCGTGCGGGGTAGCAGCGGAGTGCTCCTATCTTTTCGCATCTGCAGGTTTCGAGGGTTCTTGACCGTGCCGGCCCTCGAACCGTTGATCAGTAATTTCTGTAGATCGAGGGCACATGTGGCGCCCGTTTATTTTGAACGGGCTTCGAGGCCACTGGTCGGTATTCGCACCCTTCGAGGGTTGGTCTTATTCGAGCTCGGGGCTCGGGCCGCTCGAGGGTCTTCCTTACTTGGTAAGGGACCGGGCCATTTAATGCCCATAGTCGCGGCTATAGCCAGGCGCCGCGGGCGCGCCTTTTCAGGCGCCGAGGCCGCGCGCGTAGTGGGCGGAGTGGGCGAGTGGGCGGGCGGATGCGACCGCCGCACCGCGGCCCTCCGGCTACCGCGCCGTGATGATGGCGCGCATGCAGTCGTGCGGCCGCCACGGTCGTGGTGGGCCCCGCTCATTAGTGAGGGAGAATTTCACCTGCAGTTAATGCGCGCGGGGCGTGCGCTCCGGAGAGCACGCCCCGCGATTTATAAATCCGATAGGCAGAGGAGGGGCGGTTTTTTACCTTTGCACTTAGCATTTGCCATCCTTGCCTCTCGTGCTCCAGCTCCCGTGCTGCTCTCGCTTTTGCACCTCTGCTCTTGGAGCCGCTCTTGCTTCCAGTTCCTCGTTCCCCCGCCCATTCGTATGGCTCCCCAGCAGCCCATCACCATCATCGACCCGCCGGCGTGGGAGCGCTCGACGGCGACGACGCTGTCCCTGGGTCCGCGGTGCCGGCGGCCACCGGCGGCGAATGTGGAGGGGCGACCCGCGGAGTGGATCGTGCCGTCAGAGAGGGACCGAGTTCCCAACCCACTGTACGGCTACGTCGTCAGCTTCGTCCGATTCCACGAGCGCGGCTTCGCGGCGCCAGCGAGCCGCTTCATGCGGGGTCTGTGCTACCACTACGGCGTGGAGCTGCACAACTTCATGCCGAACGCGATCTCGCAGGCGGCCACGTTCGTCGACCTCTGCGAGGGCTTCCTGGGGATCCCGGTAAATTGGGATCTCTGGGTCCACCTCTTCCGCGCGGAACTGCATACGTTGTCCGCGTCGGAGCCGAGGACTCACCGCGCGGCGCGCGCAGGCGGCTTGGCGCTCGCGTTGCGGAGCTCGCGCAGGGAGGAGTACATCCCCTACACGATGACCTCCAACAACGCGGACTGGGAGCGGGGGTGGTTCTACCTCCGCAACGCCGACCCCGGCCTCCCCTACACCGGCAAGGTACTGAGGTAGAAGGCCGCCTCCTGGTACCACGGGGTGTCTCCGCCTTCACACCAGGCGCGGCTGGACTCACTCCTAGCCGCGTTGAAGAACCTAGCGAACCGCGGGCTGACCGCGGGATGCGTCCTCGCCAACCTTCACCACCGGCGGATTGCCCCCCTGATGGAGAGGCGTCTCCGCATCTTCGAGATGAGCGAGGACGCGGACCCCGTCGCATTGGCAGAGTCGCGGCTGCTGCGGGACCTCTTCCCGCGGGAGTACGCGGCTACCCGAGCGTGGCGCGCCATCGACCTCAGGCCGGGGCATTGTGACAACGCGTCCCTGTGGGCATTCTCCATGCTCCCCGTCGGCCAATTGGTGAGTGAATTTCCTGATTTCCTTTCTCATTCTGCCGGTTTTTGGGTTACCGGCGCGTTTTAAGGCTTTGCCTGATCCCCGCAGATGGTGCGCGTGAACGCCACACGGTTCGACCCGCCCACGCCACGGTCTCGCGCGCTCGCGCTCGTGGCGCAACGGCGAGAGCAGGAGTGGGTGGATCGCAGGAGAGAGTGGAACGCGCGGCGGCGGGAGCGCTGGGAGCAGAGGAGCGAGGAGTTCCGGCTGCGCGAGCAGCAGGGACTTTCCTCGCCCGGGACAAAGGAGTACTCGTCATCGGACGAGGAAGAGGGAAGAAGAGGATAGGGGGCAGGTTCTCCCCGACAGGTGGGAGTCTGCACCCCCGTCACCGGAGCCGACTCCGGTGGCGAGAGAACCATCGCCTGGGGCGGGCGCAGGGGTGCCCGCCGCCGGGCGGTCTACGACGAGGCGGCGCGAGCCGCGGAGGTGCCGCGCGCGCGCCACGGGGGGGCACCCGCACGCGCGGCGGAGGCGCTAGGAGGCGTGGCGGCGGCCACGCCGGCCGCGCCCGCGATGTCAGCGGGGACCTCGAGGAAGAGGAAGCGGGCCTTCTCCTCCTTGAGGTAAGGAGTTACCTTTCTAGGGGTCGCATGCTCGACAGGCGAGGGTCTGACAGTTAGTTTCCATGTCTGCAAGGTGGCGCCAACCGTACCCCCGCTCGCACCAGCCAGGGTGCTGAAGGCGGGGCCTCGCAAGGCGCGGCCGAGGCCTCGGGGCCGCGGCCGGCGACGACAACCGCGGAGCCGCGACGAGGGCGGCGGCGGAGGCGCGACATGAGCGGGCGCGTGGCCGAGGCGCGGCCGGTGGCGGAGGCGCGACATGAGCCGGGGCGTGGCCGAGGCGCGGCCGGTGGCGAGGCGCGGCCACCGGTGGCGAGAGGCGCGGCCACCGGTGCCGGTCATAGTGGCACCGCCGGCGTCGTCGGCCGCGGACGCGCATCCGGCGCCCGCGGCGGCCGGGACGCCGGCAGAGGCGGGGGTTGCGGCGCCGCGGCGGGGAGCCGCCGGCCCGCGGTAGTGCGGCCGGAGGCGGAGGTCACCGCGCCGCCACGGGGGGGCCGCCCTCGTCGGCAGCTCCCAGGCGACGGCGGTAGAAATTCCCGACGACGATGCCCCGCCGCCCGGATGGGACCAGTGGGGAAGCCTACCCGCACCAGCCCCCAAGCCTCAGGCGGGGGCACTCGTCAGACGGTGGGATGGTCACATGGTGGCCGGGGGCTCGAGGCACGGCGTCGAGGCCTCTTCATCCCACGCCGGCCCTCCTGGCTCGGGCGATCCAGTGGCGGGCGCGGGCAGAGGCAAGAGCACGCCGGTGCGCCATCCCCCCTCTTCACCGACGCCCAAGAGAAGCAGCAGCTGTGGGAGGAGCTGCGCGGTCATGGCGCTTCGCTCAACCGGGCGTTGAACGAGGCGTTGCAGATCCACGGCGGGCCGGCGTGGCGTGTCTTTCAGGTATGTTGTCGTCCGCTAGATTTTTGCTTTTTTCCTTGTTATGTCGTCTTCGTGTTTGTCTTTCGCGGCGCGACGCTCATTGGTCTTCGTCTGCTGGTGGCAGGAGTTGGAGCTCTGCGCCTGCGACAGGTACGACACTCTCGACTAGATGAATGCTGAGCTTCGCCAGCTCCGGGAGCAGTGTGATGCCTTCGACGCCCTCGCCAAGGCCCTGAGGACCCGGGACGGCTGGCTGGCGTACCGGGCGGGGGCGTTGCATGACCAACTCTTGGAGCTGGAGGCGTACCGGGCGGGGGCGTTGCATGACCAACTCTTAGAGCTGGAGGGGCAGCCCACGCCGCGTGCCTCCGCCGTTGAGCGGGTCCGCACGGCCCTCATCGACCGGGACGAGGCGGCCGCGGCGAGGCGAGGGAGGACACGGGAGAGGGCGCGCACCGTGGCGGCCGGCCGGGGAGAGGGGAGGTGGTCTCCGTCGGGCGGAACGCCGGCGAGAGCGCGCGGAGCTCGAGGAGGCGCGGTCCCGGCGGAGCCGGGCCGAGGAGAGGGCGCGGGTGGCCGAGCAAAGGGCCGAGGAGGCCGAGGAGTTGAAGGCCGCACTCGCCGCCAAGGCCGCCGCGGTCTTCGCGGCGGAGGAGCGGCTCCGGCGCAGAGCGTGCCGCTCGCCGGGGAGGCCGAAGGCCAGCTCCAGCAGGAGCGGGCCGCCCTTGTCGAGGCCAGGTCGGCACTCGAGCGGGGGCACACTGCACTCACGGGGGCGCAGGCGTCGCTGAAGGAGCGTGAAGACGAGCTCTCGAAGCTCGACGGGGAGCTGATCGCCCTCAGCATCTCGAACGAGGACCAGCGCCGGTCCCTCGAGGAGCAGAGCGCCACGGTCTTAAACCTGCAGCAGGCGGTCGAGAACGGACGCCAAGCTCTCGAGGGGGAGAGGAAGCAGGTTGAAGGTGAGTTGACGTTTCTTTCTTTGTTTTGTTGATCTTCCCTTCGGGGGACCCCCTTCGAGAGGAGGGCTCGAGGGTGCGGTCGGCCCCCCTTCGAGGGTGCGGCCCGTTAGCCATACTAAAGTGGGTGGCACAGTGTCACGGAGCTGACACTGGCCTCGTCGCACAGTCCCCCACAGTGGCGGGGATGGGCTCCCCCTAGGGAGTTGGCGGAACAGCGCCGAGGCGTGATTCCCTGGCGCGTCATGGCGCGGCTCTGCTGTGTCAGAGCATTAAATGCCCGTACCCGCGTGCGGGAGCAGGTGCGCTCGTGAGGGGGGCTCGAGCGAGGCTGGGACCCTCGAGCGAGGCGGAACTCGCTCGAGGGGGCGTGAGCCCTCGAGCGAGGCGGACATCGCCCGAGGGGGGCGTGAGCCCTCAAGCGAGGTCCGCCTCACTCGAGGGGGCGCCTTGTTGCGCCGCTCTGGTGGGCCACGGGGGCCATCGCGGCGTGGGCTGTGCTGTGTGCGTATGTTTTGTGTTATGTTCGAGGAGTGTTTGCGTTTTGTGTTTTTTCGGGTTTTAAGCAGGATTCCCCCGGTTTTTTAGGGGAGCCTCAGGGCTGTCCCCGACACTTATATTGGCCAGCGGACAAGGTCGGTTCCCAAACTCCTGGTCGGTTACGACCGGGAGACCTAAATCTAGATTACAACACTTGCCATATCCGTCGATCTGTTTGGTCGAAATCCACCGATGTCTTGTATTGTACATCAAGTCTTGAGGTCGTTCCGAATAAGGTGTCACACCCGGTTTTAAAGGCAAAACCGAATGCATTGATCACGTGTGCGCCAGGATCAAGTTACACACACGCTTAGACATTATGAATACCAAAAACAGTGCCACACGAATAAAGAGTTATTACAAACCATAGTTTTAAACGAAACTTAAACAACGAGTTCTCGCAGCGGACAAAATGCCTCCACAGGCAGCTGACTGAAGGCTACGCACACCTAGAACTCCTGGATATCTTCTGGATTATCTTCAAAGTTCTCCCAGTCTGAGCAGCAAATCCGGGTATTGTAGATGCAAGAGAATAAACAAGCGTGAGCACATTTCGTACTCAGCAAGGGAAAACAACATAACATGCGAGGCCATATGGTGGATGGCTAAGGTTCAGCACTTTAGCATTTTAGTTGGTCAAGTTTTATTAGCAACCTGATTACTAAAGGTGTAAGTTCATACCAACCCAATTACATAAGATATAAGCATCATAAAGAAATAAACCACAATTTAAACATTAAAGTTCCATAACTTAATCATGTGAGTGTCCAGGCCGCTCTTGACCGTGAGCACGGCTAATCGATTAGTTTAACACTCTGCAGAGGTTGTACATCTTTACCCACAAGTAGCGTAAAAGCTCCGAAGAACTTTGGACCCAACCATGCGGTGTTTGCAAGACACCATACCACACTTCCGAGGTGTGATTGCATAGGGACGCTACATGGCCTTTACAAAGGTTCTTTAGCAAGTTATGACCCACAAGGTCCGGATCAGTTAGCAAGGTATAAAGTCCCCTAGCAGGTCAATACCCCACCATAAAAGAATAACTCACCCAACCCCCTGCTAGAGCGAGTCCATACCCCACAGTACCGCCGATCCCTTGTCCTTATCAGGTAAGACCATCCCAAGCTAAAGTTCCTAATTATTCAGCCAAGACCATTGCCCATTAGTTCTTGTGGTTGTACTGTTTTCCTGGGTGGTTCTCCATGTTCCGATTAGCATATTAAAGTGGTCTTGTAAAGATAAAAGATCATAAACGGAACATGAAATAACAAAAGGTAACCAAGTAGATTAATACCAATACCCAGTTGAGCATGCTAAGCAATAACTACCACAAGATTAATTTAATTCCCGGCATCAAGGTAAAGGTAGTCAAAAGCTAGGCATGATCCTTAATAGGTTCCCATCAAATTAATGCAAGCGGAAAGTAAAAACAGTGAATTTAAATGCATGTTATGTAGGACAAGCGGGAATGCATCAAGGAATACTTGCCTTCAACAAAGCCTTGCTGCTCAAACTCTTGCACGACCGGATCTTCAAATCCCTCGAACGAATCGCTCTTTACGGTCCACAATCATCACGTACAAGCATAAGAAACAGTCACCAAACATATCAAACAGATCTAAACAGTAGAATAAAACTAATCTACGCTTCGAGACGAACGCGTGGACATAAAGAACGCTAAAATCGGAGCTAAAACGACCAAGTTATGGCTTTGGGAAGGTTCAGGGACTAATCTGCGAAGATTTGAAAAGGTTTTGGGCTAAAATAAAGAAAAAGGACTAAACTGTAAGAAATCTTATACGGTGGAAGGATATTTTTGTAAATAAAGAAAATCCAGGGGCTTTTCTGCAAAAACGCCAGGGCTGGCGGCGGGTTGACCGGCTTGACCGGGTTGACCCGATCTAGATCCGTTGGATCTAGATCTGACGGTGGTGGTGGCTCGCGGTGCGGTGGCTAGATCTGGGGCGCTGGATCGTCATCCGACGGCCACAGAGACGCGCAAGCGGCGGGGCGGCGGCGCGCGAAGGCCGGCGGCGGCGGCGGCGGCGGGCGGCGGCGGGCTCGCCGGCGGGGGACCGGTTTTGGGGTTCCGGGCCACGAATCGAAGCGCGGACGGCACCTACTCGACGCGCGCGAGGCCGCGGAGCAATCTAGGGCGGCGGCTCGTGTGACCCGCGCGCGGCGGAGCGGCGGGTCGACGCGGCGGCGCGGCGTGCGGGCTCCGGTGACGGCGCTAGGGCGAAGAGGGGCTCGGGGTCGACAACGAGTGGCACCGGGGAGCTCCTCACCTCATGGCGCGGCTCCGGGCGACTCCTTGGCGGCGGAGCGGCGACGGCGGCGGGATTCCACGGCGGCGGCGGCGAGCTCACACGGCGGCGCGGCTAGGGTTCCGGCGGGGGCGCGTGCGAGGGCTTAGGGGCGGCTCGGGTTGGGGTCCGGGGGCGGCGGCGCCTTGAGTAGCCCGGGCGGGGGCCTCCTTGGCGTGCGCGCTACGCGCGGGGAAGGCGTCGTGGCCGAGCGGGACTCGGGCGGCGCGGCGGCGGCGAGTCCGGGGCGGGGGACGAGGGCCGGGGCGGGGGATGACGGGTGGGGCCCCTAGGTCGGCGGCACGGGCGCGGGCGGGTGCGACGGGGCGCGTGGGATCGGATCCGACGGCCCGGATCGAGCGAGCGCGGCGGCGAGGCGCGGCGGCCGGGGCCCCGGGCCGTAAGGCCAAGCGGGCCGGCACGCGCGGCGGGTGCGGTGGCTGGCGGCTAGGCGGGGGCGGGCCGGTGCGCAAGCGGGCTGCTGCGCAGGCCTTTGGCTGGGTTGGGCTTAGAAGATAGGAAAGGGTTTAAGGGAGAATAGTTTAGGAAATTTTGGTTTTGGGTTTTGAAAGGGATTCAAACACAAAAAGAATTCAAACCTGAATTTGAATTCCAGCAGACAAAAGAAATGCACCAAAGATGAATGCCACAAATAAATCCTATATTTTATTAACTTTATTTTAGAAAAGTTTTAAATGCCTAAAAATAAACAAAACAACCTTATATTCCTTAAGCAAATAAATGGTTGCTATCAAATTTTAATAAAGCCAAAATTTTAATAGAATTAGGGTGTTACAAATCCTACCCCCCTTAAGAAGAATCTCGTCCTCGAGATTCGGACAGATTGGGAAAAAGATCTGGAAACTCTGCTTTCAGCTCATCCTCTCTTTCCCATGTTGCCTCATCCTCTGCATGATTACTCCATTGTACTTTGCACATCTTAATCGCACTATTCCTGGTGATCCTGGTCATTGTTTCCAATATCCGAATGGGGTGTTCAACAATGGTAAGATCCTCTCCAACGTTTAGGTCGTCCAAGGGTAACGGTTCCTTGTCATGAGGACCAAAACCCTTCTTCAACTGAGAGATATGGAACACATCATGCACATCAGCTAGCTGGACTGGCAACTCTAATCTGTAAGCCACTTCTCCCACTCTCTCAATGATCTTGAAAGGTCCAATAAAACGAGGTGACAACTTTCCTTTAACTCTGAATTGACGCAACCCTCTGATAGGTGATACCTTTAGGTACACATAATCGCCTTCCTGAAAAACCACATCCCTTCGTTTACCATCTGCATAGCTTTTCTGTCTAGACTGAGCAATCCTCAAATTTTCTCTGATGATCTGAACTTGTTTCTCCGCTTCTCTGATGATATCTGCTCCAAATAACTGCCTTTCGCCTGTCTCGCTCCAATATAACGGGGTTCTACACTTCCTTCCATAAAGGGCCTCAAAGGGGGACATTTTGAGACTGGCTTGGTAGCTGTTGTTATAAGAGAATTCAGCATACGGCAAGCTCTTATCCCAACTACAACCATGCTTAAGCGCACATGCTCTCAGCATGTCCTCTAGGATCTGATTGGTTCTCTCTGTCTGTCCATCTGTCTGTGGATGATAAGCTGAGCTGAAATTTAGCTTAGTATCCAGAGATTCATGCAACTTCCCCCAGAAACGAGAAGTAAACTGAGTACCTCTGTCCGACACGATCCTCTTTGGTACACCATGCAAACACACGATCCTGGACATGTATAGCTCTGCCAACTTAGCTCCTGTATAGGTAGTCTTTACCGGAATGAAGTGAGCTACCTTGGTCAAACGATCCACGATGACCCAAATCGAATCATAACCATCTCGGGTTCGGGGTAAACCCACTATGAAATCCATTCCGATCTCTTCCCACTTCCACTCAGGCACCTTCAATGGTTGAAGCAAACCAGCGGGTCTCTGATGTTCAGCCTTAACCCGGTGGCAAGTGTCGCACAAAGCCACATGAACGGCCACGTCTCTCTTCATACCGTACCACCAATACCTCTGCTTGAGATCCTGGTACATCTTAGTACTGCCGGGATGGATAGAGTAAGCTGAGTCGTGAGCTTCTCTCAAGATCTTCTCTCTAAGATCTCCTGTCTCTGGTACACACAACCGGTTCTTAAACCACACGGTTCCTTGCTCATCTTCTCGTGAAATGCGGGGCTTCTCCTTGTTGCATGCTCTCTTTAATCTTTTGTATTCCGGCATCCTCTAGTCGCCACTTGCGTATCTCTTGCTCCGGAGTAGACTGTACTTCCAAAGTTACTCCTTCTGCATGTGCAACCACTTTCAAGTTGAGCCTTTCAAACTCTTTTACCAACTCGTCAGGAAACTGAATGGTCATTGCCATGTTAGTGTGGCCCTTCCGACTCAAAGCATCGGCAACCAGATTCGCTTTACCCGGATGGTAATGAATCTCTAGATCATAGTCTTTGATCAACTCTAGCCAACGACGCTGTCTTAGATTAAGATCCTTCTGAGTAAAGATATACTTTAGACTCTTGTGATCAGTATAGATCTGGCACTTAGTTCCCATGATGTAGTGTCTCCAAATCTTTAATGCATGAACCACTGCTGCTAACTCAAGATCATGCGTAGGATAGTTCAACTCATGCTTCCTCAACTGACGAGATGCATAGGCTATAACATGACCTTCTTGCATCAACACACATCCTAGTCCTTGTCGAGATGCATCACAATATATGTCAAAACTCTTTCGTAGATCAGGCATTACTAGAACGGGTGCTGTGGTTAACCGCTTCTTTAACTCTTCAAAGCTGGACTGACATGCACTGGTCCATTTGAATTCCCTGTCCTTCTCTAGCAATGTAGTGAGAGGCTTCACAATCCTGGAGAATCCTTCAATAAACCGACGGTAGTAACCAGCAAGTCCAAGGAAACTCCGAATCTCAGACACTGTACGAGGGGCTTCCCATTTCAACACATCACTAACCTTGCTAGGATCTACCGCAATACCTCCGTTGGTGATGATATGACCTAGGAAAGACACTTCCTTGAGCCGAACTCACACTTGCCGAACTTCGCATATAACTCATGCTCTCTCGGCTTCGCAACACAAGTCTCAAATGCTCCTCATGGTCCTCCTCATTCTTGGAGTAGATCGAATGTCATCAATGAATACCACAACGAACTTGTCCGGATACTCCATAAAGATCTTGTTCATCAAGTACATAAAGTACGCGGGTGCATTGGTTAACCCAAAGGACATAACTGTGTACTCATAAAGTCCGTACCTGGTAGTAAAAGCTGTCTTAGGAATATCTGAAGGCCTAATCTTCAACTGATGATAACCTGATCGCAGATCGATCTTAGAAAACACGGTTGCTCCTCTCATCTGGTCAAACAAGTCTTCAATACGTGGCAGAGGATACTTGTTCTTGATGGTAACATCATTACGAGACCTATAATCAACACACATCCTCTGTGTGCCATCTTTCTTACCCACAAAGATTATGGGTGCTCCCCAAGGTGATGAACTAGCACGAATGAACCCTTTACCCAATAATTCTTTAATCGGAGCTTTAAGTTCTTGTAACTGATCACTAGACATTCTATATGGGCGCTTAGAGATAGGAGCAGTACCAGGTAAAAGATCCATAACGAACTCAACATCTCGGTCAGGGGGCATACCTGGCAACTCCTCGGGAAACACATCAGGATAATCGCACACTACTCGTATGTCTTCCAAGGCTGCTCCGTCAAGCTTATTCACGGCACTGGCATTTGATGGTGCGGGATCCGCTCGCAAACTCAAACCTTTCACCACTGGACTTGTAAGAAAGATTGACCTCTTAGCACACCGAATCACCGCATCACACGCGGTCAACCATCCCATTCCCAATATCACATCGATCCCCTTTGAATCCAAGATTATAAGATTGGCACGGAAATCTCTCGCCCACAATCTTGAGATGGACGTTATCACATTTATAGATAGCTTTCAATTCCCCCCCGAGGTGAGGTAACTAACATGTGGCGAGACATGGGGGCGATAGGTAGATTATGTTGAGCTACGAAGCGGGATGTAATGAAAGAATGGGATGCTCCGAGAATCAAACAAACCGAGGCGAGGAGTAGAGTTAACTAGAAACATACCGAGCACTACTGCGGGGTTCTCTGGGCGACTTCAGCATCAACGTGCATTGCCTTGCCTCGTGCGTAGCTCTGTTGTCCTTTGTTAGACTGCGGGGTTTGGCTTCCGCTCCTTGTCTGTTGCTGGTTCTGTGTGGGGGTGTGTGGAGGGTTCCTCTTTGGGCAAGCATTGGCATAGTGACCAAGTTCTCCGCACTTGAAGCAAGTAGTAGTGGCAGGATTGGGCGGTGCCACGGTCCTTACAGGTGTGCCAACTGGGGCTCTCTCGCCGACTCCTGCCGGGAAGCCGGGCGGGGAGTCCGAGGAACGGGACGCCGAAACCGCCGAGCGGACCGCCGGAACCGCCGAACAAGACGCCGGGACTGCCGTCGCCCAAAGTTTCCACCCGGTCCCCCAAAGCGGAACGGGGTGTTCGGCGGTGGGTTGAAGCGCGGGCGAGACGCACTCCCAAACTGCCCAGAGCTGGCGGCCTTCCTCTTCTGCTCTCCAAGCTCCTTACGCTTGTGCTCCAAGCGGATAGCGGCATCAACTAGCCGCCGAAAGTTAGGAAAAGGATATGACATCAGGGGTACTGCAGCCGAACCAACCAACCCATCCGGGAACGGCTCCTGCTTCTTCCTATCTTCAAGCAACCTCCTCGACTGCATAGCGAGATAGCTCGGTGAACTTGTCTCTATACTCGGCCACCGACATTCCTCCTCGCTTCGGCCGAAAGGAACTCCTTCTTCTTGATCTTCATGACTCCGAGAGGGTATGTGATGGCTCCGAAGTTGGTGGTAAACTCCTCCCAAGTGATAGTGTCCGGGGGCGGCATGAGCGGCATAATACGCATCCCACCAAGCGGCCGCGAGCCTTGAAGTCGTCTCCGGCATACGACGGACCTTCTCTCTGTCGTCGCACCGACGGGTAGTGAGCATCTTCGGTATTGTCTTGAGCCAATCTTCGGCTTCCGGTGGATCGGCGGCGTGAGTAAACACGGGAGGGTGATGACTCATGAACTCCGGTGCTTGTTCCGAGGCGCGGGTGGCGGCACCGGCGGATTATTGACTCGAGCTTGCAAGTTTGTCACGGTGGTGGTCAAGTTACGGGAGGAGCCGGGTCCGGGCCTCCGAGGCTGCTGCATAGCGGGATCCATTTGTACTGGCTGGGGTGCTCTTCCTGCTGGTTGATCAACACCTGATCCTGACCTGGTGTTCACCATCTGAGTGTTAGGGACATTATTTTAGATGATTGCACCAAGGTTTAAACTTGGGAAGATAAGATAGCAATGATATTCAGATAAGACAGGTTCTGTTGTCTCCAAACAATCAGGCATAGCTTTCTGTACGTGTCACCAAAAATTATGGATTTTGGACTGATAAAAGGTAATGAAATTACGGAACTACTCCAACTGGAATCACCTCAATCGGAGTTATGTAGCTCTGGTTATAAAATAAACAAGTCAGGTAGGTCGGTAGTGTTTAACAGATTCGTGGGGCTGTAATGTTTTAGTCATATCTCTCTGGTTTTCCATCCAAATATTCTGAATTTTTCACAGAAAATCAGTAATGAAGAACTTTTCCAATTGGTTTTACCACAATCGGAGTTCTGTAGCTCGAGATAAAATTAAAACGATCATCTGTCGACTCGAAAAGCGTGCGAACAGATTTTTGGGATCTCGAATTTGTATTAAGGGAAAACTTAAGAGGACATAACGATTTAGATAGATAACTGATTGAGACTGAAAGATAACCCCACAAACTTACTACTAAACCAATGTCGTTGTGGTCATCACTCCACAACACATTGCACTCAACCAAAAATCCAACTCACACATTAAGCACAAAATCAAGCATTCAACCACACTTCTAAGCTAAACACACTTTACCGATCGTCTACTAGCGGTTACAAGGAAATCCTATCCTTAATTTTTAAACCTAAGGACTATCTTCTGCCATGGCATCTGTGCGAGCGTCAGGGGAGTCGTAGTGTGGCCTCTTGGGTGATGGGGAGGTACATCCTTCTGCGGCTTCATGGGCTTCCGGCTGCTCCCTGTTCAAAAGTGCAGCTTCCAAGGCACGCCTGCGTCTCCGGAGTGAAGATTTGCTGCCGTGCCGCATATAGCGTGTTGTTGGCATCGTCCAATGCGGTGTTCACGGCCGCAAGTAGACCCGGACATTGTTGAGCGTCCCTTCATAGGCCGGTGCCGGGGCGATGTAAGTCTTGGCTTCCCCACTTGCCCCGAATGGTGTGTAGCGGCGGTGGGTATCCTCCAACTTTGTCACGCTCCTTGTGAGAGAGCACATAGAGCGCTCTCCGAGCCGACTCGCTATCCCGGCATCCATAGTAGTCCTGTGAGCCACATCATGATGCTTGGACATCTCCTTCACTCCACGGCATGGAATGTACTCCTCCAAGATGGCAAAGCAACCTCCCAATGGGGCTCGAACCACGGATGGGTCCAAAGCTCACAATGGTAGACGGGGGCCTTATCATAGCCTAGGCGAAGTACCATTGCCCTCGGGTGGTCCGCCATAGGAATGCCTACTCCATCGGCTACGTAATGGTACACTTCCCAGATCGCTTCCCTCTCTTCCTCCTCTTGCTCTTGTTCCTCCATCTCTTGATCTGAGGAATCTTCATCTTCTTCTGGCGCTTGCTCCTCTAGGTTGGGTTGTTCAGCTAGCTCATCCTCCTCTTGGATCACCTCCTCCGGATCTTCCTCATCGTCAGGCACCATGATAAGGTTAGGGAAAACCACAGGTGCAGGCTCCATCTCAATCTCCTCATCTGTATCTCCATCATGCAAATCATGATACTGTTCCTGTGGAGCATACTGGTGGACTGCTCCAGCCCGAGAAGTCTCCAAGCTACGAACCATCTGTAGTGTAGTGCAGAATGAGAAAGATGGTAAGGCAAAAAGGACGAGAGCTAAGGCAAGCACAAGATAAAGAATGCAGACAGCTCAAGAGTGAAGCAAAAAGGCAAGAGTAAGGTTAGTAAAGAATAAAGCAAGCATGTGTAAGAAAGCTTCTATGAATATAAAATCCTTAATTCGACCATTTTCTATCTAGGCTAGCGTTCCTACAGTCAACACAGCTCTGATACCACTCTGTCACACCCGGTTTTAAAGGCAAAACCGAATGCATTGATCACGTGTGCGCCAGGATCAAGTTACACACACGCTTAGACATTATGAATACCAAAAACAGTGCCACACGAATAAAGAGTTATTACAAACCATAGTTTTAAATGAAACTTAAACAACGAGTTCTCGCAGCGGACAAAATGCCTCCACAGGCAGCTGACTGAAGGCTACGCACACCTAGAACTCCTGGATATCTTCTGGATTATCTTCAAAGTTCTCCCAGTCTGAGCAGCAAATCCGGTATTGTAGATGCAAGAGAATAAACAAGCGTGAGCACATTTCGTACTCGGCAAGGGAAAACAACATAACATGCGAGGCCATATGGTGGATGGCTAAGGTTCAAGCACTTTAGCATTTTAGTTGGTCAAGTTTTATTAGCAACTCGATTACTAAAGGTGTAAGTTCATACCAACCCAATTACATAAGATATAAGCATCATAAAGAAATAAACCACAATTTAAACATTAAAGTTCCATAACTTAATCATGTGAGTGTCCAGGCCGCTCTTGACCGTGAGCACGGCTAATCGATTAGTTTAACACTCTGCAGAGGTTGTACATCTTTACCCACAAGTAGCGTTAAAGCTCCGAAGAACTTTGGACCCAACCATGCGGTGTTTGCAAGACACCATACCACACTTCCGAGGTGTGATTTCATAGGGACGCTACATGGCCTTTACAAAGGTTCTTTAGCAAGTTATGACCCACAAGGTCCGGATCAGTTAGCAAGGTATAAAGTCCCCTAGCAGGTCAATACCCCACCATAAAAGAATAACTCACCCAACCCCCTGCTAGAGCGAGTCCATACCCCACAGTACCGCCGATCCCTTGTCCTTATCAGGTAAGACCATCCCAAGCTAAAGTTCCTAATTATTCAGCCAAGACCATTGCCCATTAGTTCTTGTGGTTGTCTTGTTTTCTGGGTGGTTCTCCATGTTCCGATTAGCATATTAAAGTGGTCTTGTAAAGATAAAAGATCATAAACGGAACATGAAATAACAAAAGGTAACCAAGTAGATTAATACCAATACCCGATTGAGCATGCTAAGCAATAACTACCACAAGATTAATTTAATTCCGGCATCAAGGTAAAGGTAGTCAAAAGCTAGGCATGATCCTTAATAGGTTCCCATCAAATTAATGCAAGCGGAAAGTAAAAACAGTGAATTTAAATGCATGTTATGTAGGACAAGCGGGAATGCATCAAGGAATACTTGCCTTCAACAAAGCCTTGCTGCTCAAACTCGTGCGCGACCGGATCTTCAAATCCCTCGAACGAATCGCTCTTTACGGTCCACAATCATCACGTACAAGAATAAGAAACAGTCACCAAACAGATCAAACAGATCTAAACAGTAGCATAAAACTAATCTACGCTTCGAGACGAACGCGTGGACATAAAGAACGCTAAAATCGGAGCTAAAACGACCAAGTTATGGCTTTGGGAAGGTTCAGGGACTAATCTGCAAAGATTTGAAAAGGTTTTGGGCTAAAATAAAGAAAAAGGACTAAACTGTAAGAAATCTTATACGGTGGAAGGATATTTTTGTAAATAAAGAAAATCCGGGGGCTTTTTCGCAAAAAACGCCGGGGGGGCGGCGGGTTGACCGGCTTGGCCGGGTTGACCCGATCTAGATCCGTTGGATCTAGATCCGACGGTGGTGGTGGCTCGCGGTGCGGTGGCTAGATGCGGGGCGCCGGATCGTCATCCGACGGCCACGCAGACGCGCAAGCGGCGGGGCGGCGGCGCGCGAAGGCCGGCGGCGGCGGCGGCGGCGGGCGGCGGCGGCGGGCTCGCCGGCGGGGACCGGTTTTGGGGTTCCGGGCCACGAATCGAAGCGCGGACGGCACCTACTCGACGCGCGCGAGGCCGCGGAGCAATCTAGGGCGGCGGCTCGGGTGACGGCGCGGCGGAGCGGCGGGTCGACGCGGCGGCGCGGCGTGCGGGCTCCCGGCGACGGCGCTAGGGCGAAGAGGGGCTCGGGGTCGACAACGAGTGGCACCGGGGAGCTCCTCACCTCATGGCGCGGCTCCCGGGCGACTCCTTGGCGGCGGAGCGGCGACGGCGGCGGGGATTCCACGGCGGCGGCGGCGAGCTCACACGGCGGCGCGGCTAGGGTTCGGCGGGGCGCGTGCGAGGGCTTAGGGCGGCTCGGGTTGGGGTCCGGGGGCGGCGGCGCCTTAAATAGCCCGGGCGGGGGCCTCCTTGGCGTGCGCGCTACGCGCGGGGAAGGCGTCGTGGCCGAGCCGGACTCGGGCGGCGCGGCGGCGGCGGAGTCCGGGCGGGGACGGAGCCGGGGCCGCGGGATGACGGGTGGGGCCCCTAGGTCGGCGGCACGGGCACGGGCGGGTGCGACGGGGCGCGTCGGATCCGGATCCGACGGCCCGGATCGAGAGCGAGCGGCGAGGCGCGGGGCTGGCCGGGCCGCCCGGGGCCGTAAGGCCAAGCGGGCCGGCACGCGCGGCGGGTGCGGTGGCTGCCGCCGGCTAGCCGGGCCGGGCCGGTGCGCAAGCGAGCGTCGCGCGCGAGCCTTTGGCTGGGTTGGGCTTAGAAGATAGGAAAGGGTTTAAGGGAGAATAGTTTAGGAAATTTTGGTTTTGGGTTTTGAAAGGGATTCAAACACAAAAAGAATTCAAACCTGAATTTGAATTCCAGCAGACAAAAGAAATGCACCAGCATGAATGCCACAAATCAATCCTATATTTTATTAACTTTATTTTAGAAAAGTTGTAAATGCCTAAAAATAAACAAAACAACCTTATATTCCTTAAGCAAATAAATGGTTGCTATCAAATTTTAATAAAGCCAAAATTTTAATAGAATTAGGGTGTTACATAAGGTCGTCTGGGGGATCTTCTGGAAGGACTTTAGGAGGTCGTGTGGGCCACCAACTACGTCGGTTGGGCCCACTGACAGATCGGCGGGTTTTCTGGTAGGCCAGACCCACTTGTCGGGGACGGTCGTGAGCCTGGTCGGTGGGGACTCAGGGTACTTAAAAAAAGATATTGATCTTTTGTATATATAGTATAGATAATATAACTACAACATGGTTACTCTCCGTTAATCCCAAACAACCTAGTAATTGAAAATGATGCAGGTTCTAGTTGTTGCTCTGATGGATCTTGCCTTCGCCCAATGTTTCTGGCACTCAGACAACTCCGCGGTTTCCGTAGTGTCACTTAGTTCCTCCTCATCTAAAAAGATTTGTCAACTCGAGAAAAAATTGGGTATGAGGACCAACCGCAACCGGTGATCGATTCATCTACTAATTAACTTTTTCGTTCGTTTGACTATCATCTTTTCCCACATGTTTTTTACAAATCGATAAACCAACAAGTTAAATCTAAAGTGCATTTAATAATAGCTACAAAGATATATATTTTACTGTAGTTAACTAATTTGTCCAATAGATATTAGTGATCAAATTGAAGTAAAAAATAATGATGTCATATATTTAAGAACGAAGGGAGTAATTATTATCAAGGAAAGAACTATCATTAGCGCCCACCAGAGTCCCGTAACTTTCAGCCCTTCTGGTTTTACGGTGAAAAATGGGCCTCCGTCCCCACACTACACACCTTGATTTTTCTCGAGTTGACAGTTTTTTTTGTTTTTTATTAACTCTTTTGTCTAGTAATAAAAATTCAGCAAATCTTTTGCCTTCCGTTAAATAAAAAGATAGAACACCATATATGTACTTTAATGACAGCGATGTAACACCATGGTAATTATCATTTATTTTTAACAATCATCGAGCCAGGTGTCCGATCCTTTTACCTGTTGGGCGGACTCTTTCTGCTTGCTTTGCTTCCTTTTCATCCTGATCCGATCCGACGAGATCGGTAGGTTACTACGTGTTGAATAATAAAATTACCCTGCGTTCTGAAAAGAACAAGATCAAATGTTTGCCTGCCTTGCTGCTACAGTTTTTACAGTGTGTAACCTTGGTACACACACATATATATGCAGGTAGTGATCCATCACAATCATATGTATATATATGTACAGATCGTCACACGTAGGCACATATATACAGGACCTGATCAGGACTCGTAGTGCTAGTGCCTTCACGCACGTGTCCCACAATCGTTGGCTTGGCCAACCTATAAATCTCACTCCTCGCCAGCATTTGCAACAAGCAAGCAGCTGCCATATTCCTGCCAAGCATTGGCGATCATAGTATCATACTACAAGATCAAGTGAGAAGGCCGGCACGGGCCTGCGCCGGCTAGAGTAATGAAGACGACGACGTGGTTCCTCCTTGTGATGGTGATGGCGGCGGCGGCGGCCGCCGTCGCCTCCGCTGCTGCTGCTGATGATGACAACAAGGCAGTGATTGACCCGAAGCCCAAGCCACAACCCGACCACCAGCCCAAGAAACCAATGCCTCAGCCCTACCAACCCAAACCAACAAAGCCAGAACCAGACCATCCAACAAAGCCAACTCCAGAACCCACCAAACCCAAGCCCTACCCGATGCCCAAGCCACAACCCTCCTACCCGAAGCCCAAGCCGGAGCCACACCCGGGACCAGGAGGCCCCAACAAGCCCAAGCCACCAGCACACTCGGCGGGCGGCAACTAACTGATCGAGACCACTACACCAGAGCGCCGACGAGCAACTTAACCATCGCCATCACCATGTACCGTCAACCTTCTTGCAAGCTGCAGTATGTCCTCGTTAATATATATACATATATATATGTATAATAAAACAAGCAGCTGGCATTGGCATGGCATCGTCTGTATATGTGTACTGTCCATCCAATCAGTGTGTATCTTGTTTGCTTCTGCTTTTGCACCTTTATATATACTTACCTTTACCGATCAAGTTACTTGAATTGGTGTGCAATATTTTGTGTGGTCGTGGACCGAGCCGATCACCAGTCACCACCTACTATATATCATTACAAATTTACAATAGAATTAGTGTTGCATAAGTTCCGGTTGATTTCACTATCTGCTACTTGAATTGGTATGATCGATGATGAGCGTCGTCTATAGCTGTTCTAAAATATAATGCGTGTTTTCAAGTTTATGGAGGATGGATACAGATGGGCTCATTTCTGTTTTGGGCCTACTTCCACCCTTTCTTTGTGTTCGGCAAAGCTGGCTCCAAGTACATGGGCACTCTTAATTTTACTTGTGACAACGGGTGGGGTGTATGTTACACTAGCTCTCGTAGGGGCTAATATATCTTTTAAACTTATTGTACTTCAAAATTATTTAAAAATTAATAAACACCCATCTACACTCACATTTCTAGTAATTCAACATAATACTCATATCTATGTGTACTTTATCTTTGTCTAGTTGTGATTGATTCTCAAATAGTAAGTACTCTATACAATATTTCATCTATATTCACATTTTTTAAATTTTGTATCATACCTCTATACATTATGTTTAGCATAAAAGTTAATAATTTTCGTAACTTCCTACAAATACATGTATAGATGGTCTACATGGTGGCATTTATCATGTGTATATACCTCAATTTAGTACTATTGTGTTTCCATATTATTAATAATGGCATAAGTAGCTAACTTGTAATCTTATATTAATTTACTTTCATATATTTCTATAAGATGCACATGAAGATAAAGATGAAGGTATTTAATTTATATTATTTTTAACAATGACATACATGGGTACCTTACATACAAATTTAAAATATCATTTAAGTCATTTACAATGTTATGCATGAGTAAGTTGGATAAAAAAATATGGGGATACATTCATTATTTTTTACAATGGCAAAACTTGGTATTTAGATACAATTTTAATTAGGCTTTATTTTAATTTTTTTATGATGATAGTGGTGGGTAACCATATAGAAAATATAATAGATGAACGGTTATGGTTATTATAGTTTGCAAAATTGATGTTGATGTTTCTGATTTTTGTGAGAGTTTCTAAAAAAATTCTAGTGTGTCCCGTGAGAATTAATACAGAGTCCTAAAAATAAAAAATGAGGCAACTCTCTCTCTCTCTCTCTCTCTAATTATTTTCATCCAACTGTGATTGATTTTCAGTTATTAATTATTCTATAACTATAATGTTTTCATCCACTATAATCTTTAACTTCAAATGAGAGTGAGACATTGTACTGTGTCTATGTTGCAATTGGACAAAAACGCTCACTTTACATCACATGTATTGTATGTGCTTAAATTTGTTTAGTGGATCCTATGTTTTAGCTATAATTTTAACAAAGAAATATATTATCATCACTTCATCAATATCATTATAGATGATGCATGACACTGTGACGCCCCAGGTTTTCGGCCAGGTTAATTAACCCTAATGATCCGGTCAACCGCGTTGACTTTGGTCAAACGGCGGTCAACCTGGGCCATCACTTCGAAAACATCACCAACAACCCCTAATGGCACCCCTTGGTCAACTCATGGTCAAGGTTGGGTCAAAACCCTAGTCAAACCCCTTGAACCCCTTGACCCACCAGTGTCAGCCAGAACTTTTGCCGCGTTCTCCAAAATTCACCTAAACACTTCAAAATCTCCCAATGTAAAAGTTGTGTGTTTTGTCGAGGGACACAACTTTCATGTTGAGTGGCATTGCTGGTTTGAAGTGCAAATGGGTGAAAAACTCAAGTCAACGCTCCTGGTCATTGTTCATCGGCGCCCAGAAAACAGCCAACTTGGCATCCAATTTGTGCACAAATGGTTGAGAAAAAGACCCTATGCCCTTTACCAAAGTTGTAGAGGAATAGGAGATCTACAACTTTGCTGTTGATCACTCGGTCCACTTCTGTTGAAGAATTTTGAGAAATCGATGTCGAACAGTGCTAGGCTGAGTGGAGTTGGCGCTCCAGAGCGCGCGCGCCCGCACCGGCGTCGTTGCGCCACGGTCCGCCGGGTCCGCACGCCGAGGCCGGCCGGCGTCTAGTGGTCCGTGCGCCGCGCTCCCTAGTCCCCCGTGCGCGACATCTACGGGCCCACCGGCCGAGCCACGCGGCGCCCGCACGTCGGCCACACCGCGCCGCCCGCGCACCGCCATTGGCCCACGGCCGTCGCACGCCGCCGCCCACTCCCCGCCGTACTCCAGCCATGCCGAGACCCCACAGCGACGGGATTGCCTTGGCGCGCAAGGAAGCAACCCACCGCCTTGCGCTCGCCTATAAAAGTCGTCGTCCCCTTCCCCGCGCGTGAACACCGAGCCCGCCGCCGTCCGCCATAGATGCCACCACGGTGAGCTCCCCGCTTCGTGTGTTCCCGATGGCGTTCAAGCACCCCCAGCCCTTCCCCATGCACCCACAAAGACCCCGCGCTCACTTGTTGGCCAGACCGGGCCGCCGGTTCGCCGGAGTGGAGCTTCCAGCGGCCGCCGCCGCCGGTCTCCGCCGTGGCCGCCCTCCGGCACGATTTCAGCCACGGGTGAGTACTCAAATAAAGCCTATGCAACTCTTGGACCATCCCCAGCTGCTTCCCCGGCCAAGGCCGCCGGCGAGGTCGCCGGAATCCGGCCAGCCGCGCCGCCTCCCCTTGCCCTGGATCACATTACTTGCTCTAATTTATTCCCAGGGGTGTAATCGTGAGCCAGGGGCATAACTGTAAACATTCAAATACTTTCCAAGGGTCTGTTTGCAAAGAAGAATCTTCCCCTTTTGTGTGCCTTGACTGGAACTTGTAAAATCAATATCAAATCATAGAAAAATCCATAAATTGCAAACCCAATTTTGTTGTGCTCAGTGTAACAAGAACTACAACTTTCTCCAAAGGTGTATATACTTTTTAGCTACAGTTTTTGCTTGAAAAATAGAAATGTAAACTCCCTAGATCTATGTTTCTGCAAAACCTAGACAAGCTCTTGAGCTATATTTTGGGTACGTTGTACTCCATGTCATGACAGGTCACCACACCAAAAATTGCACAAAGTTACTGAAGAAATCTTTTTATAAAAATCATTTTGTGAAATTGACAAATATGCCTAGATGATTTTTGTAGCTTCAAATATAATTATTTTTTAGCCCAACTTCTGGCTACTGTCTTTTTATATCAAAGTGCATCCTCGGTGAATTTACCATGAATTTATCACTGTTAGAAATATTATTTCCTCATTTATGCTTGTTTTTAATCATAAATATGTGTAGCATGTTTCATAAGGGCTATGTGTGTGTTTGATAGTTCTTTAAGCTTGTTTTGTACCAGAGTGTATGTAGGAGAAAGTTGGGACTCATTTATGTTATATTTATTTTGATATGCATTTATGTCCTTTTATGCTAACTAGTAATGCATTTAAATCTTGTACATTAAATTCAGTGGTGCAAAATCAATTCCTTGCTGTCCAAGAGAGTACTCCTGGTCATTAGAACCAGTTGGTACTGCTGGGACAGTTTGATATGTTTTTGGTTGTTTAAAAGAGTGCAAACTAGATTAATTTAGTAAAAGGAAAATAGGAAAATGCCTCCTTTTGTGCATAAGTGAAATAAATGAGTTAGAAAAGTAAAATGGTGGTGCAAAAGTAAATTCCTTGCTGTTTGTATTTAAATAAGATATTCCTTAATAGATGTGCACATGATCACATTAAAGAAAAGGCTAAAAAGGCTCTTAATTATCTTTAAAAGGGAGAAATGTTTAAATGCATTTCTTAAGGTGAATATGACCAACACTACCAACTGGTAGCTGTTGCTACTGTTTTGTTGTGTGAATTACATTAATCCATTTAAATATATATGTACACAGTCACTATTAAAAGTCTAGATAATCAAGCATTGCATATTGTTCCTTTATAGGAAGGGTATGCGGAATGTATTATTATCTAGGTGGATGTGTTCAATCATGCACCCCATGTGTCATAAGATGTTTGGAAAGTAATAATCAAATGATCACTAAGTCTTGAATTGCATCCTCCGTGTAGAAGTTCCCGACAGTAGCTACACGCTCGTGCCAGCGGACGTGAAGGAGGGAGCTGAAGGAGACGTGCACTACGTCGCCATAGAGCAAGACCCGGGCCAAAGTCCGGAAGTGTATCTAACTACTTGTGCCAACGAAGGTAAGCCCCGGTTTATTCATTAACCCCAGTGTTTTTTTAAAACTTCTGAATTTACTTCTTGTTATTGTATGTGCACTTACGTTCAGGAGTTGAAATGAAACCCTAGTTGCATGATCCATAAGTACCTATGATCTTTTACTAGCATGTTAGGTCTCTAGTTCCTATGCTTAAGGGTACAAGTCGAGTGATGTTCGTCACTCGCGAGAATAGGATCTTCTTTATGGAATCACCATATTGATTAAATGGATTGCTCATGTGGTAAGAGCATGGGATTTGGGCTCCAGTCCAATGGCTTCATTGGTTAAGTGTTTGAAAGCACTAAACACTTGCCGGAAATGGGTACAGTAAGCCTAGTACCTAAATGAGGTGGTACAGGGTTTTACTATCACTACTCTTAGGGTTGCGGCCCCGGGCTTGCTACCTGAGTGCATGCGTGAGGCTGGGTGACCTTCGTGGCGTAGCCCAGATAAACCTTGTACTTAAGACTGTGAGCTATTATCCCCAAACCGAAGAATGATGGGAACCGCCTGGTTGGTGAACTCTTAGTGAGGGCACCTTCCGTGTGTTTAGGTCCACCTTGCAAGGTTATGAATCAATCGATTGTCGGCCTCTCACCGTAATCTGAGACTACTTACCCGACTGGCCATGATATCCTTTTATGATGGAACTTTGTGAAGATGATTACTTTGATTAATTGTTTGTACAACTTTGGTTGCAATAGTTGCTTATCTAGTAATGATTACTTAAACTAGAACATGAGCTAAAATATGGAAAGTAAGGATCCACTACGTAGCAGCTTTTTGGCAAACAAACCCACTAGCCAAAAGCCTTGCATGACTAGAGGTAAAGTCTTTCTTTTAGACGGGTAAGTCTTGCTGAGTATTAGTATACTCAACCTTGCTTTATAAATGTTGTTCCAGGTAATGCATCTGATGTGTGGCCCGGAGAACTTCCACCCAGGGGCGGAGGCAGAAATCCACCATAGGGGGGTAGAGCCATAGGTTTACCATTTAACGACCTTATAATCATAGTCGCATATTAGCATTTTAGTTAACTGATGTAAAGAAACACTTAATTTCTAAGAAAATTGCAAGCACTTGTTGAGCTCTGATATGAAAAGATGGCTTTAATACATGAACTAATGAATACTAACAAGTAGATAATGGGAGATTAACAGGCACGAGTTAATGAATATTAAGTAGATTAGCATCTTGTTGGGGGTGCCAGGCCCCCCTCAGTCCCCCCTCCCTCCGCCCCTGCTTCCACCCGTCTGGGAGCTGGAATGGGTGGATGACGAAGAGTGATTGCATCATGGACAGGCCTCCCATGATGTGATAGTATCGCTTAGTTATCTTCCACTGATTTCAATAAACTCTGAACCATTTACTTTCGTGTCAAAGAACTATGTTTGTAATAATGGACCCTAAGGGGATTTGATGTTAATTTGTAAGGCACTCCCGACTCTCCTTCGTGGGAGTTTTAATGCATTCGTTCGATCCTCTCTGTGTTTCCAAGTGATTTACCGGGTGTAAACCCGACAACACTCAACGGGATGCTTCTTTATTATCGCTTAATGACCAAATGGAGTGGTTTAGGCGATAGTACGGAATTATCTCGGGTGGGGTTGTCACATACACACATCATGCATACATCTTAATTATTTTAGCATATACCAACAATGTAAGAGCAACTCCAAGAAACTACTAGCTGTCTTGACTTGACTAGCTAAAAATGAAAAAATCAACAAAAATAGCTTACCAACAGCCTCTTCAAACACCCCGCTAGCTATCCTCACTAGATAAACCGGCACCTTCGCTAGCCAAATATGGCTAGCGCCATCTGCTCGGTATCCCCACATATCCCAACCTCTCGTGCGGTCTCCCACCTCCGTCGCGCGGGCGGGCGGCGCGCGCGGAGGTGGGGGCGGCCAGCCAGAGGTGGGGCGGACAGCGCGGAGAAGGGGGCGGCCGATGCGGAGGAGGGGGTGGCTAGAGCGGAGGCGGGGTGGCCAGCCGGCTGTAGTAGGTCCTCTGGCCGCCATGTATGGTAGAAGAAGGAGCATGTTGGGGGTGATAGCCGAAGCTACCGAGTACCAAACAATGAAGGGGAACAAAAGCTCGAGAACCAAAACCAAAACACAAGACAAAGGACAACCAAAAGGCTCTCTTCTCAACAATGGAATTCTGAAAATTACAAGTGTCGATCTGTCTCCTTTTATAGGTGGGCGGACTTTTTACATTCCGAGGATACCCTCGTGTGAAACGGATCTAAACAGAATGTACTAGGCTACTTCTGGAAAATCTCCAATTAGGTCTCCACGTAATCGACACTTCATGATGTCACGCCGCAAATCGCGGCGCCTTTCTTGTTGTCATCACGTGCGCCTGTCGGGAGAAGACCTTCAATCTTTTGGAGATTTCCCTTTCGCCTGGTACCTTTCGTCACCTGAAATATAGAATCACATTCAAACATGAAAACGTTAGGTGTTAGATACAACGAAACCCGCCGAGCGAATCGCCGGCTGAGAATACCTGGGTGAGCAAGATTCACTCCTGGGGTTTCGTCGCGGGAGAAAACAATCAGCCTGATCGAAAACCCTAACGCCTCAGGTCTTTTTGAGCTCATTTTGCAGCACTGCTAGCGACGAAGGGTCCAAGCCGGAAAAACGACTTCTGAAAGATGAGAAAAGATTTAAAGGCTCCTGGGATTTCGCCGCCGGGCCTTCCACACAAGAATCCGAGCGACTAACACACTCTTTTATTTTTAGTGTGCGAAGGGCTTGATTCCGAATCCCCCCAACAGAATCCCCTCTATAGCGAAGCGTTTTTGCCTCGGCGCAAACCTGAGCCAGCGAAACCCGGGGATCGAGAATCGAGGCACAAGAAAACGTCTTCCGAGGCGTCGGTTTCCAAGGGCCCTGCTTGAAATACCTCAAATGCCCCTGAGGCGCTGCGTTTTACCGTTAGGTTCAAAAATTTTGGACCGTTGGGTTTTACTCCCTATAAATAGATGGGGTCGACGCCGAGGTGAGCCCGCTGTCATTTTCATTCTCACTTCTCTCTTTTGGTTTTTCGCCTGCTCCTGCTGCCTTTGCGCCCTGGTCGCCCCAGCGGAAGCCTTGGTCGACTCAAGAGGTTAGTTTTCTTTCTGGCTTGAGTGTATGCTTTCACTCTTTGGTCGTCGGTGTTACTTATTCGAATCCGATTTTCTAATGACCTTACGCGGCTTGCGATAGGCGCTCTGATATAATCATGGAGGACGAAGGGTCATCCTCGAATCGTGGGAAGCAAGAGATGCCACCGGAAGCTACGGAGGTCAGCGCGATATCTTCTACCTCGTCATCTAGCACGGAGTCTGGTAAGATCTCTGGCCTGGATTGGTCTGCCGGCTCTCGCGAGAGTGGCAGTACTTCGTCCACCTCTAGTAGCGATGAAAATAGCAGTTCAGGGGATGGGAGTTATGTCGAAATAATGCTGAGTGACACAGATGCCGGAAAACGTGACGCCGACGTGGAGGAGGGCGAGATTGGAGAGGATGCTGATGCAGCTGTTGAAGAAGCTGCGGAAGGGTCCAGAGAGAAAGCTGACTTAGCAAAGGCCCAGACTTGTTATATTGGTCGGTCTTTAATGACCCAAGCAGATTTGGATGCGCTTCGTTTGGAAGGCTGCTTTGAGCCCGAGACCTGCCGTTTACCTGGAAGGAAACCACGCCGAAGCCCCGAAAAAATGAGAGTGTGGTCTTTCGGGATTTCTTTACCGCTGGGCTTCGGCTGCCAGTATCCAAGAAGTTTGCGGATGTCTTGGCGGCTTATAATGTTCAGGTCCACCAGCTGACTCCTAACTCTATTCTGCAAGTGCTGAAATTTCTGTGGGCCTGTCGCACTTTTGCCGGTGATAATGATGTGGATACCTTCGTTCATCATTTTGAGATTCACTGGGCAAGGAAACTTATAACTGTCGACGACGAAGAAAAAGAGGCTCAGTATGGCTGCTGCACATTTTAGACGCGTCGCCCTAGTAAGAATCAAGCTCCGGTGGAGCTAGCCCCAGCGTACAAGAACAAATGGGCTAACCGGTGGACTTCATACTGGTTTTATGCTCCCATCACAGTGGTAGGGCGAAACTCAAAGCAAGAAGAGGTGACGACGTTCGACCTGGCAAGCCGTATGGTTGATTTGGAAGTTGAGCTGTCGCCGGAGCTGACGAAGGCCATCCGGTCATCGGCAAGCACAGCTGCATTTTACCAGGCGACGTGCGTGATCACTACGCGGGACGCCCTTGAGGAATTCGTGGCTGCCGACGTCTGGCCGTGCCAGCCCCGATGGGGATCGTGGGCATTTAAAATGCAGTGGCTGCCAGGGCTGGACGACAACGTGTGAAGCCCCATATTCAATGTCTAGCGGCCCGCAGACAAATCTGATGATGAGATCGTGGCCGAGGTGGAAAAGAAAGTTGTCCAGATGTTTGGAAACTTTACCCACAAGGAGTGGGAATGTGCCCAAACGATTCTGAAACATCAGGGTCGTGTTAACCGAGTTTTTGACGAGATGGGTGTTACATATTCTCCTCGACCGGTGCCTCTGACAGACAGCAAGAAAATGCAGCCACCAGGCAATATTGGATCCGAGGCTGTCGAGACTTCCAGAAAGACCAAGTCAGGCAAAAAAACTGCAGTTGTGGACAGTGCTATGAAGAACACCAAAGCCCAAGACGTCTTGCCCAAGCGAAAGGCGGATGCTGCTAAAGCTACCCTGCCTCCGCTTGCAGAAAAATCTACGAAGTTGTTGAAAGTTAATGAGACATTGGCTCGCCGCAAGGCTGAGGCGGCAAAGGTGGCCGCGGCCGAGAGGGAGAAGAAGAAAACCCATGACACCGCCCTCACCGCTGATGCAGATAAGAGGCTGGCTTTGAAGAAGAGGCCTTTGGAAACAACAGAAAGGGCGAAGCGGGTTACGATCAAGGAGAAGGGGCCCGACGAGGACGAGACCTCCGGAAAGAGGGCGCGGACTGACCCAGTCGCGGAGACTGATGAGGACGTTGATGGCATGCCGATGCCTCAAATCCAGCCCTGCACTAACTATCCTCCGAAGGGGCCGGCGCAGAAATTGACGGAAGAGCCGTCGTCGGCGGACCTAGCTGATGCTGAGGAGTTGGAGGCACGCGAGGCTAGGGGCAAGCGCGTGGCGGAGTTGATTCAGAAGGAAATTGCCATGGCCGACGCAGCCCCGAAAGAGTGTGTGGCCGGCCTTGTGGATGTCGTAGACGAATCTGGAGATCTTTGCTATATCGACGACGATGCTGCTTTGGAAGTGAAAAGCACAGATGCTCCCCTTCCGCAGCCCCAATGCGGTTTTGTGGTTGTTGCTGCGCATCTGGGCGAAGGTTCTGGTGCGAAGGCCCAGAATCCAATCGACCTGGATGCTCTGGAGATTGGGGAGTCCGCGGCACACGGGTCACATTCGCCGCCACCGGTGTCAGATGATTTTGACCCAGTAGCGGCGAAAGTTATTGGTGGCATTGTGCCGGAGCCAGCGACAACACCCAATGTTGTTCAGCTTGAAGACGCTGGTACGATGTTTTTACCCAAAGATGGTTTTTCGTGTTTTTCCTATTAGTCATGCGTTCCATTTACTTATGCCTTTCGTTTTCGCACTAATTTTAGCGGCCAAGACTCTAGTCACCTTGAGTGTCAAGGACCTGAAAAAGAAAACTCCTCAGGTTGAAACGGATCCCTCCGCCTCAAGGGCAAGCCTCGCATCTGTGCTGGGAGAACCTGGTATGAAACAATGCCTATCGCTTTGTTTATAGCATTTTGACTTGGTACCTTCGCTATGTTGGCTATACGAAGGGGTATGTGCGAATAACGCAATTGCTAACTTTTGCAGATTTTGAGCGCACCCTGGAAGATTTGAGCGCTAACGATTTGATGAAGATTGTGCGTGCTTATCTTTCAAGGGGCATTGTTGCCTATCAGAAAGGCTTTGAGAGGGAGGCTGCGGAGGCCAGAACCTCTCTTGATAAGCAAAAGTTTTTATAAGACGAGAACCGACGCTTGAAAGAAGAAAACGAGAAATTGCGATAAGAGTCTCGTCTTCAGGCAGACCAGCGTGCTAAGCAACAACATGAATGCTTTGAAGAAAGAGCTAGAGCTGAGCTTTAAATGCTATGAAGAATGTCGTGGAGAGTTGAAGGATATGGTTACCCAGTACGACGCTCAAAACATCCTTTTGAAGGCCAATGCTGACCTTATCGCGGAGTTGAAGAAAGTAAAAGGCGAGCTTGAGGATACTCTAGAGAAGAACGAGGCATACTGCCATCAGTGGGGGGCATATCTGGCGACAGAGTATCGTCGAGCTTTGGAGAGTTTTGGAGTCGAGGCCCAGGACTTCAAAATTACTGACAATATCTCGAGCTTTGTGGAGTGGTTGCATAGCGAACTAAAGCTCCTGCCAGACACCATGAGTAAGATCGGGGATTATGGCGCGGCAACTTGCTCTGAAATGCTACTTCATCTTCTCGAGCGACAGGGTTGCAATCATTTCAAAGCTTTCGGAAGCCGGAGCTTTGAATTCCCTTCGCCTGACGAAACCCCAGCCCCAAGCAAGACGGTAGAATTAATTAACAAGATCGTTCTCCGCAACTTTTGGGCTAAGAGTGGGCGAACGCATGCTCGAAAGAAAGCCGTGGATCGGTTGAAAAAGGTAAGCCTTTTCGGTTCATTCTGACTTCGATCGATTTTGTTGAGCTATCATTTGCGCTGATGTGTAATGCTTTCTTCCTTCTCACAGTTCTATTTTGGGCAGGCGAAGCAGGCTCTGGAGCTTCGTGAGCATCGCGCGACACATGGAGCGGACGCGACTTTGGGGTCGTATGGACCCCCTAGAGATTGGCCGCCGAAGACAAGCGACGACGCCGTTGATCAAGGAGTCCCTGGAGCCCCTGTCCGTGAAGCATCTAGAGTCGAAGGCGGCCCAGTGGATCCCGTGACTGGCGAAGCTCTGGCTCCCCTTCGTCACGAAGAATTGCCCCGGGACCCTGCCTCTGCTCCGGCCAAGTAGTTCTAGGCTAAAAACTGAATTGGCGTGTTGGCCTTTGAAACTTTTGACAGTTGTGATATAAATTTAAGTGTGACGCGTATTGACAAACATGATGCGAGAGCAAGGCGCTGACTATGATGCTCGAAACTCTTTGTGATACCAGTATTTTTGGTTGTTTTTAACTAAGGTTTTCGCTGCTTTCGACTTTCTGTTTTCGAAAGAACACGTCTTCCCCCCTTCGGAAGCGGGGAAAACCAGAGTTTATTCGTTTTTCTTATGACCGCGGAATTGACGAGGTTTCGATAACGCTAGCTTGTTAAACTTTGAGCGATGCAAAGTGCTGAGTTTATCTGCTTTTCCTTTGCTGCTTTTCGTTAGGAACGAAACTAGCCTGCGATGCGACGCCTAGGCGTGAAATGTATCGCAGGGCTAGAAACTGCTTGCCCTTGTCAAATTTTACAGCTTTTGAGCTGTTTTTTTACGACACACACTCATTTCCGGCTTTGAATAGGTTCACCTTTGAGGCGTTAGGCATCGCTTGCGATGATGTTTCTACAAAAATTGGCAATTGCGGTGTCCCCGTTTGGGAGTTTTTCGATTCGAGGTTGAATCGCTTTTGTACGTCCTTTATGGACGGGCTGCAACGAAAGCAGCTCTTTAAAGTATTGATTCTTGTGAATCGTTTTGATTACACCACTTGTGGGTGGGCTACCCATGGGTAGCACTTTAATGCTCTCGCTTTAGGAGAGGGCTATTCGAAAATAGCACTTTAATTCATCCTCTTTTGGGTTGGGCTATCTTAGGATAGCACTTTAAATTATGCGAAAGAAACACGACAAATCTTTAGGGAGGAAGTATTCCATTCACTTGGAAATAAATTTTACATCAAGGCTGCCTCGTTAAAAACCTCACGCTCCAGAGTGGAGTCCTCCCTATGTGAGGAAAAGAGTACCCGCCTTGTTATTGAATTTAAAATGCGCGAAAGTAAAGACTGGAAAATGTAAAACTAGGTGAGTCCTCCGCACTTATAGTTCCGTGCGAAGGGCTCCTACTGAAACGAACTACGGGAAAAACTTACACAAGTTTTCCACATTCCACGAATGTGGCAACTCCTCGCCTGCCTCATCTTTGAGACGAAAGGCCCCATCTCGAACAGAGCTTGAGACCACGTATGGTCCTTCCCATGCAAATTGGAACTTGCCTACGGCATCAGCATTCTTCTTTCTTTTTAGGACAAAATCTCCCACCTTAATGTCTTTGAGAGATACTTTCTTGTCCCTCCACCTTCTGGTTTCTTCTTGATACTTCAACAGGTTTTGGACTGCGTCGAGCCTGTCAATTTCCACGAGGTCTTTGTTGGCTTCTTCGCTCTCGCGAGAGCTTCCGGCCAAAACTCTGGCGCTTTCGTTGGTAAGTTCTTCAGGGCACATTTCTTCGGCCCCATACAACAGCCTGAATGGGGTGAATTTAGTGGTTCTCGATTTGGTGGTGTTATGCGACCAAATAACTCTCGAAAGCTCATCCGCCCATTTTCCTTTCTTTTGCTCGAAAAGGCATTTCTTTATGGCTGAGAAAATTTGCCCGTTGGCTCTTTCTACCGTGCCGTTGGACTGAGGGTGGTACACAGACGCGAAGCAAAGCTTCGTTCCAATTGATCGGCAGTACTCCCTGAAATCCTGGCAGTCGAATTGCTTCCCATTATCGACAGTGAGCTCTTTGGGCACTCCAAATCCACATATGATTTGCTGCCAGAAAAATTTTCTGATGGTGGTTGAGGTGATGGTAGAGAGGGGTCTCACCTCAATCCACTTGGTGAAGTATTCAACTGCGACCACTGCGAACTTAAAGTTGCCTTGGTCTGTGGGAAGCGGCCCAACGATGTCCATTCCCTAGCATTGCAGCGGCCAGGTTGGTGTGATAAGCTGAGATGGCGTGCCAGGCCTTCTCTGACGCTTTGCTGCGAACTGGCAAGCTTTACAAGTTTTGACGATGTACTCCGCGTCCTTTATGGCCATTAGCCAGTAAAAGCCCTGCCTGGAAGCTTTTCCCGCCAGAGCTCTCGCTGCTATGTGTGAACCGCACATTCCTCCATGAATTTCCCTCATGAGTTCAATGCCTTGATCCTGAGAAATGCATTTGAGCAATGGTGCACATACTCCCAGCTTGAACAGGACGTCATCCTTGAGGATGTAACCTTTGGCCCGCGCCTGCATTCTTTTGAGGTTGTGGGTTTCGACTGGCTCGTAGTGCCCGCGGAGGAAAGCGATTATGGGAGCTCTCCAGTCCAAACTAACAATTGCGTTGACTGTGCTGAGCGGCTGCTTGTCTGGTTTTGTGGACGGGGCAGTCAGGATTTCAGAGAATACGTCTGGAGGCATCGCCTCTCCCCTTGCAGCTTTCTTTGCGAGCTCGTCGGCTTCGCCGTTGTTCTTTCTAGGCAAATGCTCGACAGTGAATCCTCGGAAATGCCTTTCCATTTTGCGCACCTCCGCGAGGTACTTGACTAGTTCCAGCTCCCTGGCCTCGCTTTCCTCCTCCACATGGTCTTTGATGACCTTGGCGTCGCACTTGACTAGGAAGTTGCTGGCCCCCAATCCTCTCACTTTGCGAAGACCCAGCAGTAAGGCTTCGTACTCTGTGGTATTATTGGTGCACCTGTCCGATGGGTCCTTGTAATCTAGCCTTGCAGCGTATCTTAGATTGATACCCGTCGGAGAGGTGATGATGGCTGTGATGCCAGCACCTTTACGCCCCCAGGCTCCGTCGCATCTGATCTCCCAGACTGGCACCAGCTCTTCGTCAGCGGTAACATTGCTTGGTGAAGTCCAATCTACGATGAAGTCCGCCAAGACTTGGGACTTGATTGCCGATCTCTTGCCAAAATCTATTGTGTACTCGGATAACTCAGTTGCCCACTTGGCGATTCTAGACGAAGCCTCCTTGTTGATAAACAGATCATTTAGGGGTTGGTCTGTGAGCACGGTGACTTTATGTGCCTCGAAATAATGTTTGAGCTTTCGCGTGGCCATGATCACTGCATAGGCAATTTTCTCCAGCTCTGAGTAAAGTAGCTTTGAGCCTGACAGGGCTTCGGAGACGAAGTATACTGGGCATTGAAGCTTGCCTTTTTCAGTTTCGACCTCTCGGACCAAAGCAGCGCTGACCACATCTTTTGAGGCGGCCACGTATAGGAGAAGTGGCTCTGAAGGCGAGGGTGGGGATAGTATTGCCATTTTCTCGATATAATCCTTGAGCTCGGCGAAGGCCTGGCTTTGCTCAGGACCCCACTCAATCACGCCCTTGCCCTTCAGTGCCTTGAAGATTGGGAGGCTTCGCTCAGCAGATCTTGAAATGAATCTGTTCAAGGCTGCCACCCGACCATTCAGTTTCTAAATGTCCTTCTTCGTCTTGGGCTCCTCCATTTCTCTAATTGCTCTTATCTTGTCGGGGTTGGCTTCGATTCTCTTGGCGGAGATGAGGCATCCCAGAATTTTTCCTTTAGTGACCCCGAAGACGCACTTCTCCGGGTTTAGTTTCAGACTGGCCTGCCTCATGTTGGCGAAGGTTTCAGCCAAATCACTTACATGATTGGCCCGGCTGGAGCTTTTGACGATAAGGTCGTCGACATAGGCCTGGATGTTCTTGCCAATCTGCGGCTTGAACATGGTCCCAGTCATTCTGGTGAATGTTGAGCCGGCGTTTTTCAATCCTTCTGGCATGCGGACGAAACAGAAGGTTCCAAAGGGTGTAATGAAGCTGGTTTTTTCCTCATCCTCCTTCGCCATCCAACACTGGTGATATCCGGAGAAGCAATCCAACAGAGACATGATCGCAGCGTTAGCCGCAGAGTCCACAACCTGGTCCATTCGTGGCAATGGATAGTTGTCTTTTGGTGTGGCCTTGTTGAGATCGGTGAAATCAATGCACATGCGCCACTTGCCGTTCTTTTCTTGACCGGCACCATGTTGGCCAGCCATTTGGGGTACATGACTTCACGGATGACGGTGGCGTCAAGCAGCCTTTGAACCTCTGATTTGACAGCTACCACCTTGTCATCGGACATCTTTCTTAACTTCTACTTTCGCGGCTTGACCGAAGGGTCAATGTTCAACTTATGCTCGATGAAGCTTCGATCGACGCCTGTGAGATCCTTGGCGGACCAGGCGAACACATCTTTGTTCTTCTGGAGGAATTGGACTAAGTTTTCTTCCTCGTCAGCCGAAAGGTCGGAGCTGATGATGACAGTCTGATCAAGGACCATCGCATCTAAAAGGACCCGTTTGGTTTCGCAATCTGGCTGGATGTTGATTTTTTCTGTCTGCCTTCGGCTGCTTTTCCACCTCATTGCACTCGACTACTTCGTCGAGGGCATGCACGTTTCGCTGCCCTGGGGTGCGGCCTCTTTCTAGGTTGCGGCCATCGTTTTGATGACCCCAGATTGTGATGACTCCTAGCGTTGCTGGGATTTTGATGCACAGATACGCTTGGTGAATAACTGCCTCAAACTTGTTGAGGAACCCTCTGCCCAGGATGCCATTGTAGGGATAATACATCTCCACAATGTCGAAGGATAGATACTCGGTTCTGGCATTTTGGACTATGCCAAAAGATACAGGGAGAACCACCTTGCCCAATGCATGAATGACACGCCCTCTGAAGCCATACAGCGGTGTGTCTGGTGGTTGTAGCAGATCTCTATTGGACCCCATCTTGTCGAAGGCATCGACAAAGATAATGTCAGCTGATGAGCCATTGTCCACCAAGAGCTTCCCCAGAGTCCAACTTGCTATGTTCACTTCTATCACCAGAGCGTCGTTGTGAGGGAAACCTTGCAACCTCACGTCCTCTTCTGAGAAGGTGATTGGGATATGAGACCATCTTGTTTTCTCAACCCTCCCCTCGACACAGATGTTTCGCACCTCGCGATACTGTTTCCGTTCTTTCTTGGTTTCGAACTCCAACGCGGAGCCCCCTGAGATAGGCATTATGGTTCCGACGAATGGCAAGGGATCGCTTTGGCCCTCGAGCTTAGCTGGCAGTGGCGGAGCTGAGGGACCTTTGTAGGGAGGAGGTGGAGGGGGAATGGGATGTTGCTCGACGGGCCTGTGCTCAATGTTTTGATCTTGGAAAGTTTGCGATTGCCAGGGCGGAGGCTGGGGATAATTGGAAGGTGGTGGCTGGAATTGAGGTGGCTGGAAAGGGTTTGCGAAAGAGTTTCTACCAAAACTAGGGTTTTGCCAGGCCGGAGCAGAGTGGTTTACGGCACTCGCTCTCTCCTTTTCCTTCCTCTCCTCCTTGAGGATAGCCTCGAATCTTTTCTTGTCTAGGCAATAATTTGAGCTATGGTCATCGTTTTCCTTGTGGAAAATATAGTACCATTTTCTTTTCTCATTGTGGCCTCGGCCTCTGCCTCGACCCCTACCCCTGCCTCCGCCTCTTCTGCCCCTGCGGCCTCCCCCCTGATTGGAATGAGGGGGACTAGGCGGGCTAGGGACCAGGCTCTGCGAATCATCCTGCGGATTGGGGTTTTCCTGGGTGTTTTCGCCGTCGAGACCAAAAACGCCCCGAGGATTAGTGTGTGAAGCATTTCTGGGATTGGGCCATTCCTTGTCGTTGGGTTGATTAGCTTTCGCAGACTTTTTCTGCTGGGATTTCTCTTCCATGCACATCCTGAAGTCATTGTCTGAGCGGCAATACTTCTCGAACTCTTCGTATAGGCGTTGGATGGTTTTGGGCCTTTCGCGCATGAGATGCGAGCGAAATTGGCCGGCTCTCAAACCCACAATTGCAGCGTTAATGGCGACGGCATCCAAGACATTTGGTGCTTGGGCTCTGAGATGCACGAATCTCCTGAAATAGTTTTGGAGAGGCTCCTTGTCCTTCTGCTTACACGAGAAAAGGTCGCTCTCTGTAAGTTCTGGATGTTGCAAGCCTTGGAAATTTGAGAGGATTCGCTGTTTTAGATCGTCCCATCCGTGAATTACACCTGGGCTTAACAGAGAATACCACTGTGTTGTTGCGTTGTCAGTAGTGATTATGAAAGATTTCACCAGTACAGAGTCATCACCGCCGGCCGAAAGGATGGCGGCTTCGTAGCTCATCAGGAATTGCATTGGGTCAAATTGGCCCGAGAATCTAGGCAGTGGGACTGGCCTATACGTTTGTGGCCATGGAGTGATCTGAATCTCCTGAGACAAGGGGGATTTGGGGTCCCAAGGTCTCGTGCGAATGGTATGAACATCCTAGTGCGAAGGGCCTGACTCAAAAGGGCTCACGAAAGGGTTGCGACTGAAGGTTGTGTGCGGAGGGGGCTGGGTGAAAAACTCGGTGCGCTCGTTGAAGTTAGGCTCGCTGGGAACGGTATATTCAGGTGAGGGTTGGAGGATTGCTTTGCTTTTAGAGCGCACAGTTCTTCCTTTAAGCTAGCGATTTCAGCTTTTTGCTTTTGGATCTCAGCTTCGTGTTGTATTGCCAGGAGCCTCTTCTTGGTTATGGCTAATTCTCCAGCCTCTCTGCGCAGTTTGGCCAGCTTCGCCTCGTGCGCTGGGTTAGATTCCGGGAGCGCTTCCCCCTGAGTGAGCAAAGTAGACAGGTTTGGCTCTTCGCCCATGGATGACGACGCCCCTTTGGTAGAATTGACAGTAGTTCTCTTGTTCCTTGTAGACATTCTGGGTTTTTTACTCGAGCCAAGCACAAACGGTGGGCGCCAATTGTTGGGGGCGATAGCCGAAGCTACCGAGCACCAAACAATGAAGGGGAACAAAAGCTCGAGAACCAGAACCAAAACCAAAACACAAGACAAAGGACAACCAAAAGGCTCTCTTCTCAACAATGGAATTCTGAAAAGATGATCCCCTTTACAAGTGCTGATCCGTCTCCTTTTATAGGCGGGCGGACTTTTTACATTCCGAGGATACCCTCGTGTGAAACGGATCTAAACAGAATGTACTAGGCTACTTCTGGAAAATCTCCAATTAGGTCTCCACGTAATCGACGCTTCATGATGTCACGCCGCAAATCACGGCGCCTTTCTTGTTGTCATCACGTGCGCCTGTCGGGAGAAGACCTTCAATCTTTTGGATATTTCCCTTTCGCTTGGTACCTTTCGTCACCTGAAATATAGAATCGCATTCAAACATGAAAACGTTAGGTGTTAGATACGACGAAACCTGCCGAGCGAATCCCCGGCTGAGAATACCCGGGTGAGCAAGATTCACTCTTGGGGTTTCGTCACGGGAGAAAACAATCAGCCTAATCGAAAACCCTAACGCCTCGGGTCTTTTTGAGCTCATTTTGCAGCACTGCTAGCGACGAAGGGTCCAAGCTGAAAAACGACTTCTGAAAGATGAGAAAAGATTTAATGGCTCCTGGGATTTCGCCGCCGGGCCTTTCGCACAAGAATCCGAGCGACTAAGACACTCTTTTATTTTTAGTGTGTTGACGCAAAATCCGCACCCCGGTCAAGCACACAGCAATCCGAACAAGCTAGCTTCACACACGAGCAGATTCCAAAGCGTGCCAGTCAATTTTCCCTGAAAATTAACAAAAGACAAAGTAGTTAAATACCAAAGCTTGGAACTTGCCGGGTGGTACCAGACAGTTCCATATTTGCGGCTAGAAAGCCATGCAAGGTGACATATAGCTATGAGAAGCTATCTGCCAACAGATTAGAAACCATTCGGGAGCTTTAAAGCGTGAAACAGAACATAGCCGAACGGATGACGTATGCAATGACGATAGATCAGTCTTCGTTTTAATAACATTGCTCGTGCACAAGTCCAACGACCGATCCTCGAAAATAGATAACAATAAACAATAAATGAAGTAAAGCATAATTACAAACATGTAATGAACAAGCATGCATAGGCCCAAAGCACTAGTCTACCGCATGTCTAGGTACTTTAAAACCCGTCGAGCATGAAACCAAACAAGTTAATCCACCGCATGATACAACTTGTTTGAAATCACACCACTAACCACAAAAAGATCTATCTACCGTATGATACAATCTAAATATGGAAAGCTAAAAGCATGCATTATTTAAAACATAACTTATAAACACGTTTTACTCGTGAAAGCATAACCAAATGTGGCTGTACAGCCGAATCGGGGTCCATGGAGAAGGAAAAAACATTGCCAAAAATGATAAACCTATCAGATTGAATCGAAATCTAATCCACCGGATGATTAGCTCTAAAACAACCCAAAACCTTACATCTACCGCATGATACCCAGTTCTGTCAAGGTTTACACAAGATTAACAAGCTTGAACCCGCAACACGTGACAACTTAGATCGATTCGGTTTCGGCTGTTTGAGATCACGTGATCCACGTGCCTTATTGAGGCAAAGATGCGAGCGTGTAATGTAAAGATCACAAAATAAGATAAAGCCGATTCAAATCAATCTAAATTGGGCAACAGAGTGTTACATGAATTTATACATAAAGTAAAAACTCAAAGCAACACATGGTAACTTAATGAATCTATTGGATCTTGCCAAAAATCCAATAGAGCCGATAACTAGCTCCAAGCTAGATCTTAGCCCACCGCATGGCTCATGATCTAACAAGAAGCTCTCTTGAACCAATCTTAAATCCACCGCATGATACTAAGCATGGTAACAAGACTACTTGCATCATGATCTAAATCCACCGCATGATACTAGACATGATACAAGGTTGCCGGTACTCACGGAGGTCGACGGATCGATGAACCCTCTCGAAGAACTCGATGACACGACTAGAGGACTGGAAGGTTTGGCGTAAAGCCGGTTTGTTATGAGAATGTTCGATTACCGTTACATACATCCAGGGTTCATATTTATACCCTGTCGTGGCATGACTCCTGGTGGACTACGAGCACAATATTTGATACCTAATTTATCGCCCAAATGCGAATGCTTATCCATCCATTCGTCCCTTCCGCTCGGGCCACGTCACCATGCGATCCCACGAAATCAGCGCAAACAGTTCCCTTGCCGAACGGAAGAAAAACTGCCGACCGCATGCATCTCTGCCGAATCTTTTGAAGAAATCCTCTTCCGCTGGACGGGATTTTTTTACCAAGTTAGGCCCACAAATCAGACTCCCTCCTGTACCAATTTTTGGTGTTAACATATGCCCCTTCAATTACGGGATAAAAGTGATTTTATTCCGAAATTGACTACAATAGCCAACGTCTTCAAGTCAAATCTGTTCAACACCTATTCTCTCTCCTTGCAATCCATCGGAGTCTCCGTCCAGATCCAAACCCTAGGTCATCTTTTCCCCAAGCTCAAATCTTCAATGGCGGGTCAAAATCAAGCTGCTCAGGTAAATTTCATCCCCTAAAGGTTCATTCGGCATTGCCCTTTTCGATTTTTACCTCAGATTCCTCCCTCCGTCTTTTCTTGATAGGAGCTTTCCACCAAGCTTTTGATTCGTACTGAGACCAACTCGACATCTTATTTCCTTAGACCTGTGGGAACTTCCGATCCCCGCGAGTTCATTGCAGCTGAATCCAAAAGAATCCCCTTCAAAGCGGCTTTATCAGGGCCTCCCCTGTGGCAAGATGCTTTCAAGAACTGGCCTTTGCCCCTAATTGCAGGCTGGAGAAATTGGTATAAGAGGATACTTGCAGATAATAGTGCCAAGGCCAGCAATTGGGACAGCCTCCGCATCGCTCAATGCTTGGAGTTATCCTTGGCCGAGACCCCAAAGAATGAAAATCTTTTGATAGCGGCTTGCCATTTTTGGTCAAATGGCGTCAATGCTTTCCTCTTTGGTCACGGCCCAATGTCCCCAACTTTGGGCGATGTGTACATGATCACCAGCCTTGACATTTCAGGAGCCATGTATCCCTGGGAATTCAAAGGCTCCACAAGGCAGACAGGAGTGAAGTCAGGAAGCAGATACAAATCATATATCCAGAATCATATGAAAGACAACCCTCTGAGTGAAGTTGAATACAAGGCGTTCCTGAACATGTGGCTGTGTAGATTCATTTTCTGTGGCAAAGCCAATGAGCCAACTTTGAATCACATTGCAATGGCTACACATTTGGCTGCTGGTCATCGCATTCCTCTTGGAAAATACCTCCTAGGGAGTGTGTATCATATGCTCCATCAGACTATTTCTCAAATGAATACCGGCCAGAAGATGCTATGTGTCAACGGCCCTTGGTGGTTTGTGCAGATGTGGCTGCAACTGTACATGCACCGGATTGTCAACATCAACCTCAACAATCGGCTTTTCCCTTCATCCAGCCACAAAGAAGGGGAAGCTCAAATCACCAGAGGATGCCAAACCCATGGAGAAGCTGCTTCAACCGTTTCTATTGACCAAAACGTCAGTCAGCTTTTCGAGCTCTTCTTCAAAGGTTTCTCTGATCCTCTTTGGCTCCCTTATCTGAACAATGACAATTTAACTCTCCCCTTTGAATTCTCCTTTGAAACTGGATGCCATGATGCAAGATCTATAGAAATCTTCAATATCTTCATCCATCCATGTGCTTTGCCAGCAGAATTTTGTGGAGGGAGGTTAAATCACAACACTTATGAGTATTATCAACCAAATATGATGGCCCGAGAGCTTGGATGTGGCCAAATGCCCCCAAGATTATTCCTTCATGAATTCCTCAAACCCAGAGAGGAAATCAAGGATAGCATACAAGCCAGAAGGGTTTTTGAGTATGAATGCAGCCCAACTCTTTATACCTGGCTTTTCACACCAATAACAATAGCTCACCCCCTCTTCATCTCCTGTTGGCAAGAATTCCATGACCATATCTTCAGTGAGCCAGTGCATTCATTCTGCCTGGAGCTGATGCTTGATTCTCAGCCAACTTCAGAGGTAACACACTTGTCTTTTTCCCTTTGATCAGGCATACCTTTCACCACTAACCATGATTTTGATCATCTGCTGCAGAATACAGTGCCTACCCCTCGAGCCAGGACAATTGCTTATAATGTGGTATGTCCAATTTCAGCTCTGGGATTTAAATCCCCAACTCTGGCTCAGCTGATGGCTAGATATGCTACAATGGATCCAATTCTCATCAGCTCTACTTCTGACAAGAGGAAAGTTCTATCCTTGGTTGCACCTCCAGCTGCCAAGAGGAAAAGAACCACCAAAAAGGTCCCTATTGAGGTAAGATCTCCTCTTTCTTGAACACAAGACCACTCTTATTCTGACAAATTTCATCCTGTGCAATTTCAGACTAGAGCCCAGCAACCATCAGCTTCAGAATCTGCCAATGCTTCATCTGTTGGTATGACCTTTATTACTTTCTTTTTTTCTTCAAAGATCATTATTTACACTGGCATTCACTCTTCATCTAGCATTTGCAGAAGAAATATCGGTGAACCATCCTGTGGAAACCTCTTCCCCTCAGCATACAAGTCCACCAAGGGCTGAACTACCTTCTGCTCAAGCAGAGACCTTATCTTCATCAGGGACCCAATCACCCCCTCCTCAAGCAGAAGTGCCAGCTTCACCAGAAGTAAACCCATCAGCTCAACCAGAAGCTTCAAGCCCTCTAAGGGTTCAATCTCCCCTTGGCCAAGCAGAAATCCTAGTCTTAACAGAGATAAATCCACCTTCACCTCAGCCAGAAGCCTCAAATTTGCCAGGGACTGCACCAGCTTCCCCTCAAGTAGAAGCTTCAGCTTTGCCAAGATCTCCTCAGACTCCCTTTCCACCAGTTGCCCAAAAATCCCCCCTGAACCTGAACAAGTCCCTGCCCCAGTTCAGGGAATCAGGCACGAGGTAAGTGCATGCACCCAACTCTGTTATCTTCTTTTAATAAACCATTCCTAACCCGGCAATCCTTCCTTTTCAGGATCAAACTTCATCACCATCGAGCTCATTTATGGTGAATGATCCAACAGCACGAAACAGGAGATGGAGGAACTCCAAATTAGGCTCTACCAGAGGAAATTCAGGCAAGGCTCAAAGAAATCTTTGCCTGGCTGCAAAAGGATGCCCGAGATCAAATCAGAGATGTTGATCACTTCGAGGAAATACTTGAACCCATCAATCAAGATCTCCCTGAAGACATCAAAAGCTTCCTTGGAGCCTATCTCAGGTCTAGATATCCATTATGTGGCAATAAGGCGAGCCTTGAAGAGCCAATCCTCCCGACCAGCCATTGAGCAAAAGCAAGCCAAAGCTGAACAAGCTGCGAAGGGAGCACAAACCCAAACCGAGAGCCACAAGGAAATGTTGACCAATCTGCAATCCGCTCTCGAGTTAAAAATTGCCAGAAAGACTGCACTGGAAACTGAGCTGAGGAATTTGTCATCTGAAATTGAAGCTGGCGAGAAGAAGATAGCCGAGCTCCCTGGACTGATAGAGAAAACCCAAAAGGAAGCATCATCGGCCATAACTGAAGAAAATCAGTTCGAGGCAGAGCTCACCGTCCTGTCCAACATTCAGAGAGATTATCAGGAACGGATGAAGAGCATTAATCAGACAATATCAAATGCCTCTAATGTAATTGCAAAGTAGTTGAACATTTAGTTGTACTGAGCAATGTGTAACCGAATTAACCGTCCTTGTAACATTTGCCTTTTATAAACTTCATTTTCCTTTTCTCTGCATGATTTTGTTTGCAACTCTGGACGATTTATTCAGTAACCATGGTCAAATAGTGCTATACCCGAACAGCACTCCGACCGCAACTCAGCCGAGCCAATCAACTGAATATGACCCAGCTTGAATTCCAAACGACCCGACGGCGAATCGGTTAAGGAAACCTCTCCACTTTCCAAGTTTCTCGGGATATGCACCACGATCCAAGGCCACGATCTCTTCATCATCCCTATAAATAAAACCGTAGGTGCCCCTAGCTTTCATCGAGCCTTTAGCCTTCAAGCCTTTGACAATCCAAGCCTGCCTTTTCCACCACCAGCGCAGCTCCAAGAACCAATGGCAGGCAGCAGCAACAGGTGCCGCACCGCCGACGAGGCGGAAGGGAGCCGCGCCGGCGCACGTCGGAGGCAGTGATCGCCAACTTTCTTTATGATCTGTCTTAGATTTTCCTCTGTTTCTGACGATTCTCTCTGTTTCAGGCTCATCCAATGGAACCCGTTCCCTGCGCCGGCCATGAACCCGGCCCTGCCGGGAGACTCCTCGGAGTCAAACAGCTACTCCTCGGTGCCCTACGGGGAGCAAGACGCCCTTCGCTTCAAGGCGGAGCGCGACGAGTCCCGGCGCGAGCTGGAAGAAGTCTCCAAGAAGGCCTGCATCACCGAAATCGAGTGGGAGGACCAGTGCAAACAGTTGCTGGCAACCATCGATGGTATATCCCTTAGATCAATCTTCAAATCCAATTCTCCTTTCGATACTAACCGCCATTGTTTTTGCAACTTTGCAGCCCGCGACGCCGAGCTTGACTAGCTGAAAATGCTGGTGGAGCAATTGGCTGACAAGGTGAACGCCCGTGGAAACACGCCGGCGGAGCGCCTTGCCGCGGTGGAAGACCGCATGGACGAGGTGGCTACCCACGGCATCCGCCTGGGCACCACCCTGGGCTTGGCTGCCATGGCGACGCATACCGGCGTCGACTACTCCATCCAGCCGCGCGGCTTCCAGGGCGGCGCACCAGAAGACATCGACGAGATCGAAGTCATCTTGGAGCACCTTGATGGCCATGGCGACGCCATTGCCGAACTCACTCGTCCCCAGTCTGTGCTAAACAGGCTTTTCGATTAGATTGTACTAGGGATGTTTGATCTTCGGCAATAAATAAAGAATTTCAATTTCCATGCTTGTATTGTGATGATCCCCTCATGTTTGCAACTGCGAACCTTATTTTTCTTAAACGCATTCGGGGACTTTAATTGAGCCGAATACGCGAAAACAAGTGCCCCTTGGCATAAAATCCACAGAAAATCCTCAGTTCGGGAATCCATAAGTACTGTTCAATGAAAACCCTTCACATTTGGGAGAAAAAACCTTGCCGCTTGATATTCCAATAACGTACGCCAACCAGTCATCACTCCCAATGCTCTCTCAGTCAATAAAATAGCCCTCTGGATGCCCTGTAAATCCACTCGCACACTCATCCATCACTTCACATCTTCTCCCCCGCTCCAGAAGAGAAAACCCCAAAGCCATGGCGGACAGAGGCAAACAACCCACCAAGGAGGACAGCACCCCACCAAAGAAGCGCACCATTCAAGAGTGAGTTTTCTTTTAACCTGCTTCTTGCTCTCATATGCAATCTTACGTTCACCCCTTCTTGTTTTCTTCAGCCTTGATCTACTTCCTGAAGAAATCCTTCGGACCGAAGAAACGCCCGAGTACATCTCCTCTGACTCCTCCCTCGAAGAAGAGGACGCCACGCCAGAACAGAGGATCAATCACCAGTTGCGCCGCCGCGTTCGGCATCTGGAGCATGATCTACGAGACATCACCGCCCGCTATCACGCCGAACGCGAACGCCGCATGACCCTGGAGGCATTAGTAGGGGGTAAAACTTTCATCTTTATTTGACTCCATGCTTGAGCTCAGATTTCTGTTTCTAACAACTGTCCTCCTGTCTTAGATGTTTCCGACAGGTACAGTAACCTGAAGGCTGCTTGGGACAGCCTGATGGAGGCTGCGAGCCATGGTCATCCCCGAAGCTTCCAAGTTGCCGTCACGGTGGTCCTGGAACAGTTGAAGAGGAAGGAGCTGAAGAAGCAAAGAAAGAAAAATGATTAAAGCATACTTTCGCTTCTTTCGCCAGGCCTTCTGCTTCCCACCCCTTTGTAATCCTGAGTAGCTGGACTGCCAAATAAAAACCTACAAGAAGTATCTGTAATGTCACATAGTTTTGTGCTAAGGGCAATACATCTTAGTATTGGTCATTTCCCCTGTTTAGGATTTTTGTTCTAAAGGCGGCTTCTTTCTCGAATGCCGGCTATTTCTGTGTCAAATGCTTGTAATCCTGGTGCTTGTGATCAACGATCAACTTCAATACTAGGATAATATTTCTTAAGATATCTCCCATTTATTGCAGCAGAAAATTCCTCTCCCAGTAAAGTTTTTAACATGTAAGCATTACCAGGCACACATCGGACTACCCGAAAAGGTCCTTCCCAATTCGGGGACCATTTGCAGAATGCACTGTATTTAGTCCCAATCGGCAATAATGCTTTCCAAACCAAATCCCCTTCTACAAATTGACTGACCTTTACTTTCTTGTTGTATTATTTAGCAACTCGCAGCTTGTTCTTTTCAATATTCTCCAAGGCTCTAAGACGGATCATATGCAAATCTTCTAACTCATCCATCATTAAGCCATTATAATCTTTGGAGCTTAAATCCTTTTGCAAAACCACTCTCCTAGAGTCTGATTGCATTTCCCAAGGCAAAACAGCATGATGCCCATAAACCAACTCATAAGGAGAAGTCTTTGTAGCTCCATGAGGAGCCATTCAGTAAGCCCATAAAGCCTCACTGAGTACCGAATGCCACCTTTTTGGCTTCTGATCGATTTTCTTTTGTATAAGCTTGATCATGATCTTGTTAGAAGCCTCTGCCTGACCATTAGCTTGGGCATAATAAGGAGAAGAATTGAACAATTTGATTCCCATGCTTTCAGCAAACTCCCTGAACTCCAAGGATACAAACTGAGCTCCTTGATCAGTTGTAATTGTTTAAGGAATTCCGAACCTGTAGATGATGTGTTCTTTAACAAACTCAACCATGTTTTCTGATGTCACTTTCTTCAGTGGAATTGCCTCAACCCATTTGGTGAAGTAATCTATTGCTAAAAGCACAAATTTATGCCCCATGCTAGATGGTGGGTTGATCTGGCCAATCAAATCTATACCCCAGCCTCTGAATGGCCATGGCTTGATAATGGGATTCAGTGCTGACGCTGGAACCCTTTGAATATTTCCAAACCTCTGATAGTATTGACATCCCTTGTAATACTCAAAGCAATCTTCCAACATCGTCGGCCAAAAACATCCAGCCTGCCTAATAACCCATTTCATATGATAGGCCGATTGATGTGCTCCACATAGCCCATCATGCACCTCACTCATCATTTTCTTTGCTTCTTCTGGACCCAGGCATCGCAGCAACACCCCATCCAATGATTTGTAAAATAGACTTCCATCCAGAAGAACAAATTTTATGGCTTTGTACCTGAGCTTCCTAGAAACTTTTCGGGATGGATCTTCCAGATAGTCGATAATTTCTTTCCTCCAATCATCTTCTGCAAGATCATTCCCGAAGGCACATACCTCCATGGCAAACGCTTCTTGATTCTCTCTGTAACCTGAAGCACTCTGGGCCAACCTGTTTGCCTCTTCATTATGTTCTCTAGGAATATGCTGTAAAACCACTAACTGAAAACTCTTTAAGATTTCCCTGCATTGTTCGTAGTAATTCCTCAGGGCATCACTTTTGCACTCATATTGGCCATTCAATTGCTTTATAACCAGCTCTGAATCTCCATAGATCTCAACTGAAACAGTCCCGACTTCTTTCAAATATTGAAGCCCCCTAAGCAGTGCCTCGTACTCAACTTGATTGTTTGTGACAGTAGGCTGAATAGGGATGGCAAACTCAAACATCTCACCCCTGGGTGAAATTAATAAAATCCCTACCCCCCCCCACCTTTACCACATGATGATCCATCAAAGAACAGGGCCCAAGGAGTAATTTCAAGCAAACCAATCGATGGATCACGATGCTCAGTTATAAAATCGGCAATAATCTGACCTTTTATAGCTTTTGCTGATTCGAACTTCAACTCAAACTCAGATAAGGCCAAAATCCACTTGCCAATCCTTCCGTTCAAAATTGGCATAGATAACATATGTTTTATTACATCAAACTTGGAGTATACAACGCATTTGGCATTCAACAAGTAGTGCCGAAACTTTGTACAAGAGTAGTAAACACACAAGCACAGCTTCTCCGCAGCCGAATACCTGGTTTCAGGATCAAGTAATTTTCGGCCAAGGTATGCTACTACCCGCTCCTTTCCTTCAAATTCTTGTATAAGGGCCGATCCAATGGTTTGGGTCTCGGCCGCCACGTACAACTTGAAAGGCTTGTTCAACTGCGGAGGCACCAGCACTGGTGGTTCCTTCATGTACCGCTTGATTTCATCAAAAGCCTTTTGTTGTTTGTCACCCCACATGAACTTCTGGTCCTTCTTGAGCTTCAATAACGGAGAAAAGGGCAAAACCTTTTGTGACAGATTTGAAATGAACCTTCTCACAAAGTTGATCTTGCCAAGCAGTGATTGCAACTCCTTGAGATTGGTTGGAGGGATAACTTCATCGATAGCTTTCATGCTTTTCTTGCCAACCTCAATCCCTCCTTCATGTACCAGAAATCCCAAGAATTCTCCAGCTGATACTCCAAAAGCACACTTGTTTGGATTCATCTTCAACCCATGCTTTCGAGTGCACTCCATAGTTCTCTTTACATCCTCCAAGTGTGAGTCATGATTCAAAGATTTGATCACGACATCATCAATGTAAATTTTAACAATTCTGTCGATCAACTCATGAAAGATATAATTCATGGCTCATTGATAAGTTGCACCGGTATTTTTCAACCCAAATGTCATGACTATCCACTCAAACAGGCCTATATGACCAGGACATCTGAAGGTTGTCTTCGATATGTCCTCTACTGCCATAAATATTTGGTTGTACCCTGCATTACCATCCATAAAACTGATGACCTTATGTCCAGCAGCAGCATCAACCAATAAATCAGCAACAGGCATTGGGTATCCATCCATAGGAATAGCTCTGTTCAAATCTCTGAAATCTATGCAAACCCTCATCTTCCCATTTTTCTTGTAGACAGAGACGATGTTAGAGATCCACTCCGCATACCTGCATGGCCGAATGAAGTTTGCATCAAGTAATCTCTCAACTTCCTTTTTCACATCGGCCAATACTTCGTCCTTGTAGATTTTCCGGGGAGGTTGCTTATAAGGTCTGAAACCAGGCTTGATTGGCAACTAATGCTCAACATTAGAACGATCCAAACCAGGCATCTCCGAATAATCCCACGCGAAGCAATCCTTATACTCTTTTAACAACTTGATTAACTCCTCTCTGAAATCTGACTCCAAGCTAGCACTGATAAATGTCGGCCTTGGCTTGTCACTGTTTCCAATATCAACATCCTCCAATTTGTCAGCCGACATGAATCCTCGCCCTAACTTTCCATCAGTTCCATCAACAGGATTTTCCATTAAAAGTTACTATAAGAGCCGACTGCTTGAATCGGCTGTTGATCACTGCTGACAGGTTCAACAGGACCTTCACCCCAGTCTTTTCCTGAGAAACAATCGATGCCTTTATATTCCCAAAAAGCTGGTTCGGCGTTTGCCATGCTCACTGAATCATCTGCTTGGACTACTTCAATATCGTCATCCACCCACTGCACAAGTTGTTGATGCATGGTAGATGGGACGCAGCAGTTGGCATGGATCCAGTCCCGCCCAAGCAGCAAGCTATAGGCTCCTTTGCCTTCGATGACAAAGAAGGTCGTGAGCAATGTTCTGGACCCAATCATCAAGTCCACGTGCACGCAGCCCTTGGTATTTGAAGGATTTCCAGCAAAATCATTCAGAATTATGCTCGTTGGTGTCAAGTCTCCGGGGCCCATGCCAAGCTTCCTGAAGGTAGTGTACGGCATCACGTTGACCGCAGCCCCGCCATCAACAAACATCTTGGTCAATGGCTTGCCATTGACGTATCCCTTCAGATACAACGGCCTCATGTGTCGATTTTTGGCCGGTTTGTCAAAGGTGGCCTGCTAGCCAACACCAGTTGCGCCATTAACCCCCCAAGCTGTTCATCATCATTGATATCCAGAGACGTTTCCTCCTGCACAACTTGGTTAGCAGGAGCCATGAACTCATTCGGCAAAAAGTATACCATGCACGCTGGAGCCGAACGACCCGATCCTTCAGGCTTGTCTTTTGGGCGCCACACTTGCCTTCTCTGGATCCCCGCCTGCTTCAATTCCCAGTTCCTCAAGCGTTGAACCCTTCTCTTTTGGCTTTTCCTCAAGCCAGGCGGGCACCACTGTCCTTGTTGCCAGACGTACTCGCGCTCCTCTTCTTCTTGATCAACCCATCTTTGGTCAGCTTGCCTCTTTCTTGGGTGATCAATGACCTCATTTATTTTTATACGCCGATCGTCATTAGGATGCATCCTTCCAATTCTCTCATGGACGGATCGGCGATTGACAGTTTTCTGCCTGCATTCAGAATATCGATCACTGCACTCAGGGCAGTTCCTCAATGTGGGAAGCTTCAAACCTTCGTTCCAGCAGTGTCTGAAGAATGCGCACCCCCAATGTGCATGCTCCTGTTCCCGCGTGTATTCTTCCAGTTCTTTCCTGCGCGCTTCTTCTTCAAACCTGTGCCTCTACTCTTCATACCTTAGCTTTTGGTAGCGCTCCTTTTCCTGCTGGCGCTGCCATTTGTTGAGGAGAATGCATGTGGTAACTCTGGGCTTGGTCCTGGATGATTCACCAACCTCGACATGGATCTTGAGGACGCGAGGGGCCTCCCCGTGGACCTGCTCCAGCGTCACCTGACGTGTGGGATCCACGATCCACCCTGTTTCGCTCTAGTTGAAGTCAGGACTTTCGTCTTCCCCTTCTCCTCAATAGTCACCATATTGACAGAAAAGCCAACCATATTTTGAGGGAAAGGATGGCCATCCAGTTTCATCTTATTATCAAATTTCAAGTGTCCCTCCTGGATAGCCTTTTGGATCCTCATCCTGAAGACCCTGCAATCATTGATGGAGTGAGAGTTTCTATCATGAAAGCCACATTAACGCTTCTCTTTAACCCCATCGGGCCGAAGCATAGAATGCCCCTCACGCAACTTGATTCGGCCTTCTTTTACCAAGAACTCGAAAAGCTTGTCAGCTTTGGTGACATCGAAGTCGTACGTGCCCTTGGTTCGTTTGATCCACCGCTAGTTCACAGTCAAGGGCTCCTTGCCCCACATAATCTCAGTGGCGGCCACTTCCTCGTCATTATCAGAATCTTCCACCTGGTCAGCCTTCTCGAGGAACTGGTTGTAGATGTCAGCTATGTCGTGGTGCTTGGCAAATCTGGTGTCCTTCTTGAACCCATAGGCCTGGTTACTCATCAGTGACAGCTTCTGAGACAATTGACCTAGGTTGTCAAATTCCATGCCAAACAACTTCTCTCGAATAGCCGGCAACATTCCTGCAACGGCCATATCAGCCAGCTGATCATCCGGTAAAATCAAAGAGAAGCACATGCCCTTGACTTCCCTGAATCTTCTGAGGAACTCCAGAGGCGTCTCATTGTGCCTCTGTTTTAAGGTAGTCAGGTCGATCAGCTTCTTCTCTGTGCTACCACTGAAGTAATGGGCGTGGAACTTTTGCTCTAGCTCCCTCCATGTGCCAACTGACTGAGGAGGCAAAGAAGTAAACCATTGGAACGTTGAGCCCGTCAATGACAGAGAAAAATATCTAACTCTGAACGCCTCATCAGCTGAAGCTTCTCCAAGCTGCATTAAATATCGAGCAATATGCTCTACCGTGCTTGTATCGTCTTGCCCAGAGAACTTTGTAAACTCCATAGGAGGCTTCACCCTTGGCGGCAAGATCACCCTGTAGTACCACTCCGGGAAGGGAGGCGTATAAGCTGGTCCTTGCATTTTAGGTTTAAGGCCGAATTGATTTTGCATCAGATCGGCCATTTTCTGCACCAGAATATCATCGTCTTGCATTCCTGCAGCTGCACCGTACCCAGGATTTGGGAGAGCGTCAATAGCGCCATAATCCATGACCTCGTGGTAACCCCCATCGTACATGTTTTTCTGCAACCTGTTACTGGCTGGAGCTATCTTGTAAGTGGAATTGGGCGGCACTCCAGACGAACCGAACGCCATTTCCCCATATGTAGGCTGATATGGGTTCGGCTGTTGAACTGGTTGACCTTTATTGCCTTGTAGAGGTGGCTGGACTGGCTGACCCCCCGCGCCTCGTAGAGGAGGTTGCATTGGCTGACTCCCAGCGCTGTGTGGAGGAGGCTGGATCGGCTAGCTCCCAACGCTTTGCGGAGGAGGCTGGATCGGCTGGCTCTGCAGTGGCGGTTGAGCTCATGTTGGTTGAGCAGAACTGGTTTCTCCGACCTCTGTAGAATATGCGTGAGGGGATACTTGACTAAACACCTTTTCCATGCCTGGGCCGAACACGCCAATCATCATCTGCTTGAACATGCCCAAGAAGGTCGTATGATGCCTACCCAACACAGCTTCTGCAGTATCCCGAAAAGCTTGTAGCACCTCTTCTTTCTCTTGAAAAGATGTGGCGTCAGACTCCCCCGCAATAGAACCCTGGGCATTTCAGATTTATGGTAAGGAACGCCACTTCTGTTCTTGCTAAACAACATCAAGCACTTCATCTGGAATTGGTCAGTAGCGTCGTTCAGCTGTTGTAGTTGCTCTGGAGATAGGTCATCAATGGTGACGTCCATAACGTCGCCGATCTCAGGCATCTTGATTTCAACTAAATGTCCCACCGGGCGTGCCAAAAAGTGTGTTGACGCAAAATCCACACCCCGCGTCAAGCACACAGCAAGCCGAACAAGCTAGCTTCACACACGAGCAGATTCCAAAGCGTGCCAGTCAATTTTCCCTGAAAATTAACAAAAGACAAAGTAGTTAAATACCAAAGCTTGGAACTTGCCGGGTGGTACCAGACAGTTCCATATTTGCGGCTAGAAAGTCATGCAAGGTGACATATAGCTATGAGAAGCTATCTGCCAACAGATTAGAAACCATTCGGGAGCTTTAAAGCGTGAAATAGAACATAGCCGAACGGATGACGTATGCATGACGATAGATCAGTCTTTGTTTTAATAACATTGCTCATGCACAAGTCCAATGACCGATTCTCGAAAATAGATAACAATAAACAATAAATGAAGTAAAGCATAATTACAAACATGTAATGAACAAGCATGCATAGGCCCAAAGCACTAGTCTACCGCATGTCTAGGTACTTTAAAACCCGTCGAGCATGAAACCAAACAAGTTAATCCACCGCATGATACAACTTGTTTGAAATCACACCACTAACCACAAAAAGATCTATCTACCGTATGATACAATCTAAATATGGAAAGCTAAAAGCATGCGTTATTTAAAACATAACTTATAAACACGTTTTACTCGTGAAAGCATAACCGAATGCGACTGTACAGCCGAATCGGGGTCCATGGAGAAGGAACAAACATTGCTAAAGATGATAAACCTATCAGATTGAATCGAAATCTAATCCACCGGATGATTAGCTCTAAAACAACCTAAAAACCTGCATCTATCGTATGATACCCGGTTCTGTCAAGGTTTACACAAGATTAACAAGCTTGAACCCGCAACACGTGACAACTTAGATCGATTCGATTTCGGCTGTTTGAGATCACGTGATCCACATGCCTTATTGAGGCAAAGATGCGAGCGTGTAATGTAAAGATCACAAAATAAGATAAAGCCGATTCAAATCAATCTAAATTGGGCAAAAGAGTGTTACATGAATTTAAACATAAAGTAAAAACTCAAAGCAACACATGGTAACTTAATGAATCTATTGGATCTTGCCAAAAATTCAATAGAGCCGATAACTAGCTCCAAGCTAGATCTTAGTCCATCGCATGGCTCATGATCTAACAAGAAGCCCTCTTGAACCAAGCTTAAATCCACCGCATGATACTAAGCATGGTAACAAGACTACTTGGATCACGATCTAAATCCACCGCATGATACTAGACATGATACAAGGTTGCCGGCACTCACGGAGGTCGACGGATCGATGAACCCTCTCGAAGAACTCGACGACACGACTAGAGGACTCGAAGGTTTGGCGTAAAGCCGGTTTGTTATGAGAATGTTCGATTACCATTACATACATCCAGGGTTAATATTTATACCCTGTCGTGGCATGACTCCTGGAGGACTATGAGCACAATATTTGATACCTAATTTATCGCCCAAATGCGAATGCTTATCCATCCATTCGTCCCTTCCGCTCGGGGCACGTCACCATGCGATCCCGCGAAATCAGCGCAAACAGTTCCCTTGCCGAACGGAAGAAAAATTGCCGACCGCAAGCATCTCTGCCGAATCTTTTGAAGAAATCCTCTTCCGCTGGACGGGATTTTTTTTACCAAGTTAGGCCCACAAATCAGACTCCCTCCTGTACCAATTTTTGGTGTTAACATAGTGTGCGAAGGGCTTGATTCTGAATCCCCCCAACAGAGTAGGGAGGAGCAAATAAGGTTGTGGCATTGTGGGGTGGGGTCCATGCGTCATTGAGTTGGAGAGAGTAGAGTTTGATATGACAGGCGGGACCCACTGACAGTGGAGCATATAGAGAGTTCGGTTTAGAGAGGCTGATGGATTTCAATAACTTTTTGCTAGCTATTTCATTTTACATACTAGCTAAATCAAGATTTTAGCTAGTGATTTTTAGAGAGGCTCTTGGAGTTGCTCTAAGGTGTCGACAACTTAGAATCATATATGATGTATATTTTTAATTAAGGTGATTTGGATTAAAATTTAAGGTTACACATGTTATTCTTAATAATGACACATGTGGGTAATATAGATGCATATTTAAAGGGGTTACTGTAAGTTATTTTTGAACTATAAGTGGTTTGTAATTTAGTTGGAAATTTAGGAGGATATTTTGAATTATTTTTATAGTGGCACAAGCGCATAATTTGATGACGCTTAGGGGGTTAGTTTAGTTTATTTTATTTTATATAATTGTAGGGTGGGTAATTCAGATATGGATCCAATTTGTGATGTGCTAAAATATCACGCTTTGGGGCCAAGTTGGTGCTACAATATATAGTAGCAAAAGTTTGTAAGTTGGTGCTACAAATGATTTTGATGCATTTGGTCGCCAAATTTGATATTTATCACGGTTGCAATAATGTGTAATAACAAATGGAACTTACAAACTGTTAGAAGTTGGGATATAGTGGCGTGCAGTGCGGCATGGAATTGGACACGAGGCGTCTTGTTCTCCCAATAGATTTTTCCTCACAACAAATCAACATCAGCCACCTGACTCCAACTAGTCAATGGTATTTTCCCCTCACAATATCAGCATCAACCACTGGCCAGCCGTACAAGACGCTACTGCTGAGAATCGGAAGATGAGATGGCCAATATAATGGTGGCAGATCCGTAGATGGATGGTTGGAAACGCAGAGGGAAAGGGCGGGAAAGGAGAAGAACCATCAGGCATGCATCGTGCGATATGATCGTTGGAACCTTTACCTTTATGCACGCGCGCGGTGCGATGCATCATGATATTAGAGATGATGTATCGATGGAAACAGTAGCTGCGATGCTAGTGCAAAAAGCTAGCGCACGCACGCGCGCCTCCGATCCCTCCTCGATCAGGATTATCAGGCCTTCTCCAACAAGGTCACCTGCTACCTCGATCAGCTAGCTCACATATATGGAGAAGAGAGAAGGCAATTAAGAAGAGAGTACTCTACGTGATGTGTACTACGAGTATTTTTTTTTCTTGAAGGGAGTTAGTTAGCTTATCGATGCGAAAGAATGCCGTCATTTTCGATCAATTCATATATGTTACGTAGGATCGAAAATAAATGTTTTGAACAATATGTATGATATAAGACTGGAGCTATATATTATTTTTATAAGATGGATAAGCTTAGCTTTAGCTCTAACCGTGTCGGAGCTTCAATTCAATTCTCCTCCGCGTACGCGCCACTTACTCACTGTCACTCTGTCCGTTCCGATCGATCCAGCCGGTAGTGGTGTTAACTCTTTACCTTGCTTTTGGCCATCAGTGCGCGTGTCGCCTCCATCCGACTTGTTCCACACGCCTACACACTGTCATCATGTATCATATACAACTATACATATGGAATTCACTAACTATTTATCTCAACATGCATTTCACATCGTACCCCACTATACGCTATGTTAGGGGCCCTTTGGCAGGGCTTTTCCAAGTGCTTCTCCACTGGCTTTTACAGAAGCCCTACCAAACCCCTAACAAAAAAACGGCTTCCAAGTTGAAGCCATGGAGAAGCCATTTTGCAATTTGTACTACGGAGGTGAAGCCAAAATTAGTGGCTTCCCGCGGCTTCTTTCCCACATGTGACATAGACGCCACAACCACAGCCATTTTGCCAAACACTTTACAAAATGGCTTCAGCTTCACCAAAGAAGCCATTATTTTGCCACAGCCACAGCGGCAGCCGTTTTAGCCACAGCCGAAGCCCTGCCAAAGGGGCCCTTAATATTCATCATAGGTCATGTCATCATCCACCAAACCATCTATTTCTGTGGCTAAGCATGTATTTGTGGGTAGCACACTACAAAATTCCTGCAATTAAAATATATGTAGGATCAATCATTTTAGAATGGTTCACTCTCAACAAAATAACATGTTTTCATATATAATATTGTTTACAACTGAATGCTGCCATGTAATCACATTGGTGTTTCTACTTTCACATTTTAGCTTAAAATTTTGTTTAAAAATTTTCGCAACAACACATGGGGTTTCACCTAGTGTAATATGTATATATCGTCCAAATTACACCCCACTAACGGTGATAACTCTATTTCTCTTAACATGCGAGCATTCCACATCATAATCCATTATATGTCATGTCACCGTTCACCATGTGCTATGTCACTATCCACTGGACCATCTATTTATGTCTTCAACTGATTTTCAGTGATTAAGCATATCTTTGTGAGTAGCACGTCACGAAATTTCCGCAGTACAAATACATGTCGGATCAATAATTTACATTAAGAATGGTTCTCTCTCAACAAAATGAATATACTTTCATGTATAATGTTGTTTATAAAAGAATATTACCATGTAATCACCTTGGTGTTTTTATTTTTAGATTTCACCTTAAATTTTTGTTTAAAAAATTTCAGCGCAACACGTGAGGTGTCACCTAGTTCTCTTAATTAGTACTACCTTTGTTTTTATTGAAATGAGTTCAGACTAAAAATTTAGCTTGCTTCCCGAATAAATTTTGGTTGGGAGAGACGGAGGGGCTCCGACCCCAACGGCACCCAACAGGGACCACAACGGTGGGGCAGCACAGGTCGTCGATTTCTTCAATTCCCTGTGCAAGCCACCAACCCGCATTCGAACCCCTCTAGACGCGGGTTTACCTTAGCGGAGATTTATTCCACGAAAAAACCCCTTGTCGGGGCCACAACGGTAGGGCACAGGGGCGTCAATTTCTTCCTTGTGCAAGCCACCGACCTGCGTTTGATCCCGTCTAGACGCGGGTTTATCTTAGCGGGGATTTATCCCCCCCCCCCCCCCCCCCCGGCGGTGAAGCGGGGGGGGGGGGGGGGGGGAGGGGTTAAGTTGGGAGTTGGCTTTCTTCTCTTAATGAGAACCGTGGGGGCGGTCTTACACCCATGGACTTAGGTTTTTCTTCCCTGTGCAAGGGGGGATTTGGGTGTGATGGGGTGCTGGAATTGTGAGCCGAGCGCGAGCGGGACTGCGAGGGCATCGCATGCATCTCTCTCCGATCAGAAACGGAGAGCATCACAAGAGAGGAAAGGGAGGGGGCGTGCACGTGGGCACACCCACTGCGCACCCAATTTTATACGGCACGTGGAATTCTGCAAGGGCAGCCCACACGCAGCGCACGATGCCATAGGCAGGAGCATGTCAAACCTCTAGGGGTGAGAAATTCTTTGAGAGATGTATCTCTATTTATTCTGGAACACAGGTAGTATATACGGAGTTGCATGCAGGGGCGAATCTGGCACCGGGTAGGGGGTCTAGAGCCCCCTACCGCCAGCGCCACCATGAGAGCCCCACTGAAGCCCCCCCCCCCCACCCCCTCCCAGGCTAGAGGAGGAAGAAGATGTTGGAGAAGAGGGACAAAGAGGTCTGGAGGTGGAAGAATGCAACATCAGCCCCATAAGCTCTAGTTCTAGCTTCGCCACTAGTTACATGCACCTTAATTACACTGGTAGAGAAACAGCCTTTGGTACGCCCCTTTAGTACCGGTTCAACTTTGGAGCCAAGACTAAAGGGGTTTCACCGACGTGGACACTAATACCATGAGTGTTCAACCCTTTAGTCTAGGTTCGTGTTACGAACCGTGACAAAAGGGTCACCCCCTTTAGTCTAGGTTCTTGTTACGAACCGAGACTAAAGGCCTCCCCCTTTTGTCACGGTTCGTAACACGAACCTAGACTAAAGGGGTGACCCTTTTGTCACGGTTGGTAACACCAACCGAGACTAAAGGGGGGCCTTTTTGTCACGGGTGGTGTTACCAACCGGGACTAAAGGGTCTCCCACGAGTTACTGTAAGAGGATAGCATCCTCTACTCAGTCAGATATGCTGTGTAGGTGTGATGGTGAGGAAGCTACGCGTGAGGCTAGAGGTCACGAGTTCGAATCCCCGCACGCGTATATTTGGCGTGAAAAATCACATGACTTGTGACTATACCTCAGCTCCAACCAACTAGGCATCTAGGTACCATTAAAAACATCTGCAACACTAAAAAAACTGTAAGTGCAATATTAAAAAATATACCAAAAACCTACTTAAATTGTTTGATCGTGGGATAGATAGAAAATTTTCATGGGATATGTGCGAAAACAATAGTTGCGGCACCGAAAAACGACTATTAAACATATATCAAACCATCTGTACGTTCGATTCTTTGCATTACTGGAAAACATAACCTCAGATACATATGAGTATTGCTGAGATATATGGAGACTCCAACTAACTAACAAACTCGGACGAGAAGGGAAGTCTGTTGGAGTTGCTTTAACCAAATATTTATCACCTCAACTCTATTAATCTCTCCCAAATATATGTGAGATGATGTATAAGCATTCACTGCAGACTTGCAGAGTTAGGTCTCGTCGGTCTCAAGTTGGTTTGCTCTCTTTGCTCTTCCCTTCTTTCCTGGCCTGCTAGCTTTTAACCAGAAAACCGCGTGACAACATATACTTTGCCGTTAACAAGTAATTCTTAATTAAAAGAAACCGTGTGTACTAGTGTTGCTTATAGTTATATATATACATAATATATATGCATGCATCGTGTAGTTAATTAGCATGTTGTCACCAATTAACTGGGCGTCACGTCGTCGTACGAACAAAACAAGTACCAATGGATCATGCGTGAAAATGACCTTGCACTCCTGATCTCTTTGCCGGCAAGTGATTTGTCCGGTGGTCGCTAAAGCCACCAGTTGCACATGCGCAAGCTGCAACAGTGGCTAGCTAGTGGTGCCATGGCAAAATCACGCACAGGCCGGCCGGGATCGGACGGAGATGGACGCGCGTCAAGCGCCGGTTCGCCTTCCCTGCCTATAAATCGCCCATGCCTTCTCTGCCATCTGTGCACACAAGCAACCACAGCGCGCTGCTCTTCTCTGCCACCGGTAACCAGATGAGGTCCACTCTCCTCTTGGCCCTCCTAGTCCTCACACTTGCTGCAAGTGTTCCTGACCTTGCCTATGGCAGGGTGATCGACCCAAAGCCACGGCCCAAACCAACACCACAGCCTGACCCGAAGCCAACACCACAACCAGACCCAAAGCCCCAACCGCAGCCCGGTCCAAACCCCACACCACAACCTGACCCACAGCCCCAACCGCAGCCTGATCCAAACCCCGCGCCACAGCCTGACCCGAAGCCTGAACCGCAGCTCGATCCAAACCCCGCGCCACAGCCTGACCCAAAGCCTGAACCGCAACCCGATCCAAACCCAACACCGCAACCAAACCCGAATCCCCAACCGCAGCCTGACCCAAATCCAGAACCGCAGCCCGATCCAAACCCTGTTCCACAACCTGATCAAAAACCCCAACCGCAACCCGATCCAAACCCCATACCACAGCCTGGCCTAAAGCCAAAACCGCAGCCCGATCCAAACCGAGAACCACAGCCCGACCCAAAGCCTCAACCGCAACCTGACGTAAGGCCTAAACCGCAGCCCAATCCAAACCCCATGCCACAGCCTGATAGAAAGCCCCAACCGCAGCCCGACCCAAACCCCACACCACAACCTAATCCAAGGTCGGAACCCAAACCAACACCACAGCCTGACCCGAAGCCAGAACCGCAACCAGGTCCGAATAACCCTACTTCGCAACCTGTCCTGAAGCCTGAGCTGAACCTCAAACCTTCACTCGAAGAAAAACCCAAGCCAAGGCCATCAACACCATTTCCCCGTCCAAACCCTAAACCCACACCAGAGCCAAAACCCAAGACCGAGCCTGAGCCTCTGCCGAGTCCGAAACCTACACCTGAGCCCGAGCCGAAACCCCAACCTCAACCATCCAAGCCGGATCCCCAGCCAAGCCCCAAACCAACACCAGAGCCAGAACCGTCGAAGCCAGAGCCACCATCCCTCTCGTCACCCATTGGCACTGAGAGAATGTGACCACCAACGCGCATGCAAGTCATCTATCTAGCTCTCTTGGCTATGACCAAGCAATAGTATTTGTGTAAGAGTGAGCTATGTATGTACATGTAGCACTACTGTTTGTGTGGACGTATATGTACTGTATCAACGTGTTTTCGTGCGCATGTGTTTCCATCGTCAGTATATATGCCTTCGCGTGCTTATACGCTGTGTACTATATGTTTCTGTATGACCAGTGAATAAAAGAAACACTACGTCTTATGTGTTTGGTTGCCACCGGTTCTTCTCGATTTTGTTGTCGTTGCATGAGCAAATACCACCGGCACGATCTATATATTAATTCATTGATAGAGAGCAGTGAGATATTACGTATCAAACTGTCACCTGTGGTATAAGTAATATACATGGATGGCATAGATGTATATTGACATAATTATTTTAAAAAGTACTATGATACCTATTTACTCTTAAAAAAATAGGTCTGTACTCTGTACCACTGCCTAGTTATTAGTAGTTGTATGATCCACCGTAAAAAACCTAGTTCGCACATGGGGCGAGCCCACTTCAATTCGAATACCTATTATCTTTTGTCAACAGATTTTCTTTAGCAAACTATGCATGCTGTGATGCTGGTTGGGCTCCGGCTCATTCGGCCCAATCCAAGCAAGAAGCCCAGAAACCATCATCGGGCCAAGCAGACAACCCAACCCAATGATAATCAACGGGCAAACCGCCAAACCCCCAACCCATTCCCAAAGAGGGTTTTACCTGTACGTCATTAAAAAAGATGATGCCGACTGTGTGCCATCGTCCTAAACTTTTTTACCCTCTACGGCATTCCGTCCATTTTTGCAAGTAATGGTGTTAAATGGACAGGGGAAATGACAATTTTACCCCTCCAACCAAGAACAACAAACTCACCTTTCTTTTACCTGTATGCCACACAATTTTCAAAATCACAACTTCACCTTTCTTTTACCTATATGCCACCCATTTCTCAAAATCACAACAACAGACTCACTGTTAATTAAATGAATGATAGAATAACCAATATTTTTTATTTAGGTAAAAAAACAAAAGACACCTCACTTGTTTTCAAATTAATTCTTCACAAAATAACCAACATAACAAATACTCCCTCCGTCCCAAAAAGAATGACGTTTTAGGATTCAAAATTTGTCAAAAAAGAATGATCTTTTACTTTATTTGGCATGTGTGCATGTGCATGTAGTCATGCAACAATCAATTAGCACATAATGTGGCAAATAAATAGGGGCAATCGAGGTCATTTCACCTCCTTAATAATCTGTCTTAAAATTTATAGAATGACATTCTTTTTAGGACGGAGAGAGTACATTACTTTGTTTCAAATCCATTCATCACATAATAATCAACATTACAAACACCCACTTGTTTCAAATTCATCTAAACAAATCCATCTCATCAGGAGTATAATATCCAGCGGTTATGGTCATGACACCCTGTAGCTAATGATTTTCATTACATTCAACAAATTCTGGTCATGACATAGCTCATTTCTCAGTTTTCAACCTAGGCCTAGCCCATCCTACACTCTCGTGGCCTCTTGCTCTTTGTCGATCTGTAAGAAATGTTGCTATGCTAAACGATGAATGGAAAGTCATCTCTTCCTTTTTCTTGCTGCTGAAACGAACTTCACATTCGACGAACCAACAATCTGGTATTTCCAGAGCTTCCTGTCACACACCTTAATCTGGTCGTGATCAGGGCCGGCTCTTAGGGTGTGCGATGAGTGCGCAGGCCTAGGGCCCAGCCCAGCAATAGCCCAAACTTTGTACACATTTCACTAGACAATGCCTGTGACGCCCCAGGTTTTTAATTACCGTCATTAACGCTAATGACCGGATCAGCCGAATCAAACCGATCAAACACCGGGCAAACCTAGGTCAACCTGGGTCATCACCTCGAAAACCTCGCCAATGAACCCCAATGAACCCCTTGACCAAGTCTACACACACCCGTAGTCAACCCTTGGTCAAAGACACGGTCAAAACCGGCTTGACCGTTGACGTCAGCGAATGTCGTCCGGAACTTTTGCCACGTTCTCCAAAATTCACCTAAACACTTCAAAATTTACCTTTATGAAAGTTGACCATCTTGTTGAGGGACACAACTTTCATGTAGATTGGCATTTCAAATTTTGGGTGGAAATTGGTGAAAAACTTGATCGACTGACAGTACCTCCTGTTTTCCAGAACAGGCCGGCATTCAATGTTGGCACGACGTTCCTGTAAAATCCGTTGAGAAAAACACCCTAGAGCCTTTTTAGAAGTTGTAGAGGGTGACTAGATCTACAACTTTCATGTTCACCGCTTGGTCAAGTTTTATACAAAAATTTGGAGAAAAAATAGCTCAAACACGGGTGCAGCGACACCTTTTCGGGCCGGCCGCGCCGCGCTGCGACGTCGCGCGACGCGACGCGCGCGCGCGCCCCCGCCGCACCGTACCCCGGCCCGCGCCCCGAGGCGCGTCGCCCGAGGCCGCGCCTCCCGAGGTCGCGCACCCTCCCAAGGCGAGCACGCACGCCGGGCGCCGGGACCCCGCGCCGCCCGCGCCGCGTCCCGAGGCGGGGGCACGCCGGCCGGACACGCCGCCCGCCGCCGTACGCCCGCCCGCGCCGCCCCTCCGTCCCGCCCTTTTGCCCGGGTCGGAGAGCCCTATAAGGCGGCCCCTACTTCTCCCGCGACGCGCCAACACCCCCCCCCCCGACCGACCGAGCTTGCCCCGCCGGAACGGCGGCGACCACGGCGGCCGCACCGCCGGCCACCGACGTGCCCCCTCGCCGGAGCCGCTCCATCCCCGACCAAACACACAAATCGACGCTTAGAGCACCCTAGACCCCTCCCCAGCCTTCCCCCGGCCGCAAGCGCCGGCGAGCTCGCCAGAATCGAGCAGCCCGCGCCGGCCAGCCGCCCTAGGGGCCACATTGCAAAGAACCTTTTAATTTTGAGGGCCTCGTTGCAAAAGGTAAACTGAAATAGTGAAGTAACTTTGCTGATTCTTGTAAATTTCGTAGAAAATCACAGAAAAATCATAAAAATGCAAGGCCAATTTTGTTGGATTCTTGGTGAATTATTCTACAACTTTTCTTATTCTGGCCTGAGCTAATTCCTGTTAGTTTTTCATGAAAAATACAAATGTAAAAAACCTAGATCTGCAATATCTCAAAATATATAAATCCTCTGTAGCTAATTTTTGGATATGTTGTGTGCTAGGTCATGACTAGCTCCTATGCCAAAAATTGCACAAAGTTGTGATGTAAATCTTTTTATAAAAATGTTTATCCATTTCTGACAGAGCTGCATAAATGATTGTTCTTGCTAAATATATTTATTTTTTTGAGCTCAACTTGTGCACACTGTCTTGTAATGTCACAATACACATATTTTGAATTAATCATGATTTTTGGATTAACAGAAATAATTATTCATGATTTATGCATGATTTCCTTTGAAAATTAATGAACTAAGATCAGTAGAGTTTTTAGATGTATATGCTGGTTCTTTAGGCTTGTTTAGGACAAGAGAGCATGCACAATAAATTTTGGATCATTTTTATGTTTATTTATTTTCGTATGCATTTAAAATGGAATCACTAGCTAGCCTTTGATATTCTCCATAATAATTAATTTCCTAGCATCCAACACTTACATGTGGGTCCAATGGACCAGGATAGGTGCTAGTAAGCTTAAGAAACACTCATTTAATTTTTGGTAATTTAATTGTTTAATAAAAGGCTTAAATGCCCTTTTAATATTAAAGGGAAATTAAATAAAAACCCTTAATTAAACCTTTTTCCTTTTTGAAAGTATTATTTAATATAAATAAAAGATAATTAATTATCATCAATGATAATGAATCAATTCATAAATAAAAATATTAATTACACCTTGTTGGTGAAGATAAAAGGAAATGAAGCTTTCACATGAAATGATAAGCTTATTAAAAACCTTTATTCAAATATGTAATAAAAGAGTAACCCATGTACAACCAATAACCTTCCTAAAAGAGAAACCTTAGATAGATGCTTGTTAAGGTGAATATGACCAAATAGAGTTGGATAAGACAACAAACTATCACATCACCTAAAGTGCATTGCATTCCGTGTAGATCTTCCGGACGGAGATTACTCCTTTGTCCCGGAAACCGAGGAAGGAGGAGCGGAAGGTTCTCTGCAGTACGCGGAAGTACTCGACACCGAGGGTGCCCAAGCTAACCTAGCTGACGAAGGCAAGCTCCGGTGCATCTAACCTAGTTTTAAAAGTTCTTTATTCAAATATTTATGAATGATTGTGCATTTATGTTCAGGAGTTGAATGAAACCCTAGATGCATGATCCATAGGTACCTTTGTCCTTACTAGAATGATAGGTCGATAGCTGCTAAGCTATAGGACCGTTACAAGTCGAGTGATGACCTCACTCGAGAGAATAGGTTCCTAGATAGGAATCACAATATATCCTAAATGGATTGCTCACGTGGTAAGAACATGGGATCTGGGCTCCGGTCCAGTGGTTATGTGGGTTAAGTTTTTGAACGTACTAAGCACATGCCGGTTATGGGGCCGGTAAGCCTAGTACCTTAATGAGGCGGCGAGGGATCCTACCGTTACTACTCTTGGGATTCGCTCTCACGGCTAGCTACCGGTGGTGTATGGTGACTGCGGGTGTCTTGGGTGGGGCATGCCGGATAGCCCGCACCAAAGATCGTAAGATTCGATCCCGACCCGAGGATTTACGGGGACGGCACCGGGGAAAGTTGTCCTCGCGGGGGCAGCCTACCGTGTGTTTGGGTCTACCTTGCAAGGTTTAAATCAATCGATTGTCGGCCTCTCACCATTACCCGAGACTACTTACTCCACTAGTCATGTGATCCCTAATGATGGAAGTTGATGAATATTATGCTTGATTAATTGTATTGTACAACTTTGTTTGTACTAGTTGGCTAATGTAGTAAAGTTTAAACCTACTAGAACTTGTGCTAAAATCTTGAAAGTAAGGACCTACTCTTTGTTACTTTTTAGCAAAAGCAACCCAGTAGCCAAAAAGCCTTTCATGGTCTAGAATTGGTGAAGTAGATATCACCGACGGGTAAGTCTTCTTGAGTATTAGTATACTCGGCCTTGCTATAATGTGTTGATCCAGGTAATGCCTTCAGTGATGTGTGGCCCGGTGAGATCCCACCCGGCTGGGAGCTGGAGTGGGTGGAGGACGACTACTGAAAGCATCATGGATGGCCTCCCGTGGTGTCTTCGCTTCCGTTAGTTTAATTCCGCTGCTTTTCGAAAACTCTGAACTATTTCATCGTGACAAAAACTATGGTTTGTAATAATTAAACCCCTCGGGGTATGAATTTGGATATTAATGTTGTTGTATCTCTGGACTCGCCTTCGAGTGAGTTTTAATGCATATATTCGATCCTTGTGCTATTCAAGTGATTTACCGGGCGTTAACCCGGCAACTTACGACAGGATGGTACTTTATTATTGCTTAATGATCAAAGTGGATCGGTCTTAGGCGATAGTACGGTATTTTCCTGGGCGGGTTGTCACAATGCCCCCCAACTGGCCCATAAATGAGCTCGACAAGCTGTCAGCCGCGTCTCTGTCATCGTGCAGCAGGTCCATGGACATGTTTGCATGATGGCTTTCATCTTTGTCAACGTGCAGCAGAGCCCATTGACAAATTTGCACGAGGGCCTTTGAAATCTTTAAGCCGGCCCTGGTCGTGATCTTATCTTTCTTGCTCAATTTCTTACTCACAGACAATACCCGTCACCTCAATCAACATCCTCTGATGATTCTTGCACATACAACTAACTTGTTAGGATCTTCGACCTCTAGCATACCCTTGTGATCCTAATTAAGCTTCATCTACAAAGCTATCCGGATGCTCTTCGTACTGCTAGCTTGTTGTGTTCTTCTCAAGCGCTTCCTTTTATCACAATCCCGACAGGACGAAGAGCAGGTTCAAAGAAGGAACGATGAGAGATCACTTTGTACAACCCTGTTCGCCGTCATGCTCCGCTGGACCGCACCAGGCAGGGGAGGAGCGGAGTCACGCCCAGCCGCCCAGGGCTAGGCACGACGCCCTGGAGCGTCGTCCAGGTCTGCCTGCCGCACGGGCGCGAGTCCGGCAGCCGCGCGCGCTCGGGTCCGCCTGCCGCGCCGCTCCGCGCCCCAATCACCGCCGCCGCCCCTAGGGTTCGGGTCGGGATGGAGTCGAAAGAGGAGAGAGCACGGGAGAAAATTGGGAACCGGCGGATTGGATCAACGAGTCAATTCAGTGGGGTAAGATGGACATTGTGCATGCCCGGTCCCACATTGTCAGTGCATACTAACAGTGGATTTCTAACGGATCGTGGACGGAATGGCGTAGAGGGCCAAAAAAAAAATTTTAGACGATGACACAAATGTGCTAGCAAATTTTTTAGTGGCACACAGGTTGATACCATCAGGTAAAACCCAGAACGGTAATGCTCCTGATCAGGCGTCCGACGGGGGAAAAATCGGACGCCCTCCCAACCGCCCATCAACCTTGCATCTGATGTTTTGGATGGTGGTCGCAACATGCTTGTCACAAGCTCGCAACATGTCCGCCACAAGCTCGTAACATCGCTCGCAACATGTACACTATGTCGGGGGAGGAGCGAGGGGGCGCAACATGAAAAAAGTGTTCGCAACATGGGAAAAGGTGTTCGCAACATGGAAAAAGTGTTTGCAACACGATGTTTGGATGTTGGTCGCAACGTGCTGCCACAAGCTCGCAACATGTTCGCCACAAATTCGCAATATTTCTCACAACATGTACACTATGTCAGGGGAGGAGGGAGGGGGCACAACATGGAAAAGTGTTCGCAACATGGGAAAAGGTGTTCACAGTATGGGAAAGTTTTCGCCACATCGGAAAAGGTGTTCTCAATATTCACAACACGTTTCGCAACATCATGATCCGACGGCTGATATGTTTCCTCGTTCGAATCGTGTGGTTCCGCGCCGCCGTCACCTCCAGCGGCGGCCGGCTCACCGCCCTCCTCCCCACCACGCCTGTATCTTCTCCTCCTCGCACTCCTCACCCTCCACCATCGCCTCCCTCTTCTCCGACCGCACCCCTCCCGCGGACCCCGCCGCCGCGATGCAGTCCGCCGGCGTTGATCTCTCCCACCCGGACACCGTCCCCGCGCTCCTCCTCAACCCGGGGCTCTCGGGAAACTACCCCGCGGCCTCGCGCCTCTTCTCTGGAGCCGCCTCCGACCCCGCATTCGCCGCGCACGGAAGGAACGCGGCAGCCGCCGAGGTATGCAAGGTTCTCCGGGCGCCGGCCGCCGGGCAAGGATTCATCAAACTGATCTCACTGCCGCGGAGTCTGAACAATTCATCAACTCCCGCCGCGGAGTCTGAACATCTCATTGCGTCTTGCTACAGGGCCCAGCGGAACGGCAGCAGAACGAACGCTCGCACGCCGCGATTCACTTCAACCCACCTGTGCCGCGTGCCTCCCGCAGGCCGCCGCACTCGGCTTCCCTCTTCAACTTCCTCATTGCCTCCCGCGCCCGCTTCGGCCGCTCAGCCGACGCCCTCTCGCTCCTCGTGCGCATGCTCGCGGCAGGGGTCGCCCCGACCGTGTTCACCTTCGCGCCAATCCTCTCATCGCCTTTCACCACCGCATGCTGCGCTGTGCAGCTGCACCCGCACATCCTCAAGAGCGGGCTGCTCCACTGCGAGCCTTACTTGGGGACCTCACTGGTGGGGTTCTTTAGGCGAAGTGGACGGTTCGATGAAGCGCTTAAGGTGTTCGGTGAAATGACGGTGAGGAGCGTGGTAACCTGGAACTGTCTCATTTCTTCGTTCGTGCAGTTTGGATGCTCATGTGATGCCCTGTTATGGTTCAGGGAGTTAGTGAGAAGCAGTGATGGCTTATCAAAATGTTCAGTGAGTTGGTTTTTAGAGACGTGGCTTCTTGGAATACAATGATAACCGGTTTTGCGAGGAGCAACGTCCCAGACAAAGCATTTGAGCTTTTCTCAAGTATGCAACGCTAGAGTGATTTGCCAAATGAAACAACATTTGCCAGTGTTCTTTATGTTTGTGCTAGTATGGACAGACAAGAGCATGGGAAGTTTATTCATGCAAAACTTATCAAGCAAAATCTCAATACAACTGTCTTTGTCAACACCTCATTGGTCGATTTTTATGCAAACTGTATTGGTTGGAGGGATGCACATAAAGTAGTTGAGGAGGTTTGTGAGAATAGCACCACATGTTGGAATGCTCTGATTTCTGCTCACTATGATAGTGATGGTCTAACTTCTTTGGTAATTCTGAGAGACATGTTACGATCAGGGATTAAACTGAATAAGTTACTTTTTCTGCATCTCTCAAGGATCCATCGCTTTTGGATCTCCAGCAGATTCACTCATTGGTGATCAGATTGGGTCTTGGTGTTAGTGACTATATTTCAAGTGGTGTCATATCATCTTATGGTTCACATGGTGTTGTTTCTGATGCCTTGACTTATGGAGTTGCACTGGATCCTGACTCTTGTAGAGTCTTCATGAATGCTTTAGCCGGTGTGTATAATAAAGCTCGTAGGTACCAAGAAACTAAGGAGCTGCTCTTACATCAGGAAGCTAGAGATACTGTTTCATGGTGCATACTTATTACTGCTTGCGCACACAATGGTGAGTGCATTGATGCTTTTGGATTTTCAAACAAATGAGAATGTTGGGGCACCATGCTGATAACTATGTATTTGTGAGCTTGTTAAGCATTTGTACAAAAAACAACAGCCTTGATCTAGGTAAATCAATTCATGGGCTTATCATCAAGGCCAATTCCGGTTGCTCTGACACTTATGTTGATAATGTGTTGCTAGATACATATGCTAAATGTGGTAGAATTGAAGACTGTCTTAGAATCTTTGAGGAAATGAAAGATAGGAACCTGATCTCATGGACAGCTGTGATTTCTGGCCTTGGCCTTAATGGTTTTTCCCATAAGGCCTTGGCTTGGTTTGAAGCAATGAAAAAGGATGGCCGCAAACCTGACAAAGTAGCAATTCTAGCAGTCCTGTCAGCTTGTAGACATGGTAGACTTGTGAGGGAGGGGATGAAAATGTTCAAAAACATGAAAGCTGATTATTCAGTTGAAACTGAGATGCAGCATTATGTATGTGTAGTGGACATGCTGTACAAATGTGGTCATTTGAAGGAAGCTGAGGTTGTTATTAGAGGCATGCCTTTCCAACCTTTCCATCCAAGTAGTGTCACATGGCGCACATTCCTCCAAGGATGCAAGACATATGGTATAACAAAAATACAAGTGTTTAGCTAGCAGCGGATCAAATAGATTTCTTGATAAACTGAGGAGGTGTACCTTTTGTCATGTTAACCCATGAGTTAAATATTTAGAATGTTCTGGATCATATTCTTTTGTTGTTAGCTTTGCACATGATGAAGATACTAGAAGAATAGAAGGTACATAGATCATTGCACCTGTTTTGGTCAATCCATTTAGATGTTGACTTATGCACCCTCATTAGTGAAGATTTTCTGACAGAGTGGCACGTACAGCAACATTGCGGTTTGCATCTTTGTTTTCCCGCAAATTGGTTTGTCTTTATTGATAAATTTTAACTTGGTTAATTACAAGACTTGCCCATTTTTGAAATCTCGCATAAAATTTGTGGAGGCTTGGGAAGAGTGGCAGAGTTCTGAAGGCGATTCAGGAAGGTGGTTTTGAACCAAATAGTGCTGAACATGAAGAGGCTGTTATTGCAATGTGTGATGCTGGCAATCCGGAAGAAGCACAGAAATATTTGACTGGTCTGGAGGAGTCAGTGCATAAATTGGGTCCAATGATACCGTCTTGTTTAGTTCAGAAGTATTCTCTTGGTGAAAATGTGGATATGGCAGTCTCGTGCGTTCATGAAATGCTGGAAAAATGAGGCAATGAAAATGTGGGTTCTGCTCGAGGTGCTGATTTTAAGGGGCAAAGTAAGCATTCCAAGTTTGAATAACTTGATAAGTGAGAAGGCTGTAGTTCATTGTCAATAGCTGCAACAATTTGAGACGCTGACTAAACTATCAGACATCGTGTCCAGCTGATAATTACTGTCATCTTTTAATCTACCTGGATCAGTAAGTGCTTGGCCAGTACTAGCTTGTGCCTGAAATTGCATCTCAAAAGTACAGGTCAGTGTTGCTGCTGTTTCGGATCAAAGACAGTAACTTACTCTGAAGTCTGCATGTCGTTCAGAGTAATATACTCTGAACATCATAGTTTTTGTGCTGAATTTGGCAACTTATTCTTGGGAGGAACCAGCTGAGTTTAAAAGGGTACCTTTTCTCGATGCAATCTTTTTCTCAACCTGTTGGCGGAATTGGTCATGACATTCTTTGCAGCCTTCTTCTGGTGCTTAGTGCCCTTCAACCACACAATCCCTAATAACACCTTCAGGCTGCAGGTGTTCGGTTTCAAGGGTGTGCTCGTCATGTGGTACTTCATTCAATTGGATCTGCAATTTCAGCAAAGACTGCGACCTGACAATTTGAAGTAAAGCACGGGAGAAGTTTAGACAAAATCAAGTTTGCTTATCTTACACTTGAGTTGTCTTCATGCTGGATGCCTTGGAGGGTCATCACCTCCTCAACGACCCAGCCATCTTGGTTGGGTAACTTGTATTTTTGTTGAGTGGTCGTTGCTTCCCCACAATATCTGGACAAGCTTTTGTCAAACCTAAAGCTGATACGCCTTTGATATATGTCACGGTTTAGCAGTTCCCATTCTGTCGCTAAGTAGTCAAGGCAACCGGCTTTCTCTGTCGCTTTATGTTCCAGTGAACCTCCAGAGGACATCTCCATAAAGGCACTGATCTGCAAATACAGAATTACAGAGATTTTAGCAGATTCCTTTGAGATTGCATTGTATAAAGTTCTCAGAGATGTGCTTGTTGACAAGATCACAAGACAGCAAGACTCACGTCAACAGAAAGAACTGATGAACACACCTTAAAACATTCTACACAGTGAAGAAATTCCACGTATTTATTCTGTCATGTCTTCGTTTACCAAACCGGAGGGAGTACATGTCTTCATCCCCAGGAAATGGAGAATTACGCAAGTTGCAGTAAAAATGAATGAATTATAGTTTCAAATATGAATAAATTTGTCCTGTTAAAATCAAATAGAGGGCGCCTTCAATTTCAGAAAGGACTAGGGTAGAATAGCGAAAAGAAATATTCACTTCATTCTGGATCAACGTATACTAGATCTGCCATCAAAGACATGTAAATATCCGCTGCTTTTAGAATAGAGAGATTGTTACCCCGTTGTTTCCAGGCTTGCAAAAAAAAAACGTCACCCTACTTTGATGATATTATGCCCCTGAATGATCAGAATGATGCAAAACACCTCTCCAATGGAGTCTGAAAGATCGATACCAAAATATTCAAGTCCCCTGTGCACCGTATTGGTTCTGGCCAGATGAAGATGCTGTACTGAGAGAGTATGAATGCAAAGCTCCCAAAGGAAGCGGGCAACCAGCTTCCAGTTTGATTCTTTCTGTGCCTCCAGTGAATCTAAAATCTTACGCCCTGTTCGTTTGGCTTATCAGCCACCAGCCAGCAGTACTTTTCTTTCAGAACAAACCAGCCATCAGCAACCAGCCAGCAGTACTTTTCTCTCAGAATAAATCAGCAACAGCCATCAGCCACCAAAGCTCAGCAACTTTAACTTTCGGGGACAGTACTTCAGAGGACTGCGAATAACCTTCTGTGAGGCAGGCACTTCTTCCCCTCCTCCAAATCTCCCCTCTTCTCTTTGTCACACACTCCTGTGATTGCAATTTGCGAGATATCCATGGGCATCTCCACAGCACAACAGTGAGTGAGGCCGAGAAATATAAATGGTCGAAATACCATATGGCCCGATTCAAGTGGGAATATATATGACCCATTTCGCTGGAAAACTAAACAAAGTTGTCAACTATATATTCCGCCAAACAACTGAAATAACAATATACTATACTGTACTTGTTCTCATGCATATACAGTACGCAAGTGTGCCAATATTACTTTTATTCCTGATTATTCTTCAATTTATTATGGGACCTCTAAGTATTAATCAACGGGCACGTTAACTTAAAGATGGAATTGTTGTACAATGTCGTTTCAAAAAAAAAAAATCTTTGATGTGTGCTTCTGCCTCTTTTGGTTCTAATTCAGAGGAGGAGACGAGAGAAACATTCTTCTTTTGTCAGACTCACATTGATGCATGCTCTACAGGAATTTGAAAATCATTGCATGTCTGCATGCATGCATGCATCCATGATTATGATTGAATTGACTGGCTTCAACTTGTCCCGGTCAAGAGCATCAAATTCTCGCCAAGTATATATAATCGCGTACACCTGCACATGCACGCTCCTGCTACTTAGTATATATACGTTTGTTTTCAAATAAATAACTTTAAATTAAATTGATCTTAAATTGTGCCCTCAGCTAGCGCACTGGGGATGGAGCTTCGTCCTTTTGTGCTTATGTGTCGTAAAAAAAATTGATGTCAGGAGAATCTATCTCTCTCAGGCATGCACGCAGCAGCTAATTCCTTCTAGAACCAAGCTGGTGGCATGCTCACTCTCAGGTCTCAGCTCCCAAGCAACTTATTAATAGAAAAAGGTTGATCCGCAAATCTAACAAAGCAGGCACAAAAAAGTTTGCCTTTGCCCAGACCAAATGAAGGACCAGCTAGCGCTGAAAATGCATCTGATTCCAGAGTACTACTGATTACTCTTTTATAATGTTGTGTCTATGCCTGCCACACAACACAAATCAATCTGAAACCATGCCTACTGCTGTGAGAGCTATTCGATCGGAGCAAGAAAAGTCTCTACTAGCCGTACGCGTATATGATTATGGTTTAATTTGTCCCTGCAGCTGCAGGTAGGTCATGTGTATTATATTATTGTTCCAACTTAATTATAGCTGAATCAAGCCTAGTTTAGCTCCACTTTATAGTAATAGAGCTTGTTTAAACACCTACACCTCATCTTACGCAATTTCGATTACGTATGCATATCACTCCTTTACAGCATCACCATCCAGCATGCATGCATGGTTCCAACCTCTGCAGATGCACCACTTGCCCTTACCTATATTACTTTAACTTCAGCGACCATTCATAATTTGGCCATACTAGCTACTCCCTCCGTCCCAAATTACTTATCGTTTTGACTTTTTAGATCAATTCCTTTTGTTAAGCACCTAGATATATATTTATGTCTAGATACGTAACAAAAGGAATGTATCTAGAAAAGTCAAAATGACAAGTAATTTGGAACTGAGGGAGTACGAAGCTGCTAGCTCGAACAACTGAGCTGCATCCATTGAACTCAAACCACAGAACCTTTTCATAACTGTCCCTAGCTACACAATATATATGTAAAGGGAATTAACTATATATATTATGGGACAAGCTTAGCACTATTTGGGACAATGAGGGCCAAGCATTCATCAAAGGCCAGTCTCCTTCCAAGATTAAAGGAGAGCTATGCGCTAATTTGTCGAGTAAAGCTCATACGACTTTTCACAGCTAATTAAATGTTCCAGAACAACCTGTTTAGCAGAAAAAGGATCGGATGTGGCAGAAGAAGGATTATTACTCTGACTTCCAAATTAATAAAAGAAATGGAAAATAAATACAGCTAATTAAGCTATACAAATGATTAATAACAATTTAACCAAGCATTTTGCTTGCGCGCAACAATTACATTATTGGCCCGATGACAGAAGGAAAAGCTAAACAATGTCTAGATACTAGATAATAATCATATTGGAATGCAAAGGAAAATAGAACACGCGTTTAAGCATAGGAAAGATGAACCCAAATTAAAGTACATGGCTAAATAAATAGTGGATGGATGTGAAAAATGCACTAGCTATAGATGGTATATTGTGAAGAGACACCTTTAATTACTTGATAGAACTAGTACACGAATTAGGACTAAATTGGATGCTACTATTTCGACAGGAGTGTGTGCCCTGGTTCAAGCAAGAATTAGCTCGTAGTATTCATAACCCCCTTATATTTGTTGTACGTGTCACCATTTGACCACAACCATACCCTCCAACAACATGTAATATATACAACATGAAGTAGGAAACAGAATCTTTATTATTCTGATGTTTGTTATGTTTTAGTACTGGAACGAATTCACAAATCCATATATTTGTATTTTATTTAGTGATTGAAGAAGAAAAATGCTACTACATACTGATATGACGATTCATGATTGTAGCAGTAGAATAATGTTTAGAATTTCCACATGATCTAAAAAATAATATACATATTTTAATAATGTAGTAATTTGCTTGTTACTCATAACACAGTAGATGTATATTGTTTCATAATGAAACTAGCTAGCTCAAAACCTATTAAGATATAAGAAGGGTAGCTACTATATCAAGATGTATATATATTGTTTCATGCACAGTAGTTACTATATCATTAGATGTAGTTACTACATCATAGGTAAATTAAGATATAAATTTCATAATTAAACTTGAAACCCATTAAATAATACCAGCTTCACATACATACATACATACATACATACATAGCAGTTTACATACATTGTTTCATGCAGTTTAGAGCAGCTTATATTTTGGAAATAAAGGAAGGGCCAGATTGCTATATATGACCTCTACTGTTGCAACCTGAAAGTGCCAAATGTTGCACGGTTGCTCTGATCGTCACCAGGGCAACATAACATGCAATCTGCGCGCACACACGCACTTGATTCAATAAAATCAATTAAATATAGGAATTATCTATGCCACTCCTTCAGGCATCATTAACTGTTTACAATTGGCATATATATCCTGAGCATTTTTTGTTCTTCTATCTGTGTGAGTCACTGTATGGATCGGAACCATGCAACAAATCATATGCATAGCCTGTTATTACAGTCGCTGGCCTTTACAGACTAGCTAGCCATCTGGGTGTATGAGATCGAGGTTTATATATATCTTGAATTCACAACAGGTAAGATAATGTCGAGATTGAGTGGAGACAATCAGCAATAATATTATAACGGCACCTCCTGATCATATCCCTCTCATCAGTAGATGTAGACCATATCCCTGATGATGATGCATGCAACCAGAAACATAGGACGAGCTGAGATCGAGTGCCATCTTTACAAAGGTCTAATGGGTCATTTACTCAATTAAGCAAATAAGCAATCACTGCACGTGCTATATATTGTTGTGAAATACTTAAGTACGTTCAATAATAGACATCATCAGATCAGTACACTGTTTTTTTTTGTTGAGCAAACAGATTATTGGTATACACATGCGTGCACACGGAAGAAATCGAACGAGCCTTGTTTTAGATTATTATAAGGATGAGAAATCCGAATCCCACCTTGAAATTGAACATAAAGCTGCAGATAGGATTTCTCATCCTTATAATAATCTAACTTGGTATTCAATTACATAAGGCTGAGAAGCACGTAGATTTATAATATTGTTTGATCGGAAGAATGGAGGACCGATCGAGAACTTGGTAGGTGTTGGGCAGGGGGCATGCATAGTCACCAGAGAATTGAACGAACGATATGATCGTCGTCAACACAGGACGGTCGTCGAGGCCGGCCGATTGATATATGCATGTGTCGTCGTCAACTGTTTCTTCCGTCAGCTCCCTTGAGCATCTCCTGCAGCACCTGGTCGTCCAGGTACTCCAGCTCGATCACCTGCCGGCCACCACTTCCTCCCTGCTGCTGCTGCTGGTGGCGGGACGACGACGACGACGAGCCGCCGCGCACGTAGTTGCGCGCCTCGCCGGGGAAGTTGAGCACGGCGAGGTGGCCTCGCATGGCGTAGGCCGCGCGGTCGTACGCCCGCGCCGCCTCCTCCGCCGTGTCGAAGGTGCCGAGCCACACGCGCACGCTCTGCCGGCTGGAGTCGCGGATCTCGGCGGCGAACTTGCCCGACGGGCGGCGCCGCACGCCGCGGTACTTGGTGGCCTCGCCGCCGTCCTTCCCCTGATCATCCCATCCACCGCCATCCATATCGATCGATCAGCTAGCTAGCTTGATCAATCCGATCCGGGATCTATCTATCTGCTAATAACCCTAACTGCTACTGCAATCACAGTACACAAGTAGTGATCTGATGAAGCAAGCTAATATAATTAAGGTGGCTGCTATGGCACACTAGCGTGTGTGTGTGGTTTCTGCTGGTTGCTTAATTGTGGTTTGACATGATATATGGCGATGGTGGCGCCGTATTTAAGGTGACTAGCTTGCAGCAGCAGCTATGGCCTGCCAGTAAGAAGCCCTAGCGGCTAGAGTTAGCTAATGGAAGGTCATGACTCGTGACAAAGGAAGATGCTGATTCTCGCAAAGACATTGTGGAAGACGGGGCCCTCGGCCTTTCTCTACCTCTTTTCAGCGGGGCATATATTAATTTGCATGTAATTATATATTAATATAAGAACAAATAATGATAACTAAAGAAAATCTTTGTACTACCATTTATAGTTAGTAAATGTGTGGTCTTATATGCTGCTAGCTAGCTGTTGAATGCATTGTACGTGGTCAGTGGCGAAGCCAACTCTACCCCTTAGGGGGGCTCTTCCTCCTCCTCTTTCTCTCTTCTTCTTCCTCTCTCATTTTCCCTCCTCGTCTTCCTCCTTTCTCGTCAACAATGGAAGGGGGGCTCCATGGCAGAACCGGCCGCCCCACACTTGTGTGTGTGTGTGGGTGGGGGGGGGGGGGGGGGGTGATCATCACATAGCTAGCTAGCAGAGAATAATCCCTGTGATGGATGATGCATCAGTGGATAAAGTAAATTCAGCATTATAGCTACTTTGATGGTGATGGAGAGAATAACGATATATACCTTGTCATTAATTAAGTTGACAATATTTAATTCATGTGCCTATGGTTAAATCTCGCTCGTGCTTCAATTGCTACATTGAATAGTTTACAGCAAATTGCCGGAGAGGGGCACTTTGCTAGTAGATCACTGGAATAATTGTAATAGCATGTGTTCATAAGTTGTTGGAACTTACACTACATATTCACATGGTAGATTTGATGAACAAATGTGAGAAGTAGGGGTACAATGAAAATGATGGTAGGTATTTCAAGTGTTTGGGACGTATATTTTAGCATTCTGACGTAGTTATGGTCAAATCAGTAACTATAGATAATGTCTTTATTGGCTTTACTAGTCGTTCCGACGTTACTAGATGCATTTTTGAGTTTGAGGATTTTTGGCCTAAAGCGTGAACTTTAGCTATTTTTCAGACTTGTAGCCATTTAATTTGGTTTACTGGAGTAGTATGAATATTTCTGAATTTTGAAAGGAGCTAAGCATATAGAGAGGAAGCGGACAGATGACACATTGCTGCGCTGTAGTAGTATGTAGAACATGGACATTGCAGTGGGTGGAAACGGATGAAACACGTAACAAGTGCGAAAATAGCAAATTATGTAGTTACTGGGCTTTTGGTATTGCAACTTAAATGGGCTGGCGTACATATTAGTTGGGTCAACAAATTCGGGTTCAGTAGAGCAAGAGGGGGAGATCCCTTTCGACCTTTCGGGAATATAGTATTCCAAATGAGCCGGCCACGATTAGCGACCTGAGTCACGCACGACCTTAAAAAGTACGATTTTAGTCCGACCCGAGGCAGGATCAATAGTGCTTAGTGTAGGCCTGACATGATAGGTCGATAGTGCCTAGGCCGCCACTTGTACCGGCCCGAGGCACGACTAATTTTTGCCAGCCCGGTAGGCAGCCTGATAACAACTTTTCCATCTCATATAAATACATTAGAAACCCTAATTTCCCTCACACATCTCCGGCTCTAGCTACCAGCCGCCCCCCATTCGTGCTCCTCCCGGTCTCCCTCCTGGCCCCATCGCCACCAACTCCACCTGATTCCACGGTTGCCGCCTCCCCTCCAGCGATGGTCGCGCCGACCTCCACCACTGCACCCCCTCACATGGTCGTGGCCTACGCCACCGCCCCTCCCTCTCGGTGGTCGGAGATTTAGCCGCGTCGGGCGCCACCTTAGCCACGGGGGCCTGCCACGCCTCCGTCTCCACTCCCCTCCCGTGGTGGCCTCGACCTCCACCGCACCCTCCCTTCTCGCAGTCGTAGCCTATGCGACCGCTGTAACACCCTGGGTGTTTAAGGATCATAATCATCTCCTTAATGGAATCAAAGCATCATTAGCATGACGAAACCAAGGAGTCAAAGCATCATTAGCATGACGAAACCCTTGGTCAACCCGGTCAAACCCCTAGATTCACAACCTCTCTCTAGAACTTCAAGTATATCTCCAAAATCTACTTAAACACTTCAAAATCGGCGAATACAAAAGTTGTGCACCTGTTCGAGAGACACAATTTTCATAATTGGCGGCATTTCAAATTTTGAGTGGAAGCTAGTCCAAATCTTGGTCAAAGGCGGAATCAACAGGTTTTGGGCGCCGAGAAAACCTCCAGGTTTGCCACGTGTTCACGGTCAAACTATTCCACAAAAACATGTCGACCTTTGTAAAAGTCGTAGCCCGATGGTTCATCTACAACTTTTAGTTTTGGCGAATTTGAACTTCTATTCAAGTTTCTCATGTTTAAATCGTTTGATAACGCGTTGACCAAACAAGAAACGGTGTTCCAACGACAAGAACGTGCGCTCCCACGTCAAGCGCGTGACGTCGCGCTCGGGGCCGCTCGACCGCGGGTACGGCAAGGACGTCGACCACATTATGTTGCGCCCCTCCACACGGCCAAATAGCCTAGGGGAGATTGCATCTCGTCGCGTGGTGCACACACCCGAGCCGAAGTCGAACCCCACCGCGTCCCATCGTGCCCCTTCCGGCTGACAAGCCGCCTGCCCGCGTCGGCGACGCGGTGTCTCCTCCCGCCCCTCTTGTTCCTTCGTGGCGAAGTGTTGCACCTCCTCCGCCTATAAAAAGGCACATTGTTCTCTCCGCGCGCGAACTCCTCCTCCACCGCTCGCCATTGCCACTATCACCCCTGAGCTCGCATCTTCGCTCTCCTTAACTGTCGTCCAGCAGCTCAAGCACCTTCCCTAGGTCACACATTGACCCGGGCTTCACCAGAATCCTAGCCACGGTGGGCGCGCTGCTGCTGCCTCACCGCCGGAGCCATCTTTAACCCCACGACCGGCACCCATCGACCCACTGTGAGCATACACTTCACCCCAGATGGTCACATGGTCTAGTCTGGCGAACCTCGTCGCCGGCGAGCCGCCCCTACCTCACTGGAGGGCATGGATGTGAGGATCGAGATTTTTGTAGGGTCCTTTGTGCAAACCAAAGGTATGGTTATGAATCTGAAACTTACCCCAAGGACCTAAGTGAAAGTAGATTCTTCCAGATCTAGGGTATGTAGGCTGGTTTTTGTAAAATTTGTATAAAATCGTATAAAATCAGATTAATGCAAAGTAATTTTTTTGGAATCCTTGTGAAGAGTACTACTTTTTCTAGAAAGCATGTATAGTGTTTTTGTGCTTAGTTTTTGAAATAAAAATTCAAATTCAGTTTGAGGTAGATTTGTAGTAGTTCAAAATCTATAAATGATCCCGGGCTGAATTTTGGATAATATGTGTGTGATGGTATGAGTAGGCCCTTGTTGAAATCTTGCACAAAATTACTATTTAGATTTTGAGTTATGATTTGTTTTGTGTTTATGCTAGTGATAGCTTCATATTTTTGTATAGCACTGTGTAGATTTGTTTCGTAGCTCTACTTTGCACCATAGTTGTTTGTGACAAGAATAGTCTCTGGTCGATTATATACATTTCTTTGACTATGTTAAATTTCATTCTTGATTTATGCATGTTTGTGAGCTTATTTTCATAGTTTGAAATCCATATTGAATCAAGATTATATTTTTGTGTCATGCACATATGTTTAGCATGTGGTATGCATGTTTGTGAGCTTATTTTCATAGTTTGAAATCCATATTGAATCAAGATTAGATTTTTGTGTCATGCACACATGTTTAGCATGTGGTAGGAAATTTAGCTCTTAACTAGTTGTATATATTTCTGTACAAATTATGTTTGCCTTGCTAGGCTGAAATTTTTCATTTTTGTGTAGCTTGGTATATATTGAGCTTTTGGAGCTGATTTTGTGTGTGTAACTTAGTTTTGTACCCATGATGTTGTGTGTCAAAATTTAGAGCTAGAGCTTGTCAAATTCTTTTTGTATGATTTAATCTTGATTTGGACAGTTAGAACTTGTTGTATTTTTCATGCTTAACCATGGAAAAAAATAGCGCGCTATAGTGGCTCAAAACACATCACACGACGATATTCATTATTTTTGCGCTATTCACACTATTCACGTTGTAGCGTGCTATAGCGTCGCTATTCTTGTTTAGCAGCACTAGTTCACCAACCCGTGCATTCGCACAGGTTAGTACTTTATTTTAAATATTATAAATTATTTAGTTTTATCAAGAGCATCATAATATGGTTCACACAATTTTGCAACATGAATTGTGAATATAATATATTAATTAGCATTTGGTCAGCATAATTGAGAAGGGAGATTCATATACATTTAGGATTGTATTGCATACTATGCTAAAAAATAATAAGTACAATTAGTTTGATTTTATTGAATGATCCACCGCAATAATAACGAAATCTCATTGTTTCTTATCTTCTTCGTAATATAGTTTGCTCCAAATGTACTCCTTTTGTCCCAAAATATAGCCATGTTTAGATTTTTACAGATTTATCATGAAACCAACTATCAAAATATGTAATCTTTCCTATGTAAAATACATTATGTTGAAAGTATTGTTGGTCAAAGTTGGGAGTAACGGTTATTCAAACAATTTGGTCAATCATGGCTCCCTAATTTTCATCATCATTATAAATAGAGAATAAAAAAAGACAATCAAAAGGAACATATATCATACCTTTTGATAAATAAAGTTCATGTTAATACTTAATTGTTCACCACACAACTGAGTGAGATTGAATTCCACAATCTGGTTACTCTTGTCTCGATGTTTTACAATTCCTTTCCATCTAATTTCACTTCAGATTTTGTTAACCATGGCAACTTATTTAACTACATTAGCAAAAGATGTTGATGGATCAAATTGACTTGTTTTTTAAACAAAAGACAATATACAAATATGGATTTATTACGCATAAGTTTGAGAATAATGGTGAGAAGCAAGTCATTTATATCTAGCATGTAGCAGGCCAAACAATAAGAAAATAATGTAGTAATCATAGCATACGATATGCAAAAAATAATCTAATTGTAGCATGCAACATGCCAAAAAACAAAAAAAAGTATTCATAACATATGCCATGACAAATTAATGTAATTGTAGCATGTAGCAGACTAAACAATAAAAGTAATTTAGTAGTTGTGACAAATGTCATAAAAATTTATATAATTATAGAAGGAAAATCAAACAAAATTTAAAATAATATCTCGCCATGGACTTATCTCTAGTGTAACCAATGGGTCTAAAAGGTTTTGTGCAGTCATAGAAGAATGCTTAGGTTAATTGTACTTTTTTGTTAAACAACAGCGAGGGGCCTAGTTCTGTTGATGAAACAGCAGGATGCTCTAGTTGGTGGAAGCACTACACAAAAGAGAAGTTTCTTGAAAGATGACAACTCTATTTTATATATGCACAGGAAGAGTATATAATTTGTTGTGTTAGGCTAACAACCTTTAGGATAGATTATTTTTATAATTAAAATATGGAAGAAAAATTCAAAGGAAGATATATATGATCTGCAGACATCTATGCACGTAAATATCTAGTTTATTAGTTGTATTAGCTAGACATCTTTTAGGATAAATTCTTTTATGATTTAAATATGGGAATATGTAAAGGGCATGAAACTAATTATGTTACATGTGACATGCATGACAAGACAATTGTTGGACACTTTTTATTTGAAGCAAAGAGCGAGATATGTTGTGTTAGATGTTGCCAAGAGATGATTTAGATTTAACTTTTCTACAGTGGCACATGTGGATATAATTTAGACAAAGATATAGGGGGTTGTTTTTGTTAATTCTTCATAATGGCATAGATGGGTAATTTTTGAAACAAATACATCCAACGGCTATTAAAATTAATGAAAATTTTTTAGAGCGTACACCTAGGATTCCTAGGTGGCTCCATGTGGAGTCTTCTCTTTTTCTAGAGTGTCCACATAGGATTTTTAGATGGCTTCACGTGAAGGTTGCAAAAGGAGCCTCCAATTAGTAATAGTAATAGTAAGATAGCGGCAATGAGTCTGTGGCTGACCCAAATAAATGATGCTCAGGCGCGGCCATATTAAACATCCCACCTACGGCCAAAGAAACAGCCCACTAATGCTCCAAAGAAACAGTGAATCCCTAGCAAAAAAATATTGTACACGGTTACAACGGCGGCGGCAAAGGAACGACCAACATCACGAGCAGCAACTGGGCGAGTGCGAGCACTAGCTGGGCGACGACGAGGGCGACGGACAAGCACGAGCATCACCTGGGCGACGGCGGCAACAGACGAGCGCGAGCAGCAGCTAGGAGACTGCGGTGGCGGCTCGGTGAGCGGCGTCACCCGAGCGACGGTGGCATTAGGTAAACATTGCGTACACACTACACAGTAATAAAATTGCGGTGCACCTTGCTTGGATTGGATTGGCATACTGTCGATCGAATTGGATTGTTGTCTGTGAAAGTGTGAAGTGTGAAATCATGTTTTTCCTGTGGCTAGAATTAAATAGCACGCTATAGCGCGAGCATCAAGCTAACGCTACGGTGCATAGCTGCCGCTATATCGCGGCCATAGCGCCGCTGTAGCAGCCGCTATAGCGGCAATAGTGGCCAGAATAGGTGAACGCTAAATTTCATAGCCTGCTATTTAAAATCTTGTGCTTAACATATAGCTCTGATTGATGTATATTTTGGTCAGTGGCTTAGTGGTTGAATTATGAGCTTATATAAATTTTTGTCCCTGTGTTTCTATGAGTAGTTTTAACAAAATTAATTTGTGAAGTAAATCAAGCTTAATGAATAAGGCAATAAGAAAGTTACGATCAACCTTGAAATGCACCCTAAACCATAGGCTCAAAATTCACTAAATCACCTTCTAAGTAACCCCTGTTGTCTTGTGAAGTTAAATAAATTAAATTGTATAAATGTGTACACAATCACCATCAAATACACTTAATATTGCATGTACATCTCTCGTGTAGAACTTCCCGACGGTAACTACACACTCGTACTAGAAGGTGGAGAGGAAGGAGCTGACGGTGACGTGCACTACATGACGGTAGATCAAGACCTGGACCAAAGTCTAGAAAAGCCCAAGGATAGCTATGCTGACGAAGGCAAGAACCAGAGCATTAACCTAATTCTTTTTAAAATTATGCAACTATCTATGTTATGTTTATGCATTTACGTTTCAGGAGTTGAAATGAAACCCTAGATGCATTATCCCTAGGCACCTATGCTCTTTTACTAGTATGATAGGTCGATAGTTGCTATGCCCTAAGGACCCGGTACAAGTCGAGTGATCACTTGTGAGAAATAGGTTCATATGATGGAATCATAAGACTTGATAAATTATATGCTCACGTGGTAAGAGCATGGGATTTGGGCTCCGGTCTAGTGGCTTTCATGGGTTAAGTGTTTGAACGTACTAAGCACTTGTCGGGAATAAGTCCGGTAAGCCTAGTACATGAAGGAGCCGGTGCAGAAACTTTGCGCTACTAATCATAAGGTGTGCCTCTGGGCTCACCACATGGGGGTACATGTGTGAGGCTGGACGCACTGTGTTTGCCGTACCAGATGAGTCTTGTACCTAAGACAGTAGCATCTGATCGTAATCCTAATCCGAGAAATGATGGAAACCGTCTGGTTGGTGCCTTTTTGTGTGAGGCAGTCTTCTGTGTTTATAGGTCCACCTTGCAAGGTTATTAATCGATTGATCGTCACTCTCTCACCGTTATCTGAGACTGCTTAATCAACTGTCCATTTGATACCTTTATGATGGAATATTGTTAATATTGATGCTTGATTAATTGTATTGCACAACTTATGCTTACAATAGATTGTTTACTTAATAATGGTTAATTCAGTAGAACTTGAACTAAAATATTAAAATATTGATAGTAAGGATCAACGATCTTAATTTCTTTTTGGCAAAACAAACCCACTAGCCAAAAGTCTTGCATGTCTAGAGGTACTTTAATCTTTGGGACAAGTAAATCTTGTTGAGTATACTCAGCCTTGCTATAATTGTTAGTTTCAGGTGATGTTGTTTGGCCCGGAGAAATTCCTCCTGGTTGGGAGCTGCAGTGGGTGTCAGATGACGAGTGATGGCATCACGGATGACCTCCCATGATGTTTATCATACCATTTAGTTACTTTTCACTGTTTTTGAACTCTGAGCAATTTATTTATCATGCTTGAACAATGGTTTATAATAATGAATCCCTTGTGGCAAGATTCATATTAAGTTGGTTAATGTACTCTGAACTCGCCTTTTCGTGAGTTTTAATACGTACTTGCTCGATCCTCTGTTGTTATGTAAGTGATTTCACCAGGTTTAACCCGACAACAACAAGTTACTCCTACCTTATTGCTTAAGTGCCAAATGAATTGGTTTAGGAAATAATACGAGATTATCTTGGGATATCTTGGGTGGGGTTGTCAAAGCCGCCCCTTCCCCTCCCCGTGGCTAGAGATCCGGCCGCGACGGGCGGCGCCTCAACCGATGAGGCCTGCGCCGCCTCCGCCACCGCTCCCCTCCTGCGGTGGCCTCCCCGACCTACGTCGTCTCCTCCCCCTTCCCTCCTGGTGGGTGGAGCTTCGGCCGCGCCGTGCACCGCCTCAGCTGTCGATGGATAGTGCAGGGTCGAGTCGCAGCCCATCAAGTCGTCCTCGTCATCGTTCCGACCCGGCCCAAAAAATAGGCCATAGGGCCAGATCTAGACTGTCAGTTCGACATGACGCCTGATACGACACGAAAAAGTCACCAAGTTGGCATAGTATAATGTCGTGTCAGACTAGGGCGAGGCTCGGACCAAACATTCCCATTTGGAATACTATATTCCGGAATAGAGCAGATATGGTCGAAGCCCCGCCCCCGGTCGGTACTCAATCACTACCAGGGTTTTTTTGTTGATTTATGATCCAAATTCTGTCTCCCAAGAGAAAGGCCGACTTCTGACGGAGATCGTTGCCGACCTAGTGTCGATGGAGGTGAAGTATGAGGATGAGGATTTAGGCCTCTTATCTCTGCCCAGTTCGTTTGCATCTTTTCGTGACACCATACTTTTGAGCCGTGATGAACTAACCGTCTCGGATGTTTATGAGGCACTCCAATTCAGGGAGAAGATGAAAGGCATGGTGCACTCTGATGGGTCGTCCTCCAAGGGCGATGCTTTGCAAGTTAGAGGCAGAACCGAGCAGAGATCCTTTAATGAAAGCAATGATCGTTTCAAGAGCCAAGAAAGCAGAGGTCGTTCTAAGTCTAGACCGCCCAAGAAGTTCTGTAAGTATTGCAAGAAAAAGACTCATTTTATTGAGGAATGTTGGAAGCTTAAGAATAAGGAGAACGAGAAAAATAATTCGGATGGTAAGGCCTCTGTTGTTTCGGTGCCGGGAATACTTCGATTCGGGAGAATGTCCGGTTGTCCTTGCCGGTTGTGTTTCGGTCATGATGAATGGATACTTGATTCCGCATGTTCATTTCATATCCGCACTAACGAGAGATTGGTTCGGTTCTTATAAACCCGTGCGGAATGGAGATGTAGTGCGTATGGGAGATGATAACCCATGTGAGATTGTGGGTATAGGCTCCGTTCGGATCAAGGCGCATGATGGCATGACACGTACGCTACGGAATGTGAGGCACATACCGAGGATGACTAGAAATCTCATCTCACTCAAGCACACTTGATGCGAAGGGTTCAAATACTCGGTTCGAGGTGGAGTTTTAAAGGTATCAAAAGGTTCCCTTGTCTTCTTTGTAGGTGATATGAATTCCGCAAAGTTATATGTCCTTAGAGGAAGTACTTTACAAGGTTCCATATCCTTCGTTGCTATTACTAATGCCGAACACAAGTGAGACTAACCTTTGGCATATGCGTCTTGGACATATGAGTGAACTTGGTATGGCGGAATTGGTGAAGAGAAACCTCTTTGGATGGCCGTACTTTGAGTGGCAAGAAGTTACGTGAGCATTGTATTTTCGGGAAGCACAAAAGGGTAAAGTTCAATACCGCTGTTCATACCACCAAAGGTACTCTTGATTATGTACATGCTGACTTATGGGGTCCCTCTCGTAAGCCTTCTTAAGGTGGTGCTCGTTACATGCTTACTATTATTGATGACTACTCTAGAAAAGTATGGCCTTACTTTCTGAAAAATAAAGATGATACTTTTGCTGCTTTTAAAGATTGGAAAGTGATGATAGAAAGGCAAAGGCGATAGGAAGGTGAAGGTGCTTCGTATCGATAATGGTGGAGAATTTTGTTCTCCGCTGCGTTTAATCATTATTGCGAGCGGGAAGGCATTGTCGGGCACCACACCATACCGTATACTCCACAAAAAACGGTGTGGCCGAGCGCATGAACGGGACCATCATCTCGAAGGCCCGTTGCATGTTGTCCAACGCGCGGATGAGCAAGCGTTTTTGGGCAAGGCATGCTAACACCGCATGCTACTTGATAAACAGGGTCGCCGTCTATTCCACTTAATAAGAAAACACCTATTGAGGTATGGTCTGGCACACCCGCTGATTATTCACAGTTGAAAGTTTTTGGCTGCACTGCTTATGCTCATGTTGATAATGGAAAATTGGAGCCTAGAGCTATTAAATGTCTTTTTCTTGGTTATGGTCCGGGAGTTAAAGGATATAAGTTGTGAAATCCTGAAACTAAAAAGACTTTCATGAGCAGGAGTGTTGTTTTCAATGAATCTGTGATGTTTAATGACAATTTGTTCTCAGATCATGTTCCAAATAATTTTGATAAAGGGTCGCAAAGATATGAGCGTGCGGGTGGAGCATGTGGATGACGAAAAAGGTGTGCGGGTGCGGCAACATGTGCATGATGATACGGACGAGCGAGGTGGAGCCGCTGTAGATGACCGGGAAAATGGAGTTGTTGATGATGAGGCTCATGATGATGTTCGGCACTTACCCCCGTCTTGCACCTTGATGAAGATTTGCCTATTGCTACTCGCAAGTCTAAAAGGGTTTGTGGACGGCCACGTCGTCTTATTGAGGAGTGTAATATGATTTATTATGCTTTGAGTTGTCTTTGAACGGGGTTGATAGCGAGTTATGAGCCGACCACATATTCGAAGCTATCTCTTGTGGTGATCGTGAGAAGTGGATTGCGGCTATGCGGGATGAGATGCAATCTCTTGAGAAGAACCGCACATGGGAGGTTGTTCCTTTGCCTAAGGGAAAGAAGCACGTTCGCCGCAAATGGATCTTCAAGAGAAAGGAGGGTTTATCTCCTAGCGAACCTCCAAAGTTTAAGGGAAGGTTAGTGGCTAAAGGTTACGATCAAATTCCTGGTGTTGATTATAATGATGTGTTCTCTCCGGTTGTAAAGCATAGCTCAATTCGTACATTCTTGAGTATTGTTGCTTTGCACATAATCTTGAGCTTGAGCGAGTTAGATGTGAAGATTGCATTTTTACATGGAGAGCTTGAGGAGGAGATTTACATGGACCGGCTTGAGGGGTTCATAGTGCACGGCAAGGAGAATTATGTTTGCAAGTTGAAGAAATCCTTGTATGGTTTGAAACAGTCTCCCGTCGGTGGTATAAAAGGTTTGATTCATTTATGTTGTCACATGGCTTTAAGAGATCAAAATATGATAGTTTGTGTTTACATCAAGTATGTTAATGGATCACCTATATACTTGTTGTTATATGTTGATGATATGCTCGATTCTTTGCCAAGAGCGGGAAAGAGATCACTACATTGAAGAAATTGTTGAGTAGTGAGTTTGACATGAAGGATCTTGGTGCTGCTAAGAAGATTCTAGGTATGGAAATCACTAGAGATAGAAAAGCTGGTTTATTATTTCTTAGTCAGCATGGTTATATTGAGAAGGTTCTTCAGCGTTTCAATATGCATGATGCAAAGCCTGTTAGTACTCCTATTGCACCGCATTTTAAATTGTCAGCTGAGCAGTGTGCTAGTACAGTTGAGGATGTTGAGTATATGTCAAAGGTTCCGTATTCTAGTGCTGTTGGTTATTTGATGTATGCTATGGTTTGCTCTCGCCCGGATTTGTCTTATGCTATGAGTTTGGTTAGCAGATACATGTCTAATCCTGGTAAAGAACACTGGAGGGCAGTTCGGTGGATTTTCGAGTATCTTCGAGGCACGACGGATCATTGCTTGAAGTTTGGCGGGACGGATAAGGGACTTATTGGCTATGTGGATTCGAGATTATGCGGTGATTTGGACAAGCGAAGGTCACTCACGGGTTATGTGTTTACTATTGGCGGTTGTCTTTGTGAGTGGAAGGTCGTCTTGCGACTGTTGTTGCTTTGTCTACTACCGAGGTCGAGTACATGGCTATTCTTTGAAGCATGCGAGAGAGTTGTGTTGGTCGAAAGGATTGTTTGCCGAGCTTTGTGGTGTTGATTCTCGCATTAACTTTGTTTTCAGATAGTCGAGTGCTATATATCTTACCAAAGACCAGATGTTCCATGAGAGGACAAAGCACATTGAAATCAAGTATCATTATGTGCGTGATGAGGTTGAAAAGGGTAAGTTAAAGGTATGCAAGATACACACTCTTGATAATCCTGCTGATATGTTGACAAAGCCAGTTCCTGTTGCTAAGTTTGAGCTTTGCTCAAGCTTAGTTGGCTTAACTGTGTAGCCCAAGAGGCTATTTGGCGCCAGAAGTATTTTGTTTCTTTGATGTGTTCGGGATGAAGGTTCGTTTTGTTTATCTTTGCAAGAAGGAATTTGTCTCAAGGTGGAGTTTGTTGAGTTATGATCCAAATTCTGTCTCCCAAGAGAAAGGCCGACTTCTGACGGAGCGAAGCGGAGGCAGAAGTGGCCCATCGGGCCACACCCTTTTCCCGGAGTCGCGACCGGGGGGTGCGGGGAGGGGGGGGGGGGGCGCCCCCGCGGTACGGTACGGGTCATAAATACCCGTTAGGGTTTTCCATTAGAGATTGATTCATTCTCTTGTAAGCCGCCGCCGTTGGCGTTGTAACCTGACTCCCGATATAGTGAAGTTCTTGCTGGCTGGCGCCTGTGGTTTTTCCCGAAAGGGTTTTCCACGTTAAATCTCGTGTCTCCTACGGTTTGATTCCTTTACTTGTCGTCGTTTATTCGCCATCGTTTATAACATTTTTTACCGACTGTTAGGGCGAAACCGCCGGCCTCCAGTAACGGTTTACCGGAGTGGTTACCGAAAAAACTGCTCAAATTCAAATTTCCAAACCAAACCCCCGTGCAACCAGTTCCTGGCGGTTTGTCGAACAGTTTGAGTGGTAAACCGCAACGGTTCGACCAGCTACTGGTCTCTGGGACAAACAATCGACGTTGTGAAGAATTCGATGTGTTTTCAAATTTGAAGTAAAAATTGAAAAATATAAGAAAATTTTCGAAAAATATTTCAAGGTGCGTAGAATCTAACGGTGTCAAAAAAATTTCAAATATTAGTGCATTTAGTATTTTTACGGGCGTTAGAAGTTCAACCAGCCAATTAGTTGAACTTCTAATGCCCGCAAAGTATACTAAATAAACGAATATTTGAAAATTTTAACACTATTAGATCTGTGGCAACTTGATCTATTTTTAAGATTTTTAGATTTTTTTAAAAAAAATTCAAGTTCAAAACCGGCTGTAACCGCTACCGTCCCGACGCGGTAAGCTCGGACTGCTCGGTAACCGAGCGGTACTTTTCGATATCTTTAACCATGGTCACTACTCCCTATACTCACTACTCTAGTCAGTCGTCGGACTCGGAGTCTCGGACAGGATGTCAGCGTGCACATGTGCATGCTGCTGCTGCTTCTTTGGACATTTGACTTCATTTTTTACCGACTGTTGACTTAATAGTGTGTGTGACTTGGCCAGTCCCGTCAAGTCAACAACTGTCAGCGTGTAATGAAGATGCAGCCGTTGGAAGTAACAGCAGGCAGTAGAGTCTGCACCGGCGGCGAGCCGTCTGAACTCGTCACGGCAAAGCCTGCCAACCAACCACACGGTTTTGTTCACTCCTTGCTTTGCAGCTGCTGCATTTGAAGGACCAAAGCACTGAAGCAGAGCAGGCAGGAAGCTACTCCCTCCGACACGCTGTGCATTGCCCGGTCAACGGCAGCCGCCTGCCCGTTCACACGGCACGCGCCCGCCGCCGCCATCCCGCCGCGTTCAATTCAATCAGGTCGTCGGTCGCTTCCTCAAATGGAGTCGTACTACGTCTTCAGACCAAGCTCCATTGCATTCATCATCAGTCGCACTCGCATTCAAGCAAAACAATCCCATTCCAATTCCAATGGAGTCGTCGCCGTCGGTGCCCGTGCCCGGCAGCAGCTTCGTGATCCTGTCGGTGTCCATCGTCGGCATCCTCTCCATCGCGCTCCTCCTGCTGGCCTACTACCTCTTCCTCACCCGCTGCGGCCTGCTCTTCTTCTGGCGAGCCGACCAGGCCATCGCCGTCTCCGTCTCCGTGGTGCAAGAGCAGGAACCACCCCGCCGGAGCGGCGGCGGCCTCGAGGAGGCGGCCATCCGCCGGATCCCCACCTTCCGCTACGGCGGCGAGCGGCGGCGGCTGCTGCTACCACCACCAGCATTGGCCAGCAGCGGGAAGGCTGCAGCGACGGCGACCGAGTGCGCCGTGTGCCTCGCCGACTTCCGCGACGGCGAGCGGCTCCGCCTGCTGCCCCCCTGCCTCCACGCCTTCCACATCGACTGCATCGACGCATGGCTCCAGGCCACCGCCACCTGCCCGCTCTGCAGGGCCGCCGTCGTCGTCGACTCGCACCAGCAGCAGCAACAGCTCGTCGGCGTCCTCCCGCGTGCCACCGACGGCGTCGACATCGCCATTGATATCTGGCACGCCGACGGCGCACATCAGCAAGAACCAGCAGCGGCACCCGCGTCGCCGAGCTTCTTGCCGGTGCGGCGGTCGCTGTCCATGGACTCGTCCACAGACAAGCGCTTCTACCTCGCACTGCAGAGGCTCCTGCACCACAGCTCAGGCTCGGCGGCTGCGGCTACCACTGCCACCCAAGGAGATGCCGCCGCCGGCAGCAAAGTGGGCACCGCCGACGGTTCGTCGTCGAGGAGGCTGCGGCGGACCTTCTTCTCCTTCAGCCAGAGCAGAGGGGAATCCCGGAGTGCTGTCCTGCCACTGCCACTCTGACTAAGCTCACTCAACTCCATTCACGGCTTCAACAACCGATTCATCAGCTCTTTTTTTAAAAAAAATATATATAGTCAGTCATTCTGGTAGGAACTTAACCATATACTAGTACATTGTGTGCTATACGTACATAGTATATTGGTACGTACTCCGTATGGATCACTGGACGCCGATTATGCCTCTTGTTTTTATCCATTGTCCATATTCAAATCCTCACCCACCTCAAATGGGGAGAGTATGGGTAGAAAATAATTATCCATTGAAGAAATGGGGAGGGTGTGGGGAGGGTGCAAATAATCGATTGGGTATGTATAGAATCTAGTACAAAACTAGTTATCCATTGGGTATGGGTGGGAATGGGGAAGGTAAGAAGTGGATAATAATTATTTGGATTTGGGTATGAACAAGAGTGGATTTGTCCATACCCTCCCAGTGGCAGGCTTAACGCCGATCGAACAACTGATTGTCGTCAGATACTACTTTGTTTGATGATCTGCTGCTTGTGCAAACATGCATCTCAGGCAGGTTGGCTGTGATGCATGCCACACATAAACAAATGCATTGTTGTTAACTAATAATCAATTAATACGACAAGAAGCTAATTGCCGTGGAACTCATGTGCTGCCACACCTTTTCTTAATAAAAAAATAAAGAGAAAGAGATCGTGTGGTGTAGGTATGCCAACCCCCAGCCGACCCGACCGCGGGCGCGAGAGACATTCCGACGCGGTGCGGTGGGGCCGGTTGGCCGTGGCCGGTGGGTTGCGCGCGCGGGTCGGTGGTGAGGACTGGAGGCTGGGCTTACCTGGAATGAAATTGCAGGGCCCAAGTACAAAATATGAAACATCCGATTCTATTGCCTGCTGCACTGGGCCGGCCGGAGGGAATCGAGCCCGTGCATAGATAGAGCCCGTGCCGGAGGGCTTCATTCATTTCCAACAAGTAATATTCACGCAGCCAGGCAGGACTAGTTGCAACAAGAGAAAGGACTATCAAATAGTTGGCATATGATTCAATTTCTGAAATTATACCATGATGATAGAAGGAGAGCTATACTACTGCCAGCCTAAGTTCAGAATTTTTGGCAACTACTTCGTGAAAAAGAGCAGTGTGGCAGTTCAATTTTCAGTATTGCATCATGTAGAATTTTGCAAGGTGCCACTGCCACCACCTCTGTTAGTTTGCATCTATCGTCAGTACTGGCTTTGCTGGAGAAACAATGTCGTCCAGTAAGCAAGTGTTACTTCAGTGCTATCCCTATCCTTACCCCCGTTCCGGGCGCCGCCGCTCTCTTCCTCGGCGCCGATTCCGTCCCAAAGCTCGCTGGCGTGCCGCCGCGGTAGCTAGGGTCGTTACAGATAGATAGAGACCAGCGGCAAATTCTTTCTTCAGATAGAACAGTAGACACAAACGGATCCAGTCAACCCATGCATCGGATCACAGAGTATCCAATCAGACAGTCCATCACGATGCAGTCCATGCATGCATCCATCTCAGTATCTATCTCACCATCTGGGCGTACGAGTACTGCACAACACAGTACACTCACCGTCCTTCCACTCCTCAAGCTCCACGTACGGCGACCATAGTGCGAGGTTGACAACAGGTCAGGACGGCTGGAATCCGATCAGCAGAGAAGGGATTAAAATACAACCAATCCAACGGCGACCGGACGGGACACACCGCCGGGGCTACGCAACGCAACCTGCTCCTGCTGTACCTGTACGTGCTCATACAGTTAGTTGTTGTTTGCTACTGCATCATCTTGTCACCTCCTGGAGGAGGAAGCTGACGACGGACGATGCTCTCTCTTGAGCCGCGCGCTAACCAACCATCCCCATACCAGCCGTCCACCCCTCTTTTCTTTCCCTTCCCTTCAGTCAAAGATGGATCGGTCGCGACCTCCTGCTCTTCCGGTCCGGGATGCTTTGTTTGCTTGCAGTTGCAGCATCTGCTGATCGATCTGCTGTGAATTTGTCATGGGGATTCCTTGCTCTTCATTCCTTCCTTGGCGCATGCATGATTCCCAGCCTACAGCTCCATCACCATCATCAACATGGATTAAAATTCAGTTGCCTCAACACCAATGTGGTGTATCGTTCCAAAAAGAAAACAACAACAAAGTGATGTATATGTGCCGGTCGGTGATGGGTTACAGCACAGGGCAGCATTTGAATTCAACAAGCAACATCTGCCTCCCCTCCACATCCACACCAAAACTAAGACCAGACCACCTGTTTATACTCTATCTGCTACTAATAGCAACCGTACGTGCGTGCAAGGGTTAGCAACTCACCGCCCAAGACAAGCGAGAAAACGACCTCTGACATCGCCGGCAATGCCCACCGGTGGGGGGCCTCACATGTCCCCTGAACCAAACTCCGTAATCCAAGCCAAGGGATCCAGGAGCAGCTACCTGCGCAACACAACTGCTTCCTGGATTTCAGCTACGACGGGGCACACAGCTACCTGTTTTCTGCAACAACAACATTTGCGTAAATGCCCTCCCCCTGCATGCATACAAGCAACCAGATGATCACACTCAGCTTGTCTGCCAACGAACCAAGCTTTAATCACTAATTAGTAGTATGTACCAACTGCAAATATACATTAAGCAAGCAATATTCAGCACTCGAGTGGGCAATAATGATGATCGATCAAAGACAGACTCAAAGAGATACAACCTGCCAATCATGCATACACGTGCCAACCTGTTGGAGTTGGACCTCTAATCTACTTACTGTCCACCATCTTGACTCTTGACCGGATGGATGCTAGCTAGTTAGTTTGGTGTGTACTAGCAGCTAACTCTAGCTAACTTAAATAAATCGTTTATATCCCTAGGCGCTAGAGCATCCTAATGCTGACAAATTTGACCGCCCAATCCAAACCCCCATGCAATCAGTTGCATCAGATTGATGTTCAGATTTCAACACTATATTTTAGCTTGCTGCTAGCATACACAAGTTTTTCAGCCTGATTGCGACCAAGCTAGGTGCGTACCAGCCATCTAATCTCAGACTAAATGCCGTCATATAAGCCTAATCTCCTCCACTGCCAGATTAACAGCTATTGGAGACAGGCAAATGAACGGTCCATGCAAGTTAATATGGAATACGATCCCTTTACGGTCCGAGGGGGGGGGGGGGAGTAACATGATGATAATATCAAAGTACTATATTAATACCAGACATGCATCAGCAAAGTATTCACAAATGGTATGGTACTACTGGCAGGCAATCATTAAAGCTCTTAAAACAATAGTATTCTTTAGTATAGTTCCATCCTTTAATCCCCAACTACTTCATCAACTGGTTCCATTACAGGGTGGGCCTTTCTCCAGACTCCAAAGATTAGATAATAATGCTTGCATTATTACTAACTTACAATTGCACGTGGCTCTTTAACTAAAGTTTTGTATCTAACATTTCCAGTTGAATGTAAATTTTCCAGATAACAGAACACAAACTCATGACTGTTTCTCCATGTGTCGTTTCCCCTGTGACAATATATTGGAGTAACAACCTAAATTACTGTTTTCAATGATATATATATGTGTGTTGTAGTTTGGTTCGATTTGCATGCTGTCCTTAATTTTTTGATCTTGCAGGTCTGGAACGTACCAACCTACAGGATAATGAGTACAAAACTTTAAATAAATAAATAAATAGGAGGCAGAAAGGTGTACTTCAATCAAACCAAACCCAAAGAAAGCTATGCTTATGGACCCTGCAGGCCAATCCACAAACAAGTAGGTGTCAGATCAACCATCAACAAAAGATGCTGATTTATGAGCTTTACATTGAGCTTCCAAAGTATGTAGAAAAGAGCTAAACAGTAAAGTTGTTTTCATGATTCCAGATCCAAAAGATAACTCCAATAAACAGAGAATATTTATTATGCTCCCTTATAGGAGATGAAAAAAGTTTTGTTTATAACCGATTGCTAACCTACTCAATGTAAGCGAAAATGTATAGGCAACTAGAATAACCAGTAAAGTAACAATGCTAATAAGAACCATCTTTCTCATCAAAATTAAATTAATACGAACCAGCTAAGGGAAGTGATCAGTATTAGAGAAAAAGCATCATTAATTGTGCTGTGTTGGGCCTACAGCACATTTTAGTTAGGAAGATGAGAATGATAATAAAGGCTAAATACGTGCCACTGTTGTGGCAGGTATGACCACTGATCATTTCATTTCCTTTACATACTTTCATTAGCCTGGAAAGTGGCAAACTTGGTATGGGCAAGCCTATCCTTATTTCTCTAAATTTGCTGATATTAAAGTACTACAATAAGGTTGGATGGAAGAACTGCACCGCATGTTAAACATCCATCACAGCAGAAGTGCCTCAATTAACATAATCACTAGTGTAGCCTCCATGAGAAGAACACTAAACAAAGAAACTACTGTTAGTCTTATGATAGTTCCAAAAGAATAACAGTGACAAAGTCCTAAAGTGAGAACCTGTGGAAGGATTCAGGATGTAGGAAGCCTAGTAGAGTAGAATGAATTGTCAGCAGAGGTCCACCTGTTTAGTCACATAGGTGGCGCCTAAAGTTGATGGAAAGTGATTATCTAACCTAATCATGCATTGCATCCCAGAAACAAAATGCAAAGCTTCTGAACATGTACTTATAGTTATAGATGACTACAGACATGGAAAATATAATTTGCTTGTCACATTTTTCAAAACAGTATATTATGCCTTTTAATTCATCCATTTTAAAATACTCTGTCCTCACTGAACTAGCAAGAAGAGATAACATTAACACACAACTTGCATATGAGTAAAGTTTAACGACTACAAACAGTATTTAAATCAACATTAAATTAAAAAATATTTGGTTCAGTGTTACGTCGTTTGTCATTTAACCACTTTGGAAGGAATCTTAAGGAGCATATGTAGTTGGAAATGAACATGAAAGGAGTGGAACAACTATGCTTAAAATAATGAAACCTGTAGTCCACTAGGCAGACCAATATAAATTAATTATTAGACATACTAAGCTAATCACAGCATTCACTATCTCTATAAATAGTAGGGAATGATGACCCCGTGCTTCATAGCATTCACATCAACGAGTGAGAATTCATAGCATACACATCAACGAGAGAGAGAATAAGACTAATAACAGCACCAACAAGAAGACCCAAGATGACAAGCATTGGCTCACCATGTGGGGCATGCAAGTTCCTACGCAGGAAGTGTGTGAAGGGCTGTGTCTTCGCCCCATACTTCTGCCATGAGCAAGGGGCTGCGCACTTTGCCGCTATCCATAAGGTCTTTGGGGCTAGTAATGCCTCAAAACTCCTAATGCATCTCCCAATAAGTGACCGCTGTGAGGCTGCAGTTACTATGTCATATGAGGCGCAGGCCAGGCTTCAAGATCCAATATATGGCTGTGTTGCTCACATCTTTTCTCTGCAACAACAGGTAAGCAGATTCTACATTAGCACTCATTTAAAAAACAAAGTTCTGCATAAATGAGGTGTTCAGTTCACATTTACTGAAGAAAGGGGAAATGCCACTCTAGTTGCAGCCTCGTAAAATGCCACTATAGTTTGGCAAATGCTGAAAAGTCTTAGGCCTTGCAGTGAATTAACGCATAAAACAAACTTAACTAGCAAGCATGAAAATGGTTGTTTGGAAGTATCATATGAAGAACAATTATAAATACACAAAATGCAGCTAACCATTAAGTGTGATACTATCATAGGCATATCTTTCTATCTTGTGAGAATTATTGTTTACTTCTTTGATAATGCATAGTCTTCTTAATTGTTCAAAAAGCTCTCTATAAAAATAACTCACACTGCAAGGGAATCAAGACTGACAGAGTGCATCACTTGTGAATTTTCATAGGTGGTCAATCTGCAAGCAGAACTAGAGTCATTCAAAGCTCAAGCAACACAAGGGTATGGAGATGGATTTTTAACATCAAACCCTCAAAAAGAGAAGGGCGAAAGATTAACACCTTATATGCAAGATGGGCAGCTCTTTTGTCAACCAGAAATGGCAAGCAACTCTTCAGTAAAGAGTGAAAGTCATCTATTCTCTACAAATGACTGCTTCACTTCTGTGTCAACTCCATATTCTGAAGGTTATGCGTCAGATTTATGCATGCCCGACTACAACAGCAATCTTTCTTGCAACATGCAAGGGAGTGGGTACCATGACATGGACGATCTTCAGTCCGTAGCCTTTTCTTATCTCAACAAAGCATGAAAAGTTGATGCATTTAGTAGTTATTGTACAAGTTCGAACAGTTTTGGTAACAATATCTTACAGATGTCAATCAAGTTTTCTAGCACGGGCATACTGAAGCAAGCTGTGTGATGATATAGACATAAAATACAAGTGTCAGGCTGCACTATTGTAATTTAGCAATCCTAGTTTCTACAATGCTGAAGTTCAAATTAAACTGAAGTTTGTGTTTTTAATTAAAGACACATCACTTATTGCAAGCTAAATGTGACACGGAAGGAAAAAAGACAATAAAGGTACTGCGTTTTGGTCTGATATGTGTAAATCAGATGATTCTTCAGTGTATGATTGCAATTTTGGTGCTTGGAAGACCCGCTAAACTAAGCATCTGTTGGACTCCGGAAGAAGTATCGTTAGCCATTTATTTCCTTTTCTTTAAGAAACAATGGTTGTGATAAAGGGGCCCTTTAGCAGGGCTTTTCCAAGTGCTTCTCCACTGGCTTCTACAGAAGCCCTGCCAAACCCCTAACAAAAAAACGGCTTCCAAGCTGAAGCCATGGAGAAGCCATTTTGCAATTTGTACTACGGAGGTGAAGCCAAAAATAGTGGCTTCCCGCGGCTTCTTCCCCACATGTGACATAGAAGCCACAACCACAGCCATTTTGCCAAACACTTTACAAAATGGCTTCAGCTTCACCAAAGAAGCCATTTTACTAGAGTAGCCACAGCCACAGCCGAAGCCCTGCCAAAGGGGCCCAAAGTATGGTTATATAGACTGACAAAACAAGAACATTATCTCCCCTCACCGGAAAAAGGGGGAACTCAAGGTGGACTCAGGTTTTTCCGGACAAAGGCTTCACGTAAAAGCTATAACACCCTGTATGCTAGTTGTAATGCTTAATAAGATCAGTGAAATCCATGTTTTACACGTTAACATCAATTCTCATTCAGGGTGTCACACCAACAATTATGTATTTATGTGTCATCTTTTCACAGGATATTTATACCCTTTATCAGCGGAAGCCACATGGATCACCCAAGGTAGATAGTTGTTTTTTTTGGAAAGGAAGGTAGTTAGTTTTTGTTTATAGAAAAGTCACCCAAGCCAGTTACTGAAATTGAGAAAAAGAGTTAAGAAACAGGGGGAAGGTAGGTGTTGGTTTTCCTTTGGATTTGTGGTGGATTGGGCCTTGGGGGGGAGGCATCAGTGCACAGAAACACTTTGGGGGGTACCCTTTCACAGGTCCAATGTTGGACAGGCATAGCAGCAGGTAGAGCGCAATTCTAATGCACAAGAAATGACAGACATACCCAGTTACCGGACACCAACATTCGTATCATAATCATAATAAGGTGTCGGTCCGGCACTCCGGCACACAATTGTACGGAACTGAAGCATATCGTCGAGCAGGTGTTGGGCATGGCCGGTGTAAAAACTAGCACCGTTACAGCAAATGCTGGATAGCAGTGCCTCCGTGGGACTGAGTTCGGTGTTACCTGTTGGAGAGCAAGTATCGTTTTAGGCGTCGAGGCAAAGGTCGAGGGAGGGCTCCCCGGCGCCGTCGATCGCCGGAGTGCGGAGGTGGCGGAGGGGGATTCACGACAGCTCTTGCTTGCTGGCCCTGCTGCGTCCCCCTCCCCCCCGCACTAAAAATGGGCCGGAGTGTAAATGACACGCATGGGCCCATGCCAGGCCTGCCCAACATTCGGTTACAGTTTGGGCCCACTAGTCAGACGAATCTCCACTCCTCTGGCCGGAAGGGAAGGCGCAAAGCTTTCATCAGATCTCGCCGTCCACCCGCACCTCCCTCCCCAGTCGCCACCGGCTTCGGGCGAATTCTTCCGTGAGTGAAGGGCGCGTCCCATGAACTCGAGGAGGTCAGGATCTCTACAAGCTATCTCTCTGTTGACTGTTCGCACTGGGTAGAAACCCCTTGTGCTTTTTTTTTACAGCTGTGATGCGCTTGGTTGATGTAATCACGCCCGTTTGTTTACTACTGTATTAACTCGGAGTCGAAGGATTGTGTGGTATTGGTGCGGAACAATTCCGTTCGTGCAACCCTTCTACTACTGTATTTTGTGCTTCCCCTTTCTCTCTGCGTCCGGGGAAGGAAATCTCATTGTTCCTGTGAGGCATCAAGTGATTCCCCAATACTCATGTTTGATGTGCCCCAATTAGTAGTGTCTTTTGATCCTGCAGTACATCTGGTAGCAGCGAATTTCGTCTGACGAGACGTGTTAGTAAGCAGTAGATTGCCATATCCATTGTTTCTTTCTGAATCATGCATGCTCCTGCTCCATGGCAGCCAGTTTGGCTGGCCACATTGTGACTCATTTTCATTGAATTAACTGAAAAGGATGAATGCTATCTATACTGGATATGATAATCTTCTGTTCCATCCCCATACTTTACCTCTGTTTGTTCTCGGCTTCTCCTCTTTCTTATTAGAAAGGGAATGGGCTCATTCTGAAATCTGGCTAAGATGTGTCATTATTTGTAAACATTGCCATTGGTTTCTCATAATCTTTCCAGCATTATTCATTTTTCATGGCACTGAGACCAACTAATTCACAGGCGTACTCTTTCAGACTGTCACTGTCCCTTGTCTTAGTCTACTGGTAGTTTAACTTCTCTACTGAAATTGCTCCGTGCTCCTTCGGTTTAACATGTAATTTGAGTCTAAATCCAATTCAAGAAATTCAGCAGCAGAATACCAACTAGCAAGTGCATACATACAGCGTTCCGGTTTCCTAGTAGAGTGACTCGCACTGTTGCTCATACTTCTTTTCCCAAATTACCATATGACTTCTCTTCCTCTTAGTTTCATTTATCATCTCTGTGGTGATGGCTTTGCACAAAAGTTCCCTTTTGCCATGTGTGGTTACATGGCATATGACAAGGCATCTAAAAAAATCTACAATTTGTACAAAATTGATGAAAGGAGAGACAGATACGCTGAAAAACTACTCCTTTGTTCTATGTTGCTTATCCAGTGCGTTGGAAATGATGCTACTGCTTTGGTTGTTAGCAAACAGTAATGATGTCTGTTTATCCATTTTTTGTTCTTCGCAGGGACTTCCGCAGTCACAGAACTGCTTTATTTGATGGCATTGAAGAAGGTGGCGTAAGAGCTCCAGCTTACTCTTCTCGTGAAATTCATGAGCATGAGAATGACCAAGCTATGGACAGTTTGCATGATAGGGTCAGCGTTCTCAAAAGAGTATGTACGCTTTACTTCGTATGTTTGCAGACCATTTCAACAGTTCAGCATTTTGTTGGGTTCAGCGTACCTGATAGAACCTTAATATCCTACTAAGTTTGCAAAGGGTCACATTGTTGGTAATTAAAACAGATTTCTCCAATAGAAGTGAATTAACAATTTCTTAGCAATTATCAATTGATGTTCCAATATATTAAGGTTGCTACTGAAGCAAATAATTTGGTAATTAGAATGCTCCATTTAGAAATGCTAGTGCTGGACTATTAATACAGGTTTCTGGACCAACCACCTGGTGTATGACTCGGCTAAAGGTACTGTATGCAGTTTTTCTGTCATGAAGATGACATGAAATTATGTTCTGTCTGGGGTTTATGCATACAGATCAGTAAACCAAATGAGTACAGATCAGTAAACCAAATGAGGAAGACGACATCTTCTAATCTGGGTGTTACAGTGTTTACAGAGTATATGAAACTGCATCAGTAAAATTACCTTGTGAGTTGAGTGTTACGTGCTTAGAGTACAAGGAATTACCTTGGTAAAATATCATCATCCTTTCTAAGATCATGCATCAAAATGAAAGTATATTGTTCGAGAAAAAAAATGAAATGTGTTCTGCTTGGTTTACCCATTTTATTGATTCTGCCCACGTAGTTCAGCTTTATTGATCTTTACTGTGATTTCTGTCTGAATCTGTTGTGTAACTGCAGTTGACTGGTGATATTCATGAAGAAGTGGAGAACCATAACCGAATGCTGGACAGAATGGTACTAGTTTCCTTCCTGCAACTTCGCCATGCTATCACGCTGTCTATAGAACTCTGATACATTAACTCGCGATGCAGGGTAATGACATGGATGCTTCGAGAGGATTTCTTTCTGGAACGGTGGACAAGTTTAAGATGGTAAAGATTCTGACATCTGCACATGGGCTATGCTTTCCTATGGTAATTCTAAGTAAATCCTTACTTGGCAGGTCTTCGAGACGAAATCGAGTCGCAGGATGGCTACCATGGTGGCATCCTTCATTGCTGTCTTCTTGCTCATATACTACCTCACCAAGTAGCAGCACGGCTTCTGTAGCTTCATCAGCTTTGCAGCAGCTGTGTGTCGGTGCGTGATGACAGTGTATATTGCCTGATTTTGTATGATCCCATTTTCCGGAAGAACTTAATGACCAGAGAGCATTTGGTTCTCGAAAAGAAAAGGAGCATCGGTGGACTGTGCTGAGATGTCAACAGTGTGTGTGATACTGATACATGGATGGGTAAACCGTAAACCCTGGTGAAACCTTTCCTTTTTTGCCTGCGGGGAGGGTGGATATGCTGCATTTGTACCAAATTCTTTGGATATTTTTGTCCATGTGTGAGATGCGGGTTGTCGATGGATTCCATTTCCAGTGCTGTGTGGTGATGATGGCGCAAGTGGGAGGAGGGGGCAAATGTCATATGCGTAACTACTTTTGTGTGTCGTGGTGACTAGCCGGTGAGTGAATCGAACCTGGTTTTGCCTATCATCTCGTCTGACGCACAGGGTTTTTTTTACCGTTGGTAACCGCGCGGTATACCGCGGTTACCGCTGCTACCGCTGGGGTACGGTAACGTGCACGAGGTAGCAACCGGTCCCAAAATTCAAATTTGAATTTGAATTAAAAAATGAAAAAATCAATAAAAATCACCAAAAAATAGTTCATGATTTGTAGAGTCTTATGGTGCTGAAAATTTTCAAATTTGAGTGCATTTGGTATTTATTTGGAGCTTTAGAAGTTGAAAAAAAAAGAAAAAGAAAAAAACATGGGCTGGCCCGTTAAGGCCCATGAAGCCCAAATGAACTAGATGACCTAGCTCGTGCCAAACCGCGTTCCCCCGAGCATCCAGAGCCTTGCTTCTTCCCCGTCCGCAAGCTTCCAAGCGCCGTTCGCCGCCGCTTCGCCCCTACTGCGCCGCCGCCGGCGGTTTACCGCGCCCCGACCGCGGTTTACCGCGCGTAGCGGCGGTGGGCCGCGCGCGGGCGGATCTACCCCCTACCGCGCGGGCGGCGCGGTTAGCCGCGCGGGAGCAGCGGTATACCGCGGGCGACGCGCGGTATACCGCGGTTAGGTAATATTTTTTTGCTTTTGAGTAGATTTAGGCTTTAGGAATTGTGTTAGGATCTAGGATTTGTGTTAGGATTTATGTTTACTTTGCTTTAGGATTTTTGGTAGGATTTAGGATGTGAGGTAGAGGTAGAAATAGAATTGTTGCTTTAGGTAGAAATGGAATTTAGGATGCGAGAGGCTTGAATGTCATGTCCATCGCCGAGTACAACTCCGAGACCCAGCTGGGGATCTTTCCTTTCTACCATTGAACTTGTGTTGTATGACCTATTTGTATGAATTATTTGTATGAACTATTTATATTTGAACTACCAACTCCCTTATACACGGCTAGTATTATTGTGTTCGGTGTAGTATTTCTATGTATAACTATAAATCATTGATTGGGGGTGCTATTTAACACTAATTTGTGCCAACACCATGCCAAAATTTTCATTTATTCGAAGCTGGATGGTCTTTTTCTTTGCACCGGTATAAACTCGTTACCGCGCGGTATAAACAGTTTATACCGCGGTATAAATAGTTTATACCGCGGTATAAATAGTTTATACCGCGGTATACCCCTGGATACCGTTTGAACTAGCGGTTTTTAGCGGTTTTGGTTTGAAATTTGAATTCGAGCGGTATTTAGCGGTATACCGCGGTAACCGCGGTAGCTACCCTTACCGCTCCCGAGCGGTAAAAATCCGACTGGACTTCTGGTGATGGATGGATGCCCGTGTCGCTTTGAGTTTACTGTGATCGCGACTGGACGTTCATGCTACTGCAACTGCAGTAACCTGCGCCTAACCTGCGGACGACTCCAAGACCGGGCCGGCCAAGTTTTGCTGTGCATCACTGACCAACCTTAACCCCATCAATAGTCTCTGCATCGTCATCCCATACTACACGGTTGCCGTATGCTACCGGCCGTACAGCAGTCAGGTTAAATTAGCTTGGAAGATGCTAAGCTTATCCGATGCTTTGCGACTTGACATGCTCGGATGGTAATTGGTACTTTGTTTATCCTAATCCAAAAGCCTTGTTAAAGCGATGCTGCAAAAGAAGGTAGCATGCGATTTCTAGTGCCTTGGCACTCATGTACTTGCTTCTTTCTCTTGATTTTAATGCTATAGAACCTTATTATGACACACACCTAAGATTTATGGAGAAATTTTGAGATGACAAAGTCACCATGAATGTGTCGAGTTTTTTTTTCTTTTTCTTTTTTAAAAAACATGTGTCGAGTTTATTTGATCCCTCCTGGTGGTACGGTACAACACTATCTCCCCAACCCAAACCATCCAAACTATTACTTGGTCTGATGGGTTTGCACTTCTTTTGACAGTATATGCTACACTTACGTGTCGCGCTAACCGAGCTTAACACTTATCTTAATCGGCTATTAAATTAGAGAAAGCGAAGCGGCGTGACACGAGGATCCATCATCATCCTTGGGTTATTCTCTCAAATGGGAGTTTCATGGGCATTAGACTGCTATGTCAGTATTTTTTTATGATGTGGCAATATATTAATGAAAACAGAGAGGTGAAACGAGTTTTATGTGAATGACTAGATAGCTTGCCTCTTTGGTTGATGAAGTCGGAGCTTCCTCCTCTCCGGGGGGCCTTGTTCTTGTACTGTTGTGCAACTTGTACGTGCATGGACCACCATTGGCGTTGCTAGCAACAGGAATCTGTGCCCATTGAGACTATAGTACTAGCATGCAGCTGTCTGTCATTAAACATCTTTCACGCATCATTAGGAGCTTTATGTGGGCAGCCGCCACTAAACTACTAATCCTTCACCTCGTGCCCGGGTGGTCCTCTGATCCCTCTCTCAACTTAATATAATACATATATACACAACTCTCTCCATACCCATAAAACAAGTCGTTTAGGACAATAACATGGTCTCCAAAGCAGGGTTCACCAAACCGTGAACCGGTCGGGTTTTTTAACCAAAAAACCGGACCGGTATACCGGTCAAACCGACCGGTATACTGATAGGAGGCTATTAGCAGGTTCGGTTGGGGAGTGGTATACCGACCGGTTTAGCTACCGAGCCGGCCCGGTAACCCCCAAAATCGCGGTATACTGGCCGGTATACCGCGAAATGGTGAACCCTACTCCAAAGTACAACTTTGACTTTTTATTTTTACAAAAGTATTTATTAAAATTTAACATATGTATACATTTATGAAAGTATTTTGCAAGACAAATATATTCATGTTCCACATTTTCAAACTCAACGACTTAAATTTATCCATGATTTATATTTTCAACGTTTGACTGAAATCTTGTCCAAAACGACTGATTTATGGGTATAGATGGACTATTTAACTTGGAGATGTACTACTAGAAAGTATATCATCTGTTTGTACCTCCAATGACAACGAGCGAGGGTGAGTACTATAAATTTTTCGATATACCAAATTAAATTAAAGACCACATATATATAAGCAACTCCAAGAGTTTGCTAAATTTTACTTGACAAATCTTGTGTTTTGCCAACTTGTAAAAAGATATGTCAAGTAAAAAAAGAGTTCATCTCCAACAGTTTGGCATAATCCACTTGCCGAATCCAGATCTAACTTGCATCAGGAACCCTAAGAGAAACAAAATTATGTTTCTACCTTTCTACCTCTTGAAAACTTAAATCAAGAATCCTGAGAAAAAAATTATTTTTATACTCTTCTTCCTCTTCTAATACGGGAGGATGCGTCGCGGATCGTGCGCGCGAGTCGGTTTTTCCCAACTTGGGATAAATGGCAACCTGAGATGGGGAACTGTTGGAGAATGCTTTTTCTGTTTTTGCAAAAGAAAATAACAATGACAACTTGGGATGGGGAACTGTTGGAGTTGCTCAAAGCTTCATTAGGTCGGTCTCAGTGGGAGTTTCATGAACATTAAATAGGCTGTCATGTAAGCACTTTTGATGATGTGGCAGTGTATTAATGAAGATTGAGGTAAATGAGTTTCATGTGAATGAAACGCTCCTTACACAGTTACCTAGAGAACTTGTGTCTTGCATGCAACCTAGAAAACAACAATAGATGCAACTATGCATTGAGAGAGAGGTGTTTCATTAGACCAGTCTAAGTGGAGGAGGTCATCACACAGTTACCAAGATTGGAACCTTAAGAACCGTGCCAGTAGAGGGTCATGGTGATGACCCTGAGGTCATGGTGATGACCCTCCTCTCTCATTCCATGACATTCATCATTCTCTCTCCTCATAAATTTGCGAAATTTAATGCTCATGACCCTCTCATGACCCTTCCCACTGAGACTGACCTCAAAAATTTTTAGATGGTGTCACTCTAGGTAATCGTGTTCATGACATCTCCACTGAGACTGGCCTTACTATATATGCATTAATTTGTCATTTTTCCTTTATCTTCAGAACAGAAAAATAATTTGTTTTAGCCCTCGTTTGTGAGGTTGATTAAAATACCTTTTCGGTTACAGAAATTAAGATTCTTGCAAGTGATTGGACGCTAACACGGATGCTTCATTTGGATGTATGTAAGTATATATTCCATATACAATGTAACCCAATCGCACCCGCTGAAGCAAAATAATGTGTCCGTCAATCTATGAAAGGTTTGACATCTGATCGAGCTGTACGGATGACTGCGTCTTGATTTTTCGTGGATGTTTAATTAATCAATCGATCGATTGATTTTTCTAACACAAATAAAGTGTCCCAATTAAGGAAAAGGCCATTCATGTTTCTGCGAGAAGCAACAAGTCGAGAATAAATTACTTCTTCATTGTCTTAATTTGAATGAGTTACATTATTACTTCCATGAAAATAGTCAAAGTAAACTCTGAACGAACTCTTATCTCAGACCTCAATGCTTAAATATATTATATATATGCAGCAAGTACGGTGTTGGTGTGAGTTCTATACTTTTCCATCTTATAGCATGTACTACAAACATTGAGACACCAATTGAAATTTGGGAAAGGAATTACATGCTCACCTAGCTTGGTCTCCCACAAACTAACCTCCCAAGTCCTAAATCCTACCTAAAGCGCAGCTAGCTGCCAGGTAAAAGTATGCCTCGATCACCTACAACACACCAAAGCATCTTATCTTATAATACTAATCTGCAGCTAGCGGAGACCCATGACTCCTACACACTACCTGTTGATCATGCTGCAATTCTTTTATGCTGCAGCCAAAAGATGCATGATGCACCAAAGTTAAACGGGAACAGTTAGGTTTGTTTAAGATTTTCAAAAGCACTGCATTAACTATAGTTCTCTTTGACTATAATATTGTGCGAACATTAACATTTCTTGATCACTATTTTTTAAAAAATAATGTTGATCATTATGCATATTGTACACATGTGTGTATACTAAATTACTGTCACAATATAGTATCTTCTTCCTTCTGAATAAGCACCACACACCGACGAATATTATTGCATTTGTATCCTTATTATTAAGTGACAACAAGTTACAAAATAAAATATATCTCACATTCAGTTAGGTGAAACGTTACTGTGCGTACGAAACCACGACGACACACGAAATAAATTCGACACGTATATATATGTACACGACAACAAAGAGAGTTGGCAGGTAAAAAGACATGTACAATGATATCTTATATTAACGTGACACATGCACTTAAGTGGTATCCGTGGAGCTAAGAGAACAATTATTGCTTGAACTTACATTGTGGTCCATGCTGATATGCATCTATGCAAGCCGAGCAACCATGCATATATATTGCTCCCCCCCTCGTGGGTTAATCAATCATGTTACTGTAGTAATCTTGAGTGTGTAGATCGCAAGGGTGGACATAGCAGTTCCACAATCTTGTCCTGCTACTTTTTCTTCCAAATGCTTCATGCTTGTGTACACATGCGCATACATGTTCCATCATGTCTACCAACTTGGAATAGAGCAAGTGCAATAGATGTATGATAAAATCCTTCCCTTACATCACCCTCTCTCTGCAAGAAGTCTTCTCCCCCATATATAGCTGGTAGCTAGCACAGGGAAAACACCAAACCACACGAGGAAAAGTAGCAGCAAATTAAGTCACCAGATCGAGGAAGAGAGGGGGAGAGCAGAGAGCGTGCAGGGGGGCAACCCCGGCCGGCCCCCCTTGGATTTCTTGCCTCTTTGCCCCTCTCTCAGGTCAGCTCTTCGATTCGGCAAGCACAGGGTAAGAGCTAGCTAGCTTCTCGATAATCTTTGCTCTTGATTTGTTGCTGAATTCCGATCCCCCTAAATCTCTCATGCATCAAATCAAACACTAGCTAGCAGCTCGCATGCTTCTTGTTTCCTGCTTTGCTTGAATTCGATCATATGCTCCGATCTTTGAGCAAATCATGCGCTGGATCTTGACAAGTTTTGTTCTCTTATTTTGGTATACTTGTGCAAAACAACATCAGATTAAGAACACACACAGGCCAGTACAAGTCAGCCGCCGCTGTATCTCAATTTCCAATTCATTTCATCAGGAATAATATGAACAGCTAGCAAGCTAGGGGAATCGGAGCTGGAAGGAATCGATCCGTGGAAGCTAGAAATTAAACCCTAGCTTGGGGCTAGGTAGATAGAAGAAGAAGCTGGCGAACAGGTGGTGGGACGAGGCCGGGCGGCTCGGCCTGCCGGAGCCATCCCTTGGCAACAAGAATCTGCAGCAAGACGACATGGCGCCTCCTTCCAACAAGGACGGCGGCGCCACCGAGCAGCCAACGAGCGGCGACGACGACCGCGAGAACGGCACCGGCGAGCCCAAGGAAGGCGCCGTGGTGACCGGCAACCGTCGCCCCCGCGGGCGGCCGCCGGGGTCCAAGAACAAGCCCAAGCCGCCCATCTTCGTGACGCGGGACAGCCCCAACGCGCTGCGCAGCCACGTGATGGAGGTGGCCGGCGGCGCCGACGTGGCGGAGTCCATCGCCCACTTCGCGCGGCGCAGGCAGCGCGGCGTGTGCGTGCTGAGCGGCGCCGGCACGGTGACCGACGTGGCCCTCCGGCAGCCCGCGGCAGCCGGCGCCGTGGTGGCGCTCCGCGGGCGCTTCGAGATCCTGTCCCTGACGGGCACGTTCCTGCCCGGCCCGGCGCCGCCCGGGTCCACGGGGCTAACCGTGTACCTGGCCGGCGGGCAGGGGCAGGTGGTGGGCGGCAGCGTGGTGGGCACCCTCACGGCGGCGGGGCCGGTGATGGTGATCGCGTCCACGTTCGCCAACGCCACCTACGAGAGGCTGCCGCTGGACGAGGCGGAGGAGGAGTCGTCCGGCGGCGGCGGGCAGGCGCCGCAGCTGCCCCCCGGCCCTCCGCTGATGGGAGATCCGTCGGCGATGGCAATGTTCGGCGGGGTGCCGCCAAACTTGATGCCAGGGGGCGGCGGCTCCGGTGCGGGGCTGCAGCTCGGGCACGATGGGCTTGCATGGGCTCATGCACGGCCCCCGTCCTACTAACTTAGTAGCAGTAGGGATTGGAGGAGGAATCTGTGCAACAATGCAACTAGAGTCGAAGGACGATTATTATGCATGGATCATCACATAGTACAGTACAGTACACAGGTGGAGAATTAGCTAGTTAAGCAAGTGATAAAAAGGCTCTTCGTCTGCTACTAAGAAACAATTAAGGTAAAGTATATTATGCATACACATATACTACTGCATGTGACTATGTTGTGTGGCTGTGCCAAATGTCAGCTCTCTCAAGATATATACTACGAATCCATATCAAACTTGTTGCTACCACTGTGATATTTGCTTTAAATAGATGCGCGCATGGAAACCTAGCTTATGATTTTGTAAATTTGAACAAATACTTAACAAAAAAAATCAACTGTGTCAACAATTGAAAACCGGAGGGAGTAAAGTGTTTAGATTGATTTAGAAAAACAGTCAACTCGAGAAGCTGTACTAATCGTTCTGGTACTAGTAGAAGAGGAGACGACTTGATCTTTTTTTAGCACATGTGCCAAGAGTCCTCGTCACAATGCGCCCGGCCTAAACGCCTCCACCTTCTACGAACAAAAGAAGAAAACCTCCTGCTCAAAAAAAAAAGAAGTTGGACTGCAATTCCTCCCTCCTTGCTCCCCCGCCGAATTTTTTTTATATTTAATTTGTCATGATTTTCGAAAAATAAATGATCGAACCAAAATTTTCGAGAAATATACATGTGGCGCCGTGGCTCACGGCAGTTGGCTCCTACCGCCGTACCCCAGGGTGTTAAGTCCCTGCCACCTAGTTCCTGCGCCAGGGCGGGCCATCGCGACGCCAGGACTCTGCCGCCGAGCGGCACAGCGGCAGGCCCATATCGCAGTGCCACACGGCGACAATTTTTTTTTAGTTTTTGATTTTTAAAACACTTTAACTTTTTGAAAACGACAAATTAATAAGTGCAAGCATAATCACAAGGGAATATCCTAATCAACGACGAAGGATTAGTCACAAGGGAATATACATATTCACAAAGGGAAAAGTTTATACAAAATCATAGTACATCTAAATGCGCCGGCCCCTCTTCGCCCTAACAGCTCTAGCGTCAGCCTAGGTCTGGTCCCGGTCGTACGTCCAGGGTTCCGGTGCCCTGATGACCCGCTGTCCTAGCTGGCCAGGAGACGGTGTCGCCATGGCCGCCTGCGACGAGCATGCAGCATCCGGTGTCGCTCTGCCAGCCGGTGTCGCTCCGCCGCCCGCCGGTGTCGCTCCGCCACCCGCCGGTGACGCTCCGCCGCCCGTGGTCGCTCCGCCGGCCGCCAACTGTGACGGCTGAGTGAAAACCGGTGGTGGCTGTGTCAACTGTGACGCGGCAAGCTCGTCGGCCTGCATGGACGTGAGAATGTCGTCGTACCGAATCTCATCCCAGGCCAGCTGGTCCTCGGCGCCCGTGTCGAAAGTACCAGGTTGAGCCTGGAACATAGGCGTAGTGGACGACGAAGGAATATTTGTCGCCGGAAGCTGAAACGCCGGCTGTCTGGAACCTCCTAGCGTATACATCGGCGGCGGCGACTGCTGTCGAGGCCCGGCTGTCAGAATAGGCGGCGGTCGCCCTGTACGATTAGAATACAGTATAATCACAAACCCACAATAATTACGTCCATTAGTTGAAAATAAGGTCTACTGAAAGTACCTGCGCCGGGTGGAGCAAACGGCCGCTGCGTAGGCGTGCGGGCCCTGCGCCTGTGGGAGCTGCTGTACCCTCGGAGCTGAGAACCCGCCGGCAAAGGTAGCAGGCGTCGACTGCGAAGCCGCTGTCGAGGCGGAGCTCGAGGACGACGCTGGGTGGCGCGAAAGGAGAGGAATCTCTACGGCCCCGGCGTAGTTCACGACTGCGGAGTACCTCATGGCCGCAGCAAGGATCCTCTCGTACGTGCCCCGGTGCTCCTGAGGCCCCCAGGTCGAGCACTGCCTGATCGTGGTCGATGCGAGCCGCACGACCTCAGCCAGCGTGTCGTGCTGTGCACAAAATTAGAAACACATGTTTTAATGAAAAGTCATATGAATGTAATATGTTTGCAGTATCGTAGCTTACCGTTGTGTCGGTGGTCTGGTCTCGGCGCACCGGGTAGGTCGCGTCCGGCAGGACCCTGTCGTGGTCCAGAACAGGTGGCGGTGGCGGGGTAGCAGGCACGTACGTCACCCGCGTCCGCGTCCTCGGTAGGTACCACTGAAGGTACACTACCCAGGCGTCGTCGTCGTGAAGGCTAACTAAACTAATCTAAGTTAACCAAACTAACTAACAAAACTAACTAACTAATCTAAATTAACTAAACTAACTAACAAAACTAACTAATTAAACTGTACTAAATTTAGAAACATACCTCAAAAACGCTCCGAAGAGGTTGAAAGCCGAAGGTTTGGAGGGAGGAGTGAGGGCGAGGAGAGGGGCTGGCGCCAGGGGCACGACCCCTTATATAGGCTGGCGCTGCCGCCACGCCCACGGCGCCAGGGTCCTGACGTCGTGGCCCACGGTGCTAGGATTTTTTGACGCCATGGGCCGCGGCGTCAGGGTCTGGCCCCACCGGCTAGTTGTGCCGGCCGTTGGCGTCCCCCTAACGCCGTGGCCCACGGCGGCAGGAACTCCAAGCATCGTGGGTCACGGCACCAGATGTCTATTTTTCGAAAAAATTTTGGTTCGACCAATTATTTTTCGAAAGTCATGACAAATTAAATATAACAAAAATTCTCCCCCGCCCGCCGGCCTACGAGATGTAATGGATTGTCACGACCAGAGGCCTCAACACTGGTTTTGCAGTCCTCTCCGCACGAATCAGAAAGTAAAGGACATGGTTTACTTTAGGATATTTATTTTTTTACCATTATAACGGATGACCTTTTTTACCATTATAACGGATGACCACTTTCCATATATCATTTTAACAGCGGCAAATATATTTGAACCAGTGTTGTTGCGAAATGAATACAATTTTACCACTTTTGCTTATGTGGCACACTAAGTGAGCGATCCACGCTGGATGGAGGGCGCCTATGCGAGTAAAAAGACCTCTCATGCCCCTACCCTCTTCCTCCTCCTTACTCTTTCCTATCACTTACATGTGGGACCCACGTGTCAGTTGTCTTCAACCTCCAAGCTCTCTGGCTAGCTCCGACATGGCCGCCGAGCCTGAGAGCACCACCGGCCACCATCACCCCTCCCTGGTCCCGCCTGCCGCAGCTGCGAGCGTGGAAGGCCACGGGTGAGCTCCGGCGACGAGGGAAGGCCACGTGCGAGTAGGACCATCATTGCTCCGGGTGACCTTTGTCGTGCGGGAGCAGGTGAGAGCCGCCAGTGCGGGTAAGCTCGGCCGCCGAGAGCTCCGATGCCCCCCTCTCTCCCTCCGTCTTCAGCGCGGCGCGACAACGGGCATCCCGGTGGGCGGCGGGCGGTGGCAGCCATGTCCATCCTGGACTTCGAGCCAAGAGTGCCTCTCTCTTAATCCTCGACCTCGATCCCCCCTCTGGTCGAATCCTCACTACCGAGCTGCGGGCTCCGGTCAATGTCGTCGCAGGCTACTCGGGCGCTCAGTACTTCAGGGGGGGGGGGGGGGGGGGGGGACATTTGAGCTCCACCGGAAAGAGAGAGAGGGCAACGAGCTCGAGGGGTAGCTGTCGTGCGGCCGCGCTGGAGCTCGCCGCCGTCCGAGGCACCCATGGCTGGAGGAGAGTAGAGGAGTGCGGTGGCGCCAAAGCTCAATTTTTTCTGAAAGGAACGGAAACAGTGCTCAATGACCTTCCGATGCAGGGGCCGTCAATGTCATTTTTCACACACAGGTACCCTCGATCCAACATGGACTGCTTGTCTGGCCTACCATGCAAGCAAAAGTGGTAAAATTGTATCCATTACACAACAACACTGGTTCGAATATATTGCCACCGTTTTTTTGCGAATTACACAATACATCGGAGACACTCACAACGCACGCACACTCATCCCTATGAATACACGCACGCAAACCCTACCCCTAGGAGCATCTTCGAAGACTGTGCCGGCGAATCCTCAAGATTGACGAAGTCGCCGCAGGCGCCTCGCTGTCGACGGGAACGTCGCCTACCACTGAAAGCACAAACGCCGTTAAATCCTGAGAAATTCGCTCCCACGAGGAGTCAAACCCAGGACCTGAGGTGCTACTGGGGCTCTTGTAACCACTAGGCTACAGACCCTTTCGCATATATTTGCCACTGTTAAAGTGATATCTGGAGAGTGACCATCTGTTATAATGGTAAAAAGTTAAATATCCTGTTTACTTTGCATAAGATCATTATGTCTCCAATTAATCACCATTCCCCTTGCTGAATCTATTGATTTACCTTAAAGATTTTTCAAATGAGAAATGTTACCTCTGATAGTATGAGTGACCATTCTGTTAATATTTTTAGAACTCAAAACCAGTGATTTCTATGTTTGTATCTGTGTTGTTAATATTTTTGACAGAAACCCACTGGATACGATGCGAAGGGTATCTAATAACTCTGTAAGTTTGAGTGGTTGTTTTGTTATAAAACACTAATTTCGGATTCCATTATCTTTAAGCCGCCCATATGTATTACTTTGCATTAGTGGTTGCAGTGCGGTTATCAATTTTCACATATTTTTTCCACTAAGGACCACATCCGAATTTCTTACCGAGTCAACGAAATTACAAGGTTCACAGTATTAAAATCGTACAGCTCAAGAAGTTCCGACACACTAAAAGTTCTACCCAACCATCAACTGTAGGAAACACGCAGGGTTCCCCAGTTGAGCACACAAAGTTCTGAAAACCGCAGCTTGTCCTAAGCCAGCAAAACACCTCGGAGGACCTGGAATCACACGATGCCCAGACCAGCAAACTAAGACTTCATACTCCAAGTACTTCCCCCAAACTTTCGTGTGTGAAATACAGGCGCCTCTTTTGCAGTCTCTTCTTAGCATAACATCATCGTCCCTGCTTCCTCGTCAGCTTGATCTGCCTGAGCTTGTGCGTGAGGGTGATGAAGGCATGTGCAACGGCCGTCTGTAAGTCGTCTACAAGCTGGTATTTTTGCAAAAAAACGTCCTTCACTCGGTCAAACGAGTGGCGCGTCGTCGCCTCACGGCTCGTGCTCCAAGAACCAACAGATGGGTTCGCCATGCGTTGTACCTGTCGTCTCCACTTGACGACAGAGTTGCAAGATTTGCTCTAGCTGAATTTCCTTTGACTGAAAAAACAGCAATGGCGAAGGTACCTTGTCTCACTGCGCGAGCCTGGCCATCGGTCGCCGGCTCCGCGGCACTTGTTGGCCTCCGTTGCCGAACTGCACCGCTTGCTGGACCTCACACCGCGCCGCCCAAGCTGAGCCGCGCCGCCTACCAGACACCAAGTGTCCAAGTGCCAGCCACCGGACCTCGCGCTGTCATTCCTAGTTGCTTCTTGCTTGGCCGCCTCATTGAGATCAGATCGAAAGAAAGAGAAAGGAGAGTCAATGAGCGAGACGAGAGCAAGACAGATGTACTCAAGTAAATATCTCACGGGTTAAAAAGAGAGTCACGGACTCATGGTAGAAATATCTCCATCATTTTACATTGTCGTCCTCGTAAAGATGTAAATTACGTAAAGTTCTTTCATACAGGTTAAAAAGAGTATGATTCAAAATAAAATTAACATTTCAGCACACATGTCAGATGTACTTACATTGCAAACATTGTACTGAAATTACATTAAAGTATTTTATATGAATTAATTTAATATCATGCATTATATCTCAAGTGAGCACAAAATGACTACAAAGATCAAATATGCACATGATCACTATGAGTTATGAGTCAAAGAATGAATTAAATTTCTTGCAGATACACAAACAGAGGAGTCATTGTACAAGCTGTCTGTTGAACTGTCTGTGTGTGTCAAATAGACAACAACCGTTTACACTGTTGTACTTACCCTGAAGAAGCGCTACCCCCTTCAGAGCTTCCGCGTCCATCTCCAGGCTTGATTTCGTCTCATCTTTTTGAAGACCTGCCCAGTAATTCAAATAAGATGAGGTTAAGCAAATGATCTTTTTTTCTTTTCAAAGCAGACTATGTTACGAGCTTGCCACAAAGCCTAGTAGATAGCTGCTAGGCCAACCCCCAACAATATGCACATTTTTATTTCGAGGCATAAATCTCTCACACCACTCCCAAAACTGATCTAAGTTGGATGGTCTACAGTTAGCCCCTATTACCATTGCTACCAGACTCATATCTGGCTAAGGAACAATCCATAAAATAGATGATTCACACATTCGTCCAAGTTGCAAAATTTGCAACTCTTATCACCTTGTCAGTTTATTTTTGCTAAGTTATCTTTTTGTCGAGCCTGCAATTTGTTGTAGGAGCCACATAAAGACCTTAATTTTCAGAGGTATCTTAGATTTCCAAATTTTCTTATTGTGATTTTCAGTATCAACTCCGCAGAGGTAAGCATACATGGTTTTGACAAAAAAAACTTTTGTGTTTTTCCCATATCCAAATAGGTATATTTTTTTCATGCCCTAGGGCACATGTTGTTAGAATATCTCAATTGTCTCAGTTGATTCTAAGCAGTTTCATCCAACCATCTTCTGAAAGTTAGTCTCCATCATCTTCTAGCTATATCAACCACATATTCTTTTTGTTCGTTACATACTTCAAACAGATCTCTGGATTTTTCTTTCAAGACAAAGGATCCACACCAGGGACCACTCCAGAAGTTAGTATCACTGCCATTTCCAATTTTTATATATATGCCACTCACATATAGTTCTTTAACTTTAAGCAGAACATCCACACAAAGGAATTGGTCATCTTGTTTTTCAAATAGCCCATTCTCCATTTCTTGATTTTATACTTCTTCCTCACAATTTCTTGCCACATGCCTTCCATTTTCAATTCTCCACCACCATTTGCATAACAAACTTATATTCATCTTACTGAGATCTTTGACTCCCAAGCCTCCTTTCTTCTTGGTTTTGAGATTAATGTCCATTTGACTAAATAATATTTATTTTTCACACTACCACCTTGTCAAAAGAATTTTTTCCTTGTTCTGTCCATTTTTTAATCACTATTTCTGGTAGTAGATACATGGACATCGCATAAGTGGGGATGCTGCTAAGCAGGCATTTGGTAGGCTCAGTTTCCCCCCATATGACAGTGAAGCACCTTTCCAGCCATCTAATCTTTTAAAAAAAATTCATCTAAGTACACCCAATCCTTGATATACAATCTAGCTCCCGATACATGTACTCCCAAGTGTTTAATTGGCTAATGACCAATTGTACAATCCATCATATCAGAATCCATAACTATTTCGCTTTTATTGAAGTTTATCTTAAGTCCTGATATTTTTTTTCATATATATATAAAGTAGAATTTTCATATTTTGTGATGTTTCTGCATCATCCTCTATACACAGGATCGTGTCATCAGCATATTGTAAAACCGCCACACCGTCTATTATATAATCAGATATCAGCCCTATGATCAGTCCATTGATCTGTGCAGTTTGTACCATTTTGGCCAGACAATCTGCTGCCAGGTTAAAGTGTAGGGAGACAAAGGATCCCTTTGTCTTACACCTTTGCTGCTTTTAAAGTAGCTTCCCATATTATCATTTACTTTCACACTCAGAGTCCCACTAGACACCACTCTCTTAATCCAGTTACACCATTTTTCACAAAACCCCCTTGTTTTAGAGTTTAAAACCGGAAACTCGAACTGATTTTGTCATATGCCTTCTCAAAATCAAGTTTCAGGATTAGAGCAACTCCAACAGTTTGACAAATCAACTTAGCATCCATCTAATTTTGGCAAAACAAGAAAAATCAGCCTCCAACAGTTTGGCAAACCAACTTGGCAAAAATAGAAACTTGGCAAAACTCATCTCCCCACGTGCATATATGCGCGTGCGGATCGTGGTTGCCATCGTCATTTCCCTGTAGGTGGGAGGGTGAAAAAAGAAATAAAGAATTGAGAAGGATTCCTGATGTAAGTTTTCAAGAGGTGTGTGAGACATGGGTACCCACGGGTCCCCACCGACCAGGGTTCCAGAGATCCCTGTCAAGTGGACCCGACCTGCCAAAAGCCCTGCCGACCTGCAAGTGGGCCCAGAGACCTTATCCGCAACCCCGGCGACCTTGGAAGACCTTGGGCGACCTTATCCAGACTCCGGAAGACCTGCCGGGCTTGTGGAGCAAGCCTCTCCCTAGATCACGGTGGCAGTGCCGCCAGTAGGTTCGAGGATCTCGGGATCCTCTCTGTAATCACGGAAGGAGACCTTCCTAAATCTGTAATCGACCCCGATGAGGGTCCACCGACCTCGAATGGAAACCCTAGCCCGCTGGTGTGACAACCCGCCCAGGAAAGTACCGTACTATCGCTTAAGACCGATCCACTTTGGTCATTAATCAATAACAAAGTACCATCCTGTCGTAAGTTGTCGGGTTAACGCCCGGTAAATCACTTGAGAGCACAAGGATCGAGTATATGCATTAAAACTCACTCGAAGGCGAGTCCAGAGATACAACAACATTCAAATCCAAATTCGTACCCCGAAGGGTTTAATTATTACAAACCATAGTTTTTGTCATGACGAAATAGTTCAGATTTTTGAAAAGTAGCGGAAATAAACTAGCGGAAGCGAAGACACCACAGGAGGCCATCCATGACGCTTTCAGTAGTCGTCCTCCACCCACTCCAGCTCCCAGCCGGGCGGGATCTCACCGGGCCACACATCACTGAAGGCATTACCTGGATCAACACATTATAGCAAGGCTGAGTATACTAATACTCAGCAAGTCTTACCCGTCGGTGATATCTACTTCACCAATTATAGACCATGAAAGGCTTTTTGGCTACTGGGTTGCTTTTGCTAAAAAGTAACAAAGAGTAGGTCCTTACTTTCAAGATTTTAGCACAAGTTCTAGTGGTTTAATCTTTACTACATTAGCCAACTAGTACAAACAAAGTTGTACAATACAATTAATCAAACATCATCTTCATCAACTTCCATTATTAGGGATCACATGACTAGTGGAGTAAGTAGTCTCGGGTAATGGTGAGAGGCCGACAATCGATTGATTTAAACCTTGCAAGGTAGACCCAAACACACGGTAGGCTGTCCCCGCGAGGACAACCTTCCCAGGCCATCCCCAGAAATCCTTGGGTCGGGATCGAATCTTACAGTCTTTGGTGCAGGCTATCCGGCATACCCCACGAGATACCCGGAGTCACCATACACCACCGGTAGCTAGCCGTGAGAGCGAATCCCAAGAGTAGTAATAGTAGGATCCCTCGCCGCCTCATTAAGGTACTAGGCTTACCGGCCCCATAACTGGTATGTGCTTAGTACGTTCAAAAACTTAACCCACATAATCACTGGACCGGAGCCCAGATCCCATGCTCTTACCACGTGAGCAATCCATTTAAGGATATAGTATGATTCCTATCTAGGAACCTATTCTCGCGAGTGAGGTCATCACTCGACTTGTAACGGTCCTATAGCTTAGCAGCTATCGACCTATCATACTAGTAAGGACAAAGGTACCTAGGATCATGCATCTAGGGTTTCATTCAACTCCTGTACGTAAATGCACAATCATCCATAGACAATTGAATAAAGAACTTTAAAAACTGGGTTAGATGCACCGGAGCTTGCCTTCGTCAGCTGGGTTAGCTAGGGCACCCTCGGTGTCGAGCACTTCCACGTACTGCAGCGAAGCTTCCGCTCCTCCTTCCTCGGTTTCCGGGACAAGGGAGTAATCTCCGTCCGGAAGATCTACACGGAATGCAATGCACTTTAGGTGATGTGATAGTTTGTTGTCTTATCCAACTCTGGGTTGGTCATGTTTACCTTAACAAGCATTCACCGAATGTTTCTCTTTTAGGAAGGTTATTGGTTGTACATGGGTTACTCTATTTATTCCACATTTGAATAAAGGTTTTTATTAAGCTTATCATTTCATGTGAAAGCTTCATTTCTTTTTTTCTTCACCAACAAAGGTGTAATTAATATTTTTATTGTGAATTAATTTCTTATCAGTGATGATAATTAATTATCTTTTAATTATATTAAATAATACTCTTCAAAAAGGAAAAGAATTAATTAGGGATTTTTCTTTATTTAATTTCCCTTTAATATTAAAAGGCATTTAAGCTTTTTATTAATCAATTAAATTACCAAAAATTAAATGACTGTTTCTTAAGCCTACTAGCACCTATCCTGGTCCATTGGACCCACATGTAAGTGTTGGATGCTAGGAAATTAAATATTATGGAAAATAACAAAGGCTAGCTAGTGATTCAAAGTAAATGCATACAAAAAAATAAGTATCAATTTGCTCCAAACTTTCTTGTGCAAGCTCTCTGATCCTAAACAAGTCTAAAGAACCAGCATGTTCACATGGAACCTCTACTGAACTGGGTTTATCAATTTACAAAGGAAAACATGCATAAATCGAAAATAATTATTTCTGTTAATCCAAAATTCATGATTAATTCACAAGATGTGTATTTTGGAATTACAAAACAGTGTGCACAAGTTGGGCTCAAGAACATAAATATATTTAACAGGAAAAATCATCTAGGCAATTACTGCAGGAATGGAAAAGAATTTGTCTAGCAAAATCTACTGCATAACTTTGTGCAATTTTTGGCACAACATCTAGTCACGTCCTAACACACAACATATCCAAAATTTGGCTACAGAGGAGTTATATATTTCAAGTTATGACAGATCCATGTGTAACACATTTGTATATTTCCTGCCAAAACTATTTTGATTCTAGCCATGAGTATACAACAAAAGAGGTGGGGTTTACCATCCTGAACCCTACAAAATAGATTTGGGATTTTTCTGTGAATTTCTAGGGATTTTACAAGTCACTGGACTAATCTGTAAGAAAAGCTAGATAGGTTTCATTGCAGCTAGGTCCTGAACTTTACACAAAACACCCTGCCAAGATCTTTGGCCCTGCAATTGGGTCCTTGGCGGGGAGGCCGCGGGCTCGCCGGAAATCCGGCGGCTCCGGCGGCGCTCCCGGGCCGGGGAATGGCTCGGGGTTGAGGGTAGGCTCACCTAGGGTCGATAGGTAATCGCGGTTGGGGCGGGGAGGTCCTCCACGGCGGCGCTCGGCGGCGACCGGCGGGGCGTCCGCGGCGGCTCGGGTTCCGGCGGAGGGCGCGGGCTTGGACAACACGTGACCCCGGGAGGTGCGGGGGGTCTAGGGGAGCTAGTGGTGTGGTTGGCCGGTGGGGAGAGCGAGCGGCGAGCTCCGGCGGCGGCGGCGGCGGCAATGGCGCGGTGGAGGCCTCGGTGGCGCGCGGAGGGGGGAGGGAGGACGGCGCTTAATTAGACTCGGGCCGGCCCGGCGGTGACGGCGGCGTGACCCACGGCCGTAGCACGGCACACACGGGTGAGGGGGCGCGGACGGACCGCCGGTCCGAAGGGGGGGCGTCCGGCCACCGCACGGCGCGCGCGGCGCGTTGGCGCGTGGCACGACGCCGACCCCGCGCGTCGTGGGGCGCGGGTCGCCTCGGCACCCGGCGCGGCCTAGGGGCGCGGTCGGCCTCGGGCGGAGGGGCGTCGGGAGGCACGCGGGCGCGGACGCCGGAGTGCGGCCGGCGGCGGTCGGCGACGCGCGGCGCCCGGCGCGCGACGTCGCGGCGCGCCGGCGCTCCTGCCCTAACCCGTTGTGCTGAAGCGCTGTTTGACTCAAATTTTCTCCAAAATTTTGAATAAAACTTGACCAAGCGATGAATACCAAAGTTGTAGATCTAGGTACCAGCTGCATTTTTTTACAAAGGCTGTATAGGGTTTTTCTTCCTGGATTTGAATTTATTTGAATGCCAACTTTGAATGTCAGCCTGTTTTTGGCAACAGTGAATCCCGCCTTGCAAGGGTTTTTTCACAATTTTCCTCTCCAAATTTGAAATGCCAATCTACATGAAAGTTGTGTCCCTCAACAAGACCTACAACTTTCCTAAAGGTAGAATTTTAAGTGTTTAGGTGAATTTTGGAGAACGCGGCAAAAGTTCCGGTAGACACCTGTGGACACTAGGATGGCAAGGGGTTTGACCCACCCTTTGACCATGGGTTGGCCCCACAAGTGTGTTTACTATTCATTTAGGGTCACTAGGGTGTGTTAGTGAGTTTTCCGGGGTGAGGGCCCAGGTTGACCTAGGTTTGACCTCGGTTGACCATTTGACCGGCTAATCCAGCCATTAGCGTTAATGACGGTAATTAAAAACCTGGGGCGTCACAACTGGCCATATAAGGCGGCCTAGAGCTCCATTCGTGGGGACTTCCCCATTCTCGCATAATCCCACCACACTGGACGTAGGGTTTTACTCTCCAGAGGCCTGAACCAGTCTAAAACCACAACGTCCTTGCCATTCTCACTGAGTTCCGAGTTCGATCCAAGAACTACCACCTACTCTCTTAGGTCCCGATCCCCCCATTAGTCAACCTACAACCGCTTGGGTAGCCCCCTTGCGGTTCTGTCCAGATCTCACCCCTGACAATTGGTGCGCCAGGTAGGGGTGATCCGGAACTCGCTGTGCAGCATGGTGGACCGATCTGGCGTCGTTTTCCCGGCGAGCATGGCGGACATCCTTGCCAACCCCGTGGAGATCTGCTTCGGCTCCTTCACGGCGATCTCGACCACGCTGGCGGCGGCAACCTCACCAACGGCCTTCGTGAAGGCCCCAGCGACCTCTGACGCCTTCCCCAACTTCGGCAAGAAGTCGAAGGCCCACCCGCCCAAACCCTATGATATAGTGTAGGGGATGGAGCGCGTCATCGACATGATGGAGAAAACCCTCCAGATCTACGAAAGAGCTTAGCGCTCAACGCAAGATGCATCGCACCGCAAGACCTTCCCTTTCGGTCTGCGGCCACCCAGCGACGTATACGCTCGTCAGGTGGTGAAGTCGATCCAGATCCAATCTGGGCGACAAAAACCATCTGGTGATCTGAAGGTCGAAGCTCACGCCCATCGCGACCCGCTAGACGTACCATGCATCTACCACAAGGGCGCACGCCACACTCTCTGTGGCTGCCAGCTATGGAAGAAGATCGATCAGAAGCGCGACGCCTCACGCACTGCACGGGCTCCCGCGTCTCCAGACGACGTCGAGTTTTAGTAGGCCCGGATCCGCATCTCCCCCAACGGCCAGAGATCCACCCGGCGGCGCGTCCTGGTGGTTTCGGCGAACGACCCACCTCGGGTCGGCGCAACGGATTCCGAGGAGGCGCGTCGGATCCAAGCCAACGCGAACCGCGCCCAGAGGCGGGCGGAGGAGCAGCGCTAGGCGGTACCCCCATGTGCCCGCGACCCACGCCTCGAGTTTGAAGAGGCAGGACTGCCGACATTCAACAGCCCCCGGGCCAATCTGGGTGCGGCGTTGGCACGTCTCCAGTAGACCAATCCTTTGCCCGAGGCCAATGCAGCTATGGCCTACGTACGGGTCGCCACGGCCCTAGTGGAGGAGAGGAGCGCGGCGTCCAAGTCGGCGGCATCTACGTCGAGCCGGCACTCGCACAACTGATCTAATCAGCCTGCACATAGCAAGCTCCCCACGATCCAGGAGGAGGTCAACCAGCCCCGAGCGAACACCGCACCAGGTGTCGACTTACACACCAACATCGTCAAGAACTAGCACGGTCGTGACGCTCGCGGCTACATCGAGCAGCGCCATGCGAGCGTGAGGAGCGAGAGCTTCGACGTCGCCTCGACTACAATCGCGAGTACGGCTCCCCAGGCGCCGTTCATCGGATCATGGAGCGCGAAGAACGCGAGTGCCACGACGTCGAGAACCGGCAGCGTGCCCAGTACAATGCAGATTACGGCCATCCTGAGGGTCCGGTCCCGAACCCAGACCGTCAGCCTAGATCTCAGGTCGTGGCCGCAGCGCGAGATGATGACACGGCTCAAGTCAGCGATACTAGCGACGACATGGCGATCACTGCCTTCCCCGCATTGGTGCCACAACTCCGGTCGGTCGCCTACCCCGACAACTTCAAGCCCAACATCCAGAAGTACGACGCCCGCCCCCACCCCAACATCTGGCTGTCGACCTACTATGTCACCATCAATGCGGCCGGCGACAACTTCGACCACATGGCGGCCTACTTCCCGCTGGTGATGGGCGACACACCGTCGCTCTGGCTCAACAACCTCCCCACAGGAAGCATCACGTCGTGGGCCAACTTGCCTCAGGCCTTCACTTCGAACTTCCAGGCGACCTATAATCGCCCTGGAAACGCCTTCAACCTCAGGAGGGTGACCATGAAGGCCGGAGAGCGGCTACAGGACTAACCAACCGGTTCTTCGAGGACCGCAACACCTGCATCGACATTCGGGACGACCGGGTCGTCGATAGCTACAAGAAAGGCCTTAGGTACTGCAAGGTCTTTGAGAAGATACACGAGTCTGGCGCCACGATGGTCGCGCCACTTATGGAGGTCGTCAACAAGCTCATCGACAACGAGGAGGCCTTCGTCAACCAGTTTGACCATGATGGCAAGCAGGATGCCGGTACCTCTAGCGCCGCTGGAGACTCCAGCTCGAAGTTTCGCAAGCGACCTTCAGAGATACTCACGGCGGACGGGCACCAACCTTTGATGTTGAACGTCGAGGAATTCAACGCAGTGCTGGACAGCCCATGCACATTCCATGAAGGGGGCACTCACACGGTCCGCGAATGCCAACAATTCAAGAGGGCGTTCCGCACGCCCGATGACCCGAAGCGATCCAGGGGCGACGGGGACCGGTCATCCTCATGTTGCTACAACAACAATCGCCACGACGACCGACGTGGCCGCCAGGACAACGATCACCGTGCTGACCGATGACGTGACATCCACCAGCCGGAGGACCGTCGTGATGAGCGCGACCTGCCTCCCCCGCCGGAGAAAGGCAATCCCAATGGCCCGTTCCAGCGGGCTAAGAGGTCGATCAACATGATCGTCGGCGACCTGAAGAGCAGCACGAGCAGGAGAAGGTACCGCAAGGACAATCGCGAGGTCAAGCTCATCCACACCAAACCATCGCAGCCTTTGCGCTGGTCGGAGCAGCCCATCACCTTCTCCACGGCTGATCACTGGGTTCACATCCTAGACCTCGACTCATACCCGCTGGTCGTCGAGCCCATCGTCGAGGGTGCCTTGCTACCTCAAACCCTCATCGACGGAGGAAGCGGGCTCAACATCATCTTCGTCGACACCCTGAAGAAGATGAATTTCAACTTCAAGAGGCTTACAGAGTGCGATGAGCCCTTCTTCGGCATCGTGCCCGGCAAAGCGGCCTACCCCATGGGTCGGGTCTCCCTCCCGGTCACGTTCGACAAGGAGGAGAATTTCCGCACGGAGTACCTCAGCTTCGAGGTCGCCGACTTCAAGTCGTCCTACACGCCATCCTAGGTCGCCCTATGTTGGCTAGGTTGATGGCCATCCCGCACTACACCTATGTAGTGCTGAAGATGCCAGCTCCCAAGGGAGTCCTCACAGTCTACGATGACCTGCTCATCTCATTCAAGTGCGACAATGGAGCCCTGGAGATCGCCACGACGAACGCCTGCTTCGGCGCCTCGGCCGTCATGGTGGCTGATACTAAGAAGGTCGCCCCGACCGACCTGACCATCCCGGAGCAAAAGTGCACCGAGACCACCCTGGATGCTTCACCGGTGATGAAGAAGGTCTGTCTCGGCCTTGCCGACCCAGCCAAGACGGTGGTCATCGACGACAACCTCGGGGAGATATAGGAACTCGCGCTCACTAGTTTCCTCCGGGACAATGCTGACATATTCGCATGGACCCCATCGGATATGCCAGGTGTTCCAAGGGAGTTGGCTGAGAACTCCTTGGATGTAAGCAAGACGGCCAAGAATGTCAAGCAGAAGCGGCGCCGCTTTGCGAAGGATCACAAGGAGGTCATTAGGGTAGAAATTTTAAAGCTCTCAGCTGCCAGATTCATTCGTGAATGTAAAAACCTAGTTTGGCTCGCCAACCCAGTGCTTGTACCCAAGAAAACCGACCAGTGGAGAATGTGTATCGACTACACCGATCTCAACCGTCACTACCCGAAAGACCCCTTCCCTCTTCCGCGCATCGACCAGGTTGCTGACTCCATCGTAGGAAGCACCCTGCTGTGCTTCCTCGACTGCTACTCAGGCTACCATCAGGTAGCCTTGAAGGTCTCTGACCAGGACAAGACGACGTTCATAACACCGCACGACATCTACTGCTACATGGCCATGACTTTGGGCCTTAAGCACGCTGGAGCGACCTACCAGAAGGCCATCCAGAAGTGTTTGGAGTCTTAGATCGGCAAGAACATCGAAGCCTACATTGACGACGTGGTTTTCAAGACCACCAACGAAGACGACCTCATTGCCGACCTCGCCCAGACCTTCGCCAACCTCCGGCACTACCGCTGGAAGCTCAACCCGGAGAAGTGCATCTTCGGTGTCCGGCAAGCTTCTTGGCTTCATGGTGAGCCACCACAACATCGAGGCAAACCCCACCAAGGTCAATGCCATCCGCAGTATGAATTGACCCACCACCGGGAAGAAAGACATAATAAAGCTCACCAGCATGATGGCGGTGCTAGGTCGCTTTATCAGCAAGCTTGGAGAGAAAGGCCTGCCCTTCTTCAAGCTGCTGAAAAAGTCTGACAAGTTCAAGTGGACAGACGAGGCGGACTAGGCGCTCGAGGAGTTGAAGATCTTCCTCATGATGCCTCCATTCATGGTGCCCCCGGCACCCAAGGAGACCTTGCTACTCTACATCTCCGTGTCTACCCAGGTGGTCAGCGCGGTGTTAGTGTCTGAGCGACCTAGAGAAGGCCACCAGTACCCCGTCCAACGACCTGTCTACTACGTCAGAGAGGTTTTATTCGACAGCAAGGTCAGGTACTCGCAGCCCCAGAAACTGCTATATGCTCTTCTCGTCACGTCGCGCAAGATGCGACATTACTTCCAGTCGCACAATGTCAGATGGTGAGATCTGTACAGCCCACGGGGGTGTTAATCCCTATGGTTTAGTTGTTCGGCGGAGAGATCGGGAGCTAAAAACGCGATGGTTATGCTAGCGTAGCACACAGAAATTAGGACGAGACACAAGGACAAGGCGATTTTATACTGGTTCAGGCCTCCGGAGAGTAAAACCCTACGTCTAGTTCTTCGGTTTGTATTGCTTTCGATCTCAGGTGGAGGTGGTCTGCCGGTTACCTGTCCCTAGGGATACCCTTGCCCGCCTTATATTGGGCGACGGACAAGGTCGGTGGACCGGAGTCCAGGTCGGTTACAACAGGGGAACCTATGTCTAGTTAATTACAACATGGAAAGTTTATCCGAGCTGCCTTAACCCGTATGGACCGCCTTATCTTGGACCTCAAGTCTTGTGGTTGTTCTGAATGAGGTCATCTGGGGAATCTTCTGGAAGGTCTTCTTGAGGTCGTGTGGGCCGCCAACTAGGTCGGTTGGGTCCACAGACAGGTCGGCGGGCCTTCTGGTAGGCCGGACCCACTTGTCGGGGACAGCCGTGAGCCTGGTCGGTGGGGACCCAGGGGTACCCATGTCTCACATGCCCCCGAGCGAGGTGTAGGCGCAGCGACCTTAGAAAGGTCATGACGAAGTCATTGAGCTATCGACAGGTCGAATAGCGTGCACGTCGGTCCAAAAAAGAAAGAGAAACAAATCAGCTTAGCAGCCGACCTGTTTGTAGTCTTGCCGAACAAAGAGAGGTCGAGTGACGACCTATGGGAAGCAGGCTTCCAATAGATCGAAACGACAATGTAAAAATTCAGAGGGCATCAAAGATGCACTCATGAGTAGTATCCGAGCATCGTAGCGTGCAGGATGGCTGGTATGATGGTCCAAAAAGGAAAAAGAGAAGAAAAAGTAGGTCGGGTAACGACGTGATGAGAAACGGGTTTCCCAACAGGTCCGTACGACGAGGAAAACAAGAGGGCGTCGAAGACGCACTCGTAGAGTAGTCTCCGAGCATTGAAGCAGGCAGCATGGCTAGTTTTATGCTCCAAAGAGAAGAAAACTGAGTCATGGTCTTGATACGAAGTGTAGAGACACCCAGATCTCCAAGCATGGCTGCAAGGAGTCTGGCAGGGCCGACCTCAAGGAGGCCTTGTAGGCGTGTCGACTCAAAGAGGCCTCAAGTCGATGATGTCCAGTATCCGAGGATACCCAATCGGATCTTGAAAGGTCGTGTCATATGAAAAAAGTCGTCGACGATGTCGTAGCTGATGTTGCGATGTTGAGGTTGGTTGAGACTACGAATCTTGGCCGTGTGGAGTGTAGAGACACCCAGATATCCTACATTGCTGCGAGGAGTCTGGCAGAGCCACCCGAGGCATGCCGACCTAAGGAAGGTCTCAAGATAGAAGCGCCCAAGCACCCATCAGTACTTGGCAGGGCCAATTAGGCGCGCGCCCCACAGGGAGGCCTTCGTTCCGACGTAAAACTCCTTGGTCTCCAGAGCTGGCTAGCAGGGCTTACAAGAGCACACTGACCTCGGAAGGTCATGCATCCGGGGCGCCCAACTAGGTTGGCAAAGCCGTAGATATTTCGAAGTGTTGCGAGACCTAGGTATTTAAGGCACGCCGACCTCGAGGAGGTCGTTTTGGTGTCCAGATGACCAACATAGCTGCCAGCCATCCAGCGGAGCCATTGTACCAAGGTATTGGCGACCTCAGCAATAGGCACACCGACCACGGGGGCCCGACGAAAGTTGTGGATCTCCGTGATGCTTCTGATCTCCATGGTACTTTTAAATCTACAGGCGCCCAAAAGGATTTGGCAGAGCAGCGAGGCACGCCTACCTCGGAAGGTCTTCAATCGAACCTACCCATTCTGCTCAGAAAACAGAAATATAGGCTGATTGGAATACGTCCGTTTACATGCAGAGCCATAGTGGGTGCACAAGGACGCAGAGCCTAGCGGGTGCAATGAAGACGCAGAGCCATAAAGGGTCCGTTTAATCGTCGTTGTCGTCCGTAGATGTAGATGTAACGAGGCGCAGGGCCCTCTGACGCAGAGTCAGGCTTATCACTCCGTAGACTGCTGGGTCACGGGTCAACAGTGGTCGGAGATCCTCTTGCCACCCAGAAAACGACAACTTCGTGTAGTGTCGGAGCTCATCTGACCATAACCGAGTCTTGGCTCTCGCTATAAATAGCATCATAAGACTGAAGGAGGCAAGCACCGAGCATTGTTGAGATATGAAGCCGCAGAGTAAAATTCCAGCCATGTCGTGGACATGCATCCGTCCACCAGAACGTAGGATAGAAAATTGTAGAAGGTCTTGGAGCTAGAACAACGAAGTCGTTGAGGAGGTTTTTCGAACTGGCGAAGGTGACGACGAAGTTGCATAGAGGGAGGTATAACGACCTGAAGCTGATGACGAGGCCGAAGCCGGAGGAAGGTCTCACGACCTGACGAAGACGACGACGGAGCCGCAGGGAGGTCGAGCGACCTAACGAAGATGATGAAGCCGGAGGAAGATCTAGCGACCTGACGAAGACGACGACGGAGCCGGAGGAAGGTCTAACGACTTGATGAGGACGACATTGGTGCCGGAGGAAGATCTAGCGACCTAAAGAAGACGATGACGGAGCCGCGGGAAGGTCTAGCAAACTGACAAGGATGACGACGGAAGCCGGAGGAAGGTCTGGCGACCTGACGCCAGCGACGATAAAGACACCATGAGGTCTAGCGACCTGACGAAGATGACGACGAAGCCGGAGGGAGGTCTAACGACCTGACGAACGCGACCACGGAGCCGGAGGAAGGTCTAGCGACCTAACGATGACGACGCTAGAGCAAAGAGCTGGTCCTGTAAAATATAATAAACACCATGTCTGTGTATCAATCTGTCGAATATAAATATAATGAAAACTTAGCTTGAGCTAAACAAATAGATGTTGAGTAATGCTAGTCGGAGCTGAACATTCTTGTGCTATGTCTTTTTTAAAAAAAAGGGCATTCCACTTATCGTGCCAAACATGCATTATGCGGACTCGAAAGCTCTGAAGCTGCAAAGTGTTTCACCCCTCTACAATGCTCAGCAGGGAGGCTTAGATGTAGCCGACGCACGGGGAGGAGTCTGGGACTCATGTTTTGCAACCACACAACATCATCGAATACTCATAACGAGAGTCAAGCAGTTAAAGGAAGAGCACACATAAGAGAAGTAGGACCCCACAGGTCTGGCGACCCTTAGATTGGCAAGGCCAAGCCCCCGAGCATGTCGAGGGGGAGGGGAACATAACACAAGATAAAAAATTTGAACCCTCAGGTCTGGCAACGTATGTGTTGGCATGGCCAAGCCCCCGAGCACGTCGAGGGGGAGGGATCGGAAGAGCAGAGAAGCATGTAGAGTAGGTCTACAAAATTAATTGAGACCGTAAAAATATTTAATTAAAAAATAGCACTTAGCTTGCTGAGTCAGAGTCGTCGCTGGCGGCGTGGTCGAGTTGAAGTTGTTGTAGCCGTCGTCTTGATGGCTGGAGACACGTTGTCCTCGAGACGCCGAGGAGGTCGGCAAAGCGTTACTAGCGGCGCAGCAAGTTGGACACACGGTCTGCAGGTCGAGACCCAAGCTGTTGCGGCCATCGTGTAGTCGCCATGCTTACAACAGCATGCGCATATTTGAGCCCTGAGCTCTAATTCACGTCGCGGAAGGGCTCCATGTTGACACAGCCGTGCATGCATCATGTAGAGAAAATAAAATAAATTAGTTAGCAGAAATCAGTCTATCGAAATAAGGAGACCCGATGCTAGTAAAGGATAGAAAAAAATAGAACAGGAAATATTCCTTGTTTCCTTGTTGACCACTCGTAATGGACACGGAGTCCGCCTTGCTTTCGTGCTGTCCTGGCCTGGGTTGATTCGTCGGGGTTGATGACCATGAACATGATGTCCAACAGTAGGTCGGGCCTCGAGGAGCATAGTGATGCGTCGGGTGGTGGGTTGACGAAAAAAAATTCTGACGCGCCGTTTGTAGAACGAAGACGCCGACCTCGCGATTAGATTGGAGGGTGGCAGCGAGCAGGTCGCTGCAGGGATATCTTTCGTGTCATCACCGAAGATTATCGCTGGAGCGAATTGCCATCGTGCTATATGAAGAGCTCGCAATCGCCCCTACCTAGCGCGCCAACTGTCAGATGGTGACATCTGTACAGCCCACGGGGGTGTTAATCCCTGTGGTTTAGTTGTTCGACGGAGAGATCAGGAGCTAAGAACGAGATGGTTATGCTAGCGTAGCACACGGAAATTATGACGAGACACAAGGACAAGGCGATTTTATACTGGTTCGGGCCTCCGGAGAGTAAAACCCTACGTCCAGTTCTTCGGTTTGTATTGCTTTTGATCTCAGGTGGAGGTGGTCTGTCGGTTACCTGTCCCTGGGGACACCCTTGCCCGCCTTATATTGGGCGACGGACAAGGTCGGTGGACCGGAGTCCAGGTCGGTTACAACAGGGGAACCTATGTCTAGTCAATTACAACATGGGAAGCTTATCCGAGCTGCCTTAATCCGTATGGACTGCCTTATCTTGCACGTCAAGTCTTGTGGTACGTCAAGTCTTGTGGTCGTTCTGAATGAGGTCGTCTGGGGAATCTTCTGGAAGGTCTTCTTGAGGTCGTGTGGGCCGCCAACTAGGTCGGTTGGGTCCACAGACAGGTCGGCGGGTCTTCTGGTAGGCCGGACCCACTTATTGGGGACGACCGTGAGCCTGGTCGGTGGGGACCCAGGGGTACCCATGTCTCACACACAAGATCAAGGTTGTCTCCAGCTTCCCTCTCGGAGAAATCTTACGTAGCCGCGACACGGTGGGGCGCATCGTCAAGTGGTCGGTCGAGCTGGGTGAGTTCGACCTGGAGTTCTACCCATGGAAGGCGATCAAGTCCTGGGTCCTCACTGATTTCGTCTCCGAGTGAACAGAGACCCAACAACCCCCGCTTGTGGAGAAGCCGGAGCACTGGAAGATGTATTTCGACGGCTCCCTGAACCTTGAAGGCGTAGGTGCAGGCATCCTCTTCATCTCGCCCCAAGGCGACCACCTGAAATACGTCTTACAGATCCACTACAAGGCATCCAACAACGGCGCCGAGTGCAAGGCCCTGATCCATGGGCTACGCATCGCTGTTTCCCTCGGAATCAAGCGACTCATCGCTTACGACGACTCCAAGGTCGTCATCGATCAAGTCAACAAGGCCTGCGACATCAAGAAGGACTCGATCAATGCCTACTGCGCTGAGGTGCGCAAGCTCGAGGCTCACTTCGAGGGCCTGGAGTTCCACTACGTCTCCCGCGACAACAACGTGGTGGCCGACGTCCTGTCCAAGCTAGGATCGCTTGGTCCCAGCCGGCGTGTTCGTCCGAGACCTACACAAGCCATGGATCAGACTAATCAGCGACCCAGAGACGTCACATAGCGACACACTGGGCAGCCGCGACGTCCTTATGGCGGAGGCCGAAGATGACTGGTGCCTTGACTTCATCGCCTACCTCGTGGAGCAACGCATCCCTGAAGACAAGGTCGAGCGCGAGAAGATAGTCAGGCGCAGCGCCAACTACGTCATCATAGGCACCGAGCTATACCGGAGGTCCGCCTCCAACGGCGTGCTGATGAAGTGCATCCTCCGATCTGAAGGTCTTCAGCTCCTACAAGAGATCCATGGTGGGGAATGCGGCAACCACGCAGCCTCCACAAACCTTGTGGGAAAAGCCTTCAGGTCGGGCTTCTACTGGCCCACCACCCTGGCTGACGCTCAAGACCTAGTTCGGCGATGTAAGGGTTGCCAGTTCTTTGCCAAACAGCAGCACGTCTGTAACACCCTAATTCTATTAAAAATTTGGCTTTATAAAATTTGCTAGAAACCATTCTATTGCTTAAGGAGTATAAGGTTGTTTTGTTGATTATTAGGCATTTCAAACTTTTTCTAAAATAAAGTTAATGAAATATAGGAGTTTATTGTTGCATTCATGCTGGTGCATTATTTTCGGTTGCTGGAATTCAAATTCAAATTTGAATTCTCTTGGTTTGAAGCCTTTTTCCTAAAACCCCTAAAAATCCAAACCTAAATCCTATTTCCTAACCCCTACCCTTTCCCCATCCAGCCCACGGCCTTTCGACCCGGTGGCCGCGCGCGCCACGGGCCGCCGCGGCCCCGCTCGACCCCGCTCGGCAAGCCCACCCGGCGCGGCGAGCCGCGGCCCGGCCGCGCGCGCGCGCTCCGCAGCCCGCGGGCGGCCTTCGGCCCAAACCACCGCCGGCCCGGGCTCCCGCGCCTCGTGCCGCCGACGGGGAGGGGCCCGCATGTCATCCCTCCCGCCGCGCCGTCCCCGACCCGGACTCGGCCGAGGCCGCGCGCCTCCCGAGTCCGACGGGAGCACGCCTCCCCGTGCGTGACCCGCACGCCAAGGAGCCCCCGCCGGGCTATTTAAACCGTGCGCCGCTCCCTGGACGCCCCACCCGAGCACCCGTCGCCCGCCGCCTCTTGAGCCGCACCGCGCCCGAAACCCTAACCCGCGCCGCCGCCTTGGACCCTCGCGCGCCGCCGCCGCACCGCCGAGGAGCACGTCCGGAGCCGCGCCGGGAGAGGTGAGCGTCGTGCCGGTGCCGTTCGTGTCGACCCCGCGCCTTCCGTCGCCCCCCGTGGCCTCGCCGGGAGACCGCGACCCGCGCCGCCGTGCGGACCGGCCGCCCCGCCACCTCTGCGCCACGGCCGCCGCCCTAGCTAGTTTCCCCGTCGTCTCGCGCTTCGTTTTGGTGCCGCTTGTGCATGAGGCCGAGCCCCCCCGGCTCAAACCCGTGTGCGGCGCCGCCGCCCGCCGCCGCGTGTCGTCGCCGGCCGCCGCCCGCCGCCTCGTCCGTCTCCCCTGCCGCTTGCCTGCGTCAGTGGCCGCCGGATCAAAATCCGATGGCCAGATCTAAGCCCGCCGCCCACAAGCCACCGTAGCCCTTGGATCTAGATCCAACGGATCTAGATCGGGTCAAAACCCTAGTCAACAGGTCAAACCCGCCAGCCCTGGCAATTTTGCAGAAAAGCCCCTGAGTTTCCTATATTTACAAAAATACCCTTCCACCTTAGAAGTTTTCTTACAGTTTAGTCCTTTTTCTTTATTTTAGCCCAAAACCTTTTCAGATCTTCATAGATTGGTCCCTATACCTTCCCTAAGCCATAACTTAGTCGTTTTAGCTCCGATTTTAGCGTTCTTTATGTCCACGCGTTCGTCTCGAAGCGTAGATTAGTTTTACGCTACTGTTTAGATCTGTTTGATCTGTTTGGTGACTGTTTCTTATTTATTTCTATTGTATGCTTGTATGTGATGATTGTGGACCGTAGAGAGCGATTCGTTCGAGGGATTTGAAGATCAAGTTGTGCAAGAGTTTGAGCAGCAAGGCTTTGTTGAAGGCAAGTATTCCTTGATGCATGCCCGTTTGTCCTACATAACAAGCATTTAAATTCACTGTTTTTACTTTTTCGCTTGCATTAATTTGATGGGAACCTATTAAGGATCATGCCTAGTTTTTTTACTACCTCTACCTTGATACCGGGAATTAAATTAATCTTGTGGTAGTTATTGCTTAGCATGCTCAACTGGGAATTGGTGTTAATCAACTTGGTTACCTTTTGTTATTCTATGTTCCGTTTATGATCTTTTACTTTGCAAGACCACTTTAATATGATAATCGGAACATGGAGAACCACCCAGGAAAACAGTACAACCACAAGAACTAATGGGCAATGGTCTTGGCTGAATAGTTAGGAACTTTATCTTGGGATGGTCTTACCTGATAAGGACAAGGGATCGGCGGTACTGTGGGGTATGGACTCGCTCTAGCAGGGGGTTGGGTGAGTTATTCTTTTATGGTGGGGTATCGACCTGCTAGGGGACTTTATACCTTGCTAAGCGATCCGGACCTTGTGGGTCATAACTTGCTAGGGAACCTTTGTAAAGGCCATGTAGCGTCCCTATGCAATCACACCTCGGAAGTGTGATATGGTGTCTTGCAAACACCGCATGGTTGGGTCTAAAGTTCTTCGGAGCTTTTACGCTGCTTGTGGTGAAAGTGTACAACCTCTGCAGAGTGTTAAACTAATCGATTAGCCGTGCTCACGGTCAAGAGCGGCCTGGACACTCACATGATTAAATTATGGAACTTTAATGTCTAAATTGTTGTTTTATTCTCTATTTATGATGCTTATATCTTATTAATTGGGTTGGTATGAACTTACAGTATTTAGTAATCAGGTTGCTAATAAAACTTGACCAACTAAAATGCTAAAGTGCTTGAACCTTAGCCATCCACCATATGGCCTTGCATGTTATGTTGTTCTCTCTTGCTGAGTACGATATGTGCTCACGCTTGTTTATTCTCTTGCATCTACAATACCGGATTTCTTTGCTCGGACCGGGAGAACTTTGAAGATATTCCGGGAGATTTCCGGGGAGTTCTAGGTGTGCGTAGTCTTCGGCCCACCGTTTCGTGGAGGCATTTTGTCCATTGGCGAGAACTCGTTTATTTAAGATTCGTTTAAGACTATGGTTTGTAATAACTCTTTATTCGTGTGGCACTGTTTTTGGTATTCATAATGTCTAAGCGTGTGTGTAACTTGATCCTGGCGCACACGTGATCAATGCATTCGGTTTTGCCTTTAAAACCGGGTGTGACAGAGTGGTACCAGAGCTGTGTTGACTGTAGGAACGCTAGCCTAGATAGAAATGGTCGAACTAAGGATTTTATACTCATAGAAGCTTTCTCTTACATGCTTGCTTTATTCTTACTAACCTTACTCTTGCCTTTTTGCTTCACTCTTGAGCTGTCTGCATTCTTCACCTTGTGCTTGCTTTAGCTCTCATCCTTTTGCCTTACCATCTTTCTCATTCTGCACTACACTACAGATGGTTCGTAGTTTGAGGACCTCTCAGGCTAGAGCAGTCCATCAGTATGCTCCACAGGAACAGTACAATGACTTGCATGATGGAGATACAGATGAGGAGATTGAGATGGAGCCTGCACCTATGGTTTTCCCTAACCTTATCATGGTGCCTGATGATGAGGAAGATCCGGAGGAGATGATTCCAGAGGAGGATGAGCTAGCTGAACATCCAACCCTAGAGGAGCAAGCGCCAGGAGAAGATGAGGATCACCTTGATCAAGAGATGGAGGAAGAGGAACAAGAGCAAGAGGAGGAAGCTGAGGAAGCAATCTGGGAAGTGTACCACTACAGAGCCGATGGAGTAGGCATTCCCATGGCAGACCACCTGAGAGCGATGGTACTCCGCCTGGGCTATGATAAGGCCCTTGTCTACCATTGTGAGCTGTGGACTCATCCGTGGTTCGAGCCCCATTGGGAGGTCGCTGCCATCTTGGAGGAGTACATTCCATGCCGTGGAGTGAAGGAGGTGTCCAAGCATCATGATGTGGCTCACAGGACTACTATGGATGCGGGATAGCGAGAGTCGGCTCGGAGGGCGCTCTATGTGCTCTCTCACAAGGAGCGTGACGGGTTGGAGGATACCCACCGCCGTTACACACCTTTCGAGCAAGTGGGGAAGCCAAGACTTACATCGCCCCGGCACCGGCCTATGAAGGGACGCTCAACAATGTCCGGAGTCTACTTGCGGTGAACACTGCATTGGATGATGCCAACAACACTCTATATGCAGCACAACAGCAGATTTTCACTCTGGAGACGCAGAGGCGTGCCCTAGAAGCTGCACTTCTGAACAGGGAGCAGCCAGAAGCCCATGAAGCCACAGAAGGATGTATCTCCCCGTCACCCAAGAGGCCACACTACGACTCCCCTGACGCCCGCACAGATGCCATGGCAGAAGATAGTCCTGAGGTTTAAGTTTAAGGATAGGATTTCTTTGTAATCGCTAGTAGACGATCGGTAAAGTGTGTTAGTTTAGAGGTGTGGTTGAATGCTTGATTTTGTGCTTAATGTATGAGTTGGATTTTTGGTTGAGTGCAATGTGTTGTGGAGTGATGACCACAACGACATTGGTTTAGTAGTAAGTTTGTGGGGGTTAACTTTCAGTCTCAATCAATTATCCATCTTAATCTTTTTGTCCCCTTAAGTTTTCCCTTAATGCAAATTCGAGATCCCAAAATCTGTTCGCACAGTTTTCTGAGTCAGCAGCACTGTTTTAATTTTATCTCGGTCTACAGAACTCTGATTGCAGTAAAACCAATTGGAGAAGTTCAAGAATTTCGTGACTGATTTTCTGTGAAAAATTGAGAATATTTGGATGGAAAACCAAAGAGTTATGACTGAAACATTACAGCCTCACGAATCTGTTAAACACTGCTGACCTACCTGACTTGTTTATTTTATAACCAGAGCTACACAACTCCGATTGAGGTGATTCCAGTTGGAGTAGTTTCGTAATTTCATTACCTTTTATCAGTCCAAAATCCATAATTTTTGGTTACCCGCACTGAGAGCTATGCCTGATTGTTTGGAGTTAACAGAATCTGTCTTATCTGAATATCATTGCTATCTTAACTTCCTGAGTTTAACCCTTGGTGCAATCATCTAAAATAATGTCCCTAACACTCGGATGGTGAACACCGAGGTCGGGATCAGGTGTTGATCAACCAGCAGGAAGAGCACCGCAGCCAGTACAAATGGATCCCGCTTTGCAGCATTTCCTGGAGGCACAGACCCAGCTCCTCCAGAACTTGACCACCACCGTGACAAACTTGCAAGCCCAGGTCAATAATCCGCCGGTGCCGCCACCCGCGCCTCGCAACAAGCACCGGGAGTTTATGAGTCATCACCCTCCTGTGTTTACTCACGCCGCTGATCCACTTGAAGCGGAAGATTGGCTAAAGACAATACTGAAGATGCTCACTACCTGTCAGTGTGACGACAGAGAGAAGGTCTGTATGCTTGCGGGACGACTTCAAGGATCCGCGGCGCTTGGTGGGATGCGTACTGCGCCGCTCATGCCGCCCCGGACACTATCACTTGGGAGGAGTTTACCACCAACTTCGGGAGCCATCACATACCCTCGGAGTTATGAAGATCAAGAAGAAGGAGTTCCTTTCTCGAAGCGGGGAGGAATGTCGGTAGGCGAGTATAGAGACAAGTTCACCGAGTTGTCCCGCTATGCGGCGAGGAGGTTGCTTTGAAGATAGGAAGAAGTAGGAGGCCGTTCTGGATGGGTTAGGCGGTTCTTTGCGATACCGGCTTATGTTCTATCCTTTCCCTAACTTTCGGCGAGCTAGTTGATGCCGCCATCCGCTTGGAGCACAAGCGCAAGGAGCTCGGAGAGCGAGAAGAGGAAGGCCGCCGGCTTTGGGCGGTTTGGGAGTGCGTCTCGCCCGCGCTTCAACCCACCGCCGAACACCCCGTTCCGCTTTGGGGGACCGGGTGGAAACTTTGGGCGACGGCGGTCCCGGCGTCCGCTCGGCGGTTCCGGCCGGTCCGCTCGGCGGTTTCGGCGCCTGTTCCTCGGACTCCCCGCCCGGCTTCCCGGCGAGTCGGCGAGAGAGCCCCGGTTGGCACACCCGTAAGGTCCGTGGCACCGCCCAATCCCGCCACCACTACTTGCTTCAAGTGCGGAGAGCTTGGTCACTATGCCAATGCTTGCCCAAAGAGGAACCCTCCACACACCCCTGTGCGGAACCGGCGGCGGACAAGGAGCGGAAGCCAAACCCCGCGATCCTAACAAAGGAAAACGAGCTATGCACGAGGCAAGGCGATGCACGTTGATGCCGAAGTCGCTCGGGAGAACCCCCGAGTAGTGCTCGGTATGTTTCTAGTCAACTCTACTCCCCTGCCTCGGTTTTGTTTGATTACGGAGCATCCCATTCTTTCATTACATCCCGAGTTCATAGCTCAACATAATCTACCTATCGGTCCCATGTCTCGCCACATGTTAGTTACCTCACACTGGGGGGGGAATTGAAAGCTATCTATAAATGTGATAACGTCCATCTCAAGATTGTGGGCGAGAGATTTCCGTGCCAATCTTATAATCTTGGATTCAAAGGGGATCGATGTGATATTGGGAATGGGATGGTTGACCGCGTGTGATGCGGTGATACGGTGTGTTAAGAGGTCAATCCTTCTTACAAGTCCGAATTTGGTGAAAGGTTTGAGTTTGCGACGGATCCCGCACCATCAAATGCCGGTTGCCGTGAATAAGCTTGATGGAGCGACCTTGGAAGACATACGAGTAGTGTGCGATTATCCCGATGTGTTTCCCGAGGAGTTGCCGGGTATGCCCCCCGACCGAGATGTTGAGTTCGTTATTGATCTTTTACACGGTACGCTCCTATCTCTAAGCGCCCATATAGAATGTCTAGTGATCGGTTACAAGAACTTAAAGCTCGGATTAAAGAATTATTGGGTAAAGGGTTCATTCGTGCTAGTTCATCACCTTGGGGAGCACCCGTTATCTTTGTGGGTAAGAAAGATGGCACACGAGAGGATGTGTGTTGATTACGAGTCTCTTAACGATGTTACCATCAAGAACAAGTATCCTCTCGCCACGTATTGAAGATTTGTTTGATCGGATGAGAGGAGCTAAAGTGTTTTCTAAGATCGATCTGCGATCTGGTTATCATCAGTTGAAGATTAGGCCTTCGGATATTCCTAAGACAGCTTTTACTACCAGGTACGGACTTTATGAGTACACAGTTATGTCTTTTGGGTTAACCAATGCACCCGTGTACTTTATGTACCTGATGAACAAGATCTTTATGGAGTATCTGGACAAGTTTGTTGTGGTATTCATTGATGACATTTTGATCTACTCCAAGAATGAGGAGGACCATGAGGAGCATTTGAGACTTGTGTTGCAGAAGCTGAGAGAGCATGAGTTATAAGTTCAGCAAGTGTGAGTTTTGGCTCAAGGAAGTGTCTTTTCTAGGTCATATCATCACCAACGGAGGTATTGCAGTGGATCCCAGCAAGGTTAGTGATGTATTGAAGTGGGAAGCCCCTCGTACGATGGCGAGATCCGGAGTTTCCTTGGACTTCTTGGTTACTATCGCCGGTTTATTGAAGGATTCTCCGGGATTGTGAAGCCTCTCACTACATTGCTAGAGAAGGACGGGGAGTTCAAATGGACCGGTGCATGTCGGTCCGATTTTGAAGAGTTAAAGAAGCGGTTAACCACAACACTGTTCTAGTAATGCCTGATCTACGGAAGAGCTTTGACATATATTGTGATGCATCTCGACAAGGTCTAGGATGTGTGTTGATGCAAGAAGGTCATGTTATAGCCTATGCATCTCGTCAGTTGAGGAAGCATGAGTTGAACTACCCTACGCATGATCTTGAGTTAGCAGCAGTGGTTCATGCATTGAAAATTTGGAGACACTACATCATGGGAACTAAGTGTCAGATCTATACTGATCACAAGAGCCTGAAGTATATCTTTACTCAGAAGGATCTCAATCTAAGACAGCGTCGTTGGTTAGAGTTGATCAAGGACTATGATCTAGAGATTCACTATCATCCGGGTAAAGCGAATCTGGTTGCTGATGCTTTGAGTCGGAAGGGCCACACTAACATGGCTATGACCATTTAGTTTCCTGATGAGTTGGTAAAAGAGTTTGAAAGGCTCAACTTGAAAGTAGTTGCACATGCAGAAGGAGTGACTTTGGAAGTACAGTCCACTCTGGAGCAAGAGATACGTAAGTGGCAGCTTGAGGATGCTGGAATACAGAAAATTAAGGAGAGTATGCAACAAGGAGAAGCCCCAGATTTCACAGAAGATGAACAAGTAACCGTGTGGTTTAAGAACCGGTTGTGTGTACCAGAGACAGGAGATCTCAGAGAGACGATCTTGAGAGAAGCTCACGACTCAGCTTACTCTATCCATCCAGGCAGTACTAAGATGTACCAGGATCTCAAGGAGAGGTATTGGTGGTACGGTATGAAGAGAGATGTGGCTGCACATGTGGCTTTGTGTGACACTTGCCACCGGGTTAAGGCCGAACATCAGAGACCCGCTGGTTTGCTTCAACCATTGAAGGTGCTCGAGTGGAAGTGGGAAGAGATCGGAATGGACTTCATAGTGGGTCTACCCCGAACCCGAGATGGTTATGATTCGATTTGGGTTATCGTGGATCGTTTGACTAAGGTAGCTCACTTCATTCCGGTAAAGACTACTTATACAGGAGCTAAGTTGGCAGAGCTATACATGTCCAGGATTGTGTGTTTGCATGGTGTACCAAAGAAGATCGTGTCAGACAGAGGTACTCAGTTTACTTCTCGTTTCTGGGGGAAGTTGTATGAATCTTTGGATACTAAGCTAAATTTCAGCTCAACTTATCATCCACAGACAGATGGACAGACAGAGAGAACCAATCAGATCCTAGAAGACATGCTGAGAGCATGTGCGCTTAAGCATGGTTGTAGTTGGGATAAAAGCTTGCCATATGCTGAGTTCTCTTATAACAACAGCTACCAAGCTAGTCTCAGAATGTCACCCTTTGAGGCCCTGTATGGAAGGAAGTGTAGAACTCCGTTATATTGGAGTGAGACAGGCGAAAGGCAGTTATTTGGGGCAGATATCATCAGAGAAGTGGAGAAACAAGTTCAGATTATCAGAGAAAATTTGAGGATTGCTCAGTCTAGACAGAAAAGTTATGCAGATGGCAAACGAAGGGATGTGGTCTTTCAGGAAGGCGATTATGTGTACCTAAAGGTGTCACCTATCAGAGGGTTGCGTCGATTCAGAGTTAAAGGAAAGTTGTCACCTCGGTTTATTGGACCTTTCAAGATCCTTGAAAGAGTGGGAGAAGTGGCTTACAGGTTGGAGTTGCCAGTCCAGCTAGCTGATGTGCATGATGTATTCCATATCTCTCAGTTGAAGAAGGGTTTTGGTCCTCATGACAAGGAGCCGTTACCCTTGGATGATCTAAACGTGAAAGAGGATCTCACTATTGTTGAACACCCCATTCGGATATTGGAAACCATGACAAGGATCACCAGGAATAGTGTGATTAAGATGTGCAAAGTACAGTGGAGTAATCATGCAGAGGACGAGGCAACATGGGAAAGAGAGGATGAGCTGAAAGCAGAATTTCCAGATCTTTTTCCCAATCTGTCCGAATCTCGAGGTCGAGATTCTTCTTAAGGGGGGTAGGATTTGTAACACCCTAATTCTATTAAAAATTTGGCTTTATAAAATTTGCAAGAAACCATTCTATTGCTTAAGGAGTATAAGGTTGTTTTGTTTATTATTAGGCATTTAAAACTTTTTCTAAAATAAAGTTAATGAAATATAGGAGTTTATTGTTGCATTCATGCTGGTGCATTATTTTCGGTTGCTGGAATTCAAATTCAAATTTGAATTCTCTTGGTTTGAAGCCTTTTTCCTAAAACCCCTAAAAATCCAAACCTAAATCCTATTTCCTAACCCCTACCCTTTCCCCATCCAGCCCACCGGCCTTTCGCCCCGGTCGGCCGCGCGGCCAGCCGGGCCGCCGCGCCCCGCTCGACCCCCGCTCGCCAAGCCCACCGGGCGCGGCGGCAGCCGCGCCCCGGCTCGCGCACGCGCGCGCTCCGCAGCCCGGCCGGCCTTCCGGCCCAAACCACCGCCGGCCCGCGCTCCCGCGCCCGTGCCGCCGACGGGAGGGGCCCGCATGTCATCCCTCCCGCCGCGCCGTCCCCGACCGGACTCGGCCGAGGCCGCGCCGCCGCCCGAGTCCGACGGGAGCACGCCTCCCCGTGCGTGACCCGCACGCCAAGGAGCCCCCTCCCGGGCTATTTAAACCGTGCGCCGCCCCCGGACGCCCCACCCCGAGCACCCGTCGCCCGCCGCCTCTTGAGCCGCACCGCGCCCAAAACCCTAACCCGCGCCGCGCGCTTGGACCCTCGCCGTCGCCGCCGGCCGCACCGCCGAGGAGCACGTCCGTAGCCGCGCCGAGGAGGTGAGCGTCGTGCCGGTGCCGTTCGTGTCGACCCCGCGCCTTCCGTCGCCCCCCCGTGGCCTCGCCGGAGACCGCGACCCGCGCCGCCGTGCGCACCGGCCGCCCCGCCGCCTCCGCCCGGCCGCCGCCGCCCTAGCTAGTTTCCCCGTCGTCCGCGCTTCGTTTTGGTGCCGCTTGTGCACGAGGCCGAGCCCCCAACTCAAACCCGTGTGCGGCGCCGCCGCCCGCCGCCGCGTGTCGTCGCCGGCCGCCGCCCGCCGCCGCGTCCGTTTCCCCGCCGCCGCTCGCGTCCGTGGCCGCCGGATCGAAATCCGATGGCCAGATCTAAGCCCTCCGCCCGCAAGCCACCGTAGCCCTTGGATCTAGATCCAACGGATCTAGATCGGGTCAAAACCCTAGTCAACAGGTCAAACCCGCCAGCCCTGGCAATTTTGCAGAAAAGCCCCTGAGTTTCCTATATTTACAAAAACACCCTTCCACCTTAGAAGTTTTCTTACAGTTTAGTCCTTTTTCTTTATTTTAGCCCAAAACCTTTTCAGATCTTCACAGATTGGTCCCTATACCTTCCCTAAGCCATAACTTAGTCGTTTTAGCTCCGATTTTAGCGTTCTTTATGTCCACGCGTTGGTCTCGAAGCGTAGATTAGTTTTACGCTACTGTTTAGATCTGTTTGATCTGTTTGGTGACTGTTTCTTATTTATTTCTATTGTATGCTTGTATGTGATGATTGTGGACCGTAGAGAGCGATTCGTTCGAGGGATTTGGAGATCAAGTCGTGCAAGAGTTTGAGCAGCAAGGCTTTGTTGAAGGCAAGTATTCCTTGATGCATGCCCGTTTGTCCTACATAACATGCATTTAAATTCACTATTTTTACTTTTTCGCTTGCATTAATTTGATGGGAACCTATTAAGGATCATGCCTAGTTTTTTACTACCTCTACCTTGATACCGAAAATTAAATTAATCTTGTGGTAGTTATTGCTTAGCATGCTCAACTGGGAATTGGTGTTAATCAACTTGGTTACCTTTTGTTATTCTATGTTCCGTTTATGATCTTTTACTTTGCAAGACCACTTTAATATGATAATCGGAACATGGAGAACCACCCAGGAAAACAGTACAACCACAAGAACTAATGGGCAATGGTCTTGGCCGAATAATTAGGAACTTTATCTTGGGATGGTCTTACCTGATAAGGACAAGGGATCGGCGGTACTGTAGGGTATGGACTCGCTCTAGCAGGGGGTTGGGTGAGTTATTCTTTTATGGTGGGGTATCGACCTGCTAGGGGACTTTATACCTTGCTAAGCGATCCGACCTTGTGGGTCATAACTTGCTAGGGAACCTTTGTAAAGGCCATGTAGCGTCCCTATGCAATCACACCTCGGAAGTGTGATATGGTGTCTTGCAAACACCGCATGGTTGGGTCTAAAGTTCTTCGGAGCTTTTACGCTCGCTTGTGGTGAAAGTGTACAACCTCTCGCAGTGTTAAACTAATCGATTAGCCGTGCTCACGGTCAAGAGCGGCCTGGACACTCACATGATTAAATTATGGAACTTTAATGTTTAAATTGTTGTTTTATTCTCTATTTACGATGCTTATATCTTATTAATTGGGTTGGTATGAACTTACACTCTTTAGTAATCAGGTTGCTAATAAAACTTGACCAACTAAAATGCTAAAGTGCTTGAACCTTAGCCATCCACCATATGGCCTTGCATGTTATGTTGTTCTCTCTTGCTGAGTACGATATGTGCTCACGCTTGTTTATTCTCTTGCATCTACAATACCCGGATTTGCTGCTCGGGACCGGGGAGAACTTTGAAGATATTCCAGGAGATTTCCAGGAGTTCTAGGTGTGCGTAGTCTTCGGTCGGTACCGCCTGTGGAGGCATTTTGTCCGCTGCGAGAACTCGTTTATTTAAGATTCGTTTAAGACTATGGTTTGTAATAACTCTTTATTCGTGTGTCACTGTTTTTGGTATTCATAATGTCTAAGCGTGTGTGTAACTTGATCCTGGTGCACACGTGATCAATGCATTCGGTTTTGCCTTTAAAACCGGGTGTGACAACGTCCCGGCTCAAGCTCTAAGGACAATCCCACCATTCCTAGCCCTTTGCCATATGGGGCCTCGACTCGGTGGGACCCTTCAAGATGGCCACTGGCGGCTACAAGCACATCCTGGTGGCGGTGGATAAATTCACCAAGTGGATTGAGGTCCGCACCATCACTACGGTCACGTCAAAAGAGGCCGCGAAGTTCATATAGGACATCACCCATCGGTTCGGGGTACCCAACAGGATTGTCACCGACCTGGGAAAGGCCTTTACAGGGTCAGACTTTTGGGACTTCTACCAGGACAGCCTCATTGACATCTACTACCCTTCGGTGGCCCATCCACGGTGCAACAGCCAGGTCGAGCGAGCAAATGGCATGGTGCTTCAAGGCATCAAAGACCGCATCTTCGACGACGCTTCGCAATACGCGACCAGATGGCTAGTGTAGCTGCCTCACGTCATTTGGGGTCTCCGAACCCAGGTCAGCTCGGTTACAGGATACTCACCCTTCTTCCTGGTGTACGGGTCGGAGGCGGTTCTCCTAACCGACGTAGCCTTTGGTGCCCCGCGCATCCAACACTATAAGGAAGGAACGGTCGAGGAGACATGCAAGGTCGACCTTGACAGCATCGAGGAACACCACGTGGCCACACTAATGCGGCACACGCGGTACGAGTAGTAGCCGCGCCGTTACCACGACCGCAACGTGGGAGACCTGGTTCTACGTCACATCCAAACTACCAAGGGGATGCACAAGCTCTCCGCCCCTTGGGAAGGTCACTTCATCGTGATGGAAGTTGTCAGCCCATCGACCTACCGCCTCCAGTGGGTCGACGGCCAAGGCGTTCCTAACGTCTGGAATATCGAGCATTTACGTCGCTTCTATCCTTAGAAGATCTGTATCAAAATAAAGCTATGTACTCTCCCCTGTTCGGCAACCCCCCTGCCGACCTGTTTTTTGGTCTCCCCTTTTACTTTCAGTTCTTTTCCCTTCCCCCTCGAAGCGCTCGGGGGCTTGGTCTAGGTCGGGCCCCGAAGCACTCGGGGGCTTGGCTTTGCCAACCTAAGGGTCTCAAGACCTGAAGGGATTTTGTGTATGTTTTATGCTTTCAAGTCTTTATCATATAGTTAGCTTTCACTTTCTTTATAAACATTCCTAAGTCACTGGTTCACAAGACCTAGGGTCCACGACCCCCCTCCGCATGCCGACCGTGCCTAAGTCCCCACACTGGGCCATAAGGTCGCTAAGCCGTTCCTCCACTGAGTTGGGTGAGCGGAGGGTTTCTCTTACGACCTGGTTACTTTCGACGTGTATAATGAGAGTGCTTCGCTATCAAACAAATGCATGCATCTTATCATGAGCAAAAGATTTTCTATTGCAAGTTTATTTACAACCCTAACCCACGTCTAAATGCTCATTTCAGCACCACCTCAGTTAGTGCCAAAGTTGAACTTCTTGATGACCTCCTCCATGGCTGCCACGATGTCCTCGTGCCTAATGAGGCCAGACAGGACGTCTTCCGAGACCTTTTGCCGGTCGAACGACGGGTTGTGGTACTTGATAGTCGACAGCGTTGCAGCCGCCGCAAGGTTGGCGGTATCCAGGAGTAGGCCCTTGATGCGACCTTCAGCTTCGTTGAGCCGGTCGATCAGTGGCTTGGGTTCCGCCCCCTCATCCTGAGGGACGTAGAGGTCCATGACATATTGGGCAGCATCTTTGAGCTCGCCCAGCTCCTTTTCTAGTCCTACGTTTCAAACCAGCAAATTTAGAAGCCCGTCCAATCACGACACGTCAACCAAATCCGCAACAACAAGCAAGACACTAACCTTGACGGACCTCCGTAGACCTCTCCTTGATGGCTGTTAGCTAGTTCTTAATTGCGGCCAGCTCCTTCTTGAGGGTCTCCTTAGTCCCTCGAGCGCCCGCAGACATTCAAGGTTGAAGACTCAGCACCAAGACCTTGCAAAGCATGTGGAGTCAACCCGAGGCAATGTCAAAGACTTACCCTCTATCACGGCCTAGAGGTCCGCAGCTGCGTCCTTGGCCTTCTGTTCGGCGTCCTCCAGCTTCTTCTTCAGCTCGGTCGCCTCCTTCTGCGCTTGGTGCGCCATGACCTCCTTGACACGCTGGATCTCTCATGCGGCCGCAATCTCGGCCCGCAGCTTCGCCTCGTGGGCTGCGGCGGCCTCCACGTGCACGTTCGCCGCTTCCCGCAACAGACCCGTCCGAGCTTGGGCCCGTTCAGCAAGAGACTGCATGCCAAACAAAAAAGGTCATCAGACCTCACGACACTCAAATACCCGAAGCAAGAATCTCAGAAGGTCAACAATGGCCCTTACCAACAGCACGCGCCCTATCACGTGCTATGCCTCCTTGAACTCGTCCAGATCGCGGCGGTCGGCAACGACCTTCGCCTCCCATGGGGTGCTGACGCAAAGGCACCGATGTTGGTCGTCCTCTGACCGTGTGCCCTCCTCCACAGCCGCCTGTGGGCCCGATGCTGGCTGTGGGCAAGAGGTGCAGAGATCACCGCCCTCACCTTCGGCGGTGGGAGGCGCACTGGTCCTGGCCTTGTCCGCCTCGGACGCCACTGTTGTCCCAGCTCCGACGGCCGTGCTCATCACGTCGGCCGCCGAGGCTGCCGGCGATTCCACCACCAGCGTCCCTAGCATATTGCTCCCAAATGCCTCCTAGCCTGAGGCATTCTTGCCGTTCTCCGATGTCGTCGGGGGCGCTCTGCACATGTGAAAAGACCTAGTTTAATAATAAACTCGAGAGCCAGGACGCGAAGCAAAGCTGTAAGTGGGTCTATCGAACTTACTTGGTCGCCGACCTGAGGCTGGGCTTGCAAGGCTTAGGTGGGGCCTTCTTCATCCTCTTGTTCGACCCAAGGTCGCCTGCCGGGTCGGTGCTCGACGTAGATCGCCCCTGCGCCTTCGACATCTGGTGGGGCATCTCCACCGCCTGCTTTTCCGGCGACGGTGCTTTTGTTGCCTTTGGCGACTGCTCGTCGCCCTCTTCATCATCAACGTCAATGGTCTCGACGTCGGAACTAATTGTGGTGGTATCCGCCAACACCGCAGACTTGGTCTGCTTCCCCCTCCTCTTCTTCGCCTCCGCGGCCTGGGTCACGGCCTGCGAGGCGGGTATCTTCCCCGCCGTCTGCCGCGTACGCCGCGGTGTGGCGACCATGGATGGTGCCCTACGAGACGCGGCAGGAGCCTCGTTGTCACTCCCCACCGTCGAGTCAGAGACGTACTCGTCGACGGGGGGAGCCAGCACTACCTGCACGTCCGTCGTGTCACGGACCTTGTAGTTGCGCTGGGTCCGCGTCGCGCAGTGGCACCAGGCACCAGTAGATGGTCTCGCGGTGCTGAAAAACAAGACGCAAACATTCCATCAGAACCAAGACCTGTACTCGCATGGACCTTACTTGGATAAACATCAATGTCTAAGACTCACTGGGTCGGAGGGGCTGTACACCCCTAGTGCCTTGGGGCACTCTCTGTTGCAGATCCGCCTGCCGAAGATGTTCTTCGCGTGAGCCATCATCTCCGCCTTGGAGACCTTGCGCTGTGCGACCCGAGTAGGGTCGGATTGCCCCCAGTACTCAAAGGCCGGATGGGCCCGGTCTGCAGAGGTTGATGAGGCGGCGATAGAAGCTGATGGCCACCACAGTGCCGGTCAGCCCCTCCGCCTGGAGCTGTTCCAGGTCGTCCAACAAGGGCTTGAGCTCCTCGGTGTCCCGCGTCGCCATCTGGTTGGTCCATTCCGGTCCCGGGACCCGCCCCGTCCTCTGCTCAGTGCCGGCGCGGGTTTGTTGAGGTAGAACCACCCGTGCTTCCAGCCGGTGGTGTTGTCGGGGAGCGTTAGGTCAATGTACTCCGACTTCATGTTCCGACGTAACATGAAGCCGACACTACCGACGACCACGCCCTTGCCCGTCTCCTTCAGCTCGAAGAAGTGGCGCCATAGGTGGAAATGGGGCGTGATGCCGAGGTAGGCCTCGTAGAGGTGGACGAAAGTGGAGATGATGGTGATCGAGTTTGGTGCCAGGTGCACCAGCTCGATGCGGTAGAAGTGAAGAAGCCCGCACAGGAAGTCGCCTACTGGGACGCCGAACTCGCACTCGATGTGCACGAGGAAGACGACGGTCTCGCAGGTCCCCTCTGTCGGGAACTCCTCTCCCGCCGCCAGCCTCCAACCGACCTGCGCCTTGGGCCTCAGCAGCCCGTGGTCCGCCAGCAACTGAATCTGCTCTTCGATCACCGTGGACGTCTACCAGATGGTGCTCGGATTTGGGATGGATGCCTTCTCCATCTTGCCCTCCTTGTAGCCGATGCACCTTGATCTGAAGGTCACGAGTGACTTGGTTCACATGCGCGGGCACGACGGCGACAAACCTAAGTTCAACGGTGCTGTTGCTCTCTCTGTGCACTACGCGGCGACAAAAACCCTAGCTCTGAGTGGAAATGGAAGCAAGTGGCGGCCCCTGGGCTGCGGATTGGCCTTATATAATCGGGCCCAGCATCGCAACGGGCGGCCGTGCCTTGAGGTCTATCCGGCGCGGTTCATGACGACCCAACAGTCTGGCGCCCTTAACGGATCTATTACCCTACAGCTCTTTCCAGCCTAACGACTACTTGGCTGTAACAGCTAGTTCCGTGCGGGAATCTGCGTCCGCCGGCCTTCACGCGATGTTTCGGTCGACGTGGACTCACAGTGCCCTATTTTAAGCCCCCCAATATCAGAAATCCCAACTTCACATTCAAGGTCGCCAGCGACCCACAGACGACCTGTTCTAGGTCGCATAGACTGTAGCAGTCTTAAGGTCGTCTCGACCTCCTCTCAAAAGGGTTTACCTCACACCCCTTAGGCCCGGTTGCCTGCATGCCTTCTAGGTCTCTGCGACCTACAATAACCCCCATATCAACTGCCCCACGCTTAATGGCTCTACTGCCCGTTGACGACCTCCATGGTCCTATTTACAGAACTTTCCTATGGCCTTGACGCCTATCAGGTACCTTTACACCTCAGGGTTGACGCCCCTACGCTGCGCCACTGCACAAGCGGCCGTGTCGATCCAGGTGGCACGGACCCCTACGTCGGATGCTATGACCTTCCTAAGGTCGGCGTATCGACATGGCAACACCGAGACCTTAGCCACGCCATTGCTGTCTCGGGTGCCCCAATCAAAGTAATCGACACACATTATTCGCTATTCAGCACTTGTGCATAAAAGCTTCGAAAGCTACAAAAGACCTTGACCCAAGGCCAAGTTACAAGATACAAACATGTTAAAGGTCCTGATCTATCTTGCATGGTGCAAGCGGCGCAACCTAGACTGATGAAGTGCGTCGCAAGCTTTCTTCTAGCTTCAGGACCTACTTGGAGATCTCCACCACAGATGGAATCGAGGCTGCCACACAGCTGCCTCTATCCTAGCCCTAGAAGGTTTCCTGTGGAGTCCCACCTTTTGCCAGGGTGCTCTCACAAGATCCCAAATGGAACCAGCTCCGCCCTCGACCTCCCCCAGTGCAGCACAACGACCTCCAACACCATATTAGGCCTCTTCTCGCAAGGTCTGTCAAGGAATGTACTGCCCCATGCTGCACCTGGATTCTTCGCTGGGCGCGGGCGCAAAGATTGGTGGAGCTCCCTTAACTTCGCAAGCATTCTTCTAGCTTCAAGGGATGATATCTCAGCTCTATGCTCGGGTAGACGCACACAAAGCCAGGGCATGACTATATTATCAAGTGGTGTTGCCATGGTGTTCTCAATGGGTGTGGCTAGCCAAGGGTCCAGTGCACCTATTTATAGCGATGGAGCTCAGCGTCAGTCACCATTCAACTCATTGATGGTGTGGCAGCCTTATCAGGACATTGTTCACATGTGGTGCGCGAGGTCTTTGTCCGCTACTGGAAGCACTGACACGTCTGCAGTAGGCTTGATGACTCCTTTTCAGTCCTTGTCCTTTAGCGGTGACGGTGGCATCTCTATGCCGGGACAGAATCTGCATCGGTACAGTGCGCTTGTTACACCCGATTTTCCGAAGGAAACCAAGTGCAAACCTATATGCATGCCAAGATCAAGTTTCATGCATATAGTAGACATAACTGAATAACAGTAACAGTATGACGTAAGATAAATTGAGACTATCAGAGATTTACACTTAATCTTGGAAACGAAGGCTCCAAACTCCACAAGCATTCAACTGGGGGTTGCGTACTCCTAGAACTCCACAACATCTTCATAAGACTTCAGAGTAGCTTCCTCCTTCTGAGCAACATTGTTTATAGCAAGGGTGAGAACTTGTCGTACTCATCAAGTGTGGGGAAAGGATGAATGCAAATGCTTTATAGTGGACTGGCTCAAAGCAAGCATTTTAGTTGGTCAAATTTTATTAGCACGTGATTACTAATAAAGTTTAGGTTTATACCAACCCACAATTAAGAATAAAGATAAGAGAAACACCATGAACACATGGCAAGCATAACCATAACACATATCACAATTTAAGTCCATCTTCAAGTTTAGTTATCATGTGAGAGTCCAGGCCTCTCTTGACCGTGAGCACGGCTAATCGATTAGTTTTACACTCTGGAGAAATTGTACACTTTCACCACAAGCAGCGTAAAAGCTCTGAAGAACTTTGAACCCAACCATGCGATGCCAGCCAAGCACCATACCACACTACCGAGGTGTGGTTGCATAGGGACGCTACATGGCCTTTACAAAGGTTCCCTAGCAAGTTGTGACCCAGAAGGTCCGGATCAGTTAGCAAGGTATAAAGTCCCCTAGTAGATCAATACCCCACCATAAAAAGAATAACTCACCCAACCCCCTGCTAGAGCGAGTCCATACCCCGCAGTACCGCCGATCCCTTGTCCTTATCAGGTAAGATCACCCCAAGATAAAGTTCCTAATTATTCAGCCAAGACCATTGCCCATTAGTTCTTGTGGTTGTACTGTTTTCTTGGGTGGTTCTCGATGTTCCGGTTAAACATATGGTCTTGTATAGTAAGAATCACATATCACATTGGAACATAGAGTAAAAGAGTATCCATGTTGTTTATTACCAACCCAGTTGAGCAAACTAAGCAATATCTACCATCAGGATTAATTAAGAACACAGTTCAAGATAATGGTAAAATAAGGCTAGTCATCCTTAATAGGCACCCATCAAAATTAATGCAAAGCAATGCAAAGTGATTAATAAAGTTATTAGGACAAAAGAACAAGGACACACTTGCCTTTAACCACATAGTAGTTGCTCAGAATATCTTCACCTTCATGCTCTTCAATGCTCTCGAAGCTTGTTCTACTCGCATCAATCATCGGACACAAGCATACAAAGCAGACTAACAAACAAACTAAGAACAATACACCAATCAAAAGAAAATTTGAAAAGAACGCACTAAAGGATAGGCTCGATTAGGTGGATCACTAAAGAACACAAAGTGTGCTTGGAAGGGAAAGGCTAGGTTAACTTTGAAGAGATGGCTATGGAAGATTGAGCAAGAACCGGAAAGATCACATTGAGATACAGCTCAATTCTATTGGTTACGCAAGCGCAAGAAACGTTGAATACAAAACTAAGCTCGAAACTATTGTGAGATCATTATTAAACAACAAGAGACTACGCTTGGCATATTTTAATTAATAAATCATGTGAAAGAATATTGCAGAGAAATACTCTATGTTGCCATTAAAAAAGTTACATTTAATTAAAGAAATCACGATAAACCTAATCATGTTTCATTTATAACATTTGAGTGGAAGTTATGTCAAATTAACAATTACTTAGAAAGATAAAGCAAGTATAAGATATCTAAACAAGTAACTTTATGTCACGTGTTCAACTAAACATATTTAATATTGAAAAGGCATTTATGATGTCATTAGGCATATTAACTTTATTATGAAAACCGATGTTTAACACTAACCATCTTTTATTTAGAAAAACTAGTTATGAATAGGGATTAACCAATTACATCATGATTAAAGAAAACCGGATTAGAACCTAATGAATTTTCATTTATAAAAGCAATGGATTAAGAATTAGTCAAAATTAACATGTAGTTTTAGTGTTAAAACAAGTAACAGGTGATACACACGCTAACGTACAAGTTAAGGTGGAACGAACTAGAATGGTGAAAGCGAACTATAACGCACACACAAACCTTAGGCTAGGGTTTAGGAGAACTAGTCTACAAAGAGAACTAGGATGAACAACTGACACACTAACCAAGGGTGAACTGATCTGACAGGTGATGCAGATAACAGGGTAAACTCTAAAGAAAGGTAGCTACGATAGATTAGATACAAGAACACAGCTGATTCATAAAGAGACAACCTAATTGAGATAGGATAGACATGAACTAGATATTGATGAACGAGATTCTATGAGAAACATGAAATAATCACGGTAGGATCACTTGATAAGGAAATGTAGAACAAAAACTCTTAGGATATCTACTAGGATCACCAAAGCACACAAACCGTGCTTAGAAGGGAAGGGTCTGATTAGCTGGACATGGTTTGAGCTTGAGCTGACACTAGAAAGATTTAGAGCTTCCGATAGACTTGATCAAAAGAGACACTGAGGTAAAGAACGTCTAACGATTGATTTGCATATGTGAGATCAAACTATGAGCTAGGTTTATTTTTAATTAACAAAATATATGTAAGGATATTTCATAAATAAAATACCCCATGTTGGAATTAAAGCAAATTAAATTTTATTTACAAAACCGGTGTAAAGAACTAGTCAAGTTTTATTTATAAAGATTCGTATATGAATTAACCAATCAAACATTTAATTTAGAAAAACTAAACTATATGAACAATCTAAACGAAACTTTGTAATTCGGGTAGGTCATATTATTATCAAACATTATGGAATTGACATTAATCATATTAACATTTATTATAAAAGCCAATGTAAAAGCCTAATCAACTTTTAATTAAAAAAGATTAATTAATCATTAATAAAATTAATATTTGACTTATGCAAAACCGGGTAAAAGATCTAATTTAGATTTTATTTACAGAAGCATGTGAGATAAACATTAATCAAATTTAATTTGATTATGAAAAACGGTGTATAGATCTATATAGCTTTTATTTATATAAGGCATGCATATCTAGGCATTAATCAAAATTAATATTAAATTTATTTTTAGAAAACAATCATGATGAAAAGTCACCACTAAAGCGTGCTTTATGTTATTATGGATCTAACGCAATTTGAACGGATGAAATCGGAGCTAAAACAAAGAAACTAGGGACAAAACTAGATTACAGGGACCTAGTCGTGAATATCTATAGATTTCAAGGGGTAGCAGAAAAAATTCCCAAGACACCACAAACAGTGCTCGCGAATAGATCTAAGATCAGGGTTAGATCTGAAAAAGAGCTTGGGTGGATCTGGTTGCGAAGGAACCTAATACATCTAGGGGGTTAGGAGCAAAGATTGCAAGACACAAAAGATATGCTAATCATTACAGGGTTCTCCAGGGGTCTAAGTGCAAAACTGTCCTAACTTCATCTCCTTCCTTGATTCAGGAACTGCACAGAGGCCATGGGAGCTCTGGCCGGCGGTGGGGTGAGGGTGCTACGGTGGCTTGAGCCTCGGGTGGGGTGCGTAGGGGACAGAGGAGACGAAGGGGACCTTAAGTGCGTGCTCACCTTGGAGGGGAACCGTAACATACCATAAATTTGACTGTTTTCCCATGTGTGCATTTTCGAAAAAATTTAAAACTTTTTGTGTGAACATGTGAGCTACCAAATTTGATCCCAATTTGCAAGCCTCTCATCTCAAATTCCTTATAAAATAAAACCACATAAAAGAAATTTTCAAATTATGGTTTAAATTGTGAGTTGGAGTTTCTTGGATTTTATTTTGGAGTTTCAAATTGAATGAAGTTTGAATTTGAACTCTATTCAAATTCAAACTATATGATCTATATAAATGCAAACCTAACTTACTAACCTGTTGACGGTGAAAATCCGTCAACCTAGCCATGAGTTTACCTTCGGTGTTGGCATGAGTTTTATACCTTATCCATTGGTACTAACCCCCGTGGTATAACAAGTTCACGTGTGCATGTCGGTTTTGGAGTTTGATGTTTATGCAGGGATTTAGTGTTGAATGCAAGACTTTCGGGATAAGTTCATCAAGCACCTCATGACAAGACCTTGAAGCCCTGAACAAGTCATGCAATGAAGCAAACTTAACTCCAAGAAGCCCGGGACTTGATCCGAGAAGACGACAGACTCCAGGGACCTGACCAGAAAAGTGCTGAATCTTGCAAGACAAGGAGTTGAGTCCAATTCGGGGAGAAACCGACGACATGGACCCACATGCAGAAGGGGGAAACATCCAGGAAGCAAGGGAACCGACGTCGGGCAAAGGAGCCCACGGGCTGGGCCTAAATGGGCCCAGGCCGGCCGGCCCAGGCCCATTTTGGGCCCAAATCCGTCCTCCTTTGCCCTAGCCGCCAATCGGGCTATTTATAGTCCCCTGACCGAGAGCCACGCGGAGAAGATTTCGTCTTCGGCCGCCGAGAAGCAGAGAAGAGAGGGACACCATCTCGGAGAGGAGAGGGTCGAGCTAGTTGACTAGGGTTTCCCTAGCCGACGTGGGAACCTTGCAAGGAAGACCACGTCGGAGTTCCCGGAGCTAGAAGCAAGATCAAGGAAGGATCCCGGTGGTGATCTTGTGTATGTATCATTGTTATAGTTGAATTATCGAGTTGAATCTTTTCCCAGCGATCAAGTGTTTCCTCGAAGATTTCGTTTTTAGATCGGCTTTGCTTATTCCAATTCTATTCGTACGATAGATTACATAGGGTGTTCTTGTAGCCGCGGTGGCTAGAGGTACACGCCGGATCTTCCGAGAGAATCTCGACTTGTCTTTTGACTCGCCCTAAGCTCCCCGCATGAATAGGGATACGTTGTGACAGAACGGGGGTCTCGAAAGGCGGATGTTTTCGGATTTGGACGGGAAACCACGATTTAAAGAGGCTTTTATTAAGATTCGATTTGCTACTTCTTCTCTTGCTTGGAACTTCAACAAAAGGCTTACCCCGATCCCTCTAGATCGGTTTATCTACCCAATCTTACTTTGTTTTCTCCGGTTTTTGGTAGATTAGATCTGTTTTGTGTCTTTAACTTAGATGCATTAGGTCTTTTATCGAATATTGAAGATTACTTGGCTTTAATAGATTAAGTCTTGCGTCACACATTTGTTCCACGGATTCGATACCTTGGGTTCACCACTCGAGGGAAGAAGGGTCCCTTGACTACGACGGGAGACTTGTACGCTTGCGAGTCACGAACGAACTTTGATACAATTATTAACCGTCAACAAGCCCCTTTTTCTGGCGCCGTTGCCGGGGAACAAGTGATCAAGATTTGATTTTTTATTGCTTTTTTTGTAATTTTCAGTACTGATTTTGTTTTATTTTTGCATCTACTAAATTTTGATCATCCTCAAAATACATCTAATCTAGTTTGTCTAACTCTAGTCTTTATAGATTTGTTTTGTTTTCTAGTTTTTTTGCATACTTTGTTTATTGCTAACCCTAACAGGAGATGGACGGCTACCTCTCCAACAAACCCAATAATTTTGTGGATGATCCGTAAAAACTTTACGGAGCTAAGGAGACGCGAAGCACATCAAGCTAAAAAGCTGAATTTTGTAGATTCGGAGTCGGAAGACAAAGGATCGCAGGAATCTCCGAAGAATTCACCACCTCAAAGTCCGCGGGAGAATCGACCTCTACCAATGGGTGACCAACCACCGAAGAACGCAAGATTGGGGAGCTATGCACCCCGTACATCATCGACCTACCAATCTTGAACCTCGAGGAGATCGGAAGACCGTTCGAGATCAAGACCTCAACAATCCGCATGGTGCAACATTCACCCTTCACCGGCAAAGAGGATCCGAACCTTCACCTCCAAGCATTCATTCAACTATGTCGACTTTCAACATGGATGGGGTGACTCAAGATCAAATGAGGGCAAGGCTTTTTCCGTTCTCACTACTCGGGAAGGCTTTGCAATGGTTCCACTCTCAACCGGTGGAGACGGTGCAAAATTGGAACACGTTGATGAAGGCTTTCATGAAGGAATACTACTCGCCGGTAAAACTCAAAGCTTGCGTAATAAGATTGCCACCTTTGTTCAATATCCTACGAAACTATCTCGGAGGCATTCGAGCGCTTCAACGAGTACACCGGCGGTTCCTTATCACAAGTTCCCGAAAGAAGACCTCGTGCAAAAGTTCTATCAAGGACTCACCATGGCGTCAAGGACGATCATCGATGCATCGGGCCGGGAGGATCTATCATCGAGCTTACACCGACGGAAGCTTTCACGCTATTCAAGAAGGTCGCGGATAATGACACGTGGGCGTCATCCGGGCGCCTACATCCGGCTCAACCCATGGGGAACGTCAAAGGAGTCTTGGAAGTGGAGAAGGAAGACATACTTGAAGGCAAGATCGACTCGCTCATGAGGAGGTTGGAGAAGATGGAGATGGAAAAGAAAGAGGTTCAAGACTTGAAGGCCGCCGAAGCAAGGTCCACATGCGAAGAATGTGGAGAGTATGGCCATGTCCGCAAAGATTGTCCAGAGGAAGCCAAAGTGCTCGACTACATGAGGAAGGGAGAATTGCCGAACTTCCGCTACGGGCAAGGTAGGCCTCAATTTAATGCAAGCTCATCTATTCCTAACGCGGTTCCGCTTCAGATACAATTGAAGGAGTTCATGGATGAGCGAGCTAAGATCAACAAGGACACCGTCACCAAGTTCAAGACCATAGACAAGGTGTTGGAGAACATCGATAGCAAAGTGACGGAGGTCGGAAGTTCCAATCATCAAGTGCTCAACATGATGAAGATGCTCGAGACGCAAGTTGGACAACTTGCGGGGCGCCTCACTAATGATGAAGGGAAGCTTCCGGACAACCCAAATGTCCCGAATCGGCGAAGGCCATTCAAACGCGTTCGGGGAAGGAGACCGAAGATCCGGAACGTTCCGCGGGGAGCAAGGAAGCTTAAACCATCCACCGAGGTGGAAGGAGTTGCTAAAGAGAAGGTTACGGGGATCGTCACCGAGGAACCCAAATTTGAGATGCCGGAGGAAGACACGAGGATACCGCAACTCAAGCCACGCTACTTCCGAGGTAAACTTGACAACCACTTTGAGAAGTTTGTGGAAGTTGTGCGTAGACTTAGCATCAACATGCCATTACTAGATGCCCTACAAGTACCTACATATTCTCGTTACTTTAGAGACACACTTGCAAATAAATATGAGATAGCAACACTCGGGGTAGATCATGTCAAAATGTCCGAGGAGTGTAGTGCAGCTATTGCTTATGGGCTAGAGAAGCAAAAAGACCCCGGGTGCCCTACAAATCCATGTTCAGTTGGTTCTTTCAACTTCGAGAAGGCGTTATGCGACCTTGGAGCTAGTGTGAGTGTCATGCCGAGGGATGTGTTCGAGAAGCTACGCCTACCGATGGAGCCTACGGGAATATGTTTGGAGTTGGGTGACAACTCCATTCGCTATCCCTTGGGCATTGCCGAAGATGTACCCGTGAAGATTGGACACCACTTCATCCCCGTCGACTTCGTTGTGCTCGAGATGGGAGAGAGGGAGAAGCCGCCGCTCATCCTAGGGAGGCCGTTCCTCAAGACCGTGGGAGCTACTATTGATGTTGGCAAGGGGGAGATCATGTTCGATATCAACGGAGAAAGGAGTTCCTTCAAGTTCCGTCCAAGGATTGAGGCATGCAACATGATTGGAGTGAAGGGAGAACCAAAACAAACGGAGGGGCTGAAAAAGAAGAAGGAGCCGAAAAAAATGAATGTAACGAAAATTAAAGAAGGTGTTGCATCCGTCAAGACAAAGGAAGAGAAGCCGCCTGTGAAGACCAAAAAAATGACTAAGCCAGCCAAGCCAAAAGACAAGCCCGCGCCCAAGATGGTGCGGAGGTGGGTACCCAAGATTGCAACGCCCGCAAAGAGCGTTGATCCGGAGTAATCAAGTGAAGAAGTCTAGCTATAGACTATAAACGAAGCGCTAGGCGGGAGGCAACCCGTTTCGTCGAGTCAAGAATAAGCTACCGGGAGGACAACCCGATTCCAGGTTTTTCGAGTATTTTTAATAATTTAGTTTTTGAGTTTTACTACGCAAAGACATTAGACTTAGAAGTGGTTGAACAATATTAGAGACATAATTCTTGATTGAATGTTTGCTTTATCATAAACCCTTTGCATGAACCCTCCTATGTGCTTGTTTGATTCTTTTCTTTTCGAGAAACCCCCCAACCAAATAATTTCAGAACCTTAACTCAACCTTTCACCCTCATTATGGTGCTGAGGTTAACTTATTTTTCATGCTAAAACCACACGAGTAGAGCCACGGTTTATGTTTAAGTGTTAATAAAATTCAGCACGTGGTAGGACTCGCGTGAACCTAGAAATCGAAGCTTTTGGTTGGTTTTAAAAATCTTTATCCTTGGTTTCTCTAGGATTAGAATTTTTCTAAGCCTATTCTAATTTTGTTTTATTCAAAATCTTTCTTATTTAGCCAAAATTAGAACCTAAACCTATGCCCCCATGATCAAGCCGGGAAAACGTTCGCTCTCAACCGATGAAAACAAACTATACCGGTGAGACCAAAATCGACGTAGTCGAAAAATATTTTCGACTTACATTTGTTTTTAATGGTTTAAAAACTTCTCTAAAATTATGCTTGAGCTCTTGCATGGCTCTGAAAAATATTTTAAATTTCGAATTAGAGGAGTGCTTAACCTTAAACACACCTAAATGGAGGCAACTAGTTTGAATTAACCATGCATGCACCATTGGATTCCCTTTTATCAACTTTCACCAATTCCACATGCAAAGGACAAGCATGGTGGGCAGCAAGCATCAACTTTGCAGGATTTTCATGGTGGCATGTGAAGCAAGTGGAGCTAGGGAGCATGGACATGACCCAAAGCATGGAGCATCAAGTGGGAAGACCAATAATTCAAGAAAAGGAGTGGACGAGAGCGTTTGGGCGGTGCAACTCGTGGAGCACGCGGGCAGGAAAGTTGCAGAGGCGAAATGATCGTGCTGGGAGAAAGACGCGGCGGGGAGGAGCCAGAGGAGCCCCGGGCCGGCCGGCCCAGGGCGGCCGGCCTGCCCTATTTAAGGAGCCCCCCGGCTCCCGTTTTCTGCAGGCAAGCTTCCCTCTCCTTCCCTTGTTTATGTGTTCAAGTTTGTGTGCTCAGAACCTCCATAGACTTAGCCAACCATCCCAAGCTTGATAGCTCAAGAAAAAAAAATCCACACCCTTAATCCACTCAAAGTCCACATCCGAAGCAAAGAGTTTAAGTGCCTAGTTTACCGGTTGCAACCCGGAATTTTAGTTGAAGAAAGAGTGCAGCAACCATGTGGAAGAAGACCACAAGTCTCTTCTCCAAGAAGAAGAGTTCGTCGTCGTCCAAGCCGTCATCAACCACGTCTTCGAGGAGGCACTCGGTTTCCGAGTCTCCCGGAGCATGGAGACGGACACGGCACCACCGAGGAGGAACGGCGCTCTCCTCCTTGGTGGTATGAGGGCTGCGAGAAGCACTTCCATGAGGTTCACCGAACCTCGTGGGCACACGGAGGAGCAGCCCGCGCCACCACGACGATCGACTCGCTCAACCGCACCACCTCCTTACACCCCGACACAATCTTCGTACGGCTTCATCATCTTGTCGGCGGAGGAGGAGGAGAGGCTCGCCAATCTTGAGAAGAGGCTTGTGCCGAACGTCGAGTTCGACGACCAAGCACTCTACACCTTGGGTTTTTGCACCGACATATACTACATGTTGGGGCACCTCGGATGGGTGCAGTTCTCCAACGGAATATCGGTGGACACCCATTTGGGTTACGCCTTGGAAATTTTGATGACTATTGCACCCATCGTTGATGATGATGGGGTGCAAAGCTTGTCATTCCGTTTGGAGGGAATCGAGCAAGTGATTCCCTATGAGCACGTAAGGGAGCTGCTTGGATTCCACAAGGGAGCTCCGGAGAAAGTTGACGTGCCACCCGGCATGTTGGCGGGATTTTGGAACATGATCTCCGGAGAAGCCCATCAACAACGCAATTGCATCCGCAACCCCATTATCCGGATATTTCACTCTTGGATGTGCAAGAGGGTATTGGGGAGGATGAAGGAAACAAAGGTGACCGACACGGAGTTGAATTGGCTATACTCGGCTTTAATTGCCAGGCAGCCAATTGACCCCTCTTACCTCATGATCAACCGTTGGTGTTGTGAAGCAACATCGGGGGCGGGTAATATTGGTTCGGGGTGTTACCTCTCCATGTTGGCCTTTTCCTTGCGGCCGGGGATCGCAAGAAACCCCGCTCACCTTTTGCGTGGTACCTCTCTCGGTTTTGAGTATTTGCGGCAAGGCAAGTACATTAGTGGAGATGAGAGAGAAGGTTATCGGTTGGCCATAGTGAACCTACCCCTTCCGAATGAGAGGCTTAGGCTTTTCACCGAAGGAAGGGAAGATTGGTTGGAAGAGGGACTACTTGTCCCTGCAAGGAAGAACAAAAGAGGAAGGATCGTAGAGGAGGGAACATCCTCCACACAAGCGAGTGGAGCACAACCCAATGTGCAACCATTCGGCGGGGTCCCTCCTCCGCCAAGATATTACGGAGGGTCACAACAACAAGCATGGGGGGGTGGTGCACCGGTACCCCCAGAAAATTATGTTGTGCCCAACGCTAACTTCGCGGAGTCCTACGCTCATCATCCCCAACCACAACAAAGCATGGCCATTATTGGAGGGTATGCTGCAAGAAATGCTCAAAACATCGCAGCCATCCAAGCTAACGCAGCTCAACTCGGTGAAGGCAACGCAAATATTGCCTTTGAACTTGGACGCCTTCACCTTGTGGAGCCAAATCAATTTGTCGGAGGAAGTGTCCAACCGTATTATGAGCAAGGGTATTATTATCAAGACCATCAACATCAACCACCGGCGGAGGACTAGAAGATTTAGGAACTTTAGTTTTCTTTTCTTTTCTTTTTCTCTGTAATTTTCAGCTTTTGCTTATGTGTGTTTGCGTAGTATTTTCTGTTTTTATTTAAATTTCAGCAAGCATGTTTGTTTATTTTCAGATTGTATTTCAACTTGATGTCACCATTAATAAAGACACCACCTTGATTATATCATTGGAAAAGTTACAAAATTCGTGCCATGATGATATATGATTAAAATTGCAGCTTTGTTCATCTTTGTAATTGATTTATGCATGTTTAAGCTAGTGCTCTCTTAAAAATACAGATCTGAATTTATTTAAATACTAGCTTAATTTTCAGCGGAGGTTATGATTAAAATAAAGACCCATAGTGTTTTATGTGCTCTCAAGTTATGAATAGATTAAAGATGTCTTTTATGCTCAAAAATATTGCTAACCTTGTCACAAATATCACTTGTGTGTTGCTCAACCTATCCAAAGCCTTATATATATTTGAGCGCATAAACCTTAGTGTACAAGATTTATTTTTGAGTGCGTTATTGCAGGCCATGATTTCTCTGGCCCGAGACTAAGAAGCTGGTCATTCCGTTTTTGCGTATCTATCTTTTTGCTAGCCTTTTATCCGTGCATTGTGTATCCCCACATCGGTGATCTCACAAACTTCGCCGGATATCCACCCTTAAACCAAATATCATCTTTTGTGATTACCTCCTTGACCACAACCTATCGTTGAGAATGGATCATCAATTCAAGGAAGATCGCAAGACGGTGCCAACATTGAAGATTTCAAGTATCTCTCCAAGGAAAAATATCTCCGGTACCTACCTTATTTTTTTCGCCTCTTTGCTCGAGGACGAGCAACGTCTAAGCATGGGGGAGGAGGTAGGTACGGTGCAGTTTTAGAGTTCAAAGGGGAATATTTTAAAAAAAATGATGATGAAAGAAAAAATCTAGCGATATTCATGACTTTCAAGGTAAAATATATATATATATATATATATATATATATATAAGAAAGAAAGAAAGAAAGAAAGAAAGAAAGAAAGAAAGAAAGAAAAGAATGAGAAATATGAGAAAGAAAAAAATATATATGTGCGTAAAGTGAACTCCCCGGTTCTCTAAGAGTGCATTCAAGGCTTCAAGATAAAAAGATCCATTCTCATTTTCCAACCATGTGCAATCCGATAACGAGGACTTTCTTTGTGCCTCGGGATCACTCTTTGCCATTTGCACATGTCCACTTATCTAAAAGTGTGTGTATTTTTCTCTTTCCCCTCCTTGATTTAACATTATTTTCTAATGACCTTTTTGACGAGTCTCGGTAAGACCATGAGAAGCTTGTCTTGTTTTGACAATACCTCATTTATAAAATCTTGTTAGGACTAAACTTTCCCAAAGCTCCATATAAAGCCTACCACATATATATATGAGAGGGAAAGGAGTAGAATATATAGGCTTGAGAGACAAGTGAGATGAGAGTTTATGAGCAATACACGAGATGATTTAAATTTGTGAATTTGGTTTAGCTTTTCTTTATCTCGTTCTTCATTTCAAAAATTCGAGATCTATTTAAAACTTTGTGAGCATGTTAATACTTGTGGGATAAGCTTAATAAGAATCTACCCTCCGTAGAGATGAAGGCTAGTACATTATGGAACTTTAATGAATTAAAATTTTGAGAGCATTATGTTTTCTCATGTGTAATCAAGTGCAAAGTTTAAACATTGTTTAGCAATGATGATATCCATCGAAGGCTTACTCGAGGACGAGCAAGGTTTAAGCATGGGGGAGATGTTGACGGTAAAAATCCGTCAACCTAGCCATGAGTTTACCTTCGGTGTTGGCATGAGTTTTATACCTTATCCATTGGTACTAACCCCCGTGGTATAACAAGTTCACGTGTGCATGTCGGTTTTGGAGTTTGATGTTTATGCAGGGATTTAGTGTTGAATGCAAGACTTTCGGGATAAGTTCATCAAGCACCTCATGACAAGACCTTGAAGCCCCGAACAAGTCATGCAATGAAGCAAACTTAACTCCAAGAAGCCGGGGACTTGATCCGAGAAGACGACGGACTCCGGGGACCCGACCGGAAAAGTGCTTCGAATCTTGCAAGACAAGGAGTTGAGTCCAATTCGGGGAGAAACCGACGACATGGACCCACATGCGAAGGGGGAAACATCCGGGAAGCAAGGGAACCGACGTCGGGCAAAGGAGCCCACGGGGCCGGGCCTAAATGGGCCCGGGCCGGCCGGCCCGGGTCCGGTCGGCCCGGGGCCCATTTTGGGCCCAAATCCGTCCTCCTTTGCCCTAGCCGCCAATCGGGCTATTTATAGTCCCCTGACCGAGAGCCACGCAGAGAAGATTTCGTCTTCGGCCGCCGAGAAGCAGAGAAGAGAGGGACACCATCTCGGAGAGGAGAGGGTCGAGCTAGTTGACTAGGGTTTCCCTAGCCGACGTGGGACCTTGCAAGGAAGACCACGTCGGAGTTCCCGGAGCTAGAAGCAAGATCAAGGAAGGATCCCGGTGGTGATCTTGTGTATGTATCATTGTTATAGTTGAATTATCGAGTTGAATCTTTTCCCAGCGATCAAGTGTTTCCTCGAAGATTTCGTTTTTCGATCGGCTTTGCTTATTCCAATTCTATTCGTACGATAGATTACATAGGGTGTTCTTGTAGCCGCGGTGGCTAGAGGTACACGCCGGATCTTCCGAGAGAATCTCGACTTGTCTTTTGACTCGCCCTAAGCTCCCCGCATGAATAGGGATACGTTGTGACAGAACGGGGGTCTCGAAAGGCGGATGTTTTCGGATTTGGACGGGAAACCACGATTTAAAGAGGCTTTTATTAAGATTCGATTTGCTACTTCTTCTCTTGCTTGGAACTTCAACAAAAGGCTTACCCCGATCCCTCTAGATCGGTTTATCTACCCAATCTTACTTTGTTTTCTCCGGTTTTTGGTAGATTAGATCTGTTTTGTGTCTTTAACTTAGATGCATTAGGTCTTTTATCGAATATTGAAGATTACTTGGCTTTAATAGATTATGTCTTGCGTCACACATTTGTTCCACGGATTCGATACCTTGGGTTCACCACTCGAGGGAAGAAGGGTCCCTTGACTACGACGGGAGACTTGTACGCTTGCGAGTCACGAACGAACTTTGATACAATTATTAACCGTCAACATAACCCTACTCGGGCCGAAAGCCTACTAACTGTCTAACCCAGCCTGCCGAGCAAACCGGGCCGACCCATCTTTTCCCGCACCGAAGCCCAGGTCGGCCCATCTACCGCGCCATCTGTCCTTGTATCGCTGACCGGTGGACCCCGCGTGTCACCCTCTCCCTTTCATCCTTCTCTCCCACCTTTTGCTCTGGGTCTTCTCTACAACCCGCTCGCGCGCCGCACCGGCGCACCCGATGGGACGGGCTTGCCGCGCTGGCACGGATGCCGGGGCCCAGGCGCACTCCTGTGCTCTCTGACCAAGGGGAAATTCCCGTTCTACCCTCGCGCTGTGACTCGTCGCGCACCCTGCCAGCCACTGCTGCTCCGCCACATCGGCAACCCATAACACAGCAACCAATGGACGCCCGGCCGTGACCATCCTACCCCCCCGCCTCGGTGTGCTCGAGTTGCCAAACCCCCGGGCGAGGCCCTGGGCGAGACATCAATCAGTTGGGGTTTTTCCCCTTTGGTTTCCCTTGTTCGCCTGGGAGGGGAGAAAGGAGAAGAGAGGAGGAGGAGAAGCAGGAAGGGAGGTGGGGAGCTTGCGCGCGCTTCGCCGATGTGCAGCCCTGCTGAAGACGAAGCCGCAATCCCCGGAATCGGACAAGTTGCGAGGAGGGCCGTCCACGAGTGGGCGGAAACCGAAGCAAAGGAGCTCGCCGCGTCACCGCCTTCCCCATGCCGTCGCCACCGTGAACTTCACCAACGTGGACGTCACTGCATCGACTACACCTCCGCTCCTCGGTGAGCCAGACCTCACCTTCTCCTCATCTTCACCCGTGGAAGCGTGCCCCTGCATCACGCTGCGACGGCCTTTGCGCCGTGCGCCTTCGGGAGACCGCCACCGCATCGCACCCCAGCGCCACGCCGGTCCTCGCCGCTTCGACCTGTTTCATCAGCCTTGTGAGGCCACCCTTATCTTTCCTGAGCACCCGGCCTTCGAGCCGATAATTCGTTTGCAGGGAGCAACGCACCGCCGCAGCTGCTACGCCACGCCGCGGACTCGGCTCGCCGGGCACCCGTGCGCGTCGTGCACATGTGCCCTAAAAAGCACACCCTCGTGCTAAACCACAACTCACTGGGTTCCTAGCCCCGATGCTCACCACTTTGTTGCCGTTTCTCTTTGTTCCGCGCTCCTGCTAAGAACCGCGCCGCTCAACCTTGCTCCGCGCTGCCACGGCTCGCCACGCGCATCCTTGCTGCACAGCCCCGTGACGCGTCGCACCGTCGCACTACCTCGTGTCGCTGCCGCTTCACCTTGCCTGCCTCGCACAGCCCTTGGTCGGCCAAGCTGCCACCGCATCTGTGCCCGTCATGCCTGTGCTCTCCGTGCCTGTGCTCGCCGCACCCATGTTTGCCGTGGAGCTTTCGTCTGGCCTTCGTGCCGAGGTACTTTCTCTGCAGGTGAACGTCTTGCCACCACCGCCGTAGCCAAACCGCACCGCCGGCCAACTCTTGCCGCGCCTCCGCTTCCTTTCTGGCATTCCGTCAAACACCTTTCGTGCACCCCTTTTCTCCTGAGTGGCGCCACACGCACACCAGGCCACACGCGCACAGCCACACGAAGCCGCAAAGGATCCCAGATCCAGGGAACCAGATGAGCCTAGAAGAGTTTAGGGCGCAAACCTGGACTTTCTCGCATAAAACCTCATGGGCTTCGGCCCACGAAAGCCTCCTGAGCCCAAGGGTTAACCAGGCCGGACCGAGAGAGAAGAGGGTGGTTTTCCAGACTTTGGGAACCTCGGGCCGAACTGGGCCAGCCCATTGGGCCACAAACACTTTGGGCCCAACTTCGGCCCACTAAACCTGCTGACTGCTGACATCATGCTGACATCAGCAATATTTTAATAAAATTATTTTCTGATTTATAAAAGGTTTTAATAAATGTTTTATAAATCCCCTTTCCTTCAAAAATTCATAACTAATTAACTGGAGTTCCGAAAATTATGAAACCACTTGCGTTGGTTTCATAATTCTGAGGCGCTCGCTGCTACCCTATGTTAACACCAAAAATTGGTACAGGAAAGGGACTGACTTGTGGGCGGAGTTTGGTAACGAAATGCCATTCGGCAGGGAAAATCTCCTCAGAGGATTCGGTAAAGATGCTTGCGGTCGGCAATACGCCATCATTCGGTAGAAGGACTGTTTGCGCTTTTAAAAGGAAGTTTTCGGGAATGCGTGATGACGTGGCCCGGATATAAGGAAGAGACGAATTGATGACAGGTACAAGATGGACATTGGCGCCAGAGCATTAATTTAGATATTAAATGTTGTACTCGTAGTCGACCAGGAGTCGTGTTAGGACAAGGGTATAAATATAAACCCTTGATGTTTGTAATAGGGATCGAACATCTTCACAACAAAATCGGCCCCGTGCCAAACTTCGAGTCTTTTAGTCAAGTCGTCGAGTTCTTCGAGAGGAGCCATCGATCCATCGACCTCCGTAAGTACCGGCAACCTTGTATCATGTCTAGTATCATGCGGTGGATTTAGACCGTGATGCAAGTAGTCTTGTTACCTTGCTTAGTATCATGCGGTGGATTTAAGCTTGGTTCAAGAGGGTTTCCTGTTAGATCATGAGCCATGCGGTAGGCTAAGATCTAGCTCGAAGCTAGTTATCGGCTCTATTAGATTTGGCAAGATCTAATAGATTCATTAAGTTACCACGTGTTGCTTTGGGTTTTGCTTTATGTTTAAATTCATGTAACACTCTTTTGCCCAATCTAGATCGATTAGTTTCGGCTTCACCTCTTTGAGACCCTGTGGTGTGTTTTCAAGTCTTTGTTTATTATAAAGGATCAAGTGCTCTCAATAGCTGAATTTAGATCAATCTAGATTGTCACGTGTTGCGGGTTCAAGCCTTTGACTTTTGAAATGTTTGTTCCTTCTGCACGGAACCCGGATCAGCTGTACAGCTGTATTCGGCAGTGCTACCACAAGTTAAACGTGTTTATAAGTTTGTTTTAAATAATGTATGCTTTTAGCCTTCCATATTTAGATCGTATCATGCGGTGGATTAATCTATTTATGGTTGGTGGCTTGGTTGCAAACAAGTTGTATCATGCGGTGGATCGACTTGTTTGGTGTCACGCTCGACGGGTTTGAAAGTGCCTAGACATGCGGTAGACTAGTGCTTTTGGCCTATGCATGCTTGTTTACTTCATATTTATAATCATGTTTTCACCTTATTTATTTTTATTGTTATTTATCCTCGAAAATCGGTCATGTCCATGTGCGAGCAATTTTGTTTAAACAAAGACCGATCTTTTGTCATGCTTACATCATGCATTCGGCTATGTCCTGGTTTCATGTTTTTAAAGCTCCCGAATGATATTTGAATTGTTGACAGATAACTTGTTGTTGCTATATGTCATTTTAATTGGCTTTTTAGCCATAAATACGGAACTGTCTGGTACCACCCGGCAAGTTTCAGGTTTTATCTAACTATTTTTCACCCTTTGTCAGTTTCAGGAAAATTGACTGGCACGCTTCGGATTCGGCACGTGTGTTAAGCTAGCTTCGTTCGGCTTGCTGTGTGCTTGGCGCGAGGTGCTGATTTGCGTGAACACACTTTTTGGCACGCCCGGTGGGACAAATCTAGCTGATTCAAGATGCCTGATATTCATGATGTCATGGATGTCACCATGGATGACCTGTCTCCGGAACAGCAGATACAGTTGAAAGATGCCATTGACCAGTTTCAACAAAAGTGTTTAATGTCATTTGGCAAAAATAGAAGTGGTGTGCTGTATCTCAAATCTGACATGTCAAGGGTTCTACTACCAGGGGAACCTGACACCACATCTGCTGAGGAGAAACAGGAGGCTATGAATGCTTTTCGGCAAACTATGGAAAGCATAATGGTCAAACATCATACTGCTTTCTTGACTATGTTCAAGCAGATGATGGTTGGAGTCTTTGGCCCAGGCATGGAAAGGACGCTTGGTCGAGTATCACCTCAAACATCTACTGTAGAGGTTGGAGAAACTAGTGCTGCTGTCAATAGTCAACCAGGTCGAGATGCAAGTGCTCAGCCGCCTCTGCAAAGTACAGGAGGTCAACCAATCCAGCCGCCTCTACAAAGTACTGGGGTCATCCAGTCCAGCAGCAGAACCCTTGTCAGGCAATGCCCAATAGGCCTACTTATGGAGATTTGGCATTCGGTTCTTCTGGAGTTCCACCTAACTCTACTTATAGGATAGCCCCTGCAAACAATAGGCTACAGAAGAATATGTATGGTGAGGGGTATTCAGAATTCATGGACTACGGCGCCATTGATGCCTTCCCAAACCCTAGGTATGGTGCGGCCACAAAAATGCCTATTGGACCTGTTGGAAGGCCAGGGGATCAAGATACTAATGTTGACCTTATGGTGCAGAAAATGGCCGATGTTTTGCAAAATCAATTCGGCCTGAAACCTAAGATGCAGGGGCAAGTTTATACACCTCCTTTCCTAGAATGGTACCACAGGGTGGCTTTGCCACACAGGGTGAAACCTCCAGCAAATTTCACGAAATTCCTTGGGCAAGATGATACCAACACTGTGGAGCATATAGCTCGATATTTGATGCAGCTTGGGGAAGCTTCGGCTGATGAAGCGTTCAGGATCAGATACTTTCCCTTGTCATTGACAGGCCCGACCTTTACATGGTTTTCTTCTTTGCCTGCTCAATCAATCTATTCCTGGAAGGATTTGGAACAGAAGTTCCATGCTCATTACTTCATTGGCAGTAATGAGAAAAAGCTAGTTGATCTAACCACCCTGAGACAGAGGCACAATGAAACACCCATGGAGTTTCTCAGAAGGTTCAGAGAGACTAAAAGCAGGTTCTACTCTTTGAATCTGCCAGATGATCAATTGGCTGACATGGCTGTTGCGGGTATGTTGCCAGCTATTCGGGAAAAGTTATTCGGCATGGAGTTTGACAATCTTGGCCAACTGTCACATAGGTTGTCATTAATGAGCAATCAAGCTTACGGATTCAAGAAAGACTCCAGGTTTGCCAAACACAATGATATAGGTGACATATACAACCAATTCCTCGAAAGAGCTGATCAAGGGGAAGAAGTTGATGATGACGAGGAGATAGCCGCAGCTGAGATGGTGTGGGGCAAAGAGCCGTTAATAGTGAACCAGAGATGGATAAAGCAAGCCAAGGGCACATATGATTTTGATGTGACCAAGGCTGATAAGCTCTTCGAGTTCCTTGTAAAGGAAGGCCGAATCAAGTTGCCAGAAGGGCATTCTATGCTTCGGCCCGATGGAGTTAAAGAGAAAAGATACTGTGGATTTCACGACAGGAACTCTCACTCCATCAACGATTGCAGGGTTTTCAATATGAGGATCCAGAAGGCTATCCGGGAAGGTCACCTGAAATTTGACAATAAAATGAAGTTGGCAACCCTTTTCCTCAGAACATGGTTGGGTTTTCTATTAATATGGTGACCGCTGAGGAAAAAGGGAAAGTGAAGGTTTTAACTTCAGCAAGGGCGAAGCATGATGGGTCAGTTGACCCTGCTCAACAGATAACAGTGGAACAAGTCCACAAAGAAGCACCTCGCATCCTGAAAAGCCAAATCGAGATAGGGGAATCTTCTAAATCCAAGCCTCGGGTGACTTCACGTATCCTCCTTAACAAGTGGCAGCGTCAGCAAGAGAAAGAATACTACCAGAAACAGAAGTATGAGGAGGAGAAGCGAAGGTTTGAAGAGGAAGCGCACATGAGAAAGCAGGAAGAACATGCACGAGAATAGGAGCATGCGCATTGGGGATGTGCTTTCTTCAGGCATTGCTGGAATGAGGGTTTGAAGCTCCCCACGTTGAACTGTCCTGAATGCAGTGACAAGTACACTGAGTATAGGCAGGATACTGTCAATCGCCGATCCGTCCATGAGAGAATTGGAAGGATACATCCTAGTGACAGTCGGCGCGTAAAAATAAATGAGGTTGATGATCACCCAAGGAAAAGATATGCTGATCAAAAGTGGGTTGATCATGAAGAGCAGGAGCGTGAGTATGTTTGGCAGGAAGGACAATGGTGCCCACCTAGCTCGAGGAGAAGCCAAAAAAGAAGAGTTTAGCGCTTGAGGAATCAAGAGTTGAAACAAGCAGGGATCAAGAGGAAACAGGTGTGGCGCCCAAAGGATAGGCCTAATGGATCTGGTCGTTCGGCTCCAACATGCATGGTATGCTTCTTGCCGAATGAGTTCATGGCTCCAGCTAATCAGGTTGCGCATGAAGAAGTGTCGCCAGACATAAATGAGGATGAGCAACTTGGGCTGATGGAACAGCTGGTGTTGGCCAAGCAGGCAACCTTCGACAAGCCGGCCAAGAATCGACATATGAGGCCGCTGTACTTGAGAGGATACGTCAATGGCAAGCCATTGACCAAGATGTTTGTTGATGGTGGAGCTGCGGTCAATGTGATGCCATACACCACGTTCAGAAAGCTTGGCATGGGCCCTGGAGATTTGACGCCAACAAGTATAATTCTGAATGATTTTGCTGGGAATCCTTTAGACACCAAGGGCTGTGTACATGTGGACCTGATGATCGGGTCTAAGACTTTGCTCACGACCTTCTTTGTCATTGAAAGCAAAGGGGCATATAGCTTGATGCTTGGACGGGACTGGATTCATGCAAATTGCTGTATCCCATCTACCATGCACCAACAGCTTGTTAAATGGGTAGATGATGATATAGAGGTGGTCCAGGCAGATGATTCAGTGAGCGTGGCTAACGTGGAACCAACCTTCTAGGAGTATCAAGGTATAGATTGCTTCTCAGGCAAGGACTGGGGTGAAGGTCCTGTTGAACCGATCCAAGAAGTGATCAACGTACCGATTCAAGCAGTCGGCTCTTATAGCAATTTTTAATGGATAATCCAATTGTTGGAACTGATGGGGAGTTAGGACGTGGATTCATGTCGGCTGATAAATTGGAAGAAATTGACATTGGAGATGGTGACAAGCCAAGGCCTACATTTATCAGTGCTAACTTGGATTCAAGTTTCAGAAAAGAGTTGATCAAACTATTGAAAGAATATAAAGATTGCTTCGCTTGGGATTATTCGAAGATGCCTGGTCTGGATCGTTCCATTGTTGAGCATCGGTTGCCAATCAAGCCTGGTTTTAAACCTTACAAGCAACCTCCCCGAAAAATCTACAAGGATGAAGTATTGGCCGACGTGAAAAAAGAAGTTGAGAGATTGATCGAAGCAAATTTCATTCAGCCATGCAGATATGCGGAGTGGATTTCTAACATTGTCCCTGTTTACAAGAAAAACAGGAAGATGAGAGTTTGCATAGACTTTAGAGATTTAAACAGAGCTACTCCCATGGATGGATATCCAATGCCTGTTGCTGATTTGTTGGTTGACGCCGCTGCTGGACATAAAGTTATTAGTTTTATGGATGGCAATGCAGGGTACAATCAAATTTTTATGGCAATAGAAGATATATCAAAGACAGCCTTCAGATGTCCTGGACACATAGGCCTTTTTGAGTAGATTGTCATGACATTTGGTTTGAAAAATGCCGGTGCAACTTATCAACAAGCCATGAATTATATTTTTCATGAGTTGATCGGCAAAATTGTTGAGATATACATTGATGACGTCGTGATCAAATCTTTGAATCATGAATCACACTTGGATGATGTGAGGAAAACTCTAGAGTGCACCCGAAAGCATGGGCTAAAGATGAACCCGAACAAGTGTGCTTTGGGGTTTCAGCTGGAGAATTCTTGGGGTTTTTCGTGCATGAAGGAGGAATAGAGGTTGGCAAGAAAAGCATGAAAGCTATTGATGAAGTTGTTCCTCCAACCAATCTCAAGGAGTTGCAATCACTGCTTGAAAAATTCAATTTTGTGAGAAGATTCATTTCAAATTTGTCACAAAAGGTGTTGCCCATCTCTCCACTGTTGAGGATCAAGAAGGATCAGAAGTTTGTATGGGGCGACGAACAACAAAAGGCTTTCGATGAAATCAAGCAGTACATGAAGGAACCACCAGTGTTGGTACCTCCAAACAAGCCTTTCAAGTTGTACGTGGCGGCCGATACCCGAACTATTGGATCGGCCCTTATACAAGAATTTGAGGGAAAGGAACAGATAGTTGCGTACCTTAGCCGAAAATTGCTTGATCCTGAGACAAGGTATTCGGCTGCGGAGAAGCTTTGCTTGTGTGTTTATTACTCATGTACAAAGTTTGGACACTATTTATTGAATGCCGAATGCGTTGTATATTCAAAGTTTGATGTAATTAAACACATGTTATCTATGCCAATTTTGAATGGAAGGATTGGCAAGTGGATTTTGGCTTTATCTGAGTTTGAATTGAAATTTGAATCGGCAAAAGCTGTTAAAGGTCAGAATATTGCTGATTTCATTACTGAACATCGTGATCCATCGATTGATTTGCTTGAAATCACTCCTTGGGCTTTATTCTTTGATGGATCCTCATGTGGCAAAGGTGGTGGAGTAGGAATTTTATTAATTTCACCCAGAGGTGAGATGTTTGAGTTTGCTATCCCTATTCAGCCTACTGTCACAAATAATCAAGCTGAATATGAAGCACTGCTTAGAGGGCTTCAATATTTGAAAGAAGCAAAGGCTATTTCAGTTGAAATTTATGGAGATTCAGAGTTAGTTATAAAACAATTGAATGGACAATATGAGTGTAGAAATGATATCCTGAGGAATTACTACGAGGAGTGCAAAAAAATCTTGAAAAGTTTTCAGTTGGTAATTCTACAGCATATTCCTAGGGAACACAATGAAGAGGCAAACAGGTTGGCTCAAAGTGCTTCGGGTTATAGAGAAAGCCAAGAGGTGTTTGCCGAAAAGGTGTGTGCTTTCGGGAGTAATCTAGTAGAAGATGATTGGAGAAAAGAAATTGTTGATTATTTAGAAAATCCATCCCGAAAGGTTTCTAGGAAGCTCAGGTACAAAGCTATAAAGTTTGTTCTTCTTGATGGACGTTTGTTTTACAAATCATTAGATGGGGTGTTGCTACAATGCTTGGGTCAAGAAGAAGCAAAGAAAATGATGAGTGAAGTGCATGATGGGCTGTGTGGAGCGCATCAATCGGTCTATCGAATGAAATGGGTTATCAGGCACACTGAATGTTATTGGCCGACGATGCTGGAGGATTGCTTTGAGTATTACAAAGGTTGTCAAGATTGTCAGAAGTTTGGGAATATCCAAAGAGTTCCAGCATCAGCTCTGAATCCTATTATCAAGCCATGGCCATTCAGAGGATGGGGTATAGATTTGATTGGCCAAATAAATCCTCCATCTAGCAAGGGGCATAAGTTTGTGCTTTTGGCAACAGATTATTTCACCAAATGGGTTGAGGAAATTCCATTGAGGAAAGTAACATCAGAAAACATGGTTGAGTTTGTTAAAGAACACATCATTTACAGATTTGAAATTCCTTAGACAATTACAACTGATCAAGGAGCTCAATTTGTATCTTCAGAGTTCAGGGAATTTGCTGAAAGCATGGGAATCAAATTGTTGAATTCTTCTCCTTATTATGCCCAAGCTAATGGTCAGGCAGAGGCTTCTAACAAGATCATGATCAAGATTATACAAAAGAAGATTGATCAGAAGCCAAAGAGGTGGCATTCGGTACTCAATGAGGCCTTGTGGGCTTACCGAATGGCTCCTCATGGGGCTACAAAAACATCTCCTTATGAGTTGGTTTATGGGCATCATGCTGTTTTGCCATGGGAAATGCAATCAGACTCAAGGAGAGTGATTTTGCAAAAGGATTTAAGTTCCAAAGATTACAGTGGCTTAATGATGGACGAGTTAGAAGATTTGCATATGATTCGTCTTAGGGCCCTGGAAAATATTGAAAAGAACAAAATGCAAGTTGCTAAATATTACAAAAAGAAAGTAAAAGTCAAGCAATTTGCAGAAGGAGATTTGGTTTGGAAAGCATTACTGCCGATCGGGACTAAATACAGTGCATTTGGCAAATGGTCCCCGAATTGGGAAGGTCCTTTTCGGGTAGTTAGATGTACACCTGGAAATGCTTATATCTTGAAAACTTTACTAGGAGAGGAGTTTACTGCTGCTATAAATGGAAGATATTTGAAGAAATATTATCCTAGTATTGAAGTCAATCGTTGATTACAAGCATCAGAATTACAAGCATCAAAAACGCAGAAACAGCCAGCGTTCGGGAAGAAGCCGCCTTTAGAACAAAAAATCCTAACAGAGCAGATGGCCAATACTGAAGTGTATTGCCCTTAGCACAAAAATATTCTACATTACAAATGTTTCTTCGGGCTTTTATTTGACAGCCCAGCTACTTGAGATTACAAGAGGGTGGGAAGCAGAAGGCCCGGAGGAAGAAGCGAAAGTATGCTTCATTCCTTTGATTCCTTGTTTTTCCTCTTTAGCTCTTCCCTCTTCAACTGTTCCAGGACCACTGTAACAACAACCTGGAAGCTTCGGGGGTTGCCATGACTTGCAACTTCCATCAGGCTGTCCCAGGAAGCCTTCAAGTCGTTGTATTTGTCATAAACGTCTGAAGAAAGGAACAGTTGGTGAATTTGAGATATGAGTTTAAACGTGGGAATCAGATGAAGATGAAGATCTTACCCCCTACCAACGCCTCCAAGCTCATGCGGTGTTCGCGTTCGGCACTGCAGCGGGCGGTGATGTCTCGCAGGTTGTGTTCTAGATGCCGAATGCGGCGACGCAGTTGGTGGTTGGTCCTCTGTTCCGGCGTGGCGCCTTCTCCTTCAGCGGAGGAATCGGAGAGGATGTACTCGGGGACCTCTTCAGTTCCAAAGATTTCCTCAGGGAGCAAGTCAAGGCTGAAAATGAAGAGGGGTGAACCATGAGATTGCAATCGAGAGCAGAAGGAAAGGATAGACGGAAAACTTACTCTCGAATGGTGCGCTTCTTTGGTGGAGCGCTGCTCTCCTTGATGGGCTGCTTTCCCTTGTCCGCCATGGCTTTGGGGTTTTCTCCTCTGGAGAAGGAGGAGAAGATGTGAGGTGATGGAAGTGTATGCGAGTGGATTTGCAGAGCACCAAGGGGGCTATTTTATTAGCTGAGAGGACGCATTGGGAGTGATGACTAGTTGGCGTACATTAAGAATACCAAACGGCAGGGTTTTCTCTCTGAATGCGAAGGGTTTTTCATTGAACGGTGTTTGTGGCTCTCGAATGCGGATTTTCTGCGGATTCTACGCCAAGAGACTAGAGTTTGTGCGTTTTCGGCTAAGATTAAAGGTTCCGAATTCGTTCAAAACAGTAAGGATTCGCATCCACAAACAAAAAGGGACCATCACAATACAAATACAGGAATTAAAATTTCATTATTTATTGCCGAAATTCCAAACATCCCTAGTACAAACTAGTCAAAAAGCCTGTTCAGCACAGACTGGGGTTGAATGGAGTCGGCAATGGCGTCGCCGTGTCCGTCAAGATGCTCGAGGATGACCTCGATGTCGTTGATGTCCTCCGGCGTGCCGCCCTGGAAGCCGCGCGGCTGCGAGGAGTAGTCCACGCCGGTGTGCGTCGCCATGGCAGCCAGACCCAGGGTGGTGCCCAGGCGGACTCCGTGGAGGGCCACCTCATCGATGCGGTCGTCCACCGCGCCAAGGCGAGCCGCCGGTGTGTCCCCGGGGGCGTTCACCTTGTCCGCCAGTTGCTTCACCAGCGTCTTCAGCCAGTTGAGCTCAGCGTCGCGGTCTGCAGCATCGCAGGGCAATGGTGGTTAATTCAAAGTTGAGTTAAATTAAAACAAATCAAGGGATTTACCGTCGATGGTCTCCAGCAGCTGCTTGCGCTGGTGCTCCCATTCAAGTTCGGCGATTACGACCTTCTTGGAGACATCTTCCAGCTCGCGCCGGGTTTCATCGTGCTCCGCCTTGAACTGGAGGGCGTCGCGCTCGTCGTAGCGCGAAGGAGAGAAGGGGTAGCTGGAAGATCCTGAGGAGCCGCCCGACATGGCCGGAGTTGTGGCCGGTGCAGGAGCCAGGTTCCATTGGATGAGGCTGGAAACACGAAGAGAATCGTCAGCGACAGAAGAAAATCTAGAGAGAGCTGTAAAAGAAGTTGATGATCACCGCCTCCGATGAGCGCCAGCGCGGCTTCCCTTAGCTTTGTCGCTGGCCCGGCGCCTGCTGCTGTTGCCTGCCATCGAGCTTTTGGAGTACTAGTGCTAGAGAAGGGAAGTTTAGATTGGCAAAGGTTTGAGACAGAGGACTTGGTGAAAGGCTAGGGGCACCCACGGTTCTTATTTATGGGACTGGCAAAGAGATCGTGGCCAGAGATCGTGGTGCATATCCCGAGAAATTTGGGAGGTGGAGAGACTTCCTTAACCGAATCGTCGTCGGGTCGTTTGGAATTCAAGCTGAGTCATATTCGGTTGACTGGCTCGGTTGAGTTGCGGTCGGATCGCTGTTCGGGTCTAGTACTGTTTGACCAGAATTGCCGAATGGATCGTCTAAAGTTACTCGCAAGGCAAGACAGAAAGTGGAAAGTGAAATTTATGGTAAACAAAATTACAAGGACGATCAATCATTCGGCTGCAAATTGTTTGACATAATTAAATGTTCAACTATTTTGAGATTACACTAGAAGCATCTGATATCATTTTGCTGATATTCTCCAGCAGTTTCTGATCAGCTTCCTGAGTGTTGGACAGGGCGGAAAGTTTTGTCTTGAGCTGGTTTTTTTCAATCAGGGCTGCTGAAGCTTCCTTTTGGATTTTTTCTGTTAATCCAGGGAGTTCGGCTATCTTTTTCTTATCAGCCTCGATTTCAGCTATCAGATTCTTCAATTCAGCTTTTAGTGCAGCTTTCCTGGCAATTTTCAACTCAAGTGCAGGCTGCAGTTCAGCCAGCAATTCCTTGTTGCTCTGGATTTGGGCCTGTGATTCTTTCACGAATTGCTTGGCTTTAGCTCTTTTTTGTTCCAGGATTGGTCGAGAGGATTGGTTCTTCAAGGCTCTCCTCACTGCTGCAAAGTGATTGTCCAGTTGAGAGATAGGCTCCAGAGAGGTTTTGATATCATCAGGAAGCTCTTGATTGATGGATTCAATCACTTCTTCTAGAAGATCCACATCCCTAACTTGGTCCTGGATATCCCTTTGCAGCAAAGAGAGGATTTCTCTCAGTTTTGCCTGGTTTTCCTCTGATAAAGCTTGGCTTGAAGATCCTTCATCACCTTTTTCGGCAGCTAAATCATCCATAGTGAATGAAAAGCTTGGTGGTGATGCAACCTGATCCTGGAAGTTTTGCCGAATTGAGGATGATTCATTGAAAGAGAATAACAGAATTGAATGCTCATACTTACTTCATTCCTGGCCTCCTAAATTGGAGAAGGGATTTTTTCAGGCTCGAGAGGATGTTCCTGGGTGATCAGTTGAGGAGGAGCTTGAGGAGTTCCTGGTAAAGCTGAAGCTTCTAACTGAGGGGAAGCTGGTGGAGTCCTTGGTAGATTTGAAGCTTTTGGCTGAGGTGAAGATGGATCCATCCCTGGTAAAATTGGAGCGTCTGCTTGAGAAGGGGATGATTGAATCCTTGGTGAAGTTGAAGTTTCTGCTTGAGGGGAAGATGTTTGGACCCTTGGTGAATTTGGATTTGAAGCATGTTGAGGAGAAGAACTCCCCACAGGTTGATTCACCAATGTTTCTTCTGCAAATAATAAGTAGAAAGTAAGTGCCAATGGCAAGAATGGTCTTTGAAAGGAAGTAAGGATCATACCAGCAGATGGAGCATTGGCAGGTTCTGTAGTAGTTGATGGTTTCTGAACTCTGGTCTGAAATTGCACAAGATAAATTTATCAGAAATGAAGAGTGGTTTTGTGCTCAAGAAAGAAAAGATGTTAACCTCAATAAGAACTCTTTTGGATGTTCTTTTCTTCTTGGCAGCTAGAGGAGCAACCAGGGATGGAGCTTTCCTCTTATAAGAAGTTGAACTGATAAGATTTGGATCTGATGTGGCATATCTGGGCATCAGTTGATCCAAAGTTGTGGATTTAAATCCCAAGGCAGAGATTGGGCCTGCAGCATTGTAAGAAATTGTCCTAGCTTGAGGGGCAGGCACTGTATTCTGCAGAAAGTGGCAAAGAATCATGATCAGTAAGGAAGGACATGCTTGAGAAAAGATAAAAATTAAGTGCATTACCTCTGAAGTTGGCTGGAAGTCAGGCATTAGCTCAAGACAAAAAGAATATACTGGCTCGCTGAAGATGTGATCATGGAGTTCTTGCCACCAGGAAATAAAGGAGGGATGAGCTATTGATGTTGGTACAAAGGGCCAAGTGTAAACAGTTGGGCTGCATTGATACTCAAAAACTCTTCTGGCTTGTAGGTTTTCCTTGATTTCCTCTCTGGGCTTGAGGAATTCGTGAAGGAATAGCCTTGGGGCACTTGGCCACATCATAGCTGTCGAGCCATCATGTTTGGTTGATAATATTCAAAAGTGCTCTGATTTTGCCTTCCTCCACAGAATTCTGCTGGCAGAATGCATGGATGGATGAAGATATTGAAAATTTCTATGGGTCTTACATCATTGCATCCGTTCTCAAAAGTGAATTCATAAGGGAGGGTCAAGTTATCATTGTTCAAATAAGGAAGCCAAAGGGGATTGGTGAAACCTCTGAAGAAAAGCTCAAAGAGTTGGCTGATGTTTTGGTCAATGGATATGGTTGAGGCAGCTTCTCCATAAGTTTGGCATCCTTTGGTAATTTGAACTTCTCCTTCCTTATAGTTGGATGAAGGAAAATGCCGATTGTTGAGATCAATACCAACGATCTGGTGCATATATAGCTGCAGCCACATTTGTACAAACCACCAGGGGCCATTGACACAAGAGATCTTTTGGCTGGTGTGCATCAAAAGGGTGGTCTGATGAAGCATATGGTATACACTCCCTAGGAGATACTTTCCAAGGGGAATGAGATGACCAGCAGCCAAATCTTCAGCCATTGCAATATGGTTTAGGGTTGGCTCATTGGCTTTGCCACAGAAGACAAATCTGCATAGCCACATGTTCAGGAAGGCCCTGTACTCAACTTCAGTTAGAGGGCCATCAGACATATGATTCTGGATATATACCTTATATCCAACTCCTGTTTTCACTCCTCTTTGCATGGTGGAGCCTTTGTATTTGTAAGGATACATGGATCCTGTGATATCAAGGCCGGTCATCAAATATACATCGGCCAGAGTAGGAGACATTGGTCCATGACCAAAAAGGAAAGCATTAACACCATTTGACCAGAAATGTCAGGCTGCAATCAGAAGACTCTCATTCTTGGGAGTTTCGGCCAAAGATAACTCCAAACACTGGGCAATGCGAAGGCTGTCCCAATTGCCGGTTTTTGCACTGTCATCATCAAGTATCCTCTTATACCTGTTTCTCCAACCTGCAATTGGGGGCAGGGGCTTAGTTTTGAAGGCGTCTTGCCACTCATGGGGTCTTGACAAAGCTTCTTTAAAGGGGATTCTCTGAGATTCGGCTTCAATGAACTCGAGAGGGTCAGAGGTTCCCACAGGTCCGAGGAATAGGATGATGATTTGTCCTCAATGGGAATCAAAATCTCGGTGGATAGAGCCTATCAAGAAAAGGCAGAAGAAGAAATCTAAGATGGGAATCGAAAAAGTAATACCGAATGAACCTTAAGGGGATGAGATTTACCCGGAGAGCTTGATCTTGGCCCGCCATTTAAAGATTTGAGCTTGGGGGATTGATGACCTAGGGTTTGGATCTGAGCGGAGACTCCAACGGATTGCAAGAGGAAAGAATGGGTGTTGAACAGATTTAGCTCGGAGACGTTGAGCATTTATGGTCAATTCCGGAATAAAATCACTTTTATCCCGTAATTGAAGGGGCATATGTTAACACCAAAAATTGGTACAGGAAAGGGACTGACTTGTGGGCCGAGTTTGGTAACGAAATGCCATTCAGCAGGGAGAATCTCCTCAAAAGATTCGGTAAAGATGCTTGCGGTCGGCAATACGCCATCATTTGGTAGAAGGACTGTTTGCGCTTTTAAAAGGAAGTTTTCGGGAATGCGTGATGACGTGGCCCGGATATAAGGAAGAGACGAATTGATGATGGGTACAAGATGGACATTGGCGCCGGAGCATTAATTTAGGTATTAAATGTTGTACTCGTAGTCGACCATGAGTCGTGTTAGGACAATGGTATAAATATAAACCCTTGATGTCTGTAATAGGGATCGAACATCTTCACAACAAAATCGGCCCCGTGCCAAATTTCAAGTCCTTTAGTCGAGTCGTCGAGTTCTTCGAGAGGAGCCATCGATCCGTCGACCTCCGTAAGTACCGACAACCTTGTATCATGTCTAGTATCATGCGGTGGATTTAGACCGTGATGCAAGTAGTCTTGTTACCTTGCTTAGTATCATGCGGTGGATTTAAGCTTGGTTCAAGAGGGTTTCTTGTTAGATCATGAGCCATGCGGTAAGATAAGATCTAGCTCAAAGCTAGTTATCGGCTCTATTAGATTTGGCAAGATCTAATAGATTCATTAAGTTACCACGTGCTGCTTTGGGTTTTGCTTTATGTTTAAATTCATGTAACACTCTTTTGCCCAAGATAGATCGATTAGTTTCGGCTTCACCTCTTTGAGATCCCTGTGCTGTGTTTTCAAGTCTTTGTTTATTATAAAGGATCAAGTGCTCTCAATAGCTGAATTTAGATCAATCTAGATTGTCACGTGTTGCGGGTTCAAGCCTTTGACTTTTGAAATGTTTGTTCCTTCTGCACGGAACCCGGATCACCGTACATGTATTCGTATTCGGCAGTGCTACCACAAGTTAAACGTGTTTATAAGTTTGTTTTAAATAATGTATGCTTTTAGCCTTCCATATTTAGATCGTATCATGCGGTGGATTAATCTATTTATGGTTGGTGGCTTGGTTTCAAACAAGTTGTATCATGCGGTGGATCGACTTGTTTGGTGTCACGCTCGACGGGTTTGAAAGTGCCTAGACATGCGGTAGACTAGTGCTTTTGGCCTATGCATGCTTGTTTACTTCATATTTATAATCATGTTTTCACCTTATTTATTTTAATTATTATTTATCCTCGAAAATCGGTCATGTCCATGTGCGAGCAATTTTGTTTAAACAAAGACCGATCTTTTGTCATGCTTACATAATGCATTCGGCTATGTCCTGGTTTCATGTTTTTAAAGCTCCCGAATGATATTTGAATTGCTGACAGATAGCTTGTTGTAGCTATATGTCATTTTAATTGGCTTTCTAGCCATAAATACGGAACTGTCTGGTACCACCTGACAAGTTCCAGGTTTTATCTAACTATTTTTCACCCTTTGTCAGCTTCAGCAAAATTGACTGGCATGCTTCGGATCCGGCACGTGTGTTAAGCCAGCTTCGTTCGGCTTGCTGTGTGGTTGGCGCGAGGTGCTAATTTTTGCGTCAACACCCTATCCTTACCCTCTCTCGCCCTTGAACCAAACCCTTTTGCCCCACATTCTTGGTGTAGAATTCGTGGCCGCTGCCCGCCACTGTGCCATAGAGGGTCTGGGACGCCGGAGCCCCGCAACTAACCATTGGCGTGTCGCGGACAGGAATCCTACCCCATTATCTCATCGCCTACCTTTTCTACACCTTTGCCTTCCCTCTTTGCTGCTTCGCGCATATCCGCTCTCGCTCCACTTGGCTTCGTGTAGTGAAGCGTGTACCGTGCCATGTGCTTGAAACCAGGAAGCCGCATGTGATGGACAGCCGTGTCGTGAGCAGAGGCCTCTGCTTCACGCACGGCAACCCTGAGCCGCAACCTGCTGCCTTGCCATGGATGTTGCCGCATCACCAGTACTTGCCTTGTAGCGCTCTTAAGCACACCTTACCTCTTCGCCACCCTAATTGGTCACAGGTTGATCCTTTCATATCCTCAGAGTTGCTGCCGCATATCTTGGCATGATAATGCCTTTCCTAGTTTATCTCCATCTCGCCTGGCTATCATCATCCTTTGCGCTACTGCTTCGATCATCCGAGAGCTAAACCTAGCAAGTTCTTGATCTCATCCTTTCCGCTTTCCGCTTGCGAGCTTGATTCCCTAAGATCTTAGTTGTGAGATCCTTAAACTAACTCTTGCTCATATCTTGATATCTAGTATATAAAAACTAGATGCTTAAACTACTTTTGTTTTAAAACCAATTGCTCTATTTTCATTAATTAAACCAGTGCTGCTTGTATTTACTCTGGAGTTTATTTGGATCTTCTACATAGGTTCTTATTGATGTTTTTGCATTAGATGAATGTTCGTTATTTATTTCTCTGCGTCGCATCTCGTGTAGGCCCGTGTTCATGTTTGAAGACCCGAGCTGCGACGACCGAGAAGACCTTCTACCTCAACATTGACCGAGAGGACGCTCAACCTCTACTACTCTACGTCGACTACCGCGCAGGTGTCATGTCACTCCCAACCATGTAAAACCCATGCATGCTATTAGTTGCTAGTGCTATATTTATGTTACTTGATTTGATGGATTGCATAGCCATTTGTTTAGCCACGCCTTGATATTTGATATATCCTATTTCCTTACTTTACCTACCTCAGGTCTAGCTACAGACCCCTAGCTAGTCCCATATACACACTGTCCATACTTTTGTTGCTTGATTATGGATGGTTCTCTGGGTTTGGACCGAGATGTGGGAGATCTCTGTGTGTTCTAGGGTGAGTTCTGGGTGTGTTCTTCCTTGATGTGTTACTGGCGGGAGCGAGCCGTTTGGTTACTTGTGAACGCCTACCTCCGGGAGATGCGATCTGGCCTCTCGCCCGAGCGGCGTGTCGGACGGGATGGAGATGGTGAGTGCTCTCTCTCGGCCCTTAAGGACCGATCGTCAGTTGACCTTGCTTCAGTGGACTTTTACTGTATAAACCGCCCACCTTGTATTGGGCGGGGGTGCGGGGTGAGACTCGTAGTGGATAGCACCCTGTCTGTAGGCGGATCGGTGTGATCGTGATGGGAGACGGTGTTTCTCCGTAGAAGACTTTGCCCCGGCGAGGCCGGGGAAGGGTTCCTGTGACAGAACCGCTCAAAATAATTACGTATTATCGCCTAAGCCGGTCCACATGGCCATTAAGCAGTAATAAAGAATTATTAAGTCGCTTCCGCCGGGTAAAGCCCGGTAAATCACATACGACAGGATCGCTGATATGCACTAAGCCCACTCGAAGGCGGGACCAGAGTACAACATTACATTACATAAAAGGTTCATAAGTTCAACTTTATTACAAACCAGGTTTTTCATACATAAAAGTAAACATGGTTCGTAGTTTAAACAATGCGGAAATAAAACTAGCGCATGATACACACGGGAGGCCATCCATGCATATCATTCTTCATCAACATTCTCCCATTCAAGCTCCCAACCATCCGGGATAGAACCGGGCCGTATGGGATTACTTGAAAACCACAAATTAAGCAAGGCCGAGTACTAATACTCAGCAAGACTTACCCGACAAAAATAAAGTAAGACTAGACATGCAAGGCTTTTTGGCTTGTGGGTTTGTTTTGCCAAAAGCGACTAAGAGTGGATCCTTATTTTCAAGTTTTAGCTTATATTCTAGTATGTTAATTAGTCTAGGTGAGCACCTGTACTAAACAAGCATGTTGTGCAAACAATATTAACATGTAACAATATTAATCCAAATGTTCCATAAATAAACATGGGGTAGCCAGTGGTCAAGCCGACTCAGATAACGGCGAGTGACCGACGATCGATCGATTTATATCCTTGCAAGGTAAACCCAAGATACACGGAAGAAGGTAGGCCAAGTGCAGTGTCTACCCCAACCAGGCGGTTCCCAACATCCCACAGTTTTGGATCAGACGCTACAAACTCTGGTACACGGTTATCCGGAGGGTCTAACCCGACCAGTCCGGACTCACACACTATACCACGGGTAGCTAGCCCGGAGACACATCCCAAGCGGGTAGCTAGAAAGATCCCGCCCCGGTTCAGAAGGTACTAGGCTTACCGGTCCCATTCCCGACAAGTACTTGGTACGTTCAATAGCTTAGGACCAACACCATGCTACTCGGTCGAGACCGAACCCATTACTCTTACCACATGAGCGAGTCAATTTAACCAATTTAGGATTCCAACATAAGCATCCTATATCTCGCGAGCAATGAGTCATTACTCGACTTCTACCGTATCCTTAGAGCATGGCACTAGCGTTCCTAACATACTAGTAAAAGAGCATAGGAGTCCTAAGGATCATGCAACTAGGTTTCAAAACAACTCCTGAAACTTAAATGCACAAAGTAAAGCATAAATGCTGAAAAGTAAAGGACATGATTTTCATTGTTAAAAGATGGGTTAGATGACACCGGTGCTTGCCTTCCTCAGACTCTACACCCAACCAAGCCTTTGGCTCTTCTGGACTTTGGTCCAGGTCTTGCTGCACACTCAACTGATTCACCTCTCCGCTAGCTGCTCCCTCCTCCTCCTGGGTGAGCGTGTATGTTCCGTCGGGAATATCTACACGTTTACATGCACATGCATTAGGTTAAGGTGAAGGTGGGAGAATTACTACAAAGCCAACTCTTGTTGGACACATTCACCCAAATATTAATATTTTCTCATATAATTTATTGGGGTGTGTGATAATAAACAAAAGACGATTTTGATGGTGATTGTGTGCACATCTAAGCAATTTAAGTTACTTAACTTCACCAAACGGCAAGGAGGTGTGTTTAAATTAATAAAAACAGAAACACACATGATTTCACCATTTAGCACTTTTCATTTCCATTTCTTCCTTTAATTACTTAAGACAAGCCTTCCAACCATATATCCAAATTAAATCAAAAACACTTCCAATGAACCTAACCTTTTGCACACAGCCACATATGCTTAAATTAAGCTCTCAAACCAAAATTTGGCCTAAGATCATTTATAAATTAAATTACACGAAAAAGACAAATTGCAGCCTAGTAAATCTACATTAATTCATATAAAAAGATTTAATAAACTTTTTGATCTCAACTTTCTCCTGCAGGTCATGTATGCCAAAAATGAGTTTCTGACCAAAGCATGGTTGCAAATTTAAATTATTTTTCAGATTTTGATTTTAAGCTCCTACAAAAGATTAAATCCAAAACACCTATTAAACAATTCCCTAAAATAACCTCCATCACACCAGGGGTACTAATTATCAAGTCAAAGCCCTAGGGTGCACTTGTGCTCAAAGAAAAGTTCATTAAAGGTGCTATAAAAAGCATCAAACTTATTCTAGCATAAAGCTTAAATAAACCATAACTGCAAATATATACATCAAAAACATGCAAACTTTTGCCACAGCTCTAGACATGATATAAAGAGCAACATATCCAAAATTCAAGTTCATAGCATGTGTATATATTTTAAATCACACCAAAAACACTCCAAACTGAGTTTGAATTTTTAATTCCAAAACTGTGCAGAAAAACCCTATACATGTTTTCCAGAAAAGGTAGATTTCTTCACCACGAACCCAACAAAATTGGTTTTGCATTTTTCTGATTTTTCTACGATTTTTAATGATTTTTCGAAGGTACTGCTGTAACCCTAAAAGTAACCTTTACAACCGGGTCCCTGGAAATTTGCAGAAATCTCCCTGAGATTAATCCCACCTTCGCAATGTAGCCCCTACCGGCGCTTGGCTCACCGCCGGCGGCCGGAGGAGGGGCGGAGGGGCGCGGGCGAGTGCACGGGCGGCACCCGGCAGGCCCGCCCGGTGCCGCCGGTGTGCGCCGCCCGGCCGGAGACGGCGCGCGCGTGCGCCCGGGCGGCCGGGCGCCGCCGGCCGGCCCGCCGGAGGCCGGATTACCGGCACGGCTCGGCCCAATGCGGGGCAAGGAGCAGACGGGGCAGCTTCTCTAGGTCGTGCCGGAGGTGCAGGAGTGGAAGGGCGGCGGTGGTTTGTCGCGGGAGGATGGGTTCGGCGGCGGCGACGTATGTGGCGCCCGGCGGTGTGACACCCCAGGTTTTTAATTAACGTCATTAACGCTAATGACCGGATCAGCCGAGTCAAACCGGTCAAACCGCGGTCAAACCTAGGTCAACCTGGGTCATCACCTGAAAACCTCGCCAATGAACCCCAATGAATCCCTTGACCAAGCCTACAACCACCCGTAGTCAACCCTTGGTCAAAGACACGGTCAAAACCCGCTTAACCGTTGACGTCAGCGAATGTCGTCCGGAACTTTTGCCGCGTTCCCCAAAATTCACCTAAACACTTCAAAGTCTACCTTTATGAAAGTTGTAGATCTTGTTGAGGGACACAACTTTCATGTATATTGGCATTTCAAATTTGGAGAGGAAAATTGTGAAAAACCCCTTGCAAGACAGATTTTCCTGTTTTCCAGGACGTGTCGACATTCAAAGTTGGCACGACGTTCCTGCAAAATCCATTGAGAAAAACACTATATGGCCTTTTTGAAAGTTGTAGAGGGTAGCTAGATCTACAACTTCCCTATTCATTGCTTTGTGCACTTTTGTTCAATTTTTTGGAGAAATCTTATTTCAAACAGAGCCGGTCTGCACAATTTGGGCGCTCTCGCGCGCACGAAACGCCGCGCGCGCGCGCGCGTTCCGCCGCCGCGCCCGCCCGCGCCGCCGCGCCGGCGCCCGCCCTCGGCGTCCGAGCCCCCCGGCGCACCCCGAGGTCGCTCCTTTCCCGTGTCGCGTGCCCCAAGGTGCCCTTGAACCCCGTGCCCCCGTTCCCCCCCCGGACAACCCGTACTCGGCGGCCGCGCATGGACCGGTGGTCCGCCGGCTGCCTCCCCGCCGGCACTCCTACCGAGACCGGGGACGGGTACCGCGGCGTTAACTCGCTGCTCACTTCGAGGCAACCCCCCCGAGGCACCCCCACTACTTAAGGCGACGGCCAGTGCTCCCCCGCGGCCAACCGCATGGCCGCCGGCGCCGAGAGCGGCCGCCACGGCGAGTACCCCCGCCCCCACCGGCGTTCTTCCCCAATTGAACCCGCCAACACCCCTCTCGGCACGCGTGGGTGCTCCTTGCCTCGCCCTGTTCGTTTCCCCCGAGCCACCCTCGCCGGCCGCAGCGCCCGCGCCGGCCGCCACCGCGGTCACCGTGCGCCGCCCGCCGTCGGCTCCCTCCACCCCGTCCAGTGCCCTAAACCGCACCCTAGCGACCCCTAGGCCCTCCTCCACCCCTTCCCCGGCCGCAAGCGCCGGCGAGCTCGCCGGAATTGGCAAGCCCGTGCCGGCCGGCCGCCATAGGGGCCGCATTGCAAGTCTTCGTTTCTTTCCAGGGTCCTATTCGCAAAAGGTGAACTCCAATAGTAGATCCAAATTGCTGATTATTGTAAATTGCGTAGAAAATCACAGAAAATTCGGAAAATTGTGAAACCAATTTTGTTGGATCCATGGTGATTTATGCTACAACTTTTGTTATTCTGGCCTGAGTTAATTCCTTTTAGTTTTTACATGAAAAATACAAATGTGAAAACCCTAGATCTGCAATAACTTAAACACCATAACTCCTCTGTAGCTAATTTTTGGATATGTTGTGTACTATGTCATGTCCAGCTCCTATGCCAAAAATTGCACAAAGTTATCATGTAAATGTTTTTATAAAAATGTTTTTCTATCTCTGGCAGAACTGAATAAAGGATTTTTCATGTTAAATATATTTACGTTTTTGACACCAACTTATGCACACTGTCTTGTGATGTCAAAAGGCACATCTTGCGAATTAATCATGAATTTAGGAGTAACAGAAATAATTATTCTTGTTTAATGCATGTTTTCGTTTGTAAATTAATAAAACAAGATCAGTAGAGGTTCCATGCAAACATGCTGGTTTTCTAAGCTTGTTTAGGACCAGAGAACCTCCACAAGAAATTTTAGGTCTTTTGGATGCTTAATTATTTTTAGATACATTTAAATTGAATCACTAGATAACATTTGTTATTTTCCATAATATTTAATTTTCTAGCCTCCAACACTTACATGCGGGTCCAATGGACCAGTATAGATGCTAGTAGGCTTAAGAAACACTCAGGTAAGTTTTGGTAAATTAATTGTTTAATAAAAGGCTTAAAAGTCCTTTTTCCATTAAAGGGAAATTAAATTAAAAAAGCCCTTATTTAATTCTTTTTCCATTTTGAAAATATTATCTAATTCAATTAAAAGATAATTAATTCTAGATGCGGATAAGAAATTAATTCAAGGATAATGATATCATTTATTCCTTTACTTGTGAAAGGAAAATGATTAAAAGCTTTCACATGAAATGACAAGTATAAAGAAAACTTTTATTCAAATGTGCAATAAAGAAAAAAATCACCCAACCACCCATGTAACTTGAGTGTGGTTGCAAATCGTGTTAAAAAGGTTAAATGTACCTACCCACTACTGTTGATGAAATTAAATTAAATTATTTACGTATATAGGTACACAGTCACCATCAAAAAGAATAATTAATAAAGAGTTGCATATTGTTCCTTTAAGGAAAAGTATGTTGAATGTATTCTTATCTAGGTGAATGTGCCCAACAAATACAACCCTTGATTGTCAAAATGGTTTGTGAGTGATGAAAGTATAAGCCGTCGAATAAATCTTGCATTTGCATCTTCGTGTAGATCTTTCCGCCGATAGACGTACGCTCGTGCCGGAAGGAGGAGACGAAGGTGCTAACAAAGAGCTGTCGTGCGTGAACGTAGCTCAAGACCTGGACCCAAGTCCAGAAGGGCCCAAGGCCAGCCTTGCCAGCGAAGGCAAGCCCCGGATCATTAACCCCGCCTTTTAAAATTATGCAATTATGTTTGCTATGATTGTGCACTTACGTTTCAGGAATTGGATTGAAACCCTAGATGCATGATCCCTAGGTACCTATGCTCTATCACTAGTATGCTAGGTCGATAGCTACCATGCTATAGGACCGATAGAAGTCGAGTGATGTTCGTCACTCGCGAGAATAGGTTCCTAGATAGGAATCATAAGATATCCTTAAATGGATCGCTCATGTGGTAAGAGCATGGGATTGGGCTCCGGTCCAGTGGGCATGTGGGCTAAGCTTTTGAACGTACCAAGCATATGCCGGGTATGGGACCGGTAAGCCTAGTACCTTAATGAGGCGGCACGGGATCTTACTATTACTACTCTCGAGAAATCTCCTTACCGGCTAGCTACCGGAAAGGGTGGTGTATGGTGACTCCGGGTATCTCGCGGGGTATGCCGGATAGCCTGCACCAGGGCCTGTAAGATTCGATCCCAACCCGAAGATTTATGGGGACAGCCTGGGGAGTTGTCCTCGCGGGGGCAGCCGACCGTGTGTTTGGGTCTACCTTGCAAGGTTTAAATCAATCGATTGTCGGCCTCTCACCGTTATCCGAGACTGCTTATTCTACTGGCCATAATATCCCATAATGATGGAACTCGAGAAATATGGTTGGATGAATTAATTGCTTGTCAAATTTTGATTGAATTAGTTGGCACATTTAGAAATGGTAATCAACTAGAACTTGTGCTAAAAGATTGAAAGTAAGGATCCACTCTTAGTGGCTTTCCAGCAAAAGAAACTCCACCAGCCAAAAGCCTTTCATGTCTAGAGGTTGGTGATGTAATTATCACCCGACGGTTAAGTCTTGCTGAGTATTAGTATACTCAGCCTTGCTTTAAAAATGTGGTTGCAGGTGTGCTTGATCAGAAGGGTGACGACAAGTGATGACATCACGGACGGCCTCCTGTGATGTTCACCGTTCCGCTAGTTTAAATTATTCCGCTGTATTTTCGAACTCTGAATCTTTATCTTATGCCATGAACAATGGTTTGTAAGCAAATGTTTAATCCATGTTGTACTCTGGACTCGCCTTCGCGTGAGTTTTAATGCATGTGTCGATCCTCTGTTCGATGTCCAAGTGATTTACTGGGCGTTAACCCGGCAACCAACGACAGGATGATACTTTACTATTGCTTAATGACTAAAGTGGATTGGTCTTAGGCGATAGTACGGTATTTTCCCGGGCGGGTTGTCACAGCTGGTATCAGAGCGATTACATGCGCCAGAGTTTAATTAACAACCCTAAGCACATGATTTTTGAATAAAATTTGCCAAGATTGTTTGAATTGCAAAACCCGTTGGTCCGTTAAGGATAAACTAGACCGAGAGGCCCTAGAGGGAAATTTCTGGTTTCTTTCAGGTGGCTTAATAATCTATGGTTTATTTTGCTAACTTCCAGCACATTACTTTATGTCAGACTTACTTTCTCGCACAACCAAACTAGGAGCCACGTGTTTTATACGTGTGTTGTTCAGCATCACGGGAATTGCGAGGGCTGATGGAGTGATCCATTCCACGGATCCCATCTTCGCGTCTGGTTGTGAGTTGTGTCTTGCCACGTGTTTCATACGTGAGCTTTCCGCATGTCGCTCATGCGAGGCAAGGATATGCTCCATTCAAACGGAGAATGTCCGAGGTTGGACGCTGTCCATGCAGCGGCTTAACGCATGGATGCCGTTTCTATAGTGAACGGTAATGAATGTGGACGCTTTCATGAGTGCTGGCATGAAAGGTTCGTTGTGTTCTGTGATCTTCTGCAGGTACACTAACCTCGTTCGTAAGTCGCTAAGTAAGCATCGACTAGATCTCGACTAGATATTATAGGGAGATACGCGTATGTGCCATGCCACCGGCGCTAACTCCGAATTTTGGCTTGATTGCCTGGTGAGGACGAATAGGACGTCTTGCATCATGTTAAAAATCGTGAAAGAACCTAAACTGAACTCATGTCTGTTTTCGTGCTCTCTGAGGTAAATTAGTTATAGCGTGCCTTGTTCTGTTTAGCCTCTTTAGGTGTAGATGTGTTGTCATGCTTAAAGTTAATAAAAGTGTTGTTTAAAATTGCTGTTCTAGTCCAAGAACCTTTCGTCTAGTTGATCTTAACCTAGGCCGCTTCAATCTAATCCCGATCTGCTAGCCCCAAGTTCGTGATCGTACCTTGGTCTACCGCAAGTATGCTTGGTAGTCAACCTTGTCTGAACATTCCCCTACAATCTTTGAACCTTGCTTGGTTAAGCACCTTCCGAGTTCTCTAGCTCAACCTTGAGTACCCAACTTAAGTTTCATAACCTCGCTAAGTTGCTACGCCAATTGGAGAAGTGTTGAACTCTAGTTTGAGTAGGATGTTCGGTCTCCGATTGCCAGACCATGTATCGTTGGTATGCCTGCTCGTTCGAGCTCAGCATACGATGATGTTTAAGTATGCATGGTTACCCCATACCTTACCTCTACCGTGCTCGTGGATCGAGATACCCTTGTATACCCGCACCCGCCTGATTCTCACTTTTGTCGTATGTCCAGATGGACAACGCTGGCTCTACGTCGGTTGATGTGGAATCATGGACTCTCGTGGACTACCTCGAGGAGGGTGGTTTTCCTGCACTTTTGTGGGACACCCTAAGGAGCTTTGGGTACACCACTTATCCAGAGTACTCGACATGTGAGATCATGACCACAGGCCAACTCCTTCGTTGTGAAGTGAAGGTGAAGATTCCAGCGTGCCCGACCAAACCTGCTTGGGATGAGTGGGAATGTACGGCACATGGAAGAAACTTGTCCGACACGGTGCAGAAGGCTGCTCTTGAAGCACTCACCACTTTTTGTGGAAAGCACCCGACCGAGATAGCCAACTCTGCAGCTAAAGTCATTCCGGTACCCGAGCGACACATTGCACCGGGTGGTGAACGAGAAACTATCCTTCCAGCCCAGAGCAACTCTCACTATAGTCCTGATCTTGTCACCTCAGTCCGCTTCTCAGAAGCTATGTACGATACCTATCTACGAATGGGGGGAGAAAGCGTATTCTATAGACATCAAATCTATAGATACAAAGTTAAGGAAGTGGAGTGTTCAGCTCAAGCGTTGAAGAAAGCCCGAACAATGATCGCTACTCTCAGGAAGGAAAGACGCAAGGACAAGGCAAGGATACAAGAGTTAACCGAGATCATCCATGAGCAGAATTTCTTGTTGCAATATAACGATCAATATATGCTTGAACTAGAAAATCAACGGGAAGTTCTAGCCGTTCCACCCCCAGAACCTGTTATCCCGGGACCAGCACAAGAAGAAGATGTTGAAGATATCCAGGGTGAATCTGGAATTGAGTCTGGACCCGCGTCACCGTAGTCTTTCAGCATGGAGGACCCCACCCTTGGAGGTTGATCTGTCGGGAATAAAGTTCTGAGTCGTCAGAATCCAGTGTTGTGAGGAATCCTAGTGTACCATGACCACCTTTGGTCAACTATCGCTGTCAGTTGGACTAGGAATCTTGTCATTGCAGCGAGTCTGCCTTGTAATCCTAAATGTTGTTGATAATTCTGAAAACTCTCATCGATGTATTGCCTTGATTAAACATCCCTTTCAGCAATGATGTTCGTAAGGCATTAATTATGTTGAGTTGCGGACAATCAAGATCCGTATCCCACGAATTCTTGTGCCAGCCGAAAATCCAATCGATTCCTCAATCCTGAACTTGTTCTTTTCGGTCTTGCTCAAACCTTGTGATTTAAATCGAAATGTGACTTTTTGAGCATGCGCTGCATAGCATGTGCATTTGGGAAGCATGGGTATACTAACGTGCATCCGCATGAAACTCCGTACCCTTACCCTACCTCTCTTGTTTGGTGATGTCGTTACCTCATAGTCAAAGGTGCCGCGACGGAACCTAGGGTATCGTGTGCGCTGCAGCCACACGACTGCCACTAGGAGCGCGCTAAGTATCTTGGTTGTGAGATAGCAACTCGTCACACAGATCCTCTCCCTACTATTGATTGCATTTCCAATCATCAATGCATATGGGTAACCGAGTCATTCTAACATACATCATAAGCACCATGCCGCACAAGCATACGCATTGCATCAACTGTGAAAAGTGTGGCACTTTCAAAACAACGAGTGGTCAAAACCTCCACATTTGCGAAATAAGTAAAGGTGTGAGCAAGATTATTCCTTGAAGTTCCCACTTGAAGTCACCTTTCGTACAGGAGCTTGTGGAACCCTGTCATTAGCCCTCCTTTCCTTGTAAATGGCCTATTGGGAATCCTTGACCAATTGGTCCCTTGCCGTGAATCTCGACGATCTTGCAACATCAATTCCTTTTTCCGCTAGCCAAGTGGAAAACAGCAGAAGTAGAAACTTTTCTCGAGCAGTCAAGGTTCTCGAATAGTCAACATGGAAAAGTCATCCATCGTGCCTTCATTCTTGACCCGTGCTCTTAACCTTCCAATTCTCAAATCAAACAAGGAAGTACGCCCAGGATCGATCAAAGCTTTATGCTACACTCCTCTGTGTGGCTATCACAAGCGTGAAGCGTAGTACACCGAGCTTTTCTCGTTTCGCTCCCCATCACGGTCGATTATCTAGACCGTTGAGCCCATCATCATCAGTGCCACGATCATACGACGCCATGACGTCGCTCTACCCTCGATTTCCGCAACCGTATTCACGACGCTGCGATCGCATGAGCTGACCTTGTTGAGCTCCGTGTTGAGTACACCAGATAACCAACTGGGTCAACTAACCGTTACAGCCCCGCATCGGCTATAAAATGGAACCTTTTTCCCGGAACTGCCGATACGAAAGCTCCATTTCCATCAGAGCTCGGCAGTATCACTGTTCTTGTTCTTCTTCTAGCTAGCCTGGCTACTTGCCACTAGAGTACCCTCCCAGCTACTTCGATCTTCCCGAGCAAACTGTTCTCTGTCTTCATTTCCGACGTCAAGAAGAAGCTCGGAGTAGACCGAAAGCAGAAAATCAATCCAAGCTGCCACCCATGACTCCGTCCTCGGAAGAGCTCGAGTCGTTTCGCTGGACATTGTTAGGGATGTACCTCTGTGTAGTAGGAGGATTGTGTCTACTATTAGCTGTGCATGTGCACATTCATCGTCCGCTTCCTCATGAACGGCGATGAGGTAGTAAGAGGACACACCTTGTACTTTTTGTTCCATCTGCATTCCCGATCATGGGATGTGTATAGGCAAGTTTTACCGAAGTGATATTGTGACTGTTGGAATGTCCGGTTTGCATTGCTTACCGTGAACGAGTCTCGTACAATATGTCCGAATTATAAGCTTGGGTGAGATCCCAATCATGCGCTAATTAGGGACTCAAATTTCAGATGTTCCGACCAGCATGGAATACCCACGATGTTTTTGAAGCATCGGGTAGTGGCGATCGTACGCAACCGCCGCCCACAATGTTGACCGAAGCTTTCGTAGCAGCACATACCGAAGTGTTGTGCCAACTCCTGCAGACCCAACAGCAAATGGCTCAACAACTGCAACAAATTCCACCGATGCAAACGAAGCTTCAACCTTCCAAGCCCTGTTCACCAGAAGTACCCACCCAGAGGGACATCAACACCGTTGTCGGCTTAACCCAACTGTTAGAAGGGCAGAATTCCGTGCTAAATCAGATAGTGCACGATATCATCAACGGACGTTATGGGAAACCATATCAGAATAGTTTGGCAGATAGTCTCTCTCAGTCCTTATCTGCCTCTATGGCCGAACAAGCCCGTTTGTTCAATTTGTTGGAGGAGTATGTTAATCAAGACCAACCCCAAGCCTCCGACTCCATATTACCACCTTCTCGACTACCAATGGATCTTAGAGCAGAAGAGAAGGCAGGACAAGGCCACAAACGAGGATTACCGGAGATAGATGTAAGTGAGTGGGAAATTACCTATACGAAGACTTGTCCGCGTGAGGGCAAACGAAGCTGTAGCACTAGCAAGACCACTCAACTCCCTGCTAGTGAAACACCTTCGCGAACCGCGAAGAGGGCAAAGAAAAAGGAGAGAAAGAGGCTTCGCCTTATCCAGGAAGCCCAGCAACCGATCTCCACACCCAAAGATCTTCCTCCCCGGTTGTGCTACAATTGTAGACAGCCCGGGCATTTTGCCAATAAGTGCCCGAACCCCAGACAGCAGAAGCCCCAACAGCAGAAGAAGAACCCCGGATCTGCTATCAACGACAACGAGCCAAACCCTCAAGTGGAGCAAAGCCAACTGAATTTCGTAGGTAACACCTCCATCCAGAATCATCTCTCACCTCCCCTTGAAATTTCGAATCTCGGGACGAGATTCTTCTTAAGGGGGGTAGACTGTGACACCCCAGGTTTTTAATTACCGTCATTAACGCTAATGACCGGATCAGCCGAGTCAAACCGGTCAAACCGGTCAAACCGCGGTCAAACCTAGGTCAACCTGGGTCATCACCCGAAAACCTCGCCAATGAACCCCAATGAATCCCTTGACCAAGCCTACAACCACCCGTAGTCAACCCTTGGTCAAAGACACGGTCAAAACCCGCTTAACCGTTGACGTCAGCGAATGTCGTCCGGAACTTTTGCCGCGTTCCCCAAAATTCACCTAAACACTTCAAAATCTACCTTTATGAAAGTTGTAGATCTTGTTGAGGGACACAACTTTCATGTAGATTGGCATTTCAAATTTGGAGAGGAAAATTGTGAAAAACCCCTTGCAAGACAGATTTTCCTGTTTTCCAGGACGTGTCGACATTCAAAGTTGGCACGACGTTCCTGCAAAATCCGTTGAGAAAAACACTATATGGCCTTTTTGAAAGTTGTAGAGGGTAGCTAGATCTACAACTTTCCTATTCATTGCTTTGTGCACTTTTGTTCAATTTTTTGGAGAAATCTTATTTCAAACAGAGCCGGTCTGCACATTTTGGGCGCTCTCGCGCGCACGACACGCCGCGCGCGCGCGCGGCGTTCCGCCGCCGCGCGCCGCCCGGCCGCCGCGCGCGCCGGCGCCCGCCCTCGGCGTCCGAGCCCCCGGCGCACCCCCGAGGTCGCTCCTTTCCCGTGTCGCGTGCCCCAAGGTGCCCTTGAACCCCGTGCCCCCGTTTCCCCCCCCGGACAACCCGTACTCGGCGGCCGCGCATGGACCGGTGGTCCGCCGGCTGCCTCCCCGCCGGGCACTCCTACCGAGACCGGGGACGGGTACCGCGGCGTTAACTCGCTGCTCACTTCGAGGCAACCCCCCCAAGGCACCCCCACTATTAAGGCGACGGCCAGCGCTCCCCCGCGGCCAACCGCATGGCCGCCGGCGCCGGAGCGGCCGCCACGGCGAGTACCCCCGCCCCACCGGCGTTCTTCCCCAATTGAACCCGCCAACACCCTCTCGGCACGCGTGGGTGCTCCTTGCCTCGCCCTCGTTCGTTTCCCCGAGCCACCCTCGCCGGCCGCAGCGGCCGCGCCGGCCGCCACCGCGGGTCACCGTGCGCCGCCCGCCGTCGGCTCCCTCCACCCCCGTCCAGGTGCCCTAAACCGCACCCTAGCGACCCCTAGGCCCTCCTCCACCCCTTCCCCGGCCGCAAGCGCCGGCGAGCTCGCCGGAATTGGCAAGCCCGTGCCGGCCGGCCGCCATAGGGGCCGCATTGCAAGTCTTCGTTTCTTTCCAGGGTCCTATTCGCAAAAGGTGAACTCCAATAGTAGATCCAAATTGCTGATTATTGTAAATTGCGTAGAAAATCACAGAAAATTCGGAAAATTGTGAAACCAATTTTGTTGGATCCATGGTGATTTATACTACAACTTTTGTTATTCTGGCCTGAGTTAATTCCTTTTAGTTTTTACATGAAAAATACAAATGTGAAAACCCTAGATCTGCAATAACTCAAAAACCTTAACTCCTCTGTAGCTAATTTTTGGATATGTTGTGTATTAGGTCATGACCAGCTCCTATGCCAAAAATTGCACAACTTTATTATGTAAATATTTTTATAAAAATGTTTTTCTATCTTTGGAAGAACTGAATAAAAGATTTTTCATGTTAAATATATTTAAGTTTTTGACCCCAACTTGTGCACACTGTCTTGTGATGTCAAAAGGCACATCTTGCGAATTAATCATGAATTTAGGAGTAACATAAATAATTATTCTTGTTTAATGCATGTTTTCCTTTGTAAATTAATAAAACAAGATCAGTAGAGGTTCCATGCAAACATGCTGGTTTTCTAAGCTTGTTTTGGACCAGAGAACCTCCACAAGAAATTTTAGGTCTTTTGGATGCTTAATTATTTTTAGATACATTTAAATTGAATCACTAGATAACATTTGTTATTTTCCATAATATTTAGTTTTCTAGCCTCCAACACTTACATGTGGGTCCAATGGACCAGTATAGATGCTAGTAGGCTTAAGAAACACTCAGGTAATTTTTGGTAAATTAATTGTTTAATAAAAGGCTTAAAAGTCCTTTTTCCATTAAAGGGAAATTAAATAAAGAAAAGCCCTTATTTAATTCTTTTTCCATTTTGAAAATATTATCTAATTCAATTAAAAGATAATTAATTCTAGATGCTGATAAGAAATTAATTCAAGGATAAAGATATCATTTATTCCTTTACTTGTGAAAGGAAAATGATTAAAAGCTTTCACATGAAATGACAAGTATAAAGAAAACTTTTATTCAAATGTGCAATAAAGAAAAAATCACCCAACCACCCATGTAACTTGAGTGTGGTTGCAAATCGTGTTAAAAAGGTTAAATGTACCTACCCACTACTGTTGATGAAATTAAATTAAATTATTTACGTATATAGGTACACAGTCACCATCAAAAAGAATAATTAATAAAGAGTTGCATATTGTTCCTTTAAGGAAAAGTATGTTGAATGTATTCTTATCTAGATGAATGTGCCCAACAAATACAACCCTTGATTGTCAAAATGGTTTGTGAGTGATGAAAGTATAAGCCGTCGAATAAATCTTGCATTTGCATCTTCGTGTATATCTTTCCGCCGATAAACGTACGCTCGTGCCGGAAGGAGGAGACGAAGGTGCTAACAAAGAGCTGTCGTGCGTGAACGTAGCTCAAGACCTAGACCCAAGTCCAGAAGGGCCCAAGGCCAGCCTTGCCAGCGAAGGCAAGCCCCGGATCATTAACCCCGCCTTTTAAAATTATGCAATTATGTTTGCTATGATTGTGCACTTACGTTTCAGGAATTGGATTGAAACCCTAGATGCATGATCCCTAGGTACCTATGCTCTATCACTAGTATGCTAGGTCGATAGCTGCCATGCTATAGGGCCGATAGAAGTCGAGTGATGTTCGTCACTCGCGAGAATAGGTTCCTAGATAGGAATCATAAGATATCCTTAAATGGATCGCTCATGTGGTAAGAGCATGGGATTGGGCTCCGGTCCAGTGGGCATGTGGGCTAAGCTTTTGAACGTACCAAGCATATGCCGGGTATGGGACCGGTAAGCCTAGTACCTTAATGAGGCGGCACGGGATCTTACTATTACTACTCTCGAGAAATCTCCTTACCGGCTAGCTACGGAAAGGGTGGTGTATGGTGACTCCGGGTATCTCGCGGGGTATGCGGATAGCCTGCACCGGGGGACCGTAAGATTCGATCCCAACCCGAAGATTTATGGGGACGGCTCGGGGAGTTGTCCTCGCGGGGGCAGCCGACCGTGTGTTTGGGTCTACCTTGCAAGGTTTAAATCAATCGATTGTCGGCCTCTCACCGTTATCCGAGACTGCTTATTCTACTGACCATAATATCCCATAATGATGGAACTCGAGAAATATGGTTGGATGAATTAATTGCTTGTCAAATTTTGATTGAATTAGTTGGCACAATTAGAAATGGTAATCAACTAGAACTTGTGCTAAAAGATTGAAAGTAAGGATCCACTCTTAGTGGCTTTCCAGCAAAAGAAACTCCACCGGCCAAAAGCCTTTCATGTCTAGAGGTTGGTGATGTAATTATCACCCGACAGTTAAGTCTTGCTGAGTATTAGTATACTCAGCCTTGCTTTAAAAATGTGGTTGCAGGTGTGCTTGATCGAAGGGTGACGACAAGTGATGACATCACGGACGACCTCCCGTGATGTTCACCTGTTCCGCTAGTTTAAATTATTCCGCTGTATTTTCGAACTCTGAATCTTTATCTTATGCCATGAACAATGGTTTGTAAGCAAATGTTTAATCCATGTTGTACTCTGGACTCGCCTTCGCGTGAGTTTTAATGCATGTGTCGATCCTCTGTTCGATGTCCAAGTGATTTACCGGGCGTTAACCCGGCAACCAACGACAGGATGATACTTTACTATTGCTTAATGACTAAAGTGGATTGGTCTTAGGCGATAGTACGGTATTTTCCCGGGCAGGTTGTCACAGGCGGTCGGCGTCTGTGGCCGGCGGAATGGAAACTGAGAGGAAAAGGGGTGCGGCTTGGCTCTAGCTGGCAAGTAGAACGGCACGACGAGGCCGAGGGCGACCGGTAGGACGCGCGGGCGGTCCAGGCCAGCGGCCACCGGCAAGCGGCATGCACGGCGCGTGGGCGGCTCGGCACGGGGGCGCGCGTAGGCGCGGTCCACGGCGCGGGAACGGGCGGAGGAGTCTAGGCGTGGGCGAGGTCCATAGCGGAGCCCTCGGGGCGTCCGTACGCCGGCGGAATCGGCGGGCGACGCGTGGCGCGCTCAGCCCCGACGTCCATGGCGCGGGAGCTCTCAGGGTGCTGATTTTTATTTCATTTGCACAGATTCGAAAATGCATAACTCCCTAAAGTGCCAACTAACTTCAAAATCTCCCAAAAGCAAAGTTGTAGAGGAGCTATAGATCTACAACTTTCCCAAAGGGCGACATATGTTTTGATCAATGGTTTGCCCGGGAACGCCGACCGAAGTTGCAGATTTTCCACGGCTCGGTTCATCGTTCACGGCGCAATAAACTCGATTTTTGGCCAATTTGCGCTCAAAATTGGAATGTCCGCCAATTACAAAAAATGTGTTCCCGGAAATAACGAACAACTTTCGTATTGGCTGATTTTGAACTTCTATAGTGAAATTTGGAAAACGCGCAAGAAAACCATTTCAGCCTTAAAGGAGATCTAGGGTTTGACCGTGATTTGGGATTTTGACCAAGGTCTTTTGTGCAAATTCGTGACAAAACATGTCAAACATGTTTATGAGCCAATTTAAACACGATTAATGCCACTAATTAAGTTAGTTAGCTTTAATAAACACCTGGGGTGTTACAGTTCCACAGCTTCAAGGGACCCCTCACTCGTAGTATGAGCTCTACAGCAGGGGCTGCTTCAGACTCAGAGACGCAGGAGGGTACTATCCACTTACTTGGACTCCAGCCGTATGGTAGGGTTCGGGGCGGCGGCCACCGTTTCCGACTCTATTCGGGCGGGTACAGTTACAACCTCTGTAGAGTGTTTAAACCTATAGCTATAGTCCGTGTCCACTGGTTATGGACAGTTCTCTGATCTCTCACCTGGCTAGACTCTTTTCTTGTGCTTCTTCTCTCCCCCGAGTGTGTGAGCCCGGCTTGAGGCCGTTGAGATGTGGGGATAGGAGCAGGTGGGCCCCACATCGCAGATGAGAGTTGGGAGCTGGATCATGGTTGTGATTCAGTGTTTTGGTGTGGACTTCCTTGTTGAGGGGTGCGGACCCCGGAGGTGTGGACCTCAGAGGGGTGGACCTCGCTGCCGAGATCGGTAACTCGAAGGAAGAGACACGTGGCACACAATTTAGACAGGTTCGGGCCGCGAGGTGCGTAATACCCTACGTCCTGTATGCTGCGTGGCTCTGGATTGATAGGGCACGATTACAAGATGGTGCAATAGTGCGTCGTGAGTTGTAGGGGATTGGATGAGGTGATCCTGAGATCGGTCCCTGCCTCACCTTATATAGTCCGGGAGGCAGGGTTGCAAGTCGGAGTAGGGAAAGAGTACTAGTCGAGTACGTCTAGGAGTCCTCTATACAGTGCGGAACATGTACAGCTCCCTAACCGAGTACTACTCATGTGTAGTCCTTGTGCTCCACGCCTTCAGGTGCCGTGTAGCGCAAGCCGGGTAGTCCCAGGGGCCCACCGAGTAGTCGGTCCTGGTACCCACCGAGGTAGTGGGCCCAGGGAGGTCCATACGACAAAGCTGACTACGTGGCTCTGTCTCGTCGAAGGTTACCTCGCAAGTCTCCACGATTTGGTTAGTTTCAAGATTGAGCACACGATATGCTCTAGAATGAGATGCATAACCAAAGAAAATACCATCGACAGACCTAGCCTCAAACTTATCCAACTTCCTGCCTTTCTTCAGAATAAAGCATTTGCAACCAAAGACATGGAAGTGACTCACCTTGGGCGTGCGACCATGCATCAACTCATAGCATGTTTTCTTCTTGTGCACTCTGAGGTAGATCCTGTTTGACACATAGCACGCGGTATTCACCGCCTGAGCCCAATACCTCCTCGGAGTCCTATGCTCATCAAGCATCGTCCGAGCCATCTCGCACAAGGTCATGTTCTTCCTTTCCACAACACCATTCTGGGGAGGCGTATACGGACTCGAAAATTGGTGCTCAAGACCCAAGTCATGGCAAAAGGTTTCAAAACGAGAGTTTCTGAATTCCGAGCCATTATCACTGCGGATAGCTCGTATGGCATCTTCGTGCCTCTCGTTCCTCAACCTCAAGACTAGATCTCGAACAAAACCAAACGTCTGCCCCTTATCCTCGAGAAAGAACACCCACGCATACCGATAATAGTCGTCCACCACAACAAGGACATACCACTTCCCACTCGCGGATCGCACACGAGCTGGGCCAACAAGGTCCATATGGAGCAGCTCGCATGGACACTCAGTCATCACATCGGTGAGAGGCGGGTGAGGAGAGGCTACCATCTTGGCATGCCTACACGGCGCACAAACCAACTCTTTCTCAAGCCTCAACCGTGGCAATCCTCGGACCAAATTGAGTTTACTCAAGCAAGACAAAAGGTCAAAGCTCAAGTGACCCAACTTCATATGCCACTTCCACAACACACTCGAAGAACCAGCCAAGAAACAACGCTCCACACCCGAAGACTGAGAAAAATCAGCACGAAACACCTGACTCTCGGGAACAACCATACAAACAAGGTCCCCTCGAGAGTCCAAAATCCGAGAACCACCTGGCCGAAACAACACCTCAAAGCCCTCATCCAACAACTGGGACACAGAAAGCAGATTGTGCCCCAGCGATTGAACAAGAGCAACACGCCTTAGGGTGATCTTGTCACTCACCTTAATCTCACATTCTGAAAGCACATGCCCACGCCCATTGTCCCCAAAAGTGATGTACCTCTTCGTCACCATCGGGACGAGACTTGAGAACCACCCCTGTCTCCGGTCATATGCCTCGAGCAACCAGAGTCAATCAACCAAATGTTCTTCAAGTCTCCCACCTGAAATTCAAAAACGAGCACGTGAGCGAACAAACGACTCAGCACTGGGGTTAGTACCAAAAGAGTAAAACCAGTGCCGAGCCATTTGCTCGAAACTAGGGTTAGCACACACCAAACCATCTTTCCTACCAAAACTACCACCACGAACACCACCTCGGTAACCACTCCGAGGAAACTAACCCTCGCTGCCTGGAGTAGGACCAAAACCACGAAAGAAGACCCGTGGACCGTCCCTCCTCTCCTTCTCAAAGCTACGACTCCTCCCATCCCCGTAGTGAACTCGAGGGGGAGAATGCCTAGCAACCGACCACCCGCCGACTCTCCCGGACCAACCACCTGCAACACCACCTCCAGAACTGAAACCTCTCGACTCACCACCTCGAAAACCACTCCACCCAGAATTCTGGGGGGCGGTTGAACCACCTAGCCAGGCCGGTCTAACCACCCCCCTCTGGGCAGGGCCGGTGTGACCGCCTAGCCAGGCCAGTCTGACCGCCCTCTCCAGAACATCTCCTCGGCTGCGGGAACTCGCATCTCCCCATGCCGGAACACTTCTCACCACAGCTTTACCCCTGGGCAGTGGCATACGAGGCTTAGGTACACCATGGGAAGGGTTGTACCTATCCTTGTTCGCCCACTCCTTTGCCATCCTCTCTCCTCGCTTCCTCTTGAAGCAAAACTCATCCTTGTGACCCTCTTTTTCACAATAGCCACAATGGAACCTCACAAGTTTAGGTTTAGGCTTGGATTCGGGCTGCTCACTTGGTTTCTCTCCACTCAACTTCTCCACCGGTTTCTCCTCACTAGCCTTCTCACTCTCTTTCCCAAAGAACACTTTCCCCGAAGTGCTCACAAACTTGATAGGCTTTTGGAGATCATTTGTGGGTGTAGGAAACACGGGTGGAGCTGGGGTTGTGTCTAGTCGGTTCCTAAGATGGTTAGGTTTTGGAGGGAAATCATTCTTGTGGTGGGTTTTTGGTGGCTCTGGGATATTCTCTCCACTTCCCTCACCAACCTTGTTTGCCCCAAGTCCCTCACCATCCTACCTCTTAAATGCCTCGATCATCATTCTCAACTGAGGCTCATGACCAGACAACCAACCCATCAACTTTCTCAGCTCATCATTCTCATCCTGCAAACGATCAACATAATGTGCAAGTTCCAAATTTTTCAAAGCATGCATTTCACAGGTAGAGCATGATGTAGGCATGGGTTCCTTCAATTTAGCCTCAAGAGAACTAGTGTAAGCATGCATCTCATCAATTTTAGCATGCAAAACAGGGCAAGAAGTGCAAGCACCTAGCAAAGCAGATCTAGATTTAAGCTCAGCCACTTCAACCCTAAGCACATCTAGTTCCTCACACTTGGAGGCATGCTTTCCTTGAACAAAGCAAGATTAGCAAGAAAGATGGAGCAATCAGCACAATCAACCTCATCGGAAACAACAGGGCTAGCCTTAAGGGAATTAATCTCAAGCTTGCTATCAAGCACCTGTGTTTCTAGCTCAGCCACTCTAGTCCTAGCATCCTCGAGTGAAGCCCTAAGCTCTTTTCTCATTTTCTTTGCCTCTCTAAGCATGTCATCATGCACCTCGTCATCGGACTCAGAGTCCGAGTCGCTCTGTGTGCTCTTCTTGCTGCCGAAACTCAGCGCCATGGTGCAGAAGCCGTCTCTAGCGAAGCAGCTCAGCCCGCTCAGGTTCTTGGACGCCTTCTTGCCCTTGCGACGATCACCTTCGTCTTCACTGCTACTCGAGCTCGAGGTGGAGTACACGGAACTGGAGTCAACGTCGCTCGCACCAACCATCGCTCGGGCCTTGCCTCGGCTCTCCTTCTTCCTAGATTATCGCTCGTCCTTGTACTTGTTCTTCAGACACTCGGCGAAATAGTGTCCAGTATTGCCGCACTTGAAGCATGTCCTCGTGTTCCTCCTCATGTTCACTCGGTTCTCGTGCAGCCTCTCGAACCGTCTCGTCAGGAGCGCCAGCTCGTCCTCTCCAAGCACATCGAACTCCTCATCTGGCATAGACATTAAAGAGGACAAAGAGAACATCCTGGTGGATGGGTTAGTGTTAGCCTTTCCCTTCGAACCACCAACGAGGACAAGACTATGGGAATCAGTCGGACCCTCGAGCTTGGCAGTAATGCCCCTATCCACCTCAGCCAACTTGAGCTTCGAGAACAGCTCGTTCACCGTCAGAGTGTCATACTTCTCCGACTCCACAATGGCCTAGAACTTTCTGCCCCATATTGTACGATCCAAAGAGTGTAAGAGCTTGACAGCTCTATCATGATCATCGTACGGGAGCACGTCCACATTGGCCCTCATGTTGTTCACAACCACCGTGAACCTCTGAAACAAGGCATCGATGGACTCACCGGGGAGATGAGTGAAGTTCTCGTACTCTCTCCGGTAGGTCGCATACATCCGTGCCTGAACCTGGGCATTCCCAACATGAGCCTCCTTCAACACCGTCCAAATTCTACAAGCCAAGTGCTCGGTGTGCACCCGATCGGACTCAGGCTGACACAAAGCACGAAACAAGTAGTCGACCGCCTTATTGTTGGCGTCGAATCTGTCCCTCGATCCTGGAGCGAAGAAGTCCATCGGCTGGACATAGCCTGTGTCCACCGTGACATCCCAAAGGATCTGACCCTTTCCGCGGAGGAACACACCCATCCGCTTACTCCACATTTGGTAGTTCTTGCCATCGAAGTGTGGAGGACCCGAACCCTGTTCCTGGTACGCCATCATTGGATCTTAGACTGGTTAGAGTAAACAAAGACCCGGACCGGCTCTGATACCACTTGAAGGACCGAATAGGCGACCAGAGAGGGGGAAGTGAATGGGAGCCGATAAAAATTCTTCTCGAAGGAGGTTGAAACTCCGACAAGATGAACTCGCTCGGTCGGACCCCCAAAATCACACGCTCCGCACTTCTACCTTCCGTTTGCCAAAACCACGTAGCCACTGGAGTGCTACTGGTCCTAGGAACAAACACTACCAGCAACCTCAACACACACGCACCCACGACAATGGAAATAACTCGAAAGCCAGCTGTCCAGAGGAGGGCGGTTAGACCGGGTATGGGGGGCGATTAGACCGCCTCCACCAGGCAACCAAGAAATGCTCTGAAACACCTCTTCTGAGCACCAAAACGCACCACAGTTTCACCAACAGAGATCTCTGGTCAAGGCCATGCTAGCTACCAGAAAATCTTGGAAAAAACCAAAACTCCACCCAGGGGCCTAGGGGCGGTTAGATCGGCTACCAGGGGCGGTCTAACCTCCTGTACCCAGCAATGAGCTCCAAACAAGAACTCCTAGCAAACGGCACGAGAACGACCCGAAATTTCACCCAGACGCTCCTCTGATCAAGGCGAACAAACTCACAGAGAAAAATCCGGCGAAACAAAACTTTGACCTGGAAGACCCAGGGCGGTTAGACCGCCCCCTCCAGGCGGTTAGACCGCCTCTCCCAGAAAACGAACCCGCGGGTCAAACCTCAACTTCCTCGCGCCCGATCTCCCAAATCACTCCACGGATTGCAGCAAAACTTTGGGAATAGCTGGGTTACCTTCTGAAAGGTCCTTGATGTCGCCTAGAGGGGGGGTGAATAGGCGTGACGACCAAATTAAACTTTTTCCCCAAATCACTTGAGCTGACAGTGCTCCACCGGTCAGACCGGTGGTGGTGACCGGTCAGACCGGTTAAGCACTGGTCTTCACAGATGACACCGGTCGACGGTGCACCTCACCTGGGTCGGACCGGTGTAGCACGAGAGAACCCGCAAAAACAACTTCAAGCGCCTCTTGGCTTCTAGCACGAACCAAACTCAGGGTGTGGCTCTTGTAGATGATCACAAGTAGAGTAAAGAGCCCTGCACACACAAGTAACACACCCAAGTAGATCGAAGCGGAAGCAAATGAAATATGCTAGAAAAACAACTTAGAGAGAGGAACCGCACGAGGAAGCAGGGATTTGTTTCCCGAAGTTCACCACCCACTGAGGAATGGCTACGTCTCCGTTGAGGAGCTTGTAAGGGACGATTCCCACAACAAGCCGGGTCTCTTTCAACCACTTTCCTCCTTTCCACTAAGGTGATCTTTTCCACGAAGAGGCAAGATCGCGGCCCTTACAAACTTCCCGCTGCTCACCACAACCTTGGGAGCTAGCCGGCGACACCTAGCCGTCTAGGAGGCAAACCTCCAAGAGTAACAAATGCACCAAAGTTTGTAGACTCGAAACCAAAGTGCTCAAGCTATGGAACCTGCTCTTGTTAGCTCACAAAGTCACTCCTAGGCTCGCTTTCTCAACCCAACACAAAGATGATGGCTTGAATCCACAAATCTCACAAAGAGATGGTTGGAGAGAGCCACTAAGGCTTAGAGCTAGTTAGAAATGGCTTGGGATCTCAGCAACAACTCTAGAAGCAGCAACCCTCACCTGAAGAGGGCTTGGGGTATTTATACCCCTCAAAGGAGAAAACTAGCCGTTAGACCCCGGGTGGCACCGGTCGGGCAGGTGCCCTACACCGGTCGACCGGTGTATGAAAAACTAGCCGTTGGGCTAGCGGCACCGGTCGGAGCCGGTGCCTCGACCGGCCGGGACCGGTCGGGCCCGAGTTGCCCCCAAAACCTCTTTTGAAGAAGCTAGCACTTCACCACCAAGATGAAATGACCCGAGGTTAGGTTAGGAGGGTTAGTTAGCACACTCAAGGGCTAGATCTCACTTAGGTCAACTAAAGAGCACTTTGACTTGGTCAACTTGCTAAGTTGCATCCCTCTTGATAGTACGGCATACCTATATTCAAGAAAAGAGTAAAAGAGCTTTGATGACCTCTTGAGCTTGAACAACTTCAATTCTTGCCATACTTGATCGATAACCACTTGAGGGCTTTCAACATAGCCTTTGACTTGAGCACATCCATACTTGAGCTAGTGACTTAGGATCTATCCATATAGCATGAGAATGCACACTTGGATCCATGGCCACTCCATGTTGCCAATCTTAACGAGTTGATGACTTGCAAAGCTTCCCTCGATTAAGGTTTGAATATGATACTTGAAGACCCCACGGATGCTAGACCTTCACCCTAGCAAAACACTTATGGCGGCTTAGCTACGGCCCCAAAGATTGCTTAGTCCCTCACCCTAGACATCTCGGTTGATCTCTTCATCACTTATCCAATCCACTTTGAGTTCCACTTTGCTTCACACGCAATTAGCCTTCATTTGAAAGTCCCGCTTCAAATGCTTGATCTTGATTGACAACGGATATGCAAGCTTCCATTTTTAGAACCATGAAATGTATACTCATCATCTTGTTCTCTTTTAATAAACTCATGAAGCCTTGCACCAAATACTTATCTTTGTAGATGTGAGCCATAAAATACATCCATATATAAAATACTTCAAAAGTAGCTCATGAATATATAATGAAAACCTGCTCACGATCTTAAACAAAAACATTAGTCCTTTAATCGCCTTGTCATTCAATTCACCAAAATCCACTTAGGGGCCTAGATGCACTTTCAATCTCCCCCTTTTTGGTGATTGATGACAACTCGATTAAAACTTACAAATAAAACAATAAAGCGCATTTAGACTCTTAGATGTAGCTAGAGCTCCCCCTTAATTTGTGCTTTGAGTTAGATTTCAAGAGAATGGCCTTAAATGCCATTAGCACAAATTTGGAAGAAAAGACGTGTGAGCTCCCCCTATATCTTAGAATCAGTGGAGTGCAACATGTGTGAGTGACAAAATAAAATCCGTGATGCGTATGACAAGATATGCAAAAAGCAAAGAAAAGTGAGCTGACTAGGCAAAGACCGGTCGGCCGGTGCCCCACGGCCCGTCGGACGGCCGGTCGAGTCCGGCCCGGCCCGCTCAAGCGGGCAAAGACGGTCGGCCGGTGCGCCGGCCGGTCGAGCCGGTCGGAGTCCGGTCGCCGCACAAAGCAACAGAAGTGCGTGCTATTTGGTCCAAGGTGATCATGCCAGGGTTGCAAGCTGGTTTAGATCACCTTGCTCCATTTAGCCAACACAAACAAACACCATTCAAAGCATGCATCACAATCTATCAATAAAGTCGCTTAAATATTACATTAAGGTTTGAAACACACAGTGGCACTTCATACAAAAGTTCTCAAGTCCACTAAGATCAAATTCTAACTTATTACACGATTTCTCTCAAATGCCGAAGAGCACCTGGTCGATCGGTGCGGGGCACCGGTCGAGCCGGTGCAACACGAACGACAGCCACGACAAGTACAAACTTGAGGCTTTAATCGCGATTCTTCTCCCCCTTTGTCATCAAGCATCCAAGAAGGGCCTGGAGAAGAAGCAGCAGCTGATCACTGTCCTTGTGAGCCGTCTCCTGGGTGAGAGCTCCCTCCTATTTGAGAGTCGTCAAGAATCCAATGCAAAGGAGAGTTTAGGTAAATCGACTCCGAGACGTTGATTTGAGATGGATGAGCGATGGGAGCACAGTTTTTACCATAGAAGTACGGGTCGTAGCCAAAGATCTCGGCGGAGAAGCGAGCGCCCCAATCGTGTACTTGCTCGGGAGGTGGAGGAGGTGGGGTTGCTTGCTCCTGTTCCATGAAGTGAGACGATCCTGCTACATCCGGAGGAGGAGGTACAAATGGTGGAGGTGGAGGAGGAACCGATGAAGATGATCCTTGTCCTTGCTCGGACTCGAAGAACATGGGGCCATATTGATTAAGCAAGTCCGAGTTGGCCCATCCTCTCATCCTTTCCTCAAAGGAAGGTATCTCAACCGGAGGAGATTCTGGAGATGGAGGAGAGCGAGGTGGTTGAAAACCTTGGGCATTGTGCATGAGCTTCATCGTATCCCGCATTTGCTTGTTTGCCCGTCTTGACCTTTGCTGCTCAACCTGGATGTCATGCTGGCTCCGACACATCCCAAAAATGAAGTTAAGAAACTTCTTCAAAGGAGAGGTGGATGCGCGGGGCCTTCCGGCTGCCGGCCACCCCCCCGGTCGGACGGTGCTCGGCCCGATCGCCGACCGGTGCCAGCCGAGCACCTGCCTGAGGCACATCTGGCCGAGCTGCTCCCTCCTCAAATATTTCTTCCTCCTGTCCTGGTGCATACTCAACTCTAGGAGATGGAAGCCGAGGATTCTTGCTAGGGTTAAGCTTCAGAGGCTTGTGTATCACATTCTTAGGAAATTCTGTCTTTGCAACTTTTTCAATCATATACATGATGTAGGGGCTGTAGCTGCAAATTTTCTTGGGGTCTTCGGATAGATGCTTAATCTCTTGCCAAATGAAGTCCCCAACACCGAATTCCGAGCTCCCGGCCTCAAAGCCACCATCAAGTTTTTCTCGAAACTTAGTGATTTACGAGGGGTTTCCATCTCTAGGTGTGATAGATACCCTAAGTAGCCTATTTAGGACAGCGAAGTATGTATAGAGGTTCTTCACCTTCCCAAAGTTGGCATGCTCACCGCGAGGGTACATCACGTGCAAAGCATCCTTCTCTAGCTCCCCCTCATCATGGAGCTTCCTCAGCTCCCCATCTCCTGCCATGATCCCAAAGCATCTCAAGAATCTGTGGAACGTAATGGAGTACCTTTGGCCGTTAGTCATCCAAATCATGGCCCTGTCGGCCTCAATGTGACCAAAGTGCACTGTGGCAAAGAACTGGGCGATAATCTCTTTATTCCAATCGTGTCGGAATCCCATAAGTGACTTGACCCTTTGCCTCTCACAGTTATTGATTACTTCATCAAAAATAGGGTCTCCTTTCCTTGCCATGTGCCCCCAATCCACAAACTGAGCCTTGTGTGTGATCTTGGGCTTCTTTATAATCACTGTAGCATAGTAGTCTTGCTGAAATTTAGCCCAAAGTCTAGGATCCGATGCGGTCTTCCCCTCCTCATAAGGGTTCTTGTCCCTTAGCTTCTTTAGGGCCTTGGTCATGCCAGACCCGTGATACTTCACCGGCCGATCAGGGTAAATGTAAGTAGGTGGCATGATCCTCAACCTACCCTGATCGTCGTCGTCCTCTTCCATGGCATCCACATCCTCTTCCTCTTCCTCCTCATCCTCATCCTCATCCTCAGCACCATCGCTGTCTGACCCAGCCTCCTGGTGCCTCCTCAACTCAAACTGACCCGGATAAGTTTCATCTTCAACATTGTCATCGCTGCTCGTTCCGGTGTCACCTCCTAAGTCGGGATCCTCAGTGCTTGTTTGAGCTGAGCGGCGTCTCAATCTCTTGCCGCTTATGTTGACAGTGCTGCCCCCTTCCCCAAAATCACCGGGGACAGCTCCTCGACGAGTGAGGACTTCCTCTCTTCTTTTCTTAGCCCCTTCCTTTTCCCGCACCATAGCTGCTGTCCTGAGTCACACAAAGGATGACAAGAGTGTATAAGACTCTAGGAAAAATATTGAATTGAATTGGAATTGAAACTTGAAAGTTCGGAACAATTGGGTGCCGTTTCGGGCCACACCGGTCGGACCGGTGAGGGGCACCGGTCGAGCCGGTGCCACCTGGAACGAGCCAATTGCTCCCACATTCAATCTGAGCAGCTGTTAATCTTAAGATTTGGTCTAGATGAACAAAAGACATCCTAGAATAGATATGTGTTGAAAAACAAGAAGAAAACACAATTTGGGGTTGGACATGCGCCACCGGTCAGACCGGTGACGGCCACCGGTCAGACCGGTGAAGGCCGTCCGCACCCAATTTGTGATTTCTCACAATGTGTCCAACAAAACGCTATGGATCTATAGGAATGTCTTCTAGGTGATCTCAGAAGATGTTCTACCAAAGGGAATTCAAAACTTTGCACCAAGTGAGGAGATCGGGCAAAGGAAAGTTTTGAATACCTTTGGAGAGATGAACTCGAGTTGAATCCGAGAAACACGAAGGGGAAAGTGAAGAGGGGCCTTGGGAGATCCTTTTGCTTCCAACCTTGAGGCTTTTCCTTGGTTGAATCTTCAAATCACCATGGATTGTGAGAGAGGTGAAAGAGAGGAGATGGGGGAAGTTGTTCACGGTTTGGAGGCAGTGGTGGGATGGTGAATGATGGAGGAGAGAGAAGGAAGGGGGGGTAAAAGGATTCCTTTTACTGTGGCCCCACGGCCGACGCCGGCGTCCACCGGTCGAGCCGGTGACGGTCACCGGTCAGACCGGTGACAACCGCTGGTCAAGCTAGAGAGGCCATATCGGTTTTTCCGGCCCCCCATCGGTAGAACCGAAGATTCTGATAAAATTCAACAGAGAGTCCTTATCGGTAGAACCGACATGCCCTCGGTAGTACCGTCCCTTTTCCTCCTTTTTGAGATTTTGCTCCTTGAAACTTCTCCAAATATGTTATAGACCAATTCTCATCCACTTAGGTTGCATAAACACGATTATGTGACTTCAAGGTCACCACCGGTCAGACCGGTGGCTTGCACCGGTCAGACCGGTGCGGCCTTGAGAAACAGAAAAGAGCCACAACACAGTATTTTTATTTCAACCTTTAGGGAAGTCTTGAAAAGAGATATTAAGTTGATATTGATCCAAAAACCATCAATTCTTAGAAGAATGAGAATTTACCAATCTAATTTGCGAATTCTTGATTCTTCCGAGATTGAGAGAGATAAAAAGAATGGATTTTTAGGGACTTGAGAAAATCTTCTTAATTGTGACTAGCCATCAATCAATCAAGGGGAACTATAGTCACAACTAAGTTGATTGGGTCACTAAGACCAAGAACCAAATATTTTTCAAAGAAAGCACACTTCCTATACATGCTAGTTGATTTTTCGAAAAATCTATCCTATATCACAAAGTGCATGCATCCACTTCAAATGAATGCCCTAACAAGCATATTTGGCTCATATCTTCATCCTCAAGACACAAAGACGAGTAGAAGAAAAGATATCAACCAAATATCTAGAGAGGAGCGCAAGAGGTCCATTTGAAGCAATTACATGCTAAGGATGGCACACTAGCATGATGTTATGGCCTAGATGCATTACGGTATTTCAATGAGTTTCGTGAAAACATACCTTTGCCTTAAGACCATTTCATTTGTGCATATATTAACTTTCAAACAATGTTAGCTCTTACTTGTTCTATTGGAAGTTACGCTTATCAAGAGCTTCCTTTGAGATGCACAAACGAATGAGACTACAAGATCACTTAGAGGTAATTGTTAGTCTCACAAGTGACTCAAGTTTTGTAATGAGCTCCCCCTTAAGTAGTGCTAGAGAATTTGAATTTCTCGACCAAGGCACTTTGCTCAATTAAGAACATGTTGAGGCTCATTCCAAAACTTTGGTCATAACACACGAATGAAATGATAATTGACATGTGTTTAGCTTCTCATAACCTTTGACGCCAAATCACCCTTCTTCTTGAGGGTTTGGACAACCCCGGGTCACCCGGGCACTCATGCCGGGTCACCTTGCAGCTTACAGAAGCGTGCCGGGTCACCCGGGCACTCGTGCCGGGTCACCCGCTCAAGTTTCACTGGCTGCGTTGGCACCGGTCAGACCGGTGCCTGTCACCGGTCAGACCGGTGACCACCACCTGACCCGCTTTGGTGATTTTTCCTTCCCTTTTCCTTGAGTGAGTGAATGTATCACTAATTTCAGTCCTGCAACCAAGGATAAGGCATTGCTCTACTAGAGAGCCATTAAAGGCATCGAATGGCATGAGAAGGTAAATTTCATAAAAATTAGTCGAAGTAACCACCTCATGCTTTGCTCATGCAATAAGAGCTTCACATGAGTGTTCACCAAGGACCAAAGTGACTTAGACTTAATTAAGCGCATTAGTTACCGAGATGTCATTGATTTCACGATTTATATGAGTTTGCTCTTCACATGGTTAATTGAGTCCATCAAGATTTCTAAGTCGTCCAACCATGTGCTCAATGCATCTCTTACAACCTGCAAGCTCAGTAAGCATTCCTTGGTACCCAACACTTGTTGGGTCCTATTGGGTTAGTCACAAGGTGCTTAGGAACCCAAATAGCTCTCATGCTACAATGAGGTGAACTAATCTCCCTCATAGCACAAGTTCTATTCTTATCGTTCCTAAGCTTATGGAAATCATAATGGACAAGGTTTGATTTAGGAACGTTACCATTTGGGCAATCCTTGCCCATGTGACCCTTTTGACGGCATTCGTAGCAAATGCGACTTTTGTTCTTGTTGGTCACACCATTCCTTGCAATTTCTTTTCTAAAATTGCTTCTGAGACTTGTTCTTGGAGAAGGTGGGTTCCTTGCCTTGTTTGCTTGAGGTGGAGCTGCCCTGGCCAGCACCGGTCTGACCGGTGGCATGCACCGGTCTGACCGGTCACGGTCAGAGCCACAGCCCATCGTTGCTTTTGGGCACGAGTCAGCAAGGTGTCCCTTCTCTCTGCACTTGTAGCACACCCTCCACTTGTTGGAGTTTCTAGACTTCTTGGAGAGTGACTCTTGTGCCTTGTGCTTCATAGGGCGATAATGGGGTTTGATTTCCTCAATCTTGCTCTTCTCTTGAGTCTTGTGCTTGTGGGACCTTGTAGTTTGTTGAGGGGTTGAACTAGTGGCGGTTGATCCCTTCCCAAGCTTCTTCACCATGCTTTCACGGTTATCTTGAGAAGGTTGCACTTTGCTCTTCTCCTTCAACACATACAAGTCCTTTTGAAGCTTTTCGACCTTTTGCTTTAGTTTATCATTTTCAGCAGCAATGAGGTCTTCACAAGATTCTACAAGTACATGCTCAATGCTAGATTGGCTTGCTTGAGACAAACAATCATTAGCGCTAGATAAAACAACTTGAACTTGTGAGCATGTGCATGTGTGAGATGGAGGTTGTAGAGATTTTACCGATGAAAGCACAATCTCGTGGGCTATCTCTAGTGTTGCATAAGAGTCAACAAGCTTCTCAAAGGAAAGTTCAAGTTCATTGTGATTAGCTTGTAGGATCATATGCTCGCTAGTGAGCTTCGCTAGTTTGGCTTCTAGATCATCATTGGCATCTTCTTCTAATTTAGCTCTACAAGCAAAGGATTTGATGTCATGATCATATTTGTTAGCCAATGTTTCATACTTACAAGCCAAGGATGCAAGTTCGGATTTGAGAAGCTCAAGTTCTCTTGACGAAGAGCTTGAAACTTCAATCTTTTGGTCCTTAGCCCCTTTGGCTTGTCTCTTCTTCTTGCTTCTCTTCTCCTTCTTGGCCATCAAGCAAGTTGGTGTGCCCCTCGTCGGCACCGGTCTGACCGGTGGGTGTCACCGGTCTGACCGGTCCCTGCAGAGGGACAGCGTCTTCGCTTCTTTGCTCTTCTTCTTGCTTGAGGTTTGATGCTTGATGCTCAGTGGATGTTGTAGAGGTAGGGCACATCTCCACTGACTCATCTTCATCATCGCTCTCGAGTTCATCCCATTTGGTGTTTACTAACTCAAGTAGTAATTTCCAAATGAGATGGGCATCTTCGGAAATCTTTTTGCTCTTCAAGATAATGTACTTTAGTTCTCTACATACACAGCTACACAAAAGGTTAGTAATAACGGCATTGAGTTGCTTCTTCTCCAAGTCCATTGGCGAGACACATGTCTCATCCTTTGGAAGGATACTCGCAACCATGATGCTCTCAGCGGTAGGGCCCAAAACCTTAAGTGCAATGAGAACATTAGAGCACCAAGAAGGATAGTTTGAGCCATCTAGAGCTAGAGGCTCAAACGGTACCTCACAAGTTGTCGACATCGAAGAACTCCAAGCGGTTAAGCTTGAATCGGAGCACCTTGCTCTGATACCAATTGAAAGGTCCTTGATGTCGCCTAGAGGGGGGGGGTGAATAGGCGTGACGACCAAATTAAACTTTTTCCCCAAATCACTTGAGCTGACAGTGCTCCACCGGTCAGACCGGTGGTGGTGACCGGTCAGACCGGTTAAGCACTGGTCTTCACAGATGACACCGGTCAGACCGGTGCACCTCACCGGTCAGACCGGTGTAGCACAGAGAACCTGCAAAAACAACTTCAAGCGCCTCTTGGCTTCTAGCACGAACCAAACTCAGGGTGTGGCTCTTGTAGATGATCACAAGTAGAGTAAAGAGCCCTGCACACACAAGTAACACACCCAAGTAGATCGAAGCGGAAGCAAATGAAATATGCTAGAAAAACAACTTAGAGAGAGGAACCGCACGAGGAAGCAGGGATTTGTTTCCGAAGTTCACCACCCACTGAGGAATGGCTACGTCTCCGTTGAGGAGCTTGTAAGGGACGATTCCCACAACAAGCCGGGTCTCTTTCAACCACTTTCCTCCTTTCCACTAAGGTGATCTTTTCCACGAAGAGGCAAGATCGCAGCCCTTACAAACTTCCCGCTGCTCACCACAACCTTGGGAGCTAGCCGGCGACACCTAGCCGTCTAGGAGGCAAACCTCCAAGAGTAACAAATGCACCAAAGTTTGTAGACTCGAAACCAAAGTGCTCAAGCTATGGAACCTGCTCTTGTTAGCTCACAAAGTCACTCCTAGGCTCGCTTTCTCAACCCAACACAAAGATGATGGCTTGAATCCACAAATCTCACAAAGAGATGGTTGGAGAGAGCCACTAAGGCTTAGAGCTAGTTAGAAATGGCTTGGGATCTCAAAGAACAACTCTAGAAGCAAAGAACCCTCACCTGAAGAGGGCTTGGGGTATTTATACCCCTCAAAGGAGAAAACTAGCCGTTAGACCCCGGGTGGCACCGGTCAGACCGGTGCCCTACACCGTCGGACCGGTGTAAGAAAAACTAGCCGTTGGGCTAGCGGCACGGTCGGCCGCGGTGCCTCTGACCGGTCAGACCGGTCAGGCCCGAGTTGCCCCCAAAACCTCTTTTGAAGAAGCTAGCACTTCACCACCAAGATGAAATGACCCAGGTTAGGTTAGGAGGGTTAGTTAGCACACTCAAGGGCTAGATCTCACTTAGGTCAACTAAAGAGCACTTTGACTTGGTCAACTTGCTAAGTTGCATCCCTCTTGATAGTACGGCATACCTATATTCAAGAAAAGAGTAAAAGAGCTTTGATGACCTCTTGAGCTTGAACAACTTCAATTCTTGCCATACTTGATCGATAACCACTTGAGGGCTTTCAACATAGCCTTTGACTTGAGCACATCCATACTTGAGCTAGTGACTTAGGATCTATCCATATAGCATGAGAATGCACACTTGGATCCATGGCCACTCCATGTTGCCAATCTTAACGAGTTGATGACTTGCAAAGCTTCCCTCGATTAAGGTTTGAATATGATACTTGAAGACCCCACGGATGCTAGACCTTCACCCTAGCAAAACACTTATGGCGGCTTAGCTACGGCCCCAAAGATTGCTTAGTCCCTCACCCTAGACATCTCGGTTGATCTCTTCATCACTTATCCAATCCACTTTGAGTTCCACTTTGCTTCACACGCAATTAGCCTTCATTTGAAAGTCCCGCTTCAAATGCTTGATCTTGATTGACAACGGATATGCAAGCTTCCATTTTTAGAACCATGAAATGTATACTCATCATCTTGTTCTCTTTTAATAAACTCATGAAGCCTTGCACCAAATACTTATCTTTGTAGATGTGAGCCATAAAATACATCCATATATAAAATACTTCAAAAGTAGCTCATGAATATATAATGAAAACCTGCTCACGATCTTAAACAAAAACATTAGTCCTTTAATCGCCTTGTCATTCAATTCACCAAAATCCACTTAGGGGCCTAGATGCACTTTCACCTTCTGGGAAACCTCTACCTCAAAGGAATCGACCTAAATCGCTCACAATCAAGAGGAATCGAAGAAATCGCCTCTCTAGGTCAAGAACTCGCCCAACTCGAAAAACCACCAAATTGAGTCCGATTCAAGAGAGATTTGGGGGCAAAGTCACCAGCCAAAGAGGCACACGATCCTCATACGTGACACCCACCAAAGACCCCAAGAAATTGTCCTCAAAACACCGCCAACAAAGAGCTCCGAAAATCAACACAAAGAAGGATGGGAAAACCACCTTGAGGAACAACGTCGAACCATCTATACATACCATGAAGGTTCGTACAAGGTCTAGCTTGCCACCCAAACATCCATCCCTCTCTCTAGATCTCACATGAAGCTCTCAAGCTAGTCCTAGGAAAATCTAGGGAAAAGGGGAACGAAAAATGGAAAAACAAATGAGTTAAGGTTCCAAGAGCTAGCTGCCATCCATCCACTCAATGAGTATATATGGAGGCACCCAAAAGACTAAACTGCCCTTACTTAACACTAGGGATACAAGCCCCTCGAGGGCGAATTTGGAAGTCTTCAGATTTTCTTCATCGGACGGATGCCCGGCGATCGCAACCTGCTTAGCCTCGACGCAAGCCTTGCGATCCCGACGCGTGTCCTCCGCTTCGAAGCATCTCGGCGCCGGCGACCAGGGCGGTCAGACCGCCCCTCCTGGGCGGTTGAACCGGCCTGGGTGGCCGCTCCTCCTCGTCAAGTCTTCGGCCTCGGTTTTGTGGCTCAACCGAGTAACCCAGTGGTTTTCTGGTGAACCACTACAAACCCCGCGAACTCGGTGTAGCCTCTGCCAATCTCCACTTATGACTTGGCTCCCACGTAGTCCCGGCTCAACCTTGGTTTTGAGGCTCTACCAAGAAACCGTCCACGACTTCATCTTGCTGTTCAAGCCACCATGCGGCCCGCACTTGACCCCACTGGCCACCGGGTCCCTCGAACGATGCCTACTTGTCTTCTCCACACCTGGAGGCCTCACCGGCAACGACCTTTCGCGCTTGTTCTTCACCTGCACCAACACGAGTCAAGCCGTAACCTGCACCTGCAATACTTAGCCAAGAATCAGTCCACACAACATTGTCAATCACTCATCACACAAGGAAGCGACCATCCACCGGTCCTCGAACCACACATGGTCCTCACAATCGTAGATAAATACAATATAAGCATCACGCTTAAACTATCTTTACCGTTCACCCATGTTAACAAATGATCTAGGTGAGGGCTATACGACTCCATACATAAATATAATGGCAAATCAATTATGCTAAACATGTAATCATAATAAACACCAAAGTATATAATGTCGAATATAATCATTGATAAGAACTTATGCATGTATAAAAAATGTAAGGAACTAGATAAGAACTTACAAGAGCGAAGCTAGATTAGTATCTCGATCAGCCTCTAGACGATCAGGAGCCAAGTAGACGCCTTGCCTCCTCCTAGATCTAGACTAGCTAGCTACTCTGCTATATGGTGTTTCTAGGGTGTAGTATCTCTGACTTGATGACTTGATCTGATGTATGCAAACTCAGGTTTCCAGATGCCTCTGCCAGTGGGGCAGGGGGCTGCTTATATAACCCTAAGGGGTAGACATGCGCTGTTTGATCAAACCGACCTAACAAGTCATTTAGATTGATCCTCATAGGTGGTGGAAGAACCTTCTGGAAATAGGGCTGAGGTGCCGCCCGGGGGAGGCCGATCGGCCCAACCACCAGGCCGATTGGGCTGGGTGGGCCCCTCAGGGTCCACTTCGGCCAGGGGGTCCGTCGCTTCTTTGAGATGCTTCTTTCTTGGGTGCCAAGTCATGTTGAGTTTCGGAGCCTTCTGGAGTCATCTACATTTGATTCTTTTAGTAATTTTCCCGAATGGTTCCTGGATTTATATAATTTACCAAATCTCCAGAAAAACTGTTAGTGGCACCCTATTCTAAGTTGATATTAACATTTATGCCCTTTTCACAAGTTTAGTTGACTTATAAATATATAGGATAAGATGTGTCAACACTCGTCGGACCCATACCCCTCGAGTAGTACTCGAGTACAAACGCCTCGTTCGAGAGGTCCTCGTCCATGGGTTCCGCACCCGTTTGGGTCAAGGGAGCCCCTAGGGTTCTCCCTGGCTTGGGGAGATCTTGCTAAGGTCAACGGAGGGCTTAGCGATGTCGCATGTGAAAACGTTCGGGGGAATAGTGATCCGCCCCGAAGCGATCTTCGCCAACTCATCCGCCTCCTCATTGTACTTGCGGGGGACGTGGTTGAGCTCGACACCATAGAATTTGTCTTCAAGCGCACGCACGGCATTGCAGTATGCTTCCATCTTCTCGTCGTGGCAGCTCGCGTTCTTCATGACTTGGTCGATCACGAGCTGTGAGTCTCCCCTGACATCGAGGTGCTTGATGCCAGTCTCAACGGCGATTCGGAGGCCACAAAGGAGGGCCTTGTACTCCACCATGTTGTTCGACGTGGGAAATGCTAACGCACCGCATACCTCATGTGTTCTCTAAGGGGCGAGATGAAGAGCAAGCCTGCACCCACTGTGGTTTTCATCACCGACCCGTTGAAGTAGAGGGTCCAACACTCGGCCTGGATCTGTAATGGGGGCAATTGCGTGTGTCCATTTGATGACGAAGTCCAGAAGGATCTGGTATTTGATTGCCTTGCGCGGTGTGTAGGTGAGCGTTTCACCTATGAGCTCCACGGACCACTTTGCAATTCTACCTGAGGCATCCGGATTGCGGATTATTTCCCCCAGTGGGAATGATGAGACCATTGTGACCGGGTGGGCCTCGAAGTAGTGTCGCAGCTTGCGCCGCACAAGCACCACCGTGTAAAGCAGTTTCTGGATTTGCGGGTACCACGCTTTGGTCTCATATAGCACCTCGCTGATGTAGTACGTCGGCCTTTGGACTGGCAGGGCGTGCCCTTCCTCTACTCTTTCCACCACGATGACCGCGCTGACCACCTGGGTGGTTGCCGTGATGTAGAGGTATAGAGGCTTGCCGTCTCGAGGTGGCGTGAGGATTGGCGTGTGTGCGAATGTTGCTTTCAGCTTGTCAAGCACGTCCTAGGCCTCGACGGTCCAGGAGAAGTGCTCGTGCTTCTTCAGGAGTCGGTAGAGGGGCGGGCCCTTTTCGCCGAGCCGTGAGATGAAGTGGCTCAGAGCGGCCAGGCAGCCCAACACCTTTTGCACTCCCTTTAGGTCTCGTATTGGCCCCATCTTGTCGAGGGCCGAGACCTTCTCGGGGTTAGGCTCGATGCCCCGCTGGGAGACAATGAACCCCAATAGCATGCCGCGTGGCACCCCAAATATGCACTTTTCGGGGTTCAGCTTTACCCCGTTAGGCCGCAAGAAATCGAACGTGATGCACAAATCATTAACCAGGTCATCCGCCTTCCTGGTTTTGACGACAATGTCATCTACGTATGCCTCCACAGTTCGCCCGATGTGGTCCCCAAAACGTGCTGCATACATCGTTGGTACGTAGCGCCCGCATTTCGAAGTTCAAATGGCATTGTTACGTAGCAAAACATGTCGAATGGCGTGATGAAGGAGGTCGCAAGTTTATTGGACTCCTTCATCTTTATTTGGTGGTAGCCCGAATAGGCATCAAGGAAACACAAGAGTTCGCACCCCGTAGTAGAATCTACGATTTGGTCAATTTGCAGCAAAGGAAAAGGAACGTTGGGACATGCTTCATTCAAACCAGTGTAGTCTACACACATTTGCCATTTCCCATTCTTTTTCTTAACTAGTACAGGATTAGCTAGCCACGTGGGGTGAAACACTTCCTTGATGAATCTGGCCTCGAGGAGCCTCCACAGATCCACTCTGATTGCCTGGTGTCTTTCTTTGTCAAAGTGTCGTAGGCACTGTTGCACGGCTTTGGAGTGAGGTAGGATGCAAGGCAGTGCTCGGCGACCTCCCTCGGGATGCCCGACATGTCCGAGGGGCTCCACGCAAAGATGTCTGCGTTGGCGCAGAGAAAGTCGACGAGCACCACTTCCAATTTCGGGTCGAGGGTGGAACTGACCCTCAACACCTTGCCCTTGGGGCAGCGGGGTCGAGGGGTACCTCCTTGGTCTGCTCAGCAGCCTCGAAACTACCCGCGTGCTTGGTAGGGGAACCGGGGCCCTCGTTGGCCAACTTCTCCATGTCCGGCATGAGTGATTCGTCCAGCACGAGCGCCTCCGCATGCTCGACGCACTCGACGACGCAGTCAAATGCGTGCTCGATCGACGAGCACACCGTGATAACACCTTTTGGCCCCGGCATCTTCATATTGGGGTACGTGTAGTTTGGGACCGCCATGAATTTGGCGTAGCACAGACGCACAATGATGGCGTGGTACACGCCCCGAAATCCTACTACCTCGAATGTAAGGGTCTCCTTGTGGAAGTTGTCCGGCATGCCGAACCAGACCGGTAGGTCAATCAGGCCGAGGGGCTGGACGCGCTTGTCTGGCGCAACGCCATGAAACGGCGTCGTGCTGGGCCACAGCTGGTCCAAGCCGATCCCCATCAGTCGTAGAGTGTGAGCGTAGAGGATGTTGAGGTTGTTGCTACCGTCCATCAGCACCTTGGAGAATCGCGAGTTGCCGATGACAGGGTCGACGACCAACGGGTACTGGCCTGGGTTGGGGATGCGGTTCGGGTGATCCTCGCGGCTGAAGGTGATGGCCTCCTCTGACCAATAGAGGAAGGAGGGAGGGGTCGTCTCGGCGGCGAGAACCTCATGTCGCTCACGCTTGCGCTGGTTGGTGGACATGTCCACCTTCGGTCCCCCGAAGATGAGGAAGACGTTCTCCATGGTGGGGAAACCGCTGGCACCCCCGTCACCCCCATCCTTCTTGGCCTCGTCCTCCTTCGCGGCGACGCGACTATAATATTTCTTGAGAATGTTGCATTGCTCCAGGGTGTGGTTGACCGAGGTCTTGTGGTACGGGCACAGCTTCTTCAGCATGTCATCAAACACACCGGGGCCTCGAGGGGGGCCTCGAGAACCCTAACGGGCTGGGTCATCCGCGAGGGCCTCATCATCGTCTTCGCCACGTTCCTGCGCGTGCGCGACGCGGCGGGGCTTCTTGCCCTTCTTGCCCCACTTTTGCTTCTTTGCAGGCTCCTTGAACTTGTTGCCCTCCGCGGGCGCGTCGTCCATGCGCTTGGCCTTTCTGCCATCAAAAATAGCCCCCACCGCCTCCTCTCCGGAAGCGAAGCTGGTGGCGATGTTGAATAGCTCATTGGAGTCGACTGGTGAGCTCCTCCCAAGCTCGCGCACGAGGTCCTGGCAGGTCATGCCCTCGAGGAAGGTGTGTACGATCTCTGACTGAGCGACGCTCAGGAGCTCAGTACAACACTTGGAAAAGTGTCGTATGAAGTCCCGGAGCAACTAGCTGGGCTTCTGAGTGCACGCCCGCAGGTCCCAGGAGTTCCCAGGGCACACATACGTGCCTTGGAAGTTTCCCACGAACGTGCGGACTAGGTCGTCCTAGCTATGGATCTAGATGGGCGGCAGCTGTTCGAGCCACGTTCGAGATGAATCCGCAAGGTGAAGCGGCAAGTTGCGGATAATTACCGCGTCGTTGGTGGCTCCACCCAACTGGCAAGCCAGGCGGTAGCAAGCCACACTCGAGGGTTTGTTTCCCCTGTATACTTGGTTATTGTGGTGGGCTAACGGAAGCGCTGGGGGAAATTCACCGTGTGGATCTCCCGGTTGAACACTTGGGTTCCCGGGGGTTCCGGCGTTGGCGAGCGGTCCTCCCGGCTATCGTAGCGACCATCTCGCCGAGGGTGGTAGCCCGCTGCCGCTCGCACCTCCGTGTCGCCCCTTCTCTTGGCGTTCAGAGGGTTGTGTGCATCACCGTCCTGGGCCTGACCGTGTGTGTCAAGGATCCGCTCCCTGACAGGCGTCCTGCCATGGTTTGCCGGCTGCCCCGCTGCGCTGCCCACGTGGACAGACGCCTCCTGATCATGTGCATCGTTATCGCCACACACGTTGGACTGGTTATGTATGCGGGACACGGAACTCTCGTCCTGCTGTATGGCTGCTTGCTCGATGCGGACCTGCGCCTCACGGTGCAGGTTGCGTGCCTCGGGCGTCGATGGCTCGGGCATGGCCCGAAGTAGTTTCGCCGCTGCGATGAGCTTTTGGCTGGCCCAAGGCGGTGTGTGCGGGTCGTCAACGTTGAAATCAGCGTTGATGCGCTCGCGGGCCCGCCTACCTTCTTCTCGCACGCGTTCGCCACGCGCCGAAGCCTCTCCCGTGATGGTGGCGTGCAAGAGTCGCACCTACCGGTACTCCTCCACGAGCTTAGCCTCAAGCTCATGTGCCTGGGCTAGCTGCGCGGTGATGTCGGCGCCTCCTGCCGACGGGGCGGGAGGTGGGTTCGACTCCGAGGCCTGGGGCGCGTTTCCATCACTGGCTCCGTTCGCGCTGTCGGCGTGTTCATCAACGACGACCACGAAGCACTCGAGCAAGGGATCATAGCTCCCGCTGCTAGAGTCAGCAAAGCAGCCGAACCAGTAGTTCGCGGCGTCAAGGAATCGTCGGACCGTCACCGGGTCCAGTACGCCGGAAAAATCCCATTCCGCGTGGCCATGTGACGTTGCGGGTGGGGTCTCGCCGGCCAAGCTGTGATAAGACTCGTCGTTGGTGGGATGAGGTTCCGGATGGACAGCAGGTGGTGGCCCGGAAGATCCTCGTATGCGGCCATGTCTGTGCTGACAGACAAAGCATACGTCGCGGCAGCATTGCGCATCCCATGGAGGAACTGCGGCCCTGTGGACACATGTTCCCCCGGGGGCGGTGTTGTCGCGTCCGTGGGTGGGGTGCGTCCATCCGTGCCGCGGCATGTGCGGCCCGGTGCCACTCCATGCGTGCCTGGCGTGAGCGCTGGCCGAAGCACATGCGGTGTCCAGACGTCATGGCGCCCGCAGCAGCCGCTTGTACTGGTGTCGGGCATCTGCTACGGTCGTGCTGGGAACCGGTCCTGGCCCGGTCGACCGCCATGGGTGGAGCTCGTCCCGGTTGAGGAGGCGCATATGGTAGTCGTTCCCCGTGGCCTGAAAGTTCAAGCTCCCGAACCGGATTTCGAATCCGGCCGGAATAGGGTCAGACCTGCCCATGGCGACCCTTTTGGGATGTCCTCTCGATGCGAATCACATTGAGACTGCTGGTGAGGAGCTGATCTCAGTGCGAGCCCTCTACCTGGCGCACCAACTGTCAGTGCGGAAAGTAGTCCTAACACTAACTAGTGAGATGCACTGAGATCGGTCTCTCGATGGCCGGTGCTAAGCAATAAGGGGACACGAGTTGATCCTGGTCCGGCCGTGGGGTCATACATTCAGCATGTTTGCGCTTGTGGTGTTGTATTGCAATGCACCGTGGTGCTCGTAGAGGGGGGCTACAAACAAGGCGTGAGAGGAGGAGAAGCCTCCAAGTCCCTGCTAGGTGATTGAGGCAAGTGCCAATATTAGGTAAATGCGGGTGTGAATACAAGTGTGCGGAGTTATTGTGCCATGCCCCCGGCTGAGCGGCCACCTCCTCCTTTTAGAGACCAAGGGGAGGCGGCTTACAGTTGTGCCGCATGACCTTAGGTACAGGGGCGTAGTACCGATGTGCAGTACTTGTGATTTGAGGGTTGTCATGACAAATCCTGGTCCCTGCACGCGTCGTGGTGGCTCCTGTGCCCGTTTAGAGGCGGCTTCGAGGGGTGGTCTTGTCGGTGCTCGCGTCTGGTCGTCATCCATACACCGATTCGAGGGTCTAGCTGACGAGGGAGCCTGGGCCACACACGGCACAACGGCTGGCGTGGCAGCGTCCCGTTAGCAAAGGTCCCCACAGTGTTGGGGATGGCTCTGCAGTACCCGGGATGGCAGCACAGCGCCGGGGATGGCCGCACGCTCGCACAGGGTCGGAGGTGATGGAGGAGACGTGCTTCGCTCACCCTGCGTCACGGCACCGTCCTGGATGGGCGCCGAGTTCGTGGGCGTACGCTCTTAGAGGGTGTCGTTATCCTCTTTCGAGGGGTGTGGTGTGGAGGAAGGACGGGAGCAGGCAACATAGTGCCAAGGAATGACACCAGCCATCCCGCACAACCCCTGCACAGCGTCGGGGATGGCTGCACAGCGACGGGTTGTTCAAACAGCATCGGGATCGGATTCCCAGGTTGTGTCAGGAGATCGGCGTGGCGGGGATTCGCCTTTGACTCGGGCACCCGCGGCGTGTCAGAGCACTTAATGCCCCGGTTGGGGAGCAGGTGGGGCGCCGCGGATTGAGGAAGGCCTCGAGCGAGGCGGGGACTCGCTCGAGGGGCCGAAACCCTCAAGCAAGGTGGAGATTCGCCTGAGGGAACGAGACCCTCGAATTAGGAGGAGACTCGTTCAGGGGGTGCCACGCCCTCGAGCGAGGTGGGGAGTTTTGAGATGCGATGCCCGGCCCTCGAGCGAGACGGAGATTCGCTCGAGGGTGGCCGGGGATGGCGGTTCGGTGGGCCACTGAGGCTTTTGGGTCGTGGGCTTTATTCGTTCTTGGGTTGCGGCCAATTTGGGGAGTGGCTTGGTGATTACATGTTAATTATTTAGGAAAGGGTGATTTCCCCTGTTGTTAGGGGACCCCTATGGCTGTCCCCGACAGGCACGGCCATAAACTTCTCGTATGTCGGCCTCTCGAGGATCACATGGTACATCCCCGAGAACCCCACCACTTCGAAGATGAGGGTTTCTATGCGAAAGTTTTGCGGGTCCCCAAACGTGACGGGCAGATCGATCTGCTCGATGGGGAGCGCCTCCATTCCAGAGATGGCCCCGTGGAATGACGCGGTCGACGGCCACAGCTGGGACCGCAGGATGCCCATGTCGTCAAGCATAGACGCATAGAGCACGTTGATCCCTCTCCCCCCATCCATCAGGACCTTGTGGATCCGTTTGGACTTGAATAGGGGAGCTACCACTAGTGGGTTGGATCCTGGCTGGGGCACGTGGTCGGGATGGTTCTTGCGGTCGAAGGTTATCGGAACCTCCAACCACTTCAGGTAGGACGGTTTCGCAGCGTCAGCGCTGATGACTTCTCTCCGGAAGAGCTTCTCGCGTCGCCTCGAGGGTCTTACCAGAGATCCGCCAAAGATCATGTGCACCGCACTGTCTTCGCTTGGGTACATAGCCCCTGTGTCGTCGTCGTTGTCGGGGGGTGGCCCTCCATTTTTGGGTGGATCCGCCGCTCTTAGCTTGAGGGTGTCGTTGACGTAGTTCTGTGAGCCGGCAGTCCTTGAGTGCGTGCTTCACGGGGACCTCGTGGTGCGGCCACAACACGTCCAGGAGCTTCTCGAAGTGGTCCTTTGGCGGATCGGGCTTGGTCGGGTTGCCCTTGAGTGTGACACCTTTCGCTCCACCGTTGCGACCAAGTTGTCGTCGCGGCGGCGCTTGTCGTTCTTCTTCTTCTTCTTCTTGAAGCATGAGGACGTCCACTCGTCGTGGTCCACGACCTACTTCCCCTTGCCCTGAGGGGTGTTGAGCGTTGTGGCGACCACCTCCTCGCCGTCTGTGTGGTTGCTCGCAATGTCGAGGAGCTCACGAGTCGTACGAGTCATGCGGCGTCCGAGTCGTCGGTGGATGAGGAAGGTGCAGGTCGTGCCGCTCTGGAACACCGAGATGGCATCATTGTCAGTCGCACCGGGAAGCTCGGTGCAGCACTTGGAGAAGCGCTGGATGTACTCACGCAAGCTTTCTCCCGGCTGGTGCTTGCAGTTGCGCAGCTCCCATTGCTTACTGGGGCGCGTGTACATACCTTGGAAGTTCCCGACGAAGACACGGCGAAGGTCAGTCCAGTTGTTGATCTTGTTGCGTGGCAGGTGCTCGAGCCACGTCCGTGCAGAGTCACCGAGGTAGAGCGACAAGTTCTTTATGATGAAGAGATCATCTGTCGCTTCACCCGCGTGGCACGCGAGTCGATAGTCTTCGAGCCACACGCTAGGGTTGGTGTCCCCGTCGTGCCTGGGTACGTTGGTTGGAGCTCAGAAACGTGAGGGGAACCTCGCATCCCGGATACTCTAGCCAAAAGCTCGTGGACCCCTCTGGTTCGGCGACCAGCTGCGGTCACGGTCGTCATCACTGTCGTGGCGCCGCCCGCGTCCTCAGTCGTCGTGGTGGCGCGGCCAGTTGTCACGATGATTGTCGACGCTCGCGGCCCGTCGGCGGGCCTCGATGGTGTTCCGCGCGTCGCGTCCCAACCCAAGCCGACTCTTGACCGCTGACGCCGCGGCCCCGCCCCCTTCCCCTCGGTCCTAATGCCGAGAGGGAGGCAGGTTCGGGCTGTGTGCGGATGGTGCTCCCGCTCGTCCACGTTCCGACCCCTGGTGTGAAGCGGAGCTTTCCGCTTGTTGTGTTGCTGCTACCTCCAGCAGCGCCTTCACCTGCTAACGCACCCGCCTCTCCTCGGAGGTCGCTGCCTCCAGACAGCCACGCAACAACATGGTTGCAGCGGCAAGGTTTTGCAACGCCTACCTGAAGAGTGGCGGGGCATCAACGTCGACATTGGCGTCGATGTTCATGCCCTCGTTGGCGCGTCGGTCATTGTCACGCATACGTCCTCTGGCCGGCGGCGGCGGGTCGCGGGCTCGAGGTTGTTTGGTGGCTGGGCGGCGCTCCTGCCACTCATCGTTCCCCTCACGGGGCTATTCCAGCACCGGGACCATCTGAGCAGGCTACCGGTCACGGGGCTCTAGGTCCTACCCCAATTCCCGGTGAAGGATGGCCAGCTCCCCGCCGAGCAAGTGCCTAGCTTCCGCAAGCTCGTCGAGTCGTGCCCGTAGTTGGGTGTCGGTGGCACGGCGACGCAGCACTGGCTCCGGGTCGGAGCTGCTTGTGGCCGAGGCCACGCAGCTGTTGCATTCACGCGTGGGGTCGCGCGGCCGCGCGGTCGGTGTCCTGCGGGTCATTGCAGAGCCGGAGGTGGCGCCGGTCGCGCGTAGGTTGTTGACGTAGGCCGTCACCGGGTCATCCGGGAGGCCAGGCTGTCCACGGGGGTACATGGCAGTGTACCGCTCCATGAACTCCCCGCAAGCAAGCGGCTCGGCTCCGCTTGCCGGGAAGGCGAGATCGGTGAGGTAATAGGAAGCGAGCCTAAAACGCTTCTGTGTTGGGTTTGGCCCCAACATGGTGATGATCGTCTCGTCCGGGAAGCCTCGGACGAACGTCGTGCGTCTCGCGGCCCCCCGTCAGAACGTTGGGACGAGGTGGCCGAGTGAAGGTACACCCGGCAACGGACTCCGCCGGCCCGGTGTAGATGAAGTCGAGGGAGCCGAAACGCAAGGTGGCCCCTGAGGTCAACGGAACCCTGCGGCCCTCCATTCGATCCGCTGGTGAAGTTCGTCGAGACACACGATGTCCCCCTACCTGGCGCGCCAACTGTCAAGGTTCTCTACCGGTGGACAGTAAATTTGTATCGATCGTGTGTCGGGCTTGGATGGTGTTGATGGTGAATTTCCGTCAACCTAGAGTACTTGTTATACATTGGTTTCGATTATGATTTGCAACTAACCGGCCACTAGGCATACTAATGATATAACAAGTTCACACTTTCATGTCGATTTTGGAGTTTGTTGTTTACGCAGGAAATCTACGCTAATGAGGAGACTTTTGGGATAAGTTCACCAAGCACTTTGGAAGAAGATCATGAAGCCCGACAAGAGTCAAGACACGCGATGAACACAACTCCAAATGACCCGAGGACCGAAGCGTCAACGTGCAAGTCTTCAGGGACTCAACCAGAAAACAGCGAAGCTTGCATAGCAAGGATTCAAGCCTTAACCGTGAAGGAAACGTCGTCAAAGGCCCACATGCAAGTGCACACGAATAAGGGATCACGCGAGAAGCAACCGGGGAGGAAACCGGGGCCGAACCGGGCCGAAGGTGGGCTCGGGCCGGCCGGCCCGGTCCGACCGGCCCGGCCCCACTCCGGGGTCGGTTCGGTCCCCCCTTTGCCCTAGGTGTTTGTCTATTTATTGCCTCCGACGCCGTCGACCGACCCATCGAACAAATCATCCTACCGACGCCAATCACCAGAAAACCGCCGCCGCAAGATGAGGGAGAGAGTTAGATGAGCTCGTCGCAAGGATCAACGCCGGCGGAGAGAAGGAAGCAAGAGGAGGACTCCAAGCCGCTGGCCTAGGGGTGTTCCCAAGCTCCATCGCCGCCATCTTCATCGACGACGTTCTCCGGAGTCTCCATCACCCCTATGTGCTTCAATCCGTGTAAGATGATGGGGTAATGTCTCCGTTCATCCCTAGGATTAGATGGATACATGCTATGTGATCGCTACTTGATTCATGGTTTCAATCTATTGTTTTCATGTTGATGATGCTTTGATGATTAAGGTTAGCTACCGTGTTTTCGGGCGTATGATATCCGCTACTCCCATAGATTCCATCAACATACCGTGTCTATCATAGGTCTAGTCACGAATACCTTCGCGTAGTGACAGTACGAGAGGAGGGAAAGGGCGAAACCGTGGTCACAACCCCCGGTAGATTGGTTTACCGCTTTCGTGTAGTAGATGCATACCATGTTATCCTAGATCCTAGGGAGGGAACACTTATCTTTCTTGCTCACTCTCTTGTGTTCACCCCTTTATCATATAGTTTAACCCTATATTTGTTTGATCAACTTAACTTAGATTAACTTAGGTTAGATTGTCTTTACTTTTAGATTAATACTCTCTTTCAAAGGTTTTCCATTCAACTAGATTAGTACTTGGTTAAGCGCTAGTAATCCCCTTGCTCCGCGGATTGACAAGAACCTTGGGAATATCGTGGTGAAAAAGGTGTGGGGTCCGTACGCTTGCGGATCGTAGAGGGATACGTCTTTTATCCGTCAACAAGCCCCTTTTTCTGGCGCCGTCGCCGGGGAGCAAGCCAGTTTGCTACGTTTAATCTAGTATTAATTTTGTTGATTACTAACACCTAACCCTTATTTTCTAAAAAAAAAGAAAAAAATCTTTTTTGTTTTTCTTTCTACTTTTCTTGTGCCTAGATGGATTTGTTCACCTCACCATTGGAAGACGAAGAGATGTCGCTAAGGGAGCTAGCAATGCCGTCAATGGAAGACATTGAGATGCAAAAATCAGATTTGACGTTTGCTACAACCCACTATGAAGTGAAGCCTGGAATCATCAAGTTAGTGGCGACAAAACCATTTAGAGGATTGGAGGATGACAACCCATATAGACACATTAAGGAATTCACGATGTTATGCAACACGGTGCAACAAAAAGGAGTTCCGGCAGCTTGGTTCAAGTGGAATCTTTTTCCATTCTCTCTCGAAGATGAAGCGCGAAGATGGTACACACTTGCGTCCGTTGAAGCAAAAGGAAATTGGGATGAGCTAGTGAAGAAATTTCTTTTGAAGTTCTTTCCCATAAGCAAGGTCCAAGACTTAAGGAGGCAAGTGCTCACTTTCAAGCAAGGAGAGGATGAAGGAATTGATGAAGCATGGGACCGTTTTAATGAACTACTTGAGCGAGGCCCGAACTTGGGATTTTCCGGTGACTTGATGTTGCATACCTTTTATTTTTCACTAACCCCTAACTCGTCTCGTTTTGTAAGCATGTGTGCAGGCGGTGATATAATGGATAAAACAATTAGTGAAGCCGCACAAATCTTACAAAGGATAAGCAATGGACAAAGAACACTACGAGTTTGGCAAAGATGTTGTCGAGAGGAGCAAAATGAAAAAAGCAAGCCCAAGGTGCTTGCTGAAATTTCTGAAAAAGATGAACCGAAGGTCAAGGAAGATGAACCGACCATACAAGAAAGTGAAGATCCACTTCCCAAGGTAAGAGAAGTCATTTCGGATGTTAAAAATGTTGAAACTAACATGAATGTAGGCCTAAGTATGTGGAATGCTAGACCATTGGCGGAGTTCATTCAATCCGGTTGGGTTCAAGTTGATTTCGCCCCACTAATTAACTACCGAAGGAAGGAGGAACGCCAACACGTCGCCAAACTAGTTGAAGATATATTTGATCAAGAGATGAGTGGAGAGTCGATCCAAAAGATGTTTGAAGAAGAAAGAGAAGAAGGAGATGAAGGATGGATCGACCGGTTTGACAACTCAAAGATTTATGATGAAGGAAGAGAAGAGTACAACTGTGATGAGCCTAGTGACTCAAAGGATAAATGGGAGGAGATAGGACTCAAGCTAGATGATAGCTTGTGTACTATTGAAGCCTACACACTAGCAAATCAAGACATGGAAGTACTCAAGGATGAAGGAAAGAGTGAATCAACAAAGAGCGATCTTGACGACATGTGGTACATGGAAGATAAAGAAAGCAACATACAAGTCTTTGAAGATGAAGATCTGGTTGATAAAGAAGACTTCAAAGAAGAGATGAATGCGTACATAGTTGAAGGATTACATGTTCCAAATGATGAGTTTAAGAAATTGCAAGATGGTGATGAAGAGGCAACTACACTTGTTGAGATCGATTCGCCTTCAACACCGCTTGATGAACCAAATATCACTCTTGTTGAAAAATCTCTAAGGCCAAGGTACGCGCTGAAATCTCAAGATATTATTGGTATTGATGTTGATAAATTCAAATACTCATGCTCAACCAATAGTATGAATGATAGTTTAATGTCTATGCCTTGTTCCAATAGTGATCACGTTGATAGGCTAGATTTTCTTGAGAATGAAAAAGAGGAAACATTTATTTTTGATCCAATTAATCTCACACCTAAACAACCTTTTCCTAATGATGAGCTAAGTGCTATGCATGAAACATATGCTTCTTTTATTTACACCTTGACTTGTTGCTACAATTCACATGTGGTGTTAATTATGGACGCGTATGTTTACAATAAGTTTTGTAAATCTCGATCATGCTTTGCGCTTGGTCAAGCTAATGACCTTAAAGAATCATATGTCGGGAAAGGCCCGATTTTCACTAACCATGTAGACAAGGCTTGAATAATGAAAAAAGAAGTCATGCCTAAAAGAGTTGCATGATAAATCATCAACCTCTCCGAATCCCGCGATGGATGCTGTTGTCTTCATCAATTTGAGAGCTTGTTCAGAGGTGTACAAATGAATAAAATGAGATATTCAGAAGCTCTATCGAATTACCATTCCAACGCATCAAGAAACAACAAGTTTGAAGACCCGTGCAAGGAGTTATGGAGGAAACATTGAGCGTTGCGCGTTCTGAAATTTCTGGACAGATTTCATCGCCGAAGTAAAACGGACGTAACTCTCTTGTCCGGAGTCCGATTTGAGCAAATGAAGACTCGTTGGAAAGGAAATTTTGTGCACTATGCAATGGAGTAGAGCTTGAGTATACTTTCTGTTCTGGACATTAAAAAAAATCATGGAGTGAAGGCAGCACCGAAGGATGATAGAGAAGGAGATAACGATGAAACAAAAGGATGCTTTGGGCAAGTCTTCTATAAGTGATCAAGCACAACATGGGAAGTAAATTAAAGCTGCATTGGTACCTTTTCTTCTTGCATGAAGGGCCATGGCTATGCAACGAAAACAAGGTATGTGAGAAAGTCGAGCTCTATGACTTTAAATGAAGCGCTTTTCGGGAGGCAACCCGTTTCTTTATATCTTTACTACTTTCTTAGAGAAAATAAAGAATGGCACTATCTTATGATGATCAACTTGTGGTTATTAATCTAAGTTTAGTTTTCTTTTTAGAACCACCATCATGTTCATGCTCATATTTATTTATTTGCATGCATTGCATTTTGTTATCAACATGATGTTTCTTTGCATGTACATGTTTTGCATATAGTTGCCTTGGTTGTTTTAAGGCTCAATGATGTATGCTTTCATATCCATGTTAATGCTCCAGCTGGGCATTTTCCCTTTGTGATCTTGTGTAAACGTGGTGTTTAAACATGATTTCGGACCATCATCATTAAGTTCGATAAACCTTACTAGCTTTTCATATGTTTTCATGTTGCTTTGGTTAGTTTATAAGCTCTGCAATGCGCTTAATTTTTCTTGTGCTATAAGAGTTATTGATTTAGGGATAGACATGGTGTTTTAACCCTTGATAAATAAACCTTTATGGCTATGGAGAAATTCGGCAACCTAGTTGTAAACATAGTGTTTAGAACTAGGTGAAAACATTGTCTTTGTTTATATGCTTTCCTATCATGTGCATACACACCTTGCACCACGTACACTCATTAGGTTTTTATTCCTCATTAAACTAATTATGCCACAAGTTAAGAATCTTAGGAGACATTGTTGGATTGTTGGCAATTCTATCTACTCCCAACCGTCACCTTGGGGGTAGAATGTGCGTTTAAAACGTCTTACATGCAAGATAAAGACTCTCACTATAAGGAAATTGAAGGATGGTTAAGAAGTTCTTTGTCTTCTTCTTCCATGACTAGCAAAATGCTAAGCATGGGGGAGACCCTGAATCTTCAACACGGAAGTTAACATCACCAGATCAATGCGCGAAAAGCTATCGATCTCATCAAAATTCTGCATGGTCTCGAAGGGAAAACACTGGGTATTTTTGGATATTTAGAAGCCCCATGAAGTTACGATTCCAACAAATCAAGAATCAAGACAATCGGAGGTTCCTACAAGCGGTTATGCCCGAATCACCGAGTGCAACACGTCCTGAAATCAGTTTTGGACAGCACGCAGTGCTGAAGTAAAACGGACATAGCTCCCTTGTTTGAACTCCGTTTTTGATGAATGACCACACGTTGGAAAGGTAATTTCATAAACTTTTCAATAGAGCTATATTTCGATATATTTTCTGTTCTGGACAGAGGGGGAAATCCATGAAAAAGAGACAGCAAGGAGATGATGAGAACAAGAAAGAGGAGATGGTGATGACAACATTGAAGAGAAGGGTGACCAATGACTCCATTAAGCATACAAGATCAAATTCAGAAGTTTAGGAGCATTAATAAATCAAGACAAAAGCAAAAGCCACATCGATACATGGAGATGTCGGAAGAAGGCAACGAAGAATTACAAAGGATGGTAACATCTCCATGGACCTTCTCTTTTCCAAACACAAATGCTTGTAAGTATGCCTTCAACATCAACTAGGTGCAACCTTTTGTTTTTATCTTCAAACAATAACATGGCTACTAGGAGGACAACCTAGGTTTCTTTTTACTTTCAATAGATAAGCATGACCATGTGTTCACCTCAATGTTCTATATTGCCTATGCTTACGGAAAGATGATGAAAGTTGCCGCTTTGTTTTACCTACATGAAGTTATACATGTCTTGGCTAATTGCTCTCTATAATATGATCTGAAATTAATTTAAATACCGACTCTTTTATTTGTGGAGGTGAAATGACTATGCTCTAGACCCACATACATATCTTTGCTCTTTGATTTAAGTTTATGGATAGCCGGATAACTTGTTGTTTTTATGAAAACTTAACTTTTATGCTATCTACATATTTGTGATGCTCTTGCAAAGTTCTACCTACCAAAGCCATATACGTATATGTTTTATGATAACAAAACCCGTAGATTGCAAACATATGTTTTGATGAGTTGGATTAGGATTGAATTCTATGGTTCGAGACTAAGAAGCTGGTCATTCCTTTGTGTAACTTTTTCATGCTAGCCTTTTTGTCCATGCATTGTGGGTTTTCACATCGAAAATTTCACAAACTTCGCTGGGCATCCACCCTAAACCAAAAACATCTTTTTGTGATCACCTCCTTGTCCACAACCCAATTTGAGTATGGAGTAAAATTCTCGATGGAGATTCAAATATTCTGCAATATTATGGAATTTATACTTACTTTAGCGGTCATTTCCCCTCTCTTTTATGCTCGAGGACGAGCATCGTTCAAGCATGGGGGAGGAGTCATTCTCTGACACAAATGCTATGTAAGTATTATGTTGCAAAAAGTTTTGAGGAGCAAAAGAAAAAAATGAAAAATGAAAAAAATATGATAAGAAGAAAATAAAAGTAAGAAAAATAGGAAGAATAAAGTGAAAAAAAAAGAAAGAGAGAAAAATGAGAAGGAAATAAAATAAAGAAAAAAATAAAGATGCTCCTCGGTTCTTTTTGCTTCATAAGTTCTCAAGTGCCTTGATGACAAATCCATACTCAAATCTTCCAACCATGTGCAATCCGATAACGAGGACTTCACTCGTGCCTCGGGATCATCCATTTGCCACTTGCACATGTCCACTTATCTAAATGTGTGTGTTTCATCCCTCTCTCTTTCCAACATTTATTTTCCATGGCCTTTTTGACGAGTCTCGGTAATTCCAATAGACCTCTCTCTTAATTTGACAATATTTCGGATGTCTGTTTTGCTAGGATTGTTTTTAACCTTCCAAGCTCCACATAAGCCTTCCACTATCACATATGAGTAGAGTAGGTTGAAAATAATCTAGTATAGGCTTGAGTGACTTGATGAGATGAGTGTTCCATGAGCTCTTGCAAGAGATTTTCACTTATGTTGGATATGCATCTTTTTGAAAATCTTCCATGTGACAAGGTAATGGTTTGAAGTTCACTCAGGTTTGAGAGCATTGTGTTACATGTGGCTTGTTCTTTATTGTTAGTCTATCTTCCATAATGAAAAAGAAGCCGGTCACAACTTGAACTTTAAAAATAAATTCTTAAGAGAGAGCAATTTGTCTCGTCATGAATGACTAAGTGCGGGGATAACATTGGAAGGCAACGCCGATTTCCCTTTTAAGCGAGGACCACTTACTCGAGGATGAGCAAGGTTTAAGCATGGGGGAGATGTTGACGGTGAATTTCCGTCAACCTAGAGTACTTGTTATACATTGGTTTCGATTATGATTTGCAACTAACCGGCCACTAGGCATACTAATGATATAACAAGTTCACACTTGCATGTCGATTTTGGAGTTTGTTGTTTACGCAGGAAATCTACGCTAATGAGGAGACTTTTGGGATAAGTTCACCAAGCAATTTGGAAGAAGATCATGAAGCCCGACAAGAGTCAAGACACGCGATGAACACAACTCCAAATGACCCGAGGACCGAAGCGTCAACGTGCAAGTCTTCAGGGACTCAACCAGAAAACAGCGAAGCTTGCATAGCAAGGATTCAAGCCTTAACCGTGAAGGAAACGTCGTCAAAGGCCCACATGCAAGTGCACACGAATAAGGGATCACGCGAGAAGCAACCGGGGAGGAAACCGGGCCGAACCGGCCGGAAGTGGGCTGGGGCCGGCCGGCCGGTCCGACCGGCCCAGCCCACTCCGGGGTCGGTTCGGTCCCCCCTTTGCCCTAGGTGTTTGTCTATTTATTGCCTCCGCCGCCGTCGACCGACCCATCGAACAAATCATCCTACCGACGCCAATCACCAGAAAACCGCCGCCGCAAGATGAGGGAGAGAGTTAGATGAGCTTGTCGCAAGGATCAACGCCGGCGGAGAGAAGGAAGCAAGAGGAGGACTCCAAGCCGCTGGCCTAGGGGTGTTCCCAAGCTCCATCGCCGCCATCTTCATCGACGACATTCTCCGGAGTCTCCATCACCCCTATGTGCTTCAATCCGTGTAAGATGATGGGGTAATGTCTCCGTTCATCCCTAGGATTAGATGGATACATGCTATGTGATCGCTACTTGATTCATGGTTTCAATCTATTGTTTTCATGTTGATGATGCTTTGATGATTAAGGTTAGCTACCGTGTTTTTCGGGCGTATGATATCCGCTACTCCCATAGATTCCATCAACATACCGTGTCCATCATAGGTCTAGTCACGAATACCTTAGCGTAGTGACAGTACGAGAGGAGGGAAAGGGCGAAACCGTGGTCACAACCCCCGGTAGATTGGTTTACCGCTTTCGTGTAGTAGATGCATACCATGTTATCCTAGATCCTAGGGAGGGAACACTTATCTTTCTTGCTCACTCTCTTGTGTTCACCCCTTTATCATATAGTTTAACCCTATATTTGTTTGATCAACTTAACTTAGATTAACTTAGGTTAGATTGTCTTTACTTTTAGATTAATACTCTCTTTCAAAGGTTTTCCATTCAACTAGATTAGTACTTGGTTAAGCGCTAGTAATCCCCTTGCTCCGCGGATTGACAAGAACCTTGGGAATCCCGTGGTGAAAAAGGTGTGGGGTCCGTACGCTTGCGGATCGTAGAGGGATACGTCTTTTATCCGTCAACAGATGGTTAGCACAAGAGACAACAAGATTTATACTGATTCAGGCCTTCGAGGAGTAATACCCTATGTCCAGTGTCGGGCAGTCGTGTTCCCGTGCTAGGGTTGTTTGTAGTGAGGGTTACAAACTGGTCGGGAGAGGTGTCGGACCTAGGTCCCTTAGAATGGGTGTTCGGTTCGTCGGCTATCCAACCCTTGTAACGGTTGCTCTCCTCTCCCTTTTATAGATGCAAGGGGAGGGGCAACAAAGGGAAAGAAAATAAAAGTTACAGTGTCGATCATTGAGATGTTCTCTCGTGCGTCGTTGTCCGTCAGGGCGCATTGAAGTGGAGCTGTATTGCTTTGTCGTGGAAGCCGTCGTGTGGCCGGGCGGGGCTGTTCGTACCTGGACACTTGGCGCTCCTTTTGAGTAGTTTGGCGGTGACTCGGCTCGTCCGAGTACTGGACTAGCTCGCCACGTTAAGACCTAAACGTAGGTCTGAGCTCGTCGTAGGGGGTGCTTGAGTGCCTCGGGGGGAGCTTGCGTGCTGCAGAGTTATATATGATGGTGATGTGATGGTCGTGCAGTTGAGCAGAGCCGTATTAAGGCTCCTGTCGGGGCCAGCTGCTCGCGCCGGCCGCCAACTAGTGTGTTTGCATGGCGCGGGGAATTGGTCCCCCACGCGTCGCGGTGAGGACGTTTGCATCTCGGGATCACGCCTTGTGTCGTGGCCCACGCCTCAGCTGGGGACGGGAACTGCTCGTGCGAGGCGGAGACTTGTCGGAGGAGATCCCTCTAGTAGGGAACTGGTCGGAGATGCTCCCAACTGGTCGGAAACAAAACGTCTTGCCAGTGATGGTCATGACAGGGGTCCCTAGTCCTCCTTGTCCTGGATCTTGACCTTCACGTTGTCAATGGTGTCAGAAAGCTTCGTCCCGTGAGTGATTATCTCGCCGTAAAAGAGGGCCCTGATTCGGGCCCTCGTCAATAGATATATAGATTTTTAGATTGGACAGTGCAAACAATTAAGATAATGTGGTTGCACCGTATGCGAGAAGTATATAGTTTAATATAGATATAGAATTAGCAATCAATGCGTCTTGATGGGGTGCTTAGTGGAGGATGACGTGGCGTGTTGGTGGAGGATGACGTGACGCGTTGAGGATTGGTGGGGTGTTTAGTGGAAAATAACGTGGCGCACTGTGATAATTAGCAATCAATACATCTTTATAGGGTGCTTAGTGGGGGATGACGTAGCGCGTTGGTGGAGGATGATGATGATAAGAATAAGTAACTAACCATGGAGACCAAAACAGCACTTGCATCGATTCCCAGTAAACTTGCTGGATGCTGCGGGAAAATGAAGACACCAATGACCAGTGTTAACTCAACCTTGTAATCTTTCATGATTGTACCTAGAAGCATGCCATTAGATATGATACTGACCATTTTGACACCATATAAAATAGGTGAAGTTCCATCCTAGTAACTTTTCCATCAGTAGATAAAAAAATAAAATACCATGCTCCATTTTATTACTAGGAACTGCCTACTATGATTCAAATGAAATTAATAATTTATCCAGACCCAATAGACATATTTGTAGCAGTTCCTTTTACTTTTCATAATGACGAGGGTTTTTAATTTTCTTCCCAATTCAAGTAATAACTTTACAAATGAAGCACAGTAAAATAAAATGGTGACATATTAACTTGAATTCAGTAAATAAAAACATCGACACATCATGGTTTGACATCAACTTGAATTCAGTCAAGCGTTCATGTACCCAGTCAATACAAATTAATTAAAACCTAATTTCTTCTAGAGGAGCAGCAACATTTATTTGTATTTGACCTCCTCGCAGCTTATTAGTACATTCCATCATGTGTCGCATGTGAGGAGAAAAAGCGGGAAAAAAGAGCATCATTGGTTGAAATGTGCTAATTCTGAAACGTACTGTTTGCAAAAGTTTCGATCAGTGTCAAACTTCTCTGACGGGAGCAGATTTGTGAGGTACCAGTATACCTGAGTAGGAGGCCACCACAAATTTAGACAACGAAGGTTTGTCCAAACGGCACACGTATCCTTTTTGACACAAATTCATTGTTGGATTAATTGGGCCTTAGTCTCAATTAATCTTAAAAATTAAAAGGTCCACAAAATAAATGCTAGGGATTTAATCTCGCATTGAAAGCCAATGAGAATCTTAACTAACTTAAAGGTGGACCAATGGTGGACCACTTGTGAAGTTGGTAAAAGGAGAAGAGCTTGCCACACGCGCGCGCGCTCGCTCGCCGCGGGCGTGTCGAGTCGAGTCGAGTCGAGTCCGTGACCGTGAGGTACTCCTGTTTAGGAGACCTCTCTCTTCTCCCTCTGTGTTGCTGCTCTCTGCCATTCCCAACGCAAGCTTTGCGCGCACACTGGGATAGGCGGGCGATAAGGTTTTTGGGGAGCGTACCCGTACGCGCCTGCTCGCTCTTCTGTACGTCTACGTCCCTGTCCGCGAGAACGACTACATCAGCGTGAACGACTACTTCCCGAAGGCCGTTCGTGGGACTTCACTGCAATGACTCGCCACTGCATCACCTCTGTACGACTACACCGAACAAGGTCCCTCCACGACTAGCATGTCTAGTCCAAGGGATAACGGCGCACCGGTTGACTCCGTCAACCGTCCCGCTTTTAGGTACAAACTAAACATTTTCTGTGTAATTTTGTTCGAGTTTTATTTGAGATTTAACTTGAACACATGCACATGCTTTGCTATCACGGGATCACTTATATTTGTCATGAACGTATTAATAATTTCTGGAATTAAAATGTATCGAAAATTTCCTAGTTTTCTAACAATCCAAAAACCTTATATTGTTGATAGGCTTTCGGTAACTAGTTTTGCTGCAACGCTCGAACCAAATGTTTTCGATGGTTCAAATTACAAGCGTTGGAAGCAAAGGGTTACGTATTGGTTGACAGCGATGAGCATCATGCATGTCATACAGGGGAAGCCCGAACAGTTTTCTCCAGAGGAGGAGAAGGCTTTCGAGGCACCGATAACCCGTTTCGTGGTGCCATCTTGAGTGTTCTCGCCGAAAACCTTGTGGACACGTACCTTCCGTCGCCAAGTGGCAAAGATATTTGGGATGCGCTTGAGGCTAAATTTGGGGTTTCGATGCCGGTGGTGAGCCGTATGTCATGGAACGGCTCTATGACTACAAAATGGTTGAAGACCGTTTCGTGGTAGAGCGAGCCCATGAGATTCGGGCGCTAGCTAGAGATCTTGAGAATTATAGCAAGGATGCACCATGTAAGTTGCCCGACAAGTTTGTGGCCGGAGGTATTATCTCCAAGTTACCACCTTCTTGGAAGGACTTTGGAACCTCTCTAAAACACAAGAGGCAAGAGTTTGCTGTTGTCGATCTTATCGGCACTCTTGATGTTGAAGAGAAGGCGAGAGCAAAGGACAAGACACATGATAAAGGGATTGTTGGGTCTTCTAGTGCTAATTTGGTGCAGAAGAATAACAACAATGCGTTCAAAAAGAAGAACAAACCGCATCAAAATCAACCAAAGGCTAAGCAGACGGCTCAGTTCAAGCAGAAAAAGCCGCCAACTGGAAAATGCTACTGTTGTGGTAGCACGAAACACTTTGCTGCAAAGTGTCCGGATCGCAAGGATAAGAAATATGGCAAAAGTGCCAACATGGTTATTAGTGAAACTAGTGGAACGTCGGGGTACGGTAATCTTTTACCTACAGTTCTTTCAGTATGTCAGTCACCTGATTGGTGGATTGATACGGGTGCTAATATTCATGTTTGTGCTGACATTTCCTTGTTTTCCTCTTACCAAGCGAGTGGAATTTCCTCCTTGTTGATGGGAAACGGATCACATGCGCGTGTTCTTGGTGTTGGTTCGGTCGATCTGAAGCTTACTTCGGGAAAGATCGTTCGATTGAAGAACGTGCAGCATGTCCCTACTATCAAGAAGAACTTAGTCAGCGGGTCTCTACTGTGTAGAGACGGTTTTAAATTAGTCTTTGAATCCAATAAATGTGTAATTTCTAAGTTTGGAAGTTTTATTGGAAAAGGCTATGATAGCGGAGGCCTGTTCCGCTTTTCTTTGTCATATGATTGTAATAAAGTTGTGAACCATGTCTCGAATGTTAATGATGAGTCAAATATTTGGCATTCGCGACTTTGTCATGTTAATTTTGGTTGTATGATGCGTCTTGCAAACTTGAGTTTAATTCCGAAATTTACCTTAGTCAAAAATTCTAAGTGCCATGTGTGCGTTGAATCAAAACAACCTCGCAAGCCTCATTTTTCGACTGAGGCGAGAGACTTGGCACCTCTAGAACTAATTCATTCTGACTTATGCGAGATGAATGGTGTGTTGACAAAAGGTGGTAAAAAGTTTTTCATGACTCTGATAGACGATTGTACTAGATTTTGCTATATCTATTTGTTGAATTCTAAAGATGAAGCATTACAATACTTTAAAATCTATAAAGCTGAAGTAGAAAACCAACTTGAGAGAAAGATCAAAAGAATTAGGTCTGATCGTGGTGGAGAGTATTTTTCTAATGTTTTCACTGCGTTTTGTGAAGAACACGGAATAATTCATGAGAGGACGCCTCCCTATTCACCTCAATCAAACGGGGTAGCCGAAAGAAAGAACCGCACTCTAACTGATTTGGTTAACACCATGTTAGACACAGCGGGACTTTCCAAGGAATGGTGGGGTGAGGCTATATTGACTGCATGTCATGTCCTGAATCGTGTTCCTGTAAAGAACAAAGAGATAACACCATTCGAGTAATGGGAAAAGAAAAGGCTAACACTTTCATACTTACGGACTTGGGGATGTTTGGCCAAAGTGAATGTGCCTATAACCAAGAAACGTAAACTAGGACCTAAAACTGTCGATTGTATCTTTCTTGGTTATGCTCTACACAGTGTGGGTTATAGGTTTTTAATAGTGAAGTCTGGAGTACCTGATATGCATGTTGGCACCATCATGGAATCCAGAGACGCTACATTTTTTTTAGGACACTTTTCCTATGAAAGAGATAGATAGCACATTTAGTCATGAATTGTCTATTAATAATGAACTCAAAGAACCTGCTGTTTTGATAGAACACAATGAACAACCACATGAGAAAAATCCTGAGGAGGATGGCAATGAAGCTCTTAGAAAGAGCAAGAGACAGAGGACTGCAAAGTCCTTTGGTGATGATTTCATTGTGTACCTCGTGGATGACACTCTTAGAACCATTGAAGAGGCATATTCCTCTCCGGATGCTGACTATTGGAAGGAAGCAGTTCGGAGTGAGATGGACTCTATTATGTCTAATGGTACTTGGGAGGTTGTGGAGCGTCCCTATGGGTACAAACCTGTAGGATGCAAGTGGGTGTTCAAGAAAAAGCTTAGGCCTGATGGTACTATTGATAAGTACAAGGCAAGACTGGTGGCTAAAGGCTATACTCAGAAAGAAGGAGAAGATTTTTTCGATACTTACTCACCGCTTGCACGATTGACCACTATTCGAGTACTACTTTTCTTGGCGACTTCCCATGGTCTTATCGTTCACCGGATGGACGTTAAGACAGACTTTCCTAAATGGAGAGTTGGAGAAGGAGATCTATATGGATCAGCCAGATGGATTCGTAGTAAAAGGTCAAGAAGGGATGGTGTGTAAATTGGTAAAATCTTTGTATGGTCTTAAGCAAGCTCCTAAGCAATGGCATGAGAAGTTTGACAAAACTTTAACGTCAGTTGGCTTTGTTGTGAATGAAGCTGACAAATGTGTGTACTATCGCTATGGTGGGGGCGAAGGAGTGATCCTATGTTTGTATGTAGATGACATACTGATATTTGGGACAAGCCTTAATGCGATTAAGGAAGTGAAAGAATTCTTGTCTCAAAGCTTCGAGATGAAAGATTTGGGGGAGGCTGATGTGATTCTAAACATTAAACTAGTGAGAGAAGGTGATGGTGGGGTTGTTCTTACACAATCTCATTATGTGGAGAAAATCTTGAGTCGTTTTGGTTACAACGACTGCAAGCCAGCTCCAACACCTTATGATGCTAGTAAAATGTTAAGGAAAAACATAAGAATAATGAGAGATCAGCTGAGATACTCCCAAATCATTGGTTCACTAATGTACCTAGCTAGCGCTACTAAACCCGACATCGCATATGCTGTGAGCAAACTGAGTCGGTTCGTGTCTAACCCGAGAGATGCTCATTGGGAAGCTCTTGAATGGGTAATGCGCTATCTGAAAGGAACAATGAACTACGCGATTCACTATACTGGGTATCCTAGGGTACTAGAGGGTTATAGTGATTCGAATTGGATCTCTGATGCAGATGAGATTAAAGCCACAAGTGGATATGTTTTTACACTTGGAGGTGGCGCTGTCTCCGGAAGTCTTGCAAGCGGACCATCTTAACGAGGTCAACTATGGAGGCGGAGAACTCACCGCATTGGACACCGCCACGTTGAGGCTGAATGGCTTCGTGAACTCCTTATGGATTTAACGGTAGTTGAAAAACCGATACCGGCAGTCCTCATGAACTGTGATAATCAAACGGTGATTGTCAAGGTGAATAGTTCAAAAGACAACATGAAGTCATCTAGGCATGTAAAGAGGCGGCTGAAATCTGTCAGGAAAATGAGAAACTCTGGAGTGATAGCCTTGGACTACATCCAAACGGCTAAGAATCTAGCAGATCAATTCACAAAGGGTCTTTCACGTAATGTGATAGACAATGCATCCAGGGAATTGGGCATGAGACCCGTCAGCGTTATTCAGTAGTGGTAACCTGTCCTATGTGATCGGAGATCCCGTGAATTAGGATAGTGAAACAAACTATTGTTTAACAGAGAGAAGAGAACCTTTGAGAAAGGCTCATTCCAGTAGAGATGCATTTCTCTTCTAAAATCTGTATGGCAGGTTGGTGAAAAACCTTAATGTGATCCGAGTGGCTCAAAGAGGAGCAAAGATGTTGGCCTACAGAACATCTTAAAGGATTGCACCTATATGGGTCTGATTGCTAGTCACAATCTATGAGATAGGGTGATCTCTAGATACCCATGAAAGGCATGGAGTATGACTTATACGCTCCAACCCGAGGGGATGCTTATAGCAGCCTAGTACTGGCAAGGGGCTCTAGTCAAACTTGTTTGCACGAAACTGCCAATTCAAGGCATAGTCCATTGGTCAGTTGTGAATGAGTGTAGCTTTTGTCTCAGGTGGATGTTCAACTTAACAGTCTCCACCATAAAGTCAGTATATCAAAACAAGAGTTGAGAAGAGGACATTTCTTTGTGTACCTTGAAATTCTTGGTGGGGGTTGTTGGATTAATTGGGCCTTGGGCCATTTAGTCTCAATTAATCTTAAGAATTAAAAGGTCCACAAAATAAATGCTAGGGATTTAATCCCACATTGAAAGCCAATGAGAATCTTAACTAACTTAAAGGGTGGACCAATGGTGGACCACTTGTGAAGTTGGTAAAAGGAGAAGGGCGTGCCACGCGCGCGCGCGTTCGCTCGCCTCGCCGCGCCGCGCCGTGGGCGTGGCGTGTCGAGTCGAGTCGAGTCGAGACCGTGACCTATGCACTGTTTTTGTCATTCATGTCGATCATTCATGTCAGCCATAATCCTCTGTATTAAAACGACCGTTACTGGTAACTGATGACGTTGAATACAGCAGTTACTGGTAACTGTCGGTTAATGAGAATTATGGCGGTCAGCAGCGTCCAGGTTCATTCCCTCCTCCTCTCCTCTGCGCCTATATAAGAGGACTTCTTCCTCTGGCACAGACACAGATTCTCACATCAGGCACTCCTGTTTAGGAGACCTCTCTCTTCTCCCTCTGTGTTGCTGCTCTCTGCCATTCCCAACGCAAGCTTTGCGCGCACACTGTTTGCGTGAGCAGTTGCCTCCGAACCTCGTCCACCTAGCGATCCTTCTCGGGATAGGCGGGCGATAAGGTTTTTGGGGAGCGTACCCGTACGCGCCTGCTCGCTCTTCTGTAAGTCTACGTCCCTGTCCGCGAGAACAACTACTTCCAGTACGACTACGTCCTCCGCGAGAACGACTACTTCCAGTACAACTACGTCCTCCGCGAGAACGACTACATCAGCGTGAACGACTACTTCCCGAAGGCCGTTCGTGGGACTTCACTGCAACGACTCGCCACTGCATCACCTCTGTACGACTACACCGAACAAGGTCCCTCCACGACTAGCATGTCTAGTCCAAGGGATAACGGCGCACCGGTTGACTCCGTCAACCGTCCCGCCTTTGGGTACAAACTAAACCTTTTCTGTGTAATTTTGTTCGAGTTTTATTTGAGATTTAACTTGAACACATGCACATGCTTTGCTATCACGGGATCACTTATATTTGTCATGAACGTATTAATAATTTCTGGAATTAAAATGTACCGAAAATTACCTAGTTTTCTAACATTCATTTCATGGAAAAAGAGAAATTGCAACTCTCATGCATACATTTCAAGAACGGATAGTGTAAGCTATTGCTGATTTTGGAACCCAAACCAGAGAAGATGGATCAACTGATCTAAATGCGTCAACTGATCATTGATCACCATTGTGGCTTTGTCCATAACTCAAAGGCTGACTGAAGGACCAGTGCTTTTCTGTCGTTGGAGATCAACAACCTGATGATGAGCTCTGAGTTTCATTTCCTGGACTGGACGCGCCACATCCTTTCTTCTGCCGCGCGGCTTGCTTCCTCGCTCCTCTGCTCTGCTCGTCTTTTCATCGTTCACCAGCGGATGGGGTGCGCCCTGCGCGCCGACCTTAAAAAAAACTTATAATTGGTCCAATGGACGCGCATTTATACTGAAGATGAAGGGGATGATCACTCCTTGTGAACGTTAGGATATAATATCATTTACACTGATCTCCCTCTTAACTTGGAAAACATAACAACCAGTAAAGAAATGGCCTTGATGAAAAACAGGTTATTCCCCTACAGTTGAGGGGTCTCTGAGCACTAAAAAGTAATCACTATTATTGATTCAAGCCGTAAGAAGAGCATCATTCCTCCTAGTCTATGAAAATCAAAAAGTAGATACAACAAAATCAAAGACATTCTAGGAACGTAAATAAATTGAGCACATCATGAGGTGCTCAACATACATCAAAGCACACATTTACTCTCTCTCTCTCTCCCTCCCTCCCTCCCTCCCTCCGATTATGCTAGCACCATCAAAAGATGCACTGCAAATGTAGTACTATTACACACACTTCAAATTTAGGTTCTGCTTGAACCATTGATTCACAAAATCAGTCCAAAAGATATAGAAGGCATCATGTTCATAACTGCGGTGTGGGTGGAAAGACATCAAGTGGTTTCTTCTTCCCTTGCAAATGGAGCAGAAAGAAAATATGTAAGAGCATGGTACTGAAAAGCAGATCTAATGAAGGACTCGTCATCAGGATATGTAGGATGTAGCTTTTTTTTACCACCACCTGGTTGCTGCCTCGAGAATTTTGATGCCTCGAGAACCTAGTTATTACTGCAGTAAAGGACAATTTTGATGCCCTAATCAAAACAAAAGTGGTAGCAAACTTCATCCGAGCGTGAAAGCAACAACATAAGACTAACCTGTCTTGTGCAGCGCTAACATCGGTAGCGCTAGCAGTTTCAGCAGGTACATTTGAAATCCTTACATGTTCAATCTGCACGATGAAACAAAAAACAATATCAAACCATATATCGTAATCATAGCAAGAAGACACTTTTACGGGTAAAATGAACTTGGCATACAAATAAGCTTTGCTCTACACTTCTAGCACTGCATCTTTTTCTTTTTTGAAAAAATCTACTACTGCATCTTGATCACCATCATTCTTACCAAGAATGGATGCTTCCTCGTCTTCATCACCGTTGCTGTCAGAGGCAATTTCTACATGGGATCACCTGCAAAAGAAAACGAAAATGATCATCAAATGAAAGAAATAAAAAGGTCATTTAGATGTAGCAGTGTAAATATCTATGGACTCACCTAATGGTCAAGCCGTGTTTTTTTCATTGGGGTTGACACATCAGAGTTTTCACAATGACAACTTCATATATGAAAATAGGTGTAGCAATGCTACCTTAAATTCCCATGGATCCATATCTCCAAGCTGCATAGCAGTCTTATCCTCTAAATTTTTTTATGCTCAAGAGCCATAAACAGTTGCTCACCAGCTGATATCCATTCAATCTTATTGTGTGCATCGAGCATCCTGTAGACCTGTACATATTTGATTTTAAGCCACAAATCAGAGAGGCAGGGGGACGGCTGCAGCCTGCGCTTGATGCTATAATGAAATGTAAATTGGCGAAAGGAATTGTACCGATCAAAGAACCTTTTGATCCCAGGAATCTCCTCGGTAATATACCACTTGCATGCAAACCCACCACTCGATCAGTATTTCCAGCTGTGTTGGTGAAATGGAAACAGAAAGATGTGAGCATATCAAACTCTACGGGCCAACGATAGCTAGGGCAACATGCACAATTAACCCACCTACAAAAATAGCAACAGGAGATTCCTGACCAACGGAATGCACACTCTCGGCATCAAAGTGAGTGGCCCTGCTACCCCATAGCACTTAATTGATCTGATTGTTTCTAGAGAACAGGAATGTAACAAAATAAAGTTAGTTATATTAATTTCCAAAGAAATCAAACTAAAGATCCCATTTGCAAGATGGACATAACCTAAGATCTTTCAAAGAGTCCCTTTTAGCTGTGCTACTTTGGTTCAAAGAAAGATGCGCATATGCCACTTCAGAGACACCAACTATTATTCCAATGGTATCTGAAAAGTGAATAGGCTCACTTGCCAATGGACTACTAATTGTCATCCCATTATCCAATTAATAAACATTTTTTTGACATTTAATGAATACATAAACATTCATCACCAGAGGGAGGGAACCGCGCCGGCAGAGGACTTATGGAGATAGTATAGAGAATTCCTTAGCGGGGTGCTCCTGTATAGTTTTGTATGATTATACTAGAGAGAAGTATATACGGGGAGAACGTGTGGAGCATAACACACGTGACCCGTTACATGAATACAATGCATAGTGAAGGAACAAGTTACTCACCCAAAGCTAGTACTGCCTCACGGACGCAAGAACACCGACACTTTGACCGACTGCACTCGGGCTGAGGCTTCCCCTCGAAGGCTCCGCGCTAGCGCTCCCCATCTCTTCCTCCTCCCGGCCCCCTCCCTCCCGGCTCCGACGAGCTCGCCGCAGCGGGAAGGGAGAGGGGGCCCGTCCTTGTTTAGTAGTAATTGGTACTAGCTAGCTCATTGTACTAGTGGTCGTATGGCTTTGTCTCGTGTCCTGTTGAGGGTTGCTCTGCTAGTTGTTGCTGTCGGAGCTCTCTCCACCGACCTCGTCGTCGGCCCTCCCCAGGTGCGTAGCTTCCTCCAGCAGCTTTCCCCCATTCCCTCCCGCTCCCTGCTGCTAGTGCCACTCCACCGCTGCCTCAGATCCGGTTGGATTGGCAGCTGCTCCTGGCCCATCTGGTCTAGATCCAGTCTTCCTTTGGGCAGATCTGGTTCTGCAGTTGGTTTTAGGTTGCATCCCCTCCCCGGTCGTGTCTGGCGGTGTCCTCGTTTCATCCGCCTGCCCCGCCTCCACTGTTACTGCGCAGCCTTCAAGCAAGAAGATCAAGTTCATCACGGTGCAACATCATCTGGTGCTGACCCGACGACCTTGCCTCCACCTGGGTATCGACATCAAGCCTCTTCTTGTAGCGCTGACGACGAGTTTTCTACTTATTCTTTGGTCGCCTGGTGTGGACTCCATCGAAGGCTATGTCGATCCTACCTCAACCGACGCTCGGCGCGGTCCTCTCATCCGGCTGTCCTCGCCTCTTGGGGCGAAACATCAACATATCGTCGGCGAGTTCGTCTTCGTTGACACCACTGTCTCTGTTGTAATCCGGTCGATTGACCATTTTGTAATACAGTCTTCTTTGTAGGACTGCTTTGTAAACTGATTGCTTAATATATAAAGTTGTTTGTTGTAAAAAAATTACTGAGATAATGCATCACATTGTAATAAAAGTTGCACGTGCATACTGAAATAAAGCATCGCATCATGACTTGATTAGATTTAATAAATTCTTTCCACGAGACTGTTGCAATATGTGTAATTATTTACTTTTTTTTACATCCAATAATTCATGCATGTGTCCATACATGCAATATATATAGGACGGGTGAATAATACTTTTCTAACTATATAAACAAGAGCCAAGCCACAGTATAGATGATCGTGAGGTGATGCCCCGTGATGTCAGTAAATGATGTTCTTTTGTTCATACGGAAAAAATAAGATAAAAACCAGCTCACGTGTCATATGTGTGGTGTGATCTGCTGAGCCAACCACGGCAAACAGTCTCCATGGACGGGTGTGATATACGTGAAATCTCGGTACGTAGGTCCGGGCCCACATTCATCGTGGAGCGGAGCGGACGCTCTTTTGTTCATACGGTCCTCTTCGTATGAGATATCAGCAGGCGGTATTCGTACTTTTTTTTTGTCAGAACAAACCAGTCACCACCAACCAGTCAGCAGTACATTTTCTCTCGTAATAAATCAACATCAGTCACCAGTTACCAGTCAAACAAATTGTTAGGCAGTGTCGACACGTACGTGAGGAAGCCCATCACGCCGAGCGAAGCAGTCGCATGCAGTAGGAGCGTGCTTTTCCAACGAAAATTAAAATGAAGATGCAACGACCTGCAGTAACCAATTCAAACATACAATTAGTCACGATGTTTCTACTCCTTGTTGTAAGGAGAAATCTCCAATAACCTTTCTAAATTTTACTCTCTAAATCGTTATTTAGAGAGCTATTAGTATTAAAATTGTTTTTATATCTTTTTCACCTTCCAACGTTTCTATTTCTTATGTGCATCTTCTATATTTGACTAGTTAAAATCCGAAATAAATGAATATATTTGGATGACCATTTAAATAAGTTGTTGGAATATATTTTTCACTAAAATCTATATTTCTACTATTTATAAATAAAATAGAGATCTCGTGGAGATGCTTTAAGTACTTCATCCGGTATCCGTTCCTTTATATAAGCATTCCAACCATTCAAACTCAACAAGCAACAGTGTAAGAAAATGACATCTATACTCCTCATTTTACACTATCCACCAACTCTCTACCCACCAACCAACTTCATTTCATTTTGTCCTATCCCTAGGAATGCTTATATTCTGACAAAAATTTTGAACCCTAGGAGGAACGAAGGGAGTAGCTAGCTAGCGCGTATCTCTTTATTTAGAGAGAGAAACTTTTGGGTCTCCTTCCAAGGTCTATTAGGAGTATTGAACGTAGACTAGTTAGTTGCAAAAATAATTACACGAATGGACTAGAAATTGCGAGACGAACCCATTAAGTCTAATTCGTCATTAGAGATTGATTACTATAGCATGACGTTGTCTAATCATGACAAAATTATACTCGTTGGATTCATCTCGAAAATTAAGATAGGGGTTGTGTAATGAGTTTTGTCAGTATTCCACATTTAATACTCCTAATTAGTGTCCGGAGCTTGATGTGACGGGTAGTTGGTGAAACTTAGGGGAAATAGAGCCCTGCGCGAATTGAAAGCAGCCGGCCGCGCTGCTGGTCGTCATTCTTACGTACCATCGCCATCGTGTGCTAGGCGAAGTTAACATCGTGTACTAGGCGAAGTTAAGCTATGGCGGCTGCAGGTGTGGGGGTGGGTTTAGCCGCACGCCCGCACGGGTAAGGTAGCTGCCACCTAACCCTTCTCGCCTCTCTTCTCTGCAACTCTGCTCCGCGAATAAATGCACCACCGCCAGCAGCAACTAACCGCGACAAGTTAAGCACCACCAGCAGCAAACATGCACGACGACACGCCGCCGGTGCGGTCCGCCGGCGACGCGGCGCGCATGGTTTGGGCGGAGACGAAGAGGCTGTGGGGCATCGGTCTCCCCATCGCCGTGAGCATGGTGAGCATGTACGCCATCAGCTCCATCACCCAGATGTTCATCGGCCACCTCGGCAACCTGCCGCTCGCCGCCGCCTCCATCGGCCTCTCCGTCTTCTCCACCTTCGCGCTCGGCTTCCTCCTCGGCATGGGCAGCGCGCTCGAGACGCTCTGCGGCCAGGCCTTCGGTGCGGGGCAGGTCGCCATGCTCGGCGTCTACCTCCAGCGCTCCTGGATCATCCTCCTCGCCTCCTCCGTCCTCATGGCGCCCTTCTTCGTCTTCGCCGAGCCGCTGCTCCTGCTCATCGGCCAGGAACCCGACGTCGCGCGCGAGTCCGCCCGCTTCACGCTCTACATCCTCCCCTCCGTATTCGCCATGGCCATCAACTTCGCCGCCGGCAAGTTCCTCCAGGCGCAGAGCAAGGTCGTCGTCCCGGCCTGGATCGGCCTCGGGGCCCTCCTCCTGAACGTCCTCCTCAACTACCTCTTCATCGTCGTCCTCGGCTGGGGCCTCCCCGGCGGTGCCGCCGCCTACGACCTCGCCCACTGGGCCATCGCACTGGGTCAGATGGCCTACATCGTCGGGTGGTGCGGGGACGGGTGGAGGGGGTGGTCGTCCGCCGCGTTCCACGACATCTGGGCATTCGTCAGGCTCTCGCTCGAGTCCGCCGTCATGCTCTGCCTCGAGATATGGTACATCGGCCTCATCACGGTCCTCACCGGCGACCTCGGCGACGCGCCGATCGCCGTCGACTCCCTTGGCATATGCATGAACATCAACGGGTGGGAAGGGATGATCTTCATCGGCCTGAACGCCGCCATCAGCGTCCGGGTCTCCAACGAGCTCGGCTCCGGCCGCCCCCGGGCCGCGTGGAACGCGGTCGTGGTGGTCGTCGCCGAGGCGCTGCTCATCGGCGTCCTCTGCATGGCGCTCGTGCTCATCTTCAGGGACAGCTTCTCCATCATCTTCACCAGCGACGACAGACTGCGGCGCGCCGTGTCCAGGATCGCCGGCCTGCTGGGCCTGACCATGGTGCTGAACAGCGTGCAGCCGGTGGTGACGGGGGTGGCCATCGGCGGCGGATGGCAGGGCCTCGTCGCCTACATCAACCTCGGCTGCTACTACATCTTCGGCCTGCCGCTGGGATTCCTTCTCGGGTACAAGCTCAACTACGGAGTCGGGGTGAGTATCTAGTACTCCAAATTAAAGAAATACAGTACTAGATATTGATTGTATGAAATTAAATTAATTTGGAGTATTTGATTAATCATCAATTGGTTGCATGAAATTAATTAATTAATCAATCACGAGTTCACGACCGTGCATCATCTCATCTATCGCAGGGGATTTGGTCCGGCATGCTTTGCGGTATTGCCGTCCAGACGCTCATCTTGGTCCTTGTGGTCTGCAGAACGGATTGGAAAGCAGAGGTCGGTCTGCCTGTCTGTCTTGTTATCTCTTGTAGCTACTGCTCACTCTGTCCAACTAATTAATTTTGCTTATCATATCATCTTGTTGCATTGCAAACCTCTGATTAATTCTGCAACTGCAGGCCGCCCAAGCTGCAAGCCGTGTGCAAAAGTGGGGCGGCAAGGGCGCCACTGATGAGCAGCTCAACAAGCCTCTCCTCGAATGAAATGAAGGCGCCTCGATCTAGTCTAGCATGCATGCATATCCTGCGAGTTTAGTATCATTATTTTCTTTACCCTTTAATTTGAAAAAACATGAGCACCATCTCGCTACGTAACTGATGAAATTCTCGAGGCTTTTGCAATTGGATGTGTCCATCAGCTAGCAAATTGCTATGCTTTGCCTTGTCAATGACTCAAAGCAGCAAAAGTAAATTTTGATCCACCAGTACCTATGGTAACACTATCTACTTGGACATTTCAAGTTTAATTTCTCTCCACACATAAAAGGGATATATAGATCGGACAAGGGGTTCTAGTCAAGTCATTAACTGCGTGCCTCTGTCCAGATCAAGGAGGTAGGAGGATTTGAACTGATGGAGATACGTAAAAAATGTGGCTACTCATTATTACACCTCGGATGATACGTCCATCAGGTACTTCACTGCATATAGCGAACGAAATAGTAGCGGACATTTGGCATTCGCTACTGCTTTGTTTTTGGGCGGCGTCTCGCCGCCGCCGGCAACGTCTCACGCTCGCACCCCCAGCTTCGCCTCGCCGCTGCCCAAGCGAGCTGCCGGATGCTCGGTGGCCACGACGGCTGCGGCGAGGAGCCCCACCTCCTCTGAACAGTTTTCCCTTCTTTCTCTTTCCTCTTCTCCACCACCGCTGGTGTAACGAGCGGCGCCGGCCAACCATTGTCTAGCGTGAAGGGATACCTTCACACCCCACCCCCCGCCCCCACACACGGATCTGCCTCCGCTGGTGGAGGCGGATTTGGCACGGGACGGGGCCAGAGACTCCATTGACCCAGCATCCTCGGCCGCCATCCACTTCCCTCAGGTCGCGGCGGAGCCGGCCCACCACCCCCAGTGGCGGAGCCAGGATAAAAAAATTATCTATGGCAAAGTTATGTCATGTTTAGTTTGGTGAAAATCATTAGAGAAATTTTTGTGGTCCTCTAAAAGATTATTAGGAATAGATGAATTACAAAAGTACTTACACGGTTAGGCAATCGTGAGACGAATCCATTAAGACTAATTCATCCATTGTTAGATATTGTTTAATGTAGCACAACGATGTCTAATTATGACATGATTAGTCTCGTTAGAGTTGTCTCCAAAAATTAGGAGGGATATGAAATGAGTTTTGTAATGAATTAACATCTAATACTCATAATTAGTGTGCACTGATTGTAGTTGAAGAAATTTTTGTGAACTAAACATGACCGTACTAATTATAGGTATAATCATCAATATGCATACATATATTGATATCATCATGTGAAATTGGACGGCGGCGTCAAGGGCACCTACATCAGCATGACACAATCGCTACAGGGCAAAGGCCGAAGAGGGCAGAGTGCAATATTGATTATGTCTCTATTGTCTTCTTTATTCTTCAACCGTTCATTAGATACAGCGCAAGCGCAAGGAATTGCAGCATCAAGCAGAGATTGAACGTTGGGGTGGGAAGTTTGCCAAAGGCCAGGTATGGAGGCCGCCATGGCTCGCCATACTGGAGGCTCCGCCACTGCCACCCACCATTGCGCCTTCGCCCCAGTGCAGCCGCCTCTCCGGCATCTTGGGTTGTGGGGGCGGTCGCTCTCTGGTCGCTCGTTGGTCGTCGAGAATATGTCTGGCCACGTCTGGCCCGGCCATCCCGTGGGGCTGCTTCGAGCTACAACTTGCATGACGGGGTTATGAGGCAACACTGCACTGCCGTCATCGGCTTGCAGCGGCTTCAAGGTTGCATCTTGGGGGTTCCCGGGCCTGCCCTCAATCCAGATTCGTGCGTGTCGCGGCTTCATCATCGTCGTGCTTGTGGTCGGCGCAACTGGTCATCATTTCGTGGTTTTGTGACATCTTGTGGTACCATGCCTTATCTAGTTGTCTGCTTCATCGGCGAGATGGGAGGATGAGTATCATCTTTCCCTTGATGCTGCATGTTGTCGGCACTCCATGATGACTTTTGTTGCTTCGAAGTCCACTTTTCGTCATCTTCGAGTGTTGTTGGATATTGGAGGGTGTCGCCTTTCTCCTCGTGGTCGTTATTTTGTCGTCGTGGTCGCTTCGTAGTTGTGTTGGCCACGTGCCTGCAATTACTCTTACTCTCATTCCCATTACATTCAATTGCTCGTTGCTTCTACATTGTTGACCTCTCAACCCAACTTGGGAGGTAGTTGCGAGGAGTTGGATTTGGATGCCTTAGCGAAAGCTCTTCCAGCACTTGCTAGTGTCAACAACGGTCGTTGTCCTTTCTGTAGCTCACCTCGTTGGGGGCGTTGTCGTGGCCACCAAACCCATTTGGCTCCGCCGGGTGAAAACTTGGTCTCCTCCTTCGCGGGTAGATGGACAATGGTGGTGTCGGTCGGTGTCGCTTCCCCCTTGGAGGCATCGTTTTGCAGGGCATCCTCGCGCTTCCTCCGTCGGCTATGGGTTGTTAGACACTCAGTGATGTGTGTGCGCTCTTGGTGTACTTTCTTTTGTAGATTCAACCACCTTGGGTCGTATGTTTGTGCACTAGTGGCACTTTGGGTTCTTTTAGCTTCCTTTGTTGTTGGTCGTTGACGAGGGCCCGGATTAGGGCCCCCCTTTGACGGCAAGATTATCTCCCCTAAGACAACAAGATGATCCAACAAGATTAACAACGTGAAGGCCAAAATTGACAATGTGAAGGCCAAGATTGACAATGTGAAGGCTAAGATTGACAATGTCAAAGCAAAGATTCAGGACAAGGAGGAGGAGGAACCCTGGTCAAGACCCACACTGGCAAGACGTCTAGTCTTTGGCCAGTTGGCTGCATCTCCGACCGGTTTCCCACTAGAGGAAAGTCTCTGCCTCGCACGACAAGTCTCCGCCTCGCATGACAAGTATCCGCCTTGCACGACAAGTTCAGTCCCGACTGGTTTGTGAACCTAGACGCACGGCTCGAGCATCGCCACCGACGCGCGTGGAGGAACGAATCTCCACGTCATACAAGTACAACAGCTGGCGGCCATGCAGGCGGCCCACCCCGCCAAGAGCCTTAATGTCGGTCTGACCAGCTGCGTGGCCATCACATCTCCATCATCTCTCACTCTGCTGCACGCAAGCTTAGGAAAGACTCAAGCACCCTCTACGACACGCACAAGCCTAGACTTAGGCTCGGGCGTGGCAAGCTAGGCAAGAACTCAGGCAGACTGAGACAAGCCCAAACTACTCGGGGAGGAGGCCAAGCGTCCTGGAGTGAACAGTCCAGCCCGGCCACGCGGCGGCTCCCCCGAAAAGGCATCACGACTTGGCTTCAATGCACCCTGACGGACAACAACGTACGACGGGACGTGCCAGCTGCCAAGCACTATAACTCGTTTTTACTTCCCCTTGTGCCCCTCCCCTTGTGACTATAAAAGGGAGAGGAGGGCGACGGTTACAAGGGTTAGACCTTTATAGGATCGAACACCATCTCCCGGGACTTGAGCTCGAACACCCTCTCCCGACCAGCTTGTAACCCCTACTACGAGCACACTTGGCTCAGGAACACGACAGCACCGCATTGGAAGTAGGGTATTACTCCTCGGAGTATAAATCTCATTGTCTCATGCGCTAACCATCCGAGCCCAATGCACGATCGATATAAATTTACTGCCGACGGTAGAAACCCCGATAGTTGGCGCGCTAGGTAGGGGCACATCGTGTGTCTCGACGAACTCCAGTGGATCGGATGGACGGGGCAGAGTCACGCTGACTCCTGGGACCACCATGCGCTTCGACTCCCTCAGCTTCGTCTACACCGGGCCGGTGGAGCCCATTGCCAGACGCATCTTCGCCCAGCCGCCAATCCCCAATGTCCTCACGGGGGCTGCGGGATGCGAGCCTTTCGTCTGAGGCATCTCGGACGACATCATCATCAGCATGTTGGGGCCAAACCCAACGCAAGAGCGTTTTAGGCTCGCCGCCTACTACCTCACTGACCTCGCCTTCGAGGCCAGCGGAGACGGACTGCTGGGCTGGGGGGAGTTCATGGAGCGCTACACCGCGATGTACCCCCGTGGACAGCCCGGCCTCCCGAACGACCCGGTCACAGCCTACGTCAACAACCTCCGCGCGATCGGCACCGCCCCTGGGTCTGCGACGACTCGGGGGACACGGACCACGCGACGCCGCGACCCCCACGCGGGAGTGCAACGTCTGCGTGGTCTCTTCATCGAGCAGCTCCGAACCGTAGGCAGCACCGCGCCACAGCAGCGCCGACAATCAGCGGCGTGCGCGGCTCGACGAACTCGCGGAGGCGAGACACCAGCTCGACGAAGAGCTGGCCCTTCTACGCCAAGAGCTTGACGTCGACGCCGAGCCTCGCGATCGACAACACGTGCAGGACGTTCCTATGCAGGGGGAGCCCCGCGAGGGGAATGACAACCGGCGCGAGCACTGCCTGGCTGCAGACCAGCCGCACGGTCGCGCACCTACGCCGCCGGCACGCGGGGCCGGTGCCCGACAACAACCGACGCGCCAACACAGGCGCGAACATCGGCGTGAACGTCGACGCTGATGCTCAGGCACTTTTCTGGCAGGCGTCCCAGAACCTCGCCGCTGCGGCCATGCTGCCGCGCGGCTGCCCAGAGCCTGCAACCTCCGAGGAACGACGAGTTCGCCAGCAGCTAAAGGCGCTGCTCAAGGCTGCAGCAGCACAACAAGCGAAGAGCTCCGCCTCGAGCCAGCGCTCGGAGCGCGAGCGGGCTGGAGCGCCATCCGCCCACGGCCCGAATCCGCCTCCTCCCAGCACCAGGGGCGTGGGGAGGGAGTCGGAGCCGCGACACCTACGGTCAAGAGTCGACTCAGGCCCAACAGTGACGCTCGGAACAAGATCGAGGCTCGATGATGAGCCGAGAGTGTCGACAACAATCGCGACAATCGCTCACACCACCACCACGACCGTGAGCGCAGCTGGTCACCAAACCAGCGAGGTCCGTGGGCTTTTGGCCGGAGCATCCACGACGCGAAGTTCCCCTCGTGCTTCCGAGTACTGACCAATGTGTCTAGATACGATGGGGACACCAAACCCAGCGTATGGCTTGAGAACTATCGGCTTGCATGCCACGCTGGTGGAGTGACCGACGACCTTTTCGTCATCAAGAACTTGCCGCTCTACCTCGGCGACTCTGCGCGCACCTAGCTCGAGCACTTGCCACGCGACAAGATCAACGACTGGACCGACCTACGTCGAGTCTTCGTCGGCAACTCCAGGGCACGTACACTCACCTCGGCAAGCAGTAGGAGCTGCGCAACTGCAAGCAGCAGTCAGGGGAGAGTCTCCGTGAGTACATACGGCGCTTCTCCAAGCACTGCACCGAGCTCCCCGGCGCGACCGACAACGACGCCATCTCGGCATTTCAGAATGGGACGACGTGCACCTCCCTCATCCATCGGCTCGGGTATCGCATGCCACGCACGACCCGTGAGCTCCTCGACATCACGAGCAACCATGCCGTCGGCGAGGAGGCGGTAGCTGCAACGCTCAACACCCCCCAAGGACAAGGGGAAGCAAGTCGTGGACCATGACGAGGGGACATCCTCGCGCTTCAAGAAGAAGAAGAAGAACGACAAGCGTCGTCGTGACGACAACTTCGTCGCGGTGGTGGAGCGCAAGGCGTCGCATGCCAAGGGCAATCAGGCCAAGCTCGCGCCATCCAGGGACCACTTCGAGAGGCTTTTGGACACACCGTGCCCTCACCATGAGGTCCCTATCAAGCACACGCTCAGGGAGTGCCGGCTCATGAAGAACTACGTCAAGGTCACCCTCAAGCCGAAGACGGCAGATCAGCCTGACAAGCAGGGCCCCTCCCACGACAACGATGATGGTGCGGGGCTGTGTTCCCAGGCGAAGACGACACGGTGCACATGATATTTGGGGGATCACCAGCGAGACCCTCAAGACGGCGCGAGAAGCTCATCCGGCGAGAAGTCCTCAACACCGACGTTGCAAGAATGTCCTACCTAAAGTGGTCGGAGGTTCCGATAACCTTCGACTGCAAGGACCATCCCGACAACGTACCCCAACCCGGATCCTACCCACTAGTGGTAGCTCCCCTGTTCAAATCTAGAAGGATCCACAAGGTCCTGATGGATGGGGGAAGCGGGATCAACGTGCTCTACGCGTCAACGCTTGACGAGATGGGCATCTCGCGATCCGCACTGAGGCCGTCGACGGCGCCATTCCATCGGGTCGTACCTGGAATCGAGGCGCTCCCCCTCGGGCAGATCGATCTGCCCGTCATGTTCGGAGATGTGCGGAACTTTCGTGTGCTGATACGTTCGACATACGCGAAGTTTATGGTCGTGCCCAATCTGAAGCTGAAGATTCCCGGACCGAAGGGGATCATCACAGTAGGGCCAATGTATCAGCGTGCATACGAGTGCGATGCTGAGTGCTTTCAGTTCGCTGAAGCAACCATCCGGTCTGAGAGGCTCCACGCTGAGCCTCGATCCAAGGACCAGGATGTGCCCGAGTCGTCCAAGCGTGCGGCCTGCTCTTTCAAGCATGCCAAGGACGTCAAGGATGCGGTCGTCTCCAACGACGGTCGTACACTCCGTATCAGGACGGCGCTCGATCCTAAATAGGAAAGCGCACTCGTCGACTTCCTCAAAGCGAACCTCGACGTGTTCGCATGGAAACCCTCCGACATGAAGGGGATCCCGAGAGAGGTTGTCGAGCACAAATTCAACATCAAGTCGGGATCGAAACCAGTGAAACAGCGCCTATGCCGCTTCAATGACGAGAAGTGCAAGGTGATTGGCGAGGAGATCCTGAATCTCCTTAGTGCGGGGTTCATCCGTGAAGTCTTCCACCCCGAGTGGTTAGCAAACCATGTACTTGTAAAGAAGAATAAAAAATGGAGGATGTGTGTTGACTACACGAGCCTTAACAAGGTGTGTCCCAAGGATCCGTTTTCTTTGCCTCGCATAGATCAGGTAGTCGATTCAATAGCAGGGTGCGAGACCCTCTATTTTCTCGATGCGTACTCCGGGTACCACCAGATAGAGATGTGCGTACGGACCAACTCGCAACCTCATTCATTACTTCATTCGGCGCGTACTATTATCAAACGATGCCCTTTGGGCTCAAAAATGTGGGCGCAACTTTCCAACGATGCATGCGACGCGTCTTCGGGGAGTTGATAGGCCACATCATAAAAGCATACGTTGACGACATTGTAGTCAAGTCGAAAAAGACAGGGGATCTGGTCCCCGACCTCACTGAGGTCTTCGCGAAACTACGACAACACGGGGTGAAGCTAAACCCCGAGAAGTGCATTTTCGGGGTTCCGAGGGGCATGCTCCACAGCTTTGTTGTGTCGGAACGCGGCATCGAGGCTAACCCCAACAAGATCTCAGCCATCATGGACCTAGGCCAATCAAAAACTTGAAGGGCGTACAGCGGGTCACAGGTTGTCTCGCGGCTCTAAGTTGCTTCATAGCACGACTCGGAGAGCGCAGCCTGCCACTGTACAAGTTGATGAAGAAATCCAACCACTTCACGTGGACACTCGAGGCGCAAGAGGCACTCGACTCTCTCAAGAATATCCTCAAGAGTCCTCCGATATTGACCGCTCCGACTATAGTAGAGCCAATGCACCTGTACATCTCAGCGACGACCCAAGTGGTCAGTGCAGCTTTGGTGGTCGAGCAGGAAGAGCCCGGGAGGTCCCAAAAGGTGCAGCGACCAGTATACTTTGTCGGCGAGGTACTTTCCGACTCCAAGATGCGCTACTCACAAATGTAGAAACTTGTGTACGCGATCTTCATGACCAAGCGCAAGCTTTGACATTACTTTGACGCACATCCCATCACTGTGGTGTCCAAATATCCTCTCGGGGAAGTCATCCAAAACCCCGAGGCCGAAGGAAGGATCGCCAAGTTGGTGCTCGAGTTGATGGGGCAAAACATCACATATGCTCCGCGAAGCGTGATCAAGTCCCAAGTACTCGCGGACTTTGTGGCCGAATGGACGGAGATCCAAACTCCCCCGGCATCGATCGAGCACGAGACTTGGACCATGTATTTCGACGGCTCGGTCATGAAGGAAGGAGCCGGCGTAGGCCTTATCTTCATCTCGCCTCTCGGTGTGCGCATGGAGTACATGGTACGACTACATTTCCCGTCATCCAACAATGTCGTCGAGTACGAAGCCCTGATCAACGGTCTCCAGATCGCTGTCGAACTCGGGATCAAGCGTCTCGAGATCAGGGGCGACTCGGAGCTAGTCATGGGACAAGTCATGAAGGACAAAAATTGTGCTGACCCGAAGATGGCGGCGTACTGTCAAGCCATACGAGATCTGGAGGGAAAGTTCCATGGCCTTGAGCTGCACCACGTACTACACGACTACAACAAGGCGGCTGACGTACTCGCAAAGGCCACATCAAGTCGAAGCCCAGTTCTTGTGGCAACCCACCCAGGAAAATACTGTACTATCGCCTAAAACCAATGCGCCTTAGTCGTTAAGCAATAGTAAAGTATCATCCTATCGTTAGTTGCCGGGTTAACGCCCGATAAAGCACTTGGAATTCATGCAGAGGATCGACATATGCATTAAAACTCACACGAAGGCGAGTCCAGAGTACAACACGGATTGAATCCAAATTATTACAAACCATTTTCATGACAAGAAATAAAGATTCAGAGTTCAAAAAAACAGCGGAAATAAATAAACTAGCGTGACGATACACATCACAGGAGGCCATCCGTGATGTCATCACTCGTCCTCTTCCACCCATTCCAGCTCCCAACCGGGTGGAATCTCACAAGGCCAAACAACACCTGCAACAACATTTTTAAAGCAAGGCTGAGTATACTAATACTCAGCAAGACTTAACCGTCGGGTGATAACTACATCACCAAACTCTAGACATGAGAGGCTTTTTGGCCGGTGGAATTCTTTTGCTGAAAGGCAACATAGTGTATGTCCTTACTTTCATTATTTTAGCACAAGTTCTAGTTGATTATCATTTCTAAGTGTGCCAACTAATTCAATCAAAGTTTTTACAATACAATTAATTCACGCAGAAGTATTCACCAAGTTCCATCATTAAGGGATATCGTGGCCAGTTGATTAAGCAGTCTCAGATAATGGTGAGAGGCCGACAATCGATTGGTTTATAACCTTGCAAGGTAGACCTAAACACACGGAGCGGTGCCCCAACAGAGCTGACACCGACCAAGCGGTTCCCAAAAATCCTCGGCTTGGGATCAAAGTTTACAGTCCCGGGTACAAAGCTATCTGGCATGCCCCACATAGTACACCCAGCCTCACACATGTACCCACCTCCTGGTTGCAAAGCGGCAGGTGATTACTCAAGACTAGTAAGGAAGAGTTCCCGCACCGTCTCTTTAAGGTACTAGGCTTACCGGTCCCATTCCTGACAAGTGCTTAGTACGTTCAAAAGCTTAGCCCACGAAAGCCACTGGACCGGAGCCAAAATCCCAAGCTCTTACCACATGAGCAATCCATTTATAAAGATCTTATGATTCCAACATAAGAACCTATTCTCGCGAGTGACGAACATCACTCGACTTGTACTGGTCCTATAGCGTAGCAGCTATCGACCTAGCATACTAGTGATAGATCATTGGTACCTAAGGATCATGCAACTAGGGTTTCAATTCAACTCCTGAAACGTAAATGCGCAATCATAGCAAACATATTTGTATAAATTTTAAAAGACGGGGTTAATGATCCGGGGCTTGCCTTTGCTGGCAAGGTTGTCCTTGAGCTCTTCTGGACTTTGGTCCAGGCCTTGAGCTACGAACACGTGCTGCAGCTCTTCGTCAGCACCTTCATCTCCTCCTTCCGGCACGAGCGTATATCTACCGTCGGGAAGATCTACACGAAGATGCAAATGCAATCTTTAATTGAAGATTTTTTATTTAATTAATTACAATCAACAAATGACAACCATGGGGTGCATGGTTGACCACATTCACCTAGATAAGAAATACATTCAGCATACTCTTCCAAAAAGGAATAATATGCGACTCTTTATTAATTATTCTTTTTGATAGTGACTGTGTACATATATATGTAAGTAATTTAATTTAACTTCACAAACATCAAGGGGTTGGTCTTTAACCTTTTTTAAATGATTTACATCCACACAAGGTCACTAAAGGTGATTTTCCCATTTAACTTAGTATTAAGCTTTAAATTGCTTTCATAACTTTTATTCATAAAACAATTTAACAAAATTCAGTGTAAAGGTTTATTAAGCGCTAGACACTTATAACAAGCCACTGGACACTCATGCATGCTTAGGATAGCTAGAAATTTAATTACTTTGAAAAAACAAAAGCTAGCTAATAAAACAAGGTTAATGCATACAAAAATAAATATTCATCCAGAGGATTCAATCTTTCTCATACATGCTATATGGTCCAAAACTAGGCTAGGAATGCAACATATACACCTAGAACCATTATGGATCTTGACTTATGCAATTACAAAGAAAAGCAAGCATATTTCAAGAATAAATATTTCTGATAATTATAAAATTGTGATTAATTCACCAGAGGTGCATTTTGGCATAACAAGACAACATGCATAAGTTGGTCATAAAAATCTAATTATTTTTAGCTACAAAAATCATTTAGACAGATTCTGCATAAATAGAAAACAATTTATATAAAAAGATTTACAACATACCTTTGTGCAATTTTTGGTTCAGGAGCTAGTCATAGCCTAACACATAACATATCCAAGAATTAACTACAAATGTTTTGTAGATTTGGAGATATCTCAGATCTAGGTTTTTTACATTTCTATTTTTCATGCAAAAACTACCCGGAAACATCTCAGGCAAGAATAACAAAAGTTGTAGTACTTTTCATCAGGAATCCAACAAAATTGGGTTTGCATTTTTCTGTTTTTTCTACGGTTTTATACGAATTTTCAAATATTCAGTAAAAGCACTTTACTATTTGATAATCCAACTTTCGCACAGGCCCCTAGAACTTTCCAATACTTCACAGATATGCCCTCGGTTTACACAAAACTCCCTAGGAAAAAACTTGACCACGCAATTGGGTCCTCAGCCATGGCCAGTGGCGGTCTGGCCAAAATCCGGCTAGTCCGGCGGCGTCCTTGGTCGGGAAAAGGATGGGGAAGGTGTGCGAGCTCACCTAGGGCTCGATTGCAACCGAAGTTGGGGCTGTGGTGGCACCGGCGAGGTTACACGGTGGAGCCGGGCAGCAGCAGCCGCGGGCGTCGCAACTCCGGCGACAGGGCGGCGCGGTCCGAACAACACATGGCACAGGGAGGTATTGAGGACCCTAGGGACAAGGTTGGGGCGGTTGGGGGGTGGTGGCACGAGCTGTAACCGCGAGCTTGCCGTTGGGGCGCCAATGGCGGGGCGGCGCTCGACGTGGGCGCGCGAGGGGGGAGGCACGGTGGCCGTTTTATAACCAGGGGACAGGGAGAGCGGGTCGTGCCTTCGCCGTGAAGGGATACCCCAGCGTCAATGCGGTGGTACGGCGGCCGTACTCTGGTTGGCGTGCGAGGCACGGGGAGGGCGCGAAAGGGCCGGCTGTTAAAGGGGTGCGGCGTGGGGCGAGCGCGGGCTTCGAGACGCCTCGGTGCGCGCGCGACCGGAGAAGGTGCGGCACCTCGGGAACGCGCGCGGGCAAGGCCCGAAGCCGAGGTGGCGGGGGCACGGCGCGTGCGCGCGCGCGAGCACGCGGGAGCGCAAGAGCGCGGCTCGACGTCGCGTTCAGGCGTCGTCTGTTTCGGTTTACCCTGGTTCGACTGCATTTATCTCAAAATTTCTCAACTAAAGTGCACTAAGTGATGAATAGCAAAGTTGTAGATCTCACTACCTTCTACCACTTTTACAAAGGCTCTATAGTGTTTTTATCAACGGATTTTGCACAATATGCTGCCAAACTTTGAATGCCGCCATGTCTCGGTGAACAGGAGCTGCTGTCGGTTGACCAAGTTTTTCACCAATTTCCACTCAAAATTTGAAATGCCAATCTACATGAAAGTTGTGTCCCTCGATAAACTGGAAAACTTTCGTATTGGGATATTTTGAAGTGTTTAGGTGAAATTTGGAGAACGCGGCAAAAGTTCCGGAAGACATTCAAAGACATTAGAGTTTCGGCGGGTTTTGATCGTGCCTTTGACCAAGGGTTGACCACAAGTGTGTGTTGACTTGATCAAGAGGGTCATTAGGGTTTGTTGGTGAGGTTTTCGAGGTGATGACCCAGGTTGACCTAGGTTTGACCAATGTCAGCAGGTTTGACTCAGCTGGTTCGGTTATTAGCATTAATGATGCTAATTAAAAACCTGGGGCGTCATAGTTCTGCACGGGGTTTTTGCGAGTGACCAACATTAGCCGTCTGTACGAGAAGAAGGTGAGAAGCCGCCTGAGGAGTCGGAGCCCGAAGTCATGGCGATTGATCAGCCACCAGAAATGAACCTCAAAGACCCCGATTGGTGATTCCCCATCCTCGAGTGGCTAGTCAAGGGGAAGCTCCCTCCCGACCAGACAGAAGCCCGACGCATCGCTCGCCGAGCGAAAGCTTTCGTCCTCAACGACGGCGAGCTCTACAAGCGCGGGGCTGCCGGCATACTCATGCAGTGCATCCTCGGGAATCAAGGCCGCGAGCTGCTGCAAGAAATACATGCCGACACCTGCGGTCACCATGTCGGTCCGAGAACACTTGTCGGGAAGGCTTTCCGACAAGGTTTCTACTGTCCCACAGCGGTCACCGACTCGAAGGACATCGTGTGGCGCTGTGAAGGGTGCCAGTTCTACGCCCAACAAACTCATCTCCCGGCGCAAGCACTGCAGACAATCCCCATCACATGGCCCTTTGCAGTCTGGAACCTCGACATGGTGGGCCCACTCCGACAAGCGCCCAGGGGCTTCACTCACCTTCTCGTAGCGGTCGACAAGTTCTCGAAGTGGATCGAGGCCCGACCTATTGTTAACATTCGCTTTGAGGAGGCCGTCTCGTTCTTCACCGACATCATCTACCGCTTCGGCATACCCAACACAATCATCATCGACAACGTCACTCAGTTGACGGGGAAAAAATTCCTCAACTTCTGCGATGACAACCACATCCGTGTGGATTGGTCAGCTATTGCCCACCTAAAGACGAACGGGCAAGTCGAGAGGGCGAATGACATGATCTTACAAGGCTTGAAGCCGAGGATATTCAAGCGGCTCGACAAGTTTCAAGCAAGATGGGTAGCCGAGCTGCCGTCCATGTTGTGGAGTCTCCGTACCACGCCAAGCCGGGCCACAGGGTTCACACCCTTCTTCATGGCGCACGGCTCCGAGGCGGTCCTGCCCACGGACATCGATTACGGCAGTTCACGAGTACGAGCTTACACCGAAAAAGGGAACCAAGTCGCGCTCGAGGACGCGATCGACCAACTCGATGAGGCGCAGGACGTGGTGCTGCTGCAGAGCGCCAAGTACCAGCAGGCGTTAAGACGCTACCACGAGCACAACATGCGTCCGCGTGAGTTCCATGTCGGTGATCTCGTGCTTCGACGAGTACAAGGCAGCAAGGACAGGCACAAGCTATCACCGCCTTGGGAGGGGTCGTTCATCATCCACGAAGTGCTCCAACCGGGGACATACAAGATCCAGTACGAGGACGGGAGGGTCGTCACCAATGCATGGAACATCGAGCACCTACGCCCGTTTTATCCTTGAGTAAATGTCCAAAACTCGTACATCAATAAATAGATGTTGCATGCCTTGTTCACATGTCTCTGAGTTCCAAACTTATCTTTGGCTGTGTTCACATGTTTGCGACAACGTTTGGGGCTGAGCAGCGAGCGCCTTTGCGCCAGTGCAAAGACGCTCCCTACTCGGGGGCTACCCAGGGCACGATGCCCTCCTCGTTCTTTTCGAAATTTTTCAAAAAATTCCGACAACTTTGTCAAGACCAATCGCACGAGCGAAAGGTTTTTCGACGGAAACTCGGTCTTGCGAAAAGTAAATATGGCGGCTTGCATGGAATGATGAGTTGCTATTTGTTCAAAGCTCCTAGTGCTAACGCCCCCGCGGCTACGTCATGAAGACTTGCGAGTACTCCTCTAATTCCCAGCCTTCGTCCGATCTCTTTTCAAAGGCACTCGAGTGACCGCCAGGACTCCTGTCCGAAAAAATGTTTTCACGAGCAAAATCCCGATTAGCTATCTCCCGAACCCTTTGAGTTCTCGGGGGCTGCGAATGGACGGTTGCGCTTAGTGGATTGAAGGGGCCAGGCTTTCCGACTCCTACGCCTCCGTGGCTCCAGAGCGCGGCCCGGCCCTTTAGGTTTTCTAAGTTTGACTGCGCGTTGCTGCAGTCATCCTCGAGCACTCTGAAGTATTCGGGGGATAACACGAGATAAAATGCCTACCTACGCGCCTGGTAGCCATACGACTCGTTCGAATTATTACAACAAGATAAGTTCATGGCATGTTTAATTTGGGGGCCCGGGAACTCCTGGGGCCCCTGATTCGTCTTGTGGCAGCAGCTCCAGGTCCTTCAGAGCGGCGTCGGCCATGTCGCGGTCAAAGGCGGCGCAGTCCAGCTCCAGCTCGTCACATTGATCGTCAGAGGTACCCGTGGCCCAGCTACCACTAAGCGCCATGCGGTCCAGCCCCTTGTAGTGCGATTTGAACATTGCGAGGACCCGGTGCACCGCACGACGAGCCGTCGACAACTCAAGCTCACGCACCACACCGGGAAGGCGCCCGACCTCTTCGATCAGCGTCTCGGGTGTTCTTGGACCAAGTGACACGCCGAGCCCGGCCATGGTCGAACTCATCGCTCTCCCGAGCTTGGCGATGCCCCCAATGGCCTTCTCGCTGATGGCCTCCGACTTTCGCCAGGCGTCGCGGGCCTGGCTCAGGGTGGCAGCGTCTTGCTCCCGGGACGCTCGAGATTGCTCCAGCTCGGTCTGAACCTCTGAGAGGCGAACAAGAACGTGAAGTCATGGCGTGCTCACGGAGAAAGAGAAGATGGAACCAAGGCTCAACACTTACTCTGAAGCTGCCCCGACAAGCACTTGACGTCGCCCTCCATCTCAATGACCTTGAGGACAGCAGCATTCCGCTCCTGCTTGGTCGCCACCAGCTTCATCACCATTCCGGCGCGAATCACGCGCGCCCCTGCAACCACGGCCAATGAGTCTGGGCCCGATAAGGAACAAGCGGCGAACCAAACAAAGAGAGGAGGGGACCATCTGATTTACCATCGAGATCCTGGGACAACTTGGCGTTGGTGTCGCGAAGCTGCGCCACCTCCTCGGTGACCACCTGGAGTTGGTTCGTAACCTGGGAGAATTAGCGGCTCGTCGTCGCCAAGTCCGTCGTGGTCGTGCCCAGGTCGCGCTCCAGCTCTGACACCCTTGCTTCAAGCATTGCCTTCTCGCGAGCGGTAGCCTGGGCGGCATCCGGGCGGTGGCTTCAGCTTCGGTCGCAGCGGTCTTGGCCCTCACGGCAACCTCCTCAACAGACGTTGTGGCTGCTCGGAGCTTCTCGACCTCGGCCTCAGCGAGCGCCAGCCTCGATGCCAGCGAGTCCTGCTCGGTGGTAGCCGTGGCGGCGGCAGTCTCGGCGGTGGAGGCGCGATCCTCTGCCGACTGTCGGATAGCTTCAAGGGATGTTTGCGCGGACGCCTCGCTCGCCACAACAGCGGTCGTCGCGACCCGGGCCACGACAAGTTGCATCTCCAGCTGAGTCCGTTCCGCGCGGAGCTCTCGCACCTCACGGGCACGTCTCCGACCCGACGACTCGAGGGTCTACCGCCAGCAAAGTAAAGATGAGTGACTTACTTCGAGAAATACCAAAGAAATGGGGGTGTGGCCTTCAAACAAGAAAGCTTACCGAGGTCGTGGGGAGGATCAGCTCGTCGAAAGTGTAGTGCGCCCAGTTCAACCCGCGCTCCAAGGTGTTGCACACTGCAGCCTCCTCGTCGTCCTCGGCGTCATTGCCAAATCCGGAAGTGGCCGCCCACGAGGTGCAGGCGAGCTCGAGGGACTGGACCTCACCGCCAGCCGCGCCCGTCAACGCAGCCGCTCCCGCTTTCTCGACCTCTTGGATCTCTAGGGAGGCGACCCTTGTCATGTCCTCGGGAACGTTTTGCTCCTGAACAGTAGCGGAGGGCTCGTCCGGTGCACGAACCTCGTCGATGGCAGCGGCAACTGGGAGGGACGGCGACGACCCCGCCCCTCCGGCCACAACCTCAGACGCGTCGGTCGCTGCGACGGCAGCTGCGGTTTCAACAGCTTTTGCCAGCTGGGGGAGGAGCACTTCCTGACTCTCACTGGTCGGCGGCAGAGCGGATGCATCTGCAGCATGCTCCATGCCGGTCGCGGGCGTCACGGAAACCGTTTCTGACGCACCCGGCGCGGCATGGGGAGCGAAGCCACCCGCGCGCTCGTACTCGTGCAGCGCCTTCGAGACCGACGCGATTGTCTTCATGATCGTCAGCTCAGCGAACATCCGCTCCGTCGCCACCTCCAGCACCTTCTCTAGGAGTTGGGGGCTTCAAGGTCGATGACCCCAACACCGGGGAAGTCAATGTACCAGCATGTTGCCAACTCCATCACCTCCTCGACGGTAACGGCGCCCCGGGCCGAGGAGGACTCCGCCACCTCCGCGGTCGGGGTAGAACCCGGGACTTCAGCCGTCGGGTAGGGCTACGGCGCCTCTGCGGCCAGAAAGGAATCTGTAGTTGCCACCGCCGGAACGGACTCTGACACCGGGGCCATCACGACATCGTGACCCCCGGGAATGGGGGAGGCGACAAATCCTCATCCATCACCACCACGTCTCCGCTGCTCAGGCCGGCCTCAGCCGGCAGCTCGGGGGATGGTTGAGGGGGGACCACCCCTGCGGTCGTCTGTCTCTCCACCATGGTGGCAGAAAAGGACTGGTGGAGGAGGCGCACTCGATGCCTAAGCTGTGGCGGCCATGGTCGGCACCTCTTCAGCCCGCGCCGGCAACGGCTCGACGCTCGGGGGCTGGAGCCGGGGCTCAGAAGTCACCACACGGGCGCTCAACGCCAAGCGCTTCAAGGGCGCAAGGCTGAGCACCTGGTGTCGACATACCTGCGAGAAGACATAAAGCGATATCAATAAACAAATCAAGTCGGAAGATCTACGACAACAGATCCGTAGCCAGAGAACTTACATCTCGGAGCGCACCCGGGCTTTCTTCACCGAGCGCCCCGACGAGCCCTTCTCGGGGGCTGTGCACTTCGAGCCCGCCAACTCGGGGGCTGCTTCACTTCGGTCTGCAACCACAGCGGCGGCAGCTCATTCCCCCGTCTGCTCGGGGGCTGACTCCCCGACCTCTGTGACGGCCGGAGATGGATCGTGGCCCCCGCCGGTGACAAGGGACACGTGAACATCCGGGGGCCCGCCGTCCCGTATAAGCAATGACTGCAAACGCCACGGGGCAGTGCTTGGCTCCGCCACCGGTGGCGCGCTCGGCGTCGACACCGAGTCTGACGAACTCACTCGCGACCGACGCCTCTGCAAGGAATCGGAGTCGGGGCGGTCGGAGCCATCGTAGAGCTGGCGGGCGGATGTCGGCCGCTCCTCTGACCTTCTCAAAGGATCGGCTTGGCGGGGCACGGGTCTCCGCGGCTCAGAGACGCCCGTCCCGCTGGGCGCCACACGAGGGCGAACCGTTCACTGGTCCTCTCGGGCGGGGTGAGCCGCTTGACGTGAGCTCGAGTCCACGGTCTTATCGCGCACGATCGCCTGCGGCTAGCACGACGACGACACTTCAACACCGTGAGGAGGCGACGACGAGGATGACCCCGACATGTTGCTCCAGTCGACCGCCGCGCTGGCGACATCTCCGCTCCATGTGACGCCCCAGGTTTTTAATTAACCCTAATCGTCGGTCAACCCGGCTGACAATGGTCAAACCACGGTCAACCTGGGTCCTCACCTCGAGAAACTCACCAACCAACTCCAATGACCCCTTTGATCTAGTAGACACACATGTGGGGGCCAACCCATAGTCAAAGTCTTGGTCAAACCCCACTTAAACCCTAGTGCCCATAGATGTCATCCGGAATTTTTGTCGCGTTCTCCAAAATTCACCTAAACACTTAAAAAACTACCTTTATGAAAGTTGTCCAGCTTGTTGAGGGACACAACTTTCATGTAGATTGGCATTTCAAATTTTGAGTGGAAAAGACTGAAAAACTTGCTCAAAGGTCAGTATCTCCTGTTCAGGAACACAGGTTGGCATTCAAAGTTGGCAAGCCTCCCTTGCAAATTCTGTTGAGAAAAACCATATATTGCCTTTTTGGAAGTGACAGAGGGTTGCTAGATCTACAATTTTCGTATTCAAAGTTTGGTCAACTTCTATTCAAAATTTTGGAGATATTTGAGTTCAAACATGGGCTCAGCAAAATACAAGTGGGCCGGCCGCGCCGCCCGACGTCCCCCCGCCCGAGGACGCGTGCCGCCCTAGGCCACGCGCCTCCCCAGCCGATGCCGCACCCGAGGCGCCTCGACCGCACCCCCGCCGTGGCGCCGTACGCGTGCCGTGCGCGCGGCGGACCGCCGGTCCGTCCGCGGCGCCGCCCATACGTGCGCCAGCCAAGGGCGCCGTGGTACGGTGGAATCCGTGCCGTCACCCTGTCGTCACCGCAGGACGCGAGCTCTATTTAAGGCTACTGTTTCCTTCTCCTCTTCATGCCATCCCCGCCGCTCCAGACCGCCGCACCGCGCGACCATGGCCGCCGCCGCCGAACTTGCCTTCCCTCGCCTCTCCAGTGCCGAGTGAGCCCCCTAGGAGTTTCCCCGTCGCGCCTAGGACCTAACCATGCAGCACCTTGTCCTGGGCGTGCGCCCTCTCGCCGGCAGGCACCCCGGCCGCGGCCGCCGCCGCGGCCATCACCGCGCGCCCGCACCGGCGACTTCTCCGCCCCAACCGCGGCCGCCAATCGACCCTAGGTGAGCGTGTGGTCCGCCCCCCGACCTTTTCCCTAACCGGGCGCGCCGCTGGTTCGTCGGCGTTGGCCGGAGCCGCGCTGCCCGACAGTCCCAGGGACCCAATTGCTTGGCTCCAAACTTTCCAGGGTTAAATCCGTAAACCAGGGGCATATCTGAGAGAATCTGTTTCTTTCCAGGGGCCTAGTCGCAAGAGTGCATCTTCAATAGTATATCCATTTTGCTGAAACTTGTAAAACGCATAGAAAATCGTAGAAAATTCAGAAAAATGCAAACTCAATTTGTTGGATTCATGGTAAAGAGTACTACAACTTTTGTTATACTCACATGGTCTGATTCTTGATATTTTTAGCATGAAAAATAGGAATATGGAAACCCTAGATCTACAATATCTCAAAATGTATAAACCCTTTGTATCCAATTTTTGGATATGTTGAGTATTATGTTGTGACTAGCTCCTGTGCCAGAAATTGCACAAAGTTATGTTGTAAATCTTTTTATATAAATTGTTTTCTCTTTATGCAGAATCTGCGTAGATGATTTTTGTAGCTAAAAATATTTATGTTTTTGTGCCCAACTTGTGCATGCTGTCTGGTTATGCCAAGGCACACATCTGGGGAATTAATCATAATTTTTGGATGAGCAGAAATATTTATTCTGAAATTGTGCATGTTTTCCTTTGTAAATTAATAAAGCAAGATTAGTAATGGCTAGAGGTGTACTTGCTGGTTTCTAGGATGATTTAGGACCAGAGAGCATGTATGAGGGAGATTGGAGCATTTTGATGCTTATTTGTTTTTGTATGCATTTAATTTGTTTTGCTAGCTAGTCTTTGTTATTTTTCCAAAGTATTTTATTTTCTAGCTTCCAAGCTTTGTGTGTGAGTCCAGTGCTTCAGTATGGATGTGGTGATACTTGAGAAACCTTCCTTTAAATTTTTAGTGATTTATTGTTTGATAAAAGCTTTAAAGGCCCTTATGGAGTAATGCTTTAATTAAATTAGGAAAATGCCTTTTACTTTCTTTTACCCCTTTTTGTGAAATGTTGTCAAATTTGTTTAAGGGCTAAAAACACACCCTTGCTGTTGAAGAATTAATTTATAAATGTTTATCTTTGTATACACCTTTACTAGTGAGAGGTAAAAGTGTTAAACCTTCACATGAAATAACAAGTATAAAAGAAACATTAATTCAAGTGTGTGATAAAAGAATGAAACACATATCAATAATAACCCTCATAAAAAGAAAGTAATAGTTAATTATTTGTTAAGGTAAATATGACCAACAAGAGTTGGATAAGATAAACAAACAGTCACATCACCTGAACCCTGCATTTCATTCCGTGTAGATCTTCCTGACGATGACTACTCGCTCGTCCCGGAAGCTGAGGAAGGAGAAGCGGAAGCTGCTCTGCAGTATGTGGAAGTACTCGACGACACCGAGGGTGCTCAGGCTAACCTTGCTGACGAAGGCAAGCCCCGGTGCATATGACCCAGCTTTTCAAATTTTGTTATACAATTATCTATGGATGCTTGTGCATTTAAGTTTAGGAGTTGTATGGAACCTTAGATGCATGATCCCTAGGTACCTGTGTCCTTACTAGTATGATAGGTCGATAGCTGCTAAGCTATAGGACCGTTTCAAGCCGGGTGATGATGTCACTCGCGAGAATAGGTTCCTAGATAGGAATCACCAGATCTCTTTAAATGGATTGCTCATTGAAGGATCAGATGGTGACTAGAGAGGGGGGGAGTGAATAGGAGCCGGTAAAAAAAATTCTTTCCAAAGAACCCGGCCTATACCCTAGTCAAACCCTGGTCACACACGGGCGATGGATCGAATCACACACCAATCGCCAAGACCACGAGGTTATGGATCAACCTCCAGCCTTAGGAACGATTCCTAGAAGCACACGCGGAAGCACTAGAAAAGGGAGGGAGGAATCGAACCAAGAAGCAAAGCACACGAGCTGCGGCGGACCGTCCGGCCAGAGGGGCGGACCGTCCGCGCAGCCTCGCGGGACCGTCCGGCTTGCTCTCGCGGACCGTCCGCGCCAACACCGCGGACCGTCCGGCTCGCGCCACGAACCGTCCATTAAAGCACACGAGAACCACCGAAGCGACCCAAGAAAAACGGACCGTCCGCCGAGGCCGGGGCGGACCGTCCGCGCCACCCGCGGACCGTCCGCTACTCAAGCTCGGACCGTCCGCAAACCGGCCGCAACAAAAAACCAAAATCCAAACCGGATCGAAAGCAAGGACGTGCAAGAACACGACGAACACGCGACGAACCCTAGCCGCGCGGACCGTCCGCCAGCACCCCGCGGATCGTCCGCTGTGTGCGGACGAGCAGAAAAACGCCCGACCCCGAAAGTCAACTCCCCCAAATCATCATCGGATTTCCCAAACGGTTGAAGCTATGGAGACAAGTGTTTGGGGACTTGAAAAGCGTCACACAAGGATGCTATATCCCAAAAATCTTGCCTCCTAACTCCCTAAATCACCGGGAATCGCGAATCCTTTGAGCACCACCAAAAGCTAGAGCACCGAACGAAAAACTTCGAATCCAAGTGGTTTCCCGGCGTTTGAGGGCACAAGATCAATCACAAAGATGCACGAGACATCTATCCATGTATTCCTCAAAGAAATCCGGGGAGAAACCCACTCAAATCCGCGGAATCGAACCGAGAACAAAGGCACGAAAACAAGCACAAAAAGGCCACGAAAACACAACCCCGAATCTTCTATACAAACCAGGAAAGATTCACAAGGTCTAGAATGCCGCCCTAGCATCCATCCCTCTCAACAAATCTCTCATGAAGCTCTCATGCTAGCCTAGAGAAAATGGAAGAAAAATAGCTACGAAAATGAGAAATGGGAGGGAGGAAATGAAACCCTAAGTCGCGGGGAGAGAGAGCCATCCACACACACTCATGGCTTATATATCAGGTCCCGCCGGAGTGGTAAATGACTCGACTACCCCTAACTAAACTACTGGCGATACAACCCACGTAGGGGCATTTAGGTAATGTTTGTGGGTCTTGCCATCGGACGGCCACGCCTTTGCCGCACCCCGCGTCCTCCCGACGCAAGCCATGCGATCCCGCCGCGTGTCCTCCACCTCGAAGCTTTCCGACACGCCCGGATCCCGTCTCCGTCGTGTTGGGCCCTCGGACTTGGTTTTGAGGCCCAAACCAAGAAACCGTCCGCCGATGGTTTTGTGGGCAAACCACCAAACCCCGCGTGCTCGGTCCGGCCTCCCGCCAAACCACTTGACTCAACCGCCACCGTGCACCGGCTCGTCCGTCCATGACTTCATCTTGCTCGTGTCGCCACCATGTGGCCCGCACCTGGGTCCCGCCGTCCACCGGGTCCCTCGAACCGAGCCTACTTGTCTCTCCATCTCCCGGAGGCCCCTTAAGGCTGAAGACCTTTCGCGCCCGTTCTTCACCCGCAACAACACGAACTAGGCCGCGGCCTCACACCCGCGCACTAAGCCAAGAGTCAGTCCAACACCCGTTGTCAATCACTCATCACTGAGGAGCGGTCATCCATCGACCACTGGGACGCTCCTGGTCCTCAATCTCCCCCTTGATGAGTGCATTGACAACACACAACGCGAAATGAAGTTCAGAGAAAAAGAGAAAAGAAGAAGAAAGAAAAACAAAGAAGCTCAACTCATGACCAAAACCGAAGAAAGGCAAAGAAAGGTCACAAGCCAAGCAAGGCACAAACTCCACACCGAAAACAGCAAGAAAGCTCCCCCTGAGCAAATGCAAGCTCCCTCTGAAATTTAGCTCAACTCTTCTGAATTTTCATTATAAGCTCACCTCTTCTCCCACTTGTTGACAATGTATGAATCAAGGTGAAAATGCAGAAATGCAAAACAAAGCATATAAACATCTACATGAGCTTCTCAAATAGGCCAAATCTAGTGTTAAAGGCTAAAAATGAGACAAAGATCACACATATGAATCATAGCATAGTCAAAGCATTGCCACAAGTAATATATGAAAATACAAGCATGTGACAAAGCAAAATTTTCAGATTTAAGCATTTTTATCAAAAGAAGGCTCGCTTCACATGTAAAAGCCTATCCATGTCACACTTGAGCCACAAACATGCATACCATTCAAAGATCATACAAGGATACCAAATTCTTAGCAAAAGATCATGGCAAACACCCATAAAGCAAAGCATGTCATGTCAAAGCTCATGAGCCATGTGTCCACTTCGGGGAGACTTCTCCACTGGTGAACATCATGCAACATGTTTTGCACCCATATGTGAAAGATAAGACATTTTAAGCACAGACATGATGGATGGAGCATTTTTCAAGCATTTTACACTTCTTTTCAAGATTAAATCATATAATGGTACATGAAGTGCCTTTGCGGCAAAAAGAAGCTTATGCTCCCCCATGAATGCAACATAGGCTAAACATTCACCATGATATTCGGCCTTTGGACCAAATGCAAGAACAAGGCATCCAAGCACAATCTAAGCATGAAAAGCACATTTAGACCAAGCTGTGACATGGATACACAACTACACACGAGTGGAGCATATTGCATCAAAAATTAGTCAAGTTTAGCATTTATTGCAAAAGGGCTATCTCACCACACATATATCTCAAATATTCCAAGAGCATAGCCTCACATCACCATTTCTCCACACATATGACCAATATCTCACAAATAGCCAAAGAGACTCAAATATGGCATATGAAAGAAGCTCATCATCCTAAAATGCAATATATGACAAATGCAACATGATATATGACAAGATGGCTATCCTACCGTGGTTTATACATCAAGCAAAGCATGTATATACATCAAAGTAAACATGGTATGATACATATGATACAAAAAGGAAATCCCCCAAGAATCAACTAGAAAGGGCAACAAACCCCAAGTTCCCCCCGCAAGCGCACAAATGTAGCTTGGTCGAGAGGCTTTGTGAAGATGTCGGCTAGCTGATCTTGGGTAGGGACATGGCTCAACACAATGGTTCCTTTCTCCACATTGTCCCTCAAGAAATGATACCTCACTTCTATATGTTTGGTTCTGGAGTGAAGCAACGGGTTTTTGGCTACGCTTATGGCACCGTTGGTCTTTGTCACAAAGAAGTGGGATCCGGGTGCACTCCTCACCAAAGTCTCTCAAAGTGTATGAAATCCACAAAGCGGGAGCAACAACTTGCGGCGGCAACATACTCTGCCTCCGTGGTAGACCGAGCTACACTAGACCGCTTGCGGGAAGACCATGAGACCAACGAAGACCCAAGAAAGCGGCAAGTACCGAAGTAGACTTCCTCTCGACTCGACAACCAGCAAAATCCGCATCGGAAAAACCATGAAGGGAAAGAGTCGAGGAGGAAGAATACCAAAGGCCAAGACCAGGGGCAGACTGTAGGTACCTGAAGATCCTCTTGACGGCCTGTCGATGTGATGTCCTCGGCGAAGCCTGAAAACGAGCGCATAGACACACGCTGAACTGTATGTCCGGCCTCGTCGCCGTCAAGTAGAGGAGGGAGCCGATCATGCTCCTGTACTCCCGCTGGTCCACTGGTTCTCCGTCCTCATCCGCATCCAAAGTGGCCGTACTCCCCATGGGAGTCGACATCGGCTTCACATCTTGCATCTGGAAATTCCTCAGCATGTCTTTTGTGTACTTGGTCTGGTGCACAAATGTACCGTCGTTCACTTGCTTGATCTGTAGCCCGAGAAAATACTGCAACTCGCCTATCATGCTCATCTCGAACTCCCTGCTCATCTCATCTGCAAACTTGGCAACAAGGTTATGTGACGAGCCACCAAAGACAATATCATCCACGTATATCTGAACAATCAGCAAGTCATTTCCATGCTTGAGGAGAAACAAAGTCTTATCAACGGTACCCATCACAAACCCTCTGCTCAACAGAAAACCTCTCAATCTCCCATACCAAGCACGGGGCGCCTGTTTCAACCCATACAGAGCCCTTTTCAACCTGTACACCCTGTGGGGGTACAACTCGCTCTCAAACCCAGGTGGCTGCTTCACATACACCTCCTCCTCTATGACCCCATTCAGAAAAGCACTCTTCACGTCCATCTGAAACAACTTGAACCCTTTAGCCACGGCAAAGGCTAGAAGGATCCGAATTGCCTCAAGACGGGCCACAGGTGCAAAGGTCTCCTCATAGTCGATCCCCTCCTTCTGACTAAACCCCTGAGCAACAAGTCTGGACTTGTTCCTCACAACCATCCCATTCTCTCCCTCTTTGTTCTTCCAAACCCACTTGGTTCCTATAGGATGGCAATTTGGAGGTGGCTCAACTAACTCCCACACCTGGTTCCTCTCAAAGTTTTCCAACTCCTCATGCATAGAATTGACCCAGTTTGCATCAGATAAAGCATGTCCAATGTCCTTGGGCTCAAAAGTAGCAACAAAAGCAGTATGAGCAAAATGAGAGGAATTCCTGGACCTCGACCGTGTAGTGCGTTCGTCGATGTTCCCAATGATCTTCGACTGGGGATGCACTTCTTGAATCCGCCGGGGAGCCTCACGCCTCGAGACTACCTCCCCCTCAACCTCAGCTTCTCTAGCTTGGTCCTCTTGTTGCACCGTCATTGTCCATGAAGTAGACGGTCCATGCTCCATAGTGGTCATAGGGGAAGTAGTGGGTACACACTCAGCTTCAGGCGCATGGTTCTCCCCATCATCATCTCTAGCTTCATCCTTCTCCTCTTCAAAGAGGTCCTCGGCCATCTCCTCATCACCCGCACATTCAAAGCCAAGAGAGGTACATGGCATTGTCTCGTCGAAGGTCACCTCGCAAGTCTCCATGATTTTGTTAGTCTCAAGGTTAAGCACCCTATAGGCTCTAGAGTGGTTAGCATATCCAAAGAAAATACCATCACTAGACCTAGCCTCAAACTTGTCGAGTTTTCCCTTCTTCGAATAAAGCACTTGCAAACAAAGACTCGGAAATGACTCACCTTGGGTGCCCGACCATGCATCGGCTCATAACGGGTCTTCTTCTTGAAAACTCGCAATAAAATCCTGTTGGAAACGTGACAAGCCGTATTGACCGCCTCAGCCCAATACCTCCTAGGAGTCCTGTGCTCATCGAGCATCGTCCTAGCCATCTCACAAAGAGTCCGATTTTTTCCTTTCCACGACTCCATTTTGAGGGGGCACATAAGGGGTCGAATACTGATGTTCAAGACCTAGATCACGACAAAAGGCATCAAAACGAGAGTTCTTGAACTCTGAGCCATTATCACTGCGGATAGCTCGAATAGCATTCCCATGCCTCTCGTCTTTCAACCTCACGATCAGATCTCGAACAAAACCAAATGTCTCACTCTTATCCTCCAAGAAGAACACCCAGGCATAGCGAGAGTAATCGTCCACCACAACAAGGACATACCACTTCCCACCCACCGAGCGAACTCGAGCTGGCCCAACAAGGTCCATATGCAACGGCCCTCGTCGGACGCTCGGTCATGACATCGGTCGGGGGTGGATGGGGAGTGGCTACCATCTTGCCATGCCTACAAGGAGCACAAACCAAATCCTTCTCAAGCTTCAACCTCGGCAATCCTCGGACAAGGTCAAGACCACTCAAGCAGGAAACCAAATCAAAGCTCAAGTGTCCCAACCGCCTATGCCATTTCCACAAATCAGAAGAAGGACCGGCCATCAAACAGCGAGCAGGACCCAAAGAACGAGAGAAATCAGCCCTGAAAATTTGACCCTCGGGGATGATCATACAAACAAGATCACCTTGAGAATCAAGCAAACGAGACTCGCCAGACTTGAAACACACCTCAAAACCCTCATCAAGCAACTGAGAAACCGAAAGCAAATTGAAACCCAAAGACTTCACAAGAGCCACTCTCTTCAACGTTACCTTGTCACTCACATGCACAACACCCTCCGAAAGCACCCTTCCTCGTCCATTGTCCCCAAATGTGATGTACATCTTTTCCTTCACTGGGGTGAGGTGGAGAACCACTTCTTATCTCCGGTCATGTGTCGAGAACATCCGGAGTCGATCAACCAAATGTTCTCCAAGCCTCCCCGCCCGTAGTCAGAAACAAGAACGAGAGTGAGCTAGCGACTCGACACTGGGGTTGGCACAAAGAAAGTTAAACCAGTGTCGAGCCATCTGCTCAAAAGAGGGGTTAGCAAACATCATTCCCTTGCCACCAAACTTCCCATGTCCCATGGAAGGAGTACGAGCACCACGAGGGGGAAAACGTGGTCCGTAGTTCCTCCGGAACCCAAAGCCGCGATCACCTCCCCTAAACCCGTACCGAGGACGAGTAGGAGGACGTCCAAAGCAAAACCACCACGAGCCCGACCAAACCTCTCACCAAAGACGCACACCATCATCTCTCCTCACAAACCTCGCCACTGCGAGCTCCAACTCTACCAACACTCTTCACACTTCCCACACCCCGTGGAAGTGGCACTCTAGGCTCGGGAATACCATGAGACCGGCGATACTGTCCGGTTTGCTTGCTCCCTAGCAAGCCTCTCATCCCTCTTCCTCTTGTAGCAAAACTGCGCAAGATGCCTCTCCTTGCCACAATACTCACACCCGAAGGGGATGGGTTTTGGTTTTGGCTCGGCTTCTCTCTAGGCTTCTCACCCTTCTCACCCACAAACTTCACTGGTTTCTGGAAATCATTTGTCTTAGGTGGGAATTTGGGTGGATCTTGGGTTGTGTCAAGCTTGCTGCAAAGGTGGTTGGGCTTTGGTGTGAAAGAGTTCTTGGGTGCTTTTGGAAGTGGGACTTGGATCTCTCCAATCACCTCAAACTCGGGGTTAGACTCAACACACTTCTCATACACACTCTCCCCACTGTTCTCTCCCACTTTCTCACCCAACTTCTCAAAACCCAAACCACGACCATCGCCTCTCTTGAACTCCTCAATCATGATTTTTAATTGAGGTTCCCGCCCGTACAACCAACCCAACACCTTCCTCAAATAGTCATTCTCCTCGTAGATGACATCCAAACGGGAAGTAAGTTCAAGATTGCGCAAAGTAACTTCATCACGGCTAGAACATGCATTTGCAACGGGAGATTTCAAAGATGCTTCCAAAGAACTAATGGTAGAACGAGCATCAACAAGCTTAGCATGCATAGTAGGACATGATTTGCGGGGCACCAAGCAAAGTAGGTCTAGCCTTAAGCTCATCATACTCGATCCTAAGAGCATCTAGTTTAGCCAAAGTGGAAGCATTCTTCTCATTAAGCAGTTTAATCTCATTCAGCCATGCATCACACTCAACACATTCAACATCATCAGGAGTAGTAGGAGCAAGTTTCAAAGAGTCATTCTCAAGTTTCAATTCAAGCAATTTTGACTCTAGCTCTCCTACTTTCTCACTAGCATTCTCCAGTTGTGCCCTAAGATCTTTCCTCATCTTTTTGGCATCTCTAAGCACACTATCGTGGTTGTCAAGCAAGCCATTCAACCTAGCAATCTCAGCAAGTAAAAAGTCGGGGTCACGATTTACCTCATCCTCCGAGTCGAAGTCACTGTCTTCCTTCCCGCTCTTCTTGCTGCTTGAGCTATGGGCCATGCCACAAAAGCCCTCAAGCGCCATACAACTCAACCCGCTGAGGTTCCGGCTTGCCCTCTTCTTGCCATTGCGCCTCCCGGCGTCTTCATCTTCGCTGCTTGAGCTTGACTGCTCCTCGCTTGAGCTTGAGTCAACGTCGCTCGCACCGGCCACCATAGCTCTTGCCTTGTTCTTCTTGTAGCCGCTCTTGCTCGGTCGCCGCTTGTCCTTGTCCTTGCTCTTGGACTTGTTGAAGTGCTTGCCCTTGGAGGAGTACTTGTCTTCACGCCTCGGGTGCGCCTTGTACTCGTTCACCTTGTACTTGTTCTCCTCCGCTTCCGGGCACTCGGCGATGAAGTGGCCACGCTTGCCACACTTGTAGCACGTCCCTGAGCTCCGCCTTGTGTTCCTCCGACTCTCGTGTAGCCGATCAAACCTCCTTGAGAGCGAGGCCGGCTCCTCCTCGCCCGGCCACATCAAAATCCTCATCTGGAATGGACATAAGAGAAGACAAGGAAAACTGTCGATAGGAAGGGTTAGATTTGCCCTTTGATCCGCCCACAAGAGCAAGACTATGATCGGTCGAGCCCTCATGCTTGGATTGCAACTTCCGTCAACCTCGACCGACTTGAGCTTAGAAAAGAGGTCATCCAACTCAATAGTCAAGTACCGCCCGGACTCCTTGATGGCCTCAACCTTAGCACCCCAAACATTTGGGTCCAAGACATGCAAGAGCTTCAAAGCTTCGATCATGCTCGGTGTAGGGAAAATCCTCAACATTAGCTTTCATGTTGTTCACGATGGCGGTGAACCTCTGAAACATCGCATCAATGTCCTCACCGGGAAGTGGAGTGAAATTCTCATATTGCATCCGGTAAGAGACAAAGAGGCGAGCCTTCACATGGTTATCACCACCGTGAGCAACCAACAACTTCTCCCAAATTTGCCAAGCAAGATTCAAATGGAGAACACGCTCAAACTACGGATCACACAAGCTCCGGACCAAGTGATCAACGGCTTTTGCATTAGCCTCATACTTGGCCTTAGCACCGGCATCGGTCACCATAAGAGTATGGATGTTGACCGGAATAGCATAGGTCTTGTCAAGCACAATGAAATCCAACGGCTTCCCACGAAGAAAGATCATCATACGAGCCGCCCACTTGTGGTAACCCTTGCCATCGAAGTGCGGCGGACCGCCCCGCTCAACGTACGCCATCTTAGGATTCGAGACTTGTCAAAGTCGCAAAGAATCCGGCACCAAGCTCTGATACCAATTGAAGGATCAGATGGCGACTAGAGAGGGGGGGAGTGAATAGGAGCCGGTAAAAAAAATTCTTTCCAAAGAACCCGGCCTATACCCTAGTCAAACCCTGGTCACACACGGGCGATGGATCGAATCACACACCAATCGCCAAGACCACGAGGTTATGGATCAACCTCTAGCCTTAGGAACGATTCCTAGAAGCACACGCGGAAGCACTAGAAAAGGGAGGGAGGAATCGAACCAAGAAGCAAAGCACACAGGCTCTGGCGGACCGTCCGGCCAGGAGGGGCGGACCGTCCGCGCAGCCTCGCGGACCGTCCGGCTTGCTCTCGCGGGACCGTCCGCGCCAACACCGCGGACCGTCCGGCTCGCGCCACGGACCGTCCGTTAAAGCACACGAGAACCACCGAAGCGACCCGAGAAAAACGGACCGTCCGCCGAGGCCGGCGGACCGTCCGCGCCACCCGCGGACCGTCCGCTACTCAAGCTCGGACCGTTCGCAAACCGGCTGCAACAAAAACCAAAATCCAAACCGGATCGAAAGCAAGGACACGCAAGAACACGACGAACACGCGACGAACCCTAGCCGCGCGGACCGTCCGCCAGCACCCCGCGGATTGTCCGCCAGGTGCGGACAGAGCAGAAAACGCCCGACCCCGAAAGTCAACTCCCCCAAATCATCATCGGATTTCCCAAACGGTTGAAGCTATGGAGACAAGTGTTTGGGGACTTGAAAAGCGTCACACAAGGATGCTATAGCCCAAAAATCTTGCCTCCTAACTCCCTAAATCACCGGGAATCGCGAATCCTTTGAGCACCACCAAAAGCTAGAGCACCGAACGAAAAACTTCGAATCCAAGTGGTTTCCCGGCGTTTGAGGGCACAAGATCAATCACAAAGATGCACGAGACATCTATCCATGTATCCCTCAAAGAAATCCGGGGAGAAACCCACTCAAATCCGTGGATCGAACCGAGAACAAAGGCACGAAAACAAGCACAAAAAGGCCACGAAAACACAACCCCGAATCTTCTATACAAACCAGGAAAGATTCACAAGGTCTAGCATGCCGCCCTAGCATCCATCCCTCTCAACAAATCTCTCATGAAGCTCTCATGCTAGCCTAGAGAAAATGGAAGAAAAATAGCTACGAAAATGAGAAATGGGAGGGAGGAAATGAAACCCTAAGTCGCGGGGAGAGAGAGCCATCCACACACACTCATGGCTTATATATCAGGTCCCGCCGGAGTGGTAAATGACTCGACTACCCCTAACTAAACTACTGGCGATACAACCCACGTAGGGGCATTTAGGTAATGTTTGTGGGTCTTGCCATCGGACGACCACGCCTTTGCCGCACCCCGCGTCCTCCCGACGCAAGCCATGCGATCCCGTCGCGTGTCCTCCACCTCGAAGCTTCCCGACACACCCGGATCCCGTCTCCGTCGTGTTGGGCCCTCGGACTTGGTTTTGAGGCCCAAACCAAGAAACCGTCTGCCGATGGTTTTGTGGGCAAACCACCAAACCCCGTGTGCTCGGTCCGGCCTCCCGCCAAACCACTTGACTCGACCGCCACCGTGCACCGGCTCGTCTGTCCATGACTTCATCTTGCTCGTGTCGCCACCATGTGGCCCGCACCCGATCCCGCCGTCCACCGGTCCCTCGAACCGAGCCTACTTGTCTCTCCATCTCCCTGAGGCCCCTCAAGGCTGAAGACCTTTCGCGCCCGTTCTTCACCTGCAACAACACGAACTAGGCCGCAGCCTACACCTGCGCACTAAGCCAAGAGTCAGTCCAACACCCGTTGTCAATCACTCATCACTGAGGAGCGGTCATCCATCGACCACTGGGACGCTCCTGGTCCTCACTCATGTGGTAAGAGCATGGGATGTGGGCTCCGGTCCAATGGCTATTGTGGGTTAAGTGTTTGAACGTACTAAGCACTTGTCGGGAATGGGACCGGTAAGCCTAGTACCTTAATGAGGCGGTGAGGGATCTTACTATTACTCATCTTGGGATGCGTCTCACAGCTAGCTACCGGTGGTGTACGATGAGTCCGGGTGCCTCGCGGGGTATTCCGGATAGCCTGCACCAAAGACTGTAAGATTCGATCCCGACCCGAAGAGTTTTGGGAACCGCTTGGTGGTTGTCCTCGCGGGGGCATCCCACCATGTGTTTAGGTCTACCTTGCAAGGTTTGAATCAATCGATTGTCGTCCTCTCACCGTTATCTGAGACTACTTACTCCACTAGCCATGAGATCCCTAATGTTGGAAGTCGATGAATATTATGCTTGATTAATTGTATTGTACAACCTTGTCTGTGCTAGATGGCTAATTTAGTAAAGATTAAACCCTAGAACTTGTGCTAAAATCTTGAAAGTAAGGACATACTCTTTGTTACTTTTCAGCAAAAAATGAGAGAGTTGTTGGCTCTGAAGCAAGGAGCTGACACCGTGTACCAATATGCACAGAAGTTTAATAGTCTCTGCCAGTACGGAGGACATCACATGGATACTGATGCCACGAAGATGGAACGTTTCCGTGATGGTCTCGATGGTGACTTGTACAAAAGGTTAATACTGTTGGAGCCCAATAGTTATCACGAGTTAGTAAACAAAGCTATCTTTCAGGAGGATGCCATGAAGAAGGCACAGAAAGATAGGAAGCGACAAGCTGATTTCACTTCCGGTAGTGAATCGAGCAAGTAGTTCCGCTTTGTCAAGAAGCATCCTCATGGGTCGTCGCAATCTTCGCCATCTGGGCAGTGGGGAATGACCCCATTCTAGAACAAGCCTTCGGGAACTTTCCAGTACTATAAGAATCCACAGCAAGTGCCCAAGCTTAAAGAACTTCTGCCCCGCATATGCTACAATTGTAGACAACCCGGGCATTTTGCCAATGAGTGCACGAACCCCAGACAGAAGAAGCCCCAGCAGCAGAAGCAGAACCCCGGATCCGCTAAGGGCAACCACAGCAAGAAGCCAAGCTTTCAAGTGAAGCAAAGCCAACTGGATTCATAGGTAACATCTCTATTCGAGAACCCTCCCTACTTTGTCTTTTACTTTCGAATCTCGGGACGAGATTCTGTTTAAGGGGGGTAGGCTGTGACGCCCTAGGTTTTTAATTAACGTCATTACCGCTAATGACCGAATCAGCCGAGTCAAACCGGCCGACACTGGTCAAACCTAGGTCAACCTGGGTCAACACTTGGTCAAAGACACAGTCAAACCCCGCTTAAACATTGACGTCAGCGAATGTCGTCCGGAACTTTTGCCGCGTTCTCCAAATTTCACCTAAACACTTCAAAATCTACCTTTATGAAAGTTGTCCAGTTTGTTGAGGGACACAACTTTCATGTAGATTGGCATTTCAAATTTTGAGGTGAAATTTGTGAAAAACTTGGTCGACTGACAGTACCTCCTGTTTACCGGAACATGGCGACATTCAAAGTTTGGCAGTAATTTATGCCAAATCCGTTGAGAAAAACACTATACGGCCTTTGTGAAAGTTGTAGGGGGTAGTGAGATCTACAACTTTCCTATTGACCACATTGTGCACTTCAGTTCAAAATTTTGGAGTTATGCGTGTCTGAACCGTGGCACTGTGAAATAGTTCGGCCGGTCGACGCCGCGCCGCGCCGCGACGCGACGTCGTGCGCCGCACGCGCGCCGCGCGCGCCGCGCCCGCCTCGGCTTCCGGGCCGCGCGTCGACCGAGGGCCGCTCCTTCCCGAGGAGTTGCGCGTACCGAGGCCACCCTCGGGGTCCGGACCGCGGCGTGGAGCCTCCGGGTTCGCCGGACGGCCGCGCGCCACGTAGCCCCGCGTCCGACGGCCGTGCTCGCCGGCACGCCGGCCGAGGCTCAGCCGCCGTACGGGCGGCATTAAATGGCCCAGGGACGTCTCACCACGAGACCTGACCCCCTTGCCTGCTCACTCGAGGTATAAAACGGCCACGACCGTTCCTCCCGTGAGCTCGCCGTCGGCGTCGCAATGGCACCCGCCGCCGCTGCACCTCGTCCACGGGCGTTTCCATAGTCCCAGCGCCCCTAAGCCTAGCCCCCCTGCTCTACTGAAGCCGCGCCGCGCCACCCCCTTCCTGCCCCCGTCGGGAGCTCACCGGAGGCGAGCTCCAGGCGGACAACGTCCTGCCGTGCCGCGGAGCACCCTCGCCAGCAGCCCCTATCCTCCAACCAAGCCCTCAAACCGAGTGCAGGTGAGCCCCTAGTCCTCCTCCCCACCTTCCCCGGCCGACCCCGCCGCGGAGCCGCCGGATTTCGGCCGGCACCGCCGCCCCCATGGCCTAGGGACCCAATTGCATTCCTCTCGTTCTGTCCAAGGTGTTTTGTGCAAAGCGAGGGCATATCTGTGAAGTTTTGGAAAGTTCAGGGGTCTTAGTGAAAAGGTGTAACTCCAATAGTATATGTGATTGGCTGAATCTGGTAAAATCCATATAAAATCGTAGAAAATTCAGAAAAATGCAAAACCAACTTTGTTGGATTCGTTGTGAAAAGTCCTACAACTTTTGTTATTCCTGCCTCAGCTAGTTCCTGATAGTTTTTGCATGAAAAATAGAAATGTGAAAAACCTAGATCTGCAATATCTCAAAAACCATAAATCCTCTATAACTAATTTTTGGATATGTTGTGTGTTATGTTATTCCCAGATCCTGTACCAAAAATAGCACAAAGTTTAGATATAACTCGTTTTATAAAAATGTTTTTCTATTTCTGCAGGATCTGCATAAATTGTTTTTGTAGCTAACAATAATTAGATTTTTGCAACCAACTTTTGCATATTGTCTTGTTATCTCAAAACACACCTCTGGTTAATTAATCACAATTTTATAATTACCAGAAATATTTATTCTTGAATTATGCTTGAATTCTTTGAAAATACATAACTCCAGTTTCATAATAGCTCTAGGTGTATGTGCTGCATCCCTGGGTTAGTTTTAGACCATATAACATGTGTGAGAAAGTTTGGATCATTTTGTTGAGTATTTTTTTTGTGCATTTACCTTGTCCGTCTAGCTAGCTTTTGTTATTTTCAAAAATAATTAATTTCTAGCTATCCAAAGCTTGCATGTGTGTCCAGTGGCTTGTTATAGGTGCCTAGTGTGTAACACACCCTTCCACTGAATTTTATTAATTAATTTCATGAATAAAAGCTATGAAGGCCATTAAGGGCTTAATATTCCTTTAAATGGGAAAAATCACCAACCCATCCTTAATAACTTTGAGTGTGGTTGCAAATTGTTTTAAAAGGCTAAATATACCCACCCACTACTGTTTGTGAAGTTAAATTAAATTATTTACGTATATATGTATACAATCACTATCAAAAAGAAGAAATAATAAAGAGTTGCTTATTGATTCCTTTTTGGAAGAGTATGTTGAATGTATTCTTATCTAGGTGAATGTGTCCAACCAATGCACTCGAGAGTTGTCATTCATTGTTTGTAGTTCTTTAAATTGAAAATCGACAAATAAATCTTGCATTTGCATCCTCGTGTAGATCTTCCCGACGGTAGATATACACTCGTGCTGGAAGGAGGAGACGAAGGAGCTGACGAAGAACTGCATTACGTGGACGTAGCTCAAGACCTGGACCAAAGTCCAGAAGGGCCCAATGCCAACTTTGCCAGCGAAGGCAAGCCCCGGATCATTAACCCCGTCTTTTAAAATTATGCAATTATGTTTTGCTATGATTGCGCATTTACGTTTCAGGAGTTGAATTGAAACCCTTGATGCATGATCCCTAGGTACCTATGCTCTATCACTAGTTGCTAGGTCGATAGATGCTATGCTTTAGGACCCGATAGAAGTCGAGTGATGTTCGTCACTCGCGAGAATAGGTTCTTATGTTGTGTCACACCCTGAAATTTTCAATTTCAGGATGTGAATAGAGAGAATAATTAAATAACAATTTTCTCATAATTTTAAAATTTTTCCAACATTTATTTTTCTTTACAGGAAATATAGCATAGGAAAAATCCTTGTTTGATTTTCTGAATCAAATAAAAAGTTGTGAGTGTTGCATTCATGTCAATGCATTTAGTGGTTCTTGAGTGTAAGAGGTTTCGAAAACGCATTTAGGAGCTGTCCAAATCCTACCGAGAATTTTCTGGATTTTTCTGGAATTTATTCTCATTTTTCTTGAGCTATTTCTATTTATTAGAAGGCTCTAAAATCTTTTTCATGAGCTCCAAATACTTTATTTGGATTGTTCATGTCTTAATCTAGCTTTGGGAATCTTCCTAAAATTTTTGGGATTTTCAGAATATTTTTCGTGGCTCTAAGGAATTATCTAGCTAGTTCTAGATTATTTTGTTGTCCACGAAAATGCTTTCTGAAAATAAAAAGGAATTTCCTTTCTTCTTTCCTTTTTCGGCCCACAGATGCTTGCGGCCCAAGTTTCTGAAGTCCGCCGACGCCCCTCACCTTTTCCGCCGGGTCTCATCGCTTTACGAGCGCGCGGCCGAGCCGGCCCAAACCGCGCCCCCATCTACTCTTATTCACGGCCCGGCTACCTAAGTCCGCGCTCGGCCTCCCTTGACTCCCCTCACCGGCCCACCTTTTGACCTTCCTCCAACCCGGCCCGCCCCGGCCGGCGGCCCGTGCCCGCCCAAGCCCATCCGGCCGGCGCCATGGCCATGGCGTGCCGGGCCGGGGAGACCCGGACGACGCCGCCGCCCGGGGCGTGAGCAACCCGGACTCCCACGCCGCGTCTCCTTTTAGCGGCCGCCCGAGCCGCCGCGCGCTCCGGCCGCCGCGGCCCCGCGCCCCTCCTTGCCGTGCGCCGCGCGCCGAAGCCGTGCACCGCCGGGGGCGGCGGGACCGCCGCCGGCCGTCTTCCATCCGCCGGCCAGGGAGTCGACCAGGGGAAGCTGAGGCCGCCATGGAGTTGTGACGACAAGCTGCTCCTGTGGAGAATCTTCACCTCGCCGGATGCAAACCGGAACACCGCCGCTGGCATCTTGGACCAGAGCCGTCTGCCGGCCGCCCCTCTGTGAAATTCCGCCGCTCCCGTCCTCCTCCCACACGGTGAGCACTCCTACATGTTCCCCATGACCTCCTCTCTCTATTCCCCAACTCGGTTGAGCTCCTGGATGGCCGAGGCGCCGGTGAGGGCCTCCACCGCCCCCCCTCCTGTTGCTCTTGTGCGCCCAGGCCTGAGGAAGAAGATAAGGTGACGGTTTGCAAAAAGGACCCTGCGTTTTCCCCTAATCCCTAGATCCAAATCATGTGTCTAGTTCCTTTTGCAAGAAACCCCTCTGAAACTATCAGATTCCCGAGATTCCATCCACCCTAGACCTTTTGCAAGTAAACCATTGGGTTTTAATACATAATTATGTATACGCCCCAGAGTTTTCGCAGAAAACTCCCTGGAAGTTTCCAATCTTCACATCTAGGTTCTCCGATCTTTAAATGTCCATATCTTTCCCGTTTTAACTCCGTTTTAATCCGTTCAAATTGCGTCAGGTCCATAATGATGTAAAGCACACATTAGTGGTGAGTTTTCACTATGTTTTTTTCTGAAAATAAAATTAATTTAATTTTGATTAATACCTAGTGATACACGCCTTTTGTAAATAAAAGCAATATAGATCTATACCCGTTTTTCATAATCAAATTTAATTTAATTAACGATTCCTTTACATGTTTCTTTCAAAGAAAATCTAATTAGATCTTTTACTCGGTTTTCCAAAAGTCAAATATTAATTTGTTTAACGATTAATTAACTTTTATAATTAAAAGTTGATTAGGCTTTTACTCCGGCTTTATAAATAAATGTTAATTTTGATTAATACCAATGTAAATGTTGTTTTTAATGATAATAATATGATCTACTCGAATTACAAAGTTCCGTTTAGATTGTTCATATAGTTTAGTTTTTCTAAATTAAATGTTTAATCGGTTTAATCAATATATGAATCTTTATAAATAAAACTTGACTAGTTCTTTACACCGGCTTTGCAAATAAAAAATCTAATTTGCATTAAAACCAACTTAGGGTATTTTCTTTATGAAATATCCTTTGCACATTTTTGCTAATTAAAATAAACCTAAGCTTATAGTTTGTTCTCTCATATGTGCAAATCAATCGTTAGATGTTCTTTACCCCAGTATCTCTTTTGATCAAGTCTATCTGAAGCTCTAAATATTTCTAGTGTTAGCTCAAGCTCTGTCTTAGTGTGTCTCTGTTGTAGAGCTAGCCTTCTTTCAAGCTCCAGATCTTTCCAATCCTAGTACATGTCATCCTATCATAATTGTCTTTCATGTAAGACAACTACACTCTTTCAGTTCTTTGATCCAACCTTGTGTGACTATCTTTCTTAGAATCAATGTCTCTGTCATCCAGTTGTTCTTTGTTCATCCGAGTTCTCTTTGTGGACTAGTTCTGTAAAACTCTAGCCTAAAGTTTGCGTGTGCGTTATAGTTCGCTTCTACCGTTCTCGTTCGTTTCACCTTAACTTGTACGTTAGCATGTGTATCACCTGTTACTTGTTTTAACATTAAAGATGCATGTTAATCTTGACTAATTCTTATTCCAATGCCCTTATAAATAAAAAGTGATTAGGTTCTAATCCGGTTTTCTTTAATCATGATGTAATTGGTTAAATCTTTATTCATAACTAGTTTTTCAAAATAAAAGATGTTAGAGTTAAACATCGGTTTTCATAATAAAGTTAATGCGCCTAATGACATCATAAATGCCTTTTCAATATTAAATATGTTTAGTTGAACACGTGACATAAAGTTATTCGTTTAGATATCTTATACTTGCTTTATCTTTCTAATGTAATTGTTAATTTGACATAACTTCCACTCGAATGTTATAAATAAAATATGGTTAGGTTTATCGCGATTTCTTTAATTAAATATAACTTGTTTAATGGTAACATAGAGTATTTCTCTGAAATATTCTTTCACATGATTTCTTAATTAAAATATGCCAAGCGTAGTTTCTTGTTGTTTGATAATGATCTCACGATAGTTTTGAGCTTAGTTTCGTTCTTAGTGGTTCCCTCGTTCATGCGTAACCAATAGAATCGAGCTCTATCTCAATGTGATCTTTCTGGTTCTTGCTCAATCTTCCGCAACCATCTCTTTGAAGTTAACCAAGCCTTTCCCTTCCAAGCACCCTTTGTGTTCTTTAGTGATCCATCTAATCGATCCTATCCTTTAGTGCGTTCTTTTAAAGCTTTTCTTTTGATTGGTGCATTGTTCTTAGTTGTACTTGTTGCTTTGTATGCTTGTGCCCGATGATTGATGCGAGTAGAACGAACGTGGTTCGAGAGCTTGGAAGAGTGTGAAGGTGAAGATTCTGAGCAACAACACCACTTTGGTTAAAGGCAAGTGTGTCCTTGATCTTTTGTCCCAATAACTTTATTAATCACTTTGCATTGCTTTGCATTAACTTTGATGGGTTCCTGTTAAGGATGAATAGCCTCTTTTGACCATTATCTTAAACCCGATTTTAATTATTTCTGATGGTAGATATTGCTTAGTTCGCTCAACTGGGTTGGTAATAATCAACATGGTTATCATTTATGCTCTATGTTCCTTTATTATAATTTTAATACAAGATCACTGTGCATTAATCGGAACATGGAGAACCACCCAGGAAAACAGTACAACCACAAGATCTAATGGGCAATGGTCTTGGTTGAATAATTAGGAACTTTAGCTTGGGGTGATCTTACCTGATAAGGACAAGGGATCGGCGGTACTGCGTGGTATGGACTCGCTCTAGCAGGGGGTTGGGTGAGTTATTCTTTTTATGGTGGGGTATCGACCTGCTAGGGGACTTTATACCTTGCTAACTGATCCGGACCTTGTGGGTCACAACTTGTTGGAGAACCTTTGTAAAGGCCTTGTAGCGTCCCTATGCAGCCACACCTCGGCAGTGTGGTATGGTGCCTGATCAGCATCGCATGGTTGGGTTCAAAGTTCTTTGGAGCTTTTACGCTGCTTGTGGGTAAAGATGTACAACCTCTGCAGAGTGTTAAACTAATCGATTAGCCGTGCTCACGGTCAAGAGCGGCCTGGACCCTCACATGATAACTGAACTTGAAGATGGACTTAAATTGTGATATGTGTTATGGTTATGCTTGCCATGTGCTTATGGCGTATCTCTTATCTTTATGCTTAATTGAGGGTTGGTATAAACTTATACGTTATTAGTAATCAGGTGCTAATAAAATTTGACCAACTAAAATTGCTCAAATGCTTATAGCCCAGTCCACTATAAAGCCTTTGCATTCATTCTTTCCCCACACTTGCTGAGTACGACAAGTGCTCACCCTTGCTATAAACAATGTTGCTCAGAAGGAGGAAGCTACTATGAAATCTTGTAAAGATGTTGTGGAGTTCTAGGCGTACGCAACCCCCAGTCCATTGCTTGTGAAGTTTGGTGCCTCCGTTTCCAAGATTAAGCGTAAATCTCTGATAATCTTTCTTTTTCTTACGTGATATTGTTTCTGTTATTCACTTATGTCAACTATATGCATGAAACTTGATCCTGGCATGCATATAGGTTTGCACTTGGTTTCCTTCGGAAAAACAGGTGTGACATGTTGGAATCATAAGATCTTTATAAATGGATTGCTCATGTGGTAAGAGCATGGGATTTGGGCTCCGGTCTAGTGGCTTTCGTGGGCTAAGCTTTTGAACGTACTAAGCACTTGTCGGGAATGGGACCGGTAAGCCTAGTACCTTAATGAGACAGTGCGGGAACTTACTATTACTACTCTTGAGTAATCACCTACCGCTTTGCAACCGGGAGGTGGGTACATGTGTGAGGCTGGTGTACTGGGTGGGACATTCCAGATAGCCTTGTACCCGGGACTGTAAGATTCGCTCCCAACCCGAGGAGTTTTGGGAACTGCCTGGTCGGTGTCAGCTCTGTTGGTGCACCACTCCGTGTGTTTAGGTCTACCTTGCAAGGTTTGAATTAATCGATTGTCGGCCTCTTACCGTTATCTGAGACTGCTTAATCAATTGGCCATGATATCCCTTAATGATGGAACTTGGTGAATATTGTGTATGAATTAATTGCTTGTACAATTCTTGATTGAATTAGTTGGCACACTTAGAAATGATAATCAACTAGAACTTGTGCTAAAATAATGAAAGTAAGGACATACTCTTTGTTGCTTTTCAGCAAAAGAACTCCACCGGCCAAAAAGCCTCTCATGTCTAGAGTTTGGTGATGTAGTTATCACCCAACGGTTAAGTCTTGCTGAGTATTAGTATACTCAGCCTTGCTTTAAAAATGTTGTTGCGGGTGTTGTTTGGCCTAGTTAGATTCCACCCGGCTGGGAGCTGGAATGGTGGAAGGGGACGAGTGATGACATCACGGATGGCCTCCTGTGATGTGTATCGTCGCGCTAGTTTATTTATTTCCGCTGTTTCCGAACTCTGAACCTTTACTCCTGTCATGAACAATGGTTTGTAATAATTTGGATTTAACTCGTGTTGTATTCTGGACTCGCCTTTGTGTGAGTTTTAATGCATGTGTCGATCCTCTGTATGATTTCCAAGTGATTTACCGGGCATTAACCCAGCAACTAACGACAGGATGATACTTTACTATTGCTTAACGACCAAAGTGGATCGGTCCTAGGCGATAGTACGGTATTTTCCTGGGCGGGTTGTCACAGCTGGTATCAGAGCGATTGCATGCACCATAGCTTAATTAACAACCCTAATCACATGATTTTTGAATAAAAATGGCCAAGATTGTTTGGATTTGCAAAACACGTTGGTCCGTTAAGGATAAACTAGACCGAGAGGCCCTAGAGGGAATTTTGGGTTCTTTCAGGTGGCTTATTTAACCTATGGTTTATTTTTCTAACTTCCAGCACATTTACTTTATGTCAGACTTACTTTCTTGCACAACCAAACTAGATGAGCCACGTGTTTTATACGTGTGTTGTGCCGCATCACGAGAATTGCGAGGGTTGATGGAGTGATCCATTCCACAGATCCCATCTTCGCGTCTGTTTATGAGTTGTGTTGTCGCCACGTGTTTCATACGTGTGCATTCCGCATGTCGATTATGCGAGGCAAGGATACACTCCATTCAACCGGAGAGTGTCCGAGGTTGGACGCTGTCCATGCAGCGGCTTAGCGCATGGATGCCATTTCTATAGTGAACGGTAATGTATGGGAACGCTTTCACGAGTGCTGGCGTGAAAGGTTCGTTGTGTTCTGTGGTCTTCTGCAGGTACACTAACCTCGTTTCGTAAGTCGCTAAGTGAGCATCGATTAGATCTCGACTAGTTATTATAGGGAGATACGTGTATGTGCCATGCCACCGGCGCTAACTTCGCGTTTTGGCTTGAATGCCTTGTGAGGACGCATAGGACGTCTTGCATCATGCTAAAAGTCGTGGAGGAACCTAAACTGAACTCATATCTGTTTCCGTGCCCTCTAAGGTAAAATAGTGATAGTGTGTTTTGTCCTGCCTAGCCTCTCAACTATAGACATGTCGTTGTGCATAAATTTTATTAGAGTTGTTGCTTAGATTGCTGTTCTCGCCTAAGAATCTTCTGTCTAGGTGATCTCTATCTAGGTTGCTCCAATCTAATCTAGTCCTGCTCGCCGAAGTTCGCGACCATAACTTGGGTCTACCGCAAGTTATGCTCAGCTAGTCAACCCTTGTCTGCTATCTTCCTAGAACCATTTGAGGTCTTACTTAGATAGCACCTTTCTTAATCTTTACATACCCAACCTTGTGTCTCATAACCTTGCTGAGTTGCTGCACAAAGTTGAGAAATTTTGGGTACTCTGGTTTTAAGTTATGAATCTTTGTTCACAACTGCCAGAATCTTGCCAAGTTGTATGTTTGTGCCAATGGCTACCCCATTTCTTAACCACCTACTCTTGTATCGTGGACCGAGTTATCCTTGTACACTCACACCCGACTGGTTCTCACTTTTGTCGTTATGTCCAGATGGACAACGCTGAATCTGCGTTGGTTGATGTGGAATCATGGACTCTCGTGAACTACCTCGAGGGGGGTGGATTTCCTGCACTTTTGTGGGACACCCTGAAGGACTTTGGGTACACCACTTACCCAGAGTACTCGACACGTGAGGTCATGACCACAGGCCAGCTCCTTCGTTGTAAAGTGAAGGTGAAGACTTCAGTGTGCCCGACTAATCCTACTTGGGAAGAGTGGGAGTGTAGGGCACAAGGGCGAAACTTGTCTGACACGGTGCAGAGGGCTGCTCTCGAAGCGCTCACAACTTTTTGTGGGAAACACCCTGATGAGGTAGCCGGCTCTACAGCCAAAGTAATTCCTGTACCTGAGCGACACATTGTACCTTGTGTCGAACGTGAAGCTTTTCTTCCAACTCAGGGCCCATCTCATTATAGCCCTGATCTTGTCACCTCAGTCCGCTTTTCAGAAGCTATGTATGACACTTACCGACGGATAGTGGGAGAAAGTGTATTCTATAGACACCAAATCTATAGGTACCGAGTTAAAGAAATGGAGAATACATCTCAAGCATTAAAGGAAGCACGAGCAACGATAGCTACTCTCAAGAAGGGAAGACGCAAGGATAAGGCCAAGATACAAGAATTAAGTGAAGTTATCCATGAGCAAAATTTCCTGTTGCAGCATAATGACCAATACATGATAGAACTAGAGAATCAACTAGAAGCTATAGCAGCTCCGCCTCCGGAACCGGTTATTCCTGGACCCGAAGGAGGAGAAAATGCTGAAGAAATTCAAGGAGAATCTGGAGTAGAGTCTGGACCTGCTTCACCGTAGCTTTCTTCGGCATGGAAGATTCAACCGTAGGAAGTAAACCTAAGGCTAGCTTGTTGTTTAGTTGGAGTTGGTGTGTTTGTAAGAATGTCTTAAGTCGTACGAGTGTAGTAGTAGTAAGGAAACCCCTAGTGTGTGCAGCCGCTCTTGGTTGAGTTTTGTGGTAGGCTGAACTAGGAGCTTTCTTGATGCAGCTAGTCTGCATTGTGACCCCCAGGTGTTGTTATGATGATTCCGAGAACTTCCATCGTTGTAATGCTGTTGTTAAACCCCCTGGGTTGTGGTGCGTGGAATGTGACTTGAGCTAGTTGTGCTAAAATCTTGATCTCGAGTGGAATACCAACTTGGAGTACATCTGCTAACCATGACTGAGAATTTTCGGTGCATGAGCATCGATTCCTGAATTTGATGCTTATGGCCACTGTGTTGTTCGGTTCCGTAAAACTTACCATAAATGAGCTTTCGTCGTACACAATTTTATGAGCAAGCTTATGAATGTGTGTTTAATGAAAACTCAATTTCAGATGGTCGGACCGACACGCAACACTCCCAATGGTTTTGGTGCCTCAGGTAGTGGTGACCCACCACCGCCACCACCTCTGACACCGATAGAGGCACTCCTGACAGCGCAGACTGACTTATTGCGCCAGCTCCTACAGATGCAACAACACATAGACCAGCGCGTGCCGCTACTGGAACAGAGACCTCCGCACGGGGCCAATCATGAGGGACCACATGCGGTCACTACCTACACCCAGTTTATTGGGATGAAGCCTCCAACGTTCACTAAGGCAGAAGAACCGCTTGAAGCTGACGCATGGGTCAGGGCCATAGAGGCAAAATTTTCTGCTTTTACCCTTCCTTGCTCCGAGGAGCGCAAGGCAAACTTTGCAACCTTACAACTTCGGGGTGAAGCACTGATGTGGTGGGAACATTTCAAGTCTATGCAACCTGCGGGACATGAAGTCACTTGGGTTGAGTTCAAGCAAGCTTTCAAGGACCACCATATTCCTAAAGGACTTATGGACAGAAAAATGAGAGAGTTGTTGGCTCTGAAGCAAGGAGCTGACACCGTGTACCAATATGCACAGAAGTTCAATAATCTCTGCCAGTACGGAGGACATCACGTGGATACTGATGCCAAGAAGATGGGACGTTTCCGTGATGGTCTCGATGGTGACTTGTACAAAAGGCTAATACTGTTGGAGCCCAATAGCTATCACGAGTTAGTAAACAAAGCTATCTTTCAGGAGGATGCCATGAAGAAGGCACAGAAAGATAGGAAGCGACAAGCTGATTTCACTTCCGGTAGTGAATCGAGCAAGCAGTTCCGCTTTGTCAAGAAGCATCCTCATGGGTCGTCGCAATCTTCGCCATCTGGGCAGTGGGGAATGACCCCATTCCAGAACAAGCCTTCGGGAACTTTCTAGTACCATAAGAATCCACAACAAGTGCCCAAGCTTACAGAACTTCCGCCCCGCATATGCTACAATTGTAGACAGCTCGGGCATTTTGCCAATGAGTGCCCGAACCCCAGACAGCAGAAGCCCCAGCAGCAGAAGCAGAACCCTGGATCCGCTAAGGGCAACCACAGCAAGAAGCCAAGCTTTCAAGTGAAGCAAAGCCACATGGATTCATAGGTAACATCTCTATTCGAGAACCCTCCCTACTTTGTCTTTTACTTTCAAATCTCGGGACGAGATTCTGTTTAAGGGGGGTAGGCGGTGACGCCCCAGGTTTTTAATTAACGTAATTACCGCTAATGACCGAATCAACCGAGTCAAACCGGCCGACACTGGTCAAACCTAGGTCAACCTGGGTCATCACCTTGAAAACCTCACCAATGAACCCTATTGAACCCCTTGACCAAGACTACACACACCCGTGGTCAACACTTGGTCAAAGACACGGTCAAACCCCGCTTAAACATTGACGTCAACGAATGTCGTCCGGAACTTTTACCGCGTTCTCCAAATTTCACCTAAACACTTCAAAATCTACCTTTATAAAAGTTGTTCAGTTTGTTGAGGGACACAACTTTCATGTAGATTGGCATTTCAAATTTTGAGTGGAAATTGATGAAAAACTTGGTCGACTGACAGTACCTCCTGTTTACCGGAACATGGCGACATTCAAAGTTTGGCAGTAATTTATGCCAAATCCGTTGAGAAAAACACTATACGGCCTTTGTGAAAGTTGTAGGGGGTAGTGGGATCTACAACTTTCCTATTGACCACATTATGCACTTCAGTTCAAAATTTTGGAGTTGTGCGCGTCTGAACCATGGCACTGTGAAATAGTTCGGCCGGCCGACGCAGCGCCGCGCCGCGACGCGACGTCGTGCGCCGCACGCGCGCGCGCGCTGCGCCGCGCCCGCCTCGGCTTCCGGGCCGCGCGCCGACCGAGGGCCGCTCCTTCCCCGGGCGTTGCGCGCACCGAGGCCACCCTCGGGGTCCGGACCGCGGCGTGGAGCCTCGGGTTCGCCGGACGGCCGCGCGCCGCGAGCCCCGCGGTCGACGGGCCGTGCTCGCCGGGCACGCCGGCCGAGGCTCGGTCGCCGTACGGACGGCATTAACTGGCCCAGGGACGTCTCAACGCGAGACCTGACCCCCTTGCCTGCTCGCTCGAGGTATAAAACGGCCACGGCCGTTCCTCCCGTGAGCTCGCCGTCGGCGTCGCAATGGCACCCGCCGCCGCTGCACCTCGTCCACGGACATTTCCACAGTCCCAGCGCCCCTAAGCCTTGCCCCCTCGCTCGCTCTCGCGGGCCGCGCGCGCCGCGCGCGCCCCCTTCCTCCCCCCCGTCGGGAGCTCACCGGAGGCGAGCTCCGGGCGGACACCGTCCGGCCGTGCCGCGGAGCACCCTCGCCAGCAGCCCCTATCCTCCAACCAAGCCCTCAAACCGAGCGCAGGTGAGCCCCTAGTCCTCCTCCCCACCTTCCCCGGCCGACCCCACCGCCGGAGCCGCCGGATTTCGGCCGGCACCGCCGCCCCCATGGCCTAGGGACCCAATTGCATTCCTCTCATTCTGTCCAAGGTGTTTTGTGCAAAGCGAGGGCATATCTGTGAAGTTTTGGAAAGTTCGGGGGTCTTAGTGAAAAGGTGTAACTCCAATAGTATATGTGATTGGCTGAATCTGGTAAAATCCATATAAAATCGTAGAAAATTCAGAAAAATGCAAAACTAACTTTGTTGGATTCGTTGTGAAAAGTCCTACAACTTTTGTTATTCCTGCCTGAGCTAGTTCCTGATAGTTTTTGCATGAAAAATAGAAATGTGAAAAACCTAGATCTGCAATATCTCAAAAACCATAAATCCTATATAAATAATTTTTGGATATGTTGTGTGTTATGTTATGCCCAGATCCTGTACCAAAAGTTGCACAAAGTTATGATATAACTCATTTTATAAAAATGTTTTTCTATTTCTGCACGATCTGCATAAATGATTTTTGTAGCTAACAAGAATTAGGTTTTTGCAACCAACTTTTGCATATTGTCTTGTTATCTCAAAACACACCTCTGCTTAATTAATCACAATTTTATAATTACCAAAAATATTTATTCTTGAATTATGCTTGATTTGTTTGAAAATACATAACTCCAGTTTCATAATAGTTCTAGGTGTATGTGCTGCATCCCTGGGTTAGTTTTGAACCATATAACATGTGTGAGAAAGTTTGGATCATTTTGTTGAGTATTTATTTTTTTTTTTTGCATTTACCTTGTCCGTCTAGCTAGCTTTTGTTATTTTCAAAAATAATTAATTTCTAGCTATCCGAAGCTTGCATGTGTGTCCAGTGGCTTGTTATAGGTGCCTAGTATGTAACACACCCTTCCACTGAATTTTATTAATTAATTTCATGAATAAAAGCTATGAAGGCCATTAAGGGCTTAATAGTCCTTTAAATGGGAAAAATCACCAACCCATCCTTAATAACTTTGAGTGTGGTTCCAAATTGTTTTAAAAGGCTAAATATACCCACCCACTACTGTTTGTGAAGTTAAATTAAATTATTTACGTATATATGTATACAGTCACTATCGAAAAGAAGAAGTAATAAAGAGTTGCTTATTGATTCCTTTTTGGAAGAGTATGCTGAATGTATTCTTATCTAGGTGAATGTGTCCAACCAATGCACTCGAGAGTTCTCATTTATTGTTTGTAGTTCTTTAAATTGAAAATCGACAAATAAATCTTGCATTTGCATCCTCGTGTAGATCTTCCCGACGGTAGATATACACTCGTGCCGGAAGGAGGAGACGAAGGAGCTGACGAAGAACTGCATTACGTGGACGTAGCTCAAGACCTGGACCAAAGTCCAGAAGGGCCCAAGGCCAACTTTGCCAGCGAAGGCAAGCCCCGGATCATTAACCCCGTCTTTTAAAATTATGCAATTATGTTTTTCTATGATTGCGCATTTACGTTTCAGGAGTTGAATTGAAACCCTAGATGCATGATCCCTAGGTACCTATGCTCTATCACTAGTATGCTAGGTCGATAGATGCTATGCTTTAGGACCCGATAGAAGTCGAGTGATGTTCGTCACTCGCGAGAATAGGTTCTTATGTTGGAATCATAAGATCTTTATAAATGGATTGCTCATGTGGTAAGAGCATGGGATTTGGGCTCCGGTCCAGTGGCTTTCGTGGGCTAAGCTTTTGAACGTACTAAGCACTTGTCGGGAATGGGACCGGTAAGCCTAGTACCTTAATGAGACAATGCGGGAACTTACTATTACTACTCATGAGTAATCACCTACCGCTTTGCAACCGGGAGGTGGGTACATGTGTGAGGCTGGGTGTCTTGGGTGGGACATTCCGGATAGCCTTGTACCGGGGATCGTAAGATTCGCTCCCAACCCGAGGATTTTTGGGAACCGCCTGGTCGGTGTCAGCTCTGTTGGTGCACCGCTCCGTGTGTTTAGGTCTACCTTGCAAGGTTTAAATCAATCGATTGTCGGCCTCTCACCGTTATATGATACTGCTTAATCAACTGGCCATGATATCCCTTAATGATGGAACTTGGTGAATATTGTGTATGAATTAATTGCTTGTACAATTCTTGATTGAATTAGTTGGCACACTTAGAAATGATAATCAACTAGAACTTGTGCTAAAATAATGAAAGTAAGGACATACTCTTTGTTGCTTTTCAGCAAAAGAACTCCACCGGCCAAAAAGCCTCTCATGTCTAGAGTTTGGTGATGTAGTTATCACCCAACGGTTAAGTCTTGCTGAGTATTAGTATACTCAGCCTTGCTTTAAAAATGTTGTTGCAGGTGTTGTTTGGCCTAGTGAGATTCCACCCGTCTGGGAGCTAGAATGGGTGGAAGGGGACGAGTGATGACATCACGGATGGCCTCCTGTGATGTGTATCGTCGCGCTAGTTTATTTATTTCCGTTGTTTCCGAACTCTGAACCTTTACTCCTGTCATGAACAATGGTTTGTAATAATTTGGATTTAACCCGTGTTGTACTCTGGACTCGCCTTTGTGTGAGTTTTAATGCATGTGTCGATCCTCTGTATGATTTCCAAGTGATTTACCGGGCGTTAACCCGGCAACTAACGACAGGATGATACTTTACTATTGCTTAACGACCAAAGTGGATCGGTCCTAGGCGATAGTACGGTATTTTCCTGGGCGGGTTGTCACAAAAATCGCCTCCTCCGGGAGAGGCGCCTTGGCCGGAACGAGGTGGGCGCACTTCAACTACAACAACAAGAAAGTGTGAAGGTTAGCCGGGGAAGGCAAACTCCAAGAAGATCGATGCCACGACAAGAGCAAACGAGATGCATCGAAAAGACAAACTACTCACAAATTTTTTTGTCCCTGCGTTAGGGAGCATTGGGAGCAGCCGCGACGGCGGCCACGAGTAGCTCGACCTCCCGATCGCCTGCCCCTCGCGGCGCTGGACCTCGAGAGACGATGGGAGCAACGACACAGTCACAGTTCCCTCCCAGGGGACCCTATCGACCGTCATTTCACATAGGCGAAGCGGCCGCCTCCGAAGCGGCACGACTCCGCGGGCGTGGTACTACCCGATCACCTCCGCCAGGGTGACTCTAGCTCTTCGAAGGTGCCCCAGCATGGCCCAGTGGTGCTTGAGGATCTTTTCCTACTCCTTCTTGGCGGGGCTGTCCGCCCAGTTCCTCTGTGACTTCGCAATGGAGGACCCGGTGTACGACGGGAGTGCGAACTCGGGGTCGTTTCGCAAGTAGAACCACCCCTTGTGCCAGCCACTGTTCGAGCTGGTCAGCGTCACCAGGATGTAGTCGTCGCCGCGGTCTTGCTTCATCCGGAGATTGGCGCAGTCGATCGTCGCCGCACGGGAGCCATCCCTCAGGCAGGTGAACCTGAAGAAGTACTGGAAGAGGTGCCAATGGGCACTGATGCCGAGGTACCCCTCGCACATCGCTTCGAACACAGCCATCTGCTGGATGCTGTTCGGGTTGAGGTGCTGGAGTTGCAGCCCATACGCGAACAGCACCCCACGGATGAACCGGGCGGCGGGGACAGAGAAGCCGCGCTCGTGGAAGGCCACGAACGACATCACATACCCCTTGGGGGGGCACGGACTCATCGCCGAGAACCCTCCACTCGACAGCGTCGGTGAGTGGGGGAAGTTGGCCCGCCTCGACAAGACGAAGGATCTGCTCGCGGGAGACCTTTGAGCGCGTCCAGTTCGACATCGCGGCGGCAAGGTCTTGGACGGGCTGGAAGCACAAGAAGTGGCGCGGTTGCGGATGCAGAAGATCTCGAAGCGCAGAGGGAGAGTGCGAGAGGAAGAAGAATAAGATGGGAAGGCAAAGTCCCAAATCAGCGTCCGACGCGTGATTTTAAAGGGGGCTGGCGTGGCCCCTCACCTTCAACGTCGGACCCACCGCGTCAGCGAGACTTTGGCCCGCTTGCGCACACGTCCCGGCGAAACAACCGCCCACTCGCGTGACGCCTCGATTCCCGTAGAATACGGACTTGCAGAGTCTGCGCGCAGTCATGATGGAGCGGTCACGTCTGTCACATCGGTCGAAATGCACGCACCCATAACTACGCTCACGTCCACCACGACAGACATGACTGCACCGGCGAAGCATCCCCAAGCTGCAACAACTACAATTACAAATAAAAGCTCGCGAGCAAGTCTCCAACTCACTCACGAGCTCGGGGGCTACATCCGGCGGATGCGCTCGCGCACACCCACCGAGAAAATGAAGAACGCCACCAACACCAAGATCAACCGGCTGAGCCTGAGCGCGACTCCTTGACTCCCACTCAGGCTCGGGGGCTACTAACGAGGGCCCAGATTAGGGGCCCCCTTTGACGGCAAGATTATCTCCCCTAAGACAACAAGATGATCCAACAAGATTGACAACGTGAAGGCCAAGATTGAGAACGTGAAGGCCAAGATTGACAATGTGAAGGCTAAGATTGACAATGTCAAGGCAAAGATTCAGGACAAGGAGAAGAAGGAACCCTGGTCAAGACCCACACTGGCAAGACGTCTAGTCTTTGGTCAGTTGGCTGCATCTCCGACCAGTTTCCCACTAGAGGAAAGTCTCTGCCTCGCACGACAAGTTCAGTCCTGACTGGTGTGTGAACCCAGACGCACGGCTCGAGCATCGCCACCGACGCGCATGGAGGAACAAATCTCCACGTCATACAAGTACAACAGCTGGCGGCCATGCAGGCGGCCCGCCTCGCCAAGAGCCTTAATGCCGGTCTGACCAGCTGCGCGGCCATCACATCGCCATCATATCTCACTCTGCCGCACGCAAGCTCAGCCCGAGGCACTCAAGCACCCTCTACGACACGCACAAGCCTAGACTTAGGCTCGGGCGAGGCAAGCTAGGAAACAACTCGGGCAAACCGAGGCAAGCCCAAACTACTCGGGGGAGGAGGCCAAGCGTCTCGGAGTGAACAGTCCAGCCCGGCCACGTGGCGGGTCCCCCGACAAGGCATCACGACTTGGCTTCAATGCACCCTGACGGACAACAACGTACAACGAGACGTGCCAGCTGCCAAGCACTGTAACTCTTTTTTACTCCCCCTTGTGCCCCTCCCTTTGTGACTATAAAAGGGAGAGGAGGGAGACGGTTACAAGGGTTAGACCTTCATAGGATTGAACACCACTTCCCGGGACTTGGGCTCAAACACCCTCTCCCCACCAGCTTGTAACCCCTACTACGAGCACACATGGCTCAGGAACACGGCAGCACCGCACTGGATGTAGGGTATTACTCCTCGGAGACCCGAACCAATATAAATCTCGTTGTCTCCTGCGCTAACCATCCGAGCCCGACGCACGATCGATATAAATTTACTTCCGGCGGTAGAGAACCCCGCCAGTCGTGTTGTTCCCTTTTTCTCCACGCTTTAGAGGTTCTTCTGAAATGGCACACGTGTAACTCTCTTCTTCTTAATGAAATACGTGTTATGCACGTTCTTCAAAAATAAAGGCCTATTCCTAGGATGTTTATCACCTATCGTCGTTTGATAATACCATGGGTTCCTTGACTTTTCTACTTCTTCACAAGTCAAACATGAATGATGTATCAAGAGCCTCTTGTGCACCTCTCGCCCCTCCGCTACGACGACCACCCCAGACGGTGGCGCGACAAGAGAGACGACCAAAAGTTTAAGGGGTAAATATGTGATGCAAACCACCTATTAGGCGGAATTCTGAAAACTCAGCATTTGCAACTTGGAGTGTACATTGATTACAACTAGAATTACCAACCAATTGCAACTAAATGAGAAGTGTACAGTACCAGTAGGGGTGGGTGGATGGGTCTATGGCATGGTGGTAAGTCCCAAGGGTGGGAGCTTATCGACGAAGCTTGAACCCCCGCCCTGCACTAGCCTCCAATGAAGGTCGCGCCGTGAAGGTGCTTTTAAAAAACAAAAAAATTGTCGGAGGCGGGTAGTGTACAGTAACAAATGGGAGGTTGTATAAAACATGTCACGAGGGTTCAAGTTGCAACTGACCAGTGGTTTGAGTTGTAATCAATATACACTCCGAGTTGCAACATACTGAGTTTCTACAATTCCACCTAGTAGGCACATTGCATATTTTTGTCAAATTTAAAAGCTTGGTACATTCCGGAAGATGGATAGATTTTTAGTGGTTGGCCCACTTGTTGTGGGACCTGAGCTGTTTATGGGCCGGATTTAGTTTCCTTCGCATCACGAGCCCGCGGCAGGCACAGTTCACTCACTGGCCAACTTAAGCCTATCTCTGGTAACTCACCCATCCCTTCCCCCTGCACAAAATAGGGAAGCGATGACCACTGTTACACCTCCAGCAACTCCTGCATCCCTTCCCCAAAATGCATGCAATAGCTTTGCAACCCTCATTTTTGGGGTTTCTCTCTCCTCCTCTCCCAACTGCTTCGCCTGCCGCCCACGCCCCCTCCGCCTCTTCATGCTCCGCCTGTGGCCCCTCCTCCTACCTCGCTCTCCTCTGCTCGGCGCCGCCGCTCGCACCACCCTGGTGCAGATCCGACCCACCGAGATGTGCACGAGCCCGCGCGGGTCCCGTGAAGAGGTCCGACGTAGTATGAGTGCTCCCCAGAAATAGACCTGATCATGGACTGCCCGACCCGATAAACCCGACCCACCCATCTGAAAAAAACTCGACCCAACCCGACCTCGACCCAACCCGACCTGACCATATGACGGGTCGGACACGGGCCAACATTTTCACCTAAACTAAGAAAATAACCTGACCCAACCCGATCTAACCCGAAAATTATAACTAAAAAACCCAAACTTGACCCAACCATTTCTTGAGTCGGCGCGGGCCAAGAATTTTAACCTAACAACCCGATATGACCCGACCCGAACCCGACTCATGATCAGGTCTACCCATAAAGAAGCAGTCAGTAGCATATCTTTTCTTACAAACTTTATCTAAAATGGATTCCTATTTTCAAAGCTTCCGGTTGAAATTGTTTTTGCAAGAGAACTTTTTTCCAGATACACACACTGTATCCAAAATGGAAGGCTATGTTCGGCAGATTTCTGCTAATTTGTTTCTGAGAGAAAAAAATTGTGTGTTAATGTGTACGATAGATTTGTTCTAAGAGAAAAATATTGTGCAAGGAGTGAAAAGAAGGGAAGCCGAATAATCATGAACAAATTTTGCTGAAAATATTTTCCATTACAAATACTTTCGTACATGTTTCGATCGTGACTACTTCCTCTCCAAGTTATGGAAGAACCTATAAATTGTTTTAAAATGTCTGTAAAACAAAAAAAAATTATAAAAGCAACTTATTCTAAAACATAGTTTGTGAGACCTTTATTTTTTTAGTGAAGTGTGCAAAAGCCTTTATTTTTTAGCAAGTAGAATATATGGGCGGTCTTCAAACTTTACACAAAGGGTCCTTGAACTTATAAAACCATGATTTCAAATCCTCAAACTTGTTAGAGTGCTCCATTCCTATCCATGCAATAGTTAAAAGTGGTTTTGTGGGTTACCGTTAAAAATTTTAGCAAACACTAGATTTTAAACCATAAAAATATCTCTAAGCCTTCAGAAATTTCAAAAAAGATAGTAGAGATACATTAGAGCACTAGAAGTCTAAACAGAATAATTGGAGCGCATTAAAATATTTTTGAAAGCTTCCAAAATGCAGATTTAACTCTAGGAGAATGAGAAAAATATATTTCATGAGATATTTTCATGAGTTCCAATTATTTTATTTAAAATCCCCCTAATGTTTCTTTAGTGCTCTTTTGTCAATTTTTGAGAATTTTTAGAAGGCTTGGAGATATTTTTATGGTCAAAATACTGAATTCAATATTTATTGGATTTGTGTTCGAAATCACTTTTAATTGTTGTATGGATTATGTTGACACCCTGTAGTAAGTTGGATGACCCAAATTTCTTGCTTTATAAGTTTAGAGACTAGAATGACACACCTTTGTCAAGTTTAAGAATTCAGATTCTTGATTTAATTAGTTTAGAGATCAGAATGGCGAACTCTCACATGTTATATGTATTTTCCCACCATGTGACGGCCAAACTCGGGTGAATCGGAGATATGAAAAGCTCATGCCGATTCTCGGCACCATAGCGATTTGAGCATCGGTGGCCCCTTCACTGCTCGACACGTCATCGTCTGTGTTACCCTTCCAGCGGTTGGTCATTTTGCAGAACAAACCTTGGATTTTACGCAAATCGCGAATCAGTCCACCACGTTTGGATCGAACAGTAAACGCTTTGTTCCATTTTGCACACGAGCCCTCAATGTAAACTTTATTTCTACTCAAAGAGGAGATGGTGTCGTTTTTTCAAACATCCCCCGAACCACTTTTACGAACACCCCCTCCCACCACCCTCCCCCCACCTAATAGCCCCCAATCCCACGCACCCTCGAGCGGCCGAACCCTAAACTCGGCTCCCTCCCCTACCGCCCCCCTCTCGCCCCTTGCTCTCCTCCTCCCTAGCGTCCCCCGCCACCATCTCCCTGCGTGCCGCCACCGTCGCTCGGTCCACCCTCCCTGCTCGCCTCCATCACCACGTTGAAGCAGATCTGCCATCTCCGCGCTGCGTTGTGGCCGGCCGGGATGCGCAGCCCACTGCGGACCTCTTCCCCGACGCGACTCCTCCCACCCTCCTCGCGGCAGTGAGGACGAAGCCGAGCCTGGCCTGAGCTCCCGCTGTCGTGGTGTGCCAGTTCCGGTTGGTGGCGAGGGTGCGACGCGGTGACGTGCTCCCGGTCGTCGCCGGCACGACGTCACTCGGGAGCAGCCCCGACTGGCGGATCTGTTCTCACCTTGCTTCATCCCTCTGTCCCCGCTGCAGTCGCACCTCATCGTCACGAGACTGGTAAGTGAACGTTTATTCTACATCTAAATAAACCCATCCACCCATGGATATGTTCCTAGGACTTATGGCCTATCTACCAATGTGCTGAGCATGGGGCACGGAATGGCCGAATGGACAAGCTGGTGCGATTTGTGAGGCACCACCATCTGGTTTAGCTGTACGTCGTCGTCATTGTGCTCCTGGTTCAGTGAATGGGTAAGACTAAGACCTTTTCCTGCTGTTACTTTCCATGCCTCACTGTTTTATTGGTATATGCTCCTTGCGACGTGCGAACTGTTGTTGCTGCTGCTTGTGGAGCAGGGTTGCTACTAATAGGGTGTTGGAGGCAATCAGGGAAGAGAGCAGAAAATAGGAAAAGAAGAGGAAGGAGAATGGTTGTGGGGTTCACTTATTATCTGGTACTGCTTCTGTGGTGTGTTTTTGGCTTCAGCGGATTGCTAATTTTTCCAATTTTCGTGCTTATGCACTTTTCTGTTTTCCGTTTCAGGGGAAGAGAAGCAATTAAGCAACGATGGAGTGTTCCACCTAAATCACATTCAGGTCCTTCCTTATCTTTCTACCCGGGGCAGACAGTCTTGCAATCAATGCTAGATAACTTGATGCTACGATTAGAAGCATGTGACCATCATAAAATTGGGGGCACTTCGGACAGGACTGAGTATGTGATACTTAGTTAGTTGCTCAAACCTTTTCCAGTTCTGAGATACTATACTGCAAGATGTGCTGTTACTAGCGTAGATACTTTTTTGGAAAAAAATCAAGGAAAATTTTACCCCTTTAGGGACACATTTTGATTCATGCAAATATGCAATGAATGTTGGCTTGAATAGTAATTTGGAACTTAGGAATCCTATAGGAACCAGCGCAATTCTTCCAGATTTCCATTGGATCCGTCCATTCTGGACAAGTCTTGATTTGATATGGAGGCAAATGAAGCTATTGGTTTCTGTTATTTATGTACAAAAGTAGATAACCAAATAGTGCAAATTTAGCTAGGCAAAACGGAAGAGCTTAAGACACATTCCTGCAGCCAAAGGTTATACTGAGATGGGTTGTGGCTGATCCTTATTTGAGTTTATTTCATTCTTTTGAACTGATGATAGGAGTTGGAGTCTACAAGAGCAAAGTGTATGGGGCAATCCATCTGTGTGGCCATAATTTTGAGCATGGCAATGTACCACTGTGAAATATGTTATTTAATTGTTCAAATGTTACTTGTATTTGATTGTTCAAACGGTAGAGCGCGCATTGCTTTGCAAATTGGAAAAATGAAGCTTGCTCTCTCCCCAGTTCATTCTACCTGATGTGTGGCAATGGTCAGAGATGGGGACAGCCGGACAGGGGACTAGGAACAACACACTGCATCTTTCTATGTAGAAAAAAAATACATTTGCCATATTGGTGTGCATGTTTGGAAAAAAAACTATGATTCCTCGAAAATTCAGTAGTAGGGTACTGATCTTTACTATTGTGCTAGATGAATCACCTAGATGGTTACTTCTGGTTATAGAGGTTAAATTGTCAGCGTTGGTGGCATATGAAGATTTTCCTTTTGAATTCATATTTAGAAAAAATAGACCAAAGGGTTACCTGGTGTTTGCATTTTGCATATGCATTTGCCAGTTGTAAGAAAGAATGTTGGGTAGGATTGTGCTTAGCTTTGTTTTGAGATTACCTGGGGGTTTGCACATATGTAGCTTCATTAGTTATAAAAAGAATTATGTTGGTTAACACCATACCCTCTTCTTTGTTGTGGCTGCAGTGAAGATTTTGGCTTTGGTCTACATGAATTCAGGGTGAGTTTTGTTTCAACCTTTGCTCTAACTAATAACCGAGAAGGAAATATTCTTCTGGCAGCTGTGAAATTGTTTGGCATGTGGCATGTAGCATGGGCCTACATAGCCCTTTTGGTCTGAACTTTGAAGAGGTATCTTAAGAATTATTTCTGGATGAGATTAACATAAGTACGATCCTACACCAAAACATAATAGCTACCTAGCTTGTTTGTAAAATTATTACAAAATAGCAATATGCATACGTTTCTTAGAAATCTGTTGCATACATTTTGTTGTTGTTTTAGTTAAATTATGCACATAAAAGTATTCATACCATACGTCTACATGAATATGTAGAGATGTGTTAAAAAATATCGATTTGTAAAACAATGCACCATGCAGGTTTTCTCACACGGGATGCCTCCAGTGTGTCCGCCTGCACACGTGGTGCGTAGAGAAGGGAGCCTGAAGCATGTGGGATTGATCGCTTTGTTATACTATTACTTATTGCATGTGTCTATTTATCTTGTATTTGTAGTTTAGGACAAATCTTAACTTCGAATGATGTTTTAATGTGCCAATCGAATTCTTATGCTCTGCGGTGTGCCATGGTTGATCATATAAGACATGATCCCGCATGACAAATTCTTTGATGTAATATACTTGTGATTTTGATCCTGTTAAATATGAGATATATAAGTTGTGTTGATTCTAGAATCCAAGGATCCCTCCCAAAATAATTTCATCTTATTCTTGACGCCATGAGATGCTCAGATGATCTTCATTATCATTTGGAGGCACCAACTATGGATAAACAATTCAGTTTGTTACAGAACTAGATGCATACAATCTTTGTTCATGGTGGATATCACTCTAGTGAAATAAGTTCCCGCACCCTTGTTTTGTCAATGCGCGAGTAAAAGGACAAGAAAAAGGTATTTTTCGTATCCTTTGTACCAACACACGTCAACTCTAATCTATTTTCCTTTTGCGACATGTTTGAAATGAAGATAATTTAGTAAAAGATAAACCATTTTCTTTTTAATCTCTCTCATTCTGCTGATATTCAATCAAGCTCCACGACAACGGTTGCTGTTGATCTTGACTCGTTTTATTTTCCATTCCTCGAAAACATATGTACTCAGAACTTTTTTTTTTCCTCGGAACGCGGAAAGAAATTTAAAGAGCGAGATAAGATATTTCCAGTAGCAGTGTCACCGACGCGTGGGCCCACCGGCAGCTTGTTGCGTGAACTAGAAAAGCTCAAACTGCCTGGCGTCTCATCCGTCTCCGCCGCGCCGCCGCCTCCTCCTCCTCCTCCACTCCCTCCATTGGTGTGGTGTTAGGGAGGGCGGCAGATCCCTCCATCCGGCGACTCGAACCTCCGCTCCTCGGTAAGGAATCCCCTGGCCGGCCTCGCCGCACGCTCGGACGGATCGATTCCCATCTGTCTCCCCTCTCGACCTAGTGAATTCCGCCTGTTGGATTTGCTGCAAAAAGAGGAGTACTGTACTAACTGATGCGTACCTACATACCGGTTTAGGATCGATTCGATTCGACGTTTGGGATTGTGATTGAGTTGGGATGGCTCGTCGCCTCATTACCCCCGCCCGAGGCTGCTGTTTCGTTAACGCCGGCTTTCTCGGCGCCTTCTCCTCTTTCCATGTGATTCCACTCTCCCTTAGTCCCTGCTTAACTCCTCTCCAATCTCCTCCTTCCAATCCCTCCCTTACCATCTTCTATTAATACTGTTTGATACACAAACAAATCTTTTTTTGCTCACTGGGGATTACTGTTCCATGTACCACTAGTTGCCTCAACTAAACAATGCATGCATGTATCCATGTACATGCCTCTGATATAAACAGATAAAATTGTCCTATAGTTGTTGTGCTTAAGTGTTATTACCACGCATGGTGCAATGTACTTATTTCAGTCAGTGATTTCCTTCACTTCCTTTCTGGCAGTATCAAAGCTTGCCATCGTGCTCATCCAAGCGGAGTTCGTCAGTGAACAATTGCTTTGGCTACCGTACTGATTTAAGGAAGGAGGTGACATACCTTCCTCCCTCTTGTTTTCATATTCTTATTACAGTTTGTTGCATGCTCTTACCCATGATCACTTATAAATTCTCCCGTGTCGTAATTGGCACTGCTGATGTGTATATATATTGTTTTACCCTGTCTCAGGGTTCGCGTTGGATAAGGTCTGAGCCTTTCTTGTCAGTAAATGTCAGTATCTTCTTTCACACCCAGCTATTTACCATGAATAAATATACTAGTACATTTGTGTATAGAGAGTGCATACTGGACTGTTGGCTTGGGAAACAAATTTCTCTTACTCTGCGCTAAGTAGAAAATATTAACAACTTGTAATTTCTGTTACTACTATATCGGATTGTAGTAAACAACAATGTGCTTCTTCAAATCTTTAACTCCTGCCAAGCAATGCGCCTTGATTTCATTTACAGCTTCTTTTTGCCATGACACAGAGTACAAAGTTCGTCGGCAAGAGGACATCCTGTTCCGTTGCAACAGAGCCACCTCCTGCTGCAACCGAAGAACCAGAGATGGATGCTCCCAAGGAGATATTCTTGAAAGATTACAAGAAACCTGATTATTTGTTTGACACGGTATCTACATACCTTTTCTAATTTCTTTCCTACGGCGCTTTCAATATCTGATCGTTTATCGTTGGAAATTCTCTAACTGCCATGACTTATATGTGGCAAGGTTAGCAGTTTGAAATCCACATTCTATTGGAATAGGAGAATAGCTGTTGTTTTAAAACATCGTCATAATTTCCAACATGCACCTTTGTCATTTACTTTTAAGAAATATATTAATACAAATTGCACCTAGTTGTATATTGGAAGTAGTTTTGATGATAAATCTGTCCATTTTCCCTATTGAGTTGCATGCACCAACCAGTTCAACCCAAAAGCTTAAGTTGATGAGGAAAGGTGGGCAATGCACTTATACTCCAACACGCCCCCTCACTTGCAGGCTCCCCCATGCCGCATACGTGGAAATTTGGAGTGGGGCTGTAATTATTTTTAATTAACGCGCCCGCACACAGGCCATATGGGCGCCACACTCACATATATACACATATTAACCCCCCCTCCCCCCCGGAGTCTGGACTATCGACGCAACGGTGTACAAGACTGACCAACAAAGAAAGAAACTCACACACAAGGCCGCCCGCAGCCACAACTAGCCACTGGCTACGTTGAGGCTGGATCGAAACTCCGAGAAGGTCGAGGAGGGAAGACCCTTGGTGAAGATGTCAGCAAACTGGGAGGTGGTCGGTACATGAAGAACCCGAACATCACCGATAGCCACCCGGTCACGAACGAAATGCAAGTCAATCTCCCGCTGATGCTGAATCAGGTTGGTGGAGAGGTACACGGCGTTGACGTTGTCACAATAGACGAGCGGGTTGTGAAGCTCAGCCAAGAGCTGTCAAAGCCAGGACGCCTCAACCACGCCGTTAGCAACAGCTCGGTACTCCGCCTCAGCACTCGAGCGGGAGACAACCGGCGATCAGGAGATCATGTTGCCGCCGAGGAAGACGGCATAACCTGAGGGTCATGGAGGGCCTCGTCCCCCGCACCAGCCGGCGGCCATGGTCGCAGATGCTGCCTCCTACCCACCATCCGATTCCTCCACCGCCGCTGGCTTCTCCGGCTCCACCGAAGGTGCCCATGGACTATGCGCCTCCTCTACGAGCGCCGCTCCACGGCTCCGCCTCCTCCACCACCGGCTCTGATACCATATTGAGTTGCATGCACCAACCAGATCAACCCAAAAGCTTAAGCTGATGCGGAGAGGTGGGTAATTCACTTATACTCCAACATTCCCCATACGACTGATTTAGATTTTTTGTGTGCATGTGTTCAGAGCTGTCACAAAGTTCCCAGTACAAATGGATCGAGGAACGGGTATGGGGTATGTGGATCGATAATTTTCAAGTTCCCGGAACGAGAGGGGTATACCTTCTCGGAACAGTGGTTCGAAACTTGGGAACACGAACCATGTTAGTTTGGGACGATCCATTCTTGACGAATTTAACAATTTCTTTGTGGGCCATACCGTATCACTTGTACCATGATTCATGATTAGTACGCTAGTGTATGGGCCATTTGTTAAAACTAAAAAAAGCAGCCCAATGGAAGCGTAGCAGCCCACTAGAGAATAATCTTGACAATCTCTGACTGTAAAGTGTAAAGTTAGCTTTTATCTTGATGGGTCTGCCATTGCTGCCAGTGATCGAAATGTTTCCTGTAAATTGACTGTTGATTGCTTGCTATTTCTGTCACCTGTAATATGTTTCTAACCTTTTACTGTCACCTGCAGGTAAATTTGCAATTTCAACTTGGTGAAGAAAAGACCATAGTTACATCTAACATAGTTGTATCTCCTGCTGTTGAAGGTCAATATCCGATCTTGTAATGTTTGGTAAAATATTGTTGTATACCAGATCTTTTAGACTTCATAACTAATTTTCAATTGTAATTTTGTAGCAGGTATCTCAGCTCCACTAGTTCTTCATGGATGTGACCTGAAACTATTATCAATCAAAGTCAATGGCACTGAACTAAAGGTGATAGTTAGTTCAAACAACTGTTCACATAGCTTTTCCTTTGTACTTTTTTTTTTGCAAATTACAAGATTATTGATTCCGACCGTGCCAAGCTTTAACTGCCATAGTTTCAGTCATGACTTTGTATCTTTATAACAATATAACCTTTCTTTATTTTTTTAGCTTCTCTTGACACTCGTAGAGCAGTAAATGGTACACATTGCATCTATCCAACAAACAGTGGGAAGAAACTTCTTTTGATCCATCTTAGAATGATTGTATATTTTATACTTGTAATTTTCTTATTGCCATTGAAAAAATTTTGATAAAGACCGGCACTTGAATTAGCTTACGTTTAAATTTTTTTGGCGACTTAGTTGTTATGGTAACCATTAAGCAATAGTCAAGTGGTGTCGCAGTAGTGATAGTTGCAGTGACTTAGTGAGGTAGCAAGCAAATGTTTTACGGGATCTCTGCCCTGCAAACATTTCTTGTGTGATAAGTGATTAGTGACCTTGCTGGAGTTGATATATATTCCTTTTCTTATAATTTCCTTTTCTGATTCTTGTATTTTATTCCACCATTTTGTTTCTCACCTGTCTATGTGCTGCATTATAGGGTGAAGAGTATGCAGTTGATTCACGCCATCTAACGCTTTTAACACCACCTGCCAGTTCATTCAACTTGGAAATTGTTACCGAAATATATCCTCAGCTAAACACATCTTTGGAGGTACCAATTGCATTTACAGTGCTACAGTCCCACATATTACAATTCACAAGATATGATATGTAGAGTAGGCTAGCAGCTAGTGGTGTTTTCTGCTCTAATTTCTTGTAAAATCGCAGGGGCTGTACAAGTCAACTGGCAACTTTTGCACTCAGTGCGAAGCAGAAGGGTTCCGGAAGATTACCTACTTTCAGGTAGCTATACTTTCTGTAAATTGCTCTATAGCGTATTAGCGTGTTAAAATTACATATTGTTTATGATCATTAGATATTGTAATATTGGATACATGTATGCCTGTGGTCTGATATATACCACCTGCATAACATCGATAATGTGCTGTTTCTAGAAGATCATTATACTAGTTGTTGATGTTTCATCAATAAATGATCTCTATTCGGAAATGTTGAATGTTACACAGGATCGTCCAGATGTTATGGCAAAGTATTCTTGCCGCATTGAAGCTGATAAAACTCTGTATCCAGTATTGTTGTCCAATGGGAATCTTATTCAGCAGGGAGATCTTGAGGTAAGGTAGCTTCCTAATGTAATCACTATGCAGTGGAGGTAAGAAAGGGATAATCACTGTATGCCATTTTTCCTGTTTTGCACTGTAGGGTGGAAAGCATTACGCATTGTGGGAGGATCCCTTCAAGAAACCAAGCTACCTATTTGCTCTAGTTGCTGGTCAGTTGGGATGCCGGGAGGATTCGTTTGTTACATGCACTGGCCGCAATGTAACACTCAGAATTTGGACTCCTGCCCAAGATTTACCAAAAACAGCACATGCTATGTATTCTCTTAAAGCAGCAATGAAGTGGGATGAGGAGGTTGCTCCAGATTTATTCTCTCTATAATTTGTCTACAATTTATTCAGTTGTTCAGATAGCTGATGCAATTCCGCCTTTTTGTTGTGCCACCTGCCAGGTTTTTGGTCTCGAGTATGATCTCGATTTATTCAACATTGTTGTTGTTCCTGATTTCAATATGTAAGTTGATTTTTTTCTTCTTTGCGTCAGCAAATTGCAGTATATTTTGAGGAATGGTTTTTCTTACCTCTATAGGAGTGTGGACTGATGCAGTTCAACTTACTATTTTGTCTAAATATTAGCAAGCCAATCACACAATTGTAACCTTGCTTGACTTGAACTGTCTTCTGATGATGGTAACTTTGTTAATTGCAGGGGAGCAATGGAGAACAAGAGTTTGAACGTAAGAATTTGCCTTTGATTGGAAATTGTTTGCACATCAATGCATTACTAAAACTCTGGTTTATAAATAAACAGATATTCCAATCTAGACTTGTGTTGGCATCACCTGAGACTGCCACTGATGGTGATTATGCTGCAATTTTGGGTGTTGTTGGACATGAGGTACATAAATTTGTATACAGATCTTTCTTTTTCGGTGAATTGAGTTGACATTACATCTTGTTACTTTGGCAGTATTTCCACAACTGGACTGGGAATAGGTAACTGTCTTCGCGATCACCAGAATGGATGTTCCTTCTGTTTATAATTTATTTATTTTCAAGATGTATTTTTTTCCTTCATTGTTCGTCATTTTCACTTGTTGATTTGTTTTTCTTTAAGTATAAAGTGGTACTTTTCCTTATGAAATCAGTCATGATTAGTTAGTTTTGGATAGCTGAATGGAGGTGACCTTTTTTTCCGCTTAACAAAAGATCCTTATCTCTGTGCTGTTGCAGAGTAACTTGCCGTGATTGGTTCCAGCTAACCTTGAAAGAAGGACTGACAGTCTTCAGGGATCAGGTACTTAGGCAGTGGGCCATGCGTTAGCTGCTCAATTATGTTTTTGATTTTTTCCATCCTACTCTTCTAATTAAATTGGTTGTGCAGGAGTTCTCGTCAGATCTCGGCTGTCGTACAGTAAAACGCATTGCTGATGTCTCCAAACTCAGAATCTATCAATTCCCTCAGGTTTTCTCAGTCTGCACTTTATCACTTCATTCCAATTTGTTGCCATTGAAATAAACTGCAGGAGGCATGATATTTTGACTATCCTGTGATTTCCCCCCCTGATATGTAGGATGCTGGGCCTATGGCACATCCTATTCGCCCCCATTCCTATATCAAGGTACTAATGCTCGAATTGTTCAATCGTTTGATTTCATTTACTCTGTTGCTTGCAACCAGCTTAAAAGATACGGTATATAACTTATTTATTTTGACTGGCAGATGGACAACTTCTATACTGGTGAGTTTCTTTGTCTATAAAGTGCGGCATATGGTGAGATGCACAAAGCTATTAACTGATTATAATCCATCCCCTGTTGCACTGAAACATCATCTGTTGAATCTTCCCTGGTGACTTTGATTATGAACAACTTGGCAGTCACGGTACGTGTTTCCATGCTGTTTCCTGTTAAGCACACACTGATAGTCCAATGATTAAAACTCTGACATTGTATTTTGTTGCTTCCTGTTTTTCTTCATCCAACAATTATGGGATTTGTCACAGGTTTATGAGAAGGTCTGTCCATGTTACATTATTTATTTTAATTTGCATGCATCATTGAGAAAATGACCATGAGATGTAATTTGGATATGTACTTGTTATAGGGTGCTGAAGTTGTCAGAATGTACAAGACCATGTTTGGAGCATCAGGGTTCCGAAAGGTAAAAGACAAGCTTTGTCCTGAATTTTACAAGACGACATTAATGATCAATAGTACTTCCTCTGCCCATTTGGACAAAGAGACAATCTCACATCCATTAGATTTTGGTATGGTGTCTGATGCACACCCATGGCCATTATTTTTCTTGTTGTATGTCAGTAAAAATCATAAACAATATGGAATTACTCTTGATAAGAAAACAATATGGAATTACTTTCCATTTATATCTACATGTATCTGTGTATACCTGACAAGCTAAATTACTTTTGTGCATATCAGTGGTCAAATTTTTAAGATTTGCCTGCAAGTATTTGTTGCAAATCATAATTCTAGAATAAGTGATGTTCCTTACATATGAAAACACCAAAGCATGACCTTATGTTGTGAATCTTTTGCACGCCATATTTGCCATGGGATGTCTCCTGCAGTTGTTGAATGTTTCATAAGTTTGATTTATTTACCACTTCACCTTCTTCTGCAGGGCATGGATCTTTATTTTCAAAGGCATGATGGACAAGCTGTCACTTGTGAAGACTTCTATGCAGCAATGTGTGATGCAAATAATGCACAACTGCCAAACTTTTTACAATGGTAGTATACATCTATCTTTCAATCATGTTACTTGTTGCAAACACTATCTAATTGTAAAAGAACTGTCCAATAGGTACTCTCAAGCAGGTACGCCTACAGTCAAGGTGGCATCTTCATATGATCCTAGTTCTCTGACATTCTCTTTGAAACTTAGGTAAGCTTCCATGTTCTCTGGTCCTTAATTACATTTGGCCATTAGGACTTATGATTAGATATATGTTGAACTTCTTCCACATTCTCTATTTACATTGGTTTTCATTCATGCAAGTGCCTTATTGATTTTACATACCCTGATAAATGCTTTTCTTCCTTCTGTAGTAATTGATGAAAGTAGTGCGTTTTCCAACTAAGCCGTCTACCTTTTTTAATGTTCCAGCCAAGAAGTGCCACCCACTCCTGGCCAACCAGTCAAGGAGCCTATGTTTATACCTGTTGCTGTTGGACTTGTTGACTCTACCGGAAAAGATATGCCCTTAACTTCTGTTTACAGCGATGGAACTCTCCAAACACTTTCTAGTGATGGTCAGCCAGTCTTCACCACTGTGCTTCAATTTAAAAAGGTATTAACCTTCCTTTCTCTTTAAGTAATGAACTTATGGTAATAGTTTGACATGTGAATCTGTTGCATATTGTGTGGTTAGTCCTGGTGCCCGTTCTTCATTCAGTGCTACACAGTTGATACTCTGCTACAACTGCAGCTTTGTTTGTTTTTTTTGTGCAAGGAGCCAATGACTAAAATTCAGTCAGTAATTTTATTTATGTACCTAGTCACCTAGACACCTAGTTACACTATTTTTTATGTAATATCAAATTTGAAGCGTCTTGCTTGACATTTTTTTTCTGATACTTGAGCATGCTTTTATTGTTCAGAAGGAAGAAGAGTTCATATTTCATAATGTTCCTGAGAAGCCAGTTCCTTCTTTGTTGAGGGGGTATAGTGCTCCTGTCCGTCTTGATTCTGATCTGAGTGAGAGCGACCTATTTTTCTTGCTTGCCAATGACTCAGATGAATTTAACAGGTATGGCGCGGGTTGCTCTGCTAAAGATGTTTGCATTTTCTATTAAAGAGTTCAATCTAACGATCTGTTCAATTCCCTAGATGGGAAGCTGGCCAAGTTTTGGCACGCAATCTGATGCTCAGTCTCGTAGCTGACTTCCAGCAACAGAAAACACTGGTCCTGAATCCAAAATTTGTCGACGGACTTAGATCAATTCTGCGCAACACGAGCTTGGATAAGGTAAAAAAATATTGCGGCCCTGTTGTGATTTATTTACACGTTAGCTTGACCTGAATAATAATTTAAAAAAATCCGCTACAGGAATTCATTGCGAAAGCAATAACTTTGCCTGGTCAAGGAGAGATTATGGATATGATGGCAGTTGCAGATCCTGATGCAGTTCATGCCGTCCGTAATTTTATTAAGAAGGAGCTCGCTCTGCAACTTAAAGATGATCTTCTTGCAGCCGTAAGTGGTGCCCGGTCAAATTGATGTTTGTCTGTATTGTAATCCTTATGTCCCCGGTGCATCAGCCTTTGACCTTAACTTGTTTTGTTAGGTGACAAGCAACAGGAGTTCGGAGCCTTACACATTTAACCATGATAGTATGGCTCGCCGTGCATTGAAAAATACATGCCTTGGTATGTTCCTCTTTTCCAAACTTCTTGTCCGATGTTGAGCATTACGCTCCAACAATGGGACCTTATGCAAATTTCCTGGTGTTTCTTGTAGCATACCTTGCATCTCTGAATGAGCCAGATGTCACGGAACTTGCACTGCATGAGTACAAGACTGCAACAAACATGACAGAGCAGTTTGCTGCCTTAGCAGCACTATCTCAAAATCCAGGCCAAGTTCGTGATGACGCCCTTTTGGATTTCTATAGCAAGTGGCAGGATGAATATTTGGTAAGATACATACATATACACGCCTTGCAGATAGTGAACAAATCAATTTTACGAACCAATGTAGCGCGTTTGTTTTAAGTGGTTACCTGTATTTGCTTTTATGCTGGGATAGGTTGTAAGCAAGTGGTTTGCTCTTCAAGCTACTTCGGACATTCCTGGAAATGTGGTAAATGTTGAGAAGCTGATGTCTCACCCTGCTTTTGACCTGAGGAATCCCAACAAGGTACACGGTGCTACCAGCTTTGACTTATCTTGGTGTAAATTTTGAATGTGGAATTTGAGGGCCTGACTAAGACCGGGTTAAAAAATTCAGGTGTACTCGTTAATTGGGGGGTTTTGTGGATCACCTGTGAACTTCCATGCGAAAGATGGCTCCGGGTACAAGTTCTTGGGTGAGATTGTTTTGCAGCTTGACAAGATAAACCCTCAGGTTAGCTTGGAGCACTTGTTCTGAATTATGATAATATCTTAGTTACTCTCTTGATGTTTGAAGAATTATAGCTAGCTAACGTGCTGCTGCATTGGTGGATCTGAAATTATATTAGGTGGCCTCCCGCATGGTTTCAGCATTCTCTAGGTGGAGGCGGTATGATGAGACCAGACAAGCTCTTGCCAAGGTGATGACAACTGTTTCAGCTCTGTGGAGGACAATAGTCTTAGGCATGTGGGGGGCTGGGTCATGGGTTATATGGTTGATGTAACGTGTTTGTTATCTGATTTGTGGTGCAGGCCCAGCTGGAGATGATCGTGTCGGCCAATGGACTGTCTGAAAATGTGTACGAGATAGCTTCCAAGAGCTTGGCGGATTAGTTTTGTGCTTGTCAAGGAAATTAAGTTGAACCTGGCACTTGTTGGACGGTTCCAATTCCATAGGGGGGTATACCAGTGCAAAGTTTGCGTAGCTGAAATGAATATATATCTTGCACGGAATGCACATAACACTTGGTTGGGGTAATAAGACCATCCACACTCGTTATCCTTTATTTCCTCCTTCAAAACGGAATATTCCGTCCTCGTCATCCATCTTCTCTCTTTTATTCTCAATTTTCCCGCACCCATCTTCCTTTATATTTCTCCTCCATCCCAACCACCCACTCGTGGGGCCAACATGTCAGTCTCACCCTCTCTTATCACCCCCACCTACCCCCTCCCTCCTCCCACCTCGCCGGCGTGGCGTACCTGTACTCCTTCCTCCCAGGCGCCCCTCCCTCTCTCCTCTCTGCTCCGGCGGCGGCGGTGCGTGGCGTGGGGTGGTGCGGCACGGGAGGAGCTCCGGCGTTGAGGTGGAGCAGATCCGGCGGGGTAGAGGTGCTCCCCTGCGAGGTCGGGGCTCGTCCTCTCCTGCTCCGTTCGCGTGGCGGCGGCGCATGCGGTGGCGGCGAGCTTGCGGAGCGGCCCTGGGTCCTCGCGGAGCGCACCGCCGCCATCACCCCCGCGTTCCGCCGCCGCGAGCGGAGGTGGCGGCAAGCTCCGTCGGGGCTTCTCCGCCTTTTGCCTGCCGACGTGAAGCATGAGGCGCCGGAGAGGGAGATCCGCTCCTGCCTCCGGCGGCCCCATCCTCCTCTCCATCTCAGGTGGCGGTTGGGACGACGCGCACGGAGGCCGTGGGTGCGCGGGCCCCACGCCACCTCGCTTTTCCCGTGAGCCCTCGAATCCTCTGGATACCGAGGAATCGAGAGGCTACGGGATTTTCCCGTGCTCCTGCAGGGATGCCGCTGCAGGTTTCGAAAGTCGAAAAACCTCCTGCAGGAGGGGCTCGCGGGATTTTGGCGGCCCCAGTGCGGGTAGTATAGACAGGCCTACTTTTGAGCTTGCACGAATTGCCATCCTGTGGTTTGGTGGGGTTTGGAGTATCATGCGATTTACCTGTTGGAGTCATGTCAGCCAAGCAAACATGTGCAACACGCGGTCTGATGCATGATGCTTCTGGTACGCTTTAGAGCTTTCCAGCCTTGCCAGGTCCATCAGTCCCCCGATGTTCTAGTATGCTCCTTACACCTGCAGGAGGGCTTATTTTGCCTGAATCAATTGTCCACAAAATTTTTAATTCCAAAAGTTGAAAAGAAAACATATAAAAAATCGATATAAATTTCTGTATGGAAAGGTGAAGTCTTTGTAACCAGGACCTTGAGAAAAAATCAGCCCTGGTAACCCCGGAAGAGAAAAATCTAAGATCGGATGGTATAGAAAGGCGCTATGTTTGTGTGTGTGTGTGTCGGAGCGGACAGGTTGGGTGCAGTGGTTGCGCGTGGAAACCGCGTGTGACCGTGTCTGTGCTCGCAGCATATCCAAAGGTGAGGTTATGCTAGCTTTTGTACTAGGCAACAAAAAAAGGTAAGGTAGAGGGATATGCTTGCTTTCGGTGACAATGTCAGCTATGCTGATGCTATGGTGATAATGGTGGTCACAGTAGCAATATCATTATTAGGTGTGGAAGGAACAGTGCAACATCACATATAGTATATATGTCCTGTTCGTTTGGCTTATCAGCCACCAACCAAATAAAGATTTTCTCTCGAATAAACCAAACACCAAAGAATCGTAGCAATAAAGATTTTCTCTCAGGTAACAAATCAAGATCGACATCACCACCACCGACCAAACGAATGTCAGATATACCAAGGGGTCATTGGCAAGAGATGCTTTGTTCTACTGGCATATCTCGAGATATCTCATTGTTTGCTTTATTTCCTCTCACATAATACTATTCATTCTACCAGCTGAGCACTATTCATTCTACCAGCCGAACACCCTCAGAACTTTCGGACTGTTTTCGAACCAAGGCTGATCACATTGTTACACATAAATAAACTAAAATTAGGTCCGGAAGCTTTTTAATATATAATAGAAAAATCAGCTTCTCTTATATATATAGATAATAATTTTCAAACAGTTAGAAACAGATCCTAATTAAGATTTACAGCAGAAGTAGTCAAGTAGATACCCCAAGCTGCAAGCAGTCTCCATTTGCAAGCTAGAATTGGTGTGCGGCTGTTGCTGATTTGGTCCGGAAGAAAATGACTGTTATCCGGGAGTTTGTTCACCCCCAACTTATCTTCTTTTTTTTTTCTTATTACGTCCCTCTCCCCTTCCTTGGTAACAAAGAAAAAGTAGTGGAGCATGGTAAGCCCTAAGAAATAAAGTTTTGACGTACAACTAGGACTAGGAGGAGAAACGGACGCGCAAGCAGTCGTCGCGTCCGTTCAAACGCAACGGCGCAAGAAACTGAAGAAGAAACCGATGACGGTCGTAGATTCTCTCTTGTTTATTTTTAGCAGCCAAGAAAGCCAGGGCAGCAGCCACTAGTAACCGTCGCGCTCGTCCATCCCAAGGCAAGGCGACACGGCCACCGACAGGTGAGCCCCACCCCCATCCTCCGGCCACCCCTATTTATACAGGCCATCCTCCTCTCTTTCTCATCTCGCCATCCCCATCAGCTACCTAGCCCATCACTAGTCCGCAACAAAGCACCCGATCCATTTCTCCAGCTAGCATTCCTTTGAAGAAGCATCATATCGCGAACGCGAAGCAAGCAAGGCATCATCAGCCATGGGCTCCCGCTACGAGGTTGAGGTGACGGTGGGCTCCGCCACCAACCTCAAGAACGTCAACTGGCGCAACGGCGACCTCAAGCCCTACGCCGTGCTGTGGGTCGACGACGGGCCCAAGTGCTCCACCCGCGTCGACCTCGACAACGGCGAGGACCCCGTGTGGGACGACAAGCTCGTCGTCCCGGTGCCTCCTCCCTCCGCCGCACGCCTCGACGACGCCGTCCTCTGCATCGACATCGTCCACGCCAACGCCGCCGAGGGGGTCAAGCCGCTCGTCGGCTCCGCGCGCCTCCCGCTCCGCGACGTCCTCGACGACGCCGGCGTCGGGGCCAAGGTCTCCCGCACGCTCACGCTCAAGCGACCCTCCGGCAGGCCCCAGGGCCGCCTCGACGTCCGCGTCGCCGTCCGCGAGGCCGCGCGGTACTACGACCCCAACCCGTACCCGGCGCCGGGGTACGGCGTGGGCTCGCGTGACCCGTACTACGGCGGCGGCGGCGCGGGAGCGGGGCAGCCGCCGTACGGGTACGGCCAGCCGGCGTACGCCGCGCCGCCGGCCGGATACCCTGCCGCCGGTGGTTCTGCTGCTGCTTACGGCGGCGGTGCCTACGGAGCGCCGGCGGCGGCGTACGGTGCCGCTCCACCAGTAGCAGCCACGGCGGCTGCTCCTGACGGGAAGAGCAGCAAGATGGGGATGGGGACGGGTCTGGCGGTGGGCGCGGCGGCGGGGGTGCTCGGCGGGCTGGCGCTGGCCGGAGGGGCAAGCTACCTGGAGGACAAGCTGGAGGACCACGTCGCCGAGAAGGTGGAGGAGGACCTGTACACCGGCGGCGACGATGGCGACTACGACGACGACTACTAGGCAGCCTGGAGGATCGATCGATCGGTGCAGGAATCAAGTCGAGTGCTAGTAGTGATCGATCGAGAGAAATATTGTCGAAATAATAAGTTGTAGCACGTGATTGATAAGAGACTTCTTGTTGCTGTGGTATTTAATTCCTTGGTTCGCTTTCAATCCAATCTTGCTTTTCCGATGGATGCACGTAAACAAGTGGGCAGTATCCGATAATCTTATCTCTTTAATTAATTTGTCGCTGAATGAAGAAAAAAGATAACTTAGCGTTGTTTCAAGGTCCTAGCTGCTGCCTACGACGGACGGTTCCAGAAGGTCCCGGTGATGTTCAGTTCAGTACAGTATGCATGGTCTCTTTTGTTTATCTTTTCTCTTCATTTCCGAACTAGCATTGATTAATTGTTCGTTTGTTCCAAAAAAAGAAAGAACTGGTATTAATTTTTTTGAGGTGAACTAGTATAATTATTAGGTAAAGACTAATTATTAGTCCCTAATAAAGGTATTTATTTTATTTCATAAAAGTTATTACTTTCAGTTCAAACTATTTGACTCATCGAAAAAGCAAAAATTGCATTTTTTTTGGACGGAGGGAGTATTATTTTAGCCTCAAGGCGATATCATGGGCCGGGCCTCCTCGTTGAGACTAACAAACGGGCCGGAGCCCGGAGAGCAAGGCAATTCCCCTCGCTCGCATCCCACAGCTCGATCTGGGCCATCTTTGCTTGCTTTCAGCTTGAAGCACGCAGTTTTCTTTTAATTTATTTAGGCAGCAAGCTAGATGCAAGAGCTTTACAGATCTCGGCAGAAATTACGTACTATCATCCTTTGTTTTTCAGTGTGCATGGCACGTTTTTTATTAAGAGAAAAAAGTATTACATAATGCAACTTTACGATAGACCTCAAAGTGCAGTGTTACAGGACACACGAGCAACAAAGAAAAATAACAAAAACAACAGAAGAGAATACAAAACCACCGCCACACTAAAAATAACCTAAAACAAAAATTCCTTAAAGAGGGAAAGACACCATGGATACACGCACATCGCTGCTAGCCTAACAATTCGAGAGTAGTTGAGGCAGGGCGAAGAGGTCCTGCGAGACGACCTCATCAAAGGTGAAGCGACGACAACGTCACCATTGTCTACCTGTTCATGAAAGAGTAGGGTAAGTCTTCACCTGAAAAACCGAAATGATTTGGAGGCCACAACAATACCCAGCATGGTGAGTTACAGAACATAGCGCCATCATTATGGGCACAACATAACACCATCATTATGGGCACAACATAACACTACGCAAATTTTCGCGAAGACCTCCTAACCGAAATCACACCGTAGACCGCCGCACCCAGGAAGTCAACTCCTTTTGAGGGACTAAACTTTTGCTGGACTAAAATTGCAAGGATATTATCAGTTTACAAAAATACCTTCACAACTCCGGGCTAATACGCAAGACGAATCTAATGAGGTATTTAACCACATAATTAGAGAATAATTACTATAGTATTACTATAGTAAATTGTGGATTAGATAGGCTCATTAGATTTGTGGCGAAAAGTGGTACTCATGTGTAAAAAGGTTTGCAAATAAATTTCATTTAGTACTCCATGCATAGAAGATTCTTTGGACTAACTTTTAGACCCTCTAAAACAAACACGGCCATTGAATCTTTGATCACCGAAGTCGACATTTCCATCACAAATGCTTAACGCTCCCAACAATTTTTGGTCTTCAGCGTGAGATGTGAGTAACTCCAACATTTCTCTATCTCAAGTTGCTATTGTTACTTTTTTCCAAAAAGCAGAAAAAATCTTCCTCTAAGAGCATCTTCAAGAGTTTGCCAAATTTTACTTGACAAATCTTGTATTTTGCTAACTTCTAAAAAGATATACCAAGTAAAAAAAGAGTTCATCTCCAGCAATTTGACATAATTCACTTGTCAAATCCAGATCTAATTTACATCAGGATTCCTGAGAGAAACAAAACTTTGTTTGTGCCCTTCCACCTCTTTGAAAACTTACATCAGGAATCCTTCTCTATTACCCTCCCACCTAGAGGGAAATGGCGATGGCAACCACGATCCGCGGGCGCATATATACGCGTGGGGAGGTGAGTTTTGTCAAGTTTCTATTTTTGACAAGTCGATTTGCCAAATTGTTGGAGGCCAATTTTTCTTGTTTTGCCAAAATTAGATGGATGCCAAGTTGGTTTGCCAAACTGTTGGAGTTGCTCAGTTCCCCATCTCAGGTTGTCATTTATCTTAAGTTGGGAAAAACCGACACCGTGCGCGTATATATGCGCACAGCGATCTGCGGCGCATCCTTCCGTACTAGAAGAGGTGGAAGGGTATATTAATAACTTTGTTTTTTCTCAGGATTCCTTATTTATGTTTTAAAGAGGTGGAAGGTAGAAACATAATTTTATGTCTCTCTCAGAGTTCCTGCAGTAAGTTGGATCCGGATTTGATAAGTGAATTATGACAAACTATTTGAGATGAATTTTTTTTACTCGTCATATCCTTTTAGAAGTTGTCAAAACTCAAGATTTGTCGAGTAAAATCTGGCAAACAGTTGGAGATTAGTTTTTTTCTGCGTTTTCTATTTCTTTTGGCGAAAAGAGATTAGTTTTTTTTCTGCGTTTTCTATTTCTTTTGGCGAAAAGGGAAGTCACACTTCGTGCAGATTACGGTTTCATTTGCAAACCATTAATAAAATAATACTCCTTCATCACATCGCGCGCTTTTTTTAAAAGGTTCGCGCGCAATATATAATGCCTTCCTGCTGCTGCAGCAGATGCAACCTTGCAAACCACCTAGTGTACGTGCTAAACTGAATTTGGAGCAGTGTCAGGGTTTTTTTTACCGGTGGTAACCGCGCGGTATACCGCGGTTACCGATGCTACCGCTGGGGTACGGTAACGGTACCCAGCGGTAGCAACCGGTCCCAAAATTCAAATTTGATTTTGAATTAAAAAAATGAAAAAATCAATAAAAATCACCAAAAAATAGTTCATGATTTGTAGAGCCTTATGGTGTTGAAAGTTTTCAAATTTGAGTGCATTTGGTATTTATTTGGAGCTTTAGAAGTTGAAAAAAAAGAAAAAGAAAAAACATGGGCCGGCCCGTTAAGGCCCATGAAGCCCAAATGAACTAGATGACCCAGCTCGTGCCCAGCCGCGTGCCCCCGAGCATGCAGAGCCTTCCTTCTTCCCCGTTCGCAAGCCCCCAAGCCTCGTCCGCCGCCGCTTCCCGCCGACCGCGCTGCCGCCGGGCGTGTTACCGCGCCCCGACCGCGGCCACCGCGCGCAAGGGCGGGTAGGCGCGCGCGCGGCGGATCTACCCCCTACCGCGTGGGAGCAGCGGTATACCGCGGGCGACGCCGCGGTATACCGCGGTTAGGTAATTTTTTTTTGCTTTTGAGTAGATTTAGGCTTTATGAATTGTGTTAGGATCTAGGATTTGTGTTAGGATTTAGGTTTACTTTGGTTTGGAATTTTTGGTAGGATTTAGGATGTGAGGTAGAGGTAGAAATAGAATTGTTGCTTTAGGTAGAAATGGAATTGTTGCTTTAGCTTTTAGGTTTAGGAGGATAATTTGTGGCATGATGTAGGATTTGTGGTAGGATCCAATTTTAGTTAGGATTTGTTTCGGAATTAGGTACATTTTCATTAGGTATAGTATTAAGGTAGTGTTTTGTAATTTAGTTTATGTTGTCATTTATGCAGGTACACAATGTCAGGTAGACTACGCGACCCAGCTGGGGATCTTTCCTTTCTACCATTGAACTTGTGTTGTATGAACTATTTGTATGAATTATTTGTATGAACTATTTGTATTTGAACTACCAACTCACTTATGCACGGCTAGTATTATTGTGTTTGGTGTAGTATTTCTATGTATAACTATAAATCATTGGATTGGGGGTGCTATTTAACACTAATTTGTGCCAACACCATGCCAAAATTTTCATTTATTCGAAGCCGGATGGTCTTTTTCTTTGCACCGGTATAAACTCGTTACCGCGCGGTAAAAATAATTTATACCGCGGTATAAATAGTTTATACCGCGGTATACCCCTGGATACCATTTGAATTAGCGGTTTTGGTTTGAAATTTGAATTCGAGCGGTATTTAGCGGTATACCGCGGTAACCGCGGTAGCTACCCTTACCGCTCCCGAGCGGTAAAAATCCGGCGGTTGGTAAAAAAAACCCTGAGCAGTGTACGTCATCAGCCCCGGTCACACAACAGTTGTTCCGCTAAGACTACCCACACCGGTGTCCGGGAAAACCCCCGCCATCCGGATGCCGTAGAGTTTTCCCGGAAGAAGCGCCGCAGCGGGGGGCAGCATCGCTCACGGGATTTTCCCGTGGGCACTCGATTCCTCCAAATCCGGCGGAATCGAGAGGCTCCGCGAGGGCCCACCACAGTCTCGATGCCGCCGCCCCCAACTGCCTCACGCCTTCCGCCGGACCCTTGCACGCCGTAGCCGGAGCTTCTGTGCCCCGCCGCCATGAGCGCCGCCACCAGCAGATCGAGGACGAAGGAGAAGGTGGAGGGGGCATGGGAGCCAACGGGGAGGGAGAAGGCCGCCCCGCCACGGCGGATTTGGGGCGTCGGGGTTGTGGAGATCCCCACCGCGCGTCGATGTGGAGCAGAGGGCGGCCGGCGCCATGGTGGTCCACCGGCGCCTCGTCCTCCGCTCCTCCTCGAGCACGCCGTCGCCCCGCTCCACAAGCTCGCCGTCGTCCCCGCTCCTCGCCGGTAGGGAGGAGGCGGCCGCAGGAGGCCGCCGCGCGTGGAGAGGCCTCCGCCGCCGGCCCGCCACCGCACCCCTCCCCCGTGCCTCCGTCGGCGTCGAAGATCGGGAGAGGCCGCCCCGCCTCGGAGCGCTCGGAGCCCGGCCGACGCCTCGCCGCGCGCCCTCGCTCCGCCCTTGGCCCCGGTGCGGGTCGCCCCGCGGTCGCGCGCGGACAGACCTCGCCGGAGCGCGCCGGCACCGTCGACGTCGCCGCAGCTTGAGGAGGAGAGAGGAGCGGCGGCGCGAACTCGAGATCCCGCCATGGCCTCGCCCACCTTGGCACCTCGTCGTCTCCGCCCCACCTCGCCGCCTCCACGCCCGCATCGCACCGCACGCTCGCTCCTTCGCGACGCCGCCCACCGCGCGCTCACTCCTTCGCGCCACCGCCGGGAGCCAAAAAGCCGCCCGCCGCGCATGGAAGGGAGAGGGAGGGGGGAGAGGGAGGGCCGGGAGGAGGAGGATGTGGGCGCGCGCCTCCTCGCCGCGGCCCTCGCTCCTCCACCCGGAGCCGCCGCGTGCCGCCGCCGCCCGCCCTCGCGCCGCCGCGGGTCCGCCGGAGGAGAAGAGAAGGAGGGGCGCCGGGAGGAGGAGCAGGGGAGAAGCGGTGAGGGGAGGGGAAGGGGTAGGTGGGGTGATAGAGGGGGTGAGGCTGACGTGTGGACCCCATGAGCGAGTAGTTGGGATAAAGGAGAAATATGAAGGAAGATGGGTGCGGGAAAAATGAGAATAAAGGAGAGATGATTGATGATGAGGATGGAACATTCCATTTTGAAGGAGAAGATAAAGGAGAACGAGTGTGGATAGTCTAATTGCGCCACATGAAGCAAGGTACGGCGTTGTGATTTTTTACGATTACACAGTACAATGGAGACTCCCACAGCGCATACACTCATTCTTAGGAACACACGCACACAAACCCTACTCTCAGGAGCATCTTCGAAGACTGGGTCGGTAAATTCTCAAGATTGACGAAGTCATCACAGTCACCCCGCTGTTGACAACAACGTCGCCTACCACTGAAAGCACTGGAGTCGAACCCATGCTACTGGAGCTCCCATCAGCACTAGTCCCCCCACCCCACCACTGTAGCGAACATGGCCTCATATGCCATTAGTTCGAGTTTGATTTTGGTGATTAATGACAACATGATCATTGGGACTAACCATATTATTTTAGCATGTCTTTGTAGACACTTCTAGGTCCCAAGAATGCAAGAAAACCACATGCCAAAGTGAGAAAAACAAGGATCAAAACCGAGCAAGAAAAGGAAAAGAAAAGACACCGTCGGATGAACCGACGGTATCAATTTAACAAGCGTCGGTGCAATCGTTAGACGAGTTGGTAGGCAGGGTGAAACCCTAGGTACCGTCGGATGAATCGACGGTCCACTTTTTATTAGCATCAGATGAGTTGTAGAGGAAGAGCAGCGAAGACAGTAGCACCGGATGATCCGACGGTCTGAGTGGGGACACCGTCGGTCTATCCGACGCTCAGTTTGAATAAAGACAGAGACGCGTCAAGACGAATCCTTCAGCATCGGATGATCCGACGCCTTGGTCAAGGGGTAGCGTCGGTCTATCCGACGGTCGCGTGGAAACTAACAGAGACGACTTGGTTGCGGGGTCTTCAGCACCGGATGCTCCGACGCACCGTCGGTGCATAGCGTCGGAGCAGTTGTGTCAGAGAATCTCAACGGCTAAGTGACGTGGGAGGGGCACCGGATGAACCGACGCCCTGGAAAATCTAGCATCGGTTCATCCGACGCTACCTTTTTCAGTGGCCGTTAGCCAACGACTAGTTTGATGCCTTGAGCTATTTATACCCCCTCCACTCACCCATTTGAGGTGGATGGATTGTGTGGAAGTGCAGAGGAGTTCAAGACACATTGAAGATCATATCCAATCCATCCAAGTGCTTAATTGCTCATCCTTAGACTTGCATATGCTTTGTGTATGTGCTTAGTGCTAGGCTTAGCTTAGAGCTGAGTGAGTGCATGGTTGTGCCAACCTTGTGAGGTGATTCTTGAGTGAATCCCGTTGTACAAGGTTCGCCGGAAGCCTTGGGGCCTAAGTGGCTCACCGGCAATCGTCATCGACCCTCCGGCTTGGTGTGGAACAGCGATGACACTTTGTGCTGGGGACGTGGAGACCCCCTTCCTTGGTGGAGAAGCTCCTTAGTGGAGGCGGCATCAAGGTGACCAAGGGAGCTTGACAAGTGCCTAAGTGGCTAGCCTTTGTGGAAGTCAAGTGGTGCTCTTGGGAGAGACTTGGTGACCGGGAAGCAATACTCTTGTGTGAGTGCTTCAACGTGGACTAGGGGTGGCTTAGTGCCTACTAATACCACGGGATAAATCACGTGTCAAGAGTTTGCTTCCTCTCATCCCCTTTACGTTTCCGCATTTACTCAATTGCAATCTTTGCTTGCCTTTACTTTTCTAGAGTAATATCATACTAGGATTGACTATAGGTTGCAAACCTTGTTTTGGGATGGGAGTTCCACACTAGAACAACCTAGTTGCACATCTAGATAGTATGTTTTAGTTTACCTTTGTGAAAATAGTGAAGCCATAGATTAAATTTTTAAGTTGACTAATTCACCCCCTCCCCCTCTTAGGCTAACCAGCATCCGATTCCTTACAACCACCACCCACTGACCCGGCCCCAATGTACAACATTAGCTACCTGCTCTTGGAGCTCTGTCATGGCTTTGCGAATTACTTTTATCAGGTCTCCATGCATCGGTCCACAAAAGGCCGGCCCCAATGTACAACATTAGCTACCTGCTCTTGGAGCTCTGTCATGGCTTTGCGAATTACTTTTATCAGGTCTCCATGCATCGGTCCACAAAAGGTAGGTACGATGGCTAAAGTTTTTAACTTTTTTCCACTCTCTCCATCACATCACATTAAATACGTCAAAAGACATATGTTCGGAGTATTAAATATAGGTAAAAATAACTAATTACACAGTTTGGATGTCCTTTGTGACACGAATCCTTGAGCCTAGTTAGGTCATGGTAGGATAATATTTATCACAAACAAACAAAACGTGCTACAATGTGTTACAAGAGTTCTAGCCGTTAGGTTTGCATTTTTTTTCAACAACTAAACAAGGCCTGTTCGGCCGATCCAGGCATGCGTGCATCGATCGATCAAAGTACTTATTGACTCGATCCGATTTATAACATGCATTATCCTGATCTGTGTGCATTCTCATGCGTGCTGCATTCCATTCTCAATCCAGCATATTATACAGGCCGAGGCAGAGGCCACAGGGCACTCTACTATTCTATACGTATATACTGTATGGTTGGCAATGACAAAGCATGACCATGAGTAAAAACTCTAGTTTCTCTCAGCAACCGGTGGTCACCAATGACATGCATGACCCATATGAGTACATTATTTAAAATTGTTTGAAATTGGGACGAAACACCTACCCTCACTGCATAAATAATTTCATCTCTTTGTTTCCTAGGTCACAAGCAAGATACAAACGCACTATTCATCTAACTTATCATACACCAGTTAGCGGTACTTTTCTCTCACAACAAATCAGCAACCAACAACTAGCCCGCAATACTTTTCTCCCAGAACAAATCAGCAGGCACCAACCACTAGCCAAACAAATAAGCTAAAATTATCTATGTAACAATGTAGACATGGTGACCTATTTCACCCTTATTCCTTACTACACTGTCATATCGTAAAAAATTTTTGACATATAGGTTCATAAAGCTTCCACTGAGAATGACCGGAGCAATCTACTCTAACATACTCACACATTAGCTCCTGATGAATTGCCAATTTATGAGTTAGATGATAACCCCCAAAACATTTTGAAATTTGAACGACGACGGTACACGAAGTGAGTGTGAAATCTCAAGTTCGCTTAGTTCCATTCTTTGATTGCTCTTTTGTTTCTTGATTTCAGCATGATCGGTCGCTTCGGTCAAGATGAAGACTGATCGGATCAGAAGCAGTCGAAACAAACCCGTCGATCTTGAATTTTGGAAGACTGATTGGTCTGAGTACGTAGTTTTTGATAACTAGCACATGACAAAGGTTAGCCTAATCTCACAAGTGGTGTAGTGCCGCTGTGTATGGGTGAGATAGAGGTTCGGAGATTTTCTAGACCTGTGTGAGAATGTCTTCTCTTGATACAATGTTGTGGGATGGTCTAGATAGTTACCTTCCGCAGGTCTAGTTTTTTAAGAATAAACCCAAAAATTAATCAGTTCCGTTGGGTCCAACCGAATGCCCACGCCTAGGTGCAAAAATTAAGAGAGTGTTTGGGAGACTTTAGTCTCATAACTAAAATTAGTTAGACTAAAAATTTTAGTAACCACCTTATTTGAAAGATAGACTAAAGTGAGATTTAAAGACCCTTAAAGTTCAAAATTTTCTCTTTCCATCTCCTGCGTCCAGAATTCGATATGCATCTCACAAGCTCTGCCATCAGTGCATGGTCGCATCGTCTAGTGCTGGTGCTGGTGCGTGTGGTCGCGCGCGGTGCCCTTTGTAGCGGCAATGTCTGTGTGCATCACATCGCACTGATTGAACGACACCGCACTGCAGTCCTCGGAGGCCGCGTATGCGCACCGGGAGAAGTGGATGTCACCGTCATGCTAGAAGCGCCTCACGTCGAGGATGCCCCGGCCGACCACAAGCCACCATTTCATCGTCGCTTCAGCGGAGCACACCCTCGTGGATGGTCGTCCGACGACATGAAATTCTTTGCCGCATGCACGAGCGCCGCTGGATCTTGACACCGCCGCCGCCGACAGCCCTACGCCGACCAAGTCCCACCGCCTGGCACCCTCACCCGGAGCTCGCATGGAACCCGCGCGACCATGTGTGGAAGGAGAAAGTCATCGCGACCATTGCTGGGACGAGGAGGAGGCCACCGCGTCATGGAGCACGTGGATCCAGAGAGAGCGATGGTGAGGGGGCGCTCGGGCGGGGAGGAGGTTGCGACTGCCATGGTCGGGCGCCTTGCCCCCGTCGGGGCCGGCCGCCGCCGGCGGAGGGCAGCGTGGTGGAGGTGGCGGCTCGCGGTGGTGGCAGGAGAGGAGGCGGCCTACTGGCGGTAGAGCGCAGCGTGATGGCAGATCTAGGACGGTGGAAGGAGAGGCGGTGCCTCACTCGTCGCGCGAGGAGGAGGGGGCGAGGGGATAACTCCCCACAATGATTAATGAGGACAGAGTGAGAGGGAGTTTTGTCAGGGTTTGATACCTCCGGTAAGTAAATTTTGGTACGTTCGTGCGTCTGATCCGGATGGTTGGGCTTGAGACACCGGGATTATAGTGGTTCACGTACCGAGGGGATGCCCTACGCCCAGTTCGAAAGGATGTTCTATATGCCCATAGGGGCTTTTAGTAGGGGGTACAAGCTTAGCTTGAGAGAGGGAGAGAGTCACAAGTCTCTAGCTGTGATGGTGAGCTGTGAGCGCTCAATGAGTGTTATGGTGTGTTGTTCGTTCTTTTGGTCTTGCTGTTTACGGTGCCAACCTCCCTTTTTATAGTTCAAGGAGGGCTGGTGTACAAGGGTTAAGATGGTAAAACGGTGTCCTGCTACAGTGCAGCAACATTGCCGGAATAGTGCTGGGGCAGTGTCACACCGTGGGTCTTCGTCTCCCGTTGGCGTCGTACGCTGTGCTAGCCTCGGTAGCCTCCGTAGGGCGGCGTAGCTTCGACTCCCGTTCCAAGGTGGCTTCTCCCGACTCATGGTCGCGCCAGTCTTGATGGGTTGGGGCTTCTCGTGCAAGCCTCGACCTTCTCTCTGATGCCTGCTTTGTCGGGTCTCGTTATTCGATATCTTGCAAGCGAAGGATTCGTGTGTCCTTTGCCACTGCTCATCGGGGCAGTCCGCTTCCCACGCTGGGGAAAATTTCATCATGGCCTGGCCACCTGACAGGGCAGATCTGCCAGCCCTGTTGCTCTTGCACATCCCGGGCGACGCGGGGCTGCTCGCGCCACGTTGCAGCTCCCGCCCGGGGGCCCTTGCTAGGGGGTTGCAGTGGAATGAACCTTAGGTCATGCGGGGCAGAGCCACTTGTTGAGGTTGCCAGGGCGGCCGCCTAAGTCGGAGGTGGCTTTGCAGATGGTGTCAGACTCTTGTCCTTCAGAAAGGGAAGCTGGGCATGGCTGGCTGGTTGCCGGTGTTGGGCCTCCACGGATGCGGCCCGTCATTAGCTTTCGTGATTTGGGGGATTTAGGGGCTAAGATAATTACCCCTAGTTTCTCCCCTCTTCAGTAGCCCTTGAACCTAAGGGGGAAAGGGTGGATTTCTCCCTCAGGATCAGAGACGTCGAGCTTCTTCTTCTGTTCTTTACTTTGGTGGGGGCACCCGAGCGCACCCGCCGGGTGTAGCCCCCGAGCCAGCGGTAGAGCCAGGGGCTCTGCTGTGGGGTGTTTATTTTAGCTTCCGAGAGTACCGGTTCGCCTTTTGAGGTCGACATGGCCGGACGCGGGATTTGACCCCGACGTCACAGGGAACTGAGGCTGGCCTCTGCCGATGTGACAGCGATGCTTAGTAAACCTTTAGTACACTGCCTGGAGGGGTGGGTGGCCGTTTTAGCTTGTTTTGTAAGCTAAACTGAGCCAGCCGCAATCCTCACGTGGTTGGGCTGGTGCTGCCCTATAAAAGGAGCTCCACTTCGTCTCGGTGTAACTCCATGGTTGCCGCATGGAGAGAAAAAGAAAGCAACTACTTCGAGAGGCTTCTGATGTTGGTGGGAGTTCAACGAACAGGGTGGCGTGCTAAAGTTAGGCGTTCAATTTCCTGGAGCGGTTCGACCTATCATAGGCCAGGCCCGTTCGCTCAGGGTCAGAACATCCTGCTCTTATGCCCTGGGGGCATATATCCCCCTAAGTTTGGTTCGGTCGTCCGTGCCTTCGTTTGAAGCACTCTCCTCCCGTTTCGAGGAGGATGCTTCATTGTCAAGATCGTGAGAGCACCATCGACTTCTCGACCCCGGGGGCCGTTGGGCGTCCTGTGCTTGGCGGTCGACGATGGGAGTGCGGCGGGCATTGGATCTCCGAGAGTGCCAACCCATTGCCTTGTGTTTGGTCTACTCTTAGGCAATTGCTCCCTCGTACCCTTGGCAGTGCACCGCTCAAGAACTAGGGTGTCGTTTGTTGCGACATCTTGCTCGTCTTGTTCCCTTTTATCCTCAAGCTAGTTGCTCTAGCTTTTTTTGCTTATGTATTTACACGGAGCAGATTCGCTGTTGGGACCTTTGGGCAAGGTATTTCACCGTGTTCCCCCTTTTGGCTAAGCCTTGTCGTTGTCCATCTGGGCGGATGACGTATGCTGCTTGTTCGGGGTGTGTCTTGGGTCTAGGCTGGGTTTCAATCACCCGAGGGGTGGCTGGCTGGGGCCTGCCAGCCCCTTCGTGGGGCCCACTGGTTAGTTCGGATCATTTGATTAATCCCGTGGGCTTGGCGCCCATTTGGTTCTTCTCACGCATCCCTTTCGTTAAGGAAGGAGGGGTGAGCAGTTCCACAACTTACCTCGGTGGCCGAGTCGTGGTGCTTGTTGAGCTACTATCGGGTAGTTCGAGTAAGACCCGGGTCCCGTTCATGGGGTCCGAACAGGGTCAGCTGGTGATAGATCTTATTAACCCCTCCAAATATCTCATCTATCTCCAAGGTCATTTGATTGACCTTGGCGGCTCATCGCCTCCCCTCCGTGGGGATTACATGAGATTTTTTCGTTTGGGACTCGAACACGGTCTAGGATGCCCGTGGCGCTCGTGCGCCCGGGTTTCGGCCGCTTGTGGGCCCATCCCTTATCGTCCCTTGCTCTGGTGACGGCGGTGATGGTTGGAAACCCTTCGCTAGACCAACCTTCGAACCGTGCGTCGGCCCTAGGCCCTTGGGGGATAGTGACGGTTCGCGTCTTAGTGATTATTTCTCCCGCAAAAAGATTTTAATCATCTAGGATGGTTGTGCCTCCGATCGAGGTGGATCATCTGATCGTGGCGATCGTGGAGGAGTTCAACGGTCGTGCTCTTCTCGCTGACGACCCTTTAAATCCCCTTCCCTCTAGGAGGTTTTCGCCTCATTCTCCTCACTAGCTTCTGCAGTAGCTTTTGTGACGGAAGTGGAAAAACTTAGGCGGGGGATTTAGAGGAAGTGTTGCCTTGGCTCCTTTGTCTGCGATGGATAGGAGGAAGCGCTCCGCGTCGGGTGATGTGTCGCAGCCGTCGTCACCACACCGCCGGAGGTAAGTTATGTCGCTTGGATGGCGGCGGTCGTCCTTCTCTGCCTCTCTCGTTCCTCATTGTCTTTGCCTCCTCTCTTCGCACGCAGGGCCTCTTGGGTGCAGTAGCCTCGGGTGTGAGCCACGGCACGAGGGTGTGGCCCCTACAGTTGGGGCGTCTTGGGAGGAGATCCTCTTCCTGACAACGTAGGTGGTGGAGATGGGGAGCTGCTTGGAGGAGGCTTTGCGCAATTGCTGCCGTCTGGAGGAGGCGTTGAAGGCTGCCCGTGCAATGCTCAATACCACCAAGGTGGAGGTCGAAGCGACTCGTCTTTCTGCCGATGGGGCGGAGGCTCGCCGAGTTGGTATGTATCTTGGGTGATTTTTGTTCCTCCTCTCGCTCGATCCCACTTGACTTTTCTCATTGTTGCTCTTTGTTGAGTTGCTTCTCGGACAGGGATTCGTGGCGTGCAGTGACGTTAGGTCCTAGTTCATCTGCTAGCAAGCCAAGCTCTGGGAGCGGTCGGAGCTCTTCGGGCGGAGGTGGAGCGGAAGGAGACGGAGTTGGTGTCGCTACGCTTATCGTCGGCAGAGGCTGGTGGTCATCAAGGAGGAGAGGGCGACAACCGCGATGAAGTTGGCTGAGGACCTGCGGCAGGCGGAGGACACACAGGCTGCCTCTGACGCGATTGCGCAAGAGGTGGCTCGAAAGCAGTCCGCACTGGAGGCACAGGTGGCTGAGCTGACCGATGCCGCAGCGAGCTCCATCCGTGATCTGGAGGCTACCCGAGAGCAGAACGCCTCCTTGCAGGATCAACTTGGTGTCGTTGTTGAAGGTGTATATTCGTATCAAACTTCAATTGGACTTGCAAGCGGACAAGTCCCCCGTCGTAGTCAAGGGACCCTTCTTCCCTCCAGTGTGAACCCATGGCATCAAATCCATGGAACAAATGTGTGATGCAAGAATCAATCTAATAAAACCGAGAACTTTGATCTTCAAAGGGGAATCTTATGCATCTAATCTAGAGAACATCATGAAAACGAATCTAATCTATGAATAGCGATGAAAATAGACGGAAACGGGCGGGATAAACCCTTTCCCATTTCCGCTCCCGCATTTTCTCACCGGAAACGGGGCCGGGCCGGAAACACTCGGGAACGGGAGCGCGATCGGGGTAAGCGGGTGTGCGGAAACGAACCAATGCAGACGGAAAATCATCGGAAACGGGCAGGAACGGATAACTTAAGTCGGGAACTTAAGTAGTCAAGACCCCTATCAGAGCACCAATGTTTACAATCCATACTCATAGAATAGTATCACACAAACAAAGATAAATTGATAACCACAAGTCCACGAATTGATAACAGCCAAATGATAAGTTCACAATCTCAATCTGATTGACAATCAGGCATTGAGGCATAGTGCAACGGACCAATGACATAACCTGACAGCCAGCTCACAACTACAAGAGTACAACTCACACAAACAGATAATGAGACAAACTGATAGTGATAGCAACCACCAACCACAACACAAGTGACAAATCCAGTAATCCACAGACTCACATACTGACAAGTGATAACCACAACACATGAAGACATTAAGTTCAATAGTCACAACAACATGCACTCCACAGAGTCACAGACCAACAATTTTTGATTCATCATGGCATCAAGTCTTCACAGAATCACAGCTCACTCCACATCATCCATATGGTCTGAATCAGTTTCCACGTCCTCATCCTACAATATTAAAAGACAAATATGAATATATGATCATTTTTCAAGTCATTATTGAGTTGTTTGTACTGTACACATACATACCTTATCATTCAGTGGCCCACTAGGAGAGGGAGACATGGTTTCTGGAGGTGCCAGATCAGCCACAATTGATGGAATATATTTAGAATCTAAAAATTCAATGCAAGATACATGTATGAGTAAACAAATAATGCTTAGAGATGATTGAAATGAATAATTCCAATTGAGCAACTACTTAGATACTACCTTTTCTGGCTGCATTTAACCAATCCTTAGTGCATACCAATGCTTGTACCATCTCAGGATCAAGGCGATTATGATAAGGATCAATAATTCGGCCAGCACCACTGAATGCAGACTCCGAAGCAACAGTTGACACTTGTATGGACATCATATCTTGAGCAATTTGTGCAAGAACAGGATATTTCTCTGTATTGTTCTTCCAATATGCTAAGATATCAAATGGATTCTACTGCAAAAGGTCATCTGCCATATATTTATCCAACTCATTTTCAACTGTATTATTCTTCCAACCAGCTAAAAAGTTATCAAGTTCACTATCCTCATTTTCAACTAGTGGATTTGCTTGGCTGCTGCATTCATTCACACTAGATGAAGGCCTAGAGGTTGCATAAAACTGATACAACTTCTTTAAGACACTAATAAACTCATCAACATAAACCTGATAATAATCACCATAGAATTTTCTCATGTAGAATTCCACAATCTTCGCCTTATACCTAGGATCAAGAAAGCATGCCACAACAAGACTAGTACTAGAACATTCCCAGTATTTGTCAAATTTTTCCCTCATAGAAATTGCCATTTCTCTAATGATAAAATCTTTACTAACACACCATTTATTAATCAGCTCCTTAATCTCACAAAAACCTCTATAGAAAAAATTAGCTGTTGGACAAGTAGTACCAGATAGCAGTTCAGTAAGATCATAAAACTTTTTCAAGCATTGAAAAACTGTAGCAGCCATGTTCCATTCATCATCAGAAGGAGAAATATCTTTATACTTACGACGATTTGAGGTTTTCACCCTAATGAAAGCAGGTTTGTAATGCATGGCATCTCTTAACATCATATATGTAGAGTTCCACCTAGTTGAAACATCAAGTTCAATCCCTTTTGATGTATCCAACCCACATTCATTAGCACGTTTCATGAGTTCCTCCCATTGCAAAGGAGAGCCTTTCACAGTCAGTACAAGAGCTTTGATCTTTTCAAGTGCTTTACTAATCACAACCAACCCATCTCTTGCCACTAAATTAAGAATGTGACATGGACATCTGATATGAAAAAATATGCCATCACAAACCAAAGAAGCACTGCTATTTTCCTTAAGATTTTAATTATATCAGTGACAACCACTAAGTTAGCTGCTGCATTGTCCAAAGTCAAGGAGAATAATTTCTTCTCAACAAACCAGTTAACCATGACCTCAGTAAATGACTCTGCGAACTTATGACCAGTGTGTCTACCCTCTACATGAAAGAAACCAACTATTCTCTTTTGAATATGCCATTGATCATCTATCCAATGCAAAGTGACACACATGTAACCTTTGTTCTGACATGATGTCCACATGTCCATAGTGGCACTAAAGCGACAAGGAACAGTCTTTAAATATGCATATAACTTATTTTTTTCTTCTTTGTATATGTCCATCATATCCTTCCTAGCAGTGACTCGAGACTAGAATGTAAAGCTAGGGTGCAAAGACTTGATGAATTCAACAAAGTAATCATGCTCAACAATATTAAAAGGGTACTTGTCGGTGCGGAATGTGGTCCCGAAACTAACCAGTAATAAGCGCCAAGGTCTATCCCTCAATGGTCGATGCTAAGCAATAAAAGACACGGAGTTTATCCTGGTTCCGGCCGAGGGGCCGTACGTCCCGGCGATGGCGTGCTCAAGGCACTATATTGCTCAAGACCGGGGGTGCTCGTAGTGGGGCTGCTACAAGCAAGGCGGGAGAGGAAGCGGGGCTTCCAAGTCCCTGGTGTAGTGGCTGAAGATATTGTGGGAGAATTGGAGAACAAGTGCGTGGTGCGACTTGTCTCGTGTTGGGCTCTGTTGTTCGTGTGTCGTCCTGTCCCCTGCGGCAAGGGGGTTCGTCCTCCTTTTATAGACCAAGGAAGGAGCGAATCACATGCGCGCCACGCTATTCAGCTACGTGAGGGAGCGTGATGTGCTACGTTGTAGAGTAGGCGGACGCCCAGGCGATCCTTGCAGCGATCCGGCCATCATGGCGTATCTTGTACCCGAACAGTGGCGGCTTCGAGGGTCGAAGAGCAGCGGGCGGCTGTGAGGTCTTCAGATAGGCTCGAGGGAGTTGCTGACGTCGGTCCGCACGGCACGGCGGGTGTAGGGTGGCGTCCCCGTTCCCGCACGCTCCACGGTGCTAAAGTCGCGCGCGCCGCCCGGCGTGCGCCCGTACGCGCGGGGGCGGCAGCCATACCGTTAATAGTGGCAGGGATGGCGTCCCACCGGCCTAGCGCCTCCACCTAACCCTGTAAGGTCACAAGAAAGTGAATCGAGGGTGCAGCCGGCCCCCTTTCGAGGGCTCGGCGCGTTAGCCGCACTTTGGAGCGGGCGCACGGCGCCACGGGACGGGGCACCGCCGCGCCGCACGCCCCCCCCCCCCCCCCCCCCCCACGGGATGGGGATGGGCTCCCTCCGGGGAGTTGGTGCGGCGCACCGGGCGCGAGCCCCGGCGCATGATGGCGCCGTCCCGCCGATGTCGGGGCATTAAGTGTTCGCGTACGGGAGCAGCGCGCGTGCGCGGGGTGCCCTCGAACGAGGCGAGCCCGTTCGAGGGCGGGGCGGACCCTCGAGCGAGGCAGACCTCGCTCGAGGGAGGCGCACCCCCTCGAATGGGGCGGAGCCCGTCTGAGGGAGGCGCGCACCCTCGAGCGAGGCGAAGCCTACTCGAGGGAGTCTTCGAGTGGGCCGCATGGTGGGCCGCTGGGGCCTTCGCGGTGTGGGCCATACCCTGCATGGTTAAGTGAGGCTTATTCGGTTTTGGCTTTGTTGCGGGTTTTAAGTGGGGATTTCCCAATTGTTTAAGGGGACCCCTAGGGCTGTCCCCGACAGTAGCCCCCGAGCATCTGTGGGTTTGCCATTGAGGCTCCCGCAGATGCTGGAACCTACTGATAGGACGTTCTTCCCTCCTGGCCTTGCGAACGCTTTCCGTGGGGCCGCGTCAGCGGACCCGCGGGTCTAGCCCCCGAGCCCTGCAGGAGCATAGGCGCTCCTGTAGGGGTTGACCGCAAGACTTGGACAGAGGGCGCGGTACATGTTTCAATCGGCGTCGGCAATGTCTCAGCCGGCTTCGGTGACGCACGCGCTGCTGGCACTATCCCCGGCGGGTGCAATCCAGGAGGTGTAGCCGTGCGTCAAGCCCCCGAGCCCGGGCCCATCAAGACGATCGGGTAGAGCTTTACGACTTATCTTTCAACGTGCCCTCGCCGTCCTTCCGCAGGACAGAGGGTGAGGTTTCCGCAACCCCCATCGGTCGGGTCGCGAATTGCGGATTCCTCGTCGAGCTGTTAGTGGGTGGTTCGAGTGGACGTCCATGCCCCGTTCGATAAGGGCAGGCTGCGCGGTCCAGAGACACGTCCATTGAAGCGCTTGCGTGGGTTTGCTAGGTGGGGCTCGGTCCCATTCGCTAGGGACCGAGGGCGCGGAAGCTCTCCCTCGGTGGGATCCCCCGGCTAGCTGCCCTCGCTGGCTCTCGAACACGACATGTGGGGCACCCTCGAGCCGGCGAGGCTCGAGGAACGGCTCGAATGCGCGTGCCCTCGTCGTCCCCGACTCGGTGATCTGGGGCGCCTGTTCGAACCCGTCGAGGGTCAGGCTTCGAACCCCCGATCGCAGGGCCGTGCGGGGGTGGCGCCTGGGCGGCCCCGTCTTTGCATCTGCGCTCCATCGAGGGGCCTGGGCAAGCCAGCCCTCGAGGCGCTGATCAGTAAGGTGGTGCGGGGCAGCGCCTAAGCGCTCCCGGCCTGGCATCTGTGCTCCTTCGAGGGGCCTGGGCGAGCTAGCCCTCGAAGCGCTGATCAGTAATACAACGTGGCATGGGTGCTTTGCGGTGCCTGTTTTGTTTCAAACGGGCCCCGAGGCGACCTTCTCACGCCTGTACCCTTTCGAGGGTTGAAGTTTTCCCGAGCCTGGAGCCCGTGCCGCTCTAGGGTTCTCCTTACTTTGTAAGGAACCGGGCCATTAAATGCCCTACAGTAGAGGCTGCGGCTTTGCGCCGCGGGCGCGCTTTTTTAGGCGTTGCGGCCGCGCGCGCGCGTAGTGGGCGGCGTGGGCAGGCGGATGTGACCGCCTGCCACGATCCCTGCTATTCTTCGCCGTGATGATGGCCTGTTCGCGGTGATGTGGCCGCCGCGGTCGTGGTGGGGCCCGCCCGTCAGCGAAAAGGAAAGATTCCCTGCAGTTAATGCGCACGGTGGTTTTTTACCTTAGCGCTCCGCCGTTCTTCCCCCTTGAGCTCTCGCCTTCGCTTTGCTCTCGCCACCATGCGGCTTCGCCATTAGAGCTCTTCTCCTTCTTCTTGTCCTCCGCTCTCGCATTCCTTGTCCTCTTCTCGTGGCACCGCTTCCGCCCCTCACGATCCTCGACCTGTACGCCTGGGAGCGGTCGACGGTCAACCGGCTGGCCCTTAGCGAATTGGCATCCGCCGGCCAGTTGGCGGCGAACGAGGAGGGCCGGCCGGCGGAGTGGATTGTGCCGCCGGCGGGGGACCACGCGCCCAACCCGCCGGAGGGCTACGTGGTGAGTTTTATCCGCTTCCATGAGCGCGGCTTCGCCGCGCCGGCGAGCCGCTTCATGCGGGCGTTGTGCCACCGCTACGGCGTGGAGTTGCATAACTTCACGCCGAACGTGATCTCGCAGGCGGCCACATTCGTGGGCGTCTGCGAGGGGTATCTAGGGATCCCAGTCAACTGGGAGCTCTGGATACACCTCTTCCGCGCGGAGCTCTTCACGCAGCCCCACGACGGAGCGAGAGGACCCGCGCGCGGTGCGCGCCGGCGGGATGTCGCCTCGCCCGCGGCGGGGGCAGTTCAAGGACGACTACATCCCCTGCACCATGACGACGAACAACGCCGGCTGGGAGCGGGGATGGTTCTACCTGCGCAACGCCGAGCCCGGCCTCCCCGCCTACACTGGTTTGGTGCTCCGGGAGAAGCCCAACTCCTGGGGTCACGGGGTGTCCACGCCCCAGCACCGGAGGCGGCTGGACTCGCTCCTGGCCGCCCTGAAGAAACTGGCGACGCCGGGCCGACCGCGGCGGGCGTCCTCGCCTTCCTCCACCACCGGCGGGTCGTGCCCCCGATGGAGAGGCCGCTCCGCATCTACGAGATGACGAGAGGAGGCGGACCCCCGTCGTGCCGGCGAGGTCGCGGATGCTCCCAACCCCCTCGAGCGGGTGTATGCGCTCACCGGGCGCGGAACGCCGTCGACACCGGATGCCGGCGCCGCCGGACCGATCCCCGTGGGACCTCGAGATGCTCCCCACCGGCGCCGCCGGTGAGTGTGATTCCCGGCCCTATTTTTGTTCTTGGCGTCGCTTACGGCCCCCCGACGCGCTTTTTGGCGTTCTTGCATGCGGCTGGTGCAATTCGACACCGCGAAGTCCGTCCCGCCCACCCCCCGACTCCCGCGTGCTTGGTCGGGCGGCGCGCAAAGAACGGGAGCGAGGAGCGGGCGGCGCGCAAGAGGGACCGCGCGAGGCGGCACCGCGAGCGCGCGAGCGGCGGAACGAGGAGTACCCGGCGGCGCGAGGAGCCGGGGCTTTCCTCCCCGGGGACCGAGGGAGTACTCGTCCTCGGAGGAGGACGAAGAGGAAGAGGCCGAGGGGCGGGGCCCCTCCGATAGGTGGGGGCCTGCGCCCCGCCGCCGGAGCCGCTCCCGGCGGCAAGGGCGGCGTCGCCTAGGGCGGGCGCGGCGGCGCCCGCCGCCGAGCAATCGACAATGGGGAGCGGCACGAGCCGCGCAGGTGCCGACGCGCACCGCGGAGGTGCGCGCGCGCGCGCGCAGGCGCGCGCGGCAAGCACACCCGCGCGCGCGCGCGCGCGCGCGCGCGGGGCGGGGCCCGCGCGCGCGGCGGCGACGTCGGGGGAGGCGCGGCGGCGGGCGCGCCGGCCGCGTCGACCTCATCCGCCGAGGCGTCGAGGAAAAGGAAGCGCGCCTTCTCCTCTTCGAGGTAAGGGACTTGCCTTTCTGCGAGATTTAATTTTTTGGCGGCCAGGCGTTCTGATTTTCTGCTTGCGCTTGTGCAGGGTGGCGCCAACCGTGCCTCCCCTCGCGCCGGCTAAGGTGCTGAGGGCGGACACGTCCGTTCCCACCCGGCGGCGCTCATCGAGGGCGCCGCGGGCGGGGCGAGCACCGGCGGTGGCGGGCGAGAGCCGCGAGGGCCCGGCCGAGGCCTCGAGGCCTCGCCCGGCGGATCGCCCGCGCGCGGCGCGGCCCGCGGTCGTCGAGAAGGCGGCGGGCGCCGGCCGTGGCGGAGGCGCGGCCCGCGCGGCGGCGGCCGTGATGGAGACGCGGCCCACGGTGGCCGCCGCGACGGTGGCGCGGCTCATGGCGCCGGCCGCGGCGGAGGCAGCGCGGCGGCGGCGGCGGTTGAAGAGGGCGGTCGGGGCGCCCGTGGTCGCGGAGGCGCGGCCGGAGGCGGTGGCCGCGCGCCGCGTCGGCGCCCGCGGCTACGGAGGCGGAAGCGGAGGCGCCGGCGGGGGTGGCGCGGGGGCGGCCGCCCGCCGGCGGTTCCCGGGCGGCGGTGGTGGAGATCCCGGACGATGACTCCCCGCCGCCCGGTGGGATCGGTGGGCGAGCTCCACGCTCTCTCCGGGGTCCCGAGGAGGGGGTCCTCGTGAGGCGGCGCGAGGGCCACATGGTGGCGGGGGCGAGGGCACCCGGCGCCGAGGCCTCGTCCCTCCCGTGCCGGTTACTCCGCCCAGGTGGAGGGGGCCGCTGGCGACCCGCCTGCGTTCACCGACGCCCAGGAGGAGCAGGAGCTCTGGGGAGAGCTCCGCAGCCATGGCGCCACGCTTGACCGTGCGTTGAACGAGGCGCTGAGGGTCCACGGCGGCCCCGCGTGGCGTGTCTTCCAGGTGGGGTGCCGTTGCTTGCTCCCCCTTTTCCTTGTTTCTGCGCGCCTTTCTTTGCGGCATGGTGTTTACGGGTTTTGATTTGTGGGTGCCAGGAGCTCGAGCGCCGCGCCCGCGACAAGTACGACGCCTTCGATCGGGTGAACGCCGAGCTCCACCAGCTCCGGGAGCGATGCGGCGCCTTCGACGCGCTCGCTGATGCCCTCAGGACTCCGGACGGGTGGTTGTCGTACCGGGCCGTGGCCTTGCGCGATGAACTCCCCGAGAGCACGAGGCAGGACCCGGCGCGTCGCTCTAGCCTCGAGCGGGTCTGCACAGCCCTCATCGACCGTGATGAGGCGCTGTGGCAGGCGCGCTCGGACCTGGAGAAGATGCGCACGCTGGCGACCAACTGGGAGGCGGAGGTGGCCAGCGTCCGCGGCGAGAACCGGGGGCTCCGCTCGTCCCTCGAGGGGGCGCAGGCGTAGGCGCCGCCGGCCGAGGAGCGGCGCGCGTGCTCGAGCAAAGGGTCAAGGAGGCCGACGACTTGAAGGCCGCCCTCGACGCCAAGGTCGCGGCCCTCGCCGTTGCCGAGGAGCAGCCTCCGCAGAGCGCACCGCTCGCCAAGGAGGCCGAGGGACGGCTCCGGGAGAGGAGCAAGCCACCCTCGTCGACGCTCGGTCGGCCCCGGAGCGGGGAGCGCGCGCGCTCGCGAGGCGACGCGATGTCGCCGGGAGGACCGGAACGCCAAGTTCTCCGAGGTCGAGGGCGAGCTGATGGTGCTCAGCATCACAAGCGCGGGCCAGGAGCTGGCCCTCCAGGAGCAAGGCGAGACCATCAGGGGCCTCGAGCGGACGGTCGAGGCCGAGCGCCGCGCCCTCGAGGTGGAGAGGAAGCAAGTCGAAGGTGAGCCGCTGTTTGACTCCTGTGTTGTTGGATTTTCCTTGAGGGTTCGCACTCTTTTTCTGACTTCTTTCTCGTCTGGCAACTTCAGGCTTGCGCACCGCGCTTGGGCACGCGGTTGAGCAGGCCGAGGCGCTGCAGACCTCCTACAACTCCTCCGAGCAGGAGCTGCAGGAGTTGCGCGATGCGGCCCTCGAGACCTGCCGATCCGTGGAGGAGGGCGAGGCGCAGGCCGGGAGCTCGGCCCGGCCGGCCGCCCGCGCGCCCTCAGCGGCCATGTCACCGAACGGATGCGCCGGGCACTGCACCTTGGCGTCCAGAAGGCCCTCGGAGTGGTACGGTCCCACTACGAGGTCAACTTCGAGGCGCTGGCGGAAGGCTACGTCGTCCCCGAGGGTGTCGAGGACGAGGTGGCGATGGAGCGCGCGGACGTGCTCGCCGCCGACGCCGCCGAGTCGCTCGCTGAAGCCTTCGAGGAGTTCCTCTTCCCGGACGATGCCGACGCCACCGCTCCTCCCTCCTGAAGACAGCTGGACGCTTGGCCCGTTTTGTTTGTGTATCAGTATCCTGGCCGTGCGGCCTTTGTAAACAAACAAGTTGTTTTTGTCATGAACATATGTTGATGTGAAATGAAGTCTTTTGTTTACTGCGCTTTTTGTTTCTCCTTCTTCCTGAGTAGATTCTAGTTAGGGGAGTTCGGTTTTCGTGGGTGGCTCCGGGCTGGAGGCGAGAGAGAAGGGCCGTATCCTCGCGGAGGTGTAGGCTATCTCTGGCTCGCGCGCTCCTTCCGCTAGGCTGTCCACGCCCTGTTCGAACCGTTGCTCGAGGCCGAAGTAGAAAACAAACTTAGCGCGCATGAGTTATTTCGTTTTTGCGCGAAAATGGGACCATTTTGGGGGGGGGGATGCCCCCCGTAGTAGCCCCCGAGGGTAACTTGGGTTTCAGGGGAAAGCCGAGTTGCCCTTTTTATTAGACTTATGGTGTTTACATGATCGTCACCAACTGGGGCGTTGGTCATGTGATTTTTACAACAAAAAATGCTTGGAAATCCTAGCTAGGGGTAGAAGCGATGTAGCTGTTGGATGTTCCAAGTGTTCGTGAGCTCTTCACCGTCCTCGTTGGCCAGCTTGTACGTGCCGGGCTTGAGCACCTTCACCACGATGTAGGGTCCCTCCCACGGAGGCGATAGCTTGTGGCGTCCTCGGTTGTCCTGGCGCAGCCTTAGGACCAAATCTCCTTCACTGAAGTCCCGCCGGCGTACCTTGCGCGCTTGGTAGCGCCTGAGGGATTGCTGATACCTCGCGGAGTGCATCAAGGCCATGAGGCGTGCCTCATCCAGTTGGTCCAGCGAGTCCTCGCGGGCTCGCTGGTTGGCATCCTCGTCGTAGCCTCGAACCCTGGGCGACCCGTATTCTAAGTCTGTGGGGAGGACGGCCTCCGCGCCATGGACTAGGAAAAATGGGGTGAACCCGGTGGCCCCGCTCGGGGGTGGTCCTTAGGCTCCACACGACCGCCGGGTAACTCTTGGAGACATTTTCGGCCGGATTTGTTTAGCTGGTCGAAAATCCTAGGCTTGAGGCCTTGTAAAATCATGCCGTTGGCACGCTCTACTTGGCCGTTGGTCTGTGGGTGTGCCACAGCTGCCCAATCCACACGGATGTGGAACTTGTCGCAGAACTCCAAGAATTTCCTGCCCGTGAACTGGGACCCGTTGTCGGTGATGATGGAGTTTGGCACTCCAAAGCGGTGGACGATGTCGGTGAAGAATGTTACCGCTTGCTCCGCCCTGAGATTCGTAATGGGGCGCACCTCCACCCACTTGGAGAACTTGTTGATCGCGACCAACAAGTGGGTGAAGCCCCCGGGCGCCTTCCGCAAGGGCCCGACGATGTCCAACCCCCACACGGCGAACGGCCATGTTATGGGGATGGTTTGCAAGGCGTGAGCGGGAAGGTTGGACTTGCGGGCGTATAACTGGCACCCTTCGCAGGTGCGTACGATTTCGCTGGCGTCCGTGACCGCGGTAGGCCAGTAAAAGCCTTGGCGGAAAGCGTTGCCGACGAGGGTGCGAGGCGCGGCGTGATGGCCACAGATTCCAGTGTGGATGTCCCGTAGGAGCTCACGCCCCTCGGGGATGGGCACGCACCGCTGTAAGATGCCGGAGGCGGCGCGCTTGTACAGCTCGCCGTCGACGAGGGCAAAGGACTTGGCCATCCTGGCGATGCGCCTTGCCGTGGCCCGGTCTGAGGGGAGCTCTCCTCGATCCATCCAAGCGATGTATTTGTCGCGCCAGTCAGCTTTGACAGGAGCTGGCTCGATGTCCATCACGTCGGCCTCGTAGGAGCCATACCCCTCGAGGAGGGAGAGCACGTACGCCTCGTTCGAGGGGTCCTCATCCATGGGTTCCGCACCCGCTGGATTCGAGGGAGCCCCCGAGGGTTCTGCGTGGCTCGAGGGGTGGGGCTCAAGGACGACCGAGGGCTGGGCCACATCGCGGGCAAAAACGTTCGGGGGGACGGTTATCCGCCAGGATGCGATCTTGGCCAGCTCGTCCGCCTCCTCGTTGTACCGGCGGGGCACGTGGTTGAGCTCGATGCCGTAAAACTTGTCTTCGAGAGCTCGGACGGCCTTGCAATAGGCCTCCATCTTGTCGTCATGGCAGCTCGCGTTCTTCATGACTTGATCGATTACGAGCTGTGAGTCCCCCCGCACGTCGAGGCGCTTGACGCCTAACTCAATGGCGATTTTGAGGCCGCAGATGAGGGCCTCGTATTCGGCCATATTGTTAGATGCGGGGAAGTGGAGGCGCACCGCGTACCGCATGTGCTCTCCGAGGGGTGACACGAAGAGCAGGCCCGCGCCCGCCCCTGTTTTCATCACCGAGCCATCGAAATACAGAGTCCAGCAATCTGCTTGGATCTGTGGCGGCGGCAATTGCGTGTCTGTCCACTCAGTGACGAAATCCGCCAGGATCTGGGACTTGATGGCCTTGCGCGGGGTGTAGGCGAGCGTCTCGCCCATCAGCTCCACGGACCACTTGGCGATCCTGCCCGCCGCGTCGGGATTACGGATGATCTCCCCTAGCGGGAAGGAAGAGACCACCGTGACGGGGTGGGCCTTGAAGTAATGGCGGAGCTTGCGCCACGCGAGGACTACCGCATACAGCAGCTTCTGAATCTGAGGGTAACGTGTCTTGGTGTCAGACAGGACCTCGCTGATGTAGTAGACCGGTCGCTGGACCGGCAGGGCGTGCCCTTCCTCTGTGCGCTCCACCACGATCACGGCGCTGACCACCTGGGTGGTTGCGGCCACGTAGAGCTGCAGGGGTTCGCCATCTTGCGGCGGCGTGAGGATCGGGGCGTGCGTTAAGGACGCCTTCAGCTTGTCGAGCGCATCCTGGGCCTCGGCGGTCCAGGAGAAGCGCTCGTGCTTCTTGAGGAGGCGATAGAGGGGCAGGCCCTTTTCGCCGAGCCGCGAGATGAAGCGGCTCAAGGCGGCAAGGCACCCAACACCTTTTGCACCCCTTTGAGGTCCCGGATCGGGCCCATTCGTTCGAGGGCCGCAACCTTTTCAGGGTTGGTCTCGATTCCCTGTTGGGAGACAATGTATCCCAGGAGCATGCCTCGCGGCACTCCAAAGACACACTTTTCGGGGTTTAACTTGACCCCATTGGCCCGTAGGCAGCTGAACGCGATGCTGAGGTCGCCAACTAGGTCGTCCGCCTTCCTGGTTTTTACGACGATGTCATCCACATACGCCTCGACCGTCCGCCCGATGTGGTCTCCGAAAACGTGTTGCATGCAGCGTTGATACGTCGCACCTGCGTTTCGGAGGCCAAACGGCATCGTGACATAGCAGAACATCCCGAACGGCGTGATGAACGATGTCGCGAGCTGGTCGGACTCCTTCATCTTTATTTGATGATACCCGGAGTAGGCATCAAGGAAGCAAAGTAATTCACACCCAGCCGTTGAATCAACGATTTGATCAATACGTGGCAAAGGAAAAGGAACTTTAGGACATGCTTTATTAAGACTGGTATAGTCTATACACATCCGCCACTTCCCATTCTTTTTCTTTACAAGTACGGGGTTTGCTAGCCACGTTGGGTGGAACACCTCCTTGATGAACCCGGCCTCGAGAAGCTTCCGCAGCTCCGCTCCGATTGCCCGTCGCCTCTCCTCGTCGAAGCGCCGGAGCCGTTGTTGCACGGCGCGGGTGTGAGGCAGGATGTCAAGGGAGTGCTCGGCGACCTCCCTCGGGATGCCTGGCATATCCGAGGGGCTCCACGCGAAGATGTCGGCGTTGTCGCGAAGGAAGTCGACGAGCACCATTTCCTATTTAGGATCGAGGGCGGAGCTGACCCTCAACGCCTTGCCCTCGGGAGCCGCGGGGTCGAGGGGTACCTCCTTGGTCTGCTCCGCGGCCTCGAAGGCGCCGGTGTGCATGGAGGCGGAGTGTAACACCCGAAAATTCCATCACAATAAAATATTGTTAGCAACATGGTTTAGTTTTATTTTTCTAAGGATTTAATAAATTTGAATAAATAAATTTGCCTTTAATTAAATTAAAACATCATTTAATAATTAGAATCAAACAAGTGATTGTGCATCATGTTGAAATGCATGAGTTTTGGTTGTGGTGTGGTTTTAAAAAAAGGTCTTAAAAAAAAACACTTGTGAAAAAGTCTTAAAAACTATTGTGAAAAGTCCTTAAAAATAATTGTGAAATTTGTGTAAAAGTTTGAAAAAAAAAATAAATAAAAGTTTGAATTAAAAAAAATGTGTTTGAAAACTTGTTTAAAAAGTTCTCTAAAAAGTCTTAAAATAGTTGGTGAATTTGTGTTAAAATTTGATTTGAAAAAGATTTGAATTTGAATTTGGATTTGAAAAGAAAAGAAAAGAAAAAGAAAAAAAAAAGAGAAAACTAACCTACCAATCTAACCCAACACCCGCGGCCCATCCCTCTTTCAGCCCAACCCGGCCCGCTCCTCCCGCCTCCCTCTCTCTCTCTCTCTCTGACCGCTGACGTGTGGGGCCCACACGTCAGGGCCATCTTCAACCTACAGCGCACCCCCATCCTCCCCGAGCCGGCCGCCGGCCACCGCCGCACCCCGGCGCCGCCCCTTCCTTTTCCCCGCGCCGCTCCACCTCCCCACCGGGCGCCGCTCCACCTCCCCGCGCACTCACCCACCGCGGCCCTATCTCTTCCCCTCCCTCCACCACCGAACGCCGCACGCCATTAATGGCGGCCGCCCACCGAGCTCCGCCACCGCCTCACTGCGCCGTCTCCTCTTCCTCCTCCGGGCTATAAAAGGTGCCCCAAGGCCCCCTCTACACCCCGCGCCACTCCTCCTCCCTCCTCCACTCCCCCACCGTGCCACCGCCGGAGCACCGCCGCCGCCGCCGGATCCGCCGCCCGATCCGCTTCACCGGCGCATTTCCCTTCCCTCCGAGCCCCTGGTAGTCTTCCCCTTGCTCTCCTCTTCGTTCTGGTATTTTTCTCGCGCGTTTTGGTTCACCAGAGCGCATTTTGGCCTTCTCCGGCGAGCCCCGCCGCCGGCGGCCGCCGCGCGCCGCGCCGCGCGCCGCCGCTAGCCGCCGCGGCCGGCCGCGCCGCCGCCGCCGTCGCCTACAAGCCACCACAACCGTCCGATCAAAATCCACGGCCCGGATTAAAACCGGTCCATACCCCTTCGCCGGTCCACGGTGGACCATGGACCAGTCCACGGTGGCGCGGTCCACGCGCCGCGTCACGCCGACGTCACCACCCTGCGTCGGCACGGCCGAGCAAGCCGCCACGTGGCGCTCCCTTGGCTCACCCGCCGGCTGCTTGGCTGTTTTGCAAAAAAGGCCCCCGTAGTTTTTAATATTACAAAAATATCCTTCCACCTATATAAAAGCCTTACAACTAGGTCCTGATTTTCATATCTAGGCCCCTGAACTCTTAGGTTTTCATGTTCTTTAGCCTATCCTTAACCTTTTACATATTAGACCTTCTAGTTTCACACATATTTATGTTTAGGTCCCTGAAATCTTCCAGAAAACCCCCTAAACTTCCAGTTCTTTTACAATTTAGTCCCTGAACCTTGTTTCAGCCATAACTTTTCCATCCTAGCTCCGTTTTACGCGTTCTTGATGTCCACGCGATCGTCTCTCCGAGCCCGTCATTTCTAAAAGCTTGTTTTAGCCTTTTGGTAATGTTTGATGTATTGTTTTATTTATTGTATGTTTTTCTTGCATGATCGTAGCCAACACGCCGTTCGAGGAAGTTCAAGTACAGAGCTTTGCAGATAAGGAAAGTAGCTTATCGTTGGAGAAAGCCAAGTGACCCTAACCATCCTTCTACCTATGCTTTAATCAAGAACACTATAAGTTAATCGGAACATGGAGAACCACCCGGGGGAAAACAAGGCAACCACGGTCCATATGGCTCGGCTTAGCCAATTAATTAGGTGTGCGATTGATCCGATGGCCCTTTTCCGAAAGGAGGGGAGAGGGGGATCCGGGTTGCGGGGGTATAGCCCGGTCCTTTTGGGGTAGCGCCTTTGCTAAGGTGCCGACCACTAGGGAGGGTTATGGTCCGCCCGATCCGTAACTATGCGGGTCGTTAGTCTTTTGCATATCTTTGTAAAGGCTTCGTAGCGTCCCTATGCAATCACACCTCGGAAGTGTGGTATTGTGCCCGATCGGCACATGCGTGGTTGGGTTCAAAGTTCTTTGGAACTTTTACGCGAACCGTGGGAAAAGTGTGCAACCTCTCGCAGTGTTAAAGGCGATCGATCGCCCGTGCTCACGGTCAAGAGCGGCCGGACCCTCACATGATTAATTGAACTTAAAGATGGATTAATATTGCTTTCCGGTTATTTCGTGGCCTTGCCGAGTACCAACCATAAGTGTACTCATCCTTGCTTCTGTTCGTTCGAGAGAAGAATCCCGGAGTGGAGTACTTCACCGACTACGAGGAGTTCTGAGGATGCGATCAACCAGTCAGATGCCTGTGGAAGATGAAGATGGAGTCGCGTCTTCATAGTTATCGTTGTTCGTGTAAAGACATTTGTGTCTACCTTCGTGAGTGTAATAAAAGTTAATAAACCTTTTCTGTACGTTTTGAGCAATGTCTTGTGATATTACACTCATGAGTCTATCATATGTGTGAAATTGAGATCCTGGCACACATATGAGATGCATTCGGTTTTCTACGGAAAATCGGGTGTGACAGAGTGGTATCAGAGCATTGCTGACTGTAGGACGCAGCCTCAGATAGAAACGGTCGAGATTAAGGACTCTCTTTCTAGGAAGCCCTTCTAACATTCAAAATATCTTATTTACGCTTAAAAAAAATATTTTATTCTTTATTCTCTAAACAAAATCAAATCTTTTGTTTTCTTCTACACTGAGTCTGATTCTTGTTCTTCCACCTTGAACTACCACACGTGTTTTATAGGATAGATTCTTAGGTTGCCTACCCTTCTACCAGTTTCGTTTCGATAGAGCCGTTCTTGTGAGGACGTGCGATGTTAATGCTTGTTGATTTTAAACATGCATGAATTGGATCTTTGACTTGATTGAAATGTTTTTGTGGAGTGATGGCCACAAATACATCAATAAAATAATTAAAGTTAAAATTTGAATCTTAGCCCCTTTTCTCTGATTCACCTTTATCAATTCAACTTCCTATCGGAAAACTTTTCTCTCTAACAATCAAATGGTAAACGTCAGGTCGGGAGGCCGGACGAGATATTCCGTTCGTCATCAATCGACCGTTTGAATCAAGTTCCCTCCTTCACAAGAATTAGCAATGGATCCCGCGATGCGGCGGTTCTTTACGGAACGGATGCGGTTGATTGAGAACCTCACCGCCACCGTGCCCGGAATCTACGAGCACGAGCAGAACCGACCACCACCTCAAGGACCCCCACCACCTCCACCACCGGTGAACAAGCATAGGGAATTCATGAGCCACAACCCGCCCACTTACTCTCATTCGGTGAATCCCCTCGATGCCGATGATTGGCTCAAGACCATCAACAAGATGCCGAATATCACCCAATGTAATGATCGTGAGAAGGTTTTGTATGCCTCGGGACGTCCGGGAAGGTGCGGCCTCGATTGGTGGGATGCTTACACCGTCGCGCATGCTGCCGCCGACACCATTACACGGCGGGGAGTTCCGGGACGGTTTTCGTACACATCACATCCCAATTTCGGTGTGAAGAAGCTGAAGAAGAAGGAATTTCTAGCTCTAAAGCAAGGCAACATGACCGTTAGTGAGTATCCGGATCGGTTACTCATTTGTCCCGCTATGCACCAGATGAAGTCAACACAGATGCAAAGAGACAAGAACGCTTTCTCGATGGTTTGATAGGTCCACTTAACTATCAGTTGCAGAGCCACACATTTCTTAACTTTCAGATGTTGCTCAATAAGGCTATAGGCTTGGAGAATAAACGCAAGGAACTTCGTGAACAGAAGCGCAAGTTTCAACCTCAAGGTCAATTCAGCAGTAACACCCGCCCTCGTTACAACTCATCGCAAGACTCTCAGTTTCATTCTAGCACACCAGGCAGAGGCCATGGACAGAGTCAGCAGTATCGTTCGTTTGATGAACCCGAAGAATCCAACCCAATGACACCTCGGGCTCCAAATCCTCATCGGAATCGCTCGGGTGCACCAAGAAGGAACACTACTCCAGTTCACCCCGGTGGATGCTTCAGCGCGGAGAATTAGGACACTATGCTAGTATTTGCCCTCGGCGTAATATACGGACACCCCGAGAGAGATAACGAGAGGTCAACGGAACAATATGCATGGTAGGGTGAACCATGTGACGGCCGAAGAAGCTCGGGGAGACAAAGATGTTGTGCTTGGTACGTTTCTTATCAACTCTGTACCGCAACAGTTTTATTTGATTCGGGGCATCGCATTCATTTATTACCGAACGATTCGTGACAAAGCATGATGTACCCAAGAGTTCCATGAAGACACATTTGCTAATCGGTTCCCCAAACGGTGAAATGAAATCCACATATGTATGCCCACGGGTCAATCTTAAGATCGGAGAGATAGATTTTGAAGCGAGACTTAGTGATTCTAACATCCGGTGGAATAGATGTGATCCTTGGTATGGATTGGTTAAGCAAGCATGATGGAATCATTTTGTGTGCCAAGAAGTCGGTGCTCTTAACTACCCCGCAAGGAGATAGGATTGAGTTTGCCGCTACAAGCCCGAAGAAGAAGGAGAAGTGAACAAACTCTGTGATAGTAACCCATCATCTATCAAGAACATCTTGTATCTCCTCTTGTTTCCCGATCCCTCCGAATCTCGGGACGAGATTCTTTTTAAGGGGGTAGGATTTGTAACACCCGAAAATTCCATCACAATAAAATATTGTTAGCAACATGGTTTAGTTTTATTTTTCTAAGGATTTAATAAATTTGAATAAATAAATTTGCCTTTAATTAAATTAAAACATCATTTAATAATTAGAATCAAACAAGTGATTGTGCATCATGTTGAAATGCATGAGTTTTGGTTGTGGTGTGGTTTTAAAAAAAGGTCTTAAAAAAAACACTTGTGAAAAAGTCTTAAAAACTATTGTGAAAAGTCCTTAAAAATAATTGTGAAATTTGTGTAAAAGTTTGAAAAAAAAAATAAATAAAAGTTTGAATTAAAAAAAATGTGTTTGAAAACTTGTTTAAAAAGTTCTCTAAAAAGTCTTAAAATAGTTGGTGAATTTGTGTTAAAATTTGATTTGAAAAAGATTTGAATTTGAATTTGGATTTGAAAAGAAAAGAAAAGAAAAAGAAAAAAAAAAGAGAAAACTAACCTACCAATCTAACCCAACACCCGCGGCCCATCCCTCTTTCCCGGCCCAACCCGCCCGCTCCTCCCGCCTCCCTCTCTCTCTCTCTCTCTGACCGCTGACGTGTGGGGCCCACACGTCGGGGCCATCTTCAACCTACGGCGCACCCCCCCATCCTCCCCGAGGCGGCCGCCGGCCACCGCGCGCACCCCCGGCGCCGCCCCTTCCTTTCCCCGCGCCGCTCCACCTCCCCACCGGCGCCGCTCCACCTCCCCGCGCACTCACCCACCGCGGCCCTATCTCTTCCCCTCCCTCCACCACCGAACGCCGCACGCCATTAATGGCGGCCGCCCACCGAGCTCCGCCACCGCCTCCTCGCGCCGTCTCCTCTTCCTCCTCGGGCTATAAAAGGTGCCCCCAAGGCCCCCTCTACACCCCCGCGCCACTCCTCCTCCCTCCTCCACTCCCCCACCGTGCCACCGCCGAGCACCGCCGCCGCCGCCGGATCCGCCGCCCGATCCGCTTCACCGGCGCATTTCCCTTCCCTCCGAGCCCCGGTAGTCTTCCCCTTGCTCTCCTCTTCGTTACGGTATTTTTCTCGCGCGTTTTGGTTCACCGAGCGCATTTTGGCCTTCTCCGGCGAGCCCCCGCCGCCCGCCGCCGCGCGCGCCGCCGCCGCGCCGCCGCTAGCCGCCGCGGCCGTGCGCCCCGCCGCCGCCGTCGCCTACAAGCCACCACAACCGTCCGATCAAAATCCACGGCCCAGATTAAAACCAGTCCATACCCCTTCGCCCGGTCCACGGTGGACCATGGACCAGGTCCACAGGGCGCGGTCCACGCGCCTGCGTCACGCCGACGTCACCACCTGCGTCAGCACGGCCAGTAGCAAGCCGCCACGTGGCGCTCCCTTGGCTCACCCGCCGGCTGCTTGGCTGTTTTGCAAAAAAGGCCCCCGTAGTTTTTAATATTACAAAAATATCCTTCCACCTATATAAAAGCCTTACAACTAGGTCCTGATTTTCATATCTAGGCCCCTGAACTCTTAGGTTTTCATGTTCTTTAGCCTATCCTTAACCTTTTACATATTAGACCTTCTAGTTTCACACATATTTATGTTTAGGTCCCTGAAATCTTCCAGAAAACCCCCTAAACTTCCAGTTCTTTTACAATTTAGTCCCTGAACCTTGTTTCAGCCATAACTTTTCCATCCTAGCTCCGTTTTACGCGTTCTTGATGTCCACGCGATCGTCTCTCCGAGCCCGTCATTTCTAAAAGCTTGTTTTAGCCTTTTGGTAATGTTTGATGTATTGTTTTATTTATTGTATGTTTTTCTTGCATGATCGTAGCCAACACGCCGTTCGAGGAAGTTCAAGTACAGAGCTTTGCAGATAAGGAAAGTAGCTTATCGTTGGAGAAAGCCAAGTGACCCTAACCATCCTTCTACCTATGCTTTAATCAAGAACACTATAAGTTAATCGGAACATGGAGAACCACCCAGGAAAACAGTGCAACCACAGTCCATATGGCTCTGGCTTAGCCAATTAATTAGGTGTGCGATTGATCTGATGGCCCTTTTCCGAAAGGAGCAGAGGGGGATCCGGGTTGCGGGGGTATAGCCCGGTCCTTTTGGGGTAGCGGCCTTTGCTAAGGTGCGACCACTAGGGAGGGTTATGGTCCGCCCTGATCTGTAACTATGCGGGTCGTTAGTCTTTTGCATATCTTTGTAAAGGCTTCGTAGCGTCCCTATGCAATCACACCTCGGAAGTGTGGTATTGTGCCTGATCAGCACATGCGTGGTTGGGTTCAAAGTTCTTTGGAACTTTTACGCGAGCTGTGGGAAAAGTGTGCAACCTCGCGAGTGTTAAGGCGATCGATCGGCCGTGCTCACGGTCAAGAGCGGCTGGACCCTCACATGATTAATTGAACTTAAAGATGGATTAATATTGCTTTCGGTTATTTACGTGGCCTTGCTGAGTACCAACCATAAGTGTACTCATCCTTGCTTACGGCTGTTCGAGAGAAGAATCCGGAGTGGAGTACTTCACCGAGCTACGAGGAGTTCGAGGATGCGATCAACCGGTCGGATACTGTGGAAGATGAAGATGGAGTCGCGTCTTCATAGTTATCGTTGTTCGTGTAAAGACATTTGTGTCTACCTTCGTGAGTGTAATAAAAGTTAATAAACCTTTTCTGTACGTTTTGAGCAATGTCTTGTGATATTACACTCATGAGTCTATCATATGTGTGAAATTGAGATCCTGGCACACATATGAGATGCATTCGGTTTTCTACGGAAAATCGGGTGTGACACGGAGTCGAGGTCCTCGTTGGCCATCTTCTCCAAAGTGGTCACCAGCGCTTCATCCAGCGCCAGTGCTTCTGCGTGCTCTACGCACTCGACATCGCAGTCGAATGCGTGCTCGATGGACGAGCCCACGGTGATGACGCCGTTCGGTCCAGGCATCTTCATCTTCAAGTAGGTGTAGTTGGGGACCGCCATGAATTTGGCGTAGCAGGGCCGCCCGAGTATAGCGTGGTAGGCGCCCTTGAATCCCACCACCTCGAAGGTGAGCATTTCCTTGCGGAAATTCTTCGCGGTGCCAAACCAAACCGGCAGGTCGATCTGCCCGAGGGGCTGGACCTGCTTGCCGGGCGCGATGCTGTGGAACGGCTTCGTGCTGGGCCACAGCTGGTCCAACCCGATCCCCATCAAGCGCAGCGTATGCGCGTAGAGGATGTTGAGGCTGCTGCCCCCGTCCATCAAGACTTTTGAGAACCGTGCGTTCCCAATGATTGGGTCGACCACCAGCGGGTACTGGCCTGGGTTGGGGATGCGGTTCGGATGGTCCTCCCGGCTGAAGGTGATGGCGTCCTCCGACCAATTGAGGAAGGAGGGAGGCGCCTTCTCCGCGGCGAGGACCTCGTGCCGCTCCCGCTTGCGCTGGCGGGTCGACATGTCGACGGCGGGTCCCCCGAAGATGAGGAACACGTTCTCCACGACGGGGAAGCCGCCGGCGTCGCCATCTCCTCCGTCTTTCTTGGCCTCCGCCTCCTTCGCGGCGGCGCGGCCATAGAACTTCTTGAGCATGTCGCACTGCTCAAGGGTGTGGTTTACTGGGGTCTTGTGGTAAGGACATGGCTTCTTCAGCATGTCATCAAACACCCTCGGGCCTCGAGGGGCCGGTCGAGGGCCCCGTCGAGCCGGGTCGACAACAAGGGCCTCGGCCGCATCGCCGTCGCGCCCCTGCTCGCGCGCCTCGCGGCGCGGCTTCTTTCCCTTCTTGCCCCGCTTGTCCTTGCGGTGGGGCTCTACTGGACTTGCGCCCTCCGCGGGCGCATCGTCCGAGCGCCCGCCCTTCTTGCGCCGTCAAAGATCGCCCCCACGGCCTCCTCTCCGAGGCGAGGGCGGTGGCGATGTCGAACAGCTCGTTGGAGTCCGCGGGCGGGCTGCGTCCCAGCTCGCGCACGAGGTCCCGACATGTGGTGCCCTCGAGGAAGGCGTGCACAATCTCGGACTGCGCCACGCTGGGGAGTTCTGTGCAGCGCTTGGAGAAGCGCCGTATGAAGTCCTGCAGCGACTCGCCGGGCTTCTGAGTGCAGGAGCGCAGGTCCCAGGAATTTCCGGGGCGCACGTACGTGCCCTGGAAGTTGCCCACGAACGTGCGAACCAGATCATCCCAGTTGTGGATTTGGCTGGCGGGCAGGTGCTCGAGCCACGTCCGGGCCGCGTCGCCGAGGTGTAGGGGCAAGTTGCGGATGATGACCTCGTCACTGGTGGCCCCGCCCAGCTGGCACGCCAAGCGGTAGTCGTTGAGCCACACGCGGGGATCCGTCTCCCCGTTGTACTTGACGATGCTCGAGGGTTGGCGGAAGCGGCGGGGAAGGCCGCCGCGCGGATCTCCCGGCCGAACACACGGGTCCCCGGGGGGCTCGGCGTCGGGGAGCGGTCCTCGTCGGCCGTCGTAGCGTCCGCCCCGTCGAGGGTGGTAGCCCACCGCCGCTCGGGCGTCCGCCTGCTCGTGCGGCGGGCGTTGATGACGTTGCGGGCGTCACCGTCCGGTGCCTCGCGCGTGTCAAGGAGCCGCTCCTTGGCCGCCGCGCGTCCCGGGTTGGCGGGACGCCCCGCAGCTTCTCCTGCGTGGACCGAGGGTTCGCCCCCCTGAGCGGCCCCGTCTCCTTGCGCATCCTCCTGCTGGCGGATACGTGAGGCTGAGCTTTCGGCCTGCTGGACGGCCGCTTGCTCAATGAGAGCCTGCACCTCGCGCTGCAGGTTCCGCGCCTCAGGGGTCGAGGGTGCCGGCATAGCCCGCAGCAGCGTCGCGGCGGCAACGAGCTTCTGACTTGCCCGTGGAGGCACGTCAGGGTTGTCGGCGTTGATGCGGTCGCGGGCGCCCGCCCGGCTCCCGCACGCGTTCGCCGCGAGCGGAGGCTTCTCCAGCCATCGAGGCGCGGAGCGGCCCGCACCGTGCGGTACTCCTCTGCCAGCTTTGCCTCGAGCTCGCGGGCTTGGGCTAGCTGTGCGTCGGCGTCAGCTCCAGCGGGAGTGCTTGGTCTCGCGGCTTGGCGCGGAGCGATCCCTGGGGCAGGCGTGACCTCCCCGTCTCCAGCGCCCACAGTGCCGGTGGCGTTCACTGGATCGTTGGCGACGACGACGCAGCACTCCCGCGCGGGGTCGTAACTCCCGGTGCTGGAGTCATCGGAGCAGCCGAACCAGTAGTCCGTAGCGTCAAGGAAACGCCTGAACATGACTGGGTCCGGCACGCCGGAGAAGTCCCACTCCGCATACCCGTGAAGGTTGGCGGGCGGCAACGCGTCGAGGGAACCCGGGGGACGATTCATCGCCGGCCGAGGCGCGGGATCCCCGGCAACGAAGACGTGACGGCGGGGGGAACCCTGCGCATTGTGGTGTTGACGTTGGCGTTGAAGGCCGTCGTGGCGCCACGCGGCCCAGTGGGAAAGCGCGGTCGGGGAGACCGCGCGCCCGTCCCCGGCGGGGTGGTGGGCGTCGTGGCGGCGGGCGCGTCGCGGCGAGAGGCGGTGCGCTCGGCTTGCCGTCGCTCGGACCGCGCTTGGCGCGAACGCCGGCCGAGCGGCGGCGGCGTCGCGGCGTCGACGGGCTGCGGCATACGTGCCGGCGGGCGTCGCGCGCGTGGCGGTGCGCGCGGCGGGGCCGGGACGGACCCGGCCTGGCGCTGCGCGCGGAGCTCCTCACGGTTGGTGAGGCGCATGAGGTAGCCGTTTCCCATGGCCTGGAAGTTCAGGCCCCCAAACCGGATTTCGAACCCGGCGGGGAGGGGGTCCGAGCTGCCCATGTAGTAGCGTGTACCACGGCACTCAGTGCGGATCACCATGGAGGGAGTTGATGGATTGACCTTAGGCGCTCGATGGCCCCACGGTGGGCGCCAACTGTCGGTGCGGAATGTGGTCCCGACACTAACCAGTAATAAGTGCCAAGGTCTATCCCTCAATGGTCGATGCTAAGCAATAAAAGACACGGAGTTTATCCTGGTTCCGGCCGAGGGGCCGTACGTCCAGCAGTGGCGTGCTCAAGGCACTATATTGCTCAGCACCGGGGGTGCCTGTAGTGGGGCTGCTACAAGCAAGGCGGGAGAGGAAGCGGGGCTTCCAAGTCCCTGGTGTAGTGGCTGAAGATATTGTGGGAGAATTGGAGAACAAGTGCGTGGTGCGACTTGTCTCGTGTTGGGCTCTGTTGTTCGTGTGTTGTCCTGTCCCCTGCGGCAAGGGGGTTCGTCCTCCTTTTATAGACCAAGGAAGGAGCGAATCACATGCGCGCCTCGCTATTCAGCTACGTGAGGGAGCGTGATGTGCTACGCTGTAGAGTAGGCGGCCGCCCAGGCGATCCTTGCAGCGATCCGGCCATCATGGCGTATCTTGTACCCGAACAGTGGCAGCCTCGAGGGTCGAAGAGCAGCGGGCGGCTGTGAGGTCTTCAGCTAGGCTCGAGGGAGTTGCTGACGTCGGTCCGTACGGGGTACAGCGGCAGGTAGGGTGGCGTCCCGTTCCTGCACACTCCACAGTGCTGGAGTCGTTGCCACAGCGCCTGGCGTGCGCCCGTACGCGCGGGGGCGGCAGCCATACCGTTGCGGTGGCGGGGATGGCGTCCCACCGGCCTAGCGCCTCCACCTAACCCTGTAAGGTCACAAGAAAGTAAATCGAGGGTGCAGCCGGCCCCCCTTTCGAGGGCTCGGCGCGTTAGCCGTACTGGAGCAGGCGCACGGCGTCACGGGACTGGCACCGGCCGTGCCGCACAGTCCCCCCCCCCACAGTGATGGGGATGGGCTCCCTCCTGGGGAGTTGGTGCGGCGGCACCGGGGCGCGAGCCCCGGGCGCATGATGGCGCCGTCCTGCCGATGTCAGGGCATTAAGTGTTCGCGTACGGGAGCAGGCGCGCGTGCGCGGGGTGCCCTCGAACGAGGCGAGCCCGTTCGAGGGCGGGGCGGACCCTCGAGCGAGGCGGACCTCGCTCGAGGGAGGCGCACCCCCCTCGAATGGGGCGGAGCCCGTCTGAGGGAGGCGCGCACCCTCGAGCGAGGCGAAGCCTACTCGAGGGAGTCTTCGAGTGGGTCGCCTGGTGGGCCGCTGGGGCCTTCGCGGTGTGGGCCATACCCTGCATGGTTAAGTGAGGCTTATTCGGTTTTGGCTTTGTTGCGGGTTTTAAGTGGGGATTTCCCAGTTGTTTAAGGGGACCCCTAGGGCTGTCCCAGACAGTCCTCAAGCATGATCACTGCCAAGTATAATTTTTTGAGACTTGTCTCATAATCATACCTGTAAGGCACTATGGCTGTAACATCTTTTCCGCTGTCCTTTTCTGCTTTCAGTTGCAGCTGCCCTTTTACTTGTTTATGCTGTGACTTCAAATGGTTCCAAAATGCATTTGTTCCATAGTTAGACTCAGCTCTGTACTTCTGCTTGCATTTTGGGAAGTTGCAGTGCCCCCAAAGTTGCTCATACTTCTTGCCATCGACCTCCACTACTAAAGTACGCTTGGTAAAAAACTTCCACACAGCAGATGTGCACCTCTTCTTCCTCTTTCCTGACCCATTTGCCTCCTCTTCCTCAACCTCCTCCTCATCATCAATAGCAAGTATCTTGAGTACCTAAAGCACCTTGAGTTTGAGTCTGTGCGCCACTCCTTGTGTGCCACTATCAATGCTAGCAGATCGATTTGTACCATCACTTGCCACAACAACCTTCACTGCAACTGCCGATGAAGATGGTGTAACACTGCCACTAGTACTACCATCAATTGCTTTTCTCTTTGATCCTGCCAAAGAATGAAATTTCAAAGTTACTGCCATGCAAACTGATTACTGATACTTGAAATTCTCCTATCCTAGTATCCTTAGCCCTTGAATGATTGAATCTCTTGCTGCTAGAAACAAGAAATAGAATGTAAAATTACTACTACCATGTACCTGCAATGGATCCAGTAGTGCTGCCTTTCATAGAACTTGGGATTTGTGGTGGCGACGACAAGAAGCTCGCCAAACCTAGGTGCTTCTCCAGCGGCGGTGGCAATGAGCTCGACTGCTGATCTCCTTCTCCTTGGCGCGACATCACCTCCACTCCTCCAGGCTCCAGACCAGCCCGCACTCCTCCAGGCTCCAGATACGGCGACGCCGAGTCGCCGACGCAAGGCGCGGGTGAGGGGCGCGCGCGGGGGCGCGGGCGGCGGCGCGTGGTGCGGGCGGGGGCGGTGACGCGTGGTGTGGGCGCGGGTGGTGGTGTGGCCGTGGCGCCGTGCGGTGCGGGGCTGCGGGGAGCGGGGGGTCGCGGGCGGCCGCCGGCGGGGGCGCGGGTGGGCGGGAGGCCGAGTGGAGGGTGGCGGCGCCGCCGCCTGGTCCCTGACCTGGTGTCGTGCCCGTCAGCCCGTGACCTGAGCAGGGGAATCGATTCAGGTCTCACGATAAGGATAAGGCACAAGTAGGGTTCACATGTGGGCTGTTGGGCTGGCCGGCTGGCGGTTGGGCCTTATGTGTATGGTTTTAGCTTTTGTCCGAGATAAATTCATCCGGGTCAAATACGGGATATTTTCGGCTGTATACGGGATCCCGAGGATACGGGCGGGGTGGACGCTTCCCCATTTCCGCCCCGCTCCCGAATAGCCCCGACCCGGTATCCGCCCCATTTCTGGATTTTTCCGAGAATGGGAAAACGGCCGGGTCAAATGTAGAACACGGGGTGGGTCGGGGCGGGATTTAACCCGTCTGTTTTCATCGCTATCTATGAAAACCGGAGGTAGAAAGAGGTAGAGAGGGATAGATGAACCAATCTAGAGAGATTGGATCAAGCCTTCGTTGAAGTTCGGAGCAAAGAAGAAGTAACCAAGTTCAATCTCATAAAAAAACATCTTTAAATCATGGTTTCCCATCTGACTCCGAAAATGCCCGCCTTTTGGAGACACCGTTCTGTCACAACACTCCCCTATTCGTGCGGGTTAGTCTAGAGCGAGTCCAATGGACAAGTTGAAATCTCACGGAAGGTTAGGCATGCACCTCTAGCCACCACGGCTACAAGAACACCCTCAATGATCTATCTCGAGAATAGATCTTAAGATACGAAAAGCCGATTGAAATCAAAATCGTAGGTTAAACACTCGATCGCTAGAAATCGGATTGCAACTTGATAATTCAACATAATACATGATACATGAATCAAGATCACCACCAGGATCCTACCTTGATCTTGCTTCTAACTCCGGGAACTCCGACGTGGTCTTCCTTGCAAGGTTCCCATGCCAGCTAGGGAGACCCTAGACAACTAGCTCGACCCTCTCCTCTCTGAGATGGTGTCCCTCTCTACTCTGCTCCTCGGCGGCGGATGGCGAAAGAATTCATGCGTGGTGCCTGGCCTCGGGGCTATAAATATCCCGAATGGTGGCTAGGTCAAAGGGTGGCAACTGGGCCTCGAAGTGGGCTGGGCCGGCCAGCCTGGGCCGGCTTGCCTGGGCCCACTTCGGCCCAGCTCGCGGCCTCCTTCGCTTGGTGTTGATTCCCGAGTCTTCTAGAGTATTCCCCCAACTGCATGTGGACCCTTGACGTCAGTTTCTCCGCGGTTTAGATGAAGCTCCTTATCCCGCAGGATTCGGCATTATCTGTTGGGTCCTCGGAGTTTTCCATCTTCACGGGTTTGGTCCTTGGGCTTTTTGGAGTCATGTTCACTTCATTACTTGACTTCTACTGGGCTTCGAGGTCTTGTCATGAGGTGCTTAATGAACTTTACCCGGAAGTCTTGCTTTCAACGCTAAATTCCTGCATAAACACTAAACTCCAAAACCGACATGCACAAACGAACTTGTTATACCAATGGATAAGATATAAAATTCATGCCAACACTGAAGGCAAACTCATGGCCGTGACGGAAATTCACCGTCAACAGTCGCCATCGCTGAGCGGAGGCAGCTGCTAGCGGTTGCCACCGATCACGACAGGAAACTGACCGGTAAGCTGGCCTTCCGATGTGGGCCTTTTCGGAGCTTGTACCTGTAGGCTGATAGACTTGCTCGTGATCACTGTTGTCGCTGCTGCTTGCATGGAGCTGCACTTGTTGTGGGGTCGACAGGCGGCCGATGCCATTTGGATGAATGAGACCATCGCCAAGCAGGAGGAGCTGACAACACTTGTGTTGTTGCTTGCCGATGGCTTGACAGGTGAGTTATGGTTCTTATCTTGTTCGTACCTTCTGTCGGTGTGCTTCACACCCTTTTCTTCTCTGCGGAGAGGGCTACGACGCTCAAGCTGTCATCCCCGGCTGTGGCCGCGGCCCGGGCGAGTCTCCTGCAACGGGAAGAGACTCACCGGGCTCTTACTCAAGCCATCCTAGAGCTTCTGGAGGGCATGGGCGTTGGTGAACGGCCGTCCCTAGTTGAACGCCTCGGGATGGTTAGTGGCGTCGCTTTCGAATGGGGCGTGGCTATGGCTCGGCAGTTGGTTCACCAAGTCGTGGCCATGTTCCTCTCACACTATCCAAACTTGGATCACAAGCTGCTCGGAGAGGGGTGGGCTCCCGGGTATGAAGACCACCTATACCCCCAAATCCCGACGAGGTGTATTGATTTCGCTGGGAGGGTAGCCGACGCCGCTGTGGAGGACCTGGAGGGCTGTTGACGGTGTATATGTGTATCAAACTTCATTTGGACTTGCAAGCAGACAAGTCCTCCATCGTAGTCAAGGGACCCTTCTTCCCTCAAGTGTGAATGCAAAGTATCGAATCTGTGGAACAAATGCGTGACGCAAGAACCAATCTATTAAAGTCGAGAACACTTTGATCTTCAAAGAGAAATCTCTTGGAAGGTCAGGTATGCACCTCTAGCCACCACGGCTACAAGAACACCCTCTATGATCTATCTTGAGAATAGATCTTAAAGTATGAAAAGCCAATCGAAATAAAAGTCGTAGAAGAAGCACTTGAACACTAGAAATCGGATTGCAATTTGATAATTCAACATCATAAACGATACATGGACAAGATCACCATCAGGATCCTACCTTGATCTTGCTCCTAGCTTCTGGAACTCCGACGTGGTCTTCCTTGCAAGGTTCCCACGCCAGCTAGGGAAACCCTAGACAACTAGCTCGACCCTCTCCTCTCCGAGATGGTGTCCCTCTCTTCTCTGCTCCTCGGCGGCAATGACGAATGAGTTGATGTGTGGCTCTTGGCAGTGGGACTATAAATAGTTTGAGGATCGTCTAGGTTAAAGGGGGTCACGCATGGGCCCCGAAATGGGCCGGCCGACCTGGGCCCATTTCGACCCACTTAGTGGCCTCCTTCATGGATGATACTTCTCGTGTCTTATAGAAGTTTCTCCCTTTGCATGTGGGCCCTTGACGTCAGTTTCTCCGTGGTTTGGATAGAGCTCTTTGTCCCGCAAGATTCAGCATTTTGTTTAGGTCCTCGGAGTTTTCCGTCTTCATGGGTTGGTCCTTGGGCTTCTTGGAGTCATGTTCACTTCATTGCTTGACTTGTGTCGGGCTTCATGTTTTTCTCACGAGGTGCTTGATGAACTTTACCCGGAAGTCTTGCTTTCAACGCTAGATTCCTACATAAACATTAAACTCCAAAATCGACAAGCACGAGCAAACTTGTTATACCAAGGGGGTTAGTACCAATGGATAAGATATAAAATTCATGCCAACACCAAAGGTAAACTCATGGCTAGGTTGACGTAAATTCACCGTCAACAATGGCTCGATGACAAGCACTGATCAGGAGAAAACAGTTTAGTAGCACTGGCGGCTTACTGTTATAAAGAACCTGCAGGTTTCTTTTATAAGAGGAGTGGCGTTTTCTTTTAAGTTTGACACTCGGTTCCTTTTCCTATACTCTTGTCGGGAGGCTGGGGATCTCTAGGACGATAGGGTTACCCTTAGGACGTTGATGGTCTTGCTCTGTCTCGTAGCTGCCGAAGCGTAGGGACTCGAGAGCGTTGACTGGGCGTAGTCGCGTTGGTGTACCCTTTAGGCCCAAAGCCCCCGAGCTACCTTTGGAGAGTTTAGGTAGGCCGGGCATCGAGCTACTTTTCATTAAAAGAGAAGCCGAGGTAACATCTGCCACCAAACTTTAGGGGCGTGGGGAGATCGACCTAACCATCCCGGACGTAGCTCGTGGGACCTTGCACATATAGCCGCGGGGGCGTCATTACTCGGCCGAGTGTAGACAAATGGTTGTGAGCTCCTTCCCTCTTACCCTTTAAGTTAGCAGAGTGTTTCTCGAAAAATCTTTTTCGGAAAAAACCTTTTGTTTTTAGAGGGGCATTGCGCCCCTGGATGGAGCTGCCGAGCAATGAAGGATTTTTTAGGTCAAGGACCGTAAAATGGTTTGTTGCTTAGGATCGCTCGCATCGAGGGAACTTTTTGGCAAAAGTTGTTATGATGAGAAAAAACAGAAAAAGCATTGGCACTTTTATTCATCATAAGCATAAAACGGTACATCGTAATATTGCAAGGGTAAAGACAACATAGCTGATCTAGGCCAATAAGACCATCGTGACGTAGTTGTCAGGATTCGCAGCCCAAGTTCCTATGGTCATCTTCTCGAAGGGGATGAGCGCCTCTGCGAACTAAAAGCACTCAGCGTCGCACTCGTAGGCGTGTTGGAACTTGGTGTCGATGGTGATCACTCCCTTAGGCCCAGGCATCTTCAACTTAAGGTAGGTGTAGTTGGGAACCACCATGAACTTCACGTACGCCGGCCTTCCGAGAATCGCATGGTACGTTCTCGAGAATGCAACCACCTCGAAGGTGAGCGTTTCCTTGCGAAAATTTCTCTCGTCACTGAAGGTGACCGGTAGGTTGATTTGTCCGAGTGGGACTGCTTCCATCCCGAGCATGACTCCGTGAAACGAGATCGACGATGGGTGGAGCTGAGATTGCTAGATCCCCATTCTGTCCAGGGTGGACATTTAGACGATGTTGAGGCTGCTGCCCCCGTCCATGAGCATCTTGTGCACCCGCTTGGTGCTGAAGAGGGGTGCTACCACGAGGGGGTAAGCCCTCGGTTGTGGAATATGGTCGGGGTGGTCCGCTCGGTCATACGTGACGGCCATCTCGGACCACCAGAGGTATGAGGGCATGATCGGCTCAGTGTGGTAGATCTCCTATAGGATGCACTTATGCTTGCGTCTCGGAAGGCGAGCGGGGGTCCCACCGAAGATCATCATGACTGCGTCGTCTTCCTTGGGGAATTCGTCGTGTTCAACGTTCTTGGCGGCACCGACATTGGCCGCGTCCCACGGCTTGTTATTCCCACCGAGGTATCTCCATGAAGTTGCAATCCTTCATGGTGTGCTTGACAGGTCCCTCGTGGTAGGGACAAGGCCCCTTGAGCATCTTCTCGAAGTGATCCCTCGAGGGACCAGCCTTTGGCTTGGGCGTCCGCTTGTCGGCCGCCTGTTGACGCAAAAGGTGCACCTAGCGCCAAACACACAGCAAGCCGAACAAGCTGGCTTCACACGTGCAAAGAATCACGAGACGTGCCAGTCAATTTTTCCTGAAAATTAACAAAAGATAAAAGAGTTAGATACCAAAGCTTGGAACTTGCCGGGTGGTACCAGACAGTTCCATATTTACGGCTAAGAAGCCAGATGGAATGACACATAGCTATGAAGAGCTATACGCAATAAAGCGAAACCATTCGGGAACTTGTAAAAGGGAAAAAGTAACATTGCCGAATGGATGACGTAAGCATGACAGCGATCGGTCTTTGTTTGACGCAAAAATGCACATGCACGAGGCCATGACCGATCCCCATGAAGGTTAGCATTAAATAAATGAATAAAGTAAAGCACGGACATAATCATGTAATAAACAAGCATGCATAGGTCCAAAGCACTAGTCTACCACATGTCTAGGTACTTTAGAACCCGTCGGGTACGATATCAAACAAATCTATCCACCGCATGATATAACTTGCATGAAGACCGTACCACTTTCCACAAATAGATCTATCCACCGCATGATACAATCTAAATATGGAAAGCTAAAAGCATACATCATTTAAAGTATAAATAATGCACGTGTTCTACTCGTGAAGAAACATAACCGAATACGGCTGAACAGCCGATTCGGGGTCCATGAAGAAGGAACAAACATTACCAAGCGAATAAATTTATCAGATTGATTTGAGATCTAATCCACCGGATGACTAGCTCCAAAGCAACCCAAAAACCTGCATCTACCGCATGATACCCGGCTCTTTCAAGATTTATACCAACATTGGCAAGCTTGAACCCGCAACACATAACAACCTAGATCGATTCGGTTTCGGCTATCGGAAAGCACAAGATCCACGTGTTAAAATACAAACTCGACTCGTACAAGGATCACAAAAGGATAAAGCCGATCCAAATCTATCTAGATTGGGCAAAAGTGTGTTACATGAATTTAAACATAAAGTAAAAACTCAAAGCAACACGGGGTAACTTAATGAATCTATTAGATCTTGCCAAAATCCAATAGAGCCGATAACTAGCTTCAAGCTAGATCTTAGCCTACCGCATGGCTCATGACCTAACAAGAAACCTTCTTGAACCAAGCTTGAATCTACCGCATGACACGAAGCATGGTAACAAGACTACTTGCATCAGATCTAAATCCACCGCATGATACTAGACATGATACAAGGTTGGCGGTACTCACGGAGGTCGACGGATCGATGAACCCTCTCGAAGAACTCGACGACACGACAAAAGGACTCTAGGGTTTGGCGTAAGGCCGGTGTGTATTGAAGAATGATTGTGTTTGTTACATACATTCAGGGGTCATATTTATACCCTGTCAAGTACAACTTCGAATGGATTCGTTGCCTAACTTATCTCTAAGCTTGATCGCCTATCCATCCATTCGTTCTCCCTGATTGAGCCACGTCACCGTCCAATCCCGCAAAATCAGCTCTACTGTTCCTTTGCCGAGCCGGAGCAAATAGCCGACCGCAGATCTCTTTGCCGAATATCTCTGAAAAGATCCTTCCTTCCACCAGACGGACTCTTTATCGAACCGGACCCACAAGTCAGACTCCTTACCAAATTTTGGTGTTAACACATGCCCCTTCAATTGTGGGATAAAAGTAATTTTGTTCCGCAATTGACTCCAGACACGAATACTTCAAATCTGTCAACACCTGTCCCTCGCAATCCGCCGGAATCTTCATATAGATCCAAACCCTAGATCCCCTCGTTCCGAGCTCAAATCCCCAATGGCAGCTCAAAACCAAGATGTTCAGGTAAATTCCTCTCCCGTAAGCTTCGTTCGGCATTTAGGTTTTCAATTTTACCTGAGATTTCTTCTTCCGCTTTTCTTCAGGAGCCTTCCACGAGCTTCGATTCGCACGGGGCCAATTCGAGATCCTACTTCCTTGGTCTGTAGGGAATTCGGATCCTCAAGATTTCATCGCGGTCGAATCTCGGAGGATCCCTTTCAAAGCGACTCTGTCCCCACCTCCTCGGTGGCAAGACGCTTTCAAGAGCGGCCTTTACCTCCAATCGCGAGTGGAGAACTTGGTACCGGAGGATTCTTGCGAGACAAAAGTGGATTGACCAAAAACTGGGATACCCTCCGCATTGCTCAATGCTTGGAGTTATCCGTGGCCGAGACCCCCAAGAATGAAGACCTCCCGATAGCGACTGCCACTTTTGGTCAAACGGCGTCAACGCCTTCCTTTTTGGCCATGGCCCAATGTCTCCAACCCTGGCCGATGTGTATATGATCACCGGCCTCGACATTACAGGACCCGTTCAACCCTGGAACTTCAAAGGTTCTTCACGCCAAACAGGGGTGAAACCAGGGAACGGATACAAACAGTATATCCTGAGCCACATGAAAGACAACCCCCTTGGTGATGTCGAATACAGGGCTTTTCTGAATATGTGGCTGTGCAGATTTGTCTTTTGTGGTAAAGCCAATGAGCCTACCCTGAATCACATTATAATGGCATCTCATTTGGCCAGTGGCAACCGCCTCCCCCTTGGAAAATTCCTCTTAGGAAGTGTGTACCATATGCTTCACCAAACTGTCACCCAAATGTACACTGGCCAGAGGATAACATGTGTCAACGGTCCTTGGTGGTTTGTTCAAATGTGGCTGCAACTCCACATGCATCAGATCATTGGCATCGATTTGAACACCAGGCTCTTCCCTTATACAATCACCCTGAAGGGAGCCCCAAGCCACCAGAGGATGCCAGAATTATGGAGAAGCGGCTTCAACTGTTCTTGTTCAGCAGGACATCAGCCAGCTTTTCGAGCTATTCTTCAAAGGTTTTCAGAATCCTCTCTGGCTTCCTTATCTGGACAATGACACTTTGATTTTCCCTTGTGATTTCTCCTTTTCTTCTGTGCACCTTCAAATATAATGCTGAACGACCCATTCGGCAAAGAAACACCAACTCCCGAATGGCACTTTGACTCTCCTTGGCCGAGCCATTCAACTGAATGTGACTCAGCCTAGAACTCCAAGCGACCGCGGCGGGGCGGCCAAGGAAACCTTTCCACCTTCCGATTTTCTTGGGATATGCGCCACGATCCAAAGCCACAACTCGAAGCCACGATTCATCTTGCCAGGCCTATAAATGCAACCGTAGGTGCCCCTAGCTCTCCACCAGGCCTTTTAGCTCTCGAATCTTTTCCAATCTCAGTCCTTTCTCTTTCCAAACAGTGCACATCCCAAACCACCATGCTGCACCGCCTCAACCGCCGCCGCGCCTCCGACGAGGCAGAGGGGAGCAGCGCCAATGCGCGCCGGAGGCAATGATCGTCGGTTCCTCCTCTTTGCTTCAACTTTGACGTTTCTTGTTTTGACGATCATCTCCCTTTCAGGTTGATTCAGTGGAATCCGTCTCCCGCGCCGGCCAATCAGCCCCTTCCGGACGACTCCTCGGAGTCCGACGGCCACTCCCCCGTGCCTTACGGGGAGCTTGACGCCCTCCGCTTCAAGGAGGAGCTGGAGACGGCCCGGCACGAGCTAGAGGACGTCTCCAAGAAGGCGGGCATAGCCGAGCTAGAATGGGAGGACCAGCGCAAACGGCTGCTGGAAGCCATCGATGGTACGGCTCTGAAATCAATTCTTGATCCAACCCGGCTTTTTGATACTAATCTCCTTTCTTCTTGCTTCTTGCAGCCCGCGATGCTGAGCTCAACCAGCTGAAGGCGCTGGTGGAGCAGCTGGCCGATAAGGTGAACGCCCGTGGCGACACGCCGGCGGAGCGCCTTGCCGCGGTGGAGCACCGCGTCGACGAGGTGGCCACTCACGGCGTTCGCTTGGGCACCACCTTGGGTCTGGCTGCCATGGCGACGCACACGGACGTCGACTACTCCACCAGGCCGCGCGGCTTCCGGGGCGGCGCGCCAGAGGACATTGAGGAGATCGAGCTCATCCTGGAGCGCCTTGATGGCCATGGCGACGCCATTGCCGAAATTACTCATCCCCAATCTGTGTTGAACAGGCTCTTCGACTAGATTGTATTAGGGATGTTTAAATATCGGCAATAAATGAAGAACTTTTGAATTCTGTGCTTGTTCTGTGATGATTCCCTTTACATTTGCATCCGTGAATCTTGTTTTCTCTTCGAACGCATCAGGGAACTTTCTTGAGCCGAATACACGCGAACAGATGCCCCTTGGTGCAAAAATCCACAGAAGATCCCTGAATCGGCAATCCGCAAACACTGTTCAAGCAAAAAAAACCCTTCGCATCCGGGTGAAAACCCTGCCGTTTGGTATTCCAACAGTGTGTACTGGCCAGTCATCACTCCCAATGCACCCCTTCGGTCAATAAAATAGCCTGCCGGGATGCCCTGCAAATCCACTCGCGCACTCATCCATCATTTCTCATCTCTTCCCCTGTCTCTAGAGGAGAAAACCCCAAGGCCATGGACAAGGGCAAGCAACCCCAGGAGAGCAGCTCACCAAAGAAGCGCACGATTCGAAGGTGAGTTCTTCCTTGATCTATTCCTCGTTCTCCACATGATCTCGTGCTTCATGTTTTTTTCTTTTCCTTCTCCAGCCTTGATTTGCTCCCTGAAGAAATCATCGGGACCGAAGATGTGCCTGAGTACATCTCCTCCGATTCCTCCCTCGAAGCAGAGGATGCCACGCCTGAACAGAGGACCAGCCATCAACTGCGCCGCCGCGTTCGGCACCTGGAGCACGGCCTCGGGGACATCACCGCCGTTGCCAAGCCGAGCGCGAGCGTCGCATGGCTCTGGAGGCATTAGTAGGGGGTAAATGCTTCTGACCTCTTCTTGACCTTATGCCTGCATTTGGATTTCTTGCCCCTAACACCGATTCCTCCGTTTTAGATGTCTCGACGGGTACAACAACCGAAGATGGCACTGGGACGGCTTGGTGGAGGCCGCAAACCATGGTCACCCCCATGCGTTCCAAGTTGCCGTCACGGTGGTCTGGAACAGTCGAAGAGGGAGCGACGGAAGAAGCAAAGAAAAGATTGAATCATACTTTCGCTTCTTTCTCCACGCCTTCTGCCTCCCACCTCCTTGAAGATCTGACCACCAGGGTTGTTAGATGTAAACCTGCAAGAAGCAGTTGTAATGTATTTTTTGTGCTAAGGACAATGCACCTAGGCACTGGCCATTTCTTCTGTTTATGGATTTTTTGTTCTGAAGGCGGTCTCGTTCTTGAGCACCGGCTATCTCTGTGTCAGATGTGTGTAATCATCGATCGATCTCAATGCTAGGATAATATTTCTTCAGATATCTTCCATTTATTGCGGCGGAAAATTCTTCTCCTAGCAAAGTTTTCAATATGTATGCATTACCAGGGACGCATCTGACCACGCGGAAAGGTCCCTCCCAATTAGGAGACCATTTGCCGAATTCACTGTATTTAGTTCCAATCGGCAATAGCGCTTTCCAAACCAAATCGCCTTCTGCAAATTGCCTTACTTTTACCTTCTTGTTGTAGTACTTGGCAACCCGCAGTTTGTTCTTCTCGATGTTTTCCAGGGCTCTAAGACGGATCATATGTAAATCCTCCAGCTCGTCCATCATTAGGCCATTGTAATCCTTGGAGCTCAAATCCTTCTGTAACACAACCCTCCTTGAATCTGATTGCACTTCCCAAGGTAGAACCGCGTGGTGTCCATAGACTAATTCATAAGGAGAAGTCTTTGTAGCTCCGTGAGGGGCCATTCGGTAAGCCCACAGTGCCTCACTGAGTACCGAATGCCACCTCCTTGGCTTCTGGTCGATCTTCTTTTGTATTAGCTTGATCATGATCTTATTAGAAGCCTCTGCCTGACCATTAGCTTGGGCATAATAGGGAGAAGAGTTAAACAACTTGATCCCCATGCTTTCGGCAAATTCTCTGAACTCTAGTGACACGAATTGTGCCCCTTGATCAGTGGTGATCGTCTGAGGGATCCCAAAGCGATAGATGATGTGCTCCTTGACAAAGTCAACCATGTTTTACGATGTCACCTTCTTCAGCGGGATCGCCTCGACCCATTTGGTAAAATAATCCGTAGCCAAAAGCACAAACTTATGCCCCTTGCTAGATGGTGGATTAATGCGGCCAATCAAGTCTATACCCCAACCCCTGAATGGCCATGGCTTGATGATGAGATTCAATGCTGATGCGGGGACCCTTTGAATATTCCCAAACCTTTGGCAATCCTGACATCCCTTGTAATACTCAAAGCAGTCCTCTAATATCGTCGGCCAAAAGCATCCAACTTGTCTAATAACCCACTTCATACGGTAGGCCGATTGGTGTGCTCCACATATCCCATCGTGCACTTCGCTCATCATGTTCTTGGCTTCTTTTGGACCCAGGCATCATAATAATACCCCATCTAATGATTTATAGAATAAATTATCATCCAGAAGAACGAACTTTATGGCCTTGTACCTGAGCTTCCTAGAGACTTTTCGGGATGGATCATTCAAGTAATCAACGATCTCTTTCCTACAATCATCTTCTGCAAGATTCGCCCCCAATGCACACACTTCCGCAGCAAACGCTTCTTGACTCTCTTTGTAACCAGAGGCGCTTTGAGCTAGCCTGTTTGCTTCTTTGTTGTGTTCCCTAGGAATATGCTGTAGAGTTACCAACGGGAATCTCTTCAAGATTTCTCTACATTCTTCGTAGTAACTCCTCAGCGCTTCACTTTTGCACTCGTATTGGCCGTTTAATTGCTTGATCATCAGCTCTGAATCTCCGTAAACTTCAACTGAAACGGCCCCTGCTTCTCTCAAGTATTGAAGCCCTCGAAGTAATGCCTCGTATTCAGCCTGGTTATTTGTGACAGTGGGCTGTATAGGGATGGCAAATTCAAACATCTCACCTCTAGGAGAAATCAGTAGGATCCCTACTCCCCCACCTTTACCGCACGATAATCCATCAAAAAACAAAGCCCAAGGGGTAATCTCAAGCAAATCAATTGACGGATCGCGATGTTCAGTTATAAAATCAGCAATGATCTGCCCTTTGATGGCCTTTGCCGATTCGAACTTCAACTCGAACTCTGATAAAGCTAAAATTCACTTGCCAATCCTGTCGTTCAAAATTGGCATAGATAACATATGTTTTATCACATCAAACTTGGAATACACGGTGCATTCGGCATTCAACAGGTAGTGCCGAAACTTTGTACACGAGTAGTACACGCAAAGACACAGCTTCTCTACAGCCGAATACCTGGTTTCAGGATCAAGTAATTTTCGGCCAAGATATGCTACTACCCGCTCCTTCCCTTCAAATTCTTGAATAAGGGCCGATCCAATGGTTTGGGTATCGGCCGCCACGTACAACTTGAAAGGCTTATTCAATTGAGGAGGAACCAACACCGGTGGCTCCTTCATGTACTGCTTGATCTCCTCGAAAGCCCTTTGTTGTTCGTCGCCCCATGTGAACTTCTGATCTTTCTTTAGCTTCAGCAATGGAGATAATGGCAAAACCTTCTGTGATAAATTTGAAATGAATCTTCTCACGAAATTATTTTGCCGAGCAGTGATTGCAACTCCTTGAGATTAGTTGGAGGAACAACTTCATCAATGGCCTTCATGCTCTTCTTGCCAACTTCAATTCCTCCTTCGTGGACTAAAAACCCTAAGAATTCTCCAGCTGATACCCCAAAAGCGCACTTGTTCGGGTTCATCTTTAAACCATGTTTCGGGTGCCTTTGTAAGGTCCTCTTCACATCTTCCAAGTGTGTGTCATGACTTAGGGACTTGATTACCACGTCATCGATGTAGATTTCCACAATTTTGCCGATCAACTCATGAAAAATGTAATTCATGGCCCGCTGATAAGTTGCACCGGCATTCTTCAACCCAAATGTCATGACTATACATTCAAACGAGGCCTATATGACCGGGACATCTAAAGGCCGTCTTTGATATGTCCTCTATTGCCATGAAGATTTGGTTGTAACCCGCATTACCATCCATGAAACTGATGACTTTGTGCCCAGCTGCGGCGTCAATCAACAAGTCGGCAATAGGCATTGGGTAACCATCCATCGGAGTAGCTCTATTCAGGTCCCTGAAATCTATGCAGACCCTCATCTTTCCATTCTTCTTGTACACAGGGACAATGTTAGAAATCCACTCCGCATATTTGCATGGCCGAACGAAGTTTGCATCAAGTAATCTTTCAACTTCCTTCTTCACATCGGCCAATACATCATCCTTGTAGATTTTCCGGGGTGGTTGCTTATATGGTTTGAAACCAGATTTGATTGGCAACCGATGCTCGACGATGGAACGATCCAATCCAGGCATCTCTGAATAATCCCAGGCGAAGCAATCCTTGTATTCTTTGAGAAGCTTAATTAATTCCCCCCTGAAGCCTGGCTGCAAGTTTGCACTGATGAATGTCGGCCTTGGCTTATCACCGCTTCCAATGTCAACCTCTTCCAATTTATCAGCCGACATGAATCCTCGCCCAACTTGCCATCAGTGCCATCTACGGGGTTCTCCATTAAAAATTGCTATAAGAGCCGACTGCTTGAATCAGCTGTTGATCACTGCTGACAGGTTCAACAGGACCTTCTCCCCAGTCTTTCCCTGAGAAACAATCAATACCTTGGTATTCCCAGAAGGCTGGTTCCATGCTCGCCACGCTCACAGAGTCATCTGCTTGGACGACCTCAATCTCATCGTCCACCCACTGGATAAGCTGTTGATGCATGGTGGATGGGATGTAACAGTTGGCATGAATCCAGTCCCGCCCAAGCAGCAGGTTGTAGGCTTTTTTACCTTCGATGACAAAGAAGGTAGTGAGCAGCGTCTTGGATCCAATCATCAAATCTACGTGAGCGCATCCCTTGGTATCTGAAGGATTCCCAGCGAAATCATTGAGTATTATGCTGGTAGGCGTCAGATCGCTCGGGCCCATGCCAAGTTTCCTGAAGGTGGTGTACGGCATTACGTTGACTGCCGCTCCACCGTCGACAAACATCTTGGTCAATGGCTTGCCATTGACGTATCCTCTCAAGTACAGTGGCCTCATATGTCGATTTTTGGCCGGTTTGTCGAAGATTGCCTGCTTGGCTAACACCAGTTGTGCCATCATCCCCTCGATCTGCTCGTCATCCAAGGAAGCTTCCTCCTGCACAACCTGGTTAGCAGGAGCCATGAACTCGTTCGGCAGAAAGTATACCATGCATGCCGGAGCCGAACGCTTCGACCCTTCAGGTTGATCCTTGGGGCGCCACACCTGCCTTGTCTGGATCCCAGCTTGCCTCAGCTCGCGGTTCCTCAAGCGCTGGACCCGTCTCTTCTGGCTTCTCCTCAGGCCGGGCGGGCACCATTGCCCCTTTTGCCAGACGTAGTCATCTTCATCCTCCTCTTGATCAGCCCACCTGAGGTCAGCTTGCCGCTTCCTAGGATGAGTGATGACTTCAATTTTTTGGCGCCGATCCCCATTAGGGTGGATCCTTCCAATTCTCTCGTGGATGGATCGGCGATTGGCAGTCTCCTGCCTGTACTCAAAATACCTGTCACTGCATTCATGACAGTTCTTCAACGTGGGCAGCTTCAAACCCTCATTCCAGCAATGCCTGAAGAAGGCACATCCCCAGTGCGCGCGCTCCTGCTCGCGCGTGTATTGCTCCTGGTCTCTTCTGTGTGCTTCTTCTTCGGCTCTGCGCCTCTCCTCCTCGTAGCGTCGCTTCTGGTAGCGCTCTTTCTCCATCTGGCGCTGCCACTTGTTGAGGAGGATGCGCGAGGTCACCCTGGGCTTGGCTCTGGATGACTCCCCGATTTCGATGTGACTCCTGAGAATGCGGGGGGCCTCACCATGCACCTGTTCCAGAGTTACTTGGCGCTCTGGGCCCACTACTCCATCTTGTCTAGCTTTGGCTGAGGTCAAGACCTTGACCTTTCCCTTCTCCTCGGCCGATATCATGTTAACAGAAAAGCCCACCATGTTCTGAGGGAAGGGGTGGCCATCCAGCTTCATCTTGTTGTCAAACTTAAGGTGTCCTTCCTGGATGGCCTTCTGGATCCTCATCCTGAAGACCTTCAATCATTGATGGAGTGCGAATCCCTGTCGTGGAAGTCACAGTAACGTTTCCCTTTAACTCCATCGGGCCGAAGCATGGAATGCCCCTCAGGCAGCTTGATTCGGCCTTCCTTCACTAAGAGCTCGAACAGTTTGTCAGCCTTCGTGATATCAAAATCGTAAGTGCCCTTGGTCTGTTTGACCCAGCGCTGATTCATCGTTAAAGGCTCCTTCCCCCACATGATCTCTGTTGCGGCCACATCCAATTCATCATCAGAATCCTCGAACAGATCAGCCTTGTCTAAGAACTGGTTGTAGACGTCAGCGACATCATGCTGCTTGCCAAACTTAGCATCCTTCTTGAAGCCATACGCTTGGTTGCTCATCAGTGATAGCTTCTGCGATAGCTGGCCCAGGTTCTCAAACTCCATCCCGAACAATTTCTCACGTACGGCCGGCAACATCCCGGCGACGGCCATATCGCCCAAGCGGGTCATCTGGCAAGTTAAGCGAGAAGCACATGCCTTTAACCTCCCCGAATCTTCGAGAAACTCTAACGGCGTCTCGGCCGTGCCCTCGCTTCAGGGTGGCAAGGTCGATCAACTTTTTCTCCGAGCTGCCACTGAAATAATGAGCGTGGAATTTCCGCTCTAGGTCCTTCCATCTGCAAACTGATTCAGGGGGTAGGGACGAGAACCACTGGAACGCTGGACCTGTCAGCGATGCGGGGAAGTAGCGGACCCTGAATGTTTCCTCAGCTGAGCATTCCCCGAGCTGCATGAGGTAACGAGCGATGTGCTCCACCGTGCTCGTGTCGTCTTGCCCCGAAAATTTCGTGAACTCCGTCGGCGGCTTCACCCTTGGCGGCAGAAGCACGTTGTAGTACCATTCTGGGAACGGCGGCTTATAGGCGGGTCCCTGCATTTTTGGCTTGAGGCCGAACTGATTTTGCATCAACTCGGCCATCTTTTGTGCCAGGGCGTCGTTCTCTTGCGCGCCTGCAGCTGGCGCGTATCCTGGATGCGGGAAGGCGTCAAACGCTCCATAGTTTCCCACCTCATGGTAGCCTCCGCCGTACAAGTTCCTCTGCAGCCAATTGTTCGCCGGAGCAATCCTGTGGCCGGAGGCAAGTGGGGCTCCAGGTGAGCCGAACGCTATTTATCCATACGTAGGTTGGTACGGATTCGGCTGTTGCACAGGTTGACCCGTGCTGCTCTGCGGTGGTGGCTGGATTGGCCGCCCTCTCGAAGCTCGTAATGGGGGGGCGGGCGGGGCGACCCCCCGGCACCTGCGGAGGAGGGCGGGAACGCTTGACTTCCCGAGCTGCGAGGAGGAGGCTGATGTGGCTGGCTCCGTAACGGTGGCTGAGAGCTTGACTCGCCCAGCTCCACGGTGCCCCCTTGGATGGGTGCCTTGCTGAACGCTTGTTCCATGCCTGGGCCAAAGACGGCCACCATCATCTGCTGGAGCGCACCGAGGAAAGCTTTGTTGTGCTTGCTCAGCATGTAGTCTGCAGATTCCTGGAATACTCGCATGCACTCCTCTTTCTCCTGCTGAGCCGTGGTATCGCTCTCCCCTGGCAGCAACACCCTGGGCATCTCGTTCTTCAAGTATGGGACGCCGCTTCTATTTTTCTTGAATGACAGCAGACATTTCTGCTGGAACTGGTCTATGGCGTCCTGGAGTTGCTGCCGCTGCTCGGGAGAGAGATCTTCAAGGTTGACGTCCATGATGTCCCCAATTTCGGGCATCTTGATCTACTCGGCTGTGGTCCCACTGGGCGTGCCAAAAAGTGTGTTGACGCAAAAGGTGCACCTAGCGCCAAACACACAGCAAGCCGAACAAGCTGGCTTCACACGCGCAAAGAATCACGAGATGTGCCAGTCAATTTTTCCTGAAAATTAACAAAAGATAAAAGAGTTAGATACCAAAGCTTGGAACTTGCCGGGTGGTACCAGACAGTTCCATATTTACGGCTAAGAAGCCAGATGGAATGACACATAGCTATGAAGAGCTATCTGCCAATAAACTGAAACCATTCGGAAACTTGTAAAAGGGAAAAAGTAACATTGCCGAATGGATGACGTAAGCATGACAGCGATCGGTCTTTGTTTGACGCAAAAATGCACATGCACGAGGCCATGACCGATCCCCATGAAGGTTAGCATTAAATAAATGAATAAAGTAAAGCACGGACATAATCATGTAATAAACAAGCATGCATAGGTCCAAAGCACTAGTCTACCGCATGTCTAGGTACTTTAGAACCCGTCGGGTACGATATCAAACAAATCTATCCACCGCATGATATAACTTGCATGAAGACCGTACCACTTTCCACAAATAGATCTATCCACCGCATGATACAATCTAAATATGGAAAGCTAAAAGCATACATCATTTAAAGCATAAATAACGCACGTGTTCTACTCGTGAAGAAACATAACCGAATACGAGGTGAGCAATGTACCGATTCGGGGTCCATGAAGAAGGAACAAACATTACCAAGCGAATAAATCTATCAGATTGATTTGAGATCTAATCCACCGGATGACTAGCTCCAAAGCAACCCAAAAACCTGCATCTACCGCATGATACCCGACTCTTTCAAGATTTATACCAACATTGGCAAGCTTGAACCCGCAACACGTAACAACCTAGATCGATTCGGTTTCGGCTACCGGAAAGCACAAGATCCACGTGTTAAAATACAAACTCGACTCGTACAAGGATCACAAAAGGATAAAGCCGATCCAAATCTATCTAGATTGGGCAAAAGTGTGTTACATGAATTTAAACATAAAGTAAAAACTCAAAGCAACACGGGGTAACTTAATGAATCTATTAGATCTTGCCAAAATCCAATAGAGCCGATAACTAGCTTCAAGCTAGATCTTAGCCTACCGCATGGCTCATGACCTAACAAGAAACCTTCTTGAACCAAGCTTGAATCTACCGCATGACACGAAGCATGGTAACAAGACTACTTGCATCGGATCTAAATCCACCGCATGATACTAGACATGATACAAGGTTGCGGTACTCACGGAGGTCGACGGATCGATGAACCCTCTCGAAGAACTCGACGACACGACAAAAGGACTCTAGGGTTTGGCGTAAGGCCGGTGTGTATTGAAGAATGATTGTGTTTGTTACATACATTCAGGGGTCATATTTATACCCTGTCAAGTACAACTTCGAATGGATTCGTTGCATAACTTATCTCTAAGCTTGATCGCCTATCCATCCATTCGTTCTCCCTGATTGAGCCACGTCACCGTCCAATCCCGCAAAATCAGCTCTACTGTTCCTTTGCCGAACTGGAGCAAATAGCCGACCGCAGATCTCTTTGCCGAATATCTCTAAAAAGATCCTTCCTTCCACCAGACGGACTCTTTATCGAACCGGACCCACAAGTCAGACTCCTTATCAAATTTTGGTGTTAACACCGCCGCCTCCAGGTTGTTGTTGTAGATCTTGTGCTCTTTCCTCATCTTCTTCTTCGGATGGGGGACCGGAGCCTCACCTTGTTCCTCCTCGGGCTTCCTCTTGCTGAAGGCGACGACCTCCTCTCCGTCGGCGTGGTCAGTGGCCAGGTCGAGGAGCTTCCGGAAGGTCTTCAGCTTGACACGCCCTATCCGGTGGACAAGGGTCTCGCATGTGGTACCATCCTAGAAGGCCGTGATGACCTGGTTGTCGGCCGTATTGGGGAGCTCAGCGCAACGCTTGAAGAAGCGGTGTATGTAGTCACGAAGACTCTCACCCTTATTTTGTCGGCAATGGCGAAGCTCGCAGGCGTTGCCAAGATGAGCGTAGGTGCCCTGGAAGTGCCCTATGAAGGCGTCTCGGAGCTAAGCCCAGCTGTTGATCCTCCCTCGGGGGAGATGCTCCAGCCAGGTACATGCCGAGTCGGCAAGGTACAACGAGATGCTCTTGATGATGAACAGATCGTTGGTCACCCCGCCATTGTGGCAAGCGAGGCGGTAATCCTCGAGCCAGACGCTCAGGTTGGTCTCTCAATCGTACTTCGCAACGGTGGTCGGAACACGATATTGAGCCAGTGGGGCTGCAGCGAGGACATTAACGCCGAAAGCCCGCAGACCAAGGGGGCCAGGGGTCGGGCTCCGGCTTCGGTCTTTGATGTTGTCGTAGCGGTCCCCACGCCTCCAGCTTTACTCCCTTCACGGTCGGTGTTCGCCGTCCGACCCGCCTTTGGTCATAATCATTCCATGCACCAAGGATGCGCCTCGGGTTCCATGGTTGGAGTCGACCCTGCGGCCGGTGGGAGAGTGTACGCTCTCCGCGCGGTCCAGCTGCCCCGATGGGTGTGGGGACCTGCGGTGAGCGGAGCGCTCTTGGGCTGGAGCCCATGCCTCGTGCCGTCGGGACGCCGAACTTTCTTCCTGCTTCTTGGCGGCCACGTCGAGGAGCATTTGGAGCTGCTCACGGAGCTTCTTTTCTTACGGGGTCGTCGGCTCGGGATCAGCCCGGAGGAGCACGGCCACTGCAACGAGGTTCTGGGAGGCCCGTTGTGACAACCCGCCAAGGAAAATACCATACTATTGCCTAAACCAATCCACTTTGGTCATTAAGTAATAATAAAGTATCATCCTGTCATTAGTCGCTGGGTTAACGCCCGGTAAATCACTTATATAGCAACAAGGATTGCCATATATGCATTAAAACTCACGCGAAGGCGAGTCCAGAGATACAACATAATTAACAATAGAAATTCACCTGAAGGGTTTAATTATTACAACCAACATTTTGGACATGAAAACGTAGTTCAGAGTTTTTAAAACAGCGGAATTAAACTAAATGGAAAGCGAGAACACCACGGGAGGCCAGCCATGATGCCTTCATTCATCGTCATCCACCCACTCCAACTCCCATCCGGGCGGGATCTCTCCGGGCCACACATCACCAAAGGCATTACCTGGAGGAACATATTATAGCAAGGCTGAGTATACTAATACTCAGCAAGACTTACCCGTTGGTAATAACTACTTCACCCACTCTAGAGATGATAGGCTTTTTAGCCACTGGGTTTTCTTTTGCTGAAAAGTAACAAAAAGTATGTCCTTACTTTAAAGAGTTTAGCACAAGTTCTAGTTGATTTTGTCTTTTCTAAATTAGCCATCTAGTGCAACCAAAGTTGTACAATGCAATTAATCAAGCACATTATTCATCAACTTCCATCATTAGGGATCTCATGGCTAGTGGAGTAAGTAGTCTCAGATAATGGTGAGAGGCCGACAATCGATTGATTCAAAACCTTGCAAGGTAAACCTAAACAAACGGTGGGATGCCCCCGCGAGGACAACCACCAAGCGGTTCCAAAAACTCTTCGGATTGGGATCGAATCTTACAGTCTTTGGTACAGGCTATCCGGTATACCCCGCGAGGCACCCGGACTCACCATGCACCACCGGTAGCTAGCCGTGAGAGCATCCCAAGATGAGTAATAGTAAGATCCCTCACCGCCTCATTAAGGTACTAGGCTTACCGGTCCCATTCCCGACAAGTGCTTAGTACGTTCAAACACTTAACCCACGAAAGCCATTGGACAGGAGCCCATATCCCATGCTCTTACCAAATGAGCAATCCATTTAAGGAGATCTTATGATCCCAACATAAGAACCTATTCTCGCGAGTGACATCATCACCCGACTTGTAACGGTCCTATAGCATAGCATCTATCGACCTATCATACTAGTAAAGACAAGGTACCTAGGGATCATGCATCTAAGGTTCCATATCAACTCCTGAACGTAAATGCACAATCATCCATAGATAGTTACAATATACTTTTGAAACACTGGGTTAAATGCACCGGGGCTTGCCTTCATCAGCGGTGTTAGCCTGAGCACCCTCGGTGTTGTCGATCACTTCCACGTACTGCAGATCTGCGTTAGCTCTGACTTCCTCGGCTTCCGGCACGAGCGAGTAGTCACTGTCAAGAAGATCAACACGGAATGCAATGCAGGGTTCAGGTGATGTGATAGATTAATTATTTAATCCAACTCTTGTTGGCCACATTCACCTTAACAAATAATTAATTATTAAATATTTTTTCTTTAAGGTTATTATAAACATGGGTGTATTCTTTTAATAACCACTTAGTTAACGTTTTCCTTCATTTATTGTTATTTCATGTGAAGGTTTAATACTTCACCTTTCACCAGTAAAGGTGTGTACAAAATATAATTAATTCATTTAATTTGTTAAGCAGCAAGAGGGTGTACTTATATCTTAAATAAGCTTTTGCCACCATTTCATAAAAGGGTATAAAGAATAAAAAGGGCATTTTTCTATTTAACAAAACATTAAACCTATAAAGGCCTCTAAAGCTTTTATTCACACACTAAGTAATAAAATTCAGTGGAGGGTTTCTTGAGCACCAAAACACTTATACTAAGCCACTGAACACACATGCATGCTTGGAAAGGCTAGAAAATTAATTACACCAATTAATAACAAAGGTTAAACACATATACAAGATAAAAGCATATAAAAATAAATAAGCATCCAATTGCTCCAAACTTCCTCACACATGTTCTCTAGTCCAAAACTATCCTAGGAGAGCAGCAAACACACCTAGAACTACCACTGATCTTGCATCATTAAATTACAAAGGAAAACATGCATATACTAAGAATAAATACTTCTGATCATTCAAAAATTGTGATTAATTCACCAGAGGTGCAGCTTGGCATAAAAAGATTACATGCAGAAGTTGGGCACAAAAACATAAATATTTTTAGCTACAAAAATCATCTAGGCAGATTCTTCATAAATAGAAAACAATTTATAGAAAAGATTTACAATATAACTTTGTGTTAGTTTTGGTACAGGAGCTAGTCATAACATAACACACAACATATCCAAAAATTAGCTACAGGGGACTTATAGATCTTGAGATATAACAGATCTAGGTTTTTCACATTTCTATTTTTCATGCAAAAATTGTCAGACAACAGCCTAGACAAGTTTAACAAAAGTTGTAGTACTTTTCACTAGGAGTCCAACAAAATGGGGTTTGCATTTTCTGAATTTTCTGCGATTTTCTATGAATTTTACAAGCTTCGGCAATTACCCAAGAACTATTTAAGATGCAAGTTTCAAAGGAACCCCTAAAAGTTTTAGATTCCTTACGAGTAGGCCCTTGATTTGCAGATCGGCCCCTGGAAATAACTGGGGACTCGCAATTGGGTCCCTCGGGGCGGCCGGCGGCGGAGTCCGGCCAAAATTCTGGCGAGGGCTCGCCGGGGTCCGGCCGGGGAAGAGAAGGGGAGGGGCTAGGGTTTGCTAGGGACCTATTTGTACCGGAGTTGGGGGTCGGGACGACCGATGGCGAAGCGGCCGGCGGCGCCCGGCGGCGGCGTCTGCTGCGGCCAACGCTCTGGTGAGGACGGGCACGGTTGGGACCAGGAGGAGGCACGAGAAGTTGCGGTGGTCGCCTATGGTGGTAGTGGTGCACTCACACGGCCGGTGGTGGCTCGAACCCGGAAGCTCCCGCGGAGGAGGCCATGGTGACCGGCGGCGGAGCGCACTGGGTGAAGGAGCCGGCGACTCACGCGAGTGAGAACTCGAGGGCCTTTAATAGGTGACGGATGGCTAGCCTCGTGACTACGGGACCGTCGAGGATCGGCCATAGCACGGCGTCGACTCTGTAGGCGGATGCAAAGGGGGCAGGGAATGGACCGGCGGGTCCATGGCGGCGCGGCCGACCAGCGAGCGCGGGCTTCGAGCCGCCTCGGTACGCGCGCGGCCTGGGGAAGGCGCGGTGCCTCGGAACGGCACGGGCGGGGCCCGAAGCCGAGGGTGGCGGGGCGGCCCGAGGCGCGGCGCGCGCACGGGCGCGCCCGGCGTTTTGGCCGGCGCGACGTAGCGGCGCGACGTCGTTTCCACCGCGAACGTTTTGACTTAGGTCACTTTGACCAAGTTTTTCTCCCAAAACTTGAACTGAAGTGCATCAAGGGGTAAATAGCAAAGTTGTAGATCTCACTACCCTCTACAACTTCTACAAAGGCTCTATAGTGTTTTTCTCAACGGATTGTGCATAAAATGCAGCCAAACTTTGAATGTCGCCATGTCTCGGTGAACAGGAGCTGCTGGCAGTTGACCAAGTTTTTCACCTTTTCCCCTCAAAATTTGAAATGCCAATCTACATGAAAGTTGTGTCCCTCGACAAACTAGACAACTTTCATATTGGTAGATTTTGAAGTGCTTAGGTGAAATTTGGAGAACGCGGCAAAAGTTCCGGAAGACATTCACTAACGTCAGGGTTTAAGCGGGGTTTGACCGATTTGACCACAGTTTGACCACAAGGGGTTTTGACATGATCAAGAGGGTCATTAGGGTTTGGCGGCTCGATTTTCGAGGTGATGACCTAGGTTGACCTAGGTTTGACCAATGTCAGCCGGTTTGACTCAGCCGATTAGGCCATTAGCGTTAATGACGCTAATAAAAAACCTGGGGCGTCACACCCTTTTGGCAACAGGAGTCCCATGGACATCGCTGATGATGCAGCGGCGTTACTCTTGTGCTTGTTCGTGCGCGGGTGTGGTCGCGGCTTCCGAGCTGAGTGCATGGTGGAGCCTCGCCTGCTCCTCCTGGAGAGCCTTTTGAGCCTCGTCGAGCTCGTGCGTCAGGCGAAGTGGGATCACCTTCTGCGGAGCTCTCGTTGGAGTTGGTGGAGTGGACCACGTCGGCCTGCTGCTGGAGGATGAAACACTCGCATCTCGGGTCATGGGGTGTCGGCGCCTTCTTCCGGAGAGGTGCGCTCTCGACCTCATCGCAGCTCGACTGGGATGCTTTCGAGGGGACCGGGTGTGCGTCTCCCGTGGCGATGAGAGTAGTTGCCCCTCGGGGTACACGGAGTCATAACAGAGCTTGAACTCGTCCTAGAACAACGTCTCCTCCACCTGCAAGCCGAACACAAGCATGGAGGTGGCGAACGTCGCGAAGTGGAAGAGCTTCTGGGAGGGGTTAGGCCCTAGAGCGACTGCCATGTTGTGGCCGACCAGGTCCCAGACCCGGTCAGTGGCAGACTTCGCCGCCTGCGACTCCTTAGGCGGATGGCCCTGGAGAGGCGCGAGTGTGTCGGGCTGGGACCGCGAGAACACGGCCCCACCAGCGGGCGACTCGAGTGGACCATTGGAAACGAAGTCTAGGGAGCTAAAGCGCAACACGGTGGTGCACACCGGTTGCTCGTCGGAGTGGGCCATCCGAACCCTTGTTAGCGTCGTGACACACGAAGTGCCCCTACCTGACATGCCAAATGTCGGGGTTTGATACCGTCGACAAGTAAATTTTGGTATGTTTGTGCGTCTGATACGGATGGTTGGGCTTAGAGACACTGGGATTATACTGATTCAGGCACCGAGGGGATGCCATACATCCAGTTCGAAATGATGTTCTATATGCCCATGGGGGCTTGTAATAGGGGGTACAAGCTTAGGTCGAGAGAGGGAGAGAATCCCAAGTCTCTGGCTGTGATGGTGAGCTGTGAGCACTCAATGAGTGTTGTGGTGTGTTGTTCGTTCTGTTGGTCTTGCTGTTTACGGTGCCAGTCTCCCCTTTTATAGTTCAAGGAGGGCTGGTGTACAAGGTTTAAGATGGTAAAACGGCGTCCTACTACAATGTAGCAACAGTGTTGGAATAGTGTTGGGGTAGTTTCACGTCGTGGGCTTTCGTCTCCCGTTGGCTGCGTACACTGTGCTAGCCTCGGTAGCCTCCGTAGGGTGGTGTTGCTTCGGCTCCCATTCCAAGGTGGCTTCTCCCGACTCATGGCCGCGCCAGTCTTGATGGGTCGGGGCTTCTCATGCAAGCCTCGACCTTCTCTCTGATGTCTGCTTGGTTGGGTCTCGTCGTTCGATATCTTGCAGGTGAAGGATTCGTGTGTCCTTTGCCACTACTCATTAACCAGGTGATGGGACTCCAGGGCAGTACGCTTCCCACATCGAGGAAAATCTCATCTTGGCTTGGCCGTCTGACAGGGCAGATCTGCCAACCCTACTGCTCCTGCATGTCTCGGGCGACGCGGTGCTTGCGCCACGTTGTAGCTCCCGCACAGGGCCCCGGGGGGGGGGGGGGGGGGGTTGCGGTGGAGGGGGGGTTGCAGTGGAAGGAACCTTAGGTCGTGCGGGGCAGAGCCGCCCGTCGAGGTAGCCGGGGCCGCCGCCCAAGTCGGAGGTGGCTCTGTAGATAGTGTCAGAGTGCTGTCCTTGAGAAAGGGAAGCTGGGCCTGGTTGGCTGGTTGCCGGTGTTGGGCCTCCATGGATGCGGTCCGTCATTAGCCTTCGTGATTTTGGGGATTTAGGGGCTAAGATAATTACCCCTAATTTCTCCCCTCTTCAAGGTTAGTCCCACCTATTTGGTAAATTAGTCTCTCAAAACGTGACTAAAATTAGTCAGGCTACTTCTAGTCACCTAGATCCAAACACCCTCTAACTCCACGCCAATTAACCCGACCGATGAGGGACCTCCAGCATACTAGCATATATTAAACGCCCTCTCCATCGGTTATAGCATACTCCTCCAATTTGGTAAATGAAGTCATTTTAGACAAGGTTTAAGTCAAACGTGCAGAATATAAATTATGATTAACTTTTAAGTCGTTGAGTTAGAGATGTGAAAACTACATGAATATATTTTTTATCTTGCAAAAACTAATATTTTTTTAGTTTTAGATAAATATTCTTATAAAAAATAAGAAGTTAAAGTTGTATTTTGGAGACGTGTCGTTGTTCTAAAAACTTCATTTACCAAAGGGAGTATATTAAACCCTGGAGACATACGCGGACCTTTTGGCTATACACGTTTGCTTGGATGACGATTTTGCTAGGGAGTAGACATTATCCGATGTATTACTAGCACCAATAATTGCATTAAACTAGCTAATTAAGCATGCACATGCATCGTCATGCTATTTGTTCGTGCGTTTTAATTGTGGGTTCAAGACCTCATGTAGGACGACTCCAAACAAAGTACTCCTATATATAATGGCTGATGATTGTGCTTTCTGATGTCGGTTAGTTAGCCACTCGATTATCGCTCTCTTTTTTCTAGTTGAGTTAATTATTGGATTGTTTGATTGAACCAATGCTTGTTTGGGCCAGCATTAAGTCATTCTACTTTATTTCAGCACATACAAATACCGAGTACACTCACAAATGCACACATACTCCTTCAAGATACCGTGCTACCTTTGACGTGCACGTTGTCTGCCACTGAAAAACAACACCGGTCAAATCCTATAATAAATCCAAGAAAACAAGAGCATGTTGAGCTACACTCGGTTATTTGCTCATTCTCTTCTATTTTAGGGTAATATTGTACTATTGTATATGTTTTCAAGCATAGTATAACTTGTCAATTCAACCATTTTTCCCACTACCGGAATCCGCGCCTGTGCCGAGAGCGCGATCCTCTCGGCACAGGCCTGATTGCTCTCGGCACAGCCTGTGCCGAGAGAGAGCTCTCGGCAGAGCGCTCCCGGCACCGCTGGGCCGGCAAAGGCCGCTCTGCCGTGAGCCAGGGCCCAAACTCTCGGCACAGCTGTGCCGAGAGCCCACTTAGCTCTCGGCAGAGCTATTTTTATAAAACAAAAAAAAGAAAATCCAAGGCAGCGGGGCCCACCGCCGGCTGCCCCGGCCCCACCACCGCCACCCACCACCACCACCGGACCCGCCACAACCACCGCCACCGCCGCCACATCCCACCACCACCACCACCACCAAAACCGCCCACCACCGCCGCCGCCGGCCACCGCCGCCACGCCCCCACCACCACCACCACCACCAAAACCGCCCACCACCGCCGCCGCCGCCACCGCCGCCACGCCCCCCACCACCACCACCACCGAACCACCCACCACCGCCGCCGCCCGCCACCGCCGCCACGCCCCACCACCACCACCACCGAACCGCCCTTCCACCACCGCCGCCTACCATCACCACCACCACGCCGGTCCGCGACCACCGCCACCGCCGCGCCGACCACCACCACGGCCGGTCCGCCACCACCGCCACCGCCGCGGCCGGCCACCACCATCGCGCCTCGCCCGGCCGCGGATCCGCCCGCCGCCGTCCGAGCTCGCCGACGAAGATCCGCCCACCGCGCCGACGTAGATCCGCCGCCGGCGCCGACGTAGATTCGCCGCCGCGCCGCGTAAATCCGCCCGTCGTCGAACCTCGAGCTTCGCCCCCGCGGATGCCCGCAACAGGGGAGGAGGGGAGTGAGGCGCGCGGGGCGCCGGATCCGCCGCCACCAAGCCTCACCCCGCCGTCGCTCCGCGCCATGAGGTGAGGGCGAGCGAGGGGGAAGGCGCGGGGCGGCGTGCCTCTCGCCGGCGGTGGAGGGAGCCGCGGAGAGGGCTAGGGTTGGGGGAGGAGAAGGGGTGTCGATGCGTCGGAGAGGAGGAAGAGAGCCGGCGGGAGGGAGTGGCGGCGCGGGAGAGAGAGGGCCCTGGCGGCGGCGGCGGGAGGAAGAGGGGGGGTGGGGGTTAGGGTTTGGAGGGGGGAGGGGGATGGGTTGGGTTTATATAATGTCGGGTTGGGCCGGTGGAGTAGTGGGGGTGTTGGTGGGCCTGTTGGGCTTTATGTTCGTGGGCCGACGAGAGTTTTAGGTGGTGGGCCGGCTGCGGATCTTTGCCGAGAGCCACGTCATCCTGGCTCTCGGCAGAGAGCCCTCTTCGCCGAGAGCCTGGCTCTCGGCACAGAATTTTTTTCTAAAAAAATATTAAAATAGCAAATAGATGTGAAAAAATACAAAATTTTAACATGACAACAATAAGGTTGTATGTTACTTATAAAAAGGTTTTTTTTGATCAAACTCAAATTTGAATTTTACTTGGACTCCAAACCTACTAATATTAGTTCAAATTCTTAGAAACTTCTCGTGAGATGTTCCGGTTTGCAAACAACGTACGTGTCGATGTGTTCAAAACATTCTCAATTTTTTTCCACAACCAACACATATGATATCATGATCACTTGCCAAAATTCATGATTTTCAAACTTCATTTAAATTTTATACAATTTTAAAACCTTTCTACCTTACGATCTGCATCATGATTAGAGAACCAAATGCCAGAATTTTGGCTTGATTTCATGTACATGGTCTTAGAGATGTCTCATGAACATGAATATCATGTTTTCACCAACTTTACTATATAATTTAATGCACTTGCAGTTCATATCGAACGTATGCGAAAAATACCTAGAAAGAAGTAAAATTGTTAAATATAGCAAATAAAGATAAAATTGTGCCAAATTCGAGCATAAGTTTTGTACAAGTGTATGTTGAGGATAGAAAAAAATTGGAGGTGAAAAAAATGATTTTTTAAAATTTCTTTGCCGAGAGCCAAAAAATTTGCTCTTGGCAAAGAAATCTTTGCCAAGTGTTTTTTCTTTGCCGAGAGTTTTTTGTTTGACTCTCGGCAAAGAAGCCTCTGTGCCGAGTGTTTTTTCTGTGCCGGGAGTTTTTCATTTCGCTCTCGGCAAAGCCTTCTTTGCCGAGAGTTTTTTGTTTTGCTCTCGGCACAGAAACGAACTCTAGGCAAAGCCTCTGATTCCGGTAGTGTCCTGTACTACCGAACGAACAAGTCCGAGAAATTAATATACTATCATGTTTAGATCTAGAAATTTTAGATGCTATGAGTCTAAACAGAGAACGAACAAAGTCCGAGAAATTAATATACTATCATGTTTAGATCCAGAAATTTTAGATGCTATGAGTCTAAACAGAGTCAGCTAAATTTTTGCTAGCTAAAGATTCTTTTGAATTGGGTGAATCCAGCTTAACGGGTAAAAGACCGAATTGCCCTTCCACTTCAATTGAAAATTCAGGAAGATTAATAAGAGTTGGGAAGGATGGGCACATGATTAATATAAGGCATAATCCCTCCGTCCTATAAAAAAGTGCAATTCTAACTTTTGAAAAAAAATCTCATAAAGAATATAATCCTAGAAACTAGATCCAATTACCCTCCTAATTAAGTGGAACGATTTGATTTGCATGGCAAAATTTATTGCATTTGGCAAACAAATGAGGGTAGTAGAGTCTTTTCATTCCTCTACCGGTCTGTATTAAAAAATAAAATTACACTTTTTTATGGGACCGAGGGAGTATCTCTTTAATAATCATTTGGTTGGTGGATCCAAACAGTACTGCAAAGTTCGACTAGGATCCAAACATGGTACAAAGCTAGTTTGTGACGATACAATACAAGCAACGTGAAAAGCTGTTAGCTCACGAGAAAGTCTTTTTGTTACTACCTCCTCCTGTCCTATACACATTTTGACGGATGGGAGTTGGAGCAAATTAATTAATAGGGTTAAATTTTGAAGGTGGCATTGCATGTGGTCATGTGGATCAGTGGTGGGCAGGGTTTAACTTACCGGTCCGGTGAACCGAACCGCCGGCCGTCGGTAACGGTTTACCGACCGGTAAGCCGCGGTTACCGCTAATTATCGAACAAATTCAAATTTTCAAATCCGCGCCCAGTTCAATCGGTTTGGCACCGGCTTACCGTTCGGTTTGGACCGGTTACCGATCGGTTAGGCCGGTAAACCGCGGCTAGACACAGAAAAACCGACGATGCATTTGTGCTTCTCCGGTGATGAATTAATGAAAATATTAGCATGTTTTATGCATAACTTAATGTAAAGAACATCACAAAACCCCACCATAGGAGAAATAACATAGTTTTGCATACAAACAATGTCATAGTAATAATTGTGCATACAATACCATAATAATAGTGCTAATCGTGCATACAAATACAATACCAAAGTCATAGACTCATAGTAATAAAAGATCAACGCGGTAGAAATGGGAAGACCCCCATTTGGGTCGCCATCTGGTACTCGGCGGTGGACATGACATTCAAACCTTGCACTCTAAGCGGCTCGGCCCTTGTAGTCTTGCCAACTTTGCCCCGTCCACGCTGCTGTCGTCTGCCATTGCTGAAGTAACATATTGTAGAAATGTGGATCTTCCCATTCGTACACCAATCTTGTCGGTGGCTGCGTGCTAATGTCAGGCCTGTAATAATGAAAAGTCTGGGAGCCGGAGGTATCGCTGTACGAGGAAGAAGAGTACTGAGGAGTGTCGTAGTCCGTCGGTCCAACCGTTCTCCTCGCGATTCCGTGCTCCATGGTCTTGGTCCCGAGTAGCATGTGTGAAATCGGTCTCCCCCGCATTGAAGCATACATCACAATTAGTAATCATAGTCGAAACAAGAGTGCATATTAGGTTTCAATGTATACCTGTGAAACGAATAACACCACCACCACTAGCACCAGCACCATCACCACCACCACCACCACCACCACCACCACCACCACCACCACCACTACCACCATCACCACCGTCACCATCACTATCATCACCATCACCGTCATCAGCCGAGCTGCTGTCCTCTGACTCCTGATACGGTGGACTACGCTGACCTTCGCCATCATCAGTGGAGGTGTCGCCGTCCACCGGAATTGTTGTTGTTTTGCCTTTTCCCCGTTGACGCTTCGGGTCACCCTTCTTAGGCCCCTCCCGAAACTTCCTCTTCCCAAGGTGATCGTCTCCCACCACTCGCGTGCCCAATCACCGATGCAATCATCACCCGTAGTGTCACGTAGATCGAGGGGTCTACGTGATCACCGACAAGATGAGACGGTAGAGGGACGTCTCTGTCATCATCATCATCCTCATCCAAAACTCGGTTCTTGGTTAGATCTACCATATTCAAACCATTCCCGAACCGGATGGTGCTCGTCATAGAATGAGAGATGGGCAAGTTGGTCAACAAAATCACCTTCATCATGACTTGGGGTGGAGACATCCTTCGGCCGAGGCGAAGGTTGTAGTTCACGTAGACAAGCTTGTTCGGTTTCTTGTGCGTCAAGCGGTTGCGAACCTTTGTATGCAAAGCAAGGCAAAAGTACTCCGGTTACGCTCGCATCCACTTGAAGACACACATTGGGAAACTAGCCTCACGGCAAGCTTCGTAGCGCTGGGGTGGTAGAGCCGAACATCATCCACCAAGATGCTGCAGGTGCAAGTGAACTGAATTAGTGACCAAAATATTTGAAATTTGCAACAGAGAAACAACAATGGCGTACGGAGGTTCTCTTACATGGGCTTGTCCTAGGGTCAATCGCCGCCCTTCTTGCCATATCAGTGCCAAACTCGCCAAGCTTCTGGCGAAACACCTCAGCCTCCTGCAATGCTTGCACAGCGGTCTGGACATCCGTCATGCTCCGAAATGTATCCTTCGGGGACCGAAACATTTACGGAGTTGGATCCATCATAAAAGCATGCCTTGGATGTAAGCAAGCGGCCGCAAAACATAAATCATTTCAAATATTCGAAACAATGCATGTGGAGAGTAGAGATTGAAAAAAGAGGAGTAATACAATCTTACCCGAACCAACATATGTGCCCCGATACACATCACGAATCCTATTGTCCAAAATCTCCTTGTACTCATTCCAAGTGTGAACATTGGAGCCAAAGTAAGACTCCAACTCCGCTTTCATCCGCCGGAAGGCCATCACAACATCTCCCATGTTGGGTTTCTTGTCCCGATCGCCGAATCGTAGCATCTTGTAAATTGGTTCAATCTGTCTTGATGATGTAATCCATTCCCTCCCAAAACTCGATACTTGATAACCTCACTTGCGCAAAGCGTCCTTCGGCCGGTTTTGGCCCACTTGCTATCTAAAAACGCCGGAGATGTCATCCACTGCATGAATCTATCACGTTTGCGATGTAGGCTTTCCAAGAACATATAGTTAGTCCCAAATCGAGTGGCATTCCACTTGACCAACTCACCACCAATAGCCTCCCTCATCATTGCATTTAGCTGAGCATGATTATGTAACCAAGCTGAAATCCGCTTGCAGTTAGTGATCATACCTTGATGTTCGGGCCTCTGACCAATATCCTTCAACATCAAATTGACAGTGTGTGCCAAACATGGTGTCCACACAATGTGTTCATACACCTCTTTCAATTGCCTACATGCTTTCTTGTAGTTGGAGCCATTGTCGGTGACTATATGGACGATATGCTCGGACCAATCTCATCCACCACCTTTCGAATCTCCCGAAAAAAAATATGCACAAACTTTAGTAATCCTTGAACACATAATCAATGTCAGTGGCAAGTGTGTAGTTACTACCTTGAGCAAGAATTTGGAATCCTGAGATTTACCAGTCGCATCAATGGACTTGTGGAACCACGTGACCCCATTACAATATATCAAAAAGTTTATGACACTCATCCTCGTCGGGCCGGTCCAAGAATCACACATCAACGTGACGCCAAAGATGTCCCACTCTTTTCGAAACTCGTTTGTACCTATCCATCAAATCTTTCTCGTTTTGATCAAGGTACTTGCCATCAATATCCTTTCCACCGGGTGATGCGATACCTTCACCCGCAACCACATGGAAATCAAAAGATTAGTTACGGCAATGTAATCTCATAGTTTGTGTGTGATATCAATGATAGAAACCTTACCCCACTTCGTGTCTCTCTCGACCGCACTAACAAAGTACGGATTATCGCCTGTCTCCCGGGTACTCCCGCGATATGGAAGAATTTTGACCACGCTTTACCAATAGCTTCCTTTGCATTCTTACCCTTCGTGTCCAGGAGCCCGTATCAATCCTTGGTTGCGTCATTCCTCTTCTCCCACCTGCGACCAAGTTATAGTCCTCCACCACCACAGGTGTATCCCTTCGCGAACCACTTCTTCGCAACATCCTTTGCAAAGGATTCTCCCTCGTGGCACCCGAACCACTACCCCCTCCATGCTCATATGCACCACCTCTCTGTTCCACTCCCTGACGGTACAATTCTTCAGCTCTCGATAGGTGGATGGCACGCTCCAATTGAGCCTCCTCATCATCTTCAGCAGTAGGATAGTTTCCCTCGGGCTGCAACCGCCTCCTTTCTCAACCTCTCTTTATTCCGTTCATACGTAGCCTTTTTAGTCCTCTCAATCTCACGCTGAAAGTATTCCCGCACAGGTGGTGGCACATTCCTGCAATGGACCACCTGGGTCCCTCTCCCAGCCAAATGTTGTTTGAACCTAGTCGCACCACCTCCACTTTTCCGCATATGACAATAGTTGCATCGCCATCCGGGGTGTTGATTTTCACCATGTTCCCACACAACATCTCTAGATGCCATTTTGTATCTGCAAAAATGGACACCACACACAAACTAATCACATGAATCATATAAAGTTTTAAACAATATGTCTAAAATCAAACCTAAAATCTACACCCTAAATCAAATCATTTCTACCTCCTCAATCAAACCCTATCTACATCCTAATTCAAACCCTATATACACCCTAAATCAAATCCTATCTATATCCTAAATCAAACCCTATCTAAACCCTAAATCAAATCCTATCTACATCCTACAACAAATCCTATCTACATCCTACAACAAATCCTATCTACAACCTACATCCTACAACAAATCTAATCTACAAGCAATGAACTCACCGCGCTCGGTTAGCCGTCGATCCGCGGCGGTAAACCGCCGGCCGAGTCGGTAGAACCGACGCCGCCGCTCGGCTTACCGACGCGCCGCAAGGATCCGCGCCGGCGCGGTTTACCGCCCCTAACCGAGCGGTAAACCGCCGCCCGGCGGCGGTTGCGCGCGCGGCGGGCGGTCGCGAGCGGGGGGGGAGCGGACGGGGGGCGGAGGGGGGCTGGGAGAGCTCTCTGGATGCCTAGCATCCAGATGGGGCTGTTTTGACCCCCCCCCACTGGTTGGGCCTATGTGGGCCGAGCTGGGCCGCCTCCTTTTTTTCTTTTTTCTTTTTTGGTTTAACTTCTTTTGGTTGAAATTTATACTAAACGAACTAAGTTTGCAACAAATTTGACACCATTAGACTCCATAAATCACGAAGTATTTTTAGGGATTTTTTGCACAATTTTCATTTTTTGAAATTCAAATTCAAAAAACCCTAACCCTAACGGTTGGTAACCGGCCGGTACCGTAACCGGTCCAGGCCGGTAAGGCCGGTTACCGCGGTAAACCGGCCGGTTACCAACGGTAAGTCTAACCCTGGTGGTGGGCGCATGCATATACAACGGCGCGGTGTGGATGGGGCAGGGGAAGAGAGTACGTACTACGTCCTCCTCCCTTGCTGTGCTGTGTGGTGACGAGGACTGTAGTAGTGTGATTCCCAACCATCAAGGTCCTCTCCAGGCGGCCATTAATGAGCACCTCCCCCTCCCAACCGAACCCAGCTACTACCGTCGTCTATCGCCATCACTTTCCTCCTCCTCCATCAATTCTTCATCAATCCATTGCTGCGTGTGTCTTGACTCATGCATTGCAGCACCCACCTCTTCCACCCTGCTGTCCCATCGATCGGTCGTCATTTATCCTTCTTCCCCGGCCGCCATTTCCCTCTCCCGACGGACCTCGCTGCCGCTGCCGCTGCCGCTGCTAGTGTGGCCATTAATGCCCGACCCACCAACACCACCTCTCCTCCTCGCTGGCCTCGATCGATCCCGGCCTATATCACTCCACCCACATCGCTCCATCCTTCTCTACCTCGCTCCCTCTGCTCTGCGTGCTCAGTCACAGTGTAGCTACTATAGCTAGCTGGCAAGCAAAGCACAAGCAGCGATGGCGCCCGCGGAGAACGGCAGCAGCGCCGCCGCCGCCGCCGACGAGACGTCCGCGGTGACGGTGACCGGCACCCGCACCGTGGCGCCCACCAGGAGCCGCTGCGCGCTCGCCACCTTCGACCTCCCCTACATCACCTTCTACTACAACCAGAAGCTGCTCCTCTACCGCACCGCCGCCGGGGCACCCGTCGACTTCCCCGACGCCGTCGCGCGCATGACCGCCGCGCTCGCCGACGCGCTCCGCGTCTTCTACCCGCTCGCCGGACGCATCCGCCAGGACGCCGACGGCGCGCTCGCCGTCGAGGGCGACGAGGGCGCCGAGGTCCTCGAGGCCGAGGCCCAGGGCGTCGCCGTCGACGAACTCGCAGGCGGGGACTGCGACGAGGAGGCCCAGAGGGTCATGCAGCGACTCGTGCCGTACACCGGCGTCATGAACCTCGAGGGGCTCCGCCGCCCGCTGCTCGCCGTCCAGGTGTGCATTGTTTCTGCCGAGATCTATATCGCCTTCCATTAATACTCTCGAGTATATAAAAATGCAGTGGATTTGCATTGCATGCATCATGGTTAATTAGATGGTTACGAGATTTACAGATACTAGATAGATCTACACAATTAGAAAAGAGCAAATTTTCAAGTCGGTAAAGGTTAGCAAACTACAGTATTGATACACAATTACCATTAATTGTTCATAAGGATCTGTTTCAACAAAAATAAAATGTGGATGGATCGGACGATTCGCATTAATTCCCATGAATAATAATAAATGAGTCTTCATTTTTGCATTGCTGGCTTGTACCATTTCTTCATTGCATTGGTCCACACTCCTACGGTGTGCTGCGGCGTTTTAGTACATTTCCATTTACTGCTGCAATTTAATTTGTACTGCTGCTGTTAAAAACCAAACAAAACAACAACGAAAAAATACTACTGCCTGCAGTTTACCAAGCTCAAGGACGGCCTGGCGGTGGGATGCGCCTTCAACCACGCGGTGCTGGACGGCACCTCCACGTGGCACTTCATGTCCTACTGGGCCGAGCTCAGCCGCAACAACGGTGGTGATGCGGCCCACCATCTGCAGCAGCCGCAGCCCATCCACGAGCGGTCCCTGGCCCGGTCCGTCCGCGTGAAGCTGGACCTTCCCGAGTCTGCCGAGGCCCACGAGAAGACGGACCCCAACGGGCCCAAGAAGGCTCTTGTGGCCCGCGTGTTCTCGTTCCCGGAGGCCAGCGTGGGCCGCATCAAGGCCGCGGCCAACGCGGCCCTCCCGCCGGGCGCCAAGCCCTTCTCCACCTTCCAGGCCCTGGGCGCCCACATCTGGCGGGCCGTCTCCCGCGCCCGCGGCCTCGGCCCCGCCGACATCACCGCCTTCGCCGTCTTCGCCGACTGCCGCGCCCGCCTCGACCCGCCGCTGCCGCCCGCCTACTTCGGCAACCTCATCCAGGCCGTCTTCACCGGCGTGCCCGCCGGGATGCTCCTCGGCGGGCCCCCCGAGCTGGCGGCGGGCCTGCTGCAGAAGGCCATCGACGACCACGACGCCGCCGCCGTCACGCGGAGGCTCGAGGAGTACGAGGCGGCGCCCAAGCTCTTCCACTACAGCGACGCCGGGCCCAACTGCGTCGCCGTCGGCAGCTCGCCGCGATTCAAGGTCTACGACGTCGACTTCGGCTTCGGACGGCCGGAGCGCGTGCGCAGCGGCGGCAACAACAAGTTCGACGGCATGGTGTACCTCTACCCGGGCCGCGGCGGCGAGGGGGGCATCGACGTCGAGCTGTCGCTGCAGCCGGAGCCCATGCAGAGGCTGGAGAAGGACGCCGACTTCCTCCTCCTATCTGCTTAATTAATTACCTCTATGATATATGTATGTATATCATCCCATCGACGACGGCGATTGCTTGTGTTGGGTTGTGTTGGGTTTGTGTGTGTCGCTTGCTTGCTTGCTATACTACTAGTGAGTACTGTACTGTATTGTTTCTTGATTCTACTGTACACTGCACGAGTCGTGTTGGTTGGATTTTATTTGCTGGAATAAGGAAGAATGCAAGCATCATATCATGACTGGTTAGTTGATTAGTTTGTACCAGCTAAGTCAATCAATTTGTAATGCACCTGCAGTAATATGCAATCTTTTTACCACCGGAATAAAAAATGAATGAATATACACATCCATTTTATTATATATATATATGTATATATATATATATATGACATTGTTGACTTTTTACTTCAACTCTAGCGCAGGTTCGATCCTCGGAATCGGCACCCGCGTCCCTCACGAGGGATTTATTGTCCAGTAGATGCACGCGTGTGCGGTGGTTGAGCGGCCTTATGGCCCTCCCAGTTGTCCCCTGTTGTAAAAAAAAACTCCTCGTCTGTCCCATGCCAAAGCACAGGTCTAAGGTCAGCCTAATTGTCGGGGATAGTCATAAGGGTCTCCTAAACAACCAGGGACATCCCACTTTCTTTCGAAAAAACAAAACGCAAACGAACCCAAAACACACTTAAGACAAAACTCACTGCCCAACGGCTGGGCCCACGGCCCTGGTGGCCCCGGCGGCTCACTAGGCAGACGGCCCAGCCACCCTCGAGCAGAACTCCGCTCCGCTCGAGGGGCGCGGCACTACACGGGCAAACTTCCGCCTCGCTCGGGGCTGGGCGCCCCCTCGAGTAGGGGTGGGCGTTCGGATTACCTGATTAGTTCGGGTCGGGTAATTCGGGTTTTGAGAAATTCGGGTAATGAGAATCATTACCCGATATCAGCTCCAGAAAAACACTACCCGCAAATTCGGGTACCCGCAAAAATCGGGTTCGGGTTACCCAATTTGCCCGAAACAAAGTATACAGTCAAACACACATAATTTTGCATAGACTATTAGTTTGTGTTGAGTTTCAATTACAAGTTGAGAAGAATAATATATTATAGTTACTCATTCAAATTAAGAGAATTATATTCTAATAAAGTGACAATTTCAAGTATTCAACTAACAACATGTGAATAAATACAAAGACAAAGGCAAATTTCGAGTAGTTCAGGTAGTTCGGGTACCTGAGTGTATTACCCGAATTACCCAAACTAACTTCGGGTAATGACAATCACTATCCGAACTTGGGATCGGGTACCTCGGGTTCGGGTAATTCGGGTACGGGTAATGGGTATAGGGTATTTTGCCCAGGCCTACCCACGAGTGAGGTTCCGCCTCGCTCGAGGGCCGGTCGCTCCCTCGGGTGAGGTTCCGCCTCGCTCGAGGGGCGGTCACCCCCTCGGGTGAGTTTCCGCCTCGCTCGAGGGCCTCGTGGGCTCGCCGCCTCCGCACTTGCTCCCCCGATAGGGGGATTTAATGCACTGACATTTGCGGGCGCCCAAGTCAAAGACGAATCCACGCCACGCCCCTGACGCGCCTGGGAATCACGCCCCGACACTGTCCCGCCTACTCCCCCGGTGAGGCCATCCCCGCCACTGTGCGACGCTATGCGGTAAGGCCAGGGTCAACTCCGCGGAACTGTGCCACCCACTCCCATACGGCCGGGACGCCGCGCCCTCGAAAGGAGACGGCGGAACCCTCGAAGGGGGACGAACGCCTGTTCCGCGCTCGCACGGGGCCATGCCGTGACGTCGGGCACGCCCCCGCCGTCACCATCAGCCCTGTGCGGCCATCCCAGCCACTGCAGCGCCATCCCCGACGCTGTGGGAACACGCGGCGACAGGACATCGCCACCCCCACTGCTGTGCCCTGTACGGCCTCTCGTCAGCGGCACCCTCGAATCAACACGCGGGTGGACACCGAACAGGCGACCCCTACACCGCCACCCTCGAAGCCGCTCCTGGACGGATACAGGGCACGCCATGACGTCCCGCCAGAAGCGAGATTCACCAGGACGGCTGTCTACTCCACGACACTGTACGCCATACCTCCACACGTAGATAAAACAGTGCGACACACCTGTAAACTGCCTCCTCCTTGCCTATAAAAGGAGGGGCAGTCCCCTAGCCATAGGGGGACGACGGATAGCACTCACTTGCACGCTTTTCGCCTTCACCACGATATTGGCACTTGCCTCAATCAGTACCTCTGGGACCTGAAGGCCCAGCCTCCTCTCCCGCCTTATTTGTAGCCCCCTCTGCAAGCACCAAGGTGCAACGTAATACAGTGCCTCGAGCACACCACTGCTGGACGTACGGCCCCATCCGGAACCAGGATAAACATCGTGTCACCAGTTGCTTAGCACCGGCCATCGAGAGATAGATCTCAGCGCTCTTACTAGTTAGTGTCGGGACTACTTTCCGCACCGACAGTTGGCGCGCCAGGTAGGGGAATCGCGCGCTAGAGATCAGCTTCCACCAGCCATCTCGATGGTGATTCGCACCGAGTACAGGGGCCAGAGGTACTCCATGGGCAGTACGGACCCCCTCCCAGCCAGATTAGAAATCCGGTTCGGGAGCTTGAACTTTCAGGCCACGGGGAACGACTACCTCATGCGCAACACCAACCGCGACGAGCTTCACCTGTGGCAGTCGACTGGACTAGGACCGGTCCACGTCATGCCTGGTGCTGACGCCCCGGCGCCCGCCCAAGCGGACATCGCGGGCCCCTCAGCACTGCGACGCCGACGACGCTCCGGCCCGGGGCCGCTCTCGACAGGCGCGGATGGAACTACGTCCGGCCGCGCGCGCCACCTCACAACGCGACGCACCCACTGGCGAGATGGCGACCGCACCCATGGGGGAGCGCGCGGTTCCCGAGCCGCAGTTCCCCCACGGCATGCGCAATGCCGCGATGGCGTACGCCTCGTCCGCCAGCACCGACGTGGCGGCGTACGAGGATCTTCCCGGTCGCCACCTCCTGGCGGCCAGGAACCTCATCGCCACCACCAACGACAAGTCCTACCACGGCTCTGCCAGCGAGCTGCCGCCCGCCACTTCGCACGGGTACGCGGAATGGGACTTCTCCGGCGTGCCGGACCCGGTGATGTTGTTGACGTAAAATCAGCACCTCACGCCAAGCACACAGCAAGCCGGATTAGCTGGCTTCACACACGTGGCCCGGGCGTCGAAATCCGGAAGCGTGCCTGTCAATTTTCCCTGAAACTGACAAAGGATGAAAACGGTTAGATAAAACCTGGAACTTGCTGGGTGGTACCAGACAGTTCCGTATTTACGGCTATAAAGCCAGTTAGAACGACATATAGCTACAAACAAGCTATCTGTCAGCAATTTAAACATCATTCGGAAATTGATAATGCGTATAAATAGTGTACTGCCGAATGTATGACGTAAGCATAATAAAAAATTGGTCTTTATTTAAACAACGTTACAACGCGTAACCATGACCGATTATCAAGGATAAAGCATGATAAATTAAATGAAAGCAAAGCATGATCATGAATTTGCAGCAAACAAGCATGCATAGGCCAAAACACTAGTCTACCGCGTGTCTAGGTACTTTCAAACCCGTCAAGCATAACATCAAACAAGTTAATCCACCGTATGATACAACTTGTTTGAGATCACACTACCAACCAAGAATAGATCAATCCACCGCATGATACAATCTAAACATGGAAGGCTAAAAGCATACATTATTTAAAGCAAACTCATGAACATGTTTCACTCATGAGGGGATTGCCGAATACGGCTATACAGCCGAATCGGGTTCCGTGGAGAAGGAACAAACTATGCAAGATTAACAAGCTTGAACCCACAACATGTGACAATCTAGATTGATTCGAATTCGGCTATTAGGGAACGCATGACCCGCTTGTCGTGTCAAGCCAAAGACTTGAGCGTGCAACACGTGGATCACAAACAAGATAGAGCCGAATCTAATCAATCTAAATTGGGTAATAAGAGTGTTACATGAATTAAACACAAAAAGTAAAATTCAAAGCAACACATGGTACCTTAATGAATCTATTAGATCTTGTCAAATCTAATAGAGCCGATAACTAGCTCCAAGCTAGATCTTAGCCTACCGCATGACTCATGATCCAACAAGGAAAACTTCTTGAACCAAGCTTAATCCACCGCATGATACTAAGCATGGTAACAAGACTACTTGCATCATGGTCTAAATCCACTGCATGATACTAGACATGATACAAGGTTGCCAGTACTTACGGAGGTCGACGGATCGATGGCTCCTCTCGAAGAACTTGACGACACGACTAGGACTCGAAAGTTGGCACGGGGCCGGTTTGTTGTGAAATTATTCGATCCCTATTACAAACACTAAGGGTTTATATTTATACCCTGGTTCTAACACGACTCCTAGTCGACCACGATTACAACATTTATTACCTAAAATTAACACCATGGCGTCATGTCCGTCTTGTGTCCATCATCAACTCATCCCCTTCTTTATATCCAATCCACGTCATCATGCATTCCCGAATGCTTTCCGCTTTCACCCGTGGAATAGTTCTTCTGCCGAATGACGATGTACTACCGACCACAGATGCCTCTACCGAATGCTCTGAGGAAAACCTCCTGCCGAATGGTGCTCTTCTGCCTAATTCGGCTCACATGTCAGTCTCTTCCCTGTACCAATTTTTGGTGTTAACATATGCCCCTTCAATTACGGGATAAAAGGTGATTTTATTCTGGAATTGACCATAAATACTCAACACCTCCAGGCCAAATCTGTTTGCCACCCGTTCTTTCCTCCTTTAAACCGTTGGAGCCTTCGTCTAGATCCAAACCCTAGCTCATAAATTTTTCAAGCTTCAATCCTCAAATGGCGAACCAAGACCAAGCTCTCTAGGTAAATCTTATTCTCCTCAAGCACATTCGGTATTACCTTTCTCGAATCCCATCTCAATTTTTTCCTTTCGCCCTCTTTTGTTCTTGATAGGCTTTAGCCGCCGAAATCTTGATTCCTGTCGAGGATCAATCAACATCTTATTTCCTCGGGCCCGTAGGAGTTTCCGATCCCTCCGAGTTCATTGCAGCCGAATCCCAGAGGATTCCCTTCAAGACATCACTGACAAAGCCTCACGAGTGGCAGGACACTTTCAAGAACTGGCCTCTGCCCCCAATTGCAGGCTGGAGAAATTGGTACAAGAGGGTACTTGATGACGAAAGCCCCAAAACAAAGAATTGGGACAACCTTCACATTTCTCATTGCTTAGAATTGTCTCTAGCCGAAACACCAAAAAATGAGAGCCTTTTGATTGCAGCCTGCCACTTTTGGTCTAACGGCGCAAATGCCTTTCTTTTCGGCCATGGGCCAATGTCTCCCACCTTGGCCGATGTTTACATGATAACCGGCGTGAAAGTCACAGGAACTATGCATCCGTATAAGTACAAGGGCTCCTCCAAGCAAACAGGAGTGAAAACAGGAGTTGGATACAAGAGATATATCCAAAACCATATGTCTGATGGCTCTCTGACTGATGTTGAATACAGAGCTTTTTTGAATATGTGGTTATGCAGATTTATCTTTTGTGGCAAAGCTAATGAGACAACCCTGAACCATATTGTGATGGCTGAAGACCTGGCTGCTGGTACACCTATTCCCCTTGGGAAGTACCTTCTAGGAAGTGTCTATCATATGCTTCATCAAACCACCTATCTGATGCACACCAGCAAAAAGATCCCCTATGTCAATGGCCCTTGGTGGTTTGTTCAGATGTCGCTGCAATTATACATGCACCAGATTGTTGCCATTGACCTCAACAATCGGCACTTCCCTTCAACCAACTACAAGGAAGGAGAAACCCAGAGCACCAAAGGCTGCCAAACCTATGGAGAAGCTGCTTCCACTGTGTCTATCAACGAAAACATTGGCCAACTATTTGAGCTCTTCTTCAGAGGTTTTGCCAATCCTCTTTGGTTACCATATTTGGACAATGACAACCTGACTCTTCCTTGTGAATTTAGTTTTGAAACTGGATGTAATGATGTACATTCCATAGCAATCTTCAATGCTTTCATTCATCCCTGTATTCTCGTCGAGTGACTCCGTGGAGGAAGGCTGGTTCAGAGTACCTTTAAGTACTACCAGCCAAACATGATGGCCAGACAATTAGGATGTGGCCAAGTGCCCCCAAGGCTATTTCTCCATGAATTTCTCAAGCCCAGAGAGGACATCAAGGAATCCATAGAAGCAAGAAGGATTTTTGAGTATAAATGCAGCATGACTATTTATACACCCAAGCCCTTTGTGCCAATAGCATTTGCTCATTCTTCTTTCATTCTTTAGTGGAAAGAACTTCATGATCACATTTTCAACATGCCAGTACACCTTCTCTGTCTTGAATTAATGCCTGACTTCCAACCAACTTCAGAGGTAATATGTTCATCTCCCTTTCTTACATCTGTTTTTAATCATACTCGTCCTCACTGATCATGATTGTCATTCTGCAGGATACAGTACCCGCCCCACTTGCCAGGACAATCCTCTATAAGATTGAAGGCCCAATCTCTGCTTTGGGATGTCGATCCCCTACTCTGGCTCAACTGGTGTCTAGCCATGCCACGCTAGATCCAACTCTCATCAGGCTAGCTTCTGACAAAAGGAAAGCCCCATCTCTGATTGCTTCTTCAACTGTCAAGAAGAAAAGAACAAGCAAAAAGCTACTTATTCAGGTCAGAACACCTTCCCCTCCTGAACATAATGACATTCTTCATTCTGATCACCTTTATCTTTACATGATTTCAGACCAAAACACAGCAACTAGTGATCATCACAGATTCTGCCAATGCTTCATCAACTGGTAAAATTTTCACCATCTTATTCCAATCATTTTTCTTCATTGGCACTTACCCCCTACTTGTTAGTTGCAGAGGAAACTTTGGTGAGTCAAACTGTGGGGAGTTCTTCTCCTCATCATGATTCAATTCCAACCTCACCAAGGATTCAACCATCTTCTCCTCAACCAGAAGTCTCAGCTTCACCAAGAAATCATCCAGTTTCTCCTCAGCCAGATGTACAAGAGCCTTCCACTGAGCCTGAGAAGCTTCCTTCTCCCATTCGGGAAACTAGGAATGATGTAAGCATGAGCATCCATCTTTTCTATTTTCATCTAATAGATCATCATTAATTCGGCAAGAACTTCTTTTCAAGAGAAAACTGTGTCATCACCCAGTTAATCCTTTGCTGTGGATGATTTGGTTGCCGAAAAAGGAGATGAAGCATCTTCTAGCCAAGCTTTATTAGAGGAAAATCAAGCAAAGCTGAAGGAAATCCTCTCCTTGCTGCAAAGGAACGTCCAAGACCAAGTTAGGGATGCTGATCTTCTAAGAGAAGCGCTTGAACTCATCGATCAAGATCTCCCTGCTAATATCAAGGCTTCTTTAGAACCTGTTTCTCAATTGGATAATCACTTTGCAGCAGTAAAACAGGCTTTGAAGAACCAATCCTCCCAACCAGCTCTGGAACAAAGGAGAGCTACAGCCAAGTAATCCGTGAAAGATTTGCATGCTCAAATTCAGAATAATAAGGAATTGCTAGCCAAATTGCAGCCTGCACTCAAGCTAAAGAAAACCAGAAAAGCTGCGTTGGAGGCTGAGCTGAGAACCTTGACAGTTGAGATTGAAGCTGATGAGAAGAAGATGGCTGAACTTCTTGAATCAACATGGAAAATACGAAAGGAGCTTCAGCAGCCCTGAATGCAGAAAGGCAGCTCAAGACAAAGCTCTCTGCTCTGTCTAAAACCCAACAGGCTGATCAGAAATTGTTGGAGAATATCAACAAGATCATATCAGATGCCACTAATGTAATCTCAAAATACTTGGGGTGTGTAACTGTAGTAAACAATTTGTAGCCGAATGCTTTATCAACTCTGTAGTTCACTTTCTGTTAATCTCTATTTCCCATATTTGTTTTGCCTTATCTTGACGAATAGCCTCTGGATGATTCATTCGGCAATTCTGACCATAACAGTGTCAGACTCGAAAAACGACCCAACCGCAACACAACCGAATCTTAACCAGTCAAACTGAGTATGACTCAGCATGAATCCCAAACGACTTGGTGACGGTTCGGTCGAAGGAGTCTCTCCACTTCCCAAATTTCTTGGGATATGCGCCACGATCTCCGGCCACGATCTCTTTGTCAGTTCCATAAATAAGGACCTCGGGTGCCTCTAACCTTTCACCAAATCCTCTGCCTTCCATGCCTCTGCTGACCCGAGCTCTTTCTCTTCAAGCACTAGTACTCCCAAGAACCTCATGGCCAACAGTGGTAACAGGCGCCCGGCCAGCGACGAGGCTGAAGGGAGCCGCGCCGGCGCTCGTCGGAGGTGGTGATCGTCTGCTTCTTCACAACCTTCTCTTAGATCTTGTCTCATCCCTGACGATTTTCTTTGCGCTTTTAGGCTCATCCAATGGAACCCTGCTCCTGCTCCAGCTGTAGCTCCGACCACGGCGGGTGACTCCTCGGGGTCATCCAATCGATCCTACTCCTCTAGGTCCTCTAGCGGGGTCTCGCGCTATACTGACCGCGACGCCCGCAGGTTCCGGGGGATCGCGATGCGACTCTGCAAGAATTGGAGATTATCTCCAAACAGGCCGGGATTGCTGAGCTCGAGTGGCAGCATCAGCGCAAGCAGCTGCTCGAGGCCATCGATGGTGAGTCCTGCAACTTGCTCAATTTCAACTTAATCTACAACACTAACTGTCGTTGCTCTGTGACCCCCGCAGATCGCTATGCTGAGCTCAATCGGCTAAAGGCGCTGGCCGAGAAGCTGGCGAACAAGGTGAATGCTCCCGGAGACACACCAGAAGTTCGCCTTGGCGCGGTGGTAGGCCGCGTCGACGAGGTGGCCCTGCATGGTGTCCGTCTGGGCACCGCCTTGGGCCTAGCCGCCATGTCGACGCGCACCGGCGTCGACTACTCCACGCAGTCGCCCGGCTTCGACAGTGGCGCGCCGGAGGACCTTGACGACATCGAGGCCACGGTGGAGCGCCTCGATGGCCATGCGCTGCCATTGCCGACTCCATCCACCCCCAGTCTGTTCTGAACAGGCTGTTTGATTAGTTTGAACTAGGGGTCATGGAATTTCGGCAATGAAAAATGAAAATTTATCTTTTGCATTTGTCTTGTGATAACTTCCCTAATTTGTGCATACGAATCTTCATTGTTTTTGAACGCATTCGGGAACCTTTCTTCTAGCCGAATACGCACAAACTTTTGCCCCTTGGCGCAGAATCCGCAGAGAATCCTCATTCGAGAATCATGAACACTGTTTCATTGAAAAAACCCTTTGCATCTAAGGAAAACCCCCCGTCATTTGGTATTCCCATCAATGCACGCCGGCCAGTCATCACTCCCGATGCATTTCCACTGCTAATAAAATAGCTCTCTGGTGCTCTGAAAGGACCAAGATGTTGACTAGAGAGGGGGGGGGGGGGGTGAATAGTCGAACCTGAAAATCATAAATTTTTTCACAGCTGTCAAATACAGGTCTGGAGTTTCCGGATATTTTTCCAGATACTCCGAGAAATCCGGAGAATCCGGGAAAATGTCCGGATATTCCGACCTGTCAGGGAGGAATCAAATTCGATAGAAATTAAATTTGCTCAAATGTAGATCTATGAAAATAGGTTATACACTGAGATGAGACAAGCCTGTTTATCCACTCCAATCTTGTATGAACCTCACCGCGAAGTTGATCGACACCAAACCCTAGATATGTGCTCAAGATAGAAACAAGCATACAACAAGATGAACAAGCACAAGAGACACAAGGATTTGTTACCGGAGTTCAACCTCACACCTTGAGGTCTATGTCTCCGTTGAGGTACCCATGAAGGGTGTACCTTTACACCTAGGTCACTTTCCTCCCTCTAGCGACCACAAAGATCAAGCTAGAGTTACTTACTCAAAGTCAGGGTGATACAAACTTCCTTGGGCAGCCACAATCTTTGGATGCTTCAAGGCAACGCCTAGCCGGCTAGGAGCTCAAGGCTCCAAGAGTAACAAACACGAATTTTGCCAACCAAGCGAAGAACGAGGTGCTCTAAAGATGTGAAATCAACTCACTAGCACTCTCCAAGCTCTTGCTCTCAAACCCTCTTAAATCCCCACAACAAATTTCACCAAACTTGAGCCAAAGGGAGTAGAGGGAGAGTAAATGAGGTCTGATGAAGTTCAGGTCGAAATGGCAGGAGAGGGGAGTAAAGAAGGGGTGGAGGGGGCTTTTATACCCCCCTCACCCAGAATATAGCCGTTGAGGCTTTAAGACCCGGAGTATCCGGGGTAAACCCGGAAACTCCGGGAAGTCCGGAGATTCCGGGTTAAACCCGGATACTCCAACCTTCCAAGGTCAGCACCCAAGGAAAGATCCCCGTGAACATGTTGGTGCGAAGGTATCTCTCATAGGTTTTGTTTTAGCAACTAGAGAGCCTGTTCGACTCTTGGAAGACACAATTCCTGTCCCTCTTGATAGTATGGCATTCCTAGGACTCAAATTCAAAATTGTAAAATAAATAAGCCTTCTTAGGAATCCTTTATAGCACCACTTTCCTTTTTGCATAGTCAACAAACTGTGCTTGATGCCATACATAATTTTAATACCTGCTCATGGACTAGATAAATCATTAGCTACTTAGGTGTGTGTCATTAAATCACCAAAACCCACTTAGGGGGCCAAGACACTCTTCATGCTCTGCAAACCCACTCATACACATTTCCATCATTTCACTCCCTCTCGTCTTCCTCCTCCAGAAAAAACCCCCAAAGCCATGGCGGACAAGGGGAAAACACCATGCGAGGAGAATAGCCTCCCATCAAAGAAGCGAACCATCCGAGAGTAATCTTCTCTTTCCATCCCTTTCTCTTGATCTTGATTGCAATCTCATGATTCATCTTTCTTTGATTTCAGCTTCAACTTGCTGCCGAAGGACATTTTCGGCACTGAAGAAATTCCTGAGCACATCCGCTCCGACTCCTCGGCTGAAGAAGAAGACACTACGCATGAGCAGAGGGCCAACCATCAACTGTGCCGTCACATTCGGCATTTAGAGCATGATCTGCGAGACATCATCGCCCTTTGTTGTGCCGAACGTGAATGCCGCATGAGCTTGGAGGTGGTAATAGGCGGTGAGATCTTTATCCTCATTTGAATCTCACGTTCAAGTTCAGATCCCGTGTTTGATGAGAATCTGTTCTTCTTCTTCAGATATGTTTGGCAGGTACAACAACCTGAAGGCCGCCTGGGACAGTTTGATGGAAGCTGCAGAACAAGCCAGCCCCCAAGGTTTCCGCGTCGCCGTCACAGTGGTCTTGGAGCAGCTGAAGAGGGACGAGCTCAAGAGGAAAAGCGCTGAGCCAAAGAAATGAAGATACTTTCGCTTATTCCTCTAGGCCTTCTGCTTCCTGCAGACCTTCTTTTGTAATTTTAGGTAGTTGCACTGTTAATAGAAGAACCTGCAAGAACATTTGTGATGCAAAAAAATACTTTTGTGCTAAGGGCAATACATTTTAGTATTGGCCATTTTCCCTTTGTCGGAATTTTTGTTCTGAAGGCGGCTTCCTCCCGAATGCCGGCTATTTCCGTTTCTCTGACGCTTGGAACAGCAATCAACAATCAACTTCAATACTAGGATAATATTTCTTCAAGTATCTCCCGTTTATAGCAGCAGTGAATTCTTCTCCTAGCAAAGTTTTCAAGATGTATGCATTTCCAAGCGTGCACCTAACCACCCGAAAGGGACCCTCCCAATTCGGAGACCACTTACCGAATGCACTGTACTTAGTCCCAATCGGCAATAATGCTTTCCAAACCAAATCTCCTTCTGCAAATTGCTTGACCTTTACCTTCTTGTTATAGTACTTGGCAACTCGCATTTTGTTTTTCTCAATATTCTCCAAGGCCCTAAGACGAATCATATGCAAGTCTTCCAATTCGTCCATCATTAAGTCATTGCAATCCTTGGAACTTAAATCCTTTTGCAATACTATTCTCCTTGAGTGTGACTGCATCTCCCATGGCAAGACAGCATAATGTCCATAAACCAACTCATAAGGAGATGTCTGTGTAGCTCCATGAGGATCCATTCGGTAAGCCCATAAGGCTTCATTGAGTACCGAATGCCACCTGTTTGGCTTCTGATCAATCTTCTTCTGTATAATCTTGATCATGATCTTATTAGAAGCTTCTGCCTGACCATTAGCTTGGGCATAATAAGGAGAAGAATTTAATAATTTGATCCCCATACTTTCAGCAAAATCTCTGAACTCTGAAGATGTAAACTGAGTTCCTTGATCTGTCGTAATTGTCTGAGGAATTCCAAATATGTAAATGATATGCTCTTTGACAAACTCAACCATATTTTCTGATGTCACCTTCTTCAATGGAATTTCCTCAACCCACTTAGTGAAATAATCTGTTGCTAAAAGCACAAACTTATGCCCCTTGCTAGATGGAGGATTTATTTGGCCAATCAAATCTATTCCCCATCCTCTGAATGGCCATGGCTTGATAATAGGATTTAGAGCTGACGCTGGAACTCTCTGAATATTTCCAAACTTCTGACAATCTTGGCATCCCTTGTAATATTCAAAGCAATCCTCCAGCATTGTCGGCCAATAACATCCAATTTTCCTAATTACCCACTTCATTCGGTAAGCCGACTGATGTGCTCCACACAGCCCATCATGCACTTCACTCATCATCCTCTTCGCTTCTTCTTCACTCAGGCATTGAAGCAACACCCCATCCATGGATTTGTAATACAAACGTCCATCAAAAAGAACAAACTTTATAGCTTTGTACCTGAGCTTCCTAGAGACCTTTCGGGATCGATTCTCCAAATAATCAGCAATTTCTTTTCTCCAATCATCTTCTGCTAGATCACTCCCAAAAGCATATACATCGATGGCAAACACTTCTTGATCCTCTCTATAACCCGAAGCACTTTGTGCTAGCCTGTTTGCCTCTCCATTGTTTTCTCTAGGAATATGTTGTAGAATTACTAATTGAAAGCTTTTCAGGATTTCTTTGCACTCCTCGTAGTAATTCCTCAGGATATCATTTCTGCATTCATATTGGCCATTCAATTGTTTTATAACTAGCTCTGAATCTCTAAAAATCTCAATTGAAATGGCCTTTGCCTCTCTCAAGTATTGAAGCCCTCTGAGCAATGCTTCATACTCATCTTGGTTATTTGTGACAGTAGGTTGAATAGTAATAGCAAATTCAAACATTTCTCCCCTGGGTGAAATTAATAAAATACCTACTCCACCACCTTTGCCACATGAAGATCCATCAAAAAATAAAGCCCAAGGAGTAATTTCAAGTAAATTAATTGATGAACCATGATGTTCGGTAATAAAGTCAGCAATAATCTGTCCTTTAACAGCTTTTGCCGACTCAAACCTTAATTCAAACTCAGACAAGGCTAAAATCCGTTTACCAATCCTTCCATTCAAAATTGGCATAGACAACATGTGTTTAATTACATCAAATTTTGAATATACAAGGCATTCGGCATTCAACAAATAGTGTCGAAACTTTGTACATGAGTAACGAACACAAGCAAAGCTTCTCGGCAGCCGAATATCTTGTTTCAGGATCAAGCAATTTTCGGCTAAGGTATGCAACTACTCTTTTTTTCCCCTCAAATTCTTGTATGAGGGCCGATCCAATGGTTTGGGTATCAGCCGCCATGTACAACTTAAAAGGCTTGTTCAATTATGGAGGTACTAATACTGGTGGTTCCTTCATGTATTCCTTGATTTCATTGAAAGCCTTCTGTTGTTCGTCACCCCATACAAACTTCTGATCCTTTTTGATTCTTAAACAGTGGAGAAAAAGGCAACACCTGTTGTGATAAATTTGATATGAATCTTCTCACAAAATTGATCTTGCCAAGCAGTGACTGCAATTCCTTAAGATTGGTTGGAGGAACAACTCCATCAATAGCTTTCATGCTCTTCTTGCCAACTTCTATTCCTCCTTCATGCACCAAAAATCCCAGGAACTCTCCGGCTGAAACTCCAAAAGCACATTTGTTCGGGTTCATCTTAAGCCCATGTTTCCTAGTGCATTCTAGAGTTTTCCTCACATCAGCCAAATGCGATTCATGATCCAATGACTTGATCACGACATCATCAATATATATCTCCACATTTTGCTGATCAACTCATGAAATATATAATTCATGGCTCTTTGATAAGTCGCACCAACATTCTTCAACCCAAATGTCATGACAATCCACTCAAATAACCCTATATGTCCAGGACATATGAAGGCTGTCTTTGCTACATCTTCCACTGCCATAAAAATCTGATTGTACCCTGCATTGCCATACATGAAGCTAATAACTTTATGCCTAGCAGCAGCATCAACCAACAAGTCAGCAACAAGCATTGGATATCCATCCATGGGTGTAGCCCTGTTTGGATCTCCAAAGTCTATGCAAACCCTCATCTTTCCGTTTTTCTTGTAAAAAGGAACAATATTAGAGATCCACTCTGCATATCTGCATGGCTGAATGAAATTTGCTTCTATTAATCTCTCAACCTCTTTTTTCACGTCGGCCAATACTTCATCCTTGTAAATTTTTCGGGGAGGTTGCTTGTAAGGTCTATAACCAGGCTTGATTGGCAACCGATGCTCAACAATGGAACGATCCAAACCAGGCATCTCTGAATAATCCCAAGCGAAGCAATCTTTATATTCTTTCAATAGCTTAATCAACTCTTCTCTGAAATCTGAATCCAAGTTAGTACTGATGAATGTCGGCCTTGGATTGTCACCATCTCCAATGTCTATTTCTTCCAATTTATCGGCCGACATAAATCCATGTCCTAACTTCCCATCAGTTCCATCAATTGGATTCTCCATTAAAAATTTACTATAAGATCCGACTGCTTGGATCGGCTGTTGATCACTACTGACTGGTTCAACAGGACCTTCACCCCAGTCCTTGCCTAAGAAGCAATCTATGCCTTGATACTCCCAGAAGGCTGGTTCCACGTTAGCCACGCTTACCGAATCATCTGCTTGGACAACTTCCACGTCGTCATCTACCCACTGAACAAGCTGTTGATGCATAGTAGATGGAATGCAGCAGTTCGCATGGATCCAATCCCTTCCAAGCAGTAAGCTATATTCCCCTTTGCCTTCAATGAAAAAGAAGGTTGTAAGCAGAGTCTTAGACCCGATCATTAAATCCACATGCACACAGCCTTTGGTGTCTGAAGGATTTCCAGCAAAATCATTCAGAACTATGCTTGTTGGCGTCAAATCTCCAAGGCCCATGCCAAGCTTTCTGAATGTAGTATATGGCATCACATTGACAGCAGCTCCACCATCAACAAACATCTTAGTCAATGGCTTCCCGTTGATGTATCCTCTCAAGTACAGTGGTCTCATGTGCTGATTCTTGGCTGGTTTATCAAAAGTAGCTTGCTTAGCCAGCATCAATTGTGCCATTAACCCAAATTGTTTGGCCTCATCCATATCTGGCAATACTTCCTCCTGCACAATTTGATTAGCTGGAGCCATGAATTCATTCAGCAAGAAACATACCATGCATGTATGAGCCGAACGACCAGATTCATCAAGTTTGTCTTTTGGGCGCCACACTTGTTTATTCTTAATTCCTGCCAGCTTCGGTTCCTGATTCCTCAAGCGTTGTACAATTCTCTTCTGGCTTCTTCTTAAACCAGGTGGGCACCACTGTCCCTTTTGCCAGACGTACCCATGATCTTCTTCTTCTTCATGATCAACCCACCTGTGGTCAGCATACCTTTTCCTCGGTTGATCATCAATCTTATTTATTTTTAGGCGCCGACCATCACTAGGATGCACCCTTCCAATTCTTTCATGGATGGATCGGCGATTGGCAGTGTCTTGCCTGTATTCGGTATACCTGTCACTGCATTTGGGACAGTTATTCTGTGTGGGAAGCTTTAAACCCTCGTTCCAACAGTGTCTGAAGAAGGCACATCCCCAATGTGCACGCTCTTGTTCCCACATATATTCCTCTTGTCCCTTCCTATACACCTCTTCTTCATATCTCCGCTTCTCCTCTTCGTACTTGTGCCTCTGGTAGCGCTCCTTTTCTTGCTGATGCTGCCATTTATTGAGGAGAATACGCGAGGTCACTTTGGGCTTAGAGGATTCACCCACTTCAATTTGACTATTCGGGAAGCGAGACTCTTTCTTGTGAATCTGCTCAAATGTGACTTGTCGAGTGGGATCAACTGAGCCATCCTGCTTTGCCTTTTCCGAAGTCAAAACTTTCACCTTTTCTTTCCCTTCAACAGCGTTCACCATGTTAATTGAGAACCCGATCATGCTCTGAGGGAATGGGTTACCATCCAATTTCATCTTATTATCAAACTTCAGATGTCCTTCTTGGATAGCTTTCTGAATCCTTACTCTAAAAACCTTGCATTCATTGATGGAATGAGAATTTTTGTCATGAAATCCACAGTACTTCTTATCTTTCACTCCATCAGGCCGAAGCATAGAATGTCCTACTAGCAACTTGATCTGGCCTTCTTTCACGAGGAAATCGAAGAGCTTATCTACCTTGGTTACATCAAAATCATAGGTGCCTTTAGTTTGCTTGATCCACCTCTGATTTACTGTCAATGGCTCTTTGCCCCACACAATCTCTGCTGCAGCTATTTCCTCTTCATCATCATACTCACTTCCTTGATCTGCCCTTTCGAGGAATTGATTGTAAATTTCAGCTATATCATTGTGCTTGACAAATCTGGAGTCTTTCTTGAAGCCATATGCTTGATTGCTCATCAATGACAATCGGTGTGACAGCTGGCCAAGGTCATCGAATTCCATCCCGAATAGCTTCTCCCGAATGGCTGGCAACATTCCTGCTACAGCCATACCAGCCAATTGATCATCTGGTATGTTCAGAGAAAAGCACATGCTTTTTGTCTCTCTAAATCTCATGAGGAACTCTATTGGTGTTTCATTGTTCCTCTGCCTCAAGGTAGTCAGATCAATTAGCTTTTTCTCATTACTGCCAGTGTAATAATGGGCATGGAACTTTTGCTCCAAATCTTTCAAGAGCAGATTGAATTAGCAGGTAGAGAAGTGAACCATGTAAACGCTGGGCCTGTCAAGGACAGGGAAGTATCTAATTCTGAAGGCCTCATCAGCAGAAGCTTCCCCAAGCTGCATTAGGTACTGGGCTATGTGTTCCACAATACTGGTATCATCTTGCCTTGAAAACTTAGTGAATTCTGTGGGAACTGTCGGGCATACTCCCCGGCCACTCATGCAAGGAAGGAAGAAGACGGACTCCTACTAGAATTCCCCTGTAATCCTATTAGGACTCGTTCCGTGTAATCCTACTAGGACTCCTGCCTTGTAACCGACTAGGAATCCGCCCCCTGGACTATATAAAGGAGAGCTGGGTACCTAGCCGGGCACCTGACCGGATCTCAACCAACACCAGCGCAGGGCGCCATACTTGATCCCCCAAACAGGGCGTAGGGCTCGCCACCTTGGCGGCCCGAACCTGTATAAATCTTGTGTCACGTGTCCTTGCGCATACCTTCGAGTTCTCGGTGTCCCGATCACGATCCTCACCGCACAATCTACTACCTCGGGTACCCCCTTGGTAGGTTTGCCGGTCTAAAACACCGACAGCTGGCGCGCCAGGTAGGGGTGATCATCACCACCGGGCGAATTCGAAGAACCCTCGTCAACAAGATCAATCTACTCGTTGACTCGCCGAGATCCATTGAAGTAAGTCGCCTTGCTCTTGTCAAAGCGGAATCAACTTCGCCTTCGCCGCGCGTCCGGGTGCCTCGGCACGTCGCGCGGCTCGTCGCGCCGCTCGTCGTCGACTACTCCGCCTCGCCTAGGCTCGTCGTCGACTACTTCGCCTTCGTCGCGCGTCCGGTGCCTCGGCACGTCGCGCGGCTCGTCACGCGGCTCGTCGTGCCGCTCGTCGTCGACTACTCCGCCTCGCGCGAGCTCGTCGTCGACTACGCGCGCCTTCGCCGTGCGTCCCGGTGCCTCGGCACGTCGCGCGGCTCGTCACGCGGCTCGTCGCGCCGCTCGTCGCGCCGCTCGTCGTCGACTACTCCGCCTCGCGCGAGCTCGTCGTCGACTACTTCGCCTTCGCCGCGCGTCCGGTGCCTCGGCACGTCGCGCGGCTCGTCCACGCAGCTCGTTGCGCCGCTCGTCGTCGACTACTCCGCCTCGCGCGAGCTCGTCGTCGACTACTTCGCCTTCGCGCGCGCGTCCGGTGCCTCGGCACGTCGCGGCGCTCGTCACGCGGCTCGTCGCGCCGCTCGTCGTCGACTACTCCGCCTCGCGCGAGCTCGTCGTCGACTGCTTCGCGCGCGCGCGCGCGTCCGGGTGCCTCGGCACGTCGCGCGGCTCGTCACGAGGCTCGTCGCGCCGCTCGTCGTCGACTACTCCGCCTCGCCCGGGCTCGTCGTCGACTACTTCGCCGCGCGCGCGCGTGCGGGTGCCTCGGCACGTCGCGCGGCTCGTCACGCGGCTCGTCGCGCCGCTCGTCGTCGACTACTCCGCCTCACCCGGGCTCGTCGTCGACTACTTCGCCTTCGCCGCACGTCCCGGGTGCCTCGGCATGTCGCGTGGCTCGTCACGCGGCTCGTCGCGCCACTCGTCGTCGACTACCCGCCTCGCCCGGTCTCGTCGTCGACTACTTCGCCTCGCGCGCGCGTCCCGGTGCCTCGGCACGTCGCGCGGCTCGTCACGCGGCTCGTCGTGCCGCTCGTCGTGGACTACTCCGCCTCGCGTAGGCTCGTCGTCGACTACTTCGCCTTCGCCGTGCGTCCGGGGTGCCTCGGCACGTCACGCGGCTCGTCACGCGGATCGTCGCACCGCTCGTCGTCGACTTCTCGGCCTCGCGCGGCTCGTCGTCGACTACTTCGCCTTCGCCGTGCGTCCGGGTGCCTCGGCACGTCGCGGGCCCGCGCGTCCACGCGGCTCGTCGCGCCGCTCGTCGTCGACTACTCCGCCTCGCGCGAGCTCGTCGTCGACTACTTCGCCGCGCGCGCGCGTCGGGTGCCTCGGCACGTCGCGGCTGCTCGTCCACGTGGCTCGTCGCGCCGCTCGTCGTCGACTACTCCGCCTCGCGCAGGCTCGTCGTCGACTACTTCGCCTTCACCGCGCATCTGGGTGCCTCGGCACGTCGCGCGGCTCATCACGTGGCTAGTCGCGCCGCTCGTCGTCGACTACTCCGCGTCGCGCAGTCTTGTCGTCGACTACTCCGTGCGCCGCGACTTCGTCTTGCGGCCACGCTGGCTCTACTTCATCCACGCCGTGCGTCGTGACTACTTGTCTCGCGGCAACACTGGCTCTACTTCGAGTATGCCGCGTGTCGCCACGACGTCGTCTTCCGGTCGCATCGCGTCGACCTTTCATCTTGACTAGTTTTCCAAACTAGTAGAGAACGGCAGTCACGCCCCCAACAACTAGTCGGAATCAACTCTGACTAGTCAACTTTAACAACAACCGTCGCGGCTCCATCGCCGACCGCCACGGCTTCATCATCGGTACCGCCAGCAAAGAACAACGGCTAAGTCATTTATTTAAATGATTACTGTTCTCTTAGCTTGTTCTCCTCATCATGTAGGACTACTTGCCGACTACTCATTTGTGTATGCTTCTCGGCGGGTTTTCACGAGAGCTACACTCTGCTGACTACTCTTGGGGCATATCGATCAAGTCACCACGAGTCTACTTCATCAACTCGGGGCTATCCCTAGGAGGCAGTTTCTAAAGTCCGCTACGCGCGGCAATCTAAAGTCGACTTCTAAAGTCGCATTCTAAAGTCCGCTCCGTGCGGCAACATAAAGTCGACTCCGGTCGCATCTTCGCCTGCTTCGATGGCATACTACATGTGTAAGCTTCGATGGAACCTAGCTGTAAGCGTCCCTCGGGTCCTGGCGACAATGGAACCTAGCTGCACGTGGTCTTCACGCTCTATACCATGGGTCCAAGTACCCTAAGTACTCGCGCTCCGTACCTTGGGTCTGAAATCCATGGCCCAGGTACGCAAGTCAACTCCGGTCGCACCTTCAAGTCTACTACGGTGGCAACCGTACCTTGGGTCTGAAATCCATGGCTCAGGTACTTAAGCCCACTCCGGTGGCACAAGCCCGCTCTGGCGGCAATCGTACCTTGGGTCTGAAATCCATGGCTCAGGTACTTAAGCCCACTCCGGTGGCACAAGTCGACTCCGGTCGCACCTTCAAGCCCGCCCTGGTGGAAACTGTACCTTGGGTCTGAAATCCATGGCTCAGGTACTTAAGCCCACTCCGGTGGCACAAGTCGACGCTAACGGTCGCATCCGAGCCCACTCCGGTGGCACAAGCCGACTCCGGTCGCAATCTTAAGCCTGCTCCGGCGGCAAAACTACTTGTTTTTTCTGATTTTTTATTCGCTTTGTCTTTCCGGAAAGTGCTTTTCGTTTTTTGCATCTTAAGTCCACCCCGCGTGGCACAAAGTCGACTACTGCAGTCGCATCTAAAGTCCGCTTTACGCGGCAATCTAAAGTCGACTTCTTCAGTCGCAACTCAAAGTCCGCTCCGTGCGGCATCCTAAAGTCGACTTCTAAAGTCGCATATCAAAGTCCGCTTTACACGGCAATCTAAAGTCGACTTCGGTTTTTAAGTCGCATCTCAAAGTCCGCTCCGCGCGGCACAAAGTCGACTTCGGTTTTCAAGTCGCATTCTAAAGTCCGCACTGCCGGCATCTAAAGTCGACTTCGGTCACATTCAAAGTCCGCTCTGACGGCACAACTACTTCTCATGCTCCACGGCTTGATGTCAACTTACTACTCGGAATCTCTCCAGCTCGGGGGCTGCACTCAACATACTACTCGAAGATAACTTCAGCATGCTTCACTCGCTCTCAAGCTCGGGGGCTCCTCACTAATCACTACTCGACGTGGCTCATACGACTCTCTTATCTCGGGGGCTACATGCAGCAAGAGTACTCAGATGATGGCTTTCGTGAACATTGAAGACCCTTGGATTGATTACCTAATCATTTCAAGGCTCGGGGGCTACTATGCTACACCCATCGTTCAATTTTTTCAAGACGAAAGATTTGGAATCAAGATTGACCCTCAGCTAGAGTCTACGACTCAACCTAAGGCTCGGGGGCTACTCCATATGGAGTGCGATTTTGCAACCGCACTTCCATATAATCTCGACTTCAAGACTGATGAGCTGGACCACCTTCCAACCTCGCGGTAGTTCAAGTACTATTGAAGACTTCTCCAAGCAGTACTCAAGGACGCTCAAGGATTACTCGAAGAGGCTTCAAGACTACTCGAACTACTACTCTCGACTACAATGTGCTCGGGGGCTTGTCGGGCATACTCCCCGGGCACTCATGCAAGGAAGGAAGAAGACGGACTCCTACTAGAATTCCCCTGTAATCCTATTAGGACTCGTTCCGTGTAATCCTACTAGGACTCCTGCCTTGTAACCGACTAGGAATCCGCCCCCTGGACTATATAAAGAAGAGCTGGGTACCTAGCCGGGCACCTGACCGGATCTCAACCAACACCAGCGCAGGGCGCCATACTTGATCCCCCAAACAGGACGTAGGGCTCGCCACCTTGGCGGCCCGAACCTGTATAAATCTTGTGTCCCGTGTCCTTGCGCATACCTTCGAGTTCTCTGTGTCCCGATCACGATCCTCACCGCACAATCTACTACCTCGGGTACCCCCTTGGTAGGTTTGCCGGTCTAAAACACCGACAGGAACTTTAACCCTGTTTGGTAATGCTACCCTGTGGTACCATTCTGGGAAGGGAAGTGTATACACGTGTCCTTGATTCTTAGGCTTTAGACCGAATTGATTTTGCAGCATATCGGTCATTCTTTGCACCAAGAGATCAACATTAGTGTCTTGATTCTGGCCCCCAGCAGGCACCCATGTAGCACCACCATACCCAGGATTCGGGAGAGCATCGATAGCACTATAGTCCATGAACTCTGAATACCCATTCCCGCACATATTCCTTTGCGGCCTGTTACTTGTTGGGGCTATCCTGTAGGCAGAGACAGGTTGAACTCCAGTAGTACCGAATGCCATCTCACCATATGTGCGTGGATTAAGTATTGCTTGATGAGGGTTCTGCTGGATCGGTTGACTACCCACATGTTGAGTTGGTTGAACACTCATACTTTGCTGAGGCGACTGAGCACTTGCATCTTGACGAGGTGGTTGGCCATTAGCAGCAGCACTTGATTCACCTTGCTCAAAATGTTTGTCCACGCTTGGGCCAAAGACACCAACCATCATCTGTCGGAAGCTATTTAAAAATGCAGTGTTGTGTCTAGCCATTATTTCTTCCATAGCTTGCCGTATCATAGCAAAAGCTTATTGTTTCTCTGCAGCAACTGTGGCATCAGTCCCTCCTGGCATCAGAACTCTTGGCATATCTGTCCTGAGGAATGGCACACCACTCCTATTCTTGGAAAAAGACATCAGACACTTCTGCTGGAACTGCTCCACAACTTCTTTCAGTAGTAGTTGATGTCTTGAAGATAGTTCATTTAAGGTGACATCCAGGACAGCTTGGATTTCAGGCATCTTGATCAACTTGAGTGTCCCACCGGGCGTGGCAAAAAGTGTGTTGACATAAAATCAGCACCTCACGCCAAGCACACAGCAAGCCGGATTAGCTAGCTTCACACACGTGGCCCGGGCGTCGAAATCCGGAAGCGTGCCAGTCAATTTTCTCTGAAACTGACAAAGGATGAAAACGGTTAGACAAAACCTGGAACTTGCCGGGTGGTACCAGACAGTTCTGTATTTATGGCTATAAAGCCAGTTAGAACGACAAATAGCTACAAACAAGCTATATGTCAGCAATTTAAACATCATTCGGAAATTGATAAAGCGTATAAACAGAGTACTGCCGAATGTATGACGTAAGCATGATGAAAAATCGGTCTTTATTTAAACAACGTTACAGCGTGTAACCATGACCGATTATCAAGGATAAAGCATGATAAATTAAATGAAAGCGAAGCATGATCATGAGTTTGCAGTAAACAAGCATGCATAGGCCAAAAGCACTAGTCTACCGCGTGTCTAGGTACTTTCAAACCCGTCAAGCATAACATCAAACAAGTTAATCCACCGCATGATACAACTTGTTTGAAATCACACTACCAACCATGAATATATCAATCCACTGCATGATACAATCTAAACATGGAAGGCTAAAAGCATACATTATTTAAAGCAAACTCATGAACATGTTTCACTCGTGAGGGGACTGCCGAATACGGCTATACAACCGAATTAGGTTCCATGGAGAAGGAACAAACTATGCAAGATTAACAAGCTTGAACCCGCAACACGTGACAATCTAGATTGATTCGAATTCGGCTATTAGGGAACGCATGACCCGCTTGCCGTGTCAAGCCAAAGACTTGAGCGTGCAACACGTGGATCACAAACAAGATAGAGCCAAATCTAATCAATCTAAATTGGGCAATAAGAGTGTTACATGAATTAAATACAAAAAGTAAAATTCAAAGCAACACATGGTAACTTAATGAATCTATTAGATCTTGCCAAATCTAATAGAGCCGATAACTAGCTCCAAGCTAGATCTTAGCCTACCACATGACTCATGATCCAACAAGGAAACCTTCTTGAACCAAGCTTAAATCCACCGCATGATACTAAGCATGGTAACAAGACTACTTGCATCACGGTCTAAATCCACCGCATGATACTAGACATGATACAAGGTTGCCGGTACTTACGGAGGTCGACAGATCGATGGCTCCTCTCGAAGAACTCGACGACACAACTAAAAGGACTCGAAAGTTGGCACGGGGCCGATTTGTTGTGAAATTGTTCGATCCCTATTACAAACACTAAGGGTTTATATTTATACCCTGGTTCTAACACGACTCCTAGTCGACCACGATTACAACATTTATTACCTAAAATTAACACCATGGCGTCATGTCCGTCTTGTATCCATCATCAACTCATCCCCTTCTTTATATCCAATCCACGTCATCACGCATTCCCGAATGCTTTCCGCTTTCACCCGTGGAACAGTTCTTCTGCCGAATGACGATGTACTCCCGACCGCAGACGCCTCTACCGAATGCTCTGAGGAAAACCTCCTGCCGAATGGTGCTCTTCTGCCAAATTCAGCTCACATGTCAGTCTCTTTCCTGTACCAACTTTTGGTGTTAACAGATGTTCCAGCGGTTCCTCGACGCCGTGGACTACTGGTTCAGTTACTCCGACGACTCCATGTTGACGGTGAATTTCCGTCAACCTAGAGTACTTGTTATACATTGGTTTCGATTATGATTTGCAACTAACCCGCCACTAGGCATACTAATGATATAACAAGTTCACACTTGCATGTCGATTTTGGAGTTTGTTGTTTACGCAGGAAATCTATGCTAAAGAGGAGACTTTCGGGATAAGTTCACCAAGCACTTTGGAAGAAGATCATGAAGCCCGACAAGAGTCAAGACACGCGATGAACATGACTCCAAATGACCCGAGGACCGAAGCGTCAACGTGCAAGTCTTCAGGGACTCAACCAGAAAACAACGAAGCTTGCATAGCAAGGATTCAAGCCTTAACCATGAAGGAAACGACGTCAAAGGCCCACATGCAAGTGCACACAAATAAGGGATCACGCGAAAAGCAACCGGGGAGGAAACCGGGGCCGAACCGGGCCGAAATGGGCCTGGGCCGGCTGGCCTGGGCTGACCGGCCTAGCCCACTCAGGGGTCTGTTCGGTCCCCCCTTTGCTCTAGGTGTTCGTCTATTTATTGCCTCCGCCGCCGTCGGTCACCACATCGAACAAATCATCCTACCGACGCCAATCACCAGAAAACCGCCGCCGCAAGATGAGGGAGAGAGTTAGATGAGCTCATCGCAAGGATCAACGCCGGCGGAGAGAAGGAAGCAAGAGGAGGACTCCAAGCCACTGGCCTAGGGGTGTTCCCAAGCTCCATCGCCGCCATCTTCATCGACGACGTTCTCCGGAGTCTCCATCACCCCTATGTGCTTCAATCCGTGTAAGATGATGGGGTAATGTCTCCGTTCATCCCTAGGATTAGATGGATACATGCTATGTGATCGCTACTTGATTCGTGGTTTCAATCTATTGTTTTCATGTTGATGATGCTTTAATGATTAAGGTAGGCCACCGTGTTTTTTGGGCGTATGATATCCGCTACTCCCATAGATTCCATCAACATACCGTGTCCATCATAGGTCTAGTCACGAATACCTTCGCGTAGTGACAGTACGAGAGGAGGGAAAGGGCGAAACCGTGGTCACAACCCCCGGTAGATTGGTTTACCGCTTTCGTGTAGTAGATGCATACCATGTTATCTTAGATCCTAGGGGGGGAACGCTTATCTTTCTTGCTCACTCTCTTGTGTTCACCCCTTTATCATCTAGTTTAACCCTAGATTTGTTTGATCAACTTAACTTAGATTAACTTAGGTTAGATTGTCTTTACTTTTAGATTAATACTCTCTTTAAAGGTTTCCTTAGTCAACTAGATTAGTACTTGGTTAAGCGCTAGTAATCCCCTTGCTCCGCGGATTGACAAGAACCTTGGGAATCCCGTGGTGAAAAAGGTGTAGGTTCGTACGCTTGCGGATCGTAGGTGGATGCGAGTTTTATCCGTCAACAAGCCCTTTTTTCTGGCGGCATTGCCGGGGAGCAAGCTAGTTTGCTACGTTTAATCTAGTATTAATTTTGTTGATTACTAACACCTAACCCTTATTTTCTAAAAAAATCTTTTTTGTTTTTCTTTCTACTTTTCTTGTGCCTAGATGGATTTGTTCACCTCACCATTGGAAGACGAAGAGATGTCGCTAAGGGAGCTAGCAATGCCGTGAATGGAAGACATTGAGATGCAAAAATCAGATTTGGCGCTTGCTACAACCCACTATGAAGTGAAGCCTGGAATCATCAAGTTAGTGGCGACAAAACCATTTAGAGGATTGGAGGATGACAACCCATATAGACACATTAAGGAATTCACGATGTTATGCAACACGGTGCAACAAAAAGGAGTTCCGGCCGCTTGGTTCAAGTGGAATCTTTTTCCATTCTCTCTCGAAGATGAAGCGCGAAGATGGTACACACTTGCGTCCATTGAAGCAAAAGGAAATTGGGATGAGCTAGTGAAGAAGTTTCTTTTGAAGTTCTTTCCCATAAGCAAGGTTCAAGACTTAAGGAGGCAAGTGCTCAATTTCAAGCAAGGAGAGGATGAAGGAATTGATGAAGCATGGGACCGTTTTAATGAACTACTTGAGCGAGGCCCGAACTTGGGATTTTCCGGTGGCTTGATGTTGCATACCTCTTACTTTTCACTAACCCCTAACTCGTCTCGTTTTGTAAGCATGTGTGCAGGCGGTCATATAATGGATAAAACAATTAGTGAAGCCGCACAAATCTTACAAAGGATAAGCAATGGACAAAGAACGCAACGAGATTGGCAAAGATGTTGTCGAGAGGAGCAAAACGACAAAAGCAAGCCCAAGGTGCTTGCTGAAATTTCTGAAAAAGATGAACTGGAGGTCAAGGAAGATGAACTAACCATACAAGAAATTGAAGATCCACTTCCCAAGGTAATAGAAGACATTTCAGATGTTAAAAATGTTGAAACTAACATGAATGTAGGCCGAAGTATGTGGAATGCTAGACCATTGGCGGAGTTCATTCAATCCGGTTGGGTTCAAGTTGATTTCGCCCCACTAATTAACTACCGAAGGAAGGAGGAACACCGACACGTTGCCAAACTAATTGAAGATATATTTGATCAAGAGATGAGTGGAGAGTCGATCCAAAAGATGTTTGAAGAAGAAAGAGAAGAAGGAGATGAAGGATGGATCGACCGGTTTGACAACTCAAAGATTTATGATGAAGAGAAGAGTACAACCGTGATGAGCCTAGTGACTCAAAGGATAAATGGGAGGAGATAGGACTCAAGCTAGAAGATGAATGGGAAGGGGTTGACATAGATCAAGTACTCCAAGAAGGCCCCTCCCCACAAGGTGATAGCTTGTGTGCTATTGAAGCCTACAAACTAGCAAATCAAGACATGGAAGTACTCAAGGATGAAGAAAAGAGTGAATCAATGATGAGCGATCTTGACGACATGTGGTACACGGGAGATAAAGAAAGCAACATAAAGAAGACTTCAAAGAAGAGATGAATGCGTACATAGTTGAAGGATTACATGTTCCACATGATGAGTTGAAGAAATTGCAAGATGGTGATGAAGAGGCAACTACACTTGTTGAGATCGATTCGCCTTCAACACCGCTTGATGAACCAAATATCACTCTTGTTGAAAAATCTCTAAGGCCAAGGTACGCGCTGAAATCTCAAGATATTATTGGTATTGATGTTGATAAATTCAAATACTCATGCTCAACCAATACTATGAATGATAGTTTAATGTCTATGCCTTGTTCCAATAGTGATCATGTTGATAGGCTAGATTTTCTTGAGAATGAAAAAGAGGAAACATTTATTTTTGATCCAATTAATCTCACACCTAAACAACCTTTGCCTAATGATGAGCTAAGTGCTATGCATGAAACATATGCTTCTTTTATTTACACCTTGACTTGTTGCTACAATTCACTTGTGGTGTTAATTATGGACGCGTATGTTTACAATAAGTTTTGTAAATCTCGATCATGCTTTGCGCTTGGTCAAGCTAATGACCTTAAAGAATCATATGTCGGGAAAGGCCCGATTTTCACTAACCATGTAGACAAGGCTTGAATAATGAAAAAAAGAAGTCATGCCTAAAAGAGTTGCAAGATAAATCATCAACCTCTCCGAATCCCGCGATGAATGCTGCTGTATTCATCAATTTGAGAGCTTGTTCAGAGGTGTACAAATGAAGAAAATGAGATATTCAGAAGCTCCATCAAATTACCATTCCAACGCATCAAGAACCAACAAGTTTGAAGACCCGTGCAAGGAGTTATGGAGGAAACATTGAGCGTTGCGCGTTCTGAAATTTCAGGACAGATTTCATCGCCGAAGTAAAACAGACGTAACTCTCTTGTCCGGAGTCCGATTTGAGCAAATAAAGACTCGTTCGAAAGGAAATTTTGTGCACTGTGCAATGAAGTAGAGCTTGAGTATACTCTCTATTCTGGACATTAAAAAAATTCATGGAGTGAAGGCAGCACCGAAGGATAATAAAGAAGGAGATAACGATGAAACAAAAGGATGCTTTGGGCAAGTCTTCTATAAGTGATCAAGCACAACATGGGAAGTAAATTAAAGCTGCATTGGTACCTTTTCTTCTTGCATGAAGGGCCATGGCTATGCGACGAAAATAAGGTATGTGAGAAAGTCGAGCTCTATGACTTTAAATGAAGCGCTTTTCGGGAGGCAACCCGTTTCTTTATTTTTTACTACTTTCTTAGAGAAAATAAAGAATGGCACTATCTTATGATGATAAACTTGTGGTTATTAATCTAAGTTCAGTTTTTCTTTTTAGAACCACCATCCTGTTCACGATCATATTTATTTGCATGCATCGCATTTTGTTATCAATGTGATGTTTCTTTGTGTATACATGTTTTGCACATAGTTGGCTTGGTTGTTTTATATACTTAATGATGTATGCTTCAGTTTCCATGTTAATGCTTCATAGGTACCTATGGGTGTTTTCCTTTTGTGATCTTGTGTAAATGTGGTGTTTAAACAAGATTGCGGACCATCATCGTTAAGTTCGATAAACCTAGCTGGCTTTTCATATGTTTTCATATTGCTTTGGTTAGTTTATAAGCTTTGCAATGCGCTTAATTTTTCTTGTGCTATAAGAGTTATTGATTTAGGGATAGACATGATGTTTTAACCCTAGATTTATAAACCTTTATGGCTATGGAGAAATTCGGCAACTTAGTTGTAAACATGGTGTTTAGAACTAGGTGAAAACATTGTCTTTGTTTATATGCTTTCCTATCATGTGCATACACACCTTGCACCACGTACACTCATTAGGTTTTTATTCCTCATTAAACTAATTATGCCACAAGTTAAGAATCTTAGGAGATATTGTTGGATTGTTGGCAATTCTATCTACTCCCAATCGTCACCTTGGGGGTAAAATGTGCGTTTAAAACGTCTTACAGGCAAGATAAAGACTCTCACTACAAGGAAATTGAAGGATGACTAATAAGTGCTTTGTCTTCTTCTTCCATGACTAGCAAAATGCTAAGCATGGGGGAGACCCTGAATCTTCAACACGGAAGTGCAACATGACACTCTAGAAGATAAAATGATAAAGATCGTTAACATCTCCAGATCAATGCGCAAGAAGCCACCAATCTCATCAAAATTCTGCATGGTCTCGAAGGGAAAACACTGGATATTTTTGGATATTTAGAAGCCAGATAAAGTTACGATTCCAACAAATCAAGAATTAAGACAATCGGAGGTTCCTACAAGCGGTTATGCCCGAATCACCGAGTGCAACACGTCCTGAAATCAGTTTTGGACAGCACGCAGCGCTGAAGTAAAACGGACATAGCCCCCTTGTTTGAACTCCGTTTTCGATGAATGACCACACGTTGGAAAAGTAATTTCATAAACTTTTCAATAGAGCTATATTTCGATATATGTTCTGTTCTGTACAGGGGAAATCCATGAAAAAGAGATAGCAAGGAGATGATGAGAACAAGAAAGAGGAGATGGTGATGACAACATTGAAGAGAAGGGTGACCAATGATTCCATTAAGCATACAAGATCAAATTCAGAAGTTTAGGAGCATTAATAAATCAAGACAAAAGCAAAAGCCACATCGATACATGGAGATGTCGGAAGAAGGCAACGAAGAATTACAAAGGATGGTAACATCTCCATGGACCTTCTCTTTTCCAAACACAAATGCTTGTAAGTATGCCTTCAATATCAACTAGGTGCAACCTTTTGTTTTTCTCTTCAAACAATAACATGGCTACTAGGAGGACAACCTAGGTTTCTTTTTACTTTCAATAGATAAGCATGACCATGTGTTCACCTCGATGTTCTATATTGCCTATGCTTACGGAAAGATGATGAAAGTTGCCGCTTTGTTTTACCTACATGAAGTTATACATGTCTTGGCTAATTGCTCTCTATAATATGATCTGAAATTAATTTAAATAGCGGCTCTTTTATTTGTGGAGGTGAAATGACTATGCTCTAGACCCACATACATATCTTTGCTCTTTGATTTAAGTTTATGGATAGCCGGATAACTTGTTGTTTTTATGAAAACTTAACTTTTATGCTATCTACATATTTGTGATGCTCTTGCAAAGTTCTACCTACTAAAGCCATATACATATATGTTTTATGATAACAAAACCCATAGATTGCAAACATATGTTTTGATGAGTTGGATTAGGATTGATTTCTATGGTTAGAGACTAAGAAGCTGGTCATTCCTTTGTGTAACTTTTTCATGCTAGCCTTTTTGTCCATGCATTGTGGGTTTTCACATCGAAAATTCCACAAACTTCGCTGGGCATCCACCCTAAACCAAAAACATCTTTTTGTGATCACCTCCTTGTCCACAACCCAATTTGAGTATGGAGTAAAATTCTCGATGGAGATTCAAATATTCCGCAATATTATGGAATTTATACTTACTTTAGCAGTTATTTCCCCTCTCTTTTATGCTCGAGGACGAGCATCGTTCAAGCATGGGGGAGGAGTCATTCTCTGACACAAATTCTATGTAAGTATTATGTTGCAAAAAGTTTTGAGGAGCAAAAGAAAAAAAGAATAAAAATGAAAAATGAAAAAAATATGATAAGAAGAAAAGAAAAGTAAGAAAAATAGGAAGAATAAAGTGAAAAAAAAGAAAGAGAGAAAAATGAGAAGGAAATAAAATAAAGAAAAAAATAAAGATGCTCCTCGGTTCTTTTTGCTTCATAAGTTCTCAAGTGCCTTGATGACAAATCCACACTCAAATCTTCCAACCATGTGCAATCCGATAACGCGGACTTCACTCGTGCCTCGGGATCATCCATTTGCCACTTGCACATGTCCACTTATCTAAATGTGTGTGTTTCATCCCTCTCTCTTTCCAGCATATATTTTCCATGGCCTTTTTGACGAGTCTCGGTAATTCCAATAGACTTCTCTCTTAATTTGACAATATTTCGGATATATGTTTTGCTAGGATTTTTTTTAACCTTCCAAGCTCCACATAAGTCTTACACTATCACATATGAGTAGAGTAGGTTGAAAATAATCTAGTATAGGCTTGAGTGACTTGATGAGATGAGTGTTCCATGAGCTCTTGCAAGAGATTTTCACTTATGTTGGATATGCATCTTTTTGAAAATCTTCCATGTGACAAGGTAATGGTTTGAAGTTCACTTAAGTTCGAGAGCATCGTGTTAAATGTGGCTTGTTCTTTATTGTTAGTCTATCATCCATAATGAAAAAGAAGTCGGTCACAACTTGAACTTTAAAAATAAATTCTTAAGAGAGAGCAATTTGCGTCGTCATGAATGACTAAGTGCAGGGACCACATTGGAAGGCAACACTGATTTCCCTTTTAAGCAAGGATTACTTACTCGAGGACGAGCAAGGTTTAAGCATGGGGGAGATGTTGACGGTGAATTTCCGTCAACCTAGAGTACTTGTTATACATTGGTTTCGATTATGATTTGCAACTAACCCGCCACTAGGCATACTAATGATATAACAAGTTCACACTTGCATGTCGATCTTGGAGTTTGTTGTTTACACAGGAAATCTACGCTAAAGAGGAGACTTTCGGGATAAGTTCACCAAGCACTTTGGAAGAAGATCATGAAGCCCGACAAGAGTCAAGACACGCGATGAACATGACTCCAAATGACCCGAGGACCGAACCGTCAACGTGCAAGTCTTCAGGGACTCAACCAAAAAACAGCGAAGCTTGCATAGCAAGGATTCAAGCCTTAACCGTGAAGGAAACGACGTCAAAGGCCCACATGCAAGTGCACACAAATAAGGGATCATGCGAGAAGCAACCGGGGAGGAAACCGGGGCCGAACCGGGCCGAAATGGGCCTGGGCCGGCCGGCCTGGGCCGACCGGCCCAGCCCACTCCGGGGTCGGTTCGGTCCCCCCTTTGCCCTAGGTGTTCGTCTATTTATTGCCTCCGCCGCCGTCGGCCGCCACATCGAACAAATCATCCTACCGACGCCAATCACCAGAAAACCACCGCCGCAAGATGAGGGAGAGAGTTAGATGAGCTCGTCGCAAGGATCAACGCCGGCGGAGAGAAGGAAGCAAGAGGAGGACTCCAAGCCGCTGGCCTAGGGGTGTTCCCAAGCTCCATCGCCGCCATCTTCATCGACGACGTTCTCCGGAGTCTCCATCACCCCTATGTGCTTCAATCCGTGTAAGATGATGGGGTAATGTCTCTGTTCATCCCTAGGATTAGATGGATACATGCTATGTGATCGCTACTTGATTCGTGGTTTCAATCTATTGTTTTCATGTTGATGATGCTTTGATGATTAAGGTAGGCCACCGTGTTTTTCGGGCGTATGATATCCGCTACTCCCATAGATTCCATCAACATACCGTGTCCATCATAGGTCTAGTCACGAATACCTTCGCATAGTGATAGTACGAGAGGAGGGAAAGGGCGAAACCGTGGTCACAACCCCCGGTAGATTGGTTTACCGCTTTCGTGTAGTAGATGCATACCATGTTATCTTAGATCCTAGGGGGAATGCTTATCTTTCTTGCTCACTCTCTTGTGTTCACCCCTTTATCATCTAGTTTAACCCTAGATTTGTTTGATCAACTTAACTTAGATTAACTTAGGTTAGATTGTCTTTACTTTTAGATTAATACTCTTTTTAAAGGTTTCCTTAGTCAACTAGATTAGTACTTGGTTAAGCGCTAGTAATCCCCTTGCTCCGCGGATTGACAAGAACCTTGGGAATCCCGTGGTGAAAAAGGTGTAGGTTCGTACGCTTGCAGATCGTAGGTGGATACAAGTTTTATCCGTCAACACTCCAGCGCCGGGAGCTACGACCCCGCGCGTGAGTGCTTTGTCGTGGTCGTCGACGACCAGGCGAACGACGCAAACGCGGTGGGGGCTGGCGATGGAGAAGCCCCCTAAAACCCGGGAACTAGACCACTCCAGGGCTCGGGGCCAAGTGCGCCCCCACGCGAGGGGCGCCGACTTCAACGCACAGCTGGCCCAAACGCGTGAGCTCGAGGCCAAGCTTGCGGAGGAGTACCGCGCAGTGCAACTGCTTCGCGCCTCCATCACTAGAGAAACTTCCGCGCGCGAGCTGGGCAGGCAGGCCCGCGACCGTATTAACGCTGACTTTGACATCAACAACCCGAACACGCCCCCACGAGCAAGACAAAAGCTCATCGCAGCCACGACGCTGCTGTGAGCCTTGCCCGCTCCCTCGATGCCCAAAGCACAGAACCTGCACCGCGAGGCGCAGGCACTCATCGAGCAGGCGGCCGTGCAGCAGGCCGAGAGCTCGGCGTCCCGCATTCGCTAGCAGGGCAGCGCGTGGGACGATGGTGGCGTGCAGGGCCCCGAGGTGTCGGTTCACGCGGGCAGCGCAATGGGACAGCCCGCCAACCAGGGCCGAACGCCGGTAAGGGAGCGAATCCTCGACACGCGCGGACAGGCCCAGGATGGTGACGCCCGAAACATCATCAACGCCCGGCCGACGGGCAACGCGGAGACACAGGCAGTGGTAGGCTACCACCCGCGGCGGGGTGGGCGCTATGATAGCCGCGAGGACCGCTCACCGACGCCGGAGCCCCCGGGGACCCGCGTGTTCAACCGGGAGATCCGCGTGACGAGCTTCCCTCAACGCTTCCGCCAGCCCACGTCGATCGACAAGTACACAGAGGAGATGGACCCCGTGTATGGCTCAACAACTATCGCCTGGCGTGCCAGCTGGGCGGAGCCACCACCGACGAGGTCTCATCCGCAATCTACCGCTGCACCTCGCTGATTCGGCGCGGACATGGCTCGAGCACCTGCCGGCCAGTCAGATTCACAACTGGGATGACTTGGTCCGCACCTTCGTAGGGAACTTCTAGGGCACCTACGTGTGCCCCGGAACTCCTGGGTCCTGCATGCGTGCACCCAGAAGCCCGGTGAATCGCTCCGGGATTTCATACGACGCTTCTCCAAGCGCTGTACGGAGCTCCCGAGCGTCGCCCAGTCCGAGATCGTGCACGCCTTCCTCGAGGGTACGACCTGCCGGGACCTCGTGCGCGAGCTCAGGCGCAGCCCGCCGTTCGACTCCAACGAGCTGTTCGACATCACCACCAGCTTTGCCTCCGGCGAGGAGGCGGTGGGGGACATCTTCGACGGCAAGAAGGGCAAGCACGTGGACGACACGCCCACGGAGGGCAGCAAGTCCAAGGAGCCCCAGCAAAAGCACAAGCGGGGAAAGAAAGGCAAGAAGCCGTGCCGCGAGGCGTGCGCGCAGAGACACGACGACGATGGGGACGAGGCCCTCGCAGTTGACCCAACTCGAAGGGGTCCTGGAGCGGCCCCTCGAGGCCCCGGTGTATTGGATGACATGCTCAAGAAGCCCAGTCCGTATCACAAGACGTCGGTTAACCACACCCTGGAGCAGTGCGATATGCTCAAGAAGTACTACAGCCGCGCCACCGCGAAGGATGGCGAGGCCAAGAAGGACAGGGGTGACGGTGACGCTGGTGGCTTCCCGGTGGTAGAGAACGTCTTCCTCATCTTCGAGGGACCGACCGTGGACATGTCCAACAGCCAGCGGGAGCGGCACGAGGTCCTCGCCGCGGAAAAGGATCCTCCCTCCTTCCTCGACTGGTCGGAGGACGCCATCACCTTCAGCCGTGAGGATCACCCGAACCGCATCCCCAATCCGGGCCAGTACCCACTGGTCGTCAACCCGGTCATCGGCAATGCGCGGTTCTCCAAGGTGCTGATGGACAGAGGCAACAGCCTCAACATCCTCTACGCACACACTCTGCGCCTACTGGGGATCGGGTTGGACCAGCTGCGGCCTAGCACGACTGTTGGGGAATTCAGGAAAACCTGTCACCCTCGAAACATCGGGTGTAATGAAATTCGTGAAATGAGTTTTCAGGAATCTTGAACCTGCGAAGCCCCGAAGTCGCGAACTTGCGAAGATCTGGAATTTGGAACCTGTGAAGCTCGGGAGTCGTGAACTTGCGAAAATCTAAAGTCTTGAACCTGCGAAGCCTCGAAGTCGCGAATCTATGAAGATCTGAAGCCTTGAACCTGCGAAGCTCTTGAGGCCGCGATCCTGTGAAGACCCGGAATCATGAACCTGTGAGACCATGAAATCGGGAGTCTGCGGAATTCAGGAATCCGCTGAAGTCCGAGTTCGGAAGTCGCAGCATATGGAGATTTCCTGACAGAGGAGACTCGCGAACCATCAAGAAGCCAAGTCAAAGACGTTGCCTCAAAAAGTCCGGGTTTGGCGTGTGAACTAGTGGCATGCTTGTAAATGTATGAAATGTAAAAGACATTCATGTATGTGTTCACATTAGGAATATTCCTTAGGTTTGAGGGTACTTTCGGAATGTAAAAGTCCCTTTGTCTCCCTATAAAAGGGGGCGTGAGGGCACGTGTAACGGCGGGTCACAACTTTTGAGGTCTGAGCAGTCTTTAGGAGATTCCTTGTCTCCTCTTGCGTCATCAGTGTACTTGAACGTATTTACTTTCCTTCCTCTTGTGTTTGGGGGTTTCTTCCGAATTTTCGGACACCCCCAACATTGGCGCCCACCGCGTTTCAGCCGAAAAACAACTCACGATGCCACCACAGAAGAGGTCGAAGAAGAATATTCCAGCTGAGACAGATCAAGAAGAGCACCATCATCTTGAAGGCAATGAAATCTCCTTCGTTCCCAAACCTTCAAACATCACAGATCAAGAACGAAGAGCAAAACTTGAAGCTCTGATGAAAGCAAGAGCTGAAAAAACTGCACACATTCAAGAACAACCTGCTGAACAACAAACACTTGAGAACGATGATGATTATGACGAGACCATAGACAGAGAACTGGAAAGAGTTCAGTAGAAAATACAGCAGCTACAGAAAGAGAAAGAAAAATTTGCAAGCCAGTTGCAAGCAAAAAGAAAGGCCTCTAAAAAGCTAGAGGAACTTAACCAAGCAAAAGAACAAATCGAAGCAATTCAAAGAGAAATAGACGGAATGAAGGAACAAGAAAACAGTTCACTTTGGCAAGAATCACCACTTCGCAACTCTGGACCAAACAGAAGAACCCCGAAAGAACATTTTTTCGTGGGAAATGGAATTTCACAGTTCATGGATTCTGAGGCACCTCTATCCATAGGGCTGCAAACGGCACCATGGCCACCAAAGTTCAAACCGATCTCTCTCCCGAAATATAACGACTTCGGAAATTCCAGGCAATTCCTCATGAGGTATGAATTGGCTGTGAATTCAGCAGGAGGAGACGATGTTGCACTGGCCAAATCCTTCATCATTGCTTGCGGAGGACCAGTCCTGAATTGGTATTTGCTGCCACCGCATTCAGTCTCTAGCTGGGTAGACCTTAAGACAAAATTCATGCAAGCATTTCAGATGTTCCATGACACAACAGCTGAGTCATCAGATCTATATAACTACAAGCAGAAAGACAGAGAGCCATTACGGAACTTCGTGAGAAGATTCATGCAGCAGAGATCCCAGATCCCAGAAGCTGATGACAAAACAACGATCAAGGCACTGATCAAAGGTCTGACTCCAGGACCAACAGCTTCGCATCTGACGCGAAAGAAACCCAAGACGGTTGAAGAACTTTTTCATGAACTGGAAGAATACATCTTGTCCGATGATGATCATCGCAAAAGAGTGGCCGAACGAAATGAAGCACGGCAAGGCAACAGAAAAATGACTTGGAGACCACAATCCCAGAATCCACGAAACATCAACACTGTGGAAAATCCTCAGCCTGATCGGAACAGCAGACCAGGCACAAGAGGAGGATTCACACCCAGGGGAAGGGGAAGAGGACCCCGAGACTCACGAATCACAACCCAAGAGACCCGTATTTCTATTGTCAATATCATGGAAGAGGACATAGCACTGAAGGTTGCCCAAAAACCAAGAAGAAAATCGCAAGAATTCAGCAAGAGAAAGCTTTGATGAGCATTGCATCCTCAATGCCGAACCAACTACGCCCGAATTTCTGGCAGCCGCAGTTCATGAGTTCTCAACCAAGTTCAGTCGCAATGCAGCAAATTCAACAACTGCAACCATCATGGCAACCTTCTCAACAATTTTCCCTCAGTCGCAGGCAATTCAGTCAATCCAGCAACCACAGCCAATTCGAGAAGCCTTGCCACCACCACCTGATAATTCGTCAAGACCAGAATCAAGTTCAATACCCCAGAATTCGAAAGCTTTGCCATCCTTAGGGACCATCATGCCAATTTCAGGAGGCTCAGCTATGGAATTCGAAACTAAGAAGCAAATAAACAATTATTTCAGGTCTGTGAACACCATCATCAATGACGGTCCAGCTGCGCGACCAGAATGGGCCAAGGTGCCAATCACTTTCACCGAAGAGGATTTCAAACTGAAATCCACGATTCATAATGATGCCATGGTCATCGAGGTAAACATAGCTGGGTGGATCATTGGAAAAGTCCTAGTAGACAATGGAAGTTCAGTAGATATTTTATTCTTGAAAACTTTTGAGAAAATGAACCTGAGCCAACACATGTTGCACCCACCAGAATATCCATTGCAAGGTTTCGGAGGAAAACCAATCAAGCCAGTTGGAAAGATATCGCTTCCTGTATCCTTCGGAGATCTTGACAATGCCAGGACAAAGACTCTTACCTTTGATGTGGTCGACATCTATCACCCGTACCTTGCATTTTTCGGCAGAGGTCTCATGAACAAATTCGACGCAGTCATAAGACAGCAATTCTTGTGTATGAATATACCTGCACCAAGGGGGTTATCACAGTGTTCGGCGATCAACAAGAGGCCAGAAACATAGAAAAAGGTCATACTCCAGGCCAGGCAAATGGGTACCGGCTGATCACAGCTGAAGAAAGGAAGGAACCTTACGAAGAAGACAAACGGGACAAAGAGAAGATTGAGATAGCAGCTGATGGTGAAACCAAGAAAGTATACCTGGATGATATGCCCGACAGAGCAGTCACAATTGGGGCTAACCTCAATCCTGAAGAAGAGAAAGAGCTCATACAATTCCTGAATAGGAACAAGGTTGTTTTTGCCTGGTCATCCAAGGATCTGCAAGGTGTTGATAGGGATATCATTGAACATGCCCTGGAAACAGATGAAAGAATAGCTCCCAAAAAGCAGAAACTTCGGAAAATGTCCGAAGAAAAAGTGAAAGCAGTTGAAGCTGAAGTTCAAAGGCTGCAAGATGCGAAAGTGATCAGAGAGGTGAAGTATCCAGTCTGGCTGGCCAACACTGTACCAGTGAAGAAGAATGGAAAGTGGAGAATGTGTGTAGATTTCACGGATTTGAACAAGGCATGCAAGAAAGACGATTTTCCCTTGGAAAGGGTAGATAAAATCGTAGATGATGCTACTAATAGTGAGATGCTTTCACTCCTGGACATGTTTTTAGGATATCATCAGATCAGAGTTCGTAAATAAGACGAAGAAAAGACAAGCTTTATCACTCCCTTCGGAACGTTTTGTTTCGTGAGAATGCCAGAGGGGCTGAAAAACGCAGGATGCACATTTTCGAGAATGGTAGCAATAGTCCTCCACCCTCAAATTCGTAGAAACATTTTGGCATATGTGGATGACATAGTCGTCAAAAGTGTCCAGAGAGGAGATCATATCAGTGATCTCGCAGAGACATTCGCGGACTTGAGAGTAGCGAATCTGAAGCTGAATCCTGAAAAGTGTGTTTTCGGCATTCACAAAGGGAAACTTCTCGGATCCCTAGTCTCAACAAAGGGCATAGAGGCCAATCCCGATAAAATCAAGGCACTGGTAGAAATGCAAGATCCAGTTTCCGTGAAGGATGTGCAGAAATTGACAGGAAGAGTGGCCGCGCTCAACAGGTTCATTCCTAGGGCTGCAGAAAGAAGCTTACCATTCTTTCAAGTTCTCAGAAGTGCTAAGAACTTTCAGTGGTCCGAAACTCAGAAACAAGCTTTCCAAGAACTAAAAGACTACTTGTTTAACATGACCAAGTTGTGCCCTCCCGAACCAAGATCTCCACTTCTCCTATATGTGTCTGCATCAAATTCGGCAGTGAGCGCCGTATTGGTGCAAGAAAAGGAAGAGTAAGGAAAGCTCAAACAGATTCCAGTATATTTCGCTTTAGAAGCCCTGTCTGGCTCAAAAATCTTCTATTCCGAGTTGGAGAAGATTGCATACGCAGTCATCATGGTGCGAGGAAGCTGGGACACTACTTCGAGGGTCACAGGATAAGGGTCATCACCAATCAACCACTGAGTGACTTATTCGCAAATAGAGAGGCATCTACCCGAATATTCAAGTGGGGCGCTGAACTCTCAGAATACATAGTGGACTTCAAGATAAGAAGCACAATAAAATCGCAAGTCCTGGCAGACTTCGTCGTGGATTGGACTTCACCAACTCAAAATCTCGATGAAGAAATACCCACGCCTTGGATAATGCAGTGTGATGGAGCTTGGTGTCACAAGGGAGTTGGAATTTCAGCAGTCGTAACATCTCCGGCGAGAGTTGTGGTAAGATATGCAGCTCGACTAATATTCGCGAATAATGAACATTCCACGAAAAATACAACAGAGTATGAATCCTTACTCTTAGAACTGAGGAATATGAAAGCCTTGGGACAGCAGACCTTCATAATCAGAACAGATTCAAAAGTTATTCAAGAACATGTTGAGAAAGAAAGTGAAGCAAGGAATCCCATTTTGATGAAGTACCTGGAAAAGGTTAGAGAAATAGAAAGGCGCTTCAAAGGTTATTCAGTGCAACATATTTCAAGAGATGACAACAACGAAGCAGACAAGCTGGCGAAAGCGGCAGCCAAAAATCAAGAATTGCCTCCCGATGTGTTCTTCGAAATCATCAGAGAACCATCTATCAAGGAATCAAGGCCGAAAATCGTGAATGTTGTGGAAACCCCCGATTGGAGAGCAGAAATCATGGCTTATCTGAGAGGCCATTATGAACCACAAGATGAGTTGCAAGAAAAAGGTTAAAACAAAGGGCAAGGGGCTATGCAGTGGTAAATGGAGAGTTGTACAAATCGGGAGTCACCGAGCCTTGGCTAAGGTGCATCACCTCTGAAAAGGCATTGAACTTCTTAGAGAAATCCACAGTGGATTTTGCGGTGCACACATAGGCACCAGGGCTCTAGTAGGAAAAGCGATAAAGCAGGGATTCTATTGCCCTACCATAAACATAGACGCGAAAGCACTGGTTCGGCAATGTGAAGCATGCCAGAAAACAACGAATCAACAAAATCTACCCTCCATGCCAGTTCACCTCATTCCACTATCATGGCCATTGCAAAGGTGGGGAATGGATCTAGTCGGACCATTGCCAACGGCTCAAGGAAATTGCAGATTCGCAGCTGTTGCTGTGGATTACTTCACGAAGTGGGTAGAAACAAAACCACTCGCGAACATCAAGACACCAACAATTCAGAAGTTCTTCTGGCAGAACATAATCTGCAGATTTGGAGTTCCGAGAGAATTGACTGTTGACAATGGGAAACAGTTCGACTGTTACACTTTCAAAGAGTATTGCAAGTCCTTGGGTACTCATGCGAAGTTCTCATCAGTGTATCATCCGTAGTCTAACGGAGCAGTTGAAAGGGCAAATGGGCTGATATTTTCGGGAATCAAGAAATGCTTGTTCGATCAAAAGAAGGGTAAATGGGTTGATGAATTGCCGAAAGTGATTTGGTCCCACAACACTACTGTGTCAAGAGCAATAGGTTTCACACTGTTTCACCTACTCTTCGGCACCGAAGCAATGATACCAGAGGAAATCAAGAATGAAAGCATGGGAGTTCTGAAAGCAAAAGAAATCAAAGAAGTGGACCAGAAAGTAGAAAATACATGATTGAGCTGACAATCCTTGAAGCTGCTGAGAACATCGAGAAGTACCAGAAAGAGACCAAGGCATGGAAAGACAAGAAAGTGGTTAGAAAAGATATAAAAACTGGCGATTTGGTGTTGAAAAGAAAGAAGAATTGGGAAAACCCGGGGAAACTTCATGAATCATGGGAAGGACCATACATAGCAAAAGGAACAGATATGCCAGGGGCTTTTCGTTTGCTAGAACAGACTAGCGAAGAATTACCATATTCGTGGAATGCCGACAGCCTGAAAAGGTACTACCCATAAGAGTTCCAAAATTAGGTAGAATTTAGTTTAAAGCATTTTTCATTTTTCGTAAGTTTACATTCTAAAAAACCCAGTAGCCGAATCACGAGTCTATAAGTGATTTCGAAGGAAAAAAGTTAGCTTTCCTTTTCGCATTTACATTAAAATAAGGAGGACCGTACTCTTTTCCTTGCAAAGGGGGCTCTAAATCAAGAGGCAAGGTTTTTAACGAGGCGGATCCTATGTAAATACTTTTTGTGATATATATGAAAAGAGTCTTCCCCCACGTCATGCATCTTTTTTAAGAATTCCATCATGTGAAAGAAAAATTCGTGAAAAGGCTCCGTGATAGCCTAGATTCCACCATGTGAAAGAAAAATTCGTGAAAAGGCTCTGTGATAGCCGAGATTCCATCATGTGAAAGAAAAATTCATGAAAAGGCTCCGTGATAGCCGAGATTCCACCATGTGAAAGAAAAATTCGTGAAAAGGCTCCGTGATAGCCGAGATTTCACCATGTGAAAGAAAAAATCGTGAAAGGCTTCCTGATAGCCAGAATTCCATCGTGAAAAAAGAAAAAATTCGCGAAAGGCTTCCTGATAGCTAGAATTCCATCGTGAAAAAAGAAAAGGTTCGTGTAAAAGGCTTCCTGATAGCTAGAATTCCATCATGAAAAAAGAAAGAGATATTCACGAAAAAAGAAAAATTTCATGTGAAAGGCTTCGTGATAGCCAGAATCCTATCGTGAAAAGAGGATGAGATTGTGAAAAGGCTTCGTGATAACCTGAGGCTCCGTGAAAGCCTAAATCCCACCGTCAAATGGATTCCCACCGAAAGGCCTGAGACAACAACAAGTTGTGGCCTAAATCCCACCATCAAAGGGATTCCCACCGAAAGGCCTGAGACAACAACAAGTTGTGGCCTAAATCCCACCGTCAAAGGGATTCCCACCGAAAGGCCTGAGACAACAAGTTGTGGCCTAAATCCCACCGTCAAAGGGATTCCCACCGAAAGGGCTCGAGAGAACAATAAGTTGTAGCCTGAGTTTCCATCATGATAATTAATGGTAATTGTGGCTAAGCGAATGTATATGTCATTGTTTAAGAATTCTTTGGCAGAGATCCACGAAAATTTTTTGTGATGAATATGTTCCGTTGAAGAGGCAAGGGGCTCGAATGAGGATTCGTAGAAAATTGTGGTTGAAGCAACTCAGAGTTGCAATATCAACCAGGGCAAGTGTGCCAAGCGGATCAAGTCCACAAAATTCGCAAACAAATTTTGTAGACTTGCTTCATAGTATTTGCAATTTCAAAACTCGCGAAAATTTCTCAAAAGTACACATAATCAAGATGGCCGCATAACACTAAAGTTTCCTTAACCCGCCTCGAGATTTTCATGCAAAATGACAAGGTGGGGAAGGGTGATGTTTTTTCTCAAGAAAACGTCTTTATTGTCTTATGTGCATAAAAGTCTTGACCTAGTATCATCAAGATTACATCAAGAATTACAATCCCTAGAATGAAAGTTCCACAACATGCCCTGGTTCGCGGCTACTATTTTCTGCAACATCACTAGCGAAAGCGAAATCAAGGACAATAGTAATGGGACTAAGGGGCTCCGTCTTCACGAATTTCGAAGATCTTGAATTCGTAGAAGTTGAGCCCTCATCTTTGCGAAGAAGGAAAAACGAGGAAAGATCGAAACAATCCATAGAAACTTTAAGTGAAACTTCAAGCCAAAAATCCGAGAAATCTTGCTCTGGATGAGCTTCCTTGAACAAACGCCATGCTTCACCACTAACAAATACGTTCCCACGATGAATTTGTAGTGGCATCACATCCTGCGCAGGCCCAACTTCCAGGACCTGCGTAGGTTAAAGTCTACAAGACAACTTGTTCATACAAAATATTACAGACTAATGAATTTACATATGTACACAACGGCCACGAGGGGCAAATGTTTCATCAATGTTTAGCCCGTGATGTCAACCTTCGGGGAATCTTCTTCATGTTCGGAGGTATGGTCACCATCACTGCCGTCGTCACTGCTATCGCCGGAGTCTTCCCCAGTCGAGTCTGTTGATTCTTCATCTTCAGTAGAGGATTCTGGAGGCGCAGTGCCCTTTCCTCGCTTTTCTTCTTCAATTAACTGAGGGAGGCAAAGAAAGAAACATAAGAAAAATCAAAAGAGAAAACTTTGCGAATTAGCAGAAGTGAATAGAATCATTCGGAAATCAACCTGAGCAAGCTTAGCACGCGCAATGCTTTTGGCAGCTTCCTTCCCGCTAGCGAGCCAGAATTCTCTTGCGAATTTAGCTCTGATAGCTTGAACATCTTCATTAGGTCGAAGTCTTGAGGTACTCAGGGCATCGGGAAATTGTGGAAGTTTCACACGAAACTTCACAAGATCCACGCAGACGAAATCGTAAAGAAGCTTCAAGATGCTTTCTACAGAGAAGGCTACTGCAAAATCATTGGCACGAGAAATAACCTCGGGGAGCGCTTTGAATTCAGTGTTGATCCATTCCATGAGCTCAGGAAGTCCTAAGTCAGTAGGGAGTGCCGCGGGACGAACACCAAATTTGTTCAGAGATTTTTCGTACTTTTCAAACAAATTCTTCAACCTGCTGATAGTTTCAGAAACGCTCCTCCCCGAAGCTTCCCTCTGATCCGTTAATGCTCTTTCGAGATCTTGTATCTTTTGTTCTTTGCTGCTCAAAGACTTGGCCAGATCAGCGTTGTTGGTACGAAGATCTTCGGCAGCTTTTAAGGATTTGTCATGATCTTTACGAAGATTCTCGATTAGCCGCAAACCATCATCATGTGTCTTCTGTAGTTTTTCCAGATCTTTTTTAGACCGGTCAAGGGCCTCTTCAACAGTTTTCTTCTCGTCCTGACAACTCTTGAGAGCCACAGCCAGCTCAGCCACTTTCTTTTCCAAGTCCAAGTTTGTCGCTTGAGACAGTTTGAAATCACGACTCAGTTTCTGGGAGTCTTCTATCAACTTCTTATTTATCTTCTCTTGTTCAATCAAGCGCTCACACACAATCCTTCCAGATATGGAGGCTTTCGCTGTGTAATCTCTGCGATATTCTGCGAACTTGGACGCGGGGTATGAACGAAGAAGATTCTCAAATTCTGAAAAATCACAAGAAAAAGCCATGAGTAGAAAGTTGAGAAGTCCGAAGCAGAGTAAGTTGCAAAAAGAAATGAACCTTTTTTATCCTTAGTAGAAAGCTTCTTCCCCGAACTCGTAGAGGACTTGCCCAAACTCGTTGGAGTCTTCTTCGAGGAACTATTGTGCCCCTTTCCGAAACCTTGTGCCGCCTCGCCGAACAAGTGAAGCATTTGTTCCGAAGCCTCTTCCCCTGTTTCATGAATCAGCATAGGCGATTTCCAAAGCGTCAAAATCTCGGGTGCACCGCCTCCGACACCAGTCACTTCATAACCAACACTCAACAATTCACCGCGGTAGGACGTATCAAAGCTCTTGTTAAAGGCAGCCAGGGAAGGAGAGGGGGCGTGGCCTTCGGGGAGATCTTCACGAATTTCGACCAAGGGAGTGTCTTGGATAGGATTTTCACCCTTGTGAATGGTAAGCTCAAGCTCCTTGGTGAATTCGGGAGATGCTTCATCTTGAGGACGGGCAGGTTGAGAAACAATAGTATCAGTAGTAGCAGTAGGGGGCTTAGCAGCAACAGCGGAAACAACTTTCTCATGAACTTCAGAAGCAACATCTGAAAAGAAAGAACCCGATGGGCAGTGTTCATGAAAATTGAATCTCAACAAAGGCCAAAAGAAAGAACCTTTCTGGCTGGACTCCACGAAGAGGTCATCATCAAAAACAGAAGGGACCCACCGAACTTCAGAAGAGACAACCTTTTTAACAGCTTTCTTGGCTTTCTTGCGGCTCATCTGAGCAAGGCCAGTGGCTGCTTGAAGCTCAATGTCCGAAATTTTCTCGGAAGTTCGACGCTTCCACTTGGATAATTCATGGGATTTGGTCTTCGCGGGTTGAACACCATAATACGTTGTCTCGTCGGGGATCCCTTGACTCTTCTTAGAAGATTTTTTCTTGGAGGCTTTAAGAGGCATAGCTGAACAGCTAGCCACAGCAACGCACGGCATCTTCACAGGATGGCCTGGGCGGCGAGACGGGAAAGACTTCTCATTGCAGACTTCAGAAAACACTCGGTTTATTACTCTTATGTTTCAACAGATTTTTGTAGGCCTTATACTCATTCATGGTATACTGGCTAATCATCTCATTCACCTTTTTCTCGACTCCAGACATGAAATCTTTGACGCTCTGGCCGTTAGTCAAACGAAGTCCGAATAAGGGAAAGGGACTTCTTGTGTTGCCCAGTTGACGTTGAAACTCACGATTTCTATGGGGGCCCAACCATGAGAAATCGGCCAAATGTTAGCAGCAACAAATTCTTCAATGAGGTCGCGTCCGCCGACGATTGTGCTGGGAAGGTGAAACATGCTTTCGCAATTCCGGATACCCACTGCTCGTTGATTACACGAGGTAGTGCTAATAGCAGTCAAAGCTTCAATGGGTGTAGAAAAGGGATTGGCCAGTCCGTTGTAGTCAGGAATAGCTGACATGTCTACCTTCACATAAAACCGGTAAGAACTCCAATCTTTTGCGAAGTTGGTTTTGCAGCAAGGAACGATCTGGATTCGCGTGAGTCCCTTCCTTGTGTTCTGCCGGCGGGTGTTGAAAGTGCAGCAAGTGTAGTGAGCCTCATAATACTTACCATCATTGAGCTTGATGACATCAGGCACGATGACTAGCTCGAAGAAACGGGCAAAAACATCAGCGCTGAAGTTACATCCGAAAGTTTTCATGATCCAAAGAAACTTGGAAACCTCCAGGAATGAGTTCGGAGAGAGCTGATGAATTTTTACAGAAAGTTTGTCCACAATCGCTAGCAGAACGGGATCACAAGGAAGTCTTAAGCCGCATGTAAAAAAATCCCGAAACACAACAATTTCGTCAGATTCGGGAGAGGGGACTTCTCATCTAAGGGTGCACACCCACTGCCAGCAGAAAAAAACCCACCTGCTTCATATTCTCTGATCAAGTTAGCTGTCACCTTGGATTCCCCGAAGACAAAAGTGAGGACCATGTGTGGTCGAGGACCGATGGATGGTCGCTCCCTTGTGTGATGAGTGATTGACAACGTTGTGTGGACTGATTCTTGGCTAAGTATTGCAGGTGCAGGTTGCGGCTTGACTCGTGTTGGTGCAGGTGAAGAACAAGCGCGAAAGGTCGTTGCCGGTGAGGCCTCCAGGTGTGGAGAAGACAAGTAGGCTTCGTTCGAGGGACCCAGTGGCCAGCGGGGTCAAGTGCGGGCCGCGTGGTGGCATGAATAGCAAGATGAAGTCGTGGACGGTTTCTTGGTAGAGCCTCAAAACCAAGGTCGAGCCGGGACTACGTCGGAGCCGAGTCATGAGTGGAGATTGGCGGAGGCTACACCGAGTTCGCGGGGTTTGCAGTGGTTCACCAGAAAACCACTGGGTTACTCGGTTGAGCCACAAAACCGAGGCCGAAGACTCGACGAGGAGGTGCGGCCACCCAGGCCGGTTCAACCGCCCAGGAGGGGCGGTCAGACCGCCTGGGGCCGGTCAGATCCCCGGGCCGGTCTAACCGCCCAGGGGGGCGGTCTGACCGCCCTGGCCGCCGGCGCCGAGAAGCTTCGAAGCGGAGGACACACGTCGGGATCGCAAGGCTTGCGTCGAGGCTAAGCAGGTTGCGGTCGCCGGGCATCCGTCCGATGGTGAAGACATGAAGACTTCCAAATCCGCCCTCGAGGGGCATGTATCCCTAGTTATTAGTGAAGGGTAGTTTAGTCTTTTGGGTGCCTCCATATATACTCATTGGATGGGTGGATGGCAGCCAACTCTTGGAACCCTAGCTCATTTGTTTTTCCATTTTCGTTCTCCATTTTCCCTAGTTTTTAGAGGACTAGCTTGAGAGCTTCATGTGAGATCTAGAGAGAGGGATGGATGTTTGGGTGGCAAGCTAGACCTTGTGAACCTTTCATGGCATGTATAGAAGGTTTGGCGTTGTTCATCATGGTGGTTTTCCCGTCTCTTTTGTGTTGATTTTCGGAGCTCTTTTGGCGGTGTTTTGAGGACGATTTCTTGGGGTTTTTGGTGGGTGTCACGTATGAGGTTCTTGTGCCTCTTTGGCTGGTGACTTTGCCCCCAAATCCCCTTTGAATCGGACTCGATTTGGTGGTTTCTCGAGTTGGGCGAGTTCTTGACCTAGAGAAGCGATTTCTTCGATTCCTCTTGATTGTGAGCGTTTCGGGTCGATTCCTTTGAGGTAGAGGTTGCCCGGGAGGTAAGGCCGGCTATTCCCGAAGTTTTGCTGCAATCCGTGGAGTGATTCGGGAGATTGGGCGCGAGGAAGTTGAGGTTTGACCCGCGGGTTCGTTTTACGGAAGGGGCGGTCTAACCGCCTACGGGGGGCGGTCTAACCGCCCCGGGTGTTTCCGGGTCAAGGTTTTGTCTCGCCGGATTTTCCTCTCGTGAGTTTGTTCGCCTTGATCGAGAGGAGCGTCCGGGGTGAAATTTGGGGTCGTTCTCGTCTTGTTTGCTAGGTGTTCTTGGTTGGAGTTCGTTCTTTGGGTACGGGAGGTTAGACCGCCCACGGTAGCCGGTCTAACCGCCCCTAGGCCCCCGGGTGAAGTTTTGGTTTTCGCCAAGATTTTCTGGTAGCTAGCATGGCCCTGACCAGAGATCTTTGTTGGTGAAACCGGGGTGTGTTTTGGTGCTCGGAAGAGGCGTTTCGGAGGATTTCTTGGTTACCAGGTGGAGGCGGTCTAACCGCCCCCCTATACCCAGTCTAACCGCCCCCCTCTGGTTAGTCGGCTTTCGAGTTGTTTCCGCTGTCGTTGCTGCATGTGTGTTGTGGTTGCTGGTAGAGTTTGTTCCTAGGACCAGTAGCACTCCAGTGGCTACGTGGTTTTGGCAAACGGAAGGTAGAAGTGCGGAGCGTGTGATTTTGGGGGTTCGACCGAGCTAGTTCGTCTTGTCGGAGTTTCAATCTCCCTCGAGAAGAATTTTTATCGGCTCCCATTCACTCCCCCCCCCCCCTCTCTGGTCGCCTTTTCGGTCCTTCAAGTGGTATCAGAGTCGGTTTGGGTCTTTGTTGACTCTAACCAGTCTAAGATCTAAGGATGGCGTACCAGGAACGGGGTTCGGGTCCTCCACACTTCGATGGCAAGAACTACCAGATGTGGTGCAAGCGGATGGGTGCGTTCCTCCGCGGAAAGGGTCAGACTCTGTGGGATGTCACGGTGGACACAGGATATGTCCAGCCGATGGATTTCCTCGCTCCAGGGTCGAGGGACAGATTCGACGCCAACAATAAGGCGGTCGACTACTTGTTTCGTGCTTTGTGTCGGCCCGAGTTCGATCGGGTGCACACCGAGCACTTGGCTTGTAGGATTTGGGCGGTGTTGAAGGAGGCTCATGTTGGGAACGCCCGAGGTTCGGGCACGGATGTATGCGACCTCCGGAGAGAGTACGAGAACTTCACTCATCTCCCCGGTGAGTCCATCGATGCCTTGTTTTAAAGGTTCACGGTGGTTGTGAACAACATGAGGGCCAATGTGGACGTGCTCCCGTACGATGATCATGATAGAGCGGTCAAGCTCTTACACTCTTTGGATCGTACGATATGGGGCGGAAAGTTCGAGGCCATTGTCGAGTCGGAGAAGTATGACACTCTGACGGTGAATGAGCTGTTCTCGAAGCTCAAGTCAGCTGAGGTGGATAGGGGCATGACTGCCAAGCTCGAGGGACCAACTGATTCCCATAGTCTTGCTCTCGTTGGTGGTTCCAAAGGAAAGACTAACTCTAACCCATCCACCAGGATGTTCTCTTTTTCCTCTTTGATGTCTATGCCAGATGAGAAGTTTGATGACCTTGGAGAGGACGAGCTGGCGCTGTTGACGAGGCGGTTCGAGAGGCTACACGAGAACCACGTGAACATGAGGAGGAACACGAGGACGTGCTTCCAGTGCGGCAAGCCGGGACACTTCGTCGCCGACTGCCCGGAGAAGGCCGAGAACAAGGACAGCTACAAGCACAAGCCGAGGAAGGACGGCAAGTACCGTTCGAGGCGCGACCACAAGAGCAAGCACAAGAACAAGTACAAGGACGAGCGAAGATCGAGGAAGAAGGAGAGCCGAGGCAAGGCCCGAGCGATGGTTGGAGCGAGCGACGTCGACTCCAGTTCCACGTACTCCACCTCGAGCTCGAGCAGCAGTGAAGACGAAGGCGATCGTCGCAAGAACAAGAAGTCGTCCAAGAACCTGAGCGGGCTGAGCTGCTTCGCAAGAGATGGCCCACGCACCATGGCGGCCGAGCTCCGGCGGCAAGAAGAGCACACGGAGCGACTCGGACTGTGAGTCCGACGACGAGGTGCGTGATGAACTTCTCTTCTTGCGCCAGGAGAATGAGAGGCTTGGCTCTTTGCTTGATAACCGTGATGACATGCTTAGAGAGGCCAAGAAAATGAGAAAAGAGCTTAGGGCTTCACTCGAGGATGCTAGGACTAGAGTGGCTGAGCTAGAGACATAGGTGCTTGATAGCAAGCTTGAGATTGATTCCCTTAAGGCTAGCCCTGTTGTCTCGGATGAGAATGATTGTGCTGATTGCTCCATATTCTTTGCTGATCTTGCTTTGTTTAAGGATAAGCATGCCTCCAAGTGTGAGGAACTAGATGTGCTTAGGGTTGAAGTGGCTGAGCTTAAGTCTAGATCTACTTTGCTAGGTGCTTGCACTTCTTGCCCTATTTTGCATGCTAAGATTGATGAGATGCATGCTTACACTAGTTCACTTGAGGCTAAATTGAAGGAACCCATGCCTACATCATGCTCTACCTGTGAAATGCATGCATTGAAAAATTTGGAACTTGCACATTATGTTGATCGTTTGCAGGATGAGAATGATGACTTGAGGAAGTTGATGGGGTGGTTGTCTGGTCATGAGCCTCAGTAGAGGATGATGATCGAGGCCTGTCGGTGCGGAATATGGTCCCGACACTAACCAGTAGATAGCGCCTAAGTTTATCCCTCTATGGTCGATGCCAAGCAACAAATGACACAAGGATTATCCTGGTTCCGGCCGAGGGGGCCGTACGTCCAGCAGTGGTGTGCTCGTGGCACTATATTGCTCAGCACCGGGGGTGCTTGTAGTGGGGCAAGTACAAGCAAGGTGGGAGAGGAAGCGTGGCTCCCAAGTCCCTGGTGAGTGGCTGGAGATGTTGTGGGAGAATAAGAGAGTGAGTGCACAGTGAGCTGTGTTCTTCCGGATTCGTCCCAACTCCCCGAACTCGTCCCCCCGCGGCTGGGGGCTCGCCTCCCCTTTTATAGGCCAAGGGGGCGGCGAGTTACATGCACGCCGCGCTACCTAGCTACGTGTGGGAGCTCGTCGTGCTATGGTGTAGAATGGGCGGCTGTCCGGTCGATCCTCGCTGCGATCCGGCCATGATGGCCTACCTTGTACCCGAACAGTGGCGGTTCGAGGGTAGGAGGCGGCAGATGGCGATGGCGCCCCCTGATAGGCTTCGAGGGAGGTGCTGATGATGGGCTGGTACGGGGTACAGGAGCGGGTGGAACGGCGTTCCTTCCCAATGAGCTCGTGGTGGCGGAGTGGTTGCGCTGCGGTGCCGGGCGTGCGCCTGCGGAGTCGGGCGTGCGCCCGCACGCGTGGGTACGGCGGCCGCGCCGTTACGGTGGACCGGGATGGCCACCCACCGGCCTAGCGCCCCTCACCCAACCCGCAAGGTCACGGGAAAGTGGAATCGAGGATGCGCCGGCCCCCTTTCGAGGGTCGGGCGCGTTAGTCGTACGGCGGCGTGCGCACGGTGTCACGGGCCGACACCGGCCGTACCGCACGGTCCATCCCACGGTGGCGGGGATGGGCTCCTTCCCCGGGGAGTTGGTGCGGCGGCACCGGGGCGTGAGCCCGGCGCATGATGGCGCCGTCCCGCGGCGTCGGGGCGTTAAATGCCCAAGTACGGGGCCGGCGCGCGCGTGCGGGGCGCCCGTGATCGTGGCGGGCCCGGCCGAGGGCGGAGCGGACCCTCGAGCGAGGCGGGACTCGCTCGAGGGGGAGCGCGCCCTCGAGCGGGGCGGGGCCGCTCGAGGGAAGGGTCGCCCCTCGGCGGGGGCGGAACCTGTTCGAGGAGGGAGTTGCCCCTCGAACGGGGCGGAGCCCGTTCGAGGAGGAGCATGCCCTCGGGCGAGGCGGAGCCTGCTCGAGGGGTCTTCCTAGGCGGGCCGCCTTGGTGGGCCTCCGGAGTCCTGCTGCGTGGGCCGTGTCCTGCAGGGTTAGTTTCCTGCATGGTTAGGCTTAGCTTATATGGATGCGGGAATTTAAGTAGGGGTTCCCCCATTGTTTGAGGGGACCCCTGGGGCGGTCCCCGACAGTAGCCCCCGAGCATCTGCGGGTTTGCCATTGAGGCTCCCGCAGATGCTGGAAACCAGCGATAGGACGTTCTTCCCTCCTTGTTTGCGAACGCTTTCCGGGGGGCCGCGCTAGCGGACCCGCGGGTCTAGCCCCCGAAGCCCTGCAGGAGTGTGGGTTCTCCTGCAGGGGTTAACCGCGAGCAATTCGGTTAGAAAGGCGTGGCACATATGCCAACCGGCATCGGCGGTGTTTCGGCGGCATCGGGGGGTGGCACGCTCCCCCGTCCCTGTCTCGGGCGGGTGCAATTCCAAGGAGGTGTAGCCGTGCGTCAAGCCCCCGAGCCTTGGCACGTTCGAGGCGATCGGGTCGAGCTCGACGACTTGTTTTTTATCGCGCCCTCGCCGTCCCTCCGCGGGTCGGGAGGTGAGGTTTCCGCGACTCCCATCGAGCGGGTCGCGAATCGCGGATTCCTCTTCGAGCGCTAGCGGGTAGTTCAAGTGGACGTCCATGCCCCGTTCGATAAGGGTAGGGCCGCGCGGTCGGAGACACGTCCATGGAAGCGCTTGCGTGGGTTTGCTAGGTGGGGCTCGGTCCCGTTCGCTAGGGACCGAGGGGCGCGGAAGCTCTCCCTCGGTGGGATCCCCCGGCTAGCGCCCTCGGCGGCTCTCGAACACGACATGTGGGGCACCCTCGAGCCGACGGGCTCGAGGAACGGCTCGAATGCGCGTGCCCTCGTCGTCCCTAACTCTGAGATCTGGGGCGCCTGTTCGAACCCGTCGAGGGTCAGGCTTCGAACCCCTGATCAGTAAGGCCGTGCGGGGCTGTGCATGGACAGCCCCGTCTTTTCTCGTTTGCGGCCGTCGAGGGGTCTGGGCGTGCCAGCCCTCGAGGTGCTTTTGTTGGCGGCGTGGCGCGGTGTGAGTGCTTTCGGTGTCGCTCTATTTCAAGCGTGACCTGGGCGATCCTCTTGCGCGCGAGCCTTTTTTCAGAGGGTTGACATCGTCTCGAGTTGGGGGTCACGCCGCTCGACGGTTCTACGTGGAATGGGTGCCCGCGGTGGTCTGCTCTACATCGAGCAGGTCCCGGGCGACCTTCTCACGCTGATTCCCCATCGAGGGTCGCCTTGTTTCGAGTTGAGGGTCATGCCGCTCGAGGGCTTCACGTGGCATGGGTGCCCGCGGTTGCCTGCTCTACACCGAGCAGGTCCCGGGCGACCTTCTCACGCTGTCGTCCATCGAGGGTCACCTTTGTCTCGAGCCGAGGATTCGCCTCGCTCGAGGGCTCTCCTTGCTTGGCAAGGGGCCGGGCATTTGGTGCCCCGCGGTCGTGGCCGCGGGTTTCGCAGCGCGGGCGCGCCTTTTTAGGCGGCGCGCGCCGCGCGCGCGCGTAGTGGGCGACGTGGCCGGCGGATGTGACGGTTTCGCCTCGGTCGCCGCCGGTCTCGCCGTAATGATGACCCGCTGCGGGGGGTTAGTCGGCCGCGGTCGTGGTGGGGCCCGCCCGTCGACGCGATGGAAAGATTCCTGCCGATTCTTGTTGGCGGGGCGTGCGCTCCGGAGAACTCGCCCGTTGCCTATTAAACTGCGGGGAGGAGTAGGTGGCGGTTTTTACCTTGGCTCCTCACCATTTTCAATCCTCCGTCGCTTCGTCTTCGTTCCGCTCTCGTCACCGCGCGGTTTCGCTGCTTAGAGCTTTTCTTCTTGCTTCCTTGTCCTCCGCCCCCGCGCTCGTTCGTCCTTCCTTATGGCGCCGCCTCAGCTTCCGATCCGGGTTCTGGAGCCGTACGCTTGGGAGAGGTCGACCGTGACCCGGCTCGCCCCGGGCGGAGCCGGTCGCCGCCGGCCGGCTCTCGGCCAACGAAGAAGGGCGCCGGCGGAGTGGATCGTGCCGCCATCGTCGCACCTCGAGCCCAATCCGCCGGAGGGATACGTGGTGAGCTTCCTCCGCTACCACGAGCGCGGCTTCAACGCGCCGGCGAGCACATTTATGAGGGCGTTGTGCTTCCACTACGGGGTGGAGCTGCACAACTTCGCCCCCAACGCTATCTCGCAGGCGGCCACATTCGTGGGCGTCGCGAAGGGTACACGGGGATCCCGAGTCAGGCGGGAGCTGCGGGTGCACCTCTTCCGCGCGGAGCTCATCACGCAGCCTACGACGGAGCCGAGGGACCCGCCGCGCGGTGCGCGCCGGCGGGATGTCGCTGGCGTGCGGGGGCGGCTCAAGAACTCCTACATCCCCGCACCATGACGACGAACAATGCGCGGCCGGGAGCGGGGGTGGTTTTACCCGCGCAACGCCGAGCCCGGCCTCCCTCCCTACACCGGGCGGGTGTTCAAGGGGAGGCCGGACTGCTGGGGCTACGGGTTGCCTACGGCCAACCACCGGGCGCGCCAGGATTCCGTCCTCGCCGCCTTGCAGCGGCTGGCGAGGGAAGGGCTCAACGCGATGGGCGTCCTTGCCTTCCTTCATCACCGGCGAATCGTGCCGTTGATGGAGAGGCCGCTCTGCATCTTCGAGATGACGGAGGCGGCCAACCCCGTCGACACGGCGAGGTCGCGGATGCTCCCGACGCCGGCCCCGGAGCGGCCGTACGCGCTCACCCGGGCGCGGAGCGCCGTCGACACCCCGGCGCCGGCGCTGCGGGTCGGACCCCGTGGGACCTCGAGATGCTCCCCACCGGCCCGTTGGTGAGTGTGGTTTTCCTTTTTTTTTTGATTCTCGTTTTGGTCCTCGTTCTTGATTCCGTTTCTACGATGTCTTGCCGTTGTTCTCGTGCGCGGCGGTGCGGTTCACCGCCGCCAAGTCCGTTCCACCCACCCCCGACTCCCGTGCGCTCGGCCGGGCGGCGCGGCGGGGCGGCGAGGAGCGGGCGGCGCGCAAGAGGGAGCACGCAAGGCGGCGCCAAGCGCGCCGCGACGCACGGGCCGCCGAGTACGGCGGCGGGAGGAGGCGGGGGCTCTCCTCCCACGACATCGAGGAGCCCTCGTCCTCGGACCGGGACGAGGAGGAAGAGTACGAGGGGGAGGGCCCCTCGGACGGGTGGCGGCCCGCGCCCCCGTCGCCGGATCTCGCGCCGGCGTCGGGGGCGGCTTCGTACGGGGCGGGCGCGTCGGCGCCCACCGCCGGGCGGTCGTCGTCGGGGGCGGCTCGCGCCGCGGAGGTGTCGGCGCGCGCCACGGAGGGCGCGCGCGGCGGGACGTGCGCGCGCGCGCGCGTCAAGCGTGCCCGCACGCGGCGGGGAGCGCGTCCGTGCGCGCGGCGTCCTCGTCGAGGGGCGCGTCGGTGGGCGTGCCCGCACGTGCGGCGGCGCCGTCGGGGGGCGCCGCGGCGCGGGCGCGGCCCCCGCGCCGGCCTCGTCGGAGGCCTCGAGGAAAAGGAAGCGGGCCTTTTCCTCCGCGAGGTAGGGGAATCGTTCTTCCTTTGCTTGGCCTTAATTTGTTTGGTTATTAGACGCTCTAATCCTCCGTTCGCGTTTCCGCGAGGGCGGTGCCCACCGTCCCTCCTCTTGCACCGGCCAAGGTGCCGAGGACGACGCGTCGATCCCCACCCGGCGGCGTTCGTCGAGGGGGCCGCGCCCGGGGACGGGGGCGCGGCGGCGGGCACGAGCGCGCAAGGCCGGGGGCGGGGCTTCGAGGCCCCGGCCGGTGGATCAACCCGCCGCGTCGCGGCCGAGGAGGTCGCCGGGGGCGGGCGGCGCCGGTCGCCATGGAGGCGCGGGCCGCGGCGGCGGCTACGGCGGAGGTGGCCGCCCGCGGTGGCGGCCCCTGCGGAGGAGGCGGAGGCCGGCGCCACCGCGGGGAGCGCCGCGGATGTGGTGGCGCGGACGGAGGCGGCGGCAACGGCGCCGCAACGGGCGCTCGCGGCCGCGGAGGCGCGGGTGGAGGCGCCGGCGGGGCGGAGCGGGCGGCTCCGCCCGCCGGCGGTCCCCCGGGCGGAGGTGGTGGAGCTCTCGGATGACTCCTCGCCGCACGGGTGGAACCGGTGGGCCGGGCGGCCCACGAACTCTCCCGAGCCCCGGGGGAGGGCCCTCGTGAGGCGTCACGAGGGTCGTATGATAGTGGGGGGCCGAGGGCACGACGCCGAGGCCTCGTCCTCCCATGCCGGTCGCCCCCGCCCGGGGGTGGGGGGGGCCGTGGAGGATCCCCCCGGCGTTCGGCGACGCCCGAGGGAGCGGGGAGCTGCGGGGCGAGCTCATGAGCCACGGCGCCACGCTCAACCGCGCGTTGAACGAGGCGCTGCGGGTTCACAGCGGCCCGGCCTGGATCGTCTTCCAGGTGAGCCACGGTTGCTCTTCTTCTTTCTCTTTTTCGCTTTCGCGCGCTGTATTCAAGACTTGGCGCTGACGAGGCTCGATGTGTGGATGCCAGGAGCTCGAGCGCCGCGCTCGCGAAAAGTACAGCGCGTTCGACCAGGTGAACGCCGAGGCCCGCCAGCTCCGGGAGCGATGCAGCGCTTTCGACGCGCTTGCGGAAGCTCTTAGGACGCCGGACAGCTGGCTGGTCTACCGGGCGTTGGCGTGGTGTGACGTGCTCCCCGAGAGCTCAGGGCAAGACGCGGCGCGTGACTCGAGCCTCGGGCGCATCCGCGCGGCCCTCGTCGATCGTGACGAGGCGGCGTGGAACGCGCGCGAGGACACGGGAGAAGACGCGGACGTTGGCCGCCACACGGGAGGCGGAGGTGGCCACCGCTCGCGCCGAGACCGGGGAGGCTCCGCACGTCGCTCGAGGGAGCGCGGGCGCGGCGGCGCCGGGCCGAGGAGCGGGCGCGCGGGATGGAGCAGGCCGCGCCAAGGAGGCGGATGACCCGAAGGCCGCCCTCGACGCCAAGGCCGCGGCTCTCGTCGCCGGCGAGGGGCGGCTCCGGCGGGGAGCGCATCGCCCGCCGAGAGGGCCGAGGGGCGGCTCCGGCGAGAGCGGAGGCCGCCCTTGGCGCCGCCGGACGGCGCCCGGAGCGGGAGCGCGTTGCTCGCGAGGCGGCGGAGAAGTCGCTGGAGGAGCGGAACGCCGCATTCTCTGAGGTTGAGGATGAGGCGTTGACGCTCAGCATCAGCAACGCCGCCCAAGAGATGGCCCTCGTCGAGCAAGGCGAGACCGTCCGGGGCCTCGAGGCGGCGCTTGAGTCCGTGCGCCGCGACCTTGATCTGGGGAGGAGGCGAATCGAAGGTAAGCTATTGTCTGATCCCGCTCGTTAGTTTTTGCTTTAGAGGGTTCGTTTCCCCTTTTCTGATTTCCTGTCGTCTTGTCGCTTCCAGGCTTGCGCACGCGCCCGGGACACGCCGGCCGGGCGGGCCGAGGCCTGCGCAGCCTCCTACAACTCCTCCGAGCGGGGAGCTGCGGGGAGGCCGCGGGACGCGGCCCTCGAGACCTGTCACGTCGTCGAGGAAGGCGATGTCCAGGCCGGCAGCTCGCTGGCCAGCCGCCTACGCGCCCTTGGCGGCCACGTCACGGGGCGGATGCGTCGGGCGCTGCACCTGGGCGTGCAGAAGGCCCTCGGAGTGGTGCGATCCCACTACGAGGTCAACCTCGAGGCGGTAGCGGAAGGCTACATCGTGCCCGAGGGCGTCGAGGACGAGGTGGCCATGGAGCGTGCGGACGCGCTTGCTGCTGACGCCGCCGAGTCGCTCGCCGAGGCCTTCGAAGAATTCCTCTTCCCGGACGCCGCTGACGCTGCCGCTCCGCCCCGCCCGAAAGCACACGGGCGCTAGGCCCGTTTTTTGTTTACATGTATCGAACTACGGCCTCGTGGCCTCTTGTAAATAAACAAGTAATTTCATGAACATGGTCAGTTTGTAAATGAAATCGCTTTATGGCGCTTTTTGCTTCTTCTTCTTCCTGAGCAGATTCTAGTTAGGGAAGTCCGCCTTTCGCAGGGGCCCGCTGGGTTGGAGGCGAGAGAAACGGGCCATAGCCACGCGGCGTAGGCTGTCTCTGGCTCGCGCGCTCCTTCCACTGTGCCGCCTACGCCCTTTTCGAACCGTGGCTCGTGGTTGAAGTAGGAAACAAACTTAGCGCGTGTTATTACGTTTTTTGCGCGAAAAAATGGGACCATTTGGGGGGGGGTGCCCCCCGCAGTAGCCCCCGAGGGTAACTTGGGTTTCAGGGGAAAGCCGAGTTGCCCTTTTATTATACTTGGAGTATTTACATAGGTGACACCAAGCGGGGTGTTGGCCGTGTGTTTGTACAACGAGAAAATACTTGGAAATCCTAGCTAAGGGTAGAAGCGACGTAGCCGTTGGATGTTCCAAGCGTTGGTGAGTTCTTCGCCGTCCTCGTTGGCCGCCTTGTACGTGCCTGGTTTGAGCACCTTCACCACGACGTAGGGTCCCTCCCATGGGGGCGACGGCTTGTGGCGCCCTCGATTGTCTTGGCGTAGCCTTAGGACCGGGTCCCCCTCGGCCGAAGTCCCCGCGACGTATCTTGCGTGCTTGGTAGCGCCGTAGGGACCGTTGGTACCTTGCGGAGTGCATCAACGCCACGAGGCGTACTTCGTCTAGGCGATCCGGTGAGTCCTCGCGGGCTCGGCCGGTTAGCATCCTCGTTGTAGCCCCGAACCTTGGGCGACCCGTATTCCGCATCCGTGGGGAGGACGGCCTCCGCGCCATGGACTAGGAAAAACGGGGTGAACCCGTGGCTCGCTTGGGGTGGTCCTTAGGCTCCACACGGCTGGCCGGTAGTTCTTGGAGCCATTTCCGGCCGTATTTGTTGAGCTGGTCGAAAATTCTCGGGCTTGAGGCCCCGTAGGATCATGCCGTTGGCGCGTTCTACTTGGCCGTTGGTCCGTGGGTGTGCCACGGCTGCCCAATCCACGCGGATGTGGAACTTGTCACGAGAACTCCAAGAACTTCCGCCCGTGAAGCGGGACCCGTTGTCGTGATGATGGAGTTTGGCACTCCAAAGCGGTAGACGATGTCGGTGAAGAACGTAACCGCCCTGCTCGGCCCTCAAATTTGTGATGGGGCGCACCTCCACCCACTTGGAAAACTTGTCGATCGCGACAAGCGGGTGGGTGAAGCCCCCGGCGCCTTCCGCGGGGCCCGACGATGTCCAACCCCCACACGGCGAACGGCCATGTCACGGGGATTGTTTGCGGAGCGTGAGGGCGGCAAGTTGGTTTTGCGGGCGTAGAATTGGCACCCTTCGCAAGTGCGCACGATTTCGTTAGCGTCTGCGACCGCGGTAGGCCAATAGAAGCCTTGGCGGAACGCGTTGCCGACGAGGGTGCGCGGCGCGGCGTGGTGGCCACAGGTCCCCGCGTGGATGTCCCGTAGGAGCTCGCGCCCCTCGGGAATGGGTATGCATCGCTGGAGGATGCCTGACGCGGCGCGCTTGTACGGCTCACCGTCGACCGGGGTGAACGACTTGGCCATCCCGGCGATGCGCCCGGGCGCGGCCGGCTGCGCGGGGAGCTCCCCTCGGGCAATCCGGGCGATGTACTTCTCCCGCCGGTCCGCACGGGCGGGGAGCCCGCTCGATGTCCATCGCGACAGCCTCGTGGGAGCCGTACCCCTCGAGAAGGGAGAGCACGTACGCCTCGTTCGAGGGGTCCTCTTCCATGGGTTCCGCACCCGCTGGATTCGAGGGAGCCCCCGAGGGTCCGCTGTCGCTCGAGGGGTAGGGCTCGAAGGCGACCGATGGCTGCGCGACGTCGCGCGCGAAAACGTTCGGGGGAACGGTGATCCGCCCGGACGCGATCTTGGCAAGTTCATCTGCCTCCTCGTTGTACCGGCGGGGTACATGATTGAGCTCGATGCCGTGGAACTTGTCTTCGAGGGCCCGCACGGCCTTGCAGTAGGCCTCCATCTTGTCGTCGTGGCAGCTCGCGTTCTTCATGACTTGGTCGATCACGAGCTGCGAGTCCCCTCGCACGTCGAGGCGCTTGATGCCCAACTCAATGGCGATTTTGAGGCCGCGAGAGGAGGGCCTCGTATTCCGCCATGTTGTTGGACGCGGGGAAGTGGAGGCGCACTTTGCGTAGCGCATGTGCTCCCCGAGGGGTGACACGAAGAGCGAGGCCCGCGCCCGCTCCCGTCTTCATCACCGAGCCGTCGAAGAACAGAGTCCAGCACTCTGCTTGAATTTGAGGGGGCGGCAGCTGTGTGTCCGTCCACTCAGCGACGAAGTCTGCTAAGATTTGCGATTTGATGGCCTTGCGCGGAGCATAGGCGAGCGTTTCGCCCATCAACTCCACGGACCACTTGGCAATTCTGCCTGCCGCATCGGGGTTGCGAATGATCTCTCCTAGCGGGAAGGAAGAGACCACCGTAACTGGGTGGGCCTCGAAGTAGTGGCGGAGCTTGCGCCGCGCGAGGACTACCGCGTACAACAGCTTCTGGACCTGGGGGTAGCGCGTCTTCGTGTCCGACAGGACCTCGCTGATGTAGTAGACCGGCCTCTGCACGGGCAGGGCGTGTCCTTCCTCCGTGCGCTCCACAACGATCACGGCGCTGACCACCTGGGTGGTTGCGGCCACGTAGAGTTGGAGGGGCTCGCCGTCTTGTGGCGGCGTAAGGATTGGGGCGTGCGTCAGAGATGCTTTTAGCTTGTCGAGCGCTTCCTGGGCCTCGGCGGTCCAAGAGAAGCGCTCGTGCTTCTTGAGCAGCCGGTAGAGGGGCGGGCCCTTCTCCACCGAGCCTCGAGACGAAGCGGCTCGGGGCGGCAAGGCACCCCAGCACCTTCTGCACCCCTTTGAGGTCTCGAATTGGACCCATTCGCTCGAGGGCCACGACCTTTTCAGGATTGGCCTCGATCCCCCGCTGGGAGACGATGTACCCTAGGAGCATGCCCCGCGACACTCCAAAGACACATTTTTCGGGGTTGAGCTTGACTCCGTTGGCCCGCAGGCAACTGAATGCGATGCCAAGATCGCTGACCAGGTCGTCCGCCTTCCTGGTTTTGACGACGATGTCGTCTACGTAAGCCTCGACCGTTCGCCCGATATGGTCCCCAAAAACGTGCTGCATGCAGCGCTGATATGTTGCGCCCGCGTTTCGAGGCCAAAAGGCATCGTGACGTAACGAACGTCCCGAACGGTGTGATGAACGAAGTCGCGAGCTGGTCGGACTCCTTCATTTTTATTTGGTGATAGCCCGAATAGGCATCAAGGAAACAGAGTAGTTCACACCGGCGGTGGAATCAATGATCGATCTATGCGCGGCAAAGGAAAAGGAACTTTTGGACATGCTTTATTGAGACCGGGTGTAGTCAATACACATCCTCCACTTCCCATTTTTCTTTTTTACAAGCACGGGATTAGCCAACCATGTCGGGTGGAACACTTCCTTGATGAATCCGGCCTCGAGGAGCTTCCGCAGCTCCACTCCGATCGCCCGTCGCCGTTCCTCGTCGAAGCGGCGCGGCCGCCGCCGACCGCCGCGAGCATTAGGCGAGATATCAAGGGAGTGCTCGGCGACCTCCCTCGGAATGCCTGGCATGTCCGAGGGGCTCCACGCGAAAACGTCGGCGTTGGCGCGGAGGAAGTCGACGAGCACTGCTTCCTATTTAGGTTCGAGGGTCGGCTGACCCTCAAAGCCTTGCCCTCGGGGGCCGATGGGTCGAGAGGGACCCCTTTGGTTTGCTCGGCGGCCTCGAATGTGCCGACGTGCTTGGTGGCGGAGGCGAGGTCGTCGTTGACCATCTTCTCCAGGCGTGTTTACCAGCGCTTCATCCAGCGCTAGCGCCTCTGCATGTTCCACGCACTCGACATCGCAGTCGAATGCATGCTCGATCGACGACCCGACGGTGATGACGCCGTTTGGACCCGGCATCTTCATCTTCAGGTACGTGTAGTTTGGGACTGCCATGAACTTGGCATAGCATGGTCGCCCGAGGATGGCATGGTAGGCCCCTTTGAATCCCACCACCTCGAAGGTGAGGGTTTCCTTGCGGAAATTCTTGGGGGTCCCGAACCAGACGGGCAGATCGATCTGCCCGAGGGGTTGAACCTGCTTTCCGGGCGCGATGCCGTGAAACGGCTTCGTGCTGGGCCGCAGCTGGTCCAGCCCGATCCCCATTAGGCGCAGTGTATGCGCGAAGAGGATATTGAGGCCTATCGCCTCCGTCCATAAGGACCTTCGAAAACCGGGCGTTCCCAATGATGGGATCGACCACCGTGGGGGTATCGGCCGGGTTCGGGATGCGGTTTGGGTGATCATCCCGGCTAAAGGTGATGGCATCCTTCGACCAGTTGAGAAAGGCCGGAGGTGCCCTCTCTGCGGCGAGGACTTCGTGCCGCTCCTTCTTGCGGCTTGCCGGTTGACATGTCGACAGTGGATCCCCCAAAAATGAGGAACACATTTTCGACTGCAGGGAAGCCACCGCGTCGCCGTCGCCCCCATCCTTCTTGGCCTCTCGCCTCCTTCGCGGCGGCACGGCCATAGAACTTCTTGAGCATGTCGCCTTGCTCAAGAGTGTGATTCACGGGGGTCTTGTGGTAGGGGCACGGCTTCTTCATCATGTCGTCGAAAACCCCGGGCCTCGAGGAGCCGGTCGAGGGCCCCGTCGGGCCGGGTCAACGGCGAGGGCCTCGGCGTTGCCGCCGTTGCGCCCCTGCTCGCGCGCCTCGCGGCGCGCTTCTTCCCCTTCTTGCCCCGCTTGTCGTTGCGGCGCGGCTCCTTGGACCCGCTCGCCCTCCGCGGGCGTGTCCTCGGAGCGCTTGCCCCTCTTGCCATCGAAAATTGCCCCCACGGCCTCCTCTCCGGAGGCGAAGCTGGTGGCAATGTCGAACAGCTCGTTCGAGTCCGTGGGCGGGCAGCGTCCCAGCTCGCGCACAAGGTCCCGGCACGTGGTGCCCTCGAGGAACGCGTGCACGATCTCGGATTGTGCCACGCTGGGGAGCTCTGTGCAGCGCTTGGAGAAGCGCCGTATGAAGTCCCGCAGGCGAGTCGCCCGGCTTCTCGCGTGCGGAGCGCGCATCCCGAGGAGTTCCCGGGGGCGCACGTATGTGCCCCGGAAGTTGCCCACGAAAGTGTGGACTAGATCGTCCCGGTTGTGGATGCGGGTCGGCGGGCAAATGCTCGAGCCATGTCCGGGCCGCGTCGCCCAGATGCAGGGGCAAGTTGCGGATGATCACTTCGTCGTTGGTGGCCCCGCCCAGCTGACAGGCCAGGCGGTAATCGTTTAGCCAGACACGAGGGTCCGTCTCCCCGTTGTATTTGATGATCGTCGAGGGCTGACGGAAGCGCTGGGGGAACGCCGCCGTGCGGATCTCTCGGCTGAACACTCGGGTGCCCGGGGGCTCCGGTGTTGGGGAGCGATCCTCACCGCTGTCGTAGCGTCCACCCCTTCGAGGGTGGTAGCCCCTCGGCCGCTCGCGCGTCCGCCTTGCCGGTGCGCCCGGCGTTGATGACGTTGCGGGCGTCGCCATCCAGCGCCTGCGTGTGTCGAGGAGGCGTTCCTTGGCCGGCGTGCGTCCCCGGTCGGCCAGGGTCGACCCGCATGCACCGAGGGTTCGCCCCCTGGTGCCGGATCATCACCCCGCGCGTCCCCCTGTTGGCGGATGCGCGAGGCCGAGCTTTCGGCCTGCTGGACGGCCGCTTGCTCAAGGAGGGTTTGCACCTCGCGGTGCATTTCTCGAGCCTCGGGGGTCGAGGGTGCCGGCATGGCGCGCAGTAGTGTAGCGGCGGCGATGAGTTTTTGGCTCGCTCGCGGTGGAGTATCCGCGTGGTCGACGTTGGGGATAGGGTTGAGGCGGTCGCGGACTTGACCCGCCTAACTCCCGTGCGCGTTCGCCGCGCGCGGAGGCCTCTCCCGCCATCGAGGCGCGGAGCGCCGCACGGTCCCGTACTCCTGCGCGGCTTGGCCTCAAGCTCACGAGCTTGGGCCGGCCGCGCGTCGACGTCGGCCCCGGCGGGTGCGCTTGGCCCCGCGGCCGGGCGCGTGGCAACCCCCGGGGCGGCGTGACTTCCCCATCTCCGGCGCCCGCCGCACCGGCGGCGTTGGCCGGGTCGTTGGTGATGACAGCGCAGCATTCCCGCGTGGGGTCGTAGCTCCCAGTGCTAGAGTCGTCGGAGCGACCGAACCGCAGTCCGTGGCGTCGAGGAAGCGCCTGAACGCGACTGGGTCCGGCACACCAGAGAAGTCCCACTCCGCGTACCCATGACGGTTGGCGGGTGGCATCGTGTCGACGGAGCCCAGGGACGACTCGTCCGCTGCTGAAGCGCCGGGATCCCCGGCGACGAAGACGTGCCGACCGGGCGGAACCCTCGCGCATCGTCGTGTTGACGTTGGCGTTGTAGGCCGTAGTGGCGCCACGCAGCCCCGATGGGGACGCGTGGCCCGAGACCGCGCGCGGTCCCGCCGGGGCGGTGGCGGCCGTCGTGACGGTGGGCGCACCGCGGCCGGGCGGCGGCGCGCTCGCCCGCCGCCGCTCGGACCGCGCCCGACGCGAGCGCGGCCCGGAGCGGCGACGGCGTCGTGGCGTCGACGGACCCCGCGCATCCGTGCCTGCAGTACCGCGCCGGTGTCGTGCGTGCGGCGGTGACCGCAGCGGACCCCCGGCCTCCCGCCGCGCGCGTAGCTCCTCACGGTTGGTGAGGCGCATGAGATAGCCATTCCCCGTGGCCTGGAAGTTCAAGTCCCCGAAGCGGATCTCGAGCCCGGCCGGAAGGGGGTCTGAGCTACCCATGTTGTAGCGGGTGCTACGGTACTCAGTGCGAATCACCATGGAGGGAGTCAGCGAAATGACCTTAGGCGCTCGGAAGCCCCACGGTGGGCGCCAACTGTCGGTGCGAATATGGTCCCGACACTAACCAAGGTAGATAGCGCCTAAGTTTATCCCTCTATGGTCGATGCCAAGCAACAAATGACACAAGGATTATCCCGGTTCCCGCCGAGGGGGGCCGTACGTCCAGCGCGTGGTGTGCTCGTGGCACTATATTGCTCGGCACCGGGGGTGCTTGTAGTGGGGCAAGTACAAGCAAGGTGGGAGAGGAAGCGTGGCTTCCAAGTCCCTGGTGAGTGGCTGGAGATGTTATGGGAGAATAAGAGAGTGAGTGCACAGTGAGCTGTGTTCTTCCGGATTTGTCCGAACTCCTCTGAACTCGTCCCCCCGCGGCTGGGGGCTCGCCTCCCCTTTTATAGGCCAAGGGGGCGGCGAGTTACATGCACGCCGCGCTACCTAGCTACGTGTGGGAGCACGTCGTGCTATGGTGTAGAATGGGCGGCTGTCCGGTTGATCTTCGCTGCGATCCGGCCATGATGGCCTACCTTGTACCCGAACGAAGGCGGTTCGAGGGTAGGAGGCGGCGGATGGCGATGGCGCCCACGATAGGCTTCGAGGGGAGGTGCCGATGATGGGCGGTACGGGGTACGGGGAGCGGGTGGAACGGCGTTCCTTCCCAATGAGCTCGTGGTGGCGGAGTGGTTGCCGCGGTGCCGGGCGTGCGCCGCGGAGTCGAGCGTGCGCCCGCACGCGTGGGTACGGCGGCCGCGCCGTTACGGTGACCGGGATGGCCACCCACCGGCCTAGCGCCCCTCACCTAACCTGCAAGGTCACGGGAAAGTGGAATCGAGGATGCGCCCGGCCCCCTTTCGAGGGTCGGGCGCGTTAGTCGTACAGCGGCGTGCGCACGGTGTCACGGGACTGACACCGGCCGTACCGCACAGTCCATCCCACAGTGGCGGGGATGGGCTCCTTCCCTGGGGAGTTGGTGCGGCGGCACGGGCGTGAGCCCGGGCGCATGATGGCGCCGTCCCGCGGCGTCGGGGCGTTAAATGCCCAAGTACGGGGCCGGCGCGCGCGTGCGGGGCGCCCGTGATCGTGGCGGGCCCCCGCCGAGGGCGGAGCGGACCCTCGAGCGAGGCGGGACTCGCTCGAGGGGGAGCGCGCCCTCGGCGGGCGGGGCCGCTCGAGGGAAGGGTCGCCCCTCGAGCGGGGGCGGAACCTGTTCGAGGAGGGAGTTGCCCCTCGAACGGGGGCGGAGCCCGTTCGAGGAGGAGCATGCCCTCGGGCGAGGCGGAGCCTGCTCGAGGGGTCTTCCTAGGCGGGCCGCCTTGGTGGGCCTCCGGAGTCCTGCTGCGTGGGCCGTGTCCTGCAGGGTTAGTTTCCTGCATGGTTAGGCTTAGCTTATATGGATGCGGGAATTTAAGTAGGGGTTCCCCCATTGTTTGAGGGGACCCCTGGGGCGGTCCCCGACAAGGCCTTTAAGAGGCAAGATGGTGAGGGACTTGGGGCAAACAAGGTTGGTGAGGGAAGTGGAGAGAATATCCCGGAGCCACCAAAAACCCACCACAAAAATGATTTCCCTCCAAAACCCAACCATCTTAGGAACCGACTAGACACAACCCCAGCTCCACCTATATTTCCTACACCCACAAATGATCTCCGAAGGCCTATCAAGTTTGTGAGCACTTCCGGGAAAGTGTTCTTTGGGAAAGTGAGTGAGAAGGCAAGTGAGGAGAAATCGGTGGAGGAGTTGATTGGAGAGAAACCAAGCGAGCAGCCCCAATCCAAGCCAAAACCTAAGCTTGTGAGGTTCCGTTGTGGCCATTGTGGGAAAGAGGGTCACAAGGATGAGTTTTGCTTCAAGAGGAAGCGGGAAGAGAGGATGGCAAAGGAGTGGGCGAACAAGGATAGGTACAACCTTCCCCATGGTGTACCTAAGCCTCGTATGCCACTGCCCAGGGGTAAGGCTGTGGTGAGAAGTGTTCCGGCATGGGGAGATGCGAGTTCCCGCAGCCGAGGAGCAGTTCTGGAGGGGGCGGTCAGACCGTCCCGGCTAGGCGGTCGGACGGCCCGGCCCGAGGGGGGGGCGGTTAGGACCGGCCCGGCTAGGCGGTTTAACCGCCCCCCCGCACTCCGGGCGGAGTGGTTTTCGAGGTGGTGCGTCGAGAGGGTTCGTGTCCGGGAGGTGGGAGTTGCCGGTGGTTGGTCCGGAGAGACAACGGGTGGTCGGTTGCTAGGCATTCTCCCCCTCGAGTTCACTACGGGGATGGGAGGAGTCGTAGCTTTGAGAAGGAGAGGAGGGACGTTCCACGGGTTGTCTTCCGTGGTTTTGGTCCTCCTCCAGGCAGTGAGGGGTGGTTTCCTCGGAGTGGCTACCGAGGTGGTGTTCGTGGTGGTGGTTATGGTAGGAAAGATGGCTTGATGTGTGCTAACCCCACTTTCGAGCAAATGGCTCGGCACTGGTTTTCCTCTTTTGGTACTAACCCCAGTGTTGAGTCGTTTGTTCGCTCACGTGCTTGTTTTTGAATTTCAGGTGGGAGACTTGAAGAACATTTGGTTGATTGACTCGGTTGTTCGAGGCATATGACCGGAGACGGGGGGTGGTTCTCAAGTCTCGTCCCGTGGTTACGAAGAGGTACATCACCTTTGGGGACAATGGGCGTGGGCGTGTGCTTTCGAAGGTGAGATCAAAGTGAGTGACAAGATCACTCTAAGGTGTGTTGCTCTTGTTCAATCGCTGGGGTACAATTTGCTTTCTGTGTCCCCGTTGTTGGATGAGGGCTTTGAGGTGTTGTTTCGGCCAGGTGGTTCTCGGATTTTGGACTCTCGAGGGGACCTTGTCTGTATGGTCGTTCCCGAGGGTCAGGTATTTCGTGCTGATTTTTCTCGGTCTTCGGGTGTGGAGCGTTGTTTCTCGGCTGGGTCTTCGAGTGAGTTGTGGAAGTGGCATAGGAAGTTGGGTCACTTGAGCTTTGACCTTTTGTCTCGCTTGAGTAAACTCAATTTGGTCCGAGGATTGCCACGGTTGAGGCTTGAGAAAGAGTTGGTTTGTGCTCCGTGTAGGCATGCCAAGATGGTGGCCTCTTCTCACCCGCCTCTCACCGATGTGATGATGAGCGTCCATGCGAGCTGCTCCATATGGACCTTGTTGGCCCAGCTCGTGTGCGATCTGCGGGTGGGAAGTGGTATGTCCTTGTTGTGGTGGACGACTATTCTCGATATGCATGGGTGTTCTTTCTTGAGGAGAAGGGGGAGACGTTTGGTTTTGTTCGAGATCTAGTCTTGAGGTTGAGGAACGAGAGGCACGGAGATGCCATACGAGCTATCCGCAGTGATAATGGCTCAGAATTCAGAAACTCTCGTTTTGAAAATTTTTGCCATGACTTGGGTCTTGAGCACTAGTTTTCGAGTCCGTATACGCCTCCCCATAATGGTGTTGTGGAAAGGAAGAACAGGACCTTGTGCGAGATGGCTCGGACGATGCTTGATGAGCATAAGACTCCGAGGAGGTATTGGGCTGAGGCGGTGAATACCGCGTGCTATGTGTCGAACAGGATATACCTCAGAGTGCACAAGAAGAAGACATGCTATGAGCTGATGCATGGTCGCACACCCAAGGTGAGTCACTTCCATGTCTTTGGTTGCAAGTGTTTCATTCGAAGAAAGGCGGGGAAGTTGGATAAGTTTGAGGCTAGGTCCGTCGATGGCATTTTCTTTGGTTATGCATCTCATTCTAGAGCATATCGTGTGCTCAATCTTGAAACTAACCAAATCGTGGAGACTTGCGAGGTAACCTTCGACGAGACAGAGCCACGTAGTCGCCTTGTCTTTGAGTGTGCGGGTGATGATGAGCTTGGCGAGGAGATCTTTCGGGAGGAGGAGCATGAACATGGAGATGATGAAGATGGTGGTGCGGTGCCCCCGGCTGAACATGTACCCACTACTTCGACTACGATGATGGATGGACCCCCTGCTACACCTACGACGACAAATCAAGAACGAGGAGAAGCTGATGTTGAGGGGGAGGTAGCTTCGAGGCGAGAACCTCCCCGGCGAGTTCAAGTGGATCACCCAGCTTCGAGGATCATCGGCAACATGAATGAACGCACTACACGGTCGAGGGTTCGAAACAATTCCCACTTTGCTCATACTGCGTAGATTGCTTCTTTTGAGCCCAAAGACATTGGACACGCACTATCTGATCACAATTGGGTTAATTCGATGCATGAGGAGTTGGAGAACTTTGAGAGGAATCAGGTGTGGGAGTTGGTTGACCCTCCCCCAGGGTGTAAGCCGATTGGTACAAAGTGGGTGTGGAAGAACAAAGAGGGAGAGAAGGGTGAGGTTGTGAGAAACAAGTCGAGGCTTGTTGCTCAGGGGTTCAGTCAGAAGGAGGGGATCGACTACGAGGAGACCTTTGCTCCCGTAGCCCGTTTGGAGGTGATTAGGATCCTTCTAGCTTTTTCCGTGGCTAAAGGGTTCAAGTTGCACCAAATGGATGTGAAGAGTGCTTTCCTGAATGGTGTGTTGGAGGAAGAAGTGTATGTGAGGCGGCCCTCGGGGTTTGAGAGTGAGAAGTACCCCCACCGGGTGTACAAGTTGAGGAAGGCGTTGTATGGGTTGAAGCGGGCGCCTAGAGCTTGGTATGGCAAGGTTGAGGGGGTTCTTGTTTGAGAGAGGTTTTGAGATGGGGAAGGTCGATCGACCTTGTTTTTGCCGAGGCGGGGGCAGAGATATCCCGATTGTGGCGGGTGTACGTGGATGATATTGTCTTTGGTGGCTCGTCTAACTCTCTTGTTGCAAGGTTTGCGGATGATATGAGCGGGGAGTTTGAGATGAGCATGATGGGTGAGTTGCGGTTCTTCCTCGGGCTACAAATCAAGCAATCAAAGGAAGGAACATTTATGCACCAGGCTAAGTACACCAAGGACATTGTGAGGAAGTTCAAGATGGAGGACTCCAAGGCTATGACGACGCCGATGAGTACGACTACAGCTCTTGATGCGGACGAGGAAGGTGAACACGTGGACCAGAAGGAGTACCGGAGCATGATCGGGTCACTCCTCTACTTGACGGCGACGAGACCGGACATACAGTTCTCGGTGTGTCTGTGCGCTCGTTTTCAAGCGTCTCCGAGGACTTCGCATCGGCAAGCGGTGAAGAGAATTTTCAGGTACTTGCGTCACACTCCCGACTTCGGCCTTTGGTACTCCGCGTCCTCTTCTTTGGCGCTTCATGGCTTTTCAGACGTGGATTTTGCCGGGTGTCGGTTGGATAGGAAGTCCACTTCTGGGACTTGCCAGTTTTTGGGTTCCTCTTTGGTGTCTTGGTCTTCCCGCAAGCAGTCGAGTATTGCTCAATCCACGACCGAGGCTGAGTATGTTGCCGCTGCTAGTTGTTGCTCACAGCTCCTTTGGATCACCTACACCATGAGTGACTTTGGTGAGGAGTATACCCATGTCCCACTTCAATGTGATAGCACCAGTGTCATAAGTGTTGCAAAGAACCCAGTGCTCCATTCCAAAACTGTCGGGCATACACCCCGGGTACTCATGCAAGGAAGGAAGAAGAGTAGAAGACGGACTCCTAGTAGAATTCCCCTGTACTCCTACTAGGACTCGCTCTGTGTAATCCTACTAGGACTCCTGCCTTGTAACCGACTAGGACCCGCCCCCTGGACTATATAAAGGAGGGCCGGGTACCTAGCTGAGCATCCAATCCCTCCGGGGAACAACACCAAGCGCAGGGCGCAATACTACCGCAAACAGGACGTAGGGTGGCTATTCCGGCTACCCGAACCTATATAAATCTCGTGTCTTGTGTCCTTGCGCAGACCTTCGAGTTCTCGGTCTCCCGATCACGATCCTCACCGCACAATCGACTGCCCCGGGTACCCCTTGGTAGGTTTGCCGGTCTAAAACACCGACAGCTAGCGCGCCAGGTAGGGGTGATCATCACCACCGGGCGAATTCGAAGGACCCTCGTCAACAAGATCAATCTACTCGTCGACTCGCCGAGATCCATTGAAGCAAGTCGCCTTGCTCTTGTCAAAGCGTAATCAATTTTCCTACGCCGCGCTTCCGGTTGCTTCGGCACGTCGCGCGGCTCGTTACGCGGCTCATCGCGCCGCTCGTCGTCGACTACTTCATCTTTGCCGCGCGTCCGGGTGCCTCGGCACGTCGCACGGCTCGCCGCGCCGCTCGTCGACTACTCCGCCTCACCCGGGCTCGTCGTCGACTACTTCGTTCGCGCGCGCGTCCCGGGTGCCTCGGCACGTCGCGCGGCTCGTCACGCGGCTCGCCGCGCGCGCTCGTCGACTACTCCGCCTCACCCGGGCTCGTCATCGACTACTTCGTCCGCGCGCGCGCGTCCGGGGTGCCTCGGCACGTCGCGCGGCTCGTCACGCGGCTTGTCGCGCCGCTCGTCGTAGACTACTCGTCGTCGACTACCTCGTCTCCGGCCGCACGCGCTCTACGTCGACCTCGCCGTGCGCTGCGACTACTCGTCTCCGGCCGCACGCGCTCTATGTCAACCTCGCGCGTGCACCGCGCGTCCGAGTGCTTCGGCACGCCGCGCGGCTCGTCACGCGGCTTGTCGCGCCGCTCGTCGTCGACTACTCGTCGTCGACTACCTCGTCTCCGGCCGCATGCGCTCTACGTCGACCTCGCCGTGCGCCGCGACTACTCGTCTCCGGCCGCACGCGCTCTACGTCAACCTCGCCGTGCACCGCGCGTCCGAGTGCTTCGGCACGTCGCGCGGCTCGTCACGCGACTTGTCGCGCTGCTCGTCGACTACTCCGCCTCGCGCAAGCTCGTCGTCGACAACTTCACCTCCGCCGCGCGTCCGGGTGCCTCTGCACGTCGCGCGGCTCGTCACGCAGCTCGTCGCGCTGCTCGTCGTCGACAACTCCGCCTCGCGCAGGCTCGTCGTCGTCGACTACTTTGCCTCCGCCGCGCGTCCGGGGTGCCTCGTCACGTCGCGCGGCTCGTCTTGCGGCTCGTCGCTCCGCTCATCGTCGACTACTTCAGGCTCGTCGTCGACTACTTCACCTCCGCCGCGCGTCCCGGTGCCTCGGCACGTCGCGCGGCTCGTCACGCGGCTCGTCGCGGCGCTCGTCGTCGACTACTCCCGCCTCGCGCAGCTCGTCGTCGTCGACTACTTTGCCTCCGCCGCGCGTCCGGGTGCCTCGGCACGTCGCGCGGCTCGTTTCTTGCGGCTCGTCGCTCCGCTCATCGTCGACTTCCCTTCGAGGCTCGTCGTCGACTACTTCACCTCCGCCGCGCGTCCGGGTGCATCGGCACGTCGCGCGGCTCGTTACGCGGCTCGTCGCACTGCTCGTCGTCGACTACTCCGCCTGCGCGCAGCTCGTCGTCGACTACTTCGCCTACGCCGTGCGTCCGGGTGCCTCGGCACGTCGCGCCGCTCGTCGTCGACTACTCCGCGCGCGCAGTCTCGTCATCGACTACTCCGTGCGCCGCGACTTCGTCTTGCGGCCACGCTGGCTCTACTTCAGCCACGCCGTGGGGTGCGACTACTTGTCTCGCGGCAACACTGGCTCTACTTCGAGTACGCCGCGCGCCGCCACGACGTCATCTTCCCCGGTCGCATCGCGTCGACCATTCATCTCGACTAGTTTTCCAAACTAGTCGAGAACGGCAGTCACGCCCCCAACAACTAGTCGGAATCAACTCTGACTAGTCGACTTCAACAACAACCGTCGCGGCTCCATCGCCGATCGCCACGGCTTCATCTACAAGTACGCCAGAAGCAACGGCCTAAGTCATTTATCTAAATGATTACTGTTTTCTTGGCTTGTTCTCCTCATCATATAGGACTGCTTGCCGACTACTCATTTGTGTATGCTTCTCGGCGGGTTTTCACGGGAGCTACACTCTGCTGACTACTCTTGGGGCATATCAATCAAGTCGCCGCGAGTCTACTTCATCAACTCGGGGGCTATCCCTAGGAGGCAGTTTCTAAAGTCCGCTACGCGCGGCAATCTAAAGTCGACTTCTAAAGTCGACTTCTAAAGTCGCATTCTAAAGTCGACTCCGGTCGCATCTTCGCCTGCTTCGATGGCATACTACGTGTGTAAGCTTCGATGGAACCTAGCTGTAAGCGGCCCTCGGGTCCTGGCGACGATGGAACCTAGCTGCACGTGGTCTTCACGCTCTGTACCATGGGTCCAAGTGCCCTAAGTACTCGCGCCCCGTACCTTGGGTCTGAAATCCATGGCTCAGGTACTCAAGCCCACTCCGGTGGCACAAGCCCGCTCCGGCGGCAACTGTACCTTGGGTCTGAAATCCATGGCTCGGGTACTTAAGCCCACTCCGGTGGCACAAGTCGACGCTAACGGTCGCATCCAAGCCCATTCCGGTGGCACAAGCCCGCTCCGGCGGCAACTGTACCTTGAGTCTGAAATCCATGGCTCAGGTACCTAAGCCCACTCCGGTGGCACAAGCCGACTCCGGTCGCAATCTTAAGCCCGCTCCGGCGGCAAAACTACTCGTTTTCTCTGATTTTTATTCGCTTTGGCTTTCCGGAAAGTGCTTTTCGTTTTTTGCATCCTAAAGTCGACTTCTAAAGTCGCATATCAAAGTCCGCTCTACGCGGCATCCTAAAGTCGACTTCTAAAGTCGCATATCAAAGTCCGCTCCGCGCGGCACAAAGTCGACTTCGGTTCTCAAGTCGCATCTCAAAGTCCGCTCTGCGCGGCAACTAAAGTTGACTTCGGATTTCAAGTCGCATATCAAAGTCCGCTCCGCGCGGCAACTAAAGTCGACTTCGGTTCTCAAGTCGCATCTCAAAGTCCGCTCCGCGCGGCAACTAAAGTCGACTTCGGATTTCAAGTCGCATCTCAAAGTCCGCTCCGCGCGGCACAAAGTCGACTTCGGTTTTTAAGTCGCATTCTAAAGTCCGCTCTGACGCACGACTACTTCTCAAGCTCCACGGCTCTACGCCAAACTCGCTACTTGGAATCTCTCCGGCTCGGGGGCTACTTGAAGATAACTTCAAAGATGCTTCGCTCGCTCTCAAGCTCGGGGGCTCCTCACCAATCACTACTCGACGTGGCTCATACAACTCTCTTATCTCGGGGGCTACACGCTGCAAGAGTACTCGGATGATGGCTTCGCGAACACTGAAGACCCTTGGATTGATTACCTAATCATTTCAAGGCTCGGGGGCTGCTATGCTACACCCATCATTCAAATTTTTTCAAGACTAATGAGCTGTACCACCTTCCAGCCTCGCGGCAGTTCAAGTACTATTGAAGACTTCTCCAAGCAGTACTCAAGGACGCTCAAGAACTACTCGAAGAGGCTTCAAGACTACTCGAACTACTACTCTCGACTCCAACGTGCTCGGGGGCTTGTCGGGCATACACCCCGGGTACTCATGCAAGGAAGGAAGAAGAGTAGAAGACGGACTCCTAGTAGAATTCCCCTGTACTCCTACTAGGACTCGCTCTGTGTAATCCTACTAGGACTCCTGCCTTGTAACCGACTAGGACCCGCCCCCTGGACTATATAAAGGAGGGCCGGGTACCTAGCTGAGCATCCAATCCCTCCGGGGAACAACACCAAGCGCAGGGCGCAATACTACCGCAAACAGGACGTAGGGTGGCTATTCCGGCTACCCGAACCTATATAAATCTCGTGTCTTGTGTCCTTGCGCAGACCTTCGAGTTCTCGGTCTCCCGATCACGATCCTCACCGCACAATCGACTGCCCCGGGTACCCCTTGGTAGGTTTGCCGGTCTAAAACACCGACGAAAACCAAACACATAGAAGTGAGGTATCATTTTCTGAGAGACAACGTAGAGAAAGGGAAGATAGTTTTGATCCATGTACCCACACATGATCAACTAGCCGATATTTTCACCAAACCCCAAGATCAAGCAACTTTCACTCGTTTGCGGGGGGAACTTGGTGTGTGTTTGATTTCTTGAGTTGGGTGTGTGGGAGCTTTCTTTTGCCGGTGGTGTCGAGCCCGTTTTGCCACCCCTCGAGGAGCCGGTGGTTTGTGAGCTTTGTGTGTGGGAGCTCCTTTGTAGCATATGTATAGCTTTCTTTTGTGCATTTCTTGCATTTGGCATTGCATATGTAACATGATGTATAGGCATCCTTGTATCTTAGATTGCATGCATTTTGTATCATATGCATTGGATAGGAAAAGCTTCTCCTATATACATTGTTCACCATGGGTTGCTATATATGTTCTTGTGAGCTTGTTTGGTATGCTACGGTTAGTTTGGCTTAGCTCTTGATGATCTTGTTGAATGATCCATGGTTGATGGCTAATCGTTTTGAAAAATGTCACCTATATGCTCTCTCATGTGTAAATGCCTATATATGATCTTGACATGTTTTAGTGGCTTTGCTATGCTTAATTTGTGGTTGGATAGCTAGTTTATTGATCATATGGGGCCAAAGGCTCATTTGCCATCATGAATGTTTAGCCCTCTTGCTTCATCTTGTGGAGGGGCATAAGTTCCTTTTTGTCGCAAAGACATTTCATGTACCAATCATAAATCTGAAAATGAAATGAAAAATGCTTGGAAAATATGCTCCCATGTCATATGTGCTGATTTTAAATTTGCTTTGGGTGCTAAACCGTTGCATGATGCCTACCAATGAGAAGTCTCATACATAGAAGTAGGCACATGGCTCGGTGGCTTTGACATGACATCAGGTGCTTTTGGGTGTTTATGATGGTCTTATGATTAGAATGCTTGTCCTAGCATGAAGTTTGAGTGCCTTTGCCATTTTGATATGTTTTGCTCATGTTTAGGTTTTTGCTTATGAGAGAGTAACTTTTCGCAAAATTACTCAAATCCTTTTTAGCCTTGTCCAATGGTTGTGAAACTTGGTGATCACGTAGTTAAGGTCATTACGAACCTATCGAGTATCTAACTTGCTCATTTGGCCTTGTGTAGCTCATTGTGATGAATTTTGTATATTCGAGAAGCTATATGTTGTAAAGTTTCGCATTTTGCCTGGATTCATGCATTGTCAACAAGGGGGAGAAGTTTGTGCATGCTTTGGGCACCTGGGAGTGTTTGGAAGGTGTTCCAATTGGTTCGGGCAATTTTTGAGCAGTTTGGTGCAGGGCCGGTCTCTTGGGGCGGTCTAACCGCCCCCCAGGCGGTCAGATCAGGCACAGGCAGTCTAACCGCCCTGTACAGGCGGTCTAACCGCCCTGGGCAGTGTGAGAAGGTTTTTGCTCTTTGGTGCATTCCTGCGTTGCATTGCTGCATTTGTTCAAGGGGAGTGTGCTTTGGCTCAGGGGGAGCTTGCATATGTGCAGGGGGAGCTCTTTGTGGTGCTTGAGCATTGCTTTGGTGTTTTGCGCTCTTTGCTTGAGCTGTGTTTTGTCTCGGATGTGTCGAGCCGTTGCCCTTGCCTAAGGGGTCCGAGACTTCTCTTCTTCAAGTGATCTTGCTCTTTGCCTTTGTTTGGCTTTCGATCGTTTGTTGGAGTTTCTTTTTGTTCGTTTCTTTTCTTTTCCTTTTCTCTTGTGTTACTTCATGTGAGTGTGTTGTCAATGCACTCATCAAGGGGGAGATTGAGGACCATGTGTGGTTTGAGGACCGATGGATGGTCGCTCCCTTGTGTGATGAGTGATTGACAACGTTGTGTGGACTGATTCTTGGCTAAGTATTGCAGGTGCAGGTTGCGGCTTGACTCATGTTGGTGCAGGTGAAGAACAAGCGCGAAAGGTCGTTGCCGGTGAGGCCTCCAGGTGTGGAGAAGACAAGTAGGCTTCGTTCGAGGGACCCGGTGGCCAGCGGGGTCAAGTGCGGGCCGCATGGTGGCATGAACAGCAAGATGAAGTCGTGGACGGTTTCTTGGTAGAGCCTCAAAACCAAGGCCGAGCCGGGACTACGTGGGAGCCGAGTCATGAGTGGAGATTGGCGGAGGCTACACCGAGTTCGCAGGGTTTGCAGTGGTTCACCAGAAAACCACTGGGTTACTCGGTTGAGCCACAAAACCGAGGCCGAAGACTCGACGAGGAGGTGCGGCCACCCAGTCCGATTCAACCGCCCAGGAGGGGGCGGTCGGACCGCCCGGGGGCCGGTCAGATCCCCCGGCCGGTCTAACCGCCCAGGGGGGCGGTCTGACCGCCCTGGCCGCCGGTGCCGAGAAGCTTCGAAGCGGAGGACACGCGTCGGGATCGCAAGGCTTGCGTCGAGGCTAAGCAGGTTGCGGTCGCCGGCATCCGTCCGATGGTGAAGACATGAAGACTTCCAAATCCGCCCTCGAGGGGCATGTATCCCTAGTTATTAGTGAAGGGTAGTTTAGTCTTTTGGGTGCCTCCATATATACTCATTGGATGGGTGGATGGCACCAACTCTTGGAACCCTAGCTCATTTGTTTTTCCATTTTCGTTCTCCATTTTCCCTAGTTTTTAGAGGACTAGCTTGAGAGCTTCATGTGAGATCTAGAGAGAGGGATGGATGTTTAGGTGGCAAGCTAGACCTTGTACGAACCTTTCATGGCATGTATAGAAGGTTTGGCGTTGTTCATCATGGTGGTTTTCCCGTCTCTTTTGTGTTGATTTTCGGAGCTCTTTTGGCGGTGTTTTGAGGACGATTTCTTGGGGTTTTTGGTGGGTGTCACGTATGAGGTTCTTGTGCCTCTTTGGCTGGTGACTTTGCCCCCAAATCCCCTTTGAATCGGACTCAATTTGGTGGTTTCTCGAGTTGGGCGAGTTCTTGACCTAGAGAAGCGATTTCTTCGATTCCTCTTGATTGTGAGCGTTTCGGGTCGATTCCTTTGAGGTAGAGGTTGCCCAGGAGGTAACCCAGCTATTCCCGAAGTTTTGCTGCAATCCGTGGAGTGATTCGGGAGATTGGGCGCGAGGAAGTTGAGGTTTGACCCGCGGGTTCGTTTTCTGGAAGGGGCGGTCTAACCGCCCTGGGTGTTTCCGGGTCAAGGTTTTGTCTCGCTGGATTTTCCTCTGTGAGTTTGTTCGCCTTGATCAGAGGAGCGTCTGGGTGAAATTTGGGGTCGTTCTCGTGCTGTTTGCTAGGTGTTCTTGGTTGGAGTTCGTTGCTGGGTACAGGAGGTTAGACCGCCCCTGGTAGCCGGTCTAACCGCCCCTAGGCCCCTGGGTGAAGTTTTGGTTTTCGCCAAGATTTTCTGGTAGCTAGCATGGCCCTGACCAGAGATCTTTGTTGGTGAAATCGGGGTGTGTTTTGGTGCTCGGAAGAGGCGTTTCGGAGGATTTCTTGGTTACCAGGTGGAGGCGGTCTAACCGCCCCCTATACCCGCCCAACCGCCCCCCTCTGGTTAGCCGGCTTTCGAGTTGTTTCCACTGTCGTTGCTGCGTGTGTGTTGTGGTTGCTGGTAGAGTTTGTTCCTAGGACCAGTAGCACTCCAGTGGCTACGTGGTTTTGGCAAACGGAAGGTAGAAGTGCGGAGTGTGTGATTTTGGGGGTTCGACCGAGCTAGTTCGTCTTGTCGGAGTTTCAATCTCCCTCGAGAAGAATTTTTATCGGCTCCCATTCACTCCCCCCTCTCTGGTCGCCTTTTCGGTCCTTCAAAAAGCCGCAGGGAGAGCTTTCGACGTCTTTGTTAAAACAAGATCTTTCAGATCAGCGTCGATATCCTCCATATCCTCCTCCTCTGATCTAATCTCCCCGTCCTCGCGGTTCCCAGATCCACCGGCAGTAGGTGAGATCTTATCTTCGGCAGGTTGGGAAGTTCCTGGTTCTTGAACCTCGGGTTCGGCTGGAAGGCCGATTGCAATCAGTTCTTCGGCCGTCATAGGCCTGGCAGTACTTTTAGTTCGAGCCACCTATTTGACGGTAATACAAGTAAAAAATAAGACGACATTCGTGAATGAAGTTCGCGAAACAAAAGATGCGAATACATTGAAAGGAAGAAATGATTACTAAAAACGAAAAAGTAGTACCTTTGAAAGATCGAGGAAGTCTTGAGGTTGCGAACACTTTGTCACGAAGCGCTTTTCTGCGAAAGTATGAGCAAAAGTTCGTGGAAAGTGAGAAGCCTGTGAAAAGTTTTTACAGCGGCAACTCTCTATTTATAGGGGCGAGGGGGGCAGTTTCAAGAACTCGCCTCGATTCGACCGTTGCGAGATTTCTGGTGGACGCGTGTCCACTCTGACGTTCCGAGGGTGACGTTTTTCACTGAAATTCTAAGATTTTCGTGGAATCGGATCGTCGGAGTCAACCCGCTTCCCCGAGGGGCTAGTGTTGGGGAATTCAAGAAAACCTGTCACCCTCGAAACGTCGGGTGTAATGAAATTCGTGAAATGAGTTTTCAGGAATCTTGAACCTACGAAGCCCCTAAGTCGCGAACTTGCGAAGATCTGGAATTTGGAACCTGCGAAACTCGGGAGTCGGAAACTTGCAAAAATCTGGAGTCTTGAACCTACGAAGCTCTTGAGGCCGCGATCCTGTGAAGACCTGGAATCATGAACCTGTGAGACCATGAAATCGGGAGTCTGTGGAATTCAGGAATCCGCTGAAGTCCGAGTTCGGAAGTCGCGTGTTGACGGTTAATAGTTATATTAAAGTTCGTTTAGACTTGCAAGCGGACAAGTCTCCCGTTGTAGTCAAGGGACCCTTCTTCCCTCGAGTGGTGAACCCAAGGTATCGAATCCGTGGAACAAATGTGTGACGCAAAAGATGATCTAGTAAAGCCAAGCAACTTCAATCTTCAGTAAAGTGAAACCCTAATGCATCTAGATAAAGAGCACAAAACTAATCTAATCTACTAAAGACTAGAGATAACAAAGATAGATAGGGTAGATAAACCGATCTAGAGAGATCGGGTTAAGCCTTTTGTTGAAGTTCCAAGCAAGAGAAGAAGTAGCAAATCGAATCTTATTAGAAGCCTCATTAAATCGTGGTTTCCCGTCCGACTCCAAAAACGCCCGCCTTTCGGAACCCTCGTTCTATCACAACGTATCCCTACTCATACAGGTAGTCTAGGGCGAGTCCAAGGACAAGTCGAGTTCTTTCGGAAGATCCGGCATGTACCTCTAGCCACCGCGGCTACAAGAGCAACCTATGTGTTGGTGTTTTAGACAGGAGCCGTCGAGTTCGCCATGTGATCTTGGGCGAGAACCCCTACCTGGCGCGCCAGCTGTCGGTGTTTTAGACCGGCAACCTACTAAGGGGAGTACTCGAAGTAGATGAATGTGGCCTCGCCGAGATCGGTAACTCGAAGGAAGAGACACGTGGCACACAATTTAGACAGGTTCGGGCCGCGAGGTGCGTAATACCCTACGTCCTGTATGCTGCGTAGCTCTGGATTGATTGGGTACGATTACAAGATGATGCAAGCAATCTTACGCCGTGAGATGAGATGATGAGAGAGGGGTCCCTGCCTTGCCTTATATAGTCCGGGAGGCAGGGTTACAAGTCGGTTTAGGAAGAGAGTACTAGTCAAGTACATCTAGGAGTCCTCTATACAGTGCGGAACATGTACAACTTCCTAACCGAGTACTTCTCCTCTGTAGTCCTTGTGCTTCACGCCATCAGGTACCGTGCAGCGCAAGTCAAGTAGTCCCAAGGGCCCACCGAGTAGTCGGTCCTGGTACCCACCGAGGTAGTGGGCCCAGGGATGTCCATACGACAAGCCCCCGAGTACTTTGTAGTCGAGAAGGATAGCTTCAAGTAGTCTTGATGGCCTTAACGAGTAGTCCTCAAGCGTCCCCGAGTACTATAAGTCAAAAGTCCTCAAGAGTAGTCGAAGCATCCTGAGGCTGGAATGTACTCCAGCTGATGTTTGAGCAATCCTGAAGTCTTCTCGAGTAGTCCCAAGCGTCCTCGAGTGCTGCCCTTGAAGGTCTTCAACAATGCCCGTATTGTCTTGAAGCCGAAGCTGATATGGAAGTGCGATTGCCCCCGAGCCTTAGGTTGAGTTGTAGACTCTGGTTGAGGGTCCATCTGAAGTTTTGGCAAGAATATCCCGAAAAATCCGGAGAAAAAACCGAAGGACGCGTGGCACGGAGCCCCCGAGCCTTGAGTCGAGTACTTCCTCTCGAATTGAAGGGTCATCTTATAGAATGTGTCCTAAGATGCTCTTGAATCTTACCGCTGAGTAGCCGAGCCCCCGAGGTGAGGCGCGTCGACTAGTTGAAGTTGAAAGGTCACGCGCGGCCGCTGAGTCAGCCGAGCGCAGACTTATCCATCCGACCGTTAGAGGGCCGTTTTGACTTATAAATAGAAGCCAAAAACCCTTAGGGTTTTTCACTCTATGCAGTTGTAGCCATTCCCAGCAGATCTTGGCCAGAAATCGCCACCAGTGCACGCCGCCGCCGCTGAGTGAAGCGTAGATCTGAGTGCGCCGCCGCAGAGAGCCACCACAGTAGCCCCCGAGCGGATGCGCGTGAAGACACCGTGCACCTGGAGGATGGAGCCATCTCCGTCGAAGACTGCAAAGGCCGCCGGCGGAAAGAAGAGGGGCCGTGAGGAGCCCGCCGGATCTGCTGCAGGGACATCACCACCGGTGTCCCCGCCACGGCCAGATACAAACCGCGAATGGAAGAAGTCCAAGGCGAAGACCGAAGACTTGCTGGCTCTTCTCAACAGCGGATTCCTGCGGGAGAAGGAGGTGGACATGTGGAGGGCCACCGCCGGGGATCCGTACCCGATGGAGAAGAATACGGATGAGATCCCGATGTTCGCGCGGTTCGCGAAGCATGGACTATCTCTTCTGGCGAGCGACTTCTTCAAGGGGCTCATGGGGTACTACGGCATCGAGTACCTCAACCTCAACCCCAACAGTATTTTCCACACTGCTGTCTTCGTACATTTCTGCGAAGTTTTTCTGGGGATCAAGCCCCATTGGAACTTGTTCCGCAAGTTCTTCCGGGTGAAGCCGCAACCCAGCGCCAGCAACCCGCGGGTAGTCCGAGGAGCGGGGATCCAGATGCGGGAGGACGCCGCCGAGCAGTACCTCTCATACAAGCTCATAGACTCCAACCAGGACTGGAAGGCCAAGTGGTTTTACGTCACGAACCACCACCCGGGACTGCCGAAGCCCAGCGGGAAGCAGCCCAAGCATCGTCCGTGGTGGAATTCCGAGCCGACGATGCAGGAGGGGATCCAGCTGCCCGAGTTGTTGGCGCGGATCAAGACGCTGAGGGAAGCCGGGCTGAGGGCCGAGCATGTGTCCTTCAGCTTCATGAAGCGCAGGGTGCACCCGCTGATGGCTCGCGACACCCTGGGGTACGAGTACACCGGGGACGACGACACGTCGCGGATGCCTGGAGACGAAGTCGACGACGACGATATTGTTGACAGGCTGGCCCGGATCTTCAAGGATATGCCGCCGTACATGGCGTGCCCCGTACCGGAGTACTCCGCCGTGCGCCCACCAAAGGAGGTAAGTAGCCGCATCCATAGTCGAGTACCTATTCCATGTGAGTAGTCGCACTGATGAGTTGTTTCTTGCAGGATGACTTGAAGAAGTTTGTCTCCGAGCCGTCGCCGCCCCCTCAGGAAGTCGAGGTCCCAGAGGAGGGGAAGGCCAAGGCCAAGGAGCGGCGTGAAGTCGGCGAAGGGGACGACACCGTTGTCGTAGAAGACACGTCCGAGGAGGACGATGACGAGGAGACATTGCAGGACCGCTTCCAACTGCGGTCGAGGTTCAGCCGTCCTGGCCTACCTCATGTCCTTCTCGTTCAGGATCAACCGGCTAGCCTGGAGGCTAGTCTGGCCGCGCCGCCAAGGAGGCCGCACAATGCGTCCCGCAAGCGCGTGGCCAAGAAATTGAAGGTCACTGAGACCACGTCGCAGGAGGTAAGCCGTCTTGGGTAGTGTAGTCGAGTACTGATATCTCGAGTTCACTTGTTGATGAAGAAGTTTCCTTGCTTGCAGGAGTTGCCGCCTACGGAGCCCATTGATCAGGGTGACGAAGGCGAGTGGGACATAGTGGGGGAGGCCGCTGGGAGTCGTAGCCCAGCCCCCACTGTCGAAGAACTCTTGGCGCAGATGGAGCGCTAGCCCCCTACTGCGTAGGAGAGCATGGAACCCGCTGCTGCTGCTGCGGAAGAGGCAGTGGCCGCAGAGACGCGGGAGGAGGCGCCCGCCGAGGCTGGACTGGTGGACATCTCCAGCATCCTCGGCGCCCCGACCGTGACGGTGGTCCGGTCAAGCTTGTAAGTGTTGAATCTTCCCGAGTAGTACTTGATGTGGTAGTCGTACTTGATTGACAACCGGCTTGCGTACTCTGCAGGAAATCGACGGACTTGTCCTGGGAGGAGGATGAACCCTCTGCAGCGGTGGCGGAAGAAGAAACCGCGCCACCCGCTGAGGAGTCTGCTCCCGCCCCCCAGGCGGAGCCCGAAGCGCCGGCCGCTGAGGCTACGTTGCCCGAAGCCAGCGTAGTTGAAGGTGAGTACTCTACTGTGGTTGAGGTGCCTTCGTAGAGTAGTCGTAGTCGCATGTTGACTGATACACTTGTCTTCTTATCAACAGGTGCTGAGGCCGAAAGGAGTGATATCCCATCGGCGGTGCCCGTAGAGGACGTGGCACCGGAGACTCAGAAGGCAGCCGTAGAAGTCTCCGAGCCGATGGAGGTGGCCGCCGGAGAAGCCGCTGCGACGACAGGAGGAGGAGAGGACGACACACCGCCAAAACCCGCTCTGGAGGTGGTCGTCCGCTCACCGGAGATCCGAGACGCGGAGCCCATCCGCTCGGCGCCGATGACCGAAGCCGCTACGAGTAGTCGTGGCGAGACCGAGTTGTTGGCGGACGACCTGGTCGATCCGGCAACGGTGGCCCGGCACATGGAAGCAGTGCGACAAGCCGAACAGTGGATGAAGGTGAGTAGTGATCACCATTGAGTAGTCAATCCCTTAGCGTTGAGTACCCGTTTGATGCGAGTTGTTTGTGCAGGACGTCGCTGAGAGGTCCCGCTTGAAGTCGGAGATGCTTCAAGGGTACGGCGACGCGGTGCTTCAGGCCGAGACACTGGAGGATCAACTCTTGAAGTCCCGGAAGCATGCCGCCGCCATGCAGTCAAAGCTGGATGCCGCCTTCGCCAAGTACCACAATGACATCCAGGAGATGCAGGCAAAGAGCGACGACTTGGTGCGGAAGAACAAGTCGCTCCGCAACAAGAACAAAGGTACACCACTTGTCTTGTTGAGTACTTGTTGGAGGTCGAGAGGTAGTCTAACCCGCTGTGCCTTGTTGTTTGCAGAGCTTGAGACTCGGGTAGAGCAGCTGAAGACTTCAGAGACTGATCTGAAGAATCTCTTCTACCGGGAGCAGGAGGCCCGCCAGGTACTGGAGTTAGATTATAAGGAGCTTGCTTACGAGTGTGACAAGCACATGGAGCTCCGTATTGCATCAGATTGTGACCTCGTCAACTGCTACAAATCATTGCAGAAGCTGAATGAGGATTGCGAGAAGTTGCGGGCCCAACTCAAGGAGCTTGAAGAAGCCGCGCTCCCCATCGCGAGGCTGCTGGTGCCTCATCCTGGTGGTCCCAAGATAGTGCCGCTGGTGGATCGGTTAAAGGAAGCCCCCAGCCGGCTGGCGGCCTACGTGAAGCATCTGGCGAAGTCGATCCCGAACCAGGTGCTAGCCTTCATGAAGTCGTACTTCCCGAAGTCTCCCGTAGACGTAGTCGCAGGTGGACTAGCTGCCAACTGTAGCGACGAGCAGTATGCGGAGCTGCTGGAGCAGATGGCGCCCATTGCAGATCAAGTCGCCAAAAAGCTTAATCTCCAGTAGTCCTGTAACAGTTAGCTCGTAGCAATAGTTGTACAAAAACAATTGTAATTGTTTAAGTATTAATGAAGAAAAGTTTCCATCAATGAGTACTCGTTGTCGCGATCTCAGAGTGCGGAGTCCCATCGTAGAGTTGTCGCGAGTAGTCATACTCGGCAGTAGTCCCGCAGAGGGAAGAAGATAGTAAAGTGATGAACAATCAAACTTTATTACTGAAGAAGTACACCCGGATGGCCAGGGTCGTAGTTACAGAGTAGTCGCCAGGACCCGGAGGCCGCCTACGGCTAAGTAGTGCTAGGGCGTGTAGACACTTACAACAGTAGATCCGTAGGTAGCCGTATAGGCTGGATCTAGGAGTACATGGTCTCTCAGTAGACCGCTGCTAGAGTCCTTTGTCGCTCGTCGCAGCCCAGGATCCGTAGGTAGCCGCATGGGTTGGATTCTGGAGAGGAGTAGCCCGAAGACTGATGCCTGGACCCGGAGGCCGCTTACAGCGAAGAAGTAGTCCGGGGACTAGTGCCCGGACTCGGAGGCTGCTTACAGCAAAGAAGTAGTCCGGAGACTAGTGCCCGGACCCGGAGGCCGCTTACGGCGGAGGGGTCTTGATGTAGTCGCGTAGACTTGAGCCCCAGGGTAGTCGTGTAGACTAGGAGTAGAACCGACAGAGCTAGTCGACGTTCCACGAGTTGTTGACGTCTTCGCCTTCAAGTGTCTGGAGGCGGTAGGAGCCCGGCCCGGTCACCTTTGCGACTGTGAAGGGACCTTCCCAGGGAGAGCTGAGCTTGTGTAGTCCTTCCGTGTTCTAGATGCGACGGAGGACGAGATCGCCAACGTTGAAGGAGTGTTCCTTGACGTTGCGATCGTGGTAGCGTCGGATACCCTCCAGGTACCTTGCTGATTGGACGAGGGCGGCGCAGCGAGCTTCTTCGAGCCTGTCGATGTCAACTCGTCTGTTGTCTTTAGAGACGCCTTCGTCGTAGTGCTCCACTGCTGGTGAATCCCATATGACATCAGCAGGGAGGATTGCTTCGGAGCCGTAGACCAGGAAGTAAGGGGATTGCCCCGTTGGCTTGGAGGGCTGAGTACGTAGCCCCCAGAGTGCATTGGGTAGTTCCTTGATCCAATTGCCTCCTTTAGAGTTAGCAGCGTCGTGTAGCCGCTTCTTGAGAGCGTCGAGCACCATCCCGTTGGCGCGCTCGACTTGTCCGTGGGCCCGAGGATGGGCAACTGAGACGTATCGGACGTCGATCCCGCTGTTCTCGCAGTACTCCCAGAACTGGTGGTTGTTGAAGTTGGAGCCCAGGTCTGTGATGATGCGGTGGGGTAGTCCGTAGCGGTGCACGAGTTCATCCGGAAGTCGAGTACTGTCGCCCTTGGGGCATGTGACCGGCTTGACCTCGATCCACTTGGTGAACTTGTCGATGGCCACCAATACTCGTTGAATCCACCCGGCGCAGCTTGGCGGTGGCCCAATCATGTCGAGCCCCCAGCAAGCGAAGGGCCAGGTTGGCGGTATGGTGACTAGCTTGTAGGCTGGGACGTGTTGCTACTTGGCAAAGTACTGGCACCCTTGGCACCTTCTGACGAGTTCTTCAGCATCACCCAGAGTTGTGGGTCAGTAGAAAGCTCGTCGGAAGGTCTTGCTGACCAGCGTACGAGAGGACGCATGGTTGCCGCAGACGCCCTTGTGGATCTCCTCCAAGATGTCCTTGCCTTCTTGTCCGGGAACGCACTTCATGATTACTCCAGAAGATGCGCCCCGCCTGTAAAGCTTGTCTCCGACGAGGACGTAGGACTTGGCGCGACGGATGAGCTGTTCGGCCAAGTTCTTGTCCGAGGGAATCTTCTGCTCGCTGAAGTAGTCGATGAAGGGTTGCCTCCAGTCCACGTCGATCATCATGACCTCCTGGCCAGCCGGCGGATGCGCTGGGACAGTGGTCGGTGGCGCCGACTTCGGGATGGATGGCGCGTGAAGCTCGTGGACGAAGACACCCGCTGGTACTTGAGCGCGAGTAGAGCCAAGCTTCGACAGGACGTCCGCTGCAACATTGTTGTCGCGGACGATGTGGTGGAACTCGAGACCGTAGAACTTGTTCTCGAGCTTGCGGACTTCTAGGCAGTAGGCGTCCATGTTCTCCTTGTTGCGGTCCCAGGACTTGTTGACTTGGTTGATGACCACTGCAGAGTCGTCGTAGACTAGTAGTCGCTTGATACCCAGAGAAGCTGTGAGGCGGAGCCCATGTAGCAGGGCTTCGTACTCAGCTTCGTTGTTTGAGACCTTCCAGAAGATCTACAAGACGTACTTGAGTTGTTCGCCCTTTGGAGAGATCAGGAGTACCCCTGCACCTGCGCCCTCGAGGTTGAGTGAGCCGTCGAAGTACATCACCCAATGCTCTGGTCGCTCGGTTGGAGTAGGTAGCTTGATTCTCCCGCCACTCCGCCATGAAGTCGACTAGGGCTTGCGACTTGATGGCTGTGCGTGGCTTGAAGTCGATGCTGAGGGCGCCGAGTTCGACTGCCCACTTGGAGATTCTTACAGTAGCATCTTGGTTCCGCAGGATGTCGCCGAGCGGGTAGTCGGTGACGACGGAGATCGAGTACTCCTGGAAGTAGTGTCGTAGCTTCCGCGAGGTGATGAGTACTGCGTACAGAAGCTTCTGCACAGGCAGATAGCGTGCCTTAGACTCTGAGAGGACCTCGCTGACGAAGTAGACTGGGCGCTAGACTGGATAGGTGTGGCCGTCTTCCTGTCGCTCGACGATGATGGCAGTACTGACCACATGAGTAGTCGCAGCGAGGTAGAGCAATAGCTGCTCGCCATTGCGAGGAGCCGTGAGGACTGGTGGCTTCGATAGGAAGTCCTTGAGCTGGGCAAGGGCTTGGTCCGCCTCTGGAGTCCACACAAACTTCTCTTGGTGCTTGAGTAGTTTGAAGAAGGGGAGCCCCCGTTCTCCAAGCTTCGAGATGAATCTGTTCAAGGCCGCCATGCACCCGATCAGCTTCTGGACGTCTTTGATGCACGTGGGAGCTTTCATGCTGGTGATGGCGGAGATCTTCTCGGGTTGGCTTCGATGCCGCGCTGGCTGATGATGAACCTGAGTAGTTTGCCCGAAGGTACGCCGAAGACGCACTTGTTCGGGTTGAGCTTCCAACGGTACTCGCGCAGGGATGCGAAAGTCTCTTCAAGATCGTCGATGAGGGTACTGGAGTTTCTGGTCTTGACGACCACGTCATCCACGTAGGCTTCGACGTTCTTGTTGAGTTGCCTCTTGAAGCAGGCCTGGATAGCTCGTTGATATGTGGCGCTGGCGTTCTTCAACCCGAATGACATGGTCGTGTAGCAGTACGCGCCAAACGGGGTGATGAACGCGGTCTTCTCCTGGTCTTCTTCCTTGATCGCGATCTCGTGGTACCCGGAGTAGCAGTCGAGGAAGCAGAGCAGGTCACAGCCCACCGTGGAGTCAATGACTTGGTCAATCCGCGGCAACCCGAAGGGGTCCTTGGGGTAGTGCTTGTTGAGATCGGTGTAGTCGACGCACATCCTCCACTCGTTCGAGTTCTTCTTGCGGACGAGGACGGGGTTGGCGAGCCACTCAGGATGGAAGACTTCTCTGATGAAGCCAGTCGCGAGTAGTTTGGCGAGTTCCTTCTTGATGGCATCCCGTCTGTCGTCGGCGAAACGGCGGAGGTGTTGTCGCTTGGGAGTAGCTTTAGGATCGACGTTGAGGCAGTGCTCAATCAACTCCCTGGGCACTCCTGGCATGTCCGCTGGCTTCCACGCGAGGATGTCGCGGTTGGCCCGGAGGAAGTTGATGAGCGCGTCTTCCTATTTGGGGTCGAGGCCGGCCCCGATGGTGGTGGTCTTGCTGTTGTCGCCTGTCCCGAGGTCGATCGTCTTGACCAGAACCTCCTCAACTGGCTGAGGCTTGTTGGTTTTGTCTGACTTCTCAGGGATGTCGAGTTCGCTTGGGGCAAGCTTCTTCGAGGCGGTGTAGACCTCCATCATAGCATTGGGTACTTGATTTGTGGAGGCGATCTCCACAGCTTCCATGTCGCAGTCGTGCGAGATCTTCAAGTCCCCTTGGAGAGAGAGAGTACACCTGCTGGGCTTGGCATCTTGAGTACCAAGTAGGTGTAGTGGGGTACCGCCATGAACTTGGCGATAGCCGGTCTGCCGAGGATGGCATGGTAGAACGTCTCGAAGTCCGCGACTTCGAACTTGACGTACTCGGTACGGTAGTTGTCCTGAGATTCCCCAATGGTAACTGGCAGGACCACTGATCCCAGTGGGATAGCCGCGTTCCCGGGGACGATGCCGTAGAAGGGCGAGGCGCTCTTGGTGAGCATGCGGGTGATGTCGAGCTTCATCTTCTTCAAGGTCTTGGTGAATAGGACGTTGAGCCCGCTTCCACCATCGATGAGTACCTTGTTGAGCCTGGAGCCCGCGACCACTGGCTTCAGGACGAGAGGAAACCGCCCTGGTTCGGAGAAGCTGGTCCATTGATCCGCGCGGGAGAAGGTGATGGGTACCTCCGACCACCTGAGAGGGGTCAGAACCGCTGGTTCAATGCTCATGACTTCCCAACGAGTAGCCTTTTGTTCCCGTCTGCTGGGTAGTCCGCCGAAGAGGACGTTGACAGTCTTGTCGGGTTCCTGGAAGTCGTCGTTGCCTCCGTCGTTCTTCTTCTTGCCTTTCTTTTTGTGAGGGTGCGGTGGCTCTGGAGTACTCTTGAGTGCTCACCTGAGTTGGTAGCACTGCTCGGTGGTGTGGTTGCCGTCCAGATGCCACGGGCACTTCTCCTTCAGCAAGTCTTTGAAGCCGCCGGAGGTCTTCTTCGAGTTCTCCTTCGCAGGGCGCTGGATAGCCGTGACAGTGTTGTCTGGCTTGCGCTTGCGGTTGGGACCCGAGTAGTTGTTGTTGTTGCGACCGCCTTGGTTCCCGTTGTTGCCGCTACCGCCGCCCGCGTTCTGCTTGCTTTTGCCACGGATGGCATCGTACTTAGCGTTGGCTTTGTCTTCTTCATCCGCCCAGGACGTGATCATGTCCTTGAGGTGGGGGATGGACTTGGGGCGACGGCGACCGAAGTCTTCAAAGGTGAGGCGGTGGTAGAGGCCGTCTTGGAAGAGGTCGATGACCTCCTTGTCGGTGACGTCGACTACGGTGGCGCGTTTGTCGAAGAAGCGGCGCATGTACTTTCGGAGGGTCTCGCCTTGTTCCTGCTTGACCCTGGACAGGTCCATGCGAGTACCCGATCGGCCCATGGCGCCCGCGAAGTTGCTGGTGAACTGCTCCTTCGGCTGGTCCCACTTGTCGATTGAGTGCTTGTCCAGCGACTCGAGCCATGTGAGTGGAGCTTGGTCCAGGCAGAAGGGGAAGTAGAGGCACTTGGTGTCGTTGTTGCCGCCAGCGTTCTCGATGGAGAGGGTGTAGCACCTGAGCCACTGGATGGGATCCTGCTTCGCGCCGTACTTGGTGATCCCCAGAGGTTTGAACTTGTCGAGGAGGAGCAAGTTGCGAAGCCGAGGAGAGAAGGCAGGGAAACCGTCGTTGTCGCCTGCGGTGGCGGACTTCTTCCGCCGCAGCTCTTCAATCTTCTGGCGGGCATCGTAGCCGCCCTGTGAAGCTCCGGAGGCGTGGCTGTTCGCATGGTCTCGACCGCCACGATTGCCGCCGCCGCCGGCCCTCCTGTTGGCTCCGTGGTTGGAGCTTCCACCGTCGCCGCCGCCGCCGCCATGGTCGCGGCCGCCGCCGTCGGGTGGCCGCGGTGAGGGATGATCTCACGGTTCTTGTTGCCACCCTGTGAGGGTCCGCCGGCGTTCGCGCGAGTACGGTTGGGGCCGAGCGGCGGCTCGGCTCGAGCACGGTTGCGGCCGAGGTCGGCGCCGCGACTTGTAGCTTCGTTGTCGCGGTTCCGGCGGGGGAGGCCGGGTGACCCCGTTGTTGACCCTCATGAAGTAAGCGTCTTCAGCGAGCTTGGCGATGACTTCTCCAGCGCGTATCCCCTGAGCTTGGCGTGCGATCGCTGTGATCGACATGAGACATTGCTCGGGGGTGGTGTGTACCCTGCTCTCGACAGCCTCGAGAGCTTCTGCGAGGTTGCGGATGGGAAGGTTGTCCCGGAGACGCCGGCGCCGTTCGTTACGCTTTCTGTTACGCTCATGTCGAGCGTCTCTGTTGGCGTCGGTCTCATCCGCGGGTGCCTCAGCAGACAGCTCGTCTGCGGAGATGTCTTCAAGGTACTTGTCTTGTGCCATCCCTGAAGGTCCTGGCGTGTCGCCGGCAGCCATGAAGACTTGGTGATCGGGGTTGCCAAGACTGGAGTCGGAGCTCGCCACCTCAGTTGGAGTGTACGAGTCAGCTTGAGCAAGTGGTGTTCCCTCCTAAACGGGAGCGAGTCGAGGTAGGTGACGTAGCGTGAGTCCCCGCTTATCAGGTCGGCGGGCTTGCGGTCTGGCCAGTAGACGAATCTCCCAGCCGGTGTGGACGTTATAACCAGCCCGGAAGCCGACCCTCACAAGGTTTGCTCAGTAGTGTTGTCTTCAGACTTGGGATCCTCAGGGTCCGACCCGAAGTCGAACTCGTACACGGAGTCCGAGTAGAAGCTGGAGAGGGGGTTGGAGTCCGAAGCGTGGCCGGGGGCGGTGTCGGAGTCCGAGTTGTACTCGGGTACGGGCTCCTTGTCGGCCCGGCGCGCGGAGGGAGCCTCCGTGCGGGCCTTGCAGAGGTTGAGGGGGGCGCGCGTGGAGCGCTCGCGGGGTGGGGGACCACATGTGATGGCTGAGCAGCCGGCTCGCATACGGTAGCCCACGGGGACGTTGAGTTCGAGTTGGAAGCAGATCCGAGCTCGAAGTCGGCGTGTTGGTCGAAAAGCAAAATTTCGCCGAACTTGCCGGTGAGTTCTGTCACACCCGTTTTCCGAAGAAAACCGAATGCATCTCATACGTGTGCCATAATCACAATTTCACACATATGATAGACAAATGAGTGTAATATCATAGTACAATGCTCAAAAACGTACATGGAGAGGTTTATTAATTTATTACACTCATCGATAGACACGAAGGTCTAAACACGAACATCGATAGCTAGACGATGGAACACCGTCTCCAACTTCACAAGCTCCCGATCGGGGGTAACGCGAGCCTCGAATCCATCGAACTCGTCGAAGAACTCGCTCCGCATCCTCCTCTCGAACACATATGGCAAGGGTGAGTACACTTATGGTTGGTACTCAGCCCGTGGGGGAAAATGCAAAGCTTTCAAGGGTAGGCTAGGGTTTTCAGCGGTAAGCATTTTAAGTTGGTCAAATTTTATTAGCAAGCACCTATTTACTAAGTGTAAGTGTATACCACCCCAAAACTTAGCTTTTCAAGACTATTCCTCCAAATCATAAGTAAACCACAATTTGAAATCCATTTCTAGTTAACTATCATGTGAGGGTCCAAGCCGCTCTTGACCGTGAGCACGGCCGATCGATCGCTTTTACTCGCAGAGGTTGTACACTTTACCCACGTTCGTGTTCCCCATCCCCGCCCGGGTTTGCAAAGCCCTTAAACACTTCCAAGGTGAGTGGCAAGGGGTTCACTACGAAGCCTTTACAAAGGCGTGCAAAACACCAATATCCCACGACGATTCTGACTCGGGGCGGACCATAACCCTCCCTAGTGGTCGGCACCTTAGCAAAGGCTACTACCCCAAAAGGACCGGGCTATACCCCCGCAACCCGAGCCCCCCGTGTTCCTTCCGGACAAGGGCTATTAGATATTTTACACTCCTAATTAATTGGCTAAGCCAGAGCCATGTGGACTGTGGTTGCACTGTTTTCCTGGGTGGTTCTCCATGTTTTAAGTTATATGTTTCTTGAAATTCCATAAACACAAATTCCATTTAAATTCAACATTTTAAATGATAACCTCCATTCCCAAAGCATAGCATCTAAGCATTTATCTACCCAAACATTTATTTAAAACAAGGTATGCAAGGTATAAGGATTAAAATCTAGTCATTTCCTTAATAGGCATTTCCCATCAAATTTATGCATAACAATTGAAATTTGAAGTGTGATAATATGCATGTTATTAGGACAAAAAGAGTATGCAGGGGGGGAAATCCACTTGCCTTCTTCTCCTAAAAACTGGGGCTCAATCTCTTCAAAAGATGGCTCCTGCTCAATCTCGAACGGCACGTCCTCTACGATCACACAAGAAAAGCAAACAATAAATAAAACAGTACATCAAACATTGCTAAAAGTCTAATACAAGCTTCTAAAACTAACGTGCTTGTTGAGACGATCGCGTAGACACCAAAAACGCCTAAATCGGAGCTAGGACGGAAAAGTTATGATTAAAACAAATTTCAGGGACTATTTTGTAAAAGAAAATGATCCTTAGGGGGTTTTCTATAAAAATCCAGGGGCTAAAACATAATTATAAATATAATCTAGAGGTCCTAGGTGCAAAAAGGGCTTTTGGACTGCGGTTGAATATTTTTGAAAGGGTTAGGGGCTTATCTATAAAAACCAGGGACTAACTTGCAAGGCTTTTATATGGTGGAAGGACCGGGTTGCAAAATACAGAAAAGACAGGGGCTCTTTAGAAAAATGGCCGGCGCAACCCTAGGTTTGACCGGTATGACTTCTGTTGACCGGTGGCTAAATTGAATCAGGGCCGTTGGATGAGGATCTAGGGGCTGCGGGCGGCTAGCGGCTAAGGGCGGCGGCGGCCTGGTCACTGGCGGCGGCGGCGCGCGGTGGCGGGCGGCGGCGCTCGCCGGCCGGCTCGCCGGAGTAGCCTAAAAAGCGCTACGGTGCTCTAAACAACAAGAGGAAGATACCAAAACGAAGAGGAGGAGAAGTGGATTTCACCGAGCCGCTCGAAGGGGAAGAAGAGGCGGCGGCGGAGCGGATCGGCGGCGAGGCGCGGAGCTCCCGGCGGGCTTCCTTGGGGGCGGCGGTGTAGAGGAGGAGGAGAGCTCGATTGAGCGGTGCGAGGTGGAGAGGAGCTCGGGGGCGGCCTTTTATAGGTGGTGAGGGGAGCGGAGGAGCCGCGGCAAGGCGGTGGCGCGGGGGTCACGGCGGCGGCCGCCATTAATGGCCGGGCTTGGTGGGGGCGGCCGTTTCGGGAGAGGAAGGGCGCGGGGCGCTTGAGGCGGCGACGGGGTAGTGCTTCGCGCGCCGGAGGGAGGGAAAGCGGCGCGGGGAGGCGAGGGGGCGCGGGTCGGGGGCGGCGGCCGGCGCGGCAGGGAGGTGGGCGGGCGCGCCTGAGGTTGAAGGTGGCCCTGACAGGTGGGCCCCACCTGTCAGCGGCGTGTGAGAGAGAGAGAGAGATAGTGGGCTGGCGGGGTAAGTGGGCCGGCTGGTTTTGGGCCGCGCGGAATAAAAAAGAAAAAGATAGGTGGGTTGGGCTAGTGGGCTGGAAGGGTGATCTGTTTGGTTTGGTTTTCTTTTTTTTCTTTTTTTAATTCCTTTTCTCTCATTTCTTTTTCAAACTTTTACTCAAAATCCTTTCAAAATTTTTGAACCAACTTTTGACCACACAGTCAATTCAAAAACCATGCATTCAACATGATGCACAAACACTTGGTTTCTCTAAATTAATTAATTATCATTGCATATATTTAAAGGCAAATTTAATTATTCAAATTCATTAACCTTAGAAAATAAAATTCTAATTGTTGCTAGCATTTTTTAAGTGATGGAATTTTGGGTGTTACAAATCCTACCCCCTTAAAGAGAATCTCGTCCTCGAGATTCAGGAAGATTGGGAAACAGCTGAGGAAATTCTGCCATAAGCTCATCTTCTCTTTCCCAAGTAGCTTCTTCCTCTGAGTGGTGACTCCATTGGACTTTGCACATTTTAATGACTTTGCTTCGGGTAATTCTTTGTGATGTATCTAGAATTTTGATAGGGTGTTCCTTATAGGTTAGATCATCCTTCACATCAAGATCTTCCAAAGGTAGGTGGTCTACTTTAGCCTCACTTGAACACTTCTTGAGCTGAGATACATGAAACACATCATGTACATCTGACAATCGAGCTGGGAGTTCTAATTGATAAGCAACTTCTCCCTTTCTTTCTAAGATCTTAAAAGGTCCAATGAATCGTGGTGACAACTTCCCTCTAATCTTGAATCTTCGTAGACCTCTAATGGGTGATACTCTGAGATACACATAATCTCCTACCTCAAACACAACTTCTCTCCTTTTGGGATCAGCGTAACTCTTTTGTCGTGACTGAGCAGTCTTGAGATTTTCCCGAATTATCTCAACTTGTCTTTCAGCTTCTTTTATAATGTCTGGTCCAAAAAGTTGACTCTCCCCTGTTTGATCCCGTACAATGGTGTTTCGCACTTTCTCCCGTATAAGGCTTCAAAAGGGGCCATCTTAAGGCTGGTTTGGTAGCTGTTATTGTAGGCAAACTCTGCATATGGCAAACTTTTATCCCAGCTACCTCCATGCTTTAAGGCACATGCCCTAAGCATATCCTCTAGGAGTTGATTTGTCCTTTCGGTTTGACCATCTGTTTGTGGATGATACGCAGAACTAAAGTTAAGCTTTGTGTCCATTGATTCATGTAGCTTTCCCCAGAAACGTGATGTAAACTGTGTCCCACGGTCAGATACTATCCTCTTTGGAACTCCATGTAAGCATACAATTCTGGACATATATAGTTCTGCCAGCTTGACTCCGGTGTAAGTAGTTTTGACAGGTATAAAGTGAGCAACCTTGGTTAACCTATCCACAATGACCCATATGGAGTCATATCCATCACGGGTACGTGGCAATCCCACAATAAAATCCATGCCTATTTCCTCCCATTTCCACTCGGGTACTTTCAGTGGTTGAAGCAAACCCGCCGGCCTCTCGATATTCGCTTTTACCTTCTGGCATATGTCACATAGAGCTACATGAGCGGCAACATCCTTTTTCATTCCATACCACCAATATTTCGCTTCAAATCTTGATACATCTTGGTGCTTCCGGGATGGATTGAATAGGCAGAGTCATGTGCTTCCTTAAGTATAGTCTCTCGAAGATGATCAATTTCGGGCACACAGATTCTATTCCTGAACCAAATAGTTCCTTGGTCATCTCTTTTGAAATCTGGAACCTTGCCGCATCAATCAACCGTCCATACTCCTTAATCTTCTCATCCGTCATTTGACCCTTCCCGATTTCTTGTTCAAGTGTAGATTCTACTTCCAACGTCATAGCTTCACTCGGGTGACAATTCCCAGATTAAGTCGTGCCATCTCCCAACACAACTCTTGAGGCATCACATGAGCTATCGGTGCGTTTGCACGACTTTTCCGACTCAAGGCATCCGCCACTACGTTTGCCTTGCCGGGATGATACCGAATGTCCGGGTCATAGTCTTTGATTAATTCCAACCATCTACGCTGTCTAAGATTTAGATCCTTCTGGGTGAAGATGTACTTCAAGCTCTTATGGTCAGTGAAGATGCGACACCTATTTCCGATCATATATTGCCTCCAAATTTTTAGAGCGTGCACAATGGCAGCCAACTCCAAATCGTGAGTGGGATAATTTTGCTCATGTTTTCTCAATTGCCTAGAAGCATAAGCGATCACTTTTCCCTCTTGCATCAGTACACAGCCAAGTCCTTGAAGTGAAGCGTCACAATACACATCAAAGCTCTTGTGAATATCTGGCATTATTAGTACAGGAGCTGTGGTTAATCTCTTCTTTAGTTCCTCAAAACTGTCCTCGCACTTGGCATCCCACTTAAATTCTTTTCCCTTTTCTAACAATGAGGTGAGAGGTTTTACAATCTTCGAGAATCCTTCGATGAATCGACGGTAATAACCTGCCAATCCAAGGAAACTTCTGATCTCAGCCACATTCTTAGGCGGATTCCAATCCAATACAGCCTTCACCTTACTCGGGTCTACTACTATTCCACCCTCTGTGATAATATGCCCAAGGAAGGAAACTTCCTTTAGCCAAAAATCACATTTGCTGAATTTGGCATATAACTGATGTTCTCGTAGTTTTTGCAGCACGAGTCTCAGGTGTTCTTCATGCTCTTCTTCATTTGGGGAGAACACCAGAATGTCATCGATGAAGACTACCACAAACCTATCAAGGTACTCCATGAATACTTTATTCATCAGGTACATGAAGTATGCTGGTGCATTTGTCAATCCAAAGGGCATAACCGTGAACTCGTATAAGCCATATCTAGATGTGAAAGCAGTTTTGGGAATGTCCTCTAATCGGATTTTTAGTTGATGGTACCCGGATCGTAGATCGATCTTGGAGATTATTTTAGCACCTTTCATCTGATCGAACAAATCTCCAATCCTGGGTAAGGGGTATTTATTCTTGATGGTAACATCGTTATGGGGACGATAATCTATGCACATTCTTCTAGTTCCATCCTTCTTATCAACAAAGAGAATGGGAGACCCCCAAGGTGACGAACTAGGTCGGATGTAACCTTTACTAAGCAACTCATCTATTTGTTTCTTTAATTCGGCCAAATCCTTAACATTCATTCCATATGGTCTTTTATAAATAGGAGCAGTACCAGGTAAAAGTTCAATGCTGAATTCAATGTCGCGGTCAGGCGGCATACCTGGTAACTCATCTGGAAATACATCGGGATACTCATTCACAACTTTGATCTCTTCTAAGGATTTGCCCTTTGCTGAATTCACTGTTACTTGTTCTTCGGATGAGTTATCCACTCTGAACTCAATTCTGTCTCCCTGTGGGCTAGTCAAAACCATTGATCTCTTGCGACACTGAATCACCCCGTCATGCTTGCGCAACCAATCCATTCCAAGTATGACATCTATTCCCCAAGATTTTAAAACTACTAGGTCGGCTAGAAATTCTATCTCATTAAGTTTAAGGTTCACCCGTGGACATATGTGTCTGGCTTTCATTTCACCGCCCGGGGAGCTAACTAGTAATGGTGTCTTCATAAGACTCATGGGCAAGTTATATTTTTCCACAAATTGATTGGTAACAAATGAATGTGATGCTCCGGAATCGAATAAAACGGATGCAGGTTCAGAATTGACAAGGAACGTACCAAGCACGACCTCGGGAGCTTCCTGAGCCTGCTCAATCGTCACGTGGTTACTTTCCCACGCACAAAGTTTTGTTGAGCCCCGCCGCCCGAGGAGTAGAATTCCCGGTGCGAACCGAGAGGATGGCCGCCCGGTGCTTCGACCATTGCCCTTCGTGGAGTTTGCATTCCACGCTTGGGACAGTTATTGGCATAATGCCCTAACTCTCCGCACTTGAAGCATCCATTAGGCTGAACTGGTGCGGTGTTTCTCACTGGGGCACCTGGGACATTGTTCGGGCGGCTCTGCTGCTGAATTGGGGCGCGAGGAGTCTGTTGATGGAAGCGCTGGGGCTGCTGAGCTGAACGCTGGAATGGCTGGTTTTGCTGAAAATTTCCACTATATCCTCCTGAGCGGAACTGAGGATTCTGTGGTGCATTATAGCGGGGACGTGTGTTGCTGCTAGACTGCCCTTGGTTTTGGAACTTGCGTTTCTGGTCTCCAAGTTCTCTGCGCTTGCTTTCAAGACCGATAGCCTTGTCTAATAGGGTCTGGAAGTTGGGGAAAGTGTGGCTGCGGGAGCGATAGTTCGGTGGCCCTATGAGACCATCCGGAAATCGTTCCGCCTCTTCGGGTCGGTATCCACTTCATCCGCAGCATACCGAGACAGTTGGGTGAACTTGTCCCGATACTCACTAACGGACATGCCGCCTTGCTTCGCAGCGAGAAACTCCTTCCCGCTTCAGCTTTATTATTCCGGACGGGATGTGGTGAGTACGGAAAGCTTCCCGGAACTCCCGCCGGGGTGATAGTGTCGCAGCGGCGGCATGTGCTACGGTGTAGGCATCCCACCAATCGGCCGCAAGGCACCCTCCAAGCGTCCCGAGGCATACGGGACTTTCTCTCGGTCATTGCACCGAGTGATGTTCGGCTTCTTATTGATAGTCTTGAGCCAATCATCCGCGTCAAGAGGATCCACCGAGTGGGAGTAGGTGGGTGGATGGTGGCTCATAAACTCTCGTGTTTGTTGAGCGGTGGAGGTGGTGGAGGTCCTTGTGGTGGCGGATTGTTCTGCTCGTGCTGCGCGAGGTTACGGGACGGTGGCGGTAAGATTCCGAATCAACCGCATCCGTGCCGTGAAGAACCGCCGCATTGTTGGATCCATTGCTAATCCCCGAGGTGGAGGTGGGGCGGGATTCGCGATTGGCGATGTGAGCACGTATCACGGGCGGTACGTCCTGTCCACCTCCGGACACTCGGTGTTTACCATCGATTGTTAGAGAAAGTCATTTCGGATAAGAGCAAGATATCGATAAACATGAGTAAGAGAGAAAGGGGGCTAAGATTAAATTTAAACTTAATTATTTTATTAATGCACATGCGGCCATCACACCACAAGGCATTTCAGTCAATCAAAAACCCAAATCAAACATGTTTTCAATCAACAAGCATTACTACATCGATTACGTCCTCGCAGGGACGGGTCTAACGATCTCAACTCACGGTGGCATCCTAACCCAGAAGACCTGTGGTAGCAGACGTAGAGCCGTAACGAAGCCTCTTGCGGGGTGGTGACTCCGCAGGGAAAGGGGTCTCGTCAGGCTGGACGGGTGGCTCCCTACCGTCACGTTCGGCCTCCAGTTGAGCAATCCTGGCGTAGGCGTCCTTCAGCTCACCGTGGGTCTGCTCCAGCTCGGCCGTAGTACCCTCCAGGTCGGTGTTGAGTGCTGCCGTGACCTGGGCAAGAGTGTGGAGGCGTGGGTCCTCGGAGCCGGTAAGTGGTACCACCGTCTGCTCAGTGCCACTAGTACGACGAGGGATGTGGCGGTAGTCGCTGAGGCTCAACTCCTGGTCATGCCTGAAACGAAGAGAGAACAAGGCCCTCCGGCGGCGTTGTCGACGGATGCACGGTAGGTAGAGTGAGGTGTAGTAGAATCATGGGTCGTGCGCGAGATATAACCTCCTCCGCATGGTTGCGCACCCCGATGTGGACCCCGGTCGGGTAGTAGGTGCCCGGTGGCGGTTCGTTCCACTGTGGGTGACGTACATGGGGTACACGGTGTTCCCCGGCTCCGCAGAGTGTTCCGCAGCAGCCAAGGGAAGTAGCCAAGTGCCACCTCGGACGAGTGCATGATGCGGAAGACGGGTCTCCCTCGCGAGGTCCCTCGTAGTAAGCGTCGTCCCTCTCCTCGTTGTCGTCGTCCTCCGTCGCCTCCTTGTCCTCGGTGTCATCGCCGAGTCGTTTGGATCTCCTTCCGCGGCAACTGGTGCAGGATCCTCAGGGGCGATGGGAGCTGCCGGTGAGGCGAGGGCGGCGGTGGCGGGGAAGGCAGAGGTCGCGGAGATCCTAGCTCTCCATCAGAGTACACCTCCAGGATCGCTCCATCCTCAGCCTCTACGAAGAAGTAGGGGTCCTCCGGTTCCTCCTCAGGCTGGACAGGAGGAGGCAGTTGTGCTCCGAACGGTCGAGTCCTGGCCATCTATGAAAAGAAAACTGAACTCAGAGCAGAATAAAACAATAAAGGGGACAAGGTTTTAACAAAAGCAAATAAGATAGATTTTTAGGTGTATTTAGGGGATTTTTTTTTGAAAGAGAGATCTGAAATGTCTTTCTAGATAATGTCCTTATTTCGACCATTTCTATCTAAGGCTGCATCCTACAGTCAGCATTGCTCTGATACCACTCTGTCACACCCGTTTTCCGAAGAAAACCGAATGCATCTCATACGTGTGCCATAATCACAATTTCACACATATGATAGACAAATGAGTGTAATATCATAGTACAATGCTCAAAAACGTACATGGAGAGGTTTATTAATTTATTACACTCATCGATAGACACGAAGGTCTAAACACGAACATCGATAGCTAGACGATGGAACACCGTCTCCAACTTCACAAGCTCCTGACTGGGGGTAACGCGGGCCTCAGAATCCATCGAACTCGTCGAAGAACTCTGCTCCGGCATCCTCCTCTGAACACATATGGCAAGGGTGAGTACACTTATGGTTGGTACTCAGCCCGTGGGGGAAAATGCAAAGTTTTCAAGGGTAGGCTAGGGTTTTCAGCGGTAAGCATTTTAAGTTGGTCAAATTTTATTAGCAAGCACCTATTTACTAAGTGTAAGTGTATACCACCCCAAAACTTAGCTTTTCAAGACTATTCCTCCAAATCATAAGTAAACCACAATTTGAAATCCATTTCTAGTTAACTATCATGTGAGGGTCCAAGCCGCTCTTGACCGTGAGCACGGCCGATCGATCGCTTTTTTACTGCGGGAGGTTGTACACTTTACCCACGGTTCGTGTTCCCCATCCCCGCCCGGTTTGCAAAGCCCTTAAACACTTCCAAGGTGAGTGGCAAGGGGTTCACTACGAAGCCTTTACAAAGGCGTGCAAAACACCAATATCCCACGACGATTCTGACTCGGGGCGGACCATAACCCTCCCTAGTGGTCAGCACCTTAGCAAAGGCTACTACCCCAAAAGGACCAGGCTATACCCCTGCAACCCGGAGCCCCCTGTGTTCCTTCCGGACAAGGGCTATTAGATATTTTACACTCCTAATTAATTGGCTAAGCCAGAGCCATGTGGACTGTGGTTGCACTGTTTTCCTGGGTGGTTCTCCATGTTTTAAGTTATATGTTTCTTGAAATTCCATAAACACAAATTCCATTTAAATTCAACATTTTAAATGATAACCTCCATTCCCAAAGCATAGCATCTAAGCATTTATCAAATTTGTAACACCCAAAATTCCATCACTTAAAAAATGCTAGCAACAATTAGAATTTTATTTTCTAAGGTTAATGAATTTGAATAATTAAATTTGCCTTTAAATATATGCAATGATAATTAATTAATTTAGAGAAACCAAGTGTTTGTGCATCATGTTGAATGCATGGTTTTTGAATTGATTGTGTGGTCAAAAGTTGGTTCAAAAATTTTGAAAGGATTTTGAGTAAAAGTTTGAAAAAAAATGAGAGAAAAGGAATTAAAAAAAGAAAAAAAAGAAAACCAAACCAAACAGATCACCCTTCCAGCCCACTAGCCCAACCCACCTATCTTTTTCTTTTTTATTCCGCGCGGCCCAAAACCAGCCGGCCCACTTACCCCGCCGACCCACTCTCTCTCTCTCTCTCTCTCTCTCACACGCCGCTGACAGGTGGGGCCCACCTGTCAGGGCCACCTTCAACCTCAGGCGCGCCCGCCCACCTCCCCGCCGCGCCGCCGCCGCCACCGACCCGCGCCCCCTCGCCTCCCCGCGCCGCTTTCCCTCCCTCCGGTGCGCGAAGCACTACCCCGTCGCCGCCTCAAGCGCCCCGCGCCCTTCCTCTCTCCGGAAACGGCCGCCCCCCACCGAGCCCGGCCATTAATGGCGGCCGCCGCCGTGACCCCCGCGCCACCGCCTTGCCGCGGCTCCTCCGCTCCCCTCACCACCTATAAAAGGCCGCCCCCGAGCTCCTCTCCACCTCGCACCGCTCAATCGAGCTCTCCTCCTCCTCTACACCGCCGCCCCCAAGGAAGCCCGCCGGAGCTCCGCGCCTCGCCGCCGATCCGCTCCACCGCCGCCTCTTCTTCCCCTTCGAGCGGCTCGGTGAAATCCACTTCTCCTCCTCTTCGTTTTGGTATCTTCCTCTTGTTGTTTAGAGCACCGTAGCACTTTTTAGGCTACTCCGGCGAGCCGGCCGGCGAGCGCCGCCGCCCGCCACCGCGCCGCCGCCGCCGGTGACCGGTGCCGCCGCCGCCCTTAGCCGCTAGCCGCCCGCAGCCCCTAGATCCTCATCCAACGGCCCTGATTCAATTTAGCCACCGGTCAACAGAAGTCATACCGGTCAAACCTAGGGTTGCGCCGGCCATTTTCTAAAGAGCCCCTGTCTTTTCTGTATTTTGCAACCCGGTCCTTCCACCATATAAAAGCCTTGCAAGTTAGTCCCTGGTTTTTATAGATAAGCCCCTAACCCTTTCAAAAATATTCAACCGCAGTCCAAAAGCCCTTTTTGCACCTAGGACCTCTAGATTATATTTATAATTATGTTTTAGCCCCTGGATTTTTATAGAAAACCCCCTAAGGATCATTTTCTTTTACAAAATAGTCCCTGAAATTTGTTTTAATCATAACTTTTCCGTCCTAGCTCCGATTTAGGCGTTTTTGGTGTCTACGCGATCGTCTCAACAAGCACGTTAGTTTTAGAAGCTTGTATTAGACTTTTAGCAATGTTTGATGTACTGTTTTATTTATTGTTTGCTTTTCTTGTGTGATCGTAGAGGACGTGCCGTTCGAGATTGAGCAGGAGCCATCTTTTGAAGAGATTGAGCCCCAGTTTTTAGGAGAAGAAGGCAAGTGGATTTCCCCCCCTGCATACTCTTTTTGTCCTAATAACATGCATATTATCACACTTTAAATTTCAATCGTTATGCATAAATTTGATGGGAAATGCCTATTAAGGAAATGACTAGATTTTAATCCTTATACCTTCCATACCTTGTTTTAAATAAATGTTTGGGTAGATAAATGCTTAGATGCTATGCTTTGGGAATGGAGGTTATCATTTAAAATGTTGAATTTAAATGGAATTTGTGTTTATGGAATTTCAAGAAACATATAACTTAAAACATGGAGAACCACCCAGGAAAACAGTGCAACCACAGTCCACATGGCTCTGGCTTAGCCAATTAATTAGGAGTGTAAAATATCTAATAGCCCTTGTCGGAAGGAACACGGGGGGCTCGGGTTGCGGGGGTATAGCCCGGTCCTTTTGGGGTAGTAGCCTTTGCTAAGGTGCCGACCACTAGGGAGGGTTATGGTCCGCCCGAGTCAGAATCGTCGTGGGATATTGGTGTTTTGCACGCCTTTGTAAAGGCTTCGTAGTGAACCCCTTGCCACTCACCTTGGAAGTGTTTAAGGGCTTTGCAAACCCGGGCGGGGATGGGGAACACGAACCGTGGGTAAAGTGTACGACCTCTGCAGAGTAAAAAGGCGATCGATCAGCCGTGCTCACGGTCAAGAGCGGCTTGGACCCTCACATGATAGTTAACTAGAAATGGATTTCAAATTGTGGTTTACTTATGATTTGGAGGAATAGTCTTGAAAAGCTAAGTTTTGGGGTGGTATACACTTACACTTAGTAAATAGGTGCTTGCTAATAAAATTTGACCAACTTAAAATGCTTACCGCTGAAAACCCTAGCCTACCCTTGAAAGCTTTGCATTTTCCCCCACGGGCTGAGTACCAACCATAAGTGTACTCACCCTTGCCATATGTGTTCAGAGGAGGATGCCGGAGCAGAGTTCTTCGACGAGTTCGATGGATTCTGAGGCTCACATTACCCCCAGTCAGGAGCTTGTGAAGTTGGAGACGGTGTTCCATCGTCTAGCTATCGATGTTCGTGTTTAGACCTTCGTGTCTATCGATGAGTGTAATAAATTAATAAACCTCTCCATGTACGTTTTTGAGCATTGTACTATGATATTACACTCATTTGTCTATCATATGTGTGAAATTGTGATTATGGCACACGTATGAGATGCATTCGGTTTTCTTCGGAAAACGGGTGTGACAAGTTCGCCCGTGATAACTTCGGGAAGCGTCACGAAGCCGGTCTCCGGGATGGGCGGCATGGTGAGGCAGCGTTGGAAGGACCCAGCGCCGTCAGCAGTGCAGGCCCACGCACCGAAGATGAATGTGGCCTCGCCGAGATCGGTAACTCGAAGGAAGAGACACGTGGCACACAATTTAGACAGGTTTGGGCCGCGAGGTTCATAATACCCTACGTCCTGTATGCTGCGTAGCTCTGGATTGATTGGGTACGATTACAAGATGATGCAATCTTACGCCGTGAGATGAGATAATGAGAGAGGGGTCCCTGCCTCACCTTATGTAGTCCGGGAGGCAGGGTTACAAGTCGGTTTAGGGAGAGAGTACTAGTCGAGTACGTCTAGGAGTCTTCTATACAGTGCGGGACATGTACAGCTGCCTAACCGAGTACTTCTCCTCTGTAGTCCTTGTGCTTCACGCCATCAGGTACCGTGCAGCGCAAGTCAAGTAGTCCCAGGGGCCCACCGAGTAGTCGGTCCTGGTACCCACCGAGGTAGTGGGCCCAAGGAGGTCCATACGACACTATGTGATCTATCTCGAGAATAAATCTAGAATAAGCAAAGCTGATCGAAAAACGAAATCATCGAAGAAACTCTTGATCGCTAGAAATAGATTCAACTTGATAATTCAACTAATACAATGATACATAAATAAGATCACCACCGGGATCCTACCTTGATCTTGCTTCTAGCTCCGGGAACTCCGACGTGGTCTTCCTTGCAAGGTTCCCATGTCGGCTAGGGAGACCCTAGTCAACTAGCTTGACCCTCTCCTCTCCGGGATGGTGTCCCTCCCTTCTCTGCTCCTCGGCGGCCGATGACGAATTGGATGATCCGTGGCTCTCGACCCCAGGGCTATAAATAGCCTGAATGGCAGCTAGGTCAAAGGAGGGGGATTGGTCCTGGACTAGGCTGGGCCGGCCGGCCTGGGCCCATCCAGGCCCAGTTCCCGGCCTCCTTCGCGTGGTGTCGGTTCCCGAGTCTTCTAGATGCTTCCCCCTTCTGCATGTAGGCCCTTGTCATCAGTTTCTCTCCGAGTTGGACGTAGCTCCTTGTCCCACAAGATTCAGTACTTTTCTGGTTAGGTCCTCGGAGTCTGTCATCTTCTCGGGTTGAGTCCCTGGATTATTGGAGTCAAGTTTGCTTCATTGCATGACTTGTACGGGCTTCAAGGTCTTGTCACAAAGTGCTTGATGAACTTATCCCGGAAGTCTTGCTTTCAACGCTAAAACCCTGCATAAACACTAAACTCCAAAATCGACATGCACAAGTGAACTTGTTATACCACGGGGTTAGTACCAATGGATAAGGTATAAAACTTATGCCAACACCAAAGGTAAACTCATGGCTAGGTTGACGGATTTTCACCATCAACATCTCCCCCATGCTTAAACCTTGCTCGTCCTCGAGTAAGCCTTCGATGGATATCATCGTTTCCCATCAATGTTTAAACCTTGCACTTGATCATACATGAGAAAACATAATGCTCTCGAAATTTTAATTCGTTAAAGTTCCATAATGTACTAGCCTTCATTTCTACGGAGGGTAGATTCTTAATTAAGCTTATCCCACAAGTATTAACATGCTCCCAAAATTTAAATAGATCTCAGAAATTTTGAATTTTAAGAACTAGATGAAAAAGAGCTAAACCAAGTTCACAAATTTAAATCATCTTGCATATTGCTCATGAACTCTCATCTCATCTTGTCTCTCAAAACCTATATATTCTACTCCTTTCCCTCTCATAACATATATGTGTGGTAAGCTTTATATGGAGCTTTTGGGAAAGTTTAGTCCTACCAAGATATTATAAATGAGATGTTGTCAAAACAAGACAAGCTTCTCGTGGTCTTACCGAGACTCGTCAAAAAGGTCATTGGAAAATGATGTTATATCAAGGAGGGGAAAGAGAAAAATACACATACTTGAGATAGGTGGACATGTGCAAATGGCAAAGAGTGATCCCGAGGCACAAAGGAAGCCCTCATTATCAGATTGCACATGGTTGGAAAGTGAGTATGGATCTTTTAATCTTGAAGCCTTGAAATTCCTAATGCACTTTAGAGAACCGGGGAGTTCACTTTATTTTTATTTTTACACATACTCATATTTTTTCTCTTTTTCTCATATATCTCTTTCTTTCTTTCTTTCTTTCTTTCTTTCTTTTTCTCATTTTTTTTCTTTTTTCTTTCTCATAAAAATTTTATTTGCTCCACTTTGAACTCTAAAATTGCATCGTACCTACCTCCTCCCCCATGCTTAGACGTTGCTCGTCCTCGGGCAAAGAGGTGACAAATAAGGTAGGTACCGGAAATATTTTTCCTTGGAGAGATACTTGAATTCTTCAATGTTGGCGCCGTCTTGCGATCTGCCTTGAATTGATGATTCATTCTCAATGATAGGTTGTGGTCAAGGAGGTAATCACGAAGGATGATATTTGGTTTTAAGGATGGATATCCGGCGAGGTTTGTGAGATCTCCAATGTGTGGATACACAATGCACGGATAAAAGGCTAGCAAAAAGATAGATACGCAAAAACGGAATGACCGGCTTCTTAGTCCCGGGCAAGAGAAATCATGGCCTGCAATAACTCACTTAAAAATAAATCTTGTACACTAAGGTTTATGCACTCAAATATATATTAGGCTCTGGATAGGTTGAGCAACACACAAGTGATATTCATGACAAGGTTAGCGATATTTTTGGGCATAAAAACCATCTTCAATCTATTCATAGCTTGAGAGCACATAAAACACTATGGGTCTTTATTTTAATCATAACCTCCGCTAAATATTAAGCTAGCATTTAGATAAATTCATATTCATGTTTTAAGAGAGCACTGGCTTTAACATGCATAAATCAATTACAAAGATAAACAAAGCGGCAATTATAATCATACATCATCATGGCACAAATTTTGTAACTTTCCCAATGATGTAAACAAGGTGGTGTCTTTATTAATGGTGAAAACAAACTGAAATACATGCTGAAAATAAACAAACACACTTGTTGAAATTTAAATGAAAACTGGAAATATTACGCAAACACAAGCTGAAAATTACAGAGAAAGGGAAAAGAAAAGAAAACTAAAGTTCCTCCTTCTTCCTAATCCTCCGCTGGTGGTTTGTGTTGATAATCTTGATAGTTGTACCCTTGATCGTAGTAGAGTTGGACATCCCCTCCAACGAATTGATCCGGCTGCACTAGGTGAAGGCGTCCAAGCTCATAGGCAATATTTGCATTGCCCTCACCAAGTTGAGCCGCGTTGGTTTGGATGGCTGCGACATTTTGCATATTTCTCGCAACATACCCTCCAATTATGGCCATGCTTTGTTGTGGTTGGGGATATTGAGCGTAGGGCTCCGCGAAGGTTACGTTGGGCACCACATAATTTGGTGGGGGTACCGGTGCACCACCCCACCCATGCTTGCACTTGTGGCCCTCCGTAATAACTTGGCGGAGTAGGAATCCCTCCAAACGGTGGTACATAGTTGGGTTGTGCACCACCCGCTTGTGCGGAGGAGGATCCCTCCTCTACGATTCTTCCTCTTTTATTTTACTTTGCCGGGACAAGGAGTCCCTCTTCCAACCAATCTTCCTTCCCTTGAATGAAAAGCCTAAGCCTTGCGTCCGGAAGGGGTAGGTTCACCTTGGCCACATGAAAGCCTCCTCTCTCATCTCCACTAATATACTTACCTTGTTTCAAATACTCAAGGCCGAGAGAGGTCCCACGTAAAAGATGTTCGGGGTTTCTTGTGATCCCCGGCCTTAGGGAGATGGCCAACATAGAGAGGTAGCACCCCGAACTAATATCTCCCGACCCCGATGTTGCCTCGCAACACCATCGGTTGATCATAAGGTATGAGGGGTCTATTGGCTGCTTGGCAATTAAAGCCGAGTAGAGCCAATTCAACTCCGTGTCGGTCACCTTCGTCTCCCTCATCCTCCCCAATATCCTCTTGCTCATCCAAGAGTGGAATACTTGGATAATGGGGTTACGGATGCAGTTGCGTTGTTGGTGGGCTTCTCCGGAGATTAAATTCCAAAATCCATCTAACATGCCATCCGGCACGTCAACTTTCTCCGGAGCTCCCTTTTGGAACCCAATTAGCTCCCTAACATACTCGTAGGGAACCACTTGTTGGATTCCCTCCAAATGGAATGATAAACTTTGCACCCCATGATCAAGGATAGGCGCAATAGTCATCAAGATTTCCAAGGCAAACTCCTTGTGGGTGTTTGCCGACACCCCGTTGGAGAATTGCACCCATCCAAGGTGCCCCAACATATAATATATGTCTGTGCCGAAACCCAAAAGTTGAGTGCTTGATCGTCGAAGTCGACGTTGGCCACAAGCCTCATCTCAAGACGAGAGAGTTTCTTCTCCTCCTCCTCCGACAATATGATGAAGCCATATGTGGAATACCACGGAGTGTATGGGGGTGGCGCGGATGAACGGGTCGATCGTTGAGGTGGGACGGGCGGCTCCTCTGTACGCCCTTGAGGTTCGGTAAACCTCATGGACGTGCTCCTTGTTGCCCTCATGCCACCGAGGAGGAGAGCTTCGTTCCTCCTTGGTGGTGCCGTGTCCTCCTCCATGCTTCGAGGAGACTCGGAAATCGAGTGCCTCCTTGAAGACGTCGTCGAAGACGGCTTGGATGACGATGACCCCTTCTTCTTGGTGTAGAGACTTGTGGTTTTCTTCCACATGATTGCAGCACTCTTCTCTCCACTAAAATTCCGGGTTGCAACCGGTAAATAGGCACTTAAAAATTTACTTCGGAATGTGGACTTTGGGTGGATTAAGGGTGTGAATTGTTTGAGCTATCAAGCTTGGGAAGGTTGGCTATGTCTACGGTGGTTCTGGGCACAAGAACTTGAGCACACAAACTGAGGAAGGAGAGGGATGCTTGCCTGCAAAAGACGGGAGCCGGGGGGCTCCTTTTGTAGGGGAGGCCGGCCCGCTTGGGCCGACTGGCCTGGGTGGCCGCGTGCCTCCCCAGGGATCCGTTTTCTCCCAGCGTGATCATTTCTCCTCCATGACTTTCTCGCCCGCGTGCTCCACGAGTTGCACCGCCCAAACGCGCTCGTCCACTCCTTTTCTTGCATTATTGGTCCTTCCACTTGATGCTTCATGCTTTGAGTCATGTCCATGCTCCCTTGCTCCACTTGCTTCACATGTCACCATGAATTTCCTGCAAAGTTATGCTTGCTGCCCACCCATGCTTGTCCTTTGCATGTGGTCTTGATGAGAGTTGATGAAAGAGCATCCAATGGTGCATGCATGATTAACTTAAACTAGAATGCCTCCCTCTAAGTATGTTTAAGGCTAAGCACTCCTCTAATTTCAAAAATTAAAAATATTTTCAGAGCTATGGAAGAGCTCAAGCATAAATTTAGAGAAGTTTTTAAACCATTAAAAACAAATGTAAGTCGAAAATGTTCTCCGACTACGTTGATATCGGTCTCACCGGTATAGTTTGCTTCATTGGTTGAGAGCAAACTTTTCCCGACTTGATCATGGGGGCATAGGTTTAGGTTCTAATTTTGGCTAATTGAGAGAGATTTTGAATAAAAGAAAATTAAATGAGGCTTAGAAAAATTCTAATTTTAGAGAAACCAAGGATATATATTTTTAAACCAACCAAAAGTTTAATTTCTAGGTTCACGCGAGTCCTACCACGTGCTGAAATTTAATTAACACCTAGGTATAAGTTGTGGCTCTACTCATGTGTTTTTAGCATGAAAAATAAGTCAACCACAACACCATAACAAGGATGAAGGGTTGAGTTAGGTTCTGAATTTATTTAGTTGTGGTTTCTCGAAAAGAAACAAGCAAACACATAGGAGGGTTCAAGTAAAGGGTTTATGATCAAGCAAAATATTCATCCAAGAATTATGTCTCTAATATTGTTCAACCACTTCTAAGTCTAATGTCTTTGTGTAATAAAATTCAAAACTAAATATTTAAAAAGACTCGAAAAACCTGAAATCGGGTTGTCCTCCCGGTAGCTTATTCTTGACTTGACGAAACGGGTTGCCTCCCGCCTAGCGCTTCGTTTATAGTCCATAGCTAGACTTCTTCAGTTGATTACTTAGGATCAACGCTCTTTGCAGGAATTGCAATCTTGGGTACCCACTTCCGCACCATCTTGGGTACGGGCTTATCTTCCGGCTTAGTCATTTTTTTGGTCTTCACAGGCGGCTTCTCTTCCTTTGTCTTGACGGATGCAACATCTTGCTTGACTTTCTTCACGTCCTTCTTCTTCTGCTCTTTCTTCTTTTTCAGCCCTTCCTTCTTCCTTGGTTCTTCCTTAACAACGCGACCAGGAGGTGGAACATTTTTAACTTCAATCATATTGCATGCCTCGAGTCATGGTCGGAACTTGAAAGAACTCCTTTCTCCGTTAATGTCGAACATGATCTCCCCCTTGCCAACATCAATAGTAGCTCCCACGATTTTGAGGAAAGTCCTCCCAAGGATGAGCGGTGGCTTCTCCCTCTCTCCCATCTCGATCACCACGAAGTCGACAGGGATGAAGTGGTGTCCGACCTTCACGGGTACATCTTCGGCAATGCCCAAGGGATAGCGAATGGAGTTATCTCCCAACTCCAAACACATACCCGTAGGCTCCAATGGTAGGTGTAGCTTCTCGAACACATCCCTTGGCATGACGCTCACACTTGCTCCAAGGTCGCATAACGCCTTTTCGAAATTGAATGAACCAACGGAACATGGAATTGTAGGGCATCCGGGGTCCTTTTGCTTCTCTAGCCCATTAGCAATAGCGGCACTACACTCCTCAGACATCTTGACATGATCTACCCTAAGTGTTGCTATCTCATATTTATTGGCAAGTATGTCTTTAAAGTAACGAGAATATGTAGGTACTTGTAGGGCATCTAATAATGGCATGTTGATGCTAAGTCTACGCACAACCTCCACAAACTTCTCAAAGTGGTTGTCAAGTTTACCACAGAAGTAGCGTGGCTTGAGTTGTGGTATCCTCGTGTCTTCTTCCGGCATCTCAAATTCGGGCTCTTTGGTGACGATCCCTGTAACCTTCTCCTTAGCAACTTCCTCCGCCTCGGCGGATGGTTTAAGCTTCCTTGCTCCCGCGGGATGTTCCGGATCTTCGGTCTCCTTTCCCGAACGTATTTGAATGGCCTTCGCCAATTCGGGACCTTTAGGTTGTCCCGGAAGCTTCCCTTCATCATTAGTGAGGTGCCCGGCAAGTTGTCCCACTTGCGTTTCGAGCATCTTCATCATGTTGAGCACTTGATGGTTGGAGCTCCCGACCTCCGTCACTTTGCTATCGATGTTCTCCAACACCTTGTCTATGGTCTTGAACTTGGTGATGGTGTCCTTGTTGATCTTGGCTTGCTCGTCCATTAATTCCTTCAATTGTATACGAGGCGGAACTGAATTCGGAATGGATGAGCTTGCATTAAATTGAGGTCTACCTTGCCCGTAGCGGAAGTTCAGCAATTCTCCCTTCCTCATGTAGTCGAGCACCTTGGCTTCCTCCGGACAATCTTTGTGGACATGGCCATACTCTCCGCATTCTTCGCATGTGGATCTTGCTTCGGCGGCCTTGAAGTCTTGAGCCTCTTTCTTTTCTATCTCCATCTTCTCCAACCTCCTCATGAGTGAATCAATCTTGCCTTCAAGTATGTTCTCCTCCACTTGCAAGACTCCTCTGACGTTTCACGTGGGTTGAACCGGATGTAGGCGCCCGGATGACGCCCATGTGTCATTATCCGCGACCTTCTTGAATAGAGTGAAAGCTTCCGTCGGTGTAAGCTCGATGATAAATCCTCCCGCTGATGCATCGATGATCGTCCTTGACGCCATGGTGAGTCCTTGATAGAACTTTTGCATGAGGTCTTCCTTCGGGAACTTGTGATGTGGAACCGCCTGAGTGTACTCCTTGAAGCGCTCGAATGCCTCTGAGATAGTTTCCGTAGGATATTGAACAAAGGTGGCAATCTTATTACGCAAACTTTGAGTTTTACCCGGCGAGTAGTATTCCTTCATGAAAGCCTTCATCAACGTGTTCCAATTTTGCACCGTCAGCGCTGGTTGAGAGTGGAACCATTGCAAAGCCTTCCCGAGTAGTGAGAACAGAAAAAGCCTTGCCCTCATTTGATATTGAGCCACCCCATCCATGTTGAAAGTCTGACATAGTTGAATGAATGCTTGGAGGTGAAGATTCGAATCCTCTTTACCGGTGAAGGGTGAATGTTGCACCATGCGGATTGTTGAGGTCTTGATCTCGAACGGTCTTCCGATCTCCTCAAGATTCAAGATTGGTAGGTCGATGATGTCCGGGGTGCATACCTCCCCAATCTTGCGCTCTTGCGGTTGGTCACCCATCGGTGGAAGTCGATTCTCCCGAGGACTTTGAGGTGGTGAATTCTTCGGAGATTCCTTCGATCCTTTGTCTTCCGACTTCGAATCTACAAAATCCAGCTTTTTAGCTTGATGTGCTTCGCGTCTCCTTAGCTTGTAAAGTTTTTCTGGATCATCCACAAAATTATCGAGTTTGTTGGAGAGGTAGCCGTCCATCTCCTGTTAGGGTTAGCAATAAACAAAATATGCAAAAACTAGAAAGTAAAAATAAATCTATGAAAACTAGGGTTAGACAAACTAGATTAGATTTATTTTGAGGATGATCAAAGTTTAGTAGATGCAAAAAGAAAAACTAAAAGAAAACTAAAAATCACAAAAAGGCAATAAAAGATCAAATCTTGATCACTTGTTCCCCGGCAACGGCGCCAGAAAAAGGGGCTTGTTGACGGTTAATAGTTGTATCAAAGTTCGTTTAGACTTGCAAGCGGACAAGTCTCCCATCGTAGTCAAGGGACCCTTCTTCCCTCGAGTGGTGAACCCAAGGTATCGAATCCGTGGAACAAATGTGTGACGCAAAAGATGATCTAGTAAAGCCAAGCAACTTCAATCTTCGGTAAAGTGAAACCCTAATGCATTTAGATAAAGAGCACAAAACTAATCTAATCTACTAAAGACCGGAGATAACAAAGATAGATAGGGTAGATAAACCGATCTAGAGAGATCAGGTTACGCCTTTTGTTGAAGTTCCAAGCAAGAGAAGAAGTAGCAAATCGAATCTTATTAGAAGCCTCTTTAAATCGTGGTTTCCCGTCCGACTCCGAAAATGCCCGCCTTTCGGAACCCCCGTTCTATCACAACGTATCCCTACTCATGCGGGTAGTCTAGGGCGAGTCCAAGGACAAGTCGAGTTTTTTCGGAAGATCCGGCGTGTACCTCTAGCCACCGCGGCTACAAGAACACCCTATGTGATCTATCTCGAGAATAGATCTAGAATAAGCAAAGCCGATCGAAAAATGAAATCATCGAAGAAACTCTTGATCGCTAGAAATAGATTCAACTTGATAATTCAACTAATACAATGATACATAAACAAGATCACCACTGGGATCCTACCTTGATCTTGCTTCTAGCTCCGGGAACTCCGACGTGGTCTTCCTTGCAAGGTTCCCACGTCGGCTAGGGAGACCCTAGTCAAGCTCGACCCTCTCCTCTCCGGGATGGTGTCCCTCCCTTCTCTGCTCCTCGGCGGCCGATGACGAATTGGATGATCCGTGACTCTTGACCCAGGGGCTATAAATAGCCCGAATGGCGGCTAGGTCAAAGGAGGGTGGGATTGGGCCCTGGACTGGGCTGGGCCGGCCGGCCTGGGCCCATCCAGGCCCAGTTCCCGGCCTCCTTCGCGTGGTGTCGGTTCCCGAGTCTTCTAGATGCTTCCCCCTTCTGCATGTAGGCCCTTGTCATCAGTTTCTCTCCGAGTTGGACGTAGCTCCTTGTCCCACAAGATTCGGCACTTTTCTGGTTAGGTCCTCGGAGTTTGTCATCTTCTCGGGTTGAGTCCCTGGCTTCTTGGAGTCAAGTTTGCTTCATTGCATGACTTGTACGGGCTTCAAGGTCTTGTCACAAGGTGCTTGATGAACTTGTCCCGGAAGTCTTGCTTTCAACGCTAAAACCCTGCATAAACACTAAACTCCAAAACCGACATGCACAAGTGAACTTGTTATACCACGGGGGTTAGTACCAATGGATAAGGTATAAAACTTATGCCAACACCGAAGGTAAACTCATGGCTAGGTTGACGGATTTTCACCGTCAACATCGCAGCATATGGAGATTTCCTGAATGAGGAGACTCGTGAACCAGCAAGAAGCCAAGTCAAAGACGTTGCCTCAAAAAGTCCGGGTTTGGCGTGTGAACTAGTGGAAGGCTTGTAAATATATGAGATGTAAAAGACATTCATGTATGTGTTCACATTAGGAATATTCCTTGGGTTTGAGGGTACTTTTGGAATGTAAAAGTCCCTTCGTCTCCCTATAAAAGGGGGCGTGAGGGCACGTGTAACGGCGGGTCACAACTTTTGAGGTCTGAGCAGTCTTTTGGAGATTCATTGTCTCCTCTTGCGTCATCAGTGTACTTGAACGTATTTACTTTCCTTCCTCTTGTGTTCGGGGATTTCTTCCGAATTTTCGGACACCCCCAACAACGACGCCGTTCCATGGCATCGCGCCGGGCAAGCGCGTCCAGCCCCTCGGGCAGATCGATCTGTCGGTCTGGTTCGGCACGCCAGACAACTTCTGCAAGGAGACACTCACCTTCGAGGTGGTATGGTTTAGGGGCGCGTACCACGCCATTCTTGGGCGGCCGTGCTACGCCAAGTTCATGGCTAGGGCTGGACCCCGAGCCAACTCGGCTCGGCTCGGCTCGGTCTGGCTCGTTAAACAAACGAGCCAACTCGGCTCGGTTCGTTAAAAAAACGAGCAAAAATACCTGCTTGGCTCGGCTCGTTAGTAGCTCGAGCCAGCTCGTTTAGCTCGTGAGTAGGATGTGCATTTGATGTTGCCACTTTTGTATATAGAAAAAACATAGAAATATATTAATCTTAAAGTTCCAAACATGCAAAAGAATACCGAATAAGCACCATACATAGAGTTTTAGTTCAGCCATAAATCCTGAATATCACAAAAGAAATAATAAAGACTCCACTCTAATCTCTCTTTGCTTCAGTATTGATTTGTTCCAACTTGGCCAACTGGTCGACTCAACTCCCTGTGTTGACTCTTGAAGCTCGACTGGCTCGTGAGCCGCTCGCAAGTTGGCTCGATCCAGATCGTTTTTGAAATGAGCAAAAATGTCTGCTTGGCTCATTAGAAATATCACCGAGCCGAGCTATGATCAAGCCGAGCTGGCTCGTGAGTTCTGCGCTTGCGGTCCAGCCCTATTCATGGCGGTCCCGAACTACACCTACCTCAAGATGAAGATGTCGGGGCCCAAGGGCGTCATCACCGTGGGCTCATCAATCGAGCACGCATTCGACTGCGACGTCGAGTGTGTGGAGAATGCGGAGGCGCTAGCACTGGATGAAGTGCTCATGGCGAACATGGAGAAGCTGGTCAACGAGGACCTCGACTCCACCGCCAAGCACGCTGGCAGCTTCGAGGCTGCTGAACAGACCAAGGAGGTGCCCCTCGACCCCGCTGCCCCCGAGGGCAAGGTGTTGAGGGTCAGTTCCACCCTTGACCCGAAATAGGAAGTGGTGCTCATCGACTTTCTCCGTGCCAACGCCGACATCTTCGCGTGGAGCCCCTCGGATATGCCAGGCATCCCGAGGGAGGTCGCCGAGCACTCCCTTGATATCCTACCTCACTCCTGAGTCGTGCAACAACGGCTGCGGTGCTTTGACGAAGAGCGACGCCGAGCGATCGGAGTGGAGCTACGGAAGATCCTCGAGGCCGGGTTCAGCAAGGAAGTCTTTCACCCAACATGGCTAGCTAATCCTGTACTAGTTAAGAAAAAGAATGGGAAGTGGCGGATGTGTGTAGATTACACTAGTTTGAATAAAGCATGTCCTAAAGTTCCTTTTCCTTTGCCACGAATCGATCAAATTGTTGACTCGGCTGCAGGGTGTGAGCTTCTATGCTTCCTTGATGTCTATTCCGGGTACCACCAAATAAAAATGAAGGAGTCCGACCAGCTCGCAACTTCATTCATCATGCCATTTGGAATACATGACGATGCCATTCGGCCTCCAAAACGCGAGCGCGACGTACCAGCAGTGTATGCAGCACGTCTTCAGAGACCACATCGGGCAGGCCGTTGAGGTTTACGTTAACGACATAGTCGTGAAAACTAGGAAGGCGGACGACCTAGTTAGTGAACTCCGCGTGGCATTCGACTGCCTGCAACCAAACTGGGTGAAGTTGAACCTAGAGAAGTGCGTCTTCAGAGTGCTGCGAGGCATGCTGCTGGGATACATAGTCTCCCAGCGGGGCATCGAGCCCAACCCCGAGAAGGTCGCAGCTCTTGAATGGATGGGCCCGATTCGAGACCTCAAGAGGGTCCAGAAGGTGCTGGGGTGCCTTGCCGCTTTGAGCCGTTTCGTTTCGTGGCTCGGCGAGAAGGGGCTACCCCTTTACCGGCTCCTGAAGAAGCACAAGCACTTCTCCTAGACCGTCGAGGCCCAGGAGGCGCTTGACAAACTCAAGGCGACGCTCACTCACGCGCCAATCTTAACGCCACCCCAGGACAGCGAGCCTCTGTACCTCTATGTTGTCGCAACCACTCAGGTGGTCAGCGCCATCATCGTGGTGGATCGTACGGAAGAGGGGCACGCCCTACCAGTCCAGCGGCCCGTATACTACATCAGCGAGGTGCTATCTGAGACCAAGACACGTTACCCGCAGATCCAGAAGCTGCTCTATGCAGTGGTGCTCGCGCGGCGCAAGCTCCAGCACTACTTCAAGGCCCACCCAGTTACGGTGGTCTCGTCTTTCCCGTTGGGGGAGATTATCGAAAACCCGGACGCAGCGGGCAGGATCGCCAAGTGGTCGGTGGAATTGATGGGCGAAACGCTCGCCTATGCGCCGCGCAAGGCGATTAAGTCCCAGATCCTGGCGGACTTCATCGCCGAATGGACGGACACACAGCCGCCGCCGCCGCAAATCCAAGCCGAGTGCTGGACCCTCTACTTCGACGGGTCGGTGATGAAAACAGGGGCGGGCATGGGCCTACTCTTCATCTCACCCCTCGGGGAGCACATGAGATACGCGGTGCGCCTGCATTTCCCGCGTCGAACAACATGGCAGAGTACGAGGCCCTTCTTTGCGGCCTAAGAATCGCCATCGAGACGGGCATCAAACGCCTTGACATTAGGGGGGACTCGCAGCTCGTGATCGACTAGGTCATGAAGAATGCGAGTTGTCACGACGACAAGATGGAGGCGTACTGCAATGCCATATGGGCCCTCGAAGACAGGTTCTATGGCATCGAGCTTAACCATGCACCCTGCAGGTACAATGAGGAGGCGGACGAACTCGCCAAAATTGTGTCGGGGCGGATCACTGTCCCCCCGAACGTTCTTGCGAGAGACGTCGTTGAAAGGACCTTGTGATGCCTAGAGGGGGGGTGAATAGGATCACTTCAAAATTCTGAAACAAAAGCAGCGGTTAAAGCACCTGTTGGTACTACCGACGTGGTGCCGGTTCTACCGAGGGGTCTCGGTACTACCGGTACCAGGTCGGTACTACCGACAGGGTAGAGTTGACTAAAATGAAATTTGAATTCTGCAGCGAATTTTGCAATTCTATTTGAAACAAAGTCTTAGATTAGATCCTAAGAACCACCTGCAACCACATAGATGAGTTGGAAAGCAACCAAAAGATAGATCGGGCTAAAACAAGTTCTAGGGTTAGATAGAAGCAAAGAATTCAAGCAAGCAAAGGAGACACAAAGATTTAATCCGAAGTTCACACCCACAAAGGATGCTACATCTCCGTTGAGGATCCCACAAAGGGAGGGCTATCACCAAGAGCCTCTTTTCCTCTTCCAACCCCCACAAAGGAAGATTGGTGCTCACTAAGAATTCTCCACCAAGGAGAGGGTAATACAAACGATCCCGGGTGCACCACACAAAGAGGGCACTCGAGGGCGACACCTAACCGTCTAGAAGCAAGCTTCAAGAGTAACAAATGCAAACCAAAGACCTGGAGATGCTTCAAGTGCTCTTGAGAAGATGAAGAACGATGGGCTCTCAAAGCTTGTGCACACTTCACTAGGAATCACCTCTCTACTCAAACCCTAGCTCAAGGGAACCAAGGATTAGCTCTAGAGGAGAGGGGAGAGATGGAGTGAATGCTCAAGGAAGTGTTTGTCTCGTGGTTGGTCCGCCATAAGTGAGGAGGGAGAGAGGGGTTTCAATACTAAGGCTCAAAAACTAGCCGTTACTGTGCTGAGTCGTGCATCCCCGGTACTACCGACACAGTGTCGGTACTACCGAGGGGGTGTTTCAGAACCCTAATAGTACTGGCTTATCGGTAGTACAGACGCTGGGTCGGTAGTACCGACCCCCTGGCTAAAACTCGTCAGTGAAGCCATATCGGTATACCGACCCTAGGCCGGTACTACCGAGGGGAGGTCGCCGGTAGTACCGACATGGTGTCGGTACAACCGACCAGGACTGAGAGTTTGGGAAAAGAATAGCAATTGTGCACGTGCCAACTCTCAACTCTTCTCACTCACTTGGGTCACCTTCTAGAGCACTTTTAGCATCTCTTGGCTATCGATTTGCATCCCCCTTTATAGTACGGTGTTTCCTATACTCAAATTCAAAATTAAAATTAAATTAAGCCTTGATTCGAGTTGAAAACGACGACTTGTAGTTGGGGGCCTTCCTTTGATAAAACCATAAGAGTTTCATTCATTTAAGACCTGCACACATCTTGATCAAGCATTAAATACCACAAATTGTGCTTGTCACTATCACCAAAACAATTAGGGGACAAGATGCACTTTCAGTCGTCAGACCATCCGTCAACCTCGAGTTGGCACCCTCGAGTCAAGAAGAACCCTTGGGGGCTCCGTCGAACCCAACGGGCGCAGAGCCATGGACAAGGACCCCTCGAACGAGGCGTTCATACTCTCCTTGCTCGAGGGATATGGCGCGGACGAGGTCGGGGCCAAGGACACAGAACCAGCCCCCCGCGTGGAGGATTGGCGAGACAAGTACATCGCCTGGATGGATTGAGGGGAACTTCCCTCGAACCGATCCGAGGACAGACGCATCGCCAGGATGGCCAAGTCGTTCACCCTCGTCGACGACGAGCTGTATAAGTGCGGCGCTTCAGGCGTCTTGCAGTGATGCGTGCCCATCCCCCAGGGGCGCGAGCTCCTTCGAGACATTCACGCGGGCGTGTGCGGCCACCACGCGGCGCCTCGCACCCTCGTGGGCAACGCATTCTGCCAGGGCTTCTATTGGCCCACCGCGGTCGCTGACGCCAGCGAGATCGTGCGCACCTGCGAAGGGGCCAATTTTACGCCCGCAAAACTAACCTCCCAGGTCATGCCCTCCAGACGATCCCCGTCACGTGGCCTTTTGCTGTGTGGGGGCTGGACATTGTCGGGCCCTTGCAAAAGGCGCCCGGGGGCTACACCCACCTACTGGTCGCCATCGACAAGTTCTCCAAGTGGGTTGTGGCGCGCTCGATCACGAATCTCAGGGCGGAGCAGGCTGTGACGTTCTTCACCGACATCATATACCGTTTCGGGGTGCCTAATTCCATCATCACCGACAAGGGGTCTCAATTTACCGGTAGGAAATTCCTGGAGTTCTGCGACAAGTTCCACATCCGCGTGGATTGGGCGGCCATCGCACATCCACAGACCAATGGTCAAGTGTAGCGGGCCAACGGCATGATCTTGCAAGGCCTCAAGCCCAGTATTTTCGACAGACTGAACAAGTCCGGCCGAAAATGGCTCCAGGAGCTACCGACAGTCGTGCGAAGCCTCAGAACCACCCCGAGCAGGGCCACAGGATTCACCCCATTCTTCCTGGTCTATGGCATGGAGGTCATCCTCCCCACAGACCTAGAATACGGGTCGCCCAGAGTCCGGGGCTACGACGAGGGCACCAACCAGCGAGCCCGCGAGGACTCGCTGGACCGACTCGATGAGGCCCGCGTCGTTGCCCTGATGCATTCAGCAAGGTACCAACAGGCTTTGAGGCGCTACCAGGCCCGGAAGATACGGTGCCGAGACTTCAATGAAGGGGACCTAGTCCTAAGGCTGCGCCAAGACAATCGAGGTCACCACAAGCTATCGCCCCCATGGGAGGGACTCTACGTCGTTGTCCAAGTGCTCAAGCCTGACACCTGCAAGCTGGCCAATGAAGACGGTGAGGAACTCACCAACACTTGGAACATCCAACAGCTACGTCGCTTCTACCCTTAGAAAGGATTTCCATGTTTCTCTTTTGCTATTACACACCCAACACCCCAGTTGGCTGTACGAATGTAAATTCCATCGGGTTAATAAATTTAAAGGGCAACTCGGCTTTCCCCTGAAAACCAAGTCACCCTCGGGGGCTACTGCGGGGGGTATCCCCCCCAAAAATATGGTCCCATTTTTTCGCAAAAATTCGTTGCAAGAGCGCTAAGTATGCCTCGACCCAAATTTTGGGCGAACTTACGCGGGATGCAAGTAGCTGGAGGCGAAGAAGCGCGAGTCGGGGATAGCCTACGCCTCCAGCAAGATATGACCCTTCTCCCTCACCGCTTTGCCTACAAGCTACTTGTGCGAACAAAACTCTCCCAGCTAAGGTTCGCCTAAGAAAATGGGAAGGCAGAACGACGCAATTGCCAAAGTAAACAATGAGCATTTAAAATTACAAATGACAAAGTGTTCTAAACAAACAATTGTTCATTACATAGCCATGCGGCTCGAATGTCAATACTAAAAACACCCAAGGCTCGAACGCCCAGCTACTTTCAGGCTTGGGGGCCGCCTGCCGCGGGAACGTCCGGGAAGAGGAAGTTCGTGAAGTCCACGGCAAGGATGTCGGCAGCAGGAGCGGCGAGCGCATCCGTGCGGTTCATTGCCACCTCGTCGTCGACGCCGACGGGGACGACGTAGCCAGTGGAGACGGCCTCGAGGTCGACCTAGTAGTGGGAAGCCACCACGCCCCTGGACACCCAGGTGAAGGGTGCGGCGCATGCGCCGGGCAACATGCCCGCTGAGGGTGCGGAGGCGACTGCCATCGAGCTCCCATCCTGCGCCTCGCCCTCCTCGACCTCCTGGCAGCGATCCGCAGCGGTCCGCAGCTCCTCCAGCTCCTGTTGCGAGGAGTTGTAGGCCGTCTAGACAACCTGAGCTTGGGTCATCGAGTTCCCCAGGGCAGTCCACAGGCCTAAGAACCACAAACGAAAAACCAAATTGGGAGCGGATCCCAAGTAAACTAAACAACAGGCAAGAAGCGGAAAGAAGCAACTCACCCTCGACCTGTTTCCTCTCCGATTCAAGGGCCTTGCGCGCGTCCTCAGCTGCCTGCTGCTGGCTAAGAACCGTGGCTTCCTGCTCCTCGAGGGACTGGCGCAGATCCTCGTGCGAGACACTGAGCTGGTTGAGCTCCCCGTCGAGCCGCGAGACTTCTTCGTCCCGCTGCTTGAGGGTTGCCTGCGCCCCCTCGAGTGCGACGCGCTCTTGCTGGAGTCGGCCCTGAGCCTCTTCCCGCGCCAAACACTCGCGCTCGAGCGCGGCCCGAGCCTCAGCAAGGGCAGCCCGCTCCTGCTGGAGCTGAGCGTCCGCCTGCTGGCGCGCATCCCGCTCCCGCTGAAACTACTCCTCCGTCGAGGCGAGCGAGGCGGCCTTGTCCGCCAAGCTGGCCCTCAGCTGCTCGGCCTCCTTGGCCCTTTCATCGGCCTGGCTCTACCAAGACCGTGCTCCCTCGAGGGTTGCACGGTCCTGCTCGAGCTGGGTGCGAAGCGAGGCCACCTCCGTCTCCCACTCTGTCGCCACAGTCTGCATCACGGTTGCGTCCTCACGCGCCTTCTGCGACACCTCATCCCGCTCCACGAGTGTTGTCCGCACCTTGCGACGGCGGAGACATCTTCTGCGGCCTGGGCGTCCTGCTCCAGGAGCTCGTACCGCACGACCTGCAGCCGGTACTCCAGCCACCCGTTGTCGGTTCGCAGGGCCTCGGCGAGAGCATCCAGGGCGTCGTACTGGTCCCGGTACCAGTCGCGCTTGGAGCTCAGCTGATCGAGGCAGTTATACCTCTCTCGAGCCCGGCCCTCAAGCACCTGTCAATGGTGAACGACATGCGGGAGAAGGCGAAGTCAGGGAACGCGCAGGCGCAAAAGCAACAAGAAGCCTCGAATTCGACGATGACAACACGTACCTTGAAGATCTGCCACGTAGGACCTGCATGGATCCGTAGCGCCTCGTTCAGCGTGTTGTTGAGTGAGGCGTCGTAGTCGTGTTCTTGCCACAGCCCCTGCTTGGCCTGGGCCTCGCTGAAATGGGCCGGCGGCACGCTCGCGCGCTCCCGCTCCTGCTCCAGATGCGCCACGTGGTATCGGAGGCGGGGAGGCCGGCGCGTGACGACGAGGCCTCAGTGCCGTGCATCGGCCGTGGTGGCATCACGCAGCCGTCTTCTCGCATCACAAGGACCCTCGCCGCAGGCTCAGGGGCTGGCACGGGCCAGCTCTCCCACTTGCCCCATCCGGGCGGCGGGGCGTCATCATCCGCGATTTCCACCACATCCGCTTGATCAACCGTGACGGGGACGGGCGCCGGAGGAACCTCCGACATGGCGGTCACCGCCGCTGTGACTGCCACCGTAGCCACCACCTCCTGTCGCGGCCCCGTGGCCTTTGCCGCGGGGCGCGGTGGCTCGCTCGCCACCACTACGCTCTCCGCCCTCGACGCCCTCGACGAGCGCCGCCTCGTGGGCACAGACATACCCGGCCTTAGCACCTTAGCAGGTGCGAGGTCGGGGATGATCGGCGCCGCCCTGTGAACTCGGAGACAGGAGTTTGAGCTCCAACCCCTCGAAACTCGAACACCGGGAGAAGCGACTGCTTACCTCAAGGTGGAGAAGCCCCGCTTCCTCTTCCTCGAGGGCTCGACGGGCGTTGTGGTGGCGGCCATTGTCGCCACTGCAGCGCTCCCAAACACTTCCGTGGTAAGCGTCGGCGCTTTCGTGGCGCACGCCGTCCCTTCCACAAACTGCCCGGCGGCGGGCGCTTCCGCAACCGCCCGGGCGCTTGCTCCTCTACCGCCTCTGCGGCTCTCGGTGAGAGGGGCGTAGGATCCCACCTCTCGGGGGAGCCCGTCCCCCATCACTCTCTTTTTCCTCCTCCACCGACGACGAGTACTCCGAGGCCGCCGGAGGAGAGAGTCCCTGCTGCTCGCGCAGCTGGTACTCCTCATCCCATTGTTCCCAATGCTCCCGCCGTCGGATGCTCCGCTCCTTCTTGTGTGCCGCCCGCTCTTGCTCCCGCCGCGGTGCCGCACGCGCGAGCTCGAGCTCGGGGCGTGGGCGGGTCGGACCGCGCGGCGTCCACGGCCACCCCTCTGCTAGAAAGAGCGAAATGTCAGAATCACATCGGTGTGTCACAAGGGAATAAAGGAGGGGGGCCTACTCACCGCCGGGGCGTCGGAAAGCATAATAAACAACCAGAGGTCGTCGTTGCCATGCCTGACAGCCTTGAGGCTAATGGCGCGCCTCGCCCTCGTGGCCGCATACTCTGGGGGGAAGCCGTCGTGCAGCAACCGCGAACGCGCCAGCGACACAGGGTTTGTTGTCTCGCTCATCTCGTAGATGTGGAGCTCCCTCTCCATGAGGGGGACGATCCGCCTATGGTGGAGGTTGGCGAGGACGGAAACCGCGCCCAACCCGGCGTCCGCCAAGCCCTTCAACGCGAGCAGGATTGACTCCAGCCGATCCTGGCGCGAAGAGGGGGACAAGCTGTGATGCCAGGAGTCAGCCTTCTCCTTCAGCACCTTGCCGGTGTAGGGGGAGGCCGGGCCTGTTGTTGCAGAGGTAGAACCATCCCCTCTCCCACTCCGCGTTGTTGGAGGTCATCGTGCAGGGGATGTAGAACTCCCTGCGCGAATCCCGCAGCGAGATCGACAGGCTGCCGGTGCGCACCGCGCGGCGCACTCGTGGTTCGTGTGTAGTGAGCGTGTGCAGCTCCGTGCGGAAGAGGTGGACCCAGAGATCCCAGTTCATTGGGATCCCTAGGAACCCCTCGCAGACGCCGACGAAGGTGGCCACCTGCGAAATCGCGTTGGGGGCGAAGTTGTGCAACTCCACCCCGTAGTGGTGGCATAATCCGCGCATGAAGCGGCTCGCCGGCGCGGTGAAGCCGCGTTCGTGGTGCCGGATGAAGCTGACCACGTAGTCGAATAACGGGTTGGGCTCCTGAACCGCTGCCGGCGGAACGATCCACGCCGGAGGCTGCCCCTCCACATTCGGCGCCAGCTGGCCGCCGTTCACGAGCTCGTTCAGCTCGAAGTCCGTCACCGTCGAGCGATGCCATGGCAGCGGGTCCGGCACCTGGATTGGCTGGGTGGGCGCCATTGCGATTGGCGGAGGAGCGCGGAGACGAGGCGAGCACTAGGCGAAAACAAAGGGCGCGCGGCGCTCTGGAGCGGAAGCAAGGAGCAAGGGGCGACGGGTGCTAAGTGTTGACGTAAAGGGCTCCCACTTCCCTCTCCTTGGATTTATAGATCTAAGGGAGCCATGCTCCCCGAATCGTGCGCGCCGTGCGCATTAACTGCAGGCAGCGGCGTCCGTCACCGATGAGCGGGCCCCACCGCGCCGATACGACCAGGCTTGCACGCACGCGCGATCATTACAGCGCAGCAACCCAAGAGCCGTTGCGGGCCGTCACGTCCGCCCCCATGACGCCCACTACACGCGCGGTCGCTTCACCTGAAAAGGTGCGCCTGCGACGCACAACTGCAGCCACGACTGTGGGCAATAAATTTCCCGGTCCCTTACCAAGTAAGCGTGACCCTCGCGCGGCCCGAGCCCAGGGCTCGAAAAATCAAACCCTCGAAGGGTACGATTACTGACCAATGGTCTCAAAACCCGCTCCGTGAGAGCGGGCACCACAGGAACCCTCGATTCCAGAGGATTACTGATCAGCAGCTCGAGGGCCAGCTCGGCCGCAAGCCCGTGAGCCCTGCAGATGTAAATGAGACGGGGGCACCTAGCTGCCACCCCGCAATGGCCCTACTGATCAGGGGTTCGAAGCCTGACCCTCGAACGGTTCGAACAGGCGCCCCAGATCAACAGAGTCAGGGACGGCGAGGGTACGCGCATTCGAGCCTATCCTCAAGCTCACCAGCTCGAGGGCGCCCCACAGGTCGTATTCAACAGCCAACGAGGGCAGCTAGTCGAGGGATCCCACCGAGGGAGAGCTTCCGCGCCCTCGGTCCCCAGCGAACGGGACCGAGCCCTACCTAGCAAACCCACGTAAGCGCTTTCATGGACGAGTCTCCGGGCCACGAGCCTACCCTCATCGAACGGGGCATGGGCGTCCACTTGAATCACCCGATAACAACTCAATGAGGAATCCGCAATTCGCGACCCGCTCGATGGGGGTTGCGGAAACCTCACCCTCCGTCCCCCGGAGGGACGGCGAGGGAACGTACAAACTAGTCGGAGAGCCCGCCCCGATCGCCTCGAACGGGCCCAGGCTCGGGGGGCTCGACGCACGGATATACCTCTTGGAGATGCACCGAACGCAGATGGATGTCAAATATGTGCGTGTGGCGCCGCCGAGGCCGGTTGGAATATTGCCGATGCTGGCTGTAACTAACACCCCGCACACCGGCAGACCCTGCGAAAAAACCTTGCAGGAGGACCACTCCGACCGCGACGTCGACCTGATGTTAATTTTCCCCCGATTCTTCTTAGAGATGATTAGGATATATACTCCTATGTCCACTATCAAAATAGGATATTAGCACCGCATTCATACACTACTTTGATACATAATATTTTTAAAACAAACTGTTTTAAATAAAAAGTATTCCATACGATTATAGTTTATTTCATGAACTAGAAACAAATATTTATGAATATTTTTACTATTCTCTACCTAATAATATTAAAGCAAGGATTGTTTCCGCCAATTTTTTGGTCCATCCTAACAGGTGGGACCCACCTGTCAGATGATCTGTCTACCTCTCTCTCGCTCCCCCGCGTCGCGAGCCTCCCGTCTATCACACATCCGCCTGCGCCTCCACCGTTCATTCCTCCCCCGCCGCCTGTGCAGCCTCCCTCGTCCGTTTTTCCCGATCCGTTCCTCCCTCGGCTCCTCCTTCCCATCTTCGATCCCTGTCTCGATCTCTCTCTGTCCCCTCAATCTCTCCGAGGATCATGACGATCTCGTTCTGCGGGAGCTCTGCCGGAGCCGAGTGGATTGCCTGACCCCGCCTAAAATCGGCGGTATCAAGCTCCAAGCTGTGACCAGCGTCGTCATTGTCACACCCTGAAATTTTCAATTTCAGGATGTGAATAGAAAAAATAATTAAATAACAATTTTCTCATAATTTTAAAAAAATTTCCAACATTTATTTTTCTTTACAGGAAATATAGTATAGGAAAAATCCTTGTTTGATTTTCTTAAGCAAATAAAAAGTTGTGAGTGTTGCATTCATGCCGATGCATCTTGGTGCTTCCTGAATGCTTAAGGTTTCAAAAATGCATTTAAGAGCTGTGCAAATCCTTCCGAGAATTTTCTGGATTTTTCTGGAATTTATTCTCATTTTTCTTGAGCTATTTCTATTTATTAGAAGGCTCTAAAATCTTTTTCATGAGCTCCAAATATTTTATTTGGATTGTTCATGCTCAAATCTAGCTCTGGGAATTTTCCTGGAATTTTTGTGATTTTCGGAGTATTTTTCGTGCCTTTAAACAATTTCTAGATTTTTTTTGGAATTGTTTTCGCATTAAAAATAAATTCGAAAAAAAAGAAAACCTATCCTATCTATCCGGGCCGAGCCCGAAGGCCCGACCCATCTCGCCCTCCGGCCCGGCCCGCGGCCCGCCTTAGCCCATCGGGCCCGGACCCCGGCCGTGGCCGGTGTCCATGGCGGACACGGCGGGAGTCCGGCCACCGCCGCCCCCGGTCCGGCGCCCGCGCCCGCCCCATAAAAGGGCGGCCGCCCCTCGCTAGCCGCCTCCCATGCTCGGCGACCGCCGCCGCCGCCCACGCTCGCGGCGCGTGCGCGCGCCGCCCTTCTGAAGCCGAGCTCGAACCAAGCCGCCACGGTTGACCGTGAAATCCGGCCGGTTCCGTCGTCCTCCGCCCGAGGTGAGCCCCCCATCGTGTTAGTCTCGATCCCCTCTATCCGTTTTGTGCCTCAATCGAGCCTCTAGCTCGCTGGAGCACCGGCGCCGCCGCCTATCCAGAGCCGCCGCCGCCCCTTGGCCGCCCCCTGTTCGTTCTGTCCAGAGGAAGGAGAAGAGGTGGCCGGTTTGTAGATAGACCCCTATTCTTCCTAGTAATTTTTATATCTTCTCTTGTGTCTTGCAAACCTTCAAGAAAACCCCCTAAATCTATTAGATTCCTTAGATCCAATCCATCCCAAGCACTTTTATAGATCTAACCCTGAGTTTTATCCTTTTCCCGAGCACTGTTTATTGTGTCCTGCAAATCTTTTCTGCTACCCCTTGAGATCTATAGTTAATCGCGAACAGGTCCTTTCAATCTTGTTTTGCTCACCAAATCTCCGTTTTAACTCCGATTTAATCCGTTCAAGTTGCGTCAGGTCCATAATGATGTAAAGCACGCGTTAGCGGAGTGTTTTCACCATGTTTTGTTTCCTGAATAAAATTAATAATAATTTTGATTAATGTCTAGTTATGCATGCCTTTTATAAATAAAAGCAATATAGATCTATACACCGTTTTAATAATAAAATTTAATTTGATTAATGTTTCTCTCACATGCTTTTGCAAATAAAATCTAAGTAGATCTTTATCCCAGTTTTCGTAAACCAAATGTTAATTTGTTTAATAGTTAATTCATCTTTTCTAATTAAAATTGTATTAAGCTTTTACATCGGCTTTTATAATAAATATTAATTTGATCCAATCTTTAACATCTAGCTAGTTCATGAATCAGCTGTGTTCTTGTACCTAATCTATCATAGCTATCTTTCCTGTTATCGGATTCTCCTGTCAGATCAATTCACCCTTGGCTAGTGTGTTAGTTGTTCATCCAAGTTCTCTTTGTAGACTAGTTTTCCTAAACCTAGCCTAAGGTTTCTTATGCGCTTGATAGTTTGTTGCTATCTGCCTAGTTCGTTTCACAGTAACTTGTACGTTAGCATGTGTATCACCTGCTACTTGTTTTAACACTAAAACCGCATGTTAATTTTGACTAATTCTTATTCCAATGCTTTTATACATAAAAAGTGATTAGGTTCTAATCCGGTTTTCTTTAATCATGATGTAATTGGTTAATCCCTATTCATAACTAGTTTTTCTAAATAAAAGATGTTAGAGTTAAACATCGGTTTTCATAATAAAGTTAATATGCCTAATGACATCATAAATGCCTTTTCAATAATAAATATGTTTAGTTAAACACGCGACCTAAAGTTACTCGTTTAGATGTCTTATACTTGCTTTATCTTTCTAAAGTAATTGTTAACTTGACATAATTTCTACTCGAATGTTATAAATAAAATATGATTAGGTCTATCGTGATTTCCTTAATTAAATATAACTTGTTTAATGGTAACATAGAGTATTTCTCTGAAATATTCTTTCACCTGATTTCTTAATTAAAATATGCCAAGCGTAGTCTTTTGTTGTTTGATAATGATCTCACGATAGTTTCAAGCTTAGTTCTGTTTTCAGCGTTTCTTGCGCTTGCGTAACTAATAGGATCCAGCTCTATCTTAAGTGTGATCTTTCCGGTCCTTGCTCAATCTTCCGCAACCATCTCTTCAAAGTTAACCAAGCTTTTCCCTTCCAAGCACACTTTGTGTTCTTTAGTGATCCATCTGATCGAGCATGTCCTTTAGTGCGTTCTTTTAAAGTTTCCTTTTTGATTGGTGCATTGCTCTTAGTTATGCTTGTTTGTTTGCTTTGTATGCTTGTGCCCGATGATTGATGCGAGTAGAAGGAACGTTGTTTGAGAGCTTCGAAAGCTTGAAGGCGAAGATTCTGAGCAACATCACTACTTTGGTTAAAGGCAAGTGTATCCTTGAACTTTTGTCCTAATAACTTTATTAATCACTATTGCATTGCTTTGCATTAACTTTGATGGGTTCCTATTAAGGATGACTAGCCACATTTGACTGTTATCTTGAACCTGGTTCTTAATTAATATTGATGGTAGATGTTGCTTAGCATGCTCTACTGGGAATTGGTATTAATCAACTTGGATACCTTTTGTTATTCTATGTTCCGTTTATGATCTTTTACTTTACAAGACCACTTTAATATGATAATCGGAACATGGAGAACCACCCAGGAAAACAGTACAACCACAAGAACTAATGGGCAATGGTCTTGGCTGAATAATTAGGAACTTTAGCTTGGGGTGATCTTACCTGATAAGGACAAGGGATCGGCGGTACTGCGGGGTATGGACTCGCTCTAGCAGGGGGTTGGGTGAGTTATTCTTTTATGGTGGGGTATCGACCTGCTAGGGGACTTTATACCTTGCTAACTGATCCGGACCTTGTGGGTCACAACTTGTTGGAGAACCTTTGTAAAGGCCTCGTAGCGTCCCTATGCAATCACACCTCGGTAGTGTGGTATGGTGCCTGATCAGCATCGCATGGTTGGGTTCAAAGTTCTTCGGAGCTTGTGGTGAAAGTGTACAACCTCTGCAGAGTGTTAAACTAATCGATTAGCCGTGCTCACGGTCAAGAGCGGCCTGGACCCTCACATGATAACTGAACTTGAAGATGGACTTGATTTGTGATATGTGTTATGGTTATGCTTGCCATGTGCTCATGGTGTATCTCTTATCTTTATGCTTAATTATGGGATGGTATATACTTATACTTGCTAGTAAATAGGTGCTAATAAAATTTGACCAACTAAAATGCTAAATGCTTTGAGCCAGTCCACTATAAAGCCTTTGCATTCATACTTTCCAAACACTTGCTGAGTACGACAAGTGCTCACCCTTGCTATAAACAATGTTGCTCAGAAAGAGGAAGCTACTTTGAAGTCTGGTGAAGATGTTGTTGGTTCTAGGCGTACGCAACCCCCAGTCGACTGCTTGTGGCGTTTGGTGTCTTCGTTTCCAGGATTAAGCGTAAATCTCTGATAATCTCCCTTTTTCTTACGTGATATTGTTTCTGTTATTCACTTATGTCACTATATGCATGAAACTTGATCCTGGCATGCATATAGGTTTGCACTTGGTTTTCTTTGGAAAAACAGGTGTGACAGTCATCGTCAACGACAGATGTTCGCCTCATTCCTGCTCATAAATGTAGATGAACACTGCGCCGGTGCCTTGATGGAACAGGCGGCCGCTGACTGACGTGTTGGTCGCCGGCGTTGGAGATGCAGTAGGTGAAGCTGACGGCGTTGCCCTAGAACCCGTTCAGCAGCGGAGGAACTCGGCGGCGGACAGGTCGTCGGTGAGGTAGTGGTTCATGGCGAGCCCGAGGACGAGACCACCGTGCTTGACCTTGGTCACCTGCATGGTAAGCAATGGCGCCTCAAAATCCATCTCGCTCCCGTTTCATACGGTGTACACAGTACACGAGATCCGCGAGATTTAGAAGGGGCAACCAAAATCTAACCTAGAGGAACGGTGGAGCAGCCTCCCTCGCGTGCCTTCATGGGTGCTATGCCCAACCGCGAAGCTTGCCGACAGCCTCCATGATGTAGATAACGCACACACATGAGTGAGAGAGTGCAGAGAGATGAGAGAGGAACCATGAAGGATGCACACAAGATTGAGGGCCTGAGAGGATGCTGAGAAAGATGAAAGAGCTGAGTCCATGAACAAGCAGCAACAACCAAGGCCTTGTTTAGTTGGCTGAAATTTAACAAAAATCTTGCTACTTTTTCAACTCTCTCCATCACATCACATTAAATACACCAAAAGACATGTTCAGAACAGTAAATGTAGGTAAAAAATTACTAATCACACAGTTTTGTTGTACATCACGAGCCGAATCTTTTGAGTCTAGTTAGTCCATGATTGGACAATATTTACCACAAACAAACGAAACATGCTACAGTGTGCTACATGAGTTCGAAAAGTTAAAAAGGCTAAATTTTAACCAACTAAACAAGGCCCAACAAAGATAAGCATGAGCGGACTGCCGGACAAGAAAGCTGGTTTCACAGCCCGCCACCACCACGATTGATGCCCGCGTCCGAGGCATAGCTCCACGTGCCCTTCTCCTCTCCACATGTCTTTGGAGTGGGCCTGCCATGTGCCAGCATTGCTGGATGAAACACCGGTGCATTTGTGCTATTGTGCTCAGTCCACATCAGCAACCCAGCAGCAAAGACTTGCACAAAGCAATTTCTGATAGGACTCGGCTGGCTACATGGTGCACCGTGCAATCAGCAAACAACGTACAATGTTCAACGGTCTTCATTTTGTAGGGAAAATTTTTCCAGCCTCTTTGACGTGTAGAACACCATTAGATGAAATGTTATTCGTTTCGAGTTATATTCAAACTTATATTTATTTGAATTAATGCAAATTTCAAAATAAAAAGAGGCGAAAGAACCCCACGAGTCATGTTTTCCCAGTACCGTTTCGTGGTTGTTTGTTGCTCTAGCCTCCGGAACATTCATGTTCATGGATCTATCTGTACACAAATTTTAAGTTTGTTTAGAAATAATTAATATGAATCATAAAATTAATTAAGATAACACCTAAAATTTGAACTATGTGTATTGGACTAAGGGTGTGCGTTATTTTGTTCCACTACACCCGTTGCAACACACGGGCATAATTGCTAGTATATAATAGTGCAGATAAAAGTCTAAATGCTTGACTTATGAGAAAGGACGGAATGATTTTTTTTTTGAAAAGAAGGCCAAAATGTTAAGTGGACGGATGAACACAAATGTGAACATGCGGGTGTTTTGTCTGGGGCGACGTGATGGTTTGAGGGATGTTTAACTTTTTACCATTATAATAGTTGGCGACTCTCCGTTTAACACTTTAACGGTGCCAAGTATATTTAGGCCACGCCAAGTAATCAGGCCACGCTGAATTGATGGTGAACGGGCAGTTAAAATGACTCCCCCTGCCCCTGCTCTTCTTCTTCCTCGGGCGGCCCTTATTCTTCCTCGACGCCGTCCATTGTCGGTGACGGGCCACCGCACCGCCTCCTGGCAGGCTGCGGGGTAGGACGGACTTGAACTCCAGGTGGTACTCCCTGCACTTCAGGAGAGGATGAATCCACTGCCGCACACATGCGAGACCATCATCGCAGCACAGGATAGTTGTTGCGGGCGACACGGAGCTTGACTGGCGGCGTCGAGGTTGGATGCGGCGGCGCAAGGCAATCTGCGCCAGTCCGCCGAGCTGCTCATGGACGGCTTCGCTGCGTGTGGGGCATACCTCGTCCTCGAGCTCCTTGTGCGCAGCTTGGTCTTCACCCTGCGGCGCATTGCTTGGCCGCCTCGACAAGCACCGGCTCGGGGAATCCTCCTTGCTTCCCTCGGTGACGACGGCGTAGGACGCGAGAAAGGGAGCCGACATCCATGAACCGACGAGGACCAGTGAGGCCTACGCCCCCGCCGTCGCCATAGTTCTGCTTCTGTTGTCTCCTCCAGGACTCGCAGCTCGCCATGGCTCGTGCGCCCGCCGCTCCCGGAGGGGAAGCTCGGCCGGAGCCGCGCGCCGCCGCTTCGCGAGATTCTTTGCTCGCTGTTTCCTGCACCCGGCGGTGAAGCTCGGCCGGGGGAGCCACGCGCCGCGGCTCTCCGCGCCCGCTCGCCGGCGGGGAAGCTCGGCCGGGGAGTCGCGCGCCGCCGCTCCCGGCACGACTCGCCGGCGGGGAAGAGGAGGCGCGGCCCGGTAGCGCCCCCCCCCCCCCCCCCCCTCTCGATGGGTCAACGCGGTTGCGCCCTCCATGGCAGCGCATTAGAGACATTTCACACCGTTCGCTGACTCAGATCGGAGCCGCACGGTCGCGCTGGCGTGCCACGTGAGCAAAAGTGGTAAAATTGTATGCCTTCCCAACAACACTGGTATATAAATAATCAGCACCCTTAAGATGCTAAACAAAGAGTGACTATCTGTTATAATGGTAAAAAGTTAAATATCTCTGGTTTGGGCTAGGCCCCTTCCAATCACTTCTCGTCAGTTCCTCTTTTTTCTCCTTTCTCCTTTCTTCTTCTCCTCCCCCGGCTTCTTCTCTCTCGCTCTCGGTCTCGGCCTTTCCTAGGCGGCAACGAGAGGGCGAGCTGCGCTGCCCGCCGACGAGCTCTTCGCCGGCGACGACCATCCGAAAGAGGTACGCCCGCCCATCTCCTCCCTTCTCGTCCTTCTCCGCGTCCGCGAAATCCAACACCCAAACCCCTACCCTGAGGTATTTGTATTCGGATCTGAGCTTGATTTTATACCTAGTACTAAATTCGATTCTTTTGCAACAATTGTTGGGTTGTTAGGAGTACACCTATGTCCTATAATGGGTCCTCCCCTGTAATTTCTGCATATCCAGAAGGGATGCCATATTTATTGCTGTCACTTTCTATGCGTAGAACTGGAGTGAACGCCTCAGCATGTCTTGGGCTGCAATCGAGAATGATCCTGGTAAATTATTTTTTCTTTTACCGAGCAGTTTCAGTTACCTTCAAAGTTGTTGCCTTTTGTTGTGTGGGGGAAAAAACAGGTTCCACATTTGGCACACATTAAGGTTCCACATGGCTATAGCTGATTGTCCTTTTTTGGCAACTCTACTGACTATGTATTGTGTGTACAAGATCATATCACGTGCTAATTGATGATTGCTCAAGGAATTTCATTGCTCAATGTCATGTTCTTTTTATTGGATGCTTATACTGGTGTTCCATAATTACATCAGCAGAATAAATTTTCATAACAAGTGTGTGTGAGTTAGAACTGACTTTAGTAAGGCTGCCAAATTAAGATGTGCATACCTAGTTGCCTACACCTGCTGGAACCTTAGGAGCGCGCCCAGGTGTTTTAGGACATTGTCTTGGACTAACACAATGGTCATTCTCAGTTTGGAATTCACAGTATTTATGAATTTTAATTTTGGACTGCCTCAGACTAACAGAATGGTCATTCTATATTTAGAATTTCATATCTCATGCATTTGCGGTTGGAATGGGATAAAATAATATAGAGCTTAGAACTTTCAACCAGCTCAACCGCATACTGTTATTTTCTTGTTGCACTTGTAACTGTTGAGCACCTTTCTGCCAAAGGAAGAAATAAAGCAGAGATTTTTTATTGTGTTACAGGTGTTTTTACAGAATTGTTGCAGCAAATGCAACTGAAGGGCCTTCAAGTAAGTGATCAACCACTTTCACTCTATGAGTCTATGTTCTGACAAAGAAGTCACCCAACCTTTTATACTATCTATACAGTACGATTGGGATTCTGGTGTATTTGTACTACACCAAAGTCAGCATACAATGCATCCTTTTCCTGTTCACAGAATGTAAACTTTAGCAATTATCCACACTAGCATGAACAATGAGAATATCTGACAAAGTTTTCTTAATAAATGCTTTATGACAGACGTTGGGTGCCACAATTCCTGATGAAAAACAGATTAAATGTATGAGAAATAGCCATTGCAAGATGTTAGGGTCCCCTAAAACATATAAATGGCCATCAGATTAGTTTAACATAACCCTTTCGGCTACCTGGACCATGTAAGCGGTCTTTCACAAGTCCACGGCGACTTTATTTGAAACATTGCTGTCACCTTAGCATACACGGATATATATACTAATGGACTGGTAGCCGTTTCTCCTTGATCTGTTGGTCCCTTTAGCTTTTGTTTTCCGTACTTTCAAACTTTTAACCTTGCTAAATCCTAAAGCTACATATATTGCGCAGTAATATAGAACAGAAATTAATGTTTTGGAAAACAAGAGTGAGACTCTGCCTTTTCTTGTTTCTATCGTGAAGCATGGTGATTCTTTTATAACATTCAGAAAAGCCGGCAGAGCATGATGTGCTATGTTATTTCCCCCGTTATCAGGTTGATGAACTCTACTCACTTGACCTGGATGCTCTCAATGATCTTCAGTATGTTATCTTGCATCTAGCTATAACGCGAATGCCATTCTAGCTTCACCTAATTTCTGTTGGCATTTGCCAGGCCAATATATGGGCTCATAGTGCTGTACAAATGGCGACCTCCAGAGAAGGATGAGCGCCCTGTCATCAAAGATACAGTCCCAAACCTTTTCTTTGCCAACCAGGTCAGAAGCATTGAGTTCCCAAGCTACTCCTACCACCTATATTCATGTGAAATCTTTCAAAACCAAGCTTGTTCTTCCCTTGCAGATAATTAATAACGCGTGTGCAACCCAAGCTATCCTTTCTGTTCTCTTGAACTCTCCTGGTATCACCCTCAGTGATGAGCTTAAAAAGCTAAAGGAATTTGCAAAGGACTTGCCACCTGAGCTCAAGGGATTGGCAATAGTGAATTGCTCAAGCATCCGTATCTTGAACAACTCATTTGCAAGGTCAGAGGTCCCCGAGGAGCAGAAACCACCATCTAGCAAGGATGATGATGTCTACCACTTCATAAGCTATGTTCCAGTGGATGGAGTCCTGTATGAACTCGATGGACTTAAGGAAGGGCCGGTAAGCCTGGGGAAATGCCCAGGTGGTGTCGGTGAGGCGGGGTGGCTTACGGTAGCGCAGCCTGTGATTCAGGAGCACATTGATCGGTTCACTCAGAATGAGATAAGGTTCAGCGTGATGGCAATCTTGAAGAACAGGAAGGAGATGTACACAGCAGAGCTGAAGGAACTCCAGAGGAAGAGGGAGAACCTCCTGCAGCAGATGGGCAATCCTTCGGCCAGGCACGTGGCATCTGTGGAGCAGTCTTTAGCAGAGGTGGCTGCTCAGATAGAGGCTGTGACGGAGAAAATCATAATGGAGGAAGAGAAGGTGAAGAAGTGGAAGACAGAGAACTTGAGGAGGAAGCACAACTATGTGCCGTTCCTGTTCAATTTCCTCAAGATTCTCGAGGAGAAACAGCAACTGAAGCCGCTGATAGAGAAGGCGAAGGCGAAACAGAAGTCTCACAGTCACAGCACCAACCCTAGGTGAAGAAGCTGCAACGCATCCTGTGTTTGTTTTAGTTGAGGTTTCTTGTAGAGATTGTGGTCCATGTTTTCTTGGCGAGTGTTTGAAGTTGTGCTTACCCCTAATTTTAGCTAGTGCACAAGTGTCTGCCGAAATATATTCAGGTGAAAGAATCTTGAAGAGGCGAGTGCCCTGTGGAGTTTATCCTACTTTATGACAACTATACACTTTTTTTCCTTGCAGACGGATTGTTTTTGCTGACATGAGTGCACACCACCAATGTCCGATTAATTTGCGTAAAAATTAGAGTCTATGCTTTGAAACGTTGGCTAATTGCACAAAGCAAGTAGTGCCTGTCAATGCTTCGTGGCCTACCAAAGCGTTCTTTTTGACCAACACTTCTATAATGCCAATTCATTTACCGACAGTAAGAGAAGCACGATGAACACACAGATTTTGTATTGCCGCTTACCAGTTCCTGGCGGATTGATACAACAACGTTGATACGCTTGCACGATATGATACTGAGCTAAGCCGGTGGGGATATGATACTGAATTACTGATGAGAGGAAGCAGCAGTGTGTGCGTCACTTGGTATTGTTTACAGATCACGGGCGTGTGGCACTACATTGTGACTGTGTTTACTTAATTTCGTATTCTCAGTCAAGGGGATACTGCTATAGCTCGCCGTTAACCAGCAGAGCTTTATTTGGCGAAGTTGATGACATGGCAAATTAATTATACTATTATATATATAAGTAATCAAGAAAAGGTAGCAGCCTAGCTCGATCATCGATGGATGGATCATCGTGTCCTGGATAGAGCCTCGCACAACATGTCCTATAATAGTGTTTCCATTGATCCATCGATAGATCTGGCAGGACATGGGATCGATGGTCCCACAGGTCAGTGACACTGCTTTGACAAACTGTGCAGTCTCGTTAATCTTTTCAATATAATAATTATAAGATATAAGATGCTTTTGCTTTGCTGAGCTTCTGCCTTGAAGAAGCAATGGACCAACTCTCAACAGGGCCAATAAAGCAACCTTTATATATTTCCTCCAAAGAACCAACCTAGCTAGTTAAACAAACATTTGAGCTTGGACATGATTGGACTAAAATACACCAGCAATATATTCCTGCCTCTACATTAATTTATATATATATGTTGCCCATGTATATATATAGAACTAGAGAGATAGAGAGAGTATGAACATGGATACAGTAGTTTATTCCATTTCTGACATGGTAGCTGGTCATACGTATATATAACAGTGTGTGTCACCTTTCGGGCTGGGTGTCATTTGAGGGAGGCTTCAAGTAGGGATGCTCTCTAGTGCTGCCCTTTGGCTTTGGGGCACTGCTTCGTTGACCTCCTCCATCCTCCGCCCCTGCCTCTGCCTGCAGGTCGTCGTCTCCAATTCGATCACCATCCCTTGCCCCCACCTCCTCCTTCTGCAAGCCCTTATTATCTCCATATTTGACTGCAAATTCGATCTCTTCTCCTCTCTCAAAGCTCTCATATCGCATGCGCGGAGTCGCAACAAGCTGATCATAAAGCCTAGCATGATCGGAGGAGGGGGGAATAACCCCTACTTCGTGCAAAACCAGCACCACCACCAGCAGCAGCTGTTCGATGGCATGGACGGCGGGTTCATGGAGCCGCCGCCGGCATCCGATCCGGCCGACGCGCACTGCCACGCGCTGCTCTACAACCTGTCCGTGCTCAGGGACAAGGTGCAGCAGCTGCAGCCGCTCGTCGGGATCGCCGTCGAGCACGATGGGCCCGGCGCCGCCGCTGTGTCCAGCGCCGGCGCCGTCATCCAGGAGATCATCACCGCCGCCTCCTCGATGATGTACGCCTTCCAGCAACTTTGGGGCCTGCACGCGGGTGGTGCACAGTCATCATCTACGGCGGCCGCCGCTAATGCGCCGCCGCCGGGGGTTAGCAATAGTAGTATCGCCGCCGCCGGTGGCTATCATACCAAGAACGGCGGCATGCCGGACACCGACCCCAAGGCGGACGTCGTCATGGACCATCGTGTCATGCAGATGCAGCAGCAGTGGCAGCCGCAGCACCACCACCACCGCGACGGCTACGGCTACGGCTACGGCTACGACAACAACTCCAGGACAGTAGCAGCCGCCGTGCACGTGCCATCGCAATCGCAGCCCGCGACGGCTGCCGAGGAGGCCGAGGCCGGCGGCGGCACCATCATCGAGCTGGACGCGGCGGAGCTGCTGGCCAAGTACACGCACTACTGCCAGGTGTGCGGCAAGGGGTTCAAGCGCGACGCCAACCTGCGGATGCACATGCGCGCGCACGGCGACGAGTACAAGAGCAGCGCGGCGCTGGCGAACCCGGCCAAGGCCGCCGGCGGGGGTGACGCGGCGGCGGCGACGAGCAGCAGCAGGTCGTTCTACTCGTGCCCGCAGGAGGGGTGCCGGTGGAACCGGAAGCACGCCAAGTTCCAGCCGCTCAAGTCGGTGATCTGCGCCAAGAACCACTACAAGCGGAGCCACTGCCCCAAGATGTACGTGTGCAACCGCTGCAACCGCAAGCACTTCTCGGTGCTCTCCGACCTCCGCACCCACGAGAAGCACTGCGGCGACCACCGCTGGGTCTGCTCCTGCGGCACCTCCTTCTCCCGCAAGGACAAGCTCATCGGGCACCTCGCCCTCTTCACCGGACACCACCCCGCCGTCCCGCTCGACAACAGGCAACCCAACGCCGCCGGCAGGAGGCTGTCGTCGACGGCATCGGCCTCGCATCAGCTCTAGCTAGGTACGTAATTAACGTAATGGCAGATGTGATCAGAAGCTGTTGTTGGTGTAAATTCGGTACCGAAGGGGGGGCACCAATCACCACAGTACTCTTCTCCTCCGAAGGGGCAAGAACCAAGGAGCCCCTTCGGAGGACTACACCTTCTTCCATTACCACTGCTAACTCTACTACTACTGCAACTAGCTCTTCTACTCCTACCGCTATGAAGCAGAAAGTAAGATAGGTAACAGAAATAGCAAGTGGCAACCTCGTAGCTCTCTATTCATTTATTGCTCTCTCTTTATCAATTACAATGACCCTCCTATATATAGGGATGGGGGAGATGGCAATTTTTCCCCCAAGCCCCTAATGGTTATTTTCTTCCGAGCCCCTGGTGGACGCGGTATTTACAAGAAACTCCTCGAGCCCACACAAAGGCCCACTAATCCTTACATGGGCTGGGCCACTCCCCCAACAGTAGCCCCTCAGCTACTTCGGTTTGGCTGGCACAACAAAGCGGAGTAGCTGAATACATATGGATTGGCCCAGCCCTTCCTACACCTTCGGCCATGAGGAACGCCCTCAAGACCCTCCGCCGTACGCCTCACTAAAAACTCCATTCCGAAAAACCCGTGGGGGAAAACCGGAGTGGAGAAAAGAGCACGTACGCCTAGCGGATTTACACACACACCGACCTTGCTAATGATCGTCTTCGGACTCGCTTCAACGGTGAAAGGCGCCTTCGGTGATGATGACAGCTTCGGCGTTGTCACTAAGATGGCTTTTATCCTCGATGCTTCTCCTCCATTTGCTTTGGCCTTGCCTTCGGGGCCTCCGTGCATTTCTCTTTTCGCTCTTATCCTTCCAGACGCTGTCGAATGATGATTAGCCGCCTCTTCCCCTTCGGTCACGATCACCGGGCAAGACTTCATGCTTCGGGGTGACGCCGCTCATCCCGATGCCACTAGCCCCTCTTGTCCGGTGATTGTGACGAAGGCCCTGGTCCTGTGCAACGCATGCGACGAAGTACGTGTTGATGAAGACGATGCTGGAGTCGACGTCGGTGGGGTAGACGATGAAGCCCCTTGAGCCACAGCCCATTCGGCGTCGGTGTAGTAGACGCCGAAGACGAAGTCGAAAGCCAATGTCGACAAGGTAGACGACGAAGCCCCACGAGCCGAGTCCCGTTGACGTCGTGTAATAGACGCCGAAAACGAAGTCGGAAGTCGATGTCGACCAAGTCGATATTGATGTCGCCGAGGTAGATGAGGAAGCCCCTCGAGCCGAACACATGTCGACGAAGATGTAGTTGAAGAAGTCCCTCATGCCGAACTCGGTGACGGAGTAGACAATATGGACGAAGTCCACTTCCGTTCAACACTCCATTCAAGGCGAACCATTTTTATTCAAGAAACTCAAGAACTTGTCGGACAAGAAACAATCTATCTCAATTTGCATCGCACAAACAAATCCGAAGCCACTCTCGAGCCTTCGGGGTGTCTCGACTCAACTCCGGTCATCACACGACCGGTCGTTTGCCGCCTGCAAACGGAATCCGAAGCCACTCTCGGGCCTTCGGTGTGCCTCAGATCCGAAGCCACTCTCGGGCCTTCGGAGTATCTCAGATCCGAAGCCAGTCAATGGCCTTCGGGGTATCTCAGATCCGAATGCCACTCTCGGGCCTTCGGAGTATCTCAGATCCGAAGCCACTCTCGGGCCTTCGGAGTATGTCAGCTCAACTCCGGTCATCACACGACCGGTCGTTTGCTTCCTGCAAACGGAACCTTGGCTATAACAGAGCCAGATACTTGCCCTTGCAAGTTCAACTCCGGTCATCACGGGACCGGTCGTTTGCCTCATGCAAACGGAGCATCTGACCCCACTCGGGCCTTCGTCGTGAGCGCTCTGGGCTCCATGCTTTGGTGTTATGCATGCATATATGTATAAAGGAGTGTATGAAAGTATGCTTTTGCATGAAGGCTAGGACGAAAGTGTTAGCCAAAATAACGCACAATGCGTCTATTGGTCAAATTCTCACCTTCAGTGGTGAAACCATGAGATGACTAAAATCCGATAAAACCGAGGTCCATATGGAAATCCCAGCAACCTCCTGAAGAAGTTAAGTAGACATTGAAACCAATTGATATGGCCTAGCCATTCCCAAATCAATAATAGAATCACTATCTTCGGGGTGAAAACCGATGACTCAAAAGCCATAACCTGCAATAGACATGACGAAGTGGCCGCACAAAACATAGTAGCCGCATACAACCAATCATTATGAATAGGGTATAAAGCATGGCTAAGAACATGCGCTTAGCATAATTGAGATGAAGGTGCGGCAACATGTGATATACGAAGGGTTAGAGTGCCCGTTAAAAATGGATCGTAGGTTATGAGAGAGGAGGGCACGATACTTACATATGGTGGTTAACCCTGCATTCAAGAGATATAAATACTTCATATGAAGGGTTAGATTAAGAAGGCAAAGCAAATTTCAGTCAATTTGACACAATCACTTTTGTGAAGCCGAGCTTCGGTCATAGCGGGACCGACACAATTTCGTTATACGACGTAAGTGACGGGCGGCCCTTGGATGCGTCCAACGGCCTCCCGGGGGCGCCGTTACTTACCCACAAAATATAACCTCCGAAGACTACCCCCCCCCCGCACCATGGAGGGGGGATGTTGCTTCGGAAACGTGCGAACGGATAAACACACGAAACTTTCGGGAAAAAACGTCTTGCGATGAGCATCGACATGCGACTAACACTAAGTACCCGCAAGCTAGGGATTGGTCTGTTAAAACCAGAGATGAAGGGTACTTCGTCATTAAACCGAAAAAGGTTTATTCGTAACCTAAAAACAAAACGTCAACCACACCAAGCACTACCTCAGGACGGTGGTACGGTTGTATATAATAAAATAAAAGCATGATGCCCCTTCGGTTGCTAGAAGAAGGGTGAGCAAGCTGTCCATAAACAACGAGATGAGATTATGATACTGGAGACATGACTTGCTGCAAGTTTTAATTGAAACATTAGAGAAAAATAAATGTTCATATGCCATGCTTCACCGAAGTGCACCTCTAAAAACGTAACCAGCTCCTTCGTTCGTTGCCGAAAAAATTTAACCTTGATACGAGGATATACAAACTGGTTAGCTCACTTACCAAAAAGATTTATTGACATACTTAAAAAGGACCCTTCGGTGCCGAAGCTAACTAAGAAAATGCTTGAGTTGCAGTCTCCTACTAACTGAACACATGACATTTACCAAATTCATAGAATCGAAACCACTCTCGATACGCAGCCCAGTTTGCGTCGCCTCTCTGCTGGACCGAAAGGGCTGCTGGGCCCATAGATGAAGTCCGATATGTGAACATACCGAGAGAAATTGGCCCACTACTATAACGAAGGGTCCACTTCGGAACAGTTAGTTTCTAATCACAATTTTATGTGGTTACGTACGCACCTGCCTCCCAGTTTGCAGTTAAAAAGACTTGTCACCTTGATTGGATTCCCTAAGCTTCATTTTCCTGGCCCATGAAAGTCCGAAACGGCCAGTGCAAACCGCGCTTCGCAGTACGACGAAGTGGGAACCCCACCCAAAGCGAGACTGGTGGCCTGATAATGTTGGACGCAGAAACCTCCGAACAAAATACTTCTGAAAACTCGAAACTTAGTTTCCGAATGGTGAAGTCCGCATGAAGCATGAACGGTGCACATGACGCTAAAAATTCCTCCCTTCGGAGCAATTTGGGCAATGAAGCAGATGCCCAAGTAGCAGAGTGCTAGCAGAGTTAATTTATTACTACTGCAACCTTCGTTACACTAAGAAACGGTGACTGGACTTCGGAGCTGATAAGCTGGGCTTCGGAATACTCGTCACAACATGCCTTTGTCACTTGCCATTATAAAATATATTGAGTTATGTGAATTTGCCCTCATTCCAAATATGTCGAGGTGATTCCGAAGGTGAAAACTTCACAAAAAACGATTCCGAAGTTGAAAAATCAGTCTCGCGAAATCCCACCGAGATGATTCCGAAGGTGAAAAATCAATCTCTTGAAATCCCGCCTAGATGATTCCGAAGGTGAAAAATCAATCTCGTGAAATCCCGCCGAGATGATTCCGAAGGTGAAAAAATCAATCTCGTGAAATCCCACCGAGATGATTCCGAAGGTGAAAAATCAATCTCGTGAAATCCCACCGAGATGATTCCGAAGGTGAAAAATCAATCTCGTGAAATACTCTGAGATTATTTCGAAAGATAAAAAATTGATATTTCAAGTGCGTCGTTGTTGCCTGCTGCTTTTGCTGCCTGCCCGCGCTTCTCACTGCAGGCGGCCGGCAGCGGCCAGCTGAATGACCGCACACTTCGTTCGTTTCCCTTCGGCGCCGAAGTGTTGGGCCTGACCAACTCAGGTGCGTAGGCCCAACAGCCCATGCCAGCTTCGTTCCAAAGATAGACGAATCCACACGACCCCTCCCTCACAGCCACACGCACGCCCCTGGAAACGAATCTTCCCCTCTCGCTTGCTCGCCCTTGTTGTTCCTTCACACTTTGCCTACCACGCCGCCCAGCGCGGAGCCCAACCAGCAACCACACCGCAGCTAGTCGCACGCGTATGGCCTCATCTCTTTCTCCCTGTGATTCTGTACAGAAGACCAGAGGTGGAACCTTCGTTCGTTTCACTTCCCTTCGGCGCGGAACTTGATCGCCGCCCGATCGCACGCCCGAGCCGCCGCGTGAGCGGTGTCAAATCCGCCCAGATAGACCTGCTTCCCGCAATCCCATATGTGCGACTCCCACCGCCCCGTCCGGCGGTAGAACGTGACGCCGCGGTACTGCGAGCCGCGCGCGACCGCGGCCCGCGCCGGCTCTTCTTGGACGCCGCGCGCGCAGGAGGAGGCCGTCGCGGCGTTGGAGGCGGGCGGCGGCGGGGCCGTGACGGACGGGCGGAGCCGGGGCCGAGCGCGGGCTTCCCGCGGCGGCGCCGGCGCCGCGGCCGCGGCCGGGAGGAACTGCGTCGCGTGACGACGGCGTCCGCGCGGCCGGCGGCGGCGGCCGCGGAGTCGTCGTCGGCGTCGTCGGGCATCTCGACGGGCGCGGCGGCGGACGAGGAGGACGCGCCGAGTCGTCGGCGGACGGGGACGGCGGTGGCGCGGCGGCGGACGAGGAGGACGCGCCGGAGTCGTCGGCGGACGGGGACGGCGGTGGCGCGGCGGCGGACGAGGAGGACGCGCCGAGTCGTCGGCGGACGGGCCCCCATGGCTAGGCCTAGGCGTGGGGTGGTCGCCGCTTGGTCCACTGGCCCCCTTCTCCTTGTCGACTCGATCTCCTCCGTGCCTCGCACTCCTACGAACCGGAGTAGTGAGTGAAACGAACGAGAGAGGGAGGGGGACGGAGGGAGAGACGCGGAGAGGAGAGGGGAGGGGAGGAGGCCGCAAGCGCAACGGTCACAAAGGAGCTGTAACTTGGGCTTCGTCACCGAAGGTCAAAGGCAGCTGTAAATTGGGCTATCCTGGGAAGAGAATAGAGATACAAAGCAAAATGGTCCAATATATCGTGATAGCAAAAAAGTATGTGGTTGTCTTAGTGGACGAAGGGTTCAAAATAAAAATTTCATCTTCCGCACCGCTTCGGAGCAATATTTTGCAAGATAAATAAGTAAAGTAGGGGCACTTAGCTTCTTCTTGGAAGGAACACACGCAAACGAAAGAAAACCCGGCTTAAACTTGCTCTACTCCGAAGGGTCCCGTAATCCTTTCCCTTGCCAACGCGAGCCACCATTGCCGCATGACTTGACCCCTTCGTGACCGAAGGTACCTTCGTTCATGCCGAGAATTTTTTTTTTAATTCGAGCCCACCTCTTTGGACCCTCTCTCTTCGGATCTTTTTCTTGTCTTGTAGCTGTGAGTCCTTCCACGAGGTGGGCGCCAAACTGTTGGTGTAAATTCGGTACCGAAGGGGGGGGGCACCAATCACCACAGTACTCTTCTCCTCCGAAGGGGCAAGAACCAAGGAGCCCCTTCGGAGGACTACACCTTCTTCCATTACCACTGCTAACTCTACTACTACTGCAACTAGCTCTTCTACTCCTACCGCTATGAAGCAGAAAGTAAGATAGGTAACAGAAATAGCAAGTGGCAACCTCGGAGCTCTCTATTCATTTATTGCTCTCTCTTTATCAATTACAATGACCCTCCTATATATAGGGATGGGGGAGATGGCAATTTTTCCCCCAAGCCCCTAATGGTTATTTTCTTCCGAGCCCCTGGTGGACGCGGTATTTACAAGAAACTCCTCGAGCCCACACAAAGGCCCACTAATCCTTACATGGGCTGGGCCACTCCCCCAACAGCTGTGTAATGTTCTACCATTAGTATCATGCCCAGTCTGCCAAAAGAAGGAAACTGCAGCGCATGAGTTTGGTTGCTATTTTTCCTTTTATCTAAGAAGATGAATAAAAGGAACCGCAATCAAACTCATGCTGCTGCTGTTCTTGTTGTGTACATCAATTGGCATAAGGGTTGATTTTACAAATTAGTGTGATAATCCTAGATGGGTGGTTCTATTAGCTTTGATTTTGGTTAAATGGTACCATACATACATAGTACTAGCTCCAGTAATTAAGATGTCTTCATATAGTAAATGGGACCAACTGGCATATATGTTTACTTTCATTTTGCAGATTCTAGTTTATAAGGCCCAAAAGACTGAATGTATATATAACTAAAAATACTTTGCATTTTAGATTTTATGCATATTCAAGAATGAACCTGTTTCAGTTCAGTACTACACAAAAGAAGGTTGCATTGTTTTCCTTCAGATCTTCACTAGCTTGATACACATAAAGCTTTTAATTTGTTGGGCTTTCCTTCAGATCTTCACTAGCACGTTTGGTTAGAGTGTTTTCTGCTTGCGATACACATATGTAATGTTGGTTGGCAGTTTGGCACCACCCAAGCTCTTTCCCCCCACTGCTTCAGTACTTTCTCCAGCTAATTCATTCCTTTTTGGAAAGATTCGATGTGCATCACAGTATTAGCATATATATATATATATAACCAGTACTTCATGAAAATGTCCACGCTTCCAAAAAATAGTGCATGAGTTTAATAGCTCCTTTTCCCCTTTTTATCTAAACTGAAAAAAAAGGAACAACAAGAAGTATACTCATGAAATGTGATTGCGTAGTTTGAAGAGTGTGTCAGTTCAGTGGATATCAATGCAAGAAAATTGAACTGCTTTCCTTCGGACGACCTTCACTGGATATAGTTTTACTGGGCTTTGTTCTTGGCGATTATGGGTACGTTTGGTTATGTAGTCTTGCACCTTGTAACATATATGTGGTTAGGATAAACGTGCTAGTTCATAATTTAATTTTAGAAAGATTTTAACACCAACTTTCTTTGCCCACTAGCAAGCTATTAGTACTATGCAAGGCAAGGAAACCAAAACACATGTCCAACGTAACATCCCTGACGAGTAACATTGATGATTACCACTGTGTTCTAACATTCTTCAAATTGTTTAGACAAGTTATTTTCTGGTAATTAGTGACACATAAATACCACTGAAAAAATAATATTTTTTACTTCCACATGTATATAAGAATAGCGTATTTATTTTTGGGATGAATTATTTACACTTTAGCTGATACCATGTCTTATTATTGGAACATACTAGTCCATCAACCCATGCTGGCGCACGGGCTATTAATTTTGAGTATGGATTAGTAGAAATTTATGAACTAATTGACTTAGTGTCCCAAATCTGGTTTGAAAAGAAGGCAACTCTTATATCTGAAAAGAAACTAAACTGCACTTACTTGGATAGAAATTTTAGAGTGCTAAAAAAAATGAGTTCCATTTGGTGAAATCAAATGGTAAAAACAAAAGAAGTACCATGAAGTATCTATAGAGAAGTGCCAAGAAGTACAATTGGTTGGACCAGATAACAAAAATAGTGAGAAATTAATATAATGCCTTTTTAATTATGTGTAAATCTATTTAATTTCTTTTTGTAAAAAGGATAAAAAGGAAAGTACCAGCAAGCACCATTGGTACTTTAAAAGCATTGTAACAAAGCTCTTGAACAGTTCTATATTATGTGTAAAAAGAAATTATTGTCTTTAATACTCCCTTCCTCCCCGATCGAATATAGCAATGTTTAGGTTTGTCTTTCAAACATTTTGAACTTTGATCATGAACAGCCAAAAAATGCCATAAAGGTTGACAACACAAAAATGATGTTGGCAGATTTACACGAAACCATCATAATATGTAATATTTTCAACTTAAAACAATTACTTTAGATATATTGTTGATCAAAGTTAAGAATGTTTGACTAAGGACAAACCTAAATGTTGCTATATTCGGGGATAAAGGTAGCACTGTAGGCCTGTAATAAAGAACTTTATATAATCTACTATGGTATATGAGAATTTAGATATATGGCAATTACGGTGGATGCATTGCTTACCATGAATAGCACTGCAATGGGGCTCCCACTGGTCTATTTCATGATAAGCCCCCATTTTCAATTCAAAGTTTACACTTCATAATTTCTAATTCAGGGTCACTTTGTCATTACAATAATATTTCTGTCACATTTTTGCTACACCAAAGATGCCTCATTTATTTTGCAAATTACACATTGATATATTGAAATATCCAAATCTTTACCAAATAACCAATCATCTGAACGTTTTGCTTAGACATGTTGCCTGCTTTATTTTTTCCCCATTCGGATTTCACATCTGTATGTGTTCTCAAAGAAAAGATATTGAAGCATCCATATCTAGTTTTAGACATTTTTTTAGTTTCTCTGAAACTTTAATTTCTTTGCTGAACTAAGGAGCATGATCATTAATGTTGAGATGGTCAGATAGTCCAAACACTACACTCTAATCCATAATTAACCTAGTCTAGTATTAGTTACAACATCAACTCACACCTATGCTATATCTTTTTTAAAAAAGGAAATATTTTTTGGCATTTGCGCCCATGCGCATACAGGCATATATATGCCTCTAGATGGATGCATACATGAAGCTTATTAAGACCTCCTTATTTATGGTTGGTTCATCTTTTTTTACCGAATGCAACAAATAGTTACCACTTAATTATTATCTAATCAGCCTTATATATGGTTAAGAACCAATCAATCATGAAAGACGCTTGTAAATATGATAAGTAGAATGGTTACTTCCATACCAATTTAAATTACAAAACATAAATAGAGAGGCTAATTAAGTCAGAGAACTACATACAGATAAGCACCATGATTTATGCGGTGGCTGGTGAATCTTTTTGCTCATCATACTCCTTGCAAAATCAAGCGAGGCTAATAATCTATCGTCTTGCCACTTATATACTCCGGTTTCTCATCTCGCGGTAGCTGCACCTTAGCAGTGTTCTACGCCCAATAAATTGTGAATTCACACTGAACTGAAGCCACAATAATTTTATATGCACAACTATGCATGCATTCATCTGCAAGTCAAGGCCAGAAGAGCACCAGAGATTAAAAAAGTCGTCTTCATGTACATACTATTCTGTACCACACATATGGCTCGTCGAAGATCTGATCTATGACGATCATCTAATCATACACTCACATCTCGAGCATTGTTATCTGTTGCATGCTCAACGGCTATTGCACTGACTCGCCGACAGCCTGAATTACGAGACCCTGCACCGCCCGGTTCTCTCAGTGATCTGATACTTCCACACGCAGATCTAGTTCATGCTCAATAGCCTGTGACGAACTGTTTAGAATTAGCACGATGGGTTGCAGCTTTTTTGGTGCATTGTTGGAAAAGAATCTAGCTCTTGTCATAGCCAATAGGCTCATCAGATTTTCGTGGACGCAATCTAGATTCTAGACAATGACGGCGGCTAGAGCACAGGTGGAAAGCCTCAAATTAATTTTACATGTCATGTGTGGGTAATTTCAAAGCAACTTTTAAAGGGTTAATTTAAGCTACCTTTGTAATGACACAGGTGGGTAATTTTTTAGAAATTGTAATAGATCCAATGACTATGGTGAATCAGATAAACTGAATGGCTAGATGTTTTGCTTTTTTGTGAGAATTTCTAAGATTTCTCTCTTTTTTTCTAGAGTATCTACCTAAGATTCTAGGTGGCTTCACCCGAAGGCTTCAAAACGAGCCTCCAATTAGTAATAGTAAGATGCAGGAACTAATGGTTCTTCGTTCATATCCATTTTTTACAACTGAAATTGGCAAGCTACATTTATCACCAAAAAGATTTTAAAATTTGTAAACAGAAACTTATATTACGCATGATTATACAATTCGAAAGCATGCCTGGCCCCTAATAATTATCGATATACTATGCAATTTGCAATATATATACTTATTGGGATGGCAGATTAACATCTGCAAATAATTCACGAAGTGTTAAGTCGAGTGCTTAATTATTGGAGGCTTTAGCAAGAACGTGAATTTAAGCGCAGCTGCTATTTAAGGATCGCATGACACCATCTTACCCATGCATTGCTTTGGCGGTTGCTAGACAAGAAGATCAGGTACATACACAGCTTCTGCTTCGTGGCTACCACCTATATGACACTACTGCCTCACCATAATATTTATGCACCTGTTGTGTTGCTTTTTAGTTAACGATGCATTCCTCTTGCCCCCAAAATGCAAGTAATGAATAATGGAAAGAAGCAGGGCAGTGGCAGAGCTAGGATTAGGATGAAGGGGGGGGGGGGGGGGGGGGGCGATTTTATTATAATCTCAACAACCTCTAACTCAGGGGTATATTAAGCACAAATTAGCCGGCCGCGGATGTCGCCCGATGCGGCGCCCCGACGAACTCGCCGTCCCTCCCCATCGCGATCCCGACGTCATGTGCATCGATCTGGGCTTTCGGTGAGGACAGTGCTCTCCCCTACCGCAGACGACCCCCGACAACCGACTTTCCTCTGTTGGAGATGGCGCCCCATCATTGGTTTCGAAGGCCGTCGGAATTCAAGAGGAGGACGACTGGATCCCAGGCGCTCGTTCTCCCCCAATTCCGTCGTCTCGTGATCGGGTCCGTTGCCTCCATGGTTGGATTCGGTTCTCCTTGATCGGATCTAGCCGTCTTGAGGGTGGATCCACCACCCCCAAGTCCGGTTCATCGTGGTGTGCATGGCTGCGCTGCCAGCGCCCCCCACCTTCTCAAGCGGCGGGATTTGACGGTCGACGGCCCAGGCTTTCTACCACGTCGACGGCCATCTCGATGGCGCACGGGACCTCACGCCGCCAGTATACCCGATGACGGCGGCAGCACCTCTCGCTGCTTGCGCGTAAGCTGCAGGCAGGGGTGCCTAAAGAGGAGGACGAAGCGGAGAAGATGAGGTCGCAGATCCAGTGGCGACTTCGCGTCTTCGCCGGCACGATGACGGCGGCCGTTGCTCCCACATTCAAATAGTGAGCAGCGATCTCTCTTTCAACAGGGACAGATGCATCTCCAATAGCGACCATTCCGCGTCGCGATGCATCTTGGCGACCTGATAACGCACAGAGTCGGCAGCATATCCATCGCCGGATCTGATCTACATTCTGTTTGGATCGAGTGTGAGCCAGTTTGCCAGCTGCAGTGGGGGATGTTTGGAAGGCGACTTATCACTTTGCCTTCGCGTCGGGTTGTAAGTGCAATCAAGCCCTAAGTGGGTTTTGGTGAATTAAGTGACAACTAGATTAAAACACTAACACTCTTGTGAAGCATGTGAGCAGGTCATTGATTATTGATAAATGATATTTATGTGTAAATTCATGCATTTGGTTCATATTGCAAATAAGACAAGGGTGGATCATGACAATATACTTGGAATAATTACAAACATGCTAAAGAGTGAATGTCATGATAAAGAAAGGATGTTCTTCCCATTGGACTTTACATAAAGCATACAACAAGTGATCCTAAGCTAAAGAAAAGCAAATATAGAGGCATGATTATATGTGACGATTGGTTGGCCTTTTCTATGTTGGGCAAAGCACATTATGAAGAAAGGAGAAGCTTGTGGTAGAATATGGGAGAATTAAATCAAAGTTGAATATGGCATCATGGGTTTTCACCACCGACACATGATAGAGATTGATGACCAATATTGTGAGATTTATCAAGCAAAACATCAAGGGATTTCACTATTGCTACAAGATGGAACTTGATGACCTAAACAATAAGTTTACCAAGTTCAATATCAAGTGGTTTTCACTTTTACTTTTTGTGAGGATTATTGACTTGTTCAAAGAAGCTATTTGCGAGACTTTAAGTTGAGTTTTGACAAGGGTCATGTGGTTATCTATATTACTTTGGACCTACAAATGGAAGATTGCAAAAGCAAGAATATTTGATATCAATCAAAGGACAAACAAATTGAGTGGCATCTCAAATAGGTTTATCTCTATGGTGCAAGGCTTGACTCAATTATGGCAAGGATAAGTGATGAAGAGATCAAGATGGCTAAAACGAGGAACTAAGCTAAGGCTATGGATAGCGACCATAAGCGAAGTGACTAGGGTGAAGTTGAGAGCATCAAGGATTTCGAAGTATCATATCCAAGCCTACCGAGGAAAATGATAAATTGCATCTAATGTCATGATTGATACATTGGAGTGGCTTAAGAATTCAAAATGGTTGATCTCTACTCTATGGAAGAATTCTAAGTCACTAGCTCAAGGTGGACATGCTCAAGAACATGCATATACTTGTTCATCTACAACATGTGCTCAGTTAGTAGACATCATTGGAAGCCCTCGAATCATTGAAGATCAATTACCGGCGTACCTTGGAGGTTCAAGCTCAAGTGGATTAATTAGGGTTTATCTTTTATATTGAGTTTAGGTATGCCGTACTATTAAGAGGGATGAATCATTGGTTGGACAACAAACATCAAAAAGTGCTCAAGTGAAACCTAGAGAGACTAACCCGTGAGATCAAAACCTTAGTTGAGCTCTCTGGCCAAAACCGGCCTGACCGGTTTTGGAAACCGGCCTGACCGGTTTTGGAAACCGGCCTGACCGGTTTTGGAAACCGGTCTGACCGGTTTGGGCACTGACACCGTCCAACGGCTAGTTGGTTTGAAAACCAGTCTGACTGGTTTGGCAAACCGGTCTGACCGGTTTTGTCTGACAGACTATCGGCTAGTTTTGAGTGTGGTGGGTATTTATACCCATGAGCTCCTCTTTGAGGGGATGCTGGTTCTCCCCACTCCTAACTCCTTCCAGAACCATAGCTAAGCTCTTCTCAACCTCTCTAAGTGAGATTTAAGTCACTAGTGCCATATCTTTGAGTTGGGTTAAGAGAGTGACTTGTGTGAGAGTTTTAGAGAGCTTTGAGAAGCCTAGTGAGCATCCCACACTTGAGCACCTGCTGATTTCGTTGAAGATCTTTGAAGCATCTTTTACTCTTGGAGAATTTGCTCCTAGACGGCTAGAGGTCGCTTGGAAGCTCCAATCCGAGATTGTGGAAGCTCCAAGAAGTTTGTTTTACCCCTGTGAATCTAGTGTAAACCTTCTCATCTCAAGAGTTCATTCTCTTGACTTGAGATCGAGGTAAAGGGCAAGCCTTGTGTGGCGAGTCTATCCTTGTGTGGATACCTCAACAACGTGGACGTAAGCAAGCCTTAGTGGCGAGCTGAACCACCGGATAAATCCTTGTGTCATTTGTGCTTTTACCTCATATATATCTTGCTTGTTGACTTATCTCTCTATCTAGCATATATCTTGTGCTTTCGCTTCGATCTCTTTGGTGTGCTTGTGCTGTGTGCAGGGACTTCATCGATACTCTTGGAAACTCCTGTGGAAGCCCCACACCAAGTTTGGTTTGTGCTAGAACTTGTAGAGGGGTTTCACATATTGTCGGTTCTGTCTGTGTAAAACCGGCCTGACCGGTTTTGGAAACCGGTCTGACCGGTTTCAGTACTGACAGTGGGTTGAATTTTTATAAGTGTGCAGATTCGCCTATTCACCCCCCTCTAGGCGACATCAAGATCCTTTCACGGGCGCTCTGAGGTGGGGTGTCCATGGATCTCAATTCTTCGACGCCATGGTTGCTAGTTGATCTTTAGTATACATATCTTCTTGTACTAGAGTTTTTCTTCTTCTTAGATTTTGCAATAAGTTTGGTTGTGTGTGGTCACACAGAGACTTTGGTTGTGTGTGTTACCGCAAAGGCCGGAATGTAATTCTGTTATCTAAAAATACAGAAAAGACAATCAAATATGTGAAGGTCTCAAGAAAAGTAAGTGATGATTTGCATATGGCATGCATATTTAGAAGTTAGTAAAACTATCTGAGAGAGAGGTATTACAAATGAGACATGCATGCATGCAGTCATGCATCAGTATAACTAAAAATCAATGTATTGGCTAGGCATTTGGTTAACTTTTGCCTGAGCAAGGGGGTGCCATGGTCCACCTTGGCCTCCACCTAGCTCCGCCAGTGAAGCAGGGCTAGCTTAGATCCTAAAATGTTCAATGACACTATTTTTTAAACAAAGATTAAATCTAGTGACATCTCGATCTTATGTTGGAAATCCAATGTATTGTATTCATCAACAGAATCAATTTCAAAAGTGACTAACATGGATCGTAATACAACTGCTGTTTTGGACTGGGAGGAGTAATCCTAACAATGATATATATGTCGGTGTTTTAGACCGGCAAACCTACCAAGGGGGTACCCGAGGTAGTAGATTGTGCAGTGAGAATCGTGATCAGGAGACCGAGAACTCGAAGGTATGCGCAAGAACACGTGACACAAGATTTATACAGGTTCAGGTTGCCAAGGTGGCGAACCCTACGTCCTATTTGGGGGATCAAGTATGGCGCCCTGCGCTTGGTGTTGGTTGAGATCAGGTGTCCGGCTAGGTACCCGACCCTCCTTTATATAGTCCAGGGGGCGAGTTCCTAGTCGGTTACAAGGCAGGAGTCCTAGTAGGATTACACAGAACAAGTCCTAATAGGATTACAGGGGAATTCTAGTAGGAGTCCATCTTCATCCTTCCTTGCATGAGTACCCGGGGAGTATGCCCGACAAGCCCCCGAGCACATTGTAGTCGAGTGTAGTAGTTCGAGTAGTCTTGAAGCCTCTGCGAGTAGTTCTTGAGCGTCCTCGAGTACAGCTTGGAGAAGTCTTCAATAGTACTTGAACTGCTTCGAGGCTGGAAGGTGATCCAGCTCATTTGTCTTGAAGTCAATATTATATGGAAGTGCGATTGCAAAATCGCACTCCATATGGAGTAGCCCCCGAGCCTTAGTTTAAGTCGCAGACTCTAGCTGAGGGTCAGTCTTGATTTCAAATCTTCCGTCTTGAAAAAATTGAATGATGGGTGTAGCATAGCAGCCCCGAGCCTTGGAATGATTAGGTAATCAATCTAAGGGTCTTCAGTGTTCACGAAAGCCATCATCTGAGTACTCTTGCAGCGTGTAACCCCCGAGATAAGAGAGCCGTATGAGCCACGTCGAGTAGTTATTGGTGTGGAGCCCCCGAGCTTGAGAGCGAGCGAAGCATGCTAAAGTTATCCTCGAGTAGTATGTTGAGTGCAGCCCCCGAGCTGGAGAGATTCCGAGTAGTAATTTGGCATCGAGCCATGGAGCTTGAGAAGTAGTCGTGCCGTCAAAGCGGACTTTTAGATGCGACCGAAGTCGACTTTAGATGTCGGCAGTGCGGACTTTAGAATGCGACTTAAAAACCAAAGTCGACTTTGTGCCGCGCGGAGCGGACTTTGAGATGCGACTTGAAAACCGAAGTCGACTTTAGGATGCCGCGTGGAGCGGACTTTGAGTTGTGACTGAAGAAGTCGACTTTAGATTGCCGCGTAAAGCGAACTTTAGATGCGATTGCAGTAGTCGACTTTGTGCCACGCGGGGTGGACTTAAGATGCAAAAAATGAAAAGCACTTTCCGGAAAGGAAAAGCAAAAAAATCAAAGAAAACGAGTAGTTTTGCCGCCAGAGCGGACTTAAGATTGCGACCAAAGTCGGCTTGTGCCACCGGAGTGGGCTTAGATGCGACCGTTAGCGTCGACTTGTGCCACCGGAGTGGGCTTGGGTGCGACCGTTAGCGTCGACTTGTGCCACCAGAGTGGGCTTGGGTGCGACCGTTAGCGTCGACTTGTGCCACCGGAGTGGGCTTGGGTGCGACTGTTAGCGTCGACTTAGTCGACTTGTGTACTTGGGCCATGGATTTCAGACCCAAGGTACGGAGCGCGAGTACTTAGGGTACTTGGACCCATGGTACAGAGCGTGAAGACCACGTGCAGCTAGGTTCCATCGTCACCAGGACCCGAGGGCCACTTACAGCTAGGTTCCATCGAAGCTTACACACGTAGTATGCCACCGAAGCAGGCGAAGATGCGACCGGAGTCGACTTTAAGTTGCCGAACGGAGCGGACTTTAGAATGCGACTTTAGAAGTCGACTTTAGATTGCCGCTTGTAGCGGACTTTAGAAGCTGCCTCCTAGGTATAGTGTTGACGGTTAATAGTTGTATCAAAGTTCGTTTAGACTTGCAATCGAACAAGTCTCCTGTCGTAGTCAAGGGACCCTTCTTCCCTCGAGTGGTGAACCCAAGGTATCGAATCCGTGGAACAAATGTGTGACGCAAGAGATGATCTAGTAAAGCCAAGTAACTTCACTCTTCGGTAAAAGAAACCCTAATGCATCTAGATAAAGAACACAAAACTAATCTAATCTACTAAGACCGAAGATAACAAAGAAAGATAGGGTAGATAAACCGATCTAGAGAGATCGGGTTAAGCCTTTTGTTGAAGTTCCAAGCAAGAGAAGAAGTAGCAAATCGAATCTTATTAGAAGCCTCTTTAAATCGTGGTTTCCCGTCCGATTCCAAAAACATCCGCCTTCCGGAACCCCCGTTCTGTCACAACGTATCCCTACTCATGCGGGTAGTCTAGGGCGAGTCCAAGGACAAGTCGAGTTCTTTCGGAAGATCCGGCGTGTACCTCTAGCCACCGCGGCTACAAGAACACCCTATGTAATCTATCTCGAGAATAGATTTAGAATAAGCAAAGCCGATCGAAAAACGAAATCATCGAAGAAACTCTTGATCGCTAGAAATAGATTCAACTTGATAATTCAACTAATACAATTATACATAAACAAGAGCACCACCGGGATCCTACCTTGATCTTGCTTCTAGCTCCGGGAACTCCGACGTGGTCTTCCGTATAAGGTTCCCACGTCGGCTAGGGAGACCCTAGTCAACTAGCTCGACCCTCTCCTCTTCGGGATGGTGTCCCTCTCTTCTCTGCTCCTCGACGGCCGATGACGAATTAGATGATGCGTGGCTCTCGACCCCGGGGCTATAAATAGCCCGAATGACGGCTAGGTCAAAGGAGGATGCAAACGGGCCCTGGACTGGGCTGGGCCGGTCGGCCTGGGCCGGCCGGCCTGGGCCCATCCAGGCCCAGCCCGCGGCCTCCTTTGCGTGATGTCGGTTCCCGAGCTTCCTGGATCCTTCCCCCTTCTGCATGTAGGCCTTTGTCGTCAGTTTCTCTACGAATTGGACATAGCTCCTTGTCTTGCAAGATTCAGCACTTTTCTGGTTAGGTCCTCGGAGTTTGTCATCTTCTCGGATCAAGTCCCTGACTTCTTGGAGTTAAGTTTGCTTCGTTGCATGACTTGTACGGGGCCTCAAGGTCTTGTCACAAGGTGCTTGATGAACTTATCCCGAAAGTCTTGCTTTCAACGCTAAAACCCTGCATAAACACTAAACTCCAAAACCGACATGCACAAGTGAACTTGTTATACCACGGGGGTTAGTACCAATAGATAAGGTATAAAACTTATGCCAACACCGAAGGTAAACTCATGGCTAGGTTGACGGATTTTCACCGTCAACATCTCCCCCATGCTTAAACATTGCTCGTCCTCGAGTAAGCCTTCGATGGATATCATCGTTGCCCATCAATGTTTAAACCTTGCACTTGATCATACATGAGAAAACATAATGCTCTCGAAATTTTAATTCATTAAATCTCCATAATGTACTAGCATTCATCTCTACGGAGGGTAGATTCTTAATAAGCTTATCCCACAAGTATTTGACATGCTCCCAGAATTTTAAATAGATCTTAGACATTTTGAAAATAAAGGACTAGATGAAAAAGAGCTAAACCAAGTTCACAAATTTAAATCATCTTGCATATTGCTCATGAACTCTCATCTCATCTTGTCTCTCGAGCCTATATATTCTACTCCTTTCCCTCTCTTAACATATATGTGTGGTAGGCTTTATATGGAGCTTTGAGAAAGGTTAGTCATACCAAGATATTATAAATGAGGTGTTGTCAAAACAAGACAAGCTTCTCATGGTCTTACCGAGACTCGTCAAAAAGGTCATTGGAACATAATGTTAAATAAAGGAGGGAAAAGAGAAAAATACACACACTTGAGATGAGTGGACATGTGCAAATGGCAAAAAGTGATCCCGAGGCACAAAGGAAGTCCTCGTTATCGGATTGCACATGGTTGGAAAGTGAGTATGGATCTTTTAATCTTGAAGCCTTGAAATTCCTAATGCACTTTAGAGAACCGGGGAGTTCACTTTATTTTTATTTTACACATACTCATATTTTTTTTTCTTTTTCTCATATTTCTTTCTTTTTCTTTCTTTCTTTTTCTTTCTATTTTTTTCTTTTTTTCTTATATTTTTTTTATTTGCTCCCGTTTGAACTCTAAAATTGCACTGTACCTACCTCCTCCCCCATGCTTAGACGTTGCTCGTCCTCGAGCAAAGAGGCGATGAATAGGGTAGGTATCAAAAATATTTTTCCTTGGAGAGATACTTGAATTCTTCAATGTTGGCACCGTCTTGCGATCTTCCTTGAATTGATGATCCATTCTCAATAATAGGTTGTGGTCAAGGAGGTAATCACAAAAGATGATATTTGGTTTTAAGGGTGGATATCCGGCGAGGTTTGTGAGATCTCCAATGTGGGGATACACAATGCACGGATAAAAGGCTAGCAAAAAGATAGATACGCAAAAATGGAATGACCAGCTTCTTAGTCTCGGGCCAGAGAAATCATGGCCTGCAATAACTCACTCAAAAATAAATCTTGTACATTAAGGTTTATGCACTCAAATATATATGAGGCTCTGGATAGGTTGAGCAACACACAAGTGATATTCATGACAAGTTTAGCGATATTTTTGGGCATAAAAACCTTCTTCAATCTATCTATAACTTGAGAGCACATAAAACACTATGGGTCTTTATTTTAATCATAACCTCCGCTAAAGATTAAGCTAGTATTTAGATAAATTCAGATTCGTATTTTTAGATAGCACTAGCTTTAACATGCATAAATCAATTACAAAGATAAACAAAGTGGCAATTATAATCATATATCATCATGGCACAAATTTTGTAACTTTTCCAATGGTGCAATGAAGGTGGTGTCTTTATTAATGATGAAATCAAGCTGAAATACAAACTGAAATAATCTAACACACTTGCTGAAATTTAAATAAAAACTGAAAATATTACGCAAACACAAACAAACAAAAGCTGAGAATTACAGAGAAAGGGAAAAAAAAGAAAACTAAGGTTCCTCCTTCTTCCTAATTCTCCGCCGGTGGTTGGTGTTGATAATCTTGATAGTAGTACCCTTGCTCGTAGTAAGGTTGGACATCCCCTCCAACGAATTGGTCTTGCTCCACTAGATGAAGGCGTCCAAGCTCATAGGCAAAATTTGCATTGCCCTCACCAAGTTGAGCCGCGTTGGTTTGGATGGCTGCGACGTTTTGCATATTTCTCGCAACATACCCTCCAATTATGGCCATGCTTTGTTGTGGTTGGGGATATTGTGCGTAGGGCTCCGCGAAGGTTACATTGGGCACCACATAATTTGGTGGGGGTACCGGTGCACCACCCCCCATGCTTGCTCTTGTGGCCCTCTGTAATAACTTGGCGGAGTAGGAATCCCGCCAAATGGTGGCACAACATTGGGTTGTGCACTACCCGCTTGTGCGGAGGAGGATCCCTCCTCTACGATTCTTCCTCTTTTATTTTTCTTCGCCGGGACAAGGAGTCCCTCTTCCAACCAATCTTCCCTCCCTTGAATGAAAAGCCTAAGCCTTGCATCCGGAAGGGGTAAGTTCACCTTGGCCACATGAAAGCCTCCTCTCTCATCTCCACTAATATATTTACCTTGTTTCAAATACTCAATGCCGAGAGAGGTCCCACGTAAAAGATGTTCAGGGTTTCTTGTGATCCCCGACCGTAGGGAGATGGCCAACATAGAGAGGTAGCACCCCGAACCAATATCTCCCGCCCCCGATGTTGCTTCGCAACACCATCGGTTGATTATAAGGTATGAGGGGTCTATTGGCTGCTTGGCAATTAAAGCCGAGTAGAGCCAATTCAACTCCATGTCGGTCACCTTTGTCTCCCTCATCCGCCCCAATATCCTCTTGCTCATCCAAGAGTGGAATACTTGGATAATGGGGTTACGGATGCAATTGCGTTGTTGGTGGGCTTCTCCGGAGATCAAATTCCAAAATCCATCTAACATGTCGGGCGGCACGTCAACTTTCTCCGGAGCTCCCTTTTGGAACCCAAGTAGCTCCCTAACATACTCGTAGGGAACCACTTGTTGTATTCCCTCCAAACGGAATGATAAACTTTGCACCCCATCATCAAGGATAGGTGCAATAGTCATCAAGATTTCCAAGGCAAACTCCTTGTGGGTGTCTGCCGATACCCCGTTGGAGAATTGCACCCATCCAAGGTGCCCCAACATATAATATATGTCCGTGCCGCAACCCAAGTAGTTGAGTGCTTGATCGTCGAAGTCAACATTGGGCACAAGCCTCTTCTCAAGACGAGAGAGTTTCTTCTCCTCCTCCTCCGACAATATGATGAAGCCATATGAGGAATACTGCGGAGTGTATGGAGGTGGCGCGGATGAATGGATCGATCGTCGAGGTGGGACGGGCGGCTCCTCCGTACGCCCTTGAGGTTCGGTAAACCTCATGAACGTGCTCCTTGTTGCCCTCATGCCACCAAGGAGGAGAGCGTTGTTTCTCCTTGGCGGTGCCGTGTCCTCCTCCATGCTCCGAGGAGACTCGGAAACTGAGTGCCTCCTCGAAGACGTCGTTTAAGACGGCTTCGATGACGATGACCCCTTCATCTTGGTGAAGAGACTTGTGGTTTTTTTCCACATGATTGCAGCACTCTTCTCTCCACTAAAATTCCGGGTTGCAACCGGTAACTAGGCACTTAAAAACTTACTTCGGAATGTGGACTTTGAGTGGATTAAGGGTGTGTATTGTTTGAGCTATCAAGCTTGGGAAGGTTCGCTATGTCTACGATGGTTCTGGGCACACAAACTTGAGCACACAAACTGAGGAAGGAGAGGGATGCTTGCCTGCAGAAGACGAGAGCCGGGGGGCTCCTTTTGTAGGGGAAGCCGGCCGGCCTGGGCCGACCGGCCTGGGTGGCCGCGTGCTCTCCCTTGGCTCGGTTTTCCTCCAGAATGATCGTTTCTCCTCCGTGACTTTCTTGCCCGCGTGGTCCACGAGTTGCACCACCCAAACGCTCTCGTCCACTCCTTTTCTTGCATTATTGGTCCTTCCACTTGATGCTTCATGCTTTGAGTCATGTCCATGCTCTCTTGCTCCACTTGCTTCACATGTCACAATGAATTTCCTGCAAAGTTATGCTTGCTGCCCACCCATGCTTGTCCTTTGCATGTGGTCTTGATGAAAGTTGATGAAAGGGCATCCAATGGTGCATGCATGATTAACTTTAACTAGATTGCCTCTCTTTAAGTATGTTTAAGGTTAAGCACTCCTCTAATTTCGAAAATTAAAAATATTTCCAGAGCTATGGAAGAGCTCAAGCATAAGTTTAGAGAAGTTTTTAAACCATTAAAAACAAATGTAAGTCGAAAATATTTTCCGACTACGTTAATATCGGTCTCACCGGTATAGTTTGCCTTCATTGGTTGAGAGCAAACTTTTCCCGGCTTGATCATGGGGGCATAGGTGTAGGTTCTATATGAGAGAGATTTTGAATAAAATAAAATTAAATGAGGCTTAGAAAAATTCTAATCTTAGAGAAACCAAGGATATAGATTTTTAAACCAACCAAAAGTTTAGTTTCTAGGTTTACGCGAGTCCTACCACGTGCTGAAATTTAATTAACACCTAGGTACAAGTCATGGCTCTACTCGTGTGTTTTTAGCATGAAAAATAAGTCAACCACAACATCATAATTAGGATGAAAGGTTGAGTTAGGTTCTGAAATTACTTGGTTGTGGTTTCTCGAAAAGAAACAAACAAACACATAGGAGGGTTCATGTAAAGGGTTTATGATAAAGCAAAATATTCAACCAAGAATTATGTCTCTAATATTGTTCAACCACTTCTAAGTCTAATGTATTTGCGTAATAAAATTCAAAACTAAATTATTAAAAAGACACGAAAAACTTGGAATCGGATTGTCCTCCTGGTAGCTTATTCTTGACTCGACGAAACGGGTTGCCTCCCGCCTAGCGCTTCGTTTATAGTCCATGGCTAGACTTCTTCACTTGATTACTTCGGATCAACGCTCTTTGCGGGTGTTGCAATCTTGGGTACCCACTTCCGCACCATCTTGGGCACGGGCTTGTCTTCCGGCTTAGTCATTTTTTGGTCTTCACAGGCGACTTTTCCTCCTTTGTCTTGACGGATGCAACACCTTCCTTGATTTTCTTTACGTCCTTCTTCTTCGGCTCTTTCTTCTTTTCCAGCCCTTCCTTATTCCTTGGTTCTTCCTTCACAACACAACGATGAGGTGGAACATCTTTAACTCCAATCATATTGCATGCCTCGAGTCGTGGTCGAAACTTGAAAGAACTCCTTTCTCCGTTAATGTCGAACATGATCTCCCCCTTGCCAACGTCAATAGTAGATCCCACGGTCTTGAGGAAAGGCCTCCCAAGGATGAGCGGCGGCTTCTCCCTCTCTCCCATCTTGAGCACCACGAAGTTGACGGGGATGAAGTGGTGTCCGACCTTCACGGGTACATCTTCGGCAATGCCCAAGGGATAGCGAATGGAGTTATCTCCCAACTCTAAACACATACCCGTAGGCTCCAATGGTAGGTGTAGCTTCTCGAACACATCCCATGACGCTCACACTTGCTCCAAGGTCGCACAACGCTTTCTCGAAATTGAATGAACCAACAGAACATGGAATTGTAGGGCATCCGGGGTCCTTTTGCTTCTCTAGCCCATTAGCAATAGCGGCACTACACTCCTCGGACATCTTGACATGATCTACCCCGAGTGTTGCTATCTCATATTTATTTGCAAGTATGTCTTTAAATTAATGAGAATATGTAGGTACTTGTAGGGCATCTAATAATGGCATGTCGATGCTAAGTCTATGCACAACCTCCATAAACTTCTCAAAGTGGTTGTCAAGTTTACCTCGGAAGTAGCGTGGCTTGAGTTGCGGTATCCTCGTGTCTTCTTCCGGCATTTCAAATTCGGGCTCTTCGGTGACGATCCTCGTAACCTTCTCCTTAGCAATTTCCTCCGCCTCGGTGGATGGTTTAAGCTTCCTTGCTCCCACGGAACGTTCAGGATCTTCGGTCTCCTTTCCCGAACGTGTTTGAATGGCCTTCGCCGATTCGGGACCTTTAGGTTGTCCCGGAAGCTTCCCTTCATCATTAGTGAGGTGCCCCACAAGTTGTCCAACTTGTGTCTCGAGCATCTTCATCATGTTGAGCACTTGATGGTTGGAGCTCCCGACCTCTGTCACTTTGCTATCGATGTTCTCCAACACATTGTCTATGGTCTTGAACTTGGTGACGGTGTCCTTGTTGATCTTGGCTTGCTTGTCCATGAATTCCTTCAATTGTATACGAAGCGGAACCGAATTTGGAATGGATGAGCTTGCATTAAATTGAGGTCTACCTTGCCCATAGAGGAAGTTCGGCAATTCTCCCTTCCTCATGTAGTCGAGCACTTTAGCTTCCTCTGAACAATCTTTGCGGACATGGCCATACTCCCCACATTCTTCGCATGTGGATCTTGCTTCGGCGGCCTTCAAGTCTTGAGCCTCTTTCTTTTCTATCTCCATCTTCTCCAACCTCCTCATGAGTGAATCAATCTTGCCTTCAAGTATGTTCTCCTTCTCCACTTGCAAGACTCCCTTGACATTCCCCGTGGGTTGAACCGGATGTAGGCGCCCGGATGACGCCCATGTGTCATTATCCACGACCGTCTTGAATAGAGTGAAAGCTTCCGTCGGTGTAAGCTCGATGATAGATCCTCCTGCTGATGCATCGATGATCGTCCTTGACGCCATGGTGAGTCCTTGATAGAACTTTTGCACGAGGTCTTCCTTCGGGAACTTGTGATGTGGAACCGCCCGAGTGTACTCGTTGAAGTGCTCAAATGCCTCTGAGATAGTTTCCGTAGGATATTGAACAAAGGTGGCAATCTTATTACGCAAACTTTGAGTCTTACCCGGCGAGTAGTATTCCTTCATGAAAGCCTTCATCAACGTGTTCCAATTTTGCACCGTCTCCGCCGGTTGAGAGTGGAACCATTGCAAAGCCTTCCCGAGTAGTGAGAACGGAAAAAGCCTTTCCCTCATTTGATCTTGAGTCACCCCATACATGTTGAAAGTCTAACATAGTTGAATGAATGCTTGGAGGTGAAGGTTCGGATCCTCTTTGCCGGTGAAGGGTGAATGTTGCACCATGCGGATTGTTGAGGTCTTGATCTCGAACGGTCTTCCGATCTCCTCAAGGTTCAAGATTGGTAGGTCGATGATGTCCGGGGTGCATAGCTTCCCAATCTTGCGCTCTTGCGGTTGGTCACCCATCGGTGGAAGTCGATTCTCCCGAGGACTTTGAGGTGGTGAGTTCTCCGGAGATTCCTTCGATCCTTTGTCTTCCGACTTCGAATCTACAAAATCCAGCTTTTTAGCTTGATGTGCTTCGCGTCTCCTTAGCCTGTAAAGTTTTTCTGGATCATCCACAAAATTATCGGGTTTGTTGGAGAGGTAGCCGTCCATCTCCTGTTAGGCTTAGCAATAAACAAAATATGTAAAAACTAGAAAGTAAAAATAAATCTATGAAAACTAGGGTTAGACAAACTAGATTAGATTTATTTTGAGGATGATCAAAGTTTAGTAGATGCAAAAAGAAAAACTAAAAGAAAACTGAAAATCACAAAAAGGCAATAAAAAATCAAATCTTGATCACTTGTTCCCCGGCAACGGCGCCAGAAAAAGGGGCTTGTTGACGGTTAATAGTTGTATCAAAGTTCGTTTAGACTTGCAAGCGGACAAGTCTCCCGTCGTAGTCAAGGGACCCTTCTTCCCTCGAGTGGTGAACCCAAGGTATCAAATCCGTGGAACAAATGTGTGACGCAAGAGATGATCTAGTAAAGCCAAGTAACTTCAATCTTCGGTAAAAGAAACCCTAATGCATCTAGATAAAGAACACGAAACTAATCTAATCTACTAAGATCGGAGATAACAAAGAAAGATAGGGTAGATAAACCGATCTAGAGAGATCGGGTTAAGCCTTTTGTTGAAGTTCCAAGCAAGAGAAGAAGTAGCAAATCGAAACTTATCAGAAGCCTCTTTAAATTGTGGTTTCCCGTCCGACTCCAAAAACATCCGCCTTTCGGAACCCCCGTTCTGTCACAACATATCCCTACTCATGCGGGTAGTCTAGGGCGAGTCCAAGGACAAGTCGAGTTCTTTCGGAAGATCCGGCGTGTACCTCTAGCCACCGCGGCTACAAGAACACCCTATGTAATCTAGCTCGAGAATAGAATTAGAATAAGCAAAGCCGATCGAAAAACGAAATCATCGAAGAAACTCTTGATCGCTAGAAATAGATTCAACTTGATAATTCAACTAATACAATGATACATAAACAAGATCACCACTGGGATCCTACCTTGATCTTGCTTCTAGCTTTGGGAACTCCGACGTTGTCTTCCGTGCAAGGTTCCCACGTCGGCTAGGGAGACCCTAGTCAACTAGCTCGACCCTCTCCTCTCCGGGATGGTGTCCCTCTCTTCTCTGCTCCTCGGTGGCCGATGACGAATTAGATGATGCGTGGCTCTCGACCCCGGGGCTATAAATAGCCCGAATGGCGGCTAGGTCAAAGGAGGGGGCAAATGGGCCCTAGACTGGGCTAGGCCGGCCGGCCTGGGCCGGGCCGGCTCGGGCCCATCCGGGGCCCAGCCCGCGGCCTCCTTTGCGTGATGTCGGTTCCCGAGCTTCCTGCATCCTTCCCCCTTCTGCATGTAGGCCTTTGTCGTCAGTTTCTCTCTGAATTGGACATAGCTCCATTGCTTGCAAGATTCAGAACCTTTCTGGTTAGGTCCTCGGAGTTTGTCATCTTCTCGGATCAAGTCCCTGACTTCTTGGAGTTAAGTTTGCTTCGTTGCATGACTTGTACGGGGCCTCAAGGTCTTGTCACAAGGTGCTTGATGAACTTATCTCGAAAGTCTTGCTTTCAACGCTAAAACCCTGCATAAACACTAAACTCCAAAACCGACATGCACAAGTGAACTTGTTATACCACGGGGGTTAGTACCAATAGATAAGGTATAAAACTTATGCCAACACCGAAGGTAAACTCATGGCTAGGTTGACGGATTTTAACCGTCAACAGATGGCCCCCGAGTTGATGAAGTAGACTCGTGGTGACTTGATTGATATATCCCAAGAGTAGTCAACAGAGTGTAGCTCCCGTGAAAACCCACCGAGAAGCGTACACAAATGAGTAGCCGGCATGTTATCCTACATGATGAGGAAAACAAGCCAAGAAAGAAAAAAGTAATCATTTAAATAAATGACTTAGTTGTTGCTGCCTGGGCAGACTATTGCTGAAGTCGTGGCGGTCGGCGATGGAGCCGCGACGGTTGTTGCTGAAGTTGACTAGTCAGAGTTGATTTCGACTAGTTGTTGGGGGCGTGACTGCCGTTCTCGACTAGTTTGGAAAACTAGTCGAGATGAATGGTCGACGCGATGCGACCGGAAGACGACGTCGTGGCGGCGCGCGGCGTACTCGAAGTAGAGCCAGTGTTGCCGCGAGACTAGTAGTCACGACGCACGGCGTGGCTGAATTAGAGCCAGCGTGGCCGCAAGACGAAGTCGCGGCGCACGAAGTAGTCGACGATGAGCCGCGTGACGGGCCGCGCGACGTGCCGAGGCACCCGGACGCGCGGCGTAGGCGAAGTAGTCGACGACGAGCGGCGCAACGAGTCACACGACGAGTCGCGTGACGTGCCGAGGCACCCGGCCGCACGACGTAGGCGAAGTGGTCGACAATAAGTGATGAGCCGTGCGACGTGCCGAGGCACCCAGACGCACGGCGTAGGCGAAGTAGTCGACAACGAGCCGCGTGACGATCCGCGAGACGAGCCGCGTGACGTGCTGAGGCACCCGGACGCGCGGCGGAGGCAAAGTAGTCGACGACGAGCCTGCGCAAGGCAGAGTAGTCGACGACGAGCGGCGCAACGAGCCACGCGACGAGCCGCGCGACGTGCTCGAGGCACCCGGTCGCGCGGCGTAGGCGAAGTAGTCGACGACAAGCGATGAGCCGCGCGACATGCCGAGGCACCCAGACGCGCGGCGTAGGTGAAGTAGTCGACGACGAGCCGTGCGACAATCCACGTGACAAGCCGCGCGACGTGCCGAGGCACCCCGGACGCGCGGCGGAGGCGAAGTAGTCGACGACGAGCCCGCGCGAGGCGAAGTTGTCGACGACAAGCGCCGCGACGAGCCGCATGACGAGCCGCGCGACGTGCCGAGGCACCCCGACGCGCGGCGGAGGCGGGGTGGTCGACAACAGCGCGCGCGCGAGGCGGAGTTGTCGACGATGAGGCCGCGCGAGGCGGAGTAGTCGACGACGAGCCGCCGCGAGGCGGATAAGTCGACGACGAGCGGTGCGACGAGCCGCGTGACGAGCCGCGCGACGTGCCGAGGCACCCGGACGCGCGGCGGAGGCGAAGTAGTCGACGACGAGCCTGCACGAGGCGGAGTAGTCGACGACGAGCGGCACGACGAGCTGCGTAATGAGCCACGCGACGTGCCGAGGCACCCCGGACGCGCGGCGGAGGCGAAATAGTCGACGACAAGCCTGCGCGAGGCGGAGTTGTCGACGACGAGCTTGCACGAGGCGGAGTAGTCGACGACGAGCCAGCGCGAGGCGGAGAAGTCAACGATGAGCGGCGCGACGAGCCGCGCGACGAGTCGCGTGACGAGTCGCGCGACGTGCCGAGGCACCCTCGGACGCGCGGCGGAGGCGAAGTAGTCGACGACGAGCTCGCGCAACGCGGAGTAGTCGACGACGAGCGGCGCGACGAGCCGCGCGATGTGCCGAGGCATCCGGGACGCGCGGCGGAGGCGAAGTAGTCGACGACGAGCCTGCGCGAGGCGGAGTAGTCGACGACGAGCGGAGCGACGAGCCGCGTGACGAGCCGCGCAACGTGCCGAGGCACCCGGACGCACGGCGAGGTGAAGTAGTTGATGGCGAGCTCGCGCGAGGCGGAGTAGTCGACGACGAGCGGCGCGACGAGCCGTGGGATGAGCCGTGCGACGCGGGGTAGTCGACGACGAGCGACGCGACGGGCCGCATGACGTGCCGAAGCAACCGGAAGCGCGGCGTAGGAAAATTGATTCCGCTTTGACAAGAGCAAGGCGACTTGCTTCAATGGATCTCGGCGAGTCGACGAGTAGATTGATCTTGTTGACGAGGGTCCTTCGAATTCGCCCGGTGGTGATGATCACCCCTACCTGGCCCGCCAGCTGTCGGTGTTTTAGACCGGCAAACCTACCAAGGGGGTACCCGAGGTAGTAGATTGTGCGGCGAAGGTATGTGCAAGGACACGGGACACAAGATTTATACAAGTTTAGGTTGCCAAGGTGGCGAACCTACGTCCTGTTTGGGGGATCAAGTATGGCGCCCTGCGCTTGGTGTTGGTTGAGATCAGGTGCCCGGCTAGGTACCCGGCCCTCCTTTATATAGTCCAGGGGGCGAGTTCCTAGTCAGTTACAAGGCAGGAGTCCTAGTAGGATTACACGGAACGAGTCCTAATAGGTTTACAGGGGAATTCTAGTAGGAGACCGTCTTCATCCTTCCTTGCATGAGTACCCGGGGAGTATGCCCGACATGTCTCACCACCACCTTGTTGATAAGTGGTAGTTTTTTATGGATTACTAGGTGTGACCTACATTTCCCCATATTTTCATGAAGTATTAAATGAAAATATGTTTTCAAATAATTAAAAGAAAGTACTACTGGAGTCTTTTCCATAATTGTATGGCTTTTGCGCCATGGTATATAGTAGCAACACGTTGCAGACAATTTTTTTTCGAATTACACAATACACCAGAGACACTCACAATGCACACACACTCATCCTTATGAATATATTGCAGGCAGTTGATAATCGATCTTGATGATGTTCATTGAGAATGGATCCAAGAGCGTGTTTTGTTGGTGTGGCATACCTTATTTATTACTCACTCCATCCAAAATTACAATTTGTTTTGATTTTTCTGAGTGCATAACTTTTGCTATGTGTTTTGTTTTGATTTTTCTAGGTGCATAACTTTTGCTATGTGTTTGAACATAGGTTATATCTAGGTACATACAAATATCTATTAACTTAGAAAAGCTAAAATAAATAATAATTTGGGATAAAACAGTCTTTATTTAAATACTAAGTAAATAATCGGTATACAGTGCAAGGAGTGGACTAGAAAGAAGACATCATCAGAACTCGCAAGGCAGAAGAGTGAGTGAGAGTGGTGTGGGGATCGGAGGAGCGGAATTGAAACATGCATGGTCCCGGGCCGGATGTGTGACAGGCAATTTGTGGATGGGGGCGGGCTCCGGCTGCTGCATCTGTCTTGCTGTGTGCGGTGGAAGTTCAAAAAGAAATCCGTGACCGTGAGTAGTAGATAGATAATTAATCAACACGGACACCCACACACGGTACGTGCTGTTAGTTTTGGTCAGCAAATAAAATAGTACTCCCTCCGTGTCTTTATAAAAATATACAACGTTTAAAATAAGTAAATTAGTTTATTTTGAACTAAATAGCTTGTTCTAAAGGCTAATATATTTAAAGACGGAGGTAGTATACTACTACTAGTACTTTATAACCTCATCTGATTTTATTATTCAGAAACAAACGTGTATATATAGCTAGTTGTGTATATCACGTACGTACTCGTGCTGAATTTGCAGTAATTAGCTAGCTAATTAATTATAACACTACAAAATACATATGTCAAGTGGTGGTGGTGGTCAAAGTCGACGAGCTGAATTGAATGAGCAACGCGATGTGCCGATATCATTATATAGCATTGGCAGTCACCTGGCATCATGTACGTGACCAATACATGCATGCATTCAGTACATATGTATAGGCAAGAGAAGCTTACATTGATCAATCATGCAATGCGGACATGTCAACACTGCTTTTGCCTACTTATCACGCGTACGGCCATATAATTCTTGGATAATTCTTCGATGTCAACGTTTTGTCTAAAAACCCTCTTCACACCGTACCACGCACAACTACGTACTTGGATAATTCTTCGATGTTTTTTTCCAGAGAAATTAAGATCACTAGATTACTAGATAGGAATATGTCGCATCCAAGGAGGCATGTGGTTGTTTGTGTGCACTGTTTGACTTCATTTTGCATACATACTCTAGACACTCTACTTTCTCCGTCTCAAATTAAATTCGTTTAAACTTTTTTCCTATTTTGTTATGTATTTAGACATAGTATATGTGTAGTGACACATGTAGAAAAGTCAAAACAAATATGTGTCGTTGTTAACTTTTTTTGTTACAACTTTGACTATTTTGGGGGCTCAAATGGTCCTTGGACCTACAAAAGAACAGGGAAGGGGAGCAAAGGCTGGCGGTGAGTTGGCGACGGGTGACAGGGATGGAACAAGGATTCAGATTGGGCACGTTCGGTAGCCAGCCCCGGCTCCAGCCATGCCGGATGCAAACAGGCCTGGTTCTTGGGTAGGGTTGAAAGCGGTCGAACTCGGTCGGGATAACCCCAATATTGTTTTCACTTTCACATTTGAATACGGAAACGAAATCGAATTCGGAAAGGTCGGAAACAAAAACGAAAACGAACTTGCGGGATAACAATAGATTCGAAAACGAACTGATTCGATCGGTAACAAGTCGAACACGGTCGGAATACGGAAAAGTAAAACGGGGACGCTAACATATAGAACCAAGCTGAACATAACATGGTTTGTGACACAACCATACACAATGCACTTGTACCAAATTACATATTCATTGAATCATCGTTACCCATTCACGAACTGCTATGAATTTTACCAATATTGCCCCTAGGAACTAAATCGGAGCTGCTAGCGCCCGGACGTCCGATCCGGGCGCTAACATCGGACGGGTCCTGGGCCACACGATTCGGATGAAGGGAGTCTATCAGCCGTCGAACATTCCGAGGCGTAGCAAATGTTGCGAACAACTTTTGTGATGTTACGAAGATCTTTTCCCATGTTGCGAACCGTCGTCCTTGCAACATTCAACGAACGATGTTGCGAGCGTGTTGCGAACGTGTTCCAAGCATGTTGCGAACGAGGTTACGTGCAACATCCAACATCGGGCGTCTTTCTTCCCCCTCCCCCACATGTTGCGACCATGTTGCGACTATGTTGCGACCCGTGTTGCGTGCAACATCCAACATCAGGAGCCCTCCCTCCCCTCCTCCTCCTTGACACAACACCCAACATTACATGTCTGTAACATCGAAACTCAACATCCGCAACATTTACTAAATCACAGTGAAATATTAAGATGCATATGTCGCAACATGTTAGAGTAGCAGATGAAACACGAGAAACAAAATGTTGCAACATCATCAAAACAACGACTCATGTTGCGTGCAACATCCAACATCAGGACCTCCCCCTCCTCCTCGACACACAAACATCACATGTCTGCAACAACGAAACTCAACGTCCCCAACATTAAAATTTAATGTTTGTAACACCCACAACATGCATCTGCAAAATCGAAACTCGACGTCTGCAACAGTGAAACATCTGAATCTACTTTTGCAACATCCAGATTAGTACACATGCAACGCGTGTCTGAAATAGTTACAACATCGCAACATCTAGATCACTTTTGCAACATTCGTATGGAACACTTGCAAAACATTCTTCGAAACATCCCAAACACATGTAACATACACTTGCAACGGCCCCCCCAAACTTTGTCCGTTGGCCACCATGACCGCCGCCCGAGCTCCGCGAGAGCGCGCAATGGGCTCCGCGGCGTCCCGCACGCCCCACGCTCGGTCGTGCCGCCGCCGGAGGAGAGGCCGCCCGTGCCGGCCGCCTCCGCCCGGCTCGGCTCGCTCCCGGTCGTGGAGAGCGCGCGGCCGCGGCGACGCGGGCGAGCTCCTACCCGCCGGCGACATGGCGTCGGTGCGCGGCTCTCCCTCACCCCTCGCTTGCAGTGGAGCGGAGGACCTCCTCGCGGCAGCCGACGTGCCCCCGACGCTCGGGCCCGCACCCCCGCGAGGAAGCTTGCCGTCTGCCATGCCTCGGCCATGGCCCTTCCTCGTGACTGCAAGTAAAAATGATTGGCCTTCGGTAGGTGAAAGAGATAAGGTTCATGTTGTGTAGGTGGGGCCCGCAACCAGATTTTACGTGGTTGAGATTGGCCACGTAGCCGTCCGGCGCGGGAGCCACGCGTCGGACGACCGGTGGGAAGCATTACCGGAACTAAATTGCTCCTGCAGTCCTGCTCGCTGCTGAACTGTTGCATCTGCTTACACGAGATATTATTGTAAAAAAAACACGGGTCATCCAATGCTTTATCCAAAAATCACATCCAAAGAATAAATCAATCTAATTGGCTTCGGTGTGCGGATGGACTTTAAAATCGATATAGGAAATAAAAAAGGTCAAAATTGATTTGTACTCCACGCAAATCACATCCAAAACTCAGGCCAAATCATTTTAATTGGCGTCCTTTGCTCTGTTCTTGCACTGATCTACAATCTCAGTAGACCCACGCATATGCTTGGCCGACAGGCAAAGCAGCGCGGACCAACTTCACGCAGCACGGCAAAGCAGCTGCGCAGTGAGCCAGCAACACATCAGTATGCGAGGCACCGTGCTGCAAGCCTGGGGGACGCTGTGTTGCAAGCCTGCAACACATCAGTGGCGGTGAGCAGCTTGGGGGGCAACGGGGGCCGCGAGCAGCGCCGCAACGATGGGGTGTCGAGCGGTATCTTCCTTGCTCTGTTTTCCTGCTGCTTCTTCCTGCTCTCTGGTGGGCTGCACGGTGGAGGCAACGTTGATGCTGGCGGCAAGCCAGCGCTGGTGGTGGTGGGCATGGGCGAGAGGATGGGGGCGGTGACCGCGCCGCACGCAAGGCAGGCGGCGGGCAAGCGGCTGCTGGAGAATGGAGATTAACAGGGAGAGCTGGTGGTTCATGGGCTTAACCCTAACTTGCTTGGCTGGGCCGCTCCATTTGCTCGCCTGTTGGTATCTCGGCCAGGCTGGGCTTCATTCCGTTTAGAGGCAAATTCGGGATGTACAAGGGATATTCCGAATGAAAAAACGGGATATGCGAAAACGATCGGGACAGAGCCTAAACCAATTTCGTCCCGTTTTCGAATATTGTATCCCGTATTTCGTACCGATTTCGTTTTTGTCCGAAAATACGAATTCGATCGGGATAAATGTAGAAATCGGTGCGGAACGGAACGGGATATATCCCGTCCGTTTTCAACCCTATTCTTGGGATGCTCAGAAATTGTTTGGTAATTTTGTATCTCATGATACTAGCTGGGCCTAGATGTTGCTCGGTGGGCTGGTTCAATTGAAGTCCATCCTTTGAGAAAAAAGTCATGTATTTTCGTTGGCTATAGTGATCAGCACAAGGGGTACTGCTCTTATGATCCCCGCACGCAGCTCATCTCCAGACATGTCACATTTGACGAAACACGCCTCGCTACCCCATGCGCCTCTTCTCGGGGAGAGATACACACACGCGCGATGACTGCTTTGCCACCGCCCACTCTATGTGCTTTGATTAGCGTTCCGACGTCTGGCAGTGCACACGACTCAGATTCGGTTGACCACGCCCACATCCGCTTCAGACATAAAGGACCATTGAGGTCCGGCCCTATCGTACTAGAAGTCCCATGCTTTTCGTTTTTCTTCTCGTGCGTTAGGATTGAAACCTAAGCTAATTAAGCTACTATCTCTGGAGAATGGTACCCGTTCATTTCTGCCTGCTGGGCCTAGATGTTGCTCGGTGGGCTGGTTCAATTGGTAGGAAAACCTTGCACATGGGTTAGGGTATCTTTACCACTCCCTCTCCTTCACCTCGTCACTTCCACCGGTGCCGCCGCTCCTCCTCCCACATCCTGTGCGCCACCTCCTCGCTGGCGCACCGCCCCACCTCCCACACCCGCCCCGTCGGAGCCCCGTCGCGTGCGGGCCGCCGCGCCCACTAGTGTCGCGTGCCGCGCGCATGACGCGCGCCGCCGCCCGGCGTGCGCGCTCGCGGCCGCCGTGCGCCCGCCGCGACCACCGCTCGCCGCCGCCGCCCCACCTCCTCGCCGGTGCGCCACCCCACCTCCCAAATCCGTGTCGGCGGCCGTCCGCAGCGGTAGGGAGAAAGAAGAGAGCGCGGTCCCTGACGGCCGGTGGTGGGGAGGGGTGCGGGTGGTGGCTTCCGCGGTGAGGACGTCACCAGGAGATCCGCCTCCTCCTCCGCGTGAATCGAGGTTCGCCGGCTCCTGCGCCCCGCCATGGCCACCATTGCGCCCTGTCGCGCCCTCACCACTCCTCCGGGAGGCCACATCCACCGCCCCGCCATGGCCACCGCGGCGGAGGTGGGTGCCAAGCTGAGTATGAGAGCGCGTGGTAGAAAGCAGGGGTGGGGTATACATGGCCAAATGGCACGGGCACGATGGGTCGGCCCAGGCACGGCACGAGAAAGCATGGCCCGAGCACGGCCCGGCCCGACGGCCATCGTGCTCGTGCCTGGCCCGGTTCGATAGGCGGGCGGGTGCCCTTGCCCCCGCAACGGCCCGTAGTGCCGGCACGAGGCCCGACCCGATAAGGAGGGCGGCTCGGCCGGTGGCACGACATCTGTCGTCGATCCGCTCCCACCGCTCCTCCCGACCGTTGGATCCTACCGTTGGGGGGAGGCTATATAAGCCAGCGCCGCAGCTCACCCTGATGCCCTAGCTCACTTTTCCTTCTCCCCCTTCCTGTCCCTCGCAGCCGTAGCTCTCTGCTCCGTCTCCGTGTTCCCTGCTCTCCTAGTCTCCTCTCTGATCCTCTCCTTCTCACCCTTCTTCTCGAGCGTCGGTGGCCTCTTGAGGCGCTGGTGGCCGGCTCCGGTACACGGCACGACCATCTAAACACTACATCTCGATCTCGAACCGGCGATGTAGCATTTTGCTCACCTTGTCGTCCATCTCGTCATCTCCGTCGACCTCGCCGGAGACGGACACCGGTCGCTCTGGTGCTCCGGATCGAGTGTAAGTCTGTGATGCCCCAGGTTTTCAGCCGGATTAATTAACCCTAATGAGCAGGTCAACTGCGTTGACTTTGGTCAAACGACGGTCAACCTGGGCCATCACCTCGAAGACTTCACCAACAACCCCTAATGACCCCTTTTGGTCAACCTTGGTCAACCCTTGGTCAAACCCTACTCAAAACCCCTTGAACACCCCCTTGCCCTCCAGTGTCAGCCGGAATTTTTGCCGCGTTCTCCAAATTTCACCTAAACACTTCAAATTCTCCCAATACAAAAGTTGTGTATTTTGTCAAGGGACACAACTTTCATGTTGAGTGGCATTTGAGATTTGGAGCTTAAATAGGTGAAAAACTCAAGTCAACACCCAAGATTACTATTCACAGACGCCCAGAAATAAGTGACCTTGGCATGCAAATTGTACAAAAACGGTGGAGAAAAGGACCCTACGCCCTTTATGAAAGTTGTAGAGTAATACAGGATCTACAACTTTGGTATTCAAACTATGGATCACTTCTGTAGCAAAAATTCGAGAAAAGCCTGGTCAAATAGTGCTACTTTGAATTGTGCTAGAGCCAGAGCGCCCCGCGCGCGCGACATCGCCGTGCTGCTCACGCCCGCCGCGTCGGCGTGCCGCCGCACGGCCGTACACGCACGCCGAGGCCGGCCCGCGCCCGGCCGGTCCGTGCGCCGTGCTCCTTGGTCCCCGTGCGTGACGTCGCGGGTCCTTGGCCGAGCCACGTAGTGCGTGCGCGCCGGCCACGCCGTGCCGCCCAAGCGCCGCCATTGGCCTGACGGCCGCCGCACGTCGCCGCCCCCTTTCCGCCGTACTCCGGCCATGTCGCGGCCCACACCATAGCTTGGTTGCCTTGGCGCACAAGGAAGCACCCCCCACCGCCCTGCGCCCAGCTATAAAAGCCGTCGCCTCCTCTCCTCGCGTGAGCAACGAGCCGTCGCCCGCCCACCATTGGCAGCCCCTGGTGAGCTCATTGCTCCGCCCGCACCCATGGCTGTCTGAGCACGTCTAAACCTTCTCCTCGCACACACCGAGCTTACACGCCTGCGTGTTGGCCTAACCGAGCTGCCTGCTCGCCGGAGCCCGAGCTCCCGCAGTCGCCGCCGGGTAGCCATCACCGAGCTCGCCCCTCCGTCGGGTCTCCAAGCTCGGGGACCCACCTAGCACCTTCCCTAGGACACCTAGGAGCTAACCGTGCCACACTTTGCTCAGCCCCGCCCCTGTCCTCGCCGGAGACCGAGCGCCCGCGGCCGTGCCACCACTGATCCGCCGTCGCTGCTCGCCGGCGACATCTCCGGTCGATCCTCCGCTACCAATCGAGAGAGGGTGAGGCCAATCTCAACCCTGTGCCATTTGTTTGCCTGCGCCGGGCCCACATCGCCGGCGGCGAGCCGTCCCCGCCGCCGAGGGCACCTCTGTGAGGACTTTTTGTACTCGAGGGCTTAGGTGTTAAAGGCAAGGATAGATTTGTGAGGTTCAAAAAGTTCCAGGGGTCTTCTAACAAAATGATTCTTCCCCTTTTGTGTGTTTTGGCTGCACCTTGTAAAATCCATATAAAATCGCAGGAAAATCCAAATATTGCAAAACCAATTTTGTTGTGCTCTGTGTAGTTAGAACTACAATTTCCCCAAAGCATGTATATACTTTTGAGGCTTGGTTTTTGCTTGAAAAATTGAAATGTGAAATACCTAGATCTGTGATTCTGCAAAATCCATACATGATCTTGATCTGGATTTTGGATAGGTTATGAGTACTAGCAAGTGTAGGGCCTGTGCCGAAAATGGCACAATGTTACTGAACAAATCTTTTTATATGATTTATCTTGTGATATTGTCAAATCTGCCTAGATGATTTTTTTAGTTTAAAATATAATCATTTTTGAGCCCTACTTCTGGCTATCATCTTGTAATGTTGAAGTGCACCTCTGGTGAATTTATCATGATTTTATCATTGTTAGAAATATTTATTCCTGATTTATGCTTGTTTTTAATCGTAAATGTGTAGATCAAGTTCCATAAAGGATATAGATGTGTTTGTTAGTTTCCTAGACTTGTTTTAGACCAGAGCATGTGTAGGAGAAAGTTTGGGTCCAGAAGTGTTATATTTATTTTTATATGCATTTATCTTGTTTATGGTGAATAGAAATGCTATAATTGATAATTTATTTTTATGGCTTAAGCAAGTGCGCATGTGTGACCAGTGGTTGGTCTTAGACTCAATGAGACCAGGGAGTACCACTCTTGGTGTTTTATGATTTATTTGTTGCATAAAAGTGAAAGAACCTTTGTAGGTGGAATACTGAAATTAATTGGGAAAATCACAAATCACACATGAGGATCTTGTGTTTGTGTTGTGAAACTTGCTAACAAGATTATAACCAACCCCTTGCTGTTTTGTGAGAATTAAATTAATTTATTTGCATATATATGTACACAGTCACTATTAAAAAGTATAGATAATAAAGCATCGCAAATTGTTCCTTTATAGGAAGAGTATGCAGAATGTATTATTATCTTTTAAGGAAAAATGTTTAAATACTTTTGTTAAGGTGAATATGGCCAACCATATACTCCTAGTGGTTGTTTGCTACTGTTTGTTAATTAAATTAAATTAATCACCCTCCTGATCACTGCATTGCATTCCCCGTGTAGAAGTCCCCGACGGTAGCTACATGCTCGTGCCGGCTGACATGAACGAGGGAGCAGGAGGAGACGTGCACTATGTCACCGTAGAGCAAGACCCGGCCAAAGTTCGGAAGTTTGTCTAACTGCTTGTGCCTACGAAGGCAAGCCCCGGTTTATCATTAACCCATGTTTTATTTAAATTCATGCAACTATCTTTGTTATTCTATGTGCATTTACGTTCAGAAATTGAATGAAACCCTAGTTGCATGATCTCTAGGTGTCTATGTTCTTTTACTAGTAGGCTAGGTCGTTAGATGCTATGCTCTAAGGACCCGGTAAAAGTCGAGTGATGTTCGTCACTCGCGAGAATAGGATTTCCTTTTTTGAATCACCCTATTTATAGATGGATTGATCATGTGGTAAGAGCATGGGATTTGGGCTCCGGTCCAGTGGCTCCGTGGGCTAAGCTTTTGAACGTACTAAACACTTGTCGGGAAGGGACCGGTAAGCCTAGTACCTTAATGAGACGGCACGGGATTTTACTACTACTACTCTCGATTCGTCTCCTGCCCGGCTTGCAACCGGGAGGAGGGTACTTGTGTGAGGCTGGGTGTACTAGGTGGGGCATGCCAGATAGCCTTGTACCTAGGACTGTAGGCTACTATCCCAACCCGAGGATATTTGGGAACCGTTTGGTCGGTGTCGGCTCTGTTGGGGCACCGCTCCGTGTATTTAGGTTTACCTTGCAAGGTTTATGAATTAATCGATTGTCGGCCTCTCACCGTTATCCGAGACTGCTTAATCAACTGGCCATGATATCCCTTAATGATGGAACTATGTGAAATCTTCTGCGTGAATTAATTGTATTGTGCAATTCTTGATTGTATTAGTTGCTCATTATAGTAATGATAATCTCACTAGAATCTGAGCTAAAATATTGCAAGTAAGGATCCATGATCCTAGTTGCTTTTTTGGCAAAACAAACCCACCAGCCAGAAGCCTACATGTCTAGAGGTAACTTTTGTCGGGTAAGTCTTGCTGAGTATTAGTATACTCAACCTTGCTATAATTGTTGTTTTCAGGTGAAGTTGATTGGCCTGGTGAGATTCCACCCGGCTGGGAGCTGGATTGGGTGGATGATGACGCCGAGTAATGGTATCACGGATGGCCTCCAGTGATGTCATATCGTATCGCTATTAGTACTTCCGCTGTTTTAATCAAACTCTGAACCTTTTACTTTCATGTCAAAGAACTATGATTTGTAATAATGGACCCTACGGGGAGTTTGGTATTAATTTGTAAGGCACTCTGGACTCTCCTTCGTGGGAGTTTAATGCATACGTTCGATCCTCTCTGTGTTTCCAAGTGATTTACCGGGTGTAAACCCGGCAACACTCAACGTGATGATTATTTATTATCGCTTAATGACCAAATGGAGTGGTTTAGGCGATAGTACGGAATTATCTCGGATGGGGTTGTCGCAAAGTCTCTCCTCTACTCCGCAATCCCCATCTCCTTTCCTCTGTTGGTTAGATCTACAAAACTAACCATTCATTTCCTTTATTTTGTAGATCCCCTCTCGATTCGTTGAGGAACTAGAGGGCCGGAACCGGATCTGTGCAATGTCGACGACGCCGGCGACCCTAGTGCTCGGCTGCCAACTCGAAGGTATGTGCTTGCTTTCTTCTCATCTAGTTGTTGTACCTCCTCTCTGCTCACCTAACCCTAACCCTAACACTAACCCTCTCTGCTCTGGATCTGTGTAGCCATTGAGGAACCGGGGGCCCGGAGGCAAAGGCGAGTCTGGATGACCAACTACGAGCCGGAGGTTGAGGTGGGCTTCAACGAGGAGAGGCGCATGCTCGGGATGGCCGGAGATGACGACGATGACGATCTACAAGATGATGCTGCGGCGTTCGGCTTCGGCGACAATGCTGCCATCAACGTCGAGGACGATGAAGAAGAACCTCCTCCTGCAGCAGCGGCACTGCCCCAGAACAGCTGCGCGCTTAACAAAGGCAAAGGTAAAAAGTCTACCTCTCCTGTCTGGGATGACTTTGACAAGCTTACCAGAATGGAGAATGGTAGGGAGGTAAGATATGGTGCTAAGTGCAAGCATTGCAGTAAGGAGTACTCTGCTTTCTCCACTAGAGGCAATGGTCACCTCTCTTGACACATCCCTAAATGTGTTAAGAAGAGGGAGAAAGATCGCAAGTCTCAGTCTCAAATCTCTTTTAATTCTGATGGTTCTATGCGTAATTGGGAGTACTCTCCTCTGGTTCCTCGTACTGAACTTGTTCGATTGATTGCTAGACTTGATATTCCTATCAGCTTGGGTGACTCAGATGCTTTTGTTGAATACATTACAAATGCTCATAACCCCAATATAAATCTGTCTCTAGGCAAACCACCACCAGAGACATTACCAAGTACTTCACTGATAAAAAGGCTAAACTTGTTGAATCATTTGCCTCTGCTGGTGTTAATTGTGTGTGCCTAACATCTGACATATGGTCTGGTAATGCCAAAGAGGACTATCTTAGTGTTGTTGCTCACTACATAAACTCTGACTGGCAACTAGAGAAGAGGGTGCTTGGTCTTAGTCTGATTGATGTGTCCCATAGTGGAGTAAACATTGCTGAACGTGTTCATTCTGTGCTTCAGGATTATGGTTTGACTGCTAAGGTGTTTGCTGTGACATTAGATAATGCATCTGCTAATGCTAGAGCCATGAGAAATCTAAGACCTATTCTGTCTAAGTACCTTGGTCTTGATGTTGTTGATGATTTTGGTGATTTCAATGATTCTGAAACTAATGTTGTCGATTCCATATTCTTGCATCAACGTTGTGCATGTCACATATCAATCTCATTGTTAAAGAGGCCTTAACTACTATGAAGCCTTTGATTGAAACATTTAGGACTGCAATATCTTTCTTGAACTCATCAAACCAAAGAATTGCTGCATATAAAAGCTATTGCATTGCAACTAGTGTTAGGCCTAGAAAGTTTCAGCTGGACATGGATGTTAGATGGAATTCAACATATCTTATGCTTAAACATTTGTTTCCTCACAAGGATCCTTTCACTACTTTCTTGCATGCTCAATATCCTAGGGCTGAAGGTGAGCCCTTCCTCTTGACTGATGAGCATTGGAATATGGCACAAAAAGTTCTTACATTTCTTGAACTGTTCTATGATGCAACTGTTACATTATTTGGTGTGTATTATCCTACCTCTCCACTTATGATTCATTATCTTGTCAAGATTGCTATGCACCTAAAGAATTATGCTAATGATATTCACATCAGATCTGTTGTTTAACCTATGATAGACAAGTATAATAAGTACTGGAGAGACATACCTTTGCTTTACTCTTTTGCATTCATCCTGGACCTTAGAGCTAAAATGAAAGGTTTTACCAGAGTGCTTAGGAGGTTGGGTGCTCTCACCAGTACTGACTATAATGCTTACTTGCTTGGTACTAGAGCTAGACTTACTGATGTTTTCAACAAGTATGAGGAGAAGTTTGGCTCTGTTAGATTGAAGAGGCCTAACCCTCCTACCCTGTCTGGTAAGAAAAGGTCTGCTTGGGATGAAATTTATGATGATGATGATGATGATGATGATGCAGGTTCCTCTGGTGGTATCCATCCTAGATATAGTACTCTTAACATATTTAGAAATACCTCTGCTACTGCATTGTTGCAGGCTGCAAGTTCATCAGCTTCTAATGCTTCCGAACTTGTATCCTACTTGGACTGTGACATTGTGAGCCAGTTTGATGATGACTTCAGCATCCTCAAGTGATGGCATCAGCATAAACTCACATATCATGTACTGTCAATCATGGCTAAAGACATTCTAACTATTCCTGTGTCTACCATATCATCAGAGTAAACTTTTAGCATGACAGGAAGGATCATCGAGGAGCGACGGAGGAAGCTGAGGCCTGAAATGGTGGTGATGCTTACCTGCATCAAAGATTAGGAAGTTGTAGAAGCAAGGTTGCAACGGAGTGCGGAGGACAAGGAGCTTGAAGAGTCATTTGAAGACCTTTACCTAGATTGATGCTCATTTATGTAATTTATGAACTTTTGGGTTGTAATATTATGAACTATTGAAATTTTCTGGGGCTGTTGTACTCTTTTTCCCTGTCTAGGGTTTCTCACAAGGGTGAGTTTTACCTAGACAGGTTTTTAATGAGGCAGCATTGCACAACTCCAAATAAATTCATCTTTTGAACTCCTGATCTCTTCTCTTGTATTAGTGTTCCAAAAGTTGATGTTTATACTTTTCAATTTTGTGTTCCAGTGAGTGTTTTGAGTATACTCGTGCCAGGCCGGCACGGCACTATAGTGCCGCCGTGCCAAGGGGCACGACACGGCACGATTTTGCCTCTGGTCGTGTCGTACTAGTATCTTCATCTTGGCACGGCGGCACTACCAGGCACCAGTGGCGGGCCGCTGTCAGCCCGACGCCTGGGGCCACTATATGGACCGGCTTCGAGAAATGAGCATAAACCTTATGCTACAGTGTGCTACAGTAGTGCTACAGTATACAGATCGTGGGCCGACGCCTAGGGCCACCCGTCTATCCGCGGGGGCGGGCCCACTTGGTATTCAATGGTATTCATTGAATACCCATTATTTCTACACAAAAATCAAGTATATATACTCATATACATGTATGTGTATTCAGAAAAATGAGAAAAATATCATCTTAGGCTATTGTGTTCTCGAAATGGGCTGAACAACCCCAAATTCGGCCCACTAGTCGACCCGGCATATCCCTCATTGGCTCATTCCCCCTCAGCACCCCTCTCTCCGTCAATGACTTCGACTCCTGGGCGGCAGCGGTGGCGGGCGGCTTGCAACTGCAGAGGGCGTCGGGGAAAAGGCACCGGGTGACTAAGGGTGCAAAAGGTTAACCATTAGGTGCACCTCCAAACCTTTTTAGTTCAATCATTTGTACTACTTTTTCAAAATTTTGAAGAAGTAGTACAAATAATTACACTAAAGAGGTTCAGAGGTGCACCACATTATAATCAACTTGCACCCCTACGGGTGACCGCGGCCGAAGCGGCGTCAAGGCCAGTAGGGCAGAGTGCAGCGGCTCCACGGGCACACGTCCAGCGCCCAGTTGGCCTTGGCCACGGCGCGCAGGCGGAATCGAGGTGCAGCACTAGCTGGCCAAGGAGCAGCAGATACTGCGTTAGGAAAGGGAGCATGCAACCTCCTTGGTGGTACATGGCACATCAAGCCAGGCAATAGCAAACATGCCCTCCGAATTGATAAGGTAATTTTGTTTAATTGGCATCTAGTGATCCAATTTCAATACATTAGTGATTGCAATTCACGAAATTGTATGAACTTGTGACAATTGGACAGGCATTGAGCATTTAGGTTGTTGTTTTTTCTCTTTTGAATTTGTACTTTAGGCTAAAAATTTATCCTTTGGAAATTCTGAATACCCAAACCTAAAATCCTGGGCCCGCCCCTGCCAGGCACGGCACGACTGTGCCACCGTGCCTGATAGTGCTGTGTCCAGCCGTGCCGTGCCGTGCCCGTGCCGTGCCATGATGGCCATCTATAGGGTGGGGCAAGAGCGGGACCTGGCGGCCGGAGATGTCGATACGAGGGAGTGGAGGGCGGAGCACGCAGCCCTTGGAGAAGTCTCCAACGCTGCGACGTGGTACACAGAGATGACGCGGTAGGCGACGAGGCAGAGGACCGGTGGTGAGGCCAACCCGTCGCACGAGCCTGCACCGCGAGGAACGACCTCTCCGGGCGTTTCCTCGGATGCAGGCTGGCGAGCCACTTTTGCATCAGCCGAGCCAGGCTACCGAAGTCCGAACAGACCAATTTGCACCACGCGAGGCCGGACTGTAGCTCATGCGGCCTACCGAACGCGCCCATTAGGAACGATGGGGTGTGCGCTGTGCGGGCGGTGTGGCAGTCGGGGTGGAGGACAAGGTGGCGAGGGTAGTAGGGGCAAATCAGAGTTGAGGAAGAAGAGAAGTCTGTGCCGGTGATCTTCGGACGAAAGTCGTCCACGGGGTTGCTGCCCATCTGCATGCCCCGGCCCTCTCCCCTCCTTCCTCCTGTTGGGCTGTGCGTGTGCAGTTGCAGAAAGTTTCAGAGAAATTACACCACGGGCATGCACACGGTGCTTTTAATTTTGGTCAGCAAGCTAATAGACCTACTAGTATTGTTAAAAAAAACATGTCAACGCTTTGTCTAAAACCTTCTTCGCACCACGTACGCTCTGTCGCGTCAAAGGATCGGAAGTATTTGCTGGTTGTTGTTGATTTGATTTTGCATTGCATGCACACGTACGCTCTAGTACATATATTAGTGTGTACTGGTACTACTGATCGAATCACAGTCGATTAAACAATATACTAGCTGCCTAAATACTAAGCTAGCTAGCCTTTTGACTGTTTGGCGTTTGACACAAATGCTAATTGTCCACTGTGACCAGCTTTAATTTTCTACAGTATATATTTTAGCGTGATTGAATTGTCCACCACTGGAATTAAGCTACTCCCACCGTCCCTAAAAGATTGTCGTCGTTGGTGTGCGTGTCACGACTTTGACTCGATTTGTAGAAAATAGTATAACATTTGTATCTCCAAATAAATTTATTAAAAAACTATATTCAAATACTTTTCTAATGATACTAATTACATAGCATAAAAATTAATATTTTCTAATATATTTAATTGAAGTTTTTTCTTGGGACAGTCTTTTACACGGACAGAGGGAGTATGGATTATTTGTCACTTTGTCAGACAGAAGGCTGGTCCTTTTGCAGTATTGGTAAATTTCCTGGCAGATACCTTAGAACTCGAAACTAAAAGTTGATGAACTAATTCAAGTTGTCCCCGTGCCTCGGGACTACAATTAAGAAGCACGCATATTTTAGAACTCGAAACTAAAAGTTTTGGACATTTTGAAAAGAAAACATTGTACCATGTATGTATGTTCGACTGGTAGGTGCCTTGTGGATTAATTATTTGTTGCGAGAGAATATTAATTATTTGTTGCGAGAGAAAAGTAATGCTACTCGTGGCTGAAAAGCCCAACTCTCACCTACATTTAACTAGCTTTAGCTAAAGCAACATCATAAGAACCCGTATGTCATATTTTTATTAGGAGATGAACCCGCCGTATGCATGATATATCACTTACCTTTTGCATGTCTCCAAATTAGTAACAAACAAAAATCAGTCAAGCGTTCCGGAGCTCGAATCGCAGCTCGATCTATTTTGCTACTACTATATTATTATTGTCGTGGACGATATACTATATATATAATAATAGACCTGCGTACTATCTCTTGATTAAAAAGAGACATGTCAACGCTTTGTCTAAAACCCTTTTCACACCACGCACAACATATATGGTGGCTTCTGAGAATTGAGAAAGAAGATCGATCAAGGTTAGACAGGACAATGTCGCGTCCAAGGATTATTGTGACTTTGTCAGACAGCAGGCTGGTCCTTTTGCAGTATTGGTAAATTTCCTGGCAGGTACTTTAATTGGACTCGGTGAATTAAGAGCAAGTATAATAAGCGGGCGGGCGGTATCCGACGTGTCGCAGAGAGAAACGAGGAGAGAGAACTGCGCTGGTGTCTCACCATTCGCCCGCTGCGAGCCGACGCAGAGGCGCAAGCGCTGCTGGTATTGGCTGACGCAGTTGCGATGCATTAAATCCTGTGGGACCCACCACCAAAGGTGCGCCACCTCAGCGCGCGTTGCAGCCCGCCGCGGGCGAAACTATTGAACCTGCTCTAATAATTCAAGTTCTCCCTGTGCCCCGGGACTACAATTACTAAGAAACACGCAGATTTTAGAACTCGGAACTAAAAGTTTTGGACATTTTGAATAGAAAAATGTACCATGCGTGCATGTTCGACTGGTCGGTGGCTTATTTGTTATGAGAGAAAATTAATTAACGTTGATTGGCTGGTGGCTGATGCAAATTTGATACGAGAGTGAAGTAATAATGCTGCTTGGTGGTTGAAAAGCCAGCTCTTACCGACATTTAATTAGCTTTAGCGAAAGCAACATTCATTCTATCAGCCGAACACTATTCATTCAGAGGCTTGTCAACACTTGACTTATTTCAGTTTATTTTATGCCACACAATACTGTTCAATCTACCAGCCGAACAGACTCGTAAGAACCTGTATGTCATATTTTTTGTTAGGAGCTGAAGCTGCGGAACCCGTATGCATGATATATCACTTACCTTTTGCATGTCTCCAAATTTGTTACAGACAGAAATCTGTCAAGCATTCAGGAGCTCAAATCGCAGCTCCATCTATTTTCTACTACTATAATACGCTCCTGTTGCGCCGATGACCCTGTTATTAGTTGTGTTCCACTAAATAAAGAAATATAATACGCTCGGTTGGGTCACTGCTGTGCCTGTATGCATGTGTGTGTACACACGTTTTGACTCGCAAGAGAAATAATATTTCTTTAACAAGCAACGTTTTGACTCGCAAGTCGATGGGTCGGTCCCTGCTGGCTGGGCCGAGCTCGCCCGCTGCTCGGTGGGCCTGCCACGTCGTCAGGCATCAGCTTCCATCATCATCATCCAATCGTGGCCGTTGGCGCGGAAAAGTCTATGGTCAACGCAGCTGGTGGCTGGCTGGGAAACTTCCCGCTCCACCGTGGAGGCGAAGCACCCCCAGCTGTCCCGTCCTGTTCGCTTGCGTCATTCCCACTCGACGTTTTGCCAAACGGCTCCCTCACTAGTCCCCGATTTGCACTCATACTAGTACCATATATTGACATAAAAAGAGTACCATATATACATAATCTTTCACTCACTCCCTCGCAATGAGCCGGGGTTAGTACTTTACTTGAATAATAATATAATAATGGTATATTGTCGTGTATGTACTCCATTGTTGTACTCCCTCCGAATCAATTCAATTGTCGTCGTAAGTGCGACTTGGAAAGCATCAAAATATTTGATGCCCGTATCCAACAAAAAGCCCATCTTTTGTACCGTTGATTATAAATATCCTAAGATAAAAAATGAAGTTGTTGGCTGGAGAGAACTTTGACCATGCATCGGGCGGGAACGAAGCATTCTCAAACCAAGAGTAAATTTGTTCATCGCGTCCATAATGATCAATGCATGCATGATATAAATCCAACAAGAAAGCTATACCTACTAGTCCTTACACTATAATAGATTCGCGTAGAAGATCTGTGGGGTGTTTGGGGTAAATGGGGTAAATTTACCCCAAAAGGTGCCAAACATGCGGGACAAATGTTTTGCCTCTCTATTTCTATTTACCCCTAAAAGGTAGTAAATTGGAGCAAATTTGTTGTGGATCCCAGCCCTCTCTCTCCTATCTACATTCACATTTACCCATCAATCCAAACACCCAAAGAGAAAATATTATTAAGGGCAAATGGAAGGGGCAAAACATTTACCTTGAAATAAATATTTACCCCTTGCATCCAAACATACCCCTGATTCTGCATATATATAATAAGCTGAAATAGCTATCGAGGGCATTTGAGAAAAGGATTCACTTCGTGCATGTGTCACTCAAGGGGCTGTAATCAGATATCACCAATTCCACAGGGTGAATACTGCAAAAGGTTCCCAAAGCCAAAGACAGGAATGGGACCGAGTATTATGCTGACGAAACAAAACAAAATCCTTGGGGAGTGGTGTGTTGGCGTGGTGTTCCGAAAAGGCCCCTGGGCTTTCTTATAGCCCAAGCCACTCCCCTTCTTCCCGGCCGGAGACTCCCCTCCCCCCTCTCCAATCCCGAAACTTTCCCCAATCCCCTCCAATCCAATCTCCTCCACTTGGAACCCTAGAGGAGGCAGGGAGGAGCAGCGCCGCCGCCAGCAGCACCCACCGCCGGCACATGACCCACCCCTCCTCGTCCTCCTCCTCCGCCCCGCCGCCGGCCGCGGCGGCGGCGGAGGCCACCTCCCTCGCGCCGGGCTTCCGCTTCCACCCCACCGACGAGGAGCTCGTCTCCTACTACCTCAAGCGCAAGGTCCTCGGCCGCCCGCTCAAGGTCGACGCCATCGCCGAGGTCGACCTCTACAAGCTCGAGCCCTGGGACCTCCCCGCCCGCTCCCGCCTCCGCTCCCGCGACTCCCAGTGGTACTTCTTCAGCCGCCTCGACCGCAAGCACGCCAACCGCGCCCGCACCAACCGCGCCACGTCGGGTGGGTACTGGAAGACCACCGGCAAGGACAGGGAGGTGCGCAATGGGCCCAGGATCGTCGGGATGAAGAAGACGCTCGTCTTCCACGCCGGCCGCGCGCCCAAGGGCGAGCGCACCAACTGGGTCATGCACGAGTACCGACTCGAGGGCGACGAGGCCCCGCAGGTATGGCCGCCCCTTCAATTCCCTGTTTTCTGTCCCTGTATTTGCTTCGGATTCATGCCTTGTCTTCTGTGTTGCTGATGATAATTCTTGGTCAATCCGAATATTGCGTTCCGCACGGTATCTCATATACATGGTGGTAGAGTTAGATACTTAGGATTGATGCCAAAATCTACACCTGATTCTGCTTCCAGTGAAAATGGACAGTCTTATAACACATACGAGGCCAAATTTTACTTCTTTTCTACACTGATGATTGTATAAGCGCACTGACACTGATTTGCAAACTTCTTGGTGCAGGACTCTTTTGTGGTGTGCCGGATCTTCCAGAAAGCTGGCCCAGGGCCGCAAAACGGAGCACAGTATGGAGCACCCTTTGTCGAGGAGGAATGGGAGGAGGATGACGAAGATGTTGGTTTACTTCCAGTGGAGGGTGATGCTGTTGTTCACCATGAGCTTCCCCCAGCTCCTAAGGAGATTCCTGGTGCTTTGGAGAAAGGCTATCTTCAAATGAGTGATCTCATCCAGGTATATAGCTGCAAGCAGTCAACTTGCTGTGCATGTATATTTCCCTGTGTTTTTCTACACAGTAGAAATTCAATTCAAGGTGCTTATTTAGTTCCATCTTGTACTTTTTAGCATCCAAAACCTGAAGATAACATAAAAGAGAGGAGGTATATTTGCTATATTTCTTCCATTGCTTTTAAATTGAATTGATCTGAAAAGGCAATCGACACTGTACATCTCATTTCCGCAGACTAGTTAGTGCTCCTTTTTGTATGAAATTTTACAAATCAAATATGAGGCCTTAAAATTACACGCCAGTATGTTTGTTTCCCTTTTGCGGAAGCCTTTGACACCATACCATACACTGAATAATTCTGTTTTAAGACATGGAACTTTAATGTTTCGAGAACGCATCACAACCTTCAGATGTTCTGTGCTTCCCAATGGTTGGTTTATAAAAATCATCTTGAGTGGTTCTGATAATTTATTATTTGATAGTAATATACAGGCAACGACACTAGTTACGGATAAGTCCTTTGTTGAATGTTCTGTTTCTTATTTTTGGGTTCTATATTGATAGCATGTAGCCCATTGTAGGATCCAGGTTATGCTCATAATCGATAGGGGTTCACAGCTGTGGAGTGTACCTTGTTGACAGAACACCACCCTTGTCAAGCCTTGCATTTCTGAATACATATCAATTAATCACGCATCTTTCTCTTAACAGGGTTGCTGGATTTCCACCAGCATTGGTGTTTAGCTGCTGTAACTTGTATTTACGGAATACTATCCCATGTTGTCTAGCAAGGACGCTGACTTGTTCTGTCTTTTTTGGCATAAATCTTGCTGCTTTTTCTCCCAGGATTAGGTAGCAAGGTATATGAGATCATGACTAAGAGTCATGATGTCATAGTATTCATATCTGGGCATTAAAAGGTTGGGATTCTGTGTTGTCATTTCCATCTTTAACTGTACGTGTGAAATCCACACGATGTTAGAGAGCACGGATTATTGAACAGAATAGTTTTTTTGACCCTCCCAAGTGTTTTTTGGGTAATATAAGTAATTCTTTAATATAAGATAGCTTACTATAATACTATCTATTCATGCAGGGGCTCTTTTTTTATGTTAGTTATGATGATAGGTGATCTTTTTGTTTTATACTGAGTTAATTTTGAATTTATTATCAAATTTACACATTGTATGTTCTGATTACAGTTCTTGCCTTTTCAGGGTTTGGGTGATCAAAATGGGAATGGTATTGGTTTGCCAATTTCTGATACCTCAAATAATAGCAACCATTCTGAAGATGTAGATGGAAATTCTGGGGACATTTTAAATGATCCGAACCTTGGCTCTAGTTTTCTTCAGTATGTTGAGCCTAGGGAGCAGAATAGCTTAATGCTTAGTAATAACGTGATATCAGATGCCAATGCTGGAGATTTTTTTAATAATTCCAGCCCCAGTGATGGGTACCTAGAGCTGAAGGATTTTGCAGATGCTGCAAATCTTGATTACCTGTTAGGCAATGAGTCCACTGTCTGGCCTTCAGATGGTTGGGCATGGAAAACACCCGAGTCTTTGGAAGCTGTAAATGGAGCTAACAATGATATTCCTCCACTCCCTGATGACCAGACTTTCCAGCCTGATGAGCTGGAACAGTTGTTGCACTCAATACAAGAAGATTCTCATTTTGGCTCAAGTATCATTGACCCCTCGCATTCTTCTATAACAAATTCAGTTATGCCAGAGGATGATTCCGTGATGTTCTATGATGCACCCTTTGATTCCACCATCTGTGATGATGGCTTTAGACAGGTGAATGGAATTCTTAGCTCCTCGGCTACCAACCTATCCTCGGCTACCAACCTGTCTGGTATTGGCATGGTGGATGATGGTATGCCATATTATGATGCAATGGATGATAATTTATTCAATGATATTATGGGCTCCATACAACAGCCAACTGGTAATTCACATGCTTTCAATGGCCCAGTCCTTACCCAAGAGGTATGCTTTCATTTGATTTGAATCAAGAGATGAAAGTTGCTGTGTTTTGTGCAGAGCATAGATATGGTTACTGGTGATCACCCACAATTTTTTACTTTTACAGGTCAACAGTACCATGTATACATATAGTCCGACTCAAAAGGTTTTAGAACCTAATTTTGTAGTTGGTGCCCCATCATCTGCTAGGTTACCTGAAGCTGGTAGTCAGTTAAATTGTGTTGTTTTACCAGGTAATCTACTATGGAAAATTATACAATAGGTCAGCTATATGATCCATGATGGAAAATGAGCATCTTTCATACCTTTTGCACCAGATTCTTTTATGTTAGTTGTATTTTACTTACTCTCATTAAGCAAGATTGAAGAATTTTGGATGTTGTTGAGAGAATCTAGCTCAATCTTGCTTAATCAGGGCAGAGGATATATACAGCTGGCATGCTATGTCCTGGTCATTAGATTATAGCTGACTTGTTAAAGAACATTGTTGACAAGTTTTTGTGTTGTGTTTCACAGATGGGCGGGCTAAGAGCAGTACGTACGTCAAGGGATTTGTGAAGATTTTGGATTCGATCTCTGGCCCCCCTGCTTTTGCACAGGAGTCTGCTAACCTCCGCAAATCCTTGGCTCCTATTTCTGGAGCACGCCCCAACACCATCCATGTCTCTGCAGAAGTGATCAGTATAGGTAGTTTAGCTGTTGCTTCTGGGCCAGATAAGTGGGCCCCGCAAAAGGATCAAGGCATGGAGCTGCTCTTCACAGATTTTGAGCCTGGCACCCGTGTACACTGCGGCTGCAATGTGATTAGCACGGTGCTGCGTGGTGGCTTCTGCCTTGTCTTCTTTTCAGCAATAATGCTCTTAGTGAGCTATGGGGTGGGTATGTGTATCTATGGCAAGTAGCAGCCTGGTATTGGAGTAAGATAATCTCATGACATTTAGGTTAATCCTCTTGTGTTTTGAGGCAGACTCAACTGGGGCCTCCTGCTAGCTTAAGTGGATTACATTGCATGACATGGACCTGTGGAGTTGTAGTAGTAACGGTTTTGCAGCTCGGGAGCTAAATGGTGTATGTATGAATTCCTCCAGTGCTGTTAGTAATAGTATGCGAATTGCTCACTGCATTGGTGCGCGATGTTAATATTTGTCATGCTTCTGGTTCCAAGGGACAATGCTAGTGCAGAATCATGTGTATATATCAGATCCCCCCGTGTCTGAATTATGATGCTTTCGCGGTATGATTGGTGTTTTGATTGCTTGAAAGTTTCAATTCAAAGTGGACCGAATCATGATGCGTTTTGTGGTATGGCTGGTGTTTTGATTGTTTCAAGGTTTCAATTCATGGTCGACATAGCGATGGATGCAGAGTTGTGGCTGTCTCCTGGTGGTTACGTTAGGTTTGCATATGTTGTCGACCATGTATGAATATCGATTGATGTTGCTGTTGTGACTCAAAAAAGCTAACTTGATGCATTCCTAGCAGTTTAGATCCGCGTCAAGTCTGGTTGCTTTATTGGTGCATAAAGTTTGCATATAGGCTCACTTCTTGAATATACATAATTACATATAGGTAACTGTTGCATCTTGCAAGCAGCTACTGTATGCAAATTATCATCTGTGTTTCCGCCCGAAACTGTACTGGCATACACAGGTGCGTTTCCACAGGTAGTGCCGCTGTACGTAAACTACACCTCTCCTGGTAGCATGGTGTCTTCCGGAAGATCACAAAATGCATTCCCCTGCATTGCACAAGCAAAACAAAGTCGATCATTTCCCCTGCTTCTCGCAACATACATCGCTAAAAAAGATAGGTGACCAACCTCTCCTGTAAGATGGGCAACACATTTCTTCTCAGCGAGCAGTTCAGCTTCACTCTGAAAGGATTAGAATTACAGGGTTAATGGTTAATGCAAAAAAAAGTAAAAAAAAACTTTACGTCGCTTATAGTCTACAGCATATTGTTGAAAGCGATCCCTTACCTTTTTAATCCGTTCCCAGAGAAAATCGTCCATCAACACATCACTAACTAGTTCATAGTCACCATCCCCCTGTAGGAAGAATTCCATGATCATTAGAGTCCTCTGCCTGATCCTACAAACAAAATAATGCAGGCAACTTGGATCCTCAGAACGTACCTTTGATCTGCATGGCATACTGAACACGATGTCCTCTGCTATGCCATAAGGATTTCCAGAAGTATAAACCTGTGTTTTATGGGGAAAACATTCCTTCAGAAAAATGCCAAAACAAAACACTGAACAATTTAAAGGTCTCAAAACTTACCCCTGAAGAGAACGAATCACCTTCTGGGGTAGGAGTTACAAGGGATCTAATAGCATCAACAATTGAAACAGCAGTTGACGCAGCTGAAGATCTGCCCCATTTTTGGATGAGCACACCACCGCGCTGTTTAATTTAATTATATAAGAATGAAACAAATCATGATACAGCACCGTCTTAAGTTCTTGAATGACAAGTACAAGAAAATATATTGCAAACAGAGAGAGGTACCTTTTGAACTGTCATGGTGAATTCTTCTTCCAACCACTTTGTATCCTGAATGGCTTCTTTCACTGGTCTCCCATCAATTTTGGCGTTCAAGAAATCAGGAACCTACACACAGTGATCAGTACCAAGTTACCAACAAACAGAGAAAAATAATGTTTGTGCAACGTAGTCTGGTCATTCTTAATCATATCTTCACCTGAGTTGTCGAATGGTTCCCCCAAATAGTCACGTTTGATACTTTGTCATAAAACACGCCTGCTTTTAGTGCTAGCTACAAAAGGAAATTTGTGATTTCTTAACCTATTTTTCTGCTGGGAACAGAAGGATAAGATACAAGAAAAATTCAACATCAGGCACCTGGCACTTTGCTCTATTTTCATCCAACCTCGTCAGCGCATGAAAATTTTTCGCTGGAATGTCTGGGGCATTTTTCAAGCAAATGAGCGCACTGCATCAAGGAAAAGCCGCTACTCAGGCATGGTGATAGCACAAGTCGTTAATACTTGGCAAAACATGTAAGTACCGTACTTAGTGTTACAGGGATTGCCAACAACTAGAACTTTCACGTTCCGCGATGCCACGGCGTTAAGTGCTTTCCCCTGACACAATTCAAAATTTAAGAGCATATCGAGAATGCAAGTTATTTCGACACCATTCCATTGCACTCAGATATATACTTGGCTGTTAGAAGTTTCTTGCTAAGGAAAACTTCTTAATTCAAGGGTGAAATTTAAAAGATGTTTCTTGGCAGTCCTGAGGGGGTTTCTTACAATTTTTCATGACGTCATACTTGAGAAGAAATGAGGGATAGAAAGAAACCTGATCAGCAAAGATTTGGCCGTTGATGTCTAGTAACGCAGCTCGCTCCATTCCAGGGCCTCGGGGCTTAGCACCAATAAGAAGGGCCCAATCTACATCTTCAAAGACCTCATAAGGATCTATACCAATGCTGACTTCCCTCAGCAATGGATATAGTGAGTCCTCCAGTTCCATAGCTACGCCTACAGTTGCAGTTGTAAGAGCACATTAATTAGGAACGAAGGGCACATATATGTTCACTGTCACAGTCATGCATTGATATCTGAGAGTACAGCACTAGAAGTTGTAAGGGTAGTTTGTAACTTAAATCGTGTATCAAATATAAATCGTTGCTCTTTCTTAATACAAAAATACAGAGTTTTCCTGAGGCAGGGACATAAAAAGGCAGTCACCTTCTAGTGCTTGAAATGATCTTTCTGAGCCAAGTAACTTAAGTGCTATTGGTTGGTCTTGCCCAAAAACCTCACCGGAGGCAAGCTGACATTTTTGTAGTCAAAGGAGTGGTCAAGAACACTGCATCTCCAGATAGAAAACAAGGGAACATTAGTAAAAGGCTACTTACTTTGAAGAGCAGATGATTTGATATCATCCCAGCTGCGCCTGACACAGCAATGTTCACTAGCTTCTTCCATGACTTGGTCTTGTCCTCCTGTGTTCCATCCAACACGGGAGGGACGGTATATAGATTAGTACTAATAAATGACAAGCATCATATCCAAAATCAAGGAATGGCATGTCGATTTAAGGAGCCATTACATGTCATCAACACCATTTTGCTCTATTGCTACGAAGCCACTTGATCACATAGTTGCAAGTCAATCAATAGCATTAGCTAGGTAGCATGTAGTGCTCTCCTTGACGCTGGCACTCCACCCTAGTAGGAAATTTATAGATGCCCAATGCATGTTATTAATTGGTGTGTGCGCTATCCAGTACCGTAGCAACAAGCTAGCACCGCAACATGCATGTGGTCCTATTCTGGTGAGCAAGATCTTTTTTAAAAAAGTTAAAATGAGCAAGATCTTTGGCGGCTGCATCACCAATCTTGAGATGGCTCACTCCATCTATATTTACAAAGCCGGACAATCTTCTAAATAACACTTTCATCATCCATTTATCATTATTTATAGTTATAAATTTTTTATCATTGTAGAGTACAACCATATAAAGTAGAAATTAAAAAATATATAGTCAAAGATTAAAGTTTGAATTATGATATGCATGTGTGGCTTATAACTAAAAAGGGATGGCCGGCATCACAGTCCCCACAGCAGCAACAACGCTAAGCTTAGTAGGTGGAAAAAGGAAAAAGATTCTACTTTAATTTGATGTAGCACGAGTGTATAGAAAGAAAGTAGGCGATGGAGACGGACGCCGAGAGAAAGTAACCGATGGAGCATTTCAACAAACACATGGCGTGAGTGGGCGGAATCGATCGTGTCGTGTGTGAGGCGACTCACAGCCTTGAGGTCGTAGGTGGTGCAGAAGACCCCGAAGCACTCGGCGTGGCGCGACCCCGGCGCGTCCGCCGCGACCGTCGCGGCGCCGTCCTGCACCTGCTGCCTATTTGTAGTTAACCGTGGACAGTTAATTAGTTGTTGGCACGCACATAATATACATGCTACGCTCGGCACGTACTCCATATATGTATAATAAGGGCGGTACTACTAGGACTGACTTGGTGGCGTCGACGGAGCATCGGACGGTGGCGAGCAGGTGCCGGCGCGGGCGGAGTGGCTGCTGCACGGAGCGGCGGCGCGCGGTGGCGGCGGCGCCGAGAGGGGTGGTGGCGAGGCGCGATCCGGCCGGGGAGTAAGCTGTCGAGAGACCCATGGTGGAGGAGCAGAGCCGCAGGAGGAAGCGGATGCTGGGCGGATGGATAGGAAGGAAGCGAGGGAGTGGAGGAGATTACCGATTAGCCCGCCTATTTGTAGAGCGCCCGCGTGTTTAGCGGCCGCGCGCGACCAGCCGCGGCGTGACACGTCGCGCGGCAGCCCCTGCCTCGTCGTCTAGCTCCGGCGAGTCCTCCGCCGCCCATGCCACTATCCAGAGGTTGGACGCGCGCCATCCTGTTGCTGTCATTCCGTTACCTGCACTTGCTCCTCCTACCTCCACACAAATTGCGAGTGTAGATATACTTATAGAGTAGTAAGTCATTTTCCTTAAAAGCAAAATCCTCAAAAGCTTGATAATCTCCCACACAAGGAGCCAACAAGTAACCGGCAGAGATGGTTTCACCAGTTCTATGGCTGCCAGTGTGCTCGCCATCCTCAAGACCTCAAGCAAGCTATACAGCATGCACAACCCGGCCGCTAGCTGCTTCCGGATAAACGTGTCATGCATCCGGCTGTCTCCCTGCTTCATTCTACGAAATGACACACGGCTCGATTTTATAAGGTTTTCTTAGCTTTTTTTAGCTCAGGAAGCTCAACACATTTGTTTAGGAATCAATTAACAAATTTCATTCCAAAAAAGAGACGTTCGTCAGGATACATATTGGCAGAAAAAGAAATTAAAGATAACCACAAAAGATTACAACGCACCACGCACAGAAATATTTAATCTATTGCCATCATATGGGGGTGAGTGGCAACAGATTTGCCACCCATGAGAGAGGAGTGAATGTGAGAGGGATTAATTGACCCTAGCTAAGAGTGGCAAATAGTTAAATATCCCCCACGCACACGTGATGCAAAAGAACAACAAAGAATGCATCCTTGCTGAAGGAAACACCAGTCGTCGCAAAGTAGCTTGATTGGTCAGAAGTATGAATTTGTCGATTATGTGATCATTGGTGGACTATGTGATGAATATATATATATATATATATATATATATATATATATATATATATATATATATATATATATATATATATATATATATATATATATATGTCTGTGATGAATATATATGCATCTGATGAATATTATATGACTGTGATGAATATTATATATGCATGCGATGATATATGTGATTTGTGTGAATATTTGAGGCTGCTGGAAAAAAGAGAAAAAAAGAAAAAAACTTCGCCGAGAGCAAAAGCCACTGCTCTCGGCGAAGGGGGCGCCCAACACTGTGCGGGGTACAGTTCTTCGCCGAGAGCAGAAGGCACAGCTCTCGGCGAAGAGCCCTTCTTCAACGAGAGTTAAATATTTGGCTATCGGCGAAGAGCCCTTATTCAACGAGAGCCAAATATTTGACTCTCGGCGAAGAGCCCCGTTTCAACGAGAGCCAAATATTTGGCTCTCGGCAAAGACCCCTTCTTCAACGAGAGCCAAATATTTAGCTCTCGGCGAAGGAGTGGCCCCCACTCCTAACGGCGGGTCGTGTCGTGACGGTAAGAGGGCCTTCGGCGAGAGCCAAGGACGCCTCTCGGTGTATATCCGCCGAGAGGATCCAGGAAAGCTCTCGGCGAAGCCCGCTTCACCGGTGGGGCTTCAGCGTGTGGCCTTCACCGAGAGCTTCCTCTCGGCAAAGCCTTCAACGAGTGGAAAATGGCCTTCGCCGAGAGGATCCCCGCTCTCGGAGAAGACCCCGAATCCTGTAGCATAAAGCCGTCGGGGGGAACAACTTCTCAAGTTGTCACACCATGCAAGTGGCCATCGACGCACGTTGTGGGAAGGATGCCCCAGGGGGAGATTACTGAAGTTAGCAGTCACGAGCAACCCGAGCATATAGAGGAGGAGGATGCAGGAGCAAGTGACGAAAACCTGCTAGACCTTAAAGGCATCTATGAACAAAGGGCAGTAGGCAAAGAACCGAAGCCCAAAGAGAATTGCGGATGCTGATGAAGGAAGGCAAACATCCTCATCCGATTATGCGGAGGTGAAGCACCTCCACATGCACCGAGCACGACACTCTCACTCAATGGCGAATCTAGGATATTACCTTATTGGGGTCAAGTACTAAGTGACGGAGTCAAGCATGCATTGATTCGCTATTTTAAGAGTGATTTGCAGGTGGATGAGAGAATGTTTAGTTCTATTTTCAGGAGTTATCGAGGTCAGTTGACCCCGATAATTACCTCTAGATCCGCTCTGCTCTCACTGCACCACATCCGACAGCATATCCATAGGAGGTGGAACCCAGGCTAGGACCCTTTGCTGAGGCCGCGCAAAGGTACAAGGCACCCCTGCTCACCGAGCGCAACACTCTCATAGCATGACCACAAGAACACAATCAACACCACAGGGGCGAAGGCATCCACCAAGCCAAGCCCCTAGGACAAAGGGGTGAGCTTGGAATGTCGAGAGGATGCAGAGGCGCCGCAAACCCAACTCCAAAGGCAACAAGTAGGCATGGCTCACCGATAGTAGCCGACGGCGTCCACGAACCCCCTCCCATCAACCATGGCGCAACCGCTCTGTTGTAAACAAGCGGAAGAGGTCGACTATAAAGGGAGGAAGACGACATGAGGAGGGGGGCACACCTTGCGCACTTGCTTCGCCGCGGTACAAAGGTCCGTCCAGGATAACGTAGGGACAGGGTGACATCGCGAGCAGCTACAAAGGGCCCACTGCTAGCTATGACACCGGCAAGAAGTGGCATTGATGGTAGTAAGAGGGAAGCAACCGGAGCCTAGTCTCCCCACCTCATCCAGCGCCCACACCCTTCCCCAACCCAATGTCACCAATAGGTGCTCCCGACCAAGAGGCCAACACAGAGGAGCCGAGGGCTAGCGACTAGAGGGAAGAGGCACACTAGAGGCAACCACGCAAAGAGGTGTAGTGGGAGAGGCACCAGAGCTGACGGGGATAGAGCCCCAACCAATGGGAGACACCACGATTTTGAATCGTGGAGCTTTTAGGTCTGGATCTGAATCCGAGACAAGGGAGAAAGACATGGAAAATGCGCGCCACCACCGTGAGCAAGTAGCGACAACAGCAGGCGAGCGACACACTGGGGGTGGGGACACTAGTGACGGCGGCGGGTCGCCTCTTGAGTCACTCGTAAGAGCGGCTCAAGAGACGCGAAAAAAACTCACACATCTTCTAAAAATTAGTGTTTACTTTTCCAGAAAAAACTAGTAGCAGCTTTTCTTAAAAGCTCATAAGTTACCGCTGAAACAAAACATGCCCTTATCCCTGTTGATGACAACGGTCGAGTTGGACAGTGTATGCTGTTGTGTATTGTACCGTGCACATGGCCGTAGACAACTTTTTTGTTGTTTGAACATGCATGGACGCATTCAGCATCGATTGTCACAGTGCAAGTGCTGTACATGAGACGTACTCGTCGTCGTTGTCATTTGATTTTTCTCATCAGTTAATAATAATTAATATGCGAGATGCATGTCGTAGTGTGTTATGTTAGTATACATATACGAGAATGATCGATGCCTGTGATGCAATGGCTAGGCGCGGCGGATACAAATTAAGACGGCGATCTGCAATGGCTAGAAGTTCTTGGCCGCCTGGTAGGTGACGCCGAACTGCCAGTTGGCGGGGAGGACGTGCCAGGATGTGGCCTTGCGGTGGTCGCTGGTCATCAGCCGGAACGTCAGCGACTCTCCGGTGAGGTCTTCCCCGGTCTGCCACACCTGGCCCCAGTTGCGCTTGAGCTCCGTCCACTTGACGCGCTTGCTCCCCTTCACCGCCACCGCCGCCAGGTCGCCGGCGCCGCCGACGTTGGTCACCGTCACCATGTTGAAGTACCTGTTCCCGGTGATGGTGTAGCGGACGCCGCCCTGCTTCACGCAAGCCACCCGCCGGTACGAGATGGGCACGATGCCGGCCTTCTCCTCGGCGATCTGCAGGAACGCCGGCATGCTCAGGTCGAAGTGCTCCCGCGGCGGGTTGCACCACCCGCCGTTGTCGCTCGACTGCTGGTAGTTTGGCGGGCACAGGTTCGTCGCCGTCACCACCAGCGCCGCCGCCGCCGACTTGCACCCGCGGGGGCTGTCCACGCACCGCACCTCGTAGCACCCGCCGCACGCCGCGCCGTCGCCGAACAGCACCGAGCTCACCGCCACCGTCTGCACACCGTACCCCTCCGCCCGCGTGTCCTTGTACCCGCACGCGCCCGCCGTCGTGTCGGAGCCGTCGCGCCCGCCGTAGAAGGTGGCGTGCGCGGGCTTCCAGGGTCCGGCCGTGAACCTGCCGTGGTTGTGGTGCACCAGCCGCCCGCCGGGCGTCAGGAGCTTGGCACCGCCCGCATCTGCGACGCGGAGCGCCGCCAGCAGCAGCAGCAGCGGAACGATCGCCGGCGGTGGCGCCATCCACCAACCGGACGTATAATGGTTATTACGCTGCTATATAACGAGCGATGGGGTCAATTACTTATTGTTAGCTACTATACAATTTCCATTCCTTCGACGCGACGGGGTTTCTTATAGCAGCTGCATGATCTTGGCCATTTTTAGGCTGCTGCTGCTTTGCTGTTGAGGCGCTAATTCTGGGATGCGATGCAACAAGAGGCCTGGAGCAATCGGAGGATCTATCACCATCCCATATTTCCCATCCCAACAACAGAGGACGACAGCATTCAACAGTTGACACCAGTCAGAAATGGTCTTTGTGCTAAACATGGATGTCCAGTACCATAACCACAGAGATGTTCAAAAGTTTTACAGGTAGAACAACATAATAACAGTACAGAGTTGATGCTTATCAGATATATAGTGCTTCATAGATCGATCGATTATATATAGGATATGTGACAACACTTATTTCCTCGACTAAATGTTAATTTTTCTCATAACATCGATCTGCAAAGGCTATTAAGCACCACACCATGCATGGTGCAAATCCATGCAACACAAAAAGAGAGTGGAGCTGTCCCAAAAACACGATTCAGGCAAAAGGCCACCATGCATGGATGTGAGCTGAAGCTTCGGCAGCAATCCAGCAGGCAACTTACAATGGGGTCAGGCCAACAACACCTGCTCAACAAAAACAGTGATCAGATAACCCAGGATTGAAACATTGCACAGAGCAACTGAAATATGAATACTAAATTGTTGCAGCACCTTATCTTTACCATCATATATATGAGTTGACTCAATTGGTAGTGATTACGACAAAGTTTGATATCTTTCTCACGCGTGCTTAAGTAACATCGATGTAACATATCAACATTGATGGATTCATAAATATGGCACAGAGAACATACCACAAGCCAGTCTTCCACCAGCATTTCCAGTACTGAGGCTAAGCTCATGGCCACCTAAACACAATGGACAGAGGGATAAGTACCATTCATGTATTAAATAGGAGAAGCAAATGCGGAAAGCAAGTAGAACTAAGCACACCTTTCCCCAAATCATCTTCAAGCTCATGGACCACAAATGCTCTCCCAACAACTGAATTAGGGCCACTCAAAGGAATCTGTGTACAAGGAATCACAAAAATTACCAAAACTGAATTTTGAAACAGATTTCTAATACAATAACAGCTTATACAGTGTAATCTGTAAAAGTATAATTTTTCTAAATTTACCTGGCTATCAACGATGGTTGCCTCAGCGACTCCTACATCACCACAGGAACAACAAAATAAGTCATCATCTAGAAGAAGAAATTTGCAAATGAATATCACTAGTGTGCTACTGGTTGTTACAGGCATTACCCTCAACATTGGCAACAATGTTTCCCAGGTCACCCGCATGACGAACTTCATCTTCTGGCGCACCATGTGTCATGTTGTTTGGGTTGAAATGTGGTCCTGAAATGTAGTTTTCTTTTATTTGTAAGTAAACGAAAAAAGAATCTGGCAGCTAGAGCAGCTACATAACTCAGTTTATTTTCAAAGCTCAGGCATGAAGAGGATGCATGATTACAGCCTGAATAGCACCGGATGGGCAGAAATAGCTAGATAGAGATTTAACAGTGATTGCAGAAGACAGGCAACACTTGATAGCAGATGAAGTATGAATATATAACAATCATGGACATAATTAAGATCAGTGGACAATTAAGACCTGTCGATATGCACCCGTTGGTGGTATCGCCAAACTCGTGCTGCAAGATGGACAATATTGTCATCATCCTTGCGAATCAAGGAGTTGAGATCGAAAGGTACACAGGGGAACAACACTCACGAGGTGGAAGCCATGGAGTCCAGGAGCAAGTCCAGTGATACGGACGCTGACTGTGGTAGGTCCTGTTGCACAAGAGAAATATTCAGAGGGGCAAGAGTAGGCACAAGCACAACCTTAGAAGCAAAATGCTTGCTTTCGTGCTGTGTTTATTGATTACAGTACTAGTCAGGAATTGCATGAGTAGTAATGATTAGTTATAATGTCAGCAATCAATGAACACGACACCTAAGGCAACATTTTTTGATTAAATATTGAATAGTCGACTCTTCCATATCGATTTTAATCATACATCTGTACATTTGCATCAAAACAGTGAAACTGCCGTCGAATTGAGTTGAAAAGTGTCTATGAAGGTGCAAAGCTGTTTGGCTGATGGCTGGCTGCTGCAGGGCGAATTCGGCGCAGTCGATTTAATAGTGGTTATACTTATACAAGCAAGTTCAGATTTTTAGGTGAACTCGAGCAAATCGCTACATTCCAGAGAGGAACAGAAACTGCTACTAACAATTAACAAGGGAAGTGGGAGCGACAAAGGTGGCTCTTTTGGCTAGCGAACTAGAAGAAGAAGAAGGGGGAGCGGAAGGCACCTTCGTCCTCCTGCGTGAGCGTGACGACGCCCTCGACCTCGGATGTGCCCTTGAGGACGGCGACGGCCTTCTTGGTGGCGTCGGCGAGGACGAGCGCCCTGGCGGCGGCGGCGGCGGCACCCCCTGGGCCGGCGACGAGGCGGAGCGAGTGGAAAGGGCGTGCGGAGGAAGTCGGGGCGGCGAAGAGTGCGGCGGGCGGCGCGAGGAGGAAGGTCTGCGCGGCCATGGCGGCGGCGGCGGCGGCCTTTGGGAGTTTGGGAGGGTCTCTCTTGGGTGTGGGGTGGGGGTGACTGGCGGCCGGCGATAAGGTGGGCTCGCCCTTATTATACTAGCACTCTCCGTCGAGGCGACACCTGACCTACTGCGAGGCGGCCAGAGCGATCGATCCCGTTGCCGTCCGATGCATTCCGATGCAGTGCAGGCAGCCCCGAGGGATTGTGATGTGCCGCGTGTGGCTCAGCTCGCGTCACGCGCCATGGAATGGAATGCAAAGCGAAGCACGATGGCTGCTGCTCTGCTCCAAAACGAAAAGCCTCTCTTCTTTCCTCTTGGAAACTTGCAAGCCTTTATTTTTGTTTTTTTACTTTCCATGGATGATACTGGCAAGGATTTATATATTGGCAAAAGAAATTTCCCCACTTTTCTCTCTCTTTTTGCCGTGATGCACGCGAGTGTCACGTTCTCTGCCCTGCCTCAAACGACAGCTGGGAGGGTTTTTTTTTTTAAAAAAAGAAAATCATACTCCCTCCATATCAATTTACTTGATGTTTCAGACATATTTGTAAAAAATTAAGGAAGATATGTATTGATTGTTTTGCCCTTCCCTTCAATTAGCACCGCTAGGCTTTCCATCTCGCTCCTCGCTGACGACGGCCGTCCGCATGCGAAACAGAGGAAGTTAGCGTTAGACGCACGTATTCGTCAAATAGAAAGGGCAAAAAATGGAAAATTGTATACGCGGTTAACTCCGACGTCAAATATTCCGACTGCTCCTATTTTGACTAGCAAGCAACAAATAAAATGATGCAGAGGGAGTAGTACGCACTCTCTTTGTTTCAAATTATAATTTGTTTGACTTGTTTTTATTCAAATTTGAACCCTTATTTTATGGAATAAACTATACAAAATTATCGGTTATATATTTTGAAGAATCATACAAAAATATAAAAAATAAAGAAATTCCACGCCTGAGATGATGATAGGCTGTCTGTTATTGGGGGCTCCCATACAGCTTCCGGAGGGTGGATAAGCCTACGAACTTCCAGTCCAACAAAGTCCATCTAAATGATATTTTTTCATTTCCCAACCAGCCCACTTTATAAATTAAATTAAAAATATTTCAATATTTTTTTAAAATATTATAATATTTTTTCTTCAACATTTCTATTAATATTTCGTCAACATTTTAAAAAATGTTCCAACATTTTTGGACGAACATTTTTCGGACTAACATTTTTCTCGAGGCTTCTTCCAACATTTTTTCAGAAATGTTTCAACATTTTTAAAAATGTTGGTTTCGTCAACTATTTTTGTCAACATTTTACAAAATGTTGCAACATTTTTTTCTTTAACATTTCTAATCATTTTGCATCAACATTTTACAAAATGTTGTAACATTTTTAGGTCCAACATTTTTTCAATCAATACTTTTTAGAAACGTTACAACATTTTTAGGAAATGTTGAGGTTGTCAACTTTTCTTGAACATTTGCAAAATGTTATAACATTTTTTATTTGAAATGTTGAGCCGCCGCCGCGCACCCCGACAACGCGCGCGGCGTGCGGGGGGTGCGGTCGCCGGGGTCGGGCGGGGGCCGGTGAGCTACGCACGGCGGCGCACGACGGGGAGGCGGAGGCGCTAACGCGGCGCGCGGCGGAGCGGAAGGCGCGCACCGGAGCTCGACCCCGCGGCCATGGCCGCGGCGTGAAGAAGCTCGGGGCGCGAGGGGAGAGCCCTCTAGCTCCGGCCCCCGCCCCAAGCGGCGGGGGCGGGGCTCCGGCCGCGGCCACGGGTGGCGCGCGGGGGGCGCGGCCGGCTCCGGCCGGCACGCGCGGGGCTCCGGGTGCGCAATGTTGAGTCTACTGCCACCCGGGACTTTCCTTCCGAGCGGTCGATCCCACTGTCCACTGCCTCCTCTCTTTTCCTCTCACGTGGTGGGTCCGGTTGCTTATCTCTCCAAGAGGACTCCATCGAACCACTGCCCTACCGTCTCCTCCTCTTCACAGCTCTACAGCCCTTTCCTTTTTATTTTTTTCTCCCTGCTCTCTCCGAGATCCGGATCGTGCTCACCCACCACCATGGCGCACCCTGTCCGGCCGGCGGCGGCGTGGACGCGGGTTGCAGCCTAGGGGAGCGACGACGCCATGTTTTTTGCTGCAGATCGTGGGAGCAACATCTCCGGCGAGCTGCGGCCTCCCCGGCATGCCGCTCTCATGGGACCAGCCTTCCCTGGTGGGTGACGGCTCGGAGGTGGCCTCCCCGGCGCCTGTTGATGTCACACCCTGAAATTTCCAATTTCAGGATGTGAATAGAAAGAATAATTAAATAACGATTTTCTCATAATTTTAAAATTTTTCCAACACTTATTTTTCTTTACAGGGAATATAGTATAGGAAAAATTCTTTGTTTGATTTTCTAAATTAAATAAAAGTTATGTGTGTTGCATTCATGCCGATGCATCTAGTGGTTCTTGAGTGCAAAAAGGTTTCGAAAATGCGTTTAGGAGCTGTCCAAACTCTCCCGAGAATTTTCCGGATTTTTCTGGAATTTATTCTCATTTTCCTTGAGCTATTTCTATTTATTAGAAGGCTCTAAAATCTTTTTCATGAGCACCAAATGCTTTATTTGGATTGTTCATGTCATAAGCTATCTCTAGGATTTTTCCTGGAATTTTTGTGATTTTCTGAGTATTTTTCGTGCTTCAAAACATTTTAAAGGAATTTCCTGGAATTGTTTTCGCACTTAAAGTATTTTCGGAAAAATAGTAAAGAAATCTATTCCGAGGCTTTCGGCCCAGAAACCGAAGTCCGGAAAAGGCCCCTTAACTCCTTTAGCTTTGCCTGCATCATCTCTACCAGCAGCCCATTCTTCTTTGGGGCCCAATTCCAGAAGTCCGCTGTTGCTCCCCGGACTTATTGCTCGCGTGCCGTCTTTGCGGCCCAACTCAGCCCGCACCGACCTAACCCGCCAACCCGCCGTGGCCCGCACCAGCCCGCCCGCGAAGCCCATCTGGGCCCAGGCACAGTCCGCCCCGAACTCGGCGCCACCGGAGTCCGCGCCGCACGCCTTGGCTTCCGTGCCAAGCACCGCAAGCCGCGCGCCTATAAGGCGGCCGCCGCCCCGAGCCTCCCTCGCGCGCCGCCTCCCTCATCGCGCGCCGCCGCCGCCGGCCAAGAACACCGCGCGCCGCCGCCGTGTCCGCCCCGAGCCGGCCGCCGCCCGATTCGCCGCCTCCGCCGTCCGCCGGCCGGGGGCCGAGGCCGCCCGGGGTTCGCGTGGAAGCGCCGCGCCTCCTCGGCCTTTTCCGTCGCCGGCGACAACCGGAGCGCCGCCGCACCTGGAGGCCCGACCCGGCCGTCGACGTCGCCGCCGGCCATCTTCTGGCCGCCTCCGCGTCTCCCTGTCGCAGGTGAGTGCCTCCACTAGATCCCCTTCGCCTCCTCTCTCTGTTCCTCGAGTCGGCCGAGCCGGAGACAGCCCTGGACGCCGGCGCCATTGTTGGCCCGAGCCAGCAGGAGCCCCTGTTTCCTGCTTGTTGAACACAAGGAAGAAGATGAACTCTTTTGTAAAGAAACCCCTGTAGTTCCCTGCTATCCCTAGACTAGTTTGTGTGTCTTGTGCTTTTCATAGTTTAACCCCTAGATCTATTAGGTTCTTCCACCCGCATCCAACCCATGCCTTTTATCGATCTAACCCCGATCTTTTACCTTCGCGAGCACTATTCTGTGTGTCTTGCAAAGTTCCTCTGCTACCCCCTGAGATCTATAGTTAATCACATCCAGGTCCTCAGATCTTTAAAGAGCCATGTCTTTCTTGTTTTAGCTCCGATTCCATCCGTTCAAATTGCGTCAGGTCCATAGTGATGTAAAGCACGCGTTAGTGAAGTGTTTTCACCATGTTTTGTTTTCTGAAAATAAAATTAATATTAATTTTGATTAATGCCTGGTGATACACGCCTTTTATAAATAAAAGCAATATAGATCTATACTCGTTTTTCATAATCAAATTTAATTTGATTAATGATTACTTTACATGCTTTTATGAATAAAATCTAATTAGATCTTTTACTCGGTTTTCCATAAGTCAAATATTAATTTGCTTAATGATTAATTAACTTTTATAATTAAAAGTTGATTAGGCTTTTACTCCGGCTTTATAAATAAATGTTAATCTTGATTAATACCAATTTAATACTGTTTTGATAATAATATGATCTACACGAATTACAAAGTTTCGTTTAGATTGTTCATATAGTTTAGTTTTTCTAAATTAAATGTTTAATCGGTTTAATTCATATATGAATCTTTATTAATAAAACTTGACTAGTTCTTTACACCGGTTTCATAAATAAAGTTTAATATTGCATTAATGTCAACATAGGATATTTTATTTCTGAAATATCCCTTTATATTTGTTTTGTTAATTAAAATGAACCTAGCTCATAGTCTTGTTCTCTCATAAATGCAAATAATTCGTTAGACGTTCGGCGTCAGCTTTCATCTTAGTATCTCTTTTGATCAAGTTTATCAGAAGCTCTAAACCCTTCTAGTGTTGGCCCAAGCTAAACCATGCGCATCTAATCAAGCCTTAGAGTTTCTGCTTATCTTAGAAGCTTTGTCTATGTGAGTAGTTTGCACCGCTCATTTGCCTATCAAGTAATCTTATCACTCTTGTTTCATGTTTATCTTAGAATCTTGTATATCAGCATCTAGCTAGTTGATGTCTATCCCATCTCTGTTAGGTTGTCTTTTTATAAATCAGCTATGTTCTTACGCCCAATCTTTCGTAGCTATACCTTTCTTCAGAGTTAATCTTGTTATCAGTTCCTTTATCAATTAGTTTAGCCTACCTTTTGCCCAGTTCTTGCCCTTCGATCTAGTTCTCTACGTAAACTAGTTTTCCTAAACCCATCTTAAGGTTCTCTTATGCGTTGATAGTCCGTTTGTGTTGTTCTAGTTCGTTTCACCATAACTTATGCGTTAGCACGTGTATCACACTCCGCTACTTGTTTTAATATTAAAGATGCATGTTAATCTTGACTAATTCCTATTCCAATGCTTTTATGAATAAAAAGTGATTAGGTTCTAATCCGGTTTTCTTTAATCATGATGTAATTGGTTAATCCCTACTCATAACTAGTTTTTCTAAATAAAAGATGTTAGAGTTAAACATCGGTTTTCATCATAAAGTTAATATGCTTAATGACATCATAAATGCCTTTTCAATATTAAATATGTTTAGTTGAACACGTGACATAAAGTTACTCGTCTAGATATCCTATACTTATTTTTTTTAAAAGTAATTGTTAATTTGACATAACTTCTACTCGAATGTTGTGAATAAAATATGATTAGGTTTATCGTGATTTCTTTAATTAAATGTAACTTGCTTAATGGTAACATAGAGTATTTCTCTGAAATATTCTTTCACATGATTTCTTAATTAAAATATGCCAAGCGTAGTCTCTTGTTGTTTGATAATGATCTCACGATAGTTTCGAGCTTAGTTTTGTTTTTAGTGTTTCTCGCGCTTGCGTAACCAATAGAATCAAACCCTATCCCAGAGTGATATTTCCAATCTTCCGCAACCATCTCTTTAAAGCAAACCAAGCCTTTCCCTTCCAAGCACACTTTGTGTTCTTTAGTGATCCATCTAATCAAGCCTATCCTTTAGTGCGTTCTTTTAAAGTTTTCTTTTGATTGGTGCTTTGTTCTTAGTATATGCTTGTTTGTTTGCTTTGTGTATGTTTGCGCCCGATGATTGATGCGCTTAGAGTGAACGCCGTTCGAGAAGTTTGGAAGAGCTTGAAGTTGAAGATTCTGAGCAACGACATTACTTTGGTTAAAGGCAAGTGTGTCCTTGATTTTGTCCTAAGAACTATATTTAATCACTCATTGCATATGCTTGCATTAATATGATGGGACCCATGTTTAAGGTTTGACTAGTGTTATTTATCCTGTGCCTTGATCAAACGGGTTTATCTTTATGTTGGGTAGCTATGCTTAGTTGCTATACCTGGGTTATGGTGGTTTTAATGAACATTAGTGATGAATCATGTTATACCTTTATGCTATATCTTTGATTGCTTAATACAAGATCATATGATTAAATCGGAACATGGAGAACCACCCGGGACAACAAGGCAACCACAAGGACTATATGGCTCGGTCTTGGCCGATTAATTAGGGAAGTCTTTGTGTGGTTATTACTCGCATAGTAGGTTGGGGACGGAGGAATGCTTTTATGGCTCTTCTATTCGGAGCGGTGATGGAACGGAAGACTCTATGGCTTACCGTCCGTAATAGAAGTGTGGTACGAAAGATAGCCTCTATGACATACTACTATGGACTAATACGCACGGGAGGACTCTTTGTAAAGGCCTCGTAGCGTCCCTATGCAATCACACCTCGGTAGTGTGGTATGATGCTCGCGCAAGGCATCGCATGGTTGGGTTTAAAGTTCTTCGGGACTTTTACGCGACTTGTGGGTAAAGATGTACAACCTCTGCAGAGTGTAAAACTAATCGATTTGCCGTGCTCACGGTCAAGAGCGGCCTGGACCCTCACATGATAATTAAACTTGAAGATGGACTTAAATCGCTCTCTCTCTCTCTCTCTCTGGTTATGCTTGCCATGTGTTTATGGCGTATTTCTTACCTTAGGCTTAATGTGGGTTGGTATAAACTTATACTTTATTAGTAATCAGGTGCTAATAAAACTTGACCAATTAAAATTGCTTAAATGCTTATAGCCCAGTCCACTATAAAGCCTTTGCATTCATTCTTTTTCCCACACTTGCTGAGTACGACAAGTGCTCACCCTTGCTATAAACATTGTTGCTCGAAAGAGGAAGCTGCTATGAAGATGATGCTGGTGCTAGGCGTACGCAACCCCCGTCGATTGCTCGTGATGTTTGGAGCCTTCGTTTCCGGGATTAAGCGTAAATCTCTCGATAATCTCCGTTTTCCTTTCGTGATATCGTTTCGTATTCACTTATATGTCACTATATGCATGAAACTTGATCCTGGCATGCATATAGGTTTGCACTTGGTTTTCTTCGGAAAGTCGGGTGTGACAGAGTGGTATCAGAGCTGTATCGACTGTAGGACGTAAGCCTAGTTAGCACTGGTCGTTTCTTAATGCCTCTTTTGTTCTACAATCCCTCCTTACCCTATCCGTGACCTCTCTGATGAAGGATCTCACATCTTAACCATCTTCTCTTCTCCATATCATGAATTCTTGTATATTATCTTCACTCTCCTTGAACATCTAATCGACCTCGCCTGTCCATTCTCTCAATCAATAACACCCCCTTGATTTCTTGGTAGAACTGTTACCCTTAACATTCTATCTATTCGCGCAGCTCTCTGACACATCAGCACTGTTTCAATTTTATCTCGAGCTACAGAACTCCGATTGGCATGAAACCAGTTGGGTTAGTTCCTAAATTTCATATGTGAATTTCTATCAAAAATTCAGCCCTATCCAGTATATGTTCCAGAAGCTATGCTCGAAACATTGGAGCTATCAGAATCTGTAAACTCTGCTGACCTAGTTACCTTCAATATTCTATATCTCGGGCTATAGACCTCCGATTGAGATAAATCCAATTGGAGTAGTTCAGGAATTTCATCAGCTTCGCTCTGTCCAAAATTCAGCAGTATTCGTTTTGTATCCAAGGAGATACCTACGAATTAGTGGAGCATTCAGAATCTGCCAACACTGCTGACATAGCCATCTTGCTTAATTCATATCTCGAGTTCCGAACCTCCGATTGAGGTGATTCCAGTTGGGTTGAACTCATAATTTCGTACTCCTTGATCTGGGAAAAAAATCCATTATTTATGGATATCCTTGCTGGGAGATATATCTGGTCTATTAGGAGGATACCCCCTGACTTCAATAACAACGTGTAGTGTCGTTCCCCTTTAGCTATGCCTTGATTGGTGGAATTGTGTGTTTGCATGATGATGCTTGGTTTTATGAACTTGATTGATTCGTTTCTTTGAAGTGAGTGTTGGTGTATTGTGGGTCTTACATCCGCAATAACACCAGTTGCTTAGTTGGGTTCTTCTTTTGTACCTCCCACCTCCTTGTTCTCCCCCATTCGTTTTGCACTACTCTTGTTCCCCTTCTGATCATATCTTTACCTACCAACCAGATGGAAAACCAAGAAGGAGGAAACCAAGGAGAAAGCTACGAGAATGGTGATGACTATGGATACAACCAAGATGCGCTATCATTTCCACCCCCGGAGGATAAGTATGCAGAGTTCATGAAGGCTGAGCCGCCAATGTTCTCCGAGTACCACATATCCCTTAGAAGTCGAAGACCGGATCAAGACAATTGAAGAGAAGCTAGATATGGTACAATGCAATGATGGAGAGAAAGCTTTGTATGCATCTTGGCGGCTTACGGGAGCAGACTTCGAATGGTGGAATTCTTACATCAATGGACATCAGCAACCCGAGAGTATTGTGTGGAAGGAATTCAAAGACAACTTTATCTTACACCATACTCCCGTGAGTGCGATGAAGCTCAAGAGGAAGGAGTTCCTTAACTTAAAGCAAGGACGGATGACGGTGAATTGAGTACGGAGATAAGTTTGTTCAATTATCTCTGTATGCCCCAAGATCAGCTGAAAGTGATAAGAAGAAACGAGAGCATTTCATCAAAGGGTTGAATGAAGATCTTCAAAGTATACTAAGCTTACACGATTATTCGAGTCTACAAGATTTAATCAACAAAGCCATTGGGCTAGAAAGCAAGCTACAGGAGATCATGAGTAAGAAGAGAAAACGGGAATATCCAGGGGAAGCCAATAACAATTCTCACCTACATCATATGTCTCAAGCCCCAGTTTTTTCTGAAGATCACAATGAAGATGCATATCTAGAATATCCTCATGGTGTCACAATACCGGTGATTTATGAGACACCACAGAATCGTCGGAACATTAGGGAAAGTAAAGCTTGTTTCTATTGCAAAGCTGGTGGACACTTTATCAACAGGTGCCCGAAGAAGTTTCTAGATCGTCATTTTAAGAGAGAATGGCGACAACGACACAAGCAAGATAAGACCCCCGATACCTAAGGATTTTAATATAAGTTAGGCTGTGGAAAGATTTCTGTAATAGGAAAGGAAGAATATTGTTGAAAGATATGAAAAGAGTTCGAAATAAACCCTTGTCTCTTGCTAGCCTTTTTCGAATCTCGGGACGAGATTCCTTTTAAGGGGGGTAGATTTGTCACACCCTGAAATTTCCAATTTCAGGATGTGAATAGAAAGAATAATTAAATAACGATTTTCTCATAATTTTAAAATTTTTCCAACACTTATTTTTCTTTACAGGGAATATAGTATAGGAAAAATTCTTTGTTTGATTTTCTAAATTAAATAAAAGTTATGTGTGTTGCATTCATGCCGATGCATCTAGTGGTTCTTGAGTGCAAAAAGGTTTCGAAAATGCGTTTAGGAGCTGTCCAAACTCTCCCGAGAATTTTCCGGATTTTTCTGGAATTTATTCTCATTTTCCTTGAGCTATTTCTATTTATTAGAAGGCTCTAAAATCTTTTTCATGAGCACCAAATGCTTTATTTGGATTGTTCATGTCATAAGCTATCTCTAGGATTTTTCCTGGAATTTTTGTGATTTTCTGAGTATTTTTCGTGCTTCAAAACATTTTAAAGGAATTTCCTGGAATTGTTTTCGCACTTAAAGTATTTTCGGAAAAATAGTAAAGAAATCTATTCCGAGGCTTTCGCCCCGTAAACCGAAGTCCGGAAAAGGCCCCTTAACTCCTTTAGCTTTGCTCGCATCATCTCTACCGGCGGCCCCATTCTTCTTTGGGGCCCAATTCCGGAAGTCCGCTGTTGCTCCCCGACTTATTGCTCGCGTGCCGTCTTTGCGGCCCAACTCGGCCCCGCACCGACCTAACCCGCCAACCCGCCGTGGCCCGCACCGGCCCGCCCGCGAAGCCCATCCGGGCCCGGGCACGGTCCGCCCCGAACTCGGCGCCACCGGAGTCCGGCGGCCGCACGCGCGCTTGGCTTCGCGTGCCAAGCACGGCAAGCCGCGCGCCTATAAGGGCGCGCCGCCGCCCCGAGCCTCCCTCGCGCGCCGCCTCCCTCATCGCGCGGCGCCGCCGCCGGCCAAGAACACCGCGCGCCGCCGCCGGTGTCCGCCCCGAGCCGGCCGCCGCCCGATTCGCCGCCTCCGCCGTCCGCCGGCCGGGCCGAGGCCGCCCACGGGGTTCGCGTGGAAGCGCCGCGCCTCCTCGCCTTTTCCCGTCGCCGGCGACAACCGGAGCGCCGCCGCACCCGGAGGCCCGACCCGGCCGTCGACGCCGCCGCCGCCGGCCATCTTCTGGCCGCCTCCGCGTCTCCCTGTCGCAGGTGAGTGCCTCCACTAGATCCCCTTCGCCTCCTCTCTCTGTTCCTCGAGTCGGCCGAGCCGAGACGGCCCCCGGACGCCGGCGCCATTGTTGGCCCGAGCCAGCAGGAGCCCCTGTTTCCTGCTTGTTGAACACAAGGAAGAAGATGAACTCTTTTGTAAAGAAACCCCTGTAGTTCCCTGCTATCCCTAGACTAGTTTGTGTGTCTTGTGCTTTTCATAGTTTAACCCCTAGATCTATTAGGTTCTTCCACCCAGATCCAACCCATGCCTTTTATCAGATCTAACCCCGATCTTTTACCTTTTTGCGAGCACTATTCTGTGTGTCTTGCAAAGTTCCTCTGCTACCCCCTGAGATCTATAGTTAATCACATCCAGGTCCTCAGATCTTTAAAGAGCCATGTCTTTCTTGTTTTAGCTCCGATTCCATCCGTTCAAATTGCGTCAGGTCCATAGTGATGTAAAGCACGCGTTAGTGAAGTGTTTTCACCATGTTTTGTTTTTCGAAAATAAAATTAATATTAATTTTGATTAATGCCCGGTGATACACGCCTTTTATAAATAAAAGCAATATAGATCTATACTCGTTTTTCATAATCAAATTTAATTTGATTAATGATTACTTTACATGCTTTTATGAATAAAATCTAATTAGATCTTTTACTCGGTTTTCCATAAGTCAAATATTAATTTGCTTAATGATTAATTAACTTTTATAATTAAAAGTTGATTAGGCTTTTACTCCGGCTTTATAAATAAATGTTAATCTTGATTAATACCAATTTAATACTGTTTTGATAATAATATGATCTACACGAATTACAAAGTTTCGTTTAGATTGTTCATATAGTTTAGTTTTTCTAAATTAAATGTTTAATCGGTTTAATTCATATATGAATCTTTATTAATAAAACTTGACTAGTTCTTTACACCGGTTTCATAAATAAAGTTTAATATTGCATTAATGTCAACATAGGATATTTTATTTCTGAAATATCCCTTTATATTTGTTTTGTTAATTAAAATGAACCTAGCTCATAGTCTTGTTCTCTCATAAATGCAAATAATTCGTTAGACGTTCGGCGTCAGCTTTCATCTTAGTATCTCTTTTGATCAAGTTTATCAGAAGCTCTAAACCCTTCTAGTGTTGGCCCAAGCTAAACCATGCGCATCTAATCAAGCCTTAGAGTTTCTGCTTATCTTAGAAGCTTTGTCTATGTGAGTAGTTTGCACCGCTCATTTGCCTATCAAGTAATCTTATCACTCTTGTTTCATGTTTATCTTAGAATCTTGTATATCGGCATCTAGCTAGTTGATGTCTATCCCATCTCTCGTTAGGTTGTCTTTTTATAAATCAGCTATGTTCTTACGCCCAATCTTTCGTAGCTATACCTTTCTTCAGAGTTAATCTTGTTATCAGTTCCTTTATCAATTAGTTTAGCCTACCTTTTGCCCAGTTCTTGCCCTTCGATCTAGTTCTCTACGTAAACTAGTTTTCCTAAACCCATCTTAAGGTTCTCTTATGCGTTGATAGTCCGTTTGTGTTGTTCTAGTTCGTTTCACCATAACTTATGCGTTAGCACGTGTATCACCTGCTACTTGTTTTAATATTAAAGATGCATGTTAATCTTGACTAATTCCTATTCCAATGCTTTTATGAATAAAAAGTGATTAGGTTCTAATCCGGTTTTCTTTAATCATGATGTAATTGGTTAATCCCTACTCATAACTAGTTTTTCTAAATAAAAGATGTTAGAGTTAAACATCGGTTTTCATCATAAAGTTAATATGCTTAATGACATCATAAATGCCTTTTCAATATTAAATATGTTTAGTTGAACACGTGACATAAAGTTACTCGTCTAGATATCCTATACTTATTTTTTTTAAAAGTAATTGTTAATTTGACATAACTTCTACTCGAATGTTGTGAATAAAATATGATTAGGTTTATCGTGATTTCTTTAATTAAATGTAACTTGCTTAATGGTAACATAGAGTATTTCTCTGAAATATTCTTTCACATGATTTCTTAATTAAAATATGCCAAGCGTAGTCTCTTGTTGTTTGATAATGATCTCACGATAGTTTCGAGCTTAGTTTTGTTTTTAGTGTTTCTCGCGCTTGCGTAACCAATAGAATCAAACCCTATCCCAGAGTGATATTTCCAATCTTCCGCAACCATCTCTTTAAAGCAAACCAAGCCTTTCCCTTCCAAGCACACTTTGTGTTCTTTAGTGATCCATCTAATCAAGCCTATCCTTTAGTGCGTTCTTTTAAAGTTTTCTTTTGATTGGTGCTTTGTTCTTAGTATATGCTTGTTTGTTTGCTTTGTGTATGTTTGCGCCCGATGATTGATGCGCTTAGAGTGAACGCCGTTCGAGAAGTTTGGAAGAGCTTGAAGTTGAAGATTCTGAGCAACGACATTACTTTGGTTAAAGGCAAGTGTGTCCTTGATTTTGTCCTAAGAACTATATTTAATCACTCATCGCATATGCTTGCATTAATATGATGGGACCCATGTTTAAGGTTTGACTAGTGTTATTTATCCTGTGCCTTGATCAAACGGGTTTATCTTTATGTTGGGTAGCTATGCTTAGTTGCTATACCTGGGTTATGGTGGTTTTAATGAACATTAGTGATGAATCATGTTATACCTTTATGCTATATCTTTGATTGCTTAATACAAGATCATATGATTAAATCGGAACATGGAGAACCACCCAGGACAACAGTGCAACCACAAGGACTATATGGCTCTGGTCTTGGCCGATTAATTAGGGAAGTCTTTGTGTGGTTATTACTCGCATAGTAGGTTGGGGACGGAGGAATGCTTTTATGGCTCTTCTATTCCGGAGCGGTGATGGAACGGAAGACTCTATGGCTTACCGTCCGTAATAGAAGTGTGGTACGAAAGATAGCCTCTATGACATACTACTATGGACTAATACGCACGGGAGGACTCTTTGTAAAGGCCTCGTAGCGTCCCTATGCAATCACACCTCGGTAGTGTGGTATGATGCCTGCGCAGCATCGCATGGTTGGGTTTAAAGTTCTTCGGGACTTTTACGCGACTTGTGGGTAAAGATGTACAACCTCTGCAGAGTGTAAAACTAATCGATTAGCCGTGCTCACGGTCAAGAGCGGCCTGGACCCTCACATGATAATTGAACTTGAAGATGGACTTAAATCGATCTCTCTCTCTCTCTCTGGTTATGCTTGCCATGTGTTTATGGCGTATTTCTTACCTTATGCTTAATGTGGGTTGGTATAAACTTATACTTTATTAGTAATCAGGTGCTAATAAAACTTGACCAACTAAAATTGCTTAAATGCTTATAGCCCAGTCCACTATAAAGCCTTTGCATTCATTCTTTTTCCCACACTTGCTGAGTACGACAAGTGCTCACCCTTGCTATAAACATTGTTGCTCAGAAAGAGGAAGCTGCTATGAAGATGATGCTGGTGCTAGGCGTACGCAACCCCCAGTCGATTGCCTGTGATGTTTGGAGCCTTCGTTTCCAGGATTAAGCGTAAATCTCTGATAATCTCCGTTTTCCTTTCGTGATACTGTTTCTGTATTCACTTATATGTCACTATATGCATGAAACTTGATCCTGGCATGCATATAGGTTTGCACTTGGTTTTCTTCGGAAAGTCGGGTGTGACAGAGTGGTATCAGAGCTGTATCGACTGTAGGACGTAAGCCTAGTTAGCACTGGTCGTTTCTTAATGCCTCTTTTGTTCTACAATCCCTCCTTACCCTATCCGTGACCTCTCTGATGAAGGATCTCACATCTTAACCATCTTCTCTTCTCCATATCATGAATTCTTGTATATTATCTTCACTCTCCTTGAACATCTAATCGACCTCGCCTGTCCATTCTCTCAATCAATAACACCCCCTTGATTTCTTGGTAGAACTGTTACCCTTAACATTCTATCTATTCGCGCAGCTCTCTGACACATCAGCACTGTTTCAATTTTATCTCGAGCTACAGAACTCCGATTGGCATGAAACCAGTTGGGTTAGTTCCTAAATTTCATATGTGAATTTCTATCAAAAATTCAGCCCTATCCAGTATATGTTCCAGAAGCTATGCTCGAAACATTGGAGCTATCAGAATCTGTAAACTCTGCTGACCTAGTTACCTTCAATATTCTATATCTCGGGCTATAGACCTCCGATTGAGATAAATCCAATTGGAGTAGTTCAGGAATTTCATCAGCTTCGCTCTGTCCAAAATTCAGCAGTATTCGTTTTGTATCCAAGGAGATACCTACGAATTAGTGGAGCATTCAGAATCTGCCAACACTGCTGACATAGCCATCTTGCTTAATTCATATCTCGAGTTCCGAACCTCCGATTGAGGTGATTCCAGTTGGGTTGAACTCATAATTTCGTACTCCTTGATCTGGGAAAAAAATCCATTATTTATGGATATCCTTGCTGGGAGATATATCTGGTCTATTAGGAGGATACCCCCTGACTTCAATAACAACGTGTAGTGTCGTTCCCCTTTAGCTATGCCTTGATTGGTGGAATTGTGTGTTTGCATGATGATGCTTGGTTTTATGAACTTGATTGATTCGTTTCTTTGAAGTGAGTGTTGGTGTATTGTGGGTCTTACATCCGCAATAACACCAGTTGCTTAGTTGGGTTCTTCTTTTGTACCTCCCACCTCCTTGTTCTCCCCCATTCGTTTTGCACTACTCTTGTTCCCCTTCTGATCATATCTTTACCTACCAACCAGATGGAAAACCAAGAAGGAGGAAACCAAGGAGAAAGCTACGAGAATGGTGATGACTATGGATACAACCAAGATGCGCTATCATTTCCACCCCGGAGGATAAGTATGCGAGTTCATGAAGGCCGAGCCGCCAATGTTCTCCGGTACCACATATCCCTTAGAAGTCGAAGACCGGATCAAGACAATTGAAGAGAAGCTAGATATGGTACAATGCAATGATGGAGAGAAAGCTTTGTATGCATCTTGGCGGCTTACGGGAGCAGCTTTCGAATGGTGGAATTCTTACATCAATGGACATCAGCAACTCCGAGAGTATTGTGTGGAAGGAATTCAAAGACAACTTTATCTTACACCATACTCCCGTGAGTGCGATGAAGCTCAAGAGGAAGGAGTTCCTTAACTTAAAGCAAGGACGGATGACGGTAGAATCGAGTACGGAGATAAGTTTGTTCAATTATCTCTGTATGCCCCAAGATCAGCTGAAAGTGATAAGAAGAAACGAGAGCATTTCATCAAAGGGTTGAATGAAGATCTTCAAAGTATACTAAGCTTACACGATTATTCGAGTCTACAAGATTTAATCAACAAAGCCATTGGGCTAGACGAGCTGCTGCGACTGGACCAGCCCCCCTGGCCGACGAGCGACGACCGTCACGGTGGGTATTTTTTTCATTTTTTAAGATTGGTTCTCCAAAACTATTTTGCTATTTGTTTTTTCTAGGCTTTTTTTAGATTTGTTCTCCAATTTTTTTTGTTTTTATTTTTTCTAAGATTTTTTCAAAATTTTGTGTTGTTCCAAAAATTTCTGCATAATCTCTTGCAATTTTTTTTTGCAAAATCTTTTTGTCCACAAAGTATTTTAAAAAGTATTTTTAAAAGTTTTTTGTCATGTAAAATATTTGTTCTTCAAAAACTTTGTGCTCAAAATTTTGTTTCAGATTTTTTTGGTAATTTTTTTTGTTTCAAAATGTTTTCATAAAATTTTTATCTACGTTTTTTCAAACTTTTTTCAAAATTTCTGCATAATCTTTTCCACAAAGTTTTCTGCAAATTTTTTTGTTCACAAAGTTTTTTAAATTTGTTTTAAAAAGTTTTTTTGTCTTGTAAAGTATTTTTCTTCAAAAGTTTTGTGCCCAAAATTTGTTTCATATTTTTTTTGGTAATCTTCTGTTTCAAAATGTTTTCATAAAATTTTTACCTACACTATTTCAAACATTTTCTCAAAAGTTTTTGCTATCTGATCTTTTTTCTTCTCATTTTCCCTTAGGGGGCACACGTGGAAGGAGATCGTTTCCGTGTGGAAGCGCTCGTGGGGGAGTCTGTGGTAGAAAAGGGGAAAGAGAATGATAGGTCTGAAATCGACCGTATGGACGGGCGACCGTAAACTTGATGCGCCCCTCCAGGTGGCGGTGGCGGGCAGGGAAAGGAGGGAGGAGAGAGGAGGAAGAAGAGGTAGGAGAGTAGTAGGGTATTGCTGTTGTATGGACTGCAGTGGGCTGTCGTTGGGTTTATAGGTCGTTTTGTTTTTATCTTCCGGGAAGATGATAGGATTGGCGTCTGTTCTTCCATCGCGAACTTTCTCGGTGGGTATTGAAGCACTGAGTTAGTGGGGCAAGGCCCACCAGCCTGTTCGTTTGGCTGGTGGCTGATGGCTGATGGCTGATGCTGATTTGTTCTGAGAGAAAAGTACTGGTGGCTGGTTTGTTGTGAGAGAAAACTACTGCTGGCTGGTAGCTAATGAGCCAAGCGATCAGGCCGCACAACGCTCAATTGGTGGTACTCAAAATTAAAATTGGGCCCATGTGATCAGGCCATCCGGGAGATCAATTGCAGGGAAAGACTTTCTAAAAAAATACATGGAAAGAAAGATTCGAAGCTGAAGCTGTTGAGAATTGAAGAATTTTTTTATATTTATTTTGCTTTGATTTTCGAAAATAAATGGTCGAACAAAAAATTTTGAGAAATATACATCTAGTGTCATACCCCACTGTGGCAGGTCCCTACTGCTACGCCGACGGCGTTAAGTCCTTGCCGCCATGGGGCACGGCTGCAGGATAGCACTTCTGGCGATAGGGCGGCGCGCCACGGCGGCAGGACCCTATCGTCGTGCCACGCGGCGTTAGGTCTTTTTTTTTATTTTTTAGTTTTTCATTCTTAAAACATTTTTAACTTTTTAAAAACGACAAACTGATAAGTGTAAGCATAATCACAAGGGATTATCCTAATCAACGAGTAGATGCAAATAGTTTATACAAAATCATGGTAAAAGTAGTACTATATCTAAATGTGTCGGCCCCTCTTCGGTCTAACAACTCTAGCGCCAGCCCAGGTCTGGTCCCGGTCGTACGTCCAGGGGTCAAGTGCCCTGACCACCCATGGTCCTAGGTGGTCGGGAGACGGTGTCGCCATGGCCGCCTGCGACGAGCTGCGCGGCATCCGGTGTCGCTCCGCCCGCCGGTGTCGCTCGGCCGGCCGTCGGGGTCGCTCCGCCAGGCGGGGTCACTCCGCCGGCCGCCGGGATCGCTCCGCCCTATGGCTATGTCGGCTGAGTCCAAACCGGTGGTGCCTGTGTCAACTGTGATGCGCCAACCTCCTAGGTCTGCTGCGGGGAATCTAGGGTCGCGAGAACGTCGCGGAACTCCATCTGATCCCATCCCAGGTGCTCCTCGATGGTCGTGTCGAAAGTAGGTTGGAACATAGTCGGAGTGGACGAGGAAGGAATATCTGCCGCCGGAAACTGAAAGGCCGGCGGTCTGGAACCTCCTAGCGCATAGATCGGTGGCGGCTCGTGCTGTCGAGGCCCGGCTGTCGGAAAAGGCGGCGGTCGCCCTGTACGATTAGAATATAGTATAATCACAAACACATGATAATTGCGTGCATTATTTGAAAATAAGGTCTATTGAAAGTACCTGCGTCGGGGGGAATAAACGGCCGCTGCACGTAGGTGTGTGGGCCCTGCGCCTGTGGCTGTTGCTGTGCCCTCGGAGCCGAGAAGCCACCGGCAAAGGTGGCAGGTGTCGACTGCAAAGTCGCTGTCGAGGCGGAGCTCGAGAACGATGCTTGGTGGTGCGGAAGGAGAGGAATATCTACGGCCCTGTCGTAGTTCACGACGGCGGAGTACCTCATGGCAGCAGCGATGGTCCTGTCGTACGCGCTCTAGTGCTGCTGAGACCCCAAGGTAAAGCACTGCTCCCTCGCGGCCGATGCGAGCCGCACGGTATCAGTCAACACATTATGCTGCCCGCAAAATTAGAAACACATATTATAATGAAAAGTCATATGAATGTAATATGTTTGTAGTATCGTAGCTTACCGCTGTGTCGGCGGTCTGGTCTCGGCGCACCGGGTACATCGCGCCCAGCAGGATCCTGTCGTGGTCCGGGATAGGTGGTGGTGTCGGGGTAGCAGGCATGTACGTCACCCGCGTCCGCGTCCTCAGGAGGTACCACTGAAGGTATGCTACCTAGGCGGCGACGTCGTGAAGGCGGTGCACGGTGACGACGTTATGCTCGTGCGCAGCGGACGCCAACTCAACCACGTACGACTGCAGCTTGTCGAGGAACGACGTCGCTGCAGGCACGCCCTTACGCGTCCACCTAGCATAGATGAAACATAAAATTATTGGCAACTGAATATTTGTAATGGAAATTAATTAGAACTGGCAAATGGTAGCTCACCTGTACGCGGTAGGCGGCAAACGTGGCGCAGCAGGTACTGGCGCCTGCTGGAAGAGGCCGAACTGCCTCATCACAGGTGGACAGCGTACTCCGCGACATAGACGTCGAAGACCAGTCGTCGCCGTGTCATCCAGTACGCCTGGTCTCGGGAGCACAGGGACGATAGCCCTTGTGGTGCGCGGGCAGCAACCATGGCAGGAGCGTACGGCGTCCACTGGACCAGGGCATCGACCATCCGGTCGATCTGAGCAATGAAGTTCTTGCACGCCTTCTTCGCCCACTCCCTAGCCCAAACGTGTTGCAAAGAACAAGAAAAGTTAAGTGGATCGAACTAAAGAACTCATAACGCGAAAAATCATGAAAAGGGAGGTCATTACCTTCCAGAGGCACCATAGAGAACCCATGGTGGGTGAAAGGACCTTGATGTCACCTAGAGGGGGGTGAATAGGTGAGACGACCAAATTAAACTCTTTCTCCCCAAACACTTGAGCTGACAGTGCTCCACCGGTCAGACCAGTGTAGCACAGAGCACTTGCAAAAACAACTTCAAGTTCCTGTTGACTTCTAGCACGAACCAAACTTGGTGAGTGACTTGATCACAAGCAAGGTAATGAGCCCTGCACACACAAGTAGCACACCCAAGTAGATCGAAGCGGAAGCAAATTAAATATGCTAGAAAAAACAACTTAGAGAGTCAAACCACACGAAGAAGCAAGGATTTTTTCCCGAAGTTCACCACCCACTAAGGAATGGCTACGTCTCCGTTGAGTAGCTTGCAAGGGACAATTCCCACAACAAGCCGGTCTCTTTCAACCACTTTCCTCCTTTCCACTAAGGGGATCTTTTCCACGAAGAGGCAAGATCGCTGCCCTTACAAACTTCTCGCTGCTCACCACAACCTTGGGAGCTAGTCGGCGACGCCTAGCCGTCTAGGAGGCAAACCTCCAAGAGTAATAAACACTTCAAAATTTGTAGACGCGAAACCAAAGTGCTCAAGCTATGAAAATGCTCTTGTTAGCTCACAAGGTCACACTAGAGCTCACTCTCTCAACCCAACACAAAGAATATGGCTTGAATCAATTAATCTCACAAAGAGAAGTTTGGGGAGAGCCACTAAGGCTTAAAGCTTGCAAGAAATGACTTGGGACCTCAGCAAAGGCACTAGAAACAACAAACCTCCACTGAAGAAGGCTTGGGGTATTTATACCCCTCAAAGGAGAAAACTAACTGTTGGTCCTCGGGCGGCACCGGTCAGACCGGTGCCCCATACCGGTCAGACCGGTGTTTGAAAAACTAGCCGTTGGGGCTAGTGGCACCGGTCAGACCGGTGCCCCTGATCGGTCAGACCGGTCAGGCCCGGGACATCCCCAAAACCCTTTCTAAGAGACTAGCACTTCACCACCAAGATGAAATGACTCATGTTAGGTTAGGATTGTTAGCACACTCTAAGTCTAGATCTCACTTAGGTCAACTAATGAGCACTTTGACTTGGTCAACTCGCTAAGTTGCATCCCTCTTGATAATACGACATACCTATACTCAAGAAAGAATAAAAACACTTTGACGGTCTCTTGAGCTTGAACAACTTCAATCTTGCCATACTTGATCAAAATCCACTTGAGGGCTTTCAACATAGCCTTTGACTTGAGCATGTCCATACTTGAGCTAGTGACTTAGGATCTTTCCATATAGCATAGGAATGCACACTTGGGTCCATGAGTCACTCCATATTGCCAATCTTAACATGTTGATGACTTGCATTGCTTCCCTCGGTTAAGGTTTGGATATGATACTTGGAGACCCTACAGATTCTAGAACTTCACCTTAGCAAAACACTAATGACGGCATAGCTACGGCCCCAAAGATTGCTTAGTCCCTCACCCTAGACATCTCGGTTGATCTCTTCATCACTCATCCAATCCACTTTGAGTTCCACTTTGCCTCATACACAATTAACCTTCATTTGAAAACCCACTTCAAATGCTTGATCTTGATTGACAACGAATGTGCAAGCTTCCAAATTAGAACCATAACGTGTACACTCATCCTTGTGTTCTCCTTTAATAAGCAAATGAAGTTTTGCACTTGACTTAGAGAATTACCATCTTCTCTTTTGTGATCCTTATAATCTAAATCAAGCTACATATTAATATGGGAGGCCATGAATTGATCTTTTCAAATTATCCCAATATTTATCTTCATTTATTGCTTATTCATCCATAAATAATAACTTCAATAGTTGCTCATGAATATATAAATAAAACCTGCTCACAATCTTAGACAAATCCATTAGTCCTTTAATCGCCTTGTCATTCAATTCACCAAAATCCATTTAGGGGCCTAGATGAACTTTCAATCTCCCACTTTTAGGTGATTGATAACAACTCGATTAAAGCTTACAAATAAAACATTATAGCGCATTTAGATTCTTAGATACAACTAGAGCCCCCCCTTAATTTGTGCTTTGAGTCGAATTTCAAAAATTTGGCCTCATATGCCAATAGCACAAACTTTGGGAGAAAGCACGTGTGAGCTCCCCCTATATCTTAGAATCAGTGGAGTGCAACATGTGAGAGCAACAAATATAAATCCATGATGCGTATGACAAGATATGCACAAAGAAAAGAACAAGTGTATTGACTGGGCTGCATCGGTCAGACTGGTGCCCCTGACCGGTCAGACCAGTCAGGTACAGCCAGCACACCCAACTGGGCAGCACCGGTCAGACCTGTGCCCCTAACCGGTCAGACCGGTCAAGTCCAGTCATAGCACAAAGCAACAGGAGTGCGTGCTATTTGGTCCAAGGTGATCAGGCCATGGTTGCAAGCCGGCTTAGATCACTTTGCTCCATTTAGCCAAGACAAACATACACCATTCAATTCATGCATCACAATCTAGCATTAGAGTCGCTTAATTATTACAATAAGGTTCAAACACACAGTAGCACCCACACAAATGTTCTCAAGTCCACTAAGATAAAGTTCTAAACTTATTACATAGCTGCTCTTATCAGCCAGCCGGCACCGGTCAGACCAGTGCAGGGCACCGGTCAGACCGGTGCAACATAGACAACAACATTGGATTGATGACTTTAATCCGAATCTTCTCCCCCTTTGTCATCAAGCATCCAAGAAAGGTCCGGAGGAGAAGTAGCTGTCGATCACTGTCCTTGCTACGAGTCCCACGCCGGGCCACCAGGGTGCGAGCTCCCTCCTATATAAGAATCAGAAAATAATATAAAATAGGAAAGATACGCTAGATATGGTGAAAAGATAGATATGAATGTGAGGATCGTCATCCATACCCTGATAAGGAGGTGGATATCCTGACCAACCAAAGATCTCAGTAGAAAAGCGTCCCGCCCAATCTGGAGGAGCCTCTGACCCTCCGCATCATCCGGAGGTGGAGGTGGGGCAACAGGGGCGCCAAAGGGAGGAGGGTACGCTGCTGGTCCCTGAGGAGCACCGAAGGGCTGAGGGACCTCCTCTGAACCAGGTGGTGGAGGAGGTGCTGCTGAGGAGGAGCTACCCTCGCCGGACTCGAAAAACATAAATCCGTACTCGTTGATTATGTTGGAGTTTATCATCGTCCTAATCCGTTGATCAAACGTCGGGATCTCAACCTCAGGAGGAGTGGGAGAGATAGGTGAACCGGGCGTCTGAAATCCAAAGTGATTATGGAGATGTTTCATCGTGTCCCTCTCCTTCTTCCTCTCTATCCTTGTTCGTTGCTGCTCCACCTCAATGTCATACTGACTCTTGCACATGCCAAAGATCAAAATTAGAAAACAGCAGAGCGAAGAGGTGGATTTCTTCTGTTGACCATACTGTCCAGGCCCCCACCGGTCAGACCGGTGAGAGGCACCGGTCAGACCGATGTCGACCTAGGCAGTGGGTCGCTGCTGGTACTGCTGCCAATCAACTCCCGCCTCTGTACCTTCATCAACTGTGATCTCAGGCTCTCGCTCAGGGGAAGGAATAATGGGGTTCTTCACCGGGTTGGGCCTCAGAGGCTTGTGAGTGACATCCTTAGGAAACTCAACCCTAGTCACCCTCTCGATCATATACATAATGTATGGGCTGTAGCTGCAGATCTTCTTAGATCCTCTGATAAGTACTTGATCTCTTGCCAAATGTAGTCCCCCACACTGAATGGGTCAGCCCTTGGTCTCAAAGCAATCATTAGGTTCTTCATGAACCTAGAGATATTAGAGGGATTTCCATCCCTAGGAGCAATGGTCGCCCGAAGAAGCCTGTTAAGTACTGAGTAGTAAGTGTAGAGCCCCCTCACATGACCAACATTAGCCCTCTGATCTCTAGGATACATGAAATACAGAGTCTCTGGATCAAGCAGACCACCATTATGTAGCTTAGGATAATTCTTATCATCAGCCCCCAAACCAAAGAGAGCCAAAAACTGGGAAAAGCGAATGGCATGCTTGTTCCCATTAGTCATCCAAATCATAGCTCTCTCTAACTCTATGTGACCAAAGTGAACTGTGGCATAAAACTGAGCAATGATTTCCCTGTTCCAATCCTGCCTAAAACCCATGAGCTCCTTCACCCTCTGGCGACCACACAGTGCTGAGCTCAGTAAAGATAGGGTCATTCTTGCTCTCCATATAGGTCCAATCCACGTACTGAGCCATATGGGTAATCTTGTGCTTTTTTTATGATAACAATGGCGTAGTAGTCCTGCTGGAAAGTAGCCCAAAACCTCCTATATGTTCCTATCCTCTCACTGGCATAGGGATCTTTATCCCTCAACTTTTGCAGCTTCTTTGTCATCCCTGTCCCATGATACTTGACTGGTTTGTTGGGAAACATGTAGATAGGTTTGACAACCTTCAACCTGCAAGTACCATCATCATCATCATCATCATCCATAGGATCATCATCCTCATCCCTCTCCTAACCACCTAGGTCCTCCTCCTCATCCTCATTCTCATCATCCTCCTCCTCATCATCAATAGCTGGCCCTTTTCCATGATGCTTCACACGATAAACATTAGGGTCAACAAAAGTCTCATCCTCAACATTATCATCACTGCTCATTGTAGGATCTAGGATACCGACTAGGGGGGTGAATAGGCGGTTTAAAATCTAAATACACAACACTAGAGAAATTTAATTAGAACCACAAGGAGGATTAAAACTCTACCTATTCTATTCCTATGTTGGGGGTTTGCGTCCTAGGGTGACAAGATATAATTCAAACTCCAGAAAATAAATGCTCAAAGTAAAATACTTGAAGGTAAAAAGAGCAAAGAAATAACCGAGTCCGAGAGACGAATTTTTATCCCGTCGTATTGATGACTTGCCGGTCACCCCTAATCCACGTTGAGGTGGATTCAATGTTCAACCGCTCTTCTATCAAGGCACCACTTGATCTTGAGCAGGTTAGAACCAAAGAACCACTCCACACCTCAATTCCACTAGAGTTGCTCTTTACCGCTCCGGTGAGGTGAGCACAATACCTCTCACAATACAAAATCCGGAGCCAAGCACAATCTTCTTGCGAGCTTCAACGGATTCTTCCACCACCAAGCCGTCTAGGAAGCGGGAACTTCCAAGAGTAACAAATCAACCACTTGCTTGATGATTCCCTAGTGCCACAAAGATCAAAACCTTGATACAATGCACTAGAAGCTCTCAATCTCACAAAGAATGCAACCACTAAGCCACGTGAGTGAGAGAGAGAGAGAGGAGAGGGAGAGCTCTACAAGGGAGTATGGACCTTTCAAAGTGCCAAGAGAGCCTCTCCAACCCCGGGCATGGAGTATATATACCCCCCTTCCCGTTACTAGCCGTTATGGGAAAACCGCGTACCTCGCGGACTGTCCGCGATGCCCTCGCGGACTGTCCGCGTTCGAATTCCAACGGTAAAAAACGTGAAGTCAACGGCTAGCAGAAGTGGCCGTTGGGTCGGGCGGACTGTCCGCCATGACCCCGCAGACTGTCCGCGTGGGCCCCGCGGACTGTCCGTGAGTAGACCGCGGACTGTCCGCGTGGGCCCCGCGGACTGTCCGCGAGTAGACCGCGGACTGTCCGCCTGGTCCATCGAGCTGCACCCTGTTCTGTTAGATTTCGAGGAGAATAACGCACCGTCCGCCTAGGGTTCGCGGACTGTCCGCCTGGAAGCACATTTTCTCGAAAACTTTTGCCAAAAATCTCATATATTAAATAAATATCAAAAACCCACGAAACGTCCACCCCAAGAGCCCGGACTGTCTGCCCAACACCTTAAAACTGAGTTTTCTCAAGAGTTTCAACGAAACCCTTTTACCAAGAGAGATCGCCACTCATCTAAATGCAATGCATGCAAATTTTTGATCCAAGTGGTACTGTGGAAAGTCAAGCCAATGAAATTGATCCCTCTTGATAGTACGACTATCTATCCTATCAACCCGGTCATTTAGCATCCTCTAATCACCTTATGACCGGCAAAAATAAAACCCTATCTTTTACCTTTGCCTTGAGCTCTTTCCAACACATGCCATACAAGACTTCCTCGTTCATACTGCATGAGCTCATCATTTCACCGGACTAACCTATTCTTATAACTCAAATAAAAATGTTAGTCCATAATGATTGTCATTAATTACCAAAACACTAAAGGGGCCTAGATGCCTTCACTCGTCCGTGTGTCACCACCCAAATCAATCTCCTGTTACTCATTTCTTCTCTTTGGTGCACGCTCTCGCAGGTGCATACCACCCGCACTGCCACCACCTCCTGTCTCATGATCATGCGAGAGCTCCCTAGGTGTCGACCTTGTTTTCTTGCTCCCGGACTGCTTCATTTTCGGCATAGCGACGGTCCTGAGTCACAAAGAATATAAAAGGATTGTATAAGACTTAGGAATGAGATTTGAATAGAATTGAAATTGAAATCGACAAGTTGAGACAATTGGGTCGGTTCTGTGCGCCACCGGTCAGACCGGTGAGGGGCACTGGTTAGGCCGGTGCCGTACAGAAATGAGCCAATGGCCTCAACTGTTAATCTCGAAAGTTGGGACACTAAGATGTTGATATAGATGAACTAGAAGTATTTGTACACAAATATGGGTCGAAAACACAAAGAAAACAGGACTTAGGGTTTGACAGCCTCCACCGGTCAAATCGGTTGGGTGCACTGGTCAGACCGGTGCAAGCCGTCCGCCCCCCAATTCTTGAGTTCTCATAATGTGTCCAAAAGAATTCTATGGATCTGTAGGTATGACTTCTAGGTGATCTCAGATGATGTTCTACCAAAGGGAATTCAAATCTTTGCACCATGTAAGGAGATCGGGCAAAACAAAGTTTTGAATACCTTGAGAGAGATGAACTCGAAGGGAAACCGAAGAACTCAAAGGGGAATCAATGGAGGGTCCTTAAGCGAGTGATTTCCATCCAAACTTGCACCTTCTCCATGGTTGAATCCTTAGAAATCCATGGGGGAGAGAGAGGTGGAAGAAGAGAGAGCGGGAAGCCTTCACGGTCTTGAGGAGGAAGAGGTCCGGTGAATGAGTGAAGAGAGAGAAGATGGTGGGGTAAAAGATAGATTCCATTTATTGTGGCCCCATGGGTTGCTCCCGGGCGACACTGGTTAGGTTAGAGGCACCGGCCAGACCGGTGACCCCAGGGTCCAGCTAGTGAAGCTTTATCGGAAGTACCGACTTGGGGTCGGTAAAACCGAGGATTTGGATAATTCCACCAGAGAGACCATATCGGTAGAACCGACCCAGCCTCAGAAGTTTCGATCCTTCTCTTCCATTTTGAGATTTTGCTTCTTAAATCTTCACCAGATATTTTATAAAACAATTTTATTCCATTTAAACCTCAGAAAAAGGAATTTGTGACTTAAGGTCGCCACCGGTCGGACCGGTGGACTGCACCGGTCAGACCGGTGCGCCCCTGAGACACACCTTGAAAAGATTTTAGTTCCTTCCTCCTTCTCAAAGATTGGATAAAAGATATAGAGATGATATTGATCCAAATATTGCCAAAGTCTTAAAAGAATAGAGGATAATCCAATTTAATTGATAATTCTTGATTCTTCCAAGAGAGAGAGAGAGAGAGAGAGAGAGAGAGAGAGAGAGAAGAAAAGATGGATTTATGGACTTGAGAAAAATCTTCTTAATTGTGACTAGCCATCAATCAAACAAAGGGAAATATAGTCACAATCAAGTCGATTGGGTCATAAAGACCAAGAATCAAATATTTTTCAAAATGAGCACACTTCCTACACATACTAGTTGATTTTTCGAAAAGTCTATCCTATGTCACAAAGTGCATGCATCCACTTTAAATGAATAGCTTATCAAGCATATTTGGCTCATACCTTCATCCTCGAGACACAAAGACGAGTGAAATTAAAGGTATCAATCAAATATCTAGAATGGCGCACAAGAATTCACTTGAAGCAATTACATGCTAAGGATGGCACACTAGCAAGGTATTATGGCCTAGATGCATTACGATATTCAATGAGATTAATGAAAACATACCTTTGCCTTAAGACCATTTCATTTGTGCATATATTTATATTTCGAACGGTACTAGCTCTTACTTGTTCTTTTGGTGGATATGCTTATCAAGAGATTGCTTTGGGATGCACAAAAGAGTGAGACTACAAGATCACTACAAGAAATTGTTAGTCCCACAAGTGACTCAAGTGTTGCAACGAGCTCCCCCTTAAATAGTGCTAGAGATATTTTGGATTTCTTGAACAAAGCACTTTATTCAATTAAGAACTTGGTGAGGCTCATTCCAAACTTGGTCACAACACATAAATGATTTATTAATTGAAATGTGTTGAGTCTCTCATAACCTTTTGACGCCAAATCACCCTTTTTCTTGAAAGTTGGGTCAACCCCGGGTCACCCGGCCATAGGGGTGGGGTCACCCTACAGCATACAGAGGCGTACCGGGTCACTCGGGCACAGGTGCCGGGTCACCCGCCCAATGGCCTCACTGGCCGGCGCAGGTCAGACTGGTGCCTGTCACTGGTCAGACCGGTGACCTCCTGTGCACACTCCTTTGGCAATTTTGCCCTTCTTATCCCTTGAATGCGTGAATATGTTACTAATTTAAGTCTTGAAACACAAACAAGACAATGCTCTACTAGAGATCCATTAAAAGCATCGAATGGCATGAGAGAGAGAATTTTTATAAAATAATCAAGGTCACTACCTCATGTTTCACTCATACAAGATAGGCATCACATGAGTGTTCATAGAGGACCAAGAGTGACTTAGACTCAATCAAGGAGTACTAGTTACCAAGATGACATTGATTTCAATATTTATATGAATTTGCCCTTCACATGGCCAATTGATCAAATATGATTTCCAAGTCTTCTAACCATGTGTTCAATGCATCTCTTTCAATCTGCAAGCTCAGCAAGCATTTCTTGGTACCCAACACTTGTTGGGTCCTATGAGGTTAGCCACAAGGTGCTTAGGAACCTAAATGGCTCTCATACTACATTGAGGTGAACTAATCTCCCTCATAGCACAAGTTCCATTCTTATCATTCCTAAGCTTATCAAAATCATAATGGATTAGATTTGATTTAGGAGTGTTACCATTTGGACAATCTTTGCCCATGTGACCCTTTTGATGTCATTCATAGCAAATGCGGCTCTTGTTCTTGTTGGTCACATCATTCATTACAATTTCCTTTCCATGCATGCTTCTGAGCCTTGTTCTTGTAGAAGGGGTCTTGTTGCCTTGTTTGTTTGAGGTGGGACTGTCCTGGCCGGCACCTGTCTGACCGGTGGTATGCACCGGTCCGACCGGTGGCATGCACCGGTCCGACTGGTCACGGTCAGTGACACTGCCCATAGTTGCATTTGGGCACGAGTCGGCAAAGTGTCCCTTCTCTCTGCACTTGTAGCACACCCTCCACTTGTTGGAGCTTCTAGGCTTCTTGGAGAGTGACTCTTGTGCCTTGTGCTTGATTGGGTGATATAGGGACTTGACTTTCCCAACCTTGCTCTTTTCTTGAATCTTGTTCTTGTGGGTTATTGTATGTTGTTGAGGGGTTGAGCTAGTGACAGTTGATCCCTTCTCAAGCTTCTTCACCATGTCTTCACAGTTATCTTGAGAAGGTTGCATTTTGCTCTTCTCCTTCAACACATACAAGTCCTTTTGAAGCTTTTCAACCTCTCGCTTGAGTTTATCATTTTCTTTAGCAATGAGGTCATCACAACATTCTACAAGTACATGCTCAATGCTAGATTGGCTTGCTTGAGACAAACAATCATTAGCAAAAGAAAAAATAATTTAAGCTTGTGAGCATGTGCATGTGTGAGATAGAGATTGTATAGATTTTACCGATGAAAGCACAACCTCATGGGCTATCTCTAGTGTTGCATAAGAATCGACAAGCTTCTCATAGGAACATTCAAGTCCCTTGTGATCGGCTTGTAGAGCCATATGCTCACTAGTGAGTTTCGCTAGTTGAGCTTCTAGATCATCATTGGCTTCTTCTAATTTAGCTCTACATGCAAAGGATTTGATGTCATGATCATATTTGCTAGCCAATGATTCATACTTACAAGCCAAGGATGCAAGCTCAGATTTGAGAAGTTCAAGTTCTCTTGTCAGAGAGCTTGATGCTTCAATCTTCTGGCCATTAGCTCCCTTGGCATGTCTCTTCTTCTTGCTCGTCTTTTCCTTCTTGGCCATCAAGCAAGTTGGTGTGCCCATGCTGACACCGGTCTGACTGGTGGGTGTCACCGGTTTGACCGGTCCCTACAGAGGGACGACATCTTCGCTTCTTTGATCTTCTTCTTGCTCGAGGGTTGATGCTTGATGATCAGTGGATGTTGTACAGGTTGTAGGGCACATCTCCGCTAGTTCATTTTCATCATCACTTTCGATTTCATCCCATTTGGTGTTTACTCACTCAAATAGTAATTTCCAAATGAGATGAGCATCTTCATCAATTCTTTTGCTCTTTAGGATAAGATACTTTAGTTCTCTACATACACAACTACACAAAAGGTTAGTAATAACGACATTGAGTCGCTTCTTCTCCAATTCCTTTGGCGAGACACATGTGTCATCCTATGGAAGGATACCCACAACCATAATGCGCTCAGTGGTAGGACCCAAAACCTTAAGTGCCATGAGAACATTAGAGTGCCAAGAAGAGTAGTTTGAGCCATCTAAAGCTAGAGGCTCAAACGGTACCTCACAAGTTGTCGACATCGAAGAACTCCAAGCGGTTAAGCTCGAATCGGAGCACCAAGCTCTGATGCCAATTGAAAGGACCTTGATGTCGCCTAGAGGGGGGGTGAATAGGCGAGATGACCAAATTAAACTCTTTCTCCCCGAACACTTGAGCTGACAGTGCTCCACCGGTCATACCGGTGCGCCTCACCGGTCAGACCGGTGTAGCAAAGAGCACCTGCAAAAACAACTTGAAGCTCCTCTTGACTTCTAGCAGGAACCAAACTTGGTGAGTGGCTTTTGTAGATGATCACAAGCAAGATAATGAGCCCTGGACACACAAGTAGCACACCCAAGTAGATCGAAGCGGAAGCAAATAAATATGCTAGAAAAAACAACTTAGAGAGTCAAACCACACGAAGAAGCAATGATTTGTTTCCCGAAGTTCACCACCCACTAAGGAATGGCTACGTCTCCATTGAGGAGCTTGTAAGGGACAATTCCCACAACAAGCCGGGTCTCTTTCAACCACTTTCCTCCTTTCCACTAAGGGGATCTTTTCCACGAAGAGGCAAGATCGCAACCCTTACAAACTTCCGACTGCCCACCACAACCTTGGGATCTAGCTGGCGACGCCTAGCCATCTAGGAGGCAAACCTCCAAGAGTAACAAACGCTTCAAAGTTTGTAGACACGAAACCAAAGTGCTCAAGCTATGGAAATGCTCTTGTTAGCTCACAAGGTCACTCTAGAGCTCACTCTCTCAACCCAACACAAAGAATATGGCTTGAATCCACTAATCTCACAAAGAGAAGGTTGGGGAGAGCCACTAAGGCTTAGAGATTGCAAGAAATGACTTGGGACCTCAGCAAAGGCACTAGAAACAACAACCCTCCACTGAAGAAGGCTTGGGGTATTTATACCCCTCAAAGGAGATAATTAGTCGTTATTCCTAGGGTGGCACCAGTCAGACCGGTGCCCCCCGGTCAGACCGATGTTTGAAAAACTAGCCGTTGGGGCTAGCGGCACCAGTCGGACCGGTGCCCTTGACAGGTCAGACCGGTCAGACCCGAGACACCCCCAAAACCCTTTCTAAGAGAATAGCACTTCACCACCAAGATGAAATGACTCAGGTTAGGTTAGGAGGGTTTGTTAGCACACTCTAAGGCTAGATCTCACTTAGGTCAACTAATGAGCACTTTGACTTGGTCAACTCGCTAAGTTGCATCCCTCTTGATAGTACGACATACCTATACTCAAGAAAGAATAAAAACACTTTGACGATCTCTTGAGCTTGAACAACTTCAATCTTTCCATACTTGATCAAAATCCACTTGAGGGATTTCAACATAGCCTTTGACTTGAGCACGTCCATACTTGAGCTAGTGACTTAGGATCTTTCCATATAGCATAGGAATGCACACTTTAGTCCATGAGTCACTCCACATTGCCAATCTTAACATGTTGATGACTTGCATTGCTTCCCTCGGTTAAGGTTTGGATATGATACTTGGAGACCCCACAGATGCTAGAACTTCACCTTAGTAAAACACTAATGGCGGCTTAGCTACGCCCCAAAGATTGCTTAGTCCCTCACCCTAGACATCTCGGTTGATCTCTTCATCACTTATCCAATCCACTTTGAGTTCCACTTTGCCTCATACACAATTAACCTTCATTTGAAAACCCACTTCAAATGCTTGATCTTGATTGACAACGAATGTGCAAGCTTCCAAATTAGAACCATAACGTGTACACTCATCCTTGTGTTCTCCTTTAATAAGCACATGAAGCTTTGCACTTGACTTAGAGAATTACCATCTTCTCTTTTGTGATCCTTATAATCTAAATCAAGCTACATCTTAATATGGGAAGCCATGAATTGATCTTTTCAAATTATTCCAATATTTATCTTCATTTATTGCTTGATATTTGTCATTTAAGCATTAAGATCATTCATGTTTTTGTCTTCTCTAATGTGAGCCATATAATATTCATCCATAAATAATTACTTCAATAGTTGCTCATGAATATATAAATAAAACCTGCTCACAATCTTAGACAAATCCATTAGTCCTTTAATCCTTGTCATTCAATTCACCAAAATCCACTTAGGGGCCTAGATGAACTTTCGGTGGGGAGGTCCGCTGGGTCGGTGCCGTCAGGTAGCGGCTCGTACTCCGAGAGGTCGGCCCTGGGCCGACCGATGTCGAACCGCTCGTGGATCCGCATCTGCAGCAAGAGAGGACACCCCAGGAGGATCGCCTCCCTACTCGCCGGCCTCGTCACTGCCGAACACAACCCCCTATAGGTAGTTGCCAGAACAGCGCTGCCCCAGCTGATCTGGGGCATCTGCTCGAGGGGTGCGTCGGCGATCCTCTGAGCCCAGGGGATCATGTACCGTGACACGGAGTCTCCCACTGACTCGCAGAACAACACCCACCCGAACAGCCAGAGCAGGTAGACCTCCAAAAACCTGTCTGACGTCGGGTCGTCGGCATCGTCTGCCATGTAGTCATCCCGCACACACACAAAGGTCCATCATCACATTTGTTTAAAATGCATACAAACATTGAAAATAAAAGTTAGAATCACGTACGCTGAACTACTGGATCCAAGTCCAGGTGGGCCCGTGGGTGTCAGCGAAGGCCACGTACGACGCCGGCGCGCGATCGTTCCGAGGAACGTTCGCGAACCGAGCAAGGAAGTCAGTGTGCCACGTCGCGGGGAGGAACCCCATCGCGTGGCCAGCACACGGCAGTCCTCCCAACGTTGCGCTGTCCTTCAGACTAAGAGTCATCTCGCCAACGGGGAAGTGGAACGTGTGTGTCTCTGGTCGCCACCGGTCCATGAACGCGGCGATCAGCGGGGTGTCGTAGCTGAACCGCGTCAACCGCTCCGCCCGGGGAACTTCAACTCGTAGCCTGTCCCCCTCGACCAACCGCACAACAGGGAGAAATCCTGCAACGCGTAGCCTGAAAAAAATATTAATTTACTTAACGCAATTACTATTGTAAAGAAACGGAAATAAATAATAAATATGAATTACATACTTCGGAATCCACCGCTGGTGTATCGACATCAACGTGCGGGTCGTCCGACAAAGTATGGTACCGGGTGACTGTCCGAGAACAACCGAACGTACGAGCGGTGATGCCGGTCCACCGCCTCATCGAACAACTCCGGCCGTACGTACTCCGGCGGTGCAGGCATAACTGCAAAAAATAACATAATTGAATCAATTTTTCCAATTATACTAATTATAAACAAATTTTATAAATTTAAACCATTTTCTATGATTTTTATTTTAATTTAATGCGTATTATAACCATTTTCTAGGAGCTTTAAATGAAGTGAAACGAATTATGTGAATTTAAACCGTTTTCTACTAATTTTACAACAAATTTAATCTAATTATATGAATTATAACCATTTCCCGGAAGTTTAAAACCAATTTAAATGAATTATGTGAATTTAAACTATTTTCTACAAATTTTACACCAATTTAATGAAATTATGTCAATGATTACCATTTTCTTGAAGTTTAAAACACAATTAAACAAATTATGTGAATTTATATAATTTTCTACAAATTTTATATAAATTTAATCTAATTATGCCGATTATTACCATTTCCTAGGAGTTTAAAACAAAATTAAGCAAATTATGTGAATTTATATAATTTTCTATGAATTTTATATCAATTTAATCTAATTATGTTAATTATAACCATTTTTAAATGAATTAAAACAAATTATGTGAATTTAAACTAAATTTCTAAACTAAACTAAGTTAACTAAATTAACTAACTATTAACTATACTAAATACACTAACTAATCTGAACTAAATTTAGAAACATACCTCACTCAGAAGTGTTCCGAAGGGTTGAAAGCCGAAGGTTGAGAGGAGTGAGGGAGGGGAATGGAGGGAGAGGGAGGGGGCCGGCGGCGGCAGCAGTTTTATAAGGGGACGCCGGCCGCCGCCGCCGTGGCCCACGGCGCCAGGACCCTGCCGCCGTGGGGCTCGGCGCTAGGGCTCCTGATGCAGTGGCCCACGGCGCTAGGATTCCTGCCGCCGTACCCCACGACGGCAGGAATCTGACTCCACCGGGCAGTACATCTGACCGTTGGCGCCACCCTTAACGCCGTGCCCCACGGCGGCAGAAACTCTTGCCGCAGTGGGGTATGATGCCAGATGTACATTTCTCGAAATTTTGATTGGACCATTTATTTTTCGAAAATCAAAGCAAAATAAATATAAACAAAATTCATGAAAGCAGAAGATCTAACATCAACGCACATCCGTTGGTCAGGAGCTCTGTTGGGGAAATGGCCTTCGGAAGCCTTGACCACGCCCGGTCAGGCTGACGGCTTCGGCTCACGCGCAGCCACGGTCGCACCAAGGAGTCTTCGGAATGCCGGTCTGACGGAAACGCTAATGTTTTTGGAATCATGTGAATTTTGCCCTGCAGGAGCAGCCCACCTGAGCAGCGCTGACCTTCGGTGCCGAAGGCACGGGCGGTCGTGCTTCGGCGCCGAAGGCTTCGAAGGAGCCAGGAGCGCTGCGTGTTCCCAGGCTGCTTCGGCACCGAAGGAGCGGTGCGCCGCGACACGTGGACGCTGCGAACGTGTAAAGAGGGCACCGTATGGGACGGAGACAAGGGACGCCGCGTGTAAAGGTGTTTCGGCCGTACGAAGACACGCTGGAGGCCTGTACGACGCGAGGAGTTACTGTTATACCCTTGTAAAGTGTTTAAAGCCGTTTGTCAGGGTCGGAAAAGGTGTAATTGAGGCAAATGACTATACCCAAGGGCCTCCTATAAATAGTGAACCCCTTGTAATGAAACGGACACGCTGTAATGAGAAGAGAGCACCGAAGGCTACGGCTAGTCTTTCGGTCTTCGGTCTGCAGAGTATTTCCTTGTTTCCTTTATTGTGCTGTTAAGTTTTTAGCATTTCCTTCCCTCGCCCTAGTAGAAGTAGCCTCGTAGTAGCAAGCGAAGGGGGGGGGGGGGGGAGTACTCAGGGGGCTGTTGTGTCGGCGTCCACCCTTCGGGCCCGATTTCCACCAACAAGCTCGATTTCTAGTCAGGTTGGTAATGGTAGACATGTGTGGTTTCCTTGTAGCATATCCGAGAGTTTGCCAAATTTTACTTGACAAATCTTGTGTTTTGCCAACTTCTAAAAATGTATGTTAAATAAAAAAGAGTTCATCTCTAACAATTTGGCATGATTCACTTGCCAAACCCAGATCTAACTTACATCAGGAATCCTGAAAAAAACAAAATTATGTTTATGCCCTTCCACCACTTGGAAACTTACATCATGAATCCTTCTATATTCTATATTTGTTTTTTCACCCTCCCACCTGGAGGTGTGAGTTTTTGCCAAGTTTCTATTTTTGACAAGTTGATTTACTAAAATGTTGGAGGCCAATTTTTCTCGTTTTGCCAAAATTAGATGGATGTCAAATTGATTTGCCAAACTGTTAGAGTTGCTCACCACCTGATGGTGTTTGTAATTTGTACTCGCAGAATTTTTGAATAAATAAACATGAAGATTTTTGTTAAAAAAAGATAGATGGGATGGATAAATCCGGCCAATTTTCTCTCAGCCAATTTTTTTAAAAGGATAGATGGCAAAACAGAAAAGAGTAGCGACATGCGACGGCCGAAACACTCCGATCCTCATGGCAAGGGAAAAGTGAAATCTTGTGCGACAGCAACTGGGCAAGATGAAGCATCCTATTCCCTTGTGGTCTTGTGGAAATACGAGCGGTGCAGCAGTAAAAAATAAAAATACATGTTCATCTCGTGCACTGTACTGCACTGATGATCAACCGACGGTCGACGCCGAGATATACTTTCCTTTAAAAAAAAGCAGGATTCAGCACAACCAAAGTTGACTTGTGCTCATCATAATAGTATTATATCATTGTATATAGTTATTATTAGCTCCTAGTCCTAAATGCATGGATATATACTTGCATTAAGGCATGCTAAGCCGTGCTCCATCTATCCCATGTTGTTAATTTCAGACAGATCTTTTTAATAAGGAAAAAACAACATCGTGTCAATGATTTGATATGTATAATAATCCGTCGGTCCGTCCCAACCACTATGGTCTGCTGCATGCACCCCCATGTGGAGACTTGTGTGATGGGTATATATTCGGTGATTCCATCAAGCTAGCACTGATCTATTCCTAGCTAGACAGATTCTTCTAACAAGACCAACCACACACACGCCTTTAGAAAGAGCAGAATTGACACACACACACGGATCACCAGGCTTTTGCCGTAATTAAACCAGACATGCTAAGTCAAACAGCTAGTAGCAAATTAAGAAACAACTAGAGCATGTGAAGGATCCATCTGCATGCTGTGTCGCCTCGTCAGTTCCATTCTTGTCTCTAGTCCGTAGAAGCAGCACGCATGAGCACATATGCAGGTGTCGTCGGTGGATGCTTTAAAGAAACTGCAGAAGCAGGACGCAAAATCACTCTCTGCTCTCCAAATGTATATCTGATTGCTTCCATATGGTGCAACATAGGAGTATCTCGGCAGCATGCAGCAGTACTAAATGATTCTTGCCCAACACCTCACAAAGAGGGAAGCATAGTCCACATGTGTGCAGGAAATTAGGTGCAGGAGAGCTTTCTTTCGTGCAGCTGCATCTACAATAGTTCTAATGTCGTTTTAGATCTAGTAACCAGTAGAATGATGAAGTCCATGGATCTCTAGCTGCAGCAGCAGCTGCTGCTGCTTCTTATTCGGGTCTGTTTGTCTGCATTTTGGATGCATGCAATTGTCTTGTTCCTCACCCATCACATGCATGGGACACTACTGTACTCTTTAACTTGCTTCCAAGCTTGAGGAATAATCATAGCATAGCCTGGCTGGGTTAGGAGGCCGGGTCCAATTAAGATGGAACTGCCAATGGTCGAGCTTCCTTCCTTGCTCGCATTAATCAGAGTTTGAGTTTTGAATTAAAGGGTGGTTGCTTCCTCCTAGTAATAAATCACGTGTCGAAAAGGCATGAGTTCGGATTGCAAGCAAAGCTCAAAGCTGAAAGGTGTTAGGTTTACTGATGTTGAAAACACATCCCGTTGGCCATGTATCCCATCTTGCTGCATCTGCTTTGACTCAAGGCGAGTGAGAGATGCTGAAACAAAGAAGCATCCGCATCCATAGGAACCAAGTAAACATTTGTGTATAGTTTGCACCTGGATTTGTGGTGGTGCCCATAGGCACATGGCAACGAGTCTGATGGTGCCCACGGCTGCGAGTGACCACCACATTTTACTATTCCACTAACCTAGCCCCACAACGAAAGCTACAAGTACTACTGTGCCTCAGTACAAGTGCTAGCAGTAGCAGTGTACCACACTCAGTCATGTTTTACTTGAGATCGATCAGCTCAACTTCAAGCTGTAATGGAAAGGGAAAAGCAAGCGACCACCAACATCAAGCATGCAAAGCAAAAGGGGGGAGATTGCAGATGAGCCGGGAGCTGAGCTGATCAAGGCAGACACAAGACACAAGACAGGGGAGCAGACAGCAGAGAGCAGAAATGAGACCCCAAGCATTAGCAGCCAAAAAGCCACTCCGTGCCATTGATCCGTCGAAAAGCAAGACTGACAGCCAGCCATTCAGCCAAGCAGATGCAGGTACAGGTCGTTCGTTCTCTACACTCCACCGCCGGCGTTCTCTTTAATTTTCTCCTATGCTGACTGCAGAGTTTGCATCATCGTCTTCCACCTCACTCTCACCACGTCTCCTTTCTGAGTTTTCACTCAGGTTGGGGGGGCTCACGACGAGGAATCTGGAGAGTTGGTGGTGGTGGCTACGAGGGAGGGAGGACACGACGAGCCGCAGCCCCATACCATACCATACTCATACTACAGGAGGCTCGTCAGCAACAGTCCCGTCGCGTCGTGCTCGACTGCTCGTGCACCTACACTACACACAAGATGCTCCTCCTCCCCCATTATTGCGCTCTCTCCTCCGCCATCTCCTAATCACCCATCATCTCGCCGCCCCTCTGCTTTCTTGGCCCAGCCCCCCTGGTCCTTCTCCTCCTCCGCCTCCCCTCACAAAACCAATGCTCAGCACCCTGTGATCTGATCCGGCCGCGCCATAGCTCAGACCCTGGCTCCTCCAGCCGGGGCAAGAATGGAGGGGAGGCCCACGCGCCGCCGCGCTGCCGCTGCCGCCGCCGCCTCCACCCCCAGCCCCGGCCGCAACAAGGTCTGGGTCGAGCCGCCCGGCAAGAGCCACCACCAGACCCCGGCGCGGTCGCCGCCCCCGTCCCCGGCCCAGGCAGCGAAGAGGGTGGCCGTCGTCTACTACCTCTGCCGCAACCGCCATCTGGAGCACCCGCACTTCATCGAGGTTCCGCTCGCCTCCCCGGAGGAGGGCCTTTACCTGCGAGGTAATAAAGGCGCCGCCGCCCTCCCTTTCGGGGGCCCGAAATCAGACATAACCGCTAGCATTCTGTATGTGTAAATGGAGTTGTACCAACAACTTGCTGATGCGATTCCTTGGCGTTAATGGCTGCTGCAGATGTGATTAACCGCCTCAACGTGCTGCGGGGGAAGGGCATGGCCTCCTTGTACTCCTGGTCCTGCAAGAGGTACTACTGCAATGGCATTCACCATTTCGGGGGGATCCGGTACTCAATAGCAGAGAATGAAAGGCTAATCCTTTTGCTGCTTGGTTTGATCCTTTGTGTGTCACCAGGAGCTACAAGAACGGATTCGTGTGGCACGATCTGTCCGAGGACGATCTCGTGCTCCCCGCGCAGGGCAACGAGTACATCCTCAAGGGCTCCGAGCTCCTTGACCGCTCGCCGCCGCCAGGTGTGTATGTATCCTACGAATTGGGGAGCCTGTCACTCACAAACCAATGCTAGCCAGATTAATATGTGTCAATCAGATCTTGGTTCAATCTTTTGTCCTTGTGTTGTTTCATAGATCGGCAGCAGAACGGCGCCGCTCAGCAGAACCCAAAGGTTGAGGGCCTCAAGCACCCCAAGGAAGAGTCCCCACAGTCGCGAGGTTCACAAGAAGGATGCTCGTCCTCATCATCTCCGTCTGCCGTCGTCAAGGAGATCTCACCTCCGCCCACTACACCACTGCCACAGCAACAGACACAGTCAACATTGCTGCCATCGTCGTCGGCTTCCACCAACCACGAAGATGAGCAATGCCGGACTACACATTCAGGTTCATCTGGCAACCAGTCCCCTGAACCTGCAGGGAGGAATGCTCCATTGTCAGAGGCAAGCTCCCCAGGACCTTCAGAGTACCGAGTCTGCAAGCCCATCGGAGCTCAGGACGCCGCCACACAAACAGATGATAGTGAGAGAGATGTTCCTGAGAAGGATTCTCGGCTGACTGGAATGTCCATGGAGGCCGGTACATCGGATGCTGAGATTCAAGAATGCCATGAAAGGAGTTCTCTGATGTCATCAAAGGGGCCTGAAATCGTTCGAGAATCGCCAGCGGTGTGTTCGTCTGATGCTTCGCCAGGTGGCAGAGTTGAGACATTGGAGTCCCTGATAAGAGCAGAAGCCAGTAGGAGAAGCAGCTTTAGAACACTAGAGGAGGAACAAATGCTTGGCCCTATGGGTGTGAAACTCAAGCCAGCCAATTTGCTAATGCAGATTATCACTTGTGGGACTATATCTGTGAAAGAACACCGAGGCTTTGGGATTATCCCAACGTACAGGCCTAGGTTTACTCAAGTTGAGTTCCCTTCTCCTGTGTTCTCCACTCCTGTGACATTGCGACACCTTGACAAAATCCCTTGTAATTCACAAACAGTTGGAATGAGAGCTCCAGAGTCTGAATGTTTCAGCGGGAGCTTGGTTGACACCAAGAAGCAGGATGAGTATGGGAGAGGAACCATCACACTCAAACGCTCATCATCTTATGACGAGGATAGGTACAGTACATAATACTACCACATATTGTTCTGAACTTCTGATCTTGGACTATGGTGTCAGTAAGAATGAGGGTTTTGTTATCTTGAATAGTGTAGCCTATCGTGCCTCATTATCTTCTTATCAGCGGTTACTGTACTTTTTTTAAAAAACTGTAGTGTTATTGGTTAGTTGCACTGAATGTCGGGTGCTAACTAGTCTCATCAATGTTGGGTGCTAAAGGCTCAAGTTAATTTTTATGTCTTTCTTCGTTCTATGTTATGATAGTTCCGAGACTAGAGATATAGAAGGTGGTAAGAGACTAACAATAAGACACCCTAAGCAAATCATGGAATTTCCTTAGGTTGTTACTTTAGGTGTCAAAATGAATCTGTTACCTGCAGTGTGTCACTAAATTGTATCCAAGCTAGAAATTTGCAGACTATCACTTTATTATTCAGTGTTTTGTTACATCACTCAAGCAGTCCTGTTGTTTAGGTCTTTGTTGGTACCTCGGGACGTACTGATTTTGACCCAGTGCCTACTTTGAACATTTTCCAGGGTTTACAGAGGAGCACATTCCAAATGTGATACAGAAAGCTCTGTTGAGTCAGGCAGTTTCAGGTGTCTCCCGCAGACTATCAGAATTATATCATGTAAGCAATCGAGAAATGGAACAATACTCTCCCCTGTCTCTGACGTGAGGAACAGTTCTAGTCAACAAGAATATAGTGCTAGATCCTCGCCACTGGGTTCATCAAAGAGTGCAAGCAATAGGATGACTGATCCATCACTAGGTAAACTATCCTCTGCGAGAATAGAGTCATTCCACAAGGAGGACATGATCAAAATCGAAGAAAGTTGAGTTGCCTCTCACTGTTCTCATATATTCTTCATCTACTGGTTTTGGTTTCTAAATACTTACAGAATAGACCTTTTTACAACTGCAGGCTTCCTTCTGGAGCTCGGGTTATAATCCAATCTGCACCTTTGTGTGAAGAAAGTGACGACAGCACTGAATCACTGTAAGGGGACATGTTACATATATTTTTTCTTCTTTTTCTTTCATTTTGCTGAGAGCGACGATTGTTGGAAGTTGGTGTGCGTGTGTCATAGCTTTTGGAGTAGGTTCAAAGGTATTCATTTTGTGACCTGTGTGAATGTGACAGTCAACATTTCCTCACACCCTGAAGAAGAGAAGAGTTTATTTTGCTTAAATCGTTCACTTTTGTATCTCAGTGCAGTCAGTTTGCTGGCTTTATTTCTTCTAGTAAATATGCACGCCCTGTCCGATGTGTTGTGTTTCAAATGTCAAGCTAACAAGAACAAGTTAATCACTTTTGGAATGCAATAGCCATAAAGCAAACTTGTATTTTTTTACCTAAGAACTAAGAAGCGCAGCACCAGGCCACAACAAATACATCACTGAGTATCTGGATGACTGGATCGATTCTTGTTCTAAGGCTGCAAAGCCAAGTGTTTATCCTTTTGTGAAAAACTAAGTGTTTATCCTTTCACCAGAGGTTGGTGAAATCTTGGTTGAGCTACATACAGTATTACATAATTCCTGATTCCTGAACTCAAGTGTGAAGCGTGGAAATGCCTTTGCCTTTATTGTTCTGTGGAACACTTGGCCTGCTGTGATGCTGACCTTGCTGCATTGAGTTGAATCCAAGGAATGCTGCTAGTACTGCTCATAGAATTGTCTACAATGGATGGTGGGCACCTGAGCTAGTACTGCTCCTTTTTGTGGGGGTTCTGGAATCTGGAGGGAGCCCGTATTGGGCACTCGTCTGGTGAATTGTATGAGATGGCGAAGCAGGTAAGCTTGGCATGCCATGTTTCTGAACGTGACATGGTAGTGGTATGTGGCAGCAGGAGGTGCTGTGCTTGTTTTCCTTGTATTTGGACAACGGGCATTATACTACCTCTGTTCTTAAATATATACCCAATTTTGAATTTTTTCATTCGTTTGACTCTTCGTCTTTTCTACAAATATCTTTGAAATTGATAAACCTAGAAGTTAAATCTAAAGTACATTTGACAATAGACATAAGGATCCACAGTTTACTTTAGTTTTTTTAATAAGGGATTACAAAATCCGGCCTCTACATCCAGGGATGTACACAACCAATTATTACATACCAAAGCTGGTTTAGAAACACAGGAAACCAAAGTCAAAACAATATCCAAAAACTAAAGCAAACGATATAAGTGCTTCCACCCCCTATTTGAAATGTCTAGAGCAATCACGTCCAATCTCTTGCTCAGCCTGATGAGGGTGTCTTTGACTTGCTCGTCACGCTGGAACTGGGACCAAGAGCGTAGCCAATATGCTTCCCTGAAAATAACCTGCATAATAGAGTTAGTTTTCAATTTGTTGAAAATTACATTATTCCAGCATCGCCAGATAGCCCAGCATAGCGCAACAACCCCCACCCAGATCAAACCTTTCATGTTCTTAGGTTGATTATTAAGCTAAGTACCAAACAAATGGCTAATAGATCTGGGTTGGTTAAGATTGGTAGCGAAGAAGATTAAGTGCCAGATCGTTTTAGCAAAGGGGCAGTCAAGGAATAGGTGTTGGATATTCTCATTCCTGTTACAACTAACACATTTCTGGCTACCTTTCCAATTTTTCCTAGCCAGATTGTCTTTAGTGAGAACTACCCCCCTTTGTAGAAACCAGAGAAAGATCTTTATCTTTAGTGGAATCCTCATCTTCCGATTTTTCGATGCTGAAAGGGTGGATTTGTATCAATAAGATGGTGATACAACGACCGAACGGTAAACAAGCCGGACTTGGTTAGGCTCCATTTAAGAATGTCAGAGCCTTCCGTTAGTTGCACGTGTGAGATTCGTGCCACTAATCCAAGCCAATCTCTAAGATTGTTATCCACTAGAGCCCTCCTGAAGGAGATATTTAGGGGGTTTGTGGCCATTATCTTGGATATTGTAGCGTGTGGCTCCCTCGCTATATTATATAAGCTCGGGTATTGAAATTTGAGCGGCTTATCTCTTATCCAAGTGTCTTCTCAGAATCTCACATTAGTCACATCCTTTATAATAAAGGAACCTAAAGACAGAATCTCCTCTTTTATATGCATGAGACCTCTCCAAAAATGAGAGTCATAGGGTTTGACTTCCACTTGAGTTAAAGATTCAGATCTTAGGTATTTATTTCGGAGCATCGTTTGCCAGATGCCATCTGTGTTTAGTAGATTAACTAACCCCTTGGCCAACTGACATTTATTTTGCAGCTGCAAATCAATAATACCTAGACCACCTTGATCTTTAGGTCGACATAAGATGTCCCATTTGGCAAGTCTGTATCTGTGCTTTTGTGAGGATCCTTGCCAAAAGAATCTAGATCTGTAGTGATCCAATTTTTTGATGACCCCTTTCGGTATCTCAAAGAAGGACATCATAAACATGGGTAGACTGCTTAAGACTGAATTGAGTAAGACAAGTTTACCTCCGTAGGATAGGTATTTTGCCATCCAACAAGAAAGTTTTTGTTCAAAACGTTCTTCAACCTTCTTGCACTCAGAATTCAAAAGCTGTCTATGGTGCATTGGGATCCCTAAATATCTGAAAGGGTATGTCCCTTTATTACAACCAAAGAGAGAGGTATAGAATTCCTCCATCTCTTTAGCTTGTCCATAGCAAAAAATTTCACTCTTATGGAAGTTGATCTTGAGCCCAGATAACTACTCAAACGCGCAAAGCAGAAGCTTAAGATTTTTCGCCTGCTCGGGATCGTGGTTAATGAATAAAATGGTGTCATCAGCATATTGCAGGATTGACAAACCATCATCAACAAGATGGGGGAGTACTCCTCTTATTTGACCATCAGCCTTTGCCCTATTGATGAGTAGGGCCAGCATATCGGCAACGATGTTGAATAAGATTGGTGACATAGGATCACCCTGTTTGAGTCCCCTTTTGGTTTGGAAATAAGGCCCAATTTCATCATTAACTTTGATCCCCACACTTCCACCAGTGACCATACTTTGGATCCACCTACACTATTTCTGTGCAAAGCCTTTCATACGAAGGGTTTGTTGTAGAAAGGACCATTTGACTTTGTCATAAGCCTTTTCAAAATCAATTTTAAAAATGACACCGTCCCGCTTTTTGGTATGAAGTTCATGTATAGTTTCGTGTAGAATAACTACTCCTTCCATGATGTTCCTACCGGGCAAAAGGCGGACTGTGTCGGGCTTACGACTTTCTTGGCTACAAGATTAAGTCTATTTGTTCCCACTTTAGTGAAGATCTTGAAACTCACATTTAGGACACAAATTGGTCTATATTGCTGAATTTTGGTCGCATTATGAATATTAGGGATTAACGTAATGATTCCAAAGTTCAAGCTGTACAGATCCAGCACCTCCCTATGTAGATCAGTAAAGAGAGGTAAAAGATCCGCTTTGATAATCCCCCAGAAAACCTGATAAAATTCCACAGGAAATCCATCAGGGCCTGGAGCTTTATTATGCTCCATTTGGAAGATCGCGTTTCTCACTTCGGATTCGGTGAAGGCAAGAACGAGTGATTCATTTTCCTCCGAGATATCCGAGGTATGTCAAGGACATGATCCTCTACCAGTGAAACCCCAGAAGCCTCTGGTTGTCCAAAGAGATCCTTATAGTAGTTAGTGATATGGCGCTTGAGGCAATCATCTCCCACAACAACCCCCTGATCATCCTCAAGTTTAAAGATTCGTTGTTTTCGATGTTTACCATTAGCGACTAGATGGAAGAATCTAGTGTTGGCATCTCCTTCTAAAAGAGTTTTAACCTTTGCTCTCTCGTACCACTTTAATTCCTCCTCCCTCAGAAGGGTGGCTAGACGTTCCTTTAGATACTGCTTAAGATTTACTTCTTGATCGGACAGTTGGTCAGACTCTGCCTTCTTATCAAGATCATATAAAAGGGACAGTAAGGTCTTCTTTTCCTTCTTGTAAGACCCCGCTGTATGTCTAGCCCAACCCCTTAAGTGTTGTCTTAGTCTACGAATTTTGAACTGCCAACGTTCCAGAGGGGTGGAACCAAAGCTCTCTAATTGCCAGATACTAGCAACCATGTCATAAAAACCATCTCGTACTAACCAACCTCTCTCAAATTTGAAAGGCCTGTTTCCGGTTAGGTAAGTGGAGGCTCCAGTACTAAGAACCAGTGGGGTATGGTCGGAGATATTCCTATCCCTGGGTTCTACCGAAGTCAAAGGGAATTGAATTTCCCAATCCGTACTGACTTGTACTCTGTCGGGTTTCTCGAAAGTGGGATTGTCCCCAGGACCAGCCCAAGTATATTGGCGTCCCGTCATAACAATCTCTCTAAGATCAAGAGATTCGATGACAGCATTAAAAATGCCAGGCCATTTAGGATCAAAAATCCCTGAACTTTTATCCTTCGGTCGTCTCATAATATTAAAACCCCCCCTAAAACGTATGGGAGCGATTCCTTTGAGCAGGTGTTAGCTAGTTCGGATAGGAAGACACTTTTGTTTTGTACTTGTGCCGGTCCATAAATTGAATAAAGAACAAATTTGAAACCAAGGTTTGTATCTCAGGGTGAATTTCACATAGAAATCGCCCTCATCAATGGCTCCAATGTCAAAAACACTGAGGTCGACACCTAGTAGGATACCGCCAGATCTCCCATGAGGTGCCATAGTATGCCATAGAAAGTCATGTCCCGCACACAGATTTTTGAGGACATGATCAGGGAAAGACTCTACCAGTTTCGGAGATAGCTATAAAATTTATTTGCTCCTCCTTAACTAGCTCAGCCAAGAACCTATGTTTAGCCAAGTCCCCCAGACCTCTGCTATTCTAGAAAACCCCTTTCATTTTTAGAATTATTCTAGAAGGGTTTGTTTGGCTTCTTTGGGAGTTTGCCATTTTTCGGATTTTTGGCATTATTATATTTTTTCTTACGTTGGATAGGAGCGAGATCGAGAATAAGATCACGCTCCGTATCCAGCACGTTCTCATTTAGATCCCCACAAGCGTGGCTGAGAACGGCCTCAAGCCTTTCATCCTGCTCGTCGTCAGAGTCTACGGTTGAGGCATTAGCTAAAACCTTTTTTGTTTAGCACAAAGGACCAGCCTATCTACCTCTAGATTTTTAATAACAGCTACATCTGAGGTACCTAGGTTGATGCCTATCCTACCAAGGTTTGACAAAATATGAGAATCTGAAAAGCTAGTGAAAGAAGTACCTTTGGATTCGAGGCTTCTCTTTGCTGCCATTAACTCCACCTTGTGTAGGGTATGCACATCTGCCATCGCCGCCACTCTTTTGCTTCGACGTAGACTCGTAGAGGGCACCAGTGCAGCCGCAAGAGCCGCGGTGTCGGGGGTAAGCTGCTTCTCCCCCGACTGTTCCATAGCGCCGCGCCCCATCCCCTCCATCGTAGCGGCCTCCGCAATCTCCAATGGTGAAGAACCAGTAGCAATAGCAGCAGGCAATCCAGCAGCCAGTGCGGGACAGCCGCTGCCAGGATCGCCAGCGACATCCAGCCCAGTGTCGGCTGCAACGTCCGCAGCCCCGACTACGCCAGCCCCCTCATTGGAGACGAAGGAGGCAGTGGCGCTGTCGTCCGCACCAGCCGAGGCGTTGGAGATAGCTAGGGCGAGGTGGCTGTCCCCTTCGGGTTTTCTGCGCCCCCGCAAGGAACGCCGCCTGCCTCCTTAATACCGCTAGCAGGTACTGCAGCCAAGACATCGACCGCCCCTGTTCCAGAAGTCGGCGAGGAACAGTCGCCAGGGGACGAGGCAGCGGGTGAGGTAGGATCCCCCACGACCTCGATGACGTCGTCCTTTCCCGGCTGGAAGTTAGCTGGTAAAGCATCAACCTGAGAATCCACTGACTGCGGGAAGAACACTGAGGAGTAATGGACTTTTGCTGTGGAGTGAACCAGGGTATTATAAGATCCCAGCTCTTCCTCAGTCAACTAACTTAGTTTACTTTATTTAACTAACTTAGTAAATAGATACTCCCTCCAGTTTGGTAAATGGAGTCGTTTTGGACATGATTTGAGTCAAACATTGGGAATATAAATCATGAATAACTTTCAAGTCATTGAGTTTGGAAATGTGAAAACTACATGAATAGATTTGTCTTGCAAAATAGTTTCATAAAAGTATACATATGCTAGTTTTTAACAAATATTTTTATAAAAATAAGAAGTCAAAGTTGTACTTTGGAGATCGTGTCGCTGTCTAAACGACTTCATTTACCAAACCGGAGGGAGTATTAACGGTTAAAGTTGGAGTAAAAAGTCAACGGTGTCATATATTTAAGGAGGGAGTACGTTGAGTGTTGATTGCCTTTTGTATGACCGAGTGAGTGAAGAAACGGGATGCTTGTTTTCTGTTGCATATATGTATATGTGAACAGGTCAGTTGGCTGTCATTTTTATGGACTATTTCAAGATTTCGTTTCATGTTGTCCCGAACTCCCAATGGTAAAATTTGGTGATGCTGCCTGTAGTACAACTCAAGTACCAATTGTATTGAGGAACTGAAATGGAAAAGGAGTATGCAGTAGTACCAATTGTCATGGATGAGGCAAATGGCTTTGTTCATGCACAAGTAGAGATGGCAGAGCAGCAAGTTTCAGGTAGCAGTGGAGAAGAGATGTCCGGACGACAAGTTTCAGGTAGTGGTAGTGAATACGTATATGGCAGACTTCACTCAGAATTGCCTTGTCAATCTGCTGCAGAGCCTGAACATGTTGAGATGTCTTTGCTAAGAACGAGTTCACCACGATCTCAGTCAGTCAGTGAAGACTAACCCACAGCTCCGCCCCCACTTCCTCGCTCGCTCCATCGATTTTTTTAATATTTTATTCCAATTTGTAAATTTGAGCGATTTTTTATTCCAATTTGCAGATTTATACAACCGTTTTGAAATTTATCAAAACTATACCACTACCGCCGTGGGCCACGACGGATAGGGCCAACCGCCATGGGCCACGGTGACAACACGTCTAACCGCCGTGGCCACGACAGTAGGGCCTAACCGCCGTGGCGGACAACGAGCGGCGGCGGCACTCCTGACTCCACCCTAGAGGACCAAGTGGGAGGGTACGGGGACTTTTGTCGGGGACAGCCATAAGGGTCCCCTAATAACCGGGGAAAACACCTCTTTCGAGAAATAATAAAATGCAAACAAACAAACACGCGAATCGCAAAACACGCTCTACGTGGCCGCGACTCGGAACAAAGAAGGGCCCACGGCCCAAGAAGCCTCAACGACCCACCAAACGGTCGGCCGCGGTACCCCTCGGGCGATCTCCGTTTCGCTCTAGGATCGGGCGACGCGCCGCGGAATCTCCGCCACGCTCGAGGGCCTGACGCCCCCTCGGGCGAGTCTTCGCCTCGCTCGAGGCCGCCCTAGGCCCACGACGCCGCACCTACTCCCCCGACCGGAGAATTAAATGCTTTGACACGCCGCGGGCGCCCGGGTCAAAAGCGAATCCCCACCACGATGGCCCTCTGACACCGCCTGGGAATCATATCCCGACGCTGTTCCACCAATCTGCGCTGTGCGGCCATCCCCGGCGTTGTGCGGGAGCTGTGCGGGAAGGCCGGTGTCAACTCCACGACACTGTGCCGCCTACTCCCGTACCGCCTCCGCGCCGCACCCCTAGAAAGAGGACGGTGGAACCCTCGAAAGGGGGTACGACCATCTGCCCCGCGCCCGCCCAAGACAGTGCCGTGACGTTAGGCCAGCAAGGCGCGTCTCCTCCATCATCTCCGGCCCTGTGCAGCCATCCCCGTTACTATGCCGCCATCCCTGGCACTGTGGCGTCATCCCCGGTACCGTGGGAGCCCTGGATGATGGGACACCGCCACACCCGCCGTTGTGCATCCTCCAGTCCTCCGTCAGCCTCCGTCCGCCGATGGAATCATATCTCTTCTTTGTTTTTTATTGTTCGTCAATTTGTTGGAGCAAAGGAGGAATCTGTTGGTGCAAGTCATTTATCTTACTTCTTGTTGATCCTCCTCTTCTTGCTTCTGATTTTAAGTTGTAAAAAAAATATTAACTACATGTTTAAAATAACAACCCTAAACATATAAGACATAATATTTATATGTTTTGAAATTTAAATATTGTTTAAATAATTTGTTGATCTTGTTTACTAAAATATGTGATCCATGGGCCAACACACATTTTGAGTATTGTCATGGCACATATTTAAACATCAGTGATATAGGAAGACATTGGTTGGTTGTGTTCATCGGAAATTTAATAATCAATCACACTATAATTGCTAGCCAAATAAAAAATTACTAGTGATTTCATAATATCATATTGAAAACATGCTCACTTCCCTTTTTACATAGCGATGACAATATTTTTCTTAAAAATATCATTTGTCTAGAACCATCATTAAAAAATTACATTATTTTGTTATCTTATCCATTTGAGTTGAACGATATTCTAAAAGTATTTCTTTACATGGTAAAAAGTTTGAGAGGTAAAAAAATTGACATATTATGTTTGGGGGAAAAGACCTAATATATTATATTTGGACTCCTCGTTCTCATTGCATGCCCCGCCTTCTGTCACGCTAATTGTTTTGTGTGTTTCCTATATATTACATTAAGCACAAGATCAATCTTGTTCCTTATTTTACAAACTTAACCTAGACAAAACATTTAACCTAAAGTAGGAATAATGGGAATAATGGCTCTCCCGGCTCCGGCCCTTTGTGAGATTTGAGGTGATGTTAGACAATTTTAATTCCAGAAATTATTAACAGGTTCATGACAGTTATGAGTGATCCCGTGAGAGCAAAGCATGTGCAAGTGTTCAAGTTAAAACTCAAATAAAACTTGAATAACAAAAATACACACAGGAGATTTAGTATGTACCCAAAGGCGGGACGGTTGACAGAGTCAACCGGTGCGCCGTTATCCCTTGGATTAGACATGCTAATTGTGGAGGGACCTTGTTCGATGTAGCCGTACAGAGTCGTTGCAGTGACGAGTTGATGCAGTGGAGTCCCACGAACGGCATTCGGGAAGTAGTCGTTCACATGGACGAGGACGTAGTCGTACTGGAAGTAGTTGTTCACGAGGACGAGGACGTAGTCGTACTGGGGAAGCGAGCAGGCGCGTACGGGTACGCTCCCCAAAAACCTTATCGGCCGCCTATCCCGAGCAGGATTACTAGGCAGACGAGGTTCGGAGGCAACTGCTCACGCAAGCAGTGTGCGCGCAAAGCTTGCGTTGGGAATGGCAAAAAGCAGCAACAGAGGGAGAAGAGAGAGGTCTCCTAAGCAGGAGTACCTGGGTGTGAGAATGTGTGTCTGTGCCAGAGGGAGTCCTCTTATATAGGCGCAGATGAGAGGAGAGGGGAATGAACCTGTACGCTGCTGACCACCATAACTCCCATTAAACGACAGTTACCAGTAACCGCTGTATTCAAGGTCATCAGTTACAAGTAACGGTTGTTTTAATACAGGAGATTATGTCACGGTCACGGTCACGGTCACGGTCTCGTTCTCGTTCTCGTCACGTCACGTCACGTCATGTCACGACACGACACGACACGACACGCCACGCCTCGCCTCGCCTCGGCCACGACCCGGCTCGGCGAGGCGAGCGAGCGCGCGCACGCGCGTGGCACGCCTTTCTCCTTTTACCAACTTCACAAGTGGTCCACCGTTGGTCCACCCTTTAAGTTGGGTTAAGATTCTCATTGACTTTCAATGCGGGATTGAATCCCTAGCATTTATTTTGTGGACCTTTTAATTCTTAGAATTAATCGAGACTAAATGGCCCAAGGCCCAATTAATCCAACAATCCCCACCAAGAATTTCAAGGTACACAAAGAAATGTCCTCTTCTCAGCTCTACCGACTTTATGGTGGAGACTGTTAAGTTGAACATCCACCTGAGACAAAAGCTACACTCATTCGCAACTGACCAATGGACTATGCCTTGAATTGGCAGTTTCGTGCAAACAAGTTTGACTAGAGCCCCTTGCCGGTACTAGGCTGCTATAATCATCCCCTCGGGTTGGAGCGTATAAGTCATACTCCGTGCCTTTCATGGGTGTTTAGAGATTACCCTATCTCATAGGTTGTGACTAGCAATCAGACCCATATAGGTGCAATCCTTTAAGATGTTCTGTAGGCCAACATCTTTGCTCCTTATTGAGCCACTCGGATCACATTAAGGTTTTTCACCAACATGCCATACAGATTTTAGAAAAGAAATTCATCTCTACTGGAATGAGCCCTTTACAAAGGTTCTCTTCTCTCTGTTAAACAGTAGTTTGTTTCACTATCCTAATTCACGGGATCTTCGATCACATAGGACAGGTTACCACTACTGAATAACACTGACGGGTCTCAAGCCCAATTCCCTGGATGCATTGTCTATCACATTACGTGAAAGACCCTTTGTGAATTGATCTGCCAGATTCTTAGCCGTTTGGATGTAGTCCAAGGCTATCACTCCGGAGTTTCTCATTTTCCTGACAGATTTCAGCCGCCTCTTTACATGCCTAGATGACTTCATGTTGTCCTTTGAACTGTTCACCTTGACAATCACCGTTTGATTATCACAGTTCATGAGGATTGCCGGCATCGGTTTTTCAACTACCAGCAAATCCATAAGGAGTTCACGAAGCCATTCAGCCTCAACTGTGGCGGTGTCTGATGCAGTGAGTTCTGCCTCCATAGTTGACCTCGTTAAGATGGTCTGCTTGCAAGACTTCCAGGAGACAGCGCCACCTCCAAGTGTAAACACATATCCACTTGTGGCTTTAATCTCATCTGCATCAGAGATCCAATTCGAATCACTGTAACCCTCTAGCACCCTAGGATACCCAGTATAGTGAATCGCGTAGTCCACTGTACCTTTCAGATAGTGCATTACCCGTTCAAGAGCTTCCCAATTAGCATCTCCCGGGTTAGACACGAATCGACTCAGTTTGCTTACAGCAAACGCGATGTCGGGTCTAGTAGCACTAGCTAGGTACATTAGTGAACCAATGATCTGGGAGTATCTCAGCTGATCACTCATTATTCTTTTGTTTTTTGCAACATTTTACTAGCATCATAAGGTGTTGGAGCTGGCTTGCAGTCGTTATAGCCAAAACGACTCAAGATTTTCTCCACATAATGAGATTGTGTAAGAACAACCCCACCATCACCTTCTCTCACTAGTTTAATGTTCAGAATCACATCAGCCTCACCCAAATCTTTCATCTCGAAACTTTGAGACAAGAATTCTTTCACTTCCTTAATCGCATTAAGGCTTGTCCCAAATATCAGTATGTCATCTACATACAAACATAGGATCACTCCTTCGCCCCCACCATAGCGATAGTACACACATTTGTCGGCTTCGTTCACAACAAAGCCAACTGACATTAAAGTTTTGTCGAACTTCTCATGCCATTGCTTAGGAGCTTGCTTAAGACCATAAAAGACTTTACCAATCTACACACCATCCCTTCTTGACCTCTTACTACGAATCCGTCTGGCTGATCCATATAGATCTCCTCCTCCAACTCTCCATTTAGGAAAGCTGTCTTAACGTCCATCTGGTGAACGATAAGACCATGGGAAGCTGCCAAGGAAAGTAGTACTCGAATAGTGGTCAATCGGGCAACCGGTGAGTAGGTATCGAAAAAGTTTTCTCCTTCTTTACGAGTATAGCCTTTAGCCACCAGCCTTGCCTTGTACTTATCAATAGTACCATCGGCCTAAGCTTTTTCTTGAACACCCACTTGCATCCTACAGGTTTGCACCCATAGGGACGCTCCACAACCTCCCAAGTACCATTAGACATAATAGAATCCATCTCACTCCGAACTGCTTCCTTCCAATAGTCAGCACCCGGAGAGGAATATGCCTCTTCAATGGTTCTAGGAGTATCATCCACGAGGTACACAATGAAATCATCACCAAAGGACTTCGCAATCCTCTGTCTCTTGCTCTTTCTAAGAGCTTCATTGCCATCCTCCTCAGGATTTTCCTCATGTGGTTGTTCATTGTTTTCTATCAAAACAGCAGGTTCTTTAGGTTCATTATTAATAGACAATTCATGGCTAGATGTGCTATCTACCTCTTTCATAGAAAAAATGTCTTCAAAAAATGTAGCATCTCTGGATTCCATGATGGTGCCAACATGCATATCAGGTACTCCAGACTTTACTATTAAAAACCTATAACCCACACTGTGTAGAGCATAACCAAGAAAGACACAATCGACAGTCTTAGGTCCTAGTTTTCGTTTCTTGGTTATAGGCACATTCACTTTGGCCAAACATCCCCAAGTCCGTAAGTATGAAAGAGTTAGCCTTTTCTTTTCCCATTCCTCAAATGGTGTTATCTCTTTGTTCTTTATGGGAACACGATTCAGGACATGACATGCAGTCAATATAGCCTCACCCCACCATTCCTTGGAAAGTCCCGCTGTGTCTAACATGGCGTTAACCAAATCAGTTAGAGTGTGGTTCTTTCTTTCGGCTACCCCGTTTGATTGAGGTGAGTAGGGAGGCGTCCTCTCATGAATTATTCCGTGTTCCTCACAGAACGCAGTGAAAACATTAGAAAAGTACTCTCCACCATGATGAGACCTAATTCTTTTGATCTTTCTCTCAAGTTGGTTTTCTACTTCGGCTTTATAGATTTTAAAATATTGTAGATTCATCTTTAGACTTCAACAAATAGATATAGCAAAATCTAGTACAATCGTCTATTAGAGTCATGAAATACTTTTTACCACCTTTCGTCAACACACCATTCATCTCTCATAAGTCGGAATGAATTAATTCTAGAGGTGCCAAGTCTCTCGCCTCAGCCGAAAAATGAGGCTTGCGAGGTTGTTTTGATTCAACGCACACATGGCACTTAGAATTTTTGACTAAGGTAAATTTCGGAATTAAAATCAAGTTTGCAAAACGCATCATACAACCAAAATTAACATGACAGAGTCGCCAATGCCAAACATTAGACTCATCATTAACGTTTGAAACATGGTTCACAACTTTATTACAATCATATGACAAAGAAAAGCGGAACAAACCCCCGCTATCACAACCTTTTCCAATAAAACTTCCAAACTTACAAATTACACATTTATTGGATTCGAAGACTAATTTAAAACTGTCTCTACATAGAAGAGACCCGCTAACTAAGTTATTCTTGATAGTAGGGACATGCTGCACGTTCTTCAATCGAACGATCTTTCCCGAAGTAAGCTTCAGATCGACCGAACCAACACCAAGAACACGCACATGAGATCCGTTTCCCATCAACAAGGAGGAAATTCCGCCCGCCTGGTAAGAGGAAAACAAGGAAATGTCAGCACAAACATGAATATTAGCACCAGTGTCAATCCACCAATCAGGTGAATGACATACTGAAAGAACTGTAGGTAAAAGATTACCGTACCCCGACGTTCCAGTAGTCTCACTAATAACCATGTTGGCACTCTTGCCATCTTTTTTATCCTTGCGATCCAGACACTTTGCAGCGAAGTGTTCCGTGCTACCACAACAGTAGCACTTCCCAGTTGGCGGCTTTTTCTGCTTGAACTGAGCTGTCTGCTTAGCCTTTGATTGGTTCTGATGCGGCTTATTCTTCTTTTTGAATGCATTGTGGTTCTTCTTCTGCACCAAGTTGGCACTAGAAGACCCAACAATCCCTCTACCATGTGTATTGTCCTTTGCTCTCGCCTTCTCTTCAACATCAAGAGTGCCGATAAGATCGACAACAGCAAACTCTTGCCTCTTGTGTTTCAGAGAGGTTGCAAAGTCCTTCCAAGAGGGTGGTAACTTGGAGATAATACCTCCAGCCACAAACTTGTCAGGCAACTTACATGGTGCATCCTTGCTATAGTTCTCAAGATCTCTAGCTAGCGCCTGAATTTCATGGGCTTGCTCTACTACAGAACGGTCTTCAACCATTTTGTAGTCATAGAGCTGTTCCATGACATACAGCTCACCACCAACATCAGAAACCCCAAACTTAGCCTCAAGCGCATCCCAAATTTCTTTGCCACTTGGCAGCAGAAGGTACGTGTCCACAAGGTTTTCAGCGAGAACACTCAAGATGGCACCACGAAACAGGTTATCGGCTGCCTCGAAAGCCTTCTCCTCCTCTGGAGAAAACTGTTCGGGCTTCCCCTGTATGACATGCATGATGCTCATCGCTGTCAACCAATACGTAACCCTTTGTTTCCAACGCTTGTAATTTGAACCATCGAAAACATTTGGTTTGAGCGATGCAGCAAAACTAGTTAGCGAAAGCCTATCAACAATATAAGGTTTTTGGATTGTTAGACAATTAGGCAATTTTCGGTACATTTTAATTCCAGAAATTATTAACAAGTTCATGACAGTTATGAGTGATCCCGTGAGAGCAAAGCATGTGCAAGTGTTCAAGTTAAAACTCAAATAAAACTTGAACAACAAAAATACACACAGGAGATTTAGTATGTACCCAAAGGCGGGACGGTTGATAGAGTCAACCAGTGCGCCGTTATCCCTTGGATTAGACATGCTAATTGTGGAGGGACCTTGTTCGATGTAGCCGTACAGAGTCGTTGCAGTGCGAGTTGATGCAGTGGAGTCCCACGAACGGCATTCGGGAAGTAGTCGTTCACGTGGACGTAGTCGTACTGGAAGTAGTCGTTCACGTGGACGAGGACGTAGTCGTACTGGAAGTAGTCGTTCACGAGGACGAGGACGAGGACGTAGTCGTACTAGGGAAGCGAGCAAGCGCGTACGGGTACGCTCCCCAAAAACCTTATCGGCCGCCTATCCCGAGCAGGATTACTAGGCAGACGAGGTTCGAAGGCAACTGCTCACGCAAGCAGTGTGCGCGCAAAGCTTGCGTTGGGAATGGCAAAAAGCAGCAACAAAGGGATAAGAGAGAGGTCTCCTAAGTAGGAGTACCTGGGTGTGAGAATGTGTGTCTGTGCCAGAGGAGGGAGTCCTCTTATATAGACGCAGAGGAGAGGGGAGGGGAATGAACCTGGACGCTGCTGACCACCATAACTCCCATTAAACGACAGTTACCAGTAACCGCTGTATTCAAGGTCATCAGTTACAAGTAACGGTCATTTTAATACAGGAGATTATGATTGACATGAATGACAAAAACAGTGCGTACGCCTCATGGTCTCGTTCTCGTTCTCGTTCGCGTCTCGCCTCGCCACGGCCCGGCTCGGCGAGGCGAGCGCGTGCGCGTGTGGCACACCCTTCTCCTTTTACCAACTTCACAAGTGGTCCACCATTGCTCCACCCTTTAAGTTGGTTAAGATTCTCATTGACTTTCAATGCGGGATTGGATCCCTAGCATTTATTTTGTGGACCTTTTAATTCTTAGAATTAATTGAGACTAAATGGCCCAAGGCCCAATTAATCCAACAGGTGAAGGGGCCTTTCTCTTCCCTCCATGTCTAGCCCTTTTTGTTTGCGCTATGTAGCGCTATTTACCGATTATAAAAATGCTATGATCTAGCTCCCTCCTGACTGTGAGAAAATTATTGTTAGGCCCTTTTCCAACAGTAAAAAAAACTGCAACAAGTTTTTTTTGAGAATGAAAATTAATTAAAGCAAACTACTCTCGCATGTATGAAATGGATCATTTGCTAGTGGCAACCCATACAAGGTGGGCCCAGCCCATGGAGATCCAGATCAACCCATTTGGTAGTTGGGCCCATTTGGAATACTACGTTGTTTTCTTCTTAGGAGGCTGCTAGGGGGAGGGGCCTCTCGTGTTAGGCTTCCGTGGAGAGCCCCCCTTCCGGCCCCACCACGCACGCGAGCCGCAAAAAAATCAGCATCTTCTTCGCCTCGCGTCGTCTTCTCCGCCCGCACCACCGCCGCCGCCGGTCTCCACCGCCGCCCGCTCCCCCCACCTCCCACTCGCGCCCTACTTCCCCGCCCTTCCTAACCACTTCTGCCACTTGTCCCCGCCGCCGACCCCTCCCTCCTTGGCTCCGACGGCTCCTCCGTCGTCGGATCCGCCGCCCACGAGCTCGTCGCCGCCGGATCCGCCTCCACTGAGCTCCCCATCGCTGGTTCCTCACCAATCCCACCCCCGCTGCCAACCCTGGCCCAACCGACCTCCTCCACCACCCCGGCGGGTGGCCCCGCCGCCGCCCGCCGTTCCGCCCACAATCCACGACCACCGCCGGTTCGGGGGCCGCCCCCGGACCTCCCTCTAGGTTCGATGACCATGGAGGATCCCCAAACCGCGAACCCCCAAATCCTATCCTTGAACCCTCGAACCCTAACCCCGAACTCTAAGCCACCTCCTCCACCGCCGCCCGCAGCCGACGATGACCCACCGTCGGCTGCCCCTGTAAGGAATTGAATGCTCGTAGCCTAAGAGGGGGAGGGGGTGAATTAGGCAATCTAAAAACATTAACCCATGGCTTCACTACTTTTTCTCAAAGTAAACTAGAACATACTATCTAGATGTGCAGCTAAGGTTGTTCTAGTGTGAAACTCCCATCCCAAAACAAGGTTTGCAACCTGTAGCCAAACCTAGCAAGATACTACTCTAGGAAAGTAAAGGCAAGCAAGGACTGCAATAGAGTAAATGCGGAAACGTAAATGGGATGAGAGGAAGCAAAATCTTGACACGTGATTTGTCCCGTGGTATCGGTAGGCACTAAGCCACCCCTAGTCCACATTGTTGAAGCACTCACACAAATGCTTCCCAGTCATCAAGTCTCTCCCAAGAGCACCACTTGACTCGTCACAAAGGCTAGCCACTTAGGCACTTGCCAAGCTCCCTTGGTCACCTTGATGCCGCCTCCACTAAGGAGTTTCTCCACCAAGGAAGGGGGTCTCCACGTCCCCTGCACAAAGTGTCCTCACCGCTCCACACCAAGACGAAGGGTCGATGACGATTGCCGGTGAGCCACTTAGGCCCCAAGGCTTTCGGTGAACCATGTACACCTTGATTCACTCAAGAATCACCTCACAAGGTTGGCACAACCTTGCACTCACTCAGCTCTAAGCTAAGCCTAGCACTAAGCACATACACTAAGCATATGCAACTCTATGGATGAGCAATTAAGCACTTGAATGGATTGGATATGATCTTCTAGGTGCCTTGCACTCTCCTGCACTTCCACACAATCCAGGTTCCTCAAATGGGTGAGTGGAGGAGGTATAAATAGCTCAAGGCATTAAACTAGCCGTTGGCTAAAAGCTGCTGAAAGTAGTACCATCAGATGATCCGACACTATGTTTTTCCGGGCGTCGGTTCATCCGGTGCTACTAGCCGTTGCCTCCACTGCATATGACCGTTGACGCAACTTCTCCGATGCTATACACTGACGGTGTGTTGGATCATCCGGTGCTGAAGACCCTGCGGCAAAAACCTCTCTGGTAGCTTCCATGCGACCGTCGGATGAACCACTGCACACCCGTCGGTTCATCCGGTGCTTAAGATTTCGTCTTGGCGCGTCTCTGTCTTGTTCGAACCCAACCACAAGATAGACCGATGGTTCCCTCCAATGGACTGTCGGTTCATCTGACGCTGCTATCTTCGCGGCTTCTCTTCTCCAATTCATCCGACGCAACTAGGAAATGGACCATCGGTTCATCTGATGGTATCAAGTTAACTCCAGTCATTGCATGCTGTACCAAGTACTCCGACGCTATGCACCGATGGTACTGTCGGTTCATCCGGCGGTGGCCTTTTTCTTCTTTTCCTTTGCGTCTTCAACTTGGTTCCTTGCTTGTAAACTTAAAATTTTTGCTATAAGTAACTTAACATGTGCATGGCATGTTAACTTGTGGTATGACATGTTAACTTGGGTATGGTATATTAACTTGGTCATAGTATGTTGACATGTGGTAACTGTTAGGATCAAGGCAAGTGGCGTAGAGGGGGAGGGGGGTGAATAGGCCTGCAAAACAAATTTAAACTTTTCTTGCAACTTCACTGCCAAGCCGCAGAACCTCTGCGTTTTTCACAGAACTTCTTGTGACAACCCGCCCAGGAAAATACCGTACTATCGCCTAAACCAATCCACTTTGGTCATTAAGCAATAATAAAGTATCATCCTGTCGTTAGTCACCGGGTTAACGCCCGGTAAATCACTTAAATAGCAACAAGGATCGACATATATGCATTAAAACTCACTCGAAGGCGAGTCTAGAGATACAACAGAAATACAGTAGAAATTTACCCCGAGGGGTTTACTTATTACAATCACAACGTAGTTGAGAGTTTTCGAAACAGCGGAATTTCAAGCTAACGGAAGCGAGCACACCATGGGAGGCCAACCATGATGCCTTCAGTCGTCATCCTCCATCCACTCCAGCTCCCAGCCGGGCGGAATCTCTCCGGGCCACACCTCACCGAAAGCATTACCTGGATCAACATATTATAACAAGGCTGAGTATACTAATACTCAGCAAGACTTACCCGTCGGTGATAACTACTTCATCAACTCTAGAAATGAAAGGCTTTTTGGCCACTGGGTTTCTTTTGCTGAAAAGTAACAAAGAGTATGCCCTTACTTTCAAGATTTTAGCACAAGCTCTAGTGGGTTTAAGCTTTACTAAATTGGCCATCTAGCACAGACAAGGTTGTATCATGCAATTAATCAAGCATAATATTCGTCAACTTCCATCATTAGGGATCCCATGGCTAGTGGAGTAAGTAGTCTTAGATAACGGTGAGAGGCCGACAATCGATTGATTCAAAACCTTGCAAGGTAGACCGAAACACATGGTGGGATGCCCCCGCAAGGACAACCACCAAACAGTTCCCAAAAATCCTCGGGTCGGGATAAAAGGCCACAGTCTTTGGTGCAGGCTATCCGGCATACCCCGCGAGACACCCGGACTCACCACACACCACCGGTAGCTAGCCGTGAGACGCATCCCAAGAGTAGTGACAGTTAAATCCCTAACCGTCTCATTAAGGTACTAGGCTTACCAGTCCCATTCCCGACAAGTGCTTAGTACGTTCAAACACTTAACCCACGATAGCCATTGGACCGGAGTCCACATCCCATGCTCTTACCACATGAGCAGTCCATTTAGGGTGATCTTATGATTCCTATCTAGGAACCTATTCTCGCGAATGACATCATCACCCGACTTGTAACGGCGCTATAGCTTGGCAGCTATCAACCTATCATACTAGTAAGGACACAGGTACCTAGGGATCATGCATCTAAGGTTCCATACAACTCCTGAACTTAAATGCACAATCATCCATAGATAATTATATAACAAAATTTGAAAACTGGGTTAGATGCACCGGGGCTTGCCTTCGTCAGCAAGGTTAGCCTGAGCACCCTCGGTGTCGTCGAGTACTTCCATGTACTGCAGCACAGCTTCCTCTTCTCCTTCCTCAGCTTCCGGCATGAGCGAGTAGTCACCGTCAGGAAGATCTACACAGAATGCAATGCAGGGTTCCGGTGATGTGATAATTTATTTATCTTATCCAACTCTTGTTGGCCATATTCACCTTAACAATAAATTATTTATTAATTTCTTTTTATGAAGATTATTATTGATATGTGTTTGATTCTTTTATTACACACTTTAATTAATGCTTCCTTTTATAATTGTTATTTCATGTGAAGGTTTAATACTTTTACCCCTCACTAGTAAAGGTGTGTACAACATACTTATTTATAATTAAATTCTTCAACAGCAAGGATGTAATCTTAACTTTTAATTAAGTTTGATAACACTTCACAAGAAGAGTAAAAGAATTAAAAGCATTTTCTAATTTAATCAAAACATTAATCTATAAAAGGCCCCTAAAGCTTTTATTTAACAATAAATCATTGAAAATTCAGTGGAGGGTTTCTTAAGCATCATAACATCCATACTGAACCACTGGACACTCATGCAAGGCTTGGAAGGCTAGAAAATTAATTATTTTGAAAATAACAAAAGCTAGCTAGCAATTCAAGTTAAATGCATACAAAAATAAATAAGCATCAAAATGCTCCAAACTTTCTCATACATGCTTTCTGGTCCTAAACCATCCTAGAAAACCAGCAATCACACCAAGAACCACTACTGATCTTGCTATATTAAATTACAAAGGAAAACATGCACATATTAAGAATAAATACTTCTGGTCAATCAAAAATTGTGATTAATTCACCATGGGTGTATCTTGGTATAAACAGAAATCATGCACAAGTTGGGCACAAAAACATAAATATTTTTAGCTACAAAAATCATCTAGTCAGAATCTGCATAATTGGAAAACAATTTATATAAAAAGATTTACATCATAACTTTGTACATGTTTTGGCACAGGAGCTCGTCATAACATAACACACAACATATCCAAAAATTAGCTACAGAGGACTTGTAGATTTGGAGATATTTCAGATCTAGGTTTTTCACATCTCTATTTTTCATGCAAAAATTATCACGAAACAGGTCAGGAAAGAATAACAAAAGTGGTAGTATTTTTCACAAAGAATCCAACAAAATTGAGTTTGCAGTTTTATGAATTTTCTACGATTTTCTATGCATTTTACAAGATTCAGCAATTCACAACTACTATTGAAGATTCACTTTGCACCGGGGCCCCTAGAACTTTCTAATGTCTCACAGATATGCCCTCAGTTCGCGGATTAGACCCTGGAAAGAAATGGGGCCAAGCAATTGGGTCCCTAGACCCAAGGGGCGGCGGGCTCGTCGGAATCCGGCGGCATCGGCGGCGCCCTTAACGGGAGAAGTGGAGGGAGGGGGTGTGGGGCTCACCACGGACCGGTTCTCGACCAATGAAGGGAGCGGGGCGGCTCCGGCGAGGGGGCTCGGCGGCGCCGACCGGCACCGGCCGCCGGAGCAGGCGCTCCGGCGACTGGGCGGCGCGGATTGGTCGCTGCACGGGCCGGGGGTGTCGAGTACGTGCTAGGGAAGGTGTCAAGTGGCTCGCACTGCGCCGGGGACGAGCGGAACAGAGGTTGTGGCGGTGGCTTCTAATGGCGGCCGACGGCAGACAGTGGGGGGAACGACGGCTTGAGTGCGTGCGGTCGGACCGGCTTTTATAGGCGCGGCCTTCCCCGGTGACATCGCCGTGACGCCGGAGATGCTGCCGTAGTACGGCCTCCTCGACCGCGCGCGCGTACGGCGGGGTGCCGCCGACGAACCGACGGTCCGCGGCGAGCCCCGGCCCGTACGGCGAGGCGTGCGACGCGAGGCCCGCTAGTACTCCTAGGAGCCTCGGGGTGCGGCGCACGGGGGGAGTGCACGCCTTGGCGGCGCGCGGCCGGGGGCGTCGCGTGGCGCGGACGCCGAGGGGCCGACGCGCGCGCGGCCGCAACGTGCGGCGCACGGCGCGCGCGCGACGTCGCGGCGCGACGGCGCCTTGACCGAAACATTTTGCTGAGCACTTCTTTGAAAACGAAAAACTTAATTTTATTAATAGAGTTGTACTAAACTTTGGATACAAAAGTTGTAGATCTAGCTATCCTCTACCACTTTCAAAAAGACTATACGGGGTTTTTCTCAATAGAATTTGCAGGAAAATGTTGCCAACTTCGAATGTCACTCAATTGCCATGAACAGGAGATACTGACCTTTGAGCAAATTTTTCATGCTTTTCCACTCAAAATTTGAAAGGCCAATCTACATGAAAGTTGTGTCCCTCAACAAGCTGGACAACTTTCATAAAGGTAGATTTTGAAGTGTTTAGGTGGAATTTGGAGAACGCGGCAAAAGTTCCGAAAGACATATAGGGTTACTAGGGTTTGAGTGGGGTTTGACCAAGTCTTTGACCATGGGTTGGCCCCACATGTGTGTCCACTAGATCAAAGGTGTCATTAGAGTTGGTTGGTGAGTTTTTCGAGGTGAGGACCCAGGTTGACCGTGATTTGACCACTGTCAGCTGGGTTGACCGACGATTAGGGTTGACCGAACCGTTGCACGCCCTTGGTGGGGGAAACCTTTAGATACACGTAATCTCCCGCTTCAAAGTGTCGGGGTGTCATTCCCTTGTTATGGTAACTCTTTTGCCTCATCTGAGCCATCTTCAAATTCTCCCTTATCACTTGCACCTTTTGTTCAGCATCTTTAACTAAATCCGGACCAAAGAGTGTCCTTTCCCTCATTTCCGACCAGTTCAACGGAGTGCGACATCTTCGCCCGTAAAGAGCATCAAACGGTGCCATCTTCAAACTAGCTTGATAGCTATTGTTGTAGGAGAATTCTGGCAAGGACAAACACTTGTTCTAACTCTTATCAAAGTGCAAGATGCTTGCTCGTAGCATGTCTTCCAAAATCTGATTTATCCTCTCCGTCTGACCATCGGTCTGCGGATGATAACTGGAACTACGAATCAGCTTGGTCCCTAAGCACTCATGCTACTGCTCCCAGAAATGAGCTACGAACTGAGTTCCTCTATCAGAGATTATAGTCTTCGGGATTCCATGCAAACAAACTATTTGGTCCATGTATAACTCTGCATATTGCTGCACTGAATAAGTGGTATGCACTGCAATGAAATGAGCGGTCTTGTTGAGTCTGTCTACGATCACCCAAATAGAATCCTTCTTTCTAGCTGTCAGGGGTAAACCCATAATGAAGTCCATACTAATGTCATCCCACTTCCACATGGGTATCGACAAGGTTTGGAGTGCACCTGCCAATTTCAAATGGCTTGCTTTCATCCGGTGGCAAGTATCGCACTCGGCTACATACTTGGCTATATCAATCTTCATGTTGGACCACCAGAAATTCTGCTTCAAATCTTGGTTCATCTTGGTACTGCCGGGATGAATAGAAAATTTGGACATGTGAGCCCCATCAAGGATGACCCTTTTAATTTCTGGATCGATAGGAACCACAAGGCGTTTTCCAAACCAGATCACATCCTGGTTATCCTTCTGGAAACAAGTATACTTGGGATCCCCCTCTGCTAATTTCTGTTTGATGATTTGTAAGTCTTTGTCATTGCGTTGAGCAGTGACAATCCTATCATAAAGATTGGATTCCGCAGCTAAGGCATAAAGCTTTCCTTGCTGTACCACTTCTAAGTTGAGCCTTCTCATTTCTTGATATAATGGGTCACTAAGTGGCTCCAACTCTAGATGATTGCAGTGAACTTTGCGGCTAAGAGCATCCGCAACAACATTCACTTTTCCAGGGTGATAATGCACCTCTAGGTCATAATCCTTAATCAACTCAAGCCATCTTCGTTGCCTCATATTCAACTCTGACTAAGTAAAGATGCATTTGAGACTCTTGTGATCAATAAAGATATTACAATGATTACCCATCAGATAATGTCTCCATATCTTGAGAGCGTGGACAAAAACAACTAACTCAAGATCATGGGTAGGATAATTGATCTCATGAGGTCGAAGTGCTCGTGAAGCATAGGCAATGACTCGGCCTTCTTGCATAAGAATGCAACCGAGACCTGTGCCTGACGCGTCACAGAAAACTTCGAAAGGTTTAGAATTATCCGGTTGCACTAGCACTGGGGCTGAAGTCAAATGATGCCTCAATGTGTGAAAGGCTTTCTCACATGCTTCACTCCACATGAACTTCACTCCTTTCTTGAGCAGTTCGGTCATAGGTTTAGCGATTCTGGAGAAATCTGGAATGAATTAGCGGTAGTATCCCGCCAACCCTAAGAAACTGCGGATCTGATGTACGGACTTGGGTGGTTTCCAATCCATCACCTCTTGGACTTTGCTCGGATCTACGGAGATACCATCTTGGGAAATAGTGTGGCCCAAAAATTTCACACTATTCAACCAGAATTCACATTTGGAGAACTTAGCATAAAGCTTATGCTCTCGCAAACGTTGTAGGATAATTTGAAGATGTTTGGCATGCTCCTTCTCATTTTTGGAATAGATAAGGATATCATCGATAAAGACCGCTACGAATTATCGAGCTCCGTCATAAACACGGAGTTCATGAGGTACATGAAGTAGGCTGGGGCATTTGTGAGACCAAAGGACATCACTAAGAACTCGTAAAGACCATAACGAGTGGAGAAAGCAGTTTTAGGAATGTCACAAGGTCGAATTTTGATTTGATGATAACTAGAACGGAGATCGATCTTGGAGAAAACTTTGGCTCCAACCAATTGATAAAAAAGAATATCGATTCGGGGAAGAGGATATTTGTTCTTGACAGTTACTGCATTGAGCGGTCGATAATCCACACACAGCCTCAAGCTACCATCTTTTTTTTTTGACAAAGAGAGCAGGACAACCCCAAGGAGAAGATCTCGGGCGAATATAACCCTTATCTAACAACTCCTGGAGTTGGTTTTTCAGTTCGGCTAATTCCTTGGGAGGCATACGATAAGGTCATTTAGAAATGGGTGCAGTACCCGGTTGGAGTTCAATTACAAACTCAACATCTCTGTCTGGCGGCATACCAGGCAACTCATCAGGAAAGACATCCGGATACTCACACACTACTGGAATTTCATCAAGAGGGGAGATAATGGTCACATAGGCACAAGAGTCGGTACCGTCCTTGAAAGGTAGGTACAAGGTAGTGTGCCCGACCGTAGGTGAATTTATCTCTACAACCCTATCTGATACATCTAGAACCACCTTATGCTGGGTCATCCAATCCATACCCAAGATAACATCCATACCTGCCAAGCTTATGGCGATAAGGTTTGTTTGGAAAGATTTTACTACCTAATCCCAAACATACTCCACGGATTAAGATATCAGAGGTGATTTTGAAGTGATTTTCCCTCCCGGAGTAATTATCTTATAAGCGGAATTGGTATGACAACCCTTCAAACCCAATTTTCCTAAAAGTTTTTCACTTATGAAACTGTGGGTAGCTCCCAAATCAAATAAAATCTTAACAGGAGTATCGTTGATAGAGAATGTACCCGTGAGCACTGAAGCTCCCTCTGGAATGTCACTCATGGTGGTGAAGTTGAGCTTGCCTTGGCGTACTTGCACCATAGGCTTCTTAGCCGGAGTGGCAGGCTTGTTCCCTGCACCTTGATTCTGTGGGTTGGGCTTGACCTACTTGGGTTTGGGGCAATCGCTGATGTAATGCCCTGGTTGACCACAGTTGAAACAACGACGATCACCAATGTTGCGAGGAGGTGCATTAGGCTTTGGAGCCTGCTGTTGAGCATTTCGGAACTGTAAGTTCCCTGAGGGTTTGCCCTGGGATGGCTTCATCATCCAGCGTCTAGTTGAAGATTGCTGGAATGGGTTTGGAACATTCTTTTTCACAAAGCGAAACTTCTTGTTAGTTCCGCTACCCAGAGCAAAACCAGATGGCCTCTTCTTGTCCATTTGGGCCTTTTTCATGGCATCCTTTTGGGAGATAGCCTTGTTCACAAGCTCATGGAAATTTTCTGTCTCGAGCAGGTTCAGTCGCTCGTACAACTTGCCATCTAGCCCATCACGGAATCTTTCCATCTTTGCATCAGTGTCTACATGATGTCCACCATATTGGCACAAGCTGTTAAACTTCTAGGCGTAACGGTACACCGTATCAGATCCCTGCCTGAGAGCCAACAACTCCCTCATCTTTCTATCCATTAATCCCTTGGGGATGTGATGGCTTTTGAAGGCTTGCTTGAAATCATCCCAAGTTACAGCACGCCCTCGCTGCATCGACTTGAAATGATCCCACCACATTAAAGCTTCTCCTCGCAGTTGCAGAGCTGCGAAGTTGGCTTTGTTCTCCTCGGAGCAAGGCATCACAAAGGCAGAGAACTTTTCCTCGATGGCCTTGATTCAAGCCTCAGCTTCCAGGGGGTCTTCCGCCTTGGAAAAGGTCGGTGGCTTCATCCTGATGAACTGAGTGTACGTGGTGACCTGATTAGGCCCCTCATGATTGGCACCATGTGGCGGCCCACGGTTCATCTGCTGAGCGATCTGCTGCTGCGTCTCCAAGATCTGGCGTAGCACCTCGGTTTGCGTGGCCATGAAGGCCTCCGACGGTGTCATGGGCGGCGGTGGCGGCAAGTCACTGCTACCGCTCGCTCCGAACCCGTTGGGAGAGCTGCACATGGGTCCCACCATCTGAAATGCGAGCATTTATTAGACATATAGCCAAAATCTTACTCAGAAATGATGACAAGTGCAATCATGCATAACCATAGCTCATTTGCATTCATATGATGATGACAGCAACAGTCGAACGATATCATGTAACCAAAATAAGATTCATAGAATCATTCTTCAACATAGTTAGAAGATACGATAACTCAAGTGCCTTGAGCTAGCTTTCAATTTGCGGCAAATTTTCCCATTTCGCGCGTACGGAGAAGGTAACTTGCGAAAGATCACCAAGTCGTTTTAGCCACTGACCGGCACTCACCAAAAATGTCATAGTTCTCTCATTATTATGCAAAAATGCCTAGTGTTGGCGAGCGCGGTTACGGTAACACTCAACACACTTGGGTAAACAACTCGCACAAGGTCTCAATAACTCGGTTGAACCACATCAAACTCAAGTCGAAACACAAAGTTCTTAAGCATTCTTTATTACAACACGGTGGATAGGGGGTCCAAGGACACTACAATACTCAAGTCTGAAAACATCATGATACAACTGGGTTACAATGCAATCGCATTGCACGACGATATACTCCTAAGCTGACTACCACAATCATCCCGAAGGTGACACCTAGGAGCACATTTCTTCTTGATGTCGTTCACTGGCATCCTAGTTACCAACTGAAGCACCACTGTCCGTAGGTGAATCTGGTGGAGTCGGTAACAGCGGTCCAGCCTGGCTCGTCTGATCCAAACCAGACTGACCCTGCTGCTCCTCCAGATGTGCCTGCACTGGAGGTAGCAGTTGTAAGGCCACTATGGCCTGTAGGGCTGCAACCTGCACCTCGGCCTCCTCCACTTGCTGCTGCATATCGGAAATGTTTTGTAGCAGCGTCAACCTCTCAATCTCATAAGCATCAGCATTCTCCTCCAGGGTGTGAACTTCGGCCTCCAGATCTACAATCCTCTGCAGGCGATCGCCTCTCTCTAACTCTAACTAGAATCTCCTGGCGCGTAGACTGTCATTCTCCTGCTGCATTTGAGTGAGTGTAAAGTTCAGCTGCTGGTGAGCTGCTGATAGCTGCTGCCAATCATGCCTAGCTGCCTCCAAACGCTGCCTGATAATCGTTGCGGTGTTGTATTGCAGCCCCTGAAGTGTGAAAACGACGTTAAGACAACGGACCAGCGTCCGAGTGACATCCAGCGGCTCGGCTAACAACAGCAGCTCCGGTAGGTGATCCATATGATCCAGCCACGCCGGGTCGTGAGGACTCACAGCGGGAAACAACCCGAACGGAGAGAGAGCCACCACAGTAGGGTTGTGGTCACAGAAGTCCGTCAACACTCAGAGAGCGGCTGACTCGACGGTCTCGTGGGTAATAAAACCCTAGTAGACAAAGCTCAAGTCGAACCAGTCGGCGTGGTCCGAGTGTGGCAGCACAGTGACGATCACCCTACAACGGGGAACACCCAAGCGCTCGAACTCGAACACCTCGTAAGTCGGTGGAGTGGTGTAGCCAGCGGCACTGAGTGCTTCCCACGCAAGGCGTGGAAAACCCTCCCAATGCAACCCGTTGGTACGGATCGTACCGTCAGCGTCGAACTCGTGAAACACGGGGAAAGCCATCTGTACAAAAATGTAACACATGTCAGGTCTCAAGGAGAACGGCATGTCAAATGGTGAAGTTCTAGCAGCTGTGAATAAAAATTCATAACCAAAAATCCAGAACCCTATAAATATCCCCCAGTTTTTTCGGCTACTACAATGGTTCTTTTACCCACCTTTGGTATTCAAAGGTTGAGCTAGATAAAAGGAAACAAGGTGGAAGGTTGCAAGGTCTAAGTGCTGATTTGTAAGAAGAAAACAACAAGGCTTAGGTTCCCTTAGAAAGGTGCAACACAAGGTTGAGAGGAGCTATGATCGAAAATCTTTGTGAGCAGGAACTAGATTAGATTGGGAGCAACTTTTGTTTAACACACCTAGTTAGTTACTTCCAAAAGCATGGTATACGAACATAACGGACAAGCTTTTACAAAATTTGGAAGCATACACCTATGCATGAGAGATGATCTAGTTTAGAATCACATACTAGCAAGGCTTCCTTAGAGAGCATACAAGTATTGTCTTGGATCATTTTAGTTGCTTCGATTTTTAATTTGCATGCAAGACGTCCTATTCGACCTCACATGACCATCCAGCCAAAAATCGAAGTTAGTGCCGGTGGCAAGGCTTTTACTCGTCTCTCCCTATAATATCTAGTCGAAAGCTACACGATACTCACCTAGCGACTAACGAAGCGTTGTTATGTACCTGCAGAAAATGAACCTTCCGTGACAACACGTCACGGAAGCGTCCACATACATTGTCGTTCACTATAGAAACGACATCCATGCGTTAAGCCACTGCATGGACAACGTACAACCTCGGACACCCTCCATTTGAATGGGGTGTATCCTTGCCTCGCATACTCGACATGCGGAATGCTCACATATGAAACACGTGGCGACACACAACTTACAACCAGACGTGAGATGGGATCCGTGGAATGGATCACTCCATCAACCCTCGCAATTCCCGTGATGCGGCACAGCACATGTATAAAACACGTGGCTCTTCTAGTTTGGTTGTGCAAGAAAGTAAGTCTGACATAAATAAATGTGCTGGAAGTTAGCAAAATAAACCATAGGTTAATAAGCCACCTGAAAGAAACCAAAAATTCCCTCTAGGGCCTCTCGGTCTAGTTTATCCTTAACGGACCAACGTGTTTTGGAAAATCAAACCGTCTTGGCAAATTTTATTCAAAAACCAGTGATTAAGGTTACTAATTAATCTCTGGTGCATATAATTGCTCTGATGCCAACTGTGACAACCCGCCCAGGAAAATACCGTACTATCGCCTAAACCAATCCACTTTGGTCATTAAGCAATAATAAAGTATCATCCTGTCGTTAGTCGCCGTGTTAACGCCCGGTAAATCAGTTAAATAGCAACAAGGATCAACATATATGCATTAAAACTCACTTGAAGGCGAGTCCAGAGATACAACATAAATACAGTAGAAATTTACCCCGAGGGGTTTAATTATTACAAACAGAAGTTTTTGACATCACAACATAGTTCAGAGTTTTCGAAACAGCGGAATTTTAAGCTAACAGAAGTGAGCACACAATGGGAGGCCAGCCATGATGCCTTCAGTCGTCATCCTCTATCCACTCTAGCTCCCAGCCGGGCGGAATCTCTCTGGCCACACCTCACCGAAAGCATTACCTGGATCAACATATTATAACAAGGCTGAGTATACTAATACTTAGCAAGACTTACCTGTCCGTGATAACTACTTCACCAACTCTAGACATGAAAGGCTTTTTGGCCACTGGGTTTCTTTTGCTGAAAAGTAACAAAGAGTATGTCCTTACTTTCAAGATTTTAGCACAAGTTCTAGTGGGTTTAAGCTTTACTAAATTGGCCATCTAGCACAGACAAGGTTGTACCATGCAATTAATCAAGCATAATATTCATCAACTTCCATCATTAGGGATCTCATGGCTAGTGGAGTAAGTAGTCTCAGATAACGGTGAGAGGCCGACAATCGATTGATTCAAAACCTTGCAAGATAGACCTAAACACACGGTGGGATGCCCCCGCGAGGACAACCACCAAACGGTTCCCAAAAATCCTCGGGTCGGGAAAAAAGCCAGAGTCTTTGGTGCAGGCTATCCGGCATACCCCGCGAGACACCCGGACTCACCACACACCACCGGTAGCTAGCCGTGAGGCACATCCCAAGAGTAGTGACAGTTTAATCCCTAACCGTCTCATTAAGGTACTAGGCTTACCGGTCCCATTCCCGACAAGTGCTTAGTACATTCAAACACTTAACCCACGGTAGCCATTGGACCGGAGTCCACATCCCATGCTCTTACCACATGAGCAGTCCATTTAGGGTGATCTTATGATTCCTATCTAGGAACCTATTCTCACGAATGACATCATCACCCGACTTGTAACGGTCCTATAGCTTGGCAGCTATCGACCTATCATACTAGTAAGGACACAGGTACCTAGGGATCATGGATCTAAGGTTCCATATAACTCCTGAACTTAAATGCACAAGCATCCATAGATAATTGTATAACAAAATTTGAAAACTGGGTTAGATGCACCGGGGCTTGCCTTTGTCAGCAAGGTTAGCCTGAGCACCCTCGGTGTCATCGAGTACTTCCACGTACTGCAGCGCAGCTTCCGCTTCTCCTTCCTCGGCTTCCGGGATGAGCGAGTAGTCACCGTCAGGAAGATCTACACGGAATGCAATGCAGGGTTCAGGTGATGTGATAATTTATTTATCTTATCCAACTCTTGTTGGCCATATTCACCTTAAAAAAATTATTTATTAATTTCTTTTTATGAAGATTATTATTGATATGTGTTTTATTCTTTTATTACACACTTTAATTAATGCTTCCTTTTATAATTGTTATTTCATGTGAAGGTTTAATACTTTTACCCCTCACTAGTAAAGGTGTGTACAACATACTTATTTATAATTTAATTCTTCAACAGCAAGGGTGTAATCTTAACTTTTAATTAAGTTTGATAACACTACACAAAAAGAGTAAAAGAATTAAAGGCATTTTCCTAATTTAATCAAAACATTAATCTATAAAAGGCCTCTAAAGCTTTTATTTCACAATAAATCATTGAAAATTCAGTGGAGGGCTTCTTAAGCATCATAACATATATATTGAACCACTGAACACTCATGCAAGGCTTGGAAGGCTAGAAAATTAATTACTTTGAAAATAACAAAATCTAGCTAGCAATTCAAGTTAAATGCATACAAAAATAAATAAGCATCAAAATTCTCCAAACTTTCTCATGCATGCTTTCTGGTCCTAAGCCATCCTAGAAAACCAGCAAGCACACCTAGAACCACTACTGATCTTGCTTTATTAAATCACGAAGGAAAACATGCACATATTAAGAATAAATACTTCTTATCAATCAAAAATTGTGATTAATTCACCAGGGGTGTATCTTGGCATAACAAGATAACATGCACAAGTTGGGCACAAAAACATAAATATGTTTAGCTACAAAAATCATCTAGGCAGAATCCCCATAAAAGGAAATATATTTATATAAAAACGATTTACATCATAACTTTGTGCAATTTTTGGCACAGGAGCTCGTCATAACATAACAAACAACATATCCAAAAATTAGCTACAGAGGACTTGTAGATTTGGAGATATTTTTCACATCTCTATTTTTCATGGAAAAATTACCAAGAAACAGCTCAGGAAAAATAACAAAAGTTGTAGGATTTTTCACAACGAATCCAACAAAATTGAGTTTGCATTTTTATGAATTTTCTACGATTTTCTACGCATTTTACAAGATTCAGCAATTCACAACTACTATTGAAGATTCACTTTGCACCGGGGCCCCTAGAACTTTCTAATGTCTCACAGATATGCCCTCGGTTCGCGGATTAGACCCTGGAAAGAAATGGGGCCAAGCAATTGTGTCCCTAGACCCAAGGGGCGGCGGGCTCGCCGGAATCCGGCGGCACCGGCGGTGCCCTTGATGGGAGAAGTGGAGGGAGGGGGTGTGGGGCTCACCACGGACCGGTTCACGGCCAAAGAAGGGAGCGGGGCGGCTCCGGCGAGGAGGCTCGGCGGCGCCGATCGGCGCCGACCGACCGCTGGAGCATGCGCTCCGGCGACTGGGCGACGCGGGTGGGTCGATGCACGGGTCGGGGGTGTCGAGTACGTGCTAGGGAAGGTGTCAAGTGGCTCGCACGGCGCCGGGGACGAGCGGAACAGAGGTTGTGGCGCTGGCTTCTAATGGCGGCCGACGACGAACAGTGGGGGGAACGACGGCTTGAGTGCGTGCGGTCGGACCGGCCTTTATAGGCGAGGCCTTCCCCGGTGACGTCGCCGTGACGCCGGAGATGCTGTCGTAGTACGGCCTCCTTGGCCGGTGTGCGTACGGCGGGGTGCCGCCGACGGACCGGCGGCCGTGGCGAGCCCCCGGCCGTACGGCGAGGCGCACGACGCGAGGCCCGCGAGGACTCCTAGGAGCCTCGGGGTGCGGCGCTCGGAGGAGTGCACGCCTCGACCGGCGCGCGGCTCGGGGCGTCGCGTGGCGCGGACGGCGAGGGGCGGCGACGCGCGGCCGGCGACGCGCGGCGCACGGCGCGCGCGCGGCGGCGCGGCGCGACGGCGTCCTGACCAAAACATTTTGCTGAGCACTTGTTAGAAAACGAAAAACTCAATTTTTTATGAATAGAACTGTACTAAACTTTGAATACGAAAGTTGTAGATCTAGCTATCCTCTACCACTTTAAAAAAGACTATATGGGGTTTTTCTCAATAGAATTTGCAGGAAAATGTTGCCAACTTTGAATGTCACTCAATTGCCATGAACAAGACATACTGAACTTTGAGCAAATTTTTCATGCTTTTCCACTCAAAATTTGAAATGCCAATCTACATGAAAGTTATGTCCCTCAGCAAGCTGGAAAACTTTCATAAAGGTAGATTTTGAAGTGTTTAGGAGTTCCGAAAGACATCTAGGGTTACTAGGGTTTGACCAAGTCTTTGACCATGGGTTGGCCCCACATGTGTGTCCACTAGATCAAAGGTATCATTAGAGATGGTTGGTGAGTTTTTCGAGGTGAGGACCCAGGTTGACCGTGATTTGACCACTGTCAGCCGGGTTGACTGACGATTAGGGTTAATTAAAAACCTGGGGCGTCACACTTCTGCGTTCTGGAACCTGCACCCGAGCTGATGCAGATCTCTGAGTATAAAATAGATCTAGTGCAATGGAAAGGTTAGTAAGAAGATGAATTGAGGATACAACAACTTGGACTCCTTCCAAACACGTCCCTAGAGAGATCAAAGACAAACCATAGATGAACAAGTAGGAACAAGCTAAAACCGAGCTAGCAAGAGATATATATGAAATTAAAGCACAAGAGACATGATTTATCCCGTGGTTCAGCTCGCCACAAAGGCTTGCCTACATCCACGTTGTTGAGGTAAGCCACAAAGGCTATGGGATCTCTTTCAGTCCACTTCTCTCTCACACTTATTACCAAAGCAATAGATGGAGGGTTCAACTAAGCACAAAGGGGTAATACAAACTTCTTGGAGCTTCCACACAAAGATTGGAGAGCTTCCACTCAACCTCTAGCCGTCTAAGAGCAACGCTCCATGAGTAATAGATCCACCAAGTAGGCTAGGGTTTCACCAAGTGCACAAGAACACAAGAGGGGGAATCCCTATCTCAATCTCACAAGGAATCACCCAATCCTTCAATGAAGTGCTTGGATTTGAAATGGAGTAAGTGGGATTCAATGCAAGAGCGAGAGAGAGAGAGAGAGAAAGAGCTCGGGGCAGTTTGCAGCAGTGGGAAAGCAGAAGGTGACCGTTAGGTCGCGGGAGAGAATAAATACTCCTCAGATCTGAGCTGCAATGGCTATAAATGAAAATGTAGAACCTCTGCGTTTAAACGTAGAACTTCTGCGTTCTGGAACGACTGACAGAACACAACATTCTAAAACTGACAAACGCAGAACTTTTGTGAAAATTCGCAGACCTTCTGCATTATGCAGGAAAAGAACAGTAGGATGACAGAACTTTTGTGGCTGGGTTGAAGATTGTTGGAAGAGGTTTTTATGCAACTGGTTTCACCCAACCCACTATTGGAATCCCCCTTGATAGTACGACTTGTCCTAAACTCAATTTCAAAATATAAAATGAATTAAACTCAACTTGAATCAAAGAAAACCTTCTCTTTTTAAATAGGGTCTCCATTTTCTCTTTTGCACCTATGGTAGAGTAGTAACCTGTCACATACACTCAAAAGCTCATTAGTCCTCTAATTGTGTGGTCAATATCACCAAAACCCACTTAGGGCTTGATTGCACTTACAATCTCCCCCTTTTTAGTAGATGTTGACAACCCAATTAAAGCTTACATTTAATTGAAAAGATTGAGCTTTTGATGAAAAGAATACTAGTGTCCCCCTCAATAAATGCATTTCACATTTTGAATAGAGATGAAATGTATCAACACATGTTTGCATATATTGAGAGTAAGTGAAAACAAGATACCATGTATTCGTTTCATCGTGGGGTGCAAAAGAACTGTGTTAACATACAAGTCGTGATGCATATGACAGATAGAATGAATCAGAGAGTCAGCTGTATCCAGACTGCAGAACCTCTGTGAAAATATGCAGAACCTCTGCAACGCAGAACCTCTGCAAAAATTCGCAGAACCTCTGCATTCTGGAACACAACAACTCCAACAATCATCACAGGCAGGCAAAGATTAACAACAATAGACTAGCAAATAACAGAATCTAGATTATAAATAAATAGGACATGCTCATCTAGTCCTATTACATCACATCACACATTTTTTTTAAAAAAGTTTTCAATCCCATAAAGATGTCGACAACAATCCATCATGGCTTTGCCAATAGAGGCAAGGCCAAATATTTACAAAGCAGATTAGATATTAAGTTTAGAGAGGTGTTGTCACTCTCACATCTCAAGAAAACAAAAGATAGAGCCAGCAACCAGCAACCAACAACATAGGTTCTTCTTAGAGAATGCATCTCAATCTTTCTTTACTCTCTCCCTTTTTCAACAGATAGCAAAAAGGAAAGAAAAAGGAAAGAGAGGAATGGAAAACTTGAACCTGGATAGCTGCTTCACTCATCCTTGCTCCATCCAGTCTCTGCGTTAGACACGTGTACAACAGTGTCGTCTTCCTCAGTCTTAGAGTCAGAGGTGGCATCCTTGCCATGTGGCTTAGGGATCTTGGAGCTGAGGGTTTTCCTTGTGACAATTTTGGGGCCCTTGGTAGAACGCATCCGAGCAATGAGGGGCTCGTCATCTTCAGGCATATCCTGATGCTCTTCTTCCTCACTAGTGGTGCTATCAACAAAGAAAGAGGGAGGAGGAATAGGAGCTGGTGCAGCAAAGCCAGCATGGTTCAACAGCTTGTTTACACCTTTTCTTGTCTCATACACTTGAGTGGCTGTGTACCTACACACTTAGAAGAGGTCCCACACCATTGCTCTCAATTTCTTGCTCTTAGACCTTTCCTTGCTGCTGCTAGGATCAACTTCAGAAGAGTGGACAACAGGTGTGGATTCTTCATGGAGAGACTTGAGCACATTTTTCTTTTGCTTGTAGCTCTAGGAGGCTAATTGATAATATTTATGAACATAGTCCTTTGGAAATCTTAGACCACTAACCATCTCAATGACATACATCATGTATGGGGCATACAGAAAGTTGTTTCTTCCATCATCCAAGGTGGTTATGAGTCCAAACCAGATGTATTTGCTGACAGAGAAGGGCTTGCTGCCTGGCATCATCCTCTTCAACAGATTTACAACATATTTCCTAAGGGAAGTAGCATCACTATCACCCTTTGGGTTGATTGTTTCTCTCAACAGGTTGTTAAGTGCATAGTAGATTGGTTTTAGCCCAACTGTCATTCTGCCTGCAAGCTCTTCACACTCAAACAACTCAGGCACATTTTTTCCTTTCATGTAATTCTCAAAGATGATGTTTTCAACCATCTTGTCTTCCTCACCAAACCCCAGCAGCCTAGCAAAAGTAGTGAAATCCACTTTGTAATGAACTCCTTCTGTCATCCAATGGATGATATCAACTCTGTCCTCATAGTGAAATGTAGCATGAAACTGTCCAATGATTTCAATATTCCAGTCATAGCTAAAACCCATGATGTCCCTCATTCCATGCTCATCAACAATTCTCAGCACTTCATCTGACACAGGGAGCCTTTTCCTCTCAAGATGCTCCCAATCAATCCATTTCATCACTAAGATCTTGCCTTTCTTTTTAATGACAGAGTTGTAGAAATCATAATGGAAGGGAGACCAAAATCTATAATCAATTGCGGCACATCTAGCATGCAGGTAAGGATTTTCCTCTCTAACTATCTTGACTTGTACTCCCAATCCATCATAGGTTTCATGATGAATCTGATATGCATGATCATATTTGGTAGGAGCTCTCTTGGTTGGGTTACCTCTGAAGGATTTGATGTGGTTGTTGTCAATCTCACCAAGCCTAGGTGGGGACTCAATTTCAATTGGAATTGTCTTGCCTTCTGTCCCACCATCATCCTTCACTAGATTTGCAGCGCTGCAACTGCCTCGGCCACTGATAGGCCCAGTAGATCCTCTTCCTCTCTTTGGTGTTGCTTTTCTGGCATCTGGCCTTCTTCCATAGACGATCCTGGTGGCTAGCTCAAAGGCTTCTCCCCTTTCAGTGACCTCAAATGGCATGGACCTCTTGTCCTTCTTCTTTGGACTGCTCGGATCCATCTAGAGATAAAGGGATAGATGATGAGTATCTAGTGCAAAATGAGATGACAACAATTTGAACTTTAAATCGAAGACACAACGATTGTCCCTCCAGAATGCAGAACTTCTGCAGAAAAATGCAGAACTTCTACGTTCTGCAGAGACATGGCTGTAGAGTTCGATTCAATTTTCAACTAAGCTCTATCCCAAAATGTACCATAACATCAATACTAGAAGACATTGAGAAGCATATCTACTCTGAAAATTGAGCCTAGGACTGATTAGAATTTCAGATCGGGTTGGATTGGGGTTCACCTCAGATCTGCCCGGGAGAGATGAGAACTTGTCCGAGGTGCAACAGGAGCTCGCCCAGAGATGCTCCTGGGTCACTTGCGTGGCCCAACAGATAAGAGGAACAGATCTTGGTGGTTCACCCGTGAGGCTCTCCCTCCATCTTCGTCTCCTTGCATGGGAGGATTCGGAACGACTTGGCTGGAGGGCGACAAGGAAAGAACCACTATTGGAGGTTGACCTTGCTGACGACGAGGCATGACGGCAAGAGCAGGAGCGGTGGCAAGCAGAGGGAGAGAGAGGGTGAGTCGAGCAGAGGAGTAACTGTGGTGAAAAAATGGATGTGGGCGGTTGATGCGAGTTACTACGGTGAGAGGGGTGAAAGGATAAGAATTTGAGTGGGATATTCCTTTATTTCTTGACTGAACTGCTGACGCCTTGACTGCTGTCTAACTGAATGGATTTGGCACTGATAGATAAAAATGCAGAACCTCTGCAGAAAAAAGCAGAACCTTTGCGAATTGGAGAACAGAGATAGAGAGCTACCAGAAGCAAACACATAACTATAACCACTAGAAGCAAGTTGGGATATAAAATAGTTTTTGAAACACTTTAATAAAAAAATTTTTCAAAAGGATTTTCAGCAAAGACAAGACATTGAAGGCATGCTAGAGATCAAGCCACGCAATGAGAATCAAGAATATTTAGCTCATTTCGTAAACTTCAAAACCTTGTCTCATCGAGGGCTTGGTGAAGATATTGTCTAGTTGTTTTTTGGTGCTCACATGACTTAGAGTGATATCTCCTTTGATTTCGTGGTCTCTCAAAAGTGATGACGGATGTCTATATGTTTTGTACGAGAATGGCTCACGGGGTTGTTTGCAAGCTTTATGGCATTTTCGTTGTCACACAAAAGTGGGATATGGGTAAAGTGACATCCGTAATCTTTTAAGGTTTGCTTCATCCAAAGTAGTTGAGCACAACAAGCGCCGACTGCAACATACTCGGCCTTGGTGGTGGAAAGGGCTATTGAGTTTTGCTTTTTAGAACTCCAAGACACTAGAGACCTACCAAGGAATTGGCAAGTGCCTGATGTACTCTTTCTATCTACCTTGCAACCGGCATAATTGGAGTCCGAATAGCCAAGTAGATTGAAAGTGGAGCCCTTAGGATACCACAAGCCAAGGTTAGGGGTATGCACTAGATATCTCAAGATTCTCTTTACGGCCATAAGATGGCACTCTTTCGGGTTAGCTTGAAATCTAGCACACATGCACACACTAAGCATAATATCTGACCTAGATGCACATAAATATAGAAGAGAACCGATCATGGAGCGATATACCTTTTGGTCCACGAATTTCCCTTCTTCATTGAGATCCAAGTGTCCATTGGTAGGCATTGAAGTCTTGATGGGCTTGGCTTTGTCCATGTCAAACTTCTTGAGCATATCTCTTGTGTACTTGGTTTGACATATGAATGTCCCTTCCTTTGCTTGTTTGATTTGAAATCCAAGAAAGAACTTGTGCTCACCCATCATGGACATCTCAAACCCCTTTGTCATCACCCTACTAAATTCTTCACAAAAAGTTTCATTAGTACTATGAAATATTATGTCATCGACATATATTTGGCACACAAAAATATGACCATCAACTTTTCTAGTAAAGAGAGTAGCGTCGGCTTTGCCTATCTCAAAGCCTTGCTTGAGCCAGAATTCCTCAAGGCATTCATACCATGCTCTTGGTGATTGCTTTAGCCCATAGAGCACCTTACGAAGTCTGTAGACATGATTAGGACGCTTGGGATCTTCAAAACCCGGTGGTTGCTCCACATAGACTACTTCGGAGAGTGGTCCATTAAGAAATGCGCTCTTGACATCCATTTGATATAGCTTGAAGTCATGATGGGCAGCAAAAGCAAGTAGGAAACAAATTGCTTTAATTCTTGCTACTGGTGCATATGTTTCTCCAAAGTCTAGCCCTTCAACTTGAGTGTACCCTTGAGCAACCAATCTTGCTTTGTTTCTAATGACAATGCCAAACTCATCTTGCTTGTTTCGAAAGACCCACGTGGTGCCAATGATATTTGTGTTGGGTCTTTTCACCAACTCCTACACTTGATTTCTTTAAAAGTTGTTCAACTCTTCTTACATAGCCATCACCCAATCCGGATCCTCGAGGGTTTGTTCTACCTTGATAGGTTCAAGAGAGGAAACAAACGAGTAAAATGCACAAAATTTTTTGAGACGAGATCGTGTTGTTACCCCTCTCCTTATGCTCCTAAGAATATTGTCAACGGGGTGGTCCCATTGTGTAGTTTGATGTACACGAGGATGTGATGGCCCAAGAGGTTGGTGTAGGGGTTGATCTTGATCATGATCATCAGCTTGAGGCTCTGAAGAATCTTCAAGAACAGCCTCTGGCTAATTATCTTCCTGGTTCTCACTGCTGACTGGAGCTGAGTTCCCAAACGCAGAACCTCTGCGTTTTTGCAGAACCTCTGCATCCTGCACATCTGCAGAACTAGTAACCTCAGGCCCTTTGAGTGGTGTTGAAGATAGGAGTTGTTCTTCATCTTCCTCTTGTTCTTCAACTGGTCTAACATCACATATGGCCATATGCTTGATTGCTTCACAAGGTGGCTTCTCCTTTCCTACAACATTCATATCAACTTGCTCCACTTGAGAGCCATTAGATTCATCAAAGGTCGCGTCTACCGTGACTTCAATCCTTTCAGAGGTTAGATCGAAGACTCGATAGGCATGCTTGTTAGGACCAAATCCAAAAAGAAAACCTTCATCAACCTTTGGTGCAAACTTAGAGCTTCGGGGCTTTTTGTTTAGAATGAAACACTTGCACCCAAACACTCTAAAGTAGGACACCTTAGGATTTTTACCGGTGATAAGCTCATATGAAGTTTTCTTGTGGAACTTGTGAAGATAGAGGCGGTTGATGGCATAGCAAGCCATGTTGATTGCTTTGGCCCAAAAGATGTCTTGATTCTTGTATTCATCCAACATGGTTCTTTCCATCTCAATGAGTGTACAATTCTTCCTTTCAACCACCCCATTTTGTTGAGGGGTATATGGAGCTGAAAATTCATGCTTGATGCCCTATTCATCAAGAAATTCTTCAACGTTGGTGTTGCAGAATTCGGAGCCATTGTCACTTCTCACTTTCTTGATGGGTAGCCCGAACTCCCTTTGTGCTCTTCTAATGAAGGTCTTCACCTTCCCTTGTACTTCACCCTTGTCAAACACAAAGAACACCCATGTGAAGTGAGAAAAATCATCAACAATAACCAAGCCATATTTGTTACCACCAATGCTTATGTAGGCCACCGGTCCAAATAGATCCATGTGAATGAGCTCTAATGGGCTTGATTTAGTGATGATGCTATTTGGTGGGTGAGGTGCTCCTACTTGCTTTCCAGCTTGACATGCTTTGCAAATCCTATCTTTCTCAAAATGAACATTAGTTAGTCCAAGGATGTGCTCATCTTTTAGGAGTTTGGCCAAGTTCCTCATGCCAACATGGGCTAGTTGGCGATGCCATAGCCAACCCATGCTAGATTTTGCCACTAAACAAGTCTTAGGAGAGACTTTACTTTTGTTGAGATCAACTAGGTAAAGCCTTCCCTTCAAGCAACCCGTAAGGACAATAGAGGAATCCTCCCTCCTTATGATGGACACACCCTTATCCAAAAAGTGACAATCAAAACCAATCTTACTAAGTTGTGAAACCGATAATAGATTGTAACCCAACGGATCAACATGAAGAACATTAGCAATTGAATATTTTTGAGAGATAGGAATATCACCAACACCGATGACTTCTCCTTTAGTGTCACCTCCATATGCAATTGTTTCTCGTGGCCCTTCCATATGGAGATAACTTGAGAACATACTCTTTTCTCCGGACATATGATGTGTACAACCGCTATCAAGCACCCAACTTGACCCACCGGAGGAGTATGCCTACAAAACACATTTAGTTCCTTCTTATAGGTCCCCAATATGACTTGGGGCCTTCCACGTTAGCAACCAAAACCTTGGGGACCCATAGAGATCTTTTCACATATATGTTAGACTGATTTCCAACATACGTGGCAACAACTTTACCAAGGTTGTTGCGTCTCAACACATAGCTAGGAGGAATATTGGTGGATGCATGAGTCTTGTTCTTGTGAGCAAACTTGTTCCACTTAGGTATGATAGGATGTTTCTCAACCTGCAAACAAGTGTTAGAGGCCTTGGGAACATATGTTGGTTGATCTTGAGCCTTCTTCTTGGTTCTGTCCATGCAAACCACAGAACTTCCGTGTTTGAATTGCGGAACCTCTGCGTTCTGGGCGTCGGCCTTCCAGACTGTAGAACATCTGCGTTCAGAATGTGAAACTTCTGCGTTCTGGGCAAACAGAAGATACTCATCTTCATTTAGCTCCCCCTTGCTCAAAACCTGATGCACTCTTGGCCCTTGATGATGTCCCTTTGGCCGGTCTTGCCACCCTTGATATGACCAAGACCATCCTTGTTTCCGGGCATTTTACCTTGCTTGTATTGGACCTTCTCTTGCTTGTTTTCTTTACTCATGCACCCACTAGCTATAATTGTGTTGAGCCTAGCAATTTCCTTTTTCATAGCCTCCATGTTAGCAAGATTAGTAGCATCGCATCAAAATCAACATTGTGACATCTTTCACAACCCTTTCTAGTAGAAGCACTAGAGTCACCCTTTGTCTTCAAAGGATGTGAGGTGCTACTCCAAAGGAGACTATATTGCTCCTCAAGCTCTTCATTCATCGACTTGAGAGAATTACATTGAACTTGAGAGGCAGCAAGGTCTTCTTTTAGAGTAGCAATGATACCCTCTGCTTGATCAACTTCCAAGCGCAAGGCCTCAAGCTCACTTCTCTCTGAGACAAGCATGTCTTGAGTTTTCTCTAGTTCTTCTACCATCTTGGCCATGAAAGCTCTAGATTTTCTATCCATTTTGCTAACAAAGTCATTTATTTCTTCATCACTAGATACATCATTAGAGTCTATGTCTGAGGTATCACTAGGTGGAGGAGGGGATTTTGATTTTGATTTTACCTTCTCACCCTTAGCCATGAGACAATGAATGGTTGTGCCCTCTTCATCATCGGTCAAGTTTGTGAATAGCTTTTTGATGGCAACGGTTGCAACTTTCTTATCCTCTCCATCACTAGAGTCTTCATCACCGGAGTTCCGTTCATGACCAATATGGGCTTCTCCACCATAGTTCTTCGTCCTCTTGTGATGTATCTTTTGATCTTTCTTGTTGTGCATTTTATTCTTGTTGTTCTTATCATACTTGCCCTCTTTCTTCTCATTAGGGCAATCCGCAATAAAGTGCTTTGTGCTTCCACAATTGTGGCAAGTTCTCTTTTTCTTGTTGGGGAACCTTCTCTTGGTGAACTTGTAGCCTTGCTTTTCAAGCCTCTTTTATATGTCTTCAAGAACAAATCCATATCCCCAATCTCAATATGAGGACCTTCATCCACATCTTCACTTGAGCCACTTGTGGAGCTCTCTACTTCAACCTTCTTTGATTTTGACTTGGAGGGCTTGGATGAAGTAGAGGGCTTGCTTGACTTGTAGGCTTGGAGAGCAACATCTTTGATTTTCAAGTTGTTCATCTTAGCCTCTAGCTCTCCAAACTTCCTCCTTTGTTGTATTTCCATGTCCATGAGCTCATGTGTGAGAATCCTCTCAAGAACATCATTTGGTGAGAATTCCTCAAATTCTTTCTTCTCTCTAATCAAGGTGACTAGAGTAGGGTTCCTTGGAGCAAATGCCTCCAACATCACCTTCACCACATAGTGATCATCTAACTCTTCACCACCCAAGCCTCTTATTTTACCAACTATTACCAAACATGTCTTGAGGCCCTTCACTTCCATTATAGAGAACCGGTTGAGTTGAACCATCAAGATGCTTATCTTGCACTTCTTCAATTTGTCAACACCCTCATGAGCAATAAGGAGAGTGCTCCATACCCCCTTAGCAATCTCCAAGTTACTCACTCTATTGTACTCTTGTGGACTCAATGCACTTAGGAGAATGCTTGTGGCTTGTGCATTTCTTCTTATGTTGCGGCAATCACGTGTTGTAAGCTTCTCATAGTATTCGGGATCATCAAAACCAACACACACAACATTCCACAACTCCAAGTTTAAGCCGGTTAGATATGCCTTCATCAAGTGCTTCCACTTGGCAAAGTTGGTCCCATCAAATTGGGGAAATTTGCCAATGGGAATGGTGAAGTTATCCTTAGAAGAGGTATTCAATGAATCATAGTTAAAGGATACGCTTCCATAAGCCTTCTTGGGCTTAGGATTGGCCTTGAGGGATCTCTTGGGTATTCTTGTCCCATAGTACTCATCATCTCCATCTCCATTCTCACTAGACGACGATGAGGATGAAGATGATGGTGGCGGTGATGTCTTCTTCTTCTTCTTCTTCTTCTTCTTCTTCTTCTTCTTCTTCTTCTTCTTCTTCTTCTTCTTCTTCTTCTTCTTCTTCTTCTTCTTCTTCTTCTTCTTCTTCCTCCTCCTCCTCCTCCTCCTCCTCCTCCTCCTCCTCCTACTCCTCCTCCTCTTCTTTCTTCTTCTCTTTCGTTTTCTTTTCTTTCTTGCAGCCATCCTCCATAACCTTATTAAGCTTGTCGAGCTTCTCACGAGTACAGGTAGAATCCACTTCTACCTCGGGAATGAAAGGACCTTGTGATGCCTAGACGGGGGGGGGGGGGGTGAATAGGATCACTTCAAATTTCTGAAACAAAAGCAGCGGATTAAAAACCCCTGTCGGTACTACCGACGTGGTGCCGGTTCTACCGACGGGGTCGGTACTACCGGTACCAGGTCGGTACTACCGACAGGCAGAAATAACTTAAAACGAAATTTGAATTTTGTGCGGTTTCTAGCAATTCTACTTGAATCAAAGTTTAAGTTTAGATGCTAAGAACCACCTGCAACCACAGAAACAAGTTGGATAGCAACCAAATGATAGATCGGGCTAAAACAAGTTCTAGGGTTAGTTAGAAACGAAGAAATTCAAGCAAGCAAGAGAGACACAGGATTTAATCCGAAGTTCACACCCACAAAGGATGCTACGTCTCCGTTGAGGATCCCACAAAGGGAGGGCTATCACCAAGAGCCTCTTTTCCTCTTCCAACCCCCACAAAGGAAGATTGGTGCTCACTAAGATTTCTCCACGAAGGAGAGGGCAATACAAACGATCCCGGGTGCACCACACCAAGAGGGCACTCGCGGGCGACGCCTAACCGTCTAGAAGCAAGCTTCAAGAGTAACAAATGCAAAACAACAACCCGGAGATGCTTCAAGTGCTCTTGAGAAGGGGAAGAACAAAGGGGCTCTCAAAGCTTGGTCACACTTCACTAGAAATCACCTCTCTTCTCAAAACCTAGCTCAAGGGAACCAAGGATTAGCTCTAGAGGAGAGGGGAGAGGTGGAGTGAATGCTCAAGGAAGTGTTTGTCCCGTGGTTGGTCAGCAATGAGTGAGGAGGGAGAAGAGGGGTTAAATACTAGGTGCTGAAAACTAGCCGTTACTGTGCAAAGACGTGTAACCCCGGTACTACCGACACGGTGTCGGTACTACCGAGGGGGGCTTTTTCTGAACAAAAACAGTACGGACACCAGTAGTACCGACACAGGGTCGGTAGTACCGGCCCCCTGGCTAAAACACGCCAGAGAACGCATATCGGTATACCGGCCCTGCGCCGGTACTACCGAGGGGCGGTGGTCGGTAGTACCGACATGGTGTTGGTACAACCGGCCCAGCCTGAGATTTTGAGGAAAGAAAAGCATATGTGCACGTGTCAACTCTCAACTCTTCTCACTTACTTGGATTACCTTCTAGAGCACTTTTAGCATCTCTTGGCTATCGAATTGCATCCCCCTTTATAGTACGGTGTTTCCTATACTCAAATTCAAAAGAAAAAGTAAATTAAGCCTTGATTCGAGTAGAAAGCATCGACTTGAAATTGGGGGCCTTCCTTTGATCAACCATAAGAGTTTTATTCATTTAAGACCTGCACACATCTTGTCAAAGCATTAAATACCACAAATCGTGCTTGTCATTATCACCAAAATAATTAGGGGCCAAGATGCACTTTCAATCTCCCCCTTTTTGGTGATTGATGACAACCACAATTTGTTTATAAAAAAAGATGTGTGTATTTGACGAATTTGAAAATGAAACTCCCCCTAAATTTGTGCTTCAACTTTTATGAAGGCCTCAAATGCCCATCACACATTTAGAAGATTTTTCACTCTCAAATTACATACACAAGTGCATGAGTGTGATATATAAACCGTGATGCATATGTCATGGTATACAAAACAATAAGAGTGAGAAATAACAAGCGTCACAAATAGATAACCAAGGCTCCTCACATCACAAGCACAACTTAAGTCTTACAAAATTAAATGAGTTCTAAGTTCTTAAGTTCTTCAACAAGCATTACACCACATGAAACCACACATAGTCCTTACATGTCCACAAATACAAGGATAGATAGATAGATAAATGAAGATGCAAGCCCACACCACACATGAGTAAATTGTGAGCTCACTCCCCCTTTGGCATCAAGCGCCAAAAAGAGGAGGCCCTTCAATCATCGTAGTCATGTGGAGAATGGGCAGCCGGAGGAGAGTCGTCGTCGTCGTCGGTCTCACCACCACCAAAGTCCTCGTCGTCGATGTCGGCCGGAGGAGCTCCATACATCATGGAGGCGTCTCCGTAGATCTCCCAAGGGTTGTAGAAGTTTGGTGGAGGAGGAAAGTCCATGGGCTCGCGGACGGGAGAGTGCTCAATGTTGTGTTGAGCGAGCAAGGACTTTTGACGCGTCTCAAGCTTGAGGAGCTGCTCATCAACGTGCTGCCTATGGGCACGAATTTCCTGTGCATTGTGTTGTCCCACGTTGAAGCAAGCAAAAAGACCTTGAGAGAGGAAATTGAAGATACTATTTTTCTTGCCGGGGGGGACGGTGCCTCGAGATGCGGATGGCCCACGAGAGGAGGAAGGTGGCTCAAAAGTAGATGGGCCACCGGAGGAGGAGCCACCTGCGGTAGGAGGACGAGGAGGGGCATGCTTGCCCAACTTGAGGAGCCTCTCGATGTTGCCTTTGTTGGGCTTGTACCAAGAATGGGTCTTGTCGGGGAGGATATCAACTCCCGCCACCTCACAAATCATCTTAAATATCCAAGGGGCATATTGGCAGCTCTTGTTAGCGGACACGGAGCACACAATGATCTCCTCCCAAATGAAGTTGAATATACTAAAGTCTTCCTTGTCCGGTGCCATCCTCACTAGGATCTCTTTTGCCACATTGGAGATATTGGTGTTGTCACCTATCTTGGGAGTGAGAGTGTAGCGAAAGAGTTGATTTAGCATCCGATAGACTGGCTTCATCCCATGAGTGATACCAAATTCCACCTTGCCATACGCCGAGTCATACATGAATGCCATCTCACTGTCAAGAGGGAATTCTCCACCATGCAACTTTGGACGAGCAAGATCCTCCTCACTGAAGCCAATAATCTGAGCAAAACACTCATAAGAGACGGAGAGGGGCTTGCCTTGAAGAAGCCAATGGAAGGTCCGGGTCTCACGGCGGATGTAGAGATTGGCATAGAATTGGGCGACCACTTCCTCATTCCAATCATAGTCGATGGACATCACATTGGTCATCCCCTTGGCATGGCATATATCAATAGCATCATTGACGGCCGGAATGTCAAGTGACCTAAGGAGATCCCAATTGATTGATTTCATATCGATAGTCATGTGATCCTTGCTGAGAATGACCGACTCATACCAATCGGCATTGAACTTGAGCCAAAAATGGATATCCGCATCAAACTCCTTTTGCCAAAGAGCGGGGTCGGAGTACCTCTCCTTGTAGACATTGTGGGACCCTCTTGTGTAGTCTACCATCCTCACAATCCCCATTTGAGTGGCTGGACGAGGAGGTCTTGATGGCCGAAGGATGAACGAGGAGAGGGTTTCCAAGGAGATGTCCTCATAGTCATCATAATGGTCATCGGGTTGGTGTGCTTGCTTGGTACGGGCACGATGACCTTGTCCCGTGGACTGGCGAGGAGCAGCAGGAGGGTTGGTACGACCACGACCACGAGGAGCTTGAGAGCTAGCTCCCCCTTTCCTCTTCCTTTGAGCGAGAGGAACGTCGTCTTCATCGGAGCCTTCACGCACAACTTGCTTGCCAGCGCGACCCATCTGGAGGATTAGCAAGAATGCATAAGATTGGAGTTTTGAAAATGAGAAGAAATGGCTCAACCTAAGGGGGGAAACTGAGTTAACAGCCCCCCATCGGTACTACCGACATGGCGTCGGTACTACCGATGGGGGTCGGGTTTTGGTGAAAAGACTTGAATCCAGGGGTTTTAGCCAACCAAAACCTACCAAATCATGGATACGAGTTCTATGGGGGTAAAGATGATGATTCCCTAAAGCATTGTCTCTAGAAACAACTACATTGGGAGATCGAGCCACTGAGATTTTGAATGAAGACCTTGAGAAGCTTCCCTCGCGAATCGACGAACTTCCGGCGAGGATCGGATGTTCCGGAGGGTGGAGAATCTAAGGATGTGGGCTAGGAACACTTTTCACGGTTGGGTTGTGAGATCCCCTCACGGATTTGAGAGGAAGGAGAGGTAGGGCGATGCAACGGTTGGGAGAAAGAACAGGAACCCTAGCCCCTGGTCGCGGGGCTTATATAGCCCAGCGGCCCTTATCGGTAGTACCGACGGGGTGTCGGTACTACCGGCGGTCCCCTAAAAATAAGACAGAAAGGTCTTATCGGTATACCGCCCCTGGGTCGGTTCTACCGGGGGGTCCGGAAGTACCGACATGGGGTCGGTTCTACCGAGGATCGCCGAAAATTCAAACAGAGAACTCATATCAGTACTACCGACCTTGTGTCGGTTGTACCGGCAGATTAAGCAGATTTTGGAAAGATTTCAGGTCTAGATAGAGATTTTCGGTAGAGAGGAATATGGACATGTAGAGAACTCATAGGAGTTGGTGACTAGTCACAAGTAATCACTCAAAGCTATAGTCACCACCCACTATGTAAAAATCCAATGTTTTGTAAAACACACACAAAGAAGTTAAAATAAAATGTTTTGCTTCCTATCTAGGCAACAAGCAAATTTATGTGCAAAAGATCAAGCCAAGTTACAAGAATCTAAGATGTTTAGCTCACTCCTCAAAGCACAAAACCTTTGCTCGTCTAGAGGCTTAGTGAAAATGTCGTCAAGTTGCTTTTCGGTGCAAACATGCCGTAAAGCAATGTCACCCTTAGCCTCATGATCCCGTAAGAAGTGATGTCTAATGTCTATGTGCTTTGTTCTAGAGTGTTGGACAGGATTGTTCGCTAGTTTGATAGCACTCTCGTTGTCACACAAGAGTGGAATCTTACTAAACTTGCAACCATAATCACTCAACGTTTGCTTCATACACAAGAGTTGTGCACAACAAGCACCGGCCGCCACATATTCAGCTTCGGCCGTGGATAAAGCAACCGAATTTTGCTTCTTTGAGCTCCACGACACCAAAGACCTACCAAGAAATTGGCAAGTCCGGTAGTGCTCTTTCGATCTACTTTGCAACCGGCATAATCCGAATCGGAGTAGCCAAGTAGATCAAAAGTGGAACCTTTGGGATACCACAAGCCTAGGTTAGGAGTATGAACTAAATATCTAAAGATCCTCTTAACGGCCATTAGATGGCACTCCTTAGGATTGGCTTGAAATCTTGCACACATGCACACACTAAGCATTATATCGGGCCTAGATGCACAAAGGTAAAGGAGGGAGCCAATCATGGAACGGAATACCTTTTGGTCGACCGACTTCCCTTCTTCATTGAGATCAAGATGTCCATTTAATGCCATGGGTGTTTTGATGGGCTTGGAATCGGCCATGTCAAACCTCTTGAGCATATCCTTCACATACTTGGTTTGACACAAGAAAGTCCCTTCCTTCATTTGCTTGATTTGAAACCCAAGAAAGAACTTCAATTCTCCCATCATAGACATCTCAAATCTCTTGGTCATGATCCTACTAAATTCTTCACAAAATTTATCATTAGTAGACCCAAAAATGATATCATCGACATAAATTTGACAAATGAATATATCTTTTCCATTTCTTTGTATGAAGAGAGTAGAATCGGCTTTGCCTATTTCAAAACCGTTCTTGAGAAGAAAATCCTTAAGGCATTCATACCATGCTCTAGGAGCTTGTTTAAGCCCGTAGAGTGCCTTATGGAGTTTGTACACATGGTTTGGAAATCTTGAATCTTCAAAGCCCGGTGGTTGATCAACATAAACTTCTTCTTGGAGAGGTCCATTCAAGAATGCACTCTTCACATCCATTTGATGAAGCTTGAAATCATGGTGGGTAGCATAGGCTAAAAGAATACGAATTGACTCAAGCCTTGCTACCGGAGCATAAGTCTCTCCAAAGTCCAAGCCTTCAACTTGTGTGTAACCCTTGCCAACGAGCCTAGCCTTGTTCTTTGTGACGACACCAAATTCATCTTGCTTGTTTCTAAAAACCCATTTGGTGCCAATCACATTTTGCTTGGGTCTTGGTACCAACTCCCAAACTTCATTTCTCTTGAAGTTGTTCAATTCTTCCTCCATGGAAATAATCCAATCCGGATCCTCAAGAGCTTGTTCCACACTAAGAGGTTCCAAAGAGGAAACAAACGAGTAAAATGCACAAAAATTTGACAATCTAGATCGAGTTGTTACCCCTCTTTGAATACTTCCAAGAATGCTGTCGACGGGATGATCCCGTTGAAACATTTGATGTACTCTTAGATGTGGCTCTTGAGATTGACGTTGGATAGGTCCATCATCATCATCTTCATCTTGTGGTGTATCTTCTTGAGCTTCATCACTTAGTTCTCCCCCTTGATCAAAGCCCCGTCCATGATCGTCACCATGAACTTGACTCTCATCTTGTTGAACTTGAGAACTAGGTGGCTCCACTCTTGTTGATGATGATGGATCATGAGTGCTTGTGTCAACCGGAGTTTGTGCTTGAATTTCCCGAGGCATCACTTCACCGGTCCCCATTCTAAAGATGGATATGCTTGGGGGCTCTTCATCATCTACAAGGTTTTCACTAACTTTCTCTCGTTGAGAGCCGTTGGATTCATCAAATTTCACGTCTACCGTGGTCTCAACACAACCGGTGGTTTTGTTGAAAACACGATAGGCATGCTCGTTAGTTCCATAACCAAGTAGAAAACCTTCATCAACCTTGGATGCAAACTTTGAGGCTTTGGGTTTCTTGTTAAGTATGAAACACTTACACCCAAAGACCCTAAAGTAATGCACACTAGGTTTCTTACCGGTGATGATTTCGTAGGGAGTCTTGTTCAAATACTTGTGGAGGTAGAGGCGGTTGGCGGCGTGGCATGCGGTGTTGATGGCTTCCGCAAAAAATGAGTTCGGGGTCTTGTACTCATCAAGCATTGTCCTTGCCGCTTCTATCAAGGTGCGGTTCTTCCTCTCAACAATGCCATTTTGTTGAGGTGTATATGGAGCGGAGAGTTCATGCTTGATGCCTTCTTCATCTAGGAACTCTTCAACTTGTGTGTTCCTAAACTCCGAGCCGTTGTCACTTCTTATGTTCTTGACCTTGAGCTCGAACTCATTTTGAACTCTTCTAATGAACTTCTTCACAATTCCCTTTGCCTCACTTTTATCTTGCAAAAAGAATACCCAAGTGAAACGGGAAAAGTCATCAACAATTACTAAACCATATTTATTACCACCGATGCTTATGTAGGCAATTGGTCCAAATAAATCCATGTGTAGTAGCTTCAATGGTCTTGATGAGGATAGAATGTTCTTGGCGGGATGGTGAGCTCCAACTTGCTTCCCGGCTTGACATGCGCTACATAACCTATCTTTCTCAAAGACAACATTTGTTAGTCCTAGGATGTGCTCGTCTTTTTGAAGTTTGGCCAAGTTCCTCATGCCAACATGGGCTAGTCGGCGATGCCATAGCCAACCCAAGTCGGATTTTGCCACTAAGCAAGCCTTAGATCCACCTTTAATTTTGTGAAATCCACATAGTAAAGTTTTCCCCGTAAGTGACCCGCAAAGACAATAGAGGAATCCTCCCTTCTAGAGACGGTCACACCCTCATGAGTAAAGAGACAATTGTAGCCTTTCTCACAAAGTTGTGAAACCGACAACAAGTTGTGTCCCAACCCTTGCACATGATAAACATCTTCAATTGAATTTGTTGTTGAGATAGCAATTTTACCTAAGCCAATGACACCCCCTTGACCATTATCACCATAAATGATAGTTTCCGTAGGGTTGTCATAACGGTCAAGGGATGCAAACAAGCCTTCATCTCCGGTCATGTGATTAGTGGCACCACTATCAATCAACCATGCACTTCCACCGGAGGAGTAGGCCTACAAAACAAGTTTAAGCTCTTGGTTTAGGTACCCAAAAGGATTTGGGTCCTTGGAGGTTAGATGCAAAAACTTTTGGAACCCACACACTCTTTCTTATGGCCTTCATGGCATAGGCCCCAACATACTTGACAACCATTTTACCATTATGGTCCAAGGTTACAATGTAATCACAAGTGTAGTTGGGTGTGGGTTTGTGCTCAACCACATTCTTCGATGCCTTTGGTGGGGTGTTACTCCCACCAATTCCCTTTGTGGTTTGCACCATCTTTGGAGCTTCCTTGGTTGTGGTAGATGTGGTGACTCCATGGGCAATATCCATTATTGTGTTGAGGTAGCCTCCCTTGTTCCATAAGGGGATCTCATGCCCTTTCACCGTCACCCTACCATTTGCCTTGTTGTTCTTGCGGTGTCCAAGTCCTTGCTTGTCCACCACCTTGGGTATTGACTTAGCACTAATGTTGCCTTGTGTAAACAACATGTTCAAACGGGCAATTTTCTTGTCCTTGCTCTTAATTTTCTCTTCAAGCCTTGCAAGGTTAGTCTTGATAGCATTCATATCAATGTTAGCGCAAGAAGAGCAGGTTTTGCTAGTGGAGGCACTAGAGTCCAAGTTTGCCGATGGAGTTGCTTTGGTGCTTTCCCAAAGACTACTAAAGTTAGCTTCAAGAGATTTATATTTCTCCGTCAAGCATGAGAAGCTTGATTGAAGCTCACTATGAGTAGTTTTTAGGGAAGCTAAAGATTCATTTGCCAAGGTGAGATCCTTTGACATCTTCTTATTAGAATCGCCGATCAAGGACAAGTCCATGGTCAACTTTTCCACCTTAGCCTTCTCTTCGGCAAGAGATTTTTCTAAAGCAAGGTTTCTTTCCTTTTCAAGGATAAGCAAGTCTTCTTGCTCATGAAGGATCTCTTTCTTTTTCTCTAGTTTGTCCAATATCCTTTTAATTTCCTTGTGGCCATTTTTACCAAATTTCTTTATCATGTTGTTCTCTAGTTCCTTTTCCTCATCTAGGTTTTCTATGTCGCTACTAGAGGTGGATGAAGAGGATGTTAGAGAGGATGAGACGGTCGATTCTTGTACCTTGCTTCCCCTTGCCATGAGGCAAAAATGAGAGTGGTCTTCATCATCGGAGAGGTTGTTGAAGAGGCGTGTTGAGGATGAACCTTGTGCCATGGCAATTGTTGCCATCCCTTGCTTCTTTGGTTCTTCATCTTCATCACTTGAGTCCCATTGTTGACCCACGTGCGCACGCCCTTGATACTTGTTCTTGTACTCTTCGCTTCTCTCCTTGAACCTCTTTTCTTCCTCATTCTTGTTCTTGTTCTTGGGGCACTCGGCGATGAAATGTCCATACTCTCCACACTCATAACACTTTCTTTGTGACTTCTTCCTTCTATCATCTCCACCTTTTCTTGAATTTCTTGACTTCAAGAATTTCTTGTACTTCCTTATAGCAAAGGCGGTTTCTTCATCCGTGCTTTCTTCATCGCTAGTGTCTTCCTTTTTGCTCTTGGAGGGCTTGGGCTTCTCTTCAACAACTTCACTAGAGCTTGCTTTGAGAGCTAGACTCTTGCCCATCTTCAAGGTTAAAGACTTCTCCACATCTTGATCAACTAGTTCTTGATGCAAAATTTCTCCAAGAAGTTGAGTGGGTGTCATTGTTGGGTATCTTGGATCCCTTCTTATCATTGCCGTCAAGTTCTTGTCCTTGGGGGCAAAAGCTCTTAGCAACTTCTTTGTGACCTTTGAGTCATCCCAATCTTTGCTCCCAAGAGCTCTAATGTCCGAGACAAGCACCATGAGTCTATCATACATTTCTTGAACGGTCTCTCCATCCTTCATGAAGAAAAGCTCAAGTTCTCCATTGATTGGGTCCATCTTGCCTTGTCTCACATGCTCGGTTCCCTCATGTGCTTCCTTGAGTGTGTCCCAAATTACCTTGGCAATTTGGATGTTCCGAACCATGTTGAATTCTTGTGCACAAAAGGATCCTGTGATGACTCTTGTGGCTTGTACGTTGCGGTGAAGATCTTGCTCATGCTCAATGGTGAGGGCTTCTCCTTCGGCGGGAATTGTTACACCTACAACCACAATCTTCCAAAGAGAAGGGTGAAGTCCGTAAAGGTGCATTTGCATATCATAAGCCCATTTGGGATAGTCCTTCCCATCGAAATGAGGAGGCTTTCCCAAATGCACGGAATAAAATTTATCGTTAGAGTTGTTGCCCGGAATTTGCCCGTAGTGATGGGGCACTTCGTAGAAGCCGGAGTGAGAGTACTTGGCTTGCTCCTTCTTGATCATCTTCTTGAGGAGCTTCTTTGCCATCTTCTTGGCCTTCTTCTTCTTCTTAGCCTTTTTTCTCTTCTTGGCCGCCTTCTTTGCCGCAAGATCATCGTCTTTGGCATCCTCATCACTTGAGTCGGAATCCGAGTCGGAGTCGGAATCCGACGAGGAGTCGTCGGAGCTGTCCACGTTGGATGGAGTACGTCTTGGGGCCCTGCCGACGAGGTCGCCGACTTGAGCTGCCGTGAGCTCTCTCTCTTGAGCTTCTTTTGCGGCAATTTCTTCGGCGGTTGGGTTGCTTCCAATCCCCGACATCTTGATCCCTTAGCGGTTAAGCCTAAATCAAGGGATTAGGCTCTGATACCAATTGAAAGGACCTTGTGATGCCTAGAGGGGGGGGGGGGGGTGAATAGGATCACTTCAAATTTCTGAAACAAAAGCAGCGGATTAAAAACCCCTGTCGGTACTACCGACGTGGTGCCGGTTCTACCGACGGGGTCGGTACTACGGTGCACTGGTCGGTACTACCGACAGGCAGAAATAGCTTAAAATGAAATTTGAATTCTGTGCGGTTTCTAGCAATTCTACTTGAATCAAAGTTTAAGTTTAGATGCTAAGAACCACCTGCAACCACAGAAACAAGTTGGATAGCAACCAAATGATAGATCGGGCTAAAACAAGTTCTAGGGTTAGTTAGAAACGAAGAAATTCAAGCAAGCAAGAGAGACACAGGATTTAATCCGAAGTTCACACCCACAAAGGATGCTACGTCTCCGTTGAGGATCCCACAAAGGGAGGGCTATCACCAAGAGCCTTTTTTCCTCTTCCAACCCCCACAAAGGAAGATTGGTGCTCACTAAGATTTCTCCACGAAGGAGAGGGCAATACAAACGATCCCGGGTGCACCACACCAAGAGGGCACTCGCGGGCGACGCCTAACCGTCTAGAAGCAAGCTTCAAGAGTAACAAATGCAAAACAACAACCCGGAGATGCTTCAAGTTCTCTTGAGAAGGGGAAGAACAAAGCGACTCTCAAAGCTTGGTCACACTTCACTAGAAATCACCTCTCTTCTCAAAACCTAGCTCAAGGAAACCAAGGATTAGCTCTAGAGGAGAGGGGAGAGGTGGAGTGAATGCTCAAAGAAGTGTTTGTCCCGTGGTTGGTCAGCAATGAGTGAGGAGGGAGAAGAGGGGTTAAATACTAGGTGCTGAAAACTAGCCGTTACTGTGCAAAGTCGTGTAACCCCGGTACTACCGACACGGAGTCGGTACTACCGAGGGGGGGCTTTTTCTGAACAAAAACAGTACGGACACCGGTAGTACCGACACAGGGTCGGTAGTACCGGCCCCCTGGCTAAAACACGCCAGAGAACGCATATCGGTATACCGGCCCTGCGTCGGTACTACCGAAGGGCGGTGGTCGGTAGTACCGACATGGTGTTGGTACAACCGGCCCAGCCTGAGATTTTGAGGAAAGAAAAGCATATGTGCACGTGTCAACTCTCAACTCTTCTCACTCACTTGGATTACCTTCTAGAGCACTTTTAGCATCTCTTGGCTATCGAATTGCATCCCCCTTTATAGTACGGTGTTTCCTATACTCAAATTCAAAAGAAAAAGTAAATTAAGCCTTGATTCGAGTAGAAAGCATCTACTTGAAATTGGGGGCCTTCCTTTGATCAACCATAAGAGTTTTATTCATTTAAGACCTGCACACATCTTGTCAAAGCATTAAATACCACAAATCGTGCTTGTCATTATCACCAAAATAATTAGGGGCCAAGATGCACTTTCAGGGAATGTCTTCGAACTCTTCATCTTCTTCGGGCCTTTCTTCCACTTGCCATACGCTCACACGATTAGGTGCTACGGAGGATAACCTACTCTGATACCACTTGTTAGGAACAAGGCAAGTGGCCTAGAGGGGGGGTGAATAGGCCTGCAAAACAAATTTAAACTTTTCTTGCAACTTCGCTGCCATGCCGCAGAACCTCCACGTTTTTTCACAAAACTTCTGCATTCTAAAACCTGCACCACAGCTGATGCGGATTACTGAGTATAAAATAGATCTAGTGCAATGGAAAGGTTAGTAAGAAGATGAATTGAGGATACAACAACTTGGACTCCTTCTAAACACGTCCCTAGAGAGATCGAAGACAAACCCTAGATGATAGATCTAGTGCAATGGAAAGGTTAGTAAGAAGATGAATTGAGGATACAACAACTTGGACTCCTTCCAAACACGTCCCTAGAGAGATCGAAGACAAACCCTAGATGAACAAGTAGGAACAAGCTAAAACCAAGCTAGGAAGAAATATATATGAAATTAAAGCACAAGAGACACGATTTATCCCGTGGTTCAGCTCATCACAAAGGCTTGCCTACATCCACATTGTTGAGGTAAGCTACAAAGGCTATGGGATCTCTTTCAATCCACTCCTCTCTCACACCTATTACCAAAGCAATAGATGGAGGGTTCCACTAAGAACAGAGGGGTAATACAAACTTCTTGGAGCTTCCACACGAAGATTGGAGAGCTTTCAAGCAACCTCTGGCCATCTAGGAGCAAGGCTCCAAGAGTAATAGATCCACCAAGTAGGCTAGGGTTTCACCAAGTGCACAAGAACACAAGAGGGGGAATCCCTAGCTCAATCTCACAAGGAATCACCCAATCCTTCAATGAAGTGCTTGGATTTGGAATGGAGTAGGTGGGATTCAATGCAAGAGCAAGAGAGAGAGAGAGAGAGAGAGAGCTTGGGGCGGTTTGTAGCAGTGGGGAAGCAGAAGGTGACCGTTAGGTCGCAGGGGAGAATAAATACTCCACAGATATGAGCTGCAACAGCTATAAATGAAAACACAGAACTTTGAGGACCAGGAGCGTCCCGGTGGTCGATAGATGACCGCTCCTCAGTGATGAGTGATTGACAACGGGTGTTGGACTGACTCTTGGCTTAGTGCGCAGGTGTAGGCTGCGGCCTAGTTCGTGTTGTTGAAGGTGAAGCACGAGCGTGAAAGGTCTTCAGCCTTGAGGGGCCTCCGGGAGATGGAGAGACAAGTAGGCTCGGTTCGAGGGACCCGGTGGACAGCGGGACTGGGTGCGGGCCACATGGTGGCGACACGAGCAAGACGAAGTCATGGACAGACGAGCTGGTGCACGGTGGCGGCCGAGTCAAGTGGTTTGGCGGGAGGCCGGACCGGGCACGCGGGGTTTGGTGGTTTGCCCACAAAACCATCGGCTGACGGTTTCTTGGTTTGGGCCTGAAAACCAAGTCCGAGGGCCCAACACGACGGAGACGAGATCCGGGCGTGTCAGGAAGCTTCGAGGCGGAGGACACGCGGCGGGATCGCATGGCTTGCGTCGGGAGGACGCGGGGTGCGGCAAAGGCGTGCCCGTCCGATGGCAAGACCCACAAACATTACCAAAATGCCCCTACGTGGGTTGTATCGCCAGTAGTTAAGTTAGGGGTAGTCGAGTCATTTACCACTCCGGTGGGACCTGATATATAAGCCATGAGTGTGTGTGGATGGCTCTCTCTCTCTCTCCGCGACTTAGGGTTTCATTTCCTCCCTCCCATTTCTCATTTTCGTAGCTATTTTTCTTCCATTTTCTCTAGGCTAGCATGAGAGCTTCATGAGAGATTTGTTGAGAGGGATGGATGCTAGGGCGGCATGCTAGACCTTGTGAATCTTTCCTGGTTTGTATAGAAGATTCGGGGTTGTGTTTTCGTGGCCTTTTTGTGCTTGTTTTCGTGCCTTTGTTCCCGGTTCGTTTCCGCGGATTTGAGTGGGTTTCTCCCCGGATTTCTTTGAGGGAAACATGGATAGATGTCTCGTGCATCTTTGTGATTGATCTTGTGTCCTCAAACGCCGGGAAACCACTTGGATTCGAAGTTTTTCGTTCGGTGCTCGTGTTTTTGGTGGTGCTCAAAGGATTCGCGATTCCCGGTGATTTAGGGAGTTAGGAGGCAAGATTTTTGGGCTATAGCATCCTTGTGTGACGCTTTTCAAGTCCACAAACCCTTGTCTCCATAGCTTCAACCGTTTGGGAAATCCGATGATGATTTGGGGGAGTTGACTTTCGGGGTCGTGGGTTTTTTGTTCTATCCGCGCGGCGCGGACGGTCCGCGGGGTGGTCGCGGACGGTCCGCGGGTGGCGTGTTCGTCGCGTGTTCGTCGTGTTCTTGTGCGTCCTTGCTTTCGATCCGGTTTGGCTTTTGGTTTTTGTTGCAGCCGGTTTGCGGACGGTCCGAGCTCGAGTAGCGGACGGTCCGCGGGTGGCGCGGACGGTCCGCCTGGCCTCGGCGGATGGTCCATTTTTCTCGGGTCGCTTCTGGTGGTTCTGTGTGCTTTAACGGACGGTCCGCGGTGTAGGGCCGGACGGTCCGCGGTGGTGGCACGGACGGTCCGCGGCTTCAGGTCGGACAGTCCGCGAGGCTCGCGCGGACGGTCCGCCCCCTCTGGCCGGACGGTCGCGAGCTCGCGTGCCTTGCTTCTTGGTTCGATTCCTCCTTCCCTTTCTAGTGCTTCCGCGTGTGCTTCTAGGAATCGTTCCTAAGGCTAGAGGTTGATGCATAATCTCGTGGTCTTGGCGATTGGTGCGTGATTCGATCCATCGTTTGTGTGTGACCGGGATTTGACTAGGGCATAGGCCGGGTTCTTTGGGAAGAATTATTATCGGCTCCTATTCACTCCCCCCCCTCTCTAGTCGCCATCTGATCCTTCAATTGGTACCAAAGCTTGGTGCCGGATTCTTTGCGACTTTGACAAGTCTCGAATCCTAAGATGGCGTACGTTGAGCGGGGCGGTCCGCCGCACTTCGATGGCAAGGGTTACCACAAGTGGGCGGCTCGTATGATGATCTTTCTTCGTGGGAAGCTGTTGGATTTCATTGTGCTTGACAAGACCTATGCTATTCCGGTCAACATCCATACTCTTATGGTGACCGATGCGGTGCTAAGGCCAAGTATGAGGCTAATGCAAAAGCCGTTGATCACTTGGTCCGGAGCTTGTGTGATCCAGAGTTTGAGCGTGTTCGCCATTTGAATCTTGCTTGGCAAATTTGGGAGAAGTTGTTGGTTGCTCACGGTGGTGATAACCATGTGAAGGCTCGCCTCTTTGTCTCTTACCGGATGCAATATGAGAATTTCACTCCACTTCCCGGTGAGGACATTGATGCGATGTTTCAGAGGTTCACCGCCATCGTGAACAACATGAAAGCTAATGTTGAGGATTTTCCCTACACCGAGCATGATCAAGCTTTGAAGCTCTTGCATGTCTTGGACCCAAATGTTTGGGGTGCTAAGGTTGAGGCCATCAAGGAGTCTGGGCAGTACTTGACTATTGAGTTGGATGACCTCTTTTCTAAGCTCAAGTCGGCTGAGGTTGACAGGAAGTTGCAATCCAAGCATGAGGGCTCGACTGACCATAGTCTTGCTCTTGTGGAAGGATCAAAGGGCAAATCTAACCCTTCCTGTCGACAGTTTTCCTTGTCTTCTCTCATGTCCATTCCAGATGAGGAATTTGATGTGCTGGGTGAGGAGGAGCTGGCCTTGCTCTCAAGAAGGTTTGAACGACTACACGAGAGTCGGAGGAATGCAAGGCGGAGCTCAGGGATGTGCTACAAGTGTGGCAAGCGTGGCCACTTCATCACCGAATGCCCGGAAGCGGAGGAGAACAAGTACAAGGTGAACGAGTACAAGGCGCACCCGAGGCGTGAAGACAAGTACTCCTCCAAGGGCAAGCACTTCAACAAGTCCAAGGGCAAGGACAAGGACAAGCGGCGACCAAGCAAGAGCGGCTACAAGAAGAACAAGGCAAGAGCGATGGTGGCCGGTGCGAGTGACGTCGACTCAAGCTCAAGCGAGGAGCAGTCAAGCTCAAGCAGCGAAGATGAAGACGCCGGGAGGCGCAAGGGCAAGAAGAGTGCAAGCCGGAACCTCAGCGGGTTGAGCTGTGTGGCGCTTGAGGGCTTTTGTGGCATGGCCCATAGCTCAAGCAGCAAGAAGAGCGAGAAGGAAGACAGCGACTCCGACTCGGAGGATGAGGTAAATCGTGATCCCGACTCTTTGCTTGCTGAGATTGCTAGGTTGAATGGCTTGATTGATAACCGTGATAGTGTGCTGAGAGATGCCAAAAAGATGAGGAAAGATCTTAGGGCTCAGCTTGAGAATGCTAGCGAGAAAGTAGGAGAGTTAGAGTCAAAATTGCTTGAATTGAGACTTGAGAATGACTCTTTGAAACTTGCTCCTACTACTCCTGATGATGTTGAATGTGTTGAGTGTGATGCTTGGTTGAATGAGATCAAACTGCTTAATGAGAAGAATGCTTCCACTTTGGCTAAACTAGATTCTCTTAGGACTGAGTATGATGAGCTTAAGGCTAGACCTACTTTGCTTGGTGCTTGCAAATCATGCCCTACTATGCATGCTAAGCTTGTTGATGCTCGTTCTACCATTAGTTCGTTCGAAGCATCTTTGAAATCTCCTGTTGTCAATGCATGCACTAGCTGTGATGAAGTCACTTTGCGCAATCTTGAACTTACTTCCCGTTTGGATGTCATCTATGAGGAGAATGACTATTTGAGGAAGGTGTTGGGTTGGTTGTCAGGGCAGGAACCTCAATTGAAAATCATGATTGAGGAGTTCAAGAGAGCGGATGGTCGTGGTTTGGATTTTGAGAAGTTGGGTGAGAAAGTGGGAGAGAACAGTGGGGAGAGTGTGTATGAGAAGTGTGTTGAGTCTAACCCCGAGTTTGAGGTGATTGGAGATATCCAAGTCCCACTTCCAAAAGCACCCAAGAACTCTTTCACACCAAAACCCAACCACCTTTGCAACAAGCTTGACACAACCCAAGATCCACCCAAATTCCCACCTAAGACAAATGACTTCCAGAAACCGGTGAAGTTTGTGGGTGAGAAGGGTGAGAAGCCTAGAGAGAAGCTAGAGCCAAAACCAAAACCCATCCCCTTCAAGTGTGAGTATTGTGGCAAGGAGAGGCATCTTGCAGAGTTTTGCTACAAGAGGAAGAGGGATGAGAGGCTTGCTAGGGAGCAAGCGAACCAGGACAGGTATCGCCAGCCTCATGGTATTCCTGAGCCTAGAGTGCCACTTCCACGGGGTGTGGGAAGTGTGAAGGGTGTTGGTAGAGTTGGAGCTCAGAGTGGCAGGTTTGTGAGGAGAGATGATGGTGTGCGTGCTGGTGAGAGGTTTGGTCGGGCTCGTGGTGGTTTTGCTGGACGTCCTCCTACTCGTCCTCAGTACGGGTTCAGGGGAGATGATCGCAGCTTTGGGTTCCAGAGGAACTACGGACCACGTTTTCCCCCTCGTGGTGCTCGTACTCCTCCCATGGGACATGGGAAGTTTGGTGGCAAGGGAATGGTGTTTGCTAACCCCTCTTTTGAGCAGATGGCTCGACACTGGTTTAACTTTCTTTGTGCTAACCCCAGTGTCGAGTCGCTAGCTCATTCTCGTTCTTGTTTCGACCTGCGGGAAGGAGGCTTGGAGGACATTTGGTTGATCGACTCCGGTGTTCTCGACACATGACCAGAGATAAGAAGTGGTTCTCCAGCCTCACCCCAGTGAAGGAAAAGATGTACATCACATTTGGGGACAATGGACGAGGAAGGGTGCTTTCGGAGGGTGTTGTGCATGTGAGTGACAAGGTAACGTTGAAGAGAGTGGCTCTTGTGAAGTCTTTGGGTTTCAATTTGCTTTCGGTTTCTCAGTTGCTTGATGAAGGTTTTGAGGTGCGTTTCAAGTCTGGTGAGTCTCGTTTGCTTGATTCTCGAGGTGATCTTGTATGTATGATCATCCCCGAGGGTCGATTTTCGTGGCCGATTTCTCTCGTTCTTTGGGTCTGCTCGCCGTTTGATGGCCGGTCCTTCTTCGATTTGTGGAAATGGCATAGGCGGTTGGGACACTTGAGCTTTGATTTGGTTTCCCGCTTGAGTGGTCTTGACCTTGTCCGAGGATTGCCGAGGTTGAAGCTTGAGAAGGATTTGGTTTGTGCTCCTTGTAGGCATGGTAAGATGGTAGCCACTCCCCATCCACCCCCGACCGATGTCATGACCGAGCGTCCGACGTAGCCGTTGCATATGGACCTTGTTGGGCCGGCTCGAGTTCGCTCGGTGGGTGGGAAGTGGTATGTCCTTGTTGTGGTGGACGATTACTCTCGCTATGCACGGGTGTTCCTCTTGGAGAATAAGAGTGAGACATTTGGTTTTGTTCGAGATCTGATCGTGAGGTTGAAAAACGAGAGGCATGGGAATGCTATTCGAGCTATCCGCAAGTGATAATGGCTGCGAGTTCAAGAACTCTCGTTTTGATGCCTTTTGTCGTGATCTAGGTCTTGAACATCAGTATTCGACCCCTTATGTGCCCCCTCAAAATGGAGTCGTGGAAAGGAAAAATCGGACTCTTTGTGAGATGGCTAGGACGATGCTCGATGAGCACAGGACTCCTAGGAGGTATTGGGCTGAGGCGGTCAATACGGCTTGTCATGTTTCCAACAGGATTTTATTGTGAGCTTTCAAGAAGAAGACTTGTTATGAGCTGATGCATGGTCGGGCACCCAAGGTGAGTCATTTCCGAGTCTTTGGCTGCAAGTGCTTTATTCTAAAGAAGGGAAAACTCGACAAGTTTGAGGCTAGGTCTAGTGATGGTATTTTCTTTGGATATGCTAACCACTCTAGAGCCTATAGGGTGCTTAACCTTGAGACTAACAAAATCATGGAGACTTGCGAGGTGACCTTCGACGAGACAATGCCATGTACCTCTCTTGGCTTTGAATGTGCAGGTGACGAAGAGATGGCCGAGGACCTCTTTGAAGAGGAGAAGGATGAAGCTGGAGATGATGATGGGGAGAACCATGTGCCTGAAGCTGAATGTGTACCCACTACTTCCCCTACGACCACTATGGAGCGTGGACCGTCTACTTCATGGACAACGACGGTGCAACCAGAGGACCAGGCGAGAGAAGCTGAAGTTGAGGGGGAGGTAGTCTCGAGGCGTGAGGCTCCCCGGCGGATTCAAGAAGTGCATCCCCTGTCGAAGATCATTGGGAACATCGACGAACGCACTACACGGTCGAGGTCCAGGAATTCCTCTCATTTTGCTCATGCTGCTTTTGTTGCCACTTTTGAGCCCAAGGACATTGGACATGCTTTATCTGATGCAAGCTGGGTCAATTCTATGCATGAGGAGTTGGAAAACTTTGAGAGGAACCAGGTGTGGGAGTTAGTTGAACCACCTCCAAATTGTCATCCCATAGGAACCAAGTGGGTTTGGAATAACAAAGAGGGAGAGAATGGGATGGTTGTGAGGAACAAGTCTAGACTTGTTGCTCAGGGGTTTAGTCAGAAGGAGGGGATCGACTATGAGGAGACCTTTGCTCCTGTGGCCCGTCTTGAGGCAATTCGGATCCTTCTAGCCTTTGCCGTGGCTAAAGGGTTCAAGTTGTTTCAGATGGACGTGAAGAGTGCTTTTCTGAATGGGGTCATAAAGGAGGAGGTGTATGTGAAGCAGCCACCTGGGTTTGAGAGCGAGTTGTACCCACACGGGGTGTACGGGTTGAAAAGGGCTCGTATGGGTTGAAACGGGCGCCTCGTGCTTGGTATGGGAGATTGAGAGGTTTTCTTTTGAGCGAGAGGGTTTGTGATGGGTACCGTGGATAGGACCTTGTTTCTCCTCAAGCATGGAAATGACTTGTCGATTGTTCGGATATACGTGGATGATATTGTCTTTGGTGGCTCGTCACATAACCTTGTTGCCAAGTTTGCGGATGAGATGAGCGGGGAGTTCGAGATGAGCATGATGGGCGAGTTGCGGTATTTTCTCGGGCCGCGCAGATCAAGCAAGTGAAGGACGGTACATTTGTGCACCAGACCAAGTACACGAAAGACATGCTGAGGAAGTTCCAGATGCAAGATGTGAAGCCGATGTCGACTCCCATGGGGAGTACGGCCACTTTGGATGTGGATGAGGACGGAGAACCAGTGGACCAGCGGGTGTACAGGAGCATGATCGGCTCCCTCCTCTACTTGATGGCGACGAGGCCAGACATACAGTTCAGCGTGTGTCTGTGCGCTCGTTTTCAGGCTTCGCCGAGGACATCACATCGACAGGGCCGTCAAGAGGATCTTCGTGTACCTACGATCGCCCCCTCGGTCTTGGCCTTTGGTATTCTTCCTCCTCGACTCTTTCTCTTCATGGTTTTTCCGATGCGGATTTTGTCGTTGTCGAGTCGAGAGGAAGTCTACTTTCGGTACTTGCCGTTTCTTGGGTCTTCGTTGGTCTCATGGTCTTCCCGCAAGCGATCTAGTGTAGCTCGGTCTACCACCGAGGCGGAGTATGTTGCTACCGCGAGTTGTTGTTCCCACCGTTGTGGATTTCATACACTTTGAGAGACTTTGGTGAGGAGTGCACCCAGCATCCCACTTCTTTGTGATAGCACCGGTGCCATAAGCGTAGCCAAAAACCCAGTGCTTCACTCCAGAACCAAACACATAGAAGTGAGGTATCATTTCTTGAGGGACAATGTGGAGAAAGGAACCATTGTGTTGAGCCATGTCCCTACCCAAGATCAGCTAGCCGATATCTTTACAAAGCCTCTCGACCAAGCTACATTTGTGCGCTTGCGGGGGGAACTTGGGGTTTGTTGCCCTTTCTAGTTGATTCTTGGGGGGTCTTATCCTGTATCATATGTATTATACCATGTTTTACTTTGATGTATATACATGCTTTGCTTGATGTATAAACCATGGTAGGATAGCCATCTTGTCATATATCATGTTGCATTTGTATCATATTGCATTTTAGGATGATGAGCTTCTTTCATATGCCATATTTGAGTCTCTTTGGCTAGTTGTGAGATATTGGTCATATATGTGGAGAAATGGTGATGTGAGGCTATGCTCTTGGAATATTTGAGATATATGTGTGGTGAGATAGCCCCTTTTGAAAAAATGCTAATCTTGACTAATTTTTGATGAAATATGCTCTACTCATGTGTAGTTGTGTATCCATGTCACAGTTTGGTCTAAATGTGCTTTTCATGCTTAGATTGTGCTTGGATGCCTTGTTCTTGCATTTGGGCCAAAGGCCGAATATCATTGTGAATGTTTAGCCTATGTTGCATTCATGGGGGAGCATAAGCTTCTTTTTGCCGCAAAGGCACTTCATGTACCATAAAATGAATTAATCTTGAAAAGAAGTGTGTATGCTTGAAAAATGCTCCATCCATAATGTCTATGCTTAAAATGTCTTATCTTTCACATATGGGTGCAAAACATGTTGCATGATGTTCACCAGTGGAGAAGTCTCCCCGAAGTGGACACATGGCTCATGAGCTTTGACATGACATGCTTTGCTTTATGGGTGTTTGCCATGATCTTTTGCTGAGAATTTGATATTCTTGTATGATCTTTGAATGGTATGCATGTTTGTGGCTCAAGTGTGACATGGATAGGCTTTTACATGTGAAGCGAGTCTTCTTTTGGTAAAACTGCTTAAATCTGAAAATTTTGCTTTGTCACATGCTTGTATTTTCATATATTACTTGTGGCAATGCTTTGACTATGCTATGATTCATATGTGTGATCTTTGTCTCATTTTTAGCCTTTGACACTAGATTTGGTCTATTTGAGAAGCTCATGTAGATGTTTATATGCTCTGCTTTGCATTTCTGCATTTTCACCTTGATTCATACATTGTCAACAAGGGGGAGAAGAGGTGAGCTTAATGAAAATTCAGAAGAGGTGAGCTGAAATTTGGAAGTTTGCATCCACATGTTCAGGGGGAGCTTGCATTTGTTCAGGGGGAGCTTTCTTGCTGTTTTCGGTGTTGAGTTTGTGGTTTGCTTGGCTTGTGACCTTTCTTTGCCTTTCTTCGGTTTTGGTCATGAGTTGAGTTTCCTTGTTTTTCTTTCTTCTTCCTTTCTCTTTTTCTCTGAATTTCATTTCGCGTTGTGTGTTGTCAATGCACTCATCAAGGGGGAGATTGAGGACCAGGAGCGTCCCGGTGGTCGATGGATGACCGCTCCTCAGTGATGAGTGATTGACAACGGGTGTTGGACTGACTCTTGGCTTAGTGCGCGGGTGTAGGCCTGCGGCCTAGTTCGTGTTGTTGCGGGTGAAGAACGAGCGCGAAAGGTCTTCGGCCTTAAGGGGCCTCGGGAGATGGAGAGACAAGTAGGCTCGGTTCGAGGGACCCGGTGGACGGCGGGGACCGGGTGCGGGCCACATGGTGGTGACACGAGCAAGACGAAGTCATGGACGAACGAGCCGGGTGCACGGTGGCGGCCGAGTCAAGTGGTTTGGCGGGAGGCCGGACTGGGCACGCGGGGTTTGGTGGTTTGCCCACAAAACCATCGGCTGACGGTTTCTTGGTTTGGGCCTGAAAACCAAGTCCGAGGGCCCAACACGACGGAGACGGGATCCGGGCGTGTCAGGAAGCTTCGAGGCGGAGGACACGCGGCGGGATCGCATGGCTTGCGTCGGGAGGACGCGGGGTGCGGCAAAGGCGTGCCCGTCCGATGGCAAGACCCACAAACATTACCTAAATGCCCCTACGTGGGTTGTATCACCAGTAGTTAAGTTAGGGGTAGTCGAGTCATTTACCACTCCGGCGGGACCTGATATATAAGCCATGAGTGTGTGTGGATGGCTCTCTCTCTCCGCGACTTATGGTTTCATTTCCTCCCTCCCATTTCTCATTTTCCTAGCTATTTTTCTTCCATTTTCTCTAGGCTAGCATGAGAGCTTCATGAGAGATTTGTTGATAGGGATGGATGCTAGGGCAGCATGCTAGACCTTGTGAATCTTTCCTGGTTTGTATAGAAGATTCGGGGTTGTGTTTTCGTGGCCTTTTTGTGCTTGTTTTCGTGCCTTTGTTCCCGGTTCGTTTCCGCGGATTTGAGTGGGTTTCTCCCCGGATTTCTTTGAGGGAAACATGGATAGATGTCTCGTGCATCTTTGTGATTGATCTTGTGTCCTCAAACGCCGGGAAACCACTTGGATTCGAAGTTTTTCGTTCGGTGCTCGTGTTTTTGGTGGTGCTCAAAGGATTCGCGATTCCCGGTGATTTAGGGAGTTAGGAGGCAAGATTTTTGGGCTATAGCATACTTGTGTGACGCTTTTCAAGTCCCCAAACCCTTGTCTTCATAGCTTCAACCGTTTGGGAAATCCGATGATGATTTGGGGGAGTTGACTTTCGGGGTCGTGGGTTTTCTGTTCTATCCGCGCGGCGCGGACGGTCCGCGGGGTGGTCGCGGACGGTCCGCGGGTGGCGTGTTCGTCGCGTGTTCGTCGTGTTCTTGTGCGTCCTTGCTTTCGATCCGGTTTGGCTTTTGGTTTTTGTTGCAGCCGGTTTGCGGACGGTCCGAGCTCGAGTAGCGGACGTTCCGCGGGTGGCGCGGACGGTCCGCCTGGCCTCGGCGGATGGTCCATTTTTCTCGGGTCGCTTCTAGTGGTTCTGTGTGCTTTAACGGACGGTCCGCGGTGTAGGGCCGGATGGTCCGCGGTGGTGGCACGGACGGTCCGCGGCTTCAGGTCGGACGATCCCGCGAGGCTCGCGCGGACGGTCCGCCCCTCCTGGCCGGACGGTCCGCCAGAGCCTGCGTGCCTTGCTTCTTGGTTCGATTCCTCCTTCCCTTTCTAGTGCTTCCGCGTGTGCTTCTAGGAATCGTTCCTAAGGCTAGAGGTTGATCCATAACCTCGTGGTCTTGGCGATTGGTGCGTGATTCGATCCATCGTTTGTGTGCGACCGGGATTTGACTAGGGCATAGGCCGGGTTCTTTGGGAAGAATTTTTACCGGCTCCTATTCACTCCCCCCCTCTCTAGTCTCCATCTGATCCTTCAAACTTTTGCGTTTAAACGTTGAACTTCTCTACGTTCTGGAATGACTGACAGAATGTCACACCTGGTTTTAGAAAAACAAACCAAGTGCATACCTATATGTATGCCAGGATCAAGTTTCATACATATAGTAGACAAAAATGAATAACAGTAACAGTATCACGTAAAGAACATAAACAAAACTTACTATTCTATCAGAGTTATACAGCTCAGTCCTGGAAACGGAGGCGCCAACTCCACAAGCAATCGACTGGGGTTGCGTACGCCTAGTATCATCACCATCTTCAACAGCTTCACACCTTTTTTTCTGAGCAGCAGTAAGCAAGGATGAGTACACTTATGGTTGGTACACAGCAAGGCCACAAGAAATAAACAGAAAGTCATTTAAGTCCATCTTTAAGTTTAATTAATCATGTGAGGGTCCAGGCCACTCTTGACCGTGAGCACGGCTAATTGATTAGTTTTACACTCTGCATAGGTTGTACATCTTTACCCACAAGTCGCGTAAAGGTCCCGAAGAACTTTAGACCCAACCATGCGATGCAGATCAGGCATCATACCACACTACCGAGGTGTGATTGCATAGGGACGCTACGAGGCCTTTACAAATATTCCGTAGCACGGGCTGCTCGCTAGGTTACCTGATCAATGCAGCACATAAAGCTCCCTAGCGGGTACCGTGTCTTAGCAAAGCCCAACTCCCCACAAGAGAAGGTCTATACACCATGTCCTGTCAGCCCCCAACCCCTTCCAGGTAAAGCATACCACATACTAAAGTTTCAAATTAATTGGCCAAGATAGAGCCATATGTCTTGTGGTAGTACGGTTGTCCTGGGTGGTCGCTCCATGTTCCAATTAAGACACAATATTCTTATTTAAAGCATAGATAGAAGGTGGTTAGGGACACTTGCCTTTCTCCAACTAAAAGCTACTCTTACTGTTCTCCCTTCATCTCTTGCTTCCTTGGAACTCTTCATCTTCAAAGCAACGAACAACGTTCCTTCTACTCGAAGCAAACATCGGCACAACATACAAAGCAACAAGTATGACTAAGAACAATGCACCAAGCAAAGAAAAAGCTTTAATAGAACGCACTAACGGATAGGCTTGATTCTATGGTTACGCAACGACGAAACAATGTTGAAAACAAAACTAAGGTCGAAGCTATCGAAGGATCATTATCAAACAACAAGAACAGACTACATGCTTGACATATTTTAATAAGAAACCATATGGAAAGAACATTTAAGAGAAATACTCTATATTAAGCAAAGTTATATTTAATTATAGAAAACACGATACACCTAATCATATTTTATTAGCAGATATTTAAGTACATGTTATATCAAATTAACAGTTAATCATGAAAATATAAAGCATGTGAAGGAATCTAATCGAATAACTTTATATTGTGTGTTCAACTAAACATATTAATATTGAATGACATTTATAATATCATTAAGCATATTAACTTTATTATGAAAACCAGTATGTGTAACACTAAGCATCTTTTATTTAACAAAAGCTAGTTATAAATAATAATTAACCAATTTACATCTTGATTAAAGAAAACTGGAATAGAACCTAATCACTTTTATTTGGGAAAGCAATGTAATAAGAATTAGTCAAGATTAACATGCAACTTTAGTATTAAAACAAGTAGCAGGTGATACACATGCTAACACACAAGGATAAGGTGAAACGAACGAGAACGGCACAAACGAACTATCAAACGCATAAGAAAACCTTAAGGTGGCTTAGGAAAACTAGTCTACGAAGAGAACTAGACTGAAAGAACAATACTAAACAAAAAGATAAGCTGAACTGATGTTGGTAGAGGAGATAACAAGATTGGCTCTAAAAGAAGATAGATGCAGAAGACTGGACACAAGAACATAGTTGATTCATGAATTAGCTAGATGTTAAAGATTGGATCACAAAGAATTAAAAGAACGTAGCTGACTCACCGAGAGACAACTAAGAGAAGGATTTATTAGCTAGGAAACAAAGAAAACTGCGATATAGCTGACGGACAACGTCTAACAGTTATTTGCATTTATGAGTGAACAAGATTATGAGCTAAGTTCATTTTAGTTAACAAAACTGATGTAAAGGATATTTCAAAAATAAAATACCCTATGTTGACATTAATGCAAATTAAACTTTATTTGAAGAAACTGGCGTAACGAACCTAGTCGAATTTTATTTATAAATGTTTATGTATAAATTATACCAATTAATTATTTATTTGGATAAACAACTTAGATGAAAAGATCTAAGCGAATAGCTTTATGATTCGGGTTGAACTAACCAAATTATAAATAGAAACTCATTTGTGTTTTAAGCAAATTAACATTTATTATAAAAGCCACTGTAAAAACCTATCAACTTTTAATCATAAAAGTTAATTAATTACTAAGCAATCAACATTTGGTTTATGAAAAACCCTAAACCCTAAACCCTAAACCCTAAACCCTAAACCCTAAACCCTAAACCCTAAACCCTAAACCCTAAACTTTAGGGTTTAGGGTTTAGGGTTTAGGCATGCACGGGCTACTCCCTGATGAGGCTCTCTTGGCATCTTAGCTAAAGGGAGCCCAGAGAGCCTCTATTAAGAAGGCCTATAATGTAGCACTCCACTAGGTTGCTTTTTTTGTCTCACATTTGTTTTGTTGTTGTTTATCTTAATTTTTTTGTTATGGATACATTATGGGGACATTATTATGGGGACTGAGATGTGGGTAAATATACACATAACCCCTTATACAATGGGGAAACTATAAGAATAGCTTCCTTTTTTTCTTAAAGGCTAAAAAGGACATATAGGAAGAACAACAAAACTCACCTCACATTGGCTGAAGGATTGAGTGATGCAAGTGTTATGATCTATATGACAACATGTATGATAAAAGAATGGTTGATGATCTCATAGTTCATAATGTCGCTTGAGTTCTTTGCGAGAACACAGAGAGCATATAGTGGCCAACAATTATACAACAAATGGAAAAAAAGAAACTAGACAAGATACTCAAAGAAGAAGACCAAAAATTGAACATTGAGGTATAATATTGTAATTGTTATCAATCTATTTATTTGCATTGACTTTACTTATATTTTTTGTTTTTATAAAAATAGAGGGTTCGAACCTTCCTCCTCCTGCAACTACTACACCTCCATAGCACTTAGGATTGACAGCCACGACAAATGGCGAGATTTCTTGCCTCGTATCTTTTTTAGGCCCCGTAGAAGTTGACAGCTGTGTTTTCCATGTATGCTGCTATTGAGACTTTGATATTCGTGGTATTTAACTACATGTTGAAAATAACAAACCTAAACATATAGAAGAGCATAATCTTAATATGTTTTGAAATTAGTATTTGTTTAAATAAAGTTTTATCTTGTTTACTAAAATATATGTTCCATACGCCAACACACATTTAAAGAGATTTCAAGAGATGTCATGAGAACTTCAAAACTTTAGTGATAAGGAAGTCATTGGTTGGTTGTGTTTGTTGGAAATTTAATAATTAGTCACACTACAGTTGCTAGACAAATTACAAAAATAACTAGTGCTTTCATAATATCATATTTAAACATGTTCACTTTCTTTTTTTGTGTAGCGATGATGATATTTTTGTTACAATAAATCTATTTTCTAGAACCCTCATTAAAAATTTACATTATTTTTGTATTATCTTGAAAGATACATCCATTTAAATAATATTTTAAAAGTATTTCTTTGTGAGATAAAAAGTTTGAGGTAAACATTAGCATATTATATTAGGGTAATACTTTGGGGAAAGGAAATAAAAAGACTAAATATCCATCCTAGGTTTTAGGGTTGGCATATTAGGGTAAACATTTGCAAGATAAAAAGTTTGAGTTAGTTGATGATGTAACCCTCCTAGACAATCGACCAACTCTTCCTAATTCGCATTTTTGCATGGATGTCGCATTTTGCATGGATGATGGATTATATGGTCGATCGAGATGCGTATGCAAATTTGACGGGAATTCCATGAGCTAAAGGTCGGATACTGTACATTTCGGATTTGAAGTTGGAGACGAATCAACATTTTTTTCCTGATTTTTTTGAGAGGAAGGTAGGAATATTATTAATTGGAATAGGCAACATTTACATCCAAAAAGACAGGAGGATACCCCAGCCAGACATGACGGCCAGGTTTTAGCATACAAGCATGTTTTGCAAGATAATGAGCCTCCCTATTACAATCCCTACCTTCATGTGCAAAACGCACATAATCAAAAGATCTAGCCCTTCCATTTATGCTCTGAATGATCATCATATAAGAGCATCTAGACATATCTTTAATGTTCTTAATGACATTTAGACAATCTGAAGCCACCGTTATTTTCTTTATGCCACAGTCTTCAGCAAGGGCTAGTGCCTCTTCGCATGCCATTGCTTCTAAAGTTTCAGGCTCAATTATATTTGGTATCACCAAAGCACTTGCAGCAATAAAACCTCCTTGATCATTTCGGCATATGACCCCAACAGCTCCTTTGTAAGCATGCTTGGCAACTGCGGCATCTGTATTTATTTTGCATTGACCACTTTCAGGTGGTATCCAGTGCCTCTTTTTTTATTTTAGTTGTGGCTGGTACATCTCTTTCCTCTGAAATTCCTCAATAAACTCCAATTCATCTATCAACGTATTAATTTTTGCTATTATAGATAAAGGGCTTTGAAATATTTCATCATAGATTGCTTTTCTCCTTGCCTGCCAAATAGCCCAACAGGTAACAAGAATACACATACCATCAGCTTGTGAAATGTTGCTACATATGAAGGATACCCAATGCATTGGATTAGATATACAAAAATTAGCAATTAACTCTGTTACCTCTTCATCTAGTTGGGACCAAACACATCTAGACATTGTACAGTATAGTAAAGCATGGTCCCATGTGTCCTCATCTGCACCACAAAGTTTGGATTCAGCTGTATCAACCATATTCCTACTTTTTAGCACACTACCAGTGGGAATTGAATTCAAAGCAAGTCGCCAGCAAAAGATTTTGATTTTTGGTGGCAATTTCATATTCCACAGTTGTTTCCATTCCCTCTGTATTTTTGCACATCAGAGCAACTTGTACGTCCATCGAAGTAATCTTCTCTACTTTTCTTTGCTGTAATCATCATCCGATAAGCAGAGCGGACAGTAAACATACCACTTCTTTCATAATGCCATGCCCAACAATCTTCTTGTGTGCTCATACTTAGCGTATCTATAGGATCGCTTCACTGTCCATATAATTGAAATAGTTCTGCACTATCTCTGTTTTCCATGTCCTAGTGGTATGATCAATCAAATCATAAACAAGTGTCGGAGGATTTGGTTTCTTTGAAACGAGAGGCCTGAACATCCTAGTTCTTGGAATCCAGTTACAACCCCAAATTTGTGTACTTCTACCATCTCCAATCCTTAATTAATCCTTGATTTAGCACCTCTATTCCATCACATATAGCTCTCCAGGTCTTTGATGGGTTATTCCCAATAGAAGCATTGAGAAGATCTCCAAATGGGAAGTAGACTGATTTTAAGACTTGAGAGCAAAGAGACTCAAGCCTGATTAGCATATGCCATGCCTGTCTTGCAAGCAGTGCAAGGTTAAAAATTTCTATGTCTCTAAAGCCCAAACCTCCCATGTATTTTGGCTGGGTTATTTTTTCCCAAGCTACCCAGCAAGATTTCTTTTTTCCTTTATCACTCCCCCACCAGAATTTTCGTATCAAGGAATTTAAGTGCTAACACAACCCCCTTGGCAATTTAAAACAACCCATGGTATATATAGGGATTGACTGTGCAACAGATTTAACTAAAACTTCCTTTCCTCCTGCTGATAGTGTTTTCTCTATCCATCCCTGAATTTTATTCCACACTTTATCTTTAAGGTACTTGAAAGCTCCATTTGTTGTCCTTCCCACTTCAGTAGGCAATCCCAGATACTTTGCACTTAATGATTCATTCTCTACCTGAGTAATAGACTTGATATTATCACGAATAGTTTGCTTGCACCTTTTACTAAAGAAAATAGATGATTTTGCCAAATTTACCTTCTGACCTGAGGCTTGACAATATTTGGTGAGGGACTCTTGCACTGCTTGTGCATTTCTTGCATCTGCTTTAAAGAAAAGAAGGCAATCATCAGCAAACAAAAGATGATTGATTTAGGTGCCGTTTGTGAAATCTGGATACCCTGGACATCCTGATTTATTTGTTCCCCTTTTAGCATACAGGGCAAACCTTCAGCACATAGTAAAAATAAATAAGGGGAAATGGGATCACATTGTTTGATACCTTGTGTTGGCTTGAATTCTTTTAACTGTTCTCCATTAAATAGGATCGAGAAGGAAACTGATTTTACACACTTCATGATTTTCTCCACCCAAAGCCGACTGAAACCCAATTTTAGCATTATTGCTTCTAGATAGCTCCATTCCACTCTATCATATGCCTTCATCATATCTAATTTCATTGCGCAATAGGCATTATTTTTTGATCGCTTTGTGCGCATGAAATGCAAACATTCATAAGCAACCAGAATGTTGTCAGTGATGATTCTACCAGGGACAAAAGCTGATTGCTCTTGAGAGATGATATCTGGGAGTACCCTTTTCAGCCTATTTGCCAATGTCTTTGAAATTATTTTGTGTACCACATTACATAGGCTAATAGGCCGAAACTGGTTACAAAGTTTGAGTTAGTTGATGATGTAACCCTCCTAGACAATCGACCAACTCTTCCTAATTCGCATTTTTGCATGGATGTCGCATTTTTGCATGGATGATGGATTATATGGTCGATCGAGATGCGTATGCAAATTTGACGGGAATTCCATGAGCTAAAGGTCGGATGCTGTACATTTCGGATTTGAAGTTGGAGACGAATCAACATTTTTTCCTGATTCTCTCCTATATGGAAAAAGTCCATTCCACAACCCTCAAGTATAGGTGTTGTTTGAGTTTGGACCCCCAACTACAAAACCAGTTACTCCGGGTCCCTGTTGAGTCTAAACCGTTCATTCCACACCCCTCAGCGGTTTGTTGGGCTGTTTTAGGCTACGTGGCGCCATGTCACCTAGCAGACGTGTTACTTCAGCGCCACATAACCAGTCCACCAGAGTCAACCATCCCTTCTCCTCTATTTCCTTCCTCTTGCCCGACCATTCCATCAGTCAAACAGGCGCGTGTGCGAAACCCTAGCCATCGATGGCGAACTTGAGCACGGGTTCATGGAGTGAGGAGTGGGGCCTTCGGAGGTCTCCTATCCCATATCGGACCGGTCCCCTCGCCTACGAACCACCAGTCTTCTGCCATTGCGGAGAGAAGGCGGCACTCTGGATCTCCTAGAGTGATGATAACCCAGGGCGTCGCTACCTGAAGTGCTGGCGTGCTCGGGCGAGTGAGATTTGTGTGGGTGGTGTTTGGAATTTGTCGATTCGGTGTTCGATTTGTGCATTGGGGGCTTATTTTTTGCAGGCGGGGGGTTGTGATCTCCATGAGTGGTATGAAGGCCATGTCGATCCCTTTGTGAAGAGCCTTTTCGTTGATTTGCGTGATGCTGTCTGGGCGTTGAAGCGCGAAAAGGTGCAGTTGAGGAATGCTTTTGCTGATGCAGTGCTGAAGCTTGAGCAGGAGAAGAAGGAGATTGCAGATCTTAGGATGAAGCTTGAGCAGCAGCAGAAAGAAAGTGCAGATGCTCTGACCAAGCTTGAGGAGAGCAAAACGGAGGTTCTGAACAAGCTGGAGCAGAGCAAAAGGGAGGCAGTTGTGTTGAGGAATTGTGTTCGTGTGGCTGTGATTTTAGCTGTAGCTATGGCTTTCATGAAGTTAGGCTCGTGTGTATATATGGTCAGTTTAAGTTGTTGTGAACAATCTTTTGTGTCGATGACAATGTATGTGTGACCATGGTATGCTAGGAAGTTATGAACACACCGTTGAAATGAAACCTCACAACAAGTGTGTCCATCACATCCATTATGACCCCTACTAATGCAAACATACACCTCATTCAGCCATAAAAAATGTATATAGACCTCGAATTCCAATCTAAAGCTGACATCACAATAAAAAATTCCAACTTGCCTCCTTAAACAACAGGAACCCCCCGCGCCCCCCCCACGAACCTCAACAAATCCTAAATTATTCCAAAAGCTAACCTACGTGCCACTGGATCGAACAAAAATCGCATCGAACCTGCAGATCTGCCGCCTCGCCTTCAAGATGTCGCCTGCTGGTTCGTCGGGGAGGGAGGAAGGGAAGGAATGGAAGCCCGCCGTCGGGTAGCCCCACCCGCCACCAGGCCGCCACCCGTGGTCGTCGGGTCGCCCCACCCGCCAACAGCCTGCCGCCCGTCGTCGTCGGGTCGCCCCACCCGCCACCAGGCCACCGCTAGTCGTCGTCGGGATAAGGGGTGGGGGGACGAATCGAGGAGCGATAAGGATGGTTGACTCGGGTGGACTGGTTATGTGGCGCCTAAGTAACACGTCTGCGGGGTGACATGGCGCCACGTAGCCTAAAACAGCCCAACAAACCTCTGAGGGGTGTGGAATGAACGGTTTAGACTCAACAAGGACCCGGAGTAACTGGTTTTGTGGTTGGGGGTCCAAACTCAAACAGCACCTATACTTGAGGGTTGTGGAATGGACTTTTTCCCTCCTATATTCATGAAATGGACCATTTGTGAGTGGCGGCCCATAAAAGCAGGTGAGCCCAGCCCATGGTGAACCAGATGGACCATTCGGTATTTAGGCCCATTTGGATTTTGTTGTAAAGTGGAGCAGCTGACTTGGAATGACTTGCTCATGGTCATGGCCGTATCATCAGGGAGATATATAAAGACTATAGCAGCGCAGTTTGGCTCTGTTGATTTTGTTCATGAAAATAGGCGCTCCAACGTGGATGCTCACACCATCGCAAGGAGTGCGATTTATTTTGGTTTTGGTAGACAAGGTTGGCTTTAAATCCGCCATTTGTAACTCTTATAACTTCGGTGATGAATAGAGAGTTATGCTCCCCTCAACCCCCCCAAAAAAAATACTTGGAAGCCACAAAAGCACACTTGAAAAATGGACAACTGAGTCTCTTGATCAATTGCTCATCAATTGAGTAAGTAGTAAGGCAGCAATGCAAGCAGGCTCCATGAACACATCAATTAATTAATTAAGAGAACTCATATTGAGGTACACACACTAATTTCCGACCATGCATATTTATACATGCATATGTCGTCGTCTCGCAAACAATCCTAGTATGTAGCTACTACAACATCGCTCATCACCACACAATAACAGTAATGCATAGTACATGCGTCGTCGCACGTACGTGAAACCAACACGCAAGAGAAAATTAATTAAAGCACTAATAATTTGATTAATAACACTGCTCGATCTGCTTGCTAGCTGCTGGATCGATGACGATGATCCACGCATGCATGCGCCGTGCAGCAGTGAGATTGATGGATCAGACGTTCTCGGTGGAGGTCGGCAGCAGGAGCGGCTGCGTGAGCTTGGCGCTCCGGGCGGCGACGGCCGCGGCGGCGTCGGACGCCGGCGGCATGATGAGGGTGGCGGCGGCGTCCCTGGCGAGGCGTGCCCTCTCCTCGCTCTTTCCCCAGAGCACGAGGTAGAGGCCGACGATGATGAGGGCGGCGCCGATGATGCCGCCGAGGTAGAACTTCTCGCCGAGGGTGAGGGACGCCATGATTGCCACCACCAGCGTCTGCACGGGCTGGTACACCGCCACGAACACCGGGCCCCCACGGTCGATGCACCAGATCTGAACAGCGAAAGCCACCCCAGACGCGATGAACCCCTGCATGCAGGCATTGTTTAATTAGTGTTAGCGAAAGACACAGATCATTTGTTTGTGTAAAATAAAGGCATCGATCATATTTAATTTGTGCAGCTAATTAATTAAGCTAAGCTTGCGAGTGACTCACGGCGTATAGGATGGTGAAGAGCTCGGATCCGGAGTGGAACTTCCATGCGTCGGCGTCCCTCTCCATGAAGGCGGCGATGATGAGGAACTGGATGACACCGAAGAAGCAGGTGTAGGAGGTCACCGACAGCCTCGCCGGGTACTTCTTGAGCACGGGGGCCTGCAGCACCAGCCACCCCGACCACGACAGGCAGTGCCCGATCAGGTACACGCACCCCAGCGTCCAGTTCTTCATCTCCCCCTCCACCTTGCTCAGCCCCATGGCGAGCTCCGGGCCGGCGACGAGCTGCTGCACGATCAGCTGCTGCTGCTGCTGGTCGCCGGACAACGACGACGACGACGGGCCGAAGATGGTGGGGCCCTTGTAGAGCGTGATGACGGATGCCCCCGCGACGCAGGCGAGCGTGCCGACCACCTTGGCGACGCCGTCCCGGCGGTCGAGGCGGACCTTCTCGATCCGCAGCGCCGCGGCCATGGCGAAGGTGATGGCCGGCACGGAGTTCTGGATGGCGGAGGCGAAGGTGGGGGACGTGTTGTCGAGGCCGAGGAGGTAGAAGCCCTGGTTGGCGGTGATGCCGCAGAGCGCGAGGAAGAAGAACTGGACGACGAAGTTGAGCGTCAGCTGGGGCCGGTCCTTCTTCTCGAGGAAGTAGGCGAAGGGCACCAGCAAGCACAGCGCGATGATGTTGCGGTAGACGGGGAAGACGAGCTTGCTGATACCCATGTTGAGCGCCAGCCGCGACACCACGTGGAACCCCGCGTACCCGAACTGCAGCGCCAGCATCGCGACGTGGAGCTGCGCCTTCTCCGGCATGCCGCAAACACGCCGACCTTCCCCCGCATCCGCCATTGTTGTTTCGTTACGTTAGTTACCTCTCTTTATTTGCCCCCCTCTGATCTCTCTCTTGCCCGGCCCTCCCTCTGCCGTCCGGCGGTGGCGGTGGCGCCGGATCGGAGCAAGCAGCTATACTCCTAGTAGCTCGGCCGAGAATGAAGAATCTAGCTAGCAGCTAGGAACGGGATACCGCCAGTGGGTAGTGGGTAGTGATCGAGCTCGGAGCGAGAGGGGTCGCTATATAAGCGCAGCAGCCAGCAGCAGCAGCTAGCTCGGAGTGGAGAGTGCCGAGTGACTGAGATGCACGACGATCCAGGGAGGGAGGGAGGGAATGTCCGAGCTAGAGAGTGATGTGTACTGTGACCAGCCACTGGTCGTGGGCCCCACAGCCACAGGTGGACCGACCGCTGAGAGGGACGTGGCACTCCAACTGTCACTGTCTTTCTGCCTGTCGTACGTCCACTTCCCCTTGTTGTAGCATTTCTTTTTTTTAATTCACATATTCACAGGCACAGCCTACTCTAGCTACCTAGGACGACGCTAGGATGTTGTGCACGCCCATCACAAATATCGAAAAGCAGCAAAGTTACGCGACATGCACTCGAGGTGTTCACCGTTACTTTAACACCACTACTACCTGTGCGTATGGTCGCGGTGGCACACACCCTGCTATGATATTACCGTATACTCTTGATGAGTGTCACAAGTTTAACTCGATTTCTAAAAAATACATTTAACATTTTGTGTTTTAAAATAATTGTGTTAAAAGCTAGATTTAAATATCTTTTCAATGATATTAATTATGTACTACCATAGATATTAATATTTTATAAAATTAGTTAACGTTGTTTCTTGAGAAACGCAAACGAGGGACGGAGGGACTATGTTATTATGCACACACAATATATACATTGACCGGAAGATATTACTCGAGTGGTTCAAAATATAATTCGAGTAGTACGTACCTATATTCGACGACGCACTTGAGTGCAATGGCGGCGAAGTGAGTAAGACCTAGGGGGTAATCGATCCTTTCCCTCCTTTCCTCCACACTATCGATCTTTTTCATTATTTAAAATAAAGAAAAAGTGTATTTTGTTAATCTCTCAAGTATAGCAAAAGTGTGACATTTGTCCTTCATAATTTATTTGGTGCAAATTAACCCTTTAACTATCTGAACTGGTGCATTATCTTCCCCATCTTAGTCTAACAAGGATTTAGTATCATGTAATCTTAGACCGCGCAATCACCTTGCTAATTACTACTTATTCACATCTTATATGTTGAGTGAATTTTTATGATAATTGAGTGTGAATTGATTTCATTAATTTGTTCAGAAAGAATATATGGAGTCTCCAATTTAGAGAATTCACTCAAACTTTTTTTGAGCTTTATATTTTCATCACTAGACAATGATTACCAATTAATCAAATAATTATGTGACATAATCCGTCAGTAGATTTCACTAAATCATTGTTAAACTATAAGGTGGAGATGATAAATGCACCAAATTATTTAGTTAAGGAATTGATTTGCACCGAATGAAACATGTAGGATGAATATCACACTTTTACAATATTTGAGGTACGGAAAAATACACTTTTTTCTTAAAATAATTATAAGGTTATACTCTCTTCTTTTCAAATTACGGATTATATTATGATTTTTTTCCTAACCATTTTGCTATCTGCGCCCCCTTCCCAAACCCAGTAGCCCAGTCCCTCCTCCTACCACCTTCACACGAGGCTGATGACATTCTCAGTCATTCCTTTACATTCCAAGATCCTAAACTCTACAGCCTATCCGGCTGGTTGGTGGCTGGTGTCTGGTGTTTATTTGTTCTGGAGAAAAGTATTGTTGGCTAGTTGGTGGCTGGTGCTGATTTATTCTGAGAGAAAAGTATTGCTGGCTGGTGGTTGATAATCTAGACGAACATGGTGCTAGTCGTAACTCGTAACCCTTGATGAAGAAATTGATTCTCCCACTGCAAAAGAGGAGAGGCTTTCAACTATAAGGAAGCTATACGAATTCAACATATTTCTCCCCTCAAGCTAACATCACATAATTCGATACTATCACATAAATAACACAATTTATATATATTTAGGACTCGTTACACAATTTATATATATTTAGGACTCGTTTGGCAAAGTTGTGACTGTGGTTGGAATGACTTTGACTACAGCTCCTCTAGTGAAGTAGCTTTTCTGCTCTAGGTGAAGCCGTTTTAGAAAGTATTTGGTACGATGGCTTCTCAATGAAAATATGAGTAATTCTATGGTCAATTAATTGGAGGGGAGGGAGAAGTCGGAGAAACCACTTCTTTGACTTTTCCTTTTAGTGCAAGCCATTTTATCATTTCTTCCCGGCTTCGATGGTGAAGCCAGCATTCTAATTTTTTTTTTAGGGCTTCACAAAAATCCGTGAAAAAATCCTTTGAGAAACCGTACCAAAAGGACCCTTAAAATCTCGAAGGAGTATGCACACGCAAGCAGACACAACAATAGCTAGAATCATCTATCAAAGTGTGGTATTTGGACGCTAGCTAGCTAGTATGTGCCTGAAGTGATATATTAAAATGTTGACAATTATTGGGATTGCGTGGTTTCAGTAGTGTGGCGTCTCCTTTTTTGCAAATAAAGAGTGAAGAGACAGCAGCAGCAGTAGCAAAGCTTCCAGTGGACTGGTTTGTTTGATGGCATCCGCATCTCCATGGATGGATCGATATGATCCATCGTTTAATTTGGCGCCACTCCACTAGCTGCACCGGCCGTGACCGGATTGATAGAAAGAAAGCGATTTGATCCGGCCGTAATGAAGAAAAAGCAGTCGCCGAATGATGGAAAGTAACTACGACACCAAACACTAGCTAGCTAGCTATATAGTTAATTAATTGCTTCTACTAGGTTGTAAACCTTCAAGGATTATATATGTTAATTATGTTATTGTTTTATTTTCTTGTTGCATCCTGCTTATATATTGTATTACTAGTTTGTAATTCCTTCAGGATGCAATGCACGCTTGCAGTGTATATTGTGCTCACAGCTCACACATATAATTCTAATATATAGATGGCATTGCATTCATTCATGTTTGAGTTATTAGTGTTTATAATGATGATGATGCTCCAGACACGGATGCATGCTTGATGTGCTGTTAGTTGGAGTCCATGAATATGCGACTTTAGTGTTGCCAGATAGTTCACGCATCATTACAAATACTAATAATAGACATCTGAAAGTGTTTTGGGGGCGAGCTTACTATGGTCGCAAAATTAGAGCTTTGTTACGATACTTGAATAGTATCTTGTGTTAATTAATTTCTGGTGTGTGTATATGCATGCTACTGCAGTGTGAATTATTATAGCCAATAGATAGGAAGCCACTTAGGCCTCATTCGTTTCCACCAGATTGATTCCGACCGGAATTGATAAATGTAATAAGAAAATCATGATAGCTATTATAAGAGATTCGGATTTATTCCGGTCGAAAATTAATTTACTCATGATAGGCACATCATTAGACTCAGAACCAATCCACTAGTCAAGAGGTGTGGAATCAATCCGGCTCTTTGGTATCTTGTTCTACCTATCATGATGAGTAAATTAAATCTTGACCCGGAATGAATCCGAGTCTCTATCATAAATTTCTTGATATATCTATTATTCCGACCGGATTGAATCCGATGGAAGCGAACAAGCCCTTAGGGCTTCGCTTCCATCGGATTCAACCCGGCTGGAATAATAGATACATCAGGCCTTAGGCCTCATACGTTTCCACTGGATTGGATTCCGACCGGAAACTATAAGAGATCCGGATTTATTCCGGGTCGAAAATTAATTTACTCATGCTAGGTACACCAAGAGACTTGGACCACTAGTCAAAAGGTGTGGAATCAATCCGGCTCTTCGTATCATGATGAGTAAATTAACTCTTGATCTGAAATAAATCTGAGTCTCTATCACAATTTTCTTGATGTATCTATTATTCCGGCTGGATTGAATCCGATGGAAGCGAACAAGCCCTCAAGAAAATCATGATTAAGACTCGGATTTATTCCGGATCAAATTTAATTTACTCATCGAGACAGGTAAAACAAGAGACCGATGAGCCGGATTGATCCACACCTCTTGACTAGCGAATTGATTCCGGGTCTCTTGATAAACCTATCATGAGTAAATTAATTTTCGACCCGAATTAAATCCGAATCTCTTATGGTAGGTATCATGATTTTCTTATTTTCTATTTATCAATTCCGGTCGGAATCCAATCCGGTGGAAACAGATGAGGCCTTAAGAAAATCCATATGATGAAAACAAGGAGGAAAAAGAGGAGTGAATGCAAAATAAAATGTGCCTCTCCGATCCACTACATGATGGATCTGGAAAGCACGGGGAAAGAAATTAGAAATAAAAGATTATAATACAAAAAAGCAAAGTTTCAAAAAAAAAATACAAAAAGCATGGATAAAAGTTGGAGATCATAGCAGAGAAGGCCGGCCGGCGGCGTGAGGAAGAAATGCAGATGCTTGGACGACGTTGGACCACCACGCAGAGGACAGACAAGCTGTGCGCGTGCGCTCATGTCAAAGCTACCTCGATCGATCGAGCAGGCTGGCCACTACAGTGTCTTTTCAGCACAACAGCATGCATCACCACCAAGAATGCACCAAGCCATGGCCGTCGCTCTTACCTGTTTATCTGTCGTCTCGTGTGTCCGCGATTGCCGATGGATGGCTCGATGTGTCGATCATGTGGTACACAGCATTCATGCCATGCAAGTCCCACACATCTATGGAATTATGTATACAAGCGAGTGCAGTGGTAGCTTTATTCAGTAGTCGCGTTGGCACCCACGGCCGTATATTCCATCATCGATTATTAGTAGGGTTGGCCACAGGTGCTGGGTAGCCTGCATTTCATATCAGGATTGCTTGCTTTCCATCCTAGCTGATGCTGATCAGATGCTGCTGCTTTAATTTCCAGAGACATGCATGCTGCTCGCCGCTGCCGCGACATGCCATCCTTTCCCTTTTCTTTTCATCGAGTACTTTTCCTAGCAGCTTCGTTCTCTGCCCACAATGGAGTGAGCAGTGAAAGCAACTACCTAGCCTCCGATATATCCTCGCTGCTGCACTGCACGACGACGCACTCGATCGATCACACACGGGTGGCCGGCCGGCTTGGTCAGTCTAGTTGTGTTTGGTTGTCTAACCAGTCCATAACCTAATGTAATACAGTCTCTACATGTTTGCAGTTACATGTATAAACAGCTTGGAGGGATGGATTTGGATCGGATACGCACGGATACGAATTCGGATGTCACTATTTACCATATTTTAATTCGGATTCGGATACGAATACAAATATTATCGAATACAAATACAAAACGGACATTTTGAATACGGCTTCACATTCGAATACTTAACAGATGTTTGTCGGGTAAGTCCAGACGTCTAGTTGTGTTTGGTTGTCTAATCAGTCCAACTTAATGTAGTTTTTACATGTTTGGTTACCTATATAAACAGCTTAGACAGGTCAGCACAATGCAAAAGAGGACTCCTAGCCAGGCTCAGCTAGTACGCCGCCTAAATCGAGCGCACTTACTCGTCCAAGCTCTATGCAATCCCGATTGGTCTCAATTTCACGATGCAATCTGAGCTATACACTTAGCCCTGCAACTAAACAGTGGTCATGGTACTGCTATATCCATGCTAAAGCTGGCTAACTCTATAGCCAGACTTGGACTAAGCCAAGCAACCAAATACACCCATCTCCTCCATCTCCTCCATTTCCATCACGCTAGCTAGCTAGCTAACATGGTCATTAGGGCCATGTTTGGATGCAGGTGTTAGTGTTAGTTTGTAGCAAACTAACACCAAAACTAACACTTTGGAGCGAAATACATGTGTTAGTTTGGTGTTAGTTGGAACTAACACCCCAAAAACTAACACCTCAAAGAGGTGGTAATTGGTGTTAGTTTGGTGGACTCCACCCCTTTTCTCTCTCCCTCTCCTTTTTCAAATGAATGGAAAAGTTACTTTAAATGCAAACTAACACCTCCATCCAAACATTCAAGGTGTTAGTTTCTTATGTGTTACTTTGGAGGTGTTAAAAACTACCACTACCACTAACATCTACCATCCAAACACGGCCTAGGGCATCCAACAAAACGTGTGCGCACTCGGGTCAAAAATATACTGTGTTTTTCAACATGATGAAAGGACCAATATGATGGAGTACATTATTAACTCGAACCACCATTCTCTGTGTGTGTCTATATATATATTATCATCTGTACAATGCAATAATGATTATTTGTGACATTATATGAAAGTATTTTTTACATTTTTTTATCATACACCCAAACCTGCAGTTTTCACGTTTTCAAACTATGTACTCCATCCGTATCAAAATATTTGTCATCATTGCTTTTTTTCACAACTTTGATCATTTGTCTCAAACAATTATGCAAGTATTATTTACTTTGCTTGCTACATACTTTATTATTGTAGGTACTTTAAGCTTGATTTATACTTTTACACATTTGCGATGATTTTTTGAATAAGACGAATGGTCAAAGTTGGAAGAAAAAGTCAACAGCGCGACGCCGACAAGTATTTCGATACGGATGGTGTAAATATTGTCGGTACGGGAAGTAGTACCGACACTAACTAGTACGAGCGCTGAGATCTATCTCTCGATGGCTGGTGCTAAGCAACTAGGTGACAAGAGGTTTATCCTGGTTCCGGCCGGGGCCGTACGTCCAGCAGGGGTGTGCTCGAGGCACTGTATTGCGTTGCACCATGGTGCTTGCAGAGGGGCGTTACAAGCAAGACGGGAGAGGAGGGGGAGCCTCCATGTCCCTGAGGTTTGATTGATGCAAAGTTCCAATATCGTGAATGTGGGCGGAAGTGTGCAAGTGTGCAGCTATTTTGCCCCCCCCTCGGCTGGGGGACCGCCCCCTCCTTTTATAGGCCAAGGGGAGGCGGTTTACAACTGTGCCGTGCTGTTCTAATTATGTGTGGCGGGATGACGTACAACGCCGAGGAGTTGATGGCTGTCCTGGCGAATCTTGCTCCCGTCGGGTGTCATGGCGTGTCCTGTTCTCGCCCAGGAGTGGCTTCAAGGGCGGCTATGTGGGAACTTCTCGTTCGGTCGTCGTCCGTACGCTGACTCGAGGGTGCGGATGACGGAAGGCCGTGAGGTGCACAGCCATGGGTGTGGCAACGTCTTGTCGTCCTGGGTTCCCGCGGCGCCAGGGATGGCTGCACAGGGCCGTGGATGGTTGCACAGCGGCGGGGATGGCCGAACAGGGTCGGAGGTGATGGGGGAGACGCGCTCCGCTGGTCTAATGTCATGGTGTTGTCCCGCGTGGGCATGGGGCAGGTGTCCATACCCTTTTCGAGGGTTCTGCCATCCTCTTTCGAGGGCGTGGGGCGCCGACCGTACGGGGGCGGGTGGCACAGTGTCACGGAGTTGACACTGGCCTTACCGCACAACGTCGTACAGAGGCGAAGATGGCCGCATAGGGCCGGAGGTTGGCAGAACAGCGCCAGGGCAGGATTCCCAGGCGGTGTCAGAGGGCCGGTGTGGCGAGGATTCGCTCTTGTCCTGGGCACCCGTGAAGTGCCAGAGCATTTAATGCTCTAGTCGGGGGAGCAGGCGCGGCGTCACGGGCCGGTGAGCGAGGCGGAATCCTGCATGAGGGTGCGTGCAGCCCTCGAGCGAGGCAGAGTCCCACACGAGGGTGCGCGCAGCCCTCGAGCGAGGCGGAGTTTCGCCCGAGGGGGCATCCAGCCCTCGAGCGAGGCAGAGTTTGGCCCGGGGTAGGTGTCCAGCCGTTTTGCCCTAGGGGGTGTCCAGCCCTCGAGCGAGGCGGAGTTTCGCCCGAGGGGGCGCTGGAGCCGGCTGCTTGCTGGGCCATTGGCGTTAGTCGAGCCATGGTTGTAGTTTGTCGTTGATGAGTTCATTTTGTGTTTTTATTATTCCGCGAAAATGGTTTTTTCCCTGGTTATTAGGGGACCCTTATGGCTGTCCCCGACAGTAGCCCTCGAGCCTCTGCGGCGGTATCCGTTAGGAACCCGCAAAGGTTGACGCTTGCTGATAGGACTTTCTTCCCTCTGGTTGCTGTGCCGTTCCATGGGGGCGCGCTAGCGGACCCGCGGCTCTAGCCCTCAAAGCCTTGGAGGAGTGTGTATACTCCTTCAAGGTTTTTTCGCAGCGTTGTCGTCATGCGAGGTGTCGGTTTCAGCCCGCATCGGTGATGTCTCAGCTGGCCTCGGCGGTGCCATGTGCACGTATCGACGCTCACATGCGTTCAATGCATATTCAGGAGGTGTAGCCGTGCGTCGAGCTCCCGAGCCCAGGCCCGTTCGAGGCGATCGGGGCGTGCTCTCCGACTTATTTGTACGTTCCCTCGCCGTCCCTTCGTGGGACAGGGGGTGAGGCGTCCACGACTCCTATCTAGCGGGTCGCGAATCGTGGGTTCTTCGTCGAGCTGTTATCGGGTGATTCAAGTGGACCCCCGTGCCCCGTTCGATAAGGGTCGGCTCGTGGTCCAGAGACACGTCCATGAAAGCGCTCATGTGGGTGTGTTAGGCAGGGCTCGGTCCTGTTCGCTGGGGACCGAAGGTGCGAAAGCTCTCCCTCGATGGGATCCCTCGACTAGCTGCCCTCCTTGGGTCGGTTGGCTCGAGGGTAGGCTTGAATGCGCGTGCTCTGGTCGTCCCTGACTTAGTTGATCTAGGGCGCATGTTCGAACCCTTCGAGGGTCAGGCTTCGAACCCTTGATTAGTAGGACTGTTGCGGGGTGGCAGTTAGGCGCCCCCGTCTTGTTAACATCTGCAGGACACGAAGGGTCGCGGTCGAGCCGACCCTCGAGCTGCTGATCAGTAATCTTCTAAATCCGAGGACATCCGCGGCGCCCACCTCCGACGAGTGGGACTTATCACCACTGATCAGTGATCACACCCTTCGAGGGTCTGGTTTTTTCGAGCCTTGGCTCGGGCCGCGCGGGGGTTGTCCTTACTTGGTAAGGAACCGGGCCATTAAATGGTCGTGGTCGTGGCAGCGGTCATGCGCTGCGGGTGTGCCTTTCCAGGCGGCGCAATCACTTGCGTAGTGGACGACGTGGGGGACGGACGTGACGGGATGCCGCGGCCCTTCGGTTACCGTGCTGTAATGATCGCGCGTGCGTGCGTACCCGACCGTTTCGGCGTGGTGGGGCCCAGCTGTCGGCAGCGGGCGGCGACACCTACAGTTAATGCGCACGGCGCACGTGGTTTCGGGAGCGCGGCCCCCCAGAGCTATAAATTGCGAGAGAGGGAGGGAGAAGTCCTTCACCCCATCACTTAGCATCTGCGGCCCCTTGCCTCTGCTTCCTGGCAGCGCACCCCCTTGCTCTCGCCCCCTGCTCGTCTCGCCTTCACGCGCCTCCTCCTCCTTTGCCTCAGCACTCACCTGCGATGGCCCCGACTCAGCCAATCGTGGTGCTGGACCCCCTGCCGTGGACTCGGTCGACGGTGACAGAGTTCGCCTTACACGAGCACGTGAATGGCGGTCTGCTAGCGCCAAACGTGGAGGGGGCGCCTCCGGCGTGGATCGTCCCGCCGGCGATGGACCGGGAGCCCAACCCCGCCGTATGTTTACGTCGTTAGCTTCATCAGGCACCACGAGCGCGGCTTCACCGCACCGGCGAGCCGCTTTATGTGGGGGCTGTGCTACCACTACGGGGTGGAGCTTCACAACTTCGCCCCCAACGCGATCTCGCAGGCGGCAACCATCGTCGGCATCTGCGAGGGGTTCCTAGGGATTCCCGTGAATTGGGACCTCTAGATCCACTTCTTCCGCATGTAGCTGCACACCGTCGCGATGAGTGAGACGCAAGTGCGTCGGGCGGTGCGCGCCGGCAGCCTGACGTTCTCGGTGTGGGATTCGCGCAGGGAGCTGTACCCCCTGTGCACGATGACGTCCAACAATACGGAGTGGGAGAGGGGGTGGTTCTACCTCCGCAACGAAGGCACCGGCCTCCCCCCTACACCGGCAAGGTGCTGAAGGCAAAGACTGACGCCTGGCATCACGGCTTATCTCCTTCCTCGCGCCAGGACCAGCTGGAGTCACTCATCAACAGGTTGAAGAGTCTGGCGGATGCCGAGCTAGGGGCGGCCTCGATCCTCGACAACCTGCACCACCGGCGGATCGTCCCCCTCATGGAGAGGGAGCTCCGCATCTTTGAGATGACCGAGGAGGCCGACCCTACGGCGTTGGCACGCTCGCCGCTACTACATGAGCGGTTTCCTCAGGAGTACGCGGTGACGAGGGCGAGGCGCGCGGTCAACCTTAGGTCCGTGCCGATCGACCGCGTTGACCTTTGGTCGTTCGTCATGCTTCCCGACGCCCCGCCGGTGAGTAGGCTTCCCCTTCCCCTTTGGTCCCTTGCGATGCGATGGTGTGGTCCTAACGGACGCTATTAGCAGAGGGTGACTGTGGACGCCGCGCGGTCGGATCCATGCCCCAGGCTCGGACGGCCACCCGCGTCGCGCAGCGGCGAGAGCAGGAGCGGGCGGCGCATAGGAAGGAAAAGAGAATCCGGCGGCGGGAGAGCCGGGAGCAAGAAAGCGAGGAGTGTCGGCTGCATGAGCAACAAGGGCTCTCTCCCCCGACAACTCTGGAGAACTCATCGTCGTCGGAGGAAGATGAAGAGGAGAGCGACGGGGGGCGGGCTCCTTGTGAGAGGTGGATCCCCCCGCCCCCGTCGCCACAGGCCGTAGGGGCGGCAGCAGGGTAGGCGCCCGCGACGGACACGGAGGCGCCCCGCCGCCGGCGGTCGGCGGGAAGAGGCGGCATGCACCGAGGAGGTGCCGGTGAGCGTCGCGGGGGCACCTGCGAGCGCTGCGGCGGCAACGACGGGCGCTACAGCGGCGCCTCCCGAACCCTCGAGGAAGAGGAAGAGGGGCTTCTCCAGTCTGAGATAAGTAGCATTTTCCCCTCGTGCCCCTGGTTTCGAGGGGTTAGTGCTCTGTCTTGCCTTTTTTCGTTCGCAGGGTGACGCCGACCGTCCCCGCCCTTGCGCAGGCTAAAGTGCTCAGATCGGACACGTCCGTGCCGACGAGGCGACGTTCATCGAGAGCGCCGCGGGCGGCAGGAGGCACTGAGGCAATGGATAAGTCACGACACTCCACGACCGTGGCTGCGTGGTCACAGCAGGAGGCGGCGGCCGCGGCCACGGCGGCGGCGACCACGACGACGTCGGCATCGCCGGCCGCCCGCCCTTCGCGGGCGACCGTGCGGCCATGGTGGAGATCCCCGACGATGACGCCCGCCCCCCCGGTGGGGCCAATGGGAGAAGCCGGCCCGCACCGGCCCCCGAGCCCGCGGCGGGGGTGTTGGTGGTGCGGGCGGATGGCCGAGTGATGCCGCGGTGCCCGTTGCATGGCGTCGAGGCATCGTCGTCACGCGCTGCCCTGCCCACCCCTGATGCTGTCGTCACGCGCCCAGAGCAAGAGCGGGGCCATGCCGGCATGCCGCCGACGCACTTCGACGAGGCCCAGGCTGAGCAGGCGTTGTGGCAAGAGTTTCTAGACCACGGCGCCTCGCTCAACAAAGCGTTGAATGAGGCACTGCGGATCCACGGGGGTCCCGCGTGGCAGATTTTTTAGGTGTGTATTTCTTGTTGAATTTGGAGTTTTTTCCTTTGTCCCTTCCGCATTCGCACGTTTCCTGACTTTGTTTCCTTCCGCACCTTGTCCACCGGTGATAGGAGCTGGAGGGTCGAGCTCGAGAGAGGCACGATCGCCTTGCCCGATGGAGCTCCGATCGTGACTGGTACCGGGACCAGTATGACGCCCTCGACACCCTCGTTGAGGCCCTGCGGACCGACAACGGGTGGCTGGAGTACCGGCTGGAAGTTGTGCGGGGCGAGCTCCTAGAGCAGGGTGCCCAGGTTGCGGAAGACACCTCCGCGGTCGTGAAGGTGAGGACGGCGCTCCTGGAGTGGGACAAGGCGCTGCGGAAGGCGCGCGAGGACATGGCCGCGGTGCGGGCTGCGGCGGCAGAGTTTGAGACGAAGCTAGCTTCCGCTCGAGCCCAGCTCCAGCAGGACCGTGCAACCCTCGAGGGGGCTTGGTCCTGGCAGAGCCAGGCTGAGGAGAAAGCCAAGGAGGCCGAGGAGTTGAGGATCGACCTGGCGGAGAAGGTCGCCTCACTCGCCGCGATGGAGGAGCAACTCCGGCAGAAGCGGGGCGCGCGCCAGTAGGCGGATGCTCAGCTCCAGTAGGAGCGGACCGCCCTTGCCGAGGCCCAGGCTGCCCTCGGGCATGAGCGTATGGCGCGGGAGGAAGCACATGTTCTACTCTAGCAGGAGCGCGCCGCGCTCTAGAAGGCGCAGGCGACCCTCAAGCTGTGGGATGAAGAAGTCACGCGGCTTAACGGGGAGCTGAACCAGCTGAGCGTCTCCTACGAGGATCAGTGCCAGCCCGCACGAGGAAAAGGAAGCAACGATCCTTGACCTGCAGCAGGCGGCTGAGACCGCGCGCACGGCCCTCGTACAGACAAGAAACAGGTCAAGGGTGAGTCGTCTTTCCTGCCTTTCGCTTGTTGGCTCGGTTTGTTTGGGATCCGCTTCCAATTTTGGCTCGCGTTTTCGATTTTCAGGCTTGCGAATGGCTCTAGGGAACTCAGCGACCCAGGCGCAGGTTATCCATATGGCCCACAACTCCTCGCAGCAGGAGCTGGAAGAGCTGTAGGCCACCGCCCTCGAGGCGTGCCAGGGGATTGAGGAAGGTGAGATGCAGACCGGGAGCTCTGTGGCGAGTCGTCTCCACGCTCTGGGCGGGCACGTCACTCAGCGTATGTGCCGCGCCCTTCACCTGGGGGTCCAGAAAGCCCCGGCGTGGTGGTGTCGCACTACCAGGTGAACCTCGGGGCGATCTCCACCGGCTACGTCATTCCCATCGGCGTCGACGACGAGGTGGAGATGAACCGCGTGGACACGCTTGCTGCGCCTGCCACCAACGTCCTGGCCGAAGACTTCATGGATTCCCTCTTCCCGGACGCTCCCCCGGCTGGCGGCCCTCAAGCCTGAAAAACCGTTGGGCGTTTGTGCCCTTTATGTTTTTTGTGTTAGTATTTGAGCCACGTGGCTATGTAATGAACACTTGCTGTTTGAAACATTTGAATGTTTGTAAGTTGAAGCACTTGTTATTTATCTCAGCAGCCGTGTTGTTCTGTCCCCCCTTTTCTTAGGTGAATTTTGACCGAAAAGATTTCGTTCACACGAGTAGCTTGTAGGCAAAGCGGCGAGGGGGAAGGGCCGTATCCTGCTGGAGGCGTGGGCTATCCCCAACTCACTCTTCTTCGCCCTTTGGCTACTCGTGTCCCGCGTAAATTCACCCAAAGTTTGGGTCGAGGTGTACTTAGCACATTTGCGACGATTTTTTGTGAAAAAATGGGACCATTTTGGGGGGGGGGGGTGCCCCCCGTAGTAGCCCCCGAGGGGGACTTGGTTTTAAGAGGGAAAGCTGAGTCGCCCTTTTAACTTTTATTTCATGATGAGATTTACAATTATACAACCAAATGGGGTGTTGGGTATGTAAGCAACGAAAAAGGGCTTGGAAATCCTTCTCAAGGGTAGAAGTGACGTAGCCGTTGGATGTTCCAAGCGTTGGTGAGCTCCTCACCGTCCTTGTTCGCCAGTTGTAGGTGCCAGGCTTAAACGCTTTGACCACGACGTAGGGTCCCTCCCATGGTGGCGATAGCTTGTGGCGACCTCGATTGTCTTGGCGCAGTCTCAGGACTAGGTCCCCCTCGTTGAAGTCTCGGCGCCGTACCTTTCGAGCTTGGTACTGCCTCAGCGCCTGCTGGTACCTTGCTGAGTGCATCAGGGCCACGGTGCGTGCCTCGTCCAATTGGTCCAGTGAGTCCTCGCGGGCTCGCTGGTTGGCGCCTTCGTCGTAGCTTTTGACCTTGGGCGACTCATACTCCAAGTCCGTGGAGAGGACTGCTGTGACAACCCGCCCAACAAAATACCATACTATCGCCTAAAACCAATCCACTTTGGTCATTAAGCAAGAGTAAAGTATCATCCTGTCGTTAGTAGCCGGGTTAACGCTCAGTAAATCACTTGGAATTTCAAACAGAGGATCAACATATGCATTAAACTCACGCGAAGGCGAGTCTAGAGTTCAACACGAATTAAATCCAAATTATTACAAACCATGGTTCAAATCATGAAGTAAAGGTTCAGAGTTCGAAAACAGCGGAAAACAATAAACTAACGCAACGGTAAACATCACAGAAGGCCATCCATGATGTCATCACTTGTCGTCATCCACCCGGTCAACAACACCTGCACAACAATTTTAAAGCAAGGCTGAGTATACTAATACTCAGCAAGACTTAACCGTCGGGCCATAAGTACATCACCAAACTCTAGACATGAAAGGCTTTTGGCCGGTGGAGTTTCCTTTGCTGAACAACCATGAAGAGTATGTCCTTACCTTCAATATTTTAGCACCAGTTCTAGTTGATTACCACTTGTAAGTGTGCCAACTAATTCAATCAAGAATTGGACAAGCAATTAATTCATACAACAATATTCACCAGGTTCCATCATTACGGGATATCATGGCCAGTTGATTAAGCAGTCTCGGATAACGGTGAGAGGCCGACAATCGATTCATTTAAACCTTGCAATGTAAACCTAAACACACGGTAGGGTGCCTCCGCGAGGACAACCATCCAGGTGGTTCCCAAAAGTCCTCGGATTGGGAACAAAGCTTACAGTCCTCGATACAAGGTTAGCTGGCATACCCCGCGAGGCACCCAGTCTCACACATGCACCCCCTTCCCGGTAGCTAGCCGGTTAGGTGAATACTCAAGAGTAGTAAGGAAAAGTTCCCGCACCGTCTCATTAAGGTACTAGGCTTACCGGTCCCATTCCCGACAAGTGCTTATTACGTTCAAAAGCTTAGCCCATGAAAGCCAATGGACAGGAGCCCAAATCCCATGCTCTTACCACATGAGCAATCCATTTATAAAGATCTTATGATTCCAACATAAGGACCTATTCTCGCGAGTGATGAACATCACTCGACTTGTACCGGTCCTAAAGCATATCAGCTATCGACCTAGCATACTAGTGATAGAGCATAGGTACCTAAGGATCTTACATCTAGGGTTTCAATTCAACTCCTGAAACGTATATGCACAATCATAGCAAAGGTAATGGCATAATTTTTTTAAAAGACGGGGTTAATGATCTGGGGCTTGCCTCGCTGGCAAGGTTGGCCTTGGGCCCTTCTGGACTTTGGTCCAGGCCTTGAGCTACAAACACGTGTTGCAGCTCTTCGCTAGTACCTTCGTCTCCTCCTTCCGGCGTGAGCGTATAACTATCGTCGGGAAGATCTACATGAAGATGCAAATGCAAGATTTATTTGACAATTTTTAATTTAACTAACTACAATCAATAAATGACAACCATGGGTGCCTGGTTGACCACATTCACCTAGATAAGAAATACATTCAGCATACTCTTCCAAAAAGGAACAATATGCGGTTCATTATTAATTATTCTTTTGATAATAACTGTGTACAAATATATGAAAATAATTTAATTTAACTTTACAAACAGCAATGGGTTGAAAGCATTCAGCCTTATAATAAGATTTACCCACACACAAGGTCATTAAAGGTGGGTTGGTGATTTTCCCATTTAATTGACTATTAAACCTTAAATTGCTTCCACAACTCTTATTCATAAAATAAATTATTAAAATTCAGTGGAAGGGTTTATTAAGAACTAAATGCCTATAACAAGCCACTGGACACACATGCATGCTTAGGATAGCTAGGAATTTAATTATTTTGAAAATAACAAAAGTTAGCTAATGAAGCAAGAATAATGCATACAAAACTAAATACACATCAAAATGATTCAAACTTTCTCCCACATGATCCCTAGTCCAAAACTAGTCTAGGGATGCAACATATACACCTAGAACTATTATAGATCTTGGTTTATGCAATTACTAAGAAAAACAAGCATATTTCATGAATAACTACTTCTGACCATTATAAAATTGTGATTAACTCACCAGAGGTGTATTTTGGAACAAAAAGACAACATGCAGAAATTGGTCACAAAAATCTAAATATTTTTAGCTACAAAAATCATTTGGACGGATTCTCCATAAATAGAAAACAATTTATATAAAACGATTTACAACATATATTTGTGCAATTTTTGGTACATAAGCTGTTCATAACATAACACTCAACATATCCAAAACTTAGATACAGAGGACTTGTAGATTTTGAGATACAACAGATCTAGGTTTTTCATATTTCTATTTTTCATGCAAAATTTATCAGGAAACAGCCTAGACAAGTATAACAAAAGTTGTAGTTTTTTTACCAGGAATCCAACAAAATTTGGTTTGCATTTTTCTGAATGTTCTATGATTTTCTATGGATTTTCCAAGATTCAGCCAAGTGACTTTACTATTTGAGATAAGGTTTTGCAGACAGGCCCCTGGAAGTTTAAGATTCCTTACAGAAATGCCCTCGGTTTGCGCTGAGGCCCTCATAAAGACTTGGGACCTTGCAATGTAGTCCTCGGGCACCGGCCGCCGGCGGTCCGGCCAAATTCCTGCGAACCGGCGGCCGGGACCGCCGAGCGCGGGCGGAGGGCGACCGCGGGGTCCCTAGGCTTGATTTCGACCGGAGGTTGGGGCGGTGGTGGCGGCGGGGTCGTGCGGCGGCGACGGCCGGTGCCGCCCGCGGACGCCCGCTCCGGCGAGCTCCCGACTGGGACAAGCGAACGGGCGGCGCGGTCGACTCCAGCAGGGGCTAGGGGAGGGCGAGGAGCTATTAGCCGGATGCGGAGACACGCGGAGGTGGAAGCTCAGTGGCACCGACACTCATGGCGCGCGGCGAGGTGCCGTTCCTCCTCAGGCAAAGAGCACTGGCCCCAATTATAGGCGTAGCGGCCTCCCCATGCGCGCCCACGGTTGCTGAGGCGGGCACGGGGTCCAAGACCTCGGCCGACGCGCTCGGCAGGGGGGGCACGCGACGGACCGTTGGTCACATCGGCGTTGCGCGCGGTGGCGACTTTGGGCGCGGCACGTGGCAAGCGCGATCCCAAGACACCTCGATGTGTGTGCGGCCTCGGGAAGGTGCGCCTGCTTGGGAAGGCGCGTGGTGGCCCAGAAGCCGAGGGTGGCGGCGACACGCGGCACGGCGCGCGCACGCGCGAGCGCGCTCGGCGTTCTGCCCGGCGCGACGTCGCGTCTCAGCGTTGCTCGTTTCGGTTTACCCTGGTTTGACTTCATCTAACTCAAAATTTCTCAACTAAAGTGCATTTCTCAACTAAAGTGCACTAAGTGAGGAATAGGAAAGTTGTAGATCTCACTACCCTCTACAACTTTTACAAAGGCTCTAGGGTGCTTTTTCTCAACGGATTTTGCACAATCTGCTGCCAAACTTTGAATGCCACCCAGTTTCAGTGAACAAGAGCTGCTGGCAATTGACCAAGTTTTTCTCCCTTTTCCACTCAAAATTGGAAATGCCACTCAACATGAAAGTTGTGTCCCTCGAAAAACTGGACAACTTTCATATTGGTAGATTTTGAAGTGTTTAGGGGAAATTTGGAGAACGTGGCAAAAGTTCCGGAGGATGTTCATCGACATCATGGTTTTATTGGGGTTTGACTATGCTTTTGACCAAGGGTTGACCACAAGGGTGTGTTGACTTGGTCAAGGGCGTCAATAGGGGTTTGTCAGCTCAGTTTTCAAGGTGATGACCCAGGTTGACCTAGGTTTGACCTACGTCAGCCGGTTTGACTAAGCTGATTCGGCCATTAGCGTTAAAGATGCTAATCCAAAAACCTGGGGCATCACAGCCTACCCCCCTTAAGAAGAATCTCGTCGCGAGATTCGATTAACAAGATTAGAGTGATTCCTTCCATCATGACAAGGGTTACAAAGGGGGAAAGACATCTCCACTTACACTTCCCGATATCGAGAATTCAGATGGAACAAAATGTACAAGGTGCATTCCCTACTGCCTCATCGCCGTTCATGAGGAAGCGGGCGATGGATGTGCACATGAACAGCTAATAGCAGACAGATTTCGCCTGCGATAAAGAGATACATCCACACCAGCGTCCAGCGAAGCGACTCGCACTCTTCCAAGAACTGAGTCATGGGTGTCAGCGTGGCTCGAGTCCCTCTCCCGGCCTGCTTTCGAGTTTCTTCTCGACGTCGTGGACGAAGACGGAGGAACAGCTTGCTCGGTGAGGAGCAGAACAGATGGAAGAGACGGCTAGTGGCAGGGTGGCCAAGACTAGCTGGAGGGAGAACAAGAGTGGTGGTGATGTCGAGCTTGGACGTATACGAGGCTTCGTATCGGTGGTTCTGGGCAAAGGGCTTCCCTTTTATGGCTGCAGCGACTACAATGGTCATCTAAACCAGCCGATGAATCTGGTGGTGGCAACACAGAGCTCGGCCATGGTCAGCCTGTGAGGTCTCAGCGGCGTGAGCGCGACCGCGGAAGAAGATGGCAGAGCGGCGTCACGGCGTTGTACGGTCGTGGCACTGGAAAGGATGGGGTCCAACGGTCCGAAGACTCGACTGTGATGGGAAGAAGAACAAGAAGGGATCAGGGTATTAGCATCCTAAGCTCGTGATCGCGGCTAAGAGGATCTTAGCAAAAGTTTCCACCGATCCTGGGTTTGCTTCCTTATTCGACTCCGATGATTTGGAGGGTGTGATCATGGATCGTGGACAGATAAGCAATGGATGACTCTTTCACATTGACTTTTCGAGAACCTTGATTGCTCAAGAAAACTCTACTTCCACTTCTTCCACTTAACAGATCGGATTGGTTCGGAGATATGGAAACATTGAGATTGGTGGAAGGAGACCAAGTTGAAAGGTGATCATCCAACTAGATTTCTATGAAGAAAGGGAAGGCTAGTAAAGAGTTCCGTAACTTCTTTGTACGGAAGATAATTTAGTGGGGGAACTTTAGAACAAACTTGCTCACACTTTATTTAACTTGTGAATTTAGGTGTTGATGACTCATTACATTGCCGTGCAATGATTTCAAAAGTTGGTGTGAAGCACATGCTTGTGATGGCACGATGCACATGCTCATGCGGTATGACGCTCATGATGCAAGTTAGTACGACTCGGTTACCCACATGATGAGTTAGTCATTTTGAGGGCAATCACAGGCAAAGAAAGAGTATGCGTGGCGAGTCGCATTCTCACAACCAAGATACCTAGCGCGCCCTTAGTGATAATCACATGGCTACAACACACATGATGCCCTAGGTTTCGTCGCGGCACCTTTGGTTATGGAATAACAACATCACCAACAAGAGAGGTAGAGTATGAGTATGGAAGTTTCCATGCCAATGCACGTTAGTACACCCAAGGTTCCCAAATGCATATGCTATGCAATGCATACTCAAAATTAACACATATTTTAATTCAAAAAGTTGTGAGCAAGACCAAAAGGAATAAGTTCAAGATTGACGGATCGATTGGATCATGATTGGCAAGAATCTTCAGACAAGTTTGAAACTCGCCACAGAACTTTTGATCTGATCACAACTAGCATAAATAATGCCTTACGAAGATCACTGCTGAAAGAAGTTCAAGCAAGGCATTACATTGATGAAAGATCTGGGGATCACCAACAACTCTTGGGACTACAATCTAGACTAGCTGCACAAAAGAAGGTTCCTAGTTCAACCTACCCCAACAACTAACCAAACGCGGCTGCACAACTAGGGTACCTTACAACTACTACACTCGTATGACTCAGAACTTTTATTACCAACATAACAACTTTCTAGGGTTGGATCCTTCATGTCGAAGAACTATGGTGACTCAGGTCCAGACTCTACTTTGGACTCTCCTTGGATGTCCTCAGCATCTTCTTCTTCTTCTTCTGGCCCAGGAATGACAAGTTCCAGGGGTGGAGCTGCTATAGCTTCCAGTGGATTCTCTAGCTCAAGCATATACTGGTCATTATGCTGCAACAGGAAGTTCTGCTCATGTATGATTTCACTTAATTCTTGTATCTTTGTCTTATCCTCGCGTCTTTCCTTCTTGAGAGTAGCTATCATTGCTCGGGCTTCCTTCAACGCTTGAGTTGTATTCTCCATTTCTTTAACTCGGTACCTATAGATTTGGTGTCTATAGAATACACTTTCTCCCACCATCCATCGGTAAGTGTCATACATGACTTCTGAAAAGCGAACTGAGGTGACGAGATCGGGATTATAGTGAGAGTGGCCCTAGGCTGAAAGAAAAGCTTCGCATTCGACACAAGTACAGTGTGTCGCTCAGGTACAGGAATCACCCTGGCTGTAGTGTCGGATACCTCGTCAGGGTGCTTCCCACAAAAAGTTGTGAGTGCTTCGACAGCAGCCTTCTGCACAGTGTCAGCCAGGTTCCGTCTTTGTGCCTTACACTCCCACTCTTCCCAAGCAGGATTGGTCGGGCACACGAAGATCTTCACTTCACTTCACAACGAAGGAGTTGGCCGGTGGCCATGATCTCACGTGTTGAGTACTCGGGGTAAACAATGTACCCAAAGTCCTTCAGGGTGTCCCACAAGAGTGCAAGAAATCCACCCTCCTCGAGGTAGTTCACGAGAGTCCATGCTTTCACATCAGCCGACGCAGATCCAATGTTGTCCATCTGGACACAACGACAGAAGTGAGAACCAGACGGTGAGTGTACTAGGATAGACTAGATCCATGAATAAAGAGTATGTGATCAAGAAATGGGGAATCATGTGTACCAAGGTACAATCGTATGTTAGAACTCGAAACGAGCAGACATACGTAATGACATACATTCTGGCAGTCGTGAATAAAAATTCATAACTTATAAACTAGAGCCCCAACATTTCTCAAATTTGCGTAGCAACTCAGCAAGGTTCTGGAACACAAGGTTGGGTATGCAAGGTTGAGCTTAGAAGATCAGGAAGGTGCTTAACTAAGCAAGATTTCGGGTTTGGTTTCCAGAAAAACAGCAAGGTAGGGGTTCACTAATCTGAGCACAACTTGAGGTAGAACAAAGTTATGACCGGGTTTTCGGCAAGTAGGATCTAGATTAGATATTGTGCAACTTTGGTAGAGATCACCTAGACAAAAAGGTTCTTGAACAAGGGACAACAACCTAAGCAACAACTCTAATAGATTTATGGACAAAAACACATCTACACCTGAGAGGCTAGATAGGACAAAACATACTAGCAATATATTACCTTAGGGAGCACATAAACAAGTATGGGTTCAGTTTAAGCTTTCGCGATTTTAGCATGATGCAAGACGTCCTATTCGTCCTCACAAGGCAATCAAACCAAACTCGAAGTTAGTGCCGGTGGCAAGGCCTAGACAAAAAGGTTTTTGAACAAGGGACAACAACCTAAGCAACAACTCTAATAGATTTATGGACAACAACACATCTACACCTGAGAGGCTAGACAGGACAAAACATACTAGCAATATATTACCTTAGGGAGCACATAAACAAGTATGGGTTCAGTTTAAGCTTTCGCGATTTTAGCATGATGCAAGACGTCCTATTCGTCTTCACAAGGCAATCAAACCAAACTCGAAGTTAGTGCCGGTGGCAAGGCACATACACGTTTCTCCCTATAATAGCTACTCGAGAACTAGTCGATACTCACTTAGCGATTTCCAAAACATGGTTAGTGTACCTGCAGGAGATCACAGAACACAACGAACCTTTCATGCCAGCACTCATGAAAGCGTCCACATACATTACCGTTCAATATAGAAACGGTATCCATGCATTAAGTCGCTGCATGGACAGCGTCTAACCTCGGACACCCACCGTTTGAATGGAGCGTATCCTTGCCTCGCATATTCAACACGCGGAATGTACACGTATGAAATACGTGGCGACAACACAACTCATAATCAGACGCAAAGATGGGATCCATGGAATGGATCACTCCATCAACCCTCGCAATTCCCGTGATGCGGTACAGCACACGTATGAAACACGTGGCTCACTAGTTTGGTTGTGCAAGAAGTAAGTCTGACATAAAGTAAAGTGCTGGAAGTTATCACAGTAAACCATAGGTTAATAAGCCACCTGAAAGAACCCAAAGATTCCCTCTAGGGCCTCTCGGTCTAGTTTATCCTTAACGGACCAACGTGTTTTGCAAATCCAAACAATCATGGCAAAATTTTTATTAAAAAAACATGTGACTAAGATCGTTAATTAAACTCTGGTGCATATAATCGCTCTGATACCAACTGTGACAACCCGTCCAGGAAACTACCGTACTATCGCCTAAAACCAATCCACTTTGGTCATTAAGCAAGAGTAAAGTATCATCCTGTCGTTAGTTGCTGGGTTAACGCCCGGTAAATCACTTGGAATTTCAAATAGAGGATCGACATATGCATTAAACTCACGCGAAGGCAAGTCCAGAGTTCAACATGAATTAAATCCAAATTATTACAAACCATGGTTCAAATCATGAAGTAAAGGTTCAGAGTTCGAAAACAGGAGAAAAAATAAACTAACACAACGGTAAACATCACAAGAGGCCATCCGTGATGTCATCACTTGTCGTCATCCACCCGGTCAACAACACCTTCACAACAGTTTTAAAGCAAGGCTGAGTATACTAATACTCAGCAGGACTTAACCGTCAAGTGATAACTACATCACCAAACTCTAGACATGAAAGGCTTTTGGCTGGTGGAGTTTCTTTTGCTGAACAACCACGAAGAGTATGTCCTTACCTTCAATATTTTAGCACCAGTTCTAGTTGATTACCACTTCTAAGTGTGCCAACCAATTCAATCAAGAATTGGACAAGCAATTAATTCATACAAACAATATTCACCAAGTTCCATCATTACGGGATATCATGGCCAGTTGATTAAGCAGTCTCGGATAACGGTGAGAGGCTGATAATCGATTGATTTAAACCTTGCAAGGTAAACCTAAACACACGGTAGGGTGCCCCTGCGAGGACAACCATCAGGCGGTTCCCAAAAGTCCTCGGATTGGGAATAGAGCTTACAGTCCTGGGTACAAGGTTAGCTGGCATACCCCGCGAGGCACCCAGTCTCACACATGCACCCCCCTTCCCGGTAGCTAGCCGGTTAGGTGAATACTCAAGAGTAGTAAGGAAAAGTTCCTGCACCGTCTCATTAAGGTACTAGGCTTACCGGTCCCATTCCCGACAAGTGCTTAGTACGTTCAAAAGCTTAGCCCATGAAAGCCACTGGACTAGAGCCCAAATACCATGCTCTTACCACATGAGCGATCCATTTATAAAGATCTTATGATTCCAACATAAGGACCTATTCTCGTGAGTGACGAACATCACTCGACTTGTACCGGTCCTAAAGCATAGCAGCTATCGACATAGCATACTAGTGATAGAGCATAGATACCTAAGGATCATGCATCTAGGGTTTCAATTCAACTCCTGAAACGTAAATGCACAATCATAGCAAAGGTAATGGCATAAATTTTTTTTAAAGACGGGGTTAATGATCTGGGGCTTTCCTTCGCTGGCAAGGTTTCCTTGGACCCTTTTGGACTTTGGTCCAGGCCTTGAGCTGCGAACACGTGCTGCAGCTCTTCGCTAGTACCTTCGTCTCCTCCTTCCGACGCGTGCGTATAACTACCGTCGGGAAGATCTACACGAAGATGCAAATGCAAGATTTATTTAACAATTTTTAATTTAACTAACTACAATCAATAAATGACAACCATGAGTTGCCAGGTTGACCACATTCACCTAGATAAGAAATATATTCAGCATAGTCTTCCAAAAAGGAACAATATGCGGTTCATTATTAATTATTATTTTGATAGTGACTGTGTACAAATATATGGAAATAATTTAATTTAACTTTACAAACAGCAATGGGTTGATAGCATTCAGCCTTCTAATAAGATTTAACCACACGCAAGGTCATTAAAGGTGGGTTGGTGATTTTACCATTTAACTGACTATTAAACCTTAAATTGCTTCCATAGCTCTTATTCATAAAATAAATTATTAAAATTCAGTGGAAGAGTTTATTAAGCACTAAACACCTATAACAAGCCACTGGACACACATGCATGCTTAGGATAGCTAGGAATTTAATTATTTTGAAAATAACAAAAGCTAGCTAATGAAGCAAGAATAATGCATACAAAAATAAATATACATCAAAGTGATTCAAACTTTCTCCCACATGATCCCTGGTCCAAAACTAGGCTAGGGATGCAACATATACACCTAGAACTATTATGGATCTTGGTTTCTGCAATTACTAAGAAAAACAAGCATATTTCAAGAATAAATACTTCTGACAATTATAAAATTGTGATTAATTCACCAGAGGTGTATTTTGGCATAAAAAGACAACATGCAGAAGTTGGTCACAAAAATCTAATTATTTTTATCTACAAAAATCATTTGGACAGATTCTCAATAAATAGAAAACAATTTATATAAATAGATTCTCCAAACCTAGATACATAGCACTTGTAGATTTTGAGATACAACAGATTTAGATTTTTCACATTTCTATTTTTCATGCAAAACTTATCAGGCAACAGCCTAGACAAGTATAACAAAAGTTGTAGTGTTTTTCACCAGGAATCCAACAAAATTTGGTTTGCATTTTTCTGAAGTTTCTTTGATTTTCTATGGATTTTCCAAGATTCAGCCAAGTGACTTTACTATTTGAGATAAGGTTTTGCAGACAGGTCCCTAGAAGTTTAAGATTCCTTACAGAATTGCTCTCGATTTGCGCTTAGGCCCTTAGAAAGACTTGGGACCTTGCAATGTAGTCCTCGGGCACCGGCCGGCGGCGGTCCGGCCAAATTCCAGCGAACCGGTGGTCGAGACCAGCCGGGCGCGGGCGGAAGGCAACCTGCGGGGTCCCTAGGCCCGATTTCGACTTTAGGTTGGGGCGGTGGTGGCGCCGGTGGGGTTGTGCAGCGGCGGCGACGGCCGGTGCCGGCCGCGGTACGCCCTGCTCCGCCGAGCTCCTGGCCGGGGCAAGCGAACGGGTGGCGCGGTCGACACCAGCAGGGGCTAGGGGAGGGCGAGGAGCTATTAGCTGGATGCGGAGACACGTGGAGGTGGAAGCTAAGTGGCACCGGCACTCATGGTGCGTGGCGAGGTGCCGTTCCTCCTCGGGCAAAGAGCACCAGCCCCATTTATAGGCGCAGCGGCCTCCCCATGCGCGCCCACGGTTGCTGAGGCGGGCACGGGGTCGAAGACCTCGGCCGGTGCGCTCGTCAGGGGAGCACGCGACAGACCGTTGGTCACATCGGCGTTGCGCGCGGTGGCGACTTCGGGCGCGGCACGTGGCAAGAACGATCCCCAAGACACCTCGGTGTGTGCGCGACCGCGGGTAGGTGCGCCTGCATTGGAAGGCGCGCGATGGCCCGGAAGTCGAGGGTGGCGGTGACACGTGGCACGGCACGCGCACGCGCTGGCGCGCTCGGTGTTCTGTCCAGCGCGACGTCGCGTCCCGGCGTTGCTCGTTCCGGTTTACCCTGGTTTGACTGCATCTAACTCAAAAATTTCTCAACTAAAGTGCACTAAGTGATGAATAGGAAAGTTGTAGATCTCACTACCCTCTACAACTTTTACAAAGGCTCTAGGGTGCTTTTCTCAACGGATTTTGCACAATCTGCTGCCAAACTTTGAATGCCACTCAGTTTCTGTGAACATGAGCTGCTGGCAGTTGACCAAGTTTTTCTCCCTTTTCCACTCAAAATTGGAAATGCCACTCAACATGAAAGTTGTGTCCCTCGAAAAACTGAACAACTTTCATATTGGTAGATTTTGAAGTGTTTAGGGAAAATTTGGAGAACGCGACAAAAGTTCCGGAGGACGTTCATCGACATTAGGGTTTTAGTGGGGTTTGGCTGTGCTTTTGACCAAGGGTTGACCACAAGGGTGTGTTGACTTGGTTAAGGGGGTCAATAGGGGTTGTCGGCTCGGTTTTCAAGGTGATGACCCAGGTTGACCTAGGTTTGACCTATGTCAACCGGTTTGACTCAGTCGATTCGGCCATTAGCGTTACAGATGCTAATCCAAAAACCTGGGGCGTCACAACTGCCTCCGCGTCGTAGACAAGGAAGAAGGGAGTAAATCCCGTGGCTCTTCTTGGGGTGGTCCTAAGGCTCCAAACAACCGTCGGCAGCTCCTGGAGCTATTTTCGGCCAGACTTGTTCAGCCTGTCAAAAATCTTGGGTTTGAGGCCTTGTAAGATCATGCCGTTGGCCCGCTCCCCTTGACCGTTGGTCTGTGGATGTGCGACGGCCGCCCAATCCACGAGGATGTGGTGCTTGTCGCAGAACTCCAGGAATTTCCTACTGGTAAATTGGGATCCGTTGTCGGTGATGATGGAATTGGGCACCCCGAACCGATGGATGTTGTCGGTGAAGAACGATACGGCTTGCTCCGCCTTGAGGTTTGTGATCGGGCGCACCTCGACCCATTTGGAGAACTTGTCTATGGCAACCAGCAGGTGGGTGTAGCCCCCGGGCACCTTTCGCAAGGGCCCGACGATGTCTAGCCCCACACGGCGAAGGGCCATGTAACGGGAATCATCTGGAGGGCGTGAGCTGGGAGGTTAGTCTTGCGGGCGTAGAACTGGCACCCCTCGCGGGTGCGTACGACCTCGCTGGCGTCGGCGACTGTTGACGGTGTATTTTGGTACACCAAACATGTTCATTACACTTTGGTTTGGATTTGTTTATGGAACTAACGCGCCACTAGGCACACTAATCAAATAACAAGTTCATCTATGTGCATGCATTTGGAAGTGTTGTGTTTATGCAAGAAAACATGGACATAAAGGACGGATTCACAACAAGTTCAAAGGAGCATTTACGGAGTCTTGTTCGTGTTCATGAGCTTGATGAAATCAGTTCCAATGGTGGCAAGGACAGAAGTGCTACGAAGGAACACCCCCGGGGATTGAAGTCTAAAAGATCGAACTTCATGCACGGAGAACCTCCATCTTGGACGCATCGTCAAAATCATGCAAGTGGAAGGGGCAAAGTGCATAATCACCTGAGGACCCACGAGAGCGAAGGGGTGACCGAACCAGGCCGAAATGGGCCTGGGTCGGTCGGCCCAGGCCAGCCGGTCCAGCCCACTTCGGGGGTCGCTTCGGCCCCCCTTTCCTTGCACCTGAAGAATCTTCAACCCTAAAACCCTGGAGGCACCGCCATTCGCAGGGGAGAGAGCCATTCTCACTAGGAGGCCATCCACAAGCTAGAGAGAGAGGAGGGAGATCTCCGGAGGGGGGTCGACCACCTCGAAGGAAGCACCCACAAGTGGAGAAGAAGGAAGACACCGTCCGAAGGGTGACCATGATCAACGGTGCTATGTCTAGCACCTTGATGGGGTAATCTCCTTATTCGTCCATGGGTTGTAATCGATCTTGAGATGTAATCGTACTTTGTTGGATTATCTATCTATCATCTTGTGTTGAATATACTTTAATGCTTAAGGTTAGCTACCATGCCGTAATGGGAGTAGAGCTCCAATGCTTCCTTGGATCCATTGAATACACCGTGTCCATCATAGGTCTAGTCACGATTACCTTCGCGTAGTGACAGTACGAGGGGAGGGGGCAAAACCGTGGTCACAACCCCCGATAGATTAGATTGGTTTTCTTGTTTATAACAATTGCATGTTCTAGTATCGTAGACCTATGGGCAAGTGTCTCCTATCTTGATAGCTTAATCATTCTCTCTAGTGTAGTTTAGTCGTTTTCTAGTCTAATCATAGTTAGGGTTTGAGTAGCTAGTGAGTAGAGGTAGATCAAACGCTTGTAATCCCCTTGCTCCGTGGATTGACAAGAACCTTGGGAATCCCGTGGTGAAAAAGGTGTAGGTCCGTACGCTTGCGGATCGTAGGTGGATGCGTCTTTTATCCGTCAACAATGACCGCGGTAGGCCAGTAGAAGCCTTGGCGGAACGCATTGCCCACGAGGGTGCGCGGTGCCGCGTGATGGCCGCATACACCCGCGTGGATGTCCCGGATGAGCTCACGGCCTTGGGGGATGGGGATGCACCGCTGCAGGACGCTGGACGCGGCGCGCTTGTACAGCTCGCCATCAATGAGGGTGAACGACTTAGCCATCCTTGCGATGCGCCTGGCTTCGGACCGATCCAGGGGAAGTTCCCCTCGATCCATCCAGGCGAGGTATTTGGCCCGCCAATCCTTCGCGCGGGGGGTTGGCTCTGTCTCTGTGGCCTCGGCCTCATTTGCCCTGTAACCCTCGAGTAGGGAGAGCATGAACGCCTCGTTCGAGGGTCCTCGTCCATGGGCTCCGCGCCCGCCGGACTTGGGGGAGCCCCCGAGGGTCCTCAGGGTTCGAGGGTGATGCTTCGAGGTTGACGGACGGTTTCGCAAGTTCTCGCGCAAAAATGTTCGGGGGAACGGTGATCCACCTTGACGCAATCTTGGCGAGTTCATCTGCCTCCTCATTGTACTTGCGGGGGATGTGATTGAGCTCGATGCCATAGAACTTATCCTCAAGGGCGTGCACGGCGTTGCAGTAGGCCTCCATCTTGTCGTCATGGCAACTCGCGTTCTTCGTGACTTGGTCAATCACGAGCTGCGAATCTCCCCTGACGTCGAGGCGCTTGATACCTATCTTGATGGAAATTTGGAGGCCGCAGAGGAGGGCCTTGTACTCCGCCATATTGTTGGCCACGGGGAAATGCAAATGTACCGCGTACCTCATATGTTCCTCGAGGGGAGAGATGAAGAGCAGGCCTGCGCCCGCCCCCGTCTTCACCACTGACCCGTCGAAGTAGAGGGTCCAGCACTCTGCCTGGATTTGCAGCGGTGGTAGTTGCATATCCGTCCACTCGGCGATGGAATCCGCCAGAATCTGGGACTTGATCGCCTTGCGCGGCGCGTAGGCGAGCGTCTCGCCCATGAGCTCCACGGACCACTTGGCAATCCTGCCCGCCGCATCCGGGGTTACGGAGGATTTCCCCCAACGGGAATGAGGAGACCCATGACCGGGTGGGCCTCAAAGTAGTGCCGCAGCTTGCACGGTGCGAGCACTACCGCGTAGAGCAGCTTCTGGATCTGCAGATACCGCGCCTTGGTCTCGGACAACACCTCGGTGACGTAGTATACGGGCCTCTGGACTGGTAGGGCATGCCCTTCCTCCGTACGCTCCACCAAGATGACGGCGCTGACTACCTGGGTGGTCGTGGTGACATAGAGGTACAGAGGCTCGCCGCCCCGGGGCGGTGTTAAGATCGGCGCATGGGCGAGAGTCGCCTTGAGTTTGTCTAGCGCCTCCTGGGCCTCGACGGTCCAGGAGAGCCATTCGTGCTTCTTCAGGAGCTGGTAGAGGGGAAAGCCCTTTTCGCCGAGCCGCGAGATGAAGTGGCTCAAGGTGGCAAGGCACCCCAACACCTTCTGGACCCCCTTGAGGTCTCGAATCGGGCCCATCCAATCGAGGGTCGTGACCTTTTCTGGGTTGGGCTCAATGCCTCGCTGGAAAACGATATATCCCAGCAACATGTCGCGCGGCACCCCGAAGACGCATTTTTCAGGGTTCAGTGTAACCCCGTTGGCCCGCAGGCAATCGAACGCAATGTGCAGGTCGTTAACCAGGTTGTCTGCCTTCCTAGTTTTTATGACTATGTTGTCTACGTAGGCCTCAACGGTCCGCCCGATGTGGTCTCCGAAGACGTGTTGCATACATCGTTGGTATGTAGCGCCTACGTTTTAAAGGCCAAATGGCATGGTTACGTAGTAGAACATCCCAAACGGCGTGATGAAGGAAGTCGCGAGCTGGTCGGACTCCTTCATCTTTATTTGGTGGTACCCAGAATAGGCATCAAGGAAGCATAAAAGCTCACACCCCGCAGTTGAATCGACAATCTGATCAATTCGCGGCAAAGGAAAAGGAACTTTAGGACATGCTTTATTTAAACTAGTGTAGTCTACACACATCCTCCACTTCCCATTATTTTTCTTAACTAGTACATGATTAGCTAGCCACGTAGGGTGAAAGACCTCCTTGATGAATCCGGCCTCGAGGAGCTTCCGCAGCTCCACTCCGATCGCCCGGTGCCGCTCTTCGTCGAAGCGCCGCAGCTGTTGTTGTACGGCTCAGGAGTGGGTGTAACACCCTGTGTTTTTGCTCAGTGGTGTTTTGTGCTAATGACCCTCTTAACACCTCCTTTAACCACTCATGAGATCCCTAGGTTGACCCATGGTCAAAACCCTAACTCAAAATCCCTAATGTTCCGTTGACCCCCCTAGTGCCAGTGTAGACTTTGTGCACGTTCTCCAAAATTTCCCTAAACACTTCAAAATCACCCAAAGGGGAAAATGTGCCGAATTTCAAGGCACACAACTTTGCTGTTGAGTGGCATTGCTGATTTGGAGAGTAGGGTGGTGGAAATGGCTAATCAAGGCACTGGTTTACTGTTTATCGGCGCCGAGATTTTGGCCAAGTTGGCACGATGTTCCTGCTCGATTCCCTGGATAAAACCCCTACCAGCCTTTGCAATTGTTGCAGAGGGATCCCTGATCTTCAACTTTGCTGTAGATCATAAGGTGCACTATAGTTTGGAAATTCAGAGAAAAACTAATTTGAAAACAACTTCAGCAAACTGTTTCCACCCCGCGAACGCCAGAGCGCGCTCACGCGCGACGTCACGCGCGCGTGCCACGCCGGCCGGCCGTACGTGCGCCGCGCGCACACGCCGAGGCACCGGTGGACCCGGCGGTCCATGCGCCGCACCGGAAGTGCTGCGTTGGTGACGTTCGCGAGCACTTGGACGGCGCCAAGTGGCTAATTCCCACTCGCCGGCGTGCCAACCGCCGCACGCCATTGGGCCGCCGCTCCGCCGCACGTCGCCGCGCCTTGCCGCCCACGCCGCGCGTACACTAGCAACGTGGTTGACCCCACGACCTCTTAACCGACCTCCGGCGCCTTCAAAAACCCGCCCCGGACGCTCCTCGCGCGCACGCGCACCCGCCACCGAGCCCCCGCCGTCCGCCATTGGCGTCGCCGGTGCGAACCCCCTTTCCGTCGACGTCCTCACCCACCCAAGCTCCTAAGCTCTCTCTCGTGCATCACAAAAGCTCCCCGAGTCACTTGTTGATCAAGCCGAGACGCACGGTCGCCGCAGCCCGAGCTCCCGCGGCCGCCGCCGGACCACCACCGTCGAGCTCGCCCCTCCGCCGATCCTCCGTGCCCGGTGACCTGCCTAGCGCCTTCCCTAGGCCACATAGAAGCTCTCAGGGCAGCAAATTGTTGAGCATCACCCCTTCCCTCACCGCCGTCCGAGCTCCCGCGGTCGCACCGCCCCTGCGCCCCCGCCGCCGCACACCGGCGACCTCCCCAGCCGATCCACCGCCACCAATCGATCACGGGTGAGCCTAATCGCAGTCCCCTGTCGCTTGTTTGCCACCCTGCGCCCCACCTCGCCGTCGGCGAGCTCGCCATCGCCGTCGGGTCCAGGGGGAACCAAGGGTCTGTTTGTAAAGGTTTTAAAAGTTTTAAGGGGCTAGTGCTAAAAGATTCTTCCCAGTTTTGTGAATTGGTCCAGTGACTTGTAAATTCAATATCAATTCGTAGAAAAATCCAAAAATAGCGAACCCTATTTTGTTGTGCTCAGTATAACAAGAACTACAACTTTCTCCAAATATGTATATACTTTTGAGCTATAGTTTTTGCTTGAAAAATTGAATAGTAAAATACCTAGATTTGTGTTTCTGCAAAATCCGAACGAGATCTTGAGCTGTATTTTGGATATGTTGTGGGAACTAGCATGTTTAGGCTCTGTGCCAAAATTTGCACAAAGTTACTGAAGGGATCTTTCTGTATAAATTATCATGTGATATTGATAAATCTGTCTAGATGATTTTTGTAGCTAAAAATATAATTATTTTTGAGCCTAACTTCTGGCTGTTGTCGTGTTATACCAAAATGCACCTCTGGTGAATTTATCCTGATTTTATATCTGTTAGAAATATTATTTCCTCATTTTTGCTTGTTTTAAATCATAAATATGTGTAGCAAAATCCATGAGGGCTATAGGTGTGTTTGTTGGTTCCTTGGGCTTGTTTGGGACCAAAGCATATGTAGGAGGAAGTTTGGATTCATTTATGTTATGTTTATTTTACTACGTATTAATCCTTTATTTGCTAACTAGAAATGCCTTCAATTTTGTGTATTAAATTCAGTGGTGCAAAAATCAAATGCTTGCTGTCCAGAGGTGTGCCTCCTGGTCAATAGGACCAATAAGTACTGTTGGATAAGTTTGTTGTGTATTTAGTTGATTAAAAGAGTTCAAACTAGATTAATCTAGTAAAGAAAAATAGGGAAAATACTCTCTCTAGTGCATAGGTTAAGGAAAAGAGTTAGGAAAGGTAAAATGGTGGTACCAAAGTGGATTCCTTGCTGTATGTATTTAAATTAAATATTTCTTTAATAGATGTGCACACAATCACCCTAAAGAGAAGGTTCAATAAGCTTTTTGATTATCTTTAAAAGGAGAAATGTTTAAATACTTTTCTTAAGGTGAATATAACCAACCTTACACTCTTTGTTGCTGTTGGTACTGTTTTTGAATTAAATTAAAATAATTGCACTCCTAATCACTGCATTGCATTCCCCATGTAGAAGTCCCCAACGGTAGCTATACGCTTGTGCCGGCTGGCGAGGACGAGGGAGCAGGAGGAGACATGCACTACGTGACCGTAGAGCAAGACCCGGACCAAAGTCCGGAAGTGTGTGCGTCTGCTTGTGCTGACGAAGGCAAGCCCCGGTTTATTCATTAACCTATATGTTTCTTTACACTTCTGAATTTATTCATTGTTATTATATGTGCATTTACGTTCAGGAGTTGAAATGAAACCCTAGTTGCATGATCCATAAGTACCCATGATCTTTACTAGTATGTTTAGGTCGCTAGTTGCTATGCTTTAAGCATCCGGTACAAGTCGAGTGATGTTCGTCACTCGCGAGAATAGGATCTCCCTTATGGAACCACCATATGTTAAATGGATTGCTCATGTGGTAAGAGCATGGGATTTGGGCTCCGGTCCAATGGCTTTGTTGGCTAAGTGTTTGAAAGTACTAAACACTTGTCGGAAATGGGTACGATAAGCCTAGTACCTAAATGAGGCGGTACGGGGTTTTACTATCACTACTCTTAGGGTTGCGGCCCCAGGCTCGCCACCCGAGTGCATGCGTGAGGCTGGGTGACCTTAGTGGCGTAGCCCAGATAAACCTTGTACTTAAGACTGTGAGCTATTATCCCCAAACCGAAGAATGACGGGAACCGCCTGGTTGGTGAACTTTTGGTGAGAGCACCTTCCGTGTGTTTAGGTCCACCTTGCAAGGTTATGAATCAATCGATTGTCGGCCTCTCACCGTCATCTGAGACTACTTACTCGACTGGCCATGATATCCCTTTATGATGGAACTTTGTGAAGATTATTACTTTGAATTAATTGTTTGTACAACTTTGGTTGCAATAGTTGCTTATCTAGTAATAATTACTTCTACTAGAACTTGAGCTAAAATGTGAAAGTAAGGATTCACTACTTAGTAGCTTTTTGGCAAACAAACCCACAAGCCAAAAGCCTTGCATGACTAGAGGTAAAGTCTTTCTTTTAGACGGGTAAGCCTTGCTAAGTATTACTATACTCAGCATTGCTTTATAAATGTTGTTTCCAGGTAATGCATCTGATGTGTGGCCCGGAAAACTTCTACCCGGCTGGGAGCTGGAATTGGTGGATAACGAAGAATGATTGCATCATGGACAGGCCTTCTATGATGTGATCATACCGTTTCCGCTGTTTTCAATAAACTCTGAACTATTTACTTTCATGTCAAAGAACTATGTTTGTAATAATGAACCCTACGGGGATGTGATGGTTAATTTGTATGGCACTCTGGACTCTTCTTCACGAGAGTTTTAATGCATACGTTCGATCCTCTCTGTGATGTCAAGTGATTTACCGGGCGTTGACCCGGCAACACTCAACAGGATACTTCTTTATTATCGCTTAATGACCAAATGGAGTGGTTTAGGCGATAGTACGGAATTATCTCGGGTGGGGTTGTCACAGTTGGTACCAGAGCATCCGTATGCACCAGAGTGATTAGATTAATACTAATCACATGATTTACAATAAAACTTGCCAAGATTGATTGGACTTTGGAAATCCGTTGGATCGTTAAGGAATGACCTAGATCGAAAGGCCCTAGAGGGAATTTTGGGTTCTTTAAGGTGGCATAAGAATCTATGGTTTATTTTGCTAACTTCCAGCACCTTACTTTATGCCAGACTTAATTTATTGCACAACCAAACTAGATGAGCCACGTGTTTAATACGTGTGTTGTTCCACATCACGGGAATTGCGAGGGTTAATGGAGTGATCCATTCCACGGATCCCATCTTCGTGTCTAGATATGAGTTGTGGTGTCGCCACGTGTCTCATACGTGTGCATTCCGCATGTCGATCATGCGAGGCAAGGATACACTCCATTCAAACGGAGGGTGTCTGAGGTTGGACGCTGTCCATGCAGCGGCTTGACGCATGGATACCGTTTCTATAAGTGAACGGTAATGTATGTGGATGCTTTCGTGACGTGCTGGCACGAAAGGTTCGTTTTCTGCAGGTACACTAACAACGCTCGTAAGTCGTTAAGTGTGAATCGAGTAGCTCCGACTAGTTATTATAAGGAGAGCCGATTATAAGCTTGCCACCGGCACTAACTACGTCTTTTGGATCTAGTTGTGTAAGGTCGTTTAAGGTGTGTGCATGCATAATTAAAATCTTGTTGAACCTAAAAATTGTTCCCGGTTGCTTGAATAATTTTTCTAAGAAAATTGGTTGATCTTAGATAAGGTTTTCCTCTCTTTCGAACTTACGAAATTTCTGGTAGATACTGTCTCTGTCATTTCTCAATTTTTGTAGCCAAATCTGTAATGAATCTGACTAGGCATCCTTTAGGAAAGTTGTTTCTTATCAAGTTGAGCATCCACTGTGAATTGTTCAGGATTTTAGGAATTCTCTTCTGAGAGTTATGCTCAGTTTAGTGAGTCTCTGTTCTGTTGTTTTTCAGAGCAGCACCCTCCTGCTAATGAAATTTTTCGAGCATGTTCCAATCCAATCTAGATCTACCCTTGAATACCAAAAGTGTGCATAATCATGTCATTGAGTTGCTGTAAAAATTTGGGAATTTTTGGGGCCCTGGTTTTTATGTTATGAATTTTTGTTCATACCTACCAGATTTCACCCTTTTGCTCGTTGATGTCGATTGATATCTAACGTGTAGTTCCTAATTTTTGTACAGATGGCGCAGCCACCGATCTACGAGATCGACGCAGACGGTACTATTCGTACCGATGCCCTTCACTGGGAGGGTTTTCCCCGCATTTTGTGGGAGACCCTCAGTGAGGTGGGCTACGTTACGCCGCCGCTGTATGAGGTGGTCTCTTTTTGGGACCAGGGTGTTCCCTACGCCCGCACGACCGCTACCGTGCTTCCCCACCCCGAGCACCCGGAGTGGGCGGACTTGAGCTTGATGTTCTTTGCCCACCGCGGTGTCGAGTCGGTTGAGTCCGCGGCCATGCAGATCCTTCACACCTTCTGCGAGCAGCACCCGGACGAGGTGATGCTCACTGCGCTGGGTTTGTTCCCGGCCATGAACCCACTCGACCCTGCTTGGCGAGAGCGTCTCTCGCTCACCGACGTCTTGCTCACGGCAGACCCTCCAGCAGTTGTTGTGCGCCAGCTTCTGAGGTTTTTGGAGGTGGTGTACAACATGCAGGTGTTTCGTCTTTCCACTCAGGGTATGCTCTCAGTTGTGCTGATGGACTCCACAGCGATGAGAGATATCCTCACCCTCGACCTTCAGTACGAGCGACAGACCATTGCTCACCTTCAGCAAGATATTGTTACGCTTCTGGATGAGCATATCCAGTGGCACCAGGAGCGTGCCCAGCTCACGGAGCAGCTGTTCACCCGAGACCACGCTCTCGAGTTGACTTAGGCGCAGCTAGCTCACACAGAGGCCCAGCGTTTTGCCTTGGTGCAGAACGTGGCGGAGATGCAGAACTAGGTTGCTGAGATGGAGATAGAGGTACTGTGTGGCAGGCGATGGCCCAGCAAGGGCAGCAGCCGCCGATCGCACCACCAGCTGCACCAGCCGCTCCAGAAGAGCTACAGGGAGTTTCGGGCTTGAGCGAGGACAGTGTTGGTGGTCCCCCACCCGACTCTTCGGACACTAGCGCTGGCTCCGCTGCGGGCTATTAGTGGTTTTAGTAGTTGTCTTTTGGAGGGAATCATGTACTCTTAGTTTAGCCTCCTCAGCTAGCTTTTGTGTAAGGGTAGAGGCTGCTCAGAGAGTATAATTGATTACCTTTTGTTGTACATAAGTGTGTGAGCGATCCAAAGACTACGCATCATGTAATGCTTGGATGGACACCCCGATGTTGTCATGTTTCAATGAATAAATCAGGGTTGTTGTGATCAAAGTTTCGCCTTGTGCTGAATACCAATCTTGTGTGTTATGTTGTGGAGATTATGCTCACCAAAATTCACCACCATTGCATAAGCATACCGAGAATTATAGCGAAAATTGTGCAGTTCGGCCTACAGCAAAAACAGCTAGGCAGAACCTCGGTATTGGAATTTTTCGGCCATGTTAACGTTGGAATTGGACCTCGGGATGAATACCAATGTTGGAGCTCATGAAATTTTGCACTTTCTGACCAAAAATGGGAGTTTTTGCTATTAAGGGCAGAGAGTTATGAATTATCTAGTAACTCAGTTGTGTTGTCCGGTTTTCACCAAGTGATGCTATGAGTTTTCGTTTTGCATATTCTTCTTGTGGATGATGTAAACAAGCTTGTGAATATGTAACTGATGAAAATCTCATGGATTTCAGATGGTGGGACAAACTCGTACTTCTCCCAATGGTTTTGGTGCAAGTGGGGGTGACGCTCCGCCTCCTCCTCCCAACATGACCATTTAAGAGCAGTTTATGGTCACCCAAACTGAGGTGATGCGGCAGCTCTTGCAAACGCAGCAGCAGCTTGCTCAGCAGCTGCAGAATAATCCCCGTGGGGAGAACATCGATGGCCAGCCTCGAGTCACTAAGTATGAGCATTTCTATGCCATGAAGCCCCCGACTTTCGAAGAGGCCAAGGAGCCACTGGTTGCCGATGCATGGATCAGGGCCATTGAGGCCAAGTTCTCTGTGTTCACCTTGCCCTACTCCGAGGAGCGTAAGGCCAGCTTTGCTGCCCTACAGCTCCGGGGTGCAGCGCTGATATGGTGGGAGAACTTCAAGACCATGATTCCTGCCGGACATCAAATCACGTGGGCTGAATTCAAGCAGGCATTCAAGGAACATCACATTCCTAAAGGTCTCATGGATAGAAAGACGAAGGAGTTGCTTGCTCTAAAGCAAGACTCTGACACGGTGTATGAGTATGCTAAGAAATTCAACGCCCTGTGTCAGTATGGTGGGCATCATGTTGACAACGATGCTAAGAAGATAGAGCATTTCCGTGATGGGTTACACGGGGATCTCTATGAGAGGCTTAATCTTTATGATCCTAACAATTATCAGGACCTTGTGAACAAGGCCATTTCTCAAGAGGATGCCATGTCCAAAGCCCAGAGGGATAGAAAGAGGCAGGCTGGATTCACTGCTACTGGCGGGTCGGGCAAGAAATTACGCTTTATCAAGAAAGGTACCCAGGGTCCTCCCCAGTCATCTTCAACTGGACACTGGAGGGTGACCCCGTCTCAGAACAAGTCGTCTGGAAACTTCCAGTTCCACAAGGCACAGCAGCAGCCCCACAAGCCTAGTGCACCCCCAGGTAATAACAATAACAATAGTGCTATCAAGGATCGTCGCTGTTATAATTGTGGGCAGCCGGGGCATTACATCAATGAGTGCCCTAAACCCCGACAGAACAAGCAGGGGGAAAGCTCAGGCTTCCGTCAGGGGAACCAAGGCAAGAAGCCCATGGTGCAAGTCAAGCAGGGTAAACGCAACTTCACTACCCTAGCTGACGTCCCAGAGGGAGCAGCAGTGCTGACGGGTACATTCTCTATCCGTGATCACCCCGTTCGAATTTTGTTTGATTCTGGAGCAACCCATAGTTTCATTAATGAAAGTCTAGTGAACAAGTTGGGATTACATTCTTGTCATACCAAAGATTCTTTCGTCGTAGCCACGGCAGAAGGGAGAATTCTCTCCAATACTATAACCAAAGCTGTCCCTTTGCAGCTTGGCAGCAAAACTTTCTTAACCAACCTGATTCTTTTGGGGTTGGGAGGTCTAGATGTGATTCTAGGAATGAGTTGGTTGACCCAACATCATGTTGTTTTGGACATTGCCACTAGAATGATAGAAATCCATTCCCCTACCAGTGGTCATACCACCTTGTACCTACCCAAGGTAGAGGGCATAAATCCTTGTTTCTATGCTGCCGTAACCATCCAACTAGAAGACATTCCAGTAGTGTGCGAATATCCAGATGTCTTTCCCGACGACTTGCCTGGTATGCCACCAGACAGGGACGTTGAATTTGTCATAGAACTTAAGCCAGGCACCGCAGCAATATCTAAAAGGCCTTACCGAATGCCACCCAAAGAATTGGCTGAGTTGAAGGTTCAGTTGAAAGAATTGCTTGATAAGGGGTATATCCGCCCAAGTTCTTCTCCTTAGGGAAGTCCCACTCTTTTTGTGAAAAAGAAAGATGGTAGTTTGCGGATGTGTGTTGACTATCGTCCACTCAATGCGGTGACAATTAAGAATAAATATCTATTGCCCCGCATTGATGTTCTCTTTGATCAATTGGTTGGTGCCAAGGTCTTTTCCAAAATCGATCTTCGATCAGGCTATCACCAGATCAAGATTCGAGCAAGTGACATTCCAAAGACAGCCTTTTCCACCCGATACGGTCTTTATGAATTCCTAGTGATGTCTTTTGGTCTCACCAACGCACCTGCCTATTTCATGTACCTTATGAACTCAGTCTTCATGAATGAACTGGACAAGTTCGTAGTGGTCTTCATCGATGATATTCTCATTTATTCCAAGAGTGAAACCGAGCATACGAAGCATCTTCGTATTGTCTTGCAGCGATTGAGAGATCACAAACTCTATGCCAAATTCTCTAAATGTGAGTTCTGACTGGATAGTGTGAAGTTTTTGGGTCACACTATTTCCAAAGAGGGTATCTCCATGGATCCTAGAAAAGTTCAAGAGCTCATGGATTGGAAGCCACCCAAGTCGGTACATCAAATCTGTAGTTTTCTGGGTCTAGCGGGCTATTACCGTCGGTTTATTCCGGATTTCTCCAGAATAGCTAAAGCCATGACTGAATTATTGAAGAAGGGTGTCAAGTTTGTGTGGAGTGAGGAGTGTGACCAAGCCTTCCATACCTTGAGAAAACACTTAACCTCAGCTCCTGTATTGACTCAACCGGATATGTCAAAACCGTTTGAGGTGTTTTGTGATGCTTCGGGCACTGGTCTTGGTTGTGTGCTTATGCAAGAAAACCGAGTCATTGCCTACGCTTCACGAGCACTTCAACCTCATGAGAAGAACTATCCGACTCATGATCTTGAGCTAGCAGCAGTCGTGCATGCCTTAAAACTTTGGCGGCACTACTTGATGGGTAATCACTGCAATATCTACACCGACCACAAGAGTCTCAAGTATATTTTCACTCAATCTGATCTGAATATGAGGCAAAGAAGATGGTTGAAATTAATCAAGGATTATGATTTGGAAGTCCATTATCATCCCAGCAAAGCTAACGTGGTTGCAGATGCGCTTAGCCGCAAGCATTGCAACTATGTGACGTTAGAGCCGAAGAATGAAACCTTATGTGAAGAAATGAGGAAGCTTAGTTTGGAAGTGGTCGAGCATGGCAAGCTTCATGTTGTGTTGATCGAATCTCCTCTCCATGAGAGAATTGCTATAGCTCAACTCATTGATGAAGAGGTTCAAAAGATCAAACAGAAATTGGAAGAAAAAGACCCCAAGTATGATTGTTTCCAGAGGGACGACAAGGGAGTTGTTTGGTTCGGACAAAGACTAGTGGTACCTCGGGATCAAGACCTAAAGAAGGAAATTTTAGATGAGGCCCATCTCTCTAAGTTCACCATTCACCCCGGAAGTACCAAAATGTACCGAGATCTTAGGGAAAACTTTTGGTGGTCAAATATGAAGGGTGAAATAGCCGAGTATGTGTCCAGTTGTGATACATGCCAGAGAATCAAGGCTAGACACCTAAAGACCGCAGGTCAGATGCAACCATTGTCCATTCCTGCATGGAAGTGGGACGATATCAGCATGGATTTCATTGTCGGGTTACCGCTCACGCCCCGGAAGCATGATTCCATTTGGGTAATAGTGGACCGGCTTACCAAGACCGCTCACTTTATCCCCGTTCACACTACCTACTCAACTGAGCGCTACGTGGAAATCTATATTGATCTCATAGTGCGCTTACACGGTGTCCCCAAGACTATCTTGTCAGATCGAGGCACTCAATTCGTTGCTCGCTTTTGGGCACAAGTGCATGAATCTTTGGGAACCAAGCTAATCCATAGCTCCAGCTATCATCCTCGGACTGATGGTCAGACGGAAAGAGTAAATCAAATAGTTGAAGATATGTTGAGAGCTTGTGTCATTCATTTCGACATATCTTGGGACAAATGCCTAGCTCTAGCAGAGTTTGCTTATAACAATAGTTATCAAGCTAGTTTAAAGATGGCCCCCTTTGAAGCCTTGTATGGAAGAAGGTGTCGTACCCCTTTGAATTGGTCACAAGCGGGTAAGAGAACCTTGTTTGGTCCTCAGCTAGTACAAGGAGCCGAAGAGAAAGTGAGTGTGATTAGAGAAAATCTGAGAGCAGCTCAGATGAGGCAAAAGAGTTACCATGATAAAGCTAAAGCTCCCCGAGAGTTTGAAGTTGGTAATTATGTATACCTAAAGGTATCTCCGACCAAAGGCGTAAAACGCTTTGGAGTAAAAGGGAATTGGCTCCACTCTATATTGGTCCTTATGAAGTCACCGAGAAGTTTGGTACGGTTGCCTACCGTATTCGACTTCCCGACCGATTGTCTGCAGTGCACGACGTGTTCCACGTCTCGCAATTGAATAAGTGTGAGCAAATCCTAGAGGCACAAATAATTGAAGAGGCTAATGCAGAAATAGAACTAGATCTATCCCTAGTAGAGTATCCAATGAGGGTATTAGATCGTAAAGAAAGACAAACTAGGAGACAAAAGGTGAAGATGTACAAGATATAATGGAGTCACTGTTAACACCAAAATTTGGTAAGGAGTCTGACCTGTGGGTCCAGCTCGGTCAGGAGTCCGTCTCGTGGAAGGGAAGGATTTTTAGATGTATTCGGCAAAGAAGTCTGCGGTCGGCTATCTGCTCCCGTTCGGCAAAAGAACAGTAGAGCTGATTTTGCGGGATTTGAACGATGACGTGGCTCAAGTAGGAAGGACGAATGGATGGATGGGCGATCAAGCTTAGAGATAAGTTAGGCAACGAATCCATTCGAGATTGTACTTGGCAGGGTATAAATATGAGCCCTGAATGTATGTAATGTAACACAATCATTCTTCAATACACACCGGCCTTACGCCAAACCCTAGAGTCCTTTTGTCGTGTCGTCGAGTTCTTCAAGAGGGTTCATCGATCCGTCGACCTCCGTGAGTACCGCAACCTTGTATCATGTCTAGTATCATGCGGTGGATTTAGATTTGATGCAAGTAGTCTTGTTACCATGCTTCGTGTCATGCGGTAGATTCAAGCTTGGTTCAAGAGGGTTTCTTGTTAGGTCATGAGCCATGCGGTAGGCTAAGATCTAGCTCGAAGCTAGTTATCGGCTCTATTGGATTTTGGCAAGATCCAATAGATTCATTAAGTTACCCTGTGTTACTTCGAGTTTTTACTTTATGTTTAGATTCATGTAACACCTTTGCCCAATCTAGATGGGTTTGGATCGGCTTTACCTCTTTTATGATCCTTATTCGAGTGGATCTCATGTTTTAACATGTGGATCTTGTGTTTTCCGATAGCCGAAACCGAATCGATCTAGGTTGTTACGTGTTGCGGGTTCAAGCTTGCCAATGTCGGTATAAATCTTGAAAGAACTGAGTATCATGCGGTAGATGCAGGTTTTTGGGTTGCTTTAGAGCTAGTCATCCGGTGGATTAGATTTCGAATCAACCTGATAGATTTATTCGCTTGGTAATGTTCGTTCCTTCTTCATGGACCCCGAATCGGCTGTCTTGCTGTATTCGATTATGTTTCATCACGAGTAGAGTACGTGCGTAATTCATGCTTTAAATAATGCGTGCTTTTAGCTTTCCATATTTAGATTGTATCATGCGGTGGATAGATCTATTTGTGGAAAGTGGTACGGTCTTCATGCAAATTGTATCATGCGGTGGATAGATTTGTTCGACATCGTACCCGACGGGTTTTAGAGTACCTAGACATGCGGTGGACTAGTGCTCTGGATCTATGCATGCTTGTTCATTACATGATTATGATCGTGCTTTACTTTATTCATTTATTTAATATTGGTTATCATGGGATCGGTCATGATATCGTGTTTATGCATTTTTGACCAAACAAAGACCGATTGTCGTCATGCTTACGTCATTCATTCGGCAGTATTGATTTTTCTTTTATAAGATCCCGAATGTCTTCAGTTCATTGGCAAATAGCTTTTCCATAGCTATGTGTCATCTCATATGGCCTTTTAGCCGTAAATATGGAACTGTCTGGTACCACCCGGCAAGTTCCAAGCCTTGGTATCTAACTGCTTTATCTTTTGTTAATTTTCAGGAAAAATTGACTGGCACGTCATCGTCACTCTTTGCGCGTGTGAAGCCAGCTTGTTCGGCTTGCTGTGTGTTTGGCGCTAGGTGCACTTTTTGCGTCAACACACTTTTTGGCACGCCCAGTGGGACCACAGCCGAATAGATAAAGATGCCCGAGATCGCGGACATCATGGACGTCAACCTTGAGGATCTATCTCCCGAGCAGCGGCAGCAACTCCAGGACGCCATGGACCAGTTTCAGCAGAAATGTCTGTTGTCTTTCAAGAAGAATAGAAGTGGCGTTCCATACTTGAAGAACGAGATGCCTAGGGTGTTGCTGCCAGGGGAAAGCGATGCCACGACTCAGCAGGAGAAAGAAGAGTGCATGCGGGTATTCCAAGAATCCGCAGACTACATGTTGAGCAAGCACAACAAAGCTTTCCTCGGTGCGCTCCAGCAGATGATGGTGGACGTCTTTGGCCCAGGCATGGAACAAGCATTTAGCAAGGCGCCCGTCCAGGGGGGCATTGTGGAGCTGGGCGAATCAAGCTCTCAGCCGCCACTACGGAGCCGGCCCGGTGCGGCCTCCTCCTCGCAGGCGCCGGAAGTCAAGCTTTCCAGCCTCCTCCACAGGCCACTGGGAAACAGCCGGTTCGGCCTCCACCGCAGCCTCGAGAGGACGGCCCGGTCCGGCCACCACGCGCAGGCAAAGCACAGTCGGCCCCGTGCAAAGGTCGAATCCGTACCAGCCCACGTACGGGGATATGGCATTCGGCTCGCTTGGGGCCCCGTTCGCTTCCGGTCAGAGGATTGCTCCGGCGAACAACTGGCTGCAGAGAAACCTGTACGGCGGGGGCTACCATGAGGTTGGAAACTATGGGGCATTTGACGCTTTCCCCACACCCGGGATACGCGCCCGCCGCGCAGCGCGCAAGAGGACGACGCCCTGGCGCGGAAGATGGCCGAATTGATGCAAAATCAGTTCGGCCTCAAGCCAAAAATGCAGGGACCCGCCTATAAGCCACCGTTCCCAGAGTGGTACTACAACGTGCTCCTTCCGCCAAGGGTGAAGCCGCCGACGGAGTTCACGAAATTTTCAGGGCAGGACGACACAAGCACAGTTGAGCACATCGCTCGTTACCTCATGCAGCTCGGGGAATGCTCAGCTGAGGAAGCATTCAGGGTCCGCTACTTCCCCGCGTCACTGACAGGTCCAGCATTCCAGTGGTTCTCGTCCCTACCCCCCTGAGTCAGTTAGCAGATGGAAGGACCTGGAGCGGAAATTTCACGCTCACTATTTCAGCGGCAGCTCGGAGAAGAAGCTGATCGACCTTGCTACCATGAAGCAGAGGCATAGCGAGACGCCGCTGGAATTTCTCAGGAGATTCAGGGAGGTCAAAGGCATGTGCTTCTCACTTAACTTGCCAGATGACCAGTTGGCTGACATGGCCGTCGCCGGGATGCTGCCAGCCGTACGCGAGAAATTGTTCGGGATGGAGTTCGAGAACCTGGGCCAGCTATCACAGAAGCTATCACTGATGAGCAACCAGGCGTACGGCTTCAAGAAGGATGCCAAGTTTGGCAAGCAGTATGATGTTGCTGACATCTACAACCAGTTCTTAGACAAAGCTGACCTGGTCGAAGACTCTGATGACGAACTGGATGTGGCCGCGGCAGAGATCATGTGGGGGAAAGGAGCCTTTGACGATGAATCGGCCGGGTCAAGCGGCACCAAGGGCACCTACGACTTTGATATCACAAAGGCCGACAAATTGTTTGAGCTCCTAGTAAAGGAAGGCCGAATCAAGTCGTTCGAGGGGCATTCCATGCTTCGGCCCGATGGAGTTAAAGGAAAACGTTACCGTGGCTTCCACGACAGGGATTCACACTCCATCAATGATTGCGGTGGTCTTCGGGATGAAGATCCAGAAGGCCATCCAGGAGGGTCACCTCAAGTTCGACAACAAAATGAAGCTGGACGGCCACCCCTTCCCTCAGAACATGGTGGGCTTTTCTGTTAACATGATAACAGCCGAGGAGAAGGGGAAAGTCAAGGTCTTGACCTCAGCCAGGGCTAGACAAGATGGGACGATGGACCCGGAACGCCAAGTGACTCTGGAATAGGTGCATGGTGAGGCTCCCCGCATTCTCAGGAGTCACATAGAAATCGGGGAGTCATCCAGAGCTAAGCCAAGGGTGACCACGCGCATCCTCCTGAACAAGTGGCAGCGCCGTGATGGAGAAGGAGCGCTACCGAAGCGCAGCCGAGGAGGAGAGGCGTAGAGGCGAGGAAGAAGCGCGCGAAGGGACCGGGAGCAATACACGCGCGAGCGGAGCGCGCGCACCGGGGATGCGCCTTCTTCGGGCATTGCCGGAATGAGGGTTTAAAGCCGCCCACGCCGAAGAACTGTCCTGAATGTAGTGACAGGTATTTTGAGTACGGGCAGGAGACGCGCGCCGCCGATCCGTCCACGAGAGAATTGGAAGGATCCAACCTAATGGGGATCGGCGCCAAAAAATTGAAGTCATTGATCATCCTAGGAAGCGGCAGGCCGACCTCAGGTGGGCTGATCAAGAGGAGGATGAAGATGACTACATCTGGCAGAAGGGGCAATGGTGCCCGCCCGGCCTGAGGAGAAGCCAGAAGAGACGGGTCCAGCGCTTGAGGAACCGCGAGCTGAGGCAGGATGGGATCCAGACGAGGAAGGTGTGGCGCCCCAAAGATCAACCTGAAGGATCAAAGCGTTCGGCTCCAACATGCATGGTATACTTTCTGCCGAACGAGTTCATGGCTCCTGCTAACCAGGTTGTGCAGGAGGAAGCGGCCCTAGATGATGAACAAAGCCGAGGGGATGATGGCACAACCGGTGCCGGCCAAGCAGGCAATCTTCGACAAACCGGCCAAGAATCGACATATGAGGCCGCTGTACTTGAGAGGATACGTCAATGGCAAGCCATTGACAAAGATGTTCGTCGACGGTGGAGCGGCAGTCAACGTAATGTCGTACACCACCTTCAGAAAACTTGGCATGGGCCCGAGCGATTTGACACCTACAAGTATAATCCTGAATGACTTCGCTGGGAATCCTTCAGATACCAAGGGATGCGCTCACGTGGATTTGATGATCGGATCCAAGACGCTGCTCACCACCTTCTTCGTCATCGAAGGCAAGGGGGCCTACAGCCTGCTGCTTGGGCGGGACTGGATTCATGCCAACTGTTGTGTCCCGTCCACCATGCATCAACAGCTTATCCAGTGGGTGGACGATGAGATCGAGGTCGTTCGTGCGAGATGACTCCGTGAGCGTAGCGAACATGGAACCAACTTTTCGGGGAGTACCAAGGTATTGATTGCTTCTCGTGGAAAGAGCGGGGAGAAGGTCCCGTTGAGCCCGTCGGCGGTGATCAACGGCCCGATTCAAGCGAGCCGGCTCTTATAGCAATTTTTAATGGAGAACCCCGTAGACGGACCGATGGCAAGTTGGGGCGGGGATTCATGTCGGCCGATAAATTAGAAGAGGTTGACATTGGAAACGGTGATAAGCCAAGGCCGACATTCATCAGCGCAGACTTGCAGCCGGACTTCAGGGGGGAATTAATTAAGCTTCTCAAGGAATACAAAGATTGCTTCACCTGGGATTATTCAGAGATGCCTGGATTGGATCGTTCTATCGTCGAGCATCGGTTGCCAATCAAATCTGGTTTCAAACCATATAAGTAACCACCCCGGAAGATCTACAAAGATGAAGTATTGGCCGATGTGAAGAAGGAAATTGAAAGATTGTTTGATGCAAACTTCGTTCGGCCGTGCAGATATGCGGAGTGGATTTCTAACATCGTCCCTGTATACAAGAAGAATGGAAAAATGAGGGTTTGCATAGATTTCAGGGACCTGAACAGAGCTACTCCGATGGATGGTTACCCAATGCCTATTGCCGATTTGTTGATTGACGCCGCAGCTGGGCACAAAGTCATCAGTTTCATGGATGGTAATGCGGGTTACAACCAAATTTTTATGGCGATAGAGGACATATCAAAGACGGACTTTAGATGTCCTGGTCATATAGGCCTGTTTGAATGGATAGTCATGACGTTTGGGTTAAAGAATGCCGGTGCAACTTATCAACGAGCCATGAATTATATTTTTCACGAGTTGATCGGCAAAATTGTGGAAATCTACATTGATGATGTGGTGATCAAGTCCCTGAGTCATGACACGCATTTGGAAGATGTGAAGAGGACCTTGGAGTGCACCCGAAAGCATGGTTTGAAAATGAATCCGAACAAGTGCGCTTTTGGGGTATCAGCTGGAGAATTCTTGGGGTTTTTGTTCCACGAAGGAGGAATTGAAGTTGGCAAAAAGAGCATGAAGGCCATTGATGAAGTGGTTCCTCCAACTAACCTCAAGGAGTTGCAGTCAATGCTCGGCAAGATTAATTTCGTAAGAAGATTCATATCAAATTTGTCACAGAAGGTCTTGCCATTCTCTCCGCTGTTGAAGTTAAAGAAAGATCAGAAGTTCACCTGGGGCGACGAACAACAGAAGGCTTTCGATGAGATCAAGCAGTACATGAAGGAGCCACCGGTGTTGGTTCCTCCTCAGCTGAACAAGCCTTTCAAGTTGTACGTGGCGGCCGATACCCGAACCATCGGATCGGCCCTTATTCAAGAATTTGAGGGAAAGGAGCGGGTAGTAGCCTATCTTAGCCGAAAATTACTTGATCCTGAAACTAGGTATTCGGCTGTAGAGAAGCTGTGTCTTTGCGTGTACTACTCGTGTACAAAGTTTCGGCACTACCTGTTGAATGCCGAATGCACCGTGTATTCCAAGTTTGATGTGATAAAACATATGTTATCTATGCCAATTTTGAACGGCAGGATTGGCAAGTGGATTTTGGCTTTATCGGAATTCGAGTTGAAGTTCGAATCGGCAAAGGCCATCAAAGGTCAGATCATTGCCGATTTTATAACTGAACATCGCGATCCGTCAATTAATTTACTTGAAATTACCCCCTGGGCTTTGTTTTTTGACGGATCGTCATGTGGTAAAGGTGGGAGAGTAGGGATCCTACTGATTTCGCCTAGAGGTGAGATGTTTGAATTTGCCATCCCTATACAGCCCACTGTCACAAATAACCAGGCTGAATACGAAGCATTGCTTCGAGGGCTTCAATATTTGAGAGAAGTCGGGGCCGTTTCAGTCGAAGTTTATGGAGATTCGGAGCTGGTGATTAAGCAATTGAACGGCCAATACGAATGCAAAAGTGAAGCGCTGAGGAGTTACTACGAAGAATGCAGAGAAATCTTGAAGATCTTCCCGTTGGTGACTCTACAGCATATTCCTAGGGAACATAACAAAGAAGCAAACAAGCTGGCTCAAAGCGCCTCTGGTTACAAAGAGAGCCAAGAAGCGTTTGCTGCAGAAGTGTGTGCACTGGGGACGGATCTTGCAGAAGATGATTGGAGAAAAGAGATCGTTGATTACTTGAAGAATCCATCCCGCAAGGTCTCTAGGAAGCTCAGGTACAAGGCCATAAAGTTCGTTCTTCTGGATGATAACTTATTCTACAAATCATTAGATGGGGTATTGCTACGATGCCTGGGTCCAGAAGAAGCCAAGAACATGATGAGCGAAGTGCACGATGGGATATGTGGAGCACACCAATCGGCCTACCGGATGAAATGGGTTATCAGACAAGCTGGATGCTTTTGGCCGACGATATTAGAGGACTGCTTTGAGTATTACAAGGGATGTCAGGATTGCCAAAGGTTTGGGAATATTCAAAGGGTCCCCGCGTCAGTATTAAATCCCATCATCAAGCCATGGCCATTCAGGGGCTGGGGTATAGACCTGATTGGCCAAATTAATCCACCATCTAGCAAGGGGCATAAGTTCGTGCTTTTGGCTACAGATTATTTTACTAAATGGGTTGAGGCGATCCCACTGAAGAAGGTGACATCAGAAAACATGGTTGAATTTGTCAAAGAGCACATCATCTATCGGTTTGGAATCCCTCGGACTATCACCACCGATCAAGGGGCACAATTCGTGTCACCGGAGTTCGAGAGTTTGCCGAAAGCATGGGGATTAAATTGTTTAACTCTTCTCCTTATTATGCCCAAGCTAATGGTCAAGCAGAGGCTTCTAACAAGATCATGATCAAGCTGATACAAAAGAAGATCGACCAGAAGCCAAGAAGGTGGCATTCGGTACTCAGTGAGGCACTGTGGGCTTACCGAATGGCCCCCCATGGAGCTACAAAAACTTCTCCTTACGAGTTGGTTTATGGGTACCACGCGGTTTTACCTTGGGAGATGCAATCAGATTCAAAGAGAGTGGTGTTGCAGAAAGATTTGGGCTCCAAAGATTACAGTGGCCTAATGATGGATGAACTAGAGGATTTGCACATGATCCGTCTTAGAGCCTTGGAAAACATCGAGAAAAACAAGTTGCGGGTTGCCAAGTACTATAACAAGAAAGTAAAAGTGAGGCAATTTGCAGAAGGCGATTTGGTTTGGAAAGCGCTATTGCCGATTGGAACTAAATACAGTGAATTCGGCAAATGGTCCCCTAACTGGGAAGGACCTTTTCATGTGGTCAGATGCGTCCCTGGTAATGCATATATATTGAAAACTTTGCTAGGAGAAGAATTTTCTGCTGCAATAAATGGAAGATATCTGAAGAAGTATTATCCTAGCATCGAGATCGATCGATGATTACACACATCTGAGACAGAGACAGCCGGCGCTCAAGAACGAGGCCGCCTTCAGAACAAAAAATCCATAAACAAAAGATATGGCCAGTGCCTGAATGCATTGCCCTTAGCACAAAAATCATATTACAACTGCTTCTTGCAGGTTTACATCTAACAACCCTGATGGTCAGATCTTCAAGGAGGTGGGAAGCAGAAGGCGTGGAGAAAGAAGCGAAAGTATGATTCAATCTTTTCTTTTCTTCTTCTGCTGCTCCCTCTTCAGCTATTCCAGGACCACCGTGACGGCAACTTGGAACGCATGGGGGTGACCATGGTTCGCGGCTGCCAACAAGCTGTCCCAGGCCATCTTCAGGTTGTTGTACCTGTCTGAGACATCTAAAGCGGAGGAATCGATGTTAGGGGCAAGAAGTCCGAATGTGGGCATGAAGTCAAGAACGGGTCAGAAGCATTTACCCCCTACTAGCGCCTCCAGAGCCATGCGACGCTCGCGTTCGGCTTAGCAACGGGCGGTGATGTCCCTGAGGCCGTGCTCCAGGTGCCGAACGCGGCGGCGCAGTTGATGGCTGGTCCTCTGCTCAGGCGTGGCATCCTCTGCTTCGAGGGAGGAATCGGAGGAGATGTACTCAGGCACATCTTCAGTCCCGATGATTTCTTCAGGGAGCAGATCAAGGCTGAAAGAGGAAAGGAAGAAAACATGAAGCACGAGATCATATGGAGAACGAGGAATAAATCATGAAAAAACTCACCTTCGGATCGTACGCTTCTTCGATGAGCCGCTCTCCGGGGTTGCTTGCCCTTGTCCATGGCCTTGGGGTTTTCTCCTCTAGAGACAGGGGGAGAAATGAGAAATGATGGATGAGTGTGCGAGTGGATTTGCAGGGCATCTCAGCAGGCTCTTTTATTGACCGAAGGGGTGCATTGGGAGTGATGACCGGCCAGTACGCACTGTTGGAATACCAAACGGCAGGGTTTTTCTCTCCAAGTACAAAGGGTTTTTGCTTAAACAGTGCTCGTGGATTGCCGAATCGGGATCTTCTATGGATTTTGCGCCAAGGGACAACTGTTCTCGCGCGTTCGGCTCAAGATAGTTCCCAGATGCATTCAAGGAAAAATAAGAATCATGGATGCAAGTGCGAGGCGAATTCATAACAGCACAAACACAGAATTCAAAGGTTCTTATTTATTGCCGATTATCAAACATCCCTAATACAATCTAGTCGAAAAGCCTGTTCAGTACAGATTGGGGATGCGTGATTTCGGCAATGGCATCGCCGTGGCCATCAAGGCGCTCCAGGATGAGCTCGATCTCGTCGATGTCCTCCGGCGCGCCGCCCCGGAAGCCGCGCGGCCTGGTAGAGTAGTCGACGTCCGTATGCGTCGCCATGGCAGCCAGGCCCAAGGTGGTGCCCAAACGAACGCCGTGGGTCGCCACCTCGTCGACGCGGTGCTCCACCGTGGCAAGGCGCTCCGCCGGCGTGTCGCCGCGGGCATTCACCTTATCGGCCAGCTGCTCCACCAGCGCCTTCAACTGGTTGAGCTCGGCATCGCGGGCTGCAAGAAGCAAGGAGAAAGGAGATTAGCATCAAAAAGCCGGGTGGGATCAAGGATTGATTTCAGAGCCGTACCATCGATGGTTTCCAGCAGCTGTTTGCGCTGGTCCTCCCATTCCAGCTCGACTATGCCCGCCTTCTTGGAAACGTCCTCCAGCTCGCGCCGGGCCGTCTCCAGCTCTTCCTTGAAGCGGAGAGCGTCTTCTTCCCCGTACGGCACAGGGGAGTGGCCATCGGACTCCGAGGAGTCGTCTGGAAGGGGTTGATTGGCCGGCACGGGAGACGGGTTCCACTGAATCAACCTGAAAGGGAGACGATCGTCAAAACAAGAAAAGATCAAAAGTTGATGCAAATAAGAGGAATCGACGATCATTGCCTCCGGCGCGCGTTGGCGCTGCTCCCCTCTGCCTCGTCGGAGGCGCGGTGGCGGTTGAGGCGGCGCATCATGGTGGTTTGGGATGTGCACTGTTTGGAAAGAGAAAGAACCGAGATTGGCAAAGATTCGAGAGCTAAAAAGCTTGGTGGAGAGCTAGGGGCACCTACGGTTGCATTTATAGGCCTGGCAAGATGAATCATGGCTTCGAGTCGTGGCTCTGGATCGTGGCGCATATCCCAAGAAAATCGGAAGGTGGAAAAGTTTCCTTGGCCAGCCCGCCGGCGGGTCGCTTGGAGTTCTAGGCTGAGTCACATTCAGTTGATTGGCTCGGCTGAAGGGAGTCAAAGTGCCATTCGGGTGTTGGTATTTCTTTGCCGATTGGATCGTTCAGCGTTTACACTTAGAGGTATGCGAAAGAAAAGGAAATCAAATGCAAGGATAAGTATTACAAGAGCGATCAATTCGGTTATACATCAATGTGGGTATTCAAATGTTCAAATGTTTCGTAATCACACCACGAGCATTGGATGTCGCTTGGTGGAAGCTGTCCAACATTTCCTGGCAATCTTTTTGAGCACCGGACAAGTTGGTGAGTTCTGCATCGCATTGCTCTATCTTGGTGATAGCCGATTTTGCTTTCGCTTGGGTCTTTTCTATCAATCCAGGGAGCTCGGCTATTTTCTCTTTATCAGCCTCTATCTCAGCTGACAGGCTTCTCAGTTCTGCTTCTAGCGCAGCTTTCCTGGCAATTTTCAGATCATAAGAAGCTCGCAAGCTAGCCAATGTATCTCTGTGGCTCTCTGCTTGGGATTGTGCCCCGTTCATGGCGTGTTCAGCATCAGCTTTCTTCTTTTCGATAGCCGGGCGGGAGCGCAATTTCCTCAAAGCGTGCCTTATGGGCGCATAAAGGATGTCCAAGCCACAGATGGATACTAAAGAAGCTCTGACGTCTTCAGGAAGTTCTTGGCTGATAGATTCAAGCATCTCTTCGAAGTGATCAAGATCCTTGAACTGATCTCGCGCATCCCTTTCTAGCCAGGCAACAATTTCTCTAAGCTTTGATAACACCTCATCTGACAGAGGCTGGTGCACTCCCTCCATTGCCTCGGCAGCTGGATTGATCTCCGATGACAGGTTTGGTGATGACGGAGCCTCATCCTAAGAAGCAGTATTGCCGAGTTGAGGGTGCTAAAGTGTAAAGGTAGCAGAGTTAAGTGCAAATAAGTACCTCACGGCTGATTTCTTGAGCAGGGGTAATCGCAGGTGAGGAAGGTGCTCCAGGTAAAGCTGAAGCTTCCAAGACAGAAGGTGTTGATGCAGTCGCTGGTAACTCATGGGCTTCTGGCTGAAGGGGAGTTGGATCCACCTCTGTTGGGATTAGTGTCTCTGCATGACCAACAGGTGATTGTGCCCTTGGAGGACTTGACGGCTCCGGCTGGATTGGGAGACTCATCTCTGGAGAATTCATTGCTTCTGCAGAGGGTGATGAAGATGAGATCTCCACTGGGATAGGTAATTCAACCCTGGGTGGACTTGCTTGTTGAGCCACGTGGACATCCACCAGTTGTTCTTCCGTTGTTTCTTCTGCAAGTGTTAAAGTAAAAGGGTAAATGCCAGTGTTCGTCCTTAAGAGAAGACAGTAGAGGTCGTACCAGTTGTCGGGGACAGCCCTAGGGGTCCCCTTAAACAACGGGGAAACCCTCACTTAAATCCCAGTACCGAAACACGTTAAGCCTAACCACGCAGGTGACTAACCATGCAGGACACGGCCCACGCCGCGGGACTCCGACGGCCCACCGAGACGGCCCCCTTGGAAGCCCCCTCGAGCAGGCTCCGCCTCGCTCGAGGGCGCACTACCCCTCGGGCAGGCTCCGCCCCGTTCGAGGAGTAACTCCTCCCTCGAGTGGTCCCGCCCCGCTCGAGGGATCACTCCCCCTCGAGCGGGTCTCGTCTCGCTCGAGGGTCCGTCCCGCCCCCGGCCGGGGCCCGCCACGCTCACGGGCGCCCCGCACGCGTGCGCCGGCCCCGTACACGGGCATTTAACGCCCCGTCGCCGCGGGACGGGCGTCATCATGCGCCGGGGCTCGCGCCCCGTGCCGCCGCACCAACTCCCCAGGGAGGCACCCATCCCCACCACTGTGGGAAGGGACTGTGCGGTACGGCCGGTGTCAGTCCCGTGACACCGCGCGCCCACTACAGTACGGCTAACGCGCCCGACCCTCGAAGGGGGGCCGGGCGCACCCTCGATTTCACTTTCTTGTGACCCTACAGGGTTAGGTGGAGGCGCTAGGCCGGTGGACCGCCATCCCGGCCACTGTGACGGCGCGGTCGCCGTACCCGCGCGTGCAGGCGCACGCCGGGCGCTGTAGCAACCACTCCACTACCGTGAAGCGCATTGGGAAGGAACGCCGTTCTGCCCCCTCTTGTACCCCGTACCAGCCATCATCAGCCTCCCTCGAAGCCTATCGGGGGACGCCACCACCGTCTGCCGCCTTCCTACCCTCGAACCGCCACTATTCGGGTACGAAGTAGGCCATCATGGCCAGATCGCTGCGAAGATCATCCGGACGGCCGCCCACTCTACAGCGTAGCACGACGTGCACCCCCACGTAGCTGGATAGCGCGGCGTGCATGTAACTCGCCGCCCCCTTGGCCTATAAAAGGGGAGGCGAGCCCTCAGCCGCGGGGGGAGACAACGGAGAACACTTCACACACCGCACACTCACTTCTCATTCTCCCACAACATCTTCAGCCACCCTTCCAGGGACTTGGAAGCCACGCTTCCTCTCCCGCCTTGCTTGTATTTGCCCCACTACAAGCACCCCCGGTGCTAAGTAATATAGTGCCCCGAGCACGCCTCTGCTGGACGTACGGCCCCGCGGCCGGAACCAGGATAAAACCTCTGTGTCATTTGTTACTTAGCATCGACCATCGAGGGATAGACCACGGCGCTATCTACTGGTTAGTGTCGGGACCATATTCCGCACCGACAGTTGGCGCCCACCGTGGGGCAAAACGAGCGCCTAAGGTCATTCCACCAACTCCCTCCATGGTGATTCGCACCGAGTATCGTGCTACACGCTACTGCATGGGTAGCTCGGACCCCCTCCCGGCCGGGTTCGAAATCCGTTTTGGGGACCTGAACTTTCAGGCCACGGGGAACGGCTATCTCATGCGCCTCACGAACCGTGAGGAGCTCCGCGCGCAGCGTCAGGCTAGGTCAGCATTGGCCCCCGCCGCGCGCACCACCACGGCGCAGGCACCCGCAGGCACGGATGCCGCGGGTCCGTCGGCGCCACGACGCCACCGTCGCTCGGGCGCGCTCGCGTCGGGCGCGATCCGAGCGGCGGCGAGCCGAGCGAGCCGCCGCCCGGCGCGGTACGCCCGCCAAAACGACCGCCACCGCCCCCGGCGGGGCGGCGCGCAGTCTCCGGACCGCGCATCCCCATTGGGCTGCGTGGCGCCACGACGGCCTACAACGCCAACGTCAACACGACGATGCGCAGGGTTCCGCCTGGCCGCCACGTCTTCGTCGCCAGGAACCCCGGCTCCTCAGCAGCAGATGAGTCATCCCTGGGCTCCGTCGACACGATGCCACCCGCCAACCGCCACAGTTACGCGGAGTGGGACTTCTCCGGCGTACCCGACCCAGTTGCGTTCCGGCGCTTCCTCGACGCCGCGCGGACCACCGGTTCGGGCCGCTCCGACGACTCCGCACGGGGAGCTACGACCCCACGCGGGAGTGTTGCGCCGTCATCACCAACGACCCGGCCAACGCCGCCGGCGCGGTGGGCGCCGGAGACGGGGGAGGTCACACCTGCCCCAGGGATCGCCGCGCGCCGGCCGCGGGGCCAAGCGCTCCTGTTGGGGCCGACGTCGACGCACAGCTGGCCCAAGCCCGCGAGCTCGAGGCCAAGCTAGCGGAAGAGTACCGAACGGTGCGATTGCTCCGCGCCTCAATGGCGGGGGAAGCCTCTGCGCGCGGCGAACGTGCGCGGGAGCTGGGCCGACAGGTCCGCGACCACATCAACGCCGTCCCCAACGTCGGAAACGCGGACGTACCCCCACGGGCGAGCCAGAAGCTCGTCGCTGCCGCGACGCTGCTGCGGGCTATGCCAGCACCCTCGACCCCCGAGGCTCGAGACATGCACCGCGAGGTGCAAACCCTCATCGAGCAAGCGGCCGTCCAGCAGGCCGAGAGCTCGGCCTCACGCATCCGCCAGCAGGGGGATGCTCGAGGCGATGAAGCTGCGCCGGGAGGCGAACCCTCGGTGCACGCAGGGGGACAAGCGGGGCAACCCACCGAGCAAGGGCGCACGCCGGCCAAGGAGCGACTCCTTGACGCGCGCAGGGCGCTGGATGGCGACGCTCGCAACGTCATCAACGCCAGGCGCACCAGCAAGGCGGACGCACGAGCGGCAAGAGGCTACCACCCTCGACGGGGTGGGCGCTACGACAGCGGCGAGGACCGCTCCCCGACGCCGGAGCCCCCGGGCACCCGCGTGTTCAGCCGGGAGATCCGAGCGGCAGCGTTCCCCCAACGCTTCCGCCAACCCTCGACGATCGTCAAGTACAACGGGGAGACGGATCCCCGTGTCTGGCTCAACGACTACCGCTTGGCTTGCCAGCTGGGCGGGGCCACTAACGACGAGGTCATCATCCGCAACTTGCCCCTGCATCTGGGCGACGCGGCCCGGACATGGCTCGAGCACTTGCCCGCCATCCAGATCCATGACTGGGACGACCTAGTCCACACGTTCGTGGGCAACTTCCAGGGCACATACGTGCGCCCTGGGAACTCTTGGGACCTCCGCTCCTGCATGCAGAAACCCGACGAGTCGCTGCGGGACTTCATAAGGCGCTTCTCCAAGCGCTGCACGGAGCTCCCCAGTGTGGCGCAGTCCGAAATCATGCACGCCTTCCTCGAGGGCACCACGTGCCGGGGTCTCGTGCGGGAGCTGGGACGCAGCCCGCCTGCGGACTCCAACGAGCTATTCGACATTGCCACCAGCTTCGCCTCCGGGGAGGAGGCCGTGGGGGCGATCTTCGACGGCAAAAAAGGCAAGCGCCCTGAGGACGTGCCCGCGGAGGGCAGCAAGTCAAAGGGGCCGCACCGCAACGACAAGCGGGGCAATAAGGGAAAGAAGCCGCGGCGCGAGGCGCGCGAGCAAGGGCGCGACGGCGGTAACGCCGAGGCCCTCGCCCGTCGACCCGCTCGACGGGGCCCTCGACCGGCCCCTCGAGGCCCGGGAGTGTTCGACGACATGCTGAAGAAGCCATGTCCCTACCACAAGACCCCAGTACAACATACCCTTGAGCAGTGCGACATGCTCAAGAAGTTCTATGGCCGCGCCGCCGCAAAGGAGGCAGAGGCCAAAAAAGACGGGGGCGAGGGCGACGCCGGCGGCTTCCCCACCGTCGAAAATGTGTTCCTCATCTTTGGGGGACCTACCGTCGACATGTCGACCCGGCAGCGCAAGAAGGAGCGACACGAAGTCCTCGCCGCGGAGAGGGCGCCTCCGGCCTTTCTCAATTGGTCGGAGGACGTCATCACCTTTAGCCGGGAAGACCACCCGAATCGCATCCCCAACCCGGGCCAGTACCCACTGGTGGTCGATCCCATCATTGGGAACGCTCGGTTCTCAAAGGTCCTTATGGACGGAGGCAGTAGCCTCAACATCCTCTTCGCGCATACACTCGCGCCTCGATGGGGATCGGGTTGGACCGAGTTGCGGCCCGGCACGAAGCCGTTCCACGGCATCGCGCCGGCAAGCGGTGTTCGGCCCCTCGGGCAGATCGACCTGCCGGTCTGGTTTGGCACCCCTAAGAACTTCCGCAAGGAGACCCTCACCTTCGAGGTCGTGGGGTTCAAAGGGGCCTACCATGCTATACTTGGGCGACCCTGCTATGCCAAATTCATGGCGGTCCCCAACTACACCTACCTGAAGATGAAGATGCCGGGTCCAAACGGCGTCATCACCGTCGGGTCGTCCATCGAGCACGCATTCGACTGCGACGTCGAGTGCGTGGAGCACACAGAGGCACTAGCGCTGGACGAAGCGCTGGTGAACACGCTGGAGAAGATGGTCAACGAGGACCTCAACTCCGCCGCCAAGCACGCAGGCACCTTCGAGGGCGGCGGAGCGGGACCAAGGGGGTCCCCCTCGACCCTTCGACCCCCGAGGGCAAGGCGTTGAGGGTCAGCTCCACCCTCGACCCCAAATAGGAAGCAGTGCTCGTCGACTTCCTCCGCGCCAACGCCGACATCTTCGCGTGGAGCCCCTCGGACATGCCAGGCATCCCGAGGGAAGTCGCCGAGCACTCCCTTGACATCCTGCCAAACGCTCGCGCCGTGCAGCAACGGCTCCGCCGCTTCGACGAGGAGCGGCGACGGGCGATCGGAGCGGAGCTGCGGAAGCTCCTCGAGGCCGGATTCATCAAGGAGGTGTTCCACCCGACGTGGCTAGCCAATCCTGTGCTTGTAAAAAAGAAAAATGGGAAGTGGCGGATGTGTGTAGACTACACTAGTCTTAATAAAGCATGTCCCAAAGTTCCTTTTCCTTTGCCACGCATCGATCAAATTGTTGACTCAACAGCTGGGTGCGAACTGCTCTGTTTCCTTGATGCTTATTCCGGGTACCACCAAATAAAAATGAAGGAGTCCGACCAGCTCGCGACTTCGTTCATTACACCGTTCGGGACGTTCTGCTATGTCATGATGCCGTTTGGCCTCAGAAACGCGGGTGCAACATACCAGCGCTGCATGCAGCACGTTTTTGGGGATCACATCGGGCGGACGGTCGAAGCATACGTGGACGACATCGTCGTGAAGACCAGGAAGGCGGACGACCTGGTTAGCGACCTTGGCGTCGCGTTCGGCTGCCTACGGGCCAATGGGGTCAAGTTAAACCCCGAAAAATGTGTCTTTGGAGTGCCGCGAGGCATGCTCCTGGGATACATCGTCTCCCAACGAGGAATCGAGGCCAACCCTGAAAAGGTTGCGGCCCTCGAACGGATGGGTCCGATCCGGGACCTCAAGGGGGTGCAGAAAGTGTTGGGGTGCCTTGCCGCCTTGAGCCGCTTCATCTCGCGGCTCGGTGAGAAGGGCCTGCCCCTATACCGCCTACTCAAGAAGCACGAGCGCTTCTCCTGGACCACCGAGGCCCAGGACGCGCTCGACAAGCTAAAGGCGTCACTGACACACGCCCCGATCCTCACGCCGCCGCGGGACGGCGAGCCCCCGCGCTCTACGTGGCCGCGACCACCCGGGTGGTGAGCGCCGTGATCGTTGTGGAGCGCACGGAGGAAGGACATGCCCCCGCCCGTGCGGCCGCCGCCTACTACATCGGCCGAGGTCCTCTCGGACACGAAGACGCGCTACCCACGGAGTCCGGGGGAAGGCCGTACGCAGTGGTTCTTGCGCGGCGCAAACTTCGCCATTACTTCGAGGCCCATCCGGTCACGGTGGTTTCCTCCTTCCCATTAGGAGAAATCATCCGCAACCCCGACGCCGCGGGTAGGATCGCCAAGTGGTCCGTGGAGCTGATGGACGAAACGCTCGCCTACGCCCCGCGCAAGGCCATTAAGTCCCAAATCTTGGCGGATTTTGTCGCTGAGTGGACAGACACGCAGCTGCCGCCCCCACAAATCCAGGCAGAGTGCTGGACTCTGTTCTTCGACAGCTCAGTGATGAAAACGGGAGCAGGCGCGGGCCTGCTCTTCGTGTCACCCCTCGGGGAGCACATGCGCTACGCAGTGCGCCTCCACTTCCCCGCGTCCAACAATATGGCTGAGTACAAGGCTCTGTTCTGCGGCCTCAAAATCGCCATTGAGTTGGGCGTCAAGCGCCTCGACGTACGCGGGGACTCGCAGCTCGTGATCGATCAAGTCATGAAGAACGCGAGCTGCCACGACGACAAGATGGAGGCCTACTGCAAGGCCGTGCGGGCCCTCGAGGACAAGTTCTACGGCATCGAGCTCAACCATGTGCCCCGAAGGTACAACGAAGAGGCGGACGAGCTCGCCAAGATCGCGTCCGGGCGGATCACCGTCCCCCCGAACGTTTTCGCGCGCGATATCGCTCAACCCTCGGTCGCCTTCGAGCCCTACCCCTCGAACCACAACGAACCCTCGGGGGCTCCCTCGAACCCAGCGGGTGCGGAGCCCATGGACGAGGACCCCTCGAACGAGGCGTACGTGCTCTCCCTCCTCGAGGGGTACGGCTCCCACGAGGCCGACGCGATGGACATCGAGCCGGCCCCCGTCCAGGCGGACTGGCGGGAGAAATATATTGCCTGGATCGCTCGAGGGGAACTCCCCGAAGACCGGGCCGCGGCCAGGCGCATCGCCAGGATGGCCAAGTCGTTCACCCTCGTCGACGGCGAGCTGTACAAGCGCGCCGCCTCCGGCATCCTACAACGGTGCGTGCCCATTCCCGAGGGGCGCGAGCTCCTACGGGACATCCATGCGGGGATCTGTGGCCACCACGCCGCACCCCGCACCCTCGTCGGCAACGCGTTCCGCCAAGGCTTTTACTGGCCTACCGCGGTCGCGGACGCCGGCCGAAATCGTACGCACCGCGAAGGGTGCCGCTTCTACGCCCGCAAATCTAACCCTCGCCCGCTCACGCCCGCAAACCATCCCCGTAACATGGCCATTCGCCGTATGGGGGCCGGATATCGTCGGGCCCCGCGAAGGCGCCGGGGGCTTCACCCACTTGCTAGTCGCGATCGACAAATTCTCCAAGTGGGTGGAGGTGCGCCCTATCACGAATTTAAGGGCCGAGCTGTGCGGTCACGTTCTTCACCGACATCGTCTACCGCTTTGGAGTGCCAAACTCCATCATCACGGACAACGGTGTCCCGGTTCACGGGCGGAAGTTCTTGGAGTTCGTGATAAGTTCCACATCCGCGTGGATTGGGCGGCCGTGGCACACCCCCGGACCAACCGCCAAGTGGAGCGTGCCAACGGCATGATCCTACGGGGCCTCAAGCCCCCGAATTTTCGACCGCTCAACAACCGGGGCGAAAATGGCTCCAAGAACTACCCGGCGGTTGTGTGGAGCCTAAGGACAACCCCAGCGAGCCACCGGTTCACCCCGTTCTTCCTAGTACATGGCGCGGAGGCCGTCCTCCCCACGGACTTGGAATACGGGTCACCCGGGGTTCGAGGCTACGACGAGGATGCTAACCGGCCGAGCCCGCGAGGACTCGGCCGGACCAGCGCCCGGACGAGGCACGACTCGTAGCCTTGATGCACTCCGCGAGGTATCAACAGTCCCTACGACGTTATCAGGCACGCAAGATACGTCGGCGGGATTTCGCCGAAGGGGATTCGGTCCTAAGGCCGCGCCAAGATAACCGAGGGCGCCACAAGCTATCGCCCCCATGGGAGGGACCCTACGTCGTGGTGAAGGTACTCAAGCCGGCACATACAAGCTGGCCAATGAGGACGGTGAAGAGCTCACCAACGCTTGGAACATCCAACAGCTACGTCGCTTCTACCCTTAGCTAGGATTTTCCAAGTACTTTCTGTTGTAAAAACACATGGCCAACGCCCCAGTTGGTGTCAACTATGTAAACGCTCCAAGTCTAATAAAAGGGCAACTCGGCTTTCCTCTGAAACCCAAGTTACCCTCGGGGGCTACTGCGGGGGACATCCCCCCCCCAAAATGGTCCCATTTTTTCGCGCAAAAAACAAAACAACACGCGCTAAGTTTGTTCCCTACTTCAACCTCGAGCCACGATTCGAACAGGGCGCAGGCGGCACAGCGGAAGGAGCGTGCGAGCCAGAGATAGCCTACCCCGCGTGGCTAGGGCCCTTCTCTCTCGCCTCCAACCCAGCGGCCCCCCTACGAAAATCGAACTCCCCTAACTAGAATCTACTCAGGAAGAAGGAGAAACAAAAAGCGTAATAAACAAACAACTTCATTTACAGCAACTGCTCATGTTCACGAAACAACTTGTTTGTTTACAAAAGGCCACGAGGCCGAGTTCGATACACATAAACAAAAAATGGGCCTAGCGCCCAACCGCTTTGGGCGGGAGGAGCGAGCGGATCGGCGACGTCTGGGAAGAGGAATTCTTCGAAGGCCTCGGCGAGCGACCCGGCGGTGTCGGCAGCGAGCGCATCCGCGCGCTCCATGGCTACCTCGTCTTCAACGCCCTCGGGTACGACGTAGCCTTCCGCCAGCGCCTCGAAGTCTACCTCGTAGTGGGATCGCACCACTCCGAGGGCCTTCTCGGACGCCCGCGGCCGGCGCCGGCGCATCCGCTCCGTGACATGGCCACCAATGGCGCGCGGGCGGCCGGCCGAGGCGCGTCGCGGCCCGGGCCTCGCCCTCCTCGACGACGAGGCGGTCTCGAGGGCCGCATCGCGCAATTCCCGCAACCCTGTCGGGAGGAGTTGTAGGAAGCCTGCAGCGCCTCGGCCCGCTCAGCCGCATGCCCCAAGGCGGTGCGCAAGCCTGGAATCGACAAGATGAGAAAAAGTCAGAAAAAGGGGATGCGAGTTCCCAAACGAAAAACCAACAAGCAAGAGTCAAACAATGGCTCACCTTCGACTTGCTTCCTCCCCAACTCGAAGTCGCGGCGCACGGATTCGATCGCCAACTCGAGGCGCTGGACGGTTTCGCCCTGCTCGCGGAGGGCCAGCTCCTGGTTGGCGTGTGCGCGTGCCGAGCGCGAGCGCCTCGCCCTCGACCTTGGAGAACGCGGTGTTCTCGCTCCCTCCAGCGACTTCCGCGTCACCTCGTGGGCGGCGCGCTCCCCGCTCCGGGCCGCACGGCGTCGACGAGGGCGGCTCGCCCCTCGCGCGCCCGCTCCTCGGCCCCTTGGCGGGCGGCGCTCTCTTGCAGGAGCCGCTCCTCAGCGACGACGAGGGCCGCAGCCTTGGCGTCGAGGGCAGCCTTCAGGTCGTCGGCCTCCTTGGCGCGCTGCTCCAGCCCGCGCGCCCGCTCCTCAGCCTGGCGGTGTTGCGCCTGTGCCCCCTCGAGCGATGTGCGGAGCTCCCGAGTTTCGGCGCGAGCGGTGGTCACCTCCGCCTCCCAGTTGCCGGCCAGCGTCCGCGTCTTCTCTAGGTCCGCGCGCGCATTCCACAGCGCCTCGTCACGATCGACGAGGGCAGCACGGACCCGCTCGAGGCTCGAACGCCGCGGGGCGTCCTGACCCGAGCTCTCCGGGAGCTCGTCGCACCATGCCATCGCCCGCACACGCACCCGGCCCGGTCGTCGGTGTCCTGAGAGCATCCGCAAGCGCGTCGAAGGCGCCGCACCACTCCCGGAGCTGGTGAACCTCAGCGTTCACCCGGTCGAAGGCGTCGTACTTATCATGGGCACGACGCTCGAGCTCCTGGCAATCACAGAATCGAAGCCCGTAAGCGCCAAGACTTGAATGCAGCGTACGAAAACGAAAGGGGAAAAGGACGAGCGACCATGGCTCACCTGGAAGACGAGCCAGGCCGGGCCGCCATGGACCCGCAGCGCCTCGTTCAGCGCGCGGTTGAGTGTGGCGCCGTGGCTCCGGAGCTCGCCCCAGAGCTCCTGCTCCCCCCTGGCGTCGGCGAACGCAGGGGGATCCTCGACGGCCCCCTCCACCTAGGCGGGGTGGCCGGCGCGGGAGGACGAGGCCTCGGCACCGTGTCCTCGGCCCCCCACCACCATGTGACCCTCGTGCCGCCTCACGAGGGCCCCCTCCTGGAGCTCGGGGGAGTTCGTAGGCCAGCTGGCCCACTGATCCCACCCAGGCGGCGGGGAGTCGTCCGAGACCTCCACCACCTCCGCCTGGGGATGGACGGCGGACGCCGCCGCCCGCGCCGCCTCCGCCGGCACCTCTACTTGCGCCACCGCGGCCGCGGCACCGGCGCGCGCGCGCCGCGGCCGTCGCCTCCGGCCCGCGGCGCCGCGTCCGTGGGCGCCCCGAAGGATGCGCCCGCTCCACCTCCACCACGGCCGCCGCCGCGACCCCGTGTCTCCGCGACGACCGGCGCCGGCCGCCCCCGGCGGCCTCGCGGGCGCGCCACGGCGGGCTGATCGCGCCGGCCGGGGCCTCGAGGCCCCGGCCCGCGCTTTGCGAGCCCGTGCCCGCCGCCGTGCTTGTCCCCGGCGCGACCCCCTCGACGAGCGCCGCCGGGGTGGGGATCGATGCGTCCGTCCTCAGCACCTTGGCTGGCGCAAGAGGAGGGACGGTTGGCACCACCCTGCACAAGCACGGACAGAAGGTTAGATCACCTGGTCACCAACGAACCAAACCAAGCGAAAAAAGGCGAGCTCCCTACCTCGAAGAGGAAAAGGCCCGTTTCCTTTTCCTCGAGGCCTCTGCGGACGAGGCCGGTCGCGCCGCGCGCCCGCGGCAGCCGCCTTCCGACGGCGCCGCCGCGCGCGCAGTACGCCCCGCCCCGTGCGCGGGCGCGACCGACGCCGCACCTCCCGGAGGCGCCGCCGCGCGCGGGGGCACGCTCGCCCCGCGTGCGGACACGCCGGCCGTCGCGCCCCCCAACGATGGTGCCGCGCGTGCGGCACGCTCCCCCCCGCGCGCAGCACGCTTGGACGCGCGCACGAGCGCGCCGCCGCGCGCGCCTCCGTGGCGCGCGCCGGCACCCCGCGGCGCGCGCCGCTCCCCGATGTCGATGGCCCCGGCGGCGGACGCCGTGCGCCCGCCCCGAGCAATGCCGCCCTCGCCGCCGGCGCCGCCGGCTCCCGCGACGGGGCGCGGCCGCCACCGTCCGAGGGGCCCTCCCCCCCCGGCCCCTTCCCTCTTCGTCCTCCTCCGAGGACGAGCACCATTCGGTCCCCGGGGAGGAGAGCCCCGCTCTTCACGCCGCCGTACTCCGCGGACCGCCGGCCGCGACGCGCTGGACGTCGCCTTGCGCGCTCCTTCTTGCGCGCCGCCTCCTCTCGCTGCCGCTGTTGCGCCACCCGGCCCAGCGCGCGGGAGTCGGGGGTGGGCGGAACGGACTTGGCGATGTTGAACTCCACCAGCTGCACGCAGGAGCGGTAATGGCACATCAGAAAACGAAAGCAAGACCAAGAACTAAAACGAAATCAAAAGCCAGACTCACCAGCGGGCCGAGGGGGAGCATCTCGAGGTCCCACGGGGTCCGGCCCTCAGGCATCGGCGGCGTCCGGGTGTCGACGGCGCTCCGCGCCCGGGTGAGCGCATACGGCCGCTCAAGGGGCGTCGGGAGCATCCGCGACCTCGCCAGGTCGACGGGGTTGGCCGCCTCCGTCATCTCGAAGATGCAGAGCGGCCTCTCCATCAGAGGCACGACCCGCCGATGGTGGAGGAAGGCGAGGACGCCCATCGCGTTCGGCCCCGTGCTTCCTCGGTCGGCCGCCGGCGCGCCGGCAAAGACCGACCGCCGCGCGCCGATGTCGGGGGGTGGACACCCCCGTAGCCCCGGGAGGCGGTGCCTCTCCTTGAACACTCGGCGGTGTAGGGGGGAAGGCCGGGCTCCGCGTTGCGCGAGATAAAACCATCCCCGCTCCCGCCCGGCGTTGTTCGTCGTCATGGTGCGGGGGATGTAGACGTCCTTGAATTGCCCCCGCGGAGGCAAGCGACATCCCCGCCGCGCGCATCGCGCGGCGGGTCCTTGGCTCCGTCGTGGGCTGCGTGATGAGCTCCGCGCGGAAGAGGTGTACCCAGAGCTCCCAATTGACTGGGATCCCCAGGTACCCTTCGCGGATGCCCACGAATGTGGCCGCCGCGAGATCGCGTTGGGGGCGAAGTTGTGCGCCTCCACCCCCGTAGTGGTAGCACATCGCCCGCATGAAGGTGCACGCGGCGCGGTGAAGCCCCGCTCGTGGTAACGGATGAAACTCACCACGTAGCCCTCCGGCGGGTTGGGCTCGCGGTCCGCGGCCGGCGGCACGATCCACTCCGCCGGACGTCCGTCTTCGTTGGCCGCCAGCTGGCCGGCGGCGACCAGCTCGCCAAGGGCCAACGGCGTCACCGTCGACCTCTTCCAGGCATACGGCTCCAGGATCCTAAGGGGAGGCTGAGGCGGCGCCATGAAGAGGACGAAGGAGAACAGGAGCGGAGGACAAGGAACGGAAGAAAAAGCTCTAACAGCGACCCCGCGCGGTGGCAAGAGCAAGACGAAGGCGAAGGGGCGGGTGACTGAAAATGGTGAGACACTAAGGTAAAAAACCGCCGTCCCCTCCTCCCCGCAGTTTTATAGGCCGACGGGCGAGCTCTACGGAGCGGACGCCCCGCTAGCATTAACTGCAGGGAATCTTTCCATCGCGTCGACGGGCGGGCCCCACCACGACCGCAACGGCCACAACACTGCGGGGCGGGCCATCATTACGGCAAAGACCGGCGGCCGATCGAGGCGAAGCCGTCACGTCCGCCCGCCACGCCGCCCACTACGCGCGCGCGCGCGCCGCGCCGCCTAAAAAGGCGCGCCCGCGCCGCAAAACCGCGGCCACGACCGCAAGGCACTTAAATGCCGGGTCCCTTGCCAAGCAAGGAGAACCCTCGAGCGGGGGCGAACCCCCGGCTCGAAACAAAAGCGACCCTCGATGGGATGTCGGCGTGAGAAGGTCGCCGGACCTCGCTCGATGTAGAGCGGGGGCAACCGCGGGCACCCATGCCACGTAAAACCCTCGAGCGGCACGAGTCCTTGGCTCAAGATGACGTCAACCCTCGATGGGATATCGACGTGAGAAGGTCGCCGGGACCTCGCTCGATGTAGAGCGAGTGCAACCGCAGCACCCATGCCACGCAAAACCCTCGAGCGGAGCGAGCCCCCGGCTCGAGACAATGTCAACCCTCTAAGAGAAGGCGCACGCGTGAGAAGGGTCGCCCAGGGCCTACTTGAAGTAGAGCAGGCAACCGCGGGCACCCATGCCACGTAAAACCCTCGAGCGGCACGAGTCCTTGGCTCAAGATGACGTCAACCCTCGATGGGATATCGACGTGAGAAGGTCGCCCGGGACCTGCTCGATGTAGAGCAGGCAACCGCGGGCACCCATGCCACGCAAAACCCTCGAGCGGAGCGAGCCCCCGGCTCAAGACAATGTCAACCCTCTAAGAGAAGGCGCACGCGTGAGAAGGGTCGCCCAGGGCCTACTTGAAGTAAAGCAGGCACCGCAAGCGCCCATGCCGCGCTGTACTACCAACCAGCACCTCGAGGGCTGGCTCGCCCAGACCCCTCGACGGCCGCAAACGTGAAAAGACGGGGCCGCCCAGGCGTCACCCCGCACGGCCCTACTGATCAGAGGTTCGAAGCCTGACCCTCGACGGGTTCGAACAGGCGCCACGGATCGCGAGTTAGGGACGACGAGGGCACGCGCATTCGAGCCGTTCCTCGAGCCCGTCGGCTCGAGGGTGCCCCACATGTCGTGTTCGAGAGCCGCCGAGGGCAGCTAGCCGGGGGATCCCACCGAGGGAGAGCTTCCGCGCCCTCGGTCCCTAGCGAACGGGACCGAGCCCCACCTAGCAAACCCACGCAAGCGCTTCCATGGACGTGTCTCGGACCGCGCGGCCCCCTACCCTTATCGAACGGGGCATGGGCGTCCACTTGAACCAACCGCTACCAGCTCGAAGAGGAATCAGCAATTCGCAACCCGCTCGATGGGAGTTGCGAAACCTCACCCTCCGTCCCGCGGAGGGACGGCGAGGGCGCGTTAAAAAACAAGTCGTCGGGCTCTACCCGATCGCCTCGAACGGGCCAAGGCTCGGGGGGCTTGACGCACCGGCTACACCTCCTTGAAATTGCACCCGCCCGAGACAAGGTCGGCCGGTGCGTGCACCCCCGAAGCCGGCTGAAATACCGCCGATGTCGGTTGGCATATGTGTCACGTCTCTCTGACCAGAATTCTCGCGGTTAACCCCTGCAGGAGAACTCACACTCCTGCAGGGCTTCGAGGGCTAGACCCGCGGGTCCGCTGACGCGGCCCCACGGAAAGCGTTCGCAAACAAGGAGGGAAGAACGTCCTATCAGTAGGTTCCAGCATCTGTGGGAACCTCAATGGCAAACCCGCAGATGCTCGGGGGCTACTGTTGGGGACAGCCCTAGGGGTCCACTTAAACAACGGGGAAACCCTCACTTAAATCCCAGTACCGAAACACGTTAAGCCTAACCACGCAGGTGACTAACCATGCAGGACACGGCCCACGCCGCGGGACTCCGACGGCCCACCGAGACGGCCCCCTTGGAAGCCCCCTCGAGCAGGCTCCGCCTCGCTCGAGGGCGCACTCCCCTCGGGCGGGCTCCGCCCCGTTCGAGGAGTAACTCCTCCCTCGAGTGGTCCCGCCCCGCTCGAGGGGATCACCCCCTCGAGCGGGTCTCGTCTCGCTCGAGGGTCCGTCCCGCCCCCGGCCGGGGCCCGCCACGTTCACGGCGCGCCCGCACGCGTGCGCCCCCCCCGTACACGGGCATTTAACGCCCGTCGCCGCGGGACCCGCGTCATCATGCGCCGGGGCTCGTGCCCCGTGCCGCCGCACCAACTCCCCAAGGAGGCGCCCATCCCCACCACCCCCCCGTGGGAAGGGACCGCGCGGTACGGCCGGTGTCGGTCCCGTGACACCGCGCGCCCACTACCGATAAGACGGCTAACGCGCCCGACCCTCGAAGGGGGGCCGGGCGCACCCTCGATTTCACTTTCCCGTGACCCTACAGGGTTAGGTGGAGGCGCTAGGCCGGTGGATTGCCATCCCGACCACTGTGACGGCGCGGTCGCCGTACCCGCGCGTGCAGGCGCACGCCGGGCGCTGTAGCAACCACTCCACTACCGTGAAGCGCATTGGGAAGGAACGCCGTTCTGCCTGCTCCTGTACCCCGTACCAGCCATCATCAGCCTCCCTCGAAGCCTATCGGGGGACGCCACCACCGTCTGCCGCCTTCCTACCCTCGAACCTCCACTATTCGGGTACGAAGTAGGCCATCATGGCCAGATCGCTGCGAAGATCATCTGGACGGCCGCCCACTCTACAGCGTAGCACGACGTGCACCCCCACGTAGCTGCGGATAGCGCGGCGTGCATGTAACTCGCCGCCCCCCTTGGCCTATAAAAGGGGAGGCGAGCCCTCGCCCGCGGGGGAGACAACGGAGAACACTTCACACACCGCACACTCACTTCTCATTCTCCCACAACATCTTCGACCACCCTTCCGGGGACTTGGAAGCCACGCTTCCTCTCCCCGCCTTGCTTGTATTTGCCCCACTACAAGCACCCCCGGTGCTAAGTAATATAGTGCCCCGAGCACGCCTCTGTCGGACGTACGGCCCCCGCGGCCGAACCACCGGGGATAAAACCTCTGTGTCATTTGTTACTTAGCATCGACCATCGAGGGATAGACCACGGCGCTATCTACTGGTTAGTGTCGGGACCATATTCCGCACCGACACCAGTAGATGAGGCATTGGCAGGTTCTGATACTGAAGGTTGTTGGGCTCTAGTCTGAAAATGCGCAAGAGGTGATTTGTCAGAAACTAGAGTACCCTTGTGATCAAGAAAGAAAAAGGTTTTACCTCAACAAGAACCTTCTTGACAGTTCTCCTCCTCTTGGCATTTGGGGGAGCAACCAGAGACAAACCTTGCCTCCTGTCAGCAGCAAGGCTGGAGAGGCTTGGATCGGTTGTGGCAAACCTGGCCATTAGCTGGGCCAGAGTTGGGGACTTGAATCCCAGTGCAGAAATTGGGCCTACAACATTATAGTTGATATTTCTGGCTCGAGGGGCAGGCACCGTGTTCTGTGGAGTCAAAGGAGTAAGGTCAAAATCGTTGATTGAGAGGAAAAATGTCTGATCCAAAAGTTCATTATATTACCTCTGAAGTTGGTAGGAAATCAGGCATTAACTCTGCGCAGAACACGTGAACAGGCTCACTGAAGATGTGATCGTGGAATTCTTGCCACCAGGAGCTAAAGGTGGGATGAACTATGGTTGTGGGCACGAAAGGACATGTGTAGATAGTGGGACTACACACATAATGGAAGACCCCCGTCGCTTCTGCATACTCTCTTTGATTTCCTCTCTGGGCTTGAGGAATTCATGCAGGAACAATCTTGGGGGCATCTGACCACACCCAATTTGCCCGGCCATTACATTAGGCCGATAATATTCATAAGTGCTAGAATTCAGCCTTCCTCCGTTGAATTCAGCCAAGCAAGGATACATGGGCGGATTATGATGTTGAGAATTTCGAGGAATCTCCCATCTTGACGACCAGGCTCAAAGGAGAATTCAACAGGGAAAGTCAATGTATCATTATCCAGATAGGGGAGCCAGAGAGGATTCTGGAAACCTTTGAAGAATAGTTCGAAAAGCTGGCTAATGTCTTGTTGAATGAGAACAGTTGAAGCCGCTTCTCCATAATTCTGACATCCCCTGGTAGCATTGTTTTCTCCCTCAGGGTGATTGGACGAAGGGAAGAGCCTGGTGTTCAAATCAACACCAACAATTTGATGCAGGTGGAGCTGCAGCCATATCTGAACGAACCACCAAGGGCCGGTGACACATGCTATCCTTTGGCTAGTGTACATCTGGGTAACAGTTTGGTGAAGCATATGGTATACACTGCCTAGGAATAATTTCCCAAGGGGAAGACGGTTGCCACTAGCAAAATGAATCGCCATTGTGATATGATTCAGAGTGGGTTCGTTGGCTTTGCCACAGAAGACAAATCTGCATAGCCACATATTCAGGAATGCCCTGTATTCGACATCACCAAGGGGGTTGTCTTTCATGTGGCTCAAGATGTACTGTTTATATCCGTTTCCTGGCTTCACCCCTGTTTGGCGTGAAGAACCTTTGAAGTTCCAGGGCTGAACAGACCCTGTGATGTCAAGGCCGGTGATCATAAACACATCGGCCAGGGTTGGAGACATTGGGTCATGGCCAAAGAGGAAGGCGTTGACACCGTTTGACCAAAAGTGGCAGGCTGCTATCAAAAGGTCTTCATTTTTTGGGGTCTCGGCCAAAGATAACTCCAAGCATTGAGCAATGCGGAGGGTATCCCAGTTTTTGGTCAATCCGCTCTTATCTGCGAGGATTCTCCGGTACCAAGTTCTCCAGCCTGCGATTGGAGGTAAAGGCCAGTTCTTGAAAGTGTCTTGCCACTGAGGAGGTGGGGACAGAGCCGCTTTGAAAGGGATCCTCTGAGATTCAGCCGCGATGAAATCTTGAGGGTCAGAGTTCCCCACAGGACCAAGATAATAGGATCTTGAATTGGCCCCGGTGCGAATCAAAAGCTCAGTTGAAGGCTCCTGAGGAAGGCGGAAACGAAATCTCAGGTAAAATTGAAAACCTAAATGCCGAATGAAGCTTACGGGAGGAGGATTTACCTGAGCATCTTGGTTTTGAGTCGCCATTGAAGACTTGAGATTAGGACAAGGAGATCTAGGGTTTGAATCTAGACGAAGATTCCGAAGGATTGAGAAGGAAGAAGAACAGGTGTTGACAGATTTAAGTTGAGCTATTCGTGGATGGAGTCAATTGCGGAACAAAATTAATTTTATCCCGCAATTGAAGGGGCATATGTTAACACCAAAATTTGGTAAGGAGTCTGACCTGTGGGTCCAGCTCGGTCAGGAGTCCGTCTCGTGGAAGGGAAGGATTTTTCAGATGTATTCGGCAAAGAAGTCTGCGGTCGGCTATCTGCTCCCGTTCGGCAAAAGAACAGTAGAGCTGATTTTGCGGGATTTGAACGATGACGTGGCTCAAGCAATAAGGACGAATGGATGGATGGGCGATCAAGCTTAGAGATAAGTTAGGCAACGAATCCATTCGAGATTGTACTTGGCAGGGTATAAATATGAGCCCTGAATGTATGTAATGTAACACAATCATTCTTCAATACACACCGGCCTTACGCCAAACCCTAGAGTCCTTTGGTCGTGTCGTCGAGTTCTTCAAGAGGGTTCATCGATCCGTCGACCTCCGTGAGTACCGGCAACCTTGTATCATGTCTAGTATCATGCGGTGGATTTAGATTTGATGCAAGTAGTCTTGTTACCATGCTTCGTGTCATGCGGTAGATTCAAGCTTGGTTCAAGAGGGTTTCTTGTTAGGTCATGAGCCATGCGGTAGGCTAAGATCTAGCTCGAAGCTAGTTATCGGCTCTATTGGATTTTGGCAAGATCCAATAGATTCATTAAGTTACCCTGTGTTACTTCGAGTTTTTACTTTATGTTTAGATTCATGTAACACCTTTGCCCAATCTAGATGGGTTTGGATCGGCTTTACCTCTTTTATGATCCTTATTCGAGCGGATCTCATGTTTTAACACGTGGATCTTGTGTTTTCCGATAGCCGAAACCGAATCGATCTAGGTTGTTACGTGTTGCGGGTTCAAGCTTGCCAATGTCGGTATAAATCTTGAAAGAACTGAGTATCATGCGGTAGATGCAGGTTTTTGGGTTGCTTTAGAGCTAGTTATCCGGTGGATTAGATTTCGAATCAACCTGATAGATTTATTCGCTTGGTAATGTTCGTTCCTTCTTCATGGACCCCGAATCGGCTGTCTTGCTGTATTCGGTTATGTTTCATCACGAGTAGAGTACGTGCGTAATTCATGCTTTAAATAATGCGTGCTTTTAGCTTTCCATATTTAGATTGTATCATGCGGTGGATAGATCTATTTGTGGAAAGTGGTACGGTCTTCATGCAAATTGTATCATGCGGTGGATAGATTTGTTCGACATCGTACCCGACGGGTTTTAGAGTACCTAGACATGCGGTGGACTAGTGCTCTGGATCTATGCATGTTTGTTCATTACATGATTATGATCGTGCTTTACTTTATTCATTTATTTAATATTGGTTATCATGGGATCGGTCATGATATCGTGTTTATGCATTTTTGACCAAACAAAGACCGATTGCCGTCATGCTTACGTCATTCATTCGGCAGTATTGATTTTTCTTTTATAAGATCCCGAATGTCTTCAGTTCATTGGCAAATAGCTTTTCCATAGCTATGTGTCATCTCATATGGCCTTTTAGCCGTAAATATGGAACTGTCTGGTACCACCTGGCAAGTTCCAAGCCTTGGTATCTAACTGCTTTATCTTTTGTTAATTTTCAGGAAAAATTGACTGGCACGTCATCGTCACTCTTTGCGCGTGTGAAGCCAGCTTGTTCGGCTTGCTGTGTGTTTGGCGCAAGGTGCACTTTTTGCGTCAACAGTCACCACACCGAAGAAGAAGCTACATCGGAGACCGAGCAATTTCTAAACACCAAGTACCCCGACATTCTTGCAAGTCAAACTCGTGAGTGAATCTTTTCTCGTACTCTTGATTTCGAATCTCGGGACGAGATTCCCGTTAAGGGGGGTAGGCTGTAACACCCCGTGTTTTTGCTTAGTGGTGTTTTGTGCTAATGACCCTCTTAACACCTCCTTTAACAACTCATGAGAGCCCTAGGTTGACCCATGGTCAAAACCCTAACTCAAAAACCCTAATGTTCCTTTGACCCCCTAGTGCCAGTGTAGACTTTGTGCATGTTCTCCAAAATTTCCCTAAACACTTCAAAATCACTCAAAGGGAAAAATGTGCAGAATTTCAAGGCACACAACTTTGCTGTTGAGTGGCATTGCTGATTTGGAGAGTAGGGTGGTGGAAATGGCTAATCAAGGCACTGGTTTACTATTTATCGGCGCCGAGATTTTGGCCAAGTTGGCACGATGTTCCTGCTCGATTCCCTGGATAAAACCACTACATCCTTTGCAATTGTTATAGAGGAATCCTTGATCTTCAACTTTGCTGTAGATCATAAGGTGCACTATAATTTGGAAATTCAGAGAAAAACTAATTTGAAAACTGCTTCAGCAAACTGTTTCCATCCCGCAAACGCCAGAGCGCGCTCAAGTGCGACGTCGCGCGCGCGTGCCACGCCAGCGGCCGTACGCACGGCCGCGCGAGCACGCCGAGGCACCGGCGGACCCAGCGGTCCATGCGCCGTGCCGGGAGTGCTACTGTTGGTGACGTTCGCGAGCGCTTGGACGGCGCCAAGTGGCTAATTCCCACTCGCCGGCGTGCCAACCGCCGCACGCCATTGGGCTGCCGCTCCGCCGCATGTCTGTCGGTGTTTTAGACCAGCAACCTACCAAGGGGAGTACCCGAGGTAGATGAATGTGGCCTCGCCGAGATCGGTAACTCGAAGGAAGAGACACGTGGCACACAATTTAGACAGGTTTGGGCCGCGAGGTGCGTAATACCCTACGTCCTGTATGTTGCGTAGCTCTGGATTGATTGGATGTGATTACAAGATGATGCGTAATCTCCGAGAGAAGGGTCCCTGCCTCACCTTATATAGCCCGGGAGGCAGGGTTACAGGTCTGTTCAGGGAGAGAGTACTAGTCGTGTACATCTAGGAGTCCTCTACACAGTACATGGTATGTATAGCTTCCTATCCGAGTACTTCTCCACCGTAGTCCTTGCGCCTCACGCCATCAGGTACCGTGCGGCACAAGTCGGGTAGTCCCAGGGGCCCACCGAGTAGTCGGTCCTGGTACCCACCGAGGTAGTGGGCCCAGGGAGGTCCATATGACAAGCCCCCGAGTACTTTGTAGTCGAGCAGGATAGCTTCGAGTAGTCTTGACGGCCTTGACGAGTAGTCCTCAAGCGTCCCCGAGTACTACAAGCCAAAAGTCCTCAAGAATATTTGAAGCATCCCGAGGCTGGAAGGTACTCTAGCTGATATCTGAGTAATCCTGAAGTCTTCTTGAGTAGTCCCAAGCGTTTTCGAGTGCTACTCTTGAAGGTCTTCAAAAATACCCGTGTTGTCTTGAAGCCGAAGCTGATATGGAAGTGCGATTGCAAAATCGCACTCCATATGGAGTAGCCCCCGAGCCTTAGGTTGAGTTGTAGACTGTGGCTGAGGGTCCATCTGAAGTTCTGGCAAGATTATCCCGCAAAATCCGGAGAAAAAACCGAAGGACACGTGGCACAGAGCCCCCGAGCCTTGAGTCGAGTACTTCCTCTCGAATTGAAGGGTCATCTTGTATGTAGAAGGTGTCCTGAGTTGCTCTTGAAGCTTGTCGCTTCCCATGGAATGGATTAGTGTAGCCGAGCCCCGGAGATGAGGCGCGTCGACTACTAGAAGTTGAAGGGTCAGGCGCTGCCGCTGAGTCAGCCGTCTGGAGACTTATCCGTCCGGCCGTTGAGGAGCCGCCCGTTGACTTATAAATAGAAGCCGAAACCCTTAGGGGTTTCCACCCCATGCACTTGCAGACATTCCGAGCAGATCGTGCCTAGAATCCACTGCCAGTGCGCACTGCCACCTCAAAGGAGATCACAGATCCAAGAGCGCGCTGCCGTAAGCCACCGCCGTAGCCCCCGAGCGAATGCGAGTGAAAGCCCGGTGCACTTGGAGAATGAAGCCCTCGCCGTCCAAGAGCTTGAAGACTGCCGGCGGGAAGAAGAGATCTCGAGAGGAGGCCGCCGGATCCGTCGCAGGGTCATCGCCACCGGTGTCTCCGCCACGCCCAAACCCCAATCAAGAGTGGAAGAAGTCTAAGGCGAAGACCGAAGATCTGTTGGCGCTGCTGAACAGTGGATTTCTTCGGGAGAAGGAAATCGACATGTGGCGCGCCGCCACGGGAGATCCGTACCCCATGGAGCGCAGGTTGGTTCTCCCAGCGAGCGATTTTTTCAAGGGGCTCTTGGAGTACTACGGCATCGAGTACCTCAACCTCAACCCCAACGGTATCTTTCACACATCCGTCTTCATCCACTTCTGCGAAGCCTTCTTGGGGAACAAAACCCACTGGGTACTCTTCCGGAAGTTTTTCCGAGTGAAGCCCCAGCCGAGTGCCAACAACCCCCGAGTAGTTGGAGGAGCCGGCATCCAGATGCGCGAGGACGCCGCGGAGCAGTACCTTGTGTACAAGCTGATCGACTCCAACCAAGATTGGAAGTCAAAGTGGTTCTACATCACCAACCACCACCCGGAGCTGCCGAAGCCCAGCGGGAAGCAGCCAAAGCACCAGCCCTGGTGGAACTCCGAGCCAATGATGCAGGAGGGTATCCAGCTACCCGAACTGCTGGCGAAGATCAAGGCTTTAAGAGAAGTCGGGCTGAGGGCCGAGCATGTGGCCTTCAGCTTCATGAAGAGGAGGGTGCAGCCGCTGATGGCTCGCGACACCCTGGGCTACCAGTACACCGGCGACGACGACACGTCACGGATGCCCGGTGATGAAATTGACGACGACGACATCGTCGACAGGCTGGGGAGAATCTTCAAGGAAATACTGGCGTACACGCCTTGCCCTGTGCCCGAGTACTCCGCCGCACGTCCATCAAACGAGGTCAGTAGCCGTACTCACTGGCGAGTACTAATTATGTAGTAGTAGTCGTGCTCACCCAATGTGCTTTTTGCAGGATGACATAGTGGAGTTTGTCTCCGAGCCGGCGTCGCCTCCTCGACTTGTCGAGATCCCAGATAAGGGGAAGGGCAAGGCTAAGGAGCGCCGCGAAGTTGGTGAAGGAGACGACACTGTTGTCATCAAAGACACGTCGGACGAGGATGACGAGGAGACGCTGCAAGAGCGGTTCCAACTGTGGTCAAGATTCAGCCGCCCTGGACTGCCCAACGTCCCTCTCATCCAGGATCCTCCAACAGGCTTGGAGGCTAGTTTGCCTGCGCCGCCAAGGAAGCCACGCAACGTGGCCCGCAAGCGCGTGGCCAAGAAGCTTAAGGTCATGGAGACCACATCCCAAGAGGTAAGCTCCATGAGTAGTGTAGTCAAGTACTTTTTTCTTGATGTTGTGTATGCTGACGACGAAATTTCGTTGCTTGCAGGAGATTCCGCCTTCCGACCCCGAGACCAAGGGGACGAAGGCGACTGGGATACGGTGGGAGAGCCGTCTAGAGCCAGCCGAAACTCAGCTCCCACCGTAGAAGAACTTGTGGTGCAACTGATGCGCCAGCCCCCAGTTGCTGAGGGGAGTACTGAACCGGCCGTGGCTGTTGCAGAAGAGCCAACGGCTACTGAGGCCCAAGAGGAGGCGCCTGCTGAAGCTGGACTGGTCGACATCGCCAGCATCCTTGGCGCCCCAACTGTGACAGTAGTCCGGTCGAGCTTGTAAGTGAAGATCTTTCCCGAGTAGTACGTTTGGTTTGGTAATCGTACTTGGTTGACAACCAGTTGCGTACTCTGGAGGAAATCCACGGACTTGACCTGGGATGGGGATGAACCCAGCGCGGCGGTGGCTGAAGAGGAATTCGTGCCAGTCGCTGAGGAGTCCGCTCCCGCCCCTCAAGCAGAATCCGAAGCGCCAGCCGTGGAGGCTACATTGCCAGAGGCCAGCATTGTAGAAGGTGAGTACACTGCGTGAGCGCAGGTATCTTTAAGGAGTAGTCGTAGCTGCCAAGAGTGACTAATCCAGTTGTCTTCCGTTGACAGGGGCTGAACATGAGAGAAGCACTATTCCCGAGGCGGTGCCCATTGAAGGCCAGGCGCCGGAGACCCAAGAAGCCACCGGAGGAACCCCCGAGCTGATGGAGGTAGCCAGCGGAGAAGCCCCCGCGATGGCTGGAGAAGAACGTGACGATGTACTGCCAGATTCAACTCTGGAAGTAGTCGTCCGTTCGCCGGAGATTCAAGATGCGGAGCCAATCTGCTCGGCGCTAATGTCTGGAGCCACCACGAGTAGTTGTGGTGGGGTTGAGCTCCTGCCAGACGACCTTGTCGACCCGACTGCGGTAGCACGGCACTTGGAAGCGATGCGCCAGGCCGAGCAGTGGATGAAGGTGAGTTGTCGATACCCTTGAGTAGTCAATCTGCCGTAGAATGCTGAGTACCCAGTTGATAGCTATTGTCTGCTGCAGGATGTCGTGGAGAGATCCCGACAGAAATCCGGCATGCTCCAGGGGTACAGCGACGCAGTGCTCCGGGCGGACGCCTTGGAGGAACAACTCGTGAAGGCCCGGAAGCACTCCGCTATGCTCCAGTCGAAGCTGGATGGTGCCTTCGCCCAATATCACAACGAAGTCCAAGATATGCAGGCGAAGAGCGACGAGCTGGTGCGGAAGAACAAGTCGCTCCGCAACAAGAATAAAGGTACGTGTTGTCTTGTCGAGTACCTATTGAAAGTACCTTGCAGTAGTCTGACCCGCCTTGCTTGTTGATTGCAGAGCTTGAGACTCGTGTCGAGCAGCTGAGAGCTTCGGAAGTCGACATGAAGAACCTCTTCTACTGGGAGAAGGAAGCCCGTGAGGTACTTGAATATGACTATAAGCAGTTGGCTTACGAGTGCGATAAGCACATGGAGATTCGAATTGCCTCAGATCGTGACCTCGTCAACTGCTACAAATCTCTGCAGAAGCTGAACGAGGATTGCGAGAAGCTACGGGCCCAGCTGAAGGAACTCGAGGAAGCCGCACTTCCCATTGCGAGGCTACTGGTGCCTCATCCGGGCGGATCGAAGATAGCTCCCTTGGTGGACCGGCTGAGAGAAGCTCCCAGTCGTCTGGCGACGTACGTCAAGCACTTGGCGAAGTCGATCCCCAACCAGATCTTGGCTTATATGAAGTCGTACTTCCCAAAGGCTCCAGTTGATGTAGTCACCGGCAGACTAGCCGCCAACTGTACGGACAAGCAGTACGCGGAGCTCCTGGAGCAGATGGCGCCAATTGCTGAGCAGGTCGCCGAGAAGCCTAACCTCCATTAGTCCTGTAGGGTTAGCTTGTAGCAATAGTTGTATAAACAGAGTTGTATTGAACTTGTTTAAGTATGAAATGAGAAAACTTCTCAGAAATGAGTACTCGTTGTCGTAAGGTGTGTATGCGGAGTTCTCATTGTGGAGTTGTCACGAGTAGTCGTACTCGCGAGTAGACCCGTTGAGGGAAAAAGCAGTAAATCAGTTGATAGATAATCAAACTTTATTACTGATAGAGATACACTTGGATGGCCAGGGCCGTTTTACAAGAGTAGTCGCCAGGACCCGGAGGCTGCCTACGGCTAAGTGTTGCTAGGGCGTGTAGCCGCTTACAGCAGTAGATCCATTAGTAGCCGCATAGGTTGGATCTAGGAGTACATGGTCTCTCAGTAGACCACTGCTGAAGTCCTTTGTTGCTCGAAGCAGCCCAAGATCCGTTAGTAGACGTTAACGCTGGATCTTGGAGTAGAGTAGTCCGGAGACTAGTGTCTAGACCCGGAGGCCGCTTGCAGCGAAGGGGTCTTTGAGTAGTCGTGTAGACTTGAGCCCCCAGGGTAGTCGATAGACTAGGCGTAGAATCGACAGAGCTGGTCGATATTCCACGAGTTGTTGACGTCTTCGCCTTCGAGCGTCTGGAGGCAATAGGAGCCCGATCTGGTCACCTTTGCAACTGTGAAGGGACCTTCCCAAGGCGAGTTGAGCTTGTGTAGTCCTTCCGTGTTCTGGATGCGGCAGAGGACAAGATCACCAGCGGAGGACAAGATCACCAACGTTGAAGGAGCGTTCCTTGACATTGCGATCGTGGTAGTGTCAGATACCCTCGAGGTACCTTGCTGATTGGACGAGGGCAGCACAGCGAGCTTCTTCGAGTCCATCGATGTCAACTCGTCTGCTGTCTTCAAATATGCCTTCGTCGTATTGCTTTACTGCTGGTGAGTCCCACATGACATCAGCAGGGAGGATTGCTTCGGAGCCGTAGACCAGGAAGTATGGCGATTGTCCCGTTGGCTTGGAGGGTTGAGTGCGTAGCCCCCAGAGCGCATTGGGTAGTTCCTTGATCCACTTGCCTCCTTTGGTGTTGGCAGCGTCGTGTAGCCGCTTCTTGGGAGCGTCGAGCACCATCCCATTGGCGCGCTCGACTTGTCCATTGGCCCGAGGATGGGCAACTGAGACGTATCGGACGTTGATCCCGCTGTTCTCGCAGTACTCCCAGAACTTGTGATTGTTGAAATTGGAGCCCATGTCTGTGATGATGCGATGGGGTAGTCCGTAGCGATGTACGAGTTCATCCAGGAAGTCGAGTACTCTGTCGGCCTTGAGGCATGTGACCGGCTTGACCTCGATCCACTTGGTGAACTTGTCGATGGCCACCAATACTCTGTTGAATCCACCTGGCGCAGTGGGGAGTGGGCCAACCATGTCAAGCCCCTAGCAGGCGAAAGGCCAGGTTGGCGATATGGTGACTAGCTTGTAGGCCGGGACGTGTTGTTGCTTGGCGAAGTATTGGCACCCTTGGCACCTACTGACGAGTTCTTCAGCATCGCCTAGAGCTGTGGGCCAATAGAAAGCTCATCGGAAGGCCTTGCTGACCAGCGTGCGAGAGGACGTGTGGTTGCCGCGGACGCCTTTGTGGATTTCCTCCAAGATGCCCTTGCCTTCTGCTCGGGGAACGCACTTCATGAGTACTCCAGAAGATGCGCCCCGCCTGTAGAGCTTGTCTCCGACTAGGACGTAGGACTTGGCACGGCGGATGAGTTGCTCGGCCAAGTTCTTGTCCGAGGGAACCTTCTGCTCGCTGAGGTAGTCGATGAAGGGTTGCCTCCAGTCCACGTCGGTCATCATGACCTCCTGGCCAGCCGGGGGATGCGCTGGATCAGTGGTCGGTGGCGCCGGCTTCGGGATGGATGGCGCATGAAGCTCGTGGATGAAGACGCCCGCTGGTACTTGAGCACGAGTAGAACCAAGCTTCGACAGGACGTCCGCTGCAACGTTGTTGTCGCGGACGACATGGTGGAACTCGAGACCGTAGAACTTGTTCTCGAGCTTGTGGACTTCTAGGCAGTAGGTGTCCATGTTCTCCTTGTTGCGGTCCTAGGACTTATTCACTTGATTGATGACCAGTGCGGAGTCGTCATAGACTAGTAGCCGCTTGATGCCCAGTGAAGCCGCGAGGCGGAGCCCGTGTAGTAGAGCTTCGTACTCGGCTTCGTTGTTTGAGACCTTCTAGAAGATCTGCAGGACGTACTTGAGTTGTTCGCCCGTTGGAGAGATCAAGAGTACCCCTGCGCCTGCGCCTGCGCCTTCGAGCTTGAGCGAGCCGTCGAAGTACATCACCTAGTGCTCTGGGCGCTCGGTTGGAGTAGGTAGCTGATTCTCCCGCCACTCTGCCATGAAGTCGACTAGCGCCTGCGACTTGATGGTTGTGCGTGGCTTGAAGTCGATGTTGAGGGCGCCGAGTTCGACTGCCCACTTGGAGATTCTTCCAATAGCATCTTGGTTCCGCAGGATATCGCCGAGCGGGTAGTCGGTGACGACGGAGATCGAGTACTCCTAGAAGTAGTGTCGTAGCTTCCGCGAGGTGATGATCACTGCGTACAGAAGCTTCTGTACTGGTTGATAGCATGCCTTGGATTCTGACAGGACCTCGCTGACGAACTAGACTGGGCGCTAGACTGGGTAGGCGTGGCCGTCTTCCTGCCTCTCAACAATGATGGCAGTACTGACCACGTGAGTAGTCGCAGCGAGGTAGAGCAGCAGCTGCTCGCCTTTGCGAGGAGCCGTGAGGACTGGTGGCTTTGATAGGAAGTCCTTGAGCTAGGCAAGGGCTTGGTCTGCCTCTGGAGTCCACATGAACTTCTCTTGATGTTTGAGTAGTTTGAAGAAGGGGAGCCCCCGTTCTCCAAGCTTCGAGATGAATCTGTTCAGAGCCGACATGCACCCGGTCAGCTTATGCACGTCTTTGATGCACGTGGGAGCTTTCATGCTGGTGATGGCGGAGATCTTCTCGGGATTGGCTTCGATGCCGCGGTGGATGATGATGAAGCCGAGTAGTTTGCCCGACGGTACGCCGAAGACGCACATGTTCGGGTTGAGCTTCCAGCGGTACTCTCGTAGGGATGCGAAAGTCTCTTCAAGATCGGCGATGAGCGTGTCGGAGTTTCTGGTCTTGACGACCACATCATCCACATAAGCTTCGACGTTCTTATTGAGTTGCCTTTTGAAACAGGCCTGGATAGCTCGTTGGTAGGTAGCGCTGGCGTTCTTCAACCCGAAGGACATGGTCGTGTAGCAGTACGCGCCAAACGGGGTGATGAACGCGGTCGGTCTTCTTTCTTGATTGCGATCTGGTGGTACCCGGAGTAGCAGTCGAGGAAGCAGAGCAGGTCGCAGCCCACCGTGGAGTCGATGACTTGATCAATCCGCGGCAACCCAAAGGGGTCCTTGGGGCAGTGCTTGTTGAGGTCGGTGTAGTCGACGCACATCCTCCACTCGTTCGAGTTCTTCTTGCGGACGAGGACAGGGTTGGCGAGCCACTCAGGATGGAAGACTTCTCTGATGAAGCCGACCGCGAGTAGTTTGGCGAGTTCCTTCTTGATGGCGTCCCATCCGTCATCGGCGAAGCGGCGGAGGTGTTGTCACTTCGGGGTAGCTTTAGGGTCGACGTTGAGTGAATGCTCGATCAGCTCCCTGGGCACCCCTGGCATGTCCGCTAGTTTCCACGCGAAGATGTCTCGGTTAGCCCGGAGGAAGTTGATGAGCGTGTCTTCCTATTTCGGGTCGAGGCCCGCCCCGATGGTGGTGGTCTTGCTGCTGTCGCCTGTCCCGAGGTCAATTGTCTTGACTAGAACTTCCTCAGCTGGCTGAGGCTTGTTGGATTTGTTCGACTTCTCTGGGATGTCGAGTTCACTTGGGGCAAGCTTCTTCGACGCAGCGTAGATCTCCATCATTGCATTGGGTACTTGATTCGTTGCTGCGAGTTCCACAGCTTCTGTGTCGCAGTCGAAGGATATCTTCAAGTCCCCTTGTAGTGAGAGTACACCTGCTGGACTTGGCATCTTGAGTACCAAGTAGGTGTAGTGGGGTACCGCCATGACCTTGGCGATAGCCGGTCTGCCGAGGATGGCATGGTAGGACGTCTCGAAGTCCGCGACTTCGAACTTGAAGTACTCGGTGCGGTAGTTGTCCCTTGTTTCCCTGAAGGTAAATGGTAGAACCACTGAGCCCAGTGGGATAGCCGCGTTCCCGGGGACGATGCCGTAGAAAGGCGAGGTGCTCTTAGTGAGCATGTGGATGATGTCGAGCTTCATCTTCTTCAAGGTCTTGGTGAAAAGGACGTTGATCCCGCTTCCACCATCGATGAGGACCTTGTTGAGTTTGGAGCCCGCGACCACTGGCTTCAGGACGAGTGGGAACCGTCCTGGTTTAGAGAAGCTTGTCCATTGATTTGCGCGGGAGAAGGTAATGGGTACCTCCGACCACCGGAGAGGGGTCGGTACCGCTGGTTCAATGCTCATGACTTCTCGACGGGTAGCTTTCTGAGCCCGTCGGTTGGGTAGTCCGCCGAAGAGGACGTTCACCGTCTTGTCGGGTTCCTGGAAGTCGCCGTTGCCTTCGTCGGTCTTCTTCTTGCCTTTCTTGTCGTGAGGGTGTCGTGGCTCTGGAGTATCCTTGAGTGCTCGCCGGAGTTGGTAGCACTGCTCGGTGGTGTGGTTGCCGTCCAGATGCCACGGGCACTTCTCTTTCAGCAAGTCCTTGAAGCCGCCGGAGGTCTTCTTTGAGTTGTCTTTCGCAGGGCGTTGGATAGCCGCGACAGTGTTATTTGGCTTGCGCTTGCGATTGGGACCCGAGTAGTTGTTGCTGCGACCGCCTTGGTTCCCGTTGTTGTTGCTGCCGCCGCCCGTGTTCTGTTTGCTCTTGCCACGGATGGCGTCGTACTTGGTGTTAGCCTTGTCTTCTTCATCAGCCCAGGAGGTGATCATGTCCTTGAGGTGGGTGATGGAGCTCGGGCGGCGACGACCAAAGTCTTCGAAGGTGCGACGGTGGTAGAGACCGTCTTGGAAGAGGTCGATGACCTCCTTGTCAAAGACATCGACTACGGTGGCGCGCTTGTCGAAAAAGCACCGCATGTACTTGCGAAGGGTCTCGCCTTGTTCCTGCTTTACCATTGCTAGGTCCATGCGAGTACCCGAGCGGCCCATAGCGCCTGCGAAGTTGCTGGTGAACTGTTCCTTCAGCTGGTCCCACTTGTCGATCGAGTACTTCTCGAGTGACTCGAGCCATGTAAGCGGGTCTTGGTCCAGACATAAGGGAAAGTAGAGGCACTTCGTGTCATTGTTGCCACCAGTGTTCTTGATGGAGAGGGCGTAGCATCTGAGCCACTGGACTGGATCCTGCTTCGCGTCATACTTGGTGATCCCCAGAGGCTTGAATTTCTCCGGGAGAAGTAAGTTGCGAAGCCGTGCAGAGAAGGCGGGGAAGCCGTCGTTGTCGCCTGTCGTGGAGGCCTTCTTGCGTCGTAGTTCTTTGATTTTCTGGCGAGTGTCGAAGCCGCCACATGAGGCGTCGGAGGCGTGGCTGTTCGCGTGGCCTTGGCCGCCGCGGTCGCCTCCGCCCCCAGCTCTCCTGTCAGCCCCATGGTTGGAGCTCCCGCCGTCGCTGCCTCCACCGCCAGGGTCACGGTGAGGGATGATCTCCCGGTCGCCACCGGCACTGTTGCCACCATGAGAGGGTCCACCGGCTGTTGCCCGAGTACGGTTGGGGTTAGCTGGTAGCTCTGCTCGAGTACGGTAGCGACCGATGTCCGCACTGCGACTTGTGGCTTCGTTGTCTTGCTGGTGGTTCCTGACGGGAGGCACTTGAGTGACCCTGTTGTCGACTCGCATGAAATAGGCGTCCTCCGCGAGCTTGGCGATGACTTGTCCCACGCGCATCCCCTGAGCCTGTCGTGCTATCGTAGTGATAGACATGAGGCATTGCTCTGGGGTGGTGGTGCACCCGGCTCTCGACTTGGTCGAGTGCTTCCGCGAGGTTCCGGATGGGAAGGGACTCGCGGAGACGTCAGCGCCATTCGTTCTGCTTTCTGTTGCATTCACGTCGAGCGTCCCCGTTGGTGTCGGTCTCGTCGGCGGGCGAGTTGGCGGATAACTCGTTCGCTGAGATATCCTCGAGATATTGATCAGGGACTGTCCCTGAGGGACCTGGCGTCTCGTTGGTAGTCATGAAGACTTGCCGGTCAGGAGTGCCAAGGCTGGAGTCACTGGTTGCCACCTCTGTCGGAGTGCGCTCCCCAGCTGGGGCGAGCGGTGTTCCCTCCTGGAAGGGAAGTGAGTCGAGGTAGGCGACGCAGCGTGAGTTCCCTCCTGTCAGGTCTGCGGGCTTGCGGTCTGGCCAGTAGACGAATCTCCCGGCGGCTGTGGATGTTATAACCCGGAAGCTGGTCCTGACAGGGGTTGCTCTGTAGTGTTGTTCCTGGACTCGGGCTCATCAGGATCTGACTCAAAGTCGAACTCGTAGGAGGAGTCCGCGTAGAAGCCGGCGATGGGGTTGGAGTTCGAGTTGTAGCCGGGGACGGTGTTGGAGTCCGAGTCGTACTCGGGTACG